>JASDDO010000010.1:81202650-83973677 GCA_030015575.1 Agapanthus africanus | reverse complement strand
GAAATCTGGTATTCCCCAATTTCCTGCTCTGTCTTATAACAATTATAAGTTGGAGCGGGACCAACGTTCCCCAGCTCGGTATAACAAGCGGGTTCGGTCAATACATCCATATTATTATCTTGATTAAGGCGTGATATGGTCGCTACCTGGAGAGAGAGAGAGAAGAAAACACTTAGCGTATGCTCTTGCAAGATTAGATTGGTTATTTAATATATCTAATCAGGATGTCTCCCACTGTTTTAATCAAATCTTCCTTCAAACCCTAAAAGGAAAGACTAGCCGGGATTAATTACACGCTACAAGTTTGCCAATCTTTCAGCCAGGCCAGTGTCGGTACTTTGAGGGAGGTCCCCCATGCTTTCGCACGAACCTAATTAAAGTAAACCTCATTTTCCAGAGGCGTAACCACGTTGACACCTTTCTAGACACCTACTTGATCAGTTAATTGTAATGTGTAAAACTCTCCCAGGAGTAACTTTACTCGCAGACGGGTATCGGATCCAACTATCTCATTAGAAGGTATGCAATCTCATTGCAAATTTCAACACTTGAAATTCCTGATAATATTTTGCCCCAAGCGTCTATGACCTTGACAGAGGTCAACAAACATAGGCTGCTAGTCAAGTTCAACCCGTCATTTCTTGATTGAAGTAAACCCACCCGCACGACCCTTGACAGAGGTCAACAAGTCGCACGACTACCCTAAATCAATCACATTATATGCTTATACAGATAAGCACTAATCAGCTACCGCACACTACGCCTTGACAGAGGTCAACAAACGCAGCACGAATACTAACTAGTACTTATCTGAAATGACGGAGGGCTACGACAGGTTTTTTAAGAAACCTTTTGCGTAATGAACTTGATATCGTTGTAGAATCGAGTGATTTTAAATGGAGTGTTTTTGAGGCCTTTCTAGTTTTTGCTAAAGGGGTCACTCCCGGTGAAGGGATCGTCGGCCCTTTCCTTATCGAATAGGTGCAGATATTTCATAAATATCACTATGGAAAGCAAGAACTATAGAAACAATCAAAAGACAAACCGAGTTTGTAGCATCTGCTAGTTTCACTAAAGAGGTCACTCCCGGTGAAGGGATCTCGGCTCTTTCTTATCGAATAAGGTGCTGGATGTTCTACAAGGAACACCGCTATGCAAAGCAAGAACTAGAGCTACAATTTTTAAACAAGTTTCTACAACATCTTAGGTTTCTTTTATTTCATTAATCTCATTAATGAAGTCCCATTTTATTTTGGCTTCGCAAGCATCACATTGAAACGAAATCTGCAATATAACATATATCTCATATATATATATATAAACATCATCTCAGGCAGTAATATGATCTCATCACAGAACATTGCAGCAGAAGAACATATATGAAATATTGGATATACTAGGACGTCCGTGTTTCAATACGAGCCTGTATAAAACACGGATTCCACGGTCGCGATGAATAGCCAAACCCACATCCCTAGACCCCCTACGAGAGCGGCAAGTAACACTGCCAATTCTAGGGTTAGGAGACCCGGTCTCGACTCCTCGAGATGGTCTCCCACTGGACCCTAGAACCCGGTTATTTGTGCTCCCCGCCTTGGGTCTACCTAATTCGGAAAAGTAAATAATATACAACAACGGTGACATCTTCCGCAACCTGGAAATTCCCAATAAAAGAATATTACATACAAATGAATTTTACATGAATGAACAAGAAAAAACTCTCATCTCACATAAAACCCCCGGCTATTCAAAACGCGACGATCCAATATAACATATCACAGCAACACATAATATCTCATATCATCAACGTAAGCAAGTATGCGTATCCCGATTGTCGTTGATGTATAGCAACGAAGCCGGCGATACACCACATACTACGCTTACGGTCACAGAAAAAAAAGTGTAAAACTACAACAGTTGGAATCCGCAACCTCTTAGACATCGCATGCCTAACCTAATGAATTCCTTAGACATCGCATGCCCTAACAATTATAAAACCCGTATTTTAGTTTCATATCGAAAACACTTTTCAATATGAAGTCGGGCAATTCAACAAGATTCCCGACATCCTGATCGAATGCTCGTCGCAAACTTTAGTAGACGGCCGCACCCCCGGATGCCGTCGACGAAGTGCACTAAGGCGGAACACTGCTGCCGCAAGCACCCGAACGATGCTTTTGGCGACGGGGTTCTCCTACAGTCACTTGGTCGGGGCTATGGGGCGTGGCTGTCTGTTAAGTTTACCCGGCGAGTATCCGCGTACGCTACGTGATTGCGACGGGACTTTTGATCACATCAAAATTCCGTGGCAACCGATCATCTGAGACTAAATTGCTAGATTTATAACATTCAAATTAGTTATCTCATAACTACTTGTGGATTCCAAATAGTTGTATCACATTCTAGATAAATAGACAATGTTAACTTCCGATCGAATAATCAAACACCCAAGATTTCCCAATATATCTCAACACTTGAAATCAGTTTAAAACATCCATCACATGCCACAGTACCAATGGTCCAGCCGAGAAAGGGTCAAGCCAACGCCTCACATGTGGCACGCCGTACTGCCCCAAACCCTAATGTTCAAAAGGCAGTTCAAGACGGTCACATAATCGAGTTAAGGTTTGTTCTCTTCTAGAGGGTCCACCGCGTACTTGCATGACTAGAACGTCTTAAACACGAGAAAAAATCCAACTTTGAAAAATTTTCTGGACAGGGAAAAGTGAGTTATTGATATCCGTTCGAACTTTTTAAAAGTTTCTAAAAATTATCCCGGACAAAACTAAACGAAGTTAAATTATTCGATCGAAACATCGAGTTCCAATACAACCCTTGAAAACTCAACTTTTGAGTGAATTAAAATATTCCCAGAAAAAATTGCCAAGAAAGGACCTAAGATAAATACAAGAAATTCAGGGACTAACTCGAAATTTTGGCCGTGGAACCGCCGCAAAACTCCTGGTTTGCCGCGGTTCCGCGGTCATTTTAGCGAATTAGAAGTCCTTACTTCACAGTAATTCTTAGTTTTTCCTGTTTGTTTTCTGAGAATTTTAATTAATAAAAAACCACATTTTTAAAAAATGTACAGAGAAGGGTAAACATCGGGGTTTCGGGTTTCGATCGGACTTTGACTTCGTCTAGACTTCGCCTAAAGCTCTAGCTTGGCTCTGATACCACTGTAGGTTGCTAGGCACGCGCACAAGGGTCTACGAGGCATCAACCATGCCCGATTAAAATTTAGCCGTGTCCGAACAACCCGAATACGGATCTTTAAACTAGAGATTAGGCGAAAACAACATGTTAAACACTTAACACTAAGTGAGAGGGATTACACCTTTGTAGATCCGGTCCTTCACTTCATAAGCTCCGTGTTGTGGTCCCCTTCGCTGCGATCATCGGGTTCCGGACTCTCGAGAGGTTCCACGAAGAGAAAGATGCAGTCTTGCTTCCGATCTTCGATACAAGATGATCTACCTTGAAGTTTCATTAACACAAGCTAACACTCACTAAAAATGAGTGAACACTCTCATCTAAAGGGCAAGGGAAGATGAGGATGATGAAGTAGGATTTTGCTCTCTTTATTTATCTTTTTCTCACATTTATTCATCACTTGGAAAAAAGCTAGTAAGCTTTTTCATGAAGAAAGAAGAAGGAAGAAGATGAGGAATGATCATGGAATTTCTTTTGTGATGAATAGTAATCAAGAATATATGATTGATTATAAATCCATGGTCAAGGATAAGAGGCTAAACCTATGTAGAGAATAAACTAGAGTTAGGGTTTGGTTAGGTCAAAGCATGAGTCATAAACAAAATATCTTTATCATGACAAAATAGAATCCTTCTAGAATGAACAAGAAGGAGCTAACCCTAATCAAACCCTAATCCCTTTTTATCATCCTTAAACATGTTTTATAATAAATCATATCATGTCACAATAATATATATCACATATATATTATATATTTGAAACAAAGAAAATATACAATTAACATATATTGCATATATATCAATGTATTAATCCGGTGAGAAAAAGAATCTTTAGTGAGCTAATATTAGTTAATATAATTTAATATATCATATATATTATAATACATTAAATTATCGAATCAACCCTTGATCCGACAATCCGGCTATATCGCATATAACCGACTAATATTTATCCGTACCGATTCATCGAATCAACACTTGATCCGATGACCCGGATGATATCAAATATCGCGAGAATAGAATACGGTATCTCATATCGTATTATCCTCGGTCCCGCACATATCACATATGTGCCCCTACTCCGTTTTGCCTGAGCCAAGAAACCTCTGTGTAGGACTCTAAAGAATCGTCAATACGCCGGCAGTAGGTGATGATCATATCAAACACCCACAAGCTGCAAGCGGTCAGCTAAACGTAACAGCCACCCATGTATTGAGCGCTCAGAAGATCAACAAGCAAGCTAGTACATTCTCCTGTGAATCCAAACAGTAACACTCCCGTACAGTCCGGTCTCGTCGTCTGATATGTTGCATATCTCGCCTAGGGGTGGTAAACGTCAGACCCCAGTAGCTCGATAAGTCGTGTCGATATGAGGTCTATAACAGTTCGAGAAACTACTGATAACACTTACCAGTAAATCTCAGCAACCCTGGCCAGGGATTTCCGGTTATAGCCAATCGATCACAGCACAACATCAACTCCCTATACCGGGAGAGACGAATCCCCTCCTATCGCTCATTGCCTCCATGTGATTCGGGACTGTACCCAAAAGCCACCTTTTTGCACGCCCTCTTGGATGTGGTATGATGGAAATCAAATCACAGTGGGAATCACATAAGACTCTATGACGATCTCGGGACAACAGACTACTCTGTACTAGTGTCACCGGAGAACTGCCATCTGACGTGAGGTATAATACCATCTGGGAGTTCTCGGCGAGTCCGTCCAGTGTACCCAGTCTCTACTGAGCACCCGTACACCATCCTTGATGTCAAACACCGATGGATATGAGATCATCCATCGCCCATCATATGGGTCAAGATGCGTATACGTTAGTCTACTCTGGTGTATCGATGCCCTGTCTCGATACACCCTCGACTAGGAACAGTTATAGGATGTACTCGTCGACTACCGTGGCCCCACTAGTATGATCTCATCATAGTCCTAGTAGTCGAGTACATATCCTAAGGGCTTTATCAACATGTAATATAGAGACAATCAGAGTACATGTTAAGATAAAGTACAACCCGATAGCATACTATCATTTCAAGCAAGAAAGTCCTCCCTATATATGTCCAAGCATCCACTACATTATACATCGTATGTACAGTAATGGCCTCTAGGGCATACATATAACTAACAATATCCTTGATTTATCCTTGACCTAACCAAACCCTAACTCTAGTTTATTCTCTACAAAGGTTAAGACTCTCATCCTTGACCATGGTTTGATAATCAATCATATATTCTTGACTACTATTCATCACAAAAGGATTATCATTTTCATTCATCATCTTCTTCTCTCTTAGCTTTGAGAAAGCTTACTAGTTAATTCATTTGTGGTGATTTCTTGTGAGAAAATGAATTAAAAAAGAAAGCATAAATACTACTCCATCATCCTCATCTAATCTAGCCCATTAGATTAGGGTGTTCATCTCTTTAGAGTGAGAAAGCTTGGGTTATAGCAACTTCGACGTAGATCATCGGAGAAGCGGAACACTTCAAGCTAGCATGGATCGTTCGAGTCGTGGAGCCTCTCTTGAGTCCGGGAGATCGTGGATCACGGCAAAGGGACTTCTACTTGGAGCTTGTGAAGCGAAGGAGCGGACTACAAAGGTTGTAATCCCTCACACTTAGGTTTAAAGATGTTATCTTGCATGTTAAACCCTAATAATCTAGCAAAGATCCCGTCTTTGGGTTGTTCGACATATCTAAAATTTTATTCGGGCATGTTTGATGCTTTATGAACCTTCACAAGAGTGCCTAGGATCCCTACAGTGGTATCAGAGCCTAGCTACAGAATTAGGCGACGTGTTTACGAAGTTAAAACTCCGATCGAACCCGAACCGACGAAAATGAACCCCCCTCTTGATATTTTTCAAAAATGCGATTTTTTCTGAAATAAAAATACCTGAAAAATACCTCAGACAAAAATAAGAATAACTGTGAAATACGAAGACTTGATCCGTATAGATGACCGCGGAATCGCGGCCGTACCCTGCTTGGGCCGCGGTTCCGCGGCAGAACTGTTTGATGTGACACTTTGTTTTTCACAGTAATTCTTTTTGAATTCTTGTACGTTTTCTGGTATTTTTATTTTTACTCAAGTGTTGAGTATTCTGGGGTTTATTTTGTAATCGTAGATTCGATCGAAATATTTAAATTCGTTATTATTTCCGGATATTTAGAAATTTTTAAAATGTTCGAACGGATATCATTAACTCACTTTTTCCCGGCACGGCAAAATTTTCAATTGTTGAATTTTTTTCTGGTTTGAATCTTTCGGAGAAATGTGCAAGTAACACGGTGGACCCTCTAGAAGACAACAAATCTTAACTCGATTATGTGACCGTCTTGAACTGCCTTTTGAACCTTCGGGTTTGGGGCAATACGGCGTGCCACATGTGAGGCGTTGGCTTGACCTTTCTACGGCTGGATCACTGGTACTGTGACATATTCTGGGATTATTTGAACTCCGCTCAAGTGTTGAGCTATTTGGGAAATTTTGGGTATTTGATTATCTGTTTGAAAAGTTTAATACTGTCTATTTATCTGGATTGTGATACAATATGTGGAATTCATAGAGTTAGGCATGAAATGCGAAATATATGATATTTCGGATTTACGATGTCTAAAGTGATTGTGGATTCCAAATATTGTAGTTTTACAATTTCTTTTCTGTGACCGTAAGTGTAGTATGTACTTGTATTGCCGGTTTTCGTTGCTATACATCGACGACGATCGGTGTATGCATACTTACTTACGTTGATGATATGAGATATTATGTGTTGCTGAGATATGATGTGCAGGATTGTCGCGATTGAATAGCCGGGGGTTTTATGTGAGATGAGAGTTTTATATTTTCATTCATGTAAATTCAAATGTAATGTAATATTCTTTTATTTGGGGCACTTCCGGGTTGAGGTTGATGCCACCAGTGTTGTATATTATTTACTTTTCCGCATTAGGATGGACCCAAGGAGGGGAGCACAGGTGACCGGGTTCTGGGGTTCAGTGGGAGGCCATCTCGAGGAGTCGAGACCGGGTCTCCTAAACTCCAGAATTGGTAGGGTCGCTTGCCGCTCTCGTAGGGGTCTAGGGTGTGAGCTTGGTTATTCATCGCGACTGTGGAATCTGTATTTTCTATTGTTGGCTAAATACTAAATACGGACGTCCTAGTATATCCCACATTATATCTATGTTTCTGCTGCGATATCTGTGATGTGATCATTTGATATGTTGTGATGGACACAGTATATAGTATATATGATATATTATATAGACGTTACTTATGTTTTACACCCGCACTAGCCCTGCCCTGCTCTGTCGTTAGTTACCTAACCTAACGGTGCATGAGGGGACATCGAGGCGAATGCGGATGGCATAAGTGTACGTCGTATTTATCTGTGATGCTTAGGAAGCATATGATGATGGGATTTTTTATTAATGAGATTAATAAAAAGAAAAGAAACCTAAAAGATGTTGTAGAATCAAAACTTTATAAAAAGGGTAGCTATAGCTTTGCTTTGCATAGCGGTATATATGATATACCCTGCACCTTATTCAATGAGGAAAGAGCCGAGATCCCTTCACCGGGAGTGACCTCTTTAGCGAAACTGACAGATGCTACAAAACCCGGTTTGTCTTTTGATAGCTTTTAGAGTTTTGCTTTGCACAGTGATATATATGATATGTCCTGCACCTTATTCGATGAGGAAAGAGCCGAGATCCCTTCACCGGGAGTGACCTCTTTAGCAAAACTAATGAAAGCCTAAAAAAAACACTCCATTTCAAAATTTCACATGATTCTACGACGATATCAAGTTCATTACGCTCATGGTTTTTCTGAAAAACCTGCGTAGCCCTCAGTCATTTCAGATAGATATTATTTAGTATTCGTGCTATGTTTGTTGACTTAGTCAAGGCGTAGTGTACGGTAGCTAAGTAGTGTTTATCTGCTAAAACATGAGATGTGATTGGATTAGGGTATTCGCACGGCCTTGTTGACTCAGTCAAGGGTCGTACGGGTGGGTTTAATTCAATCGGGAAATGTACGGGTTGAACTTGACTTGCGATTTATGGTTTGTTGACTTAGTCAAGGTCATAGATCGTTAGGGGCAAAATATTATCGGGAATTTCAAGTGTTGAAATTTGCAATGACATTGCATACCTCCTATGAGATAGTTGGATCCCGATACCCACTGCGAGTAAGTGTTACTCCTGGGAGAGTTTTACATAGGACAATTAGCCGATCAAGTAGGTGACTAGAAAAGTGTTAACGAGGTTACGCCTCTGGGAAAACGAGGTTTACTTTAATTAGGTCCGTGCGAAAGCACGGGGAACCTCCCTCAAGTACCGACACTGATCTGGCTGAAAGATTGACGAAATTGTAGGGTGTAATTAATCCCGGCTAATCTTACCTTTTAGGGTTTGAAGGTAGATTTGATAAAAACAGTGGGAGACATCCTGATTAGATAAGATAATAACCAATCTAATCTTGCAAGAGCATACGCTAAAGTGTTTTCTTCTCTCTCTCTCCAGGTAGCGACCATGTCAAGCCATAATCAAGATAATAATATGGATGTATTGACTGAACCCGCTTATTATACTGAGCAGGGGAACGTTGGACCCGTTCTTTCTTATAAGAGTTATAAGACTGAACAGGAAACAGGAGAATATCTGGATTCTCACGCCGCCCAAAAGAACATGCATGTTGATGCATCTTCTTCAGGTGTGTTAGTTATTGAGAACTGTTTCTCAGTTCACCCTACGTCCTGGGTATTAGATACCGGATCAGGATCCCACATATGTAAATTGTTACATGGGCTACGTAAAGGTAGAGAACTGGGAAAAGGTGATCATTCCGTTCAAGTAGGGAACGGTGCAAGTATTGCAGCCAAAGCAGTTGGCGAATATCACCTAGTATTGCCAAGTCGTAATACACTGATTCTAAATGAGTGCTATTATATACCGAACATGATATGCAATATTATATTAGTTTCTTTATTAAGTAAAGAAGGATATAATTTTGTAGTAAAGGATAATGTTCTGAACATATTCCTAGATCAAAAGTTGATTGCATCAGGCTCGTTACATAATGGCATATTCATTCTAAATTAGAATACAGTCCTCAATATACAAAACACACACAAGAGGAAAAGTTCAGAAATGAACGAATCCTTCTTGTGGCATTGTAGACTTGGCCATATCAATGAGACACGGCTAGCTAAGTTACATAAAAATGGATATTTGAATTCATTCGAATTTTCATCTTATGATACTTGCCATTCATGTCTCAAAGGAAAAATGACCAAAGCTCCGTTTAGTGGACACGGAGAAAGAGTTACCGAACTCTTAGGACTGATACATAGTGATGTATGCGGTCCCATGTCTACGCATGCCAGGAACGGTTCTTCGTACTTCATTACATTCACTGACGATCTCTCTAGATACGGGCATGTGTTCCTGTTGAAACACAAGTCTGAAACTTTTGAGAAATTCAGAGAATATAAGCACGAAGTAGAAAAACAAACGGGCAAAAGTATTAAGATCCTTCTATCTGATCGAGGAGGAGAATACTTAAGCAATGAGTTCCTAGATTATCTAAAAGAGAATGGGATTCTCTCTCAGCTTACTCCTCCTTATACACCACAGCACAACGGTGTATCGGAACGAAGGAATCGGACCCTATTAGATATGGTGCGATCTATGATGAGCGAAGCTGAGTTACCTATTTCCTTCTGGGGGTATGCGCTTGAGACAACGATATACATATTGAATCTAGTTCCGTCTAAATCTGTACCTACCACACCATATGAGATATGGAGTGGGAAAAGACCATATTTTAAACGAGTTAAGATATGAGGTTGTCCGGCCTATGTCAAAAGACAAAATCCGGACAAACTCGAGGCACGATCAGTTCTTTGCAAATTTGTGGGATATCCAAAGAATTCTCAAGGATATTTTTTCTACCACGCTGAGGAACAAAAATTGTTTGTTGCTCAACTTGCCACCTTTTTGGAAAAGGAATTTCTTGCAAAAGAAATTAGTGGTAAAGAGGTAGAGCTGGAAGAGGTTCCAGAAACACAAATTGCAACTGAAGATTTAGTGGAACCAGAGGATTCGATAGTACCCGACGAACCCCAGCCTCTCCGCCGATCTAGTAGGGTTTCTCGTCCACCTGAGAGATACTACGGTTTTCTCATTGATGGTGGAAGCGAGGATTGCATCATGGAAGATGATGACCCGACTAGTTTCGAGCAGGCCATCACGAGTGGTGACTCTGTGAAATGGCTGGATGCAATGCGATCTGAGATGGAATCCATGTACACCAATAAAGTATGGATTTTGGAAAATGCCCCTGAAGGGGTAAAACCCATTAGGAGCAAGTGGATTTTTAAAAAGAAATTTGGTGTAGATGGAAAAGTTGAGACTTTCAAAGCTAGACTTGTAGCAAAGGGATTTCGTCAACGACCAGGTGTGGATTATGATGAAACCTTTTCTCCAGTGGCTATGCTTAAGTCCATCCGGATCTTACTTGCCATTGCTGCATACCATGACTACGAAATCTGGCAAATGGATGTTAAGACCGCCTTTCTAAATGGTGATTTAGAAGAGTGCGTGTACATGACTTAGCCAGAGGGCTTCGTAGATAATGGGAGCAGCGGAAAGGTGTGCAAACTGCTTAAATCCATTTATGGGTTAAAGCAAGCATTGCGGAGTTGGAACATCTGTTTTGATGTAGTAGTCAAAGAGTTTGACTTCATCAAAAACATAGATGAACCTTGTATCTATAAGAAGGTAGCAGAGAGTAAGGTTGTCTTCCTCGTATTGTACGTGGATGACATACTCTTGATAGAAAATGATATTCTTATGCTGCAATCAGTCAAGCTCTTCTTATCACAAAGATTCTCAATGAAAGATCTAGGTGATGCCTCATGCATATTGGGGATTAGGATCTATAGAGATAGATCCAAACGGATACTGGGATTGTCCCAATCCAGGTACATTGACACCATACTAAAGAGGTTTAGTATGGAATAATCCAAGCGTGGGAACCAACCCATGATCTCTGGTCTCACTCTCTCCAAAGAGATGTCTCCCAAGACTGATTTGGAAAGAGCTCGCATGCAAGGGATACCCTATGCTTCGGCTGTAGGCTCTATCATGTATGCGATGCTATGTACCAGACCCGATGTAGCATACTCACTAAGTGTAGTGAGTCGGTATCAAGAAGATCCTGGAGAGAGTCACTGGACTGCTGTGAAGAACATTCTCAAGTACTTGTGAAGGACTAGAGATATATTCTTGGTGTATGGTAACGGAGAACTCCGGGTGGAGTCCTCTACCGATTCCAGCTTCCAAAGTGATAAGGACGACTCTAAGTCGCACTCGGGATTTGTCTTTACCCTCAATGGAGGGGCGGCATGTTGGAAGAGTTCTAAACAGGATACCATTGCAGACTCGACGATGGAGGCTGAATACATCGCTGCCAACGATGCTGCCAAAGAGGCTGTCTGGATGAAGAAGTTCATCACTGAACTTGGTGTGGTTCCATCCATTGAACATCCAATACCTTTGTATGTAACGATCTAGAAAATCGTTTTGTGTTTGTTTCTGCTTTTGGGTGAAATTCAGCGGTATTTTCAGTTTTATACCGATTGCGATCAAACGGCCATATCGACTTACCAGCACCTAGTTTTGAGAAAATAAAGCTAGTGCGCACACTTTGAGAGTATATGGGACGTTTTGGTGCAATTTGAATTTTTCCCATTTTTAATGTTATTTTAATCCGGGTTGCACTTTTCGGGAAATCTTTGCTTTTCAACTTTTCTTAAAAATTTCCTAAGTTAAACTTAACCCTCATCCTTTAGAATGTGTGGACAAGGATTAAAGGAGGGAATTAGAAAAGAAAAGAATAGAAAAGAAAGAATAAGAAGGTGCATGCTTTTGGATTAGGGTTGCCTTTGCATTTATTAGCATTTATGTGAGGAAAGTGCTTGGAAATTCACTCTCTCTCTCTCTCCCTCACTCATGGCCGAGCTCCCCTCTCCCTCTTCTGCACTTGGCCATTTTCCATCTCATTTCTTTCATATTTCCTTCATAAATCCTCAAAACAATCACAAGTTTTCATAAAAATCACACTTTTGTGCATGTTTTTTCCATTTTCTTGGCTTGGAGCATGGTAGCTTGGGATCTTGGTGTTCTTTTGGGATAGGTAAAATTCCTTTACTGCTCTTTTATGTGTTTTTAGTGTAACTTAGCAGTTTAGATTGTTTAATTAGGGTTTTGATACGAAATATCGTATTTTGGTGTCGGATTGTGACTTTTAGAACCTGCTTTGATCCTGAGTGTTTACTGGGAAATTCAACATAGAGGTAGTGTTGTACTAGAGGACCTGGAGCACCACCAGAGAGACGACCCCCATCCCACCGGCCTGGGCCGGCGACAGCAAGAGGAGGGGCCGGCGACGCCGGCCAACCTAGTGAGTTAGGGTTTGGGTCTTGGTCTGTAGGTGTCTGCTAGGGTTTGGGTTCCTCTGGTCTTGTTGAAATTGTTTAGTTTTCACAGTAGGAAAATCTGGGATCATTTGTGCAGTTTCTAGTGTTTCGTGTTCGTGCGATACGTGTTACGACACGCGTCGTGCCGTTTTCGTGGTTTCGCTCTTAAGTTGTTTCCGTCGTGTTGCTACTCTAGTTAGCCACGATACGAACACTTAAGAGGTGTTTGTGTGTTGTTGTGTCGGTTAGATGTAGCTAGTTCGTATTTCGTAGCTATTATTGATATATGTATATTGTTGTTGTTATATGTTGCAGGTTCGCAGACGAGGACTACGGACACTGCCACAGGGGGATTCAGGTGGTAGATTTCATCTAGCTTGGAGTATGGGTGAGTAGATTTAACATCTACAGGGGAATCGCCCGCATGGCGTTATGCGTCTGGGCTAGAAACCTTTACCTTTGTCGCATATTCTATATCATGTTTAGAATTGCGCATATACCTGACTGCTTAGTGATAGTTGTGATTGGATTAGTATCCTTAGGACACTGCACTATTATTGACGGCTCAGATTGCGAGAGCACTGATTGGATGCCACACACACCGTCAATAATTGCCATGTCATACACGACCATATTTTAGAAATGCTATTGTATGGTTAGGGACATTGTGACTTTGATACATATTTCCTATTGTTATATTTAGACTTGACATGCTAGTTTCTGTTTACCTATAGGATGCTGTACCTTTAGTGCTAGGTACATATACACCTAGGGACATGGATACAGGTGTACTTACATTTCATACTTTACCTATACCTGATAGGTATATTACATCATCATATTGGCAGGTGTACTCGTATTTCATACTTATACCTGATAGGTATACTACATCATGACATTGATACTTTCATACTTTACTTATACCTGATAGGTATATCACATCAGTTTACAGGAAGGTTACATGTATTACTTATTTATACCTGATAGGTATACCACATCACCATATAGGTAGATACCTATATTTCTGCTTTACGATTCATGTATTCATATTATCTGGTGAATGCTAGGCTGTTCTTTATACGCTTTCATTACAGTTTCATATTGCGTATACTTTATTCATGGATTATCGCATTGTTATATGGATTTTTCATGATGTTTTCTGGATTTGGGAACCGTGGTGGTTCATGAAATTATGCATACATTGAACACCCGGTTTTCCTTGAGATGATATTATAGCATCCACCATGAGATTTATCGGTGCGGATATATATCCTATGCGAGGAGGCGTCGAGAGCCGCATGAGGATACATGGTGGGGCCCGGAGGTACCCCGAAGCTAGAATGTTGTCGGAGTGAGCCGATGTCGCATTGAGGCGATGAGGCCTAGGGGAGCCATACTTTCCGGTGACATTACCAGAGACTCGGCGGATATCAGGGGGATACCGTTGGGAGTCATGTGCGTATCGATACGTCGAGAGGCGAGGGGCAGAGCGAGGCACTCGAGCTCTCGTGATAGCGTATGATACGTACTTATCAGTTTTATGTGTCGATGCTTGACACATTGGTTTTTATGATATTCCTAAATACTCTTGTATATATAACAGGGGATTGAGCCGCTGTTATATATGCCTTTACACCAATATTAGTGGAATGGGACGCTAATATATGTGTACTGCCCTCATCATATTTATATATATGTCATTATATTTAGGATGTTAGAACTGTGCTGGAGATTTGACTTGAGATTCATGAGATTCATTGGGATTGGATGATGATATCGTACACACTAGAGATGTGAGATCCACTTAGTGTGGTACATATGATATATTGTGAGATATACTGATATTGTACAGACGAGATATGTGGGATCCACTAGCTGTTGTACATGTGATATAGGTGAGAGATACCTGATATTGTACAGACGAGATATGTGGGATCCACCTACTGTTGTACATTGAGATATGGGAGATATACTGTTAGTATACATAGTAGATATGTGAGATACACTTGATGTGTACATTCGATACACTTATGTGAGATATATTTGATATTGTGTAGTTTGAGGAGATGTGACACTTAGACGATATGAGAGCGGATTTGGTGATTGATTGAGGATTGGGATATTGATTTGTCTAGATGGATTTGATCCTACCACGATGTCAGGATGCCGTGGATTTGACATATTTCACTCCATACCTCATCTTTATATATTTGTGCACTATTTCATGTATTAGGAGTACCTGTGAGAGTACCTCCATGAGAGTTGCACATTTACTTTCTCATATCCCCAGAGCATGATTATTGCATACTGTTGTCACATTATTATTGCAGGATATATTGGTGGTACTTGAGAGTGTACTTTCCATTATTACGTACTCATGACTATTATTACTGAAATGTCATATATTAGATTCATGCTGTACGTTCATTCTCGCGATTACCTGCATATGTTATTTACTATTCACGAGTTGGCAACTCACCCCCGTTGTGCCACAGGTTTTGCTGGAGTTTCCCCAAAGTAGTCAAGGCAAGCTATTCAGCTTTTCAGCTACACACTCATCTATCATCTTTTGGGTTGCGGATACCACTTCGCCTGTTAGCGTGCAGTTTTGCCCAGGTGGGTTTTGTGGTTATCAGAGAGTGTTTTGTATATTCGTTGTATATTGTACTCTCCGTCTATTACCAGTATGTTGTGACTTAGAGACTTGGTGAGGACGATTTGTATATATTGTGGATTTGTGGATTTTATACAGTTTATTTCTTTTGTCTCTTATTGCTTCGCTACGGCATCGTATATCTGTTGTGGTGTTGTTTTCCGCCGTTGGGCGTGGATTTTGCTCCCATTTGGGATGATTTACTATATATTCATGTTGTACCCTTTTTAGGGGCTAGTTTTATAAAGGAGGTGCTGCCAAAATTTTACAGAAAATGTGGACTATTTTAAAGAATTTAGGTTGTGATTTCAAATGTTTACAAAACTTTATATTATCTTTTCCGTATTTTTATGGTTTAGATTTCTGGGTTTTGGCTTTCTTTTACTGCGTTACGTCTGGAGGCGTTGCGTAGTATTAGGGCCATCACGTACCTTTTTGGGTACTGACAAAGTTGGTATCAGAGTGTGGTTTTACCTTTCGGAGTGTAGGATGACCTGGTATGATGGAGTAGGTAACCTAAGCGGAGTAATGTACTGTGGGTATGTCTGCAGCATACTTACGATGCAGTATTTCGCCTAAAGTGCCTAAGTACAATTGTTTGAGATTCCTTCCTTGATGATTCGATTTCCTTGTTCTTATCGAATCCTATCTCTATTTATAGTCTTGCCATTGATGACTACGGGGACTCAGAGTGATGCAGCGAGAGCCGAGGTCAGGGTTAGCTCGGGTGAGACGAGCACTGACCAGGATGGCACTCGTATTGCACAGTTGCAGATGGATCAGCCTTCGACTGATCAGATAGCTAGACTTGTGACAGAGATGCAGGATTTGCGCCAGACGATGAGATCATTAGTTGATGCCATTAGAGCGCAGCGACAGGAGGTTGTCACCCCAGTTGGACAGTTGTTCCTTGGGATCAGCGTGCAGAAGTCTGTTACTTATGTAGTACCAGCAGATGTAGCCCCAGTTGACGAGACACGTGTTCCAGAGACTTTACGAGTTCCAGGACAGTGGAGGACCCATATAGGTGTGCCAGTCCAGGGACAGAGGTTCAGTCGTCGTGACAGGTTTCGTGCACGGCATGGGAGTATAAGAGGTGTGAGACGAGGACAGTCGTCTAGCTCTTATCCCCAGGATGGTCAGCAGTTTTCTTCCGGATGTTATCGGTGCGGGAGTTTGGATCATCGGGTTAGAGTTTGTACTGAGCCATGTAGATGCGAGACAGCTATACCACAGAGTGGAGGATTTCAGCCAGTTGTGGGTAGGAGACAGACACGAGAGTTTGTTTCTACTCAACCGGACGCCCGGACGTCCAGTGGAGATTTGTCAGGTATCCTTGTTCGTTGTTGTACTTGCTGGTTTTTCGCACTTTGTGTCGTGGTTGGGACGAGGATCTTGTTAGATAGATCAGCCGTTTTGTTGTGTTAACTTCTGGCAGCGATTCTTTTGTTGCGCGACACGTATTTCAGTCGTATGCCAATCGGTGAGGAGATTTTGCCGTCATTGGATTCTTCTAGAGATGTTGGATTTGACATTCTCCTGGGCATAGATTGGTTAGCTACGTGTTAGGCGTCTGTGGACTACCGTGTGGAAACAGTCAGGATTTGTTTTCCCGGCGAGTCAGTTCTTGTTGTGCAGGTGGATAGTTGTGCCGCCTCTCACAACTCGAATTCAGCCTTTTTCGCTAGTCAGCTTTGGAGGAGATGTCGTGGATTCTTGGCGTTCATTCGAGATACCGGAGCCACATTGGGATTGTTGGGCCGGGTATTTATCGTGCAAGAGTTTTCCGACGACATTCCAGAAGAGTTAGCGAAATTCAGGGAGCTTAAGGATCTGCGGCAGAGTTGTTTGTTGGGAGGTATGTGTGTCTGAGTGTTTCGCTTGTGGGAGCCCTAATTCTGTTCGTTCAGGAGGAAGACGATAGTTTGCGGTTGTGGATTGATGGATCGTCAATTGAACCGGCTTATGGTGCGGTTAGGTATCTGTTACCTTGATTGGACGATTTCTTCGATCAGCTCCAGAGTGCGAGACTTTTTCTAAGTTTGTTTGGGATCGGGTCATCATTGTTGCGGGTTCGGAGTGATGGCATTCCGAATTTTGCTTTTGTGCGTGCTATGGGCAGTTTGTGTGTTGGTAGTGTCGTTGGACTTGCCAATGTCCTAGCAGCATTGTGGATATGATGTACCAGATTTCTTCAGGCCGTTCCTCGACCAGTTGCTGTTGTGTTTTGACGACATTCTGGTCAATTCTTTGTGTTTTGAGGAACAGGAGCAGCTTTTGAGAATTTGTTGTGCAGATTTTGGTAGAGCCCAGTTGTTGCTAGATTCTCGGAGTGTTCCTTCAGGCTTGTTTGTGTTGACTCCTAGGTCTTGTAGTTACGGGAGACGGTTTCGTATGGTTCCGAGGGAGATCGTGACCGTACAGCTTAGACCCAGACTTGTGTTCGGACAGAGGTCCTTTGATTTTGGGTTTAACAGGTTTTTACCGCCGTTTCGTGCAGGATTACTAGAGTATTGTTGCACCGTTGACTGTAAAGACCAAGTAAGGAGAGTTCTTTTCTTGAACTGAGGCATGTGTGCAGAGTTCTCAGCAGTTGGAGATTCGGCTGGCAATTGCATCAGTTCTTGCTTTTGATTCGGAGACCTTGATTTGTGACAAGGTTGTGCTAAGTTAGGGATGCGTTTGTGTACCTGATGTTATCGGGTAGAGACGTGAAATCCTAGAGCAAGCACATCAGTCAACTCTCTGTGTTCATTCAGGTTCCGCCAGCTTTGACGTGACTTGTGAGATAGTTACAGGTGGACAGGAATGTGAAGAGAAATTTCAGGTTTCGTCTCAAGGTGTTTGTTGGTTTGTTGTTTGCGGCAGTTGGGATCGTCACTCGCCATTGTGGGATACTTCTGGATAGTTGTTATCAGGAGACATTTCAATTGGCAACCTTTAGGCTTAGTCAGGTAGTGGCGATCACCAGTCTGTTTTTCTGACTCAGCTTAGTAGGATTTTGGACCTCAGCTTGTCTAGAAACTTCGGAGATGTTCTAGTTGGTCTTTTGAGATCCTTTATGTGAGTTAGTTTTCGTTGCTTTAATTTGGCACTTCCGCCCAGATTATAGATTATTCACCCCGTTTACATGGTGTTGATTTTTGGCAAATACCTTCATGACTTTTTCACATGATTCAGCACAGACCATTAGTGTGGACTCGATCTTTTCGTTCACCGGCAGCCATTGGTGTAATGGTTCGGCAGGTGAAGAAACTTCGGTCAAGGGTCTTGCCATCTGTGAAGAGTTTCCTTGGACGTAGCTGTATAGTGAGGGGATCACTTGGGAAGCTGCGAGTGAGATTTGGGAGTTTTTGTACTCTTCTCTTTGAAGGTATGCTTGGTGAAATTTTAAATTCGGGGACGAATTTTTATAAGGGGGGGAGATTGTAACGATCTAGAAAATCGTTTTGTGTTTGTTTCTGCTTTTGGGTGAAATTCAGCGGTATTTTCAGTTTTATACCGATTGCGATCAAACGGCCATATCGACTTACCAGCACCTAGTTTTGAGAAAATAAAGCTAGTGCGCACACTTTGAGAGTATATGGGACGTTTTGGTGCAATTTGAATTTTTCCCATTTTTAATGTTATTTTAATCCGGGTTGCACTTTTCGGGAAATCTTTGCTTTTCAACTTTTCTTAAAAATTTCCTAAGTTAAACTTAACCCTCATCCTTTAGAATGTGTGGACAAGGATTAAAGGAGGGAATTAGAAAAGAAAAGAATAGAAAAGAAAGAATAAGAAGGTGCATGCTTTTGGATTAGGGTTGCCTTTGCATTTATTAGCATTTATGTGAGGAAAGTGCTTGGAAATTCACTCTCTCTCTCTCTCCCTCACTCATGGCCGAGCTCCCCTCTCCCTCTTCTGCACTTGGCCATTTTCCATCTCATTTCTTTCATATTTCCTTCATAAATCCTCAAAACAATCACAAGTTTTCATAAAAATCACACTTTTGTGCATGTTTTTCCATTTTCTTGGCTTGGAGCATGGTAGCTTGGGATCTTGGTGTTCTTTTGGGATAGGTAAAATTCCTTTACTGCTCTTTTATGTGTTTTTAGTGTAACTTAGCAGTTTAGATTGTTTAATTAGGGTTTTGATACGAAATATCGTATTTTGGTGTCGGATTGTGACTTTTAGAACCTGCTTTGATCCTGAGTGTTTACTGGGAAATTCAACATAGAGGTAGTGTTGTACTAGAGGACCTGGAGCACCACCAGAGAGACGACCCCCATCCCACCGGCCTGGGCCGGCGACAGCAAGAGGAGGGGCCGGCGACGCCGGCCAACCTAGTGAGTTAGGGTTTGGGTCTTGGTCTGTAGGTGTCTGCTAGGGTTTGGGTTCCTCTGGTCTTGTTGAAATTGTTTAGTTTTCACAGTAGGAAAATCTGGGATCATTTGTGCAGTTTCTAGTGTTTCGTGTTCGTGCGATACGTGTTACGACACGCGTCGTGCCGTTTTCGTGGTTTCGCTCTTAAGTTGTTTCCGTCGTGTTGCTACTCTAGTTAGCCACGATACGAACACTTAAGAGGTGTTTGTGTGTTGTTGTGTCGGTTAGATGTAGCTAGTTCGTATTTCGTAGCTATTATTGATATATGTATATTGTTGTTGTTATATGTTGCAGGTTCGCAGACGAGGACTACGGACACTGCCACAGGGGGATTCAGGTGGTAGATTTCATCTAGCTTGGAGTGTGGGTGAGTAGATTTAACATCTACAGGGGAATCGCCCGCATGGCGTTATGCGTCTGGGCTAGAAACCTTTACCTTTGTCGCATATTCTATATCATGTTTAGAATTGCGCATATACCTGACTGCTTAGTGATAGTTGTGATTGGATTAGTATCCTTAGGACACTGCACTATTATTGACGGCTCAGATTGCGAGAGCACTGATTGGATGCCACACACACCGTCAATAATTGCCATGTCATACACGACCATATTTTAGAAATGCTATTGTATGGTTAGGGACATTGTGACTTTGATACATATTTCCTATTGTTATATTTAGACTTGACATGCTAGTTTCTGTTTACCTATAGGATGCTGTACCTTTAGTGCTAGGTACATATACACCTAGGGACATGGATACAGGTGTACTTACATTTCATACTTTACCTATACCTGATAGGTATATTACATCATCATATTGGCAGGTGTACTCGTATTTCATACTTATACCTGATAGGTATACTACATCATGACATTGATACTTTCATACTTTACTTATACCTGATAGGTATATCACATCAGTTTACAGGAAGGTTACATGTATTACTTATTTATACCTGATAGGTATACCACATCACCATATAGGTAGATACCTATATTTCTGCTTTACGATTCATGTATTCATATTATCTGGTGAATGCTAGGCTGTTCTTTATACGCTTTCATTACAGTTTCATATTGCGTATACTTTATTCATGGATTATCGCATTGTTATATGGATTTTTCATGATGTTTTCTGGATTTGGGAACCGTGGTGGTTCATGAAATTATGCATACATTGTACACCCGGTTTTCCTTGAGATGATATTATAGCATCCACCATGAGATTTATCGGTGCGGATATATATCCTATGCGAGGAGGCGTCGAGAGCCGCATGAGGATACATGGTGGGGCCCGGAGGTACCCCGAAGCTAGAATGTTGTCGGAGTGAGCCGATGTCGCATTGAGGCGATGAGGCTTAGGGGAGCCATACTTTCCGGTGACATTACCAGAGACTCGGCGGATATCAGGGGGATACCGTTGGGAGTCATGTGCGTATCGATACGTCGAGAGGCGAGGGGCAGAGCGAGGCACTCGAGCTCTCGTGATAGCGTATGATACGTACTTATCAGTTTTATGTGTCGATGCTTGACACATTGGTTTTTATGATATTCCTAAATACTCTTGTATATATAACAGGGGATTGAGCCGCTGTTATATATGCCTTTACACCAATATTAGTGGAATGGGACGCTAATATATGTGTACTGCCCTCATCATATTTATATATATGTCATTATATTTAGGATGTTAGAACTGTGCTGGAGATATGACTTGAGATTCATGAGATTCATTGGGATTGGATGATGATATCGTACACACTAGAGATGTGAGATCCACTTAGTGTGGTACATATGATATATTGTGAGATATACTGATATTGTACAGACGAGATATGTGGGATCCACTAGCTGTTGTACATGTGATATAGGTGAGAGATACCTGATATTGTACAGACGAGATATGTGGGATCCACCTACTGTTGTACATTGAGATATGGGAGATATACTGTTAGTATACATAGTAGATATGTGAGATACACTTGATGTGTACATTCGATACACTTATGTGAGATATATTTGATATTGTGTAGTTTGAGGAGATGTGACACTTAGACGATATGAGAGCGGATTTGGTGATTGATTGAGGATTGGGATATTGATTTGTCTAGATGGATTTGATCCTACCACGATGTCAGGATGCCGTGGATTTGACATATTTCACTCCATACCTCATCTTTATATATTTGTGCACTATTTCATGTATTAGGAGTACCTGTGAGAGTACCTCCATGAGAGTTGCACATTTACTTTCTCATATCCCCAGAGCATGATTATTGCATACTGTTGTCACATTATTATTGCAGGATATATTGGTGGTACTTGAGAGTGTACTTTCCATTATTACGTACTCATGACTATTATTACTGAAATGTCATATATTAGATTCATGCTGTACGTTCATTCTCGCGATTACCTGCATATGTTATTTACTATTCACGAGTTGGCAACTCACCCCCGTTGTGCCACAGGTTTTGCTGGAGTTTCCCCAAAGTAGTCAAGGCAAGCTATTCAGCTTTTCAGCTACACACTCATCTATCATCTTTTGGGTTGCGGATACCACTTCGCCTGTTAGCGTGCAGTTTTGCCCAGGTGGGTTTTGTGGTTATCAGAGAGTGTTTTGTATATTCGTTGTATATTGTACTCTCCGTCTATTACCAGCATGTTGTGACTTAGAGACTTGGTGAGGACGATTTGTATATATTGTGGATTTGTGGATTTTATACAGTTTATTTCTTTTGTCTCTTATTGCTTCGCTACGGCGTCGTATATCTGTTGTGGTGTTGTTTTCCGCCGTTGGGCGTGGATTTTGCTCCCATTTGGGATGATTTACTATATATTCATGTTGTACCCTTTTTAGGGGCTAGTTTTATAAAGGAGGTGCTGCCAAAATTTTACAGAAAATGTGGACTATTTTAAAGAATTTGGGTTGTGATTTCAAATGTTTACAAAACTTTATATTATCTTTTCCGTATTTTTATGGATTAGATTTCTGGGTTTTGGCTTTCTTTTACTGCGTTACGTCTGGAGGCGTTGCGTAGTATTAGGGCCATCACGTACCTTTTTGGGTACTGACATTGTATCGCGATAACAATGGAGCTGTGGCTTTGGCCAAGGAACCCAGATCCCATCAGAAGTCCAGACATATTCTGAGGCGGTATCACCTGATCAGGGAGATAGTTGATCGCCGGGAGATCGAGGTCAGGAGAGTAGATACGAAGGACAACACTGCGGATCCACTCACGAAGGCCATTCCTCAGATACAGTTTGAGAGATTATTCGGGATGCTAGGTATGAGATACTACAGCAGCTGGCCTTAGTGCAAGTGGGAGATTGTTAGTTATGTATATGCCCTAGAGGCATTTGTTGTACATATGATGTATATTATGATGGATGCTTGGATATATACAGAGAGGACTTTCTTGCTCGTCATGATAGTATGCTATTTGGTTTCACTTTATCTTAACATGTTGACTTGTATTGGTTTACTGTCTTACTCTCACATGTTGATAAAGCCCTTAGGATCTGTACTCGACTACTGGGACTATGATGAGATCATACTAGTGGGGCCATAGTAGTCGATGAGTACATCCTATAATTGTTCCTAGTCGAGGGTATATCGAGACAGGGCATCGATACACCAGAGTAGACTAGCGTATACGCATCTTGACCCATATGATGGGCGATGGATGATCCCATATCCATCGGTGTTTGACATTAGAGATAGTGTATGGGTGCTCAGTGGAGACTGGGTACACTGGACGGACTCGCCGAGAACTCCTAGATGGTGATATACCACACGTCAGATGGCAGTTCTCTGGTGACACTGGTACATGGTAGTCTATAGACCCGAGATCGTCATAGAGTCTTGTGTGATTCCCACTGTGCTTTGATTTCCACCTTACCACGTCCAAGAGGGCATGTAAAACGGTGGCTTTTGGGTACAGTCCCGAATCATATGGAGGCAATGAGCGATAGGAGGGGATTCGTCTCTCCCGGTATAGGGAGTTGATGTTGTGCTGTGTTCGATTGGCTATAATTGGATGTCCCTGGCCAGGGATGATATAGAGATATACTGGTAAGTGTTACCAGTAGTTTCTCGATCTGTTATGAGCCTCACATCGACACGACTTATCGGTTACTGGGGTCTGACGTATACCACCCCTAGACTTGATATGCGACATATCAGACGAACAGACCGGACTGTACAGAAGTGTTACTGATTGGATTCACAGGAGAACGGACATGCTAGCTTGTTGATCTTCTGATCGCTCAATACCTGGGTGGCTGTTACGTTTAGCTGACCGCTTGCAACTTGTGGGTGTTTGATATGATCATCACCTGCTACCGGCGTATTGATGATTCTTTAGAGTCCTACACAGAGGTTTCTTAGCTCAGGCAAAACGGAGTAGAGGCACATATGTGATATGTGCAGGACCGAGGATAATGCGATATGAGATACCGTATTATATTCTCGCGATATTTAGATATGAACCGGGACATCGAATCAAGTGTTGATTCGATGAATCAGTACATGATATATTAGTCGGTTATATTCGATATAGCCGGATCGTCGGATCAAGTGTTGATTCGATGATTTAATGTATAATGATATATATGATATATTGTATTACATTATCTAATATTGGCTCGCTTTATTATTTTATTTTCTTACCGGATTAATACATTGATATATATGCGATATATGTTAATTGTATTATTTTCTTTTGTTGCAAATATATAATATATATGTGATATATATTATTGTGACATGATATGATTTATTATGAAACATGATTAGGGATGATAAAAAGAGATTAGGGTTTGATTAGGGTTAGCTTCTTCTTGATTATTCTAGAAGAATTTCCTTTTGTCTTGGTTAAGATATTATGGTTGATACTTATCCTTGACTTATCCTTGACCTAACCAAACCCTAACTCTAGTTTATTCTCTACAAAGGTTAAGACTCTCATCCTTGACCATGGTTTGATAATCAATCATATATTCTTGACTACTATTCATCACAAAAGGATTATCATTTTCATTCATCATCTTCTTCTCTCTTAGCTTTGAGAAAGCTTACTAGTTAATTCTTTTGTGGTGATTTCTTGTGAGAAAATGAATTAAAAAAGAAAGCATAAATACTACTCCATCATCCTCATCTAATCTAGACCATTAGATTAGGGTGTTCATCTCTTTAGAGTAAGAAAGCTTGGGTTATAGCAACTTCGACGTAGATCATCGGAGAAGCGGAACACTTCAAGCTAGCATGGATTGTTCAAGTCGTGGAGCCTCTCTTGAGTCCGGGAGATCGTGGATCGCGGCAAAGGGACTTCTACTCGGAGCTTGTTAAGCGAAGGAGCGGACTACAAAGGTTGTAATCCCTCACACTTAGGTTTAAAGATGTTATCTTGCATGTTAAACCCTAATAATCTAGCAAAGATCCCGTCTTTGGGTTGTTCGGCACATCTAAAATTTTATTCGGGCATGTTTGATGCTTTATGAACCTTCACAAGAGTGCCTAGGAACCCTACATGCATGCATGCATGCATTCCTTCTTGATTCATGCACATATGGATGTGTATGCACACATACATACATACATCATCCTTCATGGTTGTATATACATAGAAAATGGTGGCAATATAAGACTCACACCATGGTTTTATATATATGGATATATATATATTGTATTTGTGTTAAAAACAAAAGAAAAGAAAAGGATAATTCATGGTTTACTTTCTACACTCTTCTTTGACCTAACCATGCTCACCCACCATTTAACCATGGATTAACTTTCCTTTTGTGTTTTAACTCAAATTCAATAATATCTTTATTGTTTAACCATGGTTTGAGATGAGAAGTTGAAAATATATATACATATATTTTCTATTTTTTCACATGAGATTATATTTTCTCTTCTTCTTCAAAAGCCATCATCTTCTTCTTCCTTGCTCCTTTGCTCTCTAGATCTCTCTAGTAAGCAAAATACTCAACAAGATAGGATTTTGAAGTGAGAAAAAGAACCACAACACCATTCTACACTAGTCTTGCCCATTAGTGGAGAGTGTTAGCTTCCATTTTCTTTCTTGATCTTGTGAAGTTGCAAGCTTGGACAAAGCGGACTCCGGGTGGATCTTCGTGGACCTAGAGGAGTTCAAGTGGACCTTTTCCAAACCCCAAGTAGCCGAGGAGTCTAGCGTAGGGAGCTACAAAGGTTGTACTCTCAAAACCCTAGCTTAACCTACTTGTGATGATGTGTTGTTTTTGAAACCCTAATTTTTCTAGGAATGATTCTTTGTATGCTTACTTAGCACCCTAAAATTTAATCTTTGGTACATGTGATGCTTCCAAACCCTTCATGAGGTGCTATGTAAACCTAACATTGGTATCAGAGCTGACCTAGAACTTTAGGCGACACTTTAACGAAGTTAAAACTCCGATCGAACGAAAGTATGGATTTTCGGGACACTTTCTGGACATTTTTTGAAAACTGTTATTTTTCAGAATTAAAAATATGTAAAAAATACAGCAGGGAATTATAAGACACACTGTAAAAACCGAAACCCTAAAAAGAAAGTCCCACCGCTGAACCGCGGCCTAAGCTTGCTTGGGTCGCGGCTCCGCGGCCGTACAGATCCATTAAGGCTTCGTTTTTGTACAGTGAGCTTCTTACCTTCTTGTGTATATTTTTGGGTATTTTTAATCTGGTTTAAGTGTTAATTGTTCTGGAGATTGTTTTGGGTTCAATGATTCGATCGGAGTTTTAATTTCATGCTTTTTCCTGATAATTAGAAAGTATTGAATTGTTCGAACGAGTGTCATTTGCTCACTTTTCACGGGGTTTAAATCTTTCGTAAATACGTACAAGTTTTGTGGTGGACCCTTTAGAAGACAACAAACCTTAACTCGATTATGTGACCGTCTTGAACTGCCTTTTGAACCTTAGGGTTTGGGGCAGTACGGCGTGCCACATGTGAGGCGTTGGCTTGACCCTTCTACGGCCGGACCGCTACTACTGTGTCACACTCCGGGTTTTTGAACTCCGCTCAAGTGTTGAGCTTTAGGAATTTTGGGTATTTGGTCATTCGTTCGAAAACTTTAATACTGTCTATTTATCTGGAATGTGATGCAATGTGTGGAATTCATATAGCTAGACATGAAATACGAAGTATGTGATATTTCGCATTTACGATGTCTAAAGAGAATGTGGATTCCAGATATTGCAGTTTTACACTTTCTTTTCTGCGACCGTAAGTGTAGTATGTAGTGGTATTACCGATTGTCGTTGCTATACATCGACGACGATCGGTGTATGCATACTTACTTACGTTGATGATATGAGATATTATGTGTTGCTGAGATATGATGTGCAGGATTGTCGCGATTGAATAGCCCGGGTTTTTTTTATGTGAGATGAGAGTTTTATATTTTCATTCATGTAAATTCAAATGTAATGTAATATTCTTTTATTTGGGGCACTTCCGGGTTGAGGTTGATGCCACCAGTGTTGTATATTATTTACTTTTCCGCATTAGGATGGACCCAAGGAGGGGAGCACAGGTGACCGGGTTCTGGGGTTCAGTGGGAGGCCATCTCGAGGAGTCGAGACCGGGTCTCCTAAACTCCAGAATTGGTAGGGTCGCTTGCCGCTCTCGTAGGGGTCCAGGGTGTGAGCTTGGTTATTCATCGCGACTGTGGAATCTGTATTTTCTATTGTTGGCTAAATACTAAATACGGACGTCCTAGTATATCCCACATTATATCTATGTTTCTGCTGCGATATCTGTGATGTGATCATTTGATATGTTGTGATGGACACAGTATATAGTATATATGATATATTATATAGACGTTACTTATGTTTTACACCCGCACTAGCCCTGCCCTGCTCTGTCGTTAGTTACCTAACCTAACGGTGCACGAGGGGACATCGAGGCGAATGCGGATGGCATAAGTGTACGTCGTATTTATCTGTGATGTTTAGGTGATTTAAATGATGGGACTTCATTAATGTGATTAATGAAAGAAAAGAAACCTAAAAGATGTTGTAGAATCAATTTTTTCAAAAAGGGTAGCTACATTCTTGCTTTGCATAGCGGTATATATGATATACCCTGCACCTTATTCGATGAGGAAAGAGCGGAGATCCCTTCACCGGGAGTGACCTCTTTAGCAAAACTAATGAAAGCCTCAAAATCACTCCATTTCAAAAATTCACTCGATTCTACAACGATATCAAGTTCATTATGCAATAGGTTTTCAGAAAACCTGACGTAGCCCTCCGTCATTTCAGATAAGTCCTACTTAGTATTCGTGCTACGTTTGTTGATCTCCGTCAAGGCGTAGTGTGCGGTAGCTAACTAGTATTTATTTGCTTATGCATATGATGCAGATTGGATTAGGGTAGTCGTACGACCTTGTTGACCTCCGTGAAGGGTCGTGCGGGTGGGTTTGATTCAATCAAGAAATGACGGGTTGAACTTGACTTGCACCCTATGGTTTGTTGACCTCCGTCAAGGTCATGGGATGCTTGGGGCAAAATATTATCGGGAATTTCAAGTGTTGAAATTTGCAATGAGATTGCATACCTTCTATGAGATAGTTGAATCTCGATACCCACTGCGAGTAATTGTTACTCCTGGGAGAGTTTTACATAGGACAATTAGCCGATCAAGTAGGTGTCTAGAAAGGTGTCAACGGGGTTACGCCTTTGGGAAAACGAGGTTTACTTTAATTAGGTCCGTGCGAAAGCACGGGGAACCTCCCTCAAAGTACCGACTCTGGCCTGGCTGAAAGATTGGCGAAATTGTAAGGTGTAATTAATCCCGGCTAGTCTTTCCTTTTAGGGTTTGAAGGAAGATTTGATAAAAAACAGTGGGAGCCATCCTGATTAGATAAAATAATAACCAATCTGATCTTGCAAGAGCATACGCTAAAGTGTTTTCTTCTCTCTCTCTGCAGGTAGCGACCATGTCATGCCTTAATCAAGATAATAATATGGATGTATTGACTGAACCCGCATGTTATACTGTGCTGGGGAACGTTGGTTCCGTTCGTTCTTATAAGAGTTATAGGACTGAACAGGACATAGGGGAATACCAGGATTCCCATGCCACCCGAATAAAGAAAGTACATGATGATGCATTTTCTTCGGGTGTGTTCGTTACAGAGAACTGTTTCTCCATTTCCTCTACTTCCTGGGTATTGGATACCGGGTCAGGATCCCATATATGTAATCAGTTACATGGGCTTAAGAAAAGTAGAGAACTTGGAGAAGGTGATAAAGACATAAGAGTTGGAAATGGTGCAATTGTTGCAGCTAAAACCGTCGGAGAATATCACCTTGTATTACCAACTAGTAATGCATTGATTCTGAACGAATGCTATTACATGCCGAACCTGATATGCAACATTATATCGGTTTCTTTGTTGAGTAAAGAGGGATATAATTTTGTATTACAGGATAATGTTATGAACATTTTCCGTAACCAAAAGTTGGTTGGATCAGGCACGTTGTGTAATGGCATTTATGTTATAAATCAATCAACAGTTCTGAGTATAACAAACACACACAAGAGGAAGAGTTCAAAATTGAATGAATCCTTCTTGTGGCATTGTAGACTGGGTCACATCAATACGACACGACTAGCTAAGTTGCATAAGGATGGATATTTAAATCCTTTTGAATTTTCATCTTATGACACTTTCCAGTCATGTCTCAAGGGCAAGATGACCAAAACCCCGTTTACGGGACACGGAGAAAGAGTTACCGAACTCTTGGGACTGATGCATAGTGATGTATGCGGTCCCATGTCTACACATGCCAGGGATGGTTCTGCGTACTTCATTACATTCACTGACGATCTCTCTAGGTTCGGGTATGTGTTCCTGATGAAACACAAATCAGAAGCTTTTGAGAAATTTAGAGAATATAAACAAGAAGTCGAGAACCAAACCGGAAAAAGTATTAAAATCCTACGATCTGATCGAGGAGGTGAATACTTGAGCATTGAATTCCTGGACTTCCTAAAAGAGAATGAGATTCTCTCTCAGCTGACTCCTCCATATACACCACAGTACAACGGTGTATCAGAACGGAGGAACCACATCCTATTAGATATGGTGCGCTCTATGATGAGCACGGCTGAGTTACCTATTTCCTTCTAGGGATATGTACTGGAGACAGCAGCATACCTACTGAATAGGGTTCCTACCAAATATGTGCCTACCACCCCGTATGAGATATGGGAAGGGAAGAGACCATATCTTAATTTTATTAAGATATGGGTTTCCCCAGCTTATGTCAAAAAACAAAAACCGGACAAACTCGAGGCAAGGTCTGTTTTGTGTAAGTTTGTTGGATATCCCAAGCATTCGCGAGGGTATATCTTCTACCACAGTGAGGAACAAAGAGTGTTTGTTGCTCAACATGCCACCTTTTTAGAAAAAGGAATTTCTTGCAAAAGAGATTAGTGGCTCTGAGGTAGAACTGGAAGAGGTCCAGCTATACAAACCACAACAGAAGATTTAGTGGAACTAGAGGATTCAGTAGCTCCCAACGAACCTCAGCCTCTCCGCCGATCTAGTAGGGTTCCTCGCCAACCTGAGAGATACTATGGTTTTCTCATGGATGGTGGGAGCGAGGATTGCATCATGGAGGATGATGACCCAACTAGCTTCGAGCAGGCCATCACGAGTGGGCACTCAGAGAAATGGCTGGATGCAATGCGGTCCGAGATGGAATCCATGCACACCAACAAAGTGTGGACTTTGGAAGATGCTCCTGAAGGGGTAAAACCCATTGGGAGCAAGTGGATCTTCAAGAAAAAATTTGGTGTAGATGGGAAAGTGGAGACTTTCAAAGCTAGACTTGTTGCAAAGGGTTTTCGTCAAAGACCAGGTGTGGACTATGACGAAACCTTTTCTCCAGTGGCTATGCTTAAATCCATCCGGATCATGCTTGCCATCGCTGCATATAATGATTACGAAATCTGGCAAATGGGTGTTAAGACCGCCTTTCTAAACGGTGATTTAGAAGAGTGCGTGTACATGACTCAGCCAGAGGGCTTCGTAGATAGTGGGAGCAGCGGAAAGGTGTGCAACCTGCTTAAATCCATTTATGAATTAAAGCAAGCATCGCGGAGTTGGAACATCTGCTTTGACGTCGTTATCAAAGAGTTTGATTTCTTCAAAAACGTAGATGAACCTTGTATCTACAAGAAGGTGGCAGAGAGTAAGATTGTCTTCCTCGTATTGTACGTGGATGACATACTCTTGATAGGAAATGACATTCCTATGCTGCAATCAGTCAAGCTCTTCTTATCACAAAAATTCTCAATGAAAGATCTTGGTGATGCCTCCTGCATATTGGGGATTAAGATCTATAGAGATAGATCTAAACGGATTTTGGGATTGTCCTAATCCAGGTACATTGACACCATACTAAAGAGGTTTAGTATGGAAGAATCCAAGCGTGGGAACTTACCCACGATCTCTGGTGTCACTCTCTCCAAAGAGATGTCTCCCAAGACTGATTTGGAGAGAGCTCACATGCAAGGGATACCCTATGCTTCGGCTGTAGGCTCTATCATGTATGCGATGCTATATACCAGACCCGATGTAGCATACTCACTAAGTGTAGTGAGTAGGTATCAAGCTGATCCTAGAGAGAGTCACTGGACAGCTGTGAAGAGCATTCTCAAGTACTTACGAAGGACTAAGGAGATGCTCTTGGTGTATGGTAACGGAGAACTCCAAGTGGAGTCCTTTACCGATTCAAGCTTCCAGAGTGATAAGGACGAATCTAAGTCACAGTCGGGATTTGTCTTTACCCTTTACGGATGGGCGGTTAGCTGGAAGAGTTCCAAGCAGGAAACCGTGGCAGACTTGACGATGGAGGCTGAATACATCGCTGCCAACGATGCTGCCAAAGAGGCTGTCTGGATCAAGAAGTTCATTACTGAAATTGGAGCGGTTCCATCTATTGAGCATCCAATACATTTGTATTGCGATAATAATGGAGCGGTGGCTTTGGCCAAGGAACCCAGGTCCCATCAACGATCCAGGCATATTCTGAGGCGGTATCACCTGATCCGGGAGATAGTTAATCGCCGGGAGATCGAGGTCAGGAGGGTTGACACGAAGAACAACACAGTGGATCCACTCACGAAGGCCATTCCCCAGATACAGTTTGAGAGACTCTTCGGGATGTTCGGTATGCGATACTACAGTAGCTGGCCCTAGTGCAAGTGGGAGATTGTTAGTTGTATGTATGCCCTAGAGGCCAGTATTGTACAGATGATGTATTTTATATTGGATGCTTGGACATATATAAAGATGAATTTCTTGCTCGATATGATAGTATGCTATCTGGTTGCTCTTTATCTTAACATGTATACTAGTCTCTTTAAACTGTCTAATAGTTACATGTTGGTAAAGCCCTTAGGATGTGTACTTGACTACCTGGACTATGATGTAGATCATACTAGTGGGGACATGGTAGTCTATAAGTACATCCTTCAAGGTCCCTAGTCGTAGGTGTATCGAGACGGGGCATCGATATACCAGTGTAGACTAGCGTATACGCTTCTCGACCCATGAGATGGGCGATGGATGATCCCATATCCATTGGTGTTTGACATCAGAGATGGTATACGGGTGCTCAGTGGAGACTGGGTACACTGGAAGGACTCGCCGAGAACTCCCAGATGGTATTATACCTCACGTCAGATGGCAGTTCTTTGGTGACACTTATGCAGGTTAGTCTGTAGACCCGAGATCGTCATAGAGTCTTATGTGATTCCCACTGTGCTTTGATTTCCACCTTACCACGTTTATGAGGTAGTGTAAAACGGTGGTTTTTGGGTACAGTCCCGAGTCACATGGAGGCAATGATCGATAGAAGGGGTTACGTCTCTCCCGGTATTGGGGGTTGATGTTGCGCTGTGCTCGATTGGCCGTAACAGGGAAGTCCCTGGCCAGGGCTGCTTTAGAGATTTACTGGTAAGTGTTACCAGTAGTTTCTTGACCCGTTATGGGCCTCACATCGGCACGACTTATCGGTTATTGGGGTCTGGCGTTTACCATCCCTTGGCTCGATATGCAGCATATTTCACGAAGAGACCGGACTGTACGGTAGTGTTGCCGGTTGGCTCGACGGGAGTTGTAGCAGGTTCGCTTATTTTCTTCTGATCGCTCAATACCCGGGTAGCCGTTACGTTTAGCTGACCGCTTGCGGCTTGGGGGTGCTTGATATGATCATCACCCACTGCCGGCGTATTGACGAGTCTTAGAGTCCCACAAAGAAGTTACCTAGTACAGGCGAAACGTTGTGGTGTGCGTATGCGATATACGCATGGACCCGGTTAAAATGCGCGTATGAGATACCGTATATTAATCGGGCGAATTTCTTTTGGTTGGGTCGTATGTGATTTGGCCGGATTGATAAATCAAGTGTTGATTTATCATTTAACCATTAGATTCTCACTAGAAATCCTTTCTTGTATTTTTGGATGTATGCATGCATGTATGCATTCCTTCTTGATTCATGCACATATGGATGTGCATACACACATACATACATACATCATCCTTCATGGTTGTATATACATAGAAAATGGTGGCAATATTAGACTCACATCATGGTTTTATATATATGTATATGTTAGTGTATATGCCCTAGAGGTCATTACTGTATCATACTAGCTTGTATATTACTTGATGGAAGCTTGGGATATTCACAGTCGTTGGACTATCGAGACAGGGCATCGATACTCCGAAGTAGACTAGCGTATGCGCTTCTCATCCCGGCGGGGGAGACGGTCTGTCCCACAGTCGTCAGTACGTCGTACTTGAGATAGTATGCGGGTGCTTTTTAGGTTACGAGTACACTGGACATGACTCGTTGGGAACTGTTGGTTGGTATTATACCTATCGTCAGTTATCAGTTCCCAGGTGACATGAGTACAGCTTAGTCTGCCGACTTGACACTGTCACTTCGCCTCGAGTGTGTTCCCACTGTACTTAGATTACTACCCTACCACGGCTCAAAGGAGTCGTGCAAACAGGTAGTAGTTGGGTGCAGTCCCGAAGCACTTGGAGGCAGTGATGGTTAGACAGGATTCGTCTCTCCCGATATTGGGGGTTGACATCGCGCTGTGTCTAGGAGAGCCGTTACACAAGTAGTCTCTGGCCAGGGCAAGCGAGATATACTGGTACGTTTCCAGTGTCATCTCAGGGTGTTCTGGGCTACACTCCGACACGACTTGTACCGCTATTAGGGGACTGACGTTCACCGCCCCCCTAGGCCCGCCATGCGATGTATCAGACGAACAGACCGGACTGTACAGAGATTGTCACATACAGGCTCAGTAGGAGTTTGGATGGGTTTACCTCATCGGCCTTCTTATCGACATCTACCTGGGGACCGTTACGTACAGCTAGTGCCGCTTGCGGTCTGTGGTTAAACCCACTGCCAGCGTAGTGTCGAGTCTTTAGAGTCCCACACAGAGAGTTTCCCTGCACTGAGCGAAACGTGTAGAGGCCGTATGGTTTTACGGCAGGGCTACGATCACTTACGTGCACTTGTGTGCGTATGCTGTTCGGGCAGGCAATACTAGTGGGCTTTGGTTTAAGCCTGATCCTAGTATTGCACAGATGGATTTGATTTGTCTTCTATGCATTTGCATTCTACGGAATGCGGATGCAGGTGTGTATGCAAAGTTTTGAGGAGCGATGAAGGAGGACGTGGCCCATTAGGGTTTTGGCAGTTGGTTCGGCCAAAACCGTAATGTGGCACACTCATTAGGGTTTTGACAATTCGTTTGGTCAAAACCGTTATGAGCCGGAGACATTGTTTACTAATCCTTTTAGTGATAGATTAGTGATGGCTAATTGCATTGACCATTTGACCACTTAGACCTCTCTTGACTTTGTTGACCCGTTGACCGTGTTGACCATTGACTTTCAAGAGAGATCTACACTCTTCTTTCATTTTCTTTTTAATTTTTGAGTTATGATAATGGTCAATTCAATGTGCCATCAACTCTATCATGATAGGATTAGTAATGATGATTTTGTGTATTATTGCAACCATGGTTCATTTCATTTGGCTTAATCTTTTCATTATTCTCTTCTATTTCTCTCTCTTGAAATGAGAAGAAAAGAAAAGCTCCATGGTTGCTATGCTTTCTCCTTCTTCTTCCTCCTCTTGATCTCATCTTTTGATCTCATGTGTTGAGAGAAAAAGATCCCATACAGACAAATACATCGATACATCTCCTCTACACTTCCTAGGGCTTCTTGACTAGCAATCTCTTTGCCCTAGTTGCCTCGGCTCGAGGTGGAGCTCGGTGTACATCTTTCGGGTGGATCGTCTTCGACTCAAGAAGGCCGCGGAGGTGCCCAAGGTCCGGATCGACGCTTGGAGCTTGGATGGACGAGCGGGACAGCAGAATGAAGATCCGAAGGACCGGTTCCGTGAGGTATACTTTCTACAGCATAGTAGTTAAAACCTCTAGTAGTTTACTAGTTTTTAGTTTAGCCAAGATCCTTGCTTTTGAGTCCATGTTGCCTTGCGCCAAAATCATTGTTTTTCGCCGTTTCCGCCTCCCCGTAAGAACCGGGGTGAGCAACGTGGACTTACAGTGGTATCATAGCCTAGCTAAACATAAAATAGTAAGTTAGCAAAGTGTTTAGAATATCGATCGGAAAAAAGTCGCAAAACACGTCCGCAAAACCTCTAGTTTCTGTCGATTTTCATACTGCTCAAAAAGTGATTTAAAATATATGAAAAATCGTCTCAGGGTTTTATGAAAACACTGCAGAAAAACGATCCTGTGAATCGATCAAACGACCGCGGTTCCGCCGCCGTTTTGACTCGGCACTGGATCAGATTTTGCGCAATGTTTTAGATTGGCTGTTTTGGGATTTTTAAGACATGTTTTTTCCACCTAGATTTTCCAGAGAGCAAATTGACTTTTGGGGTGGTTATAAATCCGTATTTTGATCGATATTCCGTACTCTTTGGCTAATGAATATTATCTGTGATGTGATATATGTATTCAACGTCCGCTAATCGCTATACGTCGATTAGTGGGGGTTATACATATCTGTGATCTGTAATGTTGATGGTTTGTGTATATGAACTCGGTGGATTGTCGCGGATGAATAGCCGGGAATGGGTGTGAGATGAGAGTTTCCTTTGCTTTCATTCATTGTAAAATTTGTAAATTGATGTAATATTATTTGTATAGCCGCACAACCGGGTCGGGGTTGTAGCCGTCATTGTATAATTCTTTTTACTGTTTTTGCTCCTAGGATAGACCCAAGGTGGGGTGCACAAACTACCGGGTATCTCGAAGTGCCGAGTGGCCTACTCACGGTGTTAAGGGAGGTTGCTTCACTTCGGGTACTTGGCGGGTAGTTTGCCACACCCGTAGGGGTCTAGGGTGGGGTTTGGCTATTCATCGCGACCGTGTAATCCGCTTTTTGTTGCAGGCTCGAACGAATCACGGATTCCTAGTATATCCAAAGTGTTCATCTGTGATCTGTAATGTCTATCATTGCTATATATTGTTAGTTGTATGTATGCCCTAGAGGCCAGTATTGTACAGATGATGTATTTTATATTGGATGCTTGGACATATATAGAGATGACTTTCTTGCTCGATATGATAGTATGCTATCTGGTTGCTCTTTATCTTAACATGTATACTAGTCTCTTTAAACTGTCTAATAGTTACATGTTGGTAAAGCCCTTAGGATGTGTACTTGACTACCTGGACTATGATGTAGATCATACTAGTGGGGACATGGTAGTCCATAAGTACATCCTTCAAGGTCCCCAGTCGTAGGTGTATCGAGACGGGGCATCGATATACCAGTGTAGACTAGCCTATACGCTTCTCGATCCATGAGATGGGCGATGGATGATCCCATATCCATTGGTATTTGACATCAGAGATGGTATACGGGTGCTCAGTGGAGACTGGGTACACTGGACGGACTCGCCGAGAACTCCCAAATGGTATTATACCTCACGTCTGATGGCAGTTCTCAGGTGACACTTGTGCAGGTTAGTCTGTAGACCCGAGATCGTCATAGAGTCTTGTGTGATTCCCACTATGCTTTGATCTCCACCTTACCACGTCCATGAGGGCGTGTAAAACGGTGGTTTTTGGGTACAGTCCCAAATCACATGGAGGCAATGAGCGATAGGAGGGGTTTCGTCTCTCCCGGTATTGGGGGTTGATGTTGCGCTGTGCTCGATTGGCCGTAACAGCGAAGACCCTGGCCAGGGCTGATTCAGAGATTTGCTGGTAAGTGTTACCAGTAGTTTCTCGACCCGTTATGACCCTCACATCGGCACGACTTATCGGTTATTGGGGTCTGACGTTTACCACCCCTAGACTTGATATGCGACATATCAGACGAGGAGACCGGACTGTACAGGAAGTGTTGCCGGTTGGCTCGACTGGAGTTGTAACAGGATCGCTTGTTCTCTTCTGATCGCTCAATACCCGGGTGGCCGTTACGTTTAGCTGACCGCTTGCGGCTTGGGGGTGCTTGATATGATCATCACCCACTGCCGGCGTATTGACGAGTCTCAGAGTCCCACAATGGAGTTTCCTAGTCCAGGCGAAACGTTGTGGTGCGCGTATGCGATATGCGCATGGACCCGATTAAAATGCGCGTATAAGATACCGTGTATTGGTCGGGCGGCTTGCTTTTGGTGGGGTCATATGTGATATGGCCGGATTGATAAATCAAGTGTTGATTTATCATTTAACCATTAGATTCTCACTAGAAATCCTTTCTTGTTTTCTATGGATGTATGGATGCATGTATGCATTTCTTATTGTGTCATGCACATATGGATGTGCATGCACACATACATACATACATCATCTATCATGGTTGTTTATACATAGAAAATGGTGGATATATAAGACTCACACCATGGTTTATTTTATGGATATTTATTTCTATTTTTGCTAAAACAAAAGAAATGAGATACGATTGAATCATGGTCAAAGTTTCTACACTCTTCTTGTGACCTAACCATTTGCACCTAACTTTTGACCATGGTTTAATCTTTCTCTTGTGTTTAACTAAAGAAAAATTAAATATTCATAAAGAGATAACCATGGTTTGAGATGAAGAAAGAAAAAATATATATACTTATGTTTTTCTTTTTCTCTTGAGAGTTATTCTTATCTTCTTCTAAAATATCCATCATCTTCTTCAACCTTGAGCTCATGCTCTCTTAAATTTTCTAGAGAGCAAATCATTCATCAAGATAGGATTTTGAAGTGAGAAAAGCCTCCACAACATCATTCTACACAAGTCTTGCCCACTTGTTTAGAGTGTTAGCTTCGTTTTTCATTCTTGATCTTGCGAAGTTGCTAGCTTGGACAAAGCGGACTCCGGGTGGATCATCGGTGACCTAGAGGAGTTCAAGCGGAGCTTTTCCAAACCCCAAGTAGCCAAGGAGTCTAGCGTAGGGAGCTACAAAGGTTGTACTCTCAAAACCCTAGCATTTCTTTCATGTGATGAAGTGTAGTTTATGAAACCCTAATTTTTCTAGGATCGATCCTTTGTATATTAACTTAGCACCCTAAAAATTCAATCTTTGGTACATGTGATGCTTCCAAACCCCTCACCTTTCATATATCTATATATGATATCTATTTAGGCGTTGCTTATGTTTTTCAGCCGTGCTAGCCCAGCCCCCGCTCTGTCGTTAGTTAAGTAACCTAACGGGTGATGACGGGGCCCCGTGGCGAATGCGAATGGCATAAGCATACGTCATATTTTGGTTGTTTTCTGCAATGGTAGGAATAAATGATGGGACGCATTAAAAGAACTAATGCAAGAAAAATAAACCAAGTAAAAGTCGTTGGAACATTTTTCAAAACCACTCGGTTCTTTTCAAAAACCAGCTTTTTAAACGCGGAGCTTGAACCACTCCTTTTAAAAGCTATCTCGTTCCATCGATTATATAAAGTTCACTACGTTCACGGTTTCGCCAAAACCATTTGTAGCCCTCCGTCATTTCGGTTAAATATTCAGTAGTATTCAAGCTATGTATTTTGACCTTCGCCATGGCATAGTGATTGGTAGCTGCTGAATATTTATCGCGACTGTGGAATCCGTATTTTCTATTTTGGCTAAATACTAAATATGGACGTCCTAGTATATCCCACATTATATCTATGTTTCTGCTGCGATATCTGTGATGTGATCATTAGATATGTTCTGTGATGGATACAGTATATAGTATATATGATATATTATATAGGCGTTACTTATGTTTTACACCCGCGCTAGCACTGCCCTGCTCTGCCGTTAGTTACCTAACCTAACGGTGCACGAGGGGACATCGAGGCGAATGCGGATGGCATAAGTGTACGTCGTATTTATCTGTGATGTTTAGGTGACTTAAATGATGGGACTTTATTAATGTGATTAATAAAAGAAAACAAACCTAAAAAATATTGTAGAATCAAATTTTAAAATAAAAGGGTAGCTACAGTTTTGCTTTGCATACCGGTATATATGATATCCCCTGCACCTTATTCGATGAGGAAAGAGCCGAGATCCCTTTACCGGGAGTGACCTCTTTAGCGAAACTGGCAGATGCTACAACACTCGGTTTGCTTTTGATTGCTTTTGGAGTTTTGCTTTGCACAGTGATATATATGATATATCCCGCACGTTATTCAATGAGGAAAGAGTCGAGATCCCTTCACCGGGAGTGACCTCTTTAGAAAAACTATTAAAAGCCTCAAAATCACTCCATTTCAAAATTCACTAGATTCTGCAACGATATCAAGTTCATTACGCTCATGGTTTTTCTGAAAAACCTGCGTAGCCCTCCGTCATTTCAGATAAGTACTACTTAGTATTCATGCTGCGGTAGTTTGGCCTCCGTCAAGGCGTAGTGTATGGTAGCTAACTAGTGCTTATCTGCTAGCATATGATGCGATTGGATTAGGGTATTCGTACGGCGTAGTTTTGCCTCCGTCAAGGGTCGTACGGGTGGGTTTAATTCAATCAAGAAATGACGGGTTGAACTTGACTAGCGCCCTATAGGTAGTTTGGCCTCCGTCAAGGTCATGGGACGCTAGGGGCAAAAGCATTATCGGGAATTTCAAGTGTTGAAATTTGCAATGAGATTGCATACCTTCTATGAGATAGTTGGATCCCGATACCCACTGCGAGTAATTGTTACTCCTGGGAGAGTTTTACACAGGACAATTAGCCGATCAAGTAGGTGTCTAGAAAGGTGTCAACGGGGTTACGCCTCTGGGAAAACGATGTTTACTTTAATTAGGTCCGTGCGAAAGAACGGAGAACCTCCCTCAAAGTACCGACACTGTCCTGGCTGAAAGATCGGCGAAGTTGTAGGGTGTAATTAATCCCGGCTAATCTTTCCTTTTAGGGTTTGAAGGAGGATTTGATAAAAACCAGTGGGAGCCATCCTGATTAGATAAGATAATAACCAATCTGATCTTGCAAGAGCATACGCTAAAGTGTTTTCTTCTCTCTCTCTCCAGGTAGCGACCATGTCATGCCTTAATCAAGATAATAATATGGATGTATTGACCAAACCCGCTTGTTATACTGTGCAGGGGAACGTTGAACCCGTTCTATCTTATAAGTGTTATAAGATTGAACAGGAAACAGGAGAATATCTGGATTCTCACGCCGCCCAAACGGAGAACTTGCATGTTGATGCACCTTCTTCATCTGTGTTTGTCATTGAGAACTGTTTTTCAGTTCACCCTACGTCCTGGGTATTGGATACCGGATCAGGATCCCACATATGTAAACAGTTGCATGGGCTACGGAAATGTAGAGAACTGGGAAAAGGTGATCATTCCGTTCAAGTAGGGAATGGTGCAAGTATTGCAGCCAAAGCAGTTGGCGAATATCACCTAGTATTACCAAGTAGTGATACTCTGATTCTAAATGAGTGCTATTATATACCGAACATGATGTGCAACATTGTATCAGTTTCTTTATTAAGTAAAGAAGGATATAATTTTGTAGTAAAGGATAATGTTATGAACATATTCCTAGATCAAAAGTTGATTGCATCAGGCTCGTTACATAATGGCATATTCATTCTAAATCAAAATACAGTCCTCAATATACAAAACACAAACAAGAGGAAAAGTTCAGAAATGAACGAATCCTTCTTGTGGCATTGTAGACTTGGTCATATCAATGCGACACGACTGACTAAGTTACATAAAGATGGATATTTGAATTCGTTCAAATTATCATCTTATGATACTTGCCATTCATGTCTCAAAGGCAAGATGACCAAAACTCCGTTTACGGGACATGGAGAAAGAGATACGGAACTCTTGGGACTGGTGCATAGCGATGTATGCGGTCCCATGTCTACACATGCCAGGGATGGTTCTTCCTACTTCATTACATTCACTGACGATCTCTCAAGATTCGGATATGTGTTCCTAATGAAACACAAGTCTGAAGCTTTTGAGAAATTCAGAGAATATAAAAACGAAGTAGAGAACCAAACAGGCAAAAGTATTAAGATCCTTCGATCTGATCGAGGAGGAGAATACTTAAGCAATGAATTCAGAGATTATCTAAAAGAGAATAGGATTCTCTCTCAGCTTACTCCTCCTTATACACCACAGCACAACGGTGTATCGGAGCGGAGAAATCTCACCCTATTAGATATGGTGCGCTCTATGATGAGTGCAGCTGAGTTACCTATTTCTTTCTGGGGATATGCACTGGAGACAGCTGCATACCTATTGAATAGAGTTCCAACCAAATCAGTGCCTACCACTCCATATGAGATATGGAATGGTAAGAGACCATGTCTTAATTTTATTCAGATATGGGGTTGTCCGGCCTATGTTAAAACACAAAATCCGGACAAGCTCGAGGCAAGGTCTGTTCTATGTAAGTTTATTGGATATCCCAAACATTCGCGAGGGTATATCTTCTACCACTCCGAGGAACAAAAAGTGTTTGTTTCTCGACATGCCACTTTCTTAGAAAAGGGTTTTCTTATGAAACAGACAAGTGGCATTGAGGTAGAACTGGAAGAGGTTCCAGCGACACAAACTATAACAGAAGACTTGGTAGAACCAGAGGATTCAGTAGTACCCAACGAACCCCAGCCTCTCCGCCGATCTAGTAGGGATTCTCGTCCACCTGAGAGATACTACGGTTTTCTCATTGACGGTGGGAGCGAGGATTGCATCATGGAGGATGATGACCCAACTAGTTTCGAGCAGGCCATCACGAGTAGAGACTCAGTGAAATGGCTGGATGCAATATGGTCCGAGATGGAATCCATGTACACCAACAAAGTATGGACTTTGGAAGATGCTCCTGAAGGGGTAAAACCCATTGGGAGCAAGTGGATCTTTAAGAAAAAACTTGGTGTAGATGGGAAAGTGGAGACTTTCAAAACAAGACTTGTTGCAAAGGGTTTTCGTCAAAGACCAGGTGTGGACTATGACGAGACCTTTTCTCCAGTGGCTATGCTTAAATCCATCCGGATCATGCTTGACATCGCTGCATATCATGACTATGAAATCTGGCAAATGGATGTTAAGACCGCCTTTCTAAACGGTGATTTAGAAGAGTGCGTGTACATGACTCAGCCAGAGGGCTTCGTAGACAGTGGGAGCAGCGGGAAGGTGTGCAAGCTGCTTAAATCCATTTATGGATTAAAGCAAGCATCGCGGAGTTGGAACATCTGCTTTGACGTCGTTATCAAAGAGTTTGATTTCGTGAAAAACCCAGATGAACCTTGTATCTACAAGAAGGTGGCAGAGAGTAAGGTTGTCTTCCTCGTATTGTACGTGGACGACATACTCTTGATAGGAAATGATATTCCTATGCTGCAATCGGTCGAGCTCTTCTTATCACAAAGATTCTCAATGAAAGATCTTGGTGATGCCTCCTGCATATTGGGAATTAGGATCTATAGAGATAGATCCAAACGGATATTGGGATTGTCCCAATCCAGGTACATTGACACCATACTAAAGAGGTTTAGTATGGAAGAATCCAAGCGTGGGAACTTACCCACGATCTCTGGAGTCACTCTCTCCAAAGAGATGTCTCCCAAGACTGATTTGGAGAGAGCTCGCATGCAAGGGATGCCCTATGCTTCAGCTGTAGGCTCTATCATGTACGCGATGCTATGTACCAGACCCGATGTAGCATACTCACTATGTGTAGTAAGCAGGTATCAAGCTGATCCTGGAGAGAGTCACTGGACAGCTGTGAAGAGCATTCTCAAGTTCTTACGAAGGACTAAAGAGATGCTCTTGGTGTATGCTAATGGAGAACTCCAAGTGGAGTCCTTTACCGATTCGAGCTTCCAGAGTGATAAGGACTACTCTAAGTCGCAGTCGGGATTTGTCTTTACCCTTTACGGAGGGGCGGTTAGCTGGAAGAGTTCCAAGCAGGAAACCGTGGCAGACTCTATGATGGAGGCTGAATACATCGCTGCCAACGATGCTGCCAAAGAGGCTGTCTGGATCAAGAAGTTCATTACTGAACTTGGAGTGGTTCCATCCATTAAGCATCCAATACCTTTGTATTGCGATAACAATGGAGCGGTGGCTTTGGCCAAGGAACCCAGGTCCCATCAGCGATCCAGGCATATTCTGAGGCGGTATCACCTGATCCGGGAGATAGTTGATCGCCGGGAGATCGAGGTCAGGAGGGTTGACACGAAGAACAACACAGCGGATCCACTCACGAAGCCCATTCCCCAGATACAGTTTGAGAGACTCTTCGGGATGCTCGGGATGCGATACTACAGTAGCTGGCCCTAGTGCAAGTGGGAGATTGTTAGTTGTATGTATGCCCTAGAGGCCAGTATTGTACAGATGATTTATTTTATATTGGATGCTTGGACATATATAGAGATGACTTTCTTTCTCGATATGATAGTATGCTATCTGGTTGCTCTTTATCTTAACATGTATACTAGTCTCTTTAAACTGTCTAATAGTTACATGTTGGTAAAGCCCTTAGGATGTGTACTTGACTACCTGGACTATGATGTAGATCATACTAGTGGGGACATGGTAGTCTATAAGTACATCCTTCAAGGTCCCTAGTCGTAGGTGTATCGAGACGGGGCATCGATATACCAGTGTAGACTAGCGTATACGCTTCTCGACCCATGAGATGGGCGATGGATGATCCCATATCCATTGGTGTTTGACATCAGAGATGGTATACGGGTGCTCAGTGGAGACTGGGTACACTGGACGGACTCGCCGAGAACTCCCAGATGGTATTATACCTCGCGTCAGATGGCAGTTCTCAGGTGACACTTGTGCAGGTTAGTCTGTAGACCCAAGATCGTCATAGAGTCTTGTGTGATTCCCACTGTGCTTTGATCTCCACCTTACCACGTCCATGAGGGCGTGCAAAACGGTGGTTTTTGGGTACAGTCCCGAATCACATGGAGGCAATGAGCGATATGAGGAGTTTCGTCTCTCCCGGTATTGGGGGTTGATGTTGCGCTGTGCTCGATTGGCCGTAACAGGGAAGTCCCTGGCCAGGGCTGATTCAAAGATTTGCTTGTAAGTGTTACCAGTAGTTTCTCGACCCTTTATGAGCCTCGCATCGGCACGACTTATCGGTTATTGGGGTCTGACGTTTACCACCCCTAGACTTGATATGCGACATATCAGACGAGGAGACCGGACTGTACAGGAAGTGTTTCCGGTTGGCTCGACGGGAGTTGTAGCAGGTTCGCTTGTTCTCTTCTGATCGCTCAATACCCGGGTGGCTGTTACGTTTAGCTGACCACTTGCGGCTTGGGGGTGCTTGATATGATCATCACCCACTGCCGGCGTATTGACGAGTCTCAGAGTCCCACAATGGAGTTTCCTAGTCCAGGCGAAACGTTGTGGTGCGGTATGCGATATGCGCATGGACCCGATTAAAATGCGCGTATAGGATACCGTGTATTGATCGGGCGGCTTGCTTTTGGTGGGGTCATATGTGATATGGCCGGATTGATAAATCAAGTGTTGATTTATCATTTAACCATTTGATTCTCACTAGAAATCCTTTCTTGTTTTCTATGGATGTATGGATGCATGTATGCATTTCTTATTGTGTCATGCACATATGGATGTGCATGCACACATACATACATACATCATCTATCATGGTTGTTTATACATAGAAAATGGTGGATATATAAGACTCACACCATGGTTTATTTTATGGATATTTATTTCTATTTTTGCTAAAACAAAAGAAATGAGATAAGATTGAATCATTGTCAAAGTTTCTACACTCTTCTTGTGACCTAACCATTTGCACCTAACTTTTGACCATGGTTTAATCTTTCTCTTGTGTTTAACTAAAGAAAAATTAAATATTCATAAAGAGATAACCATGGTTTGAGATGAAGAAAGAAAAATATATATACTTATGTTTTTCTTTTTCTCTTGAGAGTTATTCTTATCTTCTTCTAAAATATCCATCATCTTCTTCAACCTTGAGCTAATGCTCTCTTAAATTTTCTAGAGAGCAAATCATTCATCAAGATAGGATTTTGAAGTGAGAAAAGCCTCCACAACATCATTCTACACAAGTCTTGCCCACTTGTTTAGAGTGTTAGCTTCGTTTTTCATTCTTGATCTTGCGAAGTTGCTAGCTTGGACAAAGCAGACTCCGGGTGGATCATCGGTGACCTAGAGGAGTTCAAGCGGAGCTTTTCCAAACCCCAAATAGCCAAGGAGTCTAGCGTAGGGAGCTACAAAGGTTGTACTCTCAAAACCCTAGCATTTCTTTTATGTGATGAAGTATAGTTTATGAAACCCTAATTTTTCTAGGATCGATCCTTTGTATATTAACTTAGCACCCTAAAAATTCAATCTTTGGTACATGTGATGCTTCCAAACCCCTCATAGGGTGCTAGGCTAACCTTTCATATATCTATATATGATATCTATTTAAGCGTTGCTTATGTTTTTCAGCCGTGCTAGCCCAGCCCCCGCTCTGTCGTTAGTTAAGTAACCTAACGGGTAATGACGGGGCCCCGTGGCGAATGCAAATGGCATAAGCATACGTCATATTTTGGTTATTTTCTGCAATGGTAGGAATAAATGATGGGACACATTAAAAGAACTAATGCAAGAAAAATAAACCAAGTAAAAGTCGTTGGAACATTTTTCAAAACCACTCGGTTCTTTTCAAAAACCAGCTTTTTAAACGCGGAGCTTGAACCACTCCTTTTAAAAGCTATCTCGTTCCATCGATTATATAAAGTTCACTACGTTCACGGTTTCGCCAAAACCATTCGTAGCCCTCCGTCATTTCGGTTAAATATTCAGTAGTATTCAAGCTATGTATTTTGACCTTCGTCAAGGCTTAGTGATTGGTAGCTGCTGAATATTTATCTATAGCATAGATAGATGCGTTGGTTTGGGACAGTCGTTCTACTATTTTGGCCTTCGTCAAGGGTATGTACGGGTGGGTTCAAATTAACCTGGATAATGACGGGTAGAACTTGACATGTGACTTATGATATGTTGGCCTTCGTCAAGGTCATAAGAGCATGGGGCAAAAATCCACATCGGGAGTTTCAAAAGTACTGAAACTTGCTAGCGCTGCATACCATTTGGAGTGTGATGATTCTGGTAGGGTTCCTTCAGTTTTGTCACGCGATGATATTTGGATCCCGATCTTACTGTGAGTATATGCTACTCCTCGGGATCTTTCTCACTTAACGATCAATGCTATACACTAAGTAGGTGTCTAGAAAAGTGTTAGCGGGGCTACGCCCACAGAGAAAAGAGGTTACTTAATTAAGGAACTTCGCGAAAGCGTTGGAAAACCTCCCTCGAAGTACCGACAATGGCCTGGCTGAACGGTTAAGCAAGTATTGTACGGTGAGATTGGTCCTGACTAATTCTTCCTTTATGGTTTGAGGAGGGATTCGAGAGACAGTGGGAGCCATCCTGTTTAGATAAATTAAAAACCAATCTAAACTTGCAAGAGCATCATGCTGAGTGTTTTCTTCTCTCTCTCTTAATTGCAGCGACCAAGTGACCGCACCTAGGTTACATCTAGATAATAAAATGACTGAATCTGACTGTTATGACTGGCAAAGGTCTATTCAGATGTCCATTGCCCATGACAAGCTGGGACACCTCTTGACTGATCCAACCCCTGCCGTCTCAGGTCCAGTTTCCCCTGTCACGGATAATGATATCCGTAGGACATCGGAAGAAGACTGTGCGAAAGCAAAGTGCCTCGTGTTAGCCTCAGTTGATGGTATATACCAGAGGCAGCACGAGAAGATGGACTCAGCTTCTATCTTCCTCCATAACAAAGTTTTATTTGTAGTGCAATCTCGTATCGCAAGATATGAGACCTCGAACGAATTGCTTCCAGCGAGATTGGCTATCGGGTCATCTGTAGGGGGCAACGTCCTTACAGAGACCAGCTCTTTTGAGCTCTCGGACCTGAAGACCACGTTGAAGAACGGGTCAGATGCTGACCTAGTTCAACAGTCTCTACCTACTACCCTGAAGAAAACCAGAGAAGTAGAAAGAAAGGGAATGGCAGAAGTTTCGGGACTGGATGTAGTAAAAGAAGGATGTTCCTATTGTAACGGGAATGAACATGGGCAGAAGGATTGCAGGGCTTGCAAAGCCAGTAGCCAGAATTCGAAGCATGTTGTGGCTTCGGCTTCGGGTGTGTTTGTAATAGAGAACTGTATGTCAGTTAACCCTACTTCCTGGGTATTGGATACCGGATCAGGATCTCATATCTGTAATTCGTTACAGGCTCTGAGAAACCGTAGGGTTATCATGAAAGGTGATATGACTCTCAGGGTTGCTAACGGAATGAGCATGTATGCTGTATCCGTAGGGGAATATCATCTAGGACTGACAACTGGGTAGATATTGATTCTGCGTGACTGTTTTTATGTACCGGGTGCGACTTGTAACATCATATCTGTATCCTTACTTTCTAAGGAAGGATATGATTTTACTTTTGTAAGCGATGTAGTAAACATCCACCTAAATCAAGTACTGATTGGGTCAGGTACATTGAAATACGGTATATACGTTTTGAATCAAGCTCAGGTCTTCAGTGTCCAGAACACACTTAAAAGAAAGTCTCCGGAATTAAATCAGGCTTTCTTATGGCATTGTAGACTGGGTCACATTAATGAGACACGGTTAACAAAGTTACATAAAGAAGGATACTTGGATCCGTTCGAGTACCAGTCTTATGCCACTTGTGAATCTTGTCTCATGGGAAAGATGACAAAGATTCCATTCACTGGACACGGAGAAAGAGCGAGCGAGCTCTTGGGACTCATACACAGTGATGTATGTGGTCCAATGTCTATACATGCGCGAAGTGGTTATTCATACTTCATTACTTTCACAGATGATTTCTCTAGGTATGGGCATGTCTTCTTGATGAAGCACAAATCCGAAGCCTTTGAGAAATTTCAGGAATATAAGAATGAAGTTGAAAAACAAACAGGCAAAAGTATCAAGACACTGAGATCTGATCGAGGTGGTGAATACTTGAGTGCCGAGTTTCTGGGCTACTTAAAAGAGAATGGAATTCTCTCTCAGCTTACTCCTCTATACACACCACAACACAACGGTGTATCGGAAAGGCGGAATCGAACCCTATTGGATATGGTTCGTTCCATGATGAGTAAGGCTGAGTTGCCGCGATCCTTCTGGGGTTATGCACTAGAATCAGCTGCATATCTTTTGAACAAGGTTCCCTCCAAGACTGTGCCTACCACACCATATCAGATGTGGTGTGGGAAGAAACCCTGTCTTAAGTATCTGAAGATATGGGGATGTCTAGCTTTTGTAAAAAAGCAGCATGCGGACAAGCTCGAGGCACGCTCAGTACTGTGTAAGTTTGTGGGATACCCAAAGAACTCCAGGGGGTATTTTTTCTATTACGCAGAAGAACAAAAGGTTTTTGTTTCTCGTCATGCCCACTTTCTGGAACATCAGTTTTTAAAAAAAGAAACAAGTGGGAGCGTGGTAGAACTGGAAGAAATTCCAGAACCACAAGCTATTACTGAAAGCTTGGAAGAACCAGAAGTTTCAAGAGAACCGGACATCCCAGCGCCACTCCGCAGGAGTAGTAGGAAGTCTCATCCGCCCGAGAGATACTACGGTTTTCTCATAGACGGGGATAGAGAGGATTGCACCATGGATTATGGTGAGCCTTCTTGCTTCCAGCAAGCCATTCAGAGCGGTGACTCGGTAAAATGGCTGGATGCAATGCGGGCCGAGATGGAGTCTATGTACACCAACAAAGTTTGGACTTTGGACTTTGCTCCAGAAGGGGTAAAACCCGTAGGCTGCAAATGGATCTTCAGAAAGAAGATTGGTGTAGATAGGCAGGTTGAGACCTATAAAGCTAGACTTGTTGCAAAGGGTTTTCGTCAAAGACCTGGTTTGGACTATGACGAGACCTTTTCTCTAGTGGCTATGCTGAAATCCATTCGGATCCTTCTTGCCATTGCTGCCTTCCACGATTATGAAATCTGGCAGATGGACGTAAATACGGCTTTCCTAAATGGAAATTTGGAAGAGTGCGTCTATATGGATCAGCCGGAGGGATTCATTCAGAGTGGGAGCGGCGGTAAAGTGTGCAAGTTGCTCAAGTCCATTTATGGAATTAAGCAGGCATCGCGGAGTTGGAACATCTGCTTTGATGATACTGTCAAAGAATTCGACTTTATCAAAAACCCAGATGAACCATGCATTTACAGTAAGATTGTAGGGAGAACTGTGGTATTCCTCGTCTTGTACGTGGATGACATTCTCCTAATAGGAAATGATATTCCTATGCCACAGTCAGTCAAAGGATTCTTGTCGCAGAGGTTCTCCATGAAGGACCTGGGCGATGCCAACTACATTCTGGGGATCTAGATCTATCGTGATAGATCTAAGAGGATGTTGGGACTTTCACAGTCAAGGTACATCGACACCATACTGAAAAGATTCAGTATGGAAGATTTCAGCGCGGTAATTTACCGGCTTGTCACGGGATCACCCTCTCCAAAGAGATGTCTCCCAAGACTGATTTGGAAAGGGATAGCATGTCTATTATACCCTACACTTCTGCGGTAGACTCTATAATGTATGCGATGTTGTGTACCAGACCAGATGTAGCATACGCATTGAGCGTTGTAAGCTGGTATCAGTCGAACCCAGGGGAGAAACACTGGATAGCGGTAAAGAACATTCTCAAGTACCTGAGAAGGACTAAGGAGATGTTCTTGGTGTATGGCGGAAAAGACCTCCATCTTGAAGGCTTTGCTGACTCCAGCTTCCAGAGTGACAAGGATGACTCCAAGTCCATGTCGGATTATGTCTTCACCCTCAATGGAGGGGCGGTTTGCTGGAAGAGTTCCAAGCAGGAGACCGTTGCAGACTCAACTATGGAAGCGGAGTACATAGCTGCTTGCGATGACGCAAAGGAAGCTGTCTGGATGAAGAAGTTCCTCACGGAGCTTCAGGTGGTTCCTACCATTGTTGATCCAATACCGCTGTATTGCGACAACAACGGCGCTATAGCTTTAGCGAAGGAACCCAGGTCCCATCAGAAGTCCAGGCACATTTTGAGGCGGTACCACCTGATCAGGGAGATCGTAGATCGCCGGGAGATCGAGGTGAAGAGAGTAAATACGGAGAACAACACTGCAGATCCACTCACGAAGGCCCTACCCCATACTCAGTTCGAGCGGCTGATCGAGATGATAGGTCTTCGATACGCCAGTACATGGCCTTAGTGCAAGTGGGAGATTGTTAGTGTATATGCCCTAGAGGCCATTACTGTATCATACTAGCTTGTATATTACTTGATGGAAGCTTGGGATATTCACAGTTGTATAGACAATCTTTCTCAAAATGGTAGTATGCTACTTGGTTTGTCTCTACTTCAATATGTGCATGTATTTCTTTTAGCATATCGCTTATATACATATTAGTAGAGCCCTTAGGATCTTTTCTTGATTACCAGCGTTGTAATGGCGCTCACACTCGTAGGGGCAGGGTAATCCATAAGCACATCCTTATACAGGTCCCTAGTCGTTGGACTATCGAGACAAGGCATCGATACTACGGAGTAGACTAGCGTATGCGCTTCTCATCCCAGCGGGGGAGACGGTCTGTCCCACAGCCGTCAGTACGTCGTACTTGAGATAGTATGCGGGTGCTCGTTAGGTTACGAGTACACTGGACAGGACTCGTCGGGAACTGTTGATTGGTATTATACCTATCGTCAGTTATCAGTTCCCAGGTGACATGAGTACAGCTTAGTCCGCCGACTTGACACTGTCACTTCGCCTCGAGTGTGTTCCCACTGTACTTAGATTACTACCCTACCACGGCTCAAAGGAGTCGTGCAAACAGGCAGTAGTTGGGTGCAGTCCCGAAGCACTTGGAGGCAGTGATGGTTAGACAGGATTCGTCTCTCCCGTTATTGGGGGTTGACATCGCGCTGTGTCTAGGAGAGCCGTTACACAAGTAGTCCCTGGCTAGGGCAAGCGAGATATACTGGTAGGTTTCCAGCGTCATCTCAGGGTGTTTTGGGCTACACTCCGACACGACTTGTACCGCTATTAGGGGACTGACGTTCACCGCCCCTTTAGGCCCGCCATGCGATGTATCAGACGAACATACCGGACTGTACGGAGATTGTGACATACAGGCTCAGTAGGAGTTCGGATGGGTTTACCTCATCGGCCTTCTTATCGACATCTACCTGGGGACCGTTACGTACAGCTAGTGCCGCTTGCGGTCTGTGGTTAAACCCACTGCCAGCGTAGTGTCGAGTCTTTAGAGTCCCACACAGAGAGTTTCCCTGCACTGAGCGAAACGTGTAGAGGCCGTATGGTTTTACGGCAGGGCTACGATCACTTACGTGCACTTGTGTGCGTATGCTGTTCGGGCAGGCAATACTAGTGGGCTTTGGTTTAAGCTACATCCTAGTATTGCACAGATGGATTTGATTTGTCTTCTGTGCATTCGCATTCTACGGAATGCGGATGCAGGTGTGTATGCACAGTTTTGAGGAGCGATGAAGGAGGACGTGCCCCATTAGGGTTTTGGCAGTTGGTTCGGCCAAAACCGTAATGTGGCACACTCATTATGGTTTTGACAATTCGTTTGGTCAAAACCGTTATGAGCCGGAGACATTGTTTACTAATCCTTTTAGTGATAGATTAGTGATGGCTAATTGCATTGACCATTTGACCACTTAGACCTCTCTTGACTTTGTTGACCTGTTGACCGTGTTGATCATTGACCTTCAAGAGAGATCTACACTCTTCTTTCATTTTCTTTTTAATTTTTGAGTTATGATAATGGTCAAGTCAATGTGCCATCAACTCTATCATGATAGGATTAGTAATGATGATTTTGTCTATTATTGCAACCATGGTTCATTTCATTTGGCTTAATCTTTTCAATATTCTCTTCTCATTCTCTCTCTTGAAATGAGAAGAAAAGAAAAGCTCCATGGTTGCTAAGCTTTTTCCTTCTTCTTCCTCCTCTTGATCTCATCTTTTGATCTCATGTGTTGAGAGAAAAAGATCCCACAAAGACAAATACATCCATACATCTCCTCTACACTTCCTAGGGCTTCTTGACTAGCAATCTCTTTGCCCTAGTTGCCTCGGCTCGAGGTGGAGCTCGGTGTACATCTCTCGGGTGGATCGTCTTCGACTCAAGAAGGCCGCGGAGGTGCCCAAGGTCCGGATCGACTCTTGGAGCTTGGATGGACGAGTGGGACAGCGGAATGAAGACCCGAAGGACCGGTTCTGTGAGGTATACTTTCTACAGCATAGTAGTTAAAACCTCTAGTAGTTACTAGTTTTTAGTTTAGCCAAAATCCTTGCTTTTGAGTCCATGTTGCCTTGCGCCAAAATCATTGTTTTTCGCCGTTTCCGCCTCCCCGTAAGAACCGGGGTGAGCAATGTGGACTTACAGGATATATATATTGTATTTTTGTTAAAAACAAAAGAAAAGAAAAGGATAATTCATGGTTTACTTTCTACACTCTTCTTTGAACTAACCATGCTCACCCACCATTTAACCATGGATTAACTTTCCTTTTGTGTTTTAACCCAAATTCAATAATATCTTTATTGTTTAACCATGGTTTGAGATGAGAAGCGGAAAATATATATACATATATTTTCTATTTTTTCACATGAGATTATATTTTCGCTTCTTCTTCAAAAGCCATCATCTTCTTCTTCCTTGCTCCTTTGCTCTCTAGATCTCTCTAGTAAGCAAAATACTCAACAAGATAGGATTTTGAAGTGAGAAAAAGAACCACAACACCATTCTACACTAGTCTTGCCCATTAGTAGAGAGTGTTAGCTTCCATTTTCTTTCTTGATCTTATGAAGTTGCAAGCTTGGACAAAGCGGACTCCGGGTGGATCTTCGTGGACCTAGAGGAGTTCAAGTGGACCTTTTCCAAACCCCAAGTAGCCGAGGAGTCTAGCGTAGGGAGCTACAAAGGTTGTACTCTCAAAACCCTAGTTTAACCAACTTGTGATGATGTGTTGTTTTTGAAACCCTAATTTTTCTTGGAATGATTCTTTGTATGCTTACTTAGCCCCCTAAAATTTAATCTTTGGTACATGTGATGCTTCCAAACCCTTCATGAGGTGCTATGTAAACCTAACAGGGAGAACGGTCTTACTCGAGATGATAGTATGTTATCTGGTTTGTCTTTATCATCATGTACATGCATTAGGTGGCATTACGGATCACTATTACATGTTGATAGAGCCCATAGGATTCTTGCTTTACTACCAGTATTATGATGGCGATCATATACGTGGGAGCTGGATGGTCTATAAGCACATCCTTAAATGTCCCTAGTTGTGGGAGTATCGAGACTGGGCATCGATACTCCGGAGTAGACTAGTGTATACTTATCGAGACCCCAACGAGGCATGGTGGCCGGTCTCACAAGCCATTAGTGTCAGTCAGTCACCTAAGATAGTATATAGGTGCTCATTGGGTTATGAGTACACTAGACGGACTCGCCGGGAACATGTTAGTTGGTATTATACCTATTTTCATATAGCAGTTCCCAGGTGACATGAGTACAGGTTGGTCTGTCGACCTGAGATCGTCATTTTTCTCGTGTGAGTTCCCACCGTACTTTGATTACCACCTTACCACGGCTCAAAAGAGTCGTACAAACAGGTTTTAGTTGGGTACAGTCCCGAGCCACATAGAAATATCGCGCATTGGGGGTTGATGTCGCATTGTGCATGGGTGGCCATCACTAGAAATTCTCGGCCGAGGCGGACGAGAATTACTGATTTGGATCAGTAGATTCTCAGTGGGTAATGGGCTTCATACCGACACGAAATATCGCGTTATTAGGGGTCTGACTTTATCCACCCCCTAGACTCGATATGCGATACTCTTAGACGAACAGACCGAACTGTATGGAGATTGTCATGGTCATGCTCCGTAGGGGTTCGGATTAGTTTGCTCATCGACCTTTCTTTGGCTCAATACCTAGGTAGCTGTTACGTACAGCTAGTGCCGCTGACGTGCTTGTGATTAAACTCACTGCTAGTGTATTGTCGAGTCTTTAGAGTCCCACATAGAAGGTTTTCCTGGTTCTGTCGAAATGATGTAGTAGCCATATTGGATACGTTCATGGTTCCGATCGATTGATTCTACTATGTACCCGGACTTTCGATTGGACAGTTGGTAATACTAACCGGCTCGGGTTTGAGCCGGATTATTAAACCAAGTATTGATTTAATAATTTACATATATATATATATATATATATATATATATATCGATATATATATTCTAGTATTATGTTCTTTGTGTTATTCTATCTCTTTGGGTATTCGTATTTCGGTATGAATACAGGTATGTATATACAGTAGAATGTAATCCGTGTTTTTCCGGAAAACATTCTAGAATGTGGACACCTCATTTTGGATTTACTCATTTGTTAAAAATGAGATAATGAGGTGGAAATTGATGTGAGGGGAGTATGGTGAGGACCATGCTTGCATAGTGTGCACAAATGAATTATTAATTCATTTGTGCATACTATTCAAGTATGGGTAGCTTTTAAAAATGAAAGAAATGTTTTACAAAACCTAGCCACTTGATTTTCTCTCTCCAAGGATGGTTCATTATTTTCTCACTTGAGATTTTTAGACCATCACCATTTTTAGATTCACTCTCCTCTCTTGAGTTTCCTTAGTTCCTCTACCTTCATCTTCCACATTCTCTCAACCATCTCATGTGTTGAGAATCATGAGAGGAGATGAAATAAGATAGATAAACACTTAGTTCACTCACTACATCCTAGGAATTCTAGACTAGCATCCTAGAATCCCTAGTTGCTTCACTTGCATTCATTATGTGGAGCCAGAGCCATGATTACATCTCTCGGGTGGATCATCTTCGATGGAGGAAGACCGGCGGCCAAGTTCATTCGAGCATGCCTCAAGGAGCTTAGGAAGGTGATGGAAGACCGAAGGACTTGGTTCTTTTGGTATAACACTTCTAACCCTTTAGTTTAGCTTCTTTATAACACTTCGGACCGAAGGACTTGGTTTTGATCTTGGACATGGTTTCGTTTGCGCCAATTTTTTTAAACGCCAGTTTTTGTTCCGCATCGGCCATGGTAGATGGCCAGGCCGTCGGCGAAACCCAGCATTAACTAACTAAACTACTATGAGGTTCAACAACTCGAAAGAAGTTATACCTCCTAGTATCAAGTCCTTCGGGTCTTGTAGTTATCCTCCTCCTCTTCTTGAGCTCCTCGAAGAGTGTATGGATCACGCCTCCTCGAGTCAAAGATGATCCACCCGAGAGTGTATAGTTCAAACTCCAACCTCAATACCGAGGTAACTAGGGTACCCAGTTCGCTAAACAAGATGGCCTAGAGGATATAGAGAGTGATGATGGATTAATTTGTCTCTAAATACCCTAGGTTTCACAACATATGAGACGTTTAGGGTTAGAAGAAAGAGCTTGAGGAAGTGAGAATGTAATGATGAGCACAAGAATGAAGAAGGCTAAGAGTTGTGAATAATGAAGCATACAATAATTCATTTACAAAATAAATCAAGCATGCTTCAATAGTCACCAATGATTCACCCCATGAGTCACCCAGTAGCCATGCTTCATTAAATGTAAATCAACACCCCATACCTCCACCTCATTTAGTATTTAATCAAAAGATTAAATCACAAATGAGGTGTCTTCTTCTAGAAGAACTCTTGAGTAATAAACAAGAATACCCCTCACCATATATACATATCCGTATCCGTATTCCGAAAAATACGAATACATAGAGATGAAAATAATCCAACAATATAATACTAGGATCCGACTTAAACCAAAGCCCACTAGTATTATCTGTCCGAATCATGATCCGTGCACAAGTACACATATGTTCGAACCCTGCTATAAAACCATACGGCCTCTACATCGTTTTGCCCGATGTAGGGAAACTCTCTTTGTGGGACTCTAAAGACTCGACAGTACGCTGGTGGGTTTAACCAAAAGCACGTCAGCGGTACTAGCTGCACGTAACGGCTACCCAGGTATCTGTCGATAAGAAGGCCGATGAGCAAACTCATCCGAACTCCTACTGAGCCTATCTGTGACAATCTCCGTACAATCCGGTCTGTTCGTCTAAGAGTATCGCATATCGGGCCTAGGGGGCGGACCGTCAGACCCATAATAGCGTAATAAGTCATGTCGGAGTAGAGCCCAAAACACCCTGAGAAACTACTGGAGTACCTACGAGTAAATCTCACTTGCCCTGGACAGGGACTTTGTGTAATGGCTTTCTGAACATAGCGCGATATTAACCCCCAAAATCGGGAGAGACGAATCCTATCTAACTGCTACCGCCTCCAAGTGCTTCGGGACTACACCCAACTATTACCTGTTTGCATGACTCCTTTGAGCCGTGGTAGGGTAGTAATCTAAGAACAGTGGGAACACACTCGAGACGAAGTGGCGATGTCAAGTCGATGGACTAAGCTGTACTCATGTCACCTGGGAACTGTTACCTGACTATAGGTATAGTACCAACCAGCATTTCCCCATGAGTCCTGTCTAGTGTAACTCATAACCTAATGAGCACCTACATACTATCTTCAGTACGATGTATTGATGGCTGTGGGACAGACCATCTCCCCTGCTGGGATGAGAAGCATATACACTAGTCTACTCTGGAGTATCGATGCACTGTCTCGATAATCCTACGACTAGGGACATGTATAAGGATGTGCATATAGACTACCCAACCCCCACTAGTGTGACTGCCATCACAACGCTGGTAGTCAAGTAAAGATCTTAAGTGCTCTACCAATATGTATAAGCGATATGCTAAAAGATATGCACATCTTAAGTGCTCTACCATTATTATATCCATGTATATCCCAAGCTTCCAAAATGCAATATACGAACCAATATGATACAATAATGGCCTCTAGGGCATATAGCACTAACAATCTCCTACTTGCACTAAGGCCATGTATAGGCATATCGCAGACCTATCATCTCGATTAGCCTCTCGAACTGCATCTGAGGGATAGCCTTTGTGAGTGGATCTGCAGTGTTGTTCTCCGTATCTACTCTCCGCACCTCAATCTCCCGGCGATCAACAATCTCCCTGATTATGTGATACCGCCTCAAGATATGTATGGACTTCTGATGGGACCTGGGTTCCTTCGCTAAAGCTATAGCCTTGTTGTTGTCACAATACAGAGGTATTGGATCAACAATGGACGGAACCACTTGAAGTTCTGTTATGAACTTCCTCATCCAGACAGCTTCTTTCGCGGCGTCACATGCAGCGATAGTCCAAGGTTAAGGACATCACAGTCCATGGGTTTAAGGACCCCACAGTCCAAGCTTAAGGACATCATAGTCCATGGGTTTAAGGACCCCACAGTCTAAGGAATGTTTGGTTGTCGAGACCCGTCACCTATCTGAAGTCGTTGAAGAATTACAACGACATGTATCGGTGGAGTAAAGAGATGTACCCTTGAACCAATTTTGGTTGGGAGATCTGTAGTCCAATTGGGACTAAGATCTGAGATTTATGAGCATATGGGCTCAATTAATCTGAATGAGGGATTAATGGCCAACTTGGGCTCGGCGCACTCAGTTAAAATGTTAAACATTTGACAATGCTAAACATTGATTTGAGTTCTGACAATATTTTTTGTCTTTTATTGAATGCCGAGCATTCATCATAGCTCTAGGGCTTTATAGAACAATTTATGTTCCCTTAGCGCACACGTGAGGAGCACGTGGTGCGCTTGGCGCCAGTCAAAGAGCGCAGAGCGCTTCTGCTGGGTAGCGCACACGTGAAAAGCATGTGGCGCGCTTGGCGCTATGTGCCAAATAATGGGCGCATTGCGCCAGTTCATGAGTGCAAAGTGCTAGCTGTTAAGTGGCGCACATGTGAGGAGCACGTGGTGCGCTTGGCGCTGAGCGCCAGTCCAAGAGCGCAAAGCGCTAGTTTATGAGCACAAAGCGCTATTTGATCAATTTTATGATCTGAGAAATAAATTCTCGTTTATAAGAGACTTTATCTCAAGATTCTAAGAACAAAAGTTCATATTTTATAGGAGATGTTTCAATCTCTTATTTTGATGAAAGGATTTGCCTTTATGGATCTGTGATCCTAAGAGAATTGACTAATTCTCCCCCCCTTTATTTTATAATGAGATGTCCATGATCTCTTGGTATAAAAGACCTTAGTCTTTTAGATCTATAATCTGTGAGAAGAATTATGCTCTTCTTCTTATTTTATGATGAGATCTTTTGATCTCTTTGTGAAAGACCTTGGTCTTGTAGATCTTTGATCTTAAAGAAAGAAGTGAATTCTTTTTTTTATATGAGACGGTTTCGTCTTTCTGTTCTTTTTACCTTGAAGAAAAATTCTTCTTCTACCGAGAGCTTGGCTCTTCTTTCTGAGATTTCTCAAAATGAATGGGGGGTTCCTCTGTATGAGACTTGAAATCTTGGGGCCTTTATATAGGGCAAGCTGATTTGTTCAATCGGTTAAGGAGATCTTTTCTCCAATTGATTTGGGGATTTCCCCACCGTTGGATCTTTGAACCAAGGGCTTCTGATTTACAGTAGGAAATTTTCTTGTTTTTAACAAGATTGGGAAATCTTTTCCATACAGAATTTATTTTGTATTTCTTTGGTGATTTTTAGTCACCTTTGGATCATTAATCCAACGGTGCTCTGATTTACAGAGCACAATCTTCTTGTCTGGAAAGATTTTAAGGAATCTTTCCTTAACAGAATTTTATTCTGGTTAATTGATGATTTATCATCTTTATTGGATCTTTGATCTGATGGTGGGGAGCTTTTAGTTCCAGCGGTAGCGCACCCGTGCTTTGCACGCGGTGCGCTGCTTAGAGTGCAGCGCACTTAGCGCTAGCTGTTCACACCATAATATTGCATTATCATATTCCCCATTCTTATTCTTTTTATAAATAAACAGGTGCTTTTGACGCATGTCTGCTACATATTACAGGTTACAGGTTCTTGGATCTAAAACAGTGAAAAATATATAAAGACGATGCAAAAGTGGGACTTTGACCAACAAACAGAGAATCTTAATCAAGCCTAAACAAAAGATAAGTACAAGGCAACGCAAGGTCCAAGATTACAAAGCGAACGGTTACAAGTCCACTGCAAATTGTTCACTGGAGATCTGGAAGAAATAAAGAAGCCAAATTGAAAAAAGATCCAAAGAATATAGAAGCCCAGAAAGCCCAGAACAATACCAGGAAGTTTCAGCATGTAAGCCGACCAATGGGCCGCGGAACCGCGGCCCATGCCCTACCCATGCCGCGGTTCCTCGGCCGTCTACTGCATGTGTCGGTTCAAAAAAATTCTATAAGTGCGTCAGTGCGTTTGTCGGGATTTTTAGGGGGTATTTTTGTAATAGCAGATGTGCGAGTCATTGTAACCCTAGGGTTTCCTATCCTCTATAAATAGGAACCCTAAATTCTGTATGAGGTTATGCCTCTTTTCATTTCATAAATTCAGATCTGTACTGCGTTGATGTTTGGAGAGAGCCATCAATAAAAATTAGTAAGTTACTTTTAATTCTTTGTTTTAGTTCTCTTTCAAATTAAAATGTCTTTTAATCCCCTAATGAGCGAGTAGTCTCCTCGCTTGTTAGGGTTAGCCTTAGGGAAAGGTTTGAGAGATGAGATCTCTCACCCCTTTCTTACCCCTTCACACCTAAGAATTAGAACTCCATGCATACACGCACACACCGCTCCCTGCGGCACCTTACCCATCGAGGTAACGATGATACCGTAGTATAAAGGACCGGTTGCGCATGTTTTCCATGGAGGTTAGGGTAAGGATCGATAAAGGAAGGACAAGAACCTAGAGGAAGAAAAATCTTCCCAAAAGATTCTAATCCACTTTATTGATAATTACCATAACATCTAGTTGATCTAAAATAGGGTATTGAAAGCGGTGAGGAAACCTTTGATCTCTCAACTTCCCCTAAGCCTAACCCTAGCAAGACTTAGATCTAGATAATTTTAGTATAACTTAAATTGGTAGTTTTTAGATTTAATAAATCAATCTGAACATTCATCGGAATTAACTCGTTAGCGCGACTAGGACAACACAAAATCCCTGTGGACCGACCCGTACTCACTGGCTAGCTACAAGCGACGCCGTTCTTGATTGCGGTAAATTATTTTTGATCGATAAAATCCTACACTAATCAAATGGCGATGTTGCCGGGGAAGGCGTAGTTTTTCCTTTTTGCAATTTCGGGTTAATCTAAATTAAAAAATCATAAAAACAGAAAAAGAAAAAAAAATATAAAAATTTTATCATTTATTGTTTGAAGGGTATTTTTTTTGAATCTTTGCAGGATCGACGGATCTGGAAAAATCCGGAGTGCGAAACAGAAAAAGATACATAAAAACATAGAGGGATTGCAAGAACAGAACAGCCACAAAAATCTTTGGAACCAAGTCCGCCATCAGACCGCGGAAACGCGGTCGTACCATGCCTCGGACCGCGGAAGCTCGGTGATCTAGAGACATCATCGTCTCAAAAAATTTCTGGAGGCTTGAACCTTACTGTGGACCGCGGATCAGCGGCAGGAACGCGCTTGGGCCGCGGATCCATGCTCTGGTGATCTCATCAGCTGACCAAATTTGCACTGTAAGATCTTCTCTCTCTCTCCTCTGAATCTTCCGATATATCTTTTGTCAAATCTCCTGCAGAATTCTTTGTGCTTAAAAATCTTCCCCCTTCTCAATAACAAATCTTGTGCAGGATTCTTTGCGCCGCGCATAAAATAAAAATCTTTGATTACAAGTGATTTACTGTTTTGCATATCTTTAAAACTGACTTGAAGGGGCTTTTGACCAATTCAGATTGGGTGGGGATTTCATCACCCTTCCCAGGACCCCAGAAATCACATAAGGCATTTTCATTGACCATTCTTAATTAAAAAATACTAGACTCAGCCCTAAGGACTTCGAGCTCAATAGGACAGAGGACTAGTTATAGGCATCGGCCGTTTATCCTAACCTGACTTTGCGGTGTCTAGGCAAGTGTGTCAAGGCAAGTGGTTACTTAATTCGGACCGCTACTTGTAGCGGGGAGCCTCCCACTTACCTGGCACTTACCTGGCCGGAATTGGCGGTGAAGAGGCAGTTTGAGGTCCTATCTCTAGCCCTTTGGAATAGTTAGGAGCTGTCTAGCTGACCTAGGTGACCCTAGAGTTAGGCCTGATTGTGCATTTTTGGTCGATTGAAAGTGTGTCTTAGCCCTTTATCAAAAATATTTTTTGCAAACGATTCCAAAAAAAAGGGGGAAAAGGAAAAAAATCTTTTATAAAAACTTGCAACTTGTCGCGTAAAATCCTTGCACCCCACCACCATTCACTTTATTCTCATTGACGTTATCTTACCTCCACATTCTGTCTTTCATTTTTTTTTACTACACTCCCCCTTTAGTGTATGTCACTTTGGACTAGGGACACTAGCGCCCGATTAGTCCGTGTTTCGTTGGTACCGACCGAAGAACCTTTCGACGCCGAAGTCGAAATTCCCTCCATTTCCTTACCTCCACCTTCAAATTCTTCTTCCGAAGGTATGTCGGGACACAATCCTAACAACACCTTACCCACGGGGCTGATTCCACCTCCATTAGGTGCGAATAACCCGAATCTCCCGCCTGTTGTAGCGCCCCAACGAATCGCACTCCAGGATCTCTTCTACCCTGTCTGCACCTCTTTACCTACCTGTCTTTCACCCCCACCGGCAAATGGGGACAATTTTGAAATAAAACCCCACTTCATCAATATGCTACCAAAATTTCATGGACTGGAATCCGAAGATGCTTACATCTTTATCAATAAATTCCAAAACGTTTGCGCCATGATGAAAACAACCCAATTAAGTGATGACGCTATAAGGCTAAGGGTCATTCCTTTCACCTTATGTGACTTAGCCGAGAAGTGGCTATACAGCACAGCATTACATTCAATTCGAAATTGGGACGAGTTTGTTAAAGCTTTTCTTAAAAAGTTTTATCCTCATCACAAGACCGCGAGAATTCGCAATGAAATAATACAATTTTCCCAGCTTCCTTCCGAACCATTTTGGAAATGTTTTGAAAGATTCAAAGACCTACTTGTTCAATGCCCTCATCATGGGATCGAAAGTTGGCAACTTTTCCAAATATTATACGAGGGATTGAACCCGGCAACGAAGCAGTTGCTAGAAACCATTTGTCAAGGTCACTTTCTAACCAAATCTAGTGAAGAAGCATGGAAGTTTCTCGAGGATCTTAGTGAACAAACAATTCAGTGGGAGAGCACAAAGACCACCTCATCTTCTTTTATTGGTCAATCTAAGGCAGGCATACATCAAGTAGATATGTTGATTGCTATGAAGGCCGAGATGGCCGCACTTATGAAAAAGCTAGAAGCCATTGAGACCAAAATCTCATCGTCTTCTCCTGCCCCTGCTTTACCCCCATGAACTGTTTGTGCTTGTTGTTCGGATCCATCACACCTTATCGAAGAGTGTCCTTACAATCCACCTGTTCAAGGACAAGATCAAGTCAATGCTACCTTTCAGCAACGACAAAGAAATGATCCTTACTCTTCGACCTACAATCCGGGTTGGAGGAGTCACCCAGATTTTGCTTAGAATCAAAATCAGCAACTCCAAGGAAACAACAACTTTCAAAGGCCTCCTCCACAACAACAAGCACCCCAACAAACTCAAAACCAGCAACCTTTCCAACCATAACCTTATCCAAATCAAACGAACAATTTGGTTCAACCAAATGATGATAAGGTTATCTTGCTAGAAAAAAGTCTAGATGCGTTTCTCAAGCAATCTACAGAATCTGCAGCAAGATTAGAAAATTGCGTCCAGTCTTTAGTGCACAACAATGCTTCCCAAGATCAAAGCATCAAATCTATTGAGGCACAAATTGCACAATTAACTGCTGCGTTGAGCGAGAGAGAAAAGAGAAAGCTTCCATCTCAACCATTGCCAAATCTTGGTCACACACAAAACGCATATCACAATCACAATGTAAATGCAGTGACCACGTTGAGATCCGGAAGAGTGTTGCAGAATAATGTGGGTATTAGTGATGATATCCCCGCTGGTGGTTCTTCTTCTTCTTCTCCATCTTCATCTTCTCCTTCTTCTCCTTCTTCTTCTTCACCCTCATCTCCTCCGCTAGAGTCTATTCTCCATTCTTCAAAAGGCTCTTCTTCTTCTAATCCGAACGGACCCACTTCTCACTTCACGAACACACCCACACTGGGATCCGTTTCTACTCCACATTCTACTCCACAGACATTGGACTCAACAGATTTTCAAGATGCTCCATTTCCAAACAGGTTGAGTCCCAATAAACCTACTGCACAAATGGAAAAGATTGTGGAGTTATTTAAACAGGTTAGCATAAATATACCTCTCTTGGATGCAATCCAACAAGTCCCTTCATACGCGAAAATTTTAAAGGGCTTATGCACCTCAAAGAGAAAGTCGTCTCAAATACCCAAGAAAGTGCTAGTGGCTAGTGCAGTGAGCAATGCTATTAACCAACCTCAACCCTTACCCCAAAAACGAAAGGACCCCGGCTGTCCTACGATTTCAATAACAATTGGGGATAAGAAAATCAATCGAGCACTTTTAGATCTTGGGTCTAGTGTTAACCTGCTTCCCTACTCCGTGTACGAGCAATTAGGGGTTGGAGAGTTGAAACCCACTCGTTGTACTCTCCAAATGGCTGACCGATCAATCACCCATCCTAGGGGTGAGCTAGAGGATGTGTTAATCAAAGTTGGGGATTTCATATTCCCCGTTGATTTTATTGTTATGGAGACACAACCTGTTGCTAACTCACGGAACCAAATTCCGGCGATCCTCGGTCGACCATTTTTAGCCACTTCCAATGCCGTAATAAATTGTCGCAATGGCTCCATGACTCTATCCTTTGGGAAGACGTCTAGTGAGTTCAATATTTACAAGTTAGGATGTCTGCCTCCCGTGCCTAAAACTAGTACACGAGAAGTTTTCTCTATTCACGAAATCACAAAGGAGGACTGCGAGCTTGAAAGATTTCTATTTGATGAAAGCAGTTTTGACGCCACTATTGCGTCCCTCCATGAGCCTACCACAGTTGACACAACCGATATTGATTATGAATGTTTCACTTTTTCGGATGATGATGACTCACAGCCCGAATATGAGTCTTTTGAATTTTTGGATGAGTTAGTTGAACCATCCGAATCGGTAGTTTGCAGGGATTTCGAACCTGTGTTAGAGTCCTTTGAGTTCGAGGTAGATTCCCCAATTTTACCTATAATTCTTTCGCCTCCGAAACTCGAACTCATGCCCTTGCCGTCTCACCTTAAATATGCTTACATAGGTGAGAATGAGACCTTTCCCATTATCATATCGGCCTCTCTAGCCTTCGAGCAAGAGAACGCTCTTTTAATGGTCTTACAAGATAGGAGGCAAGTTTTCGGCTGGACTATGGCGGACATCGAGGAGATTAGTTCCCTCATAATTGAATATCATATACATATGATGGATGATGCCAAGTCGATAAAGGATCCACAGAAATATCTTGGGGATAGTGTGGTTAGTCAACCTCCTCCTTTAGAAGTTGAACCACCCCCATTTCTTTTAATAAGCTACGAGAATGCCAATATTCCACTGATTGTTGATCATTCACATTCTCGTTTTGATTCATCACCACATCATATCTATTCACTTCCACATTTTCCATACCACCCCTTCTATCTTCACCAATTCTTTTTGGATCGGTACAACATGTTCTTCCACCAACCGATACTCTTTATGATAAATTTTTTGAATGGTTGGTGTTGACATTTGGTCTTTGCAAAGTTTGGCAATGACGTTTAACATTGTTTCAATGAAGTTTGGGGGGGCTTTCTGTATATAACAATTCAAAAAAATTATAAATAAATAAACAGAGGAATGCCGACATTTTGACCCTCTTGGTGTAGCATGACAGTGAGGACACTGTCAAGTTTAAGTTTGGGGGTATGCTCGGTACGTCTTCTTCCTTCGCATGCATGTATATATTTTTGCATTTGCATACTTATTTGAAAACCCATAAAAATTGAAAAAATTTAAAAAAAATTATAAAAATTATTCAATTTTGGCTTACTTGACTAAAGTTTGACAGATAGGTTAACTGGCTAGGAACAACTGGATCTTAGATTTAGTAAATTAAAAACCCTAAAATTAACCTTCCTTAAAGTTTAGCGGTAGAAAGTATATGTCTTTGTAGTTTATTTAGAAATAGGCAAATTTTGAGTTCACTTCTTGGGCTAAGTCGAAACAAAGGAGAAGTATTGATGTTCTTATTAGAGTATAAGTTTGAAAAATAGTTCCTAGCTTAAGTCTAGATTCTGAAAATGTATACCCTACAATTTGCACAATCATGCACCTTGAAACTTGGAATAGTAGAAGAGACCTTGAAATGCTCTTGTCTGAAGTCCTTAGTACGAAGAAAATGAAATAAAAAAATACAAATGTGAATATAGAATAAAAAAAATGAACACTGTTTTTTGAGATTACTTAAGGCTGCAAAAATAGAAAAATATTTAGCGGGGGTGTTTCATTACCTAGTGCCTTAGACCAACTGGTTTGGGAGTCACTGCTAAAGCCTTGGGTGTTGCAAGACTAGGAATTATGCTTTAATGTGCAAACACATCTTATAATCGGTCGTTGGTACCTCAAGAAGTATTAAAGGTCGCATGAAAGATGTGTAAGCAAAATTCAATTAAAAATTCACCTACTAATAAGTACTTTGGACAACGGACAAGGGTATGATTGCTTGATTTGAAGTTCCAAGTGTAGAGGTGATTTATACACACACGTGGGGATATGTGATTGGAGTTTAGATGAGAGAAAGGAATGAAGAATAGAACTTGTATCTTTAGTAGAGTTGATAAAAATTTCTAAGTGGAGATGGAACCCTAGAAAGAAAACTTAAGAGATGCCGAAAGCTAAGTAAGTCTATAGAATATATATAATCTTAAGTTAGATGATGAGGAAGTATGAAGAATATGGGTGGATAATTTGCAAGTCGAAGATAATAGAATTCCTTGTTAGAAACCCTAATTGGAAAACAAAAGTCGAAAAAGCCAAATTGATAGGATTTTGTGGGTAGTATCCGCTGAAAACCCTCAGGAGACAACACTCCTCCTACTAGGGACACCTAGAGGTTTAACGGCTTGTTGCACGAGCTCAGTGCAATCGTGTTTCCCTGCGAAAGTGCGGTTAGGTTTTTGTTAAGAATAAGTTTGCTCGAGGACGAGCAAAAGGTAAGTTTGGGGGTATTTGTTCACACCATAATATTGCATTATCATATTCCCCATTCTTATTCTTTTTATAAATAAACAGGTGCTTTTGACGCATGTCTGCTACATATTACAGGTTACAGATTCTTGGATCTAAAACGGTGAAAAAGATATAAAGACGATGCAAAAGTGGGACTTTGACCAACAAACAGAGAATCTTAATGAAGCCTACACAAAAGATCAGTACAAGGCAACGCAAGGTCCAAGATTACAAAGCGAACGGTTACAAGTCCACTGCAAATTCTTCACTGGAGATCCGGGAGAAATAAAGAAGCCAAATTGAAAAAAGATCCAAAGAATATAGAAGCTCAGAAAGCCCAGAACAATACCAGGAAGTTTCAGCATGTAAGCCGACCAATGGGCCGCGGAACCGCGGCCCAAGCCCTACCCATGCCACGGTTCTGCGGCCGTCTACTGCACGTGTCGGTGCAAAAAAAATCTATAGGTGCGTCGGTGCGTTTGTTGGGATTTTTATGGGGTATTTTTGTAATAGCAGATGTGCGAGTCATTGTAACCCTAGGGTTTCCTATCCTCTATAAATAGGAACCCTAAATTCTGTATGAGGCTATGCCTCTTTTCATTTCACAAATTCAGATCTGTACTGCGTTGATGTTTGGAGAGAGACATCAAAAAAAATTAGTAAGTTACTTTTAATTCTTTGTTTTAGTTCTCTTTCAAATTAAAATGTCTTTTAATCCCCTAATGAGCGAGTAGTCTCCTCGCTTGTTAGGGTTAGCCTTAGGGAAAGGTTTGAGAGATGAGATCTCTCACCCCTTTCTTACCCCTTCACACCTAAGAATTAGAACTCCATGCATACACGCACACACCGCTCCCTGCGGCACCTTACCCATCGAGGTAACGATGATACCTTAGTATAAAGGACCGGTTGCGCATGTTTTCCATGGAGGTTAGGGTAAGGATCGATAAAGGAAGGACAAGAACCTAGAGGAAGAAAAATCTTCCCAAAAGATTCTAATCCACTTTATTGATAATTACCATAACATCTAGTTGATCTAAAATAGGGTATTGAAAGCGGTGAGGAAACCTTTGATCTCTCAACTTCCCCTAAGCCTAACCCTAGCAAGACTTAGATCTAGATAATTTTAGTATAACTTAAATTGGTAGTTTTTAGATTTAATAAATCAATCTGAACATTCATCGGAATTAACTCGTTAGCGCGACTAGGAAAACACAAAATCCCTGTGGACCGACCCGTACTCACCGGCTAGCTACAAGCGACGCCGTTCTTGATTGCGGTAAATTATTTTTGATCGATAAAATCCTACACTAATCACTAGCGCACACGTGCTTTGTACGTGGTGCGCTGCTTAATTGCAGCGCTCTTAGCGCTAGCGCACACGTGCCTTGCACGTGGTGCGCTGCTTAGAGTGCAACGCACTTAGCGCTAGCGCACACGTGCTTTGCACGTGGTGCGCTGCTTATAGTGCAGCGCTCTTAGCGCTAGCGCACACGTATTTTAAACGTGGTGCGCTGCTTTGGACGCAGCACACTTGGCGCTGCTATGAAGCATTGCTTCATTTTAAAATTTGAATTTTGAACAGTGCTTTGCTCTGATTGGGGAAAACAGTGATGAAGAAGCCCTGCCGCGACTGCTCTGAGGGACACCTGCAAACACTGTGGCACAACGGGGGTGAGTTTCCAACTCGTGAATAGTAAATAACATATGCAGGTAATCGCAGGTATGCACGTACTGGGATAATCTATCACATGCAAGCTGATAGCAATAAATGGCAATATGTATATGCAACAGTCATGAAAGGTACTCTATCAGGTACTACTAATACATGAAGCAATGCATATCAAATAAATGCTGAGTATGGAATAAAACATATCATCAATACGGAATCCTCATCATGGAGAAGCTAGTGTCCATCAATGACACTCCAAATCTCAATACCATAGTCACCGCATCCTCAGGCCGACCCTCATATCCTGTAAGTCTTATGGAACCTGAGTGTCCAACATCGACACCCGAAAACATCCTGATAACATATGCATGTGTGTCTGTCTGTGTGTGTGTGTGTCTTTATATATATAAGAATATCTATCTCGTGTTTCCATCAACGACACATAAAAATCATGGAACCTGAGTGTCCAATATCGACATTCAAAACATCATGAAATACTTGTGTCCAGCATCGACACGTAAATCCTTATATCTAGGGCTCCGTCAGTCCGGATCGACCCGTTGTTAGTGTTTATGCCCTAGAAGGCCATTACTGTATCATACTAGTTTGTATATTACTTAATGGAAGCTTGGGATATTCACATGTATATAACAGTCTTGCTAAACATAATAGTATGCTACTTGGTTTTTCTATCTTAATATGTGAGTATACGTATTGATAGAGCTCTTAGGATCTTGCTTAACTACCAGCGTTGTGATGGCAGTCACTCTAGTGGGGGCTGGGTAGTCTACAAGCACATCCTTATTCAGGTCCCTAGTCGTTGGATTATCGAGACAGAGCATCGATACTCCGGAGTAGACTAGTGTGTACGCTTCTCATCCCAGTTGGGGAAATGGTCTGTCCCACAGCCGTCAGTACGTCGTACTGGAGATAGTATGCAGGTGCTCGTTAGGTTACGGGTACACCGGACAAGACTCACAGGGAACTGTTGGTTGGTTTTATACCAGTCGTTAGTGAACAGTTCCCAGGTGACATGAGTACAGCATAGTCCGCAGACTTGACACTGCTACTTCGCCTCGAGTGTGTCCCACTGTTCTTAGATTGCTACCCTACCACGGCTCAAAGGAATCGTGCAAACAGGTAGCAGTTGGGTGCAGTCCCGAGCACTTGGAGGCAGTGGCGGTTAGACAGGATTCGTCTCTCCCGGTATTGGGAGTTGATATCGCGCTGTGTCAGAGAGCCATTACGCAAAGTCCCTGGCCAGGGCAAGCGAGATTTGCTGGTAGGTTCCAGTAGTTTCTCACGGTGTAATGGGCTTCCCTCCGACACGACTTATACCGCTATTAGGGGACTGACGCTTGCCGCCCCCTAGGCCCGATATGCGATAGTCTTGGACGAACGGACCGGACTGTATGGAGATTGTCACATCAGACTCAGTAAGAGTTCGGATGGGTTCCCTCATCGGCCTTCTTATCGACATCTACCTGGGGACCGTTACGTACAGCTAGTGCCGCTTGCGGTCTGTGGTTAAACCCACTGCCAGCGTAGTAGTCGAGTCTCTAGAGTCCCACATAGAGAGTTTCCCTACTCCAGGCGAAACGATATAGAGGTCGTATGGTTTTACGACAAGGGTTCGGACGCATATGTGTGTTTACACACGTACGACTTTCGGACAGTTTTTACCAGTCGGCTTTGGTTTAAGCCAGTTACTGGTATCCGGTTATTGGATTTATACAGTCTAAAGTTTTTCCGTATTTTTGCGGAAAGGAGGGGCGTTCTCGTAATTGCGCGAGAAGCTTCTAGAAGGTGGTGACTAAGGAGGTTTAGGTGGCATATACAATGAATGTGATTAGTGAGTCATATGGATGATTCATCCATGTCATTAATGCATGATAAATGCTTAATGACTCATGGAGTGAATCATCACTAGATATTATCAAGCATGGTTGCTAAATTCATTTATATTCTTTTCTTGATAAAAAGAAATGCTTGATATATATTATCATAAACTCATTATTCTCACTTCATTATTATCCTCACCTTCTCTCTCCTTAAGCTCTCCCTCTTCAAACCCTAATCCTCCCCTCTCATGTGTTGAGTACAAGGATTAGTTAGACTACTTAATCCATAACCCTCTCTATATTTCACCTAGCTTCTTTGATTAGCACTTAAAGAAGTTTAGTTGCCTCAAGTTTAGAGGCTAAACTTGGAGTAAAGCTCTCGGGTGGATCGTCTACTACTTCGAGAAGGCCGAGGAGGAGGTGGAGTTCGCAAAGACGAAGGACACGATTCGTTAGGTATAATCCCTAAACATAGTAGCATAGAAACTCTATGTTTGTTGTTAGTTATCGTTTAGCTTCGATTCAAGTGGTTAGTCGATGTTTGTTCACTAAACAAGTTCGTTTTTGAAAATTCCGCCTCCCCACAAGTATTGGGGTGTTGTACATCGACTTACAGTGGTATCAGAGCCTTGCTAAACAATAAATAACTTACTTGAAAATTTGTATGAATTTCGAACGGAAAAAACGAAACCGGAAAAGCCCGAAATCACAAGTTTCTGTCGTTTTTTAAATGAAGTCCAAAAATTTTTCAGGGAGGTTCAAAAAGCTTGAAAAGACATTAGAAGAACACACAAGAAATTTGGGCTCCTGAATCGTCTAAAGCGCCGCGGAACCGCGGCGGATCCCACCGATCCGCCGCGCTTCCACCGCCGAGTTGACGATTCAGGAACCCAATTTTCCTGTGTTGCTACTCTGTGATATTTGGTATTTTCTGGAATATTTAATTTATGCTCAGGTTTCAGATTTGCTGAGAAGTATTGGAGCAAAATTAAAAGTGTTTAATCGATCGAAATTATACAGTATTTGCTTGTTGGATTATATCTGTGTTTGTATAATGTGTTCGTAAACCTCCCCTAACTGCTAGTATGTCAGTTGGCAGGGGGTTGCACATTTCTGTAATGGATTTTATCTGTTTGTGCATATGAACTGTGTTGGACTGTTGTGATGTATAGCCGGGGTTATGTGATGGGTTATTATTTAATTCATTTGATGTAAATGTAATTTGTTGTAATATTATTTTGCGGGGCACATCCAGGTTGCGGTTGTAGCCACCGTTGTATTATTTCATTTTACTGTTTTTTCTTCTAGGACAGACCCAAGGTGGGGTGCACAAACTGCCGGGCGGATAGTTTGCCGCACCCGTAGGGGTCGTGGGTGGGGTAATGGCTATTCATCACAACTGTGTAATCCGTATTTTTTTGCAGGCTCAAAACAAACACGGATTGCTTGCAAATCCAATTAAGTTCATCTGTGATCTGGAATGAATATCATTGCGTCAGACGAATGTAAAATATCTATATATATGATAGCTATTTTAGACGTCACTTATGTTTTACACCCGCGCTAGCCCAGCCCCCGCTCTGTCGTTAGTTAAGTAACCTAACGGGTAATGACGGGACCCAGTGGCGAATGCGGATGGCATAAGAGGATGTCATATTTTCGTTGTTCTCTGCAATGATAGGTTAATGATGGGACACATTATCTATAATGCAAAGAAAATAAACCAAAGTTTTAATCGTTGGAACAATTTAAAAGAAACCACTCGGTTAATTTTAAAAACAGATATTTTTTAAATGCGTAGCTTTAACCACTCCTTTTAAAAGCTATCAAGTTCCTTCGGTTATATCAAGTTCACTACGTTCACGGTTTCGCCAAAACCATTCGTAGCCCTCCGTCATTTCATCTGGGTATTCAGTAGTATTCAAGCTATGTATTTTGACCAACGCCAAGGCATAGTGTTTGGTAGCTGCTGGATATTCATTTGTTGCATAGATAGATGAGTTAGTTTGGGACAGTCGTATGATCATTTTGGCCAACGTCAAGGATATGTACGGATGGGTTCAAATTAACAAGATAATGATAGGTAGAACTTGACATGTGACTTATGATATTTTGACCAACGCCAAGGTCATAAGAGCATGGGGCAAAAATGAATATCGGGAATTTCTAAAGAAACTGAAATTTGCAAAGAGATGCATACCATTTTGAGTTTGATGAATGTTGGTAGCATTCCTACAACATTATCAGACGATGATATTTGGATCCCGATCCTACTGTGAGTATATGCTACTTATCAGGATATTCGTCACTTAACGATCAATGCTATAAATCTAGTAGGTGTCCAGAAAGGTGTCAGCGGAGTTACGCCCCCAGAGAAAAGAGGTTATTTAATTAAGGAACTTCGCGAAAGCGTTGGAAAACCTCCCTCGAAGTATCGACACTGGCCTGGCTGAACGGTTAAGCAAGTATTGTACAGTGAGAATAGTCCTGGCTAATTCTTCTTTTATGGTTTGAGGAAGGATTCGAGAAACAGTGGGAGCCATCCAGTTTAGATAAACTAAAAACCACTCTAAACTTGCAAGAGCATCATGCTAAAGAGTTTTCTTCTCTCTCTCCTAATTGCAGCGACCCTTAAAATGACTGGACTTAAGTTACGTTTAAAGAAAAATATACTGACAGGGCCAAACTATAAAGATTGGCTGCGGAATGTCAAAATGGCTTTGACCTATGACAAATTGGGGTACGTCCTCACCGCTACGGCACCTGCTGTCCCTGGTCCCAAATCCAGTAATGCGGATAAGGAAATCCTCAAAACCTGGGATTTAGATTGCGCGAAAGCCAAGTGCATCGTGCTTGCCTCGATGAACAATGAACATCAGAGGAGGCACGAGGATATGGAACTAGACGCCATATTTCTCCATACAAAGGAACTTTATGGAGAGCAATCTCGTATAGCAAGATACGAGACCTCAAAGAACTTTTTTCGAGCGAGGTTGGCTGTCGGGTCATCGGTAGGAGAACATGTCCTAAAGATGATCGGCTATGTAGAAGAGCTCGCAGACCTTGGGACGACTTTGGATAATGAGCTCTATGCAGACCTTATTCTCCAGTCCCTTCCTTCCACCTACGCCCAGTTTATCCTGAACTTCAACATTCAAAGAAAAGAAGTTGAACTTCCGGAACTCCTGAACATGTTAAGGAGTGCAGAGGGCACCTTGCAGAAGGCAAGGGAAACACCCGCTATGTTTGTTGGCGGTTCATCTTCTTCCGGGTCCAAGGCTAGGGCCAAAGGAAGGAAGAAGAAGGCCGTCCCCAGACCTAGAGGAGGTGTAAGTAAGGTGGGAGGGAAGGGAAAGAAAAAGTTTGCAGTACCGGTAGTTGGCCAGGATGAGTGCTTCCATTGTCACAGGAAAGGGCACTGGAAGAAGGATTGCAAGGCGTGGAACGCCAAGAACCAGGAACCGAAGCAAGCTGTGGCTTCGACTTCAGGTGTGTTTGTAATTGAGAATTGTCTGTCGATCAACTCTACTTCCTGGGTATTGGATACCGGATCAGGATCTCATATTTGCAATTCATTGCAGGCACTGAGAAACCGTAGAGTGCTGAAGGAAGGTGATATGACCCTAAAGGTTGCTAACGGAGCTAGCGTGGGAGCTGCGTCCGTCGGGGATTATCACCTAGGATTGACGAGTGGACACATTTTAGTTTTACATAACTATTTTTTTGTACCAAGCTTAACGTGTAATATCATATCAGTTTCCTTGTTATCAAATAAAGGTTATGATTTCACGTTTGTAAGAGATGTTGTTAACATCCACCTTAATCATGGTTTGATTGGGTCAGGTACACTAAATAACGGTATATATGTTTTAAACCAACTCCAAATTTTCAATGTCCAGAACACACTAAAAAGAAAGTCTCCAGATTTAAATTAAGCTTTCTTATGGCATTGTAGACTGGGTCACATCAATGAGAGAAAGTTGACTAAGTTGCATAGAGATGGATATTTGGACTCGTTCGAATATCAAACTTATGACACTTGTCAATCTTGTCTTAAAGGAAAGATGACAAAGACTCCATTTACTGGACAAGGAGTAAGAGCGAGCGAGCTCTTAGGACTCATACACAGCGATGTATGCGGTCCAATGTCTACACATGCAAGAGGTGGTTTTTCCTATTTCATTACTTTCACGGATGATTACTCAAGATACGGATTCATTTATCTGATGAAACATAAATCCGAGGCTTTTGAGAAATTCCAAGAGTATAAGAATGAAGTAGAAAACCAAACCGGCAAAAGTATCAAGACACTTAGATCTGATCGAGGTGGTGAATACTTGAGTGCCGAGTTCCTAGGTTACCTAAAAGAGAAAGGAATTCTCTCTCAGCTTACTCTCCATACACTCCACAGCATAACGGTGTATCGGAGAGACGGAATCGAACCCTATTAGATATGGTACGATCCATGATGAGTAATGCTGAGTTACCGCGATCTTTCTGGGGTTATGCGCTAGAATCAGCGGCATATCTTTTGAACATGGTACCTACCAAGACTGTGCCTACCACGCCATATCAGATGTGGAGTGGGAAGAAACCCTATCTTCAGTATCTGAAAATATGGGGATGTCCAGCTTTTGTTAAAAAGCAGCATGTGGACAAGCTCGAGGCACGATCAGTAAAGTGTAAGTTTGTGGAATATCCAAAGAACTCCAAGGGGTATCTATTCTATTACGCAGAGGAACAAAAGGTGTTTGTTTCTCGTAATGCCCATTTTCTAGAATATCAGTTTTTAGAAAAGGAAATAAGTGGGAGCGAAATAGAATTGGAAGAAATTCCAGAACCACAAACTGCTACTGAAAGTTTGGTAGAACCGGAAGTTCAAGAAGAACAGGACATTCCCGCACCCCTCCGCAGGAGTAGTAGGCCGTCTCATCCGCTTGAGAGATACTACGGTTTTCTCATAGATGGGGATAGAGAGGATTGCATCATAGATGATGATGAACCTACTGACTTCCAGCAGGCCATCCAGAGCGGCGACTCGGTACGATGACTAGATGCAATGCGGACCGAAATGGAGTCCATGTACACCAACAAAGTATGGACTTTGGACTTTGCTCCAGATAGGGTAAAACCCATAGGATGCAAATGGATCTTCAAGAAAAAGATTGGTGTAGATGGACAGGTGGAAACCTATAAGGCTAGACTTGTTGCAAAGGGTTTTCGTCAAATACCTGGTTTGGACTATGACGAAACTTTTTCTCCAGTGGCTATGCTCAAATCCATTCGGGTCCTTCTTGCTATTGCTGCCTTCCATGATTATGAAATCTGGCAGATGGACGTAAAGACGGCTTTTCTGAATGGAAATTTAGAAGAGTGCGTCTAGATGGATCAGCCAGGGGGTTTCAATCAGAGTGGGAGCAGCGGGAAAGTATGCAAGCTGCTTAAGTCCATTTATGGACTAAAGCAGGCATCGCGGAGTTGGAACATCTGTTTTGATGAGACAGTCAAAGAATATGATTTTATCAAAAATCCAGATGAACCGTGCATATATAGTAAAGTTGTAGCCAGAAGTGTCGTATTCCTCGTCTTATACGTGGATGACATTCTATTGATAGGGGATGACATTCCTATGCTACAATCTGTCAAAGGATTCTTGTCACACAGGTTCTCCATGAAAGACCTGGGTGATGCCTCTTACATTCTGGGGATCCGGATCTATCGTGATAGATCCAAGAGGATGTTGGGACTTTCGCAGTCCAGGTATATCGACACTGTACTGAAAAGATTCAGTATGGAAGATTCTAAGCGCGGTAATCTACCGGCTTGTCACGGAATCACCCTCTCCAAAGAGATGTCTCCCAAGACTGATTTGGAAAGGGAACGCATGTCTATTATACCCTACGCTTCTGCGGTAGGCTCTATAATGTATGCGATGTTGTGCACCAGACCAGATATAGCTTACGCACTAAGCGTGGTAAGACGGTATCAGTCAGACCCAGGGGAGAAGCACTGGATAGCAGTAAAGAACATTCTCAAGTACCTGAGAAGGACTAAGGAGATGTTCTTGGTTTACGGCGGAAAAGACCTCAGGTTGGAGGCCTTTGCTGATTCCGGCTTCCAGAGTGATAAGGACGATTCCAAGTCCATGTCGGGTTATGTCTTTACCCTCAATGGAGGGGCGGTGTGCTGGAAGAGCTCCAAGCAGGACACCGTTGCTGACTCGATGATGGAAGCGGAGTATATAGCTGCTTGCGATGCCGCAAAAGAAGCAGTCTGGATGAAGAAGTTCCTAACAGAACTTCAGGTGGTTCCTACCATAGTTGATCCAATACCTCTGTATTGCGACAACAACGGAGCTATAGCTTTAGCAAAGGAACCAAGGTTCCATCAGAAATCCAGACACATCTTAAGGCGGTATCACCTGATCAGGGAGATCATTGATCGTCAGGAGATCGAGGTTCGGAGAGTTGCTTCTGAAGAGAACATTGCTGATCCATTCACGAAGGCCCTACCTCAGATTCAGTTCGAGAGGCTACTCGAGATCATTGGTCTTCGATATGCCAGTACATGGCCCTAGTGCAAATGGGAGATTGTTAGTGTTTATGCCCTAAAAGGCCATTACTGTATCATACTAGTTTGTATATTACTTAATGGAAGCTTGGGATATTCACATGTATATAACAGTCTTGCTAAACATGATAGTATGCTACATGGTTTTTCTATCTTAATATGTGAGTATACGTATTGATAGAGCTCTTAGGATCTTGCTTGACTACCAGCGTTGTGATGGCAGTCACACTAGTGGGGGCTGGGTAGTCTACAAGCACATCCTTATTCAGGTCCCTAGTAGTTGGATTATCGAGACAGAGCATCGATACTCCGGAGTAGACTAGTGTGTACGCTTCTCATCCCAGTTGGGGAAATGGTCTGTCCCACAGCCGTCAGTACGTCGTACTGGAGATAGTATGCAGGTGCTCGTTAGGCTACGGGTACACCGGACAGGACTCACAGGGAACTGTTGGTTGGTTTTATACCAGTCGTCAGTGAACAGTTCCCAGGTGACATGAGTACAGCATAGTCCGCAGACTTGACACTGCTACTTCGCCTCGAGTGTGTCCCACTGTTCTTAGATTGCTACCCTACCACGGCTCAAAGGAGTCGTGCAAACAGGTAGCAGTTGGGTGCAGTCCCGAGCACTTGGAGGCAGTGGCGGTTAGACAGGATTCGTCTCTCCCGGTATTGGGAGTTGATATCGCGCTGTGTCAGAGAGCCATTACGCAAAGTCCCTGGCCAGGGCAAGGAAGATTTGCTGGTAGGTTCCAGTAGTTTCTCAGGGTGTAATGGGCTTCCCTCCGACATGACTTATACCGCTATTAGGGGACTGACGCTTGCCGCCCCTAGGCCCGATATGCGATAGTCTTGGACGAACGGACCGGACTGTATGGAGATTGTCACATCAGACTCAGTAGGAGTTCGGATGGGTTCCCTCATCGGCCTTCTTATCGACATCTACCTGGGGACCGTTACGTACAGCTAGTGCCGCTTGCGGTCTGTGGTTAAACCCACTGCCAGCGTAGTAGTCGAGTCTCTAGAGTCCCACACAGAGAGTTTCCCTACTCCAGGCGAAACGATATAGAGGTCGTATGGTTTTACGACAAGGGTTCGGACGCATATGTGTGTTTACATACGTACGACTTTCGGACAGTTTTTACCAATCGGCTTTGGTTTAAGCCAGTTACTGGTATCCGGTTATTGGATTTATACAGTCTAAAGTTTTTCCGTATTTTTGCGGAAAGGAGGGGCGTTCTCGTAATTGTGCGAGAAGCTTCTAGAAGGTGGTGACTAAGGAGGTTTAGGTGGCATATATAATGAATGTGATTAGTGAGTCATATGGATGATTCATCCATGTCATTAATGCATGATAAATGCTTAATGACTCATGGAGTGAATCATCACTAGATATTATCAAGCATGGTTGCTAAATTCATTTATTTTCTTTTCTTGATAAAAAGAAATGCTTGATATATATTATCATAAACTCATTATTCTCACTTCATTATTATCCTCACCTTCTCTCTCCTCAAGCTCTCCCTCTTCAAATCCTAATCCTTCCCTCTCATGTGTTGAGTACAAGGATTAGTTAGACTACTTAATCCATAACCCTCTCTATATTTCACCTAGCTTCTTTGATTAGCACTTAAAGAAGTTTAGTTGCCTCATGTTTAGAGGCTAAGCTTGGAGTAAAGCTCTCGGGTGGATCGTCTACTACTTCGAGAAGGCCGAGGAGGAGGTGGAGTTCGCAAAGACGAAGGACACGATTCGTTAGGTATAATCCCTAAACATAGTAGCATAGAAACTCTATGTTTGTTGTTAATTATCGTTTAGCTTCGATTCAATCGGTTAGTCGATGTTTGTTCACTAAACAAGTTCGTTTTTGAAAATTCCGCCTCCCCACAAGTATTGGGGTGTTGTACATCGACTTACACCCGTATCATCATGACTCTGGTCAGTATTCCCATGATAACCGCCGAATCCAAATACTATCACCGGTAAGTACTAGCCCAGCCTGCCAGGCTCATCACCATCATCTGCGATCTTCTTGCCCCAGGAAACCATACCGGGCTCCAACATGTACCCGCACACGGCCCACTCCACTCCTCGTATCGGGTATATATATCATAAATCTCAAAACCGAGAAATATCATGGTGGACGCATCGAAATATCATATCAAGGGAAACCGGATTTTTCAAACAATGCATAATTTTATGAAAATACCACGGTCCTCAAATCCAGAAAACATCAAGTAATGAATAAAAACATTTGCATAGATCATTATGATGATATATATTATACATATATATGTACATATATAACAGCGTCCCATACCACTGATATATATATATACACACACATGTATATATCAGCGTCCCATACTACTGATATATACCCTCAGGAGTAAGACATCCAGAAAACATCATATGAAATCCATAACTCAATGCGAAATCCATGAAATATAATATATGCAACATAAAATAGTAATATGAGCATATAAAAGAAAAACCGCTATTTAACTGTAACAAGTTATTAAATATATCATGTGGTTCCTAATTTCTCTGAAATCAAATGCAACATCATATACAGGTGAACATGTAGCTATAGCCAGGTATATATGTAAACATATAGGTATGCAGGTATACTACCTATCATATGCACAATCGCATAAGAATCAATGACCCCATGTCAATGACACTACAATACCACATAGGTATATGTAACCCTAGCAAGGTAAGTGGGTGTACATGTAAGTATATATGCATGATGTACATGTAGCTATATCTCATATGTGTATATACCTGTCAATAATGATGTAATACCCTCTAGGTATAGGTGTATCTATGTCTAGGTATGTGTATATATATGTCAATAATGATGTAATACCCTCTAGGTATATGTGTAGCTGTAGCAAGCTATATGTATATACATGTCAATAATGATGCAATACCCTCCAGGTATATGTGTAGCTATAGCATAGAAAGGTATGTGTATATGCATGTCAATAATGATGTAATACCCTCTAGGTATATGTGTAGTTGTAGCATAGCAAGGTATGTGTGTGTACATGTCAATAATGATGCAATACCCTCCAGGTATATGTGTAAGCATGTAGGTATACAGGTATGTTATATCTCATATGCACAATGGAAATAAGGATTATGTCACAATGTCCCTAACCAATACAATATCATGTATGTATATGTGTTGTGCGTGTCATGGCAGTTATCGACGGTGTGGGTGTAGCATACAATTTGTGCTCGTGCAACATGAACCATCAATAATAGTGCAGTGTCCAATAGGTACAAGTCCCAACACAACAAGTAATAATATGAAATGAAATTCATGCACAATTTCTATATGTGCAATACTTGTAACTAATAATCAAGTCATATAATCCAGCCCAGACGTATAACGCCATGCGGGCGATTCCCATGTAGATGTTAAATCTACTCACCGATGAGCTCGAGCTAAGTAAATCCGACCACCTGCTTTCCTTTCTTCACAGCGTCCGAAGTCCCTGCCCGCGATCCTAAAATTTCACAAACACAACACATAAGACTAAATACCCTGCGCCGACATAAAGACAATGAAACTCAAGGATAACGTCCACAAGATATACACACTGTGCACTCAGTGCACAAAACGCGTACGATATCGGCACAACCCTAGCTAGGATGACACAACCACCAAGCCTAGACCCCGATCGTACCGATCGCGCATTCACAACACAATATATATCGTGGAAACTAATATCTATAACATCGCAACGTCAATAGAAACCCACGCCTAATTTATCCGAAAACCTAGTAAGCACTTTTAATCATTTTCGCTCAAATCTAGAAGTTTAACCAAATCTAGCGATCAAAATCATCACATAATAACTTACTTAAACCACACAAACCTTTACTATAATTTTAATCTCACCCATATAAGATTAGCAAAAGTTTAGTTTACACTTAAGCTTAATTAGATTATTAGCAAAAATATCATTTAACAATCTCACAATTAGGTTAAGTTTTCCAAGTCTACACATCTTGATTAACCATTTCAAACCATCAAAACCCTAACTTGATCTTCACTACTCATTTCTAGAATTTCTAAACATGCAATTTAAAGCTTTATTTAAACATCTAATAAGCTAGCTTAAAGTATTTAAACAACAATTAAAATTTAGGGTTAGGATTTTATGCCTCCACTTGATTCACAAATTAACAATCAGACTCCAAATTTAGCCTCCAAAATGATGACTTTCATGAAGATACAAGAATGTTTAGGGTTGAAGAATAATGGGTAGGGATTTATATTTGAGTTTGTGGGATTATTTGAGGATTTTTGATGATTTTTAGAAGCTTGAAGAAGTGCAAATGGGGTGAGATGAAAGAGAGGGCAGCAAGGGGAGAGGGGCCGGCCACTTAAGAAAAGTGAGGAGGTTAAGGAAATTGTGTGGAAAATTCAAGCTAAAAACCTCAATTAATGCCAATTAATGCACCTCCCATCCAAAGCCACCTTTTAATCTTTTCTTTTCTTATTTAAAGTTTTCTTTAAATCAACAAATATCTAGATATTTTGTAGGATATTTTGCATGGATGGATTAATACTTAATCTTGTGATTAAGTTAGCATAGATTAACTTTAGCATAATAAACCCAATCAAATTTGTAATTACCACTAATTAAGTACATAATTAAAAGCTTATAATAATATTTTAATTAAGGAAAAATATTAAAGTGAACAAAAATTTTCAAGTGATAACTAAAAACTACAAACTAGCAATTTCCTAGTTAAACTAGGTGCAGTTAAGTAATACTGAAAAATGATCACTTCGGGGTTTTTTCCGAAAAAACACAATTTATTTTACCTATTAATGGAAAATTGCCTAAACGATTTCTAAAACGTTACAAAGAGAGACTATATAGATGATGTAGAGTTATTCTAGAGGATTAATTGATCTCAAAAACCTATGTTTCACAACTCATGTGAAGGTTTAGCTTTTTACTTGAGGGAGGAGATAATTTGGAGAGAGAATGTGTATGTGAGAATGAGAGAATAATAAACTAGGTCAAGGGTAATGAAAGAATGGCTAAAGAATATGAATTATTGAAGGATGGATTATTTTTATCAAATATAATCAACCATACTTCAATAGTTCTTCCAAATGAATACAGTATTCATTTAACCATGCTTGGAAAAGTCTCCAAATTCCACCTCATCATTTTTATTTTCACAAAATAAGAATCCATATATGAAGTGTCTCCTTCTAGAATGTATTCTTATACAATTACAAGAATGCCCCCTCACTGTATACCGTATAAATATACATGTATTCGTATTCCGAAAAATACGAATACAATGAGATACCAATAATACAATAATATAATACTGGTATCTGGCTTAAAACAAAGCCTTCCAGTATTATCCTTTCGAACATCATTCGTGTAGCCAGTGCACGTATATGATCGAAACCCAGCCGTATCACCATACGGCCTCTACATCGTTTCGCCTGAACCAGGGAACCCTCTGTATGGGACTGTAAAGACTCGACAGTATGCTGGAAGTGGGTTTAACCGCAAGCCCGTCAGCGGCACTAGCTGTGCGTAACGGCTACCCAGGTACATGTCGAAAGAGGTGGCCGACGAGCGATCTCATCCTAACCCTAATGAGCCTATGAGTAACACTTACCGTACAGTCATGTCTCTTCGTCTGATATGTCGCATATGAAGTCTAGGGATGGTAAACGTCAGACCCCAGTAACTTGATAAGTCATACCGATGTATGGCTCATAAAAGTTCGAGAAACTACTGATAACTCTTATCAGTAAATCTTAGTAACCCTGGCCAGGGATTTGCAGTTATAGCCAATCGATCATGGCGCGACATCAACTCCCTATACCGAGAGAGACGAAACCCCTCCTATCGCTCACTGCCTCCATGTGACTCAGGATTGTACCCAAAATCCACCTGTTTGCACGACTTTGATGAGCTGTGGTAGGGAGGAAATCAAAGCACAGTGGGAATCACACAAGACTCTATGACGATCTCGGGTCTACAGACTAGCCTGTACAAGTGTCACCGGAGAACTGCTATCTGACGATAGGTATATTTACCATCTAAGAGTTCTCGGCGAGTCCTGTTCGGTATACCCATTCTCTAATGAGCACTTGTGTACAATCTTTGATATCAAACACCAATGGTTGTGGGATCAACTATCACCCCCAGGGTCAAGAAACGTACACACTAGTCTACTCTGGAATATCGATGCCCTGTCTCGATACTCTCTAGACTAGGAACTGTTAAAGGATGTGCTTGTAGACTACAAAAGCCCCACTAGTATGATCTACATCATAATCTTGGTAGTCAAAGCTACATCCTAAGGGCTTCATCAACATATATATAAGATATGAAATACAACACATCACATGTTAAGATAAAGAAAAACCAAATAGCGTACTATCATATTGAGCAAGATTGTTTCTGTGTGTATATATATATATATATATCCCTAGCATCCTATACAATACAGGCCTCTAGAGCATACATATCCAACATCTTTAGAAACTCCCGATGTGGAGTTTTGCCCCAAGCACTTATGACCTAGACGAAGGCTAACATATCATAAGTCGCAAGTCAAGTTCTACCCGTCATTATCCAGGTTAATTTGAACTCATCCGTATATACCCTTGACGAAGGCCAAAATAGTAGTACGATTGTCCCAAACCAACGCATATATCTATGCAACAGATGAATATTCAGCAGCTACCAATCACTATACCTTGGCGAAGGTCAAAATACATAGCTTGAATACTACTGAATATCCATCTAAAATGATGGAGGGCTATGAATGATTTTGGCTAAACCGTGAACATAATGAACTTGATATAATCTAAGGAACCATAATAGCTTTTTAAAGGAGTGGTTTAGGCTCCACATTAAAAAGTTTGCTTTTTTGGAAAAAACCGAGTGGTTTTTGAAATTGTTCCAACGATTCATCTTTGGTTTGTTTGCTTTGCATTAGTTAATGCAGGTGCATCATTTACACCTACCATTGTAAAAAGAAACAAAAATACTACGTACGCTTGCCATCCGCATTTGCTACTGGGCCTTGTCTAACACCGTTAGGTTACTTAACTAACGCCAGAGCGGGGGCTAGACTAGCGCGGATACAAAATATAAGCAACGTCTATTGTATTACATATATAATATATCCATTTGTCTCACGCAATAATAGGCATTCCAGATCACAGATGAATATATTAGATATACTAAGAATTCCATGTTTCGTTTAACCCTGTAACAAAAGACGGATTCCACGATCGTGATGAATAGCCAAACCCCACCCTAGACCCCTACGGGTGCGGCAAACTACCCGCCAAATTCCCAAAGTGAAGCAACCTCCCTCAGTAAAATGAGTAGGCGACTCGGCACTTCAAAAAACCCGGTAGTTTGTGAACCTCACCTTGGGTCTATCCTAGGAGCAAAAACAGTAAATGAAATAATAAAACGGTGGCTACAACCTCAACCCGGATATGCCCCGCAAAATAATATTACGTCAATATTACAATTTACATCGAATGAAAGAAAAAAAACTCTCTTCTCACATCCCCCGGCTATTCATCATCGACGATCCAATATTGCATATCCACAAACTAACAACAGCAGCAGCACAGATATATGCAACCCCCAACTAATAGACATATAGCAATTAGCGGAAATTTATGAACACATATATCAAAGTGAAACTTTAAACGACATTATAACTGCGACTTCGAAATACTCCGTATTGCCATAACAGAAAGACAATAGTATATGCAAACTTGGCAAAATCAAACACCTCCTGAAACCCTAAATCCAAGTGACAAGGCACCATAGAAACCTAAACACAAAACTCCATGCAATAACCGGCCAGGCCGGTTATTTGAAGATTCTGTCCAGCCATGGTTTAGAGTTTTGGGTTCGTATTTGTATGGTGTTCTAGTGGTAAGAAGAAGAGCACTCTGCAATTGTTCAAAAAAAATTTAGAGCTTCTGAAAAATTCGACAGAAACTTGGACTATGTTTTGATGTTTCGGAGTTATTTTGGTTTCGTAGTTTTACTTGTCGTTTAATCTGTTAATTAAGGGTTTAGTTGGCTATGATACCACTGTAAGTTGATCTTGCACACCCTGCGGGTTTGTGGGGAGGTGGAGTTTGCAAAAAACGATTTTGATATGCTTCGCAACACCGACTAAACTCCAGGATCGATACTAAATCCTAACTAACAAAACATCTATGAGGTTTAACTACTATGTAAGAAAGTTATACCTCAAGTATCAAGTCCTTCTTCTTCTTGTACTTCTCCTCCTCTTCGTGAGCTCCTTGATGGATGTATGGATCGCGCCTCCTCGTCGGCCTCCTCGAATCAAAGAAGATCCACCCGAGAGTGTCTACTAAGAGCTCCTACCATTAAGATGAGATAACTAGGGTACCTAGTATGCTAATTGTAAGTCGATGTAGTACACCCCAGTACTTATGGGGAGGCGGAATTTACAAAAACTTATCAAGTTTAAACAACAAACATCGACTAACCACTAGAATCGAAGCTAAACTCTAAATAACCGTATCCTATGAGTTTCTTTTCATAAGAGATTAGGGATTATACCTAATGAACCGGTCCTTCTTCTTTACGTCCTCCTTGGTTCTCCTCGGCCTTCTCTAGGTAGTAGACGATCCACCCGAGAGCGAAACTCCAAGCTAAACCTCTAACTTGAGGTAACTAATCAACTTTGATTGCTAATCAAAGGTGAGAGGATGATATAGAGTGAGGGTTATGGATTGTTTAGTCTAACTAAACCTTTGATCTCAACACATGAGGATTAAGGATTAGTATCTTGAAGATTAGAGCTTGAGGAGAGAGAATGTGTGTTATGATAATGAGAGAAGAGAGAGAGTGTATCATAATATTATGAAGCATTCTTATTTTCAACAAATGAATAAAAGAAATGAATAAGCATGCTTCACAAAATATCTTGTGATGATTCATTAACATGAGTCATTAAGCAATAAATGTGCATTAATGAAGTGAATGAATCACCACTATGACTCACTCTCTTTCCAAAACAAACCTCCTTAGTCACATCTTCTAGAAGCTTCTCGAGTAATTACGAGAACGCCCCTCCGATCCGTAAAAATACGGAAAAACTTTAGACTGTAAAAATCCAATAACCGGATACCAGTAACTGGCTTAAACCAAAGCCGACTGGTAAAATCTGTCCGAAAGTCGTACGCGCGTAAACGCACGTATGCGTCCGAACCCTTTGTCGCAAAACCATGCAACCTCTATATCGTTTCGCCTGGAGTAGGAAACTCTCTGTGTGGGACTCTAGAGACTCGACTACTACGCTGGCAGTGGGTTTAACCACAGACCGCAAGCGGCACTAGCTGTACGTAACGGTCCCCAGGTAGTTGTCGATAAGAAGGCCGATGAGTAAACCCATCCGAACTCCTACTGAGTCTGATGTGACAATCTCCATACAGTCCGGTCCGTTCGTCCATGACTATCGCATATCGGGCCTAGGGGGGCGGCAAGCGTCAGTCCCCTAATAGCGGTATAAGTCGTGTCGGAGTGAAGCCCATTACACCCTGAGAAACTGCTGGAACCTACCAGCAAATCTCGCTTGCCCTGGCCAGGGACTTTGCGTAATGGCTCTCTGACACAGCACGATATCTACTCCCAATACCGGGAGGGACGAATCCTGTCTAACCGCCACTGCCTCCAAGTGCTCGGGACTGCACCCAACTGCTACCTGTTTGCACGACTCCTTTGAGCCGTGGTAGGGTAGCAATCTAAGAACAGTGGGACACACTCGAGGCGAAGTAGCAGTGTCAAGTCTGCGGACTACGCTGTACTCATGTCACCTGGGAACTGTTCACTGACGACTGGTATCAAACCAACCAACAGTTCCCTGTGAGTCCTGTCCGGTGTACCCGTAACCTAACGAGCACCTGTATACTATCTCCAGTACGACGTACTGATGGCTGTGGGACAGACCATCTCCCCAACTGGGATGAGAAGCGTACACACTAGTCTACTCCGGAGTATCGATGCTCTGTCTCGATAATCCAACGACCAGGGACCTGAATAAGGATGTGCTTGTAGACTACCCAGCCCCCACTAGTGTGACTGCCATCACAACGCTGGTAGCCAAGCAAGATCCTAAGAGCTCTATCAATACGTACACTCACATATTAAGATAGAAAAACCAAGTAGCATACTACCATGTTTAGCAAGACTGTTATATACATGTGAATATCCCAAGCTTCCATTAAGTAATATACAAGCTAGTATGATACAGTAATGGCCTTCTAGGGCATAAACACTAACAATCTCCCACTTGCACTAGGGCCATGTACTGGCATATCGTAGACCAATGATCTCGAGTAGCCTCTCGAACTGAATCTGAGGAAGGGCCTTCGTGAATGGATCAGCAATGTTCTCTTCTGAAGCAACTCTCCGAACCTCGATCTCCTGACGATCAATGATCTCCCTGATCAGGTGATACCGCCTCAAGATGTGTCTGGACTTCTGATGGGACCTTGGTTCCTTCGCTAAAGCTATAGCTCCGTTGTTGTCGCAATACAGAGGTATTGGATCAACTATGGTAGGAACCACCTGAAGTTCTGTTAGGAACTTCTTCATCCAGACTGCTTCTTTTGCGGCATCGCAAGCAGCTATATACTCCGCTTCCATTGTCGAGTCAGCAACGGTGTCCTGCTTGGAGCTCTTCCAGCACACCGCCCCTCCATTGAGGGTAAAGACATAACCCGACATGGACTTGGAATCGTCCTTATCACTCTGGAAGCCGGAATCAGCAAAGGCCTCCAACCTGAGGTCTTTTCCGCCGTAAACCAAGAACATCTCCTTAGTCCTCCTCAGGTACTTGAGAATGTTCTTTACTGCTATCCAGTGCTTCTCCCCTGGGTCTGACTGATACCGGCTTACCACACTTAGTGCGTAAGCTACATCTGGTCTGGTACACAACATCGCATACATTATAGAGCCTACCGCAGAAGCGTAGGGTATAATAGACATGCGTTCCCTTTCCAAATCAGTCTTGGGAGACATCTCTTTGGAGAGGGTGATTCCGTGACAAGCCGGTAGATTACCGCGCTTAGAATCTTCCATACTAAATCTTTTCAGTACAGTGTCGATATACCTGGACTGCGAAAGTCCCAACATCCTCTTGGATCTATCACGATAGATCCGGATCCCCAGAATGTAAGAGGCATCACCCAGGTCTTTCATGGAGAACCTGTGTGACAAGAATCCTTTGACAGATTGTAGCATAGGAATGTCATTTCCTATCAATAGAATGTCATCCACGTACAAGACGAGGAATACGACACTTCTGGCCACAACTTTACTATATATGCACGGTTCATCTGGATTTTTGATAAAGTCATATTCTTTGACTGTCTCATCAAAACAGATGTTCCAACTCCGCGATGCCTGCTTTAGTCCATAAATGGACTTAAGCAGCTTGCATACTTTCCCGCTGCTCCCACTCTGATTGAAACCCTCTGGCTGATCCATATAGACGCTCTCTTCTAAATTTCCATTCAGAAAAGCCGTCTTTACGTCCATCTGCCAGATTTCATAATCATGGAAGGCAGCAATAGCAAGAAGGACCCGAATGGATTTGAGCATAGCCACTGGAGAAAAGGTTTCATCATAGTCCAAACCAGGTCTTTGACGAAAACCCTTTGCAACAAGTCTAGCCTTATAGGTTTCCACCTGTCCATCTACACCAATCTTTTTCTTGAAGATCCATTTGCATCCTATGGGTTTTACCCCATCTGGAGCAAAGTCCAAAGTCCATACTTTGTTGGTGTACATGGACTCCATTTCGGTCCGCATTGCATCTAGCCATCGTACCGAGTCGCCGCTCTGGATGGCCTGCCTGAAGTCAGTAGGTTCATCATCATCTATGATGCAATCCTCTCTATCCCCATCTATGAGAAAACCGTAGTATCTCTCAGGCGGACGAGACGGCCTACTACTCCTGCGGAGGGGTGCGGGAATGTTCTGTTCTTCTTGAACCTCGGGTTCTACCAAACTTTCAGTAACAGCTTGTGGTTCTGGAATTTCTTCCAGTTCTATTTCGCTCCCATTTGTATCCTTTTCTAAAACTTGTTGTTCTAAAAAATGGGCATTACGAGAAACAAAAACCTTTTGTTCCTCTGCGTAATAGAAGCAATATCCCTTGGAGTTCTTTGGATATCCTACAAGCTTACACAGTACTGATCGTGCCTCGAGCTTGTCCACATGCTGCTTTTTTACAAAAGCTGGACATCCCCAAATTCTTACATACTGAAGATAGGGTTTCTTCCCACTCCATATCTGATATGGTGTGGTAGGCACAGTTTTGGTTGGAACTCTGTTCAAAATATATGCCGCTGATTCTAGCGCATATCCCCAGAAAGATCGCGGTAACTCAGTATTACTCATCATGGATCGTACCATATCCAATAGGGTTCGATTCCGTCTCTCCGATACACCGTTGTGCTGTGGAGTGTATGGAGGAGTAAGCTGAGAGAGAATTCCTTTCTCTTTTAGGTAACCTAGGAACTCGGCACTTAAGTATTCTCCACCTCGATCAGATCTCAGTGTCTTAATACTTTTGCCTGTTTGGTTTTCCGCTTCACTCTTGAATTCCAGGAATTTCTCAAAGGCCTCTGATTTATGCTTCATTAAGAAAACATATCCATACCTAGAGAAATCATCTGTAAAAGTAATGAAGTAGGAATAACCACCTCTTGCATGTGTAGACATTGGACCACATACATCACTGTGTATGAGTCCTAAGAGCTCGCTCGCTCTTACTCCTTGTCCAGTAAATGGAGTCTTTGTCATCTTTCCTTTGAGACAGGATTGACAAGTGTCATAAGATTGATATTCGAACGTGTCCAAATATCCTTCTCTATGCAACTTAGTCAACCTTCTCTCATTGATGTGACCCAGTCTACAATGCCATAAGAAAGCTTTATTTAAATCTGGAGACTTTCTTTTTAGTGTGTTCTGGACATTGAAAATTTGGAGTTGGTTTAACACATATATGCCGTTATTTAGAGTACCGGACCCAATCAAACCATGATTAAGGTGGATGTTGACAACATCTCTTACAAACGTGAAATCATAACCTTTATTTGATAACAAGGAAACTGATATGATATTACACGTTAAGCTGGGTACAAAATAACAGTTATGTAAAACCAAAATGTGTCCACTCGTCAATCCTAGGTGATAATCCCCGACGGACGCAGCTCCCACGCTAGCTCCGTTAGCAACCCTGAGGATCATATCACCTTCCTTCAGCACTCTACGGTTTCTCAGTGCCTGCAATGAATTGCAAATATGAGATCCTGACCCGGTATCCAATACCCAGGAAGTAGAGTTGATCGACAGACAATTCTCAATTACAAACACACCTGAAGTTGAAGCCACAGCTTGCTTCGGTTCCTGGTTCTTGGCGTTCCACGCCTTGCAATCCTTCTTCCAGTGCCCTTTCCTGTGACAATGGAAGCACTCATCCAGGCCAACTACCGGTGCTGCTTTCTTTTTCTTTCCCTTCCCTCCCACCTTACTAACACCTCCTCTAGGTCTGGGTGCGGCCTTCTTCTTCCTTCCTTTGGCCCTGGCCTTGGACCCTGAAGAAGATGAACCGCCAACAAACATAGCGGGTGTTTCCCTTGCCTTCTGCAAGGTGCCCTCTGCACTCCTTAACATGTTCAGGAGTTCCGCAAGTTCAACTTCTTTTCCTTGAAGATTGAAGTTGAGGATAAACTGGGCGTAGGTGGGAGGAAGGGACTGGAGAACAAGATCTGTATAGAGCTCATTATCCAAAGTCGTCCCAAGGTCCGCGAGCTCTTCAATATAGCCGATCATCTGTAGGACATGTTCACCTACCGATGACCCGACAGCCAACCTCGCTCGAAATAATTTCTTAGAGGTCTCGTATCTTGCTATACGAGATTGCTCTCCATAAAGTTCCTTTGTATGGAGAAATATGCCATCTAAGGACATATCCTCGTGCCTCCTCTGATGTTCATTGTTCATCGAGGCAAGCACGATGCACTTGGCTCTCGCGCAATCTAAATCCCAGGTTTTACGGATTTCCTTATCCGCATTGCTGGATTTGGGACCAAGGACAGCAGGTGCCGTAGCGGTGAGGACGTACCCCAGTTTGTCATAGGTCAAAGCCATCTTGACATTCCGCAGCCAATCTTTATAGTTTGGCCCCGTCAGTATATTTTTCTCTAAAAGTAACTTAAGTCCAGTCATTTTCAGGGTCGCTGCAATTAGGAGAGAGAGAAGAAAACTCTTTAGCATGATGCTCTTGCAAGTTTAGAGTGGTTTTTAGTTTATCTAAACTGGATGGCTCCCACTGTTTCTCGAATCCTTCCTCAAACCATAAAAGAAGAATTAGCCAAGACTATTCTCACCGTACAATACTTGCTTAACCGTTCAGCCAGGCCGGTGTCGATACTTCGAGGGAGGTTTTCCAACGCTTTCGCGAAGTTCCTTAATTAAATAACCTCTTTTCTCTGGGGGCGTAACCCCGCTGACACTTTTCTGGACACCTACTAGGTTTATAGCATTGATCGTTAAGCGACGAATATCCTGATAAGTAGCATATACTCACAGTAGGATCGGGATCCAAATATCATCGTCTGATAATGCTGTAGGAATGCTACCAACATTCATCAAACTCAAAATGGTATGCATCTCTTTGCAAATTTCAGTTTCTTTAGAAATTCCCGATATAAGTTTTTACCCCATGTTCTTATGACCTTGGCGTTGGTCAAAATGTCATAAGTCACATGTCAAGTTCTACCCATCATTATCTTGTTAATTTGAACCCATCCGTATATATCCCTGACGTTGGCCAAATGATAATACGACTGTCCCAAACCAACTCATCTATCTATGCAACAAATGAATATCCAGCAGCTACCAAACACTATGCCATGACGTTGGCCAAAACTGCATAGCTTGAATACTACTGAATACCCAAATGAAATGACGGAGGGCTACGACTGGTTTTGGCGAAACCGTGAACGTAGTGAACTTGATATAACCGAAGGAACCTGATAGCTTTTAAAAGGAGTGGTTAAATCTCCGCATTTAAAAATATCTGTTTTAAAAATAACCGAGTGGTTTCTTTTAAATTGTTCCAACGATTTGAACTTTGGTTTGTTTTACTTTGCATTATAGATAATGCGTCCCATCATTAACCTATCATTGCAGAAAACAACGAAAATATAACGTCCTCTTATGCCATCCGCATTCGCCACGGGGTCCCGTCATCACCCGTTAGGTTACTTAACTAACGACAGAGCGGGGGCTGGGCTAGCGCGGGTGTAAAACATAAGTGATGTCTAAATAGCTATAATAAATATAGATATTTTACATTCGTCTGACACAATGATATTCATTCCAGAACTCAGATAAACAATATTGGATTTGCAAGCAATCTGTATTTCTTTTGAGCCTGCAAGAAAAGACAGATTACACAGTTGTGATGAATAGCCGTTTACCCCACCCTCGACCCCTACGGGTACGGCAAACTACCCACCCGGCAGTCTGTGTACCCCACCTTGGGTCAGTCCTAGGAGCAAAAACAGTAAAATGAAATAATACAACGGTGGCTACAACCGCAACCTGGAAGTGCCCCGCGAAAATAATATTACAACAAATTACATTTACAACAAATGAATAAATCAATAAACCATTGTTAACCCCGGCTATACACCACAACAGTCCAATACAGTTTATATGCACAAACAGATATAACCATTTCAGAAATGTGCAACCCCCTGCCAACCGACATACTAGCAGTTGGGGGAGGTTTACGAACACATCAAACAATCACAGATATAATCCAATACGCAAATACTGTATTTTTCGATCGAATAAACAACTTCAAAATTGCTCCAAAATCTGCTCTGTTAAACAGTAACCTGAGCAATAATTAAATATTCCAGAAAACCCCAAATGTCACAGGGGACCCACCCATGAAAAATGAGCTCATGACTCGGCAACTCGGCCGCGGAAGCGCGGCGGATCGGTGGGATCCGCGGCGCTTCCGCGGCGCTTTAGTCGAATCATGGGCTCGTTTTTCTTGGGTGTTCTCCTGTGTTCATGTCAAGCTCTCTGAACACACCAGAAAAATTTTAGGACTTCATTTTCACTTCGACAGAAACTTAACAGAACTAGGGTTTTCCGGGATCGTTTTTTCGTTCGAAATTCGTACAAATTTGCGATTAAGTTATTTAGTGTTTAGCGAGTCTCTGATACCACTGTAAGTCGATGTAGTACACCCCAGTACTTATGGGGAGGCGGAATTTACAAAAACTTATCAAGTTTAAACAACAAACATCGACTAACCACTAGAATCGAAGCTAAACTCTAAATAACCGTATCCTATGAGTTTCTTTTCATAAGAGATTAGGGATTATACCTAATGAACCGGTCCTTCTTCTTTACGTCCTCCTTGGTTCTCCTCGGCCTTCTCTAGGTAGTAGACGATCCACCCGAGAGCGAAACTCCAAGCTAAACCTCTAACTTGAGGTAACTAATCAACTTTGATTGCTAATCAAAGGTGAGAGGATGATATAGAGTGAGGGTTATGGATTGTTTAGTCTAACTAAACCTTTGATCTCAACACATGAGGATTAAGGATTAGTATCTTGAAGATTAGAGCTTGAGGAGAGAGAATGTGTGTTATGATAATGAGAGAAGAGAGAGAGTGTATCATAATATTATGAAGCATTCTTATTTTCAACAAATGAATAAAAGAAATGAATAAGCATGCTTCACAAAATATCTTGTGATGATTCATTAACATGAGTCATTAAGCAATAAATGTGCATTAATGAAGTGAATGAATCACCACTATGACTCACTCTCTTTCCAAAACAAACCTCCTTAGTCACATCTTCTAGAAGCTTCTCGAGTAATTACGAGAACGCCCCTCCGATCCGTAAAAATACGGAAAAACTTTAGACTGTAAAAATCCAATAACCGGATACCAGTAACTGGCTTAAACCAAAGCCGACTGGTAAAATCTGTCCGAAAGTCGTACGCGCGTAAACGCACGTATGCGTCCGAACCCTTTGTCGCAAAACCATGCAACCTCTATATCGTTTCGCCTGGAGTAGGAAACTCTCTGTGTGGGACTCTAGAGACTCGACTACTACGCTGGCAGTGGGTTTAACCACAGACCGCAAGCGGCACTAGCTGTACGTAACGGTCCCCAGGTAGTTGTCGATAAGAAGGCCGATGAGTAAACCCATCCGAACTCCTACTGAGTCTGATGTGACAATCTCCATACAGTCCGGTCCGTTCGTCCATGACTATCGCATATCGGGCCTAGGGGGGCGGCAAGCGTCAGTCCCCTAATAGCGGTATAAGTCGTGTCGGAGTGAAGCCCATTACACCCTGAGAAACTGCTGGAACCTACCAGCAAATCTCGCTTGCCCTGGACAGGGACTTTGCGTAATGGCTCTCTGACACAGCACGATATCTACTCCCAATACCGGGAGGGACGAATCCTGTCTAACCGCCACTGCCTCCAAGTGCTCGGGACTGCACCCAACTGCTACCTGTTTGCACGACTCCTTTGAGCCGTGGTAGGGTAGCAATCTAAGAACAGTGGGACACACTCGAGGCGAAGTAGCAGTGTCAAGTCTGCGGACTACGCTGTACTCATGTCACCTGGGAACTGTTCACTGACGACTGGTATCAAACCAACCAACAGTTCCCTGTGAGTCCTGTCCGGTGTACCCGTAACCTAACGAGCACCTGTATACTATCTCCAGTACGACGTACTGATGGCTGTGGGACAGACCATCTCCCCAACTGGGATGAGAAGCGTACACACTAGTCTACTCCGGAGTATCGATGCTCTGTCTCGATAATCCAACGACCAGGGACCTGAATAAGGATGTGCTTGTAGACTACCCAGCCCCCACTAGTGTGACTGCCATCACAACGCTGGTAGCCAAGCAAGATCCTAAGAGCTCTATCAATACGTACACTCACATATTAAGATAGAAAAACCAAGTAGCATACTACCATGTTTAGCAAGACTGTTATATACATGTGAATATCCCAAGCTTCCATTAAGTAATATACAAGCTAGTATGATACAGTAATGGCCTTCTAGGGCATAAACACTAACACTAATCTAAGTAGCCTAGAAGATGTAGAGAGTGATTATGGATAGATTAGTCTCAATAACCTTAGGTTTCTCAACACATGAGACAATTAGGGTTTGAGGAAGAAGAAGAGAGAGCTTAAGGAGAGAGAGTGTTTATGATAATAATGAAATGAATATGGCTACTTATGATGACTATGAAGAATGCCAAAATACCTCACAAAATATCTAAGTCCACTCTTGCCTCAATAGTCATCCATGAGTCACCAAGTAGCCATACTTCATTTATCACAAAAATAACACCTCATACCTCCACCTCATTAACCATTTAACCTAAATGGTAATACGAGTAATGATGTGTCTTCTTCTAGAAGAATTCTTGAGTAAATTACAAGAATACCCCTCACCGTATATACATACCCGTATCCGTATTCCGAAAAACACGAATACAATGAGACGAAACTAATCCAATAATCTAATACTAGGATCCGGCTTAAACCAAAGCCCACTAGTATTATCCGCCCGAACATCATACATGCACAAGTACACGTAGATGTTCGAACCCTGTCGTAAAACCATACGACCTCTATATCGTTTCGCCCGAAGTAGGGAAACCCTCTGTGTGGGACTCTAAAGACTCGACAGTATACCGGCAGTAGATTTAACTACAAGCACGTCAGCGGTACTAGCTGCACGTAACGGCTATCCAGGTATCTGTCGATAAGAAGGCCGATGAGCAAACTCATCTGAACTCCTACTGAGCCTATCTGTGACAATCTCTATACAGTCTGGTTTGTTCGTCTAAGAGTATCGCATATCGGGCCTAAAGGGCGGTAGCCATCAAACCCCTAATAGCGCAATAATTCGTGCCAGAGTAAAGCCTAAAAACACCCTGAGAAACTACTGGAGTACCTACCAGTAAATCTTGCTTTTCCTGGCCAAGGACTTTGTGTAATGGCTTTCCGAACACAGCGCGACATCAACCCCCAATATCGGGAGAGACGAATCCTATCTAACCGCCACCGCCTCCAAGTTCTTCAGGACTGCACCCAACTACTACTTGTTTGCACGACTCATCAGTGCCATGGTAGGTAGTAATCTAAGAACAGTGGGAACATACTCGAGGCGAAGTAGCAGTGTCAGGTCAACGGACTACTCTGTACCCATGTTACCTGGGAACTGCTACCTGACAATAGGTATAGTACCAACCAACAGTTCCCTATGAGTCCGTCCAGTGTAACTCATAACCAAATGAGCACCTGCATACTTTCTGCAGTACGACATACTAATGGCTGTGGGATAGACCATCTCCCCTGCTGGTATGAGAAGCGTATACACTAGTCTACTCTGGAGTATCGATGCCCTGTCTCGATAATTCTCCGACTAGGGACCTATATAAGGATTTGCTTATAGACTACCCAACTCCCACTAGTGTGACTACCATCACAACGCTGGTAGTCAAGCAAAGATCCTAAAGGCTTTACCAATATGTATTAGCGATACGCTAAAAGAAACATATACACATATTAAGATAGAAACAAACCAAGTAGCATACTACCATATTAAGCAAGACTGTCATAAAATCCGTGTATATCCCAAGCTTCCAAAATGTAATAAACAAACTAGTACTAAACAATAATGGACTCTAGGGCATATATCACTAACAAGAATATACAACCAGGAAGAAACAACAGTCCATATGTTGGACACTCACCCACAATAATGAATATACAAATGAATCAAAACTATATAACAAATATTGCATTATAGGCTATCCATCAAGACAATCCGTCAAAACCATCTCAAACTTATTATAAGCAACACCACAGATAAACAAGATGTGTGCAACCCCTTCTAATCAACATATAGCGATTAAAAGAAGTTAAACAACACATGTACGCATCACAGAAGCAATTAGAAAAACTACAATGTTAGAATTCCGCGCACAATTAGCAAACAGACCAAATTTTCCAAAACTAGAAAAATCCAGTGAGCTAAAGTCCTCAAAACAAGTGTTTTAAGCCAATTCGGGAGTCGAAACGAACTCGGAATCCGCCCAAATATTTGCGAAGGCGAAGGGGACAAAATTAACTATCGGCTCAGGGGCATAGAGGGTAGCCACCCCTGGAGGCCACCACGATGTGGCCCCCAAGGGGAGGCAGACCCGAGAGCACCCATTTGAGGTGCTCTCGGGTCACAACCCCCTAAGGCCTCCTTGTGGTGATCTTGGGGGGGTGGGCCTAACCTTCGTTCCTCCCGGGGTATCCTCTAGGTGCCCATGCTTCACCCCGCAGCTTCTTGGTTCAAACCATGAGCCCGCGGAGTGTGCAAACATCTCAAAACATCAATTCTAGGGACTGTTTTTGTCGGGAGTTCGTGCGCGACAAATACGGTGGATTTCTAACGTTGCTACGAGCTATCTAAGGCTTATGGAGTGGCTCTGATACCATGTTAGATACCTTATTAGGCTGTGTCTCATGCTCTATTGGGTTTGTAGAGATGCGGAATTTTCAAAAAACAATTTTTAAGATGGCAACAACGACTAATCCCAAGATCTACCATAAGCCCTAGATAACAAAACTTGCAAAGGAACTAATCTACTGTGAAAGCAATTATACCTATATGAACTAAGTCCTTCGAGCCTTCTTTTCCTCTTCTTGAGCTCCTTGTCTGTTGGGATCGAGCTTAGTCATTGGCCTCCTCGTATCGAAGACGATCCACCCGAGAGTCTATAGATCAAGCTCCAACCTCAAACTTAAGGTAACTAAAGTACCTAGTTTGCTAATCTAGGTAGCTTAGAAAATGTAGAGCGTTAATTGGTGTAACAACCCTAAACTTTCTGTACAAAATTTTTGTAAAGTACAGAAATGAGTACTTTAGCCTGAGCACAACTTAAAAGTATTTCTTGTTTAAGAACAACAAGAAATAACTTTTAGCTCATTGGTAAATCCTTACACTGCTGTGACATAGCCCCAGTGTTCAAATCCCCCCAACCACATATTATTTTTAATGATTTTTTTTTAAACATTTTGGAAGCCCAAAAGTTTACACGTGCAATACACATAAAAATGAAAAGTCAGATTAAATAAATATGTGCAAAAGGGTATTTATTCTAACTAGGACACGTGGCATCGATCCAGAGCCCCACACCCTCAAGATGGCTGGCGAGATTGTCGATATGGTCGGCGTCGCCCCCCCCCCCCCCCCGCATTGCAAATACCTCCAAACTTTGCACACATGACTCTTGGCCTCCCCCCTTAACCCCAGTTCTGTTTGTTTTTCCTGAAGTTAAACAGAGAATTAAAACGAGGCATTAATCCAAAATTTTAATGCATTTTAATTCCATTCTTCAATTCTCAAAACCCTAATTCTACCCTATAAATACCACATCCTATATATAGCCTTCTCTATTCTGAAAACCATTGTCAAAACTGTCAAATTTTTCCAAGTCAAATAAGTTGTACAAGTGGAGTTAGCCAAGTTCGAGTTCCGGCACGATTCGGGAAGATTCCGGCGACCCGACGACTCCACGAAGCTCTCAAATCCTTTCTATACCGATTTGAGAGTATGTTAGTATAGAGAACACAATCTTTTATACTTTACATTATCTATTCTCTGTTTATTCTTCTCTACCTCTTAGGACTTACCGAGCAATTGTTCGCTGACAGCAATTGTTTATAATTATTAGAATACTTCACTTTTGAAAATTATATTCATGAAAACCCTAAATATGATAAATAAATGCTTGAGGTTTATTTTGAAAGTTTATCAAAACTATTTTTTCATAAAACCCTCTTAAGTTTATTAATTTACAATAAGAACCCTAGTAAATATAGGTTTAAGTGGGACCATTTCTCTTAAGTCTCAGCGAGCCGGAGAAAGTGGGTGCTTGCCTATTTAAGGTCGGAAACTAAAATGGGGTTATCAATGGAATTGGTTTAGAAAATGTCACAAATCCTGCCGTCCATATGCAGCAGTTACCGATAACTCCAAAACCTAATTCAGGAGTCCAATTCTGTTTAAGTGTCTGACTCAGATAGAGTCTCAGTCTAATCTGAATACAATTCCAATCTAAATACGATTCAAATATAACTCTAATACATCATGAATCCATATATACTGAGTACTATCAAATATCAACATGACCTGAACTGACTGAACCATGGATATACATTGACTTGATTACATGACTATCCGTTTACATCCATATCCGTTTATATGAACAATTGATATCATGGTTTAAGAAAGTCTTACATCTATAAAACAACACAATATACATTACGGGGTTAAAGGGGTAGACTGGTACGGAATGTGTTAAAAGTGGAATGAGATGGTCATTGAAAGTTGTAACTAAACATCCATTGTCGTTGTTCCGTGGGGTTTGACGGAGTCTTATACTACAGGTTACCTAAGTCCAAGGGATAGATGGACTCCTATCGTAAACAATAATATCTTATGTACCAAGCTACAAATAAGTATGTTAGTATAGAGAACACAATCTTTTATACTTTACATTATCTATTCTCTGTTTATTCTTCTCTACCTCTTAGGACTTACCGAGCAATTGTTCGCTGACAACATTCCTGTTAGGAGGATCCGACTCTCTGGAGATCGAGACCAGCTCAGAAGATTTAGAGTAGTTCATCGAGGACCCCGAGCTCTAGTTTACTTGTATATACTTTTACTTTCAGTTCATGCCACTGTTTAGGCATCGCTTTCCAGTATTATATTTACTTTCCAGTTGTATTGTAAAGAATGTTTAATCAATAAAAAGTTGTTGTTCATTTACATCTCATGTATTTCTTATGTACATTTATTATATTGTTCATTTACATCCCATGCAAATCAGTTCTGCATGAAATCATACCATGCAGGTCAGTTCTGCATGAAGTCATACCATACAGATCGATTCTGCATGAAGTCTTAAACAATATATCACAAGAATCGGCAACTAAAACATTTTTTACATTTCATATTCCTTTAATCTATCCTAACTCTATTTTTTTTTCAAGGTTATGGATTCTCCGAACAACACAAGCACCAACGTGAATAGAAACACTCCACCACCTATTCCACGTATACCTACCATAGCAGCTCCTATCAATGAGCAGACGGTATTGCTTGAGGTAATTAAGAGCCTCTTGGAGGGACAGCAGCAGCAGACTGCTATTTTATTGCATCGCCCAGAATCTGAGGCACCCGGAGTGAAGCAATTCCGGGCACTGCACCCTAAGAATTTCTCTGGGAAAGAGAGCCCTCTGGAAGCTGAAGAATGGACTTAATCTATTGAGGATGATCTTGCAGCAGCACAAGTGCCAGGCATTACTTGGGTAAGGGTTGCGAAGCTGCAACTCACAGATAACTCCTGAGTATGGTGGAAGGCGGGAAAAAGCCGTCTTACCCAGCTGATCGAATGGAAGACTTTTCGCGACATGTTCGACGCGAGGTATTTTCCTGAGACTGCCCGATTAGACATGGAGCAGCAATTCATCCACCTACAACAAGTCTCTATGTGGAGAAAATTCGTGGATGAGTATGAAGCTGAGTTCACTATGTTGAGCAGGTTTGCGGCCCATCTCATACCGACTATTGAGAACGGGGCTAGATGATTTCAGTAAGGGGTGGACCCGGACATCCAAACTGCGTTAGCTACAGGGGATTTCCCAACCTATGATTTGGCTTTGAAGGCTGCCCGAAGATATGAGGTGGTGGTGAAGAAGAAGGGTATACATCAATCTGCCGGTGTGAAGCACCCTGCTACTCAAATAGCAAGAGGAGCCTCTTTCAGGCCACCGTTTGTACCCAGGGGACCGGAAGTAACATTTAACCGGTCAAGTATAGACTTTTGCTACTACTGCAAGAGGGATGGACACCTGTTGAATGACTGCAGGCATGCAAATGGCCTGTGCTTAGTTTGTGGCGCATCCACTCATGGAATTGGAACATGTCCTCATAGACGCAATCCAGTTCCAACACACATCAACTATCTACAGCGGCAAACTATTCAGGCACCTGCACCTCATCTTGCTCTCCCAGCTCTACCTCCACGTGGACCTCCTGCACAGCCTACTCGCCAATTTCATCAAGCACTGAGGAACATGCCTCGAGGGCAAAGGAACATGCCCCAAGGACAGAGGAATGTGCCTCCAGCTAGGAGGAACGTACCCTGGCGTCAGGCTTACATATTAGAGGCAGTAGAAGCCGAGGCTATAGACCAAGGAAACACTGGTAATTCCCTTCAATCTTTTCAAACCTTTGCATCAACTCATTACTTTTTATGCACTACCAGTATTTCTTTCACCACAATTATCACTAAATTTTTTTTGAATCTGTTACAACTTCCTTCTATAAATTTCGAAGACGAAATTTTTATAAGGAGGGTAGAATGTAACAACCCTAAACTTTCTGTACAAAATTTTTGTAAAGTACAGAAAGGAGTACCTTATCCTAAGCACAACTTAAAAGTATTTCTTGTTTAAGAATAGCAAGAGATAACTTTTAGCTCAATGGAAAATCCTTGCACTGTTGTGACATAGCCTCTGTGTTCAAATCCCCCAGCCACATATTATTTTTAATGATTTTTCTTTTAAACATTGTGGAAGCCCAAAAGTTTCCACTGCAATACACGTAAAAATGAAAAGTCGGATTAAATAAATATGTGCAAAAGGGTATTTATACTGACTAGGACATGTAGCATCGATCTAGAGCCCCACACCCTCAAGATGGCCGGCGAGATTGGCTATATGGCCGGCGCCACCGGGCCCCCCGTTGCAAATACCCCCAAACTTTGCACACATGACTCTTGGCGTCCCCCCTTAACCCCAGTACTGTTTGTTTTTCCTGAAGTTAAACAGAGAATTAAAATGAGGCATTAATCCAATATTTTAATACATTTTAATTCCATTCTTCAATCTTAAAACCCTAATTATACCCTATAAATACCACATCCTATATCTAGCCCTATCTATTCTGAAAATTATTGTCAAAACTCTCAAATTTTTCCAAGTCAAATAAGTTGTACAAGTGGAGTTAGCCAAGGTCAAGTTCTGGCGACGATTCGGGAAGATTCCGGCGACCCCGCGACTCCACGAAGCTCTCAAATCCTTCTAATACCTCTCCTCTCTACCCTAAACTCGTAAGTCCCCTCTCCTCTCCTCTCTTCCCTATTAAAAGAATTCTCTTCTCAAAACTCATCGGAAGCGGAGTTATTCCGACTTCTGATTCTAATTTTGTTAAAAACACAACTTTTCTTAATAACCAAACATCCATATTGTTACATCTTGTTTAGTAATCTTAAAACAAACATTTAGAACATGTTTCAATTCAAATACAATGTTATACAACTTTTATTTCAATTTTACGGTTAAATACCACAAAGTTTACTTACGGTATCATTTTATCATATTTGCTCATATTACCTTTAGAAAAATCTCATGAGGTAATGACCTACCTCTTACAACACACATCATGACATAGCACGATTGCTTGAAAACCATAGTTTTGTGGCTAATACAATTTTACATTAAAATACTATAAACTATTAAAAAAACGTATTCAATAAATTGTTTTAATTAAATTCCTTGCAATTAAGCCTCTACAACCCATTTTGGGGAAACTGATTTGGATGGTGCGGGTTATCGCACATCCTCGGGACTAATAGAGCGAGATGCAGACCTCCTCACGGAGCATCCGATCTCGATTGAATTTTTAATACAATTTTTAAGGAAACGTAATTTTCTATTTAATAAATAAATTCTATTTTTAATAATTATATATATATAAATATTATCAAAACATCTATTTTATATTTATAATAAATTCCATGTTTTATAAACACAAGAATCACAAATTTCATGAATTCACCATCACAAATCCATACAATTTCAATTTACACTAAAATACCATATACTATTCAATCTAGGTTTATAATCATTAGAATACTTCACTTTTAAAAATTACATCCATGAAAACCCTAAATACGATAAATAAATGCATGAGGTTTATTTTGAAAGTTTATCAAAACTATTTTTCACAAAACCCCCTCAAGTTTATTAATTTACAATAAGGACCCTAGTAAATATAAGTTTAAGCGGGACCAATTCTCTTGAGCCTCAGGGAGCCGGAGAAATTGGGTGTTTTCCTATTTAAGTTAGGAAACTAAAATGGGGTTATCAATTGTAATTGGCTTGGAAAAAGTCACAAATCTTGCCGTTCATGTGCAGCAGTTACCGATAACTCCAAAACCTAATTTAGGAATCCAATTCTGTTCAAGTGTCTGACTCAGACAGAGTCTCAATTTAATATGAATACAATTTCAATCTACATAAAATTCAAATATAACTTTAATACATCATGAATCCATATATACTTAATACTATCAAATATCAACATGACTTGAACTGATCGAACCATGGATATACATTGACTTGATTACTTGACTATCCGTTTACATCCTTATCCATTTACATGAACAATTGATATCATGGTTTTGGTAAGTCTTACATCTATAAAACAACATAATATACATTACGAGGTTAAAGGGGTTGACTGGTATAGAATGTGTTAAAAGTGGCACGAGATGGTCATTAAAAGACGTAACTAAACATCCATTGCCATTGTTCCGTGGGGTTTGACGGAGCCTTATACTACGGGTTACCTTAGTCCACGGGATAGATGGTCTCCTCACGTAAACATTAATATCTTTTCTACCAAGCTACAAACAACTACGTTAGTATAGCGAACATAATCTTTTATACTTTACATGTTCTATTCTCTGTCTTTTCTTCTCTACCTTTTGGGACTTGTCGAGCGATTGTTCGCTGACAACATTCCTTTACTATTCTTTCTTTGTAATGTTGTCAGGAGGACCCGACTCTCTAGAGATCGAGCCCAGCTCAGAATACTTGGAGCAGTTCATCGAGGACCCCGAGCTCTAGTTCACTTATATATACATTTACTTTCAGTTCATACCATTGTTTAGGCATCGCTTTCCAGTATTGTATTTACTTTTCAGTTATATTGTAAAGAATATTTAATCAATAAAAAGTTGTTCATTTACATCTCATGTATTTCTTGTGTACATTTATTATATTGTTTATTTACGCTTAGCGTGTTTATTTCTGAGTAAATACGTCGCGGGCCTCATCACGTCTCCAATCTATACACCGGGAAGCAGAGCGTGACAATTGGATTGGATTATCTAATAAACCCTAGGTTTCTCAACTCATGAGAGGGTTAGGGTTGGAGAAAGAAGAAGAGAGCAAAGGAGGAAAGAGAAAGCTAAGTATATAATGAAGCAATCTTGAAGAATTGTTAAGTCTTTCAAAATATCAAGCATATTATTTCAAATAGAAATAATGCAACCATACTTGAATAGTTAGAACAAATGAATAAATAAAATCAAGTAGCCATGCTTCAACCATGCTTTAATACATCTCACCCCTCCACCTTATTATCTATTTAAATAAATAGATTTAAAACAAAAATGTGGTGTCTTCTTCTAGAAGCATTCTAGTGAAATTACTAAAATACCCCCACCGTATATACATACCCGTATTCGTACTATAAAAAATACGAATACCAAGAGATAAAATAATCCATTAGTATAATATTAGAATGCGGCTTAATTCTAAGCCCGCTAGTATTATTCGTCCGAACAAAATCCGTGTAGCTAGTACACGTATATGATCGAAACCCTGCACGTAAAACCATATGGCCTTTACATCATTTTTCCTGAACCAGAGAAACCCTCTGTGTGGGACTCTAAAGACTCGACAGTATGCTGGTAGTGGGTTTAACCACAAGCACGTCAGCGGCACTAGTTGTACGTAATGGCTACCTAGGTACCTGTCGAAAAGAAGGCCGATGAGAAAACTCATCCGAACACCTACTGAGCCTATCCGTGACAATCTCTGTACAATCCGGTCTGTTGGTCTGAGAGTATCGCATGTCGGGTTTAGGGGGTGGAAAACGTCAGACCCCTAATAACCTGAGAAGACATGTCGATGTGGCTCAAGACCATATGAGAATCTTCTAATCTACCTATCAGTAATTCTCAATCCGCCCTGTCCAGGGACATATGGTGTTGGCCAACCGAATACAGCACGACATCGATTCCTTATACTGGGAAAGACGAATCCCCGACAATCGCTTACTGTCTCCATGTAGCTCGGGAATATACCCAACTAAAACCTATTTAAACGATTTAGTAGATCCACAGTAGGGTAGTAATCAAAGCACAGTGGGAACTCACACGAGACAAATGACGACCTCAGGTCGACAGACTATCTGTACTCATGTCACCAGAGAACCGCTATCTGACGATTGGTATAATAACATCTAGCCAATTCTCGGCGAGTTCGTCCAGTGTACTCACCCCTAGTGAGCATATGTATACGATCTTAGGTGCTAAAGACCAATGGCTGCGGGACCAACCATCGCCCCTCTTCAGGGTCTCGAAACGTATATACCAGTCTACTCCGAAGTATCGATGTCCTATCTCGATACTCCCATAACTAGGGACATTTAAGGATGTGCTTATCGACTGCCCATCTCCCACAAGTATGATTACTATCACAACGCTGGTAGTCAACAATGATCCTATGGGCTTTATCAACATGTACTAATGATACGTAATAACAAGTAAAACATATGCACACGTTAAGATAAAGACAAACCAAATAGCATACTATTATATCGAGCAAGATTGTCCTGTACATACATATGTCTAAGTATCCACTTGTATATATATATATATATATATATATATATATATATATACAATAATGGCTTCTAGGGTATACATAACCAACAATTCGTGGTGCGCATATGGTTAGATGCACATTTGTATGGGATGCGAATCAAAATATGATGCACACTTATATGGGGTGCGCATAAGAATGGAATGTGCATGCACGTATCACGTGATACGTACTTGATTGGGTTTAAGTAGTGCGCATATGCATGATGCGCAAGTCGATATAAACAATATCCTCCATGTGCACACGTGTATATCACGTGATACGCAGATCAATAGTTTACACTCTAAATCAAGGTGCGCATTATGATACAGAAAGTTTTAGCTTTGAAAGAGATTGAGATCTCTGTTGTTTGATCTAAAATGCTTTCATATAGAACATTTGAATTCGATGAAAGTAAAAACTTTCAAGAGAATCACAAGTTTCGATTTATATATTTGTGATCATCTTTTAATATGAGTTTTGTCCAAACTCTTAGATCTTAGAATAGATCTCTCTTGAAGAGCAATGGTTTTTTTTTGCAGTGAAGAGATAAATTTTAAAATCGTTTGATCTTTGTTTTAGAGAAGCACTACCTTCGTTATGAAAAGCACCAGATTTTATGAAAAAAGAGAATCCTCTTCTTTTATTTGATTACCAAGGTAGCTAGTGTTTTCTTCTAAGAGAGTATCGGTTCTTTTTCAGAGAAGATGAAGAGAGAAAGAAGATCAGACTTCGAACCCCAATTCAATCAAAAAAAGTAAAAGTAAAAGTAAGAAAGTCATTTCTTCATTGTGAAGGGTTCCTATTTATAAGAGAAGAATTATTAGGGTTTGTTCCCAACAATCAATTTTATCACAATTTGATTTTCATTGATGTATATCAATTTCTTGATGCATGTGCACCATTGGATCAGTGATCCAAAATTCAATTATGTTTGATTTTTCATGTTTGTTATTAACAAACATATTTAAATTAATTTATATCAATTCAGGATGCTTGCGCACCATTGGATCTGCTGGGTTCCTTAGCACCCTTACTAGGTTTTATAACGCATCAAGCATGCAATTTTAAAAAATCTAGAATGCTAAGAAAACCGGACCAATGACCTAACTAGAGAATTATGGTTTAACTAAGCAAGTAAATAAATTTACTCTAAGTGAAATAGGAATACAAACTTTGTAGACCGGTCCTTCACTTCTAAAGCTCCATGTAGTAGTAGTCCCTTTTCTCCAAGTAGTGGTCTCCCGGACTCTCCTTAGACTCCACTAGGTGAAAGGAACGAGCTTGCTCAAGAATCTTCGAGGCCGAAGATGATCTACGTCGAGGAATCTCTAACTCAAGATACCTCTTCACTAATTGAGAATTAGTGAAGCAAACAACCTATACTAAATGGTTAGTTTGGTATAAATTGATGAAGTAGGAATTTTGCTCACTTTAGAATAATTTTTCTCTCTTTTCTTTTTCATCTCACTCAAACCTAGAGAGCAAGAAGGAGATGAAGAAGAAGCTCTCAAGTGATGAACCATGGGTGAGAAAATATCTCATATAACTCATATAGAGACTAAACCATGTCTAAAGATAATGGTTAGGTTAATAAATATGTAGAGTAAAACAAAATTAGTGGACTTAAGTCAAACCTTCTCCATGCTTCCACAAGCATCTTAAGCCTTGCTAATTTCTATCTAATTTTGATTTTTCCATTAATATTTAAACACCCAAATTATCTTATGTTAGATATGAGTCTCATACACCCAAGTCCAATGTATCATCTAGCATGACACATAAATAAATACATTAATTTATATCACATATATATTTGTATGTATTTAGAGAAAACAATTTCTTAAGTGAGCTAATATTAGTTAATATATATTAATATATCAAATATTAAATTATATATTAAATTATTAAATCAACACTTGATTTAATAATCCGGCTATATCACATACAACCGACTAATATCATATAATAAATTATTGAATCAACACTTATTTCAATAATCCGATTATATCACATATAACCTATATCGCGAGATTAGAATACGGTATCACATACACGTATTAATCTCGGTCCCGCACATATCACATATGTGCCCTACTTCGTTTCGCTTGAGCCAGGAAACCTCTGTGTAGGACTCTAAAGACTCGTCAATACGCCGACAAAAGGTAATGATCATATCAGTTACCCACAAGCCGTCAGCGGTACTAATTGAACGTAACGGCTACCCAGGTATTGAGCGATCAGAAGATCAACAAGCAAGATTGTCCATACTCCCATGAATTCAATAAGTAACACTACCGTACAGTCTGGTCTCTTCGTCTGATATGTCGCATATCTAGTCTGGGGGTGGTAAACATCATACCCCAATAACTTGATAAGTCATACCGATGTGAGGCTCATAACGGGTCGAGAAACTACTGATAACACTTACCAATAAATCTCAGTATCAGCCCTGACCAGGGACTTTCTATTATAGCCAATCGAGCACAGCGCAACATCAACCCCAATACCGGAAGAGACAAAACCCCTCCTATCGCTCATTGCCTCCATGTTACTCAGGACTGTACCCAAAAACCACCTGTTTGCACGCTCTCTTGAAGATGGTAGGGTGGAAATCAAAGCACAGTGGGAATCACACAAGACTCTATGACGATCTCGGGTCTACAGACTAACATGTACCAATGTCACTAGAGAACTGCTATCTGACGATAGGTATAATACCATCTAGGAGTTCTCAGCAATTCCTGTTCGATGTACCCATTCTCTAATGAACACCTGTGCACATTCTCCGATGTCAAACACCAATGGTTTGTGGAATCAACCATCGCCCCATACAGGGTCAAGAATCGTACACACTAGTCTACTCTGGAATATCGATGCCCCGTCTCGATACTCCCTCAACTAGGAACAATTAAAAGATGTACTTGTGGACTACCCTGGCCCCACTAGTATGATTTACATCATAGTCCTGGTAGTCAAGTACATCCTAAGGGCTTTATCAACATGTTACAGAGAGATAGTACAAGTATACATGTTAAGTTAAAGAGTAACCGAATAGCATACTATCGTGTCGAGCAAGAAAGCCTTCCCTATATATGTCCAAGCATCCATTATAATATACAATCATGTACAATAATGGATTTAGGGCATACATACAACTAACAATCTCCCACTTGCACTAAGGCCAGTTGTTGTAGTATCTCATACCCAACATTCCTTAAAGTCTTTCTAGGGAAAGGGCTTCGTGAGTGGATCCGCCATGTTATTCTTCGTCTTAACTCTCCTGACCTCGATCTCCCGGAGATCAACCATCTCCTTGATTATGTGATTCTGCCTAAGAATATGTCTGGATCACTGATAGGACCGGGGTTCCTAGGCCAATACCATAACTCCATTGTCATCACAATGGTGGGAACCTCACCAAGTTCATCTCATGAACTTCTTTATCAAGACGGCCTCTTTGGTAGCATCGTTGGTAGCGATGTATTCAGCCTTTATCGTCGAGTGTGCTATGATATCTACCTTGGAACTCTTCCAACATGCTGTCCCTCCACTGAGGGTAAAGACAAAACTCGAGACTGTCTTACAGTCGACCTTATCACTTTGGAAGCTCGAATCGGTAAAGGACTCAACTTGGAGTTCACCGTTACCATACACCAAGAACATTTCTTTAGTCCTTCTTAAGTACTTAAGAATGGTCTTCACAGCCCTCTAGTGTTTCTCCCCAGGATCTGATTGACACCTACTCACTACACCCAGTGAGTATGATACATCCTCTTAGATCTATCTCTAAGGATCTTAATCACTGGATGTAGGACGCATCACCCAGATCTATCATGGAGAAACATTGTGATAAGAGGAGCTTGACCGAGTATAGCATATGAACACCATTTATTATCAAGAGTATGTCATCCACGTACAATACAAGAAAGACAACCTTACTCTCTATAACCTTCTTTTATATACAAGGTTCATCTACCTTTTTGATGAAGTCAAACTCTTTGACTGCCACATCAAAACAGATGTTCCAACTCCGAGATACCTGCTTTAATCTGTAAATTGATTTAAGAAACTTGCACACCTTTCCACTGCTTCCACTGTCTACGAAGCTCTCTGGCAGTGTCATGCACACGCTCTCTTCTAATCACCATTTAGAAAAGCGGTCTTGACATCTATCTGCCAGATTTTGTAGTCATGGTATGCAGCGATAGCAAGTAGGATCCGGATGGACTTAAGTATAGCCACCAAAGAAAAAGGTTTCATCATAATCCATACCTGGTTATTGACGAAAACCTTTTGTTATAAGTCTAGCCTTGAAAGTCTTAAATTTTCCATCTACACCAAGAATCTTCTCAAGATCCACTTGCTCCCGATGGGTTTTACCCCTTCAAGTGAAACTTCCAAAGTCCATACTTTGTTGGTGTAAATGGATTCCATCTCAGATCACATAGCACCAGCCATTTCACAGAGTCCCCACTAGTGATGGCCTGCTCGAAACTAGTTGGGTCATCATCTTCCATGACTCAATTCTCGCTCCCACTGTCATTGAGAAAACCGTAGTATCTTTCAAGCGGATGAGGAACCCTACTAGATCTATGGAGAGGCTGAGGTTCGTCGGGAACTATTGAATTCTTTGGTTCTACCAAATCATCAGCTGTAGTTTGTGTACCTGAAACTCCTTCCAGTTCTACCTCATGATCACTAATTTGTTTTTCAAGAAATTTCTTTTTTTCTAAAAAGGTGGCATGCCAAGAAACGAAACACCTTTCGTTCTTCGGTATGGTAGAAGATATACCCTCGCGAATGTTTGGGATACCCAACAAACTTACACAGAACTGACCTTGCCTCGAGCTTGTCCAGATTTTGCCTTTCAACATAGGCCAGACAACCCCATATCTTAACTCGTTTAAGACATGGTCTCTTCCCATACCATATCTCATATGGAGTGGTATGCACTGATTTAGTTAGAACCCTATTCAATAGGTATGCAGCTTGTCAAGCACATAACCCCAAAAAGAAATAGGCAACTCAGCAGTACTCATCATAGAGCGCACCATATCTAATAGGGTGTGGTTTCTCCGCTCCGATACACCGTTGTGCTGTGGTGTATACGTAAGAGTAAGCTGAGAAAGAATCATATTCTCTTTTAAATAATTCAGGAACTCCGTGCTTATGTTTTCTCCTCCCCGATCAGATCGAAGGATTTTAATACTATTACCCGTTTGGTTCTCTACTTCGCACTTATATATGTCGAATTGACCAGGAAAAAGAAATCCTGAGTGAATGGATCGAGAGAGGCTGATATTTTGAATTTCTCAAAAGCTTTAGACTTGTGTTTCAACAGGAACACATGTCCGAATCCTGAGAGATCATCAGTGAATGTAATGAAGTACGAAAAACCATTTCTGGCATGTGTAGACATAGAACCGCATACATCACTATGTATCAGTCCCAAGAGTTCAATAGCTCCTTTTCCGTGTCCAGTAAACGGAGTTTTGGTCATTTTTCCTTTGAGACATGACTGGCGAGTTTCATAAGATGTAAATTCGAATGAGTTCAAAAATCTATCCTTATGTAACTTAGCTATTCGTGTCGCATTGATATGACCTAGTCTACAATGCCACAAGAAGGATTCGTTCATTTCTGAACTTTTCTCTTATGTGTGTTCTGTACGTTAAGAACTGTAGTTTGATTTAGAACGTATATGCCATTACATAACGTGCCTGATCCAATCAACTTTTGATTTAAGAAAATGTTCATAATATTATCCTGTAATACAAAATTATATCCTTCTTTACTTAATAAAGAAACTGATATAATATTGCATATCAGGTTCGGTATATAATAACATTCGTTCAGAATCAATGTATTACCAGTTGGTAATACAAAATGATATTCGCCAACTGCTTTGGATGCAACATTTGCACCATTCCCTACTCTTAAAGAATGATCACCTTTTCTCAGTTGTCTACCTTTCTTTAGCCCATGTACCATATTACATATGTGGGATCCTGATCCAGTATCTAATACCCAGGACGTAGAGTGTACTGAGAAAATAGTTCTTGGTGACAAACACACCCGAAGAAGATGCATCAACATGCTTATTCCTCGTTTAGGTCGCATGGGAATCCGGATATTACCCTATTTCTTGCTCGGACTTATAACAATTATAAGATATAGCGGAACCAACATTCCCCGGTCCAGTATAACAAGCGGGTTCGGTCAATACATCCATATTATTATCTTGATTAAGGCATGTCACGGTCGCTATCTGGAGAGAGAGAGTGAGAAGAAAACACTCGCGTGCGCTCTTGCAAGATTAGATTGTTTATTATTTTATCTAATCAGAATGGCTCCCACTGTTTTTATCAAATCTTCCTTCAAACCCTAAAAGGAAAGACTAACCGGGATTAATTACACCCTACAAGTTCGCCAATCTTTCTGCCAGGCCAGTGTCGGTACTTTGAGGGAGGTTCCACGTGCTTTCTCATGGACCTAATTAAAATAAACCTTGTTTTCCCATAGGCTTAACCCCGTTGACACCTTTCTAGTCACCTACTTGATCGGCTAATAGTAAAGTGCAAAACTCTACCGGGAGTAACTCTTACTCGCAGTGGGTATCGAGATCCAACTATCTCATAAAAGTGATTGATCTGTTTTTTAAAGAAGTGTTTATAGAATATCCGCAATCAATAACGGTGCCGCGTGTAACTAGACCGAGATGAGTACGGGTCGTCCTCAGGGAAACGTTGAATCTTTTAATCTTACTTTAGGCGTGTTGATTAGGAAAGGATGAAGAATAATGAATATTGAAGAATGGTTGTAGATTCTAGATCTATGTCAATCACAGATGTAGGATATAGATCTAGATTAACTACGGATGTAGGTTTTATATTAGAAGGGGGCTTGTAGGATTCGTTAAGATTTAGTGGTCATAGATGATTAATTAAAGATTACTCCTTTTATCCTTTAATAGATTTAAACTAGATCGACAGTGATGCATGTAGATTATGGTTTCTGGAGGGAATATGGTTCCCACTCTTAACCCCTACCTTGACATGGATCTCCGTTCATGTCCAGCCTTTACCAAAAAAATTATTAATCTAATCTCTAATCGTGGTCGTGAATATCAATGAATTGATAGCGCGCCCGATTAGGATGTTAACGATTATCTTGGTAAAGTTTATAAACTTTATAGGACGTAAAAGGAGTTAAAGGATTTTAATTATCCATTGATCTACCCTAATCCTACAAACCCTAACAAGCGGAGAATTACTCGTGCGTGATGGAGATAGAAGAACGGATAGAGATCATGATGTAAATAAAGAAAATAAAATGCAATAAGAATAAAACAACTACCTTTATTAATCAACTTGATCAATTGCACTATGTTCTTTTAGAAAGTGATTACAAAACCCTAGTCTGGTTCTCGATCTCTTCTTAAGAAGGTAGATGAACAGCTGATGATCAACCCGGATTCTTGAGCCGTCTTGGACTTTTTGATCTCGTCGGTTTGATCCGTTTTCTAGGTTTAGCCCTCGGTCCTTTATATATCACCAAAACCAGAAACAAAAGATCCCAAGAATCAGGTATTGTTGTTGAGATCCAAACCACAAAATCCCACACCCTGAATTTTTGACTCGGCCGCGGATCCGCCGCGTTTGGCTTGGTTTGGCCACGGATCCGCGGCCGTTTGGTGAGATATTGGCTTCAGTTTTCTGGGGTTGCTTCAATGTGACACATGGAGATCTTCTGGATATCTGGAATTTGATAATATTTCCTGAGTCTCTGCCTATATTGATTCTTCGATTTTATCTAACTTTATCGGCCGATTTTTGATTCCCGGCATCTTCACATCTCGATCTTCTGACCTGAACTAAACCTTGCACAATATCTCAGTGAATAATGTTAGTAATATTTAGGATTATTGAGATATTATCCTAACCATTTGATATGATATTATAGTTTAAGAAAATTGGTTAAGGATATTTGATAAGGTAAGCATATTTAAATGGACTAAATATTATATAGATATTATATGCTTACATTTTCCTTCATAATGTTAATTATAATTTATAAACATATGAAAATAGTATTTTTACAGGAAAACCCTCATATGTGTCATATTTATAATAAACACCTTTTATTATAAAAAAAAATAGTAAGGAAAATGCCATATCAAATGCACGATATTTTCGACTGAACAGAAGGTATGCAATCTTATTGCAAATTTCAACACTTGAAATTCCCAATAGTATTTTTCCCCAAGCGATTTATGACCTAGACAAGGTCAAAAAATCATAAACCGCAAGTCAAGTTCAACCAATTCATTTCATGATTGAATTAAACCCACCCGCATGACCCTTGACAAGGTCAACAAAGCCGTACGACTACCCTAATCCAATCGCATCATATGCGTTGCAGATAAGCACTAATCAGCTACCGTACACTATGCCTTGACAAGGTTAACAAACGCAGCACGAATACTAAATAGCACTTATCTGAAATGACGGAAGGATACGACAGGTTTTTAAGAAAACCTTTTACGTAATGAACTTGATATTTTGTAGAATCGAGTAATTTGAAAAGGAGTGGTTTAAGCTCCGCTTTTAAAATCGAGTTTTTCAAAATAAACCGAGTGGGTGTAGCATCTGCTAGCTTTTTCTAAAGAGGTCATTCCCGGTGAAGGGATCTCGGCTTTTTCCTCATCGAATGAGGTACTGGATATTCATCAAGGAATATCGCTATGCAAAACAAGAACTGGAGCTACCTTTTTGAAAATTTGATTCCACAACATCTTTAGGTTTCTTTCCTTTTCATTAATCTCATTAATAAAGACCCATCATTTACGCTTCCTAAGCATCACAGAAGAAACGAAAATACAACGTACGTTTATGCCATCTGCATTCGTCACGGGGTCCCGTCATGCACCGTTAGGTTAGTTAACTAACGGCAGAGCAGGAGCAGGACTAGCGCGGATGTAAAATATAAGCAATTTTTATTATATATAATATATATAATATAATGCATTCGTCTCACGCAATTATATGATTTCATCACAGAACATTGCAGCAGAAGTCAACATATGAAATATTGGATATATTAGGAGGTCCGTGTTTTAAATCAAGCCAGTAAAAACCACGGATTCCATGGTCGTGATGAATAGCCAAACCCACATCCCTAGACCCCTATGAGAGCGGCAAGCAACCCTGCCAATTCTAGAGTTAGGAGACCCTATCTCGACTCCTCGAGATGGTCTCCCACTGGACTCTAGAACCCGGTTACTTGTGCTCCCCGTCTTGGGTATATCCTAATGCGGAAAAGTAAATAATATAAATCAATGGTGACATCATCCTCAACCCGGAAGTGTCCCAATAAAAGAATATTACATACAGTTTTTACATGAATGAAAATGAAAAACTCTCATCTCACGCAAAAAAAACCCGGCTATTCAAACACGACGATCCAATATAACATATCACAGCAACACATAACATCACATGTCATCAACGTAAGTAAATATGCGTATTCCAACTGTCATTGACGTATAGCAACGAAACCGGCGATACACCACATATTACACTTACGGTCGCAGAAAAGATAGTGAAAACTACAACAATTGGAATCTGCAACATCCTTATACATTATAAACCCGAAATATCACATACTTCAGATTTCATACCTATACCAGCTTTTCAGTTGCTATGAGCCATATCTTAATGGTCATGAAAAAATGTTAGAAATCACATCATCCCTCAATAAAATATCTCTTTTAGTCTTCCTCCCTATCTTTCTTCCAAACATTGATCATATACCCCTACATGTGTGTAAAAGACATCCCTACACTTAAAGAATTCAATTCAAGTTATAATACTCTTGTCCATATTCCAAAGTACTTTATAGTTGGTGAATATTTTCGATAAAATTGCTCACACATTCTTCATGCAACCGTCAATACTTCTTGAGGTACTAACCGACCGATTACAAAATGTGCTTGCGCATTTAGGCGTAATTCCTTGTTTCGCAACACCTAAGATTTAGAAGTAGTTTCCAAACCAGTTGGTCTAAGGCACTAGGTGATAAAGCACCCTCGCTATATTTTTTTTATGCTGCCTTAAGCAATTACAAAACCAGTGTTCATTTTTTTTCTTCATACTAAGTCTTTTAGACAAGAGCATTTCAAGGTATCCTCTACTATCCCAAGTTTCAAGATGTGTGTAAGTGCGTATAGTAGGGTATCAACATTCAGATGTTTGGCCTCAAGAATAAGGACTATTTTTCAGATTTATTTTTATCCTCAGATTAGTAATTTCCTTCATCTCACTAACCCTTTGGACAATGGCTCATAACTACTTATTACTAATTTCATTTAAGAAAACATTTAACTTTCTTGCTTTTCTTTAAACTTTTCCTATCTTTCATATGTAATTTTTCACTTTCTATTCTTTTATTATAAAACAAATTGTATAGTGCCAAGTACCAAAAGATAATTTAGTGAATACAAACCCTCCCCCCAAACCTGTTTTCAGCAGTGTCTTCACTGATGTCATCTTTGAATGCATAGAACTGTAGACTTGGGAAGAGAATTTAAGAGGGGTAAAATAATATTTAAATGAAAACTACCCCCAAACTTGTATTTTGGCACGCACAGATATTTAGTTAAGTCCTTTTCCACTCACCTCCATTCTTGAAATGAGACAATGTTACTGAGACATGGAGGTGTGGCGGAGGAGTTTTAGTTAAGATAGAGCGGCTCTTGTAAAAACAGGAGCTCCTCCGCTGGGTCAGCAGAAAAATACGGTTTCAATTTATGCCCGTTTAATTTAAAAATTGAATCGTTTTTAATATTTTCAACTTCCACTGCCCCGTGCGGGTATACATACCACACCACAAAAGGTCCTTTCCAACGAGATTTTAGTTTACCCGGATGAAGATGGAGACGAGAATCATAAAGAAAGACTTGTTGTCCTGGTGTGAAGGTTTTTCTATAAAGGTTTTTATCGTGGAACACTTTAGTCTGGTTCTTTACTATAACCGCATTATCGTAAGCTTCATCGCGTAGTTCGCTTAGTTCATTTAATTGCAACTTCCGATAGCTGCAGGTTTGATCAAAATCAAAGTTAAGCTCTTTAATAACCCGCATTGCTTTATACTCGATCTCGACAGGAAGGTGGCAAGCCTTTTCAAACACTAGGCGATATGGAGACATACCAAGATCGGTCTTATAAGCGGTATAAAATGCCCAAAGAGCATCCGTCAATTTGGTTGACCAATCTTTACGGTTTTTAGAAACCGTCTTCTCCAAAATTTGTTTTATCTTTCTATTGGAAATCTCAGCTTGCCCGCTCGTTTGGGGATGATAGGGCGTAGAAAGTTTGTTGTTGATTGAATATTTCCGCATCAAAGCCTCGAAAGACCGATTACAGAAATGCGTCCCGTTGTCGCTAATTATAGCGCGAGGGTGCCCGAATCATGAAAAGATATTTTCTTTAAGAAATTTAATAACAACCTTGTTGTCATTAGTGCGACACGGTATTGCTTTCACCCATTTTGAGACATAATCAACCGCTAACAAGATATATAAATTCCCAAAAGAGTTGGGGAAAGGGCCCATAAAATCAATTCCCCAAACATCGAATATCTCCACAACCAAAATAGGTTGGAGCGGCGTCTCATTTCTTCGTGAAATCTAATCCATGTGTTGACACCGTGGATAAGTTTTGCAATGATCATATGCGTCTTTAAATAATGTTGGATAATAAAAGCCACATTGCAAAACTTTCTCTGTTGTTTTACGTGGACCAAAATGACCACCACATGTTTGATCATGACAAAAAGACAATACGCTCTTGAATTCATCGTTAGGGACACATCTGTGAATGATTTGATCGGAACAATACTTAAACAAATAAGGTTCATCCCAGTAAAAGTGTTTTACTTGGGATAGAAATCAAAGTTTGTCTTGTTTCGACCAATTGCTATGAATAAGTCCCATCGCTAGATAATTCACAATATCCACGAACCAAAGTTCGCAGGATACGGCCAAGAGTTGTTCGTCAGGGAAGGAATCGTTTATTGGCACGGTCAACGTTGGTGAAGAATTGATGCGTCAAAGATGGTCGGTTACAACGTTTTCATATCCACTCTTGTCTCGTATGACAAGATCAAATTCTTGTAACAACAGGATCCAATGTATTAGCCTAGCCTTAGCATCCTTCTACGATAAAAGGTGTCGTAGGGCGGAGTGATCAGTGTAAACCACTATTGGCGAGCCAATCAAGTAGGACCTGAATTTTTCGAATGCAAATACAACTGTCAAGAGTTCTTTCTCAGTAGTTGTGTAATTAATTTGTGCATCGTTCAAGATCCTACTTTCATAGTAAATTACATGTGGCATCTTATCAATGTGATGTCCTAAGACTGCACCAATAGCAAAATCTGATGCATCACATATAAGCTCGAACGGGTGGTTCCAATCCGGAGATGATAGAACAGGGGCTGTAGTGAGAGAACTTTTAAGCGATTCAAAAGCAGCCTCATAATCCAAATTGAAGTGAAATGTTGTATCCTTGGCCAAGAGAAGAGTTAAGGGTCTAGCAATTTTGCTAAAGTCCTTAATGAATCTCCTATAAAATCCTGCATGACCAAGGAAAGATCGTATATCTTTGACGCATTTGGGAGAAGAAAGGTTATGGATGACATCAATTTTAGCTCTCTCAACCTCAATGCCTTTTTATGAAATGATATGTCCAAGGACAATACCTTCTTGGACCATGAAATGACATTTTTCTTAATTCAAAATTAATTTCTTATCCTTACAGCGGGTAAGAACCACATCAAGATGACGTAGGCATTCCTCAAAGGAGTCCCCAAATATTGAGAAATCGTCCATAAATATCTCCAGAAAATTCTCAACCATGTCTAAGAATATCCCCATCATACACCGCTGTAATATAGCGGGAGCGTTGCATAACCCAAAGGGCATGCGTCTATAAGTAAAAGTACCGAAAGGAAAAGTAAATGTTGTTTTATCTTGATCCTTTTCGGCGATGGGGACCTGGTTATAGCCAGAGTATCTGTCCAAGAAACAATAGTATTCATGTCTAGCTAATCGTTCTAACATCTGGTTAATGAAAGGTAAAGGGAAGTGATCTTTCCTCGTTGCGGCATTGAGTTTTCTGTAATCAATACATACGCGCCATCCAGTTTGGGTGCGTGTTTGGATCAACTCATTAGCCGCATTAGTTATAACCGTGATGCTAGTCTTTTTAGGGACCACATGAATAGGACTTATCCATTGGCTATCAATTATTGGGTAAATTATACCACTATCTAGACACTTGACGATTTCTTTCTTTACCGTCTCCTTCATAACGGGAATTAACCGTCTTTGTGGGTCTCGGGTTGGTTTGGCTTCATCCATCAGATGTATATAATGTTCAACAATTAAGGGACTAATCTCTTTGATATCAACCATTGTCCAACCAAATGCTTTCCGATTTGTTCTTAATACCGCCAAAAGTGCGTTCTCTTGCTCTAAAACTAGAGAAGCGGATATGATCACGGGAAAAGACTCATTCTCACCTAAATATGCATATTTAAGATGAGAAAGTAGTGGTTTGAGATCTAGTATTAGCGGAGAGACAAGATAAGGTGGGGTAAGGGAATGACACTCGGACTACCTAAGAGGTTCATAACTTGCGTAGGATATTGACTCGGAAAGCGCTACTGACTTTTGTGATGAATCGACGGATTCAAACTCGGGGATGGACTCATCGAAGATTGTAGGGTGTTTTTCGTCACCCTATTGAGATGGGAATACGTGCGCGCTTGTCAGGCGCATTACAGAGTTCCCCTGTCTAGGGTAGGCTGGGGTTTATTGATTGTGGGGATCCGAATCTCCGGCTGCCGCAAACTAAGCTGCCGTTAATTACCCCTCGCATTTGGTGCGAGAGAACCTCGGATTGACGTGTTAAACTGGTCATGCGAACTCAATGTGCAGTGTTGTGTTTTGAAGGGGTTTGGATATATCAGGGGCCCTGCAGAGTTTTTACGGGGGTCCCGCTATCCGGATAGCGGGCTAGAGGTCAAGGGGGCTAACAGACCCCTTGCGGGATGCGGGACAGCGTCCCGTTAGAAATATTTTTTTAAGAGGGACAGTGTCGTGGAGTATGTGTGTATGTGTGTGTGTGTGTGTATATATATATACATATATATATATATAAAGGAAAGGGCATCCAAAGGATGCGTGGGAGAAGGCGCCAACGTCCTACGTGCCAAGCACGCGGGCGCTGTGCGCCAGAGCGCCAGCGCCCCACGTGCCGGCCACGAGGGCGCTGTGCGCCAGAGCGCCAGCGCCCCACATGCCTAGACTTGGTCCCTACACTGGGAGCTATGCTCCCGATTTGACTTATGGAGTTGAACTCCTGATAGAGATTAATTTAGGGAGTTAAACTCCAATGGATCTTGAATGGAGTTAGACTCCTAAAAATATTTAGAAATGATCAAAGGGGGCTGCTTTGTTTCTCCCTTTGGCTCTGGATCTTCCCAAGATGGGATTTTTGGAGATGGGTCTCCTCCTTCTTCCTCTGTTGGCCGGATCTTGAAGAACAAGAAGTATGAGATTTTAAATATCTCTTATTTTTAAGATCTGATGGGAGATCTAAGTTTCCCTATGTGGGTTTTGTGGTGAAATACTATTTAGTATTGGAAAAGGAAGAGTAAAACTCTTGATTTAATTGAAAAGGGGGAAGAAGGTTTAGAACCTTGAGGAAAAAGAAGGAAGCACAAAAACCCTAGAGTTTGAGAGAATAAAAAGTGTATGCTTTATTCATCATCATTTTTCCTTATATAAGCTTACACATTTACATATAGCCGCTTGGGCTTTACAAATTGGCATTTTGCCCATCCCATGTCTCATGTGCTGTTTCTTTTTGCACATAACACATGGGCTTTACAAAAATTTGGCTTTATGCCCATTCATGCATAAAAATTACATTAAAATTATTTATTACATGATTTTTATTTTGGCATGGAGGAGGGCCGGCCGCTTTATGTTCGGACTCGAACTGGGCATGGGCCCACTTGACCTGGACTTGGGCCCACTTGGCTTGGGGTTGACCTTGAATGTGACTTGGTCAATCGGGGTACAATTTTTGACCCCAACAAAGTGTCCCCCATCAATGAATGCACACCACATATGTGGGTCGTATGCATGAAATTGATGGATCTTCTTTCACGTGGAGGCGACATGCTTTGGTTCATGCACTGCCCTTTTTACGACATGGACGGTCGACGCTTGACGCGTTTCCGAGATGGAGTGTCCATAGTAGACGTTTCCCCGGCACGGAGAGATTTGGTTCCCGATTTGTGGGAAGCCTGCACTGCCCTTTTTACGACATGGACGGTCGGCTCTGCCCTTTTTGCGACTTGGACGGTCGGTGCTTGACGCGTCTCCGGGACGGAGTGTCCATAATAGACGTTTTCCTGGCACGGAGCGATTTGGTTCCCAATTTGTGGGAAGCCTGCAATGCCCTTTTTACGACATGGACGGTCGGCGCCCTAGCCCGGAGCGATTTTGTTCCCGATTTGTGGGAAGCCTGCACTGCCCTTTTTACGACATGGACGGTCGACGCCCTGACCCGAAATGATTTTGTTCTCGATTTGTAGGGAGCCTACACTGCCTTTTTTACGACATGGACGGTCGACGCTTGACGCGTCTCCGAGGAGGAGTGTCCATGGTAGACTTTTCCCTGGCCCGGAACGATTTGGTTCCCAATTTGTGGGAATCCTGCACTTCCCTTTTTACGACATGGACGGTCGACGCCCTGACCCGGAGCGATTTGGTTCCCGATTTGTGGGAAGCCTGTACTGCCCTTTTTACGACATGGACGGTCGACGCTTGACGCGTCTCCGAGGCGGAGTGTCCGTGGTAGACTTTTCCCTGGCCCGGAGCGATTTGGTTCCCGATTTGTGGGAAGCCTGCACTGCCCTTTTTACGACATGGACGGTCTACGCTTGACGCGTCTCTGAGGTGGAGCGTCTGTGGTAGAAGTTTTCCCGGCACGGAGCGATTTGGTTCCCGATTTGTGGGAAGCCTGCACTGCCCTTTTTACGACTTGGACGGTCAACGCTTGACGCGTCTCCGAGGTGTGTCCGTGGTAGACTTTTCCCTAGCCCGAAGCGATTTGGTTTCCGATTTGTGGGAAGCCAGCACTTCCCTTTTTACGACATGGATGGTCGACACCCTAGCCCAGAGCGATTTGGTTCCCGATTTGTGGGAATCCTACACTGCCCTTTTTACGAAATGGACGGTCGACGCCCTGACCTGGAGCGATTTGGTTCCCGATTTGTCGGAAGCCTGCACTGCCCTTTTTACGACATGGACGGTCGACGCTTGACGTGTCTCCGAGGTGGAGTGTCCGTGGTTGACTTTTCCCTGGCCCGGAGCAATTTGGTTCCCGATTTATGGGAAGCCTGCATTGCCCTTTTTACGACATGGACGGTCGACGCTTGACGCGTCTCCGAGGCGGAGTGTCCGTGGTAGACTTTTCCCTGGCCCGGAGCGATTTGGTTCCCAATTTGTGAGAAGCATGCACTGCCCTTTTTACGACATGGACGGTCGACGCTTGACGCGTCTCCGAGACGGAGTGTCCGTGGTAGATTTTTCCCTGGCCCGTAGAGATTTAGTTCCCGATTTTTGGGAAGCCCGCACTGCCCTTTTTACGACATGGACGGTCGACGCTTGACGCGTCTCCGAGGCGGAGTGTCCGTGGTAGACTTTTCCCTGGCCCGGAGCGATTTCGTACCTAATTTGTGGGAATCCTGCACTGCCCTTTTTACGACATGGACTGTCAACACTTGACGCGTCTCCGAGATGGAGTGTCCGTAGTAGACTTTTCCCTGGCTCGAACCAATTTGGTTCCCGATTTGTGGGAAGCCCGCACTGCCCTTTTTACGACATGGACGGTCGATACCTAATTTGTGGGAATTCTATCATCTAAGTCTTTTCAATTTTATGAGCCGTAAGGGTCCCATAAAAGCATTTTCTCTCTACGAGTCGAAAGGATCTCGTAGGTGTATTTTCTCCTTAGGAGTCGTGGGGACTCCTAAGCGTGTTGCTCCTTTGTGAGTCGTAAGGATCTCACGCGGGAATTTTCTCCTCACAAAGTCGAGAGGACTTTGCGAGCGCATTTCATCTCTTTTTCACGAGTTTGCGCCCTTTCGGGTTTTCACAAACTCACTGGCAGTCCTGCTGTTTTTACTCACTGAGCCCTTTCGGGTTTTCATCCGTGCCCATTTTACTTGTGGACATACCTTTTTTGGATCTTCATCGCTAGTGGGACTTTGGATGTGGTCTCGCCGGTAGGACTTAGGAGAGATTGGGATCGTTTTACGCCCGTGGATTGTATACGATTTTGCAGGATGTATGATCCAGACCGTTGGGCCAGAAGAATTTTGGGACTTTGTTGGCGTCTGCATCGCTGCACTAGAATATGGTTCTAGGAGCAACTCATTATTCGCCGTTTGAGAATTTGGATTTTGGTTGGCGTCTACATCGCTGCACTGAAATATGGTACCAGGAGCGACTCATCATTCGCCGTTGGGACATTCAGAGTTTGGTTGGCGTCTGCATCGCTCTACCAGGATGTGGTACCAGGAGCGACTCATCATTCACCATGAAGGGATCTCCCTCGTTTCCAGTTTAACGACTTAGGGGTCATCTGTTTCCAGTTTAACGACTTAGAGGTCATCTGTTTCCGATTTAAAGACTTAGGGGTCTATGGCACGGAAGCTTGGAATTTTGGGGTAGGGGTCGGCATCAGCATTGCTAACACTGAAGCACAGGTTCCAGGAGCAATTCATCATTTGCTTTTCCCTGTTGGAGAGCGATGGCTTAGGAGACAGGTTTAGGTCCCTATCCCCTAAGGCTTTTCAATTTCATGGGCCGTAAGGGTCCCATAAGAGCATTTTCTTCCTACGAGTCGTAAGGATCCCGTAGGTGTATTTTCTCCTTAGGAGTTGTGAGAACTCCCAAGCGTGTTTTTCCTTTGTGAGTCGTAAGGATCCCACGAAGGTTTGTTCTCCTCATGCATTGTGAGGACACATGAGTGGGTCTTCCCAATGGAGCATAATTCCAAGGGCGGTGACCAACCGCTGGACTGGTGATTGCGGTGGGGTATGGGTACGATGAGAATTATTTGAGCCCTTGGATTGTATATGGTAGTCAACTTGGGGACCAACCGTAGGGCTGGAAGATTTTTGGGAAATTGTCGGCGTCTGCATTGCTGTACTGGAATATGTTACCAGGAGCGACTCATAATTCGCCGTTTGGGAATTTGGAATTTGGTTGGCGTCTGTATCGCTGTAATGGAATATGGTACCAGGAGCGACTCATCATTCGCCGTATAGGAATTTGGAATTTGGTAGGCGTCTGCATCGCTGCACTGGAATATGGTATCAGGAGCGACTCATCATTCGCCGTTTTTTTTACCACGATTGCTCTATCATTTCAACTTTTCTTATCGCGAAGGTCGCGGTTGCCCTATCATTTCGGCTATTTATTCGCGGTTTCCCCATCATTTCGGTTTTATTTTCATCTTTGTTTTTACTCGCTGATTTTTATTGGGAGTTGCCCCATCATTTCGGCTTTTTATATTTTTTGTTTGTTTTTTTTGTTTTTATTTACAAATTTTTACATCCTCAATTTAACGACTTAGAGGTCGATTGTTCCCAGTTTAATGATGTGGTGGTCGGATGTTACCAGTTTAACGACGTGGTGGTCAGCTGTTTCCAGTTTAACGACTTAGAGGTCATCTGTTTCCAATTTAACTACTTGGTGGTCAGCAATTCCTAGTTTAACGACGTGGTGGTCAGCTGTATCCAGTTTAACGACGTGGCGGTCAATAGTTCCCAGTTTAACGACGTGGCGGTCAGTCGTTTCCAGTTTAACGACTTGGTTGTCATCTGTTTCCAGTTTAACGACTTGGTGGTCATCTGTTTCCAGTTTAACGACTTGGAGGTCATCTGTTTCCAGTTTAACGACTTGGTGGTCATCTGTTTCCAGTTTAACAACTTGGTGGTCATCTGTTTCCAGTTTAACGACTTGGAGGTCATCTGTTTCCAGTTTAACGACTTGGAGGTCATCTGTTTCCATTTTAACGACTTGGTGGTCATCTGTTTCCAGTTTAACGACTTGGTGGTCATCTGTTTCCAGTTTAACGGCTTGGTGGTCATCTGTTTCCAGTTTAACGGCTTGGTGGCCATCTGTTTCCAGTTTAACGAATTGGAGGTCATCTGTTTCCAGTTTAATGACTTGGTGGTCATCTGTTTCCAGTTTAACGACTTGGTGGTCATCTGTTTCCAGTTTAACGACTTGGTGGTCATCTGTTTCCAGTTTAACGACTTGGTGGTCATCTGTTTCCAGTTTAACGACTTGGAGGCCATCTGTTTCCAGTTTAACGACTTGGTGGTCATCCGAAGGGGAGCTTAGAGAAGATACCCGATTGAGCAGTTTTCATGGGCACCGCTGGAGCTTGCCCGAGATGCCTTATTACTTTGTCGGTGTTGATGGCCTTGCCCCCAACTGGGGCCAACGAAAGTCGTTCAAATACCGACTTGCGTTCGAAGATTGCAGTCGAAAGTCGTAACCTGCAAATAGAAATATGATTTCAGTATAGGCAATCGGTATGTATATTGATTGAGTTCGCATGAACGTTTAACTCGAAATATGGAAAGAGAGACAAGTCCCACCGGGCGTGGCAGAACCTGTAGGGTGTTTTTCGTCACCCTTTTGAGATGGGAATACGCGCGCGCTTATCAGGCGCATTATAGATTCCCCCTGCCTAGGGTAGGCTGGGGTTTATTGATTATAGGGATCCGAATCTCCGGCAGCCGCGGACTAAGCTGCCATTAATTACCCCTCGTATTTGGAGCGAAAGAACCTCCGATTAACGGGTTAAAGTGGTCATGCGAACTCAATGTGCAGTGTTATGTTTTGAAGGGGTTTGGATATATCGGGGCCTCGCAGAGTTTTTATCGGGGTCCTGCTACCCGGATTGGGGTTGGGGTTAAGAGGGCTAGCGGCCCCCTTACGGGGAGCGGAGCAGCGCCCCGTTAGAAATTTTTTTCTAACAGGGACAGTGTCGTGGAGTATGTGGGTATGTGTGTGTGTGTATATACAAATATATATATATATATATATATATAAGGAAAGGGCATCCAAAGAATGCGTGGGAAAAGGCACCAATGTCCCGCGTGCCAGGCACGTGGGCGCTGTGCGCCAGAGCGCGAGAGCGCCAGCGCCCAACATGCCTGGTACGCGGGCGCTGTGCGCCAGCAGCAAAAGGGACTTGGTCCCTGCACTGGGAGTTGTGCTCCCGATTTGACTTATGGAGTTGAACTCCTAATAGAGATTAATTTAAGGAGTTAAGCTCCAATGGATCTTGAATGGAGTTAGACTCCAAAAAATATTTAGAAATGATTAAATGGGGCTGCTTTGTTTCTCCCTTTGGCTCTGGATTTTCCCAAGATGGGATTTTTGGAGATGGGACTCCTCCTTCCTCCTCTGTTGGCCGGATCTTGAAGAACAAGAAATATGAGATTTTAAAAATCACTTATTTTTAAGATCTGATGGGAGATCTAAGTTCCCATTTGTGGGTTTTGTGATGAAAAACTATTTAGTTTTGTAAAAGGAAGAGTAAAACTCTTGATTTAATTGAAAAAGGGGAAGAAGGTTTAGAATCTTGAGGAAGGAGAAGGAAGCACAAAAACCCTAGAGTTTGAGAGAATGAAAAGTGTATACTTTATTCATCATCATGTTGCCTTATATAGGCTTACACATTTACGTATAGCCCCTTGGGCTTTACAAAATGGCATTTTGCCCATCCCATGTCTCATGTGCTATTTCTTTTTGCACATAAGCCATGGGCTTTAAAAAAAATTGGCTTTATGCCCATTCATGCATAAAAATTACATTAAAATTATTTATTACATGATTTTTATTTTGGCATGGAGGAGGGCCGGCTGCTTCATGTTCGGACTCGACCTGGGCATGGGCCCACTTGACTGGGATTGGGCTCACTTGGTTTGGGGTTGACCTTGACTTTGACTTGGTCAACCGGGGTGCAATTTTTGACCCCAACAAAGATATCCTCACTATAATAATTTTTCAGATCAAACAATATCGCACTAGTGTTGTCGAGATCATCATAACAAAGTACTTCTGCTTCGCAGCTGTCGGAAGCTATCTCGTTGATGGAACAGATATCGATTAAATGAGAAGAAGGTTCAGAGGGTTGACTTCCTAACTTGTAAATATTAAGCTCAATTGTCATCTTCCCTAAGGATAACTTCATAGAACCGTTACGACAATTAATGACAGCGTTGGAAGTTGCTAGGAAAGGTCGACCGAGTATCACCGGATTTGGTTGCATGGGTTTGCCACACTGTGTATCTAAATCAATAAAGTACACAGGGAATATGAATTCCCCTACTTTGATTAACACATCCTCAAGCTCACCCCTAGATTGGGCGATAGATCGATCTGCCATCTGGAGAGTGCAGTGGGCAGGTTTCAACTCTCCTATACCCAGCTGCTCATAGACGGAATATGGAAGCAAGTTAAAACTAGCACCGAGATCAAGTAGAGCATGATTGATGCTTTTCCCCAATAGTTATAGATATTGTAGGACAACCGGGGTTCTTACGTTTCTTAAGCAATTGTTGGGTAAAAGTTGTGCTCACGTTACTTATCATGAATTACCTTTTTCGGCACTTGAGTTTTTCTCTTCCTAGTGCACAAGCCCTTAAGGATTTTCACATAAGACGGAACTTGTTGAATAGTATCTAGGAGAGGGATATTTATGTTAACTTGCTTAAACATTTCCACAATCTTCTCCAATTGTGCGTTAGGTTTGTTAGCCCTCAACCAGTTTGGAAATGGAGCTATATCAATAAGTTTTGGGTCCAACATTTGTGGAGAAATTTTTGGGGATGGAATCGATCCCAGAATTAGAGTGAGGATCGTTTTAGGTAGATTCGAGGAAGTGGGCGAAATGTTCGAGCCTTGGGGAAAACGGAGAATAGGCACGGAAGAAGGTGGGAGACTAGAAGAAATAGGGCAAGAAGTGGAAGCCGGGGTTTCAATTGATTCTTCATCATCAATATGTTCACCCATTTGATTGTTTAACACTCTTCCTGATCTCAACGTGGTAACGACACTCACATTATGACTTTGTGAGTGGCCAGGATTCGGTAGGGGTTGAGATAGAAATTTTCCTTTTTCTCTCGCACTCATCACGGCATTTATTTGTGTAAGTTATGCTTCTATCGATTTTATGCTTTCACCGTTGGAGGTGGTGGTCTGTGTTAATGATCGGATATAAGACTTTATTTCATCTGTCGATTGCATAGAATGTTTAATAAACATATCCACGCTTCGTTCGAGTGCAGATGAGTTTTCGTTCCCGGACGTTTGGAAAGAATTGTAATAAGGTGTAGAATTGTTGGCTGGATTTTGAAAAGGTTGAGATTGAAAGGGGTGCTGACTCTATGGGTGTGGTTGCTGCTGCTGTGGAGGAGGTCTTTGATAATTGCTTTGGAACTGGTTTTGATTTTGGGTTTGGTTTTGGTTCCAAGAGAAATTAGGATGATTCCTCCATCCTTGATTGTACGTGGAAGAATAAGGATCGTTTCTAGGTCGCTGCTGAAAAGTAGCATTACTGTGTTTTTTACCTTGAAACGGTGCATTTGAAGGACATTCTTCCGTCGGATGTGATGGATCGGAACAGAACCACACACGGTCTTAGGAAGCATAACGTGGTTTAGGGAGATTGATGAGAATTTGTTCTCCATAGCATCGAGTTTCTTTTGTATTGCTCCCATTTCGGCTTTTACTGCGATGGAAATATCGAGCTGATGGATACCTCCCCTAGATGATGGTCTAACGCTTTCCCACTATAAAGTGTGTTCAGCGAGATCTTCCAGAAATTTCCAAGCTTCACCATCGTCTTTGGACATGAAATTGCATTAATACATGGTATCAAGCATCTGCTTTATTGCTGGAGTAATGCCCTCATATATAATTCGGCACAGATCCCATCTATGAATTCCATGATGAGGACATTGAACAAGCAGATCCTTAAACCATTCAAAGAACTTCCAAAATGGTTCATTAAAAAGCTGGGTAAACTGGTTGATTTCGCTCCGCACACGGGCAGTCTTATGATTGGGGTAAAATTTCTTAAGGAATGCTATCACGAATTCATCCCTATTTGTAATAGAGTGTGTGGAAGTGTTATAAAGCCATTTTTCTGCTAAATCGCATAAAGTGAAAGGGAGAAAACGCAAGCTCATAGCATCCACTGAAAGTTGTGATGTACCCATCATTGCGGATACATTTTCGAATTTAGTGATAAAAACATATGCGTCTTCAGATTCAAGCCCATGAAATTTAGGCAATAGGTTGATGAAGTGGGGTTTAATTTCAAAATTATCCTCATTGGCTGGTGGAATAGATAAACAGGTAGGAAGGGGACCGCGTATAGGATAGCATCACTCTTGGAGAGAAATACGCGGTGGATTCTGCGCACCGACGGGTCGTGTTATAATCTGATGGAGAACCGTCCATCTCGGTCGATGTGGTGGGTGGAGGGGAAAAAGAAAATGAAGAAGTACCAACTTCGGAGTCGATAGCAGGAAGGCGGACAAGTCGGGCACTAGAATCCCGTATCCAGCCGAGCATGCACTAAGCGAGTTTAGCGCACGTGGCAGCGTATGAGAACTTAAAAATTGGTTTGTTTTGAAAAAATGTCGGACGTGAGACAAACCACAAAAAAATGCACACACAACCCTAGAACTAAGATTACCTAGGTCAAGTCTCTAGACTGCTCCTAGACTTCCAAAGGACAAGCCGCAGGATCAATCCTCTACCACCTCTTTATCACTCTTGTGGCCAGGTAAGTGCCAGGTAAGTAGGAGATATCCGCTATACGAATCACCGAAAATAGCGGGCCTAATTAAGTAACCACTTACCTAGACACACTTGCCTAGACACCAAAAAAGTAATGCGGATAAGCGATAGATTACCCGCGACCTTCTTTTGTCCTTATTGAGCGTGACGGTCCTTAGAGTCTTGGTCTAGATTTTTTTAATTAATGTAGGGTGATGCGGATGCTCGTTTTGTGATTTGTGGGGCCTAGGAAGGGTGATGAAATCCCCACCTAATCTGAATTTTGGTCTTACCCCTTAAAGTCCGTATTGAAATATGCACAAACTAATTACAAAACACGCAAAAAGATCTTGTTTTTTAAGCGGCGGTATTTTGGAAAGAATCCTGTAGAAAAATATATTATTGGATTTTTCAGAGGAGAGAGAAGGAGATAGGAAAGTTACCAGAGAAGTAGGGAAGCAAGATCAACCAATTACACCGTGGTTCCGCCACCAAATAGCTCATTTTGCCGCGGTTCCACCACCGAATCAGGAGATCTTGTGAAGATTTTTGCTATGTGGGCTCCCTTGGTCCTGTAGATCCTGATGAATGTCTCTAAATCTCTGTTTCCTCAAGTCTGTGACTCCAGATCCCCTTGCAATATTCACACAATAATCGTTAAATACACAATTTGCTGTTTTTTTATTTATGATATGGATCGAATAAGAATTCAACACGAATAGTAAGAAAAAAAATTACGCACGTATCCCCGGCAACGGCGCCATTTGATTGATCTGTTTTTTAAAGAAGTGTTTGTATAATAACCGCAATCAATAACGGTGTCGCGTGTAGCTAGACCGAGATGAGTACGGGTCGTCCTCAGGGAAACGTTGAATCTTTTAATCTTACTTTAGGCGTGTTGATTAGGAAAGGAGGAAGAATAATGAATAGTGAAAATGGTTGTATATTCTAGATCTACGTCAATCACGGATGTAGGATATAAATCTAGATTAACTATGGATGTAGGTTTTATATTAGAAGGGGGCTTGTAGGGTTCGTTAAGATTTAATAGTCACGGATGATTAATTAAAAATTACTCATTTATCCTTTAATAGATTTAAAACTAGATCGACGGTGATGCATGTAGATTAGGGTTTCTGGAAGGAATAGGGTTCCCACTCTTAACCCCTATCTTGACATGGATCTCCATTCATGTCTAGACTTTACGAAAACAATTGTTAATCTAATCTCTAATCGTGGTCGTGAATATCAATGAATTGATAGCGCGCCCGATTAGGATGTTAACGATTCTCTTGGTAAAGTTTATAAACTTTATAGGACGTAAAAGGAGTTAAAGGATTTTAATTATCCATTGATCTACTCTAATCCTACGAACCCTAACAAGAGGAGAATTACTCGCGCGTGATGGAGATAGAAGAACGGATAGAGATCATGATGTAAATAGAGAAAATAAAATGCAATAAGAATAAAACAATTACCTTCATTAATCAACTTGATCAATTACACTTTGTTCCTTTAGAAAGTGATTACAAAACCCTAGTTTGCTTCTCGATCTCTTTTTAAGGAGGTAGATGAACAGTTGATGATCAATCTGGATTCTTGAGCCGTCTTGGACTTCGTGGTCTCATCGGTTTGATCCGTTTTCTAGGTTTAGCCCTCGGTCCTTTATATAGCACCAAAACCAGAAACAAAAGATCCCAAGAATCAGGTGTTGTTGTTGAGATCCAAACCACAAAATCCTACACCCTGAATTGTTGACTCGGCCGTGTATCCGCCGCATTTGGCATGGTTTGGCCGCGGATCCGCGGCCGTTTGGTGAGATATTGGCTTCAGTTTTCTGGGGTTGCTTCAATGTGACACATGGAGAACTTCTGGATATCTGGAATTTGATAATATTTCCTGAGTCTCTGCCAGTATTGATTCTTCGATTTTATCTAATTTTATCGGCAGATTTTTGATGCCCGACATCTTCATATCTCGATCTTCTGACCTGAACTAAACCTTGCACAATATCTCAATGAATAATGTTAGTAATATTTGGGATTTTTGAGATATTATCCTAACCATTTGATATGATATTATAGTTTAAGAAAATTGGTTAAGGATATTTGATAAGGTATGCATATTTAAATGAACTAAATATTATATAGATATTTTTTGCTTATATTTTCCTTCATGATGTTAATTATAATATATAAACATATGAAAATAGTATTTTTACAGATAAACCCTCATATGTGTCATATTTATAATAAATACCTTTTATTATATAAAAATAGTAAGGAAAATGCAATATCAAATGCACGATATTTTCGACTGAATAGAAGGTATGCAATCTTATTGCAAATTTCAACACTTGAAATTCCCAATAGTATTTTGCCCCAAACGATTTATGACCTAGACAAGGTCAACAAACTATAAACCGCAAGTCAAGTTCAACCCGTTCATTTCATGATTGAATAAAATACACCCGCACGACCCTTGACAAGGTCAACAAGGCCGTACGACTACCCTAATCCAATCGCATCATAAGCGTTGCAGATAAGCACTAATCAGCTACCGTACACTACACCATGACAAGGTCAACAAACGCAGCATAAATACTAAATAGCACTTATCTGAAATGACGGAGGGATACGATAGGTTCTTAGGAAAACCTTTTGCGTAATGAACTTGATATTTTGTAGAATCGAGTGATTTGAAAAGGAGTGGTTTAAGCTCCGCTTTTAAAATCGAGTTTTTCAAAATAAACTGAGTGGGTGTAGCATCTGCTAACTTTTCCTAAAGAGGTCATTCCCGGTGAAGGGATCTCGGCTCTTTCCTCATCGAATGAGGTGCTGGATATTCATTAAGGAATATCGCTATGTAAAACAAGAACTGGAGCTACCTTTTTGAAAATTTGATTCCATAACATCTTTAGGTTTCTTTCCTTTTCATTAATCTCATTAATGAAGTCCCATCATTTATGCTTCTAAGCATCATAAAAGAAACGAAAATACAACATACGCTTATGCCATCCGCATTCGTCACAGGGTCCCGTCATACACCGTTAGGTTAGTTAACTAACGGCAGAGCAGGGGAAGGACTAGCGCGGTTGAAAAACATAAGCAACATTTATTATATATCATATATATACTATAAAGCATTCATCTCACGCAGTTATATGATCTCATCACAGAACATTGCAGCAGAAGTCAACATATGAAATATTGGATATATTAGAAGGTCCGTGTTTTAAATCAAGCCAGTAAAAAACACGGATTCCACGATCGTGATGAATAGCCAAACCCACATCCCTAGACCCCTATGAGAGCGGCAAGCAACCCTGCCAATTCTAGAGTTATGAGACCCTGTCTCAACTCCTCGAGATGGTCTCCCACTGGACTCTAGAACCCGGTTACTTGTGTTCCCCGCCTTGGGTCTATCCTAATGCTGAAAAGTATATAATATACATCAATGGTGACATCATCCCCAACCCGGAAGTGTCCCAATAAAAGAATATTACATACAATTTTTACATGAATGAAAATGAAAAACTCTCATCTCACGCAAAAACCCCTGGCTATTCAAACACGACGATCAAATATAACATATCACAGCAACACATAACATCACATGTCATCAACGTAAGTAAATATGCATATTCCAACTGTCGTTGACGTATAGCAACGAAACCGGCGATACACCACATATTACACTTACGGTCATAGAAAAGATAGTGAAAACTACAATAATTGGAATCCGCAACATCCTTAGACATCATAAACCCGAAATATCACATACTTCGGATTTCATACATATCCATATGAATTCCTTAGACATCATAAACCTGGAATATCTTATATTCCGAATTTCATGCATAACCTTATAAACCCCCGCATCTAGTCTCAATATTGAAAACACTTTTCAATAACCAGTCGGGTAATTCAAAAAGTTTCCTGGCAACCTGATCGAATGCTCGTCGGAAAATTTAGTAGAAGGCCGCACCCCCCGATGCTGTCGACGAAATGCACTTAGACGGAACACCGCGGCCGCGGGCACCCGGGGATGCTTTTGGCAACGGGGTTCTGCTACAGTCACTTGGTCGGGGATGGGGCATGGCTATCTAGTAATGTTACCCAGCGAGTATTCGCGTACACTACTGATTGCGATGGAGTTTTGATCCAAATAAAAACCACGTGGCAACTGATCAAAAGAGACTAAATTGCTAGGTTTACAAAATTCAAACCAATTTTCACAAAACTAATTATTGTGGATTCCAAATATCTTATCACATATCACAGATAACTAGACAATGTTAAACTTTTCGATCAAATCAACAAACACCCACATTTCCCAGAGAGCTCAATACTTAAGAATCATAAAAAATACTCAGAACATGCCACAAGCACCTTCGGACCAACCCAAGAAGGCGCGTTCCTTGCCTCACCAACGGCGCGGCGGAACCGCTACCAAACCCATGGTTTGGCTGGGGTTCCACGGTCTTTTGGTCGAGTTAGGGTTTCGTTTTTCTTGGGGATCCATAGAAAACCCTGCACAATTTTCTGGTAATTTTTAACTTGGAAAAATCCAATATTTGGAAAATTTTCCAGAGAGCATGAAAAGGATGGGTTTCGGAGTTCGATCGAACACTTTAACTTCGTCTAGGCCACTCCTAATGCTCTAGCTTGGCTCTGATACCACTGCTGGGTTTCTTAGCACCCTCACTAGGTTTTATAAGGTATCAAGCATGCAATTTTAAAAAATCTAGAACGCTAAGAAACCCGGACCAATGATCTAACTAGAGAATTAGGATTTAACTAAGCAAGTAAACAACTTTTCTCTAAGTGAAATAGGAATACAACCTTTGGAAACCAGTCCTTCACTTCTAAAGCTCCGTGTAGTAGTCCCTTTGCTCCAAGTAGTGGTCTCCCGGACTCTCCTTAGGCACCACTAGGTGAAACGAACGAGCTTGCTAAAGGATCTTCGAGACCAAAGATGATCTACGTCGAAGAATCTCTAACTCAAGCTACTTCTTCGCTAATTGAGAATTAGTGAAGCAAACAAACTATAACTCATCTAGAGACTAAACCATGGCTAAAGATAAAGGTTAGGTTAATAAATATCTAGAGTAAAACAAAATTAGTGGACTTAAATCAAAGTTTCTCCATGCTTCTACAAGCATCTCAAGCCTTGCTAATTTCCACCTAATTTTGAATTTTCCCTTAATATTTAAACACCCAAATTATCTTAAGTTAGGTGTTTCCCCCAATCGGAGCAAAGCTTTGTTCAAATTTTGAAATTTGAAATGAGGCAGCGCTCACGTGCAAAGCACGAGAGCGCTCGCGCTAGATGCGCCAGCGCTAAGAGTCAAAGACTCTGAGGCAGCGCTCATGTGCAAAGCACGAGAGCGCTGGCGCTAGATGCGCCAGCGCTAAGAGTCAAAGATTCTGAGGCAGCGCACACGTGCAAAGCACGAGAGCGCTGCGCCAAGTGCGCCAGTGCTAAGAGTTAAAGACTCTTAGGCAGCGCTCACGTGTAAAGCACGAGAGCGCTAGCGCCAGGTGCGCTAACACCAAGAGTCAAAGACTCTGATGCAGCACTCACGTGCAAAGCACGAGAGTGCTAGTGCTGGAAATAAATGTTCCCCACCCTTGGATCAAAGATCCAACAAAGATGACTAAAAATTATCAGATTACCTCTGAAAATTAGAGCACCGTTGGATCAAAGATCCAATGGAGATTAAAAATTACCAAGATACAGAATAAGTTCTGTATGGGAAAAGATTTTCCCAATCTTGTTAAAAATAAGAAGATTGTCTTCTGTAAAACAGAAGCCCTAGGATCAAAGATCCAATGGTGGGAACATCCCCAAATCAATTAGAAAAAAGATCTCTTTAACTGATTCAAAAAATCAGCCTCCCCTATATAAAGGACCCAAGACTTCAAGTCTTAGAAGGAGGAACCCCCCCCTCCACAAACTTTGAGAAATTTCAAAGAGAAGAGCAAGCTCTCGGAAGAAGAATTTCTTCAAGGTAAATAAAACAGAGAGATAAAATCATCTCGTAAAAAGAAGAAGAACCTAATTCTTCTTCAAGATCATAGATCTATAAGAAAGATGTCTTTCACAAAAAGAGATCATAACATCTCATCATGAAAGGGGAGGAGAAAAGAAATTAATTTTCCATAGATCACAGATCCACAAAGACAGGGTCTTTCATAAAAACAGAAGAGATTGTAAAATCTCCTATTAAAATAAGAACTTTATTTTTAAACCCACGAGACAAAGTCTCTTATAAACAAGAATTTAATTCTCAGAGCGTAGAACTGATCAAAGTTGCCTAAAAAGAGCCTTAGTAGCTCAGCGCCTCAGCGCTCCTAGCGCTCCAATTTAAAGAAGCGCCTCAGCTCTCTAAGACTAGCGCTCAGCGCCAAGTGCACCACGTACTTCTCACGTGTGTGCTATTTCACAAGGAGCGATCTGCACTCACTTACTGGCGCTCAGAACCAAGCGCACCATGTGCTCATCACGTGTGCGCTCTTTCACAATGAGCGCTCTGCACTCATTAACTGGCGTTCAGCGCCAAGCGCGCCACGTACTCCTCACGTGTGCGCTATCTCACAGGAAGCGCCTTAGCGCTCTAAATCTGGCGCTCAGCGCCACGTGCTCCTCATGTGTGAGCTGAGGGAACACAAAGTGTTCTTTAAATAAAAGCCCCAGAGCCATAATGAGTGCTCAGCACTCAATAAAAGACAAAAATGTTGTCAGAACCCAAACCAATGCACAACATTGTTAAATGAAAAAAGACTGAGCCTAATTAAATGTTCAACATTTTAACTGAATGGGCCGAACCCAAGTTGGCCACAGATCCCTAATTGAACCCATATGCTCATAAATCTTTGATCTTAGTCCCAAACTTGACTACAGATCTCCCAACCGACATTGGTTCAAGGGTACATCTCTTCATACCTCTGATATATGTCGTTGTAATTCTTCAACGTCTTCAGAGAGATGGAGGGTGCCAATAACCAATAACTTTTGGTGCATCCCCAAATGGTTGAACCAAAACCACACAGACTATGACATCTTTAAACTATACTATGATGTCCCTAAACTTTACGGACTGTGGGGTCCTTAAACTCATGGACTGTGATGTCCTTACACTTTATGGACTGTGAGGTCCTTAAACTCATAGACTATGATGTCTTTAAGCTTTACAGACTATGATGTCTCTAAACTCCATGGACTATGATGTCCTTAAACTTATGGACCACAATGTCCCTAAACTAAAACAATAGAGCCCAAATGCTCTTTTGTTGGATCTAAATGATCCTGTTGAGTAGATCTTAGTTTAGAATTAGACTAACGTATCATCAACAAATGTTTGAGTTAATCTTAGTCTAAAACAAGACTAACGATCCTTAAACCCAACCCAAACCCAAATCTAAGAAAATACGGATTTGGACTAATCCACGCCCTACGGGCGACAACATAAATTAGTCTCCGTATACGATCCACGAGCAACCGAAAATAAAACAAACATACACGACATGAAGTGACCATCTGGAGAAGGAGAAAGTTGTTACCGCGATGCGGTAGCATAATTAACTGCAGGGGCTTGCGCCTGTAGGGAAGAGTGTCCCCACAATAAAAAAAAACCCTCACAATGAGGGGGAATCTGACAAAGTCTGCTACATCGGCCGCATCCGTCCAAACCTTCGATACATGGTGCCATAAATCAACTTGGCATCTTCGGAGAGGTGGATGGATAAAACCAAATAGCATTTGCCCCCAAAATTCAGGCCTGACGTCCCAACGTCCTGGTCGCGTCTTTTCGGCAGAGAACGGATTCTGGCATGACCGGTGGGACCTTTTCCTCTTTCCACTCCACACTTCGTGTGTCGTGCTCGCGAACGAATTGCGGTTTGATATGGTTGCCCCTGGATTCGAGGTACTAAGATTTGGTGTCTTACTCCCGTGCAGAGAAAATGGCTTCCAACTGCACTAGCTGTAACAACAACTCCCATTCCGTCCTCGCCGGAGGAGTGACTTATGGGTCCCAAGTGGCCTCCATTTTCGCCATGCCAGTGGAACAGGTGACTCAGGACACCACTGGACTGTTCTTCGGGACCATGCTCCCACCAATGAGCTTCAACGCCCCCACAGCCATCGCAAGAAGCTCTAAAGAAGTCGGTCTTCGATCGGCTTGCAACTATCGTGGCCCCTGTCAATGGGTCGCCCAAATCCAACACCTCGGTCTTTAATAGACTGGGCCAAAGCTCTAATGGGTCCGTGAAAAAGCCCGCAATACCTGAAGGGTTTATCCCGAAACGGATATCCATCCCTGCTCCAGTAAATGAAGTCATCAGAGAGATTTCTCCTACTAAGGGGTCGGTCTTCACAATACTGGCCGTTCCAACTCCCGCTCCAGGCGAAGTCACCAAGGTTGCTTCCCCTGCTCGAAATTCTGCCTTCGACAGGTTGACCATCCTTTCTCAGCAGACGTCAGTCTTTGATAGGCTGGCACCAACAACAACCCTTCACCAAAACTGGGGGCATGAAGAAGCTACCCCGACAACGGAAACGATCCCATCTACAAGGCGTGCTCGAAGTCGCCACTGGCACCGAGTAAGGAAAGCTAGGGGCAGTTCCCCCTCTGGATTGACTCCACCAGCTCCGATGGTGGAAATTGATGCTGCTGTTGTTAGTTATGTATATGCCCTAGAGGCCATTGTTGTACATATGATGTATATTATAGTGGATGCTTGGATATATATAGAGAGGACTTTCTTGCTCGATATGATAGTATGCTATCTGTTTGCTCTTTGTCTTAACATGTTGACTTATATTGGGTTACTTTCTTACTCTCACGTGTTGATAAAGCCCTTAGGATATGTACTTGACTACTAGGACTATGATGAAGATCATACTAGTGGGGCCAGGTAGTCCATAAGTACATCCTATAACCGTTCCTAGCCGAGGGTGTATCGAGATAGGGCATCGATACTCTAAGGTACACTAGCGTATACGCATCATGACCCATATGATGAGCGATGGATGATCCCACATGCATTTGTGCGACATCAAAGATGGTATACGGGTGCTCAGTGGAGACTGGGTACACTGAACGAACTCGCCGAGAACTCCTTGTTGGTATTATACCTATCGTCATATAGCAGTTCTCTGGTGACACTGGTACAGGTTAGTCTGTAGACCTGAGATCATTATAGAGTCTTGTGTGATTCCCACTATGCTTTGATTTCCACCTTACCACGTTCAAGAGAACGTGAAAAACGGTGGCTTTTGGGTACAGTCCCGAATCACATGGAGGCAATGAGCGATAGGAGGGGTTTCGTCTCTCCCGGTATTGGGGGTTGATGTTGCGCTGTGTTCGATTGGCTATAACTAGAAGTCCCTGGCCAGGGATGATATAGAGATATACTGGTAAGTATTATCAGTAGTTTCTCGACCCGTTATGAGCCTCACATTGTTGGGGTAAAAATTTACACCCCGGTTGACCAAGTCAAAATCAAAGTCAACCCAAAGCTAAGTGGGCCCAAGCCCAGATCCAGTGGGCCCATGCCCGGGTCGAGCCCGAACATGAAGCGGCCGGCCTCCCCTCATGCCAAGATAAAAATTTTGTAATAAATAATTTTGTTGCATTTCTTTTATTTTATTTTATGGATAAATGTAAGAAAAATAGGCATAAAGCCAAATTTTTGTAAAACCCATAGCTTATGTGCAAAAAGAAATGGCACATGAGCCATGGGATAGGCAAAATGCCATTTTGTGAAGCCCAAGGGGCTATGTGTAAAGTGTATGGCCTATAAAGACAGATAATGAAAATATCCCAACAACTTTTTCTCTCTCCAAAAAAAAAGTTTCAGATCTGAGATCTTTCTTCCTTCTTCAAGGTTCCGAAACCTTCTTCTTTTTTTTGAATTAAATCAAGAGTTCTACTCTCCTTTTTATAAAATAAATTAGTTTTTCACCACAAAACCCATCAAGGGGAACTCAGATCTTCCATTAGATCTCAAAAAGGAATGATTTTCAAAATTCCATATCTCTAGATCTTCAAGATCCAGCCAACAGAGGAGGAAGAAGAAGAACCCATTTTCCCAACCAAAACATTTTTCTTTTTTCAGGAGTTCAACTCCACTAATTTCTCTTTCGAGAGTTTTTGGGGGCTAAAAGCCCTCTTTTCCTCCAGCGGGCAGCGCTCGTGCGCAAAGCGACCACGTGCCGACACGTGGCGCGCGCGCTTGCGCACCAGCGCGATGCGCAAAGCGCCTACGTGCCGACATATGGCGCGCGCACTTGCGCACCAGCACGCTTGCGCTCCCGCGCACAGCACTCGTGCGCAAAGCGACCACGTGCCGACACGTGGCGTTCGCGCTTGCGCACCAGCGCGATGCGCAAAGCGCCCACGTGCCGACACGTGGCACGTGCACTTGCGCACCAGCACGCTTGCGCTCCAGCGCGCAGCGCTCATGCGCAAAGCGCCCACGTGCCGACACGTGGCGCGCGCGCTTGCGCTCCAGCGCGCAGCGCTCATGCGCAAAGCGCCCACGTGCCGACACGTGGCGCGCGCGCTTGCGCACAGCGCTCATGCGCAAAGCGTCCACGTGGCGCACGCGCTTGCGCTCCTGTGCGCAGCGCTCATGCGCAAAGCGCCCACGTGCCGACACGTGGCGCGCTTGCGCCTGAGCGCACAGCACCTAAGCGCACAGTGCCCAAGGTGCTGCCCCACGCATCCTTTGGATTCCTTTTCCCCTTTATTCATATATATATGTATATATATACATTTGTATACAAATGTACACATACACATACTCCGCAACATTCTCCCCCTCCAAAAAATTTTCGGGCCGGGGTGCTGCCCCGAACCCCGCAAGGGGGCTGCTAGCCCTCTTGACCCCCAGCCCGCTATCCGGGTAGCGGGACCCCCGTAAAAACTCTGTGTGGCTCCCGATATATCCAAAAAACCCCTTTCAAAACAGAACACACGCGCACTGCATATTGAGTTCGCATGACCAGTTTAATCCGTCAATCGGAGGTTCCCTCGCTCCAAAGGCGAGGGGTAATTAACGGCAGCTTAGTCCGCGGCTGCCGGAGATTCGGATCCCCATGATCATTAAACCCCAGCCTACCTTAGGCAGGGGGAATCTGTAATGCGCCTGATTAGCGTGCGCGTATTCCCATCTCAATGGGGTGACGAAAAACACCCTACAGATTCTGGCACGCCCGGTGGGACCAATCTCTCCTCCCATATTTCGGGTTAAACGTTCATGCGAACTCAATCAGTATACATATCGATTGCTTATACTGAAATGATGTTTTTTTTCCCGTACAGCAATCAACCTTCGACGACAATGTCTCCCCAGACGAATTCAACTTCCAATGCGACCCCGATTCCGTACGTGGTCAAGATCAACGCTCGTGTGGTTCTCCCCGCAAGCCTCAGTCGACAGTGGGAGGAACCACCCCGCCAGTTTGGCTATATCATCATCTACCCTGCCGGAAGCGCTCATCTGGCAGAGATCCCGGCGGAACAGGTGGCCAAGCCGGTCTCAAGAGGTAAGAGGCCGAATGTCGTGATCGCCAAGGCACCACAACCGAAACTTAAGATGGTGTCTGAACGAGTCCCTGGCGCTCTAGCTGGGGGCAAGACTTCCGATGCGAAGGGCAACGTTCAATGTTACGTACGAGCTCAGGCGATGACTCCAACAAATGCACAATCGGGCGTATTTCCAAGGCCCTCCATCAATCGGTCTGAGGCGTCTTCCTAAAGAGCCGAAGTCCGCCAGGTGCTTAGAACAGAAAAGTTAAGGCAGAAGCGGCTCAGGTATCGAGCCAACAAGAGGGCCAAGGCTTCGGCCAAATGGAATCGTGTGAAGTTCCAAGAGCGGGGTCGCCCCGCGACGACGGCTGAGTCGGACGTAAGAATCAGCAATTCCTTCGAGCTTCTGAAGTGGGTTAAGAAAAACGCCATGACCGCCAGAATCAAGAAGACAGCGGTCCGAACAGTGCCACAAAGAGACGTGTCCCGGCCCCAACAGAAAAAGTATGATACTGTCTCTTCAAGAGTCTATTAAGAACTCTGTGCCGCACGAAAGCAGCGGGGCAAACCCAGAAAAGAAGTGCCGGCACCATTCAAGAACCTGGTTGGGCCAGCCGCCTTCAATCGACTACCAGCTACCGAAGCAAGGGGGTCAAGACAGCGATCCATGAAATCAGCCGCCGATGATAGAAAGGCGGCTGGATATATCATCCATACGGTCTATATGGCAGGCGGGCGCCCCAGCGACAACCTTCGCAGCAAAAGCAAGGACAGGGCCACCACATCCCAAGCCCAATCTAGCCTGAATGTGGTTGCCTCCGCCCAAGAACAGCCGCCCCCGCTGGATGAAGAAAACCCTCTCGATGAGGATGATAGGCAGATAGACCCCTCGGTCCATGTAGAGTCAAGCTCGGACAGCGAGGAAGAGCCGACTTTCCGCCCCAGGACTGCGGAGCAGGAGCTGCTTCAAGAGCTTCGAAAACAGCTCAGGAGCAAAGATAAAGAGATGGCCAAGCTCTATTCAAAGATTGACGACTTAACGAACGTGGTGATGCAGCTTACGGCTCAAATTGTTCGAGCGCCTCCCAATCAGGCACAAGACGCTACTAATCAGCCGGGTGATGACAATCCGAGGCAACCAATGCCGGTTCCTTTGGGACCGAGACTGGTCGAGCCACATGAAAGCCGGCCACACTCCGCTTCTAGGGACGCCTTGGCCCCAGATAGCACTATCCCGCTAACACGGGACCGGATAATGGATTTGGTCACCAGCAAGGTTAAAACATTGGTGGCCGAAGCTGAAGCTCAGAAAGAAATCGGCAGTAGTGGACGGCCATATCCCGCGCAGTACGATCTAATTGAGTTCCCGAGTGGCTACATCATTCCTAAGTTCGGAAGATTTGATGGAACGGGGAATGCAAACCAGCACGTCGCCCACTTCAAAGCATCGTGCGGAAATACAGGGGGCAATGACACGCTCCTTCTTCGTCAGTTTGTCAACAGCCTGACCGGCGTCGCCTTCGACTGGTACGCGAGCATACCAGATGGGTCCGTCATTACCTTCGCCCAAATGGAGTCTCTGTTCCGGCAAAGGTTCATGAGCGTCAGTGATAAAATCTCCATTGCCGACCTTGTGAGGACCAAGCCGGGGAAGAATGAAAGCAACACCGACTTTATCGCCCGATGGCGTAATCTCACAGTCAAGTGCGAACCGCCGCTGGAGCAGGACCAGTCCGTCAGCCTTCTCATTGGGAACCTCAGCAATTGGATGGTCCCATTCTTGTGTACAGCGGGCCTCAAGACATTTCAGGAGCTAACCAAGAAAGTCCAAATGCTAGAACGCTCGAAGCAAGAGTCCCCGCCGGACTCTCAGAGAGACAAAACCTGGAAAAGCAAGCGGGACGACAGCCGTAGAAGCGGGAGTTCCAGCAGTACCAATGTCTTCAATGCCTCCGACAATGAAGAAAAGCGAAGGGCGGGCGAATCCAAAACCAACCGGTCTCGAAAGCCATTGCTGGGAGGAAACGGGCCTTCCCTAGAGGAGAAAAAGAACAAGGTTTACTCTTTCAGAAGGGACAAGGTCCGCAAGATATTTAAAGATGCCTTGAACAACGGCCTACAATTGCCGGAGTCGAAAAGACCCCAAGAAGCAAAAATGACCGACAATCCTCTGTATTGCCCGTACCACCGAGTAGTGAGCCATGCGATCGAGGATTGCTATATCTTCAAAGACTGGGTCGAGAAGCAGTACAAGGCTGGAGAGATCGAGCTGTCCAAAAGCGTGTTGGTGAACAATCAAGTTGCAACCACCAACTTTATACAGACAGAAACTGAAGCCTTCTGGGAGCAGACAGCCGAACCCGCTGCCTTGAGCAATGAAACGGACTCATCGCGGCCTCCATGGAGTATGCACATATCTAATAAAACGAAGAAGATGATAAAGCTACTTCGGAAAGAACCCAGGACGGAATGGGAAGGGCAGAAGAAGCCTACCAGTCCAGCTGCCAATGCGGCTCCATCAAGCTCAAAATCCAAGAAGCTCAAGAAGAAGAAAAGTGCAGCTCGGCGCGAAAAAGAGTCTGCGGGGAGATCGACCATTCAAAAATATATCGATTCCCTCGAAGAATATGAACAAAAGGAAAGAACATTGATTCAATTGAAGGAGTTCTTCCCTGTACAAGAGGCTGAAATTCTGGAGGAGTTAGAAGAAGACTCCAATGAAGAAATCCCAGTAGTGACCTGCTACGCCATCCATCTTGGCAGTGATTCCGAGGATGAGCTCTGTTTTCCTGAAGAGGACGAGGAGCTCGCCATAAAGGCCAATCAAATCCAGCTCAGAAGCGGCAGGGCTCTACCGCCAAATCAGGGCAACGCCCCGAAAGGGAAGGAAAAACAAGTCGCTAATGAAGAAGATGGCAGAGAACCGACTGATGAAAACATAAGTCCTTCCTCGGTGGACTATAATGTCTTGGCACATCTCCGGAAGCATCCGTCTCTCCTGAGCATCTACAACGCCTTGGTCCTATCTAAGGAGCTTAGAGATGTTCTCATTCACGCTCTACAAAACCCCGAGCGGTATCAGGCTCACTTTGCGGAAATTAATATGAAAGAAGCCCAGCACGCTCTGCATGCCGCCGCAGTCACATTTAAGGATGAAGACTTGCTACTGGGAACGGCTGAGCATAATCGGCCACTTTACGTGACCGGGTACAGCGACGGAGATCGAATTAATCGCATATTGATTGATCCGAGGTCCTCAGTGAACATCATGAACTTGCGAACTCTGAAGAGTTTGTCAATGGACGTCCGACACCTGTCAAGGGAAAGGATTGTCATTCAAGGCTTCAACCAAAATTGCCAGCAAGTTCTGGGGTCTATAGCTTTGCCAATCAAATTCGGGGATCTGCAAACTGAAGCTAAGATATACGTGATCGACGCCGACACGTCTTATAAGATTCTCTTGGGGCGGCCGTGGCTCCACGATTACGGCATCATTCCGTCAACTCTCCATCAATGCATGAAGTATACTAAAAATGGCGAAGAAAGACGCATTGACGGAGACATCCAGCCGTTCGGTGTGCATGAAGTCCGATATGAAGATTCTCGGTACTTTACGAACCACCAAAATGCTAAGCCACAACTGACTGAGGATAGAACGGCCCCAAGACTCAAAAGAAAATCTGCGCCGCCTGTCACTTTCAAAAGCAAAAATACCCAAGTGCGCCCGCATTTCGGCAGCGACACTGATGAGTCCGACGCTGGAAGCCCGTCCTTCCGTAAAACTCGCCCATGTTTCGGCAGCGATACGGATGAATCTGTTACTGAAGGCCCATCTAGCAGCAAAGTCCGCCCTCATCTTGGCAGTGACACTGAAGAGTCATAAGAAGAGGACTTGCCGTGCAACAGCTGTGCGGATTGGCCCCCCATGCAGCAAGCAAAACTACGAGAGACCTTCAAAGTCACAGAAGGGTCCCTGGCAATCACAAGGGTTCCGGAACGGATGTGCAAAGAGCTCGACGCATTGTCAGTCTCTACCGTGGACCAGCTGAAAACTTTCTACGTGCTCGGGAGGAAAAATGGACAGAAGGGCATCCTGTTTTACAGGTCAAACCCCGTTGTGCACCCGGACGATCTTTCTGTCGCGTGCCTTCCCTATGAGAGAGGCATAAGAGCCGTCCTCAATCCCAGATACTATGCGCCCAAGATGCGGGAATACTTTAAGAAGTGCGGATGCCGGTTATATCAAACGGAGTCCGAAGCAAAGTTTTACGAAGGGCTATGGTATCCGCCCCAGGTCCGAGCACTCATCGATGGACGAATTCCAGATAGACGGGGCATAGGCTACATTCAACCTGATTCCAAAGCGTGCTACATGATCCATGTTGGTGCGGCCAGCGAAAGATCAAATGATGACGACGAGATAGCCGAGCCAGAAGAAGCTCCTCAAGAGCTCGAAGATGGCGGACAAGCAACCTTTGACGAGCTAACCGAGATTGACTTAGGAACGCCCGATAATCCAAGGCCGACCTACATCAGCTCACTCTTGTCAGAGGAAATGAAAGCGCAGATAATTGCCCTGCTGCATGAGTTCGTCGACTGCTTCGCGTGGACATACAAAGAAATGCCTGGCCTTTCCCCTGAAGTGGCCGTACATAAGTTGGCTATATCTCCTGATGCTAAGCCAGTCAAACAAGCTCCTCGAAGAATGAGAAGGGAACTAGAAGAAAAGGTCATCGAGGAAACTAAGAAACTCATCGATGCCGGTTTCATCAGGGAAGAGAAATATGCAGACTGGATCGCATGCATGGTCCCAGTGAAGAAGAAAAATGGGCAGATCCGAGTTTGTGTCGATTTCAGGGACCTCAATAAGGCATGTCCTAAAGACGACTTTCCGCTACCGGTCATGGAAATGATGGTCGATGACACCTCAAATTACGAACTGTTCACCTTTATGGACGGCTCGTCTGGATACAATCAGATCAAGATGTCGCCTGAGGATGAGAAGCACACAGCATTTCGAACCCCGATCGGAATATATTGCTACAAGGTAATGCCATTCAGACTGAAGAACGCTGGTGCTACATATCAAAGGGCGATGACTAATATCTTTGATGACCTAATCCATAAAGTCGTCGAATGCTATGTTGATGATCTGGTCGTCAAGACTAAAGCCAAGGCCGATCATATCCAAGATCTCAGGACCGTTCTCACCAGACTGAGGGAATACGATCTGAAGATGAATCCTCTGAAGTGCGCTTTTGGCGTGTCATCGGGAAAATTCCTGGGCTTCATAGTCCGACATCGAGGGATCGAAGTTGACCCATCAAAGATAAAGGCCATCATGGAGATGCCCCCTCCGAAGAGTCTGACGCAGCTAAGATCTTTTCAAGGCAAGCTTGCTTATATACGGAGGTTTATCTCAAATTTATCAGGGAGATGTAGGCCCTTCTCAAAGATCATGAAGAAAGGGGCTCCTTTTATCTGGGATGCCGAATGTCAAGCAGCGTTCGAAAGTATTAAACAATACTTGTTGCACCCTCCAGTGCTGGCCGCTCCCATTCCAAATAAACCGCTGATTCTCTACACTGCCGCGCTGGACGAGTCACTCGGTGCACTCCTTGCCCAGAATAACGAGGAAGGAAAAGAAAATGCCCTCTACTACCTCAGTCGAACTCTAGTCGGGGCGGAACACAACTACTCCCCAATCGAAAAGCAATGCCTGGCTCTAATATTTGCTGTGAAGAAGCTGAGGCACTATTTGCTCGCTCATCAGGTTATGCTGATCTCCAAGGTCGACCCGCTCAAATACTTGATGACCAAAGCAAGCCTAGTCGGCAGAATGGCAAGATGGGCTATCATGCTACTTGAGTTTGACATAGTTTACACTCCTCAGAAAGCAGTAAAAGGGCAAGCTCTTGCAGACTTTCTCGCTGCTCATCCCATACCAGAAGGATCGCCGCTAAATTGTGAGTTACCCGACGAACAAGTGCTGCACCTCGAGGAAGATGAGCCATGTTGGGAGCTCTACTTCGATGGAGCCTCGTCAATAAGGACCTCCAGTAAATCAAGCGTCCCGGAGATAAAAGCAGGGATAGGATTGGTGTTCATTACACCATCAATGGGAACCCTACGGCGTTCTTTTGCTCTCACTGAGCCTCGGACAAATAATGAAGCTGAGTATGAAGCTCTGATAGCTGGTTTGGAGCTTGCCGTAGAAATGGGAATCCGTCGGCTACGAGTCTACGGTGACTCCCAGCTCGTCGTCAGCCAAGTAAGCGGCGACTATAAGATATACAAACCCAAGTTAGCTCGGTACAGAGGTCGAGTGGTGGAACTCATGAAACGGTTCACTCATATTGAACTAACGAGAGTCCCTAGAGCGTTGAACGGAAAGGCTGATGTACTCGCTCGCTTGGCCAAGGAGCTGGCTGATCCTGACATGGACGAAATTCTGATCACAGTCAGGAGCCGGCAAATTCTACCCCCAGTCTCTCTACGAGAAGAGGAAAGCGCGGAACAAAAGAGCAGTCCTGCGGGAGAAGCTTCGATCATCCAAGACGAGCCCGATTGGAGAGAACCCTTCATAGAGTACCTCCGATACGACAAGCTGCCCGAAGAAAAATCTGCGAGGATTCAGCTGAAGAAAAGAGCTCTCCGATACGTGTTTGTAAATGACACGTTATACCGCAGGTCATATGACCAACTCTGGCTCAGGTGTCTCTCATTAGCCGAAGCCCAAAAGGTCATGAAAGATGTCCACTCGGGCGTTTGCGGTGCTCACCAATCTGGCCCCAAGATGCGACTTCAAATCAAACGGCTTGGGTATTACTGGCCCACCATGATACGGGATTGCGGAGAGCATGCAAAGAAATGTTATATCTGCCAAATTCACGGTGATTTTATTCACAAGCATCCCAACCCATTGCATCCTACAGTGGCGTCGTGGCCCTTCGAAGTTTGGGGCACCGACATTGTTGGCCCAATTGATCCTCCGTCATCTAAAGGCCACCGGTTCATACTGGCCGCGACAGACTACTTCTCCAGATGGGCTGAAGCTGTCCCGCTAAAAGAAGTTAAGACAAAGGACATTCTGACATTCTTCCAGCATAATATTCTATACCGCTTCGGTACACCAAAAAGAATCATTTCTGACAACGGGCCTTCTTTCAAGAGCTTCAATGTCTCAAGGTTCGCTACTCAGCACAAGATAGACTGGAGATATTCCTCCATCTATAATCCAAGAGCCAATGGGCTAGCCGAAGCCTTCAATAAGACTCTATGCAAGCTCCTGAGGAAAAATGCTTCAGCCAACAAAAGAGACTGGAATCTCAAGCTTCACGAGGTATTGTGGGCATATCGTACCATGCACCGTACTCCAACTCAGTCCACTCCATACTCATTGCTCTTCGGAGTGGAGGCGGTCCTCCCCCTCGAAGTCGAAGTTCCAAGCTTAAGAATGGCCGTTCAGCATGAGTTGACAGAAAAGGAAAACGTGCTCCTTCGACTTGAAGAACTCGATGCCCTCGAAGAAAAGAGGCTCGTGGTGCAGCAAACTCTGGAGCTATACCGAGCCCAAATGTCACGGGCCTACGACAAGATAACCCGTCTCCGCGCTTTCAAGAAAGGTGAATTGGTGCTGGTCCTCAAAAGACCGATCATCCCCAATCGACATGCCAAGGGAAAATTCGAGCCGAACTGGGAAGGACCATACGTCATCGAGAAAGTGTTCGACGGAGGATCCTACCAACTAATAAGTGCCGAGGGAGAAAGGCCCATGCCACCCATCAATGGCCGATATCTCAAGAAATACTACACATGAATGCTCCAAGTCGCAGGCGAATTGAGCACATCAGCCCTACGGTCTGGATCAGACATCCTGCAAAACCTTATACAATCCACGGGCGTAAATGACCCCTATTTCTCCCAAATCCTGCCGGCGAGACTACTTTAAAGTCCCACCAGCGGCAAAAAAAAAAGGGGAGAAGAAATAAACGGTATGTCCACAAGCAAAATGGGCACGGATAAAAACCCGAAAGGGCTCCATGAGTAAAAACAGCAGGACTACCGGCGAGTCTGTGAAAACCCGAAAGGGCGCAAACTCGTGAAAAGAGATGAAATACACTCGCAAAGTCCTCTCGACCTTGTGAGGAGAAAACCCCTGCGTGAGATCCTTACGACTCACAAAGGAGCAACACACTTAGGAATCCTCACGATTCCTAAGGAGAAAATACACCTGCGGGATCCTTACGACTCGCAGGGAGAAAATGCTTTTATGGGACCCTCACGGCCCATAAAATTGAAAAGCCTTAGGTGATAGGGACCCAAACCTGTCTCCTAAGCCATCGTTCCCCAACGGGCAACGGCAAATGATGAGTCGCTCCTGGCATTTCGCTTCAGTGTTAGCGGTGCTGATGCCGACCAAAAACCCAAATCCCAAGTCCTCTCAAGGCAAATGATGAGTTGCTCCTGGCATTATTCCAGTGCAGCAATGCTGATGCAAAAAAAAAAGATTCAAATTCCAAGTCCCCAAATAGCGAATGATGAGTCACTCCTGGTACCATATTCCAGTGCAGCGATGCAGACGCCAACCAAATTCCAAATCCCATACCCCGACGGCGAATGATGAGTCGCTCCTGGTACCATGTTCCAGTGCAGCGATGCAGACGCCGACAAAGTCCCGAAATTTTTCCGGCCCTACGGTCTGGATCATACATCCTGCAAAACCGTATACAATCCACGGGCGTAAAACAATTCCAATTTCTCCCAAATCCTCCCGGGGCAAATGATGAGTTGCTCCTGGCATTACTCCAGTGCAGCAATGCAGATGCCAAACAAAAACCAAAATCCCAAAATCCTCTCCATGACAGATGATGATTCGCTCCTGGTACCATATTCCAATATAGCGATGCTGATGTCAACCCAAATCAAAATCAACAGGTCAACTTCCACTCCGACACCGCGGAAAGCGGGGCGAGTCAGAATCCAATCTCGACACCGCAAGAAGCGGAGCAAGTCAAGTCTACCCCTGGCACTGCAAGAAGCAGAGCAAGTCAAATCAAGTCGCATCGACCGTCCAAGTAGTAAAAAGGGCAGCATCGACCATCCAAGTCGTAAAAAGGGCAGCACCGACCATCCACGTCGCAAAAAGGGAAGCATCGACCGTCCAAGTCGCTAAAAGGGCAGCATCGACCGTCCAAGTCGCTAAAAGGGCAGCATCGACCGTCCAAGTCGCAAAAAGGGCAGCATCGACCGTCCAAGTCGCAAAAATGGCAGCACCGACCGTCCAAGTCGCAAAAAGGGCAGAACCGACCGTCCACGTCGCTAAAAGGGCAGCATCGACCGTCCAAGTCGCAAAAAGGGCAACACCGACCGTCCATGTCGCAAAAAGGGCAGAACCGACCGTCCAAGTCGCTAAAAGGGCAGCACCGACCGTCCAAGTCGCTAAAAGGGCAGCACCGACCGTCCACGTCGCTAAAAGGGAAGCAACGACCGTCCAAGTCGCTAAAAGGGCAGCACCGACCGTCCACGTCGCTAAAAGGGAAGCAACGACCGTCCAAGTCACTAAAAGGGCAGCACCGACCGTCCAAGTCGCAAAAAGGGCAGCGCAGGATTCCTACAAAGCGGGAACCAGATAACTCTGGGCCAGGGAAAACGTCTATCACGGACACTCCGTCTCGGAGACATGTCAAGCAACGACCGTCCATGTCGTAAAAAGGGCAGTGCCAGCTTCCCAAAAAGCGGGAACAAAATCAAGTCGCCTCCACGTGAAAGAAGATCCATCAATTTCATGCACACGACCCACATATGTGGTGTGCATTTATTGATGGGGGGCAATTTGTTGGGGTAAAAATTTACACCCCGGTTGACCAAGTCAAAATCAAAGTCAACCACAAGCTAAGTGGGCCCAAGCCCAGATCCAGTGGGCCCATGCCCGGGTCGAGCCCGAACATAAAGCGGCCGGCCTCCACTCATACCAAGATAAAAATTTTGTAATAAATAATTTTGTTGCATTTCTTTTATTTTATTTTATAGATAAATGTAAGAAAAATAGGCATAAAGCCAAATTTTTGTAAAACCCATAGCTTATGTGCAAAAAGAAATGGCACATGAGCCATGGGATAGGCAAAATGCCATTTTGTGAAGCCCAAGGGGCTATGTGTAAAGTGTATGGCCTATAAAGGCAAAGATAATGAAAATATCCCAACAACTTTTTCTCTCTCCAAAAAAAAAAGTTTCAGATCTGAGATCTTTCTTCCTTCTTCAAGGTTCCGAAACCTTCTTCTTTTTTTTGAATTAAATCAAGAGTTCTACTCTCCTTTTTATAAAATAAATTAGTTTTTCACCACAAAACCCATCAAGGGGAACTCAGATCTTCCATTAGATCTCAAAAAGGAGTGATTTTCAAAATTCCATATCTCTTGATCTTCAAGATCCAGCCAACAGAGGAGGAAGAAGAAGAACCCATTTCCCCAACCAAAACATTTTTCTTTTTTCAGGAGTTCAACTCCACTAATTTCTCTTTCGAGAGTTTTTGGGGCTAAAAGCCCTCTTTTCCTCCAGCGCGCAGCGCTCGTGCGCAAAGCGACCACGTGCCGACACGTGGCGCGCGCGCTTGCGCACCAGCGCGATGCGCAAAGCGCCTACGTGCCGACACGTGGCGCGCGCACTTGCGCACCAGCACGCTTGCGCTCCCGCGCGCAGCACTCGTGCTCAAAGCGACCACGTGCCGACACGTGGCGAGCGCGCTTGCGCACCAGCGCGATGCGCAAAGCGCCCACGTGCCGACACGTGGCACGCGCACTTGCGCACCAACACGCTTGCGCTCCAGCGCGCAGCGCTCATGCGCAAAGCGCCCACGTGCCGACACGTAGCGCGCGCGCTTGCGCGCAGCGCTCATGCGCAAAGCGCCCACGTGCCGACACGTGGCGCACGCGCTTGCGCTCCTGCGCGCAGCGCTCATGCGCAAAGCGCCCACGTGCCGACACGTGGCGCGCTTGCGCCTGAGCACGCAGCGCCCAAGGTGCTGCCCCACGCATCCTTTGGATGCCTTTTCCCCTTTATTCATATATATATGTATATATATACATTTGTATATAAATGTACACATACACATACTCCGCAACATTCTCCCCCTCCAAAATATTTTCGGGCCGGGGTAGCGGGACCCCCGTAAAAACTCTGTGTGGCTCCCGATATATCCAAAAACCCCCTTTCAAAACAGAACACACGCGCACTGCACATTGAGTTCGCATGAACAGTTTAATCCTTCAATCGGAGGTTCCCTCGCTCCAAAGGCGAGGGGTAATTAACGGCATCTTAGTCCGCGGCTGCCGGAGATTCGGATCCCCACGATCATTAAACCCCAGCCTACCTTAGGCAGGGGGAATCTGTAATGCGCCTGATAAGCGTGCGCGTATTCCCATCTCAATGGGGTGACGAAAAACACCCTACACACATCAACATGACTTATCGGTTATTGGGGTCTGATGTTTACCACCCCTAGACTGGATATGCGGCATATCAGACGAAGAGACCGGACTATACGGTAGTGTTACTGATTGGATTTGCAGGAGTATATACAGGCTTGCTTGTTGATCTTCTGGTCGCTCAATACCCGGGTGGCTGTTACGTTTAGCTGATCGCTTGCAGCTTGTGGGTGTTTGATATGATCATCACCTACTGCCGGAGTATTGACGAGTCTTTAGAGTCCTACACAGAGGTTTCCTGGCTCAGGCGAAACGGAGTATGAGTACATATGTGATATGTGCAGGTCCGAGAATAATACGTGTATAGGATACCGTATTCTATTCTCGCGATATGGGATACCGACCGGGTATATGTGATATAGCCGGATCATCGGATCAAGTGTTGATTCGATGAAATGATACATTTTATATATTAGTCGGTTATATGTGATATAGCCGGATTATCAGATCAAGTATTCGATAATTTAATGTATAATTATATATGTGATATATTACGTTACATTAACTAATATAAGCTCACTTAAGTAATTCTTTTTCTCATTTTGGATGCATTGATATATATGTGATATATGTTTAATGTATTCTTTTCTTTTGTTACAAAATTATATATATGTGATATGTATAATTGTGACATGCTTGGTTATAAATTCAAATAGGGTTTATGAGAGTTAAACCTTGCAAGGGTTAATGTTAGGGTTTATATTTATCATTAAGTAATTCAAAAATTGTGGATATTTGTCATAATAGATATTTGTTGAAGCTTGTAGTCTTCTTTGACCTTGTCCACTCTTTTTGTCTAGCTTAAGATTTTTATCAACCATAGCTCATGGTTAAGTCTTTACAAGGGTTAAGGATGATATACTTGACCCAAGGTTGCATTTCTAACCACACAACAATTATTCTCATCACTTCATCTTCTTCTTCCTCAAAAGCTTGCTAGCTTTTTCATTTGTGATGAAATAAATTGAGAAAAAGAAAACTAAAGAGAGCTAAATTCCTACTTCATCATCCTCTTCTATACAAGCCATATAGATTAGTGTGTTAGCTTCACTAATTCTGTATTAGTGAAGTGTGAGCTTAAGTCCGTGTTTCCTCGACGTAGATCATCACAGACTTTGAAGACTTCAAGCAAGGATGCATCGTACATCTTGTGGATCCTCTCAAGAGTTTGGGAGCTTATGGATCGCAGCGAAAGTACTACTACTCGGAGCTTTTGAAGCGAAGGAACGGACTACAAAGGTTGTAATCCGTATCACTTATATGTAAAGTAGTTTACATGCATAGTTAACCCTAATTCTCTAGTTCGATTACTTGGTTGGTTTGTTTAGCACCCCAAAAATTTTAATATAGCATATTTGATGCTTGCCAAAACCTTGCTAAGGTGCTAAGATAACCCTACAGTGGTATCAGAGCCAAGCTAGAGAATTAGGCGTTGTCTAGACGAAGTTAGAAGTCCGATCGAACTCCGAAAACCCTAAATTTCCCACTTTCTGGAAATTTTTCAAAAAGTTGAAATTTTTCATGTTAAAAATATTCAGAAAATCATGCAGGGAATTCTATGGACACACCTGAAGAACGAAACCCTAACTCGTCTAAGTGACCGTGGATCCGCGGCCAAAACATGGTTTTGGCGGCGGATCCGCGGCGCCACTTGAGTGGCTTGGGTCGGGCCTTCAGCTGTAGGTCCGTAGGTGATGTAGGATGTTTCTGGTTAACTTTAACTGTGCTCAAGTGTTGAGCTCTCTAGGAATTTTTGGGAATTCGTTGAATCAATCGAATTGTCTAATTTCGCCTAGTTATCTGTGATGATTATGTGTTGCTGTGATATGTTATATTGGATCGTCGTGTCTTGAATAGCCGGGGGTTTTATGTGAGATGAGAGTTTTTATTTTCATTCATGTAAAATTCATTGTATGTAATATTCTTTTATTGGGGCACTTCCGAGTTGAGGATGATGTCACCATTGTTGTATATTATTTACTTTTCCTCATTAGGATAGACCCAAGGTGGGGAGCACACGTAACCGGGTTTCTAGAGTCCAGTGGGAGACCAACTCGAGGAGTCGAGTCGGGTCTCCTAACTCTAGAATTGGTAAGGTTGCTTGCCGCTCTCATAGGGGTCTAGGGATGTGGGTTTGGCTATTCATCACGACCGTGGAATCCGCGTTTTTACTGGCTTAAATAAAACACGGAATTCCTAGTATATCCAATATTTCATATGTGATTCTTCTGCTGCTGATATTCTGTGATGTGATCATTTTATATGCGTGAGACGAATGCTTATACTATATATATATGATATATAAATCTTACTGCTTTCGTTTCTTCTGTAATGCTTAGGAAGCATTTATATGATGGGATTTCATTAATGAGATTAATGAAAGAAAAAGAAACCTAAAAGATGTTGTAGAATAAAATTTATAAAAAAAAAAAGGTAGCTCTAGTTCTTGCTTTGCTTAGCGGTATTCCTTGTAGAATATCCAGCACCTTATTCGATAAGGAAAGAGCCGAGATCCCTTCACCGGGAGTGATCTCTTTAGCGAAACTAGCAGATGCTACAACTCACTCGGTTTTGTTTTTGACTGCTTCTATAGTTCTTGCTTTGGATAGCGGTATTTCTTGTAGAATATCCAGCACCTTATTCGATAAGGAAAGAGCCGAGATCCCTTCACCGGGAGTGACCTCTTTAGCGAAACTAGTAAAAGCCTCAAAAACACTTCTTTTCAAAAATCACTTGTTTCTACAACGATATCAAGTTCATTACGCAAAAGGTTTTCATAGAAACCTGTCGTAGCCCTCCGTCATTTCAAATAAAGACTGTTTAGTATTCGTGCTGCGTTTGTTGGCCTTTGTCAAGGCGTGGTGTACGGTAGCTGACTAGTACTTATCTGCTTAAGCATATGATGCGATTGGATTAGGGTAGTCATATGACCTTGTTGGCCTTTGTCAAGGGTCATACGGGTAGGTTTAATTCAATCGGGAAATGACGGGTTGAACTTGACTAGCATCCTATGGCTTGTTGGCCTTTGTCAAGGTCATAGGGGGTTAGGGGCAAAAGATATTATTGGGAATTTCAAGTGTTGAAATTTGCAATGAGATTGCATACCTTCAATGAGATAGATGGATCCCGATACCCACTACGAGTAAGAGTTACTCCTGGGAGAGTTTTACACATGACAATTAGCCGATCAAGTAGGTGCCTAGAAAGGTGTTAACGGGGTTATGCCTCTGGGAAAACGAGGTTTATTTTAATTAGGTCTGTGTGAAAGAACGGGGAACCTCTCTCAAAGTACCAACACTGACCTGGCTGAAAGATTGGAGAATTTGTAAGGTGTAATTAATCCCGGCTAGTCTTACCTTTTTGAGTTTGAAGGAAGATTTGATAAAAAACAGTGGGAGCAATCCTGATTAGATAAGATAATAATCAATATAATCTTGCAAGAGCATACGCTAAAGTGTTTCCTTCTCTCTCTCTCCAGGTAGCGACCATGTCATGCCTTAATCAAGATAATAATATGGATGTATTGACTGAACCCGCTTATTATACTGAGCATGGGAACGTTGGTTCCGTTCTGTCTTATAACTGTTACAAGACTGAACATGAAATAGGAGAATATCCGGAATCCCAGGCCACCCATTCGAAGAACGAGCATACTGATGCATCTTCTTTGGGAGTGTTAGTTACCGAGAACTGTTTCTCAATTCACTCTGCGTCCTGGGCATTAGATACCAGATCAGGATCCCATATATGAAATATATTGCATGGGCTAAGAAAAGGTAGAGAACTGGGAATGGGTGATCATTCCGTAAGAGTAGGGAATGGTGCAAATGTTGCAGCCAAAACAGTTGGCGAATATCACCTTGTATTACAAAGTGGCAATACATTGATTCTGAACGAATGCTATTACATACCGAACATGATATGCAACATTATATCAGTTTCTTTATTAAGTATAGAAGGATATAGTTTTATAGTACAGGATAATGCTATGAACATCATCCTGAATAAAAAGTTGATTGGATCAGGCTCGTTAAATAATGACATATACGTTCTAAATCAAACTACAGTTCTTAATGTACAAAACACTCACAAGAGGAAGAGTTCAGAAATGAATGAATCCTTCTTATGGCATTGTAGACTTGGTCATATCAATGCGACACGATTGTCTAAGTTGCATAAGGATGGATATTTGAATCTGTTCGAATTATCATCTTATAAAACTTGCCATTCATGTCTCAAAGGCAAGATGACCAAAACTCCGTTTAGTGGACACGGAGAAAGAGTTACAGAACTCTTGGGACTGATACATAGTGATGTATGTGGTCCCATGTCTACACATTCCAAGAATGGTTCCTCGTGCTTCATTACATTCACTGACGATCTCTCAAGATACGGACATGTGTTCCTGTTGAAACACAAGTCTGAAGCTTTTGAGAAATTCAAAGAATATAAACACGAAGTCGAGAACCAAACGAGTAAAAGTATTAAGATACTTCGATCTGATCGAGGAGGAGAATACTTGAGCAATGAGTTCCTGGACTATATAAAAGAGAATGGGATTCTCTCTCAGCTTACTCCTCCTTATACACCACAGCACAACGGTGTATCGGAGCGGAGGAATCACACCCTATTGGATATGGTGCGCTCTATGATGAGCACTGCTGAGTTACCTATTTCCTTTTGGAGTTATGCGCTTGAGACAGCAGCATACCTATTGAATCAAGTTCCATCTAAATCTGTACCTACCACACCATATGAGATATAGAGTGGGAAGAAACCATGTCTTAAACAAGTTAAGATATGGGGTTGTCCGGTCTAGTCAAAAGGCAAAATCCGGACAAACTCGAGGCACGGTCAGTTCTTTGCAAGTTTGTGGGATATCCTAAACATTCACATGGATATCTTTTCTACCACGGCGAAGAACAAAAGGTGTTTGTTTCTCGACATTCCACCTTTTTAGAAAAGGAATTTCTTGCAAAGGAAATTAGTGGCAACGAGGTAGAACTGGAAGAAACTCCGGCTACACAAACTGCAACTGAAGATTTAGTGGAACCATAGGATTCGATAGCTCCCAATGAACTCCAGCTTCTCCGCCGATCTAGTAGGGTTCCTCATCCACCTCAGAGATACTACGGTTTTCTCATAGATGGTGGGAACGAGGATTGCATCATGGAAGATGATGATCCGACTATCTTCGAGCAGGCCATCACGAGTGGGGACTCTGTGAAATGGCTGGATGCAATGCGATCTGAGATGGAATCTATGTACACCAACAAAGTATGGACTTTGGAAGTTGCTCCTAAAGGGGTAAAACTCATTGGGAGCAAATGGATCTTTAAGAAGAAACATGGTGTAGATGGAAAAGTTGAGACTTTCAAAGCTAGACTTGTTGCAAAGGGTTTTCGTCAACGACCTGGTGTGGATTATGATGAAACCTTTTCTCCAGTGGCTATGCTTAAGTCGATCCGGATCTTACTTGCCATTGCTGCATACTATGAGTACGAAATCTGGCAAATGGATGTTAAGACCGCCTTTCTAAATGGTGATTTGGAAGAGTGCATGTACATGACTCAGCCAGAGAGCTTCGTAGACAGTGGGAGCAGCAGAAAGGTGTGCAAGCTGCTTAAATCCATCTATGGGTTGAAGCAGGCATCGCGAAGTTGGAACATATGTTTTGATGTGGTAGTCAAAAAGTTTGACATCATCAAAAACATAGATGAACCTTGTATATACAAGAAGGTGGCAGAGAGTAAGGTTGGCTTCCTCGTATTGTACGTGGATGACATACTCTTGATAGGAAATGATGTTCCTATGCTGCACTCGGTCAAGCTCTTCTTATCACAAAGATTCTCAATGAAAGATCTAGGTGATGCCTCCTGCATTTTAGGAATTAAGATCTATAGAGATAGATCTAGACGGATACTGGGATTGTCTCAATCCAGGTACATTGACACCATACTAAAGAGGTTTAGTATGGAAGAATCCAAGCGTGGGAATTTACCCACGATCTCTGGACTCACTCTCTCCAAAGAGATGTCTCCTAAGACTGATTTGGAGAGAGCTCGCATGCAAGGGATACCCTATGCTTCGGCAGTAGGCTCTATCATGTACGCGATAATATGTACCAGACCCAATGTAGCATACTCACTAAGTGTAGTGAGTAGGTATCAAGAAGATCCTGGAGAGGATCACTGGACAGCTATGAAGAACATTCTGAAGTACTTGAGAAGGACTAAGGAGATGTTCTTGGTGTATGGTAACGGAGAACTCCAGGTGGATTCCTTTACCGATTCGAGCTTCCAGAGTGATAAGGACGACTCTAAGTCGCACTCGGGTTTTGTCTTTACCCTCAATGGAGGGGCGGTGTGTTGGAAGAGTTCCAAATAGGAAACCGTGGAAGACTCGACGATGGAGGCTGAATACATCGCTGCCAACGATGCTGCCAAAGAGGTTGTCTGGATGTAGAAGTTCATCACCGAACTTGGTGTGGTTCCGTCCATTGAGCATCCAATACATTTATATTGTGATAACAATGGAGCTGTGGCTTTGGCCAAGGAACCCAGATCTCATCAGAGATCCAGGCATATTCTGAGGTGGTATCATCTGATCCGGAAGATAGTTGATCGCCGGGAGATCGATGTCGGGAGAGTAGATACGAAGGACAACACTGCAGATCCATTCACAAAGGCCATTCCCAAGATACAATTTGAGAGACTCTTCGGGATGTTGGGTATGAGATACTACAACGGCAGGCCTTAGTGCAAGTAGGAGATTGTTAGTTGTGTATATGCCCTAGAGGCCATTGTTGTAAATATGATGTATATTATAGTGGATGCTTGGATATAAAGAGAGAGGACTTTCTTGCTCGATATGATAGTATGCTATCTGGTTGCTCTTTGTCTTAACATGTTGACTTATATTGGGTTACTGTCTTACTCTCACATGTTGATAAAGCCCTTAGGATATGTACTTGACTACTAGGACTATGATGCAGATCATACTAGTGGGGCCAGGGTAGTCCATAAGTACATCCTATAACCGTTCCTAGTCGAGGGTGTATCGAGATAAGGCATCGATACTCTAGGGTTGACTAGCGTATACGCATCATGACTCATATGATGGGCGATGGATGATCTCACATCCATTAGTGTGTGACATCAAAGATGGTATACGGGTGCTCAGTGGAGACTGGGTACACTGAACGGACTCGCCGAGAACTCCTTGTTGGTATTATACCTATCGTCATATAGCAGTTCTCTGGTGACACTGATACAGGTTAGTCTGTAGACCCGAGATCGTCATAGAGTCTTGTGTGATTCCCACTATGCTTTGATTTCCACATTACCACGTTCAAGAGAACGTGCAAAACGATGGCTTTTGGGTACAGTCCCGAATCATATGGAGGCAATGAGCAATAGGAGGGGTTTCATCTCTCCAGGTATTGGGGGTTGATGTTGCGCTGTGTTCGATTGGCTATAACTAGAAGTCCCTGGACAAAGCTGATATGGAGATATACTGGTAAGTGTTATCAGTAGTTTCTCGACCCGTTATGAGCCTCACATCGATATGACTTATCGGTTATTGGGGTCTGATATTTACCACCCCTAGACTGGATATGTGGCATATCAGACAAAGAGACCGGACTGTACGGTAGTGTTACTGATTGGATTTGCAGGAGTATGTACAGGCTTGCTTGTTGATCTTCTGGTCGCTCAATACCTGGGTAGCTGTTACGTTTAGCTAACCGCTTGCAGCTTATGGGTGTTTGATATGATCATCACCTACTGCCGGAGTATTAACGAGTCTTTAGAGTCCTACACAGAGGTTTCCTGGCTCCGGCGAAACGGATTAGGAGCACATATGTGATATGTGCGGGTCCGAGAATAATACGTGTATGGGATACCGTATTCCATTCTCGCGATATGGGATATCGACCGGGTATATGTGATATAGCCGGATCATCGGATCAAGTGTTGATTTGATGAAATGATACATTTTATATATTAGTCGGTTATATGTGATATAGCCGGATTATCGGATCAAGTATTGATTCAATAATTTAATGTATAATTATATATGTGATATATTACATTACATTAACTAATATAAGCTCACTTAAGTAATTCTTTTTCTCATTTTGGATGCATTGATATATATATATATATATATATATATATATATATATGATATATGTTTAATGTATTCTTTTCTTTTGTTACAAAATTATATATATGTGATATGTATAATTGTGGCATGCTTGGTTATAAATACAACTAGGCTTTATGAGAGCTAAACCATGCTAGGGTTAATGTTAGGGTTTATATTTATCATTAAGTAATTCGAATATTGTGAATATTTGTCATTATAGATATTTGTTGAAGCTTGTAGAAGCTTGTAGTCTTCTTTGACGTTGTCCACTCTTTTTGTCTACCTTAAGATTTTTATCAACCATACCTTTAACCATAGCTCATGGTTAAGTTACTACAAGAGTTAAGGATGATATACTTGACCCAAGGTTGCATTTCTAACCACACAACAATTATTCTCATCACTTCATCTTCTTCTTCCTCAAAAGCTTGCTAGCTTTTTCATTTGTGATGAAATAAATTGAGAAAAAGAAAACTAAAGAGAGATAAATTCCTACTTCATCATCCTCTTCTATACAAAGCCATATAGATTAGTGTGTTAGCTTCACTAATTTTGCATTAGTGAAGTGTGAGCTTGAGTACGTGTTTTCTTGACGTAGATCATCACAGACTTTGAAGACTTTAAGCAAGGTTGCATCGTACATCTTGTGGTGCCTCTTAAGAGTTCGGGAGCTCATGGATCGCAACGAAGGGACTATTACTCGGAGCTTTTGAAGCGAAGGAATGGACTAGAAAGGTTGTAATCCGTATCACTTAGATGTAAAGTTGTTTACATTCATAGTTAACCCTAATTCTCTAGTTCGATTACTTGGTTGGTTTGTTTAGCACCCCAAAAATTTTAATATAGCATGTTTGATGCTTGCCAAAACCTTGCTATGGTGCTAAGCTAACCCTGCAGCTGTTCCAACTGGGAACAGTTTTGAACCACTCAGGAGGGTCCGCAAGAACTCTCCGACTCTCGTGCTGAAAAGATCTTCTCCACCTATGGAAAATGTTACAAAGGTAGAGCCAGAACAGCCCCTCAGCGGCTGTCCTCCAAAATTCACAGAGTCTGGCGAAGGGTCCATGATTCTGTGGTTAACTAAGACTACTCCCGCCAACCAAAGAAAATGAAGGCTCGGCAAGAGAAGGACTAACCTATCAAGCCAAAAAAGGTGTCGTCCACTTGGGTGCCCGCTTCAACGGCCCCCTCAACTTCGACCGCTCACAAAAGGAGAAGGCCGGAGAAAACCCCCTTGTCTGCGACGAATCTAAAGGGCATTGAACCTAAACGCCCCAAGTCTAGGGGCACGGTGGTGCACACTATTTATATGGCATCTGGGAATGAGGATAGCCGTATCTCTACGGGCCACCGACCGCTCACACGGTTTGTGACAAAGGCTCAGGAGCAAAAGTACAAGCTCCAGGATATGCTAACGAAGATGGCCGCACTCACTGGGCCAAAAGAAAGTCCAGAGACGTCGTCGGAGCAGCGACAAGAACAGGAAACTGATGCCGAATTCCTTCGAAGAATGCTTGAGAAGAAAGATAAAGAGGCAGCGGAACAAGCGACCAACATAAAATAAATGGCGCTTTTATTCCAAGACATGGTCGGCATGATGATCCAGCCGGACCCTCCAGTCGAAGAGCCTCCATTAATAATCGAAGACGATAGAGGAGAGTCATCGAACCCTCTTCCGGCTCTATCAGCAGCCAAAGAGGAGACGATCTCCAAAGCCGCCCTGGATGATTATATCGCTCAACAGAAATGAGCCCATCAGGAGAGCGAAGCGGCCGGCCAAATTGTTAAGACTGGACGACCCTATCCGGGTTGGTATGACCAAATAAAGTACCCACCGAGATATACGATCCCTAAATTCCATGTATATAAGGGGGCAGGCAACCCCCACCATCATGTCGTCCAGTTCAGGGCTCTGTACGGCAACTCTGGAAGTGACGATAAGCTATTGCTTCGCCAATTCGTCGGCAGCTTGGCGGAGACGGCGTTCGAATGGTATTCAGAGCTTCCTAATGATTCCGTCAAAACTTTGACGGAGATGGAGTTGCTATTCACCCAGCATTTCGCAAGCGCTAGCGAACACACCCCAATCACGGCATTGATCAATGCCAGGGTGAAGCCTGGAGAAACATGGGTTCAGTACGCGATACGGTGGCGGAACCTATGGTCGAAGTGCTAACAGCGCATAGAAGAGGCTCCTGCAGTAGTCATGTTTGTGGGAACCCTCGATCCGCAGGCGACCATCTCCCGGTTTATAATGTTCTTCAAGCCGACCACTTTCCAGGCCTTGATCAACAAGCTGGCCCAAATGGACCAGATGGGCCATAGACTGCCTTCTTCAAAGACGAAGCTTCGAAATGAAAAAGGCAAAGGGAAAGCGACCTTTGTCGCTAACGCTCAACAACAACCAAGTGGCCCGAAACCGGTTGTTCGCCAAAGCAACAAGCGGCAATCCCTTGATGAGAAGTTGAGACGTCCCTACTCATTCTCCCGAGATAAAACAGGGAGACTTTTCGAACTAGCATTGCGCAACGGGCTCATCACTCTACCGGAGCCGAGACACCCACTACAACCGAACGATGTCAACGATCCCAATTACTGCCCCTACCACCGAGTATTGGGCCATCCAATCGAAGACTGCTACATCTTCAAAAATTGGGTTGAAGACCGGTATCAACAGGGCAAGTTCACGCAGTCCGAAAACTGGAAGGTAAATCCGCCACAACAGCACACTCCTAAAAGGGTGGACATGCCGGGGGCATCATGCTCATTCATAGAGGAAGCTCCATGGGAAGTAGTTCTTTCGGCAAAAACGAAAAGAATGCTGAAGGATCTTCAAGCATGCCCGGCAATCAGGAGGAAAAGCCCGCTAGAGCCCGAGATCATTGAGGGGATGCTAAAACCACGCCCAACACTGGGAGTTAATAGCGATGGGCAAAACACCCAGGCCCAGCCGTCAAAGTCTTCGAAGAAAAAGAAGAAGGCCAAAAATCCTGCTCAGTTTGACGACAGGCGCACGGATCTGCAAAAGCATATTGACACGCAGGAGGAATACAACCAGAAGGCGCAAACCCCAGTCACACTCCAGGAATCTCTCAACCATATTCTTGAGAACAGAGGTAATGACAATGACGAGGGAGACGACGCATCAGAAGAATCCGAAGATTACGTGGCAGGTTGTCACATGATCTCTTACTCGTCAATAAATGATAAAGAAGCTCCCAATACAGAGAAGCTGGGGGCAGAATCGGCACCAAAATCCTTGGAACCGCCCGATGAGTTGATTGACATGCTGCTAAACAAAGCTCTTCAGAAAAGCAAAGCTGACCGAGAGCGGGAAACGACCATGTACGAAAGGGCCAAGCGTCGGCGTCAAGTTGAAGAAGCTCCGGTATTGAGAAACCGTGGAGTACCCCAACCAGATCGAAGCATGCCAGCAACAAACAAAAGCAGGTTTAAGACAAGGAAGCAATTCGCCAAAGCCATGTCAATGGGAATGAAGATGCCGCCTTTTAAAGGAAATACTCCTAGCAGCATACACCTTGACGAAGCGGATGCACATCCAAATTACTGCTTATACCATCGGAGGATCACGCACCCTACCGAAGAGTGCATGTCTTTTAAAAACTGGTGGCAGGGATATGTTGCCTGTTAGTGTATATGCCCTAGAGGCCATTACTGTATCATACTACTTTGTATATTACTTGATGGAAGCTTGGGATATTCATAGTTGTATATACAATCTTGCTCGAAATGGTAGTATGCTACTTGGTTTGTCTCTGCTTTAATATGTGCATGTGTTTCTTTTAGCATATTGCTGATATACATATTAGTAGAGCCCTTAGGATCTTTGCTTGATTACCAGCGTTGTGATGGCGCTCACACTCGTGGGAGCTGGGTGATCTATAAGCACATCCTTATACAGGTCCCTAGTCGTTGGACTATCGAAACAGGGCATCGATAATCCGGAGTAGACTAGCGCATGCGCTTCTCATCCCAGTGTGGGAAACGGTCTGTCCCACAGCCGTCAGTACGTCGTACTTGAGATAGTATACGGGTGCTCGTTAGGTTACGAGTACACTGGACAGGACTCGTCGGGGACTGTTGGTTGGTATTATACCTATCGTCAGTTATCAGTTCCCAGGTGACATGAGTACAGCTTAGTCCGCTGACTTGACACTGTCACTTCGCCTCGAGTGTGTTCCCACTGCACTTTGATTGCTACCCTACCACGGCTCAAAGGAGTCGTGCAAACAGGTAGTTTTTGGGTGCAGTCCCGAAGCACTTGGAGGCAGTGACGGTTAGACAGGATTCGTCTCTCCCGATATTGGGGGTTGACATCGCGCTGTGTCCAGGAGAGCCATTACACGAGTAGTCCCTGGCCAGGGAAAGCGAGATATACTGGTAGGTTTCCAGTGTTATCTCAGGGTGTTCTGGGCTACACTCCGACACGACTTGTACCGCTATTAGGGGACTGACGTTCACCGCCCCCCTAGGCCCGCCATGCGATGTATCAGACGAACAGACTGGACTGTACAGAGATTGTCACATACAGGCTCAGTAGGAATTCAGATGGGGTTCACCTCGTCAGTCTTCTTATCGACATCTACCTGGGGACCGTTACGTACAGCTAGTGCCGCTTGCGGTCTGTGGTTAAACCCACTGCCAGCGTAGTGTCGAGTATTTAGAGTCCCACACAGAGAGCTATTCGCCTTTAGGCAAAATGAGTAGAGGTCGCATGGTTTTGCGACAGGGTTCGTTCACATCCGCGCACTTGTGCACGTTTGCTGTCCGGACAGTTTATACTAGCGGGCTTTGGTTTAAGCCAGATCCTAGTATATGATTTGGGATTGGTTTTTCTCTTTGTGTTCGTGTTCCTCGGATCGCGAATACGGGTGCGTATGCACAGTTGCTTGAGACAGAGGGAGAGGACTTTGATTAGGGTTAATAACCATTGTCATTTTATTAACCCTAATGCTTATGTGTATATTATGGTTAATTGATAATTAGTTTAATAATTATGCATGGTTATGGTTATTGACCATTTGACCTTCTTGACTTGTTGACCATGGTTGACACTTTGACCATCATCATTCCATATAAAAGATGCTTTTTGATCCTTGCAATTAGCATTAAATATGAAATGATAATGGTCATGTCATGATTAACCATGACAATTATCTAGCTAATTATCTAATTAAAATAATATACACATATTAGTGAGAATGGTTCATATTATTCTCATTCTATCATTTCCTTTCTCTCTCTTGTTCTTCCTCTCCCTCAAACTCTCCCCTCTCATGTGTTGAGAAACACTTGTGCTTGAGAAAAACCCTCTCTTGATAATCTCTACTCTCATCTAGGGTTCAAGGATTAGCACTTCTTGCACCCTAGTTACTTCTAGCTTGGAGTTGAAGCCAAAGGTTGAGGCTTTCGGGTGGATCTTTCTTTGACGGGAGAAGACGACAAAGGTGACCTCCTTCCACTACTCCAAGAAGTAAGGAGAGAAGGACATAAAGCCCAAGGTATAACCTTTCTAGCACTTAGCTAGTTTCTAGTTAGCTTTAGCTTGTTTTTGTTTAGCAAAGATCCTTCATAGTCTAGTCCATGTTGCCTAAGCTCATAAAAATCCGATTTTTATTCCGTTTTCCGCCTCCCCGCAAGCACCGGGTGGGCAACGTGGACTTACAGTGGTATCAGAGCCTAACTAAACATAAACTAGCTAGGTAGTAAAGTGTATCGGAGCTCGAATCGGAAAAATCGAAAAACCGAGTTTTCAAAACCCTAAGTTTCTGTTAATTTTTTTTCTGCCCAAAATAAAATTTGTTATACTCCAAAAATCGTCTCAGGGTTTTGTGAAGAAAACCACCAAACCCGGTCCAGTGATTCGACCAAGGAGTCGCGGTTCCACGGCAATAGCAAGCTATTGCCGCGCAACCGCGGCCAAGTTGGCTCTTCACTGGGTCGAGTTTGGTGCAGTTTATCTCTGGCTTGGTTTTAGGATTTTTAAGATGGTTTATATGTGCCCAGATTTTCCAGAATAGAAATTTGCTTTTGGGGGCCTATAAATCCGTATTTTTTTTCCGAACTTCAATACACTTTGACTAAAAGGTTATATCTGTGATGTTTATATGTATTGAACGTCGGCTAATCGCTATATGTCGATTAGTCGGGGTTATACATATCTGTGATCTGTGATTGATGATGGTATGTGTATATGAATGGGTTGGATTGTCGCGGGTGAATAGCCGGGGTGGATGTGAGATGAGTGTTGCTTTTTCTTTCATTCATTGTAATATGTAAATTGATGTAATAGTATTATTTGTTTGGCCGCACAACCGGGTCGGGGTTGTAGCCGTCATTGTATAATTCTTTTTACTGTTTTTGCTCCTAGGATAGACCCATGGAGGGGTGCACAAACTACCGGGTATCTCGAAGTGCCGAGTGGCCTACTCACGGTGGTGAGGGGGTTGCTTCGCTTCGGGTACTTGGCGGGTAGTTTGCCGTACCCGTAGGGGTCTTGGGTGGGGTATTGGCTATTCACCGCGACCGTGTAATCCGCTTTTCGTTGCAGGCTCGAACGTATTGCGGATTCCTAGTATATCCAATGTATTCATCTGTGATCTGTAATGTCTATCATTGCTATATATTTATATATGATAACTATTTAGGTGTTGCTTATGTTTTGCATCCGCGCTAGTCCTGCCCCCGCTCTGTCGTTAGTTAAGTAACCTGACGGGTGATGATGGGACCCCGTGGCGAATGCGGATGGCATAAGCGTACACCATATTTTGGTTGTTTTCTGCAATGGTAGGATTAAATGATGGGACGCATTAAAAGAACTAATGCAAGAAAATAAACCAAGTAAAAGTCGATTGGAACACTTTGAAAACCACTCGGTTCTTTTCAAAACTAAACTTTTAAATGCGGAGCTTGAACCACTCCTTTTAAAAGTTATCTCGTTCCATCGATTAGATCAAGTTCACTACGTTCACGGTTTCGCCAAAACCATTCGTAGCCCTCCGTCATTCCACATGAATGGTCAAAAAGTATTCAAGCTATGTATTTTGGCCAAAGTCAAGGCATAGTGATTGGTAGCTATTGGGTATTCATATGCAGCATAGATAGATGCGTTGGTTTGGGACGGTCGTGCTGCCATTTTGGCCAAAGTCAAGGGTAGGTACGGGTGGGTCCAAATTAACCAGGAGAATGATGGGTAGAACTTGACATGTGACTTATGATATTTTGGCCAAACTCAAGGTCATAAGAGCATGGGGCAAAAATCCACATCGGGAATTTCATAAGTACTGAAACTTGCTAGCGCTGCATACCATTTGGAGTGTGATGATTCTGGTAGGATTCCTTCGATTTTATCACGCGATGATATTTGGATCCCGATCCTACTGTGAGTATATGCTACTCCTCGGAAAAACTCTCACTTAACGATCAATGCTATAAACTTAGTAGATGTCTAGAAAGGTGTTAGCGGGGCTACGCCCCCAGGGAAAAGAGGTTCTTGAATTAAGGAACTTCGCGAAAGCGTTGGAAAACCTCCCTCGAAGTACCGACACTGGCCTGGCTGAACGGTTAAACAAGAATTGTACGGTGAGAGTGATCCTGACTAATCCTTTCTTTACGGTTTGAGAAGGGATTCGAGTGACAGTGGGAGCCATCCAGTTTAGACAAATTAAAAACCACTCTAAACTTGCAAGAGCATCATGCTAAAGTGTTTCTTTTCTCTCTCCTAATTGCAGCGACCATTCAACATGACCGGACTTAAGTTATTACTAGATAAAAACATATTGACAGGGCCAAACTACAAAGATTGGCTCAGGAATGTCAAGATGGCAATCACTTACGACAAGTTGGGGTATGTCCTTACCACCAAAGCTCCCCCTGTCCCAGGTCCCAAAACCAGTGTCATAGATAGGGAAATCTACAAGACCTGGGAAATAGATTGCGCGAAGGCCAGATGCCTCATACTAGCCTCGATGGACAACGAACATCAGAGGAGGCACGAGAATATGGACCTAGAGTCCATATTTCTTCATACAAAAGAACTGTATGGAGAGCAGTCTCGTATCGCAAGATACGAAGTGTCGAAGAAGTTATTTTCGGCAAGGTTGGCCGTCTGATCATCGGTAGCGGAACACGTGCTTAAGATGATTGGCTACATAGAGGAGCTCGCGGACCTTGGGACCATGTTGGAGAATGAACTCTATACTGATTTGATTCTCCAGTCCCTTCCTTCCACTTACGCCCAGCTTATCCTTAACTTCAACATGCAAGGAAAGGAGGTTGAACTTTCCGAACTTCTGAACATGTTGAGGAGTGCTGAGGGCACCCTACAGAAAGGTAGGGAGACATCCACTTTGTTTGTAGGAGCATCTTCCTCTTCTAGATCCAGGGCGAAAGCCAAGGGTAAAAAGAAGAAAGCCCCTGCCAAACCAAGAGGCGGTATCAGTAAAATGGATACGAAGGGAAAAGGAAAAGCAACAAAGATAGCGGGAAAACTGGTGGGGAAGGAAGAATGCTTCTATTGTCACAAAAGTGATCACTGGAAACAGGATTGCAAGGCTTGGAAAGCCAGAACACAGGATTTGAAGCGAGTTGCGGCTTCAGCTTCAGGTGTGTATGTTATTGAAAACTGTCTATCAATAAACTCTACTTCCTGAGTATTGGATACCGGATCAGGATCTCATATCTGTAATTCTTTGCAGGCGTTGAGAAAGCGTAGAGTTTTGAAGGTAGGTGACATGACCCTCAGAGTTGCAAACGGTGCTAGCATGGATGCTGAGGCCGTGGGGGACTATCACCTGGGATTGTCGGATGGATATTTTTTGATTTTGCGTAGTTGTTATTATGTACCAAATGCAACCTGTAATATCATTTCTGTATCTTTATTATCTAAAGAAGGTTATGAATTTGCATTTGTAAGTAATGTAGTGAACATTCACCTTAATCAAGTTTTGATTGGGTCAGGTACATTGAACAACGGTATATACGTTTTAAACCAACCACAGATTTTCAATGTCCAGAATACACACAAAAGAAAGTCTCCAGAAATCAATAAAACTTTCTTATGGCATTGTAGACTGGGTCACATCAATGAGAGAAGGTTGACTAAGTTACACACAGAAGGATATTTGGATCCGTTCGAATATCAATCGTATGCAACTTGTCAATCATGTCTCAAAGGAAAGATGACAAAGACTCCGTTCACTGGACACGGAGTAAGAGCGAGCGAGCTCTTGGGACTCGTACACAGCGACGTGTGCGGTCCAATGTCTATACATGCACGAAGCGGTTATTCTTACTTCATTACTTTTACGGATGACTTTTCAAGGCACGGTTATGTCTTCTTAATGAAACATAAATCCGAGGCTTTTGAAAAATTCCAGGAATACAAGAATGAAATAGAAAAACAAACAGGCAAAAGTATCAAGGCACTGAGATCTGATCGAGGTGGTGAATACTTGAGTGCCGAGTTCCTGGGTTACTTAAAAGAGAATGGAATTCTCTCTCAGCTTACTCCTCCATACACTCTGCAACATAACGGTGTATCGGAGAGACGGAACCGAACCCTATTGGATATGGTACGGTCCATGATGAGTAACGCTGAGTTGCCGCGATCGTTCTGGGGATATGCGCTAGAATCAGCTGCATACCTTTTGAACCGGGTTCCAACTAAGACTGTGCCTACTACACCATATCAGATGTGGTGTGGGAAGAGACCCTATCTTAATCACATTAAGACATGGGGATGTCCAGCTTTTGTAAAAAAGCAGCATGCAGACAAGCTCGAGGCACGCTCAGTACAGTGCAAGTTTGTGGGATATCCAAAGAACTCCAAGGGATATTACTTCTATTGCGAAGAGGAACAAAAGGTATTTGTTTCTCGCCATGCCCACTTTCTAGAACACCAGTTCATAGAAAAAGAATTAAGTGGGAGCGCAATAGAACTGGAAGAAATTCCAGAACCACGAGCCATTACTGAAAGCTTAGTAGAACCAGAGGGTTCGAAAGATCAGGACATTCCCACGCCACTCCGCAGGAGTAGTAGGCAGTCTCATCCGCCCGAGAGATACTACGGTTTTCTCATTGACGGGGATAGAGAGGATTGCATCATAGATTTTGATGAGCCTACTAGCTTCCAGCAAGCCATTCAGAGCGTTGACTCGGTAAAATGGCTGGATGCAATGCGGACCGAAATGGAGTCCATGTACACCAACAAAGTATGGACGTTGGACATTGCTCCAGATGGGGTAAAACCCGTAGGATGCAAGTGGATCTTCAAAAGGAAGATTGGTGTAGATGGACAGGTTGAGACCTATAAAGCTAGACTGGTTGCAAAGGGTTTTCGTCAGCGACCTGGTTTGGACTATGACGAAACTTTTTCTCCAGTAGCTATGCTGAAATCCATTCGGATCCTTCTTGCCATTGCTGCCTTCCACGACTATGAGATTTGGCAGATGGACGTAAAGACAGCTTTTCTAAATAGACATTTAGAGGAGTGTGTCTATATGGATCGGCCAGAGGGTTTCATTCAGAGTGGGAGCAGCGGAAAGGTGTGCAAGTTGCTTAAGTCCATTTATGGACTAAAGCAGGCATCGCGGAGTTGGAACATCTATTTTGATGAGACGGTCAAGGAATTTGGCTTTATAAAAAATCCAGATGAACCATGCATCTATTGTAGATTTGTAGCGAGAACTGTAGTATTCCTCGTTTTATACGTGGATGACATTCTCTTAATAGGAAATGACATTCCTATGCTACAATCTGTCAAGGGGTTCTTGTCACACAGGTTCTCCATGAAAGACCTGGGTGATGCCTCATACATTCTGGGTATCCGGATCTACCGTGACAGATCCAAGAGGATATTAGGACTTTCACAGTCCAGGTACATCGACACCATACTGAAGAGATTCAGTATGGAAGATTCCAAGCGCGATAGTCTACCGGCTTGTCACGGGATCACCCTCTCTAAAGAGATGTCTCCCAAGACTGATTTGGAGAGGGATCGCATGTCTATTATACCCTACGCTTCTGCGGTAGGCTCTATAATGTATGCGATGTTGTGTACCAGACCGGATGTGGCTTATGCACTGAGTGTGGTAAGCAGGTATCAGTCAAACCCTGGAGAGAAACATTGGATAGCAGTAAAGAACATTCTCAAGTACTTGAGAAGGACTAAGGAGATGTTCTTGGTGTATGGCGGAAAAGACCTCCAGATTGAGGCCTTTGCTGACTCCAGCTTCCAGAGTGACAAGGATGATTCCAAGTCCATGTCGGGTTTTGTCTTTACCCTCAATGGAGGGGCAGTGTGTTGGAAGAGCTCCAAACAGGAAACCGTTGCTGACTCGACTATGGAAGCGGAATACATCGCTGCATCTGATGCCGCAAAAAAAGAAGCTGTCTGGATAAGGAAGTTCTTGAAAGAACTTCAGGTGGTTCCGTCCATTGTTGACCCAATACCTCTGTATTGCGACAACAACGGGGCTATAGCTTTAGCGAAGGAACCCAGGTCCCATCAGAAATCCAGACACATCTTGAGGCGGTATCACCTGATCAGGGAGATCGTGGATCGCCAGGAGATCGAGGTTCGGAGAGTTGCATCAGAAGATAACACAGCAGATCCATTCACCAAGGCCTTGCCCCAGACTCAGTTCGAGCGGCTGATCGAGATGATAGGTCTTCGATACGCCAGTACATGGCCTTAGTGCAAGTGGGAGATTGTTAGTGTATATGCCCTAGAGGCCATTACTGTATCATACTAGTTTGTATATTGCTTGATGGAAGCTTGGGATATTCACAGTTGTAGATACAATCTTGCTCGAAATGGTAGTATGCTACTTGATTTGTCTCTGCTTTAATATGTGCATGTGTTTCTTTTAGCATATTGCTGATATACATATTAGTTGAGCCCTTAGGATCTTTGCTTGATTACCAGCGTTGTGATGGCGCTCACACTCGTGGGAGCTGGGTGATCTATAAGCATATCCTTATACAGGTCCCTAGTCGTTGGACTATCGAGACAGGGCATCGATACTCCGGAGTAGACTAGCGCATGCGCTTCTCATCCCAGTGTGGGAGATGGTCTTTCCCACAGCCGTCAGTACGTCGTACTTGAGATAGTATACGGGTGCTCGTTAGGTTATGAGTACACTGGACAGGACTCGTCGGGGACTGTTGGTTGGTATTATACCTATCGTCAGTTATCAGTTCCCAGGTGACATGAGTACAGCTTAGTCCGCTGACTTGACACTGTCACTTCGCCTCGAGTGTGTTCCCACTGCACTTTGATTGCTACCCTACCACGACTCAAAGGAGTCATGCAAATAGGTAGTTTTTGGGTGCAGTCCCGAAGCACTTGGAGGCAGTGACGGTTAGACAGGATTCGTCTCTCCCGGTATTCGGGGTTGACATCGCGCTGTGTCCAGGAGAGCCATTACACGAGTAGTCCCTGGCCAGGGCAAGCGAGATATACTGGTAGGTTTCCAGTGTTATCTCAGGGTGTTCTGGGCTACACTCCGACACGACTTGTACCGCTATTAGGGGACTGACGTTCACCGCCCCCTAGGCCCGCCATGCGATGTATCAGACGAACAAACCGGACAGTACGGAGATTGTCACATACAGGCTCAGTAGGAGTTCAGATGGGGTTCACCTCGTCAGTCTTCTTATCGACATCTACCTGGGGACCGTTACGTACAGCTAGTGCCGCTTGCGGTCTGTGGTTAAACCCACTGCAAGCGTAGTGTCGAGTCTTTAGAGTCCCACACAGAGAGCTATTCTCTTTTAGGCAAAATGAGTAGAGGTCGCATGGTTTTGCGACAGGGTTCGTTCACATCCGCGCACTTGTGCACGTTTGCTGTCCGGACAGTTTATACTAGCGGGCTTTGGTTTAAGCCAGATCCTAGTATATGATTTGGGATTGGTTTTTCTCTTTGTGTTCGTGTTCCTCGGATCACGAATACGGGTGCGTATGCACAGTTGCTTGAGACAGAGGGAGAGGACTTTGATTAGGGTTAATAACCATTGTCATTTTATTAACCCTAATGCTTATGTGTATATTATGGTTAATTGATAATTAGTTTAATAATTGTGCATGGTTATGGTTATTGACCATTTGACCTTCTTGACTTGTTGACCATGGTTGACACTTTGACCATCATCATTCCATATAAAAGATGCTTTTTGATCCTTGCAATTAGCATTAAATATGAAATGATAATGGTCATGTCATGATTAACCATGACAATTATCTAGCTAATTATCTAATTAAAATAATATACACATATTAGTGAGAATGGTTCATATTATTCTCATTCTATCATTTCCTTTCTCTCTCTTGTTCTTCCTCTCCCTCAAGCTCTCCCCTCTCATGTGTTGAGAAACACTTGAGCTTGAGAAAAACCCTCTCTTGATAATCTCTACTCTCATCTAGGGTTCAAGGATTAGCACTTCTTGCACCCTAGTTACTTCTAGCTTGGAGTTGAAGCCAAAGGTTGAGGCTTTCGGGTGGATCTTTCTTTGACGGGAGAAGACGACAAAGGTGACCTCCTTCCACTACTCCAAGGAGCAAGGAGAGAAGGACATAAAGCCCAAGGTATTACCTTTCTAGCACTTAGCTAGTTTCTAGTAAGCTTTAGCTTATTTTTGTTTAGCAAAGATCCTTCATAGTCTAGTCCATGTTGCCTAAGCTCATAAAAATCCGATTTTTATTCCGTTTTCCGCCTCCCCGCAAGCACCGGGGTGGGCAACGTGGACTTACATTGCCCATCGACAACACGTCCAGCGAGTGAAGCGCAAGACTCGTCGGGAAAAGAGAAGCACGACAGATGAGCGCAAAAGAACTGCTGGCAACTGTTACATGGTTGACACCAAGGGATCACAAGTTCTCACCTTTGGAAGCGACTCTGATGAAGAAATAGCCTCAGCACTCTCTTCAAGGAATCCACCTCCGACACAAAAGATACGAAGACTTGTAAGAACATCTAGCTGCTTAATCGTATGTTGCCCGGGAAAAATCCCGGACCTACGAACAATTGACCGAAACGTATTTAAACTACTAAAAACCCGCAGCATCCTTGGGCTTACTCATAAAAAAAACGTTACGTACATAAGAAAGATGGGCATGAATGAAAACCCGAAAGGGCTCCGTGAGTAAAAACAGCAGGGCTACCGGCGAGTTTGTGAAAACTCAAAAGGGAGCAATCTCGTTAAAAGACACTTGCAAGGTCCTCTCGACCTTGTAAGGAGAAAACTACCTGCGTGAGATCCTTATGACTCACAAAGGAGCGACACACTTAGGGATCCCCACGATTCCTAAGAAGAAAATACACTTACGAGATCCTCACGACTCATAAGGAGAACCTTCTTATAAGACCCTCACGGCTCATAAGATTCAAAAGCCTTAAGCTACAGGGATCTGAACCTATTCTTAAGCCATCACCTTTCCCAGACTGCCCTACAAGCGGTTTAATACTGACCCTTGTATACAATCCACGGGTGCAAATAATCATTTCCTTTCCGAGTCCCACCAACGACAAGGAATGCCCTCATTTGATGAACAAACACTTGTAAGTCCTCTCGACTTATAAGGAGAAAACACTCTTGTAAGATCCTTACGACTTATAAGAGAACACACACTTAGGAATCCTCATGATTCCTAAGGAGAAAATGCACCTACGAGATCCTCATGACTCGTAGGGAGAAACACCTTTATGAGACCCTTACGGCTCATGAAGTCAAAAGCCTTAGTCGACAGGATTCTAACCCTGTTTGCTAAGCCATCTTTGTTTAAATCGACAAAGGCAAATGATAATTCGCTCCTGGCAATGTCCCAGTTGTAGCGATGTTGATGCCTATATCGGTATCAAATTCCAAGTCCTTTCACGGTAAATGATGATTCGCTCCTGGCAATATTCCAGTCGCAGCGATACTGATGCAAGATTGGTGTCAGACCATGAGTTCCATACTCTAAAAAAATGCATATGAAATAGCCAAAATGATGGGGCAACTTGCAACCAAATCAACAAGTAAAATATACGCATACAAAATAGCCGAAATGATTGGGCAACTCGCAATAAAAAGCAGCGAGTAAAAAGAAAAATAGCCGAAATGATTGGGCACCGTGAAAAATAGCCGAAATGATTGGGCAATCGCTACTTTCATGATATAAAAAGCTCAAATGATATAGCATCGCGGAAAAAAAATAAAAAAATGAAATGAAACTTTTTTCCCTATAGGTGAGTCCATACTAACCCCTGTATACAATCCATGGGAATAAACAAAAAGGGGACCACATTTCCCCACCAGACCTTGTCAAAGGGAGAGTCAGATCTCGACGGCAATATCTGCATCCCAGAAGAACAACAACGGCGTTCCTCCTCATTCCAGCAGGATTCGGACGCGACGTCAACAAAGCGGAGCCACGGCAAAGTCCCTGGTTCCAAGACTCTATGGTCCACAGACAACCTAGAGTCAACCAATAACCTCCCCGCCGGATCAACGCTCCGTTTCGGAAACAAGTGAACCAACCCCAGGGAAATCAATGTCCTTGGCAAAATACCTCGATTCAGGGAAATCAGTGTCCTTGACAAGAGCATCTCGATTCGCGTCGACCTACAGAGAAATCAGTGCCTTTGCAGGAATACCTCGATTTGTCTCGACCCCCAGGGAAATCAGTGTCCTTAGCAAATATCTCGATTCAGGGAAATCAGCGTCCTTGATGAGAACATCTTGATTCGCGTCGACCAGCAGAGAAATCGGTGTCTTTGCAGGAATACCTCGATTCGTCTCAACCCCGGGGAAATCAGTGTCCTTGGCAAAATCTCGATTCATGGAAATCAGCGTCCTTGACGAGAGCATCTCGATTCGCGTCGACCAGCAGAGAAATCAGTGTCTTTACAGGAATACCTCGATTCGTCTCGACCCCCAGGGAAATCAGTGTCCTTGGCAAAACCTCGATTCATGGAAATCAGCATCCTTGACGAGAGCATCTCGATTCGCGTCGACCAGCAGAGAAATCAGTGTCTTTGCAGGAATACCTCAATTCGTCTCAACCCCGGGGAAATCAGTGTCCTTGGCAAAACCTCGATTCTGGATGTTTCCCACGGGGTCATTGTCGCATTCCACGTAACCAGGAATTTTGCTCTAGATGCTTCCCATGGGCTCACTGCCGTGTTCGGCGAGGACTAGACTCCGCTCTGGACGTTTCCCACGGGGTCAGAATTGACATTATCCGCGTTCCTCGTAACCAGGAATTTTGCTCTAGATGCCTCCCACAGGTTCACTGCCGTGTTCGGCGAGGACTAGATTCTGCTCTGGATGCTTCACATGGGTTCACTGCCGTGCTCTGCGAGGACCAGGATCCGCTCTGGACGTTTTCCACGGGGTTATTGTCGCGTTCCACGTAACCAGGAATTTTTCTCTAGATGCTTCCCACGGGTTCACTGCCGTGTTCGGCGAGGACTAGACTCCGCTCTGGATGCTTCCCACAGGGTCAGAGTTGACGTTATCCGCGTTCCACGTAGCCAGGAATTTTGCTCTGGATGCTTCCCACGGGTTCACTGCCGTGTTCGGCGAGGACCAGGCTCCTCTCTGGATACTTCACATGGGTTCACTGCCGTGCTCTGCGAGGACCAGGATCCGCTCTGGACGTTTCCCACGAGGTCATTGCCGCGTTCCACATAACCAGGAATTTTGCTCTAGATGCTTCCCACGGGCTCACTGCCGTATTCGGCGAGGACTAGGCTCCGCTCTGGATGCTTCACACGGGTTCGATGCCGTGCTCTGTGAGGACCAGGATCTGCTCTGGACATTTCCCACGGGGTCATTACCGCGTTCCACGTAACCAGGAATTTTTCTCTAGATGCTTCCCACGGGTTCACTGCCGTGTTCGGCGAGGACTAGGCTCCGCTCTGGATGCTTCACACGGGTTCACTGCCGTACTCTGCGAGGACCAGGATCCGCTCTGGACGTTTCCTACGGGGTCATTGCCGCGTTCCACGTAACCAGGAATTTTGACTTTATCCGCATTTCACGGAGTCGGGGTTTGACTCTTGGTTATCTGTGCACCGCCGAGTCATGGAACTGGGGGTTGCCACTGTTCCTCTTTGCTTGATGTTGTGTCTGTTGTAATGAGACTAATGTTGATGATCTCCAGGCAATCTGTGAACCGTTGAGATTTGGCTTCTTTTTCTGATGAGACCTGGGGAGGAAAGGTGTGGTTCCTTCTTTTTTTGCGCCCCTGGATTGTATACATGGATTGCTGAGATATCACCTGTAGGGAATAAATTTCATTTTTATTTTTATTTTATTTCTTTCCGCGATGCTCTATCATTTCAGCTTTTTATATCGCGAAGGTCGCAATTGCCCAATCATTTCGGCTATTTTTCGCGGTGCCCAATCATTTCGGCTATTTATTTTATTTTTACTCGCTGCTTTTTATTGCGAGTTGCCCAATCATTTCGGCTATTTGCACGCATCCAATTTTTTACTTGCTGATTTTGTTGCAAGTTGCCCCATCATTCGGCTATTTCGTATGCATGTGGGGCTCGCTGGCTTTTCGCTGCAAGCTTGGAATTAGACACCGATTTCGGCATCAGCATCGCTACAACTGGGATATTTCCAGGAGCGAATCATCATTTTCCTCTGTCGATGTCGAACAAAGGTTGCTTAGCCAACAGGGTTCAGATCCTGTCGACTAAGGCTTTTGACTTCATGAGCCGTAAGGGTCTCATAAAGGTATTTCTCCCTACGAGTCGTGAGGATCACGTAGGTGCGTTTTCTCCTTAGGAATCGTGAGGATTCCTAAGTGTGTGTTCTCTTATAAGTCATAAGGATCTTACAAGAGTGTTTTCTCCTTATAAGTCGAGAGGACTTATAAGTGTTGTTTGCTGTACGAGCATATCCCTAGTCACGAATGGAACTTTGTTAGGGAAATATTTATTCGTGCCCGTGGATTGTATACAAGGGTTAATACTGAACCACTTGTAGGGCAGTAGTGGAGGTTGTGGAGACTGCTTAAGAACAGGTTCAGATCCTTTTAGCTTAAGACTTTCAAATCTTATGAGCCGTGAGGGTCTCATAAGAAGGTTCTCCTTACGAGTCGTGAGGATCTCGTAAGTGTGGTTTCTCCTTAGGGATCGTGGGGATCCCTAAGTGTGTTGCTCCCTTGTGAGTCGTAAGGATCTCACGCGGGTGATTTCTCCTCACAAGGTCGAGATGACCCTGCAAGTGTCTTTTAACGAGGTTGCGCCCTCTCGGGTTTTCACAAACACTCGCCGGTAGCCCTGCTGTTTTTACTCATGGAGCCCTTTCGGGTTTTCATCCGTGCCCATTTTTCTTATGGACATACCGTTTTCCTTTTTTTTTTGTTTTTTTTATTCGAACGAGGTTGCGCCCTTTCGGGTTTTCACAAGACTCGCCGGTAGCCCTGCTGTTTTTACTCACGGAGCCCTTTCGGGTTTTCATCCGTGTCCATTTTGCTTATGGACATACCGTTTTTATCAGCTTTGGGATGCTGCAATCCACCGTAGTTTATCGACATCTCGGTCAGCGACTAGTTTTAGGACATAGTGGTCCGATGTTAGTTTAAGGACGTCTGGGTCCGTTGTTAGTTTAAGGACGTTTCGGTCCGCCGTTAGTTTAAGGACGTTTCGGTCCGTTGTTAGTTTAAGGACGTTTCGGTCCGTCGTTAGTTTAAAGACGTTTCGTTCCGTGGCCCCGGCTACTACTTATAGAGTTTGGGCTTAGGAAGATAGTGAGTGGACATAGTCGTCGTCATCTATCATTGACCTAGGCCGTGACTCGTTAGGCGTAGTATTTCTTCAGGAAGCGACCATTTATTGGCCTGAAGGGCCTTTCGCCATGCATGTCCATGAGTAGATATGCTCCACCCTGGTAAACTTTGTCTATAATATACGGTCCTTCATAATTCGGCTCAAATTTCCCTCGTTTAGCACGATTGGGGATCATAGGTCTTTTGACCACTAGCACGAGTTCGCCTTGGCGGGATGTCCTCGGCCTAGTCAATCTTTCGTATGAACGCGTCATCTTTTCTTTATAAGCTTCCAGATTTTGCTGCGCCAGGAGCCGGGTTTCATTAAGGGCGTCGAGCTCCTCAAGCTGAAGGTGAGCGTTCTCTTCGTCCGTCAGCTCGTAATGAACTGCCACTCGTAGAGAGGATAACTCTATCTCGAGGGGGAGTACCGCTTATGTACCGAATACCAACGCATAGGGCGTTGTGTTCATGGCCGTCTTGAACGTAGTTCGATACACCCAGAGAGCTTCATGCAGTCTCTCGTGCCAGTCTTTTTTCTCATCTTGAACTTGTTTTTATCTGCGAATGATGTCCTTTGATTTGGCAGGAGTATCTTGACTCTTTCGTCCAGTCGCCGGCGTTTGGCTTTTTCAAATATGTACATCTCACACTCTCGATCATCTTTTCTTTTCAAATGAATTTCATTAAGGAAGGCGTCGATCATTTCGTCTGACGGCCATAGAAGTTCCGGCTCGGGACCTGCCCCCAGTCTCTTGGTGCAAGGAGCCACTTCATCATCTATCAATGAGTGAGAGATCACATGACAACTTGCTACGTAATCCTCAGATCCATCTGATGAGTCTTCTCCATCATTTCCGTCCTCAAGGACGTGGCTGAGGAACTCTTGGAGCGTGATTGGAGTCTGCGCCTTCTGGTTATACTCTTCCAGCGCGTCAATCTGCTTTTGTAGGTCCGTGCGCTTGTCGTCAGGCTTCACGGACTTATTGAATTTCTTCTTCTTTTTCGAGGGTTTTGACGGCTGGATGTGAACACTTTGGCTATCACCACCAATCTTTGGAGTTGGGCACGGCTTCAGCATTCCTTCGATGATCTGGGGTTCTAGCGGATTCTTCCACCTGATCGCCGGGCATGTCTGGAGATCATTCAACATCCTTTTGGTTTTGGCCGAAAGAGCCACCTCCCATGGAGCTTCTTCAATAAAAGAGCACGTTGCCCCAGGTGTGTCCATCTTCTTAGGAGAGTGCGGTTGCGGTGGGCTTACTTTCCACTTCTCAGACAACGCAAACTTGCCCTGTTGGTACTGATCCTCGATCCATCCCTTAAATACGAAGCAATCTTCAATTGGATGGCTTACCGTTTGGTGGTAAGGGCAATAATTGGGATTATTCACTTCGCCGGGTTGCAGTGGTCGCTTTGGATTCGGCAAATTGATAAGCCTGTTGCGCATCGCCAGCTCGAAGAGTCTCTTCGTTTTGTCCTGTGGGAACGAGTAAGGACGCTTCATTTTCTCATTATAATAGCACCGTCTCTCTTCCAGTTGATCCGTTAATTTTGAGGCACTGAGCTGCTGTTGAGTATTCGCAATGAATGTCGCCTTCCCTTTACCCTTTTAGTTCCGTGGCTCCGGCTTCGGAGGGGACGGTCTATGACCCATCTGGTCCATCTGGGCTAGCTTGTCGATTAAATCCTGGAACGTGGTCGGTTTGAAGAACATCATGAACTGTGAGATAGTTGCATGAGGTCTAGGGTGCCCACGAACATGCCCACCGCTGGTGCTTCTTCGATGCGCTGTTCGCACTTTGACCACATATTTCGCCATCGGATTGCGTATTGAACCCAAGTTTCGCCCGGCTTTACCCTTGCATTGATCAATGCCATTATTGGAGTGTGTTCACTAGCACTCGCGAATCGCTGGGTGAATAACAACTCCATTTCTTCGAAAGTTTTGACGGAGTTGTTTGGAAGCTCGGAGTACCACTCAAACGCCGTTTCCGATAAGCTGCCAACGAATTGGCGGAGCAAAAGCTTGTCATCACCACCGGTATTACCACATAGAGCCCTGAACTGGGCGACATGTTGGTGCGGATTGCCTGTCCCCTTGTATACGTGGAATTTGGGGATCATGTAGCCCGGCGGGTACTTTATCTGGTCATACCAGCCTGGATATGGTCGCCCAGTTTTCACGACTTGGCCAGCCGCTTTATTTGCCTGGTGAACTCGTATTTTTTGAGCAATATAATCATCCAGGGCGGCCTTGGAGATAGTTTCCTCCTTGGCTGTTGACAGAGCCGGAGGTGGATTTGATGTTTCTCCTCTATCATCTTCAATTATCACTGGAGGATCTTCGGCTGGGCGATCCGGCTGGATCATCATGCCTACCATATCTTGGAATAGAAGGGCCATTTGCTTTATATTGGCCGCTTGTTCCGCAGCCTCTTTTTCCTTCTTCTCAAGCATTCTCCGAAGGTATTCAGCATCAGTTTCCTGCTCACGGCGCTGCTCCGCGGATGTTTCCGGGCTTTCTTTTGGTCCGGTGAGTGCGGCCATCGTAGTCAGCATCTCCTGAAGCTTCTGCTGCTGTTGTTCCTGAGCTCTTGTTATTGATCGGGTAAGCGGTCGATGGCCTGTCGAAGTGCGGCTTTCTTCTTTTCTAGAAGCCATGTAAACAGTGTGTACCATCATGCCCCCAGACTTGGGGCGTTTGGGCTCATCGTCTTTGACATTTGTCGCAATCACAGGGGCCTTCTTTGGCTTCCTCCCCTTTTGAGCAGTTGAAGTCGAGGGGGACGTTGCAACGGGCACCCAGACAGCTGTTGCCTTTTGTGGCTTAGCAAGACGGTTCTCTTCTTGTTGACCCTTTGCCCTTTTCTGTCGGCGAGGGTAATCTTGATCAACTACTGAGTTCCGAACCTGCCGCCAGACTTTGTAGATTTTGGAAGACAGCCGTTGAGGGGACTGCTCCGGCTTTATTTCTGTGATAATCTCCACCGGTGGTGGAGATCTTTTCAGTACGGCAGTAGGCGAGTTCCTGCATACCTTGTTCAGCAACTCAAAGCTGTTCTCGGTTAGAACAACAGCATTAACTTCCACCGTTGGAGCTGGTGGAGTTATCCCAGAGGGGGAGTTGCCCCCGGTCTTCCTTACTCGGTGCCAGTGGCGACGTCGAGCGTGTCGACCCGTTGGTGTTGGTTTGGTGATGGCTTTGTCTTGCCCCATGTCCAGGTGACGGGCTGCTGCTGGCGTCAGCCTGTTGAAGACTGATGTCCGTTGAGAAGAGGTATCCAACCGGTCAAAAATAGAATTCTGAGCAGGGACAGGAACCATAGTGGGAACCGGAACAACCAGTCTTGTAAAAACTGACCCTTTGGTTGGAGAAGCCGCCTTGACGACTTCGAGAGCAGGGTTGTTCATTCTTTTCGGAATAACCTTTTCTTGAGGTGCAGGCTTTATCCTGGGCCCACCTGAACTTTGGCCCAATCTGGAGAAGACCGAGGTGTTGGAGCTGGACGACCCGTTGAGAGGGGCCGCAGTAGTTGTAAGCCGATCAAAGACCGACTTCTTGGGAACTTCCGGTGTTGGCACAGGAGCGGTGAAGCTCGTTGGCGGGAGCATGGTCCCGAAAAACAATCCCGCGGTGGATTGAGTGACCTGTTCCACCGGCATTGTGAACAGGGAGGCAGCTTGAGGCCCGTAAGATATGCCCCCAGTTGAGGCAGGACATGGGTTGCAGTTGCATGTGGAACACTTTGAGCAGGTGAACGCCATTGATCCTTTGCTTTCTGCACCAAGCAAATCGCCAAATCTTAGTACTTCGAAACCCAAGGGCAACCATCAGCAAACCGCGATTGGTTCGCGAACACGACACACAAAGTGTGGAGTGGAAAGAGGAAAAGGTCCCACCGGGCATGCCAGAATCTGTTCCCCTCCGAAAGACGGCAAGACAGACGTCTTGCCTGAGATTCGGGGCAGAAAGTAATTGGTGCTATCCGTCCACCTCTCCGAAGATGCCAAGTTGATTTATGGCACCGTGTATCGAATGTTTAAACGGATGCGGCCGATGTAGAAGACTTCGTCAGATTCCCCCTCGTCTGAGGGGTTTTTGATTGTGGGGACGCTCTTCCCTGCAGGCACAAGCCTCTGCAGTTAATTACGCTACCGTATCGCGGTAACAACTTTCTCCTTCTCCAGATGGTCACTTCGTGTCGTGGGTGTTTGTTTTGTGTTTGGTTGCCTGTGGATTGTATACGGAGACTAAGTTATGTTGTCGCCCGTAGGGCGTGAACTAGTCCAAATCCATATCTTTCTTAGATTTGGGTTTGGGGGTTGGGTTTAAGGATACTTTAGCCTCATTTGAGACTAAGATCAACTTAAACGTATGTTAAGGATACGTTAGTCTAATTTTAGACTAAGATCAACTTAACAGGATCGTTTAGATCCAACAAAAGAGCAATTGGGCTCTATTGTTTAGTTTAATGACATTGCGGTCGATAATTAGTTTAAAGACATTACGGTCCATTGTTAGTTTAAGGACATCTCGATCCAATGTTAGTTTAAAGACATCACGGTCGAGGTTAAGGACATCATAGTCCGTGGATTTAAGGACTCCACAGTCCGATGTTAGTTTAAAGACATCGCGGTCGAGGTTAAGGACATCATAGTCCATGGGATTAAGGACCCCACAGTCCAATGTTAGTTTAAAGACATCGTGGTCGAGGTTAAGAATATCATAGTCCGTGGGCTTAAGGACCCCACAGTCTAATGCTAGTTTTAAGACATCACGGTCGAGGTTAAGGACATCATAGTCCATGGGTTTAAGGACCCCACAGTCCGTTGTTAGTTATAAGACATCACGGTCGAGGTTAAGGACATCATAGTCCATGAGTTTAAGGACCCCACGGTCCATGAAATGTATGGTTGTCAGGACCCGTCACCTCTTTGAAGACGTTGAGGAATTACAATGACAAATATCAAAGGAGTGAAGAGATGTACCCTTGAACCAAGGTGGATTAAATGATCTGTAGCCCAATTTGGAACTAAGACCAATTAATTATATTATGAGCACATTGGCTCAGTTAAGTCTGAATTGAGGACTTATGGCCTACTTGGGCTAAGTCCAATTAAGTTTGAAGTGTTGGCCCTTTGTTGGTCCATTAGACATTTGTCTGGGTTTAAGCCCATATTATTCAGCAATGCTAAACATTTTCATCTTTGATTTCCTCAATTTTGAGATTCATTTGGAGGAGGCCTCTGGAAAATTAGCCAATTTGGCTAAAAATAGTGTTAAACACTAAATAACAACAGTGTTAAACATTAGAGACAGAACTCTCAAATTAGTGTTAAACACAAAAAGACCAGCAGTGTTAAACACTGGAAATATAGAATCCCAAATTATTGTTAAACACTAGAAAATAACAGTGTTAAACACTGGAAATTAGTGTTAAACACTAAAAGATAATCAGTGTTAAACACTGGGAATAAAGCTATCGAATTAGTGTTAAACACTAAAGGAAAAGGGGCCATGTGTGGACACGTGAGGGTGCCCAAAGGTGGGACCAGATCCCTTTACTTCGTTCTGCAATTAAGTGTTAAACACTTTTTGTTTTATGTTATCACGTGTTGACACGTGATGGAGATTTATGCACTGATTATTAAAGCACTTGCTAAGGGGTCACGTGGGGACACGTGAGAGCGCCCAAATCTTAGGTTTCCTTTGCTTTTATTCTCTGTGTTTTGGAGGTCACGTGGAAGCACGTGAGGCATTGCCTCAAAGCTTTTTCCTTCTCATTTTTGGGGATATTTTCAGGGGTCACGTGGGGACACGTGACCTTAGTTCTTTGCATGCATGGAGATCTTTTAAGTCTCCTTATTTTATTTTGAGAATTAAATTCTCTGTAGGGTTAACCCTGATCATGATTTTGGAGGAGTTAAATTCCTATTATGAAAGAATTAAATTCTGATATAGGGTTAAACCCTAATTTTCTTTCAGAGGAATTAAATTCCTATATATGTAAAAGAATTAAATTCTTGTATAGGGTGAAACCCTAATTTCATTTTAAGAGAAATTAAATTCCTGTGAACTTGAGAGAATTAAATTCTCAATTAGGGTTAAACCCTAGTTTTATCTTGAAGGAATTAAATTCCTGTAGTTTTAAGAGAATTGAATTCTCATATAGGGTTAAACCCTAATTTTATCTTGAAGGAATTAAATTCCTGTAATTTTAGGAGAATTGAATTCTCATATAGGGTTAAACCCTAGTTTTGTTTTGGGAGAATTAAATTCTCTAAACTCAATTCCCCCTCTAAGTTTTGGATCTGCATGGCAGGATCTCAACCCGATGAGAATTAAATTCTCAACTTATGGGGAGATGTGCTTCTACAGATCTTCAACCAGAGGAAGAACTAAGTTCTTTTGTGAAGAAGAGTTAAACTCTTAGATTTGAGAATTAAATTCTCTGTTTGAAGTTTTGATCCCCTTTCTTTTCTCACCTAGGGTTTTCTTTATTGAGAATTAAATTCTCCTTTCTTTTCTCTCTGAAATTTCAAGATTCCAAAACCTCTCTATCTTCTCTCCCTTCTCTTGGCTCCTATTTATAGGAGAAGGAAAAGAATCAATTTGTGTAGTAAATCTTTCATTGAAAGATTTTGTTTATTTTTATAATTAATATGATCCTTTAGATCATTCAGTGAATTTTATTCACCGTTGAATTTTAAATCCAAAGATATTCTGTTTGTTATTTTCGGTGAAATTTAAGGGAAATCTTTCTTTGTTTAAGATTTTTTTCCATAAATTGGTGATTTTTAATCACCCTTGGATTTTTAATCCAACGGTTCCCCACAATCCTTTTTCGTTTGGAAAGATTTTAGAGAATTTTGGAATTTAATTCTATTAATTTATAATGCTTTCAAATCCTATCACGTGTTGGCACGTGACCGCTCCTCCTTCAGAGTTTTAATTCTGTACTTTAATTGGGCTGAAGGGTCATTACGTGTCAACATGTGACCTCTGGTCACGTGTGAGCACGTGGCCTCTGGTCACGTGTGAGCACGTGACCCCCCCTTGGGGTCTTTCTTCAGCCACTTGTTTTACTTCCGATTGCTTAGGATTTTTAATTCTGTAAATAGATCACGTGTCAACACGTGACCCTTGGTCACGTGATGCCTCATTGAGGCCCTTATAACTTGATAGAATTAAACTCTGTATTTCTACTGGGCTAAAGACCATCACGTGTCAGCACGTGACCCTTGGTCACGTGTGAGCATGTGATGCCCCTTTGGGGTCTTTCCTCAGCCGCTTACTTCTGCTTGCTTAAAACTTTAACTCTGTAAATAGATCACGTGTTAACACGTGACCCTTGGTCGCGTGTGAACACATGATGCCTCATTGAGCAAATTCCTGATTTTTAATCAGGGAACAAATTCCATTTTCTTTTAGATATTTCAGGAACTCGGCACTTAAGTATTCACCACCCTATCAGATCGGAGTATCTTGATCTTTGGCTGGTTTGCTTTTCCGCTTCATTCTTTTACTCCTGGAATTTCTCAAAGGCCTCAGATTTATGCTTCATCAAGAATACATGTCCATACCTTGAGAAATCATCGGTAAAAGTAATGAAGTAGGAATAGCCACTTCTTGCATGCGTAGATATTGGCCCATACACGTCGCTGTGTATGAGTCCCAGGAGCTCAGTGGCTCTTTCTCCGTGTCCAGTGAACGGAGTTTTGGTCATCTTTCCTCTAATATATGATTGACAAGTTGCATATGATTGATATTCAAACGGATCTAAATATCCATCTTTATGTAACTTAATTAATCGTGTTTCATTGATATGACCAAGTCTACAATACCATAAGAAAGCTTGATTTGATTTTGAAGCCTTTCTTTTTAGCGTGTTTTGAACGTTGAAAACTTGATGTTGATTGAGAACGTATATTCCGTTATTCAGTGTACCTGACCCAATCATTTCATGATTTAGGTGAATGTTTATGACATTGCTTTCAAGTGCAAAATTATATCTTTCATTAGATAACAAAGATACAGATATAATATTACATATCATACTGGGTACACAAACAGTTATGCAATAACAAAATATGTCCACTCGCCAATTCTAGGTGATATTCTCCCACTGCAACAGCATCTATACTGGTTCCATTGCCAACCCTGAGGGTCATATCACCTTTCCTCAAAACTCTAGGGCTTCTCAGCGTCTGCAGAAAATTACAGATATGAGATCCTGATCCGGTATCCAATACCCATGAAGTAGAGTTAATAGAGAAACAGTTTTCAATCACGAACACACCTGAAGCCGAAGCCACAACTTGCTTCGTGTCCTGATTCTTGGCTTTTAAAGCCCGGCAATCCTTCTTCCAATGTCCTTTCTTGTAACAGTAGAAGCACTCTTTCTTTGTGGCTGATCCCCCAATCTTTTCTTTTCCCTTACCCTGCACCTTCTGCACACCTCTCGGTTTGGTAGGGACCTTCTTCTTCTTCCCCTTAGCTTGTGTGAAGTTAACGTCGTAGCGAGCTCCTTTTCATCATCTTCTTGTCACCTTGGAAGCAGAAGACTCGAAAAGAAGTTACTTTAACAAACCTTGACTTGATTGAATACATCATTGAAACAATCATGCTAGCCTTGGATTTAGCGGAAGAAGATTCCCCAATAAATTGAGCGGATGTTTCCTTAGATTTCTTCAAGGTGCCCTCTGCCACCCTCAACATGTTGAGGAGCTCAGGAAGTGAAACTTTCAGCTTTTGCATATTAGAATTCAATATGAATTAGGCATAGGTGGAGGGAAGAGACTGTAGAATTAAGTCAGTATACAACTCATTCTCCAACGCTGTTCCCAGGTCCGCAAGCTCTTCAATAAGAGTAATCATCTTCAGGACGTGGTCCCCAACAGATGATCCGACCACCAACCTCGCTTGAAACAATTTCTTTGAGGTCTTGTATCTTGCGGTACGAGATTGCTCTCCATATAAATGTTTGGTATGGAGGAAGATGGAAGCAAGGTCCATCTTCTCGTGCCGCCTCTGATGTCCGTTATCCATGGAGGCCAGCACGAGACACTTGGCTTTCGCGCAATCCAGATCCCAAGTGTTACGAACCTCAATGTCCGCGACCGAGAATGTTGGACCTGGAACAGGGGGGCTTTAGCCGCAAGGATGTATGCAACTTTATCATAAGTAAGGGCTATATGGACGTTCCTCAGCCAGTCTTTATAGTTTGGCCCAGTCAGTTTGTTTTTATCTAGTATAAGCTTAAGTCCCGTTATGGTCGCTACAATTAGGGGAGAGAGAAAAGAAACACTCAACATATGCTCTTGCAAGTTTAGATTGGTTATTAGTTTATCTAAATAGGATGGCTCCCACTGTTTCCTCGAATTCTCCTTCAAACCCTAAAAGAAGAATTAGCCAGGATTAATCGCATCCTACAAGTTCGCTTATTTTTCGGCTAGGCCAGTGTTGGTACTTCGGAGGGAGGTTCCCCGTGCTTTCGCACGGACTTAATTAAATAACCTCGTTTTCCCAGAGGCGTAGCTCCGTTAACACCTTTCTAGACACCTACTTGATTAGCCAATTGCAAAGTGAAAAAATCTCCTGAAGAGTAGCGGATACTCACAGTAGGATCGGGACCCAACTATCATTGTGTGATAATTTTGAAGGAAGCCTACCAAAACTACGACACTCTAGTAGGTATGCAACACTAGCAAGTTTCCTGTATGTTTGAAACTCCCGATGTAGTTTTTTCCCGGAGCGCTTATAACCTTGATGAAGGTCAAAACATTATAAGTCGCAAGTCAAGTTCAACCCTTCATTGTCCAGATTAATTTAGACCCATTCGTATAAGCCCTTAACGAAAGCCAAAACAGCTGTACATCTGTCCTAGATTAATGCATCTATCTATGCTACAGATAAACACCCACTAGCTACCAAACACTATGCCCTGGCGAAGGTCAAAACACATAGCATGAGTACTAGTAGATACCTTTCTAAAATGACGGAGGGCTATAGCTGATTTTTGGCGAAAACCGTTAACGTAATGAACTTGATATAGTCGAAGGAACCTGATAGCTTTTGAAAAGGAGTGGTTTAAGCTCCGCTTTTAAAAGTTGTTTTGAAGAAAGCCGAGTGGTTTTGCAATTGTTCTAACGACGTCAGATTTTTGGTTTATTACTTTGCATTAAGTTAGATTAATGCGGTCCCATCAATTAACATTATCACACCACAAAAAGAGCGAAAATAGAATGTACGTATATGCCACCGGCATTCACCACGAGGCCCCGTCATGCACCGTTAGGTTACTTAACTTACGGCAAAGCGGGGGCAGGACTAGCGCGGATGCAAAACATATACAACATTTATTTTTACATATATATATATATATATATATATATATATATATCCATCACAGGCATGATAAGCAACACAGGCATATATAAACATCACAGAGAATGGAAAAATTTATTAACTAGGAACATTTGCATTTCAAGGAGCCACCTATGAAACAAAGTCCTCCACGGTCGTGTGAATAGTCGAGTGTGAATCATCCTAGACCCCTACGAGTGTGGAAAGCTAACAGCCAATCCTAGAATTGGGTGACCCGGTTCTCGATTCCTCGAGATGGCCACCCACTGAATTCTAGAACACGGTAGCTTGTGCACTCCTCCTTGAATCAATCCTAGATGCGGAAATGAAAAATAATATACAGCCGGTGACTACATCCTCAACCCGGATGCGCCCTAATAAAAGAATATACATGAATTACAAAGAATCCACTCACATCTAGATTCACACCGGGCCATTCACACGACGATCCATGAAACCATTCGCATTCGAACATCACAAGATATGTGCAACCCCTTCTAATCGACGTATAGCGATTAGAAGACATTTAAGAAAACATATACACATTAATAAAGCAAGTAAAGAAAACCACGATGTTAGAATTTCGCGCACAATTAGCGAACGAAACTAATTTTTCAAGACTTGAAAAGCTGTCCACTAAAGTCACAAAAATTTTCGTTTTAAGCCAATTCGGGAGTCGAAACGAACTCGAAACCTGTCCGAATCTTCGCGGAAGCGAAGGGGATAAAATTAACTATCGATTCGGGGGCCTCGGGGGGGTACCCACCCTCGGGGACCACCACGAGGTGGCCCCCAGAGGGAGGCAGACCCGAGAGCACCCTTTTGGGGTGCTCTCGGGCCTTGTGGCGGTCTTGGGGGGGTGGGCCAGGCCTTTGGTCCCTCTCAAGGTATCCCCAGAGTGCCCATGCTTCACCCCGCGGTTTTTGGGTTCAAGCCGTAAGCCCGCGGGTTGTGCAAACATCTCAAAATTCCAATTTTAGGGACTGTTTTTGTCGGCAGTTCGTTCGCGACAAAAACGGAAGATTTCAAACGTCACTACGAGTTATCTAAGGCTTATGGAGTGGTTCTGATACCATGTAAGTCAATATCGCACACTCCACAGGGTTTTTATAGAGGCAAAATTTATAAAAAACAATTTTATAGCAAGCAACATCAACTAAATTTCCAAGATCGACCATAAGCCCTAGCTAGCTAAACAAACAAAGGTTCTAATCTACTATGAAGTGATTTATACCTTTGTGTTCAAGTCATTCGGGTCTTCTTATCCTCTTCTTAAGCTCCTCTTTTTTATGGATCGGGCTTGGTTATCGGCCTCTTCGTGTCGAAGAAGATCCATCCGAGAGTCTATGGTTCAAGCTCTAACCTCTAAATTGAGGTAACTAAATTACCTAGTTTGCTAATCTAGATAGCTTAGATGATGTAGAGAGTTAATTGAACTAATTTATCTCAATCACCCTTGGATTCTCAACACATAAGAGTGTTTAGGGTTTGAGAAAGAAGAAGAGAGCAAAGAATGAAAGAGAGTGTCAAGTGAAGAATGAGAATGAAAAATGGTTAAGTGTTGATAACTATGAAGCATATCTTTTCAATAATAATAATAACAATAATACAACCATACTTCAATAGTCATCCAAAGTGAATGAGTCATCCAAAGTAGCCATGCTTCAACCATACTCTAATAATACCTCATTTCTCCACCTCATTATCCATTTGAATAAATGGATTAATCATAAATGAGGTGTCTTCTTCTAGAAGCACTCGTATGAAAATAAAAGAATACCCCTCACCATATATGCATACCCGTATTCGTAACACGAATACCAAGAGATTAAAATAATCCAATATTATAATACTAGAATGCGGCTTAATCCTAAGCCTGCTAGTATTATCCGTCCGATCAAAAATACGTGTAGGTAGTACACGTATATGATTGAAACCCTGCACGTAAAACCATACGGCCTCTACATCGTTTCGCCTGAACCAGGGAAACCCTCTGTGTGGGACTTTAAAGACTCGACAGTACGTTGGCAGTGGGTTTAACCACAAGCACGTCAGTGGCACCAGCTATACGTAACGGCTACTCAGGTATCTGTCGAAAAGAAGGCCGATGAGAAAACTTGTCCGAACTCCTACCGAGCCTGTCCGTGATAATCTCCGTATAGTCCGGTCTGTTCGTCTGAGAGTATCGCATGCCGGGTCTAGGGGTGGAAAACGTCAGACCCCTAATAATCTGACAAGTCGTGCCAATATGGCTCAAGACCATCCGAGAATCTACCGATCTAACTATCAGTAATTCTCAATCCGTCCTGTCCAAGGATTTATTGTGTTGACCAACCGAACACAGCGCGGCATCGACTCCCTATACCAGGAGAGACGAATCCCCAACAATTGCTCACTGCCTCCATATGGCTCGGGACTGTACCCAACTAAAACCTGTTTGCACGACTCAGTAGAGCCGTGGTAGGGTAGTAATCAAAGCACAGTGAGAACTCACATGAGAAAAATGATGACCTCAGGTCGACAGACTATCTGTACTCATGTCACCTGAGAACTACTATCTGACGATATGTATAATACCATCAAGACGGTTCTTTGCGAGTCCGTCCGATGTACTCACCCCAAGTGAGCACCGGTATACAATCTTAGGTGCATCACATCAATGGCTGCGGACCAACCATCGTTCCTCGTCAGGGTCTAGAAATGTATACACTAGTCTATTCTGGAGTATCGATGCTCAGTCTCGATACTCCCACGACTAGAGACATTTAAGGATGTGCTTATCGACTACCCAGCTCCCACAAGTATGATTGCCATCATAACGCTGGTAGTCAAGCAAGGATCCTAAGGGCTTTATCAACATATATAAGCGATATGAAATTAACTAGTAAAACATATCACATGTTAAGATAAAGACAAACCAAATAGCATATTATCGTATTGAGCAAGATTGTCCTGTACATATACATTCTTAACATCCTATACAATGAAGGCCTCTAGGGCATACATATCCAACATCCAATACATAAAGGCTCTCCTTCTTTAGGACTTTTCCCAATCCATTGTAATGCTCCTTCAATCGGGGCTACATAAAGGTTCCCCGTCTTTAGGACTTTTCCCAATCCACTGTAATGCTCCTTCAATCGGGGCTACATAAAGGTTCCCCGTCTTTAGGACTTTTCCCAATCCACTGTAATACTCCTTCAATCGGGAAGAGAAACCTCTTACACTCTTTCGCTTTTTCTCACGAAGCTCAAAACCTTTTACAAAGTAGACAATATTTTTCTCTCTTAAACAAGATGGAAGGTATACTGTAGCACAAAAAATGTACACTCTTTTTATAGGGTCATACAACTATTGAGATTGAGATGGAATACGATTTTTGATATAAAATTGTTTTAGTTCTGAGGTTTCGCTTAAAATGATAAAAGCTCTTAGTATATATAGATGACTTGGTATATATTTTTATTTAAACAACATGCTAAATACCTTTCTCTAATTTTAGGCCCAAGGTGGCTATTTGATTTGATTTGATTCCCACAAAATTATTTAATACCAAATCAAGAACTAATGGCTCTATAATTTTAATTCAAAAAACTTGTGCAAATCAAAGTCACCACAAGTTCCGGTTAATTAATTGAGATAATATACCTTAAATACGGATTTAGAACCTCTACTATTTTTTCCTTTCTCTGAAATTTGGACGGTCGAGATTAATGAAAAATGAGAAGGCTCAGGATTTGATAGGATCAAGAAGGAAATCCAACGGTCTATAAGGGACAAGAGCAGGGTCCTATTGATAGAAAAATAGCACATGATCATAACTCCTTAAATACATAAAACAATCGTTGAGATCAAATATTTGAAAGCATTAGGGTTTAACAATTATAACCAATCAAAATTGCCATGTATTTGCGATCACTAAGGAACATCTCGGACATGAATAGTAATAAATTAATATATTTTAATCTTGAAACTATTTAAGCCTTTTTGAAAAATTTATAAAAAATAATTTTAAGCTTGAAATTATTTATCAACACTTAATGTAATATGAAAATTAAATATGTGTGTATTCTCTGCTCGGTTAGGTCCTAACTCTTTTGCATTAAGCTCCTTAAAAGAAATGAATAAAAAAATAAAACCCGATGAGTCAATTACCGGCTCTTATTACTTATTGGTTTCAAACTTGATATTGAAAATATTGGTCTCGTGAAGTCCAAACGATAACCTCCGACCTCCATTGATTGTTCCATGATATAAAAGAGTCCTACAAAATGGTTAGTTCAAAATATATAACGAGTTATTTACTAATAATCAAAATTATACTGGTGTGAGTCCAACAAAAAGAAGTAAAAAAGACATATTACATGGCTGACCTAACAAAGGAAAAGGAGGTTTATGTTAAATTGCGAGAGAGAAACAATTTAAGCACGTCGCTAATCTATAGAACAATTGATTTTGATACGATAGACGTCATCGCATATGGGTTCACAACACTAAAGGAAGCTTAGGAACTTTTGCGTAAAATCTATGGAGAAAGAAAAAAGATGGAGGAAGTAGAGAAAAATCCATCTGATGAAGTGCAAACTTTCGTGAAAGAGAGAAAGAAACTTCAAGAAACCAAAATGTTTGAAGAAGATTGAGAACGATAAAATACTCGAAAAGTTATATAAAAAAGATGGATGAAGAAATTAAGGAGGAGAAAGAGATCGAGAAATCCCATGAAATAGAAAAGCTCATGGAAGAAGAAAAGAGAATTGAAGATAAAAATGGGTTTGTTGTATTCAAAAAGAAAATTCCAAAAATTCAATAGCTCTTTGAAAAAGAGAGAAGTCCAAAAAGCTAAAAATCTCATGGAAAAGGAAAGGAAAATGTTTAAAAAATCGAAAGATTAATTTATTGAAATTATAGAAATTGAAGATGTCGAAGAATTTGAATATGAAAAAAGAAAAGTCAAGAATCAAAAGATTTTATGAAGGATGAAAAAAATCGAAAAAGTTAGAGCATTCGTAGAAGAAGAAGCAAAGCCAATTTTTGATATGAAAGAAGTCCCTGATGCTAGAGATTTCAAAGAAAAAGAAAAGAGGAATCAAGAAATCCAAGAACTCGTGGACGAGAAAAAGATATCTCAAGGAACACAAGATTTCATGAAATGAAAGAAAAAGATTCAAAATGATTTAACACAAGATTTTGTGGAAGGAAAAAAAATATTCAAAAAGATTGTGTGAAAAGAAAGAAAAGAATTCATGAACATAGAAAACTCAAAAAATCAAAATATCGAATAAGATAGAGAAAGAAAGAATCATATCCAATATCAAGAGGAGTTCGAGATGGAGCTCTTTCTCAAAGCAAATGACGGGAAAGGAAAAGTAAGATTGCTTCTATCTATTACAAAAGAAAATATAAAAGGAAAATGAGGAAAAGAAAAAGAAACAAAGGAAAAACAAAATTCTCAGGAAAAAGAAGTATGATTGATATTATTCTAAGTATAGAAAGAAAAGATCCTAAATGAAAGGTTCGAAGCAAGAAGAAGAAAAAAAGATTTATAATTACTTTGATGCAAGGTGGCAAGTTAGTTGGAGTTAAATGGAAAGAAAAAAAGTGATGATGAGATGTCAAGGATTTATGCAAATAAAAAGTCGGTTGTTATTCAAGATTCGATTAAAGTCTAGAAGATCAAGTAGATTGAAGGAAGCCATTCGAGCAATGCAAATAAGACAGTAATTGAGTCGGTGATGATAAAGCAAGTAAGCTAGCAAGATATAGATTGGATCGATAAAAATGAAACAAGGAAGTAAATTAAAGCTCAAGGCGAAGTAAGAAGGATATCCAAAGGTTGCTCAATCCGCGTTCATAAAGAATTGAATTAAAGGGGCTCTTGAAAATAATAATTCAATTCTTATATTAAGTTAAATTTATGTTTTAAATTTCAATAGTTAGTTAAATTGGATTGAGTGGGTTTGGGTTTTAAATTAGAGACAAGTTTAAAATTAGCTTGAGAAAGTTTAGTTTTATCATATATTAGCTATTTAAAGAGACATCGTTTCATGGTTTATAATTAAAAAAGAGATTATTTTATTAAAGAGAGAATATTAAGAGATGCTAAAGACTACTAAAGACTACTAAAGACTAATAAAGTTTCGAGAGTGTCTACTCTACAAAATTTTTTATTTTTATCTCCTTTGTTAGAGTGTTTTAGGTATATATATTTTCATATATCAACATATATATACAACACCCTTTTATTTTTATTTTTTATTATTTTGAAAATTTTGTTTTAGAATTACTTTTTTCGTGAGCAAACAGCTAAGTGCATGGAAAAGGCTTTCGTGTTCATGTGAAGTTAATGAATTGGACCTTATGGGTATATAACTTCTGTAGATAGAATTCAAAAGTGCATGACATTTCCGGCCTATACATTCAGACCTTAATTTTAGGACATAAAACCATGAGTTGTATGACTTTTAAAATTTCAATAGAATTTTATACTTGATGCATGGAGATATTGGAGGAAATTGTCTGAAAGTATTAATTAGAATGGCTATGCTAGATTTTCTTTGGGTGTTATGATTAAAGGGTAGATTTAAATCTATGGGTTTATTGGGAATAAAGAATCCAGACTCGATAGTATTAAATATTTGGCCTTCAAAATAAAATCAGAGCATAGTCACAATTTGGAGAACAACATCATTGACATTCATAACATCAGTCTTGTGATGATAATATAATATTGGGCATTTTACTGAAATGCTCACTCATATTTCACTAATTACTAAAAAAAAACCCGCATACTTATTATTTACTTAAAAGACTTCTTATAAATTTAAATTGCACTAAAAACCCTCATTTACTGGTTTTCCATAAAAAATTATCGTCTCATTAGAAAGATAAAGCCGAAGCTTATGCTTGAGTTGCTATCATACGTTCTAGATATTCAGATAGATGTTTCTGCCATAAAAATAACCCACATCCTCGTTTAATTGAAAATTAAGATTTAGAGCAACTAAAAAAATCGCTTTCGGACAAGGTGTCGATGAACTCGAAGCTTGTAATTGAAGACACAACGACACTCGACAAACTCGTTCCTGGAGAAGGTTCAGAAAGACGAGCCGGTTTTTATGGTCAATTTTAGAGATTTTTTATCGAAACCCTAATCCTAAAACCAATCAAGAGAAAAAGTTAGGAATTTTAGAGGGGAAAATGAGCTGGGATGGTTTTAAAACCCTTATTCGATACTCAATGTTAACCTTCTAACGGAGTAATGAAAAATACCCAAAAAAATCACTTTTTAGGATGGTGAAGGGCTTTTTAGTACAACTTAAATGTTTAAATGTATAGTGGGTCTTTTAAATAAATATGAAGTATGTATGTGCATTTTAGTAATTGGAGAAGTATTAGGGGCATTTTTAGTAAAATACTAAAAAGACCTATAACATTTATGTTGTATAATATAGACACCAAAAAGATTCACTTTCTTAGGGTGGCGGTTTTTTTTTAGTGCCACGTAAATGTATAGGGGTCTTTTAAATAAATATAAAGTATGGAAAAACATTTTAGTAATTATAGAAGCATGACGCGTCATTTTAGTAAAATACTAAAAAGCCCTAAAAATTTTGTATTGTGTATGTATATATATCTACACAATATTGAAACTAAAATCCATAGGAGCACTTATGTTCCATTTAGTTGCACCGATTGCACACACATTCTCTCTCTATTTTTGAAACCATTTTTTATATATAAGATGTCAAAATTGTATTACTTAAAAATAAATTAAGCCATTTAGATTTTAATTTCCATGGTAACAATTAAGATACCATATCTAAGTACAATCAATCTTTGTCAAAATTTTCGAATATAGTCGCTTTTCGAAGAACACATACTGTCCTATCTGATTGGATAAAATCTTATGCGATTAATTAATAATTATAATATGTAAACCCATTTTTCATCAACTTTCATCACCGTGTCCATGTCAGATTCACACTTCCAACACACATAACAATTGTCAATTGTTGCTTTTATCGTTTCAATTCCTAATAAATCAAACAATGAAAATTTTTAGATGGCCTGTAAGCCTAGCACATGTATACAACATAGCTACGCGCACACACAACACATACATGCACACAGCACACGCAAGCACCCAAAAAACCCATAGAATTTGCCCTAGAAGCGGAAATTGTGGCCTCTTCTCCTTTCCGGAATCTAACGCCGCACTCTCTTCTAGATAGACTTTTCTGAAAACACTTTTTTCTACCGGCCTTCGGATGTTTGGAATTGTACTATATGAGGAGCTCGCTGCTGGGAATCTCACTCCTTATGGGTGAATATGTTCTAGTCAAACTTGCATGCATGGTGTGCATGATTATCCTCTCTTAGAGTTAATTTTTCGTGGAAGATGAAAGAAAAATTCCTTGAGAGTTGGCATTACTCTTGGAAAATGAGATTAATGAACCAAGAAAATTTGAGTTTGTTGGATTTGGGAAGAGAATGGAGTAATTGTATTGTTTGACCAGGAAGGCTTGCTCTCACCTATAAATAGGGACTCCCTGGTGCATATTTAAGGCATCCAACATCCAACACATTCAAGTATCAATCCAATACCATCCACTTGAAATTCATCCAAGTGAAGCTATCCACTCAAGGTGACGAGTGAAGGACCGAGGTGTCAAAGGTGTAGCATTGACGGTGTGCCGGCGAGTTCGTTCTTGTTGTAATCCACTCATGTAGTGAAGAACTCTATGTTGATGATCCTCTAGTATATATGTTAGATACGAACTTTGTAATCTCATTATTCTCATAATGGATGATAAACTTCTGGATTAGCTCCCGTGGTTTTTTCCCCCTCACACTGAGTTGGTTTTCCACGTAAAAAATATTGTGTGTCTCGTGTGCACTTTGCTTACTCTACTTTCTTATTAAGTCTAACCATTTATAACAAGTGGTATCAGAGTCGAGGTTGAGCAGGTGGTCATGGAACCAAGCACCATACGAATGATCAGTCTCAATAGTAGCAACTGGATGATCTGGAAAGTTCGAATGGAAGATGTTCACCGCCGAAAACAGAGACCAGGACGTTAGGACGTCCGGCCTGAATTTTGGGGGCAGATGCTATTTGGGTTTTATCTGTCCACCTCTCCGAAGATACCAAGTTGATTTATGACACTGTGCTTCGGAGGTTTGGACAGATGCGGCCATTTTAGCAGATTTCGTCAGATTCCCCCTCGTTTATGAGGGGTTTTTGATTGTAGAGACGCTCTTCCCTGCAGGCGCAAACCCCTACAGTTAATTACGCTACCGCATCGCGGTAACCACTTTCTCCTTCTTCAGATATTCACTTCGTGTCGTATGTGTTTGTTTTATTTTTGGTTGCTCGTGGATTGTATACGGAGACTAATTTATGTTGTCGCCCGTAGGGCGTGGATTAGTCCAAATCCGTATTTTCTTAAATTTGGATTTTGGTTGATTTATAGATCTTTAATCTCGTTTGAGATTAAGATCAACTAAAATGTTTGTTAAGGATACGTTGGTCTAATTTTTAGACTAAGATCTACTTAACGGGGGTTTTTAGTTTAAGGACATCATAGTCCGTGGTTTAAGGACATCATAGTCCGCGGTTTAAAGACATCATAGTCTATAGAGTTTAGTTTAGGGACATTGCGGTCCATTGGATTTAAGGACATCATAGTCCATGGAGTTTAAGGACATCATAGTCCGTGGTTTAAAGACATTATAGTCTATAGAGCTTAGTTTAGGGACGTTGCGGTTCAAAGTTTAAGAACATCATAGTCCGTGGAATTTAGTTTTTAGGGACGTTGCGGTCCATGGAGTTTAGTTTTAAGGACCTTGCGGTCCACAATTTAGTTTTAAGGACGTTGCGGTCCATGGAGTTTAGTTTTAAGGACATTGCGGTCCACAATTTAGTTTTAAGGACGTTGCGGTCCACTGGGTTATTGGTTTGGGGGGGTATACCAAGAATTATTGGTTATTGGGACCCTCCACCTCTCTGAAGACTTTGAAGAATTACAACGACATGTATCAGAGGTGTGGAGAGATATACCCTTGAACCAATGAATGTTCATCAAAGATTTGATAACTTTGTTTGGGACTAAGTCCAATTTAGAAGAAGACCTATGGGCTCGGTCGATTTTGGGGTTTGGCCAATCTTGGGCTCAGCCCACTTAATCTTTGTCATTTCCCCTTTTTTTATAAAGTGTTAGACACTTGCTAGGACACGGTCCTTTCTCTGTGCACATAATGCTAAACATTTATGTGAATACTGACACCTACTTTCTTTTTGTTTTTAATGAGTATTGCACACTCTTCGGCACTAAGCTCTTTTTGAGGAGTGCAGAGCGCCCCGTGTTAAGTAGCGCTCACGTGAGGGGCACGTGGGACGCTTGGCGCTGAGCGCCAGCATTTGAACGCTAAGCGCTCTTTTTATTTTGAGCAGCGCTCACGTGAGGGGCACGTGGAGCGCTCGGCGTTGAGCGCCGGCATTTGAGAGCACTCTTTATTGAGCAGCGCCCACGTGAGGAGCACATGGAGCGCTCGGCGCTGAGCGCTAGATTTGAGTGCTAAGCACTTCTTATTAAATAGCGCCCACATGAGGAGCACATGGAGCGCTCGGCGCCGAGCGTCAGATTTGAGTGCTAAGCACTGAGTTTTTTGTTCTACCCAATTCAATTCACTGAGAATTTGGTTCTCCCTTGTGAAAGACTTCGTCTTATAGATATGAGATCTAGAAAAAGAACTAAGTTCTTCTGATGTGAGAGTTAAACTCTTAGATGTGGAGAAGATGATATGATCTCTCTTCTTTTTATGAAAGACTTTGCCTTATAGATCTGTGATCTAGAAAAAGAACTAAGTTCTTCTGATGTGAGAGTTAAACTCTCAAATATAGAGGAGATGCTATGATCTCACTTATTGTTATTTACCTTGAAGAAAATTCTTCTTCTTAGAGCTTGCTTTTCTCTTTTTCTTTTTTGAGAATTTGAAGTTTAGGGGGGGTTCTTCTTTGTAGGACTTGAAGTCTTGGGTCCTTTATATATGGGAGGCTGATTTATTGAATCAGTTAAGAAAATCTCTCATTGAGAGATCTCTGATTGATTTGGGGATTTTATCCACCGTTGGATCTTTGATCCAAGAACTTCTGTTTTACAGAAGACATCTTTCTTGTTTTTAGCAAGATTGGGAAAATATTTCTCATACAGAACTTATTCTGTATCTTGTTGATGTTTAATCACCATTGGATGTTTGATCCAACAGTGCTCTAATTTACAAAGCACAATCTTTCTTGTTTGGAAAGATTTGAGGAGTATTTCCTCAACATAATTTTATTCTGATAATTTGATAATTTATCATCTTTGTTGGATCTTTGATCTAAGGGTGGAGAACATTTAGTTCTAGCGCCGGCGCTCTCTTGCTTTACACGTGAGACGCTACATTAGAGTCTTTTGACTCTTAGCACCGGCGCTCTTGGCACAGCGCTCTCGTGCTTTGCACGTGAAGCGCTGCCTCAGAGTCTTTGACTCATGGCGCCGGCGCTCTTGGCACCGGCGCTCTCGTGCTTTGCATGTGAGGCGCTGCCTCAGAGTTTTTGACTCTTAGCGCTGGCGCTCTTGGCGCTGGCGCTCTCGTGCTTTGTACGTGAGGCGCTGCCTCAGTTCAAATTTTGAACAGAGCTTTGCTTTCTTATTGGGGGGAAACAAATGCCCCCCCACCATTGCACTCACGTGGCTTACACGTGAATGCAGCGGTGGCAGCTTTTCCACCGTTGGATATTCTTGGAAGTTGAATCGGCTTCCCCTGCCTATAAGTAGGGCCTTTGGCCTTTGAGATGACTGCTTATTCATCTTCTTGGTTTCTTATTCTTGAGAATTTAATTCTCCTTCAGTGCTAAGCTCTCTGCCTTAAGAAACTCTTCTAGAGTCAGAACCTTGCCAAAATTTTTGGTAAGGATCAAATCTTTGAAGGAATCATTTCATATTCTAGGGTTTTACCCATTAACAGAGCCTTGCTCTTCTTAGATCATAGATCTTAAAGTGGATTTTAGGGTTTCTTAACCTGTTAAACGAAAACAGAGCTTTGCTCTTCTTAGATCATAGATCAAAAAAATCTTCTTTTAGGGTTTCTTAACCCATTAATGAAGAACTCTTAGAGTTCGTTTTGCAGATCTTAGAGATCTTGGAGTCTTTAACTCAGTAAAAGCTTTGCTTTTTAGGGTTTTTGATGGATTACTCCATCATTTTCACAGAGCATAGCTCTTTAGAATTTTTAGGGGAATTTTTATTCCTTTCATCATTAATTTTGACAGATATCATTTCTGTTGCAGAGCGTTGCTCTCTAGGGAGTTTAACTCCTTGGCCCGAGGTGTTTCTCATTAAATGAGGATCTTCTTTTAGGATTTCTTTTCTAATGAGTGACTGTCTCATCAATGATGAGTCGCCGCCTTGATTTTGTGGGTCCCCTTTGGCCCCTTTCCACTGCATTGCAGTGTAGTACAAATTTTAAGTACTAAGTGTTAGAATTTGGACTGTAGCATTGACAGCTAACCCTTGTTCCTTTTCGCGCAGGTACTATGTCTTTCGACACTTCTTTCAAATTTGTTCGTCCGGAGAGCGCATTTGCTGACGCGCCCGTAGACAGGGAAGTTTTTGCACTGCTCAAAAATCACGACCTGGAGCAGAAGTCTTTCTTTATTTATGGGGGTTGTGGTACAACCAAATCATTTAGGGTTGACGCAGCTTCTCTTGTGCGACGCCTTTAGAACCGATCTCCGCTATTCACTATGCTGACTCATCCCAAGTGAACTATACCGTAGAGGAGGTCAACTGGACTTCGGAGGGTCACCTTCAGCCCTATATGGCTTCAATACCCGTACAGCCTCCAATGGCTTTGGATATCTTGGGGCGACACATATGTTAGGGCGAGTTGCTCCCTTGGGGACATGTGTATATGATTGGCATGACTCCTCACCATTCAGCCGGATACTTACAGTGGGCCCGGTATATCTTATCGGCCAAGAAGTCATTGCTGCTGAAGCTCGGGCTGTACCCTGCCATCTACGCGTCTTTTTCCAGTATCCGGTGCCTCCCTTGTGGTGGATTGCGGAACTTGGAATCTGATGCTAATCTTAGTATCAACATCGCTGCGACTGGAATATTTCCAGGAGCGAATCATCATTTGCCATGAAAGGACTTGGAATTTGATACCGATTTAGGCATCAGCATCGCTACCACCGAGACATTGCCAGGAGCGAATCATCATTTGCCTCTGTCGATTCGAACAAAGGTGGCTTAGTAAACAGGGTTAGGATCCTGTCAACTAAGGCTTATTACTTCATGAGCCGTAAAGGTTTCATAAAGGTGTTTCTCCCTACGAGTCGTGGGGATCTCGTAGGTGCGTTTTCTCCTTAGAAGTCGTGAGGACTTCTAAGTGGTGTTCTCTTTTATAAGTCGTAAGGATCTTGATTTGAAAGAGATTTTAATCGCGCTTGCACTTCGAAAGATGAATCAAAGAATATTTTACCGCAATCAAGAACGGCGTCGCTTGGTAGCTAGCCGGTGAGTAGGGGTCAGTCCACAGGGATTTTGTGTATTCTCGATTTTTTCTAACAAGTTAATTCCAAACGGTGTTGGATTGATTATCACTAAAAACTAAGGTTGATCTAGACTAGGATTAAAACCTTGCTAGGGTTAGGTTAAGCTTGGAAAGTCAATATTCCTCACCGCTTTCTATGCCCTAATTAAGATCGAATAGGTGTTATGGTAATAATTAATAAAGTGGATTAGTGCCATCGGGAAGAAACTAGGTTGCTTCCTCTAGGTTCTTGTCCTTCCTTTCTTAATTCTTACTTAATCTCCATGGAAAACATATACAACCGGTCTTTTAAACTACGGTATCACCGTTACCTCTTGGGATAGGGTGCCGTAGAGAGCGGTGTGTGTATGTATGCATGGAGTCCTTATTAAAATATATGACGGGCAAGAAAGGGATGAGAGATTATCGTCTCTCAAACCTTTCCTATTCCTAACCCTAGCAAGTGGGGAACTACTCACTCATTAGGGGATTGATAAAAGACATTGTTTATCTACGACAAATAATTAAAAGTCCTAAACTAATTAACTAGGGCAGAAAGTAATTTAAGAACTAGGGCATAGAAATAAAAATCTTACTTTATTTGATGGCTCTCTTCAAACATTTACACCGAATTAAAATTCTGAATAGATGAATAAAAAGAGGCATACCTCCAAAAGAGGTTTAGGATTTCTATTTATAGATCATAGAAACCCTAGGGTTACATTCGATTCACATCTGCATTTACAATTTTACCCTAAAGAAGACTAGTCAACGCACCGCCACACCGCCACGAATTTTCACCGACACGGGCTTACTATGGCCGCGGAACCTCGGCCAAAACCCATGTTTGGCCGCGGATCCGCGGCCATATAGAGGGCTTATGGGCTCTGCTTCTCTGGTAATTCTCATGTTGCTTTTTCATTGGCTTTTCTTCTCTTGGTTTCTCAGATTGACTTCTAGTTTTCTTCCAGATTTCCACAGTGCATAATGTCGTGGACTTTACCGTTCACTTCGTGTCGAAGTCTTGAACCTTGCGCTGCCTTTGTACTTTATGAACTTGTTCATTGATTTTCGTTTATTCTCCAAACTGTAGGCTTGATCAAGATTCTTCCATTTGTTGGTCGTAGTCTCACTTTTGTATCGTCTTTTCATCATTTTCACCGTTTTTTTTCTGAGAACCTATAACCTGTAACTATGTAGCAGACATGGATCAAAAGCACCTATTTATTTATAAAATGAATAAGAATGGGGAATATAATAATGCAAAATTATGATATGAACAGATCTCATAAGAGTATTTTCTCTTTATAAGTCGAGAGGACTTACAAGTGTCTGTTCACCAAATGAGGATATTTCGCGCCATCGGTGGAACTTGGTGGGGGGAGACGTTTATTTGTGCCCGTGGATTGTATACAAGGGTCAACATTGAACCGTTTATAGGGCATTCTGGGAAATGTGATGGCTTAAGAATAGGTTCAGATCCATGTAGCTTAAGACTTTTGAATCTTATGAGCCGTGAGGGTCTCGTAAGATGGTTCTCCTTATGAGCCGTGGGGATCTCGTAAGTGTAATTTCTTCTCAGGAATCGTGGGGATCCCTAAGTGTGTTGTCCCCTTGTGAGTCGTAAGGATCTCACGCAGGTATTTTTTCCTTACAAGATTGAGAGGACCTTGCAAGTTGCATGAGTTTTTTTATGAGTTTGCGCACTTTCGGGTTTTCACAAACATTGCTGGTAGCCTTGCTGTTTTTACTTACGGAGCCCTTTCGGGTTTTCATCCGTGCCCATCTTGCTTATGGACGTACCGGTTTTTTTTTGCGTCAGCCCAAGGATGCTGCGGTTTGTAGTTTTTTAAAGACGTTTCGGTCCGTAGCTAGTTTCAAGACATTGCGGTCCGTTGTTAGTTTAGGGACGTTTCGGTCCGCTGTTTCCATTTTGGAGACAACGGTTTCGCTGGATACTACTTATAGAGTTTGGGCTTGGGAAGATAGCGAACCGACATAGGCGCCGTCATCTATCGTTGACCTAGGCCATGACTCATCAGGCGTAGTATTTTTTCAGGAACCGGCCGTTTATTGGCATGAAGGGTCTTTCTCCATGCATATCCATGAGCAAGTAATCCCCACCTTGGTAAACTTTGTCTATGATGTACGGGCCCTCATAGTTCGGCTCGAATTTTCCCCGTTTGGCACGATTGGGGATCATAAGTCTTTTGACAACTAGCATGAGTTCGCCTTGGCGAAATGTTCTCGGCCTAGTCAATCTCTCGTATGAGCGTGTCATCTTTGCTTTGTAAGACTCCAAGTTTTGCTGCGCCATGAGATGAGTTTCATCGAGGGCGTCGAGCTCCTCAAGCCGAAGATGAGCATTATCTTCGTCTGTTAGCTCGCCACTCGCAGATAGGGTATCTCTATCTCCAAGGGGAGTATTGCTTCAGCGCCGATTACTAATGCATACGGCGTCGTGTTTGTGGCCATTTTGAACATGTTCCGATACGCCCAGAGAGCTTCATGCAGTCTCTCGTGCCAGTCCTTCTTATTTTTGGACACCGTTTTCTTTATGATCTTCATTAAGGTTTTGTTGAAAACCTCAGTTAGACCGATAGCTCGAGGATTATAGACCGAATAGTATCTCCAGTCTATATTATGCTACTGTGCGAAGCGGCTGATTCTGTGACTTCTGTAGGCCGGCCCGTTACCGGAGATAATCCGTCGCGGAGTGCCGAACCGATAGATGGCGTGTGTCTTGAAGAAATGGAGGATATTCTCCATCTTGACTTGTCTTAGAGGTACTGCTTCTGCCCACTTAGATAAGTAATCAGTTGTCGCCAATATGAACCGATGTCCTCTGGATGACGCTGGTTCGATGGGCCCAATTATGTCGGTTCCCCACATTTCGAACGGCCAGCTAGCCACCTTTGGGTGAAGCGGGTTTGGATGCTGGTGGATGAAGTCCCCGTGAATCTGGCACAAGTGGCACTGCTTTGCGTATTCGAGACAATCCTGAATTATCGTGGGCCAATAGTATCCCATCCTTTTGATCTTCAGCTTCATCTTTGGCCCGGCTTGATGAGAACCGCAGAGTCCATCGTGAGTTTCTTGGACGTCTCTCTATGCTTCTTTCATTCCCATGCATCTTAGCCACAGAGAGTCGAACGATCTCTTATACAGAGTATCATTGATGAAGGAGAAAGACAGAGCTCGTCTCATGAGCTGATGTCTTGAGGATGCATTTTCAGGTGTTCGACGGGATTCGAAGTAGTCTATAAAGACTTCTCTCCAATCCTTAGCCTTTTCCTGGTCTTTTGTTTGTAGGGCTGTTTACTTGGTCGCTTCCTTTTCTTCAGACGACTCCGGAGATATTTCTGCTGGTGCAATAACCCGACGGCTTTGTACAACGATCCTTATGTCATCGAGGTTTTCGTCAGCCAGTTCTTTAGCGAGTTTGTCTAATGCATCCGCCTTGCTATTTTCTGTACAGGGTATGCTTTCCAGAATATAGGAGGGAATTTGAGTCAGCAGTTGCTGCACTCTCTCGCCGTACTTTACCAACTCAGGCTTGCACATTTGGTAGTCGCCGTTTAGTTGACTAACGACCAGCTGGGAGTCTCCGTATATAAGGAGGTTCTCGATTTCCATGTCGACAGCGATCTCAAGACCTGCTATCAAAGCCTCATATTCTGCTTCATTGTTTGTCCTCGGCTCCGTTAGGGAAAAGGCAAAGCGCATTATCCCTCTTTGCGGAGTCACGAAGATAAGGCCTACCCCAGATTTGATTATAGGGGTGTTGTGCTATCGCTTCTTCACTGAAGATGCTCCGTCGAAATAGAGTTCCCATCGGGTATCACTCCCTCCTTTCTCTCCGTTGATCGTGTCAAATGCGTGCTCGTCTGGAAGTTCGCAATTTAAAGGTGAGTCGCCACGTATCGGGTGCTCAGCAAGGAAGTCGGCGATGGCCCGGCCTTTCACTACCTTGAGAGGTCGGTATGTTATCGAGAATTCCACTAAGAGTAGGGCCATTTAGCGAGTTGTTCTGTTAGTTTGGCTCTTGACATCAAATACTTGAGAGGATCCACCTTTGATATGAGATGGACCTCATGCGCCAAAGCATAATGTCGAAGCTTTTTTATCGCGAAGATCAATGCCAGGCAGTGTTTTTCGATAGGGGAGTAGTTGTTTTCTACCCCCAGCAGAACTCGACTCAAATTGTAGAGGGCTCTCTCCTTTCCTTGGTCGTTCTCCTGTGCCCATAGCGTGCCTAAAGAACCTTCAAGGGCTGTTGTGTACGGGATGAGGGGCTTTCCCTTGACTGGAGCGGTCAGTACCGGCGGATTCTGCAGGTATTGCTTGATTTCGTCGAGTGCACTCTAGCATTTATGATCCCAAACGAACGGGGTTCCCTTCTTCATCAGGTGACTGTAGGGACGGCATTTTCCGGAGAGATTGGCTATAAACCGTCGGTTATACGCGAGCTTTCCTTGGAGAGACCGCAATTGTTTTAAAGTTCTTGGAGTGGGCATTTCCATAATCGCCTTGATCTTCGATGGATCTATTTCGATGCCCCGATGTCGTATGATGAACCCTAGGAACTTGCCTGAGGAAACTCTAAATGCTCATTTCAGAGGGTTCATCTTCAGGTTGTACTTCCGAAAACGCTGGAATACTATTTTCAAATGCTCCCAGTGTTCCTCATATGATTTGCTTTTCACCACAAGGTCATCAATATAGCATTCGACGATTTCATGTATGAGGTCATCGAAAATCTTCGTCACGGCCCTCTGATAGGTAGTGCCGGCGTTCTTCAAACTGATAGGCATCACTTTATAGCAAAATATGCCCAGAGGAGTCCGGAAAGCGGTATGCTTCTGGTCTTCGGGATGCATCTTTATTTGATTGTACCGCGATGATCCGTCCATGAAGGAAAAGACTACGTGAGTGGACGTGTTATCTATCATCAACTTGGTAACCGGTACGGGAAAGTCTTCCTTCGGACAGGCTTTGTTGAGGTCCCGAAAGTCCACGCAGATGCGCACCGTCCCATTTTTCTTCATCACTGGAACAATGTTAGCAATCTAGTCGGGGTATTGAACTTGTTGGATGAAGCCGGAGTCGATTAGCTTCTTGACTTCGGCGTTGATGCTCATTTCAAGTTCGAGCCGCATTCTTCTTGGTGCTTGTTTGTCTGGATTGACGTCCGGAGATATCGCCAATTTAAGCACAGTTATTTCCGGATCTAGCCCCGGCATCTCGGAATAGTTCCATGCGAAGCAGTCCTTATACCGCATTAGCACGTCTTTTAGTGTAGCTACCTGTTCTTTAGACAGCAGCTCGCTGATGAACGTAGGCCGCGGGTCGTTTGCCGTCCTCAAGTCGATTTTCCTTAGGTTGTCCGCAGTAATATGTATTCCATCTTCCAACTCTTTTGGCGCCGGTGGAAGTTCTGAGATCAATTCTTCTCATCCTCGTTTTCGAAGCACCAGGAGAGGTCATCAATATTCTCGCGCTCTCCTTCTTTTTATAGTGTTATCACGTGACAGGTACGAGATCGTTTCCAAGACCGATGTTGATCTGGTTCTACTCTCGCCATATACGTTGCATTTAGCACATGCCTTTGTGATGGGGCTGTTTCCTGATTTAAAATCAGAAAAGCTTATGGGAAAAGCTTATGGGAAAAGCTTCAGAAAGGGGGGCCACGTGCTTACACGTGACCAGCAGTCACGTGTTGACACGTGACATATAAAAGCAGCGGAAAAGGGCACATTAGTTCCTTGATCAAGTCAAGGAAGAGGCTTCAGAAGAGGTCACGTGTTGGCACGTGACGCTCAAAGAAGCAGACTCGTTCTCCAGTTGAATCAAAGAAAGAGGCTCCCGACAGGGGTCACGTGTTCACACGTGACCAATGGTCACGTGTTGACACGTGACCAATGGTCACGTGTTGACACGTGATGACTGAACAGCAACCAGAAGACAGAGAACAAAAAGAAAGAGGAAGGCTCATTCCAAGGGGGTCACGTGGTCACACGTGACCGGCTTTCAAAGCCCGTTTTGTTAACAGAATTAAATTCTGAAGGAGATTCAAATCTTTCCAAAGGAAAGTGATTACCTGGAGCCGATCGAATTAAAGATTTAGAGGTAATTAAATATCATCTATCTATGGGAAAATCTCGGGTTTGGAAAGATTTCCCCTTTAAATCTAACCGAAATAACAAGGGAGAATCCCTGGATTTGAAATCCAATGGTGAATAAACTTCACCTAATAATCCAAAGGTCCAGAACGAATAATGGATGCAAATCAAATATCTCAAGGAAGATTCGTCAAAAAACTAATTATTCGGCTGCTTCCCCTATAAATAGGAGCCAAGAGATACAAAAAGAGATATATATACACAGAGGGAGAAAAAAAGGAGAGAGCCTTGATTACTTTGAGGAATTTGGAGCTTCTGCAAAGGAAAACCCTAGGTAAGAAAGGGAAGGCTTTTTGAAGGAGGGAGAATTGAATTCTCAACAGAGCTTAACTCTGATATATAAAACAGAAGAACATATTTCTTCTCTCTTTGATCGAGGATCTGCAAAGTGCACATCTCCCCTTTAGGTTGAGAATTTAATTCTCAATGGGTCGAGATCCTGCCATGCAGATCCAAAACATAGAGAGGGAATGGAAACATGAGAATTTAATTCTCACAGAACTATAGGAATTTAATTCCTTTAAGACAAAACTAGGGTTTGACCCTGTGTTATGGAAATTTAATTCCTTCAGAGCAAAAAGAAACAGGGTTTAACCCTAATTAAGAACATAGTTCTGTTGAAACAGCGGGAATTTAATTCCCTTAATCATAATTCTTTAAAATGGGAGTTTAATTTCCTTAAATGCTTTTATTAGGGTCTAACCCTATTCAGTTCTTCATATTTATGAGGAATTTAATTCCTACAGAAAATTCAGAGTCTAACTCTATTGAGAATATAAATCTTCAAAAGGAAGTAGGAATTTAATTCCTCTGAAATTATTGTCAGGGTTTAACCCTATGAGGAATTTAATTCCTGGAAAAGATTAACAGATCCTCTAAACATAGAGGCAGGGTCACGTGTCACCACGTGACCCCCCCAAGAGATCTACAGAAAGCCCCTTTGAGGCAGCACCCCACGTGACCCACGTGACCCTCGGCAGAAGCTTTAGCATACAAGCATTTAAATGCCCGTCACGTGAGGGCACGTGATGCTCAGAAGGATGCGATAATCTCAGCAGAATAAATGAAGGGAGGGCGCTCTCACGTGTTGCCACGTGACCCCTCTTGCCTTAGTGTTTAACACTAAATTGGAACTCTCGAATACAGTATTGAAACACCGTCGGGCCTTAGTGTTCAACACTAATCAAAGAATTTTATTCGCAGTGTTCAACACTGATTACCTTAATATTTAACACTAATCTGAGATCTCCATTGCCAGTGTTCAACACTGATCTGTTTTAGTGTTTATGATCATTTGAAAGCCTTGTTGCTGGTGTTTAACATCAATTATCTTTTAGTGTTAAACACTAACTTGTCAACCTCATTCCTAGTGTTCAACACTGATTGCTCTGTAGTGTTTAACACTAGGCTTTGGCCCAATTGGCTAAATGGATAGAGGCAAAGCCTCTCCTTCAATGGACCAACAAGAAGCCAATATTCCAGACATGATAGGACTTAGCTCGAGCTAGGCCATGAGTCTTCAACTCGTAATTAACTGGGCTAATGGGCTCATAACATAATTAATCGGTCTTGACCCCAAATTGGGCCAAGGACTACTTAAGCCATTCCGGTTCTAGGGTACATCTCTTCACTCCTTTGATACTTGGCATTGTAATCCCTCAATGTCTTCAAAGAGGTGACGGGTCCCGACGACCACCCATGATATGGACTGTGGGGTCCTTAAACCCATGTCTAATGCAAAATTCCTGGTTACGTGGAACGCGGATAACGTCACTTTCTGACCCCGCGGAAAACGCCCAGAGCGGAGCCTAGTCCTCGCCGAGCACGGCAGTGAACCCGTGTGAAGCATCTAGTGCAAAATTCCTGGTTACGTGGAACGCGGATAACGTCACTCTTTGACCCCGTGGAAAACGTCCAGAGCGGAGCCTGGTCCTCGCCTAGCATGGCAGTGAACCCGTGTGAAGCATCCAGAGCACATACCGGACTGTGGAGTCCTTAAACCCATGGACTATGACGTCCTTAACCTTGACCGAGATGTCTTAAAACTAACAATGGACCGCAATGTCCCTAAACTACCCATGGACCGCAATGTCCTTAAACTACCCATGGACCGCAACGTCCTTAAACTACCCATGGACCGCAACGTCCTTAAACTACCCATGGACCGCAACGTTCTTAAACTAACAATGGACCGCAATGTCCCTAAACTACCCATGGACCGCAATGTCCTTAAACTACCCCTGGACCACAATGTCCTTAAACTACCCATGGACCGCGATGTCCTTAAACTAGAACAATAGAGCCCCATGTGCTCTTTTGTCGGATCTAAACGGTCCCGTTTAAGTTGATCTTAGCCTTAAAGATGGCTAACGTATCCTTAAACTTCAAACAGACTGGACTATGAATCCCCCCAATTAACTCTGGCTCGAGGGTACATCTCTGAACTCCTCTGACATCCGTCGTTGTAATCCTTCAACGTCGTCAGAGAGGTGACGGGTCCCGACGGCCACACATACGATGGACCATTATGTCCCTAAACTGGAACAATAGAGCCCAAATGCTCCTTTGTCGGATCTAAACGATCCCGTTAAGTTGATCTTAGTCTCAAACTAGACTGACGTATCCTTAACAAACGTTTGAGTTGATCTTAGCCTCAAGTATGGCTAACATATCCTCAAACCAAACCCCCAAACCCAAATCTAAGATAAACGCAGATTTGGACTAGTCCACGCCCTACGGGCGACGACATAACTCAGTCTCCGTAAACAATCCACGGGCAATAAAACACGAAAGAAACACCCACGACATGAAGTGACCATCTGGAGAAGGAGAAAGTTGTTACCGCGATGCGGTAGCGTAATTAACTGCAGGGGCTTGCGCCTGCAGGGAAGAGCGTCCCCACAATCAAAAAACCCCTCAAACGAGGGGGAATCTGACGAAGTCTGCTACATCGGCCGCATCCGTCTAAACCTTCGATACACGGTGCCATAGATCGACTTGGCATCTTCGGAGAGGTGGACGGATAGCACCAATTGGCATCTGCCCCGAACCTCAGGCACGGACGCCACGCGTCCAGGCCGCCGTTCGGAGGGGAACAGATTCTGGCACGCCCGGTGGGACCTCTTCCTTTTTCCACTCCACATTTCGTGTGTCGTGATTCGTGAACCAATCACGGTTCGCTAATGGTTGCCCTTGGGTTTCAAGATACTAAGAATTGGCGTCTTGCTTATTGCAGAAAGCAAAGGATCGATGGCTTCTACTTCTGCGAAATTCTCCAACTGCTCAAACTGCAATTGCGACCAACGCTTTGCCTCGCCAGGAGGCATAGCCTATGGACCCCAAGCTGCTTCATTGTTCACAATGCCGGTGGACCAGGTAACTCAAACCACTACCGGATTGTTCTTTGGGACTATACTCCCACCATCAAGCTTCGCGGCGCCGGTGCCGACAAAGGAAGCTCTCAAGAAGTCGGTCTTTGATCGTCTTACTCCTGCCGCGGCTCCTCTCAATGAGTCGCCCAACGTCAACGCCTCGGTCTTCTCTAGATTGGGCCAGAAATCCTGCGAACTCATCACGGGGCCTACAATCTCAGAGGAGGCTGCTTCTAAGAAGGTGGCCGCTCCTGCCCCCGAAATCGCCAAGGCGGCTTCTCCGGCCAAAAAGTCGGTCTTTACAAGATTGACGGCTTCAGCTCTCGCTCCTGCTGCCCAAAGGACATCGGTCTTCGATAGGCTAACGCCTCCTCCCTGCAGGGGCTTGCGCCTGCAGGGAAGAGCGTCCCCACAATCAAAAAACCCCTCAAACGAGGGGGAATCTGACGAAGTCTGCTACATCGGCCGCATCCGTCTAAACCTTCGATACACGGTGCCATAGATCGACTTGGCATCTTCGGAGAGGTGGACGGATAGCACCAATTGGCATCTGCCCCGAACCTCAGGCACGGACGCCACGCGTCCAGGCCGCCGTTCGGAGGGGAACAGATTCTGGCACGCCCGGTGGGACCTCTTCCTTTTTCCACTCCACATTTCGTGTGTCGTGATTCGTGAACCAATCACGGTTCGCTAATGGTTGCCCTTGGGTTTCAAGATACTAAGAATTGGCGTCTTGCTTATTGCAGAAAGCAAAGGATCGATGGCTTCTACTTCTGCGAAATTCTCCAACTGCTCAAACTGCAATTGCGACCAACGCTTTGCCTCGCCAGGAGGCATAGCCTATGGACCCCAAGCTGCTTCATTGTTCACAATGCCGGTGGACCAGGTAACTCAAACCACTACCGGATTGTTCTTTGGGACTATACTCCCACCATCAAGCTTCGCGGCGCCGGTGCCGACAAAGGAAGCTCTCAAGAAGTCGGTCTTTGATCGTCTTACTCCTGCCGCGGCTCCTCTCAATGAGTCGCCCAACGTCAACGCCTCGGTCTTCTCTAGATTGGGCCAGAAATCCTGCGAACTCATCACGGGGCCTACAATCTCAGAGGAGGCTGCTTCTAAGAAGGTGGCCGCTCCTGCCCCCGAAATCGCCAAGGCGGCTTCTCCGGCCAAAAAGTCGGTCTTTACAAGATTGACGGCTTCAGCTCTCGCTCCTGCTGCCCAAAGGACATCGGTCTTCGATAGGCTAACACCAACAGCGACCCCCACCCACACAGGGGGCAAGACAAAACCATTCTTACCGCTGACCCAACGCCGTCCGCTCGACACGCTCGACATCGTCATTGGCGCCGAGTGAGGAAGGCTGGGGGCAACTCCTCCTTCGGGTTGACTCCATCAGCCCCGATGGCAGAAGTTAATGCTGCTGTTCCAACTGGGAACAGCTTCGAAATGCTAAATAAGGTGCGAAGGAATTCCCCTACTGCAGTGCTAAAGAGGTCTCCTCCCTCATTAAAAAAGGTTGTGGAAATAGAATCAGAACAGCCCCGATCTCCTCAACGGCTGTCTTCCAGAATCTATAAGGTTTGGCGGCAGGCCCGAGACTCGATCATCGATCCAAACTTCTCCCGCCAGCACAAGAAGCTAAAAATCCAACCGGAGGCTGGTCACCAGGCTAAACCCCGAAAGGATGTCTGGACGCCCACCTCAACGGCCCCCTCAACCTCCATGGCTCATAAAAGGAGGAAGCCAGAGAAGACCCCCCAGCATGCAACGACGGCTAAAAGCACTAAGCCCAGACGTCCTAAGTCTGGGGGCATGGTGGTGCACACTGTTTACATGGCCTCTGGAAAGGAGGAAAGCCGCACTTCTACAGGCCACCGACCGCTTACCCGATCCGTGACGAAAGCCCAGGAGCAGCAACAAAAGCTTCAGGAAATGATGAATGCTATGGCCGCACTTACCGGGCCAAAAGAAAGCCCAGGAACGTCCTCGGACGCACGCCAGGAGGAAGAAACCGACGCTGAATTTCTTCGCCGGATACTGGAGAAAAAGGATAAAGAGGTTGCTGAACAATCAGCCAACATACAACGTATGGGCCTTCTCTTCCAAGATATGATAGGCATGATGATCCAGCAGGACTTACCCACCGAGGATCCCCCAATCGTTCTTGAAGACGACCGAGGGGAGACATCAAATCCACCACCAGCCCTATCAACGGCCAAGGAGGAGGCAATCTCTAAGGCTGACTTGGTTGACTACATAGCCCAGCAAATCCGGGTTCACCATGCGACTGAGGCAGCTGGTCAAGTCGTAAAAACGGGGCAGCCGTATCCGAGCTGGTACGACCAAATCAAATACCCGCAAGGCTATACGATACCAAAATTCCACGTGTATAAGGGGACCGGCAACCCCCATCAACATGTCGCCCAGTTCCGGGCCCTCTGCGGTAACACCGGCGGCGATGATAAACTGTTGCTCCGCCAGTTCGTGGGCAGCTTATCAGAAACGGCGTTCGAATGGTATTCGGAACTCTCGAACGATTCCATCAAAACGTTCGCTGAAATGGAGCTGTTGTTCACTCAGCGATTCGCAAGTGCCAGCGAACGCACTCCAATAACTGCATTGATTAACGCCCGGGTAAAACCAGGCGAAACCTGGGTCCAGTATGCTATACGCTGGCGGAATTTGTGGTCGAGATGCGAGCAGCGCATTGAGGAAGCACCCGCAGTGGGCATGTTCGTGGGAACCCTAGACCCCCACGCAACTATCTCCCAGTTTATGATGTTCTTTAAGCCAACCACATTCCAGGCTTTAATCGACAAGTTGGCTCAGATGGACCAGATGGGTCATAGACCACCTCCCCCGAAGTCGGAACCTCGGAATGACAAGGGTAAAGGAAGGGCAACCTTCGTCGCGAATGCCCAACAGCAACCTAACGCCCCGAAACCGGCAGATCAACTGGAAGAAAGACGCCGATATTATAATGAGAAGATGAAACGTCCCTACTCGTTCCCACGGGACAAGACGAAACGGTTATTTGAGCTGGCAGTACGCAACAGACTTATAAACTTGCCAAATCTAAGGCGACCGCCACAACCCATTGAGGTGAATAACCCCAACTATTGCCCTTACCATCAAACGGTGAGCCATCCGATTGAGGATTGCTTCGTTTTCAAAGGATGGATTGAAGATCAATACCTCCAGGGGAAATTTGTACTATCCGAAAAGTGGAAGGTGAACCCACCACAGCCGCATACTCCTAAGAAAGCAGATACACCGGGGGCAACCTGCTCCTTTATTGAAGAAGCTCCATGGGAGGTCGTGCTATCAACTAAAACCAAAAGAATGCTGAGAGACCTTCATGCGTGCCCCACGATCAGATGGGAGGACCCACTGTTGGAGATAGTGCCCTCATAGTCAATTATTGGATCGCAGGTACGTGATTGCAATGATTGCGGAGGACCTATCCCGGTAGGACAGTCTTACTCGAAATGATAGTATGCTATCTGGTTTGCCTTTATCAGTCGTGTACATGTTCAGGTGACTGATTGCATGTTACACTTTGATAGAGCCCTTAGGATCATGCTTTACTACCAACAGTATGATGGCGATCATATACGTGAGAGTTGGGTAGTTTATATGCATATCCTTAATTGTGGTCCCTAGTCGTGGGAGTTTCGAGACAGGGCATCGATACTCCGGAGTAGACTAGTGTATACAGTCGAGACCCCGACGAGGGGCGGTGGCCGGTCTCACAAGCCACTGGTGTCAGTTGGATCACCTAAGATGTATACAGGTGCTCATTGGGTTATGAGTACACCGGACAGGACTCGCCGGGAATCTGCTAGTTAGTATTATATCTACCGTCAGATAGCAGTTCCCTGGTGACATGTGTACAGGTTAGTTCATCGACCTGAGGTCGTCATTTGTCTCGTGTGAGTTCCCACTGTGCTTTGATTTCTACCCTACCACGGCTCAAAGGAGTCGTGCAAACAGGTAGCTTTTGGGTACAGTCCCGAGCCATATGGAGGCACGTGAGCGGATCGGCAGGGGATTCGTCTCTCCCGGTATTGGGGGCGAGGTCGTGCTGTGTCTAGGAGAGCCATTACACAAAGCCCACGGCCGTGGCAGGAGATTTACTGGTAGGTACTCCAGTAGTATCTCAGGGTGTTTTTGGGCTTCACTCCGACACGACTTATACTGCTATTGGGGGTCTGACGTTGCTAGCCCCCTAGGCGGATATGCGATACTCATTGACGAACGGACCGGACTGTATATACATTGTCACTGTTAGGCTCAGTAGGGTTTTCGGAGGAGTTCGCTCATCGGTCTCCCTTGAGTTCGCTCCTCGGCCACCCTTGAGGTCAGTCCATGGGCAGCCGTTATGCATAGCTAGTGCCGCTGACGGTTTGTGGTTAAACCCACTGCCAGGGTGCTGACGAGTCATTAGAGTCCCCCACAGGCAGTTTCCCAAGTTCGGGCGAAACGTTGTAGAGGCCGTATGGTTTTATGGCAGGGTTCGGAAAATGCACGTGCGTTTACGCACGTGTCAGTTTTCGGGCAGTTGATACTGGTCGGCTTTGGTTTAAGCCGGATCCGAGTATTATATTGAGTAGGTATAATATCTTTGTCTCAGTTGCATTTGTATTCGGTCGTAATACAAATGCGGGTATATTTATACAGTTTCGGGGTTATCCTGAAAGTTGTTTCAGGATCACTTTTGGAAGTTGCCAGTTTCCAGTTTTCTATCAGCCGTCTTTTGACATTCGGTTAAAGACGGATTTATCTTTTCTTCTGATATGAGTGAGTCATCATTCTAGAAGCTTCTAGAAGTGATGATGAGGCATATGACTCATTAGTGCATTAATGGTTTCATTAAAAGCATGATGAGGTGTATTTGTGAGTCATGCTTTAGGTTTAATGATTCTTGTTTTGGTTAAGATATTTTCTTCTTGATCTTTTAAAGTGAGAAGCTTTCTAAAAGTCACCACTTGCTCCTACACTCACCCTCCTCCTTCATATATGAATGGATGGCCTCCTCTCTCATTCACTCTCTCTCACTTGATAGTTTTTCATGGTTGGAAAAAAGATTATGATAGATTTGGGGTGTATGGAATCCACAGCTCATTTCATTCCATCACCCAATTCCCTCGGCAACTTCATTAACCGATCGTCCACGGATTTGGACGAAGTGAGACAAAGTCATCTACTCATTCTCTACATCATTCTTGGTCGTCTCTTTTAGCAAACTTGACGATCGAGTTGCCTCGAGTCAGAGGCGGGAGCCCGTTTGAAGAACCGATCATGTGGTGCCACCTCGACGAGGAGATCGGAGATCGACGAGATCGGAGCAGCCGCAACGGAGCGTGGGATGATGGTTGAAGAACGAAGGACTCGGATCGTTCGGTATAACCTTCCTACACTCTTTACAGTTTGTTAGTTTAGCAATAATGGCAGATCCGGGTTAAAGTATACGATAGCGCCAAGTTAAAAAGTTTTTGTTCCGCATTTGGCGTCTGTAGACTGCCGGGGCGCTAGCGTAGACTTACAGTGGTATCAGAGCCTAACCATTTTGCTATACTAACTTGTGCTAACGTGTTCAAAACTTCGATCGAACCGAAAAACCAAAATTGCAAAATTTCAACCCGACAGTTTCTGTCGATTTTAAACAGTGTCAAAAATTAATTCTGCATATCTTAAAAATCCGTGCAGGGTTTTTTAAGCGTACGGACAAAATTTGGGCACGCAATCTTACCAGAGAGCCGCGGATTAGCGGCCAAACCATGGGTTTGGCCGCCCATCCGCGGCGGTTCTAGATGATCAGTGAACCAAATTTTTTCTGTGGGTTCCTGTTTGGATTTTGGGGTTTTTGGTTAATATAGTTTGGGCCTAGGTTTTATTACTGTTCCACAGATTTGCGTGGGGCCCACTTCTTGATATATGGTCGATCGAAATTTAAACACGTTAGTTTACAGTGCTTACATTATATCTCCGACCGGGAATGTCATTTGATCGGTAAACCGCGTCCGATTGCTATAGTTCTTTTAGACGGGTTTGCGAACATGACATTCGCGTTGATGTTCTGTGTTGTGCTGTATTGTTGCGGATTTGTCGTGGTGGATAGCAGTGTGCAATGGTAGTACAGTTTGAGTTTATTTGTACATTTGATATTGCGGGGCGAGCGTCCAACTTGTGGACAGCCGTCACTGGCTGTTGTATAATATTCTTTTGGGGCACGACCAGGTTGCGGTTGATGTACCTATTGTACTATTTTTCATTACTGTACTAGGTTTTACCCCGCGACGGAGTGCACGGATAGCCGGGTTCGGGAAAGCAACGGGTCCGCATCTCATGGCTTTGAGAGGCAGAGGGGCCCCACTTCAGAATTAGCAGACTATTCGCCGCACTCGTAGGGGGTACAGGTTGACCCAAGGAGGGGTGCTCAATTTACCGGATTCCGTGAAGTGCCGGGTGTTCCATTCACTATGCTGTGGGGACTACCTCGCTTCAGGTTTTGGCGGGTAACTTGCCGCACCCGTAGGGGTCTAGGTTTCATTGCACAGGCTATCCACACGACAGGGGAACGTCGAGTTTCAGCAGCGGCTCTGTGAAACTCGGGGATCCCAAATATCTGTATTGTTCTGTGATGCTTATTACTTTTCTGTAATGTTGCATATTATCACGCCTGGAGCGATTATGTATATTGGTTTATATACTATTAGATGTTGTATATGTTTTACACCCGCGCTAGTCCAGCCCCCGCTCTGTCGTTAGTTAAGTAACCTAACGGGTGATGACGGGACCCAGTGACGAATGCGGATGGCATATACGTACATTTTATTTTCGTTCTTTTCTGGTGTGATTATTGATGGGACTGTGTTGATTCTGATCAACGCAAAGTTAAACAAACCTGTATACAGTTGTTGGAACAATTTAAAAAGGTGTTATTGCAAAGACGTTTTCTTTTGTTATGCATAGCGGTATTCAGTGGAATATCCTGCACCTCATTCGACGGGGCAAGGGCCGATATCCCTTCACCGGGACTGACCCCTTGGACAGAAGTTTGCGTCAGAGTAATAACTTCACTATAGTCGATTACAAGTTGCTTTGCATAGCGGTATTCAGTGGAATATCCTGCACCTCATTCCACGAGGAAAGAGCCGAGATCCCTTTACCGGGAGTGACCTCTTTAGCAAAAGGTTTTCGCCACTATATTTTAAAAAGCTATCAGGTTCCTTCAGCAATATCAAGTTCACTACGCTAAAGGTTTTTCGCCAAAAACCAGCCGTAGCCCTCCGTCATTTCATATGGATGGTCAGTAGTATTCAAGCTATGTTGGTCTAGCCCTTAGCTAGGACATAGTGATTGGTAGCTGCTGGGGTGTTCACATGTTGCATAGATAGATGAGTTGGTTTGGGACAGTCGTACAGCCTTGTTGGCCCTTAGTCAAGGGCGAGTACGGATGGGTTCAAATTAACAAGATAATGATGGGAAGAACTTGACATGTGACTTATGGTGGGCTGGCCCTTAGTCACGATCATAAGAGCATGGGGCAAAAACTATATCAGGAGTTTCTAAAGAAACTGAAACTTGCCGAGTATGCGCATACCTTCTGGAGTATGAGTAACGTGGATGCATTCCATCACGTTATCATGCGATGAGAGTTGGATCCTGATTCCCATTGATGAGTTGGTTTACTCTTCGGGTGATCCCGATTGATTCTTCTTTAGGTTTGGAGGAGAATTTGACAGGACAGTGGGAGGTTTCCGGATTAGATAAAATGATGACCATTCTGATCTAGGTTAGAGTGCACGCAGAGTGTTTCTTTTCTCTCTCTCTCTTTGGCAGCGACCTTTGACCGACCCCAGACTATGACTCAGTGACCAGGTTGACCGAACCTTCTTAAAATACTGGCTTTTGTATTGTCTGAGTTGCATAAGTCATTACCACTCCTTCTTTTACCCTTTGAATTTCTCAGAACACCCGTATTACTACGGATATCCACTTCCATTGGATAGATCCATCGTATGGTTATATACGAACTCGAAGGGACTTCTTCGGGGATGGATCCAGGTTCAGGAGAAATAGAATTGGTTTATTCAGTTGTCTTTTATTATCACCTTCTCTCAGGTTGCGAGAGCTCCTTGGTTTAGGAGAGTACACCTATTACGCTTATTGGATAGTCTTATTCCAAACCATAGGCTGGTGCCGAAAGGTAAGGAATGAAGAAAACCAATTAGCATAAGTAGGGTGTGCAGAAGGTAATATGTACAGACAAAATAAAGGGATTAGAAAGAGGGCAAAGTAAATTGCGACTGATATCATTCACGACCAAAACCGCGTACTTCATCGCCGCTCCTATTTCACCTTTAAAAAGAATAAGGTATTATTCAGTTGTCTTTTATCGTCACCTTCTCTCGAGATGCGAGTACTCCTTGATTTAGGAGGGTACACCTATTATGCTTACTGGATAGTCTTCTTCCAAACCATAGGCTGGTGCCGAACGGTAGGGAAGGAAGGAAACCATTTAGCCTAACGATGGTGTGCAGAAGGTAATGACTAAAGACAAATAAAGGGATTTGGAGAGATGGCAATAAAATATACGGTTGAAGTCATGAATTGGATTATGGAAGAGGCATTGCTATGAATACCAGGATACCCCTACGAAACATTTTCATGTTTCAGTGCATTGTTAAAGGAAAAACTGTTTTTTCCGATTAGACACTTACTCCAAGGGTATGTATTTACCAGGTTTCATTCTCATATCTGTATGGTTTTACAGATGATGAGTGGGAGTAAGATATTGGGAATTAGGTGATTATCCTCATTATATCGGAATTCATTGTAATTTGTGATATTTGAGGAAATCGCCAGGGTACAGTTTTCTACCTACGACGCACAGGTTTTGAGTTGTTTAACTCAGCGGACTTATACAGAGTATTGTATGTTGTCCAAATGTCCATCAGGACAAAGGGGTAGGTCCTCGTACTATGTTCTGTTTACTTATAACTTCTCTAGTATTTAGACGAGTGTTTCGTAGAAATACAAGGTCTAAGTTTTGAGAAGTTGTGGGTATAAGAATAGAGTAGAGAACCAAGTATCACAAGTATCGGGATTCTTCAAAGAGATCGAAGATGTAGATTCTTGTGATTGGTATTCAGATGATAGTGATGATTTTGAGAAACGTGTTTCTCTTTCAGGTTACTCATAATTGGATGGATTCCTAAGTTGAGTAATGCTGATTAGCCTCTTTCCATTAAGTTGATATGCACTGGAGACAGATGCATGGATTGAATATGGTTCCAATTAAATAAGTGCCAAAGTTTCTGTATTGGATATAGAATGGATCGTACCTTAAAAGAAATTAAGGTACGGGGAGTTGTCCAGCTTATGATTAAAACCAGACACTGGATAACTCAGGGCACGTTTCTGTAATGGCTGTTTGTGGGTTGACCCTGGCTATGACGAGGGTTGATATTCTACCATTTGGAAGATCAATAGTGATATTGTTCTTGACTCGCCACAGTTTTTGTAAAAATGGATCTTTTTCAGAAAACAGTAGTGGGAGTATGGTAGAACTGGAAGTGATTCCAGAACCGCGAACGATTACGGAAAATTTAATAGGACCTATACATTCAATCAGGTTTGACATTCCAATAGCCACTCCGCAGGTATGGTAGGTAACCTCAGACACCCGAGAGGTACTAAGGTAGGCTCAAGGACGGTGACAGGGAGGTTCTTATCTACCCAGACTTGACACTACTGTTGTTCCAGGATATGAGACCCGGTAGGAGGGTTGTCATAGTCAGTGGGAGCAACGGAAGCATGGTGGGCAAGTAGCTTATGTCTATTTATAGACTTGAGCAGTTATAGCGGAGATAGATCATCTAATTTTGATGTGACAGTCATGGGTTTGACTTCAATCAGAATAGGGGATGGATCAGTTAAGAAGGTAGTAGGGTGTGGTGTCATGGTATCTGGATGACATACACAGAGTAGGAAGTAAAATTCCTATACTACGATCGGTTGTACTGTGGTCGTCACACAGTTGTTTCTCCAGAAAGGATATGGATATAATATTTGACATTCTGGTTTCTGGATCTATGGTTTTAGATCTGGATTTGGGTAGTTTCCCAATGTGGGTGCTTTGACAGATATTCTAATGGTTTTTGGAATAGTTGACTCCTAGCATGGTGGTGTACCTGCAGGTGATGGAGTCACCCTCTCTAAAGCTGTCGTATAGACTAAAGGGGAGAGGGATGTGCATGATTGGCAGATCACTTGCTTAGGCAATTGAGTCAATCATGAGATGTCAAGTACCACACCAAATGTTAGTTTTGCACTAGATGCAATAAGTTTGTATTAATCCAATCTTGGAGAAACATAAGGAAGCGGTTTTAGAACATTAGTACATGTTCTATGGATTTGATAACGGCAGCCTCTTTCGGGAGACGGTTATCATTCGAGGCTTCAAAGGTGACATGGATGACAGAGTGATTGTCAGAGTTATAGTTTTTCCTCTGACGTAGAGGGACAGTATTATGGACAGGTGGTTCCAGAGGATACTGTGGGTGGCATGGTGCCCGATACTGATTAGGTTCAGTGATCGATTCAGTCTAAGAAGTTTGGATATGGAGTTCATTTATGAACTAAGGTCCCATCAGATATCCAGACATGTTCTAAGACAAGTATTACTCAATTCGGGAGATGGTTTTCTCCGCGAACTTGAGATTAAGAGAGATATAGAAAGATACTTCTAGGCGGATCCACTCACTGAGGCTATTTCTCGAACACAATAGTTTTACAAACGGGCTTTGTGAACTGATTACTAGAGGAGTGGATGTTCGGTTTCACACGGGCTGTGAGTAGTCGACATCGCAATATTAGCCTGAGTGCAAGTGGGAGATTGTTGAGATAGTGCCCTCATAGTCAATTATTGGATCGCAGGTAAGTGATTGCAATGATTGCGGAGGACCTATCCCGGTAAGGACAGTCTTACTCGAAATGATAGTATGCTATCTGGTTTGCCTTTATCAGTCGTGTACATGTTCAGGTGACTGATTGCATGTTACACTTTGATAGAGCCCTTAGGATCATGCTTTACTACCAACAGTATGATGGCGATCATATACGTGAGAGTTGGGTAGTTTATATGCATATCCTTAATTAGTGGTCCCTAGTCGTGGGAGTTTCCGAGACAGGGCATCGATACTCCGGAGTAGACTAGTGTATACAGTCGAGACCCCGACGAGGGGCGGTGGCCGGTCTCACAAGCCACTGGTGTCAGTTGGTCACTCTAAGATGTATACAGGTGCTCATTGGGTTATGAGTACACCGGACAGGACTCGCCGGGAATCTGCTAGTTAGTATTATATCTACCGTCAGATAGCAGTTCCCTGGTGACATGTGTACAGGTTAGTTCATCGACCTGAGGTCGTCATTTGTCTCGTGTGAGTTCCCACTGTGCTTTGATTTCTACCCTACCACGGCTCAAAGGAGTCGTGCAAACAGGTAGCTTTTGGGTACAGTCCCGAGCCATATGGAGGCACGTGAGCGGATCGGCAGGGGATTCGTCTCTCCCGGTATTGGGGGCGAGGTCGTGCTGTGTCTAGGAGAGCCATTACACAAAGCCCACGGCCGTGGCAGGAGATTTACTGGTAGGTACTCCAGTAGTATCTCAGGGTGTTATTGGGCTTCACTCCGACACGACTTATACTGCTATTGGGGGTCTGACGTTGCTAGCCCCCTAGGCGGATATGCGATACTCATTGACGAACGGACCGGACTGTATATACATTGTCACTATTAGGCTCAGTAGGGTTTTCGGAGGAGTTCGCTCATCGGTCTCCCTTGAGTTCGCTCCTCGGCCACCCTTGAGGTCAGTCCATGGGCAGCCGTTATGCATAGCTAGTGCCGCTGACGGTTTGTGGTTAAACCCACTGCCAGGGTGCTGACGAGTCATTAGAGTCCCCCACAGGCAGTTTCCCAAGTTCGGGCGAAACGTTGTAGAGGCCGTATGGTTTTATGGCAGGGTTCGGAAAATGCACGTGCGTTTACGCACGTGTCAGTTTTCGGGCAGTTGATACTGGTCGGCTTTGGTTTAAGCCGGATCCGAGTATTATATTGAGTAGGTATAATATCTTTGTCTCAGTTGCATTTGTATTCGGTCGTAATACAAATGCGGGTATATTTATACAGTTTCGGGGTTATCCTGAAAGTTGTTTCAGGATCACTTTTGGAAGTTGCCAGTTTCCAGTTTTCTATCAGCCGTCTTTTGACATTCGGTTAAAGACGGATTTATCTTTTCTTCTGATATGAGTGAGTCATCATTCTAGAAGCTTCTAGAAGTGATGATGAGGCATATGACTCATTAGTGCATTAATGGTTTCATTAAAAGCATGATGAGGTGTATTTGTGAGTCATGCTTTAGGTTTAATGATTCTTGTTTTGGTTAAGATATTTTCTTCTTGATCTTTTAAAGTGAGAAGCTTTCTAAAAGTCACCACTTGCTCCTACACTCACCCTCCTCCTTCATATATGAATGGATGGCCTCCTCTCTCATTCACTCTCTCTCACTTGATAGTTTTTCATGGTTGGAAAAAAGATTATGATAGATTTGGGGTGTATGGAATCCACAGCTCATTTCATTCCATCACCCAATTCCCTCGGCAACTTCATTAACCGATCGTCCACGGATTTGGACGAAGTGAGACAAAGTCATCTACTCATTCTCTACATCATTCTTGGTCGTCTCTTTTAGCAAACTTGACGATCGAGTTGCCTCGAGTCAGAGGCGGGAGCCCGTTTGAAGAACCGATCATGTGGTGCCACCTCGACGAGGAGATCGGAGATCGACGAGATCGGAGCAGCCGCAACGGAGCGTGGGATGATGGTTGAAGAACGAAGGACTCGGATCGTTCGGTATAACCTTCCTACACTCTTTACAGTTTGTTAGTTTAGCAATAATGGCAGATCCGGGTTAAAGTATACGATAGCGCCAAGTTAAAAAGTTTTTGTTCCGCATTTGGCGTCTGTAGACTGCCGGGGCGCTAGCGTAGACTTACACCCTCTTGAACCTCAAGTTATCGAAGGGATGTTGAAGCCCCGCCCAACTACGAAGACTCGCGATAATGGCCCAAATACTCACGCCCAACCGTCAAAATCTTCGAAGAAAAAGAAGAAGAAATCCAAGAAGCCCGGAGACGAGCACACGAACTTGCAGAAGCAAATTGACGCGCTGGAAGAATACAATCAAAAGGCGCGAACTCCTGTCACACTGCGAGAGTTCCTCAACCACATCTTTCAAGAGGGAGATGATGAAGAGAGCTCATCGGATGAATCCGAAGAGTATGTGGCAAGTTGTAACGTAATCTCCCACTTGTTTACCGACGATGAGAAAACTCTTGACACTAAGAAGCTAGAGACGGAGCCCGAACCAGAGCGTGCGTGGCTAACAAATGAAATGATCAATGCCTTTCTAGACGAGATTCGTCTAAAGAGTAAAGCGGATCAGGAGCGTGAGATGACAACGTCAGAAGGAACCAAAGGCGGGCGACTGAACGAAAGAGTTGAACTACCCCTGCCAGAGCAAAAGGCATCCGAAGTAGACAAGAAGATATTCAAGACGAGGAAAGGTTTGCCAAAGCCATATCAACGGGAATGAAGCTACCACCCTCGGAAGGAAACACGCACGATGGGGCGGAGAGGCACCCTGATTATTGCGCATATCATCGGAAAATCTCACACCCCACGGAGGAGTGCGACCCCTTTAAGATATGGTGGCAAGGATATGTTGCTCGTCGGCAACATGTCAAGCGCATGAAACGCAAGATCCGTCGGGAGCAAAGAAGCACTGACGAAGGGCACGACAGAACTACTGGCAACTGTTATATGGCTCACGCCGAGGGGTCACAAGTTCTCACCTTTGGGAGCGACTCTGATGAAGAAATGGCTCTGGGCCCTCTCTTTAGAGAATCCGTTTTAGGGAAAGAGGAGAAATCGGAAGCCTGCGAAAACATTCAGCTGCGCAATCGCACACTCCCAGAAAAGAATCTCGGGCCCGCGAATAGAAAAGATAAGGGAAAGGAAAAGGTCACTGAGGATATCACTTTAGATGACCAAGTCATGAAAGAACTAACTACCAAAGACCCTCCCAGGAAGGGTAAGGTGGACTATAACATCCTCGCGCACCTAAGGAAGCTACCTTCTCAGCTTAGCATTCTCGATGCCCTCCTATTATCAAAAGAAGCGCGAGACTCACTAATTAAGGCGTTACAAGAACTTGAGCAATTCCAAGCCTTCCTCGCCACTGAAAAGATGAAGGATGAACTGGAGGAAGTGCATACGGCCGATATCACTTTCGGTGATGAAGACCTCCTTCTCGGGACGTGCGACCACAACCGTCCCCTATATGTATCCGGATACTGCCATGATATCAAGATAGGCAAGATCCTGGTGGATAATGGATCCTCCGTCAATCTACTTAATGTTCGGGTGTTGAAGGAAATCTGCATGAGTGTGCAACACCTCGCTCGTGACAAAATTACTATCTCTGGTTTCGATTCACAATCGTCACGGACTCTCGGATCTGTGATACTAATATTACGCTTTGGACTTCTCGTCACGGACATCAAATTCCATGTCATCGACGCCAAGACTTGCTACAACGCCTTGCTCGGCCGTCCTTGGCTACACGAGTACAACATCATCCCTTCTACACAACATCAGTGTATGAAGTACTTTAAAGATGGTTTCGAGTATACTGTAACAGGTGAGTTGAACCCATTTTCCGTGAACGAAGTCCGCAAATACGAAGATGCGAAGTACTTTTTGCCAGATTTCGAGGATACAGAAAGGTGTCGCGACCCGGAGAACAAAACCGCCGCCACCATCCCTGTTTTCGGGAGCGATACCGAAGAAGAGGAAGAGATAGTTTATGCAGGGCCATCTCAACGCAACAACCTGGGGACGCCCGCCCCCATACTGGTCTTCGGAAGTGATTCAGAAGATGAAGTTAATGCTGTGTTCTCCAATCGGCTGTCAATACAAGCACCCCCTGGCGGTGACCATAGTTTGCAAATCACCATGGTACCGCGAGAACACTACAAGGATCTCGACACGCTGCAAGCTCATAATGTGCAGGACCTGCAAACATTTTACGTCCCTCCCAGGCAAAGGGGTGAGAAAGTGATCCTATTCTACCAATCCTCAGAGTCGAAAGTAGAGAAAGAGATCTGGCATGGCGCGGATGCTACACCTGACAGGCTCCAACCCATCCGTCTACCTAGATACTATACAAATGGATTAAAGAAGCTGTTGAAGCGCCAGGGAATACCCTTAAAACAGACTGTTCGGCAGGCTCGGTTCTACAACAAGATTTGGGATGTCCCCGGAACTCAACGCAAATTGCCCAACGGGAAAATGGAAACACTCGGGTTTGGATACGCGAGAGCGGGAAAACGGGAACGGGCCCACAGTAGCTACGCCATATACACCTTTGATGAAGAAGAGGACGCCTCGTCAGGAGATGCCAACCCCTCATCAAAACCAGACCCCGTGATTGAAGTACCGAGTCCGTCGTTTGAAGAACGAACGGACAAGCCTATCAGGAAAATGGGTCAGAAAGCTCGGGAAGACCACAACCGCGAGATGGCCATCTACGAGAAGGCCAGGACGCAACGTCTATTTCAACAGGCTCCAAAAGACAAAGATACTCATCTTTGTCAACCCGTTGTACGAAAGTCCCAATGCGGAGACGGAAATAAATTAAGAAGTGGGAAGAGGAGCCGACAACAACGACGCAGGATTAGAGGGTTACGGGTACTGCACGGCTTGGATCCGTCCCTCATGGAGAAGATGAGTCGAGCGTACTCTTTCCCCCGAGACAAGACGGAGAGGTTACTCAAGCTCGCCTTAAAACATCAAATGATCGTGCTTCCGGAGTCTAGACACCCTGAGCAAGCTAATAAGGCTTCTCGTTTGAGCTATTGCTCTTATCACCGAGCCATAGGACATCCTACCGATGACTGCTTCACCTTCAAGAACTGGGTCGAGGACCGGTACCAACGGGGCAGATTCGCTTTATCCAATGGCTGGAGGGTAACGCCGCCACAAAAGCATGAACCCAAGGCCGCAAGAGCAGAACTGGATCCGCCTCGGTCCTGGGAGCGGATTCGCACCTGTTATACGATTACGATATTAAAAGAAGAGCGCGAGAACATGGATGACCTTCCCCAGTGCTTTGAGAACGGCGATGATGAGGTGATCTTAGAATTTCCGCCAGCTCCGAAAGAACTGGAAGACGGTATACATACTACGGTAGATAACCTCAGGAAGATTGAGTTCGGATCAGCGGATGACCCGCGACCGACATTTGTCAGCGAGCTACTCTCTGAAGAAAGGGTGGCCGCGTTAAAGAATGTGCTTCTGCGGCATAAAGACTGCTTCGCGTGGAACTACTCCGAGATGCCAGGTTTAGATCCGGAGGTCGCTGTGCATAAATTAGCAATATCCCCAGATATCAAGCCAGTCAAGCAGGCGCCGAGAAGGATGCGACTCGAGCTTGAGATGAGCATCAACGCCGAAGTCAAGAAGCTGATCGATTCTGGGTTTATCCAAGAAGTCCAATATCCCGATTGGATCGCCAATATCGTCCCGGTAATGAAGAAGAATGGGACGGTACGCATATGCGTGGATTTCAGGGATCTCAATAAAGCCTGTCCAAAGGATGATTTCCCAGTACCGGTAACCGAGCTAATGATAGATAACACGTCCACTCACGAGGTTTTCTCCTTTATGGACGGTTCGTCAGGATACAATCAGATAAAAATGCATCCCGAAGACCAGAAGAACACCGCTTTCCGAACCCCTTTGGGTATATTCTGCTACAGGGTTATGCCCTTTGGTCTAAAGAACGCTGGCGCTACCTATCAAAGGGCCATGACAAAGATCGTCGACGACCTCATACATGACATCGTCGAGTGCTATATCGATGACCTCGTAGTAAAGAGCATGTCATACGAAGAGCATTTAAACCACCTGGAGACTGTATTTCAACGCCTTCGGCAATATAATTTGAAAATGAATCCCCTCAAATGCGCATTTGGAGTCTCCTCGGGCAAATTCCTGGGATTCATCGTTCGACACCGAGGTATTGAAATAGATCCGTCAAAGATTAAAGCGATCATGGAAATGCCTCCGCCAAGAACCCTCAAACAGTTGCGGCCTCTCCAAGGGAAGCTCGCATACATCCGGCGATTTATCGCCAATCTTTCAGGCAAATGCCGTCCTTACAGCCACCTGATGAAAAAGGGAACTCCATTCGTTTGGGATCATAAATGCCAAGGTGCACTAGACGAGATCAAGCAGTACCTGCAGAACCCTCCGGTGTTGGCCGCGCCGGTCAAGGGAAAGCCCCTCATTCTTTATACGACCGCCCTCGAAGGTTCCTTGGGCGCATTATGGACGCAAGAGAACGATCAGGAAAAAGAGAGAGCACTCTACTATTTAAGTCGAGTTCTACTGGGGGCAGAAAGCAACTACTCTCCCATTGAAAAACATTGCTTGGCCTTAATCTTCGCGGTAACAAAGCTCAGGCACTATGCGTTGGCGCATGAAGTCCGTCTTATTTCAAAAGTGGACCCCCTTAAATACTTGATGTCAAAAGTCATATTGACGGGACGACTCGCTAAGTGGGCCCTGCTCTTGATGGAGTTCTCGATAGCATATCAACCTCTCAAGGCAGTGAAAGGCCAGGCCATTGCTGATTTCCTCGCTGAGCACCCGATACCGGCCGATTCTCCTCTGAACTGTGATTTGCCGGACGAGCATGCATTTGATGCGATTGGCGGCGGTAGCACCCGATGGGAACTCTATTTCGATGGAGCATCCTCCGTAAAGAAATAGAAACAGGGTATCCCAATGATCAAATCGGGGATAGGCCTCATCTTTGCAACTCCACAAGGAGGGATAATGCGCTTCGCCTTCTCCTTAACAGAGCCGAGGACAAACAATGAAGCTGAATACGAAGCTCTGATAGCGGGCCTCGAAATCGCCATCGACTTGGGAATTGAAGACCTCCTTATATACGGGGATTCTTAACTGGTTGTTAGTCAAGTAAATGGTGATTACCAAACGTGCAAACCGGAGTTGGTGAGGTACGGCGAAAAGGTGCAACAACTATTGATCCAAATTCCCTCCTACACTTTAGAGAATATACCGCGCGCGGAAAACAGCAAAGCAGACGCGTTAGCCAAACTTGCTAAAGAACTGGCGGACGAAAACCTCGATGATGTAAGAATCGTGGTACAAAGCCGTCGAGTGCTTACCCCGGCAGAAATACCTCCGGAATTATATAAAGAAAAGGGAGCGACTGAGCAGACGACCCTACAAATAAAAGACCATGAGAAGGCCGAGGACTGGAGGGAAGTCTTCATAGACTACTTTAAGTCCCACCGAATGCCCAAAGATACATCCTCAAGGCATCAGCTCATGAAACGAGCTCTATCTTTCGCCTTCGTCAACGATACTCTATACAAGAGATCGTTTGATTCTCTATGGCTGAGATGCTTATGACCTGACGAAGCGGAAAGAGTCATTCAGGAAGTCCACGACGGACTTTGCGGTTCTCACCAAGCAGGCCCAAAGATGAAGTTAAAAATTAAACGGATGGGTTACTACTGGCCCACGATGATCCAGGACTGCCTCGAGTATGCGAAGCAGTGCCACTCATGCCAGATCCACGGAGACTTTATCCACCAACATCCGAATCCACTACATCCAACGGTGGCTAGTTGGCCATTCGAAATATGGGGGACTGACACAGTCGGCCCCATCGAGCCAGCATCATCCCGGGGACATCGTTTTATTCTGGCGACAACTGATTACTTCTCCAAATGGGCAGAAGCAGTCCCGCTGAGGGAAGTGAAGACGGAGAATATCCTCCATTTCTTCAAGACGCACGTCATCTATCGGTTCGGAACCCCACGGCGGATTATCTCCGACAACGGGCCAGCCTACAGAAGCCATAAGATTAGCCGCTTCGCGCAGCAGCACAATATAGACTGGAGATATTCTTTAGTTTACAACCAACGAGCTAACGGTCTGGCCGAGGCCTTCAATAAGACCTTGACGAAGATCATAAAAAAGACCGTTTCCCGGAATAAGAGAGACTGGCACGAGAGGCTGCAAGAAGCCCTTTGGGCTTATCGAACTACATTCAAGACGGTCACGAACACAACGCCGTACGCGTTGGTATTTGGGACGGAAGCAGTACTCCCTCTCGAGATAGAGTTACCCTCTCTACGAGTGGCGGTCCACCACGAGCTGACGGACGAAGAAAACGCTCACCTTCGGCTTGAGGAGCTTGATGCCCTCGACGAAACCCGGCTCATGGCGCAACAACATCTAGAAGCTTACAAAGCGAAGATGACGCGCTCGTACGAGACCAGGCCGAGGACATTCCGCCAAGGCGAACTCGTGCTAGTGGTCAAAAGACCTATGATCCCCAATCGTGCCAAGCGGGGGAAATTTGAGCCAAATAACGAAGGCCCTTACATCATAGACAAAGTCTACCAGGGTGGAGCCTATCTACTCGTGGACATGCACGGTGAAAGGCCTTTCAGGCCAATAAACGGCCGCTTCTTAAAGAAATACTATGCTTGATAAGCCATAGCCTGGGTCAATGATAGATGACGACGACTATGTCCGCTCGCTATCTTCCTAGGCTCAGACTTTACAAGCAGCAGCTGGCCTTCCCATAACGACGGACCGAAACGTCCTTAAACTAGCGACGGACCGAAACGTCCTTAAACTAGCGACGGACCGAAACGTCCTTAAACTATCTACGGACCGAAACGTCCTTAAACTAACGACGGACCGAAAACGTCCTTAAACTAACGACGGACCGAAACGTCCTTAAACTAACGACGGACCGAAACGTCCTTAAACTATCGACGGACCGAAACGTCCTTAAACTATCAACGGACCGAAACGTCCCTGAATTACTACCGCAGCATCCTTGGGCTGACGAGATAAAAAAAAAAAGAAATATATAAAATAAAAACGGTATGTCCATAAGCAAAATGGGCACGGATGAAAACCCGAAAGGGCTCCGTGAGTAAAAACAGCAGGACTACCGGCGAGTGTTTGTGAAAACCTGAAAGGGCGCAACCTCGTTAAAAAGACACTTATAGGGTCCTCTCGACCTTGTAAGGAGAAACCACCTGCGTGAGATCCCTACGACTCACAAAGGAGCAACATACTTAGGGATCCTCACGATTCCTAAGGAGAAAGTACACTTACGAGATCCTCACGACTCGTAAGGAGAACTCTCTTATGGGACCCTTACGGCTCATAAGATTTGAAAGTCTTAAGTTACAGAGACCTAAACCTGTGCTTAAGCAATCCTCCACAATCTTCGATATTGCCCTACAAAGGACTCAATACTGACCCTTGTATACAATCCACGGGCGCGAATAAACATTTCCCCAGCAAAGTCCAACCCTTGTAGGTCCTCTCGATCCATAAGGAGAAAGCCCTCTTGTAGGATCCTTACGACTTACAGAGGAGCACACACTTAGGAATCCTCACGATCCCTAAGGAGAAAATACACCTGCAAGATCCTCACGACTTGTAGGGAGAAATACCTTTGTGAGACCCTTACGGCTCATGAAGTCAAAAGCCTTGGTCGACAGGACCCTTAACCCTGTTTGCTGAGCCACCTTTGTTCGTCATCGACAAAGGCAAATGATGATTCGCTCCTGGCAACATTCCAGTTGTAGCGGTGCTGATGCCGAAATCGGTGCCTAAAATCCAGGCTTGCAGCGAAAAAGCTAGCAAGCCACACATGCCTACAAAATAGCCGAAATGATGGGGCAACTTGCAATAAAAAGCAGCAAGTAAAAAATGGAGGCATGAAAAATAGCCGAAATGATGGGGCAACTCGCAATAAAAAGCAGCGAGCAGAAAATAAATAAATAGCCGAAATGATTGGGCACCGCGAAAAATAGCCGAAATGATGGGGCAATCGCGACCTTCGCGATATAAAAGCTGAAATGATAGAGCATCGCGGGAAAAAGAAATAAAACAAAAGTGAAATCCTCGCCCTACAGGTGATGGTACATCTACCCCTGTATACAATCCAGGGGCGCAAACAAAGAAGGGATCATACTCCTTCCCCAGGTTTCATCATAAGGAGAAGCCAAATCTCGACGATTCACGGATAGCCTAGAGATCATCTCGTCGTTCGTCTCATGGCAGCAGACACAACCTCAAGTGAAACGGAACAGCGGCGACCCCCCCAGCTCCATCGCTCGGCGATATACATATCACCGAGAGTCAAACCTCTATTTCATGAAATGCGGATACAATCAGCAAAATTCCTGGTTACGTGGAACGTGGATAATGTCACTCTTTGACCCCGTGGAAAACGTCCAGAGCGGATCCTGGTCCTCGCAGAGCACGGCAGTGAACCCGTGTGAAGCATCCAGAGCGGAGCCTAGTCCTCGCCGAGCACGGCAGTGAACCCGTGTGAGGCATCTAGTGCAAAATTCCTGGTTACGTGGAACGCGGATAATGTCACTCTTTGACCCCGTGGAAAACGTCCAGAGTGGATCCTGGTCCTCGCAGAGCACGGCAGTGAACCCATGTGAAGCATCCAGAGCGGAGCCTAGTCCTCGCCGAGCATGGCAATGAACCCGTGTGAAGCATCTAGTGCAAAATTCCTGGTTACGTGGAACGCGGATAATGTCACTCTTTGACCCCGTAGAAAATGTCCAGAGCGGATCCTGGTCCTCACAGAGCACGGCAGTGAACTCGTGTGAAGCATCCAGAGCGGAGCCTAGTCCTCGCCGAGCATGGCAGTGAACCCGTGTGAAGCATCTAGTGCGAAATTTCTGGTTACGTGGAACGCGGATAATGTCACTCTTTGACCCCGTGGAAAACATCCAGAGTGGATCCTGGTCCTCGCAGAGCACGGCAGTGAACTCGTGTGAAGCATCCAGAGCGGAGCCTAGTCCTCGCCGAGCACGGCAATGAACCCGTGTGAAGCATCTAGTGCAAAATTCCTGGTTACGTGGAACGCGGATAATGTCACTCTTTGACCCCGTGGAAAACGTCCAGAGCGGATCCTGGTCCTCGCAGAGCACGGCAGTGAACCCGTGTGAAGCATCCAGAGCGGAGCCTAGTCCTCGCCGAGCACGGCAGTGAACCCGTGTGAAGCATCTAGTGCAAAATTCCTGGTTACGTGGAACGCGGATAACGTCACTCTTTGACCCCGTGGAACACGTCCAGAGCGGATCCTGGTCCTCGCAGAGCACGGCAGTGAACCCGTGTGAAGCATCCGGAGCAAATACCGGACTGTGGAGTCCTTAAAATCCACGGACTATGACGTCCTTAACCTCGACCGTGATGTCTTAAAACTAACGATCAACCACCCTGATTCCCTACGAATTCTGCCTTGGTTTAAGGGTACATCTCTTCACTCCTTTGATACCTGGCGTTGTAATTCCTCAACGTCTTCAAAGAGGTGACGGGTCCCTGCAACCAAGCATCGGACTGTGGAGTCCCTAAATCCACGGACTATGAGGTCCTTAACCTTGACCGTGATGTCTTAAAACTAACAGCGGACGGTGGAGTCCCTAAATCCACGGACTATAAGGTCCTTAACCTTGACCGCGACATCTTTAAACTACGATACCTGGAGCAGCCTCTGACCCCGTGAAACACGGATAAGGGTGACCACATTCAGCACCTGCAGGTCTTCATGACCTGTAAGGAAGAAAAAACTCCCTTGTGAGATCCTTACGACTCTCAAGGGAAAACCCGCTTAAAATCCTCACGATTTCTTAAGAAGAACTTACACCTATGGGATCCTCCCGACCTGTAGGAAGAAAAACTCTTTATGAGACCCTCGTGGCTCATAAAATGCAAAAGTCTTAGGAAGCAGATCTTAACCCTGAATCCTAAGTCATCGCTGTCCTGCAAGGAGATCAAGGTAGAATATCCGCAGAATACATTCAATGAAAAGGGGACACACCAGTGAGAAAAAAATGTATCTTTTATTCATAAGCCAAAATGGATACAAAGTACAATTCATGAAAGAAACAAAAAGAAAGATACTCTTATCCATGAGTATGTACAAAAAAAAAGGGAGAAAAGATACAAATGTTTCAAGCCGGTGGGCGATTCAGCAGCTTGGACAACTCATCCTGCTTTTGTTGAGCCACGGCTTCATGACGCAAGATCTCCGGAAGGCGAGCCTCCGCCTGAGCTTGCTGGGCCTGATATGAAGCAAGCTGAGCTTTGAGCTCTTTCTCAGTGGCCTTATGAGCCTCGACCCTTTCACGAGTGAACGTGGCAGCTTTATCGAGGGACACCACCTCTTTGATGAACTCCTGAAGCAACCGCCAGAGTTCATACGCTTGGTTGGCCTTGGTGATAAGGGTAGCGCGAAGCTCGCTCAGCGCCTTGGAAGCTAGCTCCCTCTCCGAAAATTTACGGCCGAGCCTTTCTCTCGCATAACGATATGTTCGCTACGTGGCCACGAAAGCTCGCGTTCGTGACCACGGCCTCGGAAACAAGACATTTACAAGACCGTATAAATGGGCTTCCAGCCGACGGGAATAATCGATCTAAAACGCGCTCACATCACCTGACGTGAAAGGCAACAAGAAAGATCTCAAACATATTTCGAGCATGCATTCGCAATCATATGAGCATTCAAAAAATAATAGTGGCATTTGCAGTCGCATGAACGTTCATAATGCCCAAAAAGGTCTAATGCGCAGGAAAATGATGATAGCATTTGCAATTAAAGAAAGTTCTCATAAGAGGAACACAAAATTTATTCATGCAAGCGGAAACATACATACGAGTACCAAGCCTACATGGAAGTTCAACATAAAGCATACAAAAAGGAGGGACTAATTTAAAAATGCTACGCTAATAGAAAAAGGTCACCAAACACGGGATCAACGGCACAAGGGTTAACAAAACAAAGGACAAGGTTCTCCATCTCTCTCTCCGCTCTCTCCAGCATGTCAAAGCGACGGTTCTCACGAGGAGTCGCTCCCCATCGATTGGCGCCGTGTTCGTCTGCGAAAGCAGACATAACAGCTCGCCGGGCCTTTATCTGGCTCAGCAGATTAATTGAGCGATCCTTCAAAGCCTGAGTAATCAGGCGCGCTTCATAAAAGCCCTCGAGCTTTTCTTCAGCCGCGTCGAGTATCGCCAAGGTCATCTCTGCCGGGTGAGGAGGGATGTCGGCAAGCACGGCCGCGAGAATCATCTGGAGCCAGAGGGAACCCATCGGGAGGGGAGACCCTCTACGGATCGAGAGCTCATGCATGGCTAAGTCACATTCGTTGTCGGAAAGGAGGGGGTCCACCAACCGAGCAGCAAAGCGGGGGATCATCTCCTCAAGAGGAACTTCCCATGGCTATCGACGAGCATGAGGGCTATTACAAGCTATGGCACTCGTTTCTCTCTCAAGACAAAAAAAAAATATATGATATAAATCTCTCTGTGAAAGGAAAAGAAAGCTATAGCCTCATATATAATGAAGTGCATTAAGTGCTGTGCGCAGAAAATCTTGCATGGTGAAGTTATTTCCAAGGCCTAAAAAAGGAAAGGCATCGAAAATCAAGGAGATGGGACTATTTCCAAGGCCCTTTTTCTGCATCTAACATTGTGCACTGAAAATATGGCATGGGGAAAATCTTGTGAACAGCCACATCAAGGGATCCCACGTGTAGAACACGTGAGGCCTAAACCTGATGTGCATTTAAAAGGAAAAATATGGAGTAGTATCCTGCATATTAAAAAGCACAAACAACAATAGTAGCAAAATAATAAAATCCCAGAGAAAAAGCATGCAAACATACAAAGACACAACAGAACTTATCATCCAGACTTCAAGAAGGCCATACAAAATAAAAAGAAAACTTTTACAATGGCAAGGCTTCAGACGCAGGGCATGGGTTGAGAAACTCGAAATTAACTTTATTCAAGATCTTCCAAGCATTTCGAACCTCCCTAGTATGCTTTCTCTCACGGTCACAAGCATCGGGGTCCCCGCGGATGTCCTCTACCCTCCGGTAGGCGGCAAGTATGGCTGATTGCTGAAAAATCTGATGCAGGAGATCAATGAGATTATCCCGCCTCCTCTTTGAAATCAAGTGCATCAGATATACCGAGTGTACTTTATCCTCGGCGGCGTCCAATGACCCAAGCGGCACACCAGCACAAAATAAAGGGAGAGCCTCCCTGATCGCCAGCACGATCAGCCTCAGAAGAGAAAAGCGACGGGGGACTAGCCGATGGTTGTACTCGTCAAAGCGGCTCATGATCTCGGCACACTGAGCATCGGTGAACTCCTGGTTCTGACTGCGGCCCAGCGCACGAATATTCTCGTAGGAAATGATCTCGTCAAGACTATACAGATGGGCATCCATGATACCTGAAATAAAAGTCACGAGAATCATTACAAAGCCCCCATTGCATTAATGGCAGGAAGAACAACCTAGGGCCAAGAGACCCCGGGAAGCCTCCGTGTGAAGAAATCAAGTCCTTCATTGGAATTAAATTCCTTATTAAGAAAAGGGAATTAAATTCCCAGAAACATTTTTGATGGAATTAAATTCCATGGGGTTGAAACGCCATCATCATTTCCCCAAAGATCATCTAAACCCTAAGAGATCTACAGTTTGAAGGTTAAGCGGTTTCATGTTCTTATGGAAAATATTAAAAAAAAGGGGTAAAAACCCTTATTTTGGATTTAAAATCCGGAGAGATGTGAAGGTCCATCGTTGTCCAAGAACATTACCTGAGAAAAAGGATTCTTTTCGAACAGAGTTAAACTCTGAAGATTGCTTCAAGACAGAGAACTAAGCTCTGAAAGCAAGAATTAAATTCTCAAAGAAGAAGTCCTCAGAAGAAAAAGATGAAGATGAGCAAAGTGAAGGCTCCTATGAAGAGACAGTGGTATTTATAGAAGGCAATGGAAACGTTTCATCTCCCCAAATTCATAAAGGAATCCAATGGTCACAAAGGTGACAGCGTTGCACTCACGTGCAGACACGTGAGAACAACGCTGTGGGGGCATTTGTTTCCTGATTTAAAATCAGAAAAGCTTATGGGAAAAGCTTCAGAAAGGGGGGCCACGTGCTTACACGTGACCAGCAGTCACGTGTTGACACGTGACATATAAAAGCAGCAGAAAAAGGCACATTAGTTCCTTGATAAAGTCAAGGAAGAGGCTTCAGAAGAGGTCACGTGTTGGCACGTGACGCTCAAAGCAGCAGACTCGTTCTCCAGTTGAATCAAAGAAAGAGGCTCCCGACAGGGGTCACGTGTTCACACGTGACCAATGGTCACGTGTTGACACGTGATGACTGAACAGCAACCAGAAGACAGAGAACAAAAAGAAAGAGGAAGGCTCGTTCCAAGGGGGTCACGTGGTCACACGTGACCGGCTTTTAAATCCCGTTTTGTTAACAGAATTAAATTCTGAAGGAGATTCAAATCTTTCCAAAGGAAAGTGATTACCTGGAGCCGATCGAATTAAAGATTTAGAGGTAATTAAATATCATCGATCTATGGGAAAATCTCGGGTTTGGAAAGATTTCCCCTTTAAATCTAACCGAAATAACAAGGGAGAATCCCCGGATTTGAAATCCAATGGTGAATAAACTTCACCTAATAATCCAAAGGTCCAGAACGAATAATGGATGCAAATCAAATATCTCAAGGAAGATTCGTCAAAAAACTAATTATTCGGCTGCTTCCCCTATAAATAGGAGCCAAGAGATACAAAAAGAGATATATATACACAGAGGGAGAAAAAAAGGAGAGAGCCTTGATTACTTTGAGGAATTTGGAGCTTCTGCAAAGGAAAACCCTAGGTAAGAAAGGGAAGGCTTTTTGAAGGAGGGAGAATTGAATTCTCAACAGAGTTTAACTCTGATATATAAAACAGAAGAACATATTTCTTCTCTCTTTGATAGAGGATCTGCAAAGTGCACATCTCCCCTTTAGGTTGAGAATTTAATTCTCAATGGGTCGAGATCCTGCCATGCAGATCCAAAACATAGAGAGGGAATGGAAACATGAGAATTTAATTCTCACAGAACTATAGGAATTTAATTCCTTTAAGACAAAACTAGGGTTTGACCCTGTGTTATGGAAATTTAATTCCTTCAGAGCAAAAAGAAACAGGGTTTAACCCTAATTAAGAACATAGTTCTGTTGAAACAGCGGGAATTTAATTCCCTTAATCATAATTCTTTAAAATGGGAGTTTAATTTCCTTAAAAGCTTTTATTAGGGTCTAACCCCATTCAGTTCTTCATATTTATGAGGAATTTAATTCCTACAGAAAATTCAGAGTCTAACTCTATTCAGAATATAAATCTTCAAAAGGAAGTAGGAATTTAATTCCTCTGAAATTATTGTCAGGGTTTAACCCTACGAGGAATTTAATTCCTGGAAAAGATTAACAGATCCTCTAAACATAGAGGCAGGGTCACGTGTCACCACGTGACCCCCCCAAGAGATCTACAGAAAGCCCCTTTGAGGCAGCACCCCACGTGACCCACGTGACCCTCGGCAGAAGCTTTAGCATACAAGCATTTAAATGCCCGTCACGTGAGGGCACGTGATGCTCAGAAGGATGCGATAATCTCAGCAGAATAAATGAAGGGAGGGCGCTCTCACGTGTTGCCACGTGACCCCTCTTGCCTTAGTGTTTAACACTAAATTGGAACTCTCGAATACAGTATTGAAACACTGTCGGGCCTTAGTGTTCAACACTAATCAAAGAATTTTATTCGCAGTGTTCAACACTGATTACCTTAATATTTAACACTAATCTGAGATCTCCATTGCCAGTGTTCAACACTGATCTGTTTTAGTGTTTATGATCATTTGAAAGCCTTGTTGCTGGTGTTTAACATCAATTATCTTTTAGTGTTAAACACTAACTTGTCAACCTCATTCCCAGTGGTCAACACTGATTGCTCTGTAGTGTTTACACTAGGCTTTGGCCCAATTGGCTAAATAGATAGAGGCAAAGCCTCTCCTTCAATGGACCAACAAGAAGCCAATATTCCAGACATGATAGGACTTAGCTCGAGCTAGGCCATGAGTCTTCAACTCGTAATTAACTGGGCTAATGGGCTCATAACATAATTAATCGGTCTTGACCCCAAATTGGGCCAAGGACTACTTAAGCCATTCCGGTTCTAGGGTACATCTCTTCACTCCTTTGATACTTGGTATTGTAATCCCTCAATGTCTTCAAAGAGGTGACGGGTCCCGACGACCACCCATGATATGGACTGTGGGGTCCTTAAACCCATGTCTAATGCAAAATTCCTGGTTACGTGGAACGCGGATAACGTCACTTTCTGACCCCGCGGAAAACGCCCAGAGCGGAGCCTAGTCCTCGCCGAGCACGGCAGTGAACCCGTGTGAAGCATCTAGTGCAAAATTCCTGGTTACGTGGAACGCGGATAACGTCACTCTTTGACCCCGTGGAAAACGTCCAGAGCGGAGCCTGGTCCTCGCCTAGCACGGCAGTGAACCCGTGTGAAGCATCCAGAGCACATACCGGACTGTGGAGTCCTTAAACCCATGGACTATGACGTCCTTAACCTTGACCGAGATGTCTTAAAACTAACAATGGACCGCAATGTCCCTAAACTACCCATAGACCGCAATGTCCTTAAACTACCCATGGACCGCAACGTCCTTAAACTAACAATGGACCGCAATGTCCCTAAACTACCCATGGACCGCAATGTCCTTAAACTACCCCTGGACCGCAATGTCCTTAAACTACCCATGGACCGCAACGTCCTTAAACTACCCATGGACCGCAATGTCCTTAAACTAACAATGGACCGCAATGTCCCTAAACTACCCATGGACCGCAATATCCCTAAACTACCCATGGACCGCGATGTCCTTAAACTAGAACAAAAGAGCCCCATGTGCTCTTTTGTCGAATCTAAACGGTCCCGTTTAAGTTGATCTTAGCCTTAAAGATGGCTAACGTATCCTTAAACCTTCAAACAGACTGGACTATGAATCCCCCCAATTAACTCTGGCTCGAGGGTACATCTCTGAACTCCTCTGACATCTGTCGTTGTAATCCTTCAGCGTTGTCAGAGAGGTGACGGGTCCCGACGGCCACACATACGATGGACCACTATGTCCCTTAACTGGAACAATAGAGCCCAAATGCTCCTTTGTCGGATCTAAACGATCCCGTTAAGTTGATCTTAGTCTCAAACTAGACTGACGTATCCTTAACAAACGTTTGAGTTGATCTTAGCTTCAAGTATGGCTAATAGTATCCTCAAACCAAACCCCCAAACCCAAATCTAAGATAAACACGGATTTGGACTAGTCCACGCCCTACGGGCGACGACATAACTCAGTCTCCGTAAACAATCTACGGGCAATAAAACACGAAAGAAACACCCACGACACGAAGTGACCATCTGGAGAAGGAGAAAGTTGTTACCGCGATGCGGTAGCGTAATTAACTGCAGGGGCTTGCGCCTGCAGGGAAGAGCGTCCCCACAATCAAAAAACCCCTCAAACGAGGGGGAATCTGACGAAGTCTGCTACATCGGCCGCATCCGTCTAAACCTTCGATACACGGTGCCATAGATCGACTTGGCATCTTCGGAGAGGTGGACGGATAGCACCAATTGGCATCTGCCCCGAACCTCAGGCACGGACGCCACGCGTCCAGGCCGCCGTTCGGAGGGGAACAGGGGCTACCCTCCAACTGTTAGATAAAGCGAACCTGCAGAGTTGATATGGTCTTCGACTCAGTTTTTGAAGGTGAAGAAGTCTTCTAGAGGATATCCTATCGCTCGGTGATAGGAGCAATAATCCGGGTGATGAACCTCGTTTGCTTGATTGGGATGCCGAGACTCCGGGAGTGTCATCATTTGATGTTTCATGACGAAGTCTAAGATTCTCCTTGTATTGTCTCGAGGGAAAGAATATGCTCGATCCATCTTTTTTATAAGCGACGGGTTCCAGCTGACCTTTTCTCGATCGCGTGGCCTTTTGAGTCCGTTTTGACGTTGTCAAACGTTTTTCTCGTTCTTTAACTTGTTTTTGCCTCCGCATCGGGCCTTTTTCTTGTCTTGGGAATGCATGGCGGGCTGACGGTGACGGGCATTGTCATCCTCCGCAGCCTGTTGAAGGAGGCGTTGCATCTTGGTTTTCTTGTAAATGGCCATTTCGCGACTGTGGTCGTTCCGAGCTTTTTGACTCGCTTCCCTTACTAGCTTGTCCATCTGTTCTTCAAACGACGAACTCGGCATTTTTATGATAGGACCGCGTTCTGATTCAGCGTTAGCGTCTTTTAAAAGAGCATCCTCTTCTTCGTCAAGGGCCTTTATGACATGGCAGCCATGGAACTGTTCCCGTTTCTTGGACTGGACATATCCGAGCCCGATCATTTCCATTTTTCTGTTGGGCAATTTTGCTGAGTTCCGGGGACGTTCCAGAACCTGTTGTAGAATTGGGCCTGTCATGCGGTTTGCTTAAAGGGTACGTCTTGGTATCTCAATAACCTTTTCAATCTCTCTGCGTAGTATCTGGACGGACAGATTGGTTGGAGCTTGTCAAGCGTAGGTTCGGCACCACGCCAGACTTCTCTTTCTACTTTAGTCTCCGTGGATCGATAGAATAAGATCGCCTTTTCACCTCTTCGCCTGGGAGGGACGTAGAATGTCTGTATCTCTTGCACACTATATGTCTCAAGCGCATCAAGCTCTCTGTAGTGCTGCCGCGGAACCATGACGATCTGCAAACTCTGATCATCTCCAGTGAGGGCTTGCATTGATGGACGGACCGAGAACACTGCGTTGACTTCGTCTTCAGAGTCACTGCCAAAGACCAGAATAGGGATAGATGGTTGATTGATTCTTTTTTCGTGTATTTGGAAATGTTTCACAACCAAAGAAATTTATGCCGCAATCAATTAACGGTGTCGATGTAGCGCGTTAATGAATACGGATCGTCCAAGTGTGATTTGTTCGAAATCGTTTTAGTTGAGTTGAAAATTAAAACATAAAAGAAAATGATTCAATATTCATGAGATTTGAGTTTCAAGAATTATAAAGAAATAGATTTAAAATCAAGAATTAATAAAGATCAAGAAAATGTCCAAATCGTTTGAATTATCAAGATTTGTAAAGAAGTTTGTAGGAATCGATCAAATTGATAGTGATGATGAATACTAATGATTACGAATTCTTATCTATTGAGAATTTGTTGCTAGATCGATGACGATCAACGAGAATTAGGGAACTATTGAAGAAACTAGGGTTTCTCCTTCATCATCCATTGTCCTTTCATTGATTATCATTCAAATTCTAGCCTCTAGCAAATTAAATCACCGATCGTTGATCTCTAATTTAGAGCGAAAACATTCAAGAAAACGATCTCGCTCAAATTAGGTTTTCGATGATTTAATTTCCTAAAGTTTACAAAACTCATAAGACTTAAGAATCGTTCAAGAATTTCATCATCATCTTCTACCTATTCTCTCGATTCCGCTACAAGCGGAGATTTCACTCACACATCATGAAAAAGGAAAGAATCAAGAATCGGTAACTTTTCATAATGCAAGAATGTAAAGAAAAGCAAGATTTACAATATTCACCTTTATTAATCGACGATTAGGTACACATTCACTCAATTCAAGGTTACAAGATTTGAGGAGGTAATTAGATCCATCGAAATTAGCTTCGCATCGATCTTCTTGAGTCGTGGATCGTCGTGGATCTTTTGCTCGGATGAAGATCGGCGTTGCTTCAAAGGCTCGTCAAAGGCTTGGTTGAGTCAATACTCGATGAATCTTGATTTGGCTCAAATTGTGTCACCCAACTTATGTGTCGATTTGGATTTTGCTAGAATTTTTACCCTAAATTGATGAACAACCCTTGTAATGAAGCCTTAGGTGCCTTTTTATATTTTTCCCTCAAGCTTCCCCTAGAAACCAGGTCAATCTTCTCTTGGAAGCTAGGTAGTTGAAGAGAAGTTTCTAGACTAAATTAGTTAGCTAGCTTAGAAGATAAGACTTGCTGTTGGAGGGAAACTTCTGGAGAATTCGAGGAACTGAAGCGTCTTGAAGAAGTTTTTCCGTTGAGAAGAAGCCACGTGAAGAAATTTCAGTCGCCGACGAGTCAGATCGGCCGCGGATCCGCGGCAGATCGGCCTGACTCGGCCGCTGATCCGCGGCCGTTTGATGGAGTTGCTGCATTAAATTTCCAGTGCTGATTTGTGTTGTCTTTATGGCACTTTCCTGATATCTGGAATATTTTTATACTTTCTTGTTTACTGCCAGATCTCAAGTCTTTGACTTGATGCATTTTTATTAGCACTTTTGTGATTCCGGCTTTTTAACCCGGAGAATTTCCTGCATACAATCTCGAGACAAGTGTTGATATACAAAAATCATGCGTGTAGTAATAAACATACAATTTCCCTCACAATGCCGGTTATAATGTATAACACCTGTTATTTGATATTTTGCAGACAAATTGCTAATATGTGCTATATTTATTCCAAACACCCCTAGATGATTAGAAAGAGTAAGGAAATTGATGTGTTAAAAATGCAATATTTTCGACTGATCAAATTCCCCCAAACTTAATTTTTGTCGTCTCGAGTAAACATCTTTTATTTTTAAGAAGGAGAAAATAAAGAAAAAGAAAAACTAACTTGCTCACTTTCGTAGGCAACACGATTGCACTGAGCACGTGCAACAAGCCTTTAAACCTCTAGGTGTCCCTAATAGGAGGAGTGCTGTCTCCTGAGGGTTTTCAGCGGATTGCACCCAAAAAATCCAATAATAAAAGGAAGACCGTGAAAGTTACATGTAAAGATAAGAATTATAAAAGAAAGACTTTGAAAATTTAGAGTTTCCAACTATACTAGCTTTTCGGTTGCCATGAGCCCTATCTTAATAGTCATGAAAAGATATTAGAAATCACATCATCCCTCAATAAAACATCGTCTATATTTTTCATTCCTACCTTTCTTCCAAACATTGATCATATATCCTTACGTGTGTGTAAAGAACATCCCTACACTCGGAGAATTCAATTCAAGCTATCATACTCTTATCTATCTACTTCAGTACTTTTTAATCGGTGAATATTTAGATGGGATTGCTCACACATTTTTCATACGACCGTTATTACTTCTTGAGGTACTAATCGACCGATTACTCATGTGCTTGCTGATTAGGTGTATTAGTATTTTCCTCGTCTTGCAACACCTAAGGCTTAGCAGTGACTCCCAAACCAGTTGGTCTAAGGCACAAGGTGATGAAGCACCCTTGCTATATTTTTTTATGTTGCCTTGGTGATTACAAAACCAGTGTTTATTTTTCTTCACCATTTTATCTTTTTATGCTTCATTTATTATTTTCTTTGTACTTTGGCTTTTAGACAAGAGCATTTCAAGGTATCCTCTACTATCCCGAATTTCAAGACGTGTGTAAGTGCGTATAGTAGGGTATCAACGTTCAAATGTTTGGCCTCCAGAATAGAAACTATTTTTCAGACTTATTTTTACCCTCAGATTAGTGACTTCTTTCATCTTACTAACCCTTGGAACAACGGCTCATAACTACTTATTACTAGATTCGTTTAAGAAAACTTCTAATTTTCTTGGTTTTCTTAAACTTTTCTAATCTTTTGGATATAATTTTTCACTATCTAATCTTTTATTATAAAATGAAATATTAAATATTTTTTTATATATGTTTTGTGCCTATGTAAAGTATGATGCAAAGTGATGCGTAAATAAGCACAAACCTCTCCCAAACCTGTTTACAACAGTGTCCTCACTGTTGCCATCTGCTGGATCACAAAAACCTGTAAGCTTGGGAGGAAATTTATTAACGGGGGCAATAATATATGAACATGAAAATCTCCCCCAAACTTATTCTTTTCACTCACCTCCATTCTAAAGACGATACAGTATTTTACAAGACATGGAGGTGAGACGGAGGAATTTTAATCAAGATAAAACGGCTCCTGTAAAAACAGGAGCTCCTCCGTGGGGTCAGTGGAAAAATACGGTTTTAATCTATGTCTATTTACTTTGAAAATTATACTATTTTCATCATTTTTAACCTTAACTGCCCCATGCGGGTATACATACTGGACAACAAAAGGTCCTTTCCACCGAGATTTTAGCTTACCCGCATGAAGATGGAGTTGTGAATCATAAAGAAGGACTTGTTGACCAGGTGTAAAAGTTTTTCTCAAAATGTTTTTATCGTGAAATACCTCAGTCTGGTTCTTTATAATTACAACATTATCGTAAGCTTCATCGCGGAGTTCGCTTAGTTCGTTTAATTGCAGCTTACGAAAGTTGCAGGCTTGATTTAAGTCAAAGTTAAATTCTCTAATGGCCCACATTGCTTTGTGCTCAATCTCGATCGGAAGGTGACAAGCCTTTCCAAACACTAGTCGGTAAGGAGACATACCTAGATCGGTTTTATATGCAGTTTGGAATGCCCAAAAAGCATCCGTCGATTTGGTTGACCAATCTTTTCGATTTTTAGAAATAGCTTTCTCCAAAATTTGTTTGATTTTTCTGTTTGAATCCTCAGCTTGCCCGCTCGTTTGGGGATGATAGGGTGTGGAAAGTTTGTGGTTGATTGCATATTTCCGCATCAAAGTCTCAAAAGACCGATTGCAGAAATGCGTTCCGTTATCGCTAATGATAGCGCGTGGGTATCCAAATCGCGAAAAGATATTTTCTTTTAAAAACTTAATGACAAACTTTTTGTCATTAGTGCGGCAAGGAATAGCTTCCACCCATTTCGAGACGTAATCAACCGCAAGCAATATGTACAAATTCCCAAAGGAGTTGGGAAAAGGACCCATAAAATCAAAACCCCAAACGTCGAAAATTTCAACCACTAAGATGAGTTGAAGTAGCATCTCATTTCCTCGGGAAATCCTACCTGTATGTTGACACTGTGCACAGGTTTTGCAATGATTAAATGCATCTTTGAATAAAGTCGGCCAATAAAAACCGCATTGCAAAGCCTTTTCCGCCATCTTTCGAGGACCAAAGTGACTCCCACATGCTTGATCATGACAAAAAGATAGAACACTCTTGAATTCATCATTAGGGTCACATCTGCGAATGATCTGGTCAGGACAATACTTAAACAGATAGAGTTCATCCCAGTAAAAGTGTTTTACTTAAGATAGAAATTGATGTTTGTCTTGTTTCGACCATTCACAGGGAATAAGTCCAGTAGCAAGATAATTCACAATATCCCCGAACCAAGGTTCAGTGGATACTTTCAAGAGTTGTTCGTCTGGGAAAGAATCATTGATCGGCAGGGTCACAGGTGAAGAAGAGATGCGCGACAGATGGTCGGCTACTACGTTTTCACATCCTTTCTTATCTTTAATAACAAGATCAAATTCTTATAATAGAAGGATCCAACGTATTAGCTTACCCTTAGCATCCTTCTTCGCCAAAAGATGTTTCAAGACGGAGTGGTCAGTGTACACAACAATTTGTGAGCTAATCAAATAAGGCCTGAATTTTCTAATGCAAATACAACTGCCAAAAGTTCATTTTCGGTAGTTGTATAATTAATTTGAGCATCATTCAGGGTCTTACTTGCATAATAGATCACGTGTGGCATCTTTTCAATGTGCTGTCCTAAGACTGCACCAACTGCAAAATCTGATGCATCACACATAAGCTCAAACGAGTGGTTCCAATCTGGAGATAATAGAACAAGGGCTGTAGTGAGAGAGTTTTTAAGTGAGTCAAATGCAGCCTCATAATCCGAGTCAAAGTGAAAGGTTGTGTCCTTGGCCAAGAGAAGAGTTAAAGGTCTAGCAATTTTGCTAAAATCCTTAATGAATCTCCGGTAAAAGCTTGCATGGCCAAGAAAAGATCGTATATCCTTGACGTATTTAGGATGAGGAAGGTTTTGAATGACATCTATTTTGTCTTTGTCAACCTCAATGCCCTTTCGTGAAATAACATGTCCAAGCACAATTCCCTCTTGGACCATGAAATGGAATTTTTCTTAATTCAAGGTTAAGTTCTTCTCCTTACAACGAGTAAGAACTGCAGCAAGATGAGATATGCACTCAGCAAAAGAATCTCCGAATATCGAGAAATCGTCCATGAAAATCTCCAGAAAATTCTTGACCATGTCTGAGAATATCCCCATCATACACCGCTAAAATGTAGCAGGAGCATTGCATAACCCAAAGGGCATGCGTCTATAAGCAAAATTACCAAAAGGACAAGTAAATGTGGTTTTGTCTTGATCCTTTTTGGCAATAGGGACCTGGTTATAGCCAGAGTATCCGTCCATGAAGCAGTAATATTCATGTCCAGCTAAGCGTTCTAACATCTGGTCAATGAAAGGTAGAGGAAAGTGGTCTTTCCTCGTTGCGGCATTGAGTTTTCTGTAATCAATACATACACGCCACCCAGTTTGAGCGCGTGTTTGGATTAACTCATTAGACTCATTTGTTATGACCGTGATGCCTGATTTCTTAGGGACTACATGAATTGGACTTACCTATTGGCTATCGGAGATTGGGTAAATGATACCACTGTCAAGGCATTTGACGATTTATTTCTTTACCGCATCCTTCATGACGGGGTTTAACCGTCTCTGTAGTTCTCGGGTTGGCTTGGCTTCATCCATCAGATGTATATGATGTTCTACAATCAAGAGACTAATCCCTTTGATGTCAGCCATACTCCAACCAAACGTCTGCCTATTAGATCTCAATACCGTTAAAAGCGCATTCTCTTGCTCTGAGGCTAGAGAAGCGGATATAATCACAGGTAAAGACTCATTCTCATCTAAATATACATATTTAAGATGAGAAGGTAAAAGTTTGAGATCTAATACTGGCGGAGAAACTATAGAAGGTGTGGTCAGCGAATGATATTCGGAGTCACAAAGAAGCTCGTAGCCTGCAAAGGATACAGACTCGGAAAGTGATGAGTCACAAAGTTCAGACTCAAGAGTGGAAAAAGTGTCCCCACTAAGATGTGAAAGATCATACATTGATGTTCTAGTGTCGTTGAGACCTTCAAAGCAAAGTTCATCAACTTCCCAGCTTTCGGAAGCAATCTCGTGGACAGAACAGACATCAAGTATGTGAGCAGAGGGTTCAGACGGCTGACTTCCACTTTTATAGATGTTCAGATCAATTGTCATTTTGCCAAAAGATAGGTTCATAGAACCGTTTAGACAGTTAATGATAGCATTGGAAGTGGCAAGGAATGGTCGACCCAAAATCACCGGAATTTGGTTATGTGGGTTTGCTACAGGTTGTGTATTGAGAACAATAAAGTCCACAGGGAATATGAATTCCCTGACTTTTATCAACACATCCTCCAGTTCACCCCTAGGTTTGGTGATTGATCGGTCTTCCATTTGGAGAGTGCAATGAGCTGGTTTTAGCTCTCCAATCCCTAACTGCTCGTAAAAAGAATATGGAAGCAGGTTAACACTTGCTCCAAGATCAAGTAAAGCACGGTTAATATTTTTACCCCCAATAGAAATCGATATCATAGGACATCCTGGGTCCTTACGTTTCTTTGGTAACTGTGGGGTAAAAGCAGTGCTAACATTATTTGTCATGAATACCTTTTTGGGCACTTGAGTCTTCCTCTTCCTAGTGCACAAGTCTTTAAGAATTTTGGCATAAGCGGGGGCTTTTTGAATAGCATCTAGGAGAGGGATGTTGATGTTAACCTGTTTGAACATTTCCATAATCTTCTCTATATGTGGACTCGATTTGTTACCCCTTAACCGATTCGGATAAGGAGTTTTAGCAATAAGAGCTGGGTCCAACATTGGAGAAGGTGGTGTGTGTGGAAGTGATCTCATAATAGGAGTGGGGATGGTCTTTGGTGGACTAGAAGTAATATGCTGAGGGTTCGAGCCTTGAGAAAAATGAAGAATAGGCTCGCAAGAAAATGGTGGGGTGGATAAAGTAGGATTAGAAGTAGAAGTAGATATGGAAGTGGAAGTGAAAACCAGGGTGTTATTGATTAATTCTTCATGATTATCAATCTCTTCCCCCAACTTGATTATTCAGCAATCTTCCAAATCTCAATGTTGTAATTGCATTCACATTGTAATGTTGTGAATGTCCAGGATTTGGTAGGGGTTGAGATGGAAGTTTCCCTTTCTCTCTAGCATTCATCTCGGCTTTTAATTGTGCAATTTATGCTTCCATCGATTTTATACTCTCAGCTTGGGAGGCAGATTTTTTCTTTATATCATCGACATAAGACTTAACCTCAGCCGAAACATGCATGAAATTTTTCAGAATTAAATTCATGGTTTGTGCGAGTGAAGAGGAGTCATCAGTACCGGTCTACTACAAAGGATTATATGGTGCAGGTGTGTTGACCGGATTTTGAAAGTTTTGTGATTGGTAGGGGTGTTGACTTATTTGAAGTAGTTGCTGTTGTGGCGGAGGTGCCCTTTGGAAATTTTTTTGGTTTGGAACCGTATTTTGAGTTTGTGATTGGTTCCAAGCAAAGTTAGGGTGATTCCTCCAACCCTGATTATAAGTGGAAGAATACGGACCGTTTCTAGGTCCTTGTTGGAAAGCAGCATTAATGTGCTCTTGACCTTGAAACGGAGAATTTAAAGGACATTCTTCTGTAAGATGAGATGGATCAGAACAACATCCACAGACAGTTTTGGAGAGTGACATCTGATTTAGGGAGGCTGCTAAAAATTTATGTTCCATAGCTTCGAGTTTCTTTTCCATTGCTACCATTTTAGCTCTAACTCCTATGGAAACATCAAGCTGGTGAGTACCACCCCTAGACGATGACTGGTTTACACTCTCCCACTGTAAAGTTCTTTCAGCGAAATCTTCTAAAAATCTCCAGGCTTCACCATCATTTTTATTCATGAAGGTGCCTTGACACATGGATTCAAGGGTCTGTTTTGTTGTAGGATTAATGCCCTCATATATGATTCTGCACATATCCCATATAGGAATTCCATGATGAGGACATTGAACTAACAGATTCTTAAAGCGTCCAAAAAACTTCGAGAATGGTTCATTTGGAAGCTGGGTAAATTGATTTATTTCGCTACGGACTCGAGCTGTCCTATGATTAGGGTAGAATTTCTTTAGGAAAGCTGTTACGAATTCTCCCCAGTTCGAAATAGAATGTGCGGCTGTGTTATAAAGCCACTTCTTGGCTATATCGCACAAAGTGAATGGGAGAAAACGTAATCTCATAGCATCCATAGAAAGCAGTGAAGTACCCATCATAGTGCATACATTTTCAAATTTGGTAATAAAGACGTATGCGTCTTCAGACTCGAGACTGTGGTATTTGGGTAAAAGATTGATGTATTGTGGTTTGATTTTAAAATTGACCCCATTGGCTGGTGGAATAGTGAGACAGGTCGAAAGAGGACCTCGCATAGGGTAACATCTCTCTTGGAGAGAGATGCAGGGCGGATTCTGCGCACTTACGGATGGTGGCTGAGTAGTGTTAAAAAAGTTCGATGGAGAACCGTCCATCGAAGTGGGTGCGGTAGTGGGTGAAGAAAAAGAAGATGTAGAATTACCGACTTCGGAGTCGATAGGAGGAACGCGGACAAGACGGGTACTAGAATCCCGTGTCCAGCCGAGCATGCACTAAATAGTTTAGCACAAGTGGCAGCGTTGTGATAACTAAGGAAAAGATGAGTTGGTGTTTGGTTTTGAAAAAAGACGGATTTTTGAAAAATCAAATCACAAAATATGCACACACAACCCTAGATCTAATGGTCACCTGGGTCAAGTCTCTAGACCGCTCCTAGACTTCCAGAAGACAAGTCGCAAGATAGATCCTCTACTGCCTCTTTGCCCCTTTCTGTGGCCAGGTAAGTGGGAGGTTCTCCACTACTTAAGTAGTGGGCCTAACTAAGTAACCACTTTCCTTAGACACACTTGCCTTAGACACCACAAAAGAAACGTGGATAAGCAATAGATTACCCACGACCTCCTTCTGTCCTAAGTGAGCGCGACGGTCCTTAGAGTCATGTCTAGATATTTTTTTAGTTAATGAGGGTGATGCGGATGCAAGTTTGTAATTTTTGGGTCTTAGGAAGGGTAATGAACTCCCCACCTAATCTGAATTTGGTCTTTTGCCCTTTAATTTCCGTGTTAAAATATGCAAACAACAAAGATCAAACACGCTCAATTTTTCTTTTTGCGGCGCTGCGAATTTTTGCAAAGAAACTTGCAGAAATTGGTTATTGGACAGAGCAAGGAGTAGATAAGAAAGACAGAAGTATACCTGAGAAGTTTGGTGCACTAAAACCCTAATCGTGCCGCGGAACCGCCGCGAGATGCTTACTTTAGCCGCTGATCAGCCACAAGACTGAGAGATCCCTGCACAAAAATTTCAGGAATTGTTCCAATTGCCTCTCTGGACTTTTTGAGATGCTCTGAAAATTTTTCCTCTTGCTCCAGAGATTCCAGATCTTCTTGCAACAATTCACAACAAATCGTTAAGCACTTGTGCGATTTTGATCTAAAAAATTCTGATGTAATAATAAATTTCTCAACTCAATTAACAAAAATGAACAAATTAGCACACTATCCCCGGCAACGGCGCCATTTGATTGATCATCTTTGTGTGTATGGAAAAGGTTTAATCACAACCAAAGAAATTTATACCGCAATCAATTAACGGTGTCTATTGTAATTTCGTTAGCGAGAGCGGAACGTTCACTGAGAAAGTGTGATTTGTTCGAAATCATTTTATTTGAGTTGAAAAGAAAAAGATAAAATAAAATGATTCAATATTCATGAGATTTTAGTTTCAAGAATCAATAAGAAATAGATCTAAAATCAAGAATTAATAAAGATCAAGAAAATGTCTAAACCAATTGAATTATCAAGATTTGTAAAATAGTTTGTAGGAATCGATCCAATTGATAGTGATGATGAATACTAATGATTACTAATTCTTATCTATTGAGAATTTGTTGCTAGATCAATGAAGATCAATGAGAATTAGGGAACTATTGAAGAAACTGGGGTTTCTCCTTCATCATCCTTTGTCCTTTCATTGATTATCATTCAAATTCTAGCCTCTAGAAAATTAAATCACCGATCGTTGATCTCTAATTTGGAGTGAAAACATTCAAGAAAGCGATCTCACTCAAATTAGGTCTTCGATAATTCAATTTCCTAAAGTTTACAAAACTCATAAGACTTAAGAATCTTTCACGGATTTAATCATCACCATCTACCTATTCTCTCGATTCCGTTACATGCGGAGATTTCACTCACACATTATGAAAAAGGTAAGAATCAAGAATCGGTAATTTTTCATACTGCAAGAATGTAAAGAAAAGCAAGCTTTACAATATTCACCTTTATTAATCGACGATTAGGTACACATTCACTCAATTCGAGGTTGCAAGATTTGAGGTGGTAACTAGATCCGTCGAAATTAGCTTCGCATCGATCTTCTTGAGTCGTGGATCGTCGTGGATCTCTTGCTCGGATGAAGATCGGCGTTGCTTCAAAGGCTCGTCGAAGGCTTGCTTGAGTCGGTACTCGATGAATCTTGATTTGGCTCAAATTGTGTCACCCAACTTGTGTGTCGATTTGGATTTTGCTAGAATTTTTACCCTAAATTGATGAACAACCCTTGTAATGAAGCCTTAGGTGCCTTTTTATAGTTTTCCCTCAAGCTTCCCCTAGAAGCTAGGTCAATCTTCACTTGGAAGCTAGGTAGTTGAAGAGAAGTTTCTAGATTAAGATAGTTAGCTAGCTTACAAGAGAAGACTTGCTGTTGGAGGGAAGCTTCTGGAGAATTCGAGGAACTGAAGCGTCTTGAAGAAGTTTTCTGTTGAGAAGAAGCCACGTGGAGAAATTTCAGTCGCCGATGAGTTGGATCGGCCGCAGATCCGCGGCGGATCGGCTTGACTCGGCCGCGGATCCGCGGCCGTTTGATGGATTTGCTGCATTAAATTTCCAGTGCTGATTTGTGTTGGCTTTATGGCACTTTCCTGATTTCTGGAATATTTTTATACTTTCTTATTTACTGCCAGATCTCAAGTCTTTGACTTGATGCGTTTTTATTAGCACTTTTGTGATTCCGGCTTTTTAACCTGGAGAATTTCCTGCACACAATCTTGAGACAAGTGTTGATATACAAAGATCATGCGTGTAGTAATAAACACACAATTTCCCTCACAATACCGGTTATAATGTATAACACATGTTATTTGATATTTTGCAGACGAATTACTAATATGTGCTATATTTATACCAAACACCCCTAGATGATTAGAAAGAGTAGGGAAATTGATGTGTTAAGAATGCAATATTTTCGACTGATCAATGGTCCTGGCTTGATGCATTTGGGCGGCCCCGAATAGACTATCTCTTCTTCCTCCTCGGTATCGCTCCCGAAGACCGGAATAGTAGTGATAGATTTTTGCTTATTCTCTGGTTTATGGCATCTTTCCATGTCTTCGAAGTCTGGTATGAAATACTTAGCGTCCTCATACTTGCGGACTTTATTTACGGAGAATGGGTTTAGTTCCCCTGTCACGGTATACTCGAGACCATCTTTGAAATACTTCATACACTGATGCTGTGTAGAAGGGATGATGTTTGGGATCAGAATTTAGTGACGCTACAGTTAAATGAAATTTAGGGTTTTCAATAAGATTTCTGACGCACCAGACGGATTCTCAATCGCGTCTCTACGTCAGAAGTTATGCACTGTTCAATACTAGGGTAACAGTTCTGGTTCTGTTTGGGACTGCTGTACGTCCCATTCCTTTAAATTACAGTTTAAATAGTAAACGACGATAAAACAGGGTGAAATCACTTGCGTTATTTAGATAACAGATTCATATTCAACAGGGTGTAGGGTTCCGCAATATACGAGTTCAGACAGCAAGGTAGTAAACATTACGGGACAGAAAACAATAACCAGAGTCGCCCTGGACTGCAGTCCAAAGTCGCTCTCCGAACCAATTCTCGTCATAATATCAGTACAGAAACAGTTAAGAACTTGCATAAGATTACAGATCGTCGAGTCGGCTTCGATTTGAGCCCTCGAACGCCTCATTTCAATAAGTACACAATTAATTGTGATTTCAACAAATTTCAGGTGCGGGATATTCCCAGTTTTTACGGGTGTATTTGGGGGTGTTCGTTTAAGCCATTAACAATCGTATTTTCCAGTGAAATTTCTACACAAGGTTCATTATCGCACGGGCCAACATATTCAATTAAGTTCCGTCAAGTTAAATGAAGGTTTTCATTTGGATCTTGCATCGAACACTTACGTTATTTAAGTTTTCAAGAATCGCAAATAGGGGATTTATACGGTTTGATTTGTAACGGAAATAATATAGCATGTAGCAAGTAGGGTAATTGCCTGGAGACGTTCTGGCGATGCACGGCAGCGGCAATGGCACGAACGCACGGCGAGCGGCACGGTTAGGGTTCGCGGCCTCGGTTCGCATTTCGGGTTTGATGTCGGAGTTGCCCGGAGGTGACTCGTGTTCGCTGGAAGCGGAGTGGGATGCTCTGTGGATCTCCCGGGGTGTGCTGAGGTCGATGACGGTCGGCGGCGTTGCTCCGGCGATGGCATAACAGGGGTCGGGCTTGGTGTTTAGGGTTTGAAAGAGAGAGAGAAAGAGAGATAATGGGGCTCGGCTGTGGGTTTTGGAGAAGGTGATGGAGATGTAGAGGGTGCAGAGGTCGACGGGGTGGTTCAGGTGCAGTGGGTCTCGCCAGCGAGGAGGGTGCAGGGGTGGTCGAGCTCGGGTGTGCAGTGTGGGTTGGCAGGGGGTTCTGCGGCGGCTGGAGAAAGTGAGGAGAGGGCTCTGTTGATGGAGAGAAGAGAGCGAGGGAGGATGAATGAGGGAGTTGCAGTCGTCGTCGGCGGCGGTGGGGGTTGAGCGAGGGCTCGGCGGTGGGTTGCTGGGAGTATAGGGAGAAGAGTTTGAGAGAGTGTGAGGGGTCTGAGGAGGAGAGGTTGAGGAGCTCGAGGGAGTCGTGGCCGGGGTCACGGGAACGTGAGGCAACGGCGCGGGCGACGTGGGCGCATGGGGGAAAGGCTCGGGGACGTGGGTTCGCGATGGAGGAAAAAGGGCGGGAGAAGTTTTACGTTGTGGGGAAGAGGAGGGGGTTAAAGAGCGGGTCGGGTCGGGTTCTGCGGGTATGGGTAAGGGAAAGGCTGGGCTTGAAAGCTGGGCCGGGAGATTAAAGGTTAATTAAAATCCTTTTTATTTTTCTTGGGCCGGAAAAGAAAGTGTGGGCTGAGAGGGGACTTGGGCCGGGAAAATTAATTTAAAGAAGAAAGAAATGGAGTTGGGTTGAGGTTAAAAATAGGGAAAAATATATATATATTCTATTTTGGGCTTTGATTAATTTTGTTATGCTTTAGAGAAATTTAAATACGACAATCTAGCAACTGATTTCCTACAAAAAAATCGCGAGGAAAGGGAAAAGGAAATACTCAGGGGACTAGGAAAAATATATAAGGATTTTCATTGGTGGAAACGGGGGTTTGGAAATAAATAAAAATAGGAAAAGTAGAGAAGAAGGGCCGGCTTGGAAATTAAAATAAAAGAATTTGGAAAAATATAAAATAGATAGTTAATAGGGTTTCGGTTTAGGCTAGGGGAAAAACAATGAAGAAGGACATGGAAGTGGGCCGGCCAAAGATTAAGGAATGGAAAAATTTTAAAAAAATAGAGAATGGGGTTTTGGGTTAGTTTAGGGAAAAATAAAAAGGGTTTAAGTATTTGAATTAGTTTTAGGAAAAAATGGATTTAAGAAGAGAAGTAGAATAAAAGAATTAGGATGTTTAAATATTATAAATACAAATAGGTAAATTTGTAAGTGATCCCTAATTAATAAATTACGGCTATCGGCCTATAAAAGAACCGGGTATTACATCATACCACCCTTACAAAAATTTCGTCTTCGAAATTTAAAACAAGCGATAAGCTATAAAAATAACATGCGAAAAGCAATAAGGTAGAGTCTACTATAAGGGCAAATTATATGTACAAGGAAATGAAAATAGCAATAACAAACAATAACATTCAAGGCATGCTAGATAAAAATCGAAATCCTAAATATATGCATACATACGTATATCAAAACGGCGCCGCTAAAATAATAGTATCAGGCACAACCGTTTATAATAGCTAACGATAAGCACAATACCCAGGAAAATAAAGTAACAACAATAAAATAGTGAAGGATTTGCCGATAGGTTAAACCATTTTAGGATAATGTATCGATCAAATAGTTTTAAAATAACTTAGAAAACCCACATAGTGAAAATAAGAAACATGGAACAAAATATGCGCTATTGAAAATGTGAAGGATAGTAACCCATTTAACACGGGTAAAACGAAAGTAGTCAATAACACGCAATTTTTTTTGATAAATACAAACTAGTGAAAGCTAAGTTTTTGAATAACGATGTCTCTAAATATAGTTAGGATAATAGGAGATAGCACAAAGATGTATTGAGCTAGCCAGGGTAGGGATTACGATGGAATTTGGCTCACTCAAAAGGTCGGAGTGTGACACTTTAACTGAAGGTCGAAGAGGCCGGGGTCAGGTCAGCCCAGGGCGTAAGGGTGAACAGTAATGAACCACAGGAGGGGAAGGGATGTATGGGAAGGAAAACGGTCGATGCATCATATGAATCAAAAATCCGAAGGGTTAGTGCACTCGGAAATTTCACTATCAATTCCTCCTCCAGAAGGATCTCAAACGAGGCACATACGAAGGATGGAGGGTGGCCCATTCAAAAGATCGGGGTACGGTACTTTTTAATCTAAGCGAGGGTCAAAACAGCACAAGGTGCAGAAGTGAAGGACACTGATGAATCTCAGAAGAAAAGAAATGTATAGGGGAGACAGTCAAAGCATTATGCGAACTAGCAATCAAAAGATTAGCGAACTCAGAAATTTTATTTCATTCTAGAAAATTCTCAACAAAGCATTCTCGAAAGGTAAAAGATAACCCTAACTATACATAGGTTTTATTTGGCCAGAGGAGACGAAAGCTCAAACACGCCAGTCGCGGTTGTAGAGGTTCAGCAGGTTACGGTAGGCTCGCACGCTCAGATAAGGGCGTCCATTCCCATATCGCCTTGCAGGGATCGCCACTGGAGGTTCTTCTGCCATGGGGTCTTCTTCTTCTAGTTCTTCTTCCTCGGCGGGAGCTTCTTCATCGAGGTCTGATTCTACGTGATCCTCTTCTGCTGGATCTTCCTCCATGGGATTTTCCTCCACTGGAATTCCTTCTATCGGGTCCTCCTCGGGATCTTCCTCGGGATCTTCTTCTATCGGGTTCTCTTCAAGGTCCTCCTCATCGTCGTCAGAGTCGCTAATTACGTTGACTTCGGGGGCTGCGAATCCCTCGCCCTCGGAATCGCTGTTTCCGAAAATCACCTGTGGACCGTTGATCTCGTCATCCGAACTCACCAGCATACGGTATAAGGAAACACACGATGGTGTGTCCTCATCTAGATGTGGCGCTGCTCCAGGGTGGGCCATGGCCTGAAAAAGGAATCATGATTAGACAGTGGGACACATTAAGGAGATATCCAAGGATACAGTGGCACAGGGAGGATATGCTGGAGGCAAGGACGGGAAAATTAAAATGTAAAAATGCTGATGCAATGATTAGTATAAGGAAGGTAAGTGACAAGGGGACGTTACATACATCACAACTGAGAATTTTATTGCATTTCAACTAAAGTTCAACGGATACAAGATCTTAAACGAAAGGAAAAATATTTACAGAGGAGTGACAATATTTTTTTTTTTGAAAGCAGAAAACACGATAACTCTCCATGGATTTCTAGACAGCTGCAATCTCGTCACGCGAGTTGAATCCTGCGCTGGGTCCGTACTATTCCTCGAAGCTCGAGCTACGAAATAACCATCACTTAGCAGAAGTGGAGAGCGTGGACGAACCGCCTTCTTGTAGCTCCTTCCTTTTTGGGCAACCATTGATAAAGTGTTCGCTGGATCCGCAAATCAGGCATTTCCCTTTGGCGCAGCGACAATCCCTCTGAAGGTGTCCTGACTTCTTGCAGTACCCGCAACATTAGGTCTTCTGCTGCTTCTGTCGCGGGGGAACAAGTGGGCGCTTCATCTTCACCTCCTTTCCTCGTCTGACAGGGGCCCCTTTCCGATCGGAGACTTCCGCTGTTGCCTGAGTCATCTGCCTTCTTAGTCCTTCAGCTAACAGGTCGTTTGTTCGCTCCCGGGTTTCCTTCAGACTTTGCAGTGCATTCAGAATCTGTACGGTCTGATTCTGGGGAGTAGAGATAGAGGAAGGGTCGTTGGAAGACATGGTCCTGAAACAACAATTTTAGGACGGCATAAGATACAAGGGAAAAATCAGAACAAGATATAAAATTGACAATGAAACAAGAATATCGGGTGAGGTGAAACTCATTCAAACAGAAAAACAAATGGAGAACTCCAAGTTACCCAATAGAGTACAGTATTGTAGCTATACTGCAGTTCATAATTACAACCACGTAACTCTACTAAGTCACCCAAAACTCTAACGGATGGAGTCAAAATATGGCATGACGAATAATAGTGATTCAAGTCAAAGATAACAGTTCACAATCTGGACCGAAAGAGCGACCTAAATTGTCAAGCTCTACTCGGAAACTGCAATCCCAATCATAGCAAAACCTGGCTCTGATACCAACAAAACCATGTAACGCCCCGCTTCCCAAAATACGGAATACGAGGGGTTGACAAGGCCAGCCATGCTCCTACGGTCGAGGTAATATCTCTCCGTAGTCACACTTCGGCTTCTAGCTTTACGTGGTAATCAGTAAATAATGCACAGGTAATGAGAAATGCAGTAACTGAATCAAAACAAATACAAAGAACTAACCTGATGGAGATCAAAAGAGTATAGCTCTGGGTAGCTGATCAAGATGTCCGCGATGTACGTCTGGTCCTGGTCCAAGCTAGATCCACTTCTCACTCTGAGCATGCATACTCAGGTCGTCAGAGCGACGCGATAGCAATGTATATATAGATGCAAGTGGTAACTCGTACAGTAATAATGAATGTATAACGGTAAATCAAGATAGTAAAGATGTGAACATGAAGTAGCCAATGCGGATGTCCAATAGAGCAGGTGAACAGTAAGACAGTAAAATAGTATGTCAGGTGTGTCGATTCAGTAAGCAATGCAATGTCACTATCCCTATCAGTCTCTAAGTCTCACTGTACAGGTCACTAAGCCTATCGTTAGTCCAAGTGTGAGAGTCAACCACTCGTGAGTATCCTCCACCCAAGGGTAGGACCCAAGGGCAAGGGAACACAGGCCCAAGTCGCTCGCTAATAATTAGTGATAACCCTGTATATCTCCATATGTGCCGGTATGGGACTCCCGAGAATCTGTTGAACTCACACTCAAACTACCCCACACCCCGTGGTCTACATCAAACACCAACCATAAACTCAAATACCAGCCGGTTCATGACGAGTCTACGCGAGAACTGAAGACAGAGTCTCCATCAAGCATGTCTCGGCTGATACCTAAGCTAAATGGACAGTGTTTGGTGCCTTATCTGTGACACCCATACAAATGTTTCCATAATTGTCCCATACCAATTATAGTCACACTTATACACATCCCACGGACGTCGACAATGCAATAAATCGATAGGGTCCACTGATTGTGTACAAGTACGCATCACTTTCACTTATCCATTCATGCTCAACCACTAACGTACTTATCACAATCACTACTAATACCTAACACTAGGTAATGCACATGATCACTAGGTTACCAATGCAACGACATGTATATAATGTGGTGAGAAATATGATAATTCAGGCTTGATTAAGATGTCCTAAGTCGGTGTCCTACCACTTGCATAATTTATCATAAATCATACATGTAAAATTTAGCGAAACAATAAAAAGGGGGTAGCAGTATGTCCAATTGTATATCCATCAAAATTAGTTTCACGTTAATCGGGTTTCAGGATCACTAGATATGGCCATTTCATTTTAAGCGTTCCCTGCTGGAAATCCGGTTTCAGAATCAGAAGTCCGTTTCGTAACGCATTTTAATCCTAGTTGGGATCATAATTTAGTGACGCTACAGTTGAATGAAATTTAGGGTTTTCAATAAGATTTCTGAGGCACCGTACGGATTCTCAATCGCATCTCTACGTCAGAAGTTATGCACTGTTCAACACTAGGGTAACAGTTCTGGTTCTGTTTGGGACTGTTGTACGTCCCGTTCCTTTAAATTACAGTTTAAATAGTAAACGATGATAAAACAGGGTGAAATCACTTGCGTTATTTAGCTAAAAGATTCATCTTCAACAGGGTGTAGAGTTTTGCAACATACGAGTTCAGACAGCAAGGTAGTAAACATTACGGGACAGAAAACAATAACCAGAGTCGCCCTGGACTGCAGTCCAGAGTCGCTCTCCGAACCAATTCTCGTCATAATATCAGTACAGAAACAGTTAAGAACTTGCATAAGGTTATAGGTCATCGAGTCGGCTTCGATTTGAGCCCTCAAACGCCTCATTTCAATATGTACACAATTAATTGTGATTTCAACAAATTTCAGGTGCGGGATATTCCCAGTTTTTACGGGTGTATTTGGGGGTGTTCGTTTAAGCCATTAACAATCGTATTTTCCAGTGAAATTTCTACACAAGGTTCATTATCTCACGGGCCAGCATATGCAATTAAGTTCCGTCAAGTTAAATGAAGGTTTTCATTTGGATCTTGCATCGAACCCTTACGTTATTTAAGTTTTCATGAATCGCAAATAGGGATTTATACGGTTTGATTTGTAACGGAAATAATATAGCATGTGTTGGAGATAGTGCCCTCATAGTCAATTATTGGATCGCAGGTACGTGATTGCAATGATTGCGGAGGACCTATCCCGGTAGCACAGTCTTACTCGAGATGATAGTATGCTATCTGGTTTGCCTTTATCAGTCGTGTACATGTTCAGGTGACTGATTGCATGTTACACTTTGATAGAGCCCTTAGGATCTTGCTTTACTACCAACAGTATGATGGCGATCATATACGTGAGAGTTGGGTAGTTTATATGCATATCCTTAATTGTGGTCCCTAGTCGTGGGAGTTTCGAGACAGGGCATCGATACTCCGGAGTAGACTAGTGTATACAGTCGAGACCCCGACGAGGGGCGGTGGCCGGTCTCACAAGCCACTGGTGTCAGTTGGATCACCTAAGATGTATACAGGTGCTCATTGGGTTATGAGTACACCGGACAGGACTCGCCGGGAATCTGCTAGTTAGTATTATATCTACCGTCAGATAGTAGTTCCCTGGTGACATGTGTACAGGTTAGTTCATCGACCTGAGGTCGTCATTTGTCTCGTGTGAGTTCCCACTGTGCTTTGATTTCTACCCTACCACGGCTCAAAGGAGTCGTGCAAACAGGTAGCTTTTGGGTACAGTCCCGAGCCATATGGAGGCACGTGAGCGGATCGGCAGGGGATTCGTCTCTCCCGGTATTGGGGGCGAGGTCGTGCTGTGTCTAGGAGAGCCATTACACAAAGTCCATGGCCATGGCAGGAGATTTACTGGTAGGTACTCCAGTAGTATCTCAGGGTGTTATTGGGCTTCACTCCGACATGACTTATACTGCTATTGGGGGTCTGACGTTACTAGCCCCCTAGGCAGATATGCGATACTCATTGACGAACGGACCGGACTGTATATACATTGTCACTGTTAGGCTCAGTAGGGTTTTCGGAGGAGTTCGCTCATCGGTCTCCCTTGAGTTCGCTCCTCGGCCACCCTTGAGGTCAGTCCATGGGTAGCCGTTACGCATTGCTAGTGCCGCTGACGGTTTGTGGTTAAACCCACTGCCAGGGTACTGACGAGTCATTAGAGTCCCCCACAGACAGTTTCCCAAGTTCGGGCGAAACGTTGTAGAGGCCGTATGGTTTTATGGCGGGGTTCGGAAAATACACGTGCGTTTACGCACGTGTTATTTTTCGTACAGATAATACTGGTCGGTTTTGGTTTAAGCCGGATCCGAGTATTATATTGAGTAGGTATAATATCTTTGTCTCAGTTGCATTTGTATTCGGTCGTAATACAAATGCGGGTATATTTATACAGTTTCGGGGTTATCCTGAAAGTTGTTTCAGGATCACTTTTGGAAGTTGCCAGTTTCCAGTTTTCTATCAGCCGTCTTTTAACATTCGGTTAAAGACGGATTTATCTTTTCTTGGATGAGAGTGAGACGTGCTTCTAGAAGCTTCTAGAAGGTTCTAGATGATGACTAGGCTTCATGACTCATTAGTGCATTAATGGTTTTTTGATGACTAACCTAATGACTCATGCTTTGTTATTAATGGGTTTTGTTTTCCTTAGGATAGTTGTTCATAATATCTTTTGCTTGTGGTCAACCCCCCTCTCCTACGGTCACCCCCTCTTCCTATAAGAGGCCGGCCCCCTCTCTCTCTCCTCACTCACTCTCTCACTTGAGTTTTCATTTGCTAGAAAAGATTATGATAGGTTTTATCGGTGTATGGAATTTCACAGTCCATTTCATTCCATCACCCGATTCCCTCGGCAACTTCATTAACCGATCGTCCACGGATTTGGACGAAGTGAGACAAAGTCATCTACTCATTCTCTACATCATTCTTGGTCGTCTCTTTTAGCAAACTTGACGATCGAGTTGCCTCGAGTCAGAGGCAGGAGCCCGTTTAAAGAACCGATCATGTGGTGCCACCTCGACGAGGATATCGGAGATCGACGAGATCGGAGCAGCCGCAACGGAGCGTGGGATGATGGTTGAAGAACGAAGGACTCGGATCGTTCGGTACAACCTTTCTACACTCTTTACTGTTTGTTAGTTTAGCAATAATGGCAGATCCGGGTTAAAGTATACGATAGCGCCAGTTAAAAAGTTTTGTTCCGCATTTTGGCGTCTGTAGACTGCCGGGGCGCTAGCGTAGACTTACAGCATGTAGCTAGTAGGGTAATTGCCTGGAGACGTTCTGGCGATGCACGGCAGCGGCAACGGCATGAATGCACGGCGAACGGCATGGTTAGGGTTCGCGGCCTCGGCTCGCGTTTCGGGTTCGATGTCGGAGTTGCCCGGAGGTGACTCGTGTTCGCTAGAAGCGGAGTGGGATGCTCTGTGGATCTCCCGGGGTGTGCTGAGGTCGACGACGGTCGGCGGCGGCGCTCCGGCGATGGCGTAGCGGGGGTCGGGCTTGGTGTTTAGGGTTTAAGAGAGAGAGAGAGAGAGAGAGAGAGAGGGGGGGGCTCAGGTGTGGGTTTTGGAGAAGGTGATGGAAATGTAGAGGGTGCCGAGGTCGACGGGGTGATTCAGGTGCAGTGGGTCTCGCCGACGAGGAGGGTGCAGGGGTGGCCGAGCTCGGGTGTGCAGTGTGGGTTGGCAGGGGGTTTTGCGGTGGCTGGAGAAAGTGAGGAGAGGGCTCTGTTGATGGAGAGAAGAGAGCGAGGGAGGATGAATGAGGGGGTTGCAGTCATCGGCGGTGGGGGTTGAACGAAGGCTCGGCAGTGGGTTGCTGGGAGTAGAGGGAGAAGAGTTTGAGAGAGTGTGAGGGGTCTGAGGAGGAGAGGTTGAGGAGCTCGAGGGAGTCGTGGCCGGGGTCGCGGGGACGTGGGGCAACGGCGCGGGCGACGTGGGCGCGTGGGGGAAAGGCTCGGGGACGTGGGTTCGCGATGGAGGAAAAAGGGCGGGAGAAGTTTTACGTTGTAGGGAAGAGGAGGGGGTTAAAGAGCGGGTCGGGTCGGGTTCTGCGGGTATGGGTAAGGGAAAGGCTGGGCTTGAAAGCTGGGCCGGGAGATTAAAGGTTAATTAAAATCCTTTTTATTTTTCTTGGGCCGGAAAAGAAAGTGTGGCTGAGAGGGGACTTGGGCCGGGAAAGTTAATTTAAAGAAGAAAGAAATGGAGTTGGGTTGAGGTTAAAAATGGGGGAAAATATATATATATTCTGTTTTGGGCTTTGATTAATTTTGTTATGCTTTAGAGAAATTTAAATACGACAATCTAGCAACTGATTCCCTACAAAAAATTCGCGAGGAAAGGGAAAAGGAAATACTCGGGGAACTAGGAAAAATATATAAGGATTTTCGTTGGTGGAAACGGTGGTTTGGAAATAAATAAGAATAGGAAAAGTAGAGAAGAAGGGCCGGCTTGGAAATTAAAATAAAAGAATTTGGAAAAATATAAAATAGATAGGTAATGGGGTTTCGGTTTAGGCTAGAGGAAAAACAATGAAGAAGGACATGGAAGTGGGCCGGCCAAAGATTAAGGAATGGAAAAATATATATAAAAAAAAAATAGAGAATGGGGTTTTGGGTTAGTTTAGGGAAAAATAAAAAGGGTTTAAGTATTTGAATTAGTTTTAGGAAAAAATGGATTTAAGAAGGGAAGTAGAATAAAAGAATTAGGATGTTTAAATATTATAAATACAAATAGGTAAATTTGTAAGTGACCCCTATTTAATAAAATACGGCTATTGGCCTATAAAAGAACCGGGTATTACAAGTGTTGAGATCACGGGGTAATTTATGAGTGTATGTTGATTCGATCAAAACGTTAAACATCGTCTTGATATATCTGATTGTGATACAATATGTTGAATTCACATTGTTAGGCATGAAATCCGTAATATGTGATATTTCGGGTTTACGATGTGGTGTATCGCCGGCTTCGTTGCTATACATCAACGACAATCGGGATACGCATACTTGCTTACGTTGATGATATGAGATATTATGTGTTGCTGTAATATGTTATATTGGATCGTCATGTTTTGAATGGCCGGGGTTTTATGTGAGATGAGAGTTTTTATTTTCATTCTTGTAAAATTCAATGTATGTAATATTCTTTTATTGGGGCACTTTCGGGTTGAGGATGATATCACCATTGTATATTATTTACTTTTCCGCATTAAGATAGACCCAAGGAGGGAAGCACAAGTGACCGGGTTCTAGGGTTCAGAGGGAGGCCATCTCGAGGAGTCGAGACCGGGTCTCCTAAACTCCAGAATTGGCAGGGTCACTTGCTGCTCTCGTAGAGGTCTAGGGGTATGGGTTTAGCTATTCATCGCGACCGTGGAATCCGTGTTTTATACAGACTCAAAATAAAACACGGACCTCCTAGTATATCCAATATTTCATATGATTCTTCTTCTGCTGATATACTGTGATGTGATCATATTATATGCGTGAGACGAATGCTTTATTATTGTATATATGATATATAATAAACGTTGCTTATGTTTTACACCTGCGCTAGTCCCGTCCCGCTATGCCGTTAGTTAAGTAACTTAACGGTGCATAACGGGACACTGTGGCGAATACGGATGGCATAAGCGTACGTTGTATTTTTCGTTTCTTCTGTGATGCTTAGGAAGCTTAAATGATGGGATTCATTAATGAGATTAATGAAAGAAAAAGAAACCTAAAAGTTTATAGAATCAAATTTATAAAAAGGGTAGCTCTAGTTTTTGCTTTGCATAGCGGTATTTGTGAAAATATCCTGCACCTTATTCGATAAGGAAAGATCCGAGATCCCTTCACCGGGAGTGACCTCTTTAGAAAAACTAGCAGATGCTACAACTCACTCGGTTTTGTTTTTGACAACTTCTATAGTTTTTGCTTTGCATAGCGGTATTTGTGAAAATATCCTGCACCTTATTCGATAAGGAAAGAGCCGAGATCCCTTCACCGGGAGTGATCTCTTTAGCGAAACTAATAAAAGCCTAAAAACACTCCTTTTCAAAAATCACTTGTTTCTACAACGATATCAAGTTCATTACGTAAAAAGTTTTCAGAAAAACCTGTCGTAGCCCTCCGTCGTTTCAGATAAAGATTATTTAGTATTCGTGCTGCGTTTGTTGACCTCCGTCAAGGCGTAGTGTGCGGTAACTGATTAGTACTTATCTATAAAGCATGTGATGAGATTGGATTAGGGTAGTCGTACGACCTTGTTGACCTCTGTCAAGAGTCGTACGAGTGGGTTTGATTCAATCAAGAAATGACGGGTTGAACTTGACTAGTACACTATGGTTTGTTGACCTCTGTCAAGGTCATAGCACACTAGGGGCAAAAGCATTATCAGGAATTTCAAGAGTTGAAATTTGTAATGAGATTGCATACCTTCTATGAGATAGTTGGATCCTGATACCCACTGCGAGTAAGAGTTACTCCTGGGAGAGTTTTACACATGATAATTAGCTGATCAAGTAGGTGTCTAGAAAGGTGTTAACGGGGTTATGCCTATGGGAAAACGAGGTTTATTCTAATTAGGTCCATGCAAAAGCACGGGGAACCTCCCTCAAAGTACCAACACTGGCCTGGCTGAAAGATTGGCGAACTTGTAAGGTGTAATTAGTCCCGGCTAATCTTACCTTTTAGGGTTTGAAGGAAGATTTGATGAAAACAGTGGGAGCCATCCTGATTAGATAAGATAATAACCAATCTAATTTTGCAAGAGCATACGCAAAAGTGTTTTCTTCTTTCTCTCTCCAGGTAGCGACCATGTCAGGCCTTAATCAAGATAATAATATGGATGTATTGACTGAACCCGCTTATTATACCGAGCAGGGGAACGTTGGTCCCGCTCCAACTTATAATTGTTATAAGTCCGAGCAGGAAATAGGAGAATATCCAGATTCTCACGCCGCCCAAACGAAGAATAAGCATGCTGATGCATCTTCTTCGGGTGTGTTAGTTATCGAGAACTGTTTCTCAGTTCACTCTACGTCCTGGGTATTAGATACCGGATTGGGATCCCACATATGTAATATATTACATGGGCTACGGAAAGGTAGGGAACTGGGAGTGGGTGATCATTCTGTAAGAGTAGGGAATGGTGTAAATGTTGCAGCCAAAGCAGTTGGCGAATATCACCTTGTATTACCAAATGGTAATACATTGATTCTGAACGAATGCTATTACATTCCGACCCTGATATGCAATCTTATATCAGTTTCTTTATTGAGTAAAGAGAGATATAATTTTTTAGTACAGGATAATGTTATGAACATCTTCCTGAATCAAAAGTTGATTGGATCAGGCTCGTTAAATAATGGCATATATATTCTCAATCAAACTACAGTACTTAATGTGCAAAACACACACAAGAGGAAGAGTTCAGAAATGAACAAATCCTTCTTGTGGCATTGTAGACTAGGTCATATCAATGCGACACGACTAGCTAAGTTGCATAAGGATGGATATTTGAATCCGTTCGAATTTTTATCTTATGATACTTTCCAGTCATGTCTCAAAGGAAAGATGACCAAAACTCCATTTAGTGGACACGGAGAAAGAGCTACGGAACTCTTGGGACTAATACATAGTGATGTATGTGGTCTCATGTCTACACATGCCAGGGATGATTCCTCGTACTTCATTACATTCACTGACGATTTATCAAGATACCGACATGTGTTCCTGTTGAAACACAAGTCTGAAGCTTTTAAGAAATTCAGAGAATATAAGAACGAAGTAGAGAACCGAAAGGGTAAAAGTATTAAAATCCTTCGATCTGATCGAGGAGGAGAATAATTTAGCAATGAGTTCCGGGATTATCTAAAAGAGAATGAGATTCTCTCTCAGCTTACTCTACCGTATACACCACAGCACAACGGTGTATCGGAACGGAGGAATCGCACCCTATTAGATATGGTGCGCTCTATGATGAGCACCGCTGAGTTACCTATTTCTTTTTGGGGTTATGCACTTGAAGCAGCAGCATACCTATTGAATCAGGTTCCATCAAAATCTGTACCTACCACACCATATAAGATATGGAGTGGAAAGAGACCATGTCTTAAACGAGTTAAGATATAGGGTTGTCCGACCTATGTCAAAAGGCAAAATCCGGACAAGTTCGAGGCACGATCAGTTCTTTGTAAGTTTGTTGGATATCCTAAACATTCAAATGGATATCTATTTTACCACGGTGAACAACAAAAGGTGTTTGTTGCTCAACATGCCACCTTTTTAGAAAATGAATTTCTTACAAAAGAAATTAGTGGCGAAGAGGTAGAGCTGGAAGAAGCTCCAGCAGCACAAACTGCAACTGAAGATTTAGTGAAACCAGAGAATTCAGTAGTTCCCAACGAACCCCAGCCTCTTCGCCGATCTAGTAGGGTTCCTCATCTACCTGAGAGATACTACGGTTTTCTCATTGATGGTGGAAGCGAGGATTGCATCATGGAAGATGATGACCCGACTAGCTTCGAGCAGGCCATCACGAATGGGGACTCTGTGAAATGGCTGGATGCAATGCGATCTGAGATGGAATCCATGTACACCAACAAAGTATGGACTTTGGAAGTTGCTCCTGAAGGGGTAAAACCCATTGAGAGCAAATGGGTTTTTAAGAAGAAACTTGGTGTAGATGGAAAAGTTGAGACTTTCAAAGCTAGACTTGTTGCAAAGGGTTTTCGTCAATGACCAGGTGTGGATTATGACGAAACCTTTTCTTCAGTGGCTATGCTTAAGTCCATCCGGATCCTGCTTGCCATTGCTGCATACCATGACTATGAAATCTGGCGGATAGATGTTAAGACCACCTTTCTAAATGGTGTTTTAGAGGAGTGCGTGTACATGACTCAGCCAGAGGGCTTCGTAGATAGTGGGAGCAGCGGAAAGGTGTGCAAGCTGCTTAAATCCATCTACAGGTTAAAGCAGGCATCGCGGAGTTGGAACATCTGTTTTGATGTAGTAGTCAAAGAGTTTGACTTCATCAAGAACATAGATGAACCTTGTATCTACAAGAAGGTTGCGGAGAGTAAGGTTGCCTTCCTCGTATTGTACGTGGATGAAATACTCTTGATAGGAAATGATGTTCCTATGCTGCACTCGGTCAAGCTCTTCTTATCACATAGATTCTCAATGAAAGATCTAGGTGATGCCTCCTGTATTTTGGGGATTAAGATCTATAGAGATAGATCTAAAAGGATACTGGGATTGTCCCAATCAAGGTATATTGACACCGTACTAAAGAGGTTTAGTATGGAAGAATCCAAGCGTGGGAACCAACCCATGATCTCTGGACTCACTCTCTCCAAAGAGATGTCTCCTAAGACTGATTTGGAGAGAGCTCGCATGCAAGGGATACCCTATGCTTCGGCAGTAGGCCCAGACCCGATGTTTCATACTCACTAAGTGTAGTGAGTAGGTATCAAGCAGATCCAGGAGAGAGTCACTGGACAGCTGTGAAGAACATTCTCAAGTACTTGAGAAGGACTAAGGAGATGTTCTTGGTGTATGGTAACAGAGAACTCCAGGTGGAGTCCTTTACCGATTCGAGCTTCCAAAGTGATAAGGACGACTCTAAGTCGCACTCGGGATTTGTCTTTACCCTAAATGGAGGGGCGGTTTGTTGGAAGAGTTCCAAGCAAGAAAATGTGGCAGACTCGACGATGGAGGCTGAATACATCGCTGCCAACGATGCTGCCAAAGAGGCTGTCTGGATGAAGAAGTTCATCACTGAACTTGGTGTGGTTCCGTCCATTGAGCATCCAATACCTTTGTATTGTGATAACAATGGAGCTGTGGGTTTGGCCAAGGAACCCAGGTCCCATCAGAAGTCCATACATATTCTGAGGCAGTATCATCTGATCCGGGATATAGTTGATCGCCGCGAGAGAGAGGTCGGGAGAGTTGACACGAAGGACAACACTGCGGATCCACTCACGAATGCCATACCCCAGATACAATTTGAGAGACTTTTCGGGATGTTGGGTATAAGATATTACAACAGCTGGCCTTAGTGCAAGTGGGAGATTGTTAGTTGTATATATGCCCTAGAGGCCATTGTTGTACATATGATGTATATTATAGTGGATGCTTGGATATATATAGAGAGGACTTTCTTACTCGATATGATAGTATGCTATTTGGTTTCACTTTGTCTAAACATGTTGACTTGTATTGGTTTACTGTCTTGCTCTCACATGTTGATAAAGCCCTTAGGATATATACTCGACTACTAGGACTATGATGCAGATCATACTAGTGGGGCCAGGGTAGTCCAAGAGTACATCCTATAACTGTTCCTACTCGAGGGTGTATCGAGACAGGGCATCGATACATCAGAGTAGACTAGCGTATACGCATCTTGACCCATATGATGGGCGATAGATGATCCTATATCCATCGGTGTTTGACATCAAAGATGGTGTACGGGTGCTCAGTAGAGACTGGGTATACTGAACGGACTCGCCGAGAACTCCTAGATGGTATTATACCCATCGTCAGATTGCAGTTCTCTGGTGACACTGGTACAGGTTAGTCTGTAGACCTGAGATCATCAAAGAGTCTTGTGTGATTCCCACCGTGCTTTGATTTCTACCTTACCACGTTCACGAGAACGTGCAAAATGGTGGCTTTTGGGTACAGTCCTGAATCACATGGAGACAATGAGCGATAGGAAGGGTTTCGTCTCTCCCGGTATTGGGGGTTGATGTTGCGCTGTGTTCGATTGGCTATAACTGGAAGTCCCTAGCCAGGGCTGATATGGAGATCTACTGGTAAGTGTTATCAGTAGTTTCTCGACCCGTTATAAGCCTCACATCGACATGACTTATCGGTTACTGGGGTCTGACGTTTACCACCCCTAAACTGGATATACGACATATGAGACGAAGAGACCGGACTGTACGGTAGTGTTACTGATTGGCTCGACGGGAGTTTTGACAGCTTTGCTGGTTTTCTTCTGATCGCTCAATACCCGGGTGGCCATTACGTTTAGCTGACCGCTTGCGGCTTGTGGATGTTTGATACGATCATCACCTATTGCCGGCGTATTGACGAGTCTTAGAGTCCCACACAGGAGTTTCCTAGCTCAGGCGAAAAGATGTGGTGTGTATATGAGATATGCGCGGTACCCGATTGAATGCGAGTATGTGATACCGTATGTTAATCGGGTGTTTTCTATTAGTCAGGTCGTATGTGATATGACCGGTTTGTTAAATCAAGTGTTGATTTACATTTGATTTTTAGTTTAATTCTTTATTTAAACCCTTTTCTTTGTTGAAGATGTATGCATACATGTATGCACATGTTGATGTGCATGGACACATACATACATGGATGTGTATCATGGTTGATGATACACTATATGGTGGCAATGCAAGACTCACATGGTTGCTAATATATATATATATATATATATATATATATATATATATATATATATATATATATATATTCATTTTTGAGTTAAAATTAAAGATTATTCACTCATGGTTAATGTTTTTCTTCATTTGACTTTTTGACCATTCTTGACCTAACCTTTAACTATGAGTTAATTCTCTTTTGGCTTTTAAACTCAATAAAAAATATCTAGATATTATCTAACCATGATTTGAGGAGAGAATGATTTAATATTGATTATTTCATTCTTATCTTATTATGTTTTATTATTCATCACAAAAGTTTTTAAGCTGAAGCTTTGCCATTATCTTCTTCTTCCTCTCTTTCTTGAGTTTTCATTTGAGTGGGTTAGTTAAAAAGAAAGAGTTTTGATTAGAGAATACAAACCACATTATCATTCTACACACATCTAGCCCATTTGTGTAGGGTGTTTGCTACACTTCTTCCATGGATCAAGTAAAGTAAGGAGCTTTGGGCAAAGGGACTTCGGGTGGATCATCGTGGACAAGAAAGCTTGCTAGCGATCTGTTCCAAACTCTCAAAGGTCCAAGGAGTCACCAAAGGGAGACTACAAAGGTTGTAATCTCTACACTTAGTGATAGAATGTTCTTTGTATGTGATACAAAAGTTGTTACCCTAAATATTCTAGTTTAAATATTCATGGTTTGTTTGTGTAACACCTTAGAATGTGTTTTGTGGATAATTATATTTTAATATATGGTTTTTAATAAAAAGTTTACCAAAATGATTTCCAATTATTTTATCCTATTTAATGAATATTTTATTAGATTTTTCCTAGGCTTGTACACACTTGTGCATGTTAACTAGGGTGTTAATTTGGGGTTTAACCATTTCTTAATCTAGTTTTATAAATTTGTTTAAGTGTTTTGGGTTTTAAGTGTGCATGGTTGTTCTTTAAAAGAAAAATGAATTTAAATGGGGTTTTAAAATTTGACTTTCATTGTTGACTTTGGGAGAGAGGGGGGGCATAGGGCTATATGGCTTGTGCCATGCCCATTTAATGAGGTGAGAGAGAGTGAGAATAGGGGGTGTTTGAATTTCTCTCATTCTCACCCTCACTCTCATTTCTCTTGTTCTCTTATTCTCTCATACACACACACACACACTCATCTTCAGCTGAAGCAGCAGCAACATCAGCATCATCAACAACAACAGAAACAACAGCAGCTCCATCAGCAACAGCAGCATCAGCAAACAGCAGCAGCAGCAACAGCAGCAGCAGGAGCTCCAGCTACTTGCAACAGCTCTTCCTCCCCCATTCACTTCTTCACCTGCCTTCTAGGGTACCTTAGGGTATAAATTCTGAACCCAAATTCCCTTTTTGCTTAGCTTATGTGATAATTAGCTTCGGTTTGTGTTTAATTGTGAGTTTAGTGCTAATTAAGGTGAATTATGTGGAATATTGATTAAGTAAGGATTGTGTTAGTTAACCTAGCCTATTTTAGTGTTGTTAGGGTTACTTTAACTGAAAATTGACCCAGATTTCACTAAAATACCATAAGATTTGTGTTTTGTGAAAAATCGGTGTTTTTAAGCGATATATTAGCATTTTGTAATCTGCTTTTGACCCGGGGCTTTCAGGGCAAAATTGGGGCATGCACACTAGGTCTAGATTATACCACCAGAACATGAGCCATCCTCTCCCAAATCTGGCCGCAGATTTAATAGGTTTGGTCGCAAATTGCGGCCAAGTAGGGGGCTGGGGTGTTGAGGTCTTGGCTAGGATTCTCTGCTGTGCTCTCTAGTGTTTTGGCATGTGTAGTTTTGTGAGTTTTGACCTGTAGGAAAATCTGGGACAATATATCGTATTTCATGTCTGTTTTGTTTGCGCGATACGCGCGATACGTGAGTGGGTTCTGCGATCCAGCGTGTCGCGGCGTGTCGCGGTAGTTTTAGACGCGTATACACATATTTTAGCGTATCGTGCACACGCGCGTTTAGTTCGCGACGCGAGTTTCTCGTTTAGGTTCGATATCGCGTTTTGCGGAATATTTGGCTTATATATGATTTCCATGTCTAAATTGCAGGTTTGCAGGCGGGGACTACGGACACTGCTACAGGGGGAGCAGATGGTAGGATTCACCTGGCTTGGAGCGTAGGTGAGTAGATTTAACATCTACAGGGGAATCGCCCGCATGGCGTTATGCGTCTGGGTTAGGATTCTAATATTTGTTGCGTATTCTACGTCATTGTTAGAATTGCGCCTTATCCTATTTTTTAGACATAATGGTACTGTAACTAGCAGCCGTAGGACACTGCACATATTATTGACGGTTCATGTTGCACGAGCACGGATTGTATGCTACACGCACACCGTCAATAATTGCCATGTCATACACAAACCCCTTATAGATACTATATTGCTTATCACACATGACATCTAGCTTGTCGGTATACCTATAGTATATCATACCATTAGTGATAGGTACGTATACACCTTACGATACAGCTACAGGTATACCTTGCTCATATTTTACTTATACCCAGTGGGGTATACCATATCATTTACTTATAGGTAGACACCTATACTTAGCTGTACCTTATTGATTTCACATACATCTGGTTTCAGCTACATATTCTCATTTATATGCTCGCATTTCAGATATATCGCATATATTTATTCCTGGATTTGCGCATTGTTTATTTGGATTTTACATGATGTTTTCTGGATTTGGAAACCGCGGGAGTTCATGAAATTATGCATACATTGAAAAACCCGGTTTCCTTGATATGATATTTGCGCAGCCACCATGAGATTTATCGGTTCTGATTATATACTCCATATGAGGTGTGGTTGCCGTATGAGGGTAAATGGTGGAGCCCGGTATGGTTCCCCTCGGCAAGAACATCGATGGATTTTGCCGATTGAGCCTGGAGGCAGGCTAATACCTACTGGTGACAATACCAATGACTCGGCGGGGATCATGGAGATACCGTTGGGAGTCATGCACGTATGCATACGTCGAAAGGCGAGAGTCAGAGCTAGGCACTCGTGCTTTCGGGATAGCGTATGATACGTACCTATCAGGATGCTAGTCTTGGTGAAGGTATCTGATAGATCAGGATTTCTGTGTCGATACTTGGCACATTGTTTTCATAATATTTCTTTTAAACACCTTTGTATATATAACAGAGGATTTAGCCGTTGTTATATATACCCTTACACCAATATTAGTGGAATGAGACGCTAATATATGTGAATTGCCCCCATCATATTTATTTCTGCAAATATATATTTAGGATGCTAGAATCTTACTTGAGATTTTGACTTGGGATATCAAGTGATTCATTGAGATTGGATATTGGACATACATATGGGATTACTGATTTGTACATTCGGGATATAGGAGATTACTCGATATTGTACATTGAAGAGATGTGAGACTCATATGATGTGAGAGCCCAACGTGGGGGCTGATTTGAGGAATTGGGATTTGAGTGTCCTGATGGATTGTGATCCTACCACGATGACAGGATTCCGTGGGATGACATATTTCACTCCATACCTCATACCTTTTCACTTATGCACTGTTCCATGTATTAGGAGTACCTGTTAGTGTACCCTTCATGATTGCTGCATATCTACATTCTCATATCCCTATTGCATGGTTATTGCATACTACTGTCATGTTATTATTGCTTCACATATTGATTGTACCTGCTAATGTACTTTCCATTATTCTGCATTCACATGACCTGTTATTACTGTAAATTGTATATCTTAGATTCATGCTGTACGTACATTCCTGCGATTACCTGCATATGTTAATTACTATTCACGAGTTGGCAACTCACCCCCGTTGTGCCACAGGTGTTGCAGGGTGTTCCCCAGAGTAGTCGAGGCAAGCTATTCAGCTATTCACCTATCATCTTTTGCTACAGATACCGCATTGGCTCACAGTGTGCTATTTTGCTTAGGTGGGTTTTGGTGGTTATCTGTATTTTGTATTGTACATTCGTTGTATCTTGTACTCTCCATCTACTATTATGTTGTTGACTTAGAGACTTGGTAAGGACGATATTGTATATATTATTTGTGGATTTATTGTCTTTTTTTTACAGCTATTCTCTATTGTCTATATTTTCTTCGCTACGGCGTCGTATATTTGTGATGATGTGATTGTTTTCCGCCTTCGGGCCAGTTTTTACAAAAGGGGTGTTGCCAAAATTTTAAATATAGAAAGTTGGACTTTTAAAGAATTTGGGTTGCGATTTCAAATGTTTCAAAAACTTTTATTATCTTTTCCGTATTTTCATGGTTTAGATTTCTGGGTTTTGGCTTTCTTTTACTGCGTTACGTCTTTAGGCGTTGTGTAGTATTAGGGCTGTCACGTGCCAATTTCGGGTCGTGACAGTTTGCTTTGCACCTCTCTAAATTTCAAAGTGGCATGGGTGATGCTTCCATAGACTAGACTAGGTGTAAGGGAAACCCAACAACTATACCCCCTACGAGTGCGGCGAATAGCCCGCCAATTCTAGAATGAAGCCCTTTCCGTATCAACGCCATGAGATGCGGGCTTGTTGCCTTCTAGAACCCGGCTGTTCGTGCACTCCACCGTGGGGTAATCCTAGTACAGAAAAAGAAAATAATATGTACAAACGGTGACATCGATCTCAACCCGGTCGTGCTCCAAAATAATATACAACCCGGCAAAGACAGCAGTCCACATGTCGGAAGCTCGCCCCGCAATATCAAATGTACAAATGAATATATAAATTGTATTTCTAATATTGCACCACATGCTATCCACCACGACTATCCAACCACAATCACAGTACAAGCACAAAACATCAACATGAATGTCACGTTCGCAAACCCGTCTAAAAGAACATATAGCAATTAGACGAGTTTACCGATCAAATGACATTCACAGTCGCAGATAAAAGTGAATGTACTGTTAACAAAATACGTATTTTAAAATTTCGATCGACTAAACTTTCCCAAATTGTCCCCAAAGGCAAATAGAGCACTCAAACAAATATGGGCCAAAATTATATATCACAAAAATCATATTTCCATGAACTAAAGTCCCAGAAAAAATTTCGGGCACTGTAGCCCAAAAAGCGCGGCGGAACCGCCGCAAAATGTGCTATTTTGCTCCGGTTCCGCTGCCGAATTATGGAGTTACATGCCCAAATTTTTTCCACAGCTATAGTTTTGCCTGCACATATTTTTAACATGCCTAAAAATATTTTCTGAACAAGTTTAAAATTCAACAGCAAGCACATCAAAATGGAAATGCGATTCGGAAATTTTGGTCAATCGAGATTTTAACCTTATGTAAACTAGCTAATAGGGTTTATGGTTTGGCTCTGATATCATGAAGGGTTACACTAGCGCCCCGGCCAACTTCCATGGCCAAATGCGGAACAAAAATTTTATAACGTTACAAAACTTGGCGCTAGAATAAACATAAACCAGATCTTTACCATAAACCTAGTTAACTAGTAAGGGTTCTTTCTATTATTATAGAAAATATACCTAACGGAAACAAGTCCTTCGGGTCTTCGATCCTCTACTCAAGCTCCTCGATGGAAGTATGGATCGTGATTGAACTTCGGCCTCCTTGTGTCAAATGATGATCCACCTGAGAGTTCCAACCTTGAGCTAAACCTCTAACTTGAGGTAACTAGAACACTTGGGTTGCTAGACTAAGTGATCTAGAGTGAGTAGAGAGTGGTTTTGGTGGTTTGGTCTCAATGACCCTTGATTTTCAACTCATGAAACACTAGGGCTTGAGAGAGAGGAAGAAGGAGAGAGAGTGTCTACTTGATAAAATGAAGAGTGAGCTCTCATATGAGGGAAAAAGAATAATAATTTTAATTAGGATAATTGTGATGGTTCATTTGATTTGACCATTATCATGTCACAATTAATGCTAAGCAAAATATCTCATGCTCAACAAAAATATCTAAGTCAACTATGGTCAACAAGTCAAATGGTCAAACCAATTAACCATGACCCAATTAACACTAATAAAATTAGTAAACAATTTCCTCCATCTCATTATGGTTTTAATCAAGTCAATGGTCAAAACCCTAATGAGGTGTCTCTTTCTCTGCCTCTGTCAACTGTATATACATACCCGCATCCGTGTTCCGAGAAACACGAATACAATGAGACTGAACCAATCCAAAATCAAATACTAGGATTCGGCTTAAACCAAATCCCGCTAATATCAACTGTCCGAACACCAAACACGCACAAGTGCGCGTATGTGATCGAACCCTGTCGTAAAACCATACGACTTCTACTCGTTTCGCCCGAAGCTGGGAAACCCTCTGTGTGGGACTCTAAAGACTCGACAGTACTCTGGCAGTGGGTTTAACCACAAGCACGTCAGCGGCACTAGCTGTACGTAACGGCTACCCAGGTACCTGTCGAAAGGAAGGCCGACGAGCAAACTCGTCCGAACTCCTACTGAGCCTATCCGTGACAATTTTCGTACAGTCCGGTCTCTTCGTCAAAGAGTATCGTATACCGAGTCTAGGGGGTGGTGAACGTCAGACCCTAATAACCTGATAAGTCGTGCTGATGTGGCTCAGGACCAATCCGGGAAACTACTGATCAACCTATCAGTAAATCCCAACTGTCTTGGCCAAGGTCTTATGGTCCTGACCAATCGATCACTGTACGATATCAACTCCCAATACCAGGAGAGACGAATCTCCAACAATCGCTCACTGCCTCCATGTGGCTCGGGACTGAACCCAACCAAAACCCGTTTGCACGACTCAGTAGAGCCGTGATAGGGTAGTGATCAAAACTCAGTGGGAACTCACACGAGATAAATGCCGATCTCAGGTCCAAAGACTAACCTGTATACATGTCACCTGAGAACTTCCATCTGACGATAGGTATAGTACCATCTGGAAGTTCTCAGCTAGTCCGTCCAGTGTACTCACACCCAGTGAGCACCTGTATACGATCTTGGGTGCATCAGACCAATGGCCGCGGGACCAACCATCCCCCGACGGGGCTAGAAACGTATACATTAGTCTACTCTGGAGTATCAATGCCCAGTCTTGATACTCACGCGACTAGGGATCATTTAAGGATGTGCTTATGGATTACCCTGCTCCCACAAGTATGATCGCCATCACAACATAGATAGTCAAGCAAGATCCTACGGGCTTTATCAACATGTAACCGCAATATGTAACAACGAGTATGACATATGCTATGTTAAGATAAAGACAAACCATAATAGTATACTACCGTTTCGAGTCTTTATCAATATGTGCAAGCTAGATGTAACAACAATAGAAAAAAATACACATATCCTGACAAAGACAAGTAAAATAATATACTATAAAACTGAGTAAGATTTTCATGTACATACACATCCCTAGCATCCATATGTGTACATATACAATACTGGTCTTTAGGGCATATATATCCAACACTTGTAACATCTAAGCAGTGTGAGAGATATACAGGTCTAAATGAAATCCAACCAAGGGTAATTTCACAAAGATTTTCAACAGTAAGCACTTACAGCAATTTCAAAAATTAAAAGGGTTTTTTTGACAACTCTGTGTGGGCCAGGGGAATTTTGGCAATTTACCCTAAAAAAAATTCTCCTGCTTTTTACTGTACGGAAATGTCTCCCCAAAGTTGGCTGTTTATGAAAACACCCTCCTATTTTCGGTATTTACGAAAAAAACCCCTTCAAACATTTAAATCCCACAAAAAAATCCCTTTCCTCTGTTTTCAATCCACAGTTAACAATTTTGTTAGGAAGATTATAATAACCCCAAACCCCCTACTAATTACCCATCTTCAAAAAATCGATATTGGTTTCCCACTTCTCATTTCTTTTTCATCTTCCTTGTCTTCTCCCCTCATCTCTATTCTCATCAAACACTGTTATCATCTTCATCAATTTTTTTCCAAATAAAGCACTGCTAATTCTAAAAATCTGATAAAAACTCATTTGTCAATCCAATCACAATTCCTCATCTCCATATCATCAACCGCTTCATTTTTATCCTCAATATTCACGCATTCATCCAACAATTCTCTTAACGTTTTCAAATCCAACCCATAGAGCCAACTGAGCTCGAACCCATCATCTCTCTCATCTCTCTCATTAATCACGATCGCCCGTTTTCATTTTCCTCTTCAACCCATATGTTTTTCTTGTTCAAAAACTCTACACTCTTCAATCCAAAAAATCAACAACCCCCCAAATTTTAACCCAATAATAACCTATCTCCTTTACACAGCCTTTACACAAACTTTACCCTAGATTTCTCTCATGAGGGTCTCCAAATTCAACTCACGGAGCCAAATGAGCTCAAACATGTCATCTCTCACATCTCTCCATAATCACCGTCATCATGTACATCCTCCTTTTTATACACAATCCATCAATTTTCTTAATCAAAATTCTACAAATTTCACAAAAACCCAATAACAACATCTCACTGTGAAGCAAATTGAGGAAGATGAACCAAAATCCATGATCTAAGTCTAAATTGGAGAATTATTTGACCGAAATCCTAATTTAAGTCTAAATTGGAGGAAAATTGAGAAATTTTACGGAAGAAGAAGCGGTTGGAGATTTTAAAGCCTTATCCCGATATGATTTAACTGAGTTAGAGAAAATACCAAAAAGATTCTCTTTTTGGTCGGTCGAGAGGCTTTTATTGAAACTTAAATGTTTTAAGGGACTTTTTCATAAATACCGAAAATAGAGAGGTTTTTTGTAAACGAATCTATCGTAAAAAAAACCCTATCCTGAGAAGAACATGACATGGGACCCTCTAGAATTCTATTATAATAGTTGAGATTTTGAGATGCATATTCAAATCTCATTACTTGGGAGCACCGAGAACAAAATCAAGAGTTTGTAATCCTCTTTCTAATATTCAAATGTGAGGCGACTCTTGTGACAATAACTTAATTTTATACATTTTTTTCCTTCTCTATTATTGAATCTAATTTATGTCTTATTTTCAATGTGGTTTGTGAAACAAAGAAAGGGGTAAATCACACTGAAATACCCTATCATGCTTTCATTTAAACTAAAATACCTTAAAGTTCTTTCTTTCCTTACAGTAGCATCTTAAGCGCAACTTTTGGAGATGTTTTAGGGGGGGAAAAGATCCCTTAAAACGTACAATAACCATAATTTAAGGTATTTAATTGTAACCTGGAAATCAAAAACCTTACAACATCATGCAACAGTCAGTCTGGTTTCCATGAGATGACAGATGGTTGGATTTCATGGATGCGTCTTTTACACTGAAAATAAGCAAGCAGGCCAAGATTGCAGCATAAGAGAGATCAAGCGTTTTAAGAGCAGAGTTCCACCTCCAGCCTATCCATCGTGGTAGTTCTGTATACCATCACAGGCGAAAGTATGGACAAAACTTTCCTCACAAAACTGTAATGTAATCCATACTGTACAGCCAATGCAGAGGCAGGCAATTAATTTTCTAATACCTGTTGTTTACAGAAGCAATACATTAGAACCATGGATTGTGTGCATATCTTCCATCAATGTACACATGAACTTGTATACAAGATCGCTAATGCAGAGTCATTATTACACGGCGCCATTAGCAGAAAACTAAGCTCTGATCATGAGTACGGCATTATGACCTTCAGCTGTTCATAAAGTGCCCACAGAACAACACCTATTACGGTGTCGCGAACCAAACCCTTTGCAAACAAACTGATCCAAGTGCTCGAACCATTAGAAGCCGTTCCGGCGACATCGCGAAATCTCAGGTCCCCTTGATCGGATATTAATGCATAAATCACACCATTCATGTGCCCCTTACCGATGATCCCAACCACAGTTCTACAGCTATTCACTGCTTTACTCCTCTTACAGGACCACGCAAGATACTGAAGACACAAAGGCAGAAATTATTGACTTTTTCTCCGAAAAATGGCTTATACTATTTCGAGATATTTATCAAAGGATTGATCGCATATAACTCCCTTCATCTATAACTCATCCAACATATATTCCTTTAACTTGCTTGTTAGCAGCCGGCTTAACTCCACAAGAGTCGGGTGATGTTGAGGGGTTTATATGTCCCGGATGAGGTGTAATGGAAAGTGTTATATGCAATTCACAATTGATTGAGACCTTGCTTGATCTATAGGACTACCATACATACAGTAACGATTATTATTTGGTAGTTAGAGTTAGTGAATTGGAAATGCATACCGTATCACGCTCATGTATGAGAGGCTGCAGCAGAGAGGGATATGTAATGCTCAGCTGTTTATACAGCTCGAATGGGCTTACATCCATTTTTTGATCCTACATCACAGTAGAACTGTAAATGTCATGCTATTATTCCAACTGCGAGCTATGGACATATGGCTAAACTATGTAGTTACATAGTTATAACGTTAAACTTAAACTTACAAACTAGAGCAAAGACAACTTCGAAATAAAAGTGAGTTACATATGAGGAGCTCGATAACTTCTAAATGTCAGTTACGACAAGGATAATAAGTCAGACTCTAACCAACTACATCCAAGATAGGTAGTGTAAATTTGCAGCACTAGACAATATTATACTTCATCTTTACAAGTAGCTTATCATCGTAGGTGGGAAGCAAAAAGGGGGGGGGGGACTGAAAAGGGCAGATTAGTTAAAATGATAATGTGTAGAAGCATGGGATATAGGTGTGTTCTATATGTCTCATCCGTACATGGGCGCATAATCCAACAATAACAAGCCTTTATCCCAAAATTTTAAGCTCAGCTATACACACGAATCTGTTTCTTCTATTCTTCTTTGTTAAGAGCAGCCTCCTCAGTTAAATTATCGATTAGCATATCATTTATAATTGCTTCTATCCATGTTCGATTAGGTCTAACTCTATCCATGGTTGCGCCATTAACTACAATTTAGTTGGTCACTTCTCGGAACTGGGATATTTATTGGTCTCCGTGGTCTCATGTCCAAACCATCTTAATTGGTTTTCTCTAAGCTTATCTTCTAAGGAGCGCCCTCCAACTTGTTACAAAACATTTGGCAAAAAACTTGTAACAAATACATTCATTTTTTATACTGATCTTCTAGGATATTTACCACCCACTCATCTCAGCATTCTCAAAAATGATTCAAACTCGTATATACTTGAAATTTATAACTGAAAAAGAAAAGTAATCTTGGATAAGGGAAAAACCTTCAAATTACTCTCAGTTGGACTAGATGATGAACTTATACCACGAAAAAGTGTATTAAGTAACTTGAACTTCTCGTTCCATTTTAGAGAACTCCACGCCCTTTGGAGCTGAAAGGGGTAAAAAATATGCTTTAAGGTTTCCTTCCTGTAAAATTAAAAAAACGTATACCTCTTGACTTGACATGATCGAAATACTTACGGTAATCTCAATTGGGCGATCTCCTAAAACAAGCTGAGCCCCAATTTCTTCGGAAGCTTTCCGAGCAGCACGAAACTTCAGGAAGTAGAGCAAGGAAAATTGTAATTCTAGTTCAAACATCTGTTAGATTAAATGAAAATATTTTGATCAAGTGTATAACCTCATCTCCAAAAGGCCGGTTTGCACCAACAGATGTCTTTGAAGAAAAAACTGCAAGGAGCAACCGTAAAGCAAGAGCAGTTTGGCCCCCTGCCATTCATATTTACAAAACATTGATGTCAGAGGCTCAGAGTTCTATGGTTCTATCCACCTATAGAAATATCCTGCATTCAAGTATTAGTGCATTACCAAATACACACGCACCTATAGAAATATCCTGCATTCTAGAATTATCGAGTACACGTGCAAAAATAATTTAAATACAAATAAATCGTTAAGATTTAGGTAATTATGATTTATAACAATATGTTTAGCATGTAAAGACATTAAAGTTAAGAAGGGGAAAAAATTGGACGGAGTCAGGAATTGATTAATGACTTTCGATTTTCTAAGTCAATTCATACAAAAAAAAACGAAAAAGAAATTAGGTTGCAAACAAAATCAATCATGGATAAATTTTTAAATGAACTTTTGAGGAAAAAATAACTACTTTCATTAAAAAAAAATGGTTGTTATTGGTAATAAGAAAAGGAAATTTAATGAAAACTGATTGGCTTAAGTATTGGAAATTAGGTATAATAATTTTAATAGCGAGGCCTAGAATAAAATAGTAGTAAATGATACTTAATATCAACTAGTTAGTGGAAGATATGCTATAAGGAAATATCCAAAAACAAAATAAATCAGTCATAACTAATCAATCAAAGGATAAAGATTCACCCTCAACAAAGTTTAGTGTGGATATAGCGATAATTTTAGCTAGGATATTTGCATAGGAGAAAGTCTTGCTGTACAGGGTATTATTGTTTTTCTTTCTTCAGCAGGGTGTCTGCCCGCCCCTGCAGGCACCCACACCTGCCTCACACTCTGTTACCAAGCATGCATACAAAAAGAAAATATATACAAATAAATGGATTAGATTCAGGGCATTTTAATTTATAACAATCTACAGCATGTAAGGACATTAAAGTCAAAAAAAGAGAGGAATTGGGAGGGTATGGATGCCACCACAGCCTGGCGACATTGCAAGTTGTATAAAGGTGAAACTAATCATTTAATATTATAAAATTTCTAAGTCATGCATCACTTTGCTATCCTTGGATAATACGAGATAGGTCAAATATGTTTCTAGGTCTAGTTTGAAATTCAATCATTGCTGAAAATTTTGATCCTAAGAGTATTATTATTGCAACAGATTTCCTCTAAAATTTGGAAGTATACTAGCAACTAAAGAAAGAGGAAATCCATTCCATGTTTGATTCCAGGAATTGCAATCATTTAGAAGGTGCAAATTATGACAGAGGAAAGTGAGATATCAAGTTCTGTTTTTCTCCGCACGCGATTAATAGGTTAATCAATACTAAAACGCCATCATAAGTAGAAGGTCGCTAAGAATTTAACATACCCAAATTTATGCTCCGATTGATGGCTCCAAAAAATTTTGCACCACTTAAGGAGAACATATTTGATTTCAGCAGTGGGGCATCCTCAGCTTCATTGGATGTATACATAATTCCAGCTCTGAAAGTGAACTCTGCATATTTGTAAGTTAGGCCCAAAATTGATGCAAAAGTTCAAAATCCTATAAGATTTGTGGGGGGGGGGGGGGGGAAGGGGGGTCATTGTAGAACTTACATAAATATAAGAGGATGAGGAGGATTCGTAAGGACTTCAAGCATATTGTCACCAACATAAAGCAATCTATTCCATGAGATCCCCATACACATCAAGATCAACAACCGCATGGTTTGTGATTTATATGTGGATCGTTAATTTCTTTGCTTCTAAGAACAAATAGATTGATTCATTCACTATGGCACATACCGCTTCCCGATTTCAGTGCTCTTTTTCCAAACTCTCAATCTTTGATCCAAAGACTACGATTTCTATGGCTAAATATGTGAATCTAGTGCATTGTGATGCAAAAGATAGCTTTCCATTTGTATGGTGCACTATAGCTAATCTAGTTTCTTCATTCAGCGAGATTTTTATGTTCTATCTCTAAACAGTTTCAAAGGATTAGGACTGAATTATAACGGATCATATTGGTATACGAGCACCTCTATCATATCAACCATTCACATTCTAATAAAGTTTCAGCTACACGTTGCTCTATCGACGTCAGTTTCAAGCATGAAGCATCGATGCATCTCAAACAAAACTATCGACGTCAGTTGCAAGCATGAAGCATCGATGCATCTCAAACAAAACCAACAATACGAGATAAAACCACATAGGGCAATCTTTAACACAAAAACCCTATACTTGCCTGCTCCTGCAGAGCTCCACCACGACGTTCTCGGGCCTCACAGCCCTCACAACCCTCTCCACGTCCTCCACCGACCTCTCCGAAATGTGCGACGTCCCGATCAGCCAAATCCCTTCGGGCTCGACGAACTCCCGTCGCCAAATCGGCACGGGCCCGAACCGCTCCTTCTTGATCATCACCAAGCTCCCATCTTTGACCAAATCGGCGAGCTCCAGGCTCGCCGCCGCCGATCGAGAGTCTTCAAGAATCTCTGGCAGGTTCCGGTAATCGAATCCAGGAGGAGGGGGGCGGATTGAGATTCGGATGGGGTTAGGGTTAAGGTAAGGGTTTCTGGGGCGGAGGCGAGAAGATTGGGGCCTGGTGAGAGGGAAAGGGGAGGTTAGGGTTTCCATTGGAGAGAAGAAGAAGGAATGAAGGAAACCCTAAATTCGAGCTTCGAGCTTCGAGCTTCGAGTTTGGGAGTGGGGATTTTCTGGCGGTAAAGCGTTGAGTTTTGAGTGGTTGAGATACAAGATGTTGATGATGAGAAAAGGTGGTTTTGTAATGGACTGGTACCAATTATGGACATTCTTTTGGAGGCCCATCAATGTTTCACAACTATGCACTCTAATACCCGTCAATGATGTAATGGACTTGGGCCCATGAGTATAATGACTGTTGTGTCAGAAGAGTGTTTGGATACATGACCCTTCCCCCGACCCGATGGTTTAATCTGTTGATTTAGACTGACCGATTTTCGGGTTTGGATCCGGTAATCTCTAGTCGAGTTGTGCGGTTCGAGTATTTTCGATTTCCCTACTCATAAACGATTTTTTCAACGGTCCGTTGAAAATTGCTCAACATATTTGGTTGAACGATCTCTTTTACCGCTGCAAGTGATGTGATTCGAAACCAGAACCTTTCATCTAGTCAGGAAGTATCTTTTACCGCTTGAGCTAAGGCTCCTTGGCTACTCATAAGCAATTCATGGTGGTTTGTCCTTTCCCGGCACGCCATCACTGGGTATCAAGCCTTGCCTCATGAGCCCTACCATCTTGACGGCTTCTCCAACCCTATTGGGCTGTGACCCATGTCAAAAAACGAAAAAAGAAAGTTCAAACCACAGTCGGAGATCATTCAGTTAGTTGGAGTATCCACCGATAACACCGTTGTTGAAGGAACGTAAAATCTAAAACAAAAAATAACAAGGTGGTATATGCAAAGAGACCAAGTGGGTCGATATGTAAATAAATCACTGCAAAAGTGCAAAATCCCAATAAAAGCGCTTTCTTGGGCGGCAGGCTTCTTCTTCTTCCTCTTCCTCTCTCTCCTCGTTGCGCTCCTCGTTCAAACACACCTAGAGCCCTAGGAATCGCCATGGGAGACAGCCAGTACTCGTTCTCGCTCACCACCTTCAGGTTCAGTTCTCACCCCTTTCCCTTCATTTTTTTCCGTATGTTCCACTATTTTCCAAAGCTCTAACCCTAATTTCCCTACTCCTCTTCTTGGATTTGATCTCCATTTAAAGCCCCTCGGGAAAGCTTGTCCAGATCGAGCACGCGCTCACCGCCGTTGGATCGGGGCAAACTTCCCTCGGGATCAAAGGTATGCGATCGATCGATTAAATCGCTTTGATTGACATTCGTATTGGATCTGTTGATCTAGGGGGAAAATGTGAAATTTTGTAACATAAAGACCCAATTTTTATCTTACGGCATTATTTATGCTTTTCTCCCCCTTCGAAATTGAGTCGGATGTGGAGCAAAGCTTTCATTTCATGAGAAATTACTGTGGATCAATCTATAAGAAATTATATTCATGACACAAAAAGAGCCTAGAAGGTGGATGAAGATGATAGATTTGATATTAGAAATTACATTCAGGGTCCCCACTTTGAGGCACAATCAAAGAGCTTAACGGTTTTGATCTGAATGTATAAAGCAAAAATAAATTATACTCTTTTAAGAAATAGGAATCTTTTGTGAAGGAGTTTGGACTATGGTTATATTTGAGGGGCATGCATGAAACATATGTCGAAAGATATACGGAAAGAAGTTAGGCTCTATGGTGCAAGGCTCTAACAATAGACTTCCTTTTACTTTCATAAACTCATCATGATCGGGTTTTTGGCCTTCAAGATAGGGTCGTCTTTGAAGCAACAACCCATAAAAGATTCAACAATGTTTTACAACCATAATTTGCCCTTAATATCAATGCTCTCTTAGTGTCAAATATTTGTTTGAGAAAACTGCTTTTAAGACAAAGGATTGCCCTAGCTTGAAATGACCATTTGGCGCTCTGCAAGTTTTTCTAGTCCGTGGAAAAGTCTTGAAAGTAGAAAGATATGTTTTTCTTATTCTGCTTTGTGAAAAATCTCCCTTGCTTGGAAATTTCACCTTTGCATGCATTGAAAAAATATCAATATAAATTCATGTGCTTGATTAAAGATATTCTATGCAATTAGATTTTCTTAAATCCTTGTTATGCTTAGTTTTATTTTCTCTATTAGTTTCTCTTTATACTATGACTACCTGTTTGTTACCTCCCTCACAACAATAGCCCCAATACAATAGTAGTAAACAAGCAATTATCCCAAACTTCTAAAATCAACCACTTAAATCTTTATCCTTATGTCGCGACCACTTAAATCTTTATCCTTATGTTCAGCTCGGTCAAAGTGTATAAAGCAATGCTGGTCTTAGAGCTGTCTGCCTTTCTTATAGGAATTCCCTCCTCAGTTTCATAGATATTCTACAATAAAAAACTACTCCCAAAGCACTTCTCCACTTCAACCATCTCACTTTGATTATTTAAACTGTGTCCTTGTTGATCTCACCATCATGATAAATTATTGATCGTAAGTAATGAAAATGTTTATTCCTATGTTCTTCATATTGCTCATCAATTTGCATTGCAAGTTCACTATGCCGCACAGATTAACAATTTCTCCAATAGCTTAGCTAGATCCATTTCAGACCTGGCAAGTTTAGCATACAGAGTTGATTGTCATTTTGTTAGTTGACCTTCAACACATATTTGGTCGACTTGTTTGGTGCTATACCTAATGACTTCTTGTGCTTAGAATATGTTTTGTTTGTAGTACACTAATTGTCATACATCCTGATCCTCTCTCTCTATTGATAGAAAGATCTCAAGTTTCAACCCCGCAATTTGAGAATGTATAACTGATCTGATCGGAAATATTTGACCTTCTATGACATACCATCATTTAAGGCTCATAAGTAGAAAACCGAGTGCTATCATCTGTCACCAATTTTAGCATTTTCCTTTTTTCAATAAACTATATAATTAACAAAATCAGAGAAGCTTAAGGTCCTCTTAAGCTTTATATTTCTCTATACTTGTGGAGAAGTGAGTATAGTGATACAATTTTCATGCGTTTATTTGGCAGGCGACATACCTATTGGGCCTTCAATTCCATTACCTTTCAAATGGTTGAGGGGATAAAAAAATAGTTATTTCTTCGATAATAATTTGGATTGAGACTATTCCTATTGATCAAATAGCTGCAAAAAACTAATTCTATTATTCAGTTGCTATAATCAAGTCTTTGTTGATGTAATTTTTGAAATGTTGTTTTCCATGACTTGGCTGAGATAGCATGCGATCATGAGTATTTAAATCTTGTAGTTACTTGAGATCATGCTGAAATGCTTTTTATTTGTTAATCCGTTTCCCCCCTTTTCCAGATATCTAGATTAATAACATTATCATTTCTGTTCTTATACTTTATACATTTTTACTTGATGACAGCTGCTAATGGTGTTGTTATTGCAACCGAGAAGAAATTACCTTCCATTTTAGTGGATGAGACATCTGTAAGTGCATATATTTTTAGTTTGTTCTATTTGCTATTCTAGATTTCATTTTGTAATTAAGTCAAATTGTTATACAAAAACTAGCTGCATTCCATATGATTTTAGCAATCTTTCTCTTGTTTATTCTCTTATGCTGGTCGTTACTGTAAGTTGTTACCAGTTTTGGTTTTCTGTTTGTTGTGTTTTATTGGACACGCATTATGACGGCATTACTTTTTTTTAAATATCTTGCTTAGGCCTAGTGTTAATGTAACAGCCCTATAGTTGGTTTTTTTGTTGAGAGAATATAGTTGGCTGTTTGTCTGGAATTATTAGTAGTCTACCCTTTCACCTTATATAAAAATTGTTACACTATTCTTTCTTTTCATTCCCCCCCCCCTGACTAGCAATATTAATAATTACATTTTAAAATTGCTTTTCCAGGTTATTGCATTGTAAGCTTTCTTCAAGTTAGATGTCTTCTGATTTTTTATTTGATTGCATCATTTTAATCTTCTTTCTCTCAGTAATTTCCCCCTATTTATTGTTTAGCATTCAGTCCTTGCTGTTGGCATTTTCGCAATAAACTTTTGTATTTGTAATGGTATAGTATGCAGTGCATCACACACTTTTCTGAATGTAAAATAATTTTTAGGAAACTTTTTTATTGCAGGTGCAAAAAATTCAGCTGATGACAACAAACATTGGAGTTGTTTACAGGTACTTCTCTGCCCATTTACTTTAGAAAGGTTAAGCAGTTTGCCGTAAGTAACATATAGCGTCTGATGGCAGATGGCATGAACTATAACTTGCTCATCCCACTTTGATTTATGCATCTTCCAAATTCTGTTTAATGGGGCTGTGTCAACCTAGCTGTATAAACACTGGAAAATCGTATGATAAATTGAAGATATTTATGATAAAATTACAAGTATAAAATTGAAACTTTATAATCTGGTGAAGCGAAATGTTCTTATAAAGTAGATGAATTTTTTTCTATCAAAATGGAGTTTGCTAGGGAGCAAAACTCCATGGCTTTGAAGGTGTTACAAAAAATATTGGTTTACTGTCAAGCTGATGCCAATCAACTGAGATTTGCTTTTGTCCCTGGCCAAGGAAAGTCAGGAGCTTGCCATAGAACCTTGTAGATCAGTTGGGTTGGAGACTTTTTTGCGGGGGTGTATGGGTGGGGGGCTGGGGGTGGGGTATACGGTTTAGGCCATGCAAGAGAAAGAAACCCCTCGCATATCTATTTTGGGTTACACAAAGGACTTGAATCAAAAGCATGTATGCTAACAGATGTATTACATTCATTTCTGAGGCAGTATCTAATAAAACCAGCTCAGGAATGAGGAAATAGTTGATGATCATACAAAGAGATTGAGAATTTTCGATGTTTAGTCACTATATCATGTATTTTGAGGAACTCACAGCAATTTATTGTGTATTTCTAGGAACACACAGCACTTGCCCAAAATTTTATCACTATGATAAGATTAAAGCTAATGATGGTTTTAATCATTTTTTCTACGCTTGCTTCCATGGTTGTGCAACCTCATTTTTTGATTACTGATATTGGTTATCTTTTGGGCTAGCAAGATCTTGGTTATCTTTTGGACTAGCAATTTATTTGTTGACTTAATTTCACTTATTTTTTGTCTTATGGCTTTCCACTTTGGTACCAATTTTTTTCCTACTTTTTTTTATAGCGGAATGGGCCCAGATTCCCGTGTTTTAGTGAGAAAAAGCAGAAAGCAAGCACAACAGTATTACAGACTATATAAAGTAAGTTCACATCTCTCATCATCTCTCATATCTGTCCATTTCATTCAATTGTTATTATCCATTTAACTATCTTATAACAAACCTGCCTCCTTGATTTTCTTTTACCTCTTAAGTGAACGCCATCCCATTCACAGTAAATGTATGGGCAATAAGAGCCCTTTTACCGGATCCATGTTAGGATCCTTGATTTATGTTCCTGTGTTGCATGGATTTGTCGTCAACGAGATGCATCCATATTAGATTTGTATCCATATTGGGATCATTTGGATTCATCGAGGATACTTATGGATCTCCTTTTTTTGACATCCTAGAATTTATATCTTACTCTTGATGTAAACATGTATTAATTGCTAATACACCAACAGTATATGCATCAACACTACAACAAACATTATTGTATCCCCACGAATTATATCCTAGACATTTGGAAAATTGTGAATCTCAAAATCCAACTATTATTGTGTCCTGAGTCCGTATCCAAATTCGTTTTACCTAGCCTGATAACAGCAAGTTCATGTTTTATCTAAACCTTTTGTTCTGAATTATTATTTGCTCTAGGATGTTTCCTCCTCCAAATGTGCATCATTACCATACGTGTATCAGCAATTAAGTTGTCTTTGCATAGCATCGCATCCAACCACTCGAATTGGGATATAGATGGAATATAATGAAATAGAGCCACTTTCAAAATGCACCAGTCTCTCTATTCCCCCATACATGCGGTGGTGAAAGTGATGGAAGGGGACTATGCTAATCTCAGCTATTCAGGATAGCATCCTTAGATCTTAGGAGGCACACAAACATATCAATGTTTGGATCAATATTTTTTTTAGTTTGTTGCACCTTGATTTAAAAAAAAAGAAGAAAATTCTCCAAGTCTCTTTAAATGATGCCAATAAGCCATCATACCTTGATTGTATCAAGATATATACCATAACATAATTTTAAAAAGAAAATAAAATTATGTTATGGTATGACGGTCATCCAAACCTGGCCTGCCTACTTTGTGTGTACCCTGACTCATGACCCAACCCATTTAACCTAATAACCATCTTATTTGTGGTATGTATGCCATACAAAAATTATTTAAATTGCTGGAAAGCAGCAACATTCAAACTCTACCGTTTCGCAAAGCACACTTAAGCCTTATTGCCCCTCCATCTAAGGAAGATTCCATTGAGTTTTGTTGTAATTATGCATATTGCATATTAGGTTATGACCCTATCCCGACCTATTTAATAATTTTTTAGGTGGGTTGACCCAAATGTGACCAGCACTATTATTCTCTAGCTATACCCAATAGTTCCGGTCAAGTTTGGTCAATTTGTAAGGCTCGAGTCAAGGTTACCACCCCTAGAGAACAGTATCGTATGTGCATATTGTGGTTTGTTAGTAGTTCCAAATTTTCTGTTTGCTACCTGTTTCACGTACCTTGTCTGGTGCCTGATGAACTATATTTCCTTTTTTATATAATCATGGCACTTTTGGGCCTGAAGTTTCTGAAGTTCATTGCTTATGCACTTTATGGACTTTTAACCCTGAGGATAAGGTATAAGGGGTTTTGCAGTTGCCTTCATTTGATCAAACATTTATCTATTATTTTATTTCAAGATTTTTAGACCGTTGTATAACCTGATTGTTGTTGTACATGGATGCAGGAACCTATTCCTGTAACACAACTTGTAAGGGAAACTGCAGCAGTTATGCAGGAGTTCACTCAATCTGGGTATGCTCATCAGTGGTTACATTTTACTTTATTTTAAAAAAATGGTCCAATGGTTTACCTTTATGCTTACTTAACCTTGTGGTAACATGATATCTGTAACAATGCATTGTCAAATTCAGTTTATTACCCGGCAAGCAGTATGATTATGATCAAGCCTTTTTCCCTTTAAATGTTGTTGTTATAGATATTAGCTACTACATTTTGCAAACTAGAATCTTGAGTCACTCAGTGTCTCGTACTCTTAAGCTATTCAATAAGCTTGTTGAAACTATGTTTCTAAGTAATGATTGTCATGACAATCAATGATGCCTTAATTCTTATTACTTTTCTATTTAAAACATGATTCACCATTTTTCACTCTGAGTTATTCGTTGCCCATTGCAGTGGTGTGAGGCCCTTCGGAGTCTCGTTACTGATAGCTGGGTATGATGATAATGGACCACAATTGTTTCAGGTACAAGAATCCGGTCTTTTCTTTCTGTTGAAAGATTTAGTTAAGAAGCAACTTTCATAAAAAATTGTGTTGCACGGATTCTTCATCGAGGTGACGAACCCATATTCATATTCCTCAAGGATACTTGTGCGGCTCTTCTTAGCCCATCGTAGAACATATATTTTAATATTGATGTAACGAACATGCATTATTAACCAAGTCACTAACAATCTTGCTATTTGCAATCTTTGGGTGTGCTTGGTGGGAGGTAATCCTAGATTACCATGAAATATTACCACACTTATTTAGATGTAAAATAATATTCCCGGGAATATAGGATTACCATGGTAATCAAATCCCTTATTTCATTGTAATCCTATTCCCCCAAAACATGTGTCTATCCTAAATTACCACGAAATATTCCCACCTAACATGAGATGAGCCATGACAGTCCACGGGGCCGGCCGGCTCCTCCCGCTCGCCACCGATTGGCCATCCGCCGCTGCCCGGCCCCGCTGCCCCTTTCCGCCGGCTGGCCCACCGCTGATCCACCGGTCAATGGTTGCACACACATATATTAGCGGGAATGATTAAAGTATACCAAGCACGTTCATGCAAGATTCCTTGGAATTAAATGCTCGGTCTTCATATTCTCAGGAATGTGAGGATTCCCGGTAATCTTCCATTTCATGTACCAAGCACAACCTTAGACTAGTGATATTATTTATAACATAATTTAGATTTGCTAAAGGATCTCTTCTATTATTCTTTGAAATTATAACTTCCATTATTCTGTATATACATTTAAACAATTAAAAGTTAGCATTTCCATATAAATCATATCCTATAATTTTGAAATATAATGTATCGGCCACTCCTGGTAGTGTGTCCCGTATTTGTAACTGAATCCATGCCTACTTAGGAGATTAAAATCAGCGTTTCTAAATTTGTTTCTGTTGGTACAAGGATAAGGGTATTCTTGAACGCCAAGGACCCGCTAATACACTATGTAAAGCTAGTTCTAGTATCTGAGAGATTTGCATATTGGATAATAAATGCTTATTCATCTTGGTCTTTCATATATGGGGATTTGTTTTCTGAATCAACCAATATATGTTCAAAATGGTAATTGAGAATCAATTAGGTATTATGCCTTTCTCTTATCAGAGGTTGTGCTTAACACGATAATAGGGTTTGAAACTACAAGACATGTCTTCCTTTCTTACTGTATTTTTTCATAGGTTGACCCATCTGGTTCATACTTCTCATGGAAAGCTTCGGCAATGGGGAAAAATGTCTCTAACGCGAAGACTTTTCTCGAAAAGAGGTAATTGAAGTCAGGGAATATCCCCGACTGTAATTATTGTAAGAGCAATACTTTTTCTTCACATTAAATTCAGTCGATGGGTAGGAAAATTATTGCTCTTAATAGTACCAAGAGAAGGCTGCATGATTTCTCATCAATTATCTCTTTTCATTTTTCTTCTTCGTCTGAGCTTATCTTTTGTGGGAAATATAATGCACCAAAATTTGTCAATTTCTTCCATTTACAGGTACACTGATGATATGGAGGTTGACGATGCGGTCCACACTGCAATATTGACTCTAAAAGAAGGGTAATTAGCTGTTTATTAGTTGGCATGTACTGAAGCAAATCTGGCTTGATTGCTCTCTAATTAATTGTATTGCAAATATGTAGGTTTGAAGGGCAAATTTCAAGCAAGAATATTGAAATTGGAATTATTGAAGCTGATCGCAAATTCAGGTGTGTTCTTTTGTTTTCATCTTTATCTGCTGTGTGCCGTTGATCATCCAAATGGAAGCTTGCAATATAATGGATGTTTAGCTTTGAGAAATCTTTTTATCATGTAGTTGAACCTGTTCAATATCGTAAATTGACCTGTTAGAATTATATATAGGTTAATCACTAAATACCATGAGCTTTCAGCATTTCAAGATAGCAAGTTAATAACCATATACTTTGTAAATTGCAATTATTAAATTCTTTAGTGGATTGCAAATAAATATCATATGAAGTTTCGATGTTACTCAATTTAATACCGTACTCTGTTGTTTATTGGTATAATGAAGGGTATTAAGGTATTCCCTCAAAACATGAAGCGGGTAACGGTCTAAAGAGCGCTTGCCACCAACAACTGTGGTTTGATTGTTTTATGCACTGGCCATGCTGCTGTTGCATATATATGATGCCAGATATTATTTTAACCTCTTTAATTGAAATTTTGACACAACAGATTGTTTTAACCTCTTTAATTGAAATTTTGATACAACTGATCATTAAATTGATTTAATACATTGATCGAGCCCTTTATTTTCATGTTGCAGGGTATTGACTCCTGCTGAGATTGATGATTATTTGGGTGAAGTCGAGTAATTGTGTGCAAACGGTAAGAGCAGTGACGACGGGCATGAGAAAATGTGAAACTCTGATATGTAAAATATTTGTATTCATCTATGAGCTCAGCATTTGAAATTAATCGTATTTTTCTACCCTAAAATCATGCCATGGACTTTGTTGCCATAAGATTTTACTTTGTTGCAGCTATCCAAGTTACTTCGTAGCTTGTGTTTGATGTTATTATAATTTCAAAGTGATTAGCCGGTTAATTCATGCCATTTTGCCTCTGTGATTTTCTGAGTTTTAGCATTGGATTCGCCAGGAAATATTTAGTTCAAAGTACTAGGCGTGGGATATTTTATATTGATTATGTATGTTATCCATGTTTTCTGCGTCTTATGCTGCATGGATCTCATAATAATTGACATTAATAATTTGGCTAATGTGCTCTTGTTTTATTTTAATCCTTGTTTATGTTTTTATATTGATAACAATTAATAGAAAATGGATACATCCAAGCCTTTTAGAATTGTGATAAAACTCTGGAATTATTCCGTACTTTGAAATACATCCATGACATGTTAACATTTCATTTGTGTATTTGTGTTTTAAATGAATGTTTTACATTATTCAAAGAAAAATAAAAGAAAAGAAATAAGAAAGAGGGAAAATGGAAGCCTGGCTATGATTTTAATTATTGGGTATGGGTGAGTGAGAGAGATGAGAGGCTGTTATGGTTGGCACTGTCCATTCATTCTTCATTATCTTTTCCATTTCCTTCTTTCTCTTCTCCACCTTCTCCAGCTACAAACATCGACACCCACACAAATCCTCTCAAATAACCATGAAGCCTTCAGTAAAAGTGTTCCGATTCTCATCCTACACTTGCATCTTGGGGTCTTTTGTGAACTAGGAACTTTTCTTTGATCCTTATCACGAGGTAAAATGCTCTCTTTATTCATGTTTCATGTATCCTTGCCCTTGAAACGCTTGTTTTTACGTTCAAGATCAAGTTCTAGGTTGTTTTGACATTTTAAGAGAAGTTTTGAAGTCTATGTTGTGCGATGATAGTTATTAACTAATTACAACCTTATTAGTGATGGAAGAGGGTATTGGAGTGCAAGTACTTTTGGTTGTAAAAGAGTTTTAAAGTTTCAAGACATGGTTTTTCTTTGAGTTTTGAAGTTTAAATTGAATCTGGAGCAACTTAGGATATCTGAAAAATATTTAGCGAGTACTGAGAGATGCTAGGATCAGTAGAAGACCATCGTAGAAGCCCGAGCTCCTAACTCTTTCCTAAAACCGCAGATTTAATCATATTGGTCGCAATTTACGGTCAGATTGTTGATTTAGGATGTGGGGTTTGTTCTGTAGCTCACTTACTTGATAACTAAGCCTATTATATATACAAAGTTGCCCCAAATTCCCTTAAGTAAAAATCTGGAGGTATTTAGACTTGGTTTTGACGATATTTTGCGATATTTGAAACTTGGATTTCGTATTTTTATGTTCTGACTCGGTCGTTCGACGTTTGTACGTCGATGTTGGGGGGTATTTTGTCGTTTTGGCATGCGTTGACCATAAGTTCTAACCTATGTGTGCTTCGCTCGTGGTTTTGATTTCGACGTAGATTTTTATGCGATTTTGTTATGATTTCAATTGTAGGTACAATCGTGGGAACTTCCAAGGCGACGAAAAAGGGCAAGGCATCCGTCGGCTTCGACTAGGATGAGGTGTATATGTGAGTAGATGTATATCTACGGGGGAAGTGAGTGGATGGCGGATACCACCCCTGCAACCGTATCAATTAGGATACTATATACCTAGCCTATAGGGTCGCTAAAACACCATATGCGGATATTCATATACTTAGTAGATTTTATACCCAGTCTCTATTCCTTAGCCATCGAACTAAATGTGTGTGTGTGTGTGTGTGAGAGTACTTTATATGATATAAGTGTATACGATATAAGTATACATGATATAGTATTGTTGATCCGTATAGTTGTTGGGGTCAAAAATTGCATCCCGGTTGACCAAGTCAAAATCAAAGTCAACCCCAAGCCAAGTGGGCCCAAGCCCAGGTCAAGTGGGCCAATGCCCGGGTCGAGCCCGAACATGAAGCCGCCAGCCCATCCCCCCTCCCCCCCCCGCATGCCAAAATAATTTTGTAATAAATAATTTTGGTGTATTTCTTTTATTTTATTTTATGAATAAATGTAAGAAAATGGGCATATAGCCAAATTTTTGTAAAGCTCATGGCTTATGTGCAAAAAGAAATAGCACATGAGACATGGGATGGGCAAAATGCCATTTTGTAAAGCCCAAGGGGCTATATGTAAATGTGTAAGCCTATAAAGGCAAAGATAATAAAAATATCTCAACAACTTTTTTTTCTCTCTAAAAAAGAATCAAGATCTGTGATCTTCTCCTTCTTCAAGGTTCTAAAACCTTCTTCTTTCTTTTAAATTAAATGAAGAGTTTTACTCTTCCTTTTCCAAAACTAAATAGTTTTTCACCACAAAACTCATAAAGGGGAGCTTGGATCTTCCATCAGATCTTAAAAAGGAGAGATTTTTAAAATCTCACCCCCTCTTGTTATCCAAGAGCCGGCCAACAAAAGAGGAAGAAGGAGACCCATCTCCAAAGTCCCCACTTTGGGGAAGATCCAGGGCTCAAGGAGGGAAGCCCCCTTCATCAGCTTCAAAATATCCTAGGAGTTTAACTCCTCACACACACACACACACAAAAAATAAATAATAAATATTTCTTTCTGAGAGTACAACTCCCATTGCAGGGATCAAGTCCCTTTTGCCGCCCAAGGATCCAAAGCGCGAGCGCTCGGAAGCCCACGTGCATGGCACGTGAGGCGCTAGCGCCCAAAGCGCTAGCGTCCGAACGCCCACTTGCTTGGCACGTGTTGCGCTAGCGTCCAAAATGCTAGCGCCCGAGCGCCCGCGTGCCTGGCACGTTTGGCGCTAGCGGCCAAAACGCGAGCGCCCACGTGCTTGGCACGTGAGGCGCTAGCGTCCAAAGCATTAGCGCCCGAGCGCCTAAAGCGCGGGCGCCCGAACGCCCACGTGCCTAGCACGTGGGGCGCTAGCGCCCGAGCGCCCAAGGCGATAGCGCCAGTGCCCGAGCGCCCAAGCACCCGCGTGCCGCACACGTGAGGCGCTGGCGCTTTTTCCCACGCATCCTTTGGATGCCCTTTCCCTCTTATATATATATGCCATTTCCCTTATATATATATATATATATATATATATATATATATATATATAGAGAGAGAGAGAGAGAGAGAGAGAGATACTCTACAGCACTGTCCCCCGTTAGAAAAAATTTCTAACGGGGCGCTGCCCCGTACCACGCAAGGGGGCTGCTAGCCCCATTGACCCCCAGCCCGCTATTCGGGTAGCGGGACCCCCGTAAAAACTCCGCGGGGCCCTTGATATATCCAAAACCCCTTTCAAAACACAACACACGTACACTGCATACTGAGTTCGCATGACCTGTTTGGCCCATCAATCGGAGGTTCTCTCGCTCCAAAGGAGAGGGGTAATTAACGACAGCTTAGTCCGCGGCTGCCGGAGATTCGGATCCCCACAATCAATAAACCCTGTCTGCCCTGGGCAGGGGGAATCTGTAATGCGCCTGACAAGCGCGTGCATTCCCATCTCAATGGGGTGACGAAGAACACCCTACAGATTCTGGCACGCCCGGTGGGACCTTTCTTTCCTCCCATATCTCGGGTCAAGTGTTCATGCAAACTCATTTAACATATATGCTGATGTTTGTACTGAAATAATGTTTTTTTTGTGCATCAATCAACTTTCAATGACAATGTCTCCTAAGATGGATCCTGCTTCTGACGCGACCCCGATTCCGTACGTAGTCAAGATCAATGCTCGTGTGGTTCTCCCCGCAAGCCTCAGTCGACAGTTGGAGGAACTGCCCCCGCCAGTTTGGTTCCGTCATCATCTACCCTGCTGGAAGCGCTCATATGGCAGAAATCCCGGCAAAACAGGTAGCTAAGCCAGTCTCAAAGGGCAAGAGGCCGAATGTTGTGATCGCTAAGGCACCACAACCGAAACTTAAGATGGTGTCTGAACGACTCTCTGGTGCTCCGGCTGGGGATAAGACTTCCGGTACAAAGGGCAACATCAAACGTTGCGGACGAGCTCAGGCGATGACTCCAAAAAATGCACGATCGGGCGTCTTCTCTGGCCTCTCTATCAATCGGTCTACGGCGTCTTCCCGAAAGGCCGAAGTCTGCCAAGTGCTTAGAACAGAAAAGTTAAGGCAGAAGCAGCTTAAGTATCGAGCCAACAAGAGGGCCAGGACTCCGGCCAAGTGGAATCTTGTGAGATTACAAGAGTAGAATCATCCTGCGACGATGCCTGAGTTGTCCGTAAAAGTCAGCAATTCTTTCGAACCTCTGAAGTGGGTTCAGAAAAATTCCATGATCGCCAGAATCAAGAAGACAGCGATCCGTACGTTGATACGAAGAGACGTGTCCCGGCTCCAACAGAAAAAGTATGACACTGTCTCTTCAAGAGTCTATCAGGCGCTCTGTGCCGTGCGAAAACAGCGGGGCAAAACAAAAAAGAAAGTGTCAGCACCATTCAAGAATCCGGCCAGGCCGGTCGCCTTCAAGCGGCTGCCCTATTCCCCTCCGAAAGACGGCGCGACAGACGTCTTGCCTGAAATTCGGGGCAGATACTAATTGGTGCTATCCGTCTACCTCTCCAAAAATGCCAAGTTAATGTATGGCACCATGTATCGAAGGTTTAAACGGATGCGTCTGATTTAGCAGACTTCGTCAGATTCCCCCTCGCTTGAGGGGTTTTTGATTGTGGGGACGCTCTTCCCTACAGGCGCAAGCCCCTGCAGTTAATTACGCTACCGCATTGAGGTAACAACTTTCTCCTTCTCTAGATGATCACTTCGTATCGTGGGTGTTTGTTTTGTGTTCGGTTGCCCGTGGATTGTATACGGAGACTGAGTTATGTCGTCGCCCGTAGGGCGTGGACTAGTCCAAATCCGTATTATCTTAGATTTGGGTTTGGGGGTTTGGGGGTTTGGGTTTAAAGATACGTTAGCCTCATTTGAGACTAAGATCAACTTAAACGTTTGTTAAGGATACGTTAGTCTAGTTTTAGACTAAGATCAACTTAACGGGATCGTTTAGATCCAACAAGAGAGCAATTAAGGGGGCCCTGTTGTTTAGTTTAGTGACATTGCGGTCAATAGGTAGTTTAAGGACATTGCGGTCCAGTGTTAGTTTTAAGACGTTGCGGTCAAGGTTAAGGACATCATAGTCCGTGGATTTAAGGACTCCACAGTCCGGCGTTAGTTTTAAGACATCACGGTCAAGGTTAAGGACATCATAGTCCGTTGTTAGTTTTAAGACATCCCGGTCAAGGTTAAGGACATCATAGTCTGTGGATTTTAAGGACTCCACAGTCCGGCATTAGTTTTAAGACATCACAGTCAAGGTTAAGGACATCATAGTCCATGGATTTAAGGACTCCATAGTCCGGCGTTAGTTTTAAGACATCCCGGTCAAGGTTAAGGACATCATAGTCCGTTGTTAGTTTTAAGACATCCCGGTCAAGGTTAAGGACATAATAGTCCATGGATTTAAGGACTCCACAGTCCGGCATTAGTTTTAAGACATCTCGGTCAAGGTTAAGGACATCATAGTCCATGAGTTTAAGGACCCCACAGTCCGCATCAATGTGTGGTCATCGGGACCCGTCACCTCTTTGAAGACGTTGAGGAATTACAACGCCAAGTATCAAAAGAGTGAAGAGATGTACCCTTGAACCAAGGTAGATTAAATAATCTTTGGCCCAATTTGGAACTAAGACCAATTAATTATATTATGAGCCCATTAGCCCAGTTAAGTTTGAATTGAGGACTTATGGCCAGCTTGGGCTAAGTCCAATCATGTTTAGAATATTGGCCCTCTGTTGGTTCATTGAAGGAGAGGCTTTGCCTTTAGAAACTTAGCCAATTGGGCTAAAGCTAGTGTTAAACACTAAAGACCAACAGTGTTGAACACTGGGAATAAGATTAGCAAGTTAGTGTTAGACACTAAAAGATAATCAATGTTAAACACTAGCAATAGGGCTTTCAAATTAGTGTTAAACACTAAAGCAAATCAGTGTTAAACACTGGAAACAGAGATTTCAAATTAGTGTTAAACACTAAAGCAAATCAGTGTTAAACACTGGAAACAGAGATTTCAAATTAGTGTTGAACACTAAAGCAAATCAGTATTAAACACTGGGAACAGCAGTGTTAAACACTAAGAAAATCAGTGTTAAACACTGGGAACAAAGTTTTTTAGTGTTAAACACTAAGGAGAGAGGGGTCACGTGTGGACACGTGAGAGCGCCCTGATTCCCCTTATTTTATTCTGCCAAAAGTATTGAATACTTCCTATAATTGCTCTTGGAGCATCACGTGCTGTCACGTGATGGGAATGTGGGTTTTTAACTGTTAAAGCTTTTGACAAGGGGTCACGTGGTAGCACGTGAGGGCGCCCATAGCTTCTGTTTGCTTTTTCTTTGTATCCTCCAGGGGTCACGTGGGGCGCGTGAGGCGTTGCCTCAAAGTTCTTTTCTGTGGATCTTTACAAGGGTCACGTGGTAGCACGTGAGGCGTTGCCTCAAAGTTCTTTTCTGTGGATCTTTACAGGGATCACGTGGTAGCACGTGACTTTGGTTCTTTGCATGTTTTAAAGATCTGTTCATCTTTTAAGAATTAAATTCTTCATAGGGTTAAACCCTAGCAATAAACTTTTAGAGGAATTAAATTCCTATTTTCTTCTAAAGAATTATATTCTTAGATAGGGTTAAACCCTAATTTCTTTTCTGCAGGAATTAAATTCCCCAAATATGTAAAGAATTAGATTCTGGCATAGGGTGAAACCCTAATTTATTTTTTAAGGGAATTAAATTCCTGTGAATTTGAGAGAATTAAGTTCTCAATTAGGGTTAAACCCTAGTTCTGTCCACTCTGAAGGAATTAAATTCCTATAATATGGGGTTAAGCCCTAATTTTATCTCAAAGGAATTAAATTCCTGTAATTCTGTGAGAATTAAATTCTCAAAACTCAATTCCTTCTCTATGTTTTAGATTTGCATGGCAGGATCTCAACCCAATGAGAATTAAATTCTCAATTCATGGGGAGATGTGCACTTTGCAGATCCTCAACCAGAGAAAGAACTAAGTTATTTTCTTTATATAAGAGTTAAACTCTTTTGAGAATTAAATTCTCTTTTGAAGCCTCTTTTTTCTTACCTAGGGTTTTTCTTTTGCAGAGAATCAAATTCTTCCTTCTGAATTTTCAAGATTCCAAGGCTCTATATCTCTCTCTCTGTATGTCTCTATATCTCCAAAACTCTCTCCTTTGGCTCCTATTTATAGGAGAAGAAAAAGAATCAATCTGTTTGGTAAATCTCTCATTGAAAGATTCGATTTATTTATTGAGAGATTTGATTTATTTTCATCATTGATCTGGGCCTTTAGATTATTAGGTGAATTTTATTCACCGTTGGATTTTAAATCCAAAGATATCTCTTTGTTATTTCGGTTAGATTTAGGGGGAAATCTTTCCATGTCCAATATTTTTCCATAAATTGGTGATGTTTAATCACCTTCAGATTCTTGATCCAACGGTTTCAGATAATTCTTCTCCATTTTGGAAAGATTTGAATGATCTCTCCTCAGAATTTAATTCTGTTAACGAATAAGGCTTTTAAAGCCGGTCACGTGTGGCCACGTGACCCCTGGTCACGTGTGAGCACGTGACCCCTGGAATGGGCTTCTTTTCTTCTGCGCTCTGCTCTCTGCCGCTGCTTAACCATCACGTGCCAACACGTGACCACTGATCACGTGTGAGCACGTGATGCCCCTTCTGAAGCTTTTTCCTGATTTTTAATCAGGGAACAAATGCCCCCACAGCGTTGTTCTCACGTGTCTGCACGTGAGTGCAACGCTGTCACTTTTGTGACCGTCGGATCTGCCTTGGGAGTGGGGTAGATGAAACGTTTTCCATCCCATCCTATAAATGCCCATGTCCTTTCAGAAGAGCCTCCACTTTGCTCATCTTCTTCCTTTGAGAATTTAATTCTCGTTTTCAGAGCTTAGTTCTCTGCCTCAAACATTTTCCAGAGTTTAACTCTGTTGAAGGATTCCTTTTACTTCAGGTAATGATCTTTGAACGATCGAGGAACCCTTATATATATTTTTCAAAAACTCTCTGGATTTTAAATCCACACCCAGGGTTTCACCCCTTTTAACATGGACCCATTTTTTCTTCAAGTTCATCAAAAAAAAATAGAAAACCATTTAATCTTCGAACAGTAGATCTCTTAGGGTTCATTTGATCTTTAGGGAGATGATGAGATCTGTTGCCTTTTTCAAGGAATTTAATTCCGTCCAAAACTTTGGTTCTGAAGAGTGTATCTGGGAATCTAATTCCCATCTCTCAACAAGGAATTTAATTCCTATGAAGAACTCAGTTCTTCCCGTGGAGGCTTCTTAGGGTTTTCTTGCCGTGGGTTGTCCTTCTGTAATCAATGAAGAAGAAGCCTGCAATGGTGTCTTTTCTGGGAATTTAATTCCCTTGATTCTGTTTGATTTATCACAGAGTCCAAGATGGATTTGTCTTTTAGGGGAATGTGTAGGGTCATTTAAAGTTCACTGCTTATTTAATGCGAATCTTTCTTTTGTCCCATTGTAATTGCCTTGCCTCATTATTATCCAGCCATCATCTTGATCTCGGGGGACCCACATGTTTTGTAACTAATGGTCCTACCAAACAAGACCTCTGTCGCTTTTTTCAACTGTCTTCATATATTTATGCTCATATATATATATATATATTCCTGGCTTTACTTTTGACAGTTTTCCTTTACGTTGTTTCAGGTATGATGGCTTCTGTTCAGTGCTTTCCCTTCACTCGCTCAGAGGCCGCTTTTCCTCAATCACCATCCGACGAGGAAGCGATGGCGATGATCCGGGCTCATGACCCGAACTGCACTAGCTTACTTCTATGGGGAACTTGGTACATCCATATCATCCGGGGTCGCCGGAGTTTCCTTTGTGAAGTGCCGACAGAGCCCACTTTCCCGTTCTTGCCGATGGACCCTCCGAGGACGGTTTTCGCTGTGGAGATGCCAAATTGGACTCCAACGGGGCGGCTCGAGCCTTCGACAACCGGTATCCCGAACCATCCGATCCCAGCTATAGATATCCTGGGACGACGTATTTGTCAGGGTGAGGCCCACCCATGGGGACAGATTTATAAGATAGGGCTCACTCCTCGACACCCCACGGGTTACCTCCTATGGGCTCGCTATATCCTTGCTACCCATCGTGCGCGGCTGCAGAAGGTCGGGCTTTACCAGGCAATATATGCGTCGCTCTTCCATTATCAATCCCCGCATGTCTGGTGGGTTAAGGCGTTCTTGAATCAATGGAATCTCCCCACCAACACTTTCCTTCTGGGGGACATAGATGTTTCGATCTCTTTGGGGGAATTTTATGAGATCTTGGGGCTGCCAATTCGAGAGACACTTTATGAGGAGTTGCTGCCTTCTGATGAATACGTCTTTGAGCCCGAGCCCGCACCGCTTGACGGTTTGTCTGCTGAGAACGCCGTCCGCCACAAGCGTCCTAGTTTGATCAAGGCGTTAGGATCTTTGACCTATTGTTCACCGAATCTGAGGAGCAGGGCGTTACTTTTAAGAGCTTCATTGCCTGCTTCCTTCATGAGAACGTCTTGTCGAAGATAGCTCCGAAGTTCGCAAATATCAAAGGCCCCTTTGGGTTTGGTCCGAAGAAACTGCCGACCAATGAATCAGATCTACCGCAGTACTACATCCCCATAATGTCGCAGATGTCTTTCGAATCTATTGCAGCTCCCGGCATGGATGAGGAGACGTTCTTCGTTGGGTTCATCAGTGTCTGGCTCAGCTGGTTTGTCATCCCTATGCATCGCCGCTTTATGAGAGTTTCGGTCATCTATCCGGCTCACCGTATAGCTGAAGGAACGCGGCTGGCCGTTGGCATCCCGGCATTGGCGCATCTCCATCACGGGTTGAGCGCTGCAGCTAATACTTCCACCCCTGGCGTAGATGTGGTAAATTTTTCGCTTCACTACTTTACTTCTTGGATCGAAATGCACATCTTTGGTGCTTTCGCTACGCATCAAAGGCCCGCATTCTACGACGCCTATACCTTCCCGTGGCTTATGCGATTGGTGGATGCTTCTGCCGCTGACCCGACTCAATTTGGGGCTATTCGGGCGTTGATTTCTCCTTATGCTACTGCTGGCTGGTTGGTATTTAATGATCGGGTCTTATCTTCTTCCGCGGGTTCAGCCCAGCCGCTTTGGGACCGGTCAATAGATAACGCACCCTCTTTGAAGCCCCGGGAGGCCGCGCGCTTATACGCAATCAGACCGAGTTACCTGGTATTCCGTCAGGATAGCGCGTCCTTCTTCATGCGGTACAATCCGCATCGCTTTGCCCGGCAGTTTGGCTACGATCAGGGCGTTCCGTTTGAGGCTTTCATAGTCGCGCCGGTTCCTTCGCTCGAGGCCGTTCGAGATGCCACCCATCATTTTGTGAGGCTGAACACCGGTTCCCAGTTCATGATCCCCGATGGTGATTACATGCCCCGATGCGTAGGGTCGTTCACGGGCTGGTATCTCCATCGGGTCAACCCGATTATTATTGAGAAAAGAAAGGTACTTCTTGGCCACGGTGCCCCTACTCAGGTTCTGTCCATGGGAGCTATGCTGCGACCGCGCGCCCCGGTCCGCTTTCCTCTGAGGGATACCGGCACCGCGCTTATTCCGGGAGAGTCGGGAGTGGATCTTATCCCAACAGCTGGTATGCCCCTGGGTACTCGGTCGCGGAGTAAACGGGCTCCGGTAATAATGTCACCACCCGAGGCAGCACCGCCTCCCGCGGCATCGACAATGGCGGTGTCATCCTCGGTTGTGGCACCGGGTGAGGGTGACAGGGATGAGGTTGTTGAGGGTGTTGAGGGCGACGTGGGCCGACGCCGCACTAAGGTTCCGCGGGGAAGGAAGCGGTCGTCCTCGGCGACTGGCTCTGGGTCCAAGCGTCGAAGGAAGGTTGCTACTAACTTGCTCGACTCTTTAATAGAGTCTGAGCCCATTCTTGAGGATGAACCGTTGGCCCTGCAGGAATCAGATGCTGGACTACTTTTCCCGAGTTCGGCCGCCGAGGAAGTCGCACAGTTGGCTGAGGCCATACGGCGTTCTAAAGATGAGTCTCAGAACGCAAGGGTTCCCAAGAAAGCTTATCCTGCCGTAATCTTTTATGAAGACCCCTCATGGATCCGGCGGCGGTTTATTGGCCCTTTGGAGGAGTGGGGAGAAAGGGCGCTGAAGCAGGCCGCTTCGGAGGATGCTGCGGACGCGCTTTCCTTATGGACCGGCGGCCACGAGTCCACCCTCGAACCCCGGCGAGCCCGCCTCCTTGAGAAGGAGCATTGGCTTGAAGAAGCCATATTGAAGGCTTCCCTCAGCATTGGTATGTTTTTTTTATACTTCTTTGCGGTTTTTCAGATTGTTTATGCCCGTATATATGTATTCTTATTCTTGCGTGGATTGTGCAGAGTCCTCGGCGATGGGGGAGGTTCCTACGGGCTTGTTGAAGCTAAAGCCCGTTGACATTCCCGATGCAGCCTTGCTCGATATGGAGGGGTCTGACGAGGCTGTTCCTCTTGCCATAGAGCCTCCAGTGGCGGTTCCTGATCACGGAGCGCTTGCTCCTTTGGTAGAGGCTCCTTTGGGGGTTGCCGTCCCAATGACTCTTCCTGTGGGCGGCCCAGAGGCTGGAGGAGAGGTAGTCGGGACTACCCTCCCTTTGCTGGAGCCGGAGATCACGGCGGAGGCCGTTGAAGCCGCCATCCCCCCGATTCAGAATGGGAGAAGTGTTGAAGGTAACCTTCTACATTTTAAATTAGCAATCTTTCTGTTGTCTGAACTCTTTTGTTTTCCCAGAATTGCGCGGGCTGGCGGCCTCTATCGCTGATTTGTCTCCCCGGCAATCGTTTCAGCGTCTATTGGAGATGGCAGCTCTGCAGGCGATCTCCCCTCAACGCATCGTCCTCTCATATGGACAAGGTTAGTGTCGTTCGCTATTTCTTTTAGTATCGCTGTTATTTTGCGTATTGACATTGATGTTCTCTACAGTTTTGAAGGCCGATGACGAGGTTGAGGTCCTCGAAGGGCCAGGGGAACCTTCGGCTCCTACTTGCATGTCCGTGGGTAAGTGAAATTTCAATATAGTCCCACTTGTTCCTTTGCTTAAGAGTTTTACTGACATTTTTCAAATCTGAACAGCCTTGCCAGCCCCTATAGCGCTGGATTCACGCATCGCCATGCCGCCCGGCCCCTATGCTTTGCGAGCCTCAGAGCGCTTGGCCCAGTTAAGCCTTGTCACATTGTCGTCTTTGATCGAGGAGCTTCGTGTTGGAAGCGCAACCACAGCTGAAGCATTTGCCGCCGAAGCTAACGGTTCTCTTCCTTTTCTTGCCACCTACCATAGCGAAGAGGTGGTGCGAGTCTGGGTGGAGTTCTGTCGGCAGGTGGAGGCTTGCTTGCACGCCCTTGAGTGTTCCCGCCTTTCCTCGGAGGCCGTGGCTGCAAAGGCGGACTTGTGGGGGCTGATAGCGTGGTGTGCGGCAAACATGGCATCATGCGAGAAGAGGCTCGGCCGCAAATTCTCGGAAAGGGACCTGGACTCTAAAGCATTGAGCGTGCTTCAAACCAGCCTCATAGACAAAGCTAATAAAGCGTATGAACTCTGGCGGGTACTTCAAGAGTCTATCAGAGAGGTGGTGGATCTTGATAAAGCTGCCGTGTTCACTCGCGAAAGGGTCGAGGCTCACAAGGCTACTGAGGAAGAGCTCGATGGCCGGCTCGCCTTGTATCAGGCCCAGCAGGCTCAGGCGGAGGCCCGTCTTCTGGCGATCCTGAATCATGAAGCCGTGGCCCAGCAAAAGAAGGATGAGCTAGCAAAATTGCTAAATCGCCCGCCGGCTTGAAAACTTGTATCTTTTCCTTTCTTTTGTACATACTCCTGAATGAGAGTATTTTCTTTTTGTTCTTTCATTAATTGTATTTTGTATTCATTTTGGTTTATGAATAAAGACATATTTTTCTTCTCAATGGTGTGTCTCCTTTTTATTGAATGTGTTCTGTGGACAATTTATCTTGGTCTCTTTGCAGGGCAGCGATGGCTTAGGATTCAGGGTTAAGATCTGCCTCCTAAGACTTTTGAGCTTTACGAGCCGTGAGGGTCTCATAAAGAGTTTTTCTCCCTACAGATCGAGAGGATCCCGTAGGTGTAAGTTCTTCTTAAGAATCGTGAGGATTCTTAAGCGGGTTTTCCCTTGAGAGTCGTAAGGATCTCACAAGAAAGTTTTCTTCCTTACAGGTCGTGAGGACCCGCAAGTGCTGGGTGCGGTCGCCCTTATCCGTATTTCACGGGGTCAGGGGTTGGTTTGGGATGGTTTCCAGGGTATCATAGTTTAAAGACATTGCAATCAAGGTTAAGGACCTCATAGTCCGTGGGTTTAAGGACTCCACAGTCCAATGCTAGTTTTAAGACATCACGGTCAAGGTTAAGGACATCATAGTCCGTGGATTTAAGGACTCCACAGTCCAATGTTAGTTTTAAGACATCACGGTCAAGGTTAAGGACATCATAGTCCGTGGATTTAAGGACTCCACAGTCCAATGTTAGTTTTAAGACATCCCGGTCAAGGTTAAGGACATCATAGTCCGTGGATTTAAGGACTCCACAGTCCGATGTTAGTTTTAAGACATCCCGGTCAAGGTTAAGGACATCATAGTCCGTGGATTTAAGGACTCCACAGTCCGATGTTAGTTTTAAGACATCCCGGTCAAGGTTAAGGACATCATAGTCCGTGGATTTAAGGACTCCACAGTCCGATGTTATTTTTAAGACATCACGGTCAAGGTTAAGGACATCATAGTCCGTGGGTTTAAGGACTCCACAGTCCAATGTTAGTTTTAAGACATCACGGTCAAGGTTAAGGACATCATAGTCCGTGGGTTTAAGGACTCCACAGTCCAATGTTAGTTTTGAGACATCACGGTCAAGGTTAAGGACATCATAGTCCGTGGATTTAAGGACTCCACAGTCCAATGTTAGTTTTAAGACATCCCGGTTAAGGTCAAGGACATCATAGTCCGTGGATAAGGACTCCACAGTCCGATGTTAGTTTTAAGACATCACGGTCAAGGTTAAGGACATCATAGTCCGTGGGTTTAAGGACTCCACAGTCCAATGTGTGGTTACCGGGACCCATCACTTCTTTGAAGACGTTGAGGAATTACAATGAAAAATATCAAAGGAGTGAAGAGATGTACCCTTGAACCAAGGTCAAATCAGTCTAGAATCATGGTGGTTGATCGTTAGTTTTAAGACATTACGGTCGAGGTTAAGGACATCATAGTCCGTGGATTTTAAGGACTCCACAGTCCGATGTTTGCTCTGGATGCTTCACACGAGTTCACTGTCGTGTTCTGCGAGGACCAGGCTCTGCTCTGGACGTTTTCCGCGGGGTCAAAGAGTGACGTTATCCGCGTTCCACGTGACCAGGAATTTTGCTCTAGGTGCTTTCCACGGGTTCACTGCCGTGTTCGGCGAGGACTAGGCTCTACTCTGGACGTTTTCTACATGGTCAAAAAGTGACGTTATCCGCGTTCCACGTGACCAGGAATTTTGCTCTGGATGCTTCCCACGGGTTCACTGCCGTGTTCGGCGAGGACCAGGCTCCGCTCTGGATGCTTCACACGGGTTCACTGCTGTGCTCTGCGAGGACCAAGATCCGCTCTGGACGTTTTCCACGGGGTCAAAGAGTGACGTTATCCGCGTTCCACGTGACCAGGAATTTTTCTCTAGATGCTTCCCACGGGTTCACTGCCGTGTTCGGCGAGGACCAGGCTCCGCTCTGGATGCTTCACACGGGTTCACTGCCGTGCTCTGCGAGGACCAGGATCCGCTCTGGACGTTTTTCACGGGGTCAAAGAGTGACGTTATCCGCATTCCACGTGACCAAGAATTTTGCTCTGGATGCTTCCCACGGGTTCACTGCCGTGTTCGGCGAGGACCAGGATCCGCTCTGGATGCTTCACACGGGTTCACTGCCGTGCTCTGCGAGGACCAGGATCCGCTCTGGACGTTTTCCACGGGGTCAAAGAGTGACGTTATCCGCGTTCCACGTGACCAGGAATTTTTCTCTAGATGCTTCCCATGGGTTCATTGCCGTGTTCGGCGAGGACCAGGCTCCGCTCTGGATGCTTCACACGGGTTCACTGCCGTGCTCTGCGAGGACCAGGATCCGCTCTGGACGTTTTCCATAGGGTCAAAGAGTGACGTTATCCGCGTTCCACGTGACCAGGAATTTTTCACTAGATGCTTCATACGGGTTCACTGCCGTGTTCGGCAAGGACTAGGCTCCGCTCTGGATGCTTCACACGGGTTCACTGCCGTGCTCTGCGAGGACCAGGATCCGCTCTGGACGTTTTCCACGGGGTCAAAGAGTGACGTTATCCGCGTTCCACATGACCAGGAATTTTGCTCTGGATGTTTCCCACGGGTTCACTGCCGTGTTCGGCGAGGACCAGGCTCCGCTCTGGACGTTTTCCACTGGGTCAAAGAGTGACATTATCCGCGTTCCACGTAACCAGGAATTTTGCACTAGATGCTTCACACGGGTTCACTGCCGTGCTTGGAGAGGACTAGGCTCCGCTCTAGACGTTTTCCACGGGGTCAAAAAGTGACGTTATCCGCGTTTGACATGGCAGGAATTTTGCCGATTATATCCGCATTTCACGGAGTTGGGATTTGACTTTCGGTGATCTGTACACCGCCGAGTCATGGAACTGGGAGTTGCCACTGTTCCGCTTTGCTCGAGGTCGTATTTACCGCAATGAGACGAATGTTGAGACGATATTTAGGTTATTTGTGGCCCGTCGAGATCTGGCTTCCTCTTATGATGAAACCTGGGGGGGGGGTATGATCCCTTCTTTGTTTGCGCTCCTAGATTGTATACAGGGATTGATGTAACATCATCTGTAGGGCATAAATTTAATTTTTATTCCGCGATGCTCTATCATTTCAGCTTTTATATCACGAAGGTCGCGATTGCCCCATCATTTCGGCTATTTTTCGCGGTGCCCAATCATTTCGGCTATTTATTTTATTTTTTACTCGCTGCTTTTTATTGTGAGTTGCCCAATCATTTTGGCTATTCTTCATGCATACATTTTTACTTGCTGATTTTGTCGCAAGTTGCCCCATCATTTCGGCTGTTTCGTATGCATGTGTGGCTTGCTGGGTTTTCACAGCAAGCTTGGATTTATACACCGATTTCGGCATCAGCACCGCTACAACTGGGATGTTGCCAGGAGCGAATCATCATTTTCCGTTGTCGACGTTGAACAAAGGTGGCTTAGTAAACAGGGTTAAGGGTCCTGTCGACTAAGGCTTTTGACTTCATGAGCCGTAAGGGTCTCACAAAGGTATTTCTCCCTACAAGTCGTGAGGATTTTGTAGGTGTGTTTTCTCCTTAGGAATCGTGAGGATTCCTAAGTACATGTTCTCTTGTAAGTCGTAAGGATCTTACAAAAGGGTTTTCTCCTTATAAGTCGAGAGGACTTACAAGGGTTGTTTACTATATGAACATATCCCTAGTCAGGTATGGGACTTGGTTAGGGAAATGTTTATTCGCGCCCGTAGATTGTATACAAGGGTCAGTATTGAGCCACTTGTAGGGCAATATCGAAGATTGTGGGGGGTTTGCTTAAGAACAGGTTCAAGTTTCTGTAACTTAAGACTTTCAAATCTTATGAGCCGTGAGGGTCCCATAAGAGAGTTTTCCTTACGAGTCGTGAGGATCTCGCAAGTGTAATTTCTCCTTAGGAATTGTGAGGACTCCTAAGTGTGTTGCTCCCTTGTGAGTCGTAAGGATCTCACGCGGGTGGTTTCTCCTTACAAGGTCGTGAGTACCCTGCAAGTGTCCTTTAACGAGGTTGCGCCCTTTCGGGTTTTCACAAACACTCGCCGGTAGTCCTGCTGTTTTTACTCACGGAGCCCTTTCGGGTTTTCATCCGTGCCCATTTCGCTTATGGACATACCGTTTTTATTTTTATTATTATTTTTAATATTTTTTTGTATCGGCTTTGAGATGCTGCAATCCACCGTAGTTTATTGACATCTCAGTCAACAGCTAGTTTTAGGACATAGTGGTCCATTGTTAGTTTAAGGACGTTTCGGTCCGTTGTTAGTTTAAGGACATTTCGGTCCGCTGTTAGTTTAAGGACATTTCGGTCCGTTGTTAGTTTAAGAACATTTCGTTCCGCTGTTAGTTTAAGAACGTTTCGGTCCGTTGTTAGTTTAAGGACGTTTCGGTCCGTTGTTAGTTTAAGGACGTTTCGGTCCGTTCAGGAGAAGGCCGGCTACCGCTTATAGAGTTTGAGCTTAGAAAGATAGCGAGTGGACATAGTCGTCGTCATCTATCATTGACCTAGGCTGTGGCTCATTAAACGTAGTATTTCTTCAGGAAGCGACCGTTTATTTGCCTGAAAGGCCTTTCACCGTGCATATCCATGAGTAGATAGGCTCCACCCTGGTAGACCTTGTCTATTATGTACGGGCCTTCATAGTTCGGCTCGAATTTTCCCCGCTTGGCGCGATTGAGGATCATAGGTCTTTTGACCACTAGCACGAGTTCGCCTTGGCGGAATGTCCTCGGCCTGGTCAATCTTTCATATGAGCGCGTCATCTTTGCTTTATAAGCCTCCAGATTTTGTTGCGCTATGAGCCGGGTTTCATCAAGGGCGTCAAGCTCCTCAAGCCGAAGGTGAGCATTTTCTTCGTCCGTCAGCTCGTAGTGGACTGCCACTCGTAGAGAAGGTAGCTCTATCTCGATGGGGAGTACCGCTTCTGTACCGAATACCAACGCGTACGGCGTTGTGTTCGTGGCCGTATTGAACGTAGTTCGATACGCCCAGAGAGCTTCTTGTAATCTCTCGTTCCAGTCCTTCTTATTTCGGGACACCGTCTTCTTTACGATCTTCGTCAAGGTCTTGTTGAAAGCCTCAGCTAGACCGTTAGCTCGCGGGTTATAAACTGAGGAATATCTCCAGTCTATATTGTGTTGTTGTACGAAGCAGCTAATCTTGTGGCTTCTATAGGCTGGCCCGTTATCGGAAATGATTCGTCTCGGAGTTCCGAACCGATAAATGACGTGCGTCTTGAAGAAATGGAGGATATTTTTCGTCTTCACTTCCCTCAGCGGTACTGCTTCTGCCCATTTGGAGAAGTAATCAGTGGTCGCTAGGATGAAACGATGTCCCCTGGACGATGCTGGTTCGATGGGGCCGATTATGTCAGTCCCCCACATTTCGAACGGCCAGCTAGCCACCGTTGGATGTAGTGGACTTGGATGCTGGTGGATGAAGTCCCCATGAATCTGGCACGAGTGGCATTGCTTCGCATACTCGAGGCAGTCCTGGATCATCGTGGGCCAATAATAACCCATTCGTTTGATCTTCAACTTCATCTTCGGGCCTTCTTGGTGAGAACCGCAGAGCCCGTCGTGAACTTCCTGAACGATTCTTTTCGCCTCCTCAGGTCCCAGACATCTCAACCACAGAGAATCAAACGACCTCTTGTACAGAGTATCATTGACGAAGGCGAAAAACAGAGCTCGTTTCATAAGCTGATGTCTTGAGGATGCATCTTCAGGTGTTCGACGGGATTTGAAGTAGTCTATGAAGACTTCTCTCCAATCCTCAGCCTTTTCCTGGTCTTTTATCTGCATAGCCATTTACTCAGTCATTCCCTTTTCTTCGGATGATTCCGAAGACATTTCTGATGGGGAAAGCACCCGACGACTTTGTACAACGATCCTCACATCATCGAGGTTCTCGTCAGCCAGTTCTTTAGCGAGCTTAGCCAATGCATCCGCTTTGCTATTTTCTGCGCGCGGTATGTTTTCCAAAGTGTAGGAAGGAATTTGGGTCAACAATTGCTGTACTCTCTCGCCATATTTGACCAGTTCGGGTTTACACGTTTGGTAGTCGCCATTCACTTGGCTAACGACCAGTTGGGAGTTTCCATATATGAGGAGGTTTCCAATTCCTATGTCTATGGAGATCTCGAGACCTGCTATCAAAGCTTCGTTTAGGCTTCATTGTTCGTCCTTGGCTCTGTCAAGGAGAAGGCGAATCGCATTATCCCTCCTTGTAGGGTTATGAAGATAAGGCCTACCCCTGATTTGATTATAGGGGTGCTTTGTTTGCACTTTTTTACGGAAGACGCTCCATCAAAATAAAGTTCCTACCGGTTACCACCACCGTTGATCGCATCAAACGCGTGTTCGTCTGGCAGTTCGCAATTCAAAGGGGAATCGGCCGGTATCGGATGTTCAGCGAGGAAGTCAGCGATGGCCTGGCCTTTGACTGCTTTAAGAGGTTGATAAGTTATCGAGAACTCCATCAAGAGCAAGGCCCATTTAGCGAGCCGACCTGTCATTATGGCCTTTGACATCAAATATTTGAGAGGGTGAACCTTCGATATGAGACGGACTTCATGCACCAACGCATAGTGCCTGAGCTTTGTTATCGCAAAGATCAGCGCCAGGCAGTGTTTTTCAATGGGGGAATAGTTGCCTTCTGCCCCCAGTAGAACCCGACTCAAGTAATAGAGAGCTCTTTCTTTCCCTTGGTCGTTCTCTTGTGCCCATAATGCACCTAAGGAACCTTCGAGGGCAGTTGTATAAAGAATAAGAGGTTTTCCTTTGACTGGAGCAGCTAACACCGGCGGGTTCTGCAGGTACTACTTGATCTCGTCCAGTGCGCCTTGGCATTTGTGATCCCAGACGAACGGGGTTCCCTTCTTCATCAGGTGACTGTAAGGGTGGCACTTTCCTGAAAGGTTGGCTATGAATCGCCGGATGTACGCGAGCTTCCCTTGGAGAGACCACAATTGTTTGAGAGTCCTTGGCGGTGGCATTTCCATGATCGCTTTGATCTTCGACGGATCTATCTCGATACCCCGGTGCCGGACAATGAACCATAGGAACTTGCCTGAGGATACCCCGTATCAAGGATCTTCGACGGATCTATCTCGATAATGAACTCTCCATTGGCGGTGGCATTTCCATGATCGCTTTGATCTTCGACGGATCTATCTCGATATCCTTGATTGCGGGATCTAGTTTTGATACGGGGTCAGCGTTTTCTGACAGGGCATCCTCTTCTCCATCGAAGTTATATATGGCGTAGCTACCGTGGACTCGTTCCCGTTTCCCGGATCTCACATATCCAAGCCTAAGCGTTTCCATTCTTCCGTTGGGCAACTTGCGCGGAGTCCCAGGGACATCCCAAATCCTCTTGTAGAACCGAGCTTGTCGAATAGTCTGTTTTAAGGGTACCCCTTGGCGCTTCAATAGCCTTTTTAGTCCATTCGTATAATATCTGGGCAAACGGATGGGTTGGAGCCTGTCAAGTGTAGAATCCGCGCCGTGCCAGATTTCTTTCTCCGCTCTTGTTTCCGTGGATCGGTAGAATAGGATCGCCTTTTCACCTTTTCGTTTGGGAGGGACGTAAAATGTCTGCAGGTCTTGCACATTGTAAGCTTCAAGCGCGTCAAGATCTTTATAGTGCTCCCGTGGAATCATGGTAATTTGCAAACTCTGATCATCGCCAGGGGATTCTTGTATGGACGGCCGACTGGAGAACACAACATTAACCTCATCTTCCGAGTCACTTCCGAAGATCAATATGGGGGCGGACGGTCCCGGGTTGCTGCGTCGAGACGGCCCAGCATAAACTATCTCTTCTTCTTCTTCTTCGGTATCACCCCCGAAAATAGGAATGGTGGCGACAGCTTTGTTCTCCGGTTTGCGACACTTCTCTGTGTCCTCGAAATCTGGCAAAAAGTATTTTGCATCTTCGTATTTGTGGACTTCGTTCATGGAGAACGGGTTCAGCTCACCTGTTACGGTATACTCGAGACCATTTTTGAAATACTTCATACACTGATGTTGCGTAGAAGGGATGATGTTGTACTCGTGTAACCAGGGATGGCCGAGTAGAGCATTGTAGCAGGTCTTGGCGTCAATGACGTGAAATTTGATGTCCGTGACGAGCAGTCCGAAGCGTAATGTTAGTATCACAGATCCGAGAGTTCGTGATGATTGGGAGTCGAAACCTGAGATGGTAATTTTATCACGAGCGAGGTGCTGAATGCTCATGCAGATTTCCTGTAAGTCCACGTTGCTCATCCAGGTTCTTACGGGGAGGCGGAAACGACGAAAAACAATAATTTGGCGCAAGGCGACATGGACTTAGAGCACGGATCTTTGCTAAACTAGAAACTAGTAAACTACAAGAGGCTATAACTACTATGCTTGTAGAAAATATACCTCACGGAACCGGTCCTTCGGGTCTTCATTCCGCTGTCCCACTCGTCCATCCAAGCTCCAAGCGTCGATCCGGACCTTGGGCACCTCCGCGGCCTTCTTGAGTCGAAGACGATCCACCCGAGAGATGTACACTAAGCTCCGCCTCAAGCCGAGGCAACTAGGGCAAAGTGATTGCTAGTCAAGAAGCCCTAGAATGTATAGAGGAGATGTATGGATGTATTTGTCTTTGTGGGATCTTTTTCTTTCAACACATGAAATCAAAAGAAGAGATCAAGAGGAGGAAGAAGAAGGAGAAAGGTTAGCAACCATGGAGCTTCTCATTTCAAGAGAGAGAATGAGAATGAACAAATGAAAAGCTTAACCAAGAGAAAACACAACCATGTTGCAATAATGCAAAAAACACTATCATTACTAATCCCATCAAGATAAAGTTGATGGCTACAAATGACATGACCATTATCATAACAAAAATGAAAAAGAAAACCAAAGAATACTTTAGACCTTTTAAGAAGATCTTAGTCAACTTTGGTCAAACGGTCAACAAAGTCAAGATGGTCAATGTAATTAGCCATAACATAATTATCAATAAAAGGATTAGTAAATAATGTTTCCGGCTCATAATGGTTTTGATCGAACCAACTGTCAAAACCCTAATGAGGCACCTCCTCCTTCTCCACTCCACAAATCTGTGCATACACACCTGCATCCGCATTCCGTAGAATGCGAATGCACAGAAGACAAAACAAATCCATCTGTGCAATACTAGGATCTGGCTCAAACCAAATCCCACTAGTATTTCCTGCCCGAACAACATACGCACACAAGTGCACGTAAGTGATCGTAGCCCTGCCGTAAAACCATACGGCCTCTACACGTTTCGCTCAATGCAGGGAAACTCCCTGTGTGGGACTCTAAAGACTCGACACTACGCTGGCAGTGGGTTTAACCACAGACCGCAAGCGGCACTAGCTGTACGTAACGGTCCCCAGGTAGATGTCGATAAGAAGGCCGATGAGGTAAACCCATCCGGACTCCTACTGAGCCTGTATGTGACAATCTCCGTACAGTCCGGTCTGTCCGTCTGATACATCGCATGGCGGGCCTAGGGGGGCAGTAAACGTCAGTCCCCTAATAGCGGTACAAGTCGTGTCGGAGTGAAGCCCAGAACACCCTGAGATAACACTGGAAACCTACCAGTATATCTCGCTTGCCCTGGTCAGGGACTACTTGTGTAATGGCTCTCCTAGACACAGCGCGATGTCAACCCCCAATACCGGGAGAGACGAATCCTGTCTAACCGTCACTGCCTCCAAGTGCTTCGGGACTGCACCCAACTACTACCTGTTTGCACGACTCCTTTGAGCCATGGTAGGGTAGTAATCTAAGTACAGTGGGAACACACTCGAGGCGAAGTGACAGTGTCAAGTCTGCGGACTAAGCTGTACTCATGTCACCTGGGAACTGATAACTGACGATAGGTATAATACCAACCAACAGTTCCCGACGAGTCCTGTCCAGTGTACTCGTAACCTAACGAGCACCCGCATACTATCTCAAGTACGACGTACTGACGGCTGTGGGACAGACCGTCTCCCCCGCTGGGATGAGAAGCGCATACGCTAGTCTACTCCGGAGTATCGATGCCCTGTCTCGATAGTCCTACGATTAGGGACCTGTATAAGGATGTGCTTATGGATTACCCGGCCCCACGAGTGTGAGCGCCATCACAACGTTGGTAATCAAGCAAAGATCCTAAGGGCTCTACTAATATGTATATAAGCAATATGCTAAAAGAAACACATGCACATATTAAAGTAGAGACAAACCAAGTAGCATACTACCATTTTGGGCAAGATTGTCTATACAACTGTGAATATCCCAAGCTTCCATCAAGTAATATACAAGCTAATATGATACAGTAATGGCCTCTAGGGCATATACACTAACAATCTCCCACTTGCACTAAGGCCATGTACTGGCGTATCGAAGTCCTATCATCTCGATCAACAGCTCGAACTGAGTCTGGGGTAGGGCCTTCGTGAGTGGATCTGCAGTGTTGTTCTCCGTATTTACTCTCTTCACCTCTATCTCTCGGCGATCTACGATCTCCCTGATCAGGTGGTACCGCCTCAAAATGTGCCTGGACTTCTGATAGGACCTGGGTTCCTTCGCTAAAGCTATAGCTCCGTTGTTGTCGCAATACAGCGGTATTGGATCAACAATGGTAGGAACCACCTGAAGCTCCGTGAGGAACTTCTTCATTCAGACAGCTTCCTTTGCGGCATCGCAAGCAGCTATGTACTCCGCTTCCATAGTTGAGTCTGCAACGGTCTCCTGCTTGGAACTCTTCCAGCAAACCGCCCCTCCATTGAGGGTAAAGACATAACCCGACATGGACTTAGAGTCATCCTTGTCACTCTGGAAGCTGGTGTCAGCAAAGGCCTCGAGCTGGAGGTCTTTTCCGCCATACACCAAGAACATCTCCTTAGTCCTTCTCAGGTACTTGAGAATGTTCTTTACCGCTATCCAGTGTTTCTCCCCTGGGTTCGACTGATACCGGCTTACAACGCTCAATGCGTATGCTACATCTGGTCTGGTACATAACATCGCATACATTATAGAGCCCACCGCAGAAGCGTAGGGTATAATAGACATGCGATCCCTTTCCAAATCAGTCTTGGGAGACATCTCTTTGGAGAGGGTGATCCCGTGACAAGCCGGTAAATTACCGCGCTTGGAATCTTCCATACTGAATCTTTTCAGTATGGTGTCGATGTACCTTGACTGTGAAAGTCCCAACATCCTCTTAGATCTATCACGATAGATCTGGATCCCCAGAATGTAGTTGGCATCGCCCAGGTCTTTCATGGAGAACCTCTGCGACAAGAATCCTTTGACTGACTGTAGCATAGGAATATCATTTCCTATTAGGAGAATGTCATCCACGTACAAGACGAGGAATACTACAGTTCTCCCTACAATCTTACTATAAATGCATGGTTCATCTGGATTTTTGATAAAGTCGAATTCTTTGACAGTATCATCAAAGCAGATGTTCCAACTCCGCGATGCCTGCTTAAGTCCATAGATGGACTTTAGCAACTTGCACACTCTACCGCTGCTCCCACTCTGAATGAATCCCTCCGGCTGATCCATATAGACGCACTCTTCCAAATTTCCATTTAGGAAAGCCGTCTTTACGTCCATCTGCCAGATTTCATAATCGTGGAAGGCAGCAATGGCAAGAAGGATCCGAATGGATTTCAGCATAGCCACTGGAGAAAAGGTCTCGTCATAGTCCAAACCAGGTCTTTAACGAAAACCCTTTGCAACAAGTCTAGCTTTATAGGTCTCAACCTGCCCATCTACACCAATCTTCTTTCTGAAGATCCATTTGTAGCCTACGGGTTTTACCCCTTCTGGAGCAAAGTCCAAAGTCCAAACTTTGTTGGTGTACATAGACTCCATCTCGGCCCGCATTGCATCCAGCCATTTTACCGAGTCGCCGCTCTGGATGGCTTGCTGGAAGCTAGTAGGCTCACCATAATCCATGGTGCAATCCTCTCTATCCCCGTCTATGAGAAAACCGTAGTATCTCTCGGGTGGATGAGACTGCCTACTACTCCTGCGGAGTGGCGCTGGGATGTCCTGTTCTTTCGAACCCTCTGGTTCTACTAAGCTTTCAGTAATAGCTTGTGGTTCTGGAATTTCTTCCAGTTCTATTGCGCTCCCACTTATCTGGTTTTCCAAAAACTCAGTTTCCAAGAAGCGGGCATGACGAGAAACAAAAACCTTTTGTTCCTCTTCGCAATAGAAAAGATACCCCTTGGAGCTCTTTGGGTATCCCACAAACTTACACTGTACTGAACGTACCTCGAGCTTGTCCGCATGGTGCTTTTTTACAAAAGCTGGACATCCCCATGTCACGACCCAAGAATGGCCCGTGACGGCCCTAATACTACGCAACGCCTAAAGACGCAACATAGTAAAAGAAAGCCAAAACCCAGAAATCTAAACCATAAAAAATACGGAAAAGATAAAATAAGTTTTGAAACATTTGAAATCGCAACCCAAATTCTTTAAAAAGTCTTACTTTATTTCTTTAAAGTTTTAGCAACACCCATTTGTAGAAACCAGCCACAATGAATACAACAGAAAACAATAATAGTAGAGATAGAAGCTGTATATACATAAGATCTCAAATCCACAATAATACATGCTAACGTCCTCACCAAGTCTCTATGTCAATAATACAATGGTAGATGGAGAGAGAGTACAATATGAAATACAGATAACCGTCTGACCCACCTAAGCAAAATGGTACTGTGAGCTGATGCGGTATCTGTAGCAAAAGATGGTAGCTGGATAGCTGGATAGAGGAATAGCCTGCCTCGACTACTCTGGGGAACAACCTGAAACACCTGTGGCACAACGGGGGTGAGTTGCCAACTCGTGAATAGTATAAAACATATGCAGGTAATCGCAGGAATGCACGTACAACATGAATCTAAGATATGCGATTACAGTAGTAATGATATGTCATGCAATGCTGGAATAAAGAGAGTACACTAGCAGGTACAATCAATAAGTGAAGCGATAGTAACATGACAATAGTATGCAATGACTATGCAATAGAGATATGAGAAAGCGAAATATGCAACTATCATAAGGGTACACCACAAGTACTACCAATATATGAATCTGTGCATATGGTAGGTAAGGGTGAGGTATAGGGTGGAATATGTCATTTCCCACGGAAACCTGACGTCGTGGCAGGATCACAATCCATCAAGATATTCCAATCCCAAATCCTCCAACCAGGCCCCACACTGGGCACTCACATCAATAAGTCTCACATCTCCTCAATGTACAATGTCGAGTAATCTCCTATATCCCGAATGTACAAGTCACCAATCACATAGGTATATCCAATGTCCAAGTCCCAATGAATTACCTAGTATCCCAAGTCCAATCTCAAGTAAGTTTCTAGCATCCTAAAGGTGAATATATGTACAGAAATAAATATGATGGGGGCAATACACATATATTAGCGTCCCATTCCACTAATATTGGTGTAAGGGTATATATAACAACGGCTAAGTCCCCTGTTATATATACAAAAAGGGGTTAAAGAAATATCATGAAACCGTGTGCCAAGCATCGGCACAGAAATCCTCGTATATGGGGCTCCGTCAGTCCGGACAGCCCACGGGGTCCGTCTGCAGTGTCGGTCCTCGGCCTCGACAGTACAGGTCATCCCGCATCCATCTCTCTACTCTGGCCAGTAGCCTCCAGACAACTGCCAGGTCCAAACAATCACCGGTAGGTACTCGCCCGCCTCCAGGCTCAATCGGCAAACCCATCGATCTTCTTGCCGAGGGGAACCATACCGGGCCCCGCCATGTACTCTCATACGGCAACCACACCTCGTATGGAGTAGGTAATCAGCACCGATAAAACTCATGGGGGACGCTCGAAATATCATATCAAGGAAACCGGGTTGTTACATGTATGCATAATTTCATGAACTCCCGCGGTTCCCAAATCCCGAAAACATCATATAAAATCCAGATAAACAATGCATAAACACAGGAATAATGTATGCGATAAATCTGAATGCGAGCAGGTAAACACAAGTATATAGTTGAACCAGATGTATGCGAAATCATGATAAGGTACAGCTAAGTAACATCAGTAAATGTAAATATGCGACAACAACTGAATATGTATCTAACATACAGGTGTAGCAAGGTATAGGTATCTACCTATAGGAACTGATGTCGTATACCCCCCTGGGTATAGTAACATATGTAGGAAATCCCTCCCGGTATAGGTAAACTATGTAGGAGGTATACCTGTAGCTGTATCTCAAAGTGAAAATATACCTATCACTAAAGGTATGATACACTATAGGTATACCGATAAGCTAGATGTCAAGTGTGGCAAGCAACGGTAGCTATAAGGGGTAGTGTGTGACGTGGCAATTATTGACGGTGTGTGTGTAGCATGCAATCCGTGCTCGTGCAACATGAACCGTCAATAATGTGTGCAGTGTCCTACGGCTGCTAGTCACAGTATATAGCTATATCTAGGAAATGCAGTAAATGCGCAATTCTACAATGACGTAGAATGTGCGACAGATAGTTGAATCCTAGCCCAGACGCATAACGCCATGCGGGCGATTCCCCTGTAGATGTTATATCTACTCACCTAAACTCCACGCTGGGTGAATCATATCATCTGCTCCCCCTGTAGCCGTGTCCGTAGCTCCTATCTGCAAACCTGCAAATACGACATGAATATCACATATAAGCTAAATATCCCGCGAAACGCGATATCGAATCGAAACGAGAAACTCGCGTCGCGAACTAAGCGCGCGTGGCACGATACGCTGAATCGTGTGTGTACGCGTCTAGAAACCATCGCGACATGCCGCGATACGCTGGATCACAGAACCCACTCACGTATCGCGCGTATCGCGCAAACACAAATAACACCAAAACGACATATAGTCCCAGATTTTCCTACAGGCAAGATATTACAAAACTAGACATACCAAAGACCTAGACAACCCAGAATAAAGCTCCACACAAAACCTCAACACCCAATTCCTCTTCCTGGCCGCAAATTGCGGCCAGAATGGAGAAATTGGCGGCCAGACAAAGGGGGTAGGGGCTTGTGTTCTGTTGGTGGTGTCCATACCTAGTGAGCATGTCCCAGTCTTCTCAATTTCACTCTGTAAGGTCCGGGTCTATAGCAGATTCCAAATGTCACAAAAATCTCTTTAAAACACCAATTTAGCACAATATGGAAACCTATGGTATTTTAGTGTAATCTGGCTATTCCACAGTTGAAGTGGCCCTATTAGCACTTAAATATACTAGGTTAGCTAACACAATCATCAATTTGTCATTATAACTCACACTTCACCAAAGCTAGCACTAATTAGCTAATTTAACACTAACCGACATCAATTATCACATAAGCTAGCAAACCAAGCTAACTAGGGAAACAGGTTAGGAAGTATACCTCATACCTGACCCTAGGGAACTGCAGTGAGGTGAAGAAGTGAAGGGGAGGGGCTGCACTTGGTGCTTGCTGCTGCTGCTGCTGCCTCTACTGCTTCTGCTGCTGCTCCTTGCTGCTGCTTCTACTATTGCTGTTGCTGGGGCAGCTGCTGCTGTTGCTAAAGGTGATGATGATGATGTTGTCGTAGCTGATGTTGTTGTTGTGTTGTTGTTGATGTGTTGTTGCTGCTCCTGCTGCTGATCCTCTTGCTGATGCTGCTGATGCTTGCTACTTCTTCTGCTGCTGCTGGGGCTGAGTGTGTGTGTGTGTGTTGTGAGAGAGATAATGAGAGAAAGAAAAGAAATGAGGTAAAGAATGAGCACACACCCAAGACCCCTTTCTCACTCTCTCTTTCCTCATCAAAGAGGCATGGCTCACCATGTAGCCCATGCTCCCTCTCTCTCTCCAAAGTCAACAAGAGGTCAAACCAATTATAAAACATTTCCTAAATTCAACCATAACACTAATTCAAACTAAAACCCTTTTAAAACTATCATGACACCTAATCACATATTAAAACTAGATTAGAGAAATTGCTAGTTAACCATGGTTGCTAATCATGGTTAAATACCAAAAACAAGCCTAGTTAACATGCACATGTGTGTGTGTGCCTAACAAAAATCCAATAAAATACACAATAATTAGGATAAAATATTTAAAAACCAATTTGGTAAACTTTTTATTAAAAACTATATTTTAAAATATAATTAGCTACAAAACACATTCTAAGGTGTTACACCCCATGTCTTAATGTGATTAAGATAGGGTTTCTTCCCACACCACATCTGATATGGTGTAGTAGGCACAGTCTTAGTTGGAACTCGGTTCAAAAGGTATGCAGCTGATTCTAGTGCATAACCCCAGAAGGATCGCGGCAACTCAGCCTTACTCATCATGGAACGAACCATATCCAATAGGGTTCGATTCCTCCTTTCCGATACACCGTTGTATTGTGGTGTGTATGGAGGAGTAAGCTGAGAGAGAATTCCATTCTCTTTTAAGAAGCCCAGAAACTCGGCACTCAAGTATTCACTACCTCGATCAGATCTCAGTGTCTTGATACTTTTGCCTGTTTGTTTTTCAACTTCATTCTTGTATTCCTGAAATTTCTCAAAGGCCTCGGATTTGTGCTTCATTAAGAAGACATATCCATACCTAGAGAAATCGTCTGAGAAAGTAATGAAGTATGAATAACCACTTCGCGCATGTGTAGACATTGGACCACACACGTCACTGTGTATGAGTCCCAAGAGCGAGCTCGCTCTTTCTCCATGTCCAGTGAACGGAGTCTTTGTCATCTTTCCCATGAGACAAGATTCACAAGTGGCATAAGACTGGTACTCGAACGGATCCAAGTATCCTTCTTTATGTAACTTTGTCAACCGTGTCTCATTAATGTGACCCAGTCTACAATGCCATAAGAAAGCCTGATTTAATTCCGGAGACTTTCTTTTAAGTGTGTTCTGGACACTGAAGACCTGAGCTTGATTCAAAACGTATATACCGTATTTCAATGTACCTGACCCAATCAGTACTTGATTTAGGTAGATGTTTACTACATCGCTTACAAAAGTAAAATCATACCCTTCCTTAGAAAGTAAGGATACAGATATGATGTTACAAGTCGCACCTGGTACATAAAAACAGTCACGCAGAATCAATATCTGCCCAGTTGTCAGTCCTAGATGATATTCCCCTACGGATACAGCATACATGCTCATTCCGTTAGCAACCCTGAGAGTCATATCACTTTTCCTGATAACCCTACGGTTTCTCAAAGCCTGTAACGAATTACAGATATGAGATCCTGATCCGGTATCCAATACCCAGGAAGTAGGGTTAACTGACATACAGTTCTCTATTACAAACACACCCGAAGCCGAAGCCACAACATGCTTCGAATTCTGGCTACTGGCTTTGCAAGCCCTGCAATCCTTCTGCCCATGTTCATTCCCGTAACAATAGGAACATCCCTCTTTTACTGCATCCATTCCTGAAACTTCTGCCTTTCCCTTTCTTTCTACTTCCCTGGTTTCCTTCAGGGTAGTAGGTAGAGACTGTTGATCTAAGTCAGCATCTGACCCGTTCTTCAACGTGGTATTCAGGTCCGAGAGCTCAAAAGAGCTGGTCTCTGTAAGGACGTTTCCCCTTACAGATGACCCGATAGCCAACCTCGCTGGAAGCAATTCGTTCGAGGTCTCATATCTTGCGATACGAGATTGCTCTCCATATAAAACTTTGTCATGGAGGAAGATGGAAGCTGAGTCCATCTTCTCGTGCTGCCTCTGGTATAAACCATCAACTGAGGCTAACACGAGGCACTTGGCTTTCGCAGAGTTCCTTTCCGATGTCTCGTGGATATGAATATCCGTGACAGGGGAAACTGGACCTGAGACGGCAGGGGTTGGATCAGTCAAGAGGTGTCCCAGCTTGTCATGGGCAATGGACATCTGGACAGACCTTTGCCATTCATAACAGTCAGATTCAGTCATTTTATTATCTAGATGTAACCTAGGTGCGATCACTGGGTCGCTGCAATTAAGAGAGAGAGAAGAAAACACTTAGCATGATGCTCTTGCAAGTTTAGATTGGTTTTTAATTTATCTAAACAGGATGGCTCCCACTGTCTCTCGAATCCCTCCTCAAACCATAAAGGAAGAATTAGTCAGGATCAATCTCACCGTACAATACTTGCTTAACCGTTCAGCCAGGCCTGTGTTGGTACTTCGAGGGAGGTTTTCCAACGCTTTCGCGAAGTTCCTTAATTAAGTAACCTCTTTTCCCTGTGGGCGTAGCCCCGCTAACACCTTTCTAGACACCTACTTGGTTTATAGCATTGATCGTTAAGTGAGAGATTTCCTGAGGAGTAGGATATACTCACAGTAGGATCGGGATCCAAATATCATCGCGTGATAAAACCGAAGGAATCCTACCAGAATCATCACACTCCAAATGGTATGCAGCGCTAGCAAGTTTCAGTACTTATGAAACTCCCGATGTGGATTTTTTCCCCATGCTCTTATGACCTTGACTTTGGCCAACAAATCATAAGTCACATGTCAAGTTCTACCCGTCATTATCCAGGTTAATTTGAACCCACCCGTACATACCCTTGACTTTGGCCAACAAGGCAATACGACTGTCCCAAACCAACACATCTATCTATGCTACATATGAATACCCAATAGCTACCAAACACTGTGCCTTGACTTTGGCCAACAAACACAGCTTGAATACTATTGACTATCCATACGAAACGACGGAGGGCTACGGATGGTTTTGGCGAAACCGTGAACGTAGTGAACTTGATATAATTGATGGAACGAGATAGCTTTTAAAAAGGAGCGGTTCAAGCTCCGTGTTTAAAATGCTGGTTTTTGAAAAGAACCGAGTGGTTTTCAAAGTGTTCCAACGACTTTTACTTGGTTTATTTTCTTGCATTAGTTCTTTTAATGCGTCCCATCATTTAAACCTACCATTCCAGAAAACAACCAAAATATGGTGTACGCTTATGCCATCCGCATTCGCCACGGGGCCCCGTCATCACCCGTTAGGTTACTTAACTAACGACAGAGCGGGGGCTGGACTAGCGCGGATGCAAAACATAAGCAACACCTAAATAGTTAATATATATAGCAATGATAGACATTACAGATCACAGATGAACACTTTGGATATACTAGGAATCCGCGATTCGTTCGAGCCTGCAACGAAAAACGGATTACACGGTCGCGATGAATAGCCAAACCCCACCTTAGACCCCTACGGGTGCGGCAAACTACCCGCCAAGTACCCGAAGCGTAGCAACCTCCCTCAACACCGTGAGTAGGCCACTCGACACTTCGAGATACCCGGTAGTTTGTGTACCCCACCTTGGGTCTATCCTAGGAGCAAAAACAGTAAAAAGAAATAATACAATGACGGCTACAACCCCGACCCGGTTGTGCGGCTAAACAAATAATATTACATCAATTTACAAATTTTACAATGAATGAAAGAAAAAGAAACTCTCATCTCACACCCATTCCCGGCTATTCATCCGCGACAATCCACCGAGTTCATATACACAAACCATCAACATTACAGATCATAGATATGTATAACCCCCACTAATCGACGTATAGCGATTAGCGGACGTTCAATACATATATCACATCACAGATAATATCCATTAGCCAAAGTGTACAGAATACCGATCAAAATACGGATTTTTAACCACCCTAAAAGTCAATTTGCTCTCTGGAAAATCTGGGTAGAAAAAACATGTATTAAAAATCCCAAAACATCCAAACTAAAACACTGCACAAAACCCGATCCAGTGACGAGTCAAAACCGCGGCGGAACCGCGGCAATGAGCATGTCATTGCCGCGGAACCGCGGCCGTTTGATCGATTCACTGGCTCGTTTTTCTGCAGTGTTTTCACAAAACCCTGAGACGATTTTTCATATATTTTAAATCACTTTTTGAGCAGTATAAAAATCGACAGAAACTAGAGGTTTTTGCGGATGTGTTTTGCGACTTTTTTCCGATCGATGTTTTAAACACTTTGCTAACTTACTAGTTTATATTTAGCTAGGCTCTGATACTACTGTAAGTCAACGTTGCTCATCCCGGTTCTTACGGGGAGGCGGAAACGACGAAAAACAATAATTTGGCGCAAGGCGACATGGACTTAGAGCACGGATCTTTGCTAAACTAGAAACTAGTAAACTACAAGAGGCTATAACTACTATGCTTGTAAAAAATATACCTCACGGAACCGGTCCTTCGGGTCTTCATTCCGCTGTCCCACTCGTCCATCCAAGCTCCAAGCGTCGATTCGGACCTTAGGCACCTCCGCGGCCTTCTTGAGTCGAAGACGATCCACCCGAGAGATGTACTCTAAGCTCCGCCTCAAGCCGAGGCAACTAGGGCAAAGTGATTGCTAGTCAAGAAGCCCTAGAATGTATAGAGGAGATGTATGGATGTATTTGTCTTTGTGGGATCTTTTTCTCTCAACACATGAGATCAAAAGATGAGATCAAGAGGAGGAAGAAGAAGGAGATAGGTTAGCAACCATGGAGCTTCTCATTTCAAGAGAGAGAATGAGAATGAACAAATGAAAAGCTTAACCAAGAGAAAACACAACCATGGTTGCAATAATGCAAAAAACACTATCATTACTAATCCCATCAAGATAAAGTTGATGGCTACAAATGACATGACCATTATCATAACAAAAATGAAAAAGAAAACCAAAGAATACTTTAGACCTTTTAAGAAGATCTTAGTCAACTTTGGTCAAACGGTCAACAAAGTCAAGATGGTCAAATGGTCAATGTAATTAGCCATAACATAATTATCAATAAAAGGATTAGTAAATAATGTTTCCGGCTCATAATGGTTTTGACCGAACCAACTGTCAAAACCCTAATGAGGCACCTCCTCCTTCTCCACTCCACAAATCTGTGCATACACACCTGCATCCGCATTCCGTAGAATGCGAATGCACAGAAGACAAAACAAATCCATCTGTGCAATACTAGGATCTGGCTCAAACCAAAGCCCACTAGTATTGCCTGCCCAAACAGCATACGCACACAAGTGCACGTAAGTGATCGTAGCCCTGCCGTAAAACCATACGACCTCTACACGTTTCGCTCAATGCAGGGAAACTCTCTGTGTGGGACTCTAAAGACTCGACACTACGCTGGCAGTGGGTTTAACCACAGACCGCAAGCAGCACTAGCTGTACGTAACGGTCCCCAGGTAGATGTCGATAAGAAGGCCGATGAGGTAAACCCATCCGGACTCCTACTGAGCCTGTATGTGACAATCTTCGTACAGTCCGGTCTGTCCGTCTGATACATCGCATGGCGGGCCTAGGGGGGCGGTAAACGTCAGTCCCCTAATAGCGGTACAAGTCGTGCCGGAGTGAAGCCCAATACACCCTGAGATAACACTGGAAACCTACCAGTATACCTCGCTTGCCCTGGCCAAGGACTACTCATGTAATGGCTCTCCTAGACACAGCGCGATGTCAACCCCCAATACCGGGAGAGACGGATCCTGTCTAACCGTCACTGCCTCCAAGTGCTTCGGGACTGCTCCCAACTACTACCTGTTTGCACGACTCAATAGAGCCATGGTAGGGTAGTAATCTAAGTACAGTGGGAACACACTCGAGGCGAAGTGACAGTGTCAAGTCTGCGGACTAAGCTGTACTCATGTCACCTGGGAACTGATAACTGACGATAGGTATAATACCAACCAACAGTTCCCAACGAGTCCTGTCCAGTGTACTCGTAACCTAACGAGCACCCGCATACTATCTCAAGTACGACGTACTGACGGCTGTGGGACAGACCGTCTCCCCCGCTGGGATGAGTAGCGCATACGCTAGTCTACTCCGGAGTATCGATACCCTGTCTTGATAGTCCTACGACTAGGGACCTGTATAAGGATGTGCTTATGGATTACCCATCCCCACGAGTGTGAGCGCCATCACAACGCTGGTAATCAAGCAAAGATCCTAAGGGCTATACTAATATGTATATAAGCAATATGCTAAAAGAAACACATGCACATATTAAAGTAGAGACAAACCAAGTAGCATACTACCATTTTGAGCAAGATTGTCTATACAACTGTGAATATCCCAAGCTTCCATCAAGTAATACACAAGCTAGTATGATACAGTAATGGCCTCTAAGGCATATACACTAACATTTCCTTCAACACCCGAACATTAAGGAGATTGACGGAGGATCCATTATCAACCGGGATTTTTCCTATCTTAATGTCGTGGCAGTATCCAGAAATATATAGGGGACGGTTGTGGTCCCACATCCTGAGGAGAAGGTCTTCATCACCGAACGTGACATCGGCTGTATGCACTTCTTCCAGTTCATCCTTCATCCTTTCTTCGGCGAGGAAGGCTTGGAATTGTTCGGGCTCTTGCAGTGCCTTGATTAATGAATCTCTCGCTTCTTTTGATAATAAGAGGGCGTCGAGAATGCTGAGCTGAGAGGGTAGCTTCCTCAGGTGCGCTAGGACGTTGTAGTCCACTTTACTCCTCTTGGGTGGGTCCTTGGCAGTTAGCTCTTTCATGACTTGGTCATCTAAGGCGATATCCTCAACGACCTTTTCCTTTCCCTTATCTTTTCTTATCGCGGGTCCGAGATTCTTTTCCGGGAGCGTGCGATTGCGCAGCTGAATGCTTTCGCAGGCCTCTGGCTCTTCCTCTTTCCGTAAGACAGATTCTTTAAAGAGAGGGCCCAGAGCCATTTCCTCCTCAGATTCGCTCCCAAAGGTGAGAACTTGTGATCCTCCGGCGTTGACCGTGTAACAGTTGCCGGTAGTTCTTTTATGCCCTTCGGTCTTACTTCTCTGCTCCCGACGGGTTCTGCGTCTCATCTGCTTAAAATGTTGCCGGTGAGCAACATATCCCTGCCACCATATCTTAAAAGCGTCGCATTCCTCAGTGGGGTGTGAAATCTTCCGATGACATGAGCAGTAATTAGGGTGCCTCTCCGCCCCATTGAGCATGTTTTCTTCCGAGGGTGGTAGCTTCATTCCCATTGACATGGCTTTGGCAAACATTTTCCTCGTCTTGAATATGTTTTTATCCGCATCGGATGTATTTTGATCTGGCAGGAGTGCTTCGACTCTTTCGTTTAGTCGCCTGCGTTTGGCTCCTTCTGATACGGCCATCTCACGCTCCCGATCGGCTTTACTTTTCAAACGAATCTCGTCTAGAAAGGCGTCGATCATTTCGTCTGATGGCCCTGGAAGTTCTGGTTCGGGAGTTGCCCCCAGTTTTTGGGTGCAAGGAGCTTCTTCATCGTCTATGGACGAGTGAAAGATCACATGACAACTCGCCACATATCCCTCGGATTCATCCGACGAGCTTTCTCCATTATCTTCCTCCTGAAAGACGTGGTTGAGGAACTCTTGGAGTGTGATGGGAGTCCGCGCCTTTTGATTGTATTCCTCCAGCGCGTCAATCTGTTTCTGCAAGTCCATGCGCTTTTCTCCAGGCTTCACGGGCTTCTTGGATTTCTTCTTCTTTTTCTTTGAAGATTTTGACGGCTGGTTGTGAGTGCTCGGGCCATCACCACCGATCTTTGGAGTTGGGCACGGCTTCAGCATCCCTTCAATGATCTGGGGTTCCAGCGGGTTCTTCCACCTGATCGCCGGGCATGTCTGGAGCTCATTCAGCATTCTTTTGGTTTTTGCTGAAAGCACGATTTCCTATGGAGCTTCTTCAATGAAAGAGCAAGTTGCCCCCGGTGCGTCCGTCTTCTTAGGAGTGTGCGGTTGTGGCGGGTTCACCTTCCACTTCTTGGACAGCGCAAACTTGCCCTGTAGGTATTGATCTTCAATCCATCCTTTGAAGACGAAGCAATCCTCAATCGGATGGCTTACCGTTTGATGGTAAGGGCAATAATTGGGGTTATTCACCTCACTGGGTTGCGGCGGTCGCCTTGGGTTTGGCAAGTTGATAAGCCTGTTGCGTACCGCCAGCTCGAATAGCCTCTTCGTCTTATCCCGCGGGAATGAGTAGGGGCGCTTCATTTTCTCATTATAATACCGCCGTCTTTCTTCCAGTTGATCCGCCAGCTTTGGGGCACTGGGTTGCTGCTGAGCGTTCGCAACGAAGGTAGCCTTCCCTTTACCCTTGTCATTCCGAGGTTCCGGCTTCGGGGGAGATGGTCTGTGACCCATCTGGTCCATCTGGGCCAACTTGTCGATCAAAGCCTGGAACGTGGTTGGCTTAAATAACATCATGAACTGTGAGATACTTGCATGAGGATCTAGGGTACCCACGAACATGCCCACCGCGGGTGCTTCCTCAATGCGTTGTTCGCATTTCGACCACAAGTTTCGCCAGCGTATAGCGTACTGGACCCACGTCTCGCTTGGTTTCACCCTGGCATTAATCAACGCCGTTATCGGGGTGCGTTCGCTGGCGCTCGCGAATCGCTGCGTAAATAGAAGCTCCATCTCCGCAAATGTTTTGACGGAGTCGTTCGGGAGCTCAGAGTACCACTCGAACGCCGTTTCTGACAAGCTGCCGACAAACTGGCGAAGTAGCAGTTTATCGTCGCCTCCAGTGTTGCCACAAAGCGCCCTGAACTAGGCAACATGCTGGTGGGGATTGACTGTCCCCTTATAGACATAGAATTTCGGTATTGTATAGCCCGGCGGGTACTTGATCTGATCATACCAGCTCGGATACGGTCGCCCTGTTCTGACAACTTGGCCGGCTGCCTCAGTCGCCTGGTGAACCCGTATCTGCTAAGCTATATATTCGTCCAAGTCAGCTTTGGAAATTGTTTCCTCCTTGGCTGTTGGCAGAGCCGGTGGAGGATTTGACGTTTCTCCTATGTCGTCTTCAAGGACGATCAGAGGATCTTCAGCAGGAGGATCTTGTTGGATCATCATTCCCACCATGTCCTAGAACAGGAGGGCTATTCGCTTTATATTGGCTTCTTGTTCCGCAGCCTCTTTATCCTTCTTTTCCAGTATCCTGCGAAGGAATTCAGCGTCAGTTTCTTGCTCCTGGCGTTGATCAGACGCTTCGGGTCTTTCTTTTGGCCCAGTGAGTGCGGCCATCGCGTTCATCATTTCTTGGAGTTTCTGCTGTTTCTCCTGAGCTTTGGTCACTGATCGTGTAAGCGGTCTATGACCTGTAGATGTACGGCTGTCCTCTTTACCAGACATCATGTAGACGGTATGGACTACAATGCCCCCGGACTTAGGGCGTTCGGGCTCGCCGCCTTTGGCATTTTCCGCAGGCGTAGGGACCTTCTCCGGCCTTCTTTTCTTGTGGGCCGTTGAAGTTGAAAGGGCCGTTGCAGCGGGCACCGTGGCGGTTGTCGTCCTTTGCTGTTTGTCAGGACGGTTCTTTTCTTCTTGCACTTTCGCCCTTTTCCGCCGGCGAGAGTGATCTTGGTCGATTATGGAATCTTGAACCCTCCGCCAGACCTTGTAAATTTTGGAGGACAGCCGTTGCGGGGGCTGCTCCAGCTTAGTTTCTGTAACTCTCTCCGCAGGTGGAGGAGATCTTTTCAGTGTGGCAGTCGAAGAGTTCTTGCATACTCTCCTTAGCGGTCCAAAGCTGTTCCCAGTTGGAACAGCAACATTAACTTCCACCACTGGAGCCGGTGGAGTTAGCCCTGAGGGAGAGTTGCCCCCGGCCTTCCTTACTCGACGCCAGTGGCGACGTCGAGCATGTCGAGCCGTTGGGGCTGGCTCGGCGATAGGGATAGCTTCGTCTTGCCCCCTGTCCGGATGAGGCGCCGCAGGTGCCAGCCTTTTAAAGGCCGAGGTTGTCTTTTGAGTGGCGATGTTCAATCTGTCAAAGACAGACCCTCGAGTAGGAGCAGGAGCCGGAATAGTCAGCCTTAAAAAGACCGACTCTTTAACAGGAGAAGCCGCCTTGACGACTTCGGGAGCAGAGGTGGCTGTCTTCCTCGGGACGGCCATTTCAGGGTTCATGGGCTTCTTGGCGGGCCCATCAGAGTTCTGGTTCAGCTTGGTAAAGACAGAGGCTGCCGGTTTGATATTGGACGACCCGTTGAAAGGGGCCGTTGTAGCAGTGAGCCGATCGAAGACCGACTTCTTGTGCGCTTCTGGTGCGGGCACTGGAATAGTGAAGCTTGCAGGCGGGAGCATGGTCTCGAAAAACAGACCGGTGGTGGCCTGGGTCACCTGTTCCACCGGCATGGCAAGGATGGAGGCCACTTGAGGCCCATAGGCTACACCTCCAGGTGAGGCGGAGCGTCGGTTGCATTGGCATTTGGAGCAGCTCGAGTAGTTGGAGGCCATTGATGCTTGATTTCTGCGTCAGGCAAAAGACCAAATCTTAGTAACTTGAAACCCAAATGCAACCATTAACAAACCGCGATTCGTTCGCGAAGACGACACACGAAGTGTGGAGTGGAAAGAGGAAAAGGTCCCACCGGGCGTGCCAGAATCTGTTCCCCTCCGAAAGACGGCGTGACAGACGTCTTGCCTGAAATTCGTGGCAGATGCTAATCGGTGCTAACCGTATACCTCTCCGAAGATGCCAAGTTGATTTATGGCACCATGTATCGAAGGTTTAAATGGATGCGTCCAATTTAGCAGACTTCGTCAGATTCCCCCTCGCTTGAGGGGTTTTGATTGTGGGGACGCTCTTCCCTGCAGGCGCAAGCCCCTGCAGTTAATTACGCTACCGCATTGCGGTAACAACTTTCTCCTTCTCCAGATGATCACTTCGTATCGTGGGTGTTTGTTTTGTGTTCAGTTGCCCGTGGATTGTATACGGAGACTGAGTTATGTTGTCGCCCGTAGGGCGTGGACCAGTCCAAATCCGTATTATCTTAGATTTGGGTTTGGGGGTTTGGGTTTAAGGATACGTTAGCCTCATTTGAGACTAAGATCAACTTAAACGTTTGTTAAGGATACGTTAGTCTAGTTTTATACTAAGATCAACTTAACGGGATCGTTTAGATCCAACAAGAGAGAAATTAAGGGGGGCCCTGTTGTTTAGTTTAGTGACATTGCGGTCAATAGGTAATTTATGGACATTGCGGTCTAGTGTTAGTTTTAAGACGTTGCGGTCAAGGTTAAGGACATCATAGTCCGTGGATTTAAGGACTCCACAGTCCGGCGTTATTTTTAAGACATCACGGTCAAGGTTAAGGACATCATAGTCCTTTGTTAGTTTTAAGACATCCCGGTCAAGGTTAAGGACATCATAGTCCGTGGATTTTAAGGACTCCACAGTCCGGCATTAGTTTTAAGACATCACGGTCAAGGTTAAGGACATCATAGTCTATGGATTTAAGGACTCCACAGTCCGGCGTTAGTTTTAAGACATCCCGGTCAAGGTTAAGGACATCATAGTCCATGGATTTAAGGACTCCGTCCGGCGTTAGTTTTAAGACATCCTGGTCAAGGTTAAGGACATCATAGTCCATGAGTTTAAGGACCCCACAGTCCGCATCAATGTGTGGTCATCGGGACCCGTCACCTCTTTGAAGACGTTGAGGAATTACAACGCCAAGTATCAAAGGAGTGAAGAGATGTACCTTTGAACCAAGGTAGATTAAATAATCTTTGGCCCAATTTGGAACTAAGACCAATTAATTATATTATGAGCCCATTAGCCCAGTTAAGTTTGAATTGAGGACTTATGGCCAGCTTGGGCTAAGTCCAATCATGTTTAGAATATTGGCCCTCTGTTGGTTCATTGAAGGAGAGGCTTTGTCTCTAGAAACTTAGCCAATTGGGCTAAAGCTAGTGTTAAACACTAAAGACCAACAGTGTTGAACACTGGGAATAAGATTAGCAAGTTAGTGTTAGACACTAAAAGATAATCAATGTTAAACACTAGCAACAGGGCTTTCAAACTAGTGTTAAACACTAAAGCAAATCAGTGTTAAACACTGGAAACGGAGATTTCAAATTAGTGTTAAACACTAAAGCAAATCGGTGTTAAACACTGGAAACAAAGATTTCAAATTAGTGTTAAACACTAAAGCAAATCAGTGTTAAACACTGGGAACAGAGTTTTCAAATTAGTGTTAAACACTAAGAAAATCAGTGTTAAACACTGGGAACAAAGTTTTTTAGTGTTAAACACTAAGGAGAGAGGGGTCACGTGTGGACACGTGAGAGCGCCCTGATTCCCCTTATTTTATTCTACAAAAAGTATTGAATATTTCCTATAATTGCTTTTAGAGCATCACGTGATGGGATTGTGGGTTTTTAACTGTTAAAGATTTTGACAAGGGGTCACGTAGTAGCACGTGAGGGCGCCCATAGCTTCTGTTTGCTTTTTCTTTGTATCCTCCAGGGGTCACGTGGGGCGCGTGAGGCGTTACCTCAAAGTTCTTTTCTGTGGATCTTTACAAGGGTCACGTGGTAGCACGTGAGGCGTTGCCTCAAAGTTCTTTTCTGTGGATCTTTACAGGGGTCACGTGGTAGCACGTGACTTTGGTTCTTTGCATGTTTTAAAGATCTGTTCATCTTTTAAGAATTAAATTCTTCATAGGGTTAAACCCTAGCAATAAACTTTTAGAGGAATTAAATTCCTATTTTCTTCTAAAGAATTATATTCTTAGATAGGGTTAAACCTTAATTTCTTTTCTGCAGGAATTAAATTCCCCATATATGTAAAGAATTAGATTCTGGCATAGGGTGAAACCCTAATTTCTTTTTTAAGGGAATTAAATTCCTGTGAGTTTGAGAGAATTAAGTTCTCAATTAGGGTTAAACCCTAGTTCTGTCCACTCTGAAGGAATTAAATTCCTATAATATGGGGTTAAACCCTAATTTTATCTCAAAGGAATTAAATTCCTGTAATTCTATGAGAATTAAATTCTCAAAACTCAATTCCTTCTCTATGTTTTAGATCTGCATGGCAGAATCTCAACCCAATGAGAATTAAATTCTCAATTCATGGGGAGATGTGCACTTTGCAGATCCTCAACCAGAGAAAGAACTAAGTTCTTTTCTTTAAATAAGAGTTAAACTCTTTTGAGAATTAAATTCTCTTTTGAAGTCTCTCTTTTCTTACCTAGGGTTTTTCTTTTGCAGAGAATCAAATTCTTCCTTTTAAATTTTCAAGATTCCAAGGCTCTATATCTTTCTCTCTGTATGTCTCTATATCTCCAAAACTCTCTCCTTTGGCTCCTATTTATAGGAGAAGGAAAAGAATCAATCTGTTTGGTAAATCTCTCATTGAAAGATTCGATTTATTTATTAAGAGATTTGATTTATTTTCATCATTGATCTGGGCCTTTAGATTATTAGGTGAATTTTATTCACCGTTGGATTTTAAATCCAAAGATATCTCTTTGTTATTTCGGTTAGATTTAAGGGTAAATCTTTCCATGTCCAAGATTTTTCCATAAATTGGTGATGTTTAATTACCTTCAGATTCTTGATCCAACGGTTTCAGATAATTCTTCTCCATTTTGGAAAGATTTGAATGATCTTTCCTCAGAATTTAATTCTGTTCACGAATAAGGCTTTTAAAGCCGGTCACGTGTGGCCACGTGACCCCTGGTCACGTGTGAGCACATGACCCCTGGTCACGTGTGAGCACGTGATCCCTGGAATGGGCTTCTCTTCTTCTGCGCTCTGTTCTCTGCCGCTGCTTAACCATCACGTGCCAACACGTGACCACTGATCACGTGTGAGCACGTGATGCCCCTTCTGAAGCTTTTTCCTGATTTTTAATCAGGGAACATGCCCGTTACCGAAGTAAGGGGGTCAAGACAGCGATCCGTGAAATCAGCCGCCGATAATAAAAAGACGGCTGGATATATTATCCATACGGTCTATATGGCGGGCGGGCACCCCAGCGACAACCTTCGCAGCAAAAGTAAGGATGGGGCCACCACATCCCAAGCCCAATCTGACTTGAATGTGGTTGCCGCTTCCCAAGAACGGCCGCCTCCGCTGGATGATGACAACCCTCTCGATGAGGATGATAGGTAGAAAGACCCTTCAGTCCATGCAGAGTCAAGCTCGGACAGCGAGGAAGAGCCGACTTTCCGCCCCAGGACCGCAAAGCAAGAGCTGCTTCAAGAGCTTTGAAAACATCTCAGGAGCAAAGATAAAGAGATGGCCAAGCTCTATTCGAAAATTGACGACCTAACGAACGTTATGATGCAGCTTACGGCTCAAATTGCTCGAGCACCCCCTAATCAAGCACAAGTCGCTACTCATGAGCCGGATGATGACAATCCGAAGCGACCGATGCCTGTTCCTTTGGGTCCAAGATTGGTCAAGTCGCAGAAAGCCGACCATATTCCGCTTCTGGGGACGCCTTGGCCCCAGATAACACTATCCCGCTAACACAAGACCGGATAATGGATTTGGTCACCAGCAAGGTTAAAACATTAGTGGCCGAAGCTGAAGCTCAGAAAGAAATTGGCAGTAGTGGGCGGCCATATCCTGTATAGTACGATCCGATCGAGTTTCCGAGCGGCTACGTCATTCCTAAGTTCAGAAGATTTGACGGGACGGGAAATGCAAATCAGTACGTCACCCACTTTAAAGCATTGTGCGGAAATACAGGGGGCAATGATGCGCTTCTTCGTCAGTTTGTCAATAGCCTGACCGGTGTTGCTTTCGACTGGTATGCGAGTATACCAGACGGGTCCGTTATTAACTTTGCCCAAATGGAGTCTCTGTTTCGACCAAGGTTCATGAGCGTCAGTGATAAAATCTCCATTGCTGACCTTGTGAGGACCAAGACGGGGAAGAATGAAAGCAACACCGACTTTATCGCCCGATGGCGTAATCTCACAGTCAAGTGCGAACCACCGCTGGAGCAGGACCAGTCCGTCAGCCTTCTCATTGGGAACCTCAACAATTGGATGGTCCCATTCTTGTGTACAGCAGGTCTCAAGACGTTTCAAGAGCTAACCAAGAAAGTCCAAATGCTGGAACGCTCGAAGCAAGAGTCTACCTTGGACTCTCAAAGAGACAAGACTTAGAAAAGCAAGCGGGACGACACCCGTAGAAGCGGGAATCCTAGCAGTACCAATGTCTTCAATGCGTCCGACAATGTAGAAAAGCAAAGGGCGGGCGAATCCAAAACCAACTGGTCTCGAAAGCCAGTGCTGGGAGGAGAAGGGCCTTCCCTAGAGGAGAAAAAGAGCAAGGTTTACTCTTTCAGGAGGGACAAGGTCCGAAAGATATTTAAAGATGCCTTGAACAACGGTCTACAATTGCCAGAGTCGAAAAGACCTCAAGAAGCAAAAATGACCGACAATCCCCTGTATTGCCCGTACAACCGAGTAGTGAGCCATGCGATCGAGGATTGCTATATCTTCAAAGACTGGATCGAGAAGCAGTACAAGGATGGGGAGATCGAGCTGTCTAAAAGTGTGTTTGTGAACAATCAAGTTGCAACCACCATCTTTATACAGACAGAAGCTGAAGCCTTCTGGGAGCAGACAGTCGAGCCCGCTGCCCTGAGAAATGAAACCGACTCACCACAGCCTCCTTGGAGTAAGCACATATCTAATAAGACAAAGAAGATGCTAAAGCTACTTCAGAAAGAGCCCAGGACGGAATGGAAAGGAGAGAAGAAGTCCACCATTCCAGCTACCAATTCGGCCCAATCAGGCTCAAAATCCAAAAAGCTCAAAAAGAAGAAAAGTGTAGCGCGACACGAAAAGGAGTCTGCAAGGAGATCAACCATTCAAAAATACATCGATTCCTTCGAAGACTATGAACAACAGGAAAGAACTCTGATTCAATTGAAGGAGTTCTTCCCTGTAGAAACGGCTGAAATTCTGGAGGAGTTAGAAGAAGACTCCAATGAGGAGATCCCTATAGTGACCTGCTACGCCATCCATCTTGGCAGTGACTCTGAGGAGGAGCTCTGTTTTCCCAAAAAGGATGAGGAGCTCGCCACAAAGGTCAACCAAATCCAACTTAGAAGCGGCAGGGCTCTGTCGCCAAATCAGGGAAACGCCCCAAAAGGAAAGGAAAAACATGTGGCTAATGAGGAAGATGGCAGAGAACCGGCTGATGAAAACTCAAGTCCTTCCTCAGTGGACTGCAATGTATTGACTCATCTCCGAAAGCTTCCATCTCTCCTGAGCATATACGATGCCTTGGTCCTATCTAAAGAGCTTAGAGATGTTCTCATTCACGCTCTATAAAACCCCGAGCGGTATCAGGTTCGCTTTGCAGAAATTAATATGAAAGAAGCCCAGTACGCTCTACATGCCGCCGCAATCACGTTTAAGGATGAAGACTTACTACTGGGAATGGCTGAGCATAATTGACCGCTTTATGTGACCGGATATAGCGATGGAGATCGGATTAATCGCATATTGATTGATCCGGGATCCTCAGTGAACATCATGAACTTGAAGACTCTGAAGTGTTTGTCAATGGACGTCCGACACCTGTCAAGAGAATGGATTGTCATTCAAGGCTTCAATCAAAACTGCCAGCAAGTTCTGGGGTCTATAGCTTTGCCAATCAAATTTGCGGATCTGCAAACTGAAGCTAAGATCTACGTGATCGACGCTGACACGTATTATAAAATTCTCTTGGGACAGCCGTGGCTCCACGATTACGGCATCATTCCGTCAACTCTCCATCAATGCATGAAGTATACTAAAAATGGCGAAGAAAGACGCATTGGCGGAGACATCCAGCCGTTCGGTGTGCATGAAATCCGATATGAAGATTCTTGGTACTTCATGAACCACCAAAATGCTAAGCCACAACTGACTAAGGATAGAGCAGCCCCAAGACTTAAAAGAAAATCTGAGCCGGCTGTCACTTTCAAAAGCGAAAACGCCCATGTGCGCCCACGTTTCGGTAGAGACACTGATGAGTCCGATGCTGGAAGTTCGTCGTTCCGTAAAACTCGCCCTTGTTTCGGCAGCGATACGGACGAATCCGATACTGAAAGCCCATCTAGCAGCAAAGTCCGCCCTCATCTTAGCAGCGACACTGAAGAGTCGGAGGAAGAGGACCTGCCGTGCAACAGCTGTGCAGATTGGACCCCAATGCAGCAAGCGAAACTACGAGAGACCTTCGAAATTGCAGAAGGGTCCCTGGACATCACAAGGGTGCCGGAACGGATGTGCAAAGAGCTCGATGCATTGTCAGTTAGTGTATATGTCCTAGGGGCCATTATTGTATCATACTAGTTTGTATATTACTTAATGGAAGCTTGGGATATTCACATGTATATAACAGTCTTGCTAAACATGGTAGTATTCTACTTGGTTTTTCTATCTTAATATGTGAGTATACGTATTGATAGAGCTCTTAGGATCTTGCTTGACTATCAGCGTTGTGATAGCAGTCACACTAGTGGGGGCTGGGTAGTCTACAAGTACATCCTTATTCAGGTCCCTAGTCGTTGGATTATCGAGACAGAGCATCGATACTCCGGAGTAGACTAGTGTGTACGCTTCTCATCCCAGTTGGGGAGATGGTCTGTCCCACAGCCATCAGTACGTCGTACTGGAGATAGTATGCAGGTGATCGTTAGGTTACGGGTACACCGGACAGGACTCACAGGGAACTGTTGGTTGGTTTTATACCAGTCGTCAGTGAACAGTTCCCATGTGACATGAGTACAGTATAGTCCGCAGATTTGACACTGCTGCTTCGCCTTGAGTGTGTCCCACTGTTCTTAGATTGCTACCCTACCACGGCTCAAAGGAGTCGTGCAAACAGGTAGCAGTTGGGTGCAGTCCCGAGCACTTGGAGGCAGTAGCGGTTAGACAGGATTCGTCTCTCCCGGTATTGGGGGTTGATATCGCGCTGTGTCAGAGAGCCATTACGCAAAGTCCCTGGCCAGGGCAAGCGAGATTTGCTGGTAGGTTCCAGTAGTTTCTCAGGGTGTAATAGGCTTCACTCCGACACGACTTATACCGCTATTAGGGGACTGACGCTTGCCGCCCCCTAGGCCCGATATGCCATAGTCTTAGACGAACAGACCGGACTATACGGAGATTGTCACATCAGACTCAGTAGGAGTTCGGATGGGTTTCCTCATCGGCCTTCTTATCGACATCTACCTGGGGACCGTTACGTACAGCTAGTGCCGCTTGCGGTCTGTGGTTAAACCCACTGCCAGCGTAGTAGTCGAGTCTCTAGAGTCCCACACAGAGAGTTTCCCTACTCCAGGCGAAATGATATAGAGGTCGTATGGTTTTACGACAAGGGTTTGGACGCATACGTGCGTTTACGCAGTACGACTTTCGGACGGTTTTTACTAGTCGGCTTTGGTTTAAGCCAGTTACTAGTATCCGGTTATTGGATTTATACAGTCTAAAGTTTTTCCGTGTTTTCACGGATAGGATGGGCGTTCTCGTAATTGCGCGAGAAGCTTCTAGAAGATGGTGACTAAGGAGGTTAAGGTGGCATATACATTAAATGAGATTAGTGAGTCATATGGATGATTCATCCATGTCATTAATGCATCATAAATGCTTAATGACTCATGGAGATGAATCACCATTAGATATTTATCAAGCGTGGTTGTAAATCATTTTCTTTTCTTTTCTTGAAAAACAATAATGCTTGATATATATTATGATAACTCATTTTCTCATTTCATTATTATTCTCACCTTCTCTCTCCTCAAGCTTCCTCTCTTCAAACCCTAATCCTCCCCTCTCATGTGTTGAGTACAAGGATTAGTTAGACTACTTAATCCATAACCCTCACTCTATATCATCTAGGTACTTTGATTAGCACTTAAAGAAACCTAGTTGCCTCAAGTTTAGAGGCAAAGCTTGGAGTAAAGCTCTCGTGGTGGATCGTCTACTACTTGGAGAAGGCCGAGGAGGATGTGGAGTTCGTAAAGACGAAGGACACGGTTCTTTAGGTATAATCACTTCACATAGTAGTTTAGAACTTCTATGATAGTTGTTAGTTATCGTTTAGCTTCGATTCATGCGGTTAGTCGATGTTTAAGCAAAGAACAAGATCGTTTTTCATATTTCCGCCTCCCCGCAAGTCGTGGGGTGTTGTACATCGACTTACAGTGGTATCAGAGCCTCGCTAAACAATAATTAACTCATTAGCCAAGTCGTAAGAATTTCGAACGCAAAAATGAACCGGAAACATCGTCGATTATCACACTTGCTGTCGAATTTCAAACTGGCTCTAAAACTTTTTCAGGGTGCTTCAGAATAACAAGCAGGAAAAACTAGGGCTACTAAAGAAATTTGGACCCCTAACTCGGCCATCTCACCGCGGAACCGCGGCGGATCCATGCGATCCGCGGCGGATCCGCGGCCTAGTTAGGGCCGAGTCGGCCCAAATTTATTCAGTAACTCCTAGGTGTTAACAGTGATGTTTCTGGGATGTTTTATTTTCTGCTAAGATCTCAGGTTCACAGAGAAGTATTGGAGTAGAATCTAAAAGCGTTTGTTCGATCGAAATTTTACGATGTTTGCTAATTTGATTATATCTGTGTTTGTATAATGTGTTCGTAAACCTCCCCTAACTGCTAGTATGTCGGTTGGCAGGGGGTTGCACATTTCTGTAATGATTTTTACTGTTTGTGGATGTGAACTGTATTGGACTGTTGTGATGATTAGCCGGGGTTTTGTGATGGGTTATTATTTTAATTCATTCGATGTAACTGTAATATGTTGTAATATTATTTTGCGGGGCACATCCAGGTTGCGGTTGTAGCCACCGTTGTATTATTTCATTTTTACTGTTTTTGCTCCTAGGATAGACCCAAGGTGGGGTACACAAACTACCGGGTACTTTGAAGTGTTTAGTGGCCTACTCACTTTGTTGAGGGAGACCGCTTCACTTCGGGTATTTGACGGGTAGTTTGCCGTACCCGTAGGGGTCTAGGGTGGGGTAATGGCTATTCATCACAACTGTGTAATCCGTCTTTTGTTGCAGGCTCTAAACAAACACGGATTGCTTGCAAATCCAATAAAGTTCATATGAGATCTGGAATGCCTATTATTGCGTCTGACGAATGTACAATATCTATATATGATAGCTATTTAGACGTCACTTATGTTTTACACCCGCACTAGCCCAGCCCCCGCTCTGCCGTTAGTTAAGTAACCTAACGAGTGATGACGGGACCCCGTGGCAAATGCGGATGGCATAAGAGGACGTTGTATTTTCGTTGTTTTCTGCAATGATAGGTTAATGATGGGACGCATTATTTATAATGCAAAGAAAATAAACCAAAAGTTTAATCGTTGGAACAATTTAAAAGAAACCACTCGGTTAATTTTAAAACAGATATTTTTTTAATGCGGAGCTTTAACCACTCCTTTTAAAAGCTATCAGGTTCCTTCGGTTATATCAAGTTCACTACGTTCACGGTTTCGCCAAAACCATTCCTAGCCCTCCGTCATTTCATTTGGGTATTCAGTAGTATTCAAGCTATGCATTTTGGCCAAAGTCAAGGCATAGTGTTTGGTAGCTGCTGGGTTTTCATTTGTTGCATAAGATAGATGAGTTGGTTTGGGACAGTCGTATTATCATTTGACCAAAGTCAGGGGTATATACGGATGGGTTCAAATTGACAAGATAATGACGGGTAGAACTTGACATGTGACTTATGATATTTTGACCAAAGCCAAGGTCATAAGAGCATGGGGAAAAAACTTATATCGGGAATTTCTAAAGAAACTGAAATTTGCAAAGAGATGCATACCATTTGGAGTTTGATGAATGTTGGTAGCATTCCTTCAACATTATCATACGATGATATTTGGATCCCGATCCTACTGTGAGTATATGCTACTCATCAGGATATTCGTCACTTAACGATCAATGCTATAAACCAAGTAGGTGTCAAGAAAGGTGTCAGCAGGGTTACGCCCCCAGAGAAAAGAGGTTATTTAATTAAGGAACTTCGCGAAAGCGTTGGAAAACCTCCCTCGAAGTACCGACACCAGCCTGGCTGAACGGTTAAGCAAGTATTGTACAGTGAGAATAATCCTGGCTAATTCTTCTTTTATGGTTTGAGGAAGGATTCGAGAAACAGTGGGAGCCATCCAGTTTAGATAAATTAAAAACCACTCTAAACTTGCAAGAGCATCATGCTAAAGAGTTTTCTTCTCTCTCTCCTAATTGCAGCGACCCTGAAAATGACTGGACTTAAGTTACTTTTAGAAAAAAATATACTGACAGGGCCAAACTATAAAGATTGGCTGCGGAATGTCAAAATGGTTTTGACCTATGACAAATTGGGGCACGTCCTCACCGCTACGGCACCTGCTGTCCCTGGTCCCAAATCCAGTAATGCGGATAAGGAAATCCGCAAAACCTGGGATTTCGATTGCGCGAAAGCCAAGTGCATCGTGCTTGCCTCGATGAACAATGAACATCAGAGGAGGCACGAGGATATGGAACTAGATGCCATATTTCTCCATACAAAGGAACTTTATGGAGAGCAATCTCGTATAGCAAGATACGAGACCTCTAAGAACTTGTTTCGAGCGAGGTTGGCTGTCGGGTCATCGGTAGGAGAACATGTCCTAAAGATGATCGGCTATATAGAAGAGCTCGCAGACCTTGGGACGACTTTGGATAATGAGCTCTATACAGACCTTATTCTCCAGTCCCTTCCTCCCACCTACGCCCAGTTTATCCTGAACTTCAACATTCAAAGAAAAGAAGTTGAACTTCCGGAACTCCTGAACATGTTAAGGAGTGCAGAGGGCACCTTGCAGAAGGCAAGGGAAACACCCGCTATGTTTGTTGGCGGTGCTTCTTCTTCCGGGTCCAAGGCTAGGGCCAAAGGAAGGAAAAAGAAGGCCGTCCCCAGACCTAGAGGAGGTGTAAGTAAGGTGGGAGGGAAGGGAAAGAAAAAGTTTGCGGTACCGGTAGTGGGCCAGGATGAGTGCTTCCATTGTCACAGGAAAGGGCACTGGAAGAAGGATTGCAAGGCGTGGAACGCCAAGAACCAGGAACCGAAGCAAGCTGTGGCTTCGACTTAAGGTGTGTTTTTAATTGAGAATTGTCTGTCAATCAACTCTACTTCCTGGGTATTGGATATCGGATCAGGATCTCATATTTGCAATTCATTGCAGGCACTGAGAAACCGTAGAGTGCTGAAGGAAGGTGATATGACCCTGATGGTTGCTAACGGAGCTAGCGTGGGAGCTGTGTCCGTAGGGGATTATCACCTGGGATTGACGAGTGGACACATTTTGGTTTTACATAACTGTTTTTGTGTACCCAGCTTAACGTGTAATATCATATCTGTTTCCTTGTTATCAAATAAAGGTTATGATTTCACGTTTGGAAGTGGTGTTGTTAACATCCACCTTAATCATAGTTTGATTGGGTCCGGTACACTGGAAAACGGTATATATGTGTTAAACCAACTCCAAATTTTCAATGTCCAGAACACACTAAAAAGAAAGTCTCCAGATTTAAATAAAGCTTTCTTATGGCATTGTAGACTGGGTCACATCAATGAGAGAAGGTTGACTAAGTTGCATAGAGAAGGATATTTGGACTCGTTCGAATATCAAACTTATGACACTTGTCAATCTTGTCTCAAAGGAAAGATGACAAAGACTCCATTTACTGGACATGGAGTAAGAGCGAGCGAGCTCTTAGGACTCATACACAGCGATGTATGTGGTCCAATGTCTACACATGCAAGAGGTGGTTTTTCCTATTTCATTACTTTCACAGATGATTACTCAAGGTACGGATTCATTTATCTGATGAAACATAAATCCGAGGCTTTTGAGAAATTCCAAGAGTATAAGAATGAAGCAGAAAACCAAACCGGCAAAAGTATCAAGACACTAAGATCTGATCGAGGTGGTGAATACTTGAGTGCCGAGTTCTTAGGTTACCTAAAAGAGAAAGGAATTCTCTCTCAGCTTACTCCTCCATACACTCCACAGCATAACGGTGTATCGGAGAGACGGAATCGAACCCTATTAGATATGGTACAATCCATGATCAGTAATGCTGAGTTACCGTGATCTTTTTGGGGTTATGCGCTAGATTCAGCGGCATATCTTCTGAACAGGGCTCCTACCAAGACTGTGCCTACCACCCCATATCAGATGTGGAGTGGGAAGAAACCCCATCTTCAACATATGAAGATTTGGGGATGTCCAGCTTTTGTTAAAAAGCAGCATGTGGACAAGCTCGAGGCACGATCTGTAAAATGTAAGTTTGTGGGATATCCAAAGAACTCCAAGGGATATTATTTCTATTACGCAGAGGAACAAAAGGTTTTTGTTTCTCGTAATGCCCATTTTCTGGAACAGCAGTTTTTAGAAAAGGAAATAAGTGGGAGCGAAATAGAACTGGAAGAAATTCCAGAACCACAAACTAATACTGAAAGTTTGGTAGAAAAAGTAGTTCAAGAAGAACAGGACATTCCCGCACCCCTCCGCAGAAGTAGTAGGCCGTCTCATCCGCCTGAGAGATACTACGGTTTTCTCATAGATGGGGATAGAGAGGATTGCATCATAGATGATGATGAACCTACTGGCTTCCAGCAGGCCATCCAGAGCGGCGACTCGGTACGATGGCTAGATGCAATGCGGACCGAAATGGAGTCCATGTACACCAACAAAGTATGGACTTTGGACTTTGCTCCAGATGGGGTAAAACCCATAGGATGCAAATGGATCTTCAAGAAAAAGATTGGTGTAGATGGACAGGTGGAAACTTATAAGGCTAGACTTGTTGCAAAGGGTTTTCGTCAAAGACCTGGTTTGGACTATGACGAAACTTTTTCTCCAGTGGCTATGCTCAAATCCATTCGGGTCCTTCTTGCTATTGCTGCCTTCCATGATTATGAAATCTGGCAGATGGACGTAAAGACGGCTTTTCTGAATGGAAATTTAGAAGAGTGCGTCTATATGGATCAGCCAGAGGGTTTTAATCAGAGTGGGAGCAGCGGGAAAGTATGCAAGTTGCTTAAATCCATTTATGGATTAAAGCAAACATCGCTGAGTTGGAACATCTGTTTTGATGAAACGGTCAAAGAATATGACTTTATCAAAAATCCAGATGAACCATGCATATATAGTAAAGTTGTAGCCAGAAGTGTCGTATTCCTCGTCTTGTACGTGGATGACATTCTATTGATAGGAAATGACATTCTTATGCTACAATCTGTCAAAGGATTCTTGTCACACAAGTTCTCCATGAAAGACCTGGGTAATGTCTCTTACATTCTGGGGATCCGGATCTATCGTGATAGATCCAAGAGGATGTTGGGACTTTCGCAGTCCAGGTATATCGACACTGTACTGAAAAGATTCAGTATGGAAGATTCTAAGCGCGGTAATCTACCGGCTTGTCACGGAATCACCCTCTCCAAAGAGATGTCTCCCAAGACTGGTTTGGAAAGGGAACGCATGTCTATTATACCCTACGCTTCTGCGGTAGGCTCTATAATGTATGCGATGTTGTGCACCAGACCAGATGTAGCTTACGCACTGAGCGTGGTAAGCCGGTATCAGTCAGACCCAGGGGAGAAGTACTGGATAGCAGTAAAGAACATTCTCAAGTACCTGAGAAGGACTAAGGAGATGTTCTTGGTTTACGGCGGAAAAGACCTCAGGTTGGAGGCCTTTGCTGATTCCGGCTTCCAGAGTGATAAGGACGATTCCAAGTCCATGTCGGGTTATGTCTTTACCCTCAATGGAGGGGCGGTGTGCTGGAAGAGTTCCAAGCAGGACACCGTTGCTGACTCGACTATAGAAGCGGAGTATATAGCTGCTTGCGATGCCGCAAAAGAAGCAGTCTGGATGAAGAAGTTCCTAACAGAACTTCAGGTGGTTCCTACCATTGTTGATCCAATACCTCTGTATTGCGACAACAACAGAACTATAGCTTTAGCGAAGGAACCAAGGTCCCATCAGAAGTCCAGACACATATTAAGGCGGTATCACCTGATCAGGGAGATCATTGATCATCAGGAGATCGAGGTTCGGAGAGTTGCTACTGAAGAGAACATTGCTGATCCATTCACAAAGGCCCTACCTCAGATTCAGTTCGAGAGGCTACTCGAGATCATCGGTCTTCGATATGCCAGTACATGGCCCTAGTGCAAGTGGGAGATTGTTAGTGTATATGCCCTAGGGGCCATTATTGTATCATACTAGTTTGTATATTACTTAATGGAAGCTTGGGATATTCACATGTATATAACAGTATTGCTAAACATGGTAGTATGCTACTTGGTTTTTCTATCTTAATATGTGAGTATACGTATTGATAGAGCTCTTAGGATCTTGCTTGACTACCAGCGTTGTGATGGCAATCACACTAGTGGGGGCTGGGTAGTCTACAAGCACATCTTTATTCAGGTCCCAAGTCGTTGGATTATCGAGACAGGGCATCGATACTCCGGAGTAGACTAGTGTGTACGCTTCTCATCCCAGTTGGGGAGAAGGTCTGTCCCACAGCCATCAGTACGTCGTACTGGAGATAGTATGCAGGTGCTCGTTAGGTTACGTGTACACCGGACAGGACTCACAGGGAACTGTTGGTTGGTTTTATACCAGTCGTCAGTGAACAGTTCCCAGGTGACATGAGTACAGCATAGTCCGCAGACTTGACACTGCTACTTCGCCTTGAGTGTGTCCCACTGTTCTTAGATTGCTACCCTACCACGGCTCAAAGGAGTCGTGCAAATAGGTAGCAGTTGGGTGCAGTCCCGAGCACTTGGAGGCAGTAGCGGTTAGACAGGATTCGTCTCTCCCGGTATTGGGGGTTGATATCGCGCTGTGTCAGAGAGCCATTACGCAAAGTCCCTGGCCAGGGCAAGCGAGTTTTGCTGGTAGGTTCCAGTAGTTTCTCAGGGTGTAATGGGCTTCACTCCGACATGACTTATACCGCTATTAGGGGACTGACGCTTGCCGCCCCCTAGGCCCGATATGCGATAGTCTTAGACGAACAGACCGGACTGTACGAAGATTGTCACATCAGACTCAGTAGGAGTTCGGATGGGTTTCCTCATCGGCCTTCTTATCGACATCTACCTGGGGACCGTTACGTACAGCTAGTGCCGCTTGCGGTCTGTGGTTAAACCCACTGCCAGCGTAGTAGTCGAGTCTCTAGAGTCCCACACAGAGAGTTTCCATACTCCAGGCGAAACGATATAGAGGTCGTATGGTTTTACGACAAGGGTTCGGACGCATACGTGCGTTTACGCACGTACGACTTTCGGACAGTTTTTACTAGTCGGCTTTGGTTTAAGCCAGTTACTAGTATCCGGTTATTGGATTTATACAGTCTAAAGTTTTTCCGTGTTTTCACGGATAGGAGGGGCGTTCTCGTAATTGCGCGAGAAGCTTCGAGAAGATGGTGACTAAGGAGGTTAAGGTGGCATATACATTAAATGAGATTAGTGAGTCATATGGATGATTCATCCATGTCATTAATGCATCATAAATGCTTAATGACTCATGGAGATGAATCACCATTAGATATTTATCAAGCGTGGTTGTAAATCATTTTCTTTTCTTTTCTTGAAAAACAATAATGCTTGATATATATTATGATAACTCATTTTCTCATTTCATTATTATTCTCACCTTCTCTCTCCTCATGCTTCCTCTCTTCAAACCCTAATCCTCCCCTCTCATGTGTTGAGTACAAGGATTAGTTAGACTACTTAATCCATAACCCTCACTCTATATCATCTAGGTACTTTGATTAGCACTTAAAGAAACCTAGTTGCCTCAAGTTTAGAGGCAAAGCTTGGAGTAAAGCTCTCGTGGTGGATCGTCTACTACTTGGAGAAGGCCGAGGAGGAGGTGGAGTTCGTAAAGACAAAGGACACGGTTCTTTAGGTATAATCACTTCACATAGTAGTTTAGAACTTCTATGATAGTTGTTAGTTATCGTTTAGCTTCGATTCATGCGGTTAGTCGATGTTTAAGCAAAGAACAAGATCGTTTTTCATATTTCCGCCTCCCCGCAAGTCGTGGGGTGTTGTACATCGACTTACATTGTCAGTCTCTACCGTGGACCAGCTAAAAACTTTCTATGTTCCCGGGAGGAAAAGTGGACAGAAGGGCATCCTGTTTTATGGGTCAAACCCCGTTGTACACCCGGACGATTTGTCGGTCGCGTGCCTTCCCTATGAGAGAGGCATAAGAGCTGTCCTCAATCCCAGATACTATGCACCCGAGATGCGGGAATATTTCAAAAGGTGCGTATGCCGGTTATATCAAACGGAGTCCGAAGTAAAGTTTTATGATGGGCTATGGCATCCGTCCAGGTCCGAGCACTCATCGATGGACGAATTCCAGATAGACGGGGCATAGGCTTCATTCAACCTGATTCCAAAACATGCTGTTAGTTATGTATATGCCCTAGAGGCCATTGTTGTACATATGATGTATATTATAATGGATGCTTGGTTATATATAGAGAAGACTTTCTTGCTCGTCAAGATAGTATGCTATTTGGTTTCACTTTATCTTAACATGTTGACTTGTATTGGTTTACTGTTTTACTCTCACATGTTGATAAAGCCCTTAGGATCTGTACTCGACTACTGGGACTATGATGAGATCATACTAGTGGGGCCGCGGTAGTCGATGAGTACATCCTATAACTGTTCCTAGTCGAGGGTATATCGAGACAGGGCATCGATACACCAGAGTAGACTAGCGTATACGCATCTTGACCCATATGATGGGCGATGGATGATCCCATATCCATCGGTGTTAGACATCAGAGATGGTGTACGGGTGCTCAGTAGAGACTGGGTACACTGGACGGACTCGCCGAGAACTCCCAGATGGTGATATACCACACGTCAGATGGCAGTTCTCCGGTGACACAGGTACAGGGTAGTCTGAAGACCCGAGATCGTCATAGAGTCTTGTGTGATTCCTACTGTGTTTTGATTTCCACCTTACCACGTCCAAGAGGGCGTGCAAAACGGTGGCTTTTGGGTACAGTCCCGAATCACATGGAGGCAATGAGCGATAGGAGGGGATTCGTCTCTCCCGGTATAGGGAGTTGATGTTGTGCTGTGTTCGATTGGCTATAACTGGAAGTCCCTGGCCAGGGCTGATATAGAGATTTACTGGTAAGTGTTACTAGTAGTTTCTCGACCCGTTATGAGCCATACATCGACACGACTTATCGGTTACTGGGGTCTGACGTATACCACCCCTAGACTTGATATGCGACATATCAGACGAACAGACCGGACTGTACGGGAGTGTTACTGATCGGATTCACAGGAGAACGCACAGGCTAGCTTGTTGATCTTCTGATCGCTCAATACCTGGGTGGCTGTTACGTTTAGCTGACCGCTTGCAGCTTGTGGGTGTTTGATATGATCATCACCTGCTACTGGCGTATTGACGATTCTTTAGAGTCCTACACAGAGTTTTCTTGGCTCAGGCGAAACAGAGTAGTGGCACATATGTGATATGCGCAGGAGCGAGAATAATGCGATATGGGATACCGTATTAGATTCTCGCGATATATGGAGATGAACCGGGTCATCGGATCAAGTGTTGATTCGATGAATCGGTACATGATATATTAGTCGGTTATATTCGATATAGCCGGATCGTCGGATCAAGTGTTGATTCGATGATTTAATATATAATAATATATATGATATATTATTATATTAACTAATATTGGCTTGCTTTATTATTTCATTTTCTCAGTGGATGATACATTGATATATATGCGATATATGTTAATTGTATTATTTTCTTTTGTTGCAAATATATAATATATATGTGATATATATTATTGTGACATGATATGATTAATTGTTAAACATGTTTAAGGATGATTAATTGAGGTTAGGGTTTGATTAGGTTTAGTTGCTTCAAGTTCTTTCTAGAAGCAATTTTCTTTTGTCATTTGTAAAGATATTTTGTGATGACACTTTTTTAACTCAACAAAACCCTAACCCTAGTTGTTTCTCTACTTGTTCTCATCCAATCATCCTTGACCATGGTTAATAATTAAATCATATGATTTATATTTCTATTCATCACAAAAGAAAAAAAGCTAATGAATATTTTTTCCATTATCATCTTCTTCTTCTTCTCTCTTGAAGAAGCTCTCTTGATTTTCTTAAGTGATGATAAAATATGAGAAAATGATATAGAAAGAAAGCAAAATCACTACTCTCTCATCCTCATCTCATCTAGCCCTTGGGATTAGGGTGTTCTTCTCTTTAGAGTGAGATAGCTTGAGTTCTTCGAAACCTCGACGTAGATCATCGGAGATTTGGATTACGACGAGCTAGAATGGACCGTTCGAGTCGTGGAGCCTCTCATGAGTCCGGGAGATCGTGGATCGCGGCAAAGGGACTTCTACTCGGAGCTTGTGAAGTGAAGGAGCGGACTACAAAGGTTGTAATCCCTCACACTTAGATAAAAGTTATCTTGTTGCATATTAAACCCTAATTATCTAGCAAAGATCCCGGCTTTGGGTTGTTCGGCACGTCTAAAATTTAATCCGGGCATGTTTGATGCCTCATGAACCTTCACAAGAGTGCCTAGGAACCCTACAGTGGTATCAGAGCCTAGCTAGAGCATTAGGCGATGTGTTTACGAAGTTAAAACTCCGATCGAACCCGAAACGACGAAACTTGACCCCTCTCTGGAAATTTTTTAAATTTTGGGATTTTTCTGAATTAAAAATATGTAAAAAAATCAGCAGGGAAATCTAAGAATTACCATAAAACCCGAGCCCCTAATTCGACCAAACGGCGGCGGAAGCGCGGCACAAGCATGGCTTGCGCGGCGCTTCCGCGGCGGAACAGTGAAATCAGGACACGTGGCTTCATGGTAATTCCCGTAGTTGCTTGCTGAGTATTCTGGATATTTTTATTCTATTCCAGGTGTTTAAAATTCTGGGGTTTGTTTTGTAATAGTAGACTCGATCGGAAATTTTAAGTTCGTATTTCTTTCCGGATATTTAGAAACTGTTAAACTGGTTGAACGGATATCATTAACCCACTTTATTCCGGCACGGCAAACTTTCAAGCGTTGAATTTTTATTGGGTTTAAATCTTTCGGAAAAATTGTACAAGTTAAGCGGTGGACCCTCTAGAAGACAACAAACCTTAACTCGATTATGTGACCGTCTTGAACTGCCTTTTGAACCTTCGGGTTTGGGGCAGTACGGCGTGCCACATGTGAGGCGTTGGCTTGGCCCTTCTACGGCTGGATCACTGGTACTGTGACATATTCTGGGATTATTTGAACTCCGCTCAAGAGTTGAGCACTTCGGGAAATTTTGGGTGTTTGATTATCTGTTCAAATAGTTTAATACCGTATATTTATCTGGAATGTGATACAATATGTGGAATTCATAGAGTTAGGCATGAAATGCGGAATATGAGATATTTCGGATTTACGATGTCTAAAGTGATTGTGGATTCCAAATATTGTAGTTTTACACTTTCTTTTCTGTGACCGTAAGCGTAGTATGTGGTGTATCGCCGGCTTCGTTGCTATACATCAACGACAATCGGGATACGCATACTTGCTTACGTTGATGATATGAGATATTATGTGTTGCTGTGATATGTTATATTGGATCGTCGCGATCAGAATAGCCGGGGGGTTTTATGTGAGATGAGGGTTTTCATTTTCATTCATGTAAAATTCTTTTGTAATGTAATATTCTTTTATTTGGGGCACTTCCAGGATGCGGTTGTTGTCACCAGTGTATATTATTTACTTTTCCGCATTAGGTAGACCCAAGAAGGGGAGCACAAGTAACCGGGTTCTAGGGTCCAGTGGGAGGCCATCTCGAGGAGTCGAGACCGGGTCTCCTAACCCTAGAATTGGCAGTGTTACTTGCCGCTCTCGTAGGGGTCTTGGGATGTGGGTTTGGCTATTCGTCGCGACCGTGGAATCCGTGTTTTATACAGGCTCGTATTGAAAACACGGACGTCCTAGTATATCCAATATTTCATATATGTTCTTCTGCTGCAATGTTCTGTGATGAGATCATATTACTGCCTGAGACGAATGCTTATACTATATATATATGCTGATATATAAATATTACTGCTTTCGTTTCTTCTGTGATGCTTAGGAAGCATAAGCTGATGGGATTTTTATTAATGAGATTAATAAAAGAAAAGAAACCTAAAGATGTTGTAAAATCAAAAACTTTATAAAAAGGGTAGCTACAGTTTTGCTTTGCACAGTGATATATACGATATATCCTGCACCTTATTCGATGAGGAAAGGACCGAGATCCCTTCACCGGGAGTGACTCCTTTAGCGAAACTGGCAGATGCTGCAAAACGCGGTTTGTCTTTTGATTGCTTTTAGTGTTTTGCTTTGCACAGCGGTATATATGATATATCCTGCACCTTATTCGATGAGGAAAGGGCCGACGATCCCTTCACCGGGAGTGACCCCTTTAGCGAAACTAAGAAAAGCCTCAAAACACTCCTTTTCAAAAATACATGATTCTACGACGATATCAAGTTCATTACGCAATAGGTTTTTAGAAAAACCTGTCGTAGCCCTCCGTCTTTTCAGATAAGTCCTGTTTAGTATTCGTGCTGCGTTTGTTGACCTTGTCAAGGCGCAGTATGCGGTAGCTAACCAGTATTTATCTGCTTATGCATATGATGCAGATTGGGTTAGGGTAGTCGTGCGGCCTTGTTGACCTTGTCAAGGGTCGTGCGGGTGGGTCTGATTCAATCAAGAAATGACAGGTTGAACTTGACTTGCGGTCTATGGTTTGTTGACCTTGTCAAGGTCATAGATCGTTTGGGGCAAAATATTATCGGGAATTTCAAGTGTTGAAATTTGCAATGAGATTGCATACCTCCTATGAGATAGTTGGATCCTGATACCCACTGCGAGTAAGAGTTACTCCTGGGAGAGTTTTACACAGGACAATTAGTCATTCAAGTAGGTGTCTAGAAAAGTGTTAACGAGGTTACGCCTCTGGGAAAACGAGGTTTGCTAATTAGGTCCATGCGAAAGCACGGGGAACCTCCCTCAAAGTACCGACACTGATCTGGCTGAAAGATTGACGAAGTTGTAGGGTGTAATTAATCCCGGCTAATCTTACCTTTTATGGTTTGAAGGTAGATTTGATAAAAACAGTGGGAGACATCCTGATTAGATAAGATAATAACCAATCTAATCTTGCAAGAGCATACGCTAAAGTGTTTTCTTCTCTCTCTCTCCAGGTAGCGACCATTTCAGGCCATAATCAAGATAATAATATGGATGTATTGACTGAACCTGATTATTGTACTGAGCAAGGGAACGTCAGACCCGTTCTTTCTTATAAGAGTTATAAGACTGAACAGGAAACAGGAGAATATCTGGATTCTCACGCCGCCCAAAAGAACATGCATGTTGATGCATCTTCTTCGGGTGTGTTTGTTATTGAGAACTGTTTCTCAGTTCACCCTACGTCCTGGGTATTAGATACCGGATCAGGATCCCACATATGCAAACAGTTGCATGGGCTACGTAAAGGTAGAGAACTGGGAAAAGGTGATCATTCCGTTCAAGTAGGGAACGGTGCAAGTATTGTAGCCAAAGCAGTTGGCGAATATCACCTTGTATTACCAAGTCGTAATACACTGATTCTAAATGAATGCTATTATATACCGAACATGATGTGCAACATTATATCAGTTTCTTTATTGAGTAAAGAGGGATATAATTTTGTAGTACAGGATAATGTTATGAACATATTCCTAGATCAAAAGTTGATTGCATCAGGCTCGTTACATAATGGCATATTCATTCTAAATCAGAATACAGTCCTGAATATACAAAACACACACAAGAGGAAAAGTTCAGATGTGAACGAATCCTACTTGTGGCATTGTAGACTTGGTCATATCAATGCGACACGACTGGCTAAGTTACATAGAGATGGTTATTTGAATCCGTTCGAATTATCATCTTATGATACTTGCCATTCATGTCTCAAAGGAAAAATGACCAAAGCTCCGTTTAGTGGACACGGAGAAAGAGTTGCCGAACTCTTAGGACTGGTACATAGTGATGTATGCGGTCCCATGTCTACGCATGCCAGGAACGGTTCTTCCTACTTCATTACATTCACTGACGATCTCTCAAGATTCGGATATGTATTCCTGATGAAACACAAATCTGAAGCTTTTGAGAAATTCAGAGAATATAAGCACGAAGTAGAGAACCAAACGGGCAAAAGTATTAAGATTCTTCGATCTGATCGAGGAGGTGAATACTTAAGCGGTGAGTTCCTAGATTATCTAAAAGAGAATGGGATTCTCTCTCAGCTTACTCCTCCTTATACACCACAGCACAACGGTGTATCTGAGCGGAGGAATCGCACCCTATTAGATATGGTGCGCTCGATGATGAGTACAGCTGAGTTACCTATTTCCTTCTGGGGGTATGCGCTTGAGACAGCGGCATACCTATTGAATCAAGTTCCAACTAAATCTGTACCTACCACACCATATGAGATATGGAGTGGAAAGAGACCGTATCTTAAACGAGTTAAGATATGGGGTTGTCCGGCCTATGTCAAAAGGCAAAAACCGGACAAACTCGAGGCACGATCAGTTCTTTGCAAGTTTGTAGGATATCCAAAGAATTCATATGGATATTTTTTCTATCACAGTGAGGAGCAAAAAGTGTTTGTTGCTCAACATGCCACCTTTTTAGAAAAGGAATTTCTTGAAAAAGAAATTAGTGGCTCTGAGGTAGAACTGGAAGAAGTTCCAGTAACACAAACTGCAACTGAAGATTTAGTGGAACCAGAGGATTCAGTAGTACCCGACGAACCCCAGCCTCTCCGCCGATCTAGTAGGGTTTCTCGTCCACCTGAGAGATACTACGGTTTTCTCATTGATGGTGGAAGCGAGGATTGCATCATGGATGATGATGAACCGACTAGTTTCGAGCAGGCCATCACGAGTGGTGACTCTGTGAAATGGCTGGATGCAATGCGATCTGAGATGGAATCCATGTACACCAATAAAGTATGGATTTTAGAAAATGCTCCTGAAGGGGTAAAACCCATTGGGAGCAAGTGGATTTTTAAAAGGAAATTTGGTGTAGATGGAAAAGTTGAGACTTTCAAAGCTAGACTTGTAGCAAAAGGTTTTCGTCAAAGACCAGGTGTGGACTATGACGAAACCTTTTCTCCAGTGGCTATGCTTAAGTCCATCCGGATCTTACTTGCCATTGCTGCATATCATGACTACGAAATCTGGCAAATGGATGTTAAGACCGCCTTTCTAAACGGTGATTTAGAAGAGTGCGTGTACATGACTCAGCCAGAGGGCTTCGTAGATAGTGGGAGCAGCGGTAAGGTGTGCAAGCTGCTTAAATCCATTTATGGGTTGAAGCAAGCATCGCGGAGTTGGAACATCTGTTTTGATGTTGTAGTCAAAGAGTTTGACTTCATCAAAAATATAGATGAACCTTGTATCTATAAGAAGGTGGCAGAGGGTAAGGTAGTCTTCCTCGTATTGTACGTGGATGACATACTCTTGATAGGAAATGATATTCCTATGCTGCAATCAGTCAAGCTCTTCTTATCACAGAGATTCTCAATGAAAGATCTAGGTGATGCCTCCTGCATATTGGGAATCATGATCTATAGAGATAGATCTAAACGGATACTGGGATTGTCCCAATCCAGGTACATTGACACCATACTGAAGAGGTTTAGTATGGAAGAATCCAAGCGTGGGAATCAGCCCACGATCTCTGGACTCACTCTCTCCAAAGAGATGTCTCCCAAGAATGATTTGGAGAGAGCTCGCATGCAAGGGATACCCTATGCTTCGGCAGTAGGCTCTATCATGTATGCGATGCTATGTACCAGACCCGATGTAGCATACTCACTAAGTGTTGTGAGTCGGTATCAAGCAGATCCTGGAGAGAGTCATTGGACAGCAGTGAAGAATATTCTCAAGTACTTACGAAGGACTAAGGAGATGTTCTTGGTGTATGGTAACGGAGAACTCCAGGTGGAGTCCTTTACCGATTCCAGCTTCCAAAGTGATAAGGACGACTCTAAGTCGCATTCGGGTTTTGTCTTCACCCTCAATGGAGGGGCGGTATGTTGGAAGAGTTCCAAACAGGATACCGTTGCAGACTCGACGATGGAGGCTGAATACATCGCTGCCAACGATGCTGCCAAAGAGGCTGTCTGGATCAAGAAGTTCATTAGTGAACTTGGTGTGGTTCCATCCATTGAGCATCCAATACCTCTGTATTGCGATAACAATGGAGCTGTGGCTTTGGCCAAGGAACCCAGGTCCCATCAGAAGTCCAGACATATTCTGAGGCGGTATCACCTGATCAGGGAGATAGTTGATCGCCGGGAGATCGAGGTCAGGAGAGTAGATACGAAGGACAACACTGCGGATCCATTCACGAAGGCTATTCCCCAGATACAGTTTGAGAGATTATTCGGGATGCTAGGTATAAGATACTACAGCAGCTGGCCTTAGTGCAAGTGGGAGATTGTTAGTTATGTATATGCCCTAGAGGCCATTGTTGTACATATGATGTATATTATAATGGATGCTTGGTTATATATAGAGAAGACTTTCTTGCTCGTCATGATAGTATGCTATTTGGTTTCACTTTATCTTAACATGTTGACTTGTATTGGTTTACTGTTTTACTCTCACATGTTGATAAAGCCCTTAGGATCTGTACTCGACTACTGGGACTATGATGAGATCATACTAGTGGGGCCGCGGTAGTCGATGAGTACATCCTATAACTGTTCCTAGTCGAGGGTATATCGAGACAGGGCATCGATACACCAGAGTAGACTAGCGTATACGCATCTTGACCCATATGATGGGCGATGGATGATCCCATATCCATCGGTGTTAGACATCAGAGATGGTGTACGGGTGCTCAGCAGAGACTGGGTACACTGGACGGACTCGCCGAGAACTCCCAGATGGTGATATACCACACGTCAGATGGCAGTTCTCCGGTGACACAGGTACAGGGTAGTCTGAAGACCCGAGATCGTCATAGAGTCTTGTGTGATTCCTACTGTGTTTTGATTTCCACCTTACCACGTCCAAGAGGGCGTGCAAAACGGTGGCTTTTGGGTACAGTCCCGAATCACATGGAGGCAATGAGCGATAGGAGGGGATTCGTCTCTCCCGGTATAGGGAGTTGATGTTGTGCTGTGTTCGATTGGCTATAACTGGAAGTCCCTGGCCAGGGCTGATATAGAGATTTACTGGTAAGTGTTACTAGTAGTTTCTCGACCCGTTATGAGCCATACATCGACACGACTTATCGGTTACTGGGGTCTGACGTATACCACCCCTAGACTTGATATGCGACATATCAGACGAACAGACCGGACTGTACGGGAGTGTTACTGATCGGATTCACAGGAGAACGCACAGGCTAGCTTGTTGATCTTCTGATCGCTCAATACCTGGGTGGCTGTTACGTTTAGCTGACCGCTTGCAGCTTGTGGGTGTTTGATATGATCATCACCTGCTACTGGCGTATTGACGATTCTTTAGAGTCCTACACAGAGTTTTCTTGGCTCAGGCGAAACAGAGTAGTGGCACATATGTGATATGCGCAGGAGCGAGAATAATGCGATATGGGATACCGTATTAGATTCTCGCGATATATGGAGATGAACCGGGTCATCGGATCAAGTGTTGATTCGATGAATCGGTACATGATATATTAGTCGGTTATATTCGATATAGCCGGATCGTCGGATCAAGTGTTGATTCGATGATTTAATATATAATAATATATATGATATATTATTATATTAACTAATATTGGCTTGCTTTATTATTTCATTTTCTCAGTGGATGATACATTGATATATATGCGATATATGTTAATTGTATTATTTTCTTTTGTTGCAAATATATAATATATATGTGATATATATTATTGTGACATGATATGATTAATTGTTAAACATGTTTAAGGATGATTAATTGAGGTTAGGGTTTGATTAGGTTTAGTTGCTTCAAGTTCTTTCTAGAAGCAATTTTCTTTTGTCATTTGTAAAGATATTTTGTGATGACACTTTTTTAACTCAACAAAACCCTAACCCTAGTTGTTTCTCTACTTGTTCTCATCCAATCATCCTTGACCATGGTTAATAATTAAATCATATGATTTATATTTCTATTCATCACAAAAGAAAAAAAGCTAATGAATATTTTTTCCATTATCATCTTCTTCTTCTTCTCTCTTGAAGAAGCTCTCTTGATTTTCTTAAGTGATGATAAAATATGAGAAAATGATATAGAAAGAAAGCAAAATCACTACTCTCTCATCCTCATCTCATCTAGCCCTTGGGATTAGGGTGTTCTTCTCTTTAGAGTGAGATAGCTTGAGTTCTTCGAAACCTCGACGTAGATCATCGGAGATTTGGATTACGACGAGCTAGAATGGACCGTTCGAGTCGTGGAGCCTCTCATGAGTCCGGGAGATCGTGGATCGCGGCAAAGGGACTTCTACTCGGAGCTTGTGAAGTGAAGGAGCGGACTACAAAGGTTGTAATCCCTCACACTTAGATAAAAGTTATCTTGTTGCATATTAAACCCTAATTATCTAGCAAAGATCCCGGCTTTGGGTTGTTCGGCACGTCTAAAATTTAATCCGGGCATGTTTGATGCCTTATGAACCTTCACAAGAGTGCCTAGGAACCCTACACATGCTACATGATCCATGTTGGTGAAGCCAGCGAAAGATCAAATGATGATGATGAGATAGCCGAGCCAGAAGAAGCTCCTCAAGAGCTCGAAAATGGCGGACAAGCAACCTTTGACGAGCTAACCGAGATTGACTTAGGAATGCCAAATAATTCAAGGCCGACCTACATTAGCTCACTCTTGTCAGAGGAAATGAAAGAGCAGATAATTTCCCTGCTGCATGAGTTCGTTGACTGCTTCGAGTGGACATACAAAGAAATGCCTGGCCTTTCCCCTGAAGTGGCCGTGCATAAACTGGCTATATCTCCTTATGCTAAGCCAGTCAAACAAGCTCCTCGAAGAATGAGAAGGGAACTGGAAAAGAAGGTCATTGAGGAAACTAAGAAACTTATCGATGCTGGCTTCATCAGAGAAGAGAAATATACGGACTGGATTGCATGCATAGTCCCAGTGAAGAAGAAAAATGGGCAGATCCGAGTTTGTGTCGATTTCAGGGACCTCAACAAGGCATGCCCTAAAGATGACTTCCCGCTACCGGTCATGGAAATGATGGTCGATGACACCTCAAATTATGAGCTGTTCACCTTCATGGATGGCTTGTCTGGATATAATCAGATCAAGATGTCGCCTGAGGATGAGAAACACACAGCATTTCGAACCCCGATCGGAATATATTGCTACAAGGTGATGCCGTTCTGACTGAAGAACGCAGGTGCTACATACCAAAGGGCAATGACCAATATCTTTGATGACCTAATTCATAAAGTCGTCGAATTTTATGTTGATGATCTGGTCGTCAAGACTAAAGCCAAGGCTGATCACATCCAAGATCTTAGGATCGTTCTCACCAGACTGAGGGAGTACGATCTGAAAATGAATCCTCTGAAGTGCGCTTTCGGCTTGTCATCGGGAAAATTCCTGGGCTTCATAGTCCGACATCGAGGGATTGAAGTTGACCCATCGAAGATAAAGGCCATCATGGAGATGCCCCCTCCGAAGAGTCTGACGCAGCTAAGATATTTTCAAGGCAAGCTTGCTTATATACGAAGGTTTATCTCAAATTTAACGGGGAGATGTAGGCCCTTCTCAAAGCTCATGAAGAAAGGAGCTCCTTTTGTCTGGGATGCCGAATGTCAAGAAGCGTTCGAAAGCATCGAATAGTACTTATTGCACCCTCCATTGCTGGCCGCTCCCATTCCAAATAAACCGCTGATTCTCTACACTGGCGCGCTAGATGAATCACTCGGTGCACTCCTCGCCCAGAACAACGAGGAGGGAAAAGAAAATGCCCTCTACTGCCTCAGTCGAACTTTAGTTGGGGCGGAACACAACTATTCCCCGATCGAAAAGCAATACCTGGCTCTAATGTTCGCTGTGAAGAAGCTGAGGCACTATCTGCTCGCTCATCAGGTTTTGCTGATCTCTACGGCCGACCCGCTCAAACACTTAATGACCAAAGCAAGCCTAGCCGATAGAATGTTAAGATGGGCTGTCATGCTGCTTGAGTTTGACATAGTTTATACTCCTCAGAAAGCAGTAAAAGGGCAAGCTCTTGCAGACTTCCTTGCTACTCATCCCGTATCAGAGGGGTCACCGCTTAATTGCGAGCTACCCGACGAACAAGTGCTGCAACTCGAGAAAGATGAGCCATGTTGGGAGCTCTACTTCGATGGAGCCTCATCAATGAGGACCTCCAGCAAATCAAGCGTCCTGGAGATAAAAGCGGGGACATGATTAGTGTTCATCACGCCATCGATGGGAACCCTACGACGTTCTTTTGCTCTCACCGAGCCTAGCACAAATAACGAGGCTGAGTACGAGGCTCTGATAGCTGGTCTGGAGCACGCTATAGAAATGGAAATCCTTCGGCTACGAGTCTACGGTGATTCCCAGCTTGTCGTAAACCAGGTAAGCGGCGACTATAAGATATACAAACCCGAGTTAGCTCGGTACAGAAGCCGAGTGGTGGAACTCATGAAACGGTTCACTCACATTGAACTAATGAGAGTCCCTAGAGCGTTGAACGGAAAAGTCGACATACTCACTCGCCTAACTAAAGAGCTAGCTGATCCTGACATGGACAAAATTCTAATCACAGTCAGAAGCCGGCAAATTCTGCCTCCAACCTCTTTGCGTGAAGAAGAAGGCGTAGAACAAGAGAACAATCCCGCCGATGAATCTTCGATTATCCAAGACGAGCCCGATTGGAGAGAACCCTTCATAGAGTACCTCTGATACGTCAAGCCGCCCGAAAGAAAATCTGCAAGGATTCAGCTGAAGAAGAGAGCTCTCCGATACGTGTTTTTAAATGAAACGCTATACCGCAGGTCATACGACCAACTCTGGCTCAGGTGTCTGTCATTGGCCGAAGCCCAAAATGTCATGAAAGAAGTTCACTCGGGCGTTTGCGGTGCTCACCAATCTGGCCCTAAGATGCGACTTCAAATTAAACGGCTTGGGTATTACTGGTCCACCATGATATGGGATTGCGGAGAGCATGCAAAGAAATTTCATATCTGCCAAATTCACGGTGATTTCATTCACAAGCATCCCAATCCGTTGCATCCTACGGTGGCATCGTGGCCCTTCGAAGTCTGGGGGACCGACATAGTTGGCCCAATTGATCCTCCGTCATCCAGAGGCCACCGGTTCATATTGGCCGCAACTGACTATTTTTCCAGATCGGCTGAAGCTGTCCCGCTAAAAGAAGTCAAGACAGAAAATATTCTGACGTTCTTCCAGCATAATATTCTATACCGCTTCGGTACACCAAGAAGAATCATTTCTGACAACGGGCCTTCTTTCAAGAGCTTCAAAGTCTCAAGGTTCTCTACTCAGCACAAGATAGACTGGAGATATTTCTCCATCTATAATCCAAGAGCCAATGGGCTAGCCGAAGCCTTCAATAAGACTCTATGCAAGCTCCTGAGGAAAAATGCTTCAACCAACAAGAGAGACTGGAATCTCAAACTTCACGAGGCGTTGTGGGCATATCGTACCACGCACCGTACTCCAACTCAGTCCACTCCATACTCATTGCTCTTCGGAGTGGAGGCAGTCCTCCCCCTCGAAGTTGAAGTTCCAAGCTTAAGAATGGCAGTTCAGCACGAGTTGACGGAGGAGGAAAACGTTCTCCTTCGGCTTGAAGAGCTCGACGCCCTCGAAGAAAAAAGGCTCGCGGTACAGCAAAATCTGGAGCTGTACCGAGCCCAAATGTCACGGGCCTATGACAAGATGACTCGTCTCCGCGCTCTCAAGAAAGGCGAATTGGTGTTGGTCCTCAAAAGACCGATCATCCCCAATCGACTTGCCAAGGGAAAATTCGAGCCAAACTGGGAAGGACCATACGTCATCGAGAAAGTGTTCGACGGAGGGTCCTACCAACTAATAAGTGCCGAGGGAGAAAGGCCCATGCTACCCATCAATGGCCGATATCTCTAGAAATACTACGTGTGAATGCTCCAAGTCGTAGGTGAATTGAGCACACCAGTCCTATGGTCTAGATCATACATCCTGTAAAACCGTATACAATCCACGGGCGTAAACGACCCCTATCTCTCCTAAGTCCTGCCGGTGAGACTATTTTTAAAGTCCCACCAGCGAAAAAAACGGTATGTCCACAAGCAAAACGGGCACGGATGAAAACCCGAAAGGGCTCCGTGAGTAAAAACAGCAGGACTGCCGGCGAGTTTGTGAAAACCTGAAAGGGCGCAAACTCGTGAAAAGAGATAAAATACACTCGCAAAGTCCTCTCGACCTTGTGAGAAGAAAATCCCTGCATGAGATCCTTACGACTCACAAAGGAGCAATACACTTAGGGATCCCTACGATTCCTAAGGAGAACATACACCTGCGAGATCCTCTTGACTCGTAGGAAGAAAACGCTTTTATGAGACCCTTACGGCTCATAAAAGTGAAAAGCCTTAGGTGATAGGGCTCTAAACCTGTCTCCTGAGCCATCGCTCCTCAACGGGCAATGGAAAATGATGAGTCGCTCCTGGCATTTTGCTTCAGTGTTAGCGGTGCTGATGCCGACCAAAAACCCAAATCCCAAGTTTTCCCAACGGAAAATGATGAGTCGCTCCTGGCATTGCTTCAGTGTTAGCGGTGCTGATGCCGACCCAAAATCCAAATCCCAAGTCCTCCCGGGGCAAACGATGAGTTGCTCCTGGTATTATTCCAGTGCAGCAATGCTGATGCCAAACAAAATCCAAATTCCAAGTCCCCAAACGACGAATGATGAGTCGCTCCTGGTACCATATTCCAGTGTAGCGATGCAGACGCCAACCAAAATCCAATTTCTCAAAATTCTCCCGGCCCTATGGTTAGTCTCCAAATTGACTACCGTATACAATCCACGGGCTTAAATAATTCTCATCATACCCATACCCCACCGCAATCACCAGTCCAGCGGCCGGTCTCCGCCCTTAGACTTATGCTCTATTTGGGAAGACCCACTCATGTGTCCTCACGATACATGAGGAGAAAAAACTTACGAGATCCTCTCGACTCGTAAGAAAACACCTTCGTGGGATCCTTATGACTCACAAAGAAAAAACACACTTAGGAGTCCTCACGACTCCTAAGGAGAAAGTAAACCTACGAGATCCTTTCGACTCGTAGGGAGAAAATGCTTTTATGGGACCCTTATGGCTTATAAAATTGAAAAGTCTTAGGTGATAGGGACCTAAACCTGTCTCCTAAGCCATCGCTCTCCAACAGGAAAAGGCAAATGATGAATTGTTCCTGGCACATGTGCTTCAGTGTTAGCAACGCTGATGCCTACCCTAATACCAAAATTCCAAACTCCAATCCAATAGACCCCTAAGTCTTTAAACTGGGAATAGATGACCTCTAAGTCGTTAAACTGGGAACAGATGACCCCTAAGTCGTTAAACTGGGAACGAGGGAAACCCCCTCATGGCAAATGATGAGTTGCTCCTGGCATTATTCCAGTGCAGCAATGGTGATGCCGACCCAAAAACCAAATTCAAAGTTCCACCCGGCAGCACTTCTAAGCTCGAAAGTCCCACTGGAAATGTAGGCACCTTCCAAAACAAATCAAATCAAACAAATCAACCCCGACACCGCAAGAGGCGGAGCAAGTCAACTTCAATCCCGACACCGCGGAAAGCGGAGCAAGTCAAATCAAATCCCGACACCGCAAGAAGAGGAGCAAGAAAAATCAAGCACCGACCGTCCACGTCGCTAAAATGGAAGCACCGACCGTCCAAGACGCAAAAAGGGCAGCACCGACTGTCAACGTTGCTAAAAGGGCAACACCGACCGTCCAAGTCGCAAAAAGGGCAACACCGACCATCCAAATCGCTAAAATGGCAGAACCGACCGTCCAAGTCGCAAAAAGGGCAGCACCGACCGTCCAAGTCGCTAAAATGGCAGCACCGACCATCCAAGTCGCAAAAAGGGCAGCACCGACCGTCCACGTCGCAAAAAGGGCAGCACCGACCGTCCACGTCGCAAAAAGGGCAGCACCGACCGTCCAAGTTGCTAAAATGGCCTAACCGACCGTCCATGTCGCAAAAAATGGCAGCACCGACCGTCCAAGTCCCCAAAAGGGCAGAACCGACTGTCCAAATCGCAAAAAGGGCAGAACCGACCGTCCAAGTCGCTAAAATAGCAGCACCGACCGTCCAAGTCGCAAAAAGGGCAAAACCGACTGTCCACGTTGCAAAAAGGGCAGCACCGACCATCCAAGTCGCTAAAATGGCAGAACCGACCGTCCACGTCGCAAAAAATGGTAGCACCGACCGTCCAAGTCACAAAAGGGCATAACTGACCGTCCAAGTCGCTAAAATGGCAGCACCGACCGTCCAAGTCGCAAAAAGGGCAAATTTGACCGTCCAAGTCGCTAAAATGGCAGCACCGACCGTCCAAGTCGCAAAAAGGGCATAACTGACCGTCTAAGTCGCTAAAATGGCAACACCGACCGTACAAGTCACAAAAATGGCAGAACCGACCGTCCAAGTCGCAAAAAAGGCAGCATCGACCTCCACGTCGTCAAAATGGAGTCGATCTCCACATGAAAGAAGATCCATCAATTTCATCCACACGACTCATATATGTGGTGTGCATTTATTGATGGGGGGAACTTTATTGGGGTCAAAAATTGCACCCCGGTTGACCAAGTCAAAATCAAAGTCAACTCCAAGCCAAGTAGGCCCAAGCCCAGGTCAAGTGGGCCAATGCCCGGGTCGAGCCCGAACATGAAGCCGCCGGCCTCCCCCATGCCAAAATAATTTTGTAATAAATAATTTTGGTGTATTTCTTTTATTTTATTTTATGAATAAATGTAAGAAAATAGACATATAGCCAATTTTTGTAAAGCCCATGGCTTATGTGCAAAAAGAAATAGCACATGAGACATGGAATGAGCAAAATGCCATTTTGTAAAGCCCAAGAGGTTATATGTAAATGTGTAAGCCTATAAAGGCAAAGATAATGAAAATATCTCAACAACTTTTTTCTCTCTCCCAAAAAGAATCAAGATCTGTGATCTTCTCCTTCCTCAAGGTTCTAAAACCTTTTTCTTTCTTTTGAATTAAATCAAGAGTTTTACTCTTCCTTTTCCAAAACTAAATAGTTTTTTACCACAAAACACACAAAGGGGAGCTTGGATCTTCCATCAGATCTTAAAAAGGAGAGATTTTTAAAATCTCTCTCCTCTTGTTATCCAAGAGCCGGCCAACAAAGGAGGAAGAAGGAGACCCATCTCCAAAGACCCCACTTTGGGGAAGATCCAGGGCTCAAAGGGGGAAGCCCCTTCATCAGCTTCAAAATATCCTAGGAGTTTAACTCCTCATATATATATATACAAAATAATAAATATTTCTTTCTGAGAGTACAACTCCCATTGCAGGGATCAAGTCCCTTTTGTCGCCCAAGGGCCCAAAGCACGAGCGTCCGGGCGCCCACGTGCCTGGCACATGAGGCGCTAGCGCCCAAATTCCCACTTGCCTGGCACGTGTTGCGCTAGCGTCCAAAGCGCCCGCGCCCGAGCACCCGCGTGCCTGGCACGTGTGGCGCTAGCGCCCAAAGCGCGAGCGCCCGAACGCCCATGTGCTTGGCACGTCAAGCGTTAGCGTCTAAAGCGCTAGCGCCCGAGCGCCTACGTACCTGGAACGTGAGGCACTAGCGTCCAAAGCGCTAGCGCCCAAGGCGATAGTGCCAGTGCCGGAGCGCCCGCGTGCCGTACACGTGAGGCGCTGACGCTTTTTCCTACGCATCCTTTGGATGCCCTTTCCCTCTTATATATATATATATATATATATATATACATATACACACACACACATACTCTACAACACTGTCCCCCGTTAGAAAAAATTTCTAACAGGGCGCTGCCCCGCACCCCACAAGGGGACTGCTAGCCTCCTTGACCTCCAGCCCGCTATCTGGGTAGCGGCTCCCCCGTAAAAACTCTGCGGGGCCCCCGATATATCCAAAACCCCTTTCAAAACACAACACACGTACATTGCACACTAAGTTCGCTTGACCTGTTTGGCCCGTCAATCGGAGGTTCTCTTGCTCCAAAGGAGAGGGGTAATTAACGGCAACTTAGTCCGTGGCTGCCGGAGATTCGGATCCCCACAATCAATAAACCTCCGCCTGCCCTGGGCAGGGGGAATCTGTAATGCGCCTGACAAGCACGCGCGCATTCCCATCTCAATGGGGTGACGAAAAACTCCCTACAACAGTATTGATGGGATGATATCGTACGAAGGAGATTCCGTACATGATATAATGAGGACAGATTGCCGATTACAGCTGATATTTATTTCGACTCAAGAAATCTTGTTAATATTTCAAATTGGGAATTCCTAAGATATTTAGAGCCATACGTATTTTAAAAACTAACGAATCGTTACGTACTTTTAAATGATAAAGTCAAGGGTACACTACGAATTTTCAAATGATATCTATTTTAAAAATATCGTAGTCCAATATTTCCGAAACAACGTTTCGTGCTATTTTAAACTATAACTGTATGGCCAATATATAGTTATATATTTTAAAACGCTTGTTCATGTTACGATTTCCTTATTTCTGCATACGCTCGCGTTCCGATTACTTACGATATATATCACGTTTATACCATTAGCTCTATTTAACTCTGTTTGCTAGGACACGCGCACCATTACCGATAATTTCATGTCGCACTTGCACATAGTAGCATGTTACACCTACACCTCATCGGTAATTGCCATGCCACATATACTTATAAGACTTGCTATGTCACCCGTATCATACTATACCTTGTTACCATTATAGATTATATTGCTTTTATGAACACGCATGTAGTACACTGACTCGTATGCTTCACGTATACATCGCTATTTCACATCATATTATATTCCTGCTAGTACCTTACATTACTGCTCATTTCACTTCAACGTGCATTATATTATTGTTCTGTGCTTTTATATGTTGTTCCATTATTACCATGTTCTTATGAGGTAGCGTTTTCATGGGATTTCTGAGATTTGAAAAACCGCAGATACGATTTTATAAAACTTGTGAATGTTTTAAAAATGCGGTTTTCTCTTGATATGATATTTGGTGCCCACTATGAGTTTTTTGGGTACTGAGATATGAGTATTATCTGAATCGAAGGGGGGAGGAACCGATTGCGGATACATGGTGGACCCGATACGGTACCGAGGGGCAAGAAACCTGTATAGAAAGGTGGATGAGCCTAGTGAGGATGAGGCCGACCGGTGATAGTATGGAAATTTGGCGGATATCGAGAGGATATCGACCGGAGTGATATGATTCAGATGGATATAAGGGCCGATCCGAGGGATGGCGTTTGAGATATGAGGATTTCGAGTGTCGATATTGGACACAGGATTTATGAGGATTTCGAATGTCGATGCTGGACACTCAGATATTTTTATGAGGATTACGAGTGTTGTTGATGGACACTCATTGGATGATATATATATATATATATATATATATATATATATATATATATATATATGTTATGGATGATATAATTCCACGTATTGATACTGACACGATATTATATGTGCACACACACATCCACTTTCGTTATCTCATAGTATGATAGTATATTATAATATGACCTAGATATATCGTTATGCATTGATTTCTACCTGATGATGTTTTTTACTCACGAGTTGACAACTCACCCCCGTTGTGCCATAGTTTTTTTGCAAGACCGACTGCTCAGATCAGTAGCGAATTGCTGGCACGCTTCTTTTTTTGTGTGATTTCTTTATTATGTGCTTACATTCCAGATTGTAACCGCCACTTGTATATTTATATTCATTTGTAATCTAGTTAAAAACTTCATCGCCCAAACTTGTATATTCTTTTGGACTCAGAGACGAGACTTGTATGCTATTCTTTTATGTGTCGATTTAGATATAGTTGAGTTGATGATACTTTGGTATTTCTTTTACTTTTTCTTGTGTTGATCTTCACCTTGGACGTCGTATATACTGCATGGTTGTGATTCCGCCATTTGGGCGATGAGATAGCTCTTGATTGGGGATGCTGATATTATATATTTGCATATGTACTGGTTTTATCAAAATTTACAAAGGAGGTGCTACCAAAATTTTAAATGATGAAAACGTTTTCAAATCTTAGTCTAAAACCCACTTGCATTTTCAACAAACTTTACTTATATTTTAAAAAGAGGACTTGATTCCATAATTAACCATTTTTCCAAAACTTCACACTTAAAAGGTTTAGATTCATGGTTTTCGGCTTACTTGGGTTACGGTGGGGTCCTATAGACTTCACGTGATTCGAGTGCCGGTCACGTGCCATTTCCGAGTCGTGACAAAATTGGTATCATAGCGTTAGGTTTAACATTTGTTCGAGTCTAGGTTTGATTATGTGGAGTCTAGGGAGTATATTTCGGAACCTATGCTTGAAATTACGGAACTTAGACTTGACTTTGGGGGTATTAGACTCGAACTTTCGTTATATAGGTTGACCTTGGTTGATGGAGTAGATAGCTCAGGTAGAGTAACGTACCGTACGTATGTTCCGCGGAATATTTACGATACGATACTCTTCTTAAATAACCTTAGGATATATACGTTGAGATCTTTTCTTCTATTCGTTCTTTTGATTTATCCTCATCGATACTTGTTTGTGGTTCCTGTCACCATGGACTGACCAGGGTGTTATCCCGGTGACACAGGAGCAGATTGATTATTCTATATGTTAGGATTTCTCGTTTGAGGCAAGTGTTCTGGATCCGCACCAGATGGTCGGGTCATTGCTTGAGGACGGTCGGATTGAGAGGTCTGTTGATGTACAGCCTACTTCAGAGATCGTTATGTTGTCTACCATACATACAGATGTACCAGCCGCTATTGAGATTGACGAGGTATCGCTCCTAGAGTTTATGAAGCTGAAACCATGTGAGTTTACAGGCAGAAATGTGACAGAGGATCCTTAGCTGTTCCTGGATAGAGTGATTAACATATTTCATTTGTTGGGATGCTCCAATCCAAAATCAGTTGAATTGACTAGTTTCAGTTTGAAGGGTCTTGTGACCTGGTGTGAGTCGATCGAGAGAGGATGAGCAATGCGTATTGCTCTGATGACTGGGATGAGTTCTTGATGACGCATTTAGCCAGATTTCTTCCACAGAGTGTTGGAGATACCGAGTTCGTAGTTTCGAGTCTTTGCGTAATACTCTAGATATGACTGTAGCCGAATATGAATTGCAGTTTATGTTAGGTCCACGTTACCTCTCCCGGTACTTTCGGGGTTGCGGAAATGGTAAAACAAAAAATTTCTGGACTTTGGCAACATGGACCGTAAAAGCCGGATCTTTGCTAAACAACACACTAGCATCCTAACTAGAGATGTATCTACTCGGTTAGGGGTTATACCTCAACTTGAACTCCTTCTCTTCTTGTTGCTCTTCTCTTCTTGTTGTTCTTCTCTTTGCATGCTCGATGGTTGATCCGGACTTTGGTCACCTCCGCGGCCTCCTTGAGTCGAAGACGATCCACCCGAGAGATGTACACCGAGCTCCACCTCGAGCCGAGGTAACTAGGGCAAAGAGATTGCTAATCTAGAAGCCCTAGGATGTGTAGAGAAGATGTATGGATGTGTTTGTCAAGTGGAATCATTTTTCTCTCAACACATGAGATCAAAGGAAAAATCAAGAGGAGGAAGAAGGAGAAGCAACCATGGAAATGTTTCTCATTTCTTTTTCTATGAGAGAGAATGAGAATGAGCAAATGAAAAGCTTAACCAAGAGAAAACCTAACCATGGTTGCAATAATGCAAAAACATTATCATTACTAATCCCATCAAGATAAAGGTGATGGCTATAAATGACATGACCATTATCATAACAAAAGAAAAAGAAAAACCAAAGAATACTTTAGATCTTTCAAGAAGATCCAAGTCAACTTTGGTCAAATAGTCAACAAAGTCAAGATGGTCAAATGGTCAATGTAATTAGCCATAACAAAATTATCAATGAAAAGGATTAGTAAATAATGTCCCCGGCTCATAATGGTTTTGACCAAACGAACTGTCAAAACCCTAATGAGCCTGCCACATAGCGGTTTTGGCCGAACCAACTGCCAAAACCCTAATGAGGCACCTCCTCCTTCATCGCTCCGGAAAACTGTGCATACACACCTGCATCCGTATTCCGTAGAATGCGGATGCGCAGAAGATAAAACAAATCCATCTATGCAATACTAGGATCCGGCTTAAACCAAAGCCCACTAGTATTGCTTGCCCGAACACCACACGCATACAAGTGTACGTAAGTGATCGCAGCCCTGCCGTAAAACCATACGGCCTCTACACGTTTCGCTCAGTGCAGGGAAACTCTCTGTGTGGGACTCTAAAGACTCGACACTACGCTGGCAGTGGGTTTAACCACAGACCGCAAGCGGCACTAGCTGTACGTAACGGTCCCCAGGTAGATGTCGATAAGAAGGCCGATGAGGTGAACCCATCCGAACTCCTACTGAGTCTGTATGTGACAATCTCCGTACAGTCCGGTCTGTTCGTCTGATACATCGCATGGCGGGCCTAGGGGGGCGGTAAACGTCAGTCCCCTAATAGCAGTACAAGTCGTGCCGGTATGAAGCCCAATACACCCTGAGATAACACTGGAAACCTACCAGTATACCTCGCTTGCCCTGGCCAGGGACTACTCGTGTAATGGCTCTCCTAGACACAGCGCGATGTCAACCCCAATACCGGGAGAGACGGATCCTGTCTAACCGTCACTGCCTCCAAGTGCTTCGGGACTGCTCCCAACTACTACCTGTTTGCACGACTCAGTAGAGCCGTGGTAGGGTAGTAATCAGAGAACAGTGGGAACACACTCGAGGCGAAGTGACAGTGTCAAGTCAGCGGACTAAGCTGTACTCATGTCACCTGGGAACTGATAACTGACGATAGGTATAATACCAACCATCAGTTCCCAACGAGTCCTGTCCAGTGTACTCGTAACCTAACGAGCACCCGCATACTATCTCAAGTACGACGTACCGACGGCTGTGGGACAGACCGTCTCCCGTGCTGGGATGAGAAGCGCATACGCTAGTCTACTCCGGAGTATCGATGCCCTATCTCGATACTCCCACGACTAGGGACGTGTATAAGGATGTGCTTGTAGATTACCCAGCCCCCACGAGTGTGATCGCCATCACAACGCCGGTAATCAAGCAAAGATCCTGAGGGCTCTACTAATGCTTATAGGTGATATAATAAATAAACACACATGTACACATTAAAGCACAGACAAACCAAGTAGCATGCTACTATATTGAGCAAGATTGTCTGTACAACTGTGAATATCCCAAGCTTCCATCAAGTAATATACATACTAGTATGATACAGTAATGGCCTCTAGGGCATATACACTAACAATCTCCCACTTGCACTAAGGCCATGTACTGGCGTATCGAAGACCTATCATCTCGATCAGCCGCTAGAACTGAGTCTGGGGTAAGGCCTTCGTGAATGGGTCCGCCGTGTTGTCCTTTGTGTCCACTCTCCGCACCTCGATCTCCTGGCGATCAATGATCTCCCTGATCAGGTGATACCGCCTTAAGATGTGCCTGGATTTCTGATGGGACCTTGGTTCCTTCGCTAAAGCTATAGCCCTATTGTTATCGCAATACAAAGGTATTGGGTCAACAATGGACGGAACCACCTGAAGTTCACTAATGAACTTCTTTATCCAGACCGCCTTTTTTGCGGCATCGCTTGTAGCAATGTATTCAGCCTCCATCGTCGAGTCTGCGACGATATCCTGCTTGGAACTCCTCCAACATACCGCCCCTCCGTTGAGGGTAAACACAAAACCCGAGACGGACTTGCTGTCATCTTTGTCACTCTGGAAGCTTGAATCGGTAAAGGACTCGACCCTGAGGTCTCCATTACCGTAAACCAGGAACATCTCCTTAGTCCTTCTCAGGTACTTGAGAATGTTCTTCACTGCTGTCCAGTGGTCCTCCCCTGGGTCTGACTGATACCGGCTTACTGCGCTCAGCGCGTAAGCTACATCTGGTCTTGTACATAGCATCGCATACATTATAGATCCTACCGCCGAAGTGTAGGGTATAGTGCTCATGCGAACCCTCTCCTCGTCAGTCTTAGGAGACATCTTCTTGGAGAGGGTAATTCCGTGCAATGCGGGTATGTTACCGCGCTTGGAATCCTCCATACTAAATCTCTTTAGTACGGTCTCTATGTACCTGGACTGCGAAAGTCCCAGTAGTCTCTTGGATCTATCTCTATAGATCTTGATCCCCAGAATGCCGAGGCATCACCCAGGTCCTTCATGGAGAACCTTCGTGACAAAAATAGCTTGACCGATTGTAGCATAGGAATATCATTTCCTATCAAAAGAATGTCGTCCACGTACAAGACTAGGAATACAACAGTTCGTCCTACAATCTTTTTATAGACACAGGGTTCATCTTCGTTCTTGATGAAATCAAATTCCTTGATTACCTCATCAAAACAGATGTTCCAACTCCGCGATGCCTGCTTTAATCCATAAATGGATTTAAGCAACTTGCACACCTTCCCGCTGCTCCCACTGTCTACGAAACCTTCTGGTTGATGCATGTAAACGCACTCTTCCAAACAACCGTTTAGGAAAGCCGTTTTAACATCCATCTGCCAGATTTCATAGTCATGGAAGGCAGCAATGGCAAGTAGGATCCGAATGGATTTGAGCATAGCCACCGGAGAAAAAGTTTCATCATAGTCCAAACCAGGTCTTTGACGAAAACCTTTTGCAACGAGTCTAGCTTTATAGGTTTCCACCTGCCCATCTACACCAAGTTTCCTTTTGTAGATCCATTTGCATCCAACAGGTTTTACCCCAGGTGGAGCAATATCCAAGGTCCACACTTTATTGGCGTACATGGACTCCATTTCGGATTGCATTGCTTCCTGCCACTTATCAGAGTCCCTACTGATAATGGCCTGCCTGAAACTGGTAGGGTCATCTTCTTCCAAGATGCAATCCTCTCGATCCCCGTCTATGAGAAAACCGTAGTATCTCTCGGGCGGATGAGAAATCCTACCAGATCTGCGGAGTGGCTGAGGTTCGTTTGGGGTTGTTGAATCTAGCGGTTCCTCCAAATTTTCAGTTACATTTTGTGGTCGCTGAATTTCTTCCAGTTCTACCGAACTCCCACTAGTTTCTTTTGCAAGAAACTCCCTTTCTAAGAAGGTAGCGTGGCGAGATACAAACACCTTCTGTTCCTCAGTGTGGTAGAACAGATATCCTAGTGAGTCTTTAGGATATCCCACAAATTTACACAGAACTGACCGTGCCTCTAGCTTGTACGGTTTCTGTGTTTTCACATAGGCCGGACAACCCCATATCTTAATAAACTTAAGACATGGTTTCTTACTGCTCCATATTTCATACGGAGTCTTAGGCACAGATTTGGACGGAACTTGATTCAAAAGGTATGCCGCTGTCTGAAGCGCATGTCCCCAAAATGAAAGAGGTAACTCAGCACTACTCATCATGGAGCGAACCATATCCAGTAGGGTACGATTCCTCCGCTCCGAAACACCGTTGTGCTGTGGTGTATAAGGAGGAGTAAGCTGAGAGAGAATACCATTCTCTTTTAAGGAATCTAGGAATTCCGTGCTTAAGTACTCCCCTCCTCTATCAGACCGGAGGATCTTGATACTTTTGCCAATCTGGTTCTCTACTTCCTTTCTGAATTCCTTGAATTTCTCAAAAGCTTCAGATTTGTGTTTCATCAGATACACATATCCGAACCTAGAGAGATCGTCAGTGAATGTGATGAAGTAGGAGAACCCACCCCTTGCATGTGTAGACATCGGACCACATACATCACTGTGTATGAGTCCCAAGAGCTCTGCTGCTCTTTCTCCATGTCCGGTGAACGGAGATTTGGTCATCTTCCCTTTGAGACAGGACTGACAAGTTTCATAAGATGAAAACTCGAACGCATTCAAGAGTCCATCTTTATGCAACTTACTCAGTCTTTTCTCTCCGATATGACCAAGTCTACAATGCCACAAGTAGGATTCATTCGTATCTGAATTCTTCCTCTTGCGTGTGTTTTGTATATTGAGAATTGTATTCTGATTTAGAACGTAGATACCATTACACAGTGTACCCTCTGCAACCAGTACCTTATGAAGGTAAATGTTCATGATATTCTTTTCAAGAACAAAGTTATATCCATCTTTATCGAGTAAAGAAACTGATATGATGTTGCAAACCATAGAGGGTACATAGTAGCAATCGTTCAAAATCATAGTCTTGCCATTTGGCAATACTAGGTGATATTCACCGACGGCTGCCGCATTAACTTGTGCTCCGTTCGCTACTCTGAGCGACATATCACCCGGTGCAACCTTTCCTACTTTTTCTCAGTCCCTGCAACAAATTATAGATATGAGATCCTGATCCGGTATCAAGTACCCAGGAGGTAGGGCTGACCGTAAAACAGTTCTCAATTACAAGAACACCTGAAGTAGATGCAAAACCATGCTTCTTCTTCAACTGGGTATCCTGGAAATCCATACAATCCCCTTTCCCATTCTCATACTCATGACTGTTGTCACAAGTTAGAGCTGAACCAACTTTCCCACCAGTCCCAAATAAGAATTCGGATCGGTCAAGCGATACATTTTATTATCTTGATTAGGGCGTGAAAAGGTTGCTGCCTGGAGAGAGAGAAAAGAAACACTCAGCGTATGCTCTTGCAAGATTAGATTGGTTTATTAATTTATCTAACCAGGATGTCTCCCACTGTTTCCTCAAATTCTTCTTAAAACCTTTTTAAAAGAAGAACTAGCCGGGTTTTAATTCACGTCACAATACTTGCTTAACCTTTCAAGCAGGCTAGTGTCGGTACTTCGAGGGAGGTTTTCCAACGCTTTCGCGAAGTTCCTTAATTAAAGAACCTCTTTTCCCTGGGGGCGTAGCCCCGCTAACACCTTTCTAGACACCTACTAGGTTTATAGCATTGATCGTTAAGTGAAATAATCTTCCGAGAGTAAACCAACTCATCAGTGGGATCGGGATCTAACTGTCATTGTGTGATAACCTAGATGGAATCCACTCTAGTCACCACACTCCATAAGGTATGCTAAATCTGCAAGTTTCAGTTCTTTTGAAACTCCCGATGTGGTTTTTGCCCCTAGGACCCAAGTGACCTTGACGAATAATCAACAAATCAAAAGGTCCTAGTCAAGTTCAACCCGTCGTTATCCAGGATTGCATTAGACCCGCCCGCATGATCCTTGACGAATAATCAACAAAATCATGCGACCGTCCTAACCAATCGCATCTATCAGTGCAACAGAGAATTATTACTCAGCTACCGTTCACTGTGTCTTGACGAATAATCAACAAACGCCAGCACGAATACTAAGTATTAATTATCTGAAACGACGGAGGGCTACGGCTGGGTTTTTGGCGAAAAAACCCGTTAACGTAATGAACTTGATATCGTTGAAGGAACGTGATACACCTTTTTGAAAATATAGTGGCGAAAACTTTTGCTAAAGAGGTCACTCCCTGTGAAGGGATCTCGGCACTTTCCTCGTTGAATGAGGTAGCAGGATATTCCAAAATGAATACCTCGATGCAAAGCAAGAATAATCGACTATAGTGAAGTTATTACGCTGACGCAAACTTTTGTCCAAGGGGTCACTCCGGTGAAGGGATCTCGGCCCTTGCCTCGTCGACTGAGGTGCTGGAGCATTCATAACCGAATACCTCGATGCAAAACAAAATTGAACGTCCTTGCAATAACAGCTTTTTGAAAAACTTGTTCCAACAACGTCTTTTAGGTTTATTTTCTTGCATTAGTTCTTTTAATGCGTCCCATCATTTAAATCCTACCATTGCAGAAAACAACTAAAATATGACGTACGCTTATGCCATTCGCATTCACCACGGGGGCCCCCGTCATCACCCGTTAGGTTACTTAACTAACGACAAAGCGGGGGTTGGGCTAGCGCTGGCTGTAAAACATAAGCAACGCCTAAATAGTTATTATATACAGCAATATAGCAATGATAGCCAATCCCAGATCACAGATGAACACTTTGGATATACTAGGAACCCGCGATTTCGTTCGAGCCTGCAATGAAAAGAGGATTACACGGTCGCGATGAATAGCCAAAACCCCACCCAAGACCCCTACCGGTGCGGCAAACTACCCGCCAAGTACCCGAAGCGAAGCAACCTCCCTCAATGCCATGAGTAGGCCACTCGGCACTTCGAGATACCCGGTAGTTTGTGCACCCCCTCCATGGGTCTATGCTAAGGAGCAAAAAACAGTAAAAAGAATTATACAATGACGGCTACAACCCCGACCCGGTTGTGCGGCCATACAAATAATATTACATCAATTTACAAATTATATTACATGAATGAAAGAAAAAGAAACTCTCATCTCACATCCATCCCGGCTATTCATCCGCGACAATCCAACGAGTTCATATCACAAACCATCATCAACACAGATCACAGATGTGTATAACCCCCACTATCGGCGTATAGCGATTAGTAGACGTTCAATACACATATAACATTACAGAGATAACCATTAGCCAAAGTCCTACAGAACATCGACCATAAATACGGATCTTTGAGCCCCAAAAACAAATTTTTCTTTCCGGAAATCTGGGCAGAAAAGTCATATTGTAAAAATCCCAAAATACCCATATAAGAACACTGCAGCAAACAGGATCCCCAACCGAGTTAACTCGGCGGCGGTTCCGCGGCATAAGCAAGCTTATGCCGCGGAAACGCGGCGCTTTAGTCGAGTTGGGTGATCATTTTTCTTCAGTATTCTAACAAAAGCCTGAGCCGATTTTTAGTGTATGAATTTTTAATTTTGGAACAGTTCTAAAAATCGGCAGAAACTACAAATTTCCGGGGTGTTTTGCGGTTTTTCGTCCGGTCGAAATTCTAAATACTTTGCTAATATGCTAGGGTGTGTTTAGTTAGGCTCTGATACCACTGTTAGGTCCACGTTACCTCTCCCGGTACTTTCGGGGTTGCGGAAACGGTAAAACAAAAAATTTCTGGTCTTTGGCAACATGGACCGTAAAAGCCGGATCTTTGCTAAACAACACACTAGCATCCTAACTAGAGATGTATCTACTCGGTTAGGGGTTATACCTCAACTTGAACTCCTTCTCTTCTTATTGCTCTTCTCTTCTTGTTGTTCTTCTCTTCTTGTTGTTCTTCTCTTTTCATGCTCGATGGTTGATCCGGACTTTGGTCACCTCCGCGGCCTCCTTGAGTCGAAGACGATCCACCCGAGAGATGTACACCGAGCTCCACCTCGAGCCGAGGTAACTAGGGCAAAGAGATTGCTAATCTAGAAGCCCTAGGATGTGTAGAGAAGATGTATGGATGTGTTTGTCAAGTGGAATCCTTTTTCTCTCAACACATGAGATCAAAGGAAAAATCAAGAGGAGGAAGAAGGAGAAGCAACCATGGAAATGTTTCTCATTTCTTTTTCTATGAGAGAGAATGAGAATGAGCAAATGAAAAGCTTAACCAAGAGAAAACCTAACCATGGTTGCAATAATGCAAAAACATTATCATTACTAATCCCATCAAGATAAAGGTGATGGCTACAAATGACATGACCATTATCATAACAAAAGAAAAAGAAAAACCAAAGAATACTTTAGATCTTTCAAGAAGATCCAAGTCAACTTTGGTCAAATAGTCAACAAAGTCAAGATGGTCAAATGGTCAATGTAATTAGCTATAAGAAAATTATCAATGAAAAGGATTAGTAAATAATGTCCCCGGCTCATAATGGTTTTGACCAAACGAACTGTCAAAACCCTAATGAGCCTGCCACATAGCGGTTTTGGCCGAACCAACTGCCAAAACCCTAATGAGGCACCTCCTCCTTCATCGCTCCGGAAAACTGTGCATACACACCTGCATCCGTATTCCGTAGAATGCGGATGCGCAGAAGATAAAACAAATCCATCCATGCAATACTAGGATCCGGCTTAAACCAAAGACCACTAGTATTGCTTGCCCGAACACCACACGCACACAAGTGTACGTAAGTGATCGCAGCCCTGCCGTAAAACCATACGGCCTCTACACGTTTCGCTCAGTGCAGGGAAACCCTCTGTGTGGGACTCTAAAGACTCGACACTACGCTGGCAGTGGGTTTAACCACAGACCGCAAGCGGCACTAGCTGTACGTAACGGTCCCCAGGTAGATGTCGATAAGAAGGCCGATGAGGTGAACCCATCCGAACTCCTACTGAGTCTGTATGTGACAATCTCCGTACAGTCCGGTCTGTTCGTCTGATACATCGCATGGCGGGCCTAGAGGGGCGGTAAACGTCAGTCCCCTAATAGCGGTACAAGTCGTGCCGGAGTGAAGCCCAATACACCCTGAGATAACACTGGAAACCTACCAGTATACCTCGCTTGCCCTGGCCAAGGACTACTCATGTAATGGCTCTCCTAGACACAGCGCGATGTCAACCCCCAATACCGGGAGAGACGGATCCTGTCTAACCGTCATTGCCTCCAAGTGCTTCGGGACTGCTCCCAACTACTACCTGTTTGCACGACTCAATAGAGCCGTGGTAGGGTAGTAATCAAAGAACAGTGGGAACACACTCGAGGCGAAGTGACAGTGTCAAGTCAGCGGACTAAGCTGTACTCATGTCACCTGGGAACTGATAACTGACGATAGGTATAATACCAACCATCAGTTCCCAACGAGTCCTGTCCAGTGTACTCGTAACCTAACGAGCACCCACATACTATCTCAAGTACGACGTACCGACGGCTGTGGGACAGACCGTCTCCCGTGCTGGGATGAGAAGCGCATACGCTAGTCTACTCCGGAGTATCGATGCCCTATCTCGATACTCCCACGACTAGGGACGTGTATAAGGATGCGCTTATAGATTACCCAGCCCCCACGAGTGTGATCGCCATCACAACGCCGGTAATCAAGCAAAGATCCTGAGGGCTCTACTAATGCGTATAGGTGATATAATAAATGAACACACATGTACACATTAAAGCAGAGACAAACCAAGTAGCATACTACTATATTGAGCAAGATTGTTTGTACAACTGTGAATATCCCAAGCTTCCATCAAGTAATATACATACTAGTATGATACAGTAATGGCCTCTAGGGCATATACACTAACAGTTTACACAGCTATCGTGATATGCGTCCTATTTGGTCGATATTGAAGAAAAGTGGATTAGGAGATTCGTGCGAGATCTCAATGAGTCATTGTGCTTCTCCGTTGGTGCCAGAGTTTGATATGTATGCAGAGGCGTTGGATATGGCCACATTTTCAGAGGTAAGTCTTGATAAGATTGCAGCTGTTTCGAAACGAAAGCGGGTTCGTTTAAGAGTGCCAGTTCCGGGTAAATCGGTAGAGATGAGATCGGCAGAAGCTGTGATGGGTTCTTTCCGGGATACTATAGCGATAGAGATTTGAACCCAGGATCGATTGTATTGCACGTACTCAGAGGGCCAGAGGCCGCCATCATTGACGTGCTACATTGCGAGTGGCCAGGTTACTTGGCAAGGAGATGTTCAGAGAGGCGTCAGAGCGGGACTGTTTCCGTCGCTACTCCTTACCAGGAAGTCGAGCCTAGAGGCCGTGTATTTAATGATCCGCAGAAAGAATAAGGACTTAGAGACAGAGGACACCTGACTGTGGCAGAAGGCAAGTAGAAATTCTTGCTCTACCAGCTCTAGGTGCACATGCGCCTTTCGACATTGAAGCGATGTACTTCAATGTCATTTGTTTTTTATTTGTATTTTGGTGATTCGAGTATCATGCATTTATCGTTTTGACTCTTGCGTTTTGATAATTGAGTTTCATGATCTATATTTTCGTGCACCGTAGCCGCACCTGATGGATATTTTCTTTGTGCACAGCAATGGCACTTGATTTATGTTTTTATGCATATCACTCGATATGGTTTTTTGCACACCCGTTGCGCATACTGATGATTTCGTGCACCCCGGTGCACTTGATTTTGATTTCGTGCACGTTGTATGCACCTGATTTTGATTCGTGCACTTTAGATGCACTTGATGTTGTTTACATGCGCATTCGATACATTGATGTGGTTTTCGTGCACACCAGTTGCACACTGTAACATTTCAGAAAAATAAAATATTATTTTTGGGAATTTTATAATTAAATAATAAATAATATGAATATTTTAATTTGCGGTATAATTAAATACCGATAAATCGGAAAATATTTGGAAAATTATAGAAATTACTGAAATAAGGGCGCTCTATGTGATTTATGCAAATTACAATTTTTATGATTAATTATACACTATTTTAATGCTAATCGCGATTAAATATCGCTAATCTTGCATTAATCCGGTTTTGTGCACATGACATGCACCATATCACATTTTAATACTTGTTGCATTTTCTTAACCAAGACATTTGGCTTTTGGGTTGCAATTGTTTTAAAATGAGAGATAAAGAAAAGGAAAAGAAAAACAAAAGAAAAAAAAGAATAAGATAATGGGAGGCATGGGCATGAGAGAGGGGGTGAGAGGTGAGGGGTCAAGTTGACCTTGGGCATTCTCTCCTCCATCATTTTCCTTCATCTTTTCCTCACTCCCTCACCATGGCTGCCTCTTCCCTCCCCCCTCCTGCACCTCCTCACTTCAACTCCAAAACAACTCAAAACCATACACCCCCTTCACTAAAAACATGCACAAGCTCACTACAAGCACTTTGGACCAAGCAAAATTTGATTTTGAGCACTTGGGGCAACGCAAGAACTTTCTTGAGTTGCTAAATGAAGTAATTCCTTCACATTAAGTGTAGTATTTCTTTCACTTTAGTATCTTGACATGTTTAGAAGTGTTTTTGTGAAGTTTAGTGAACTTGGAAAATTCTTAGAAGAGGTTAGGGGATTTCTTGAGTTGTGGTTGTGTAATCGAGCTTTAGTGGTGACTACAAGCCCCCATAGTGCTAAAACCTGGACCAAACCAGAGCTAGAACCCCAAATACAGAACCTTTGAAATCGAATGTCAGTTTGAGGGTAAATTAGTGGGTGCAGGGAATCTGGGATAACCTGGGACTTTTACTGGAAACCCAAACAACCTCAGAGGCCTATATTGGAAACTAGGAGACTACCATGTGAATACGAGACCCTAACTCCCGACAGAACCGAGTAGGCCGGAACTTTAGGTGTAGTGGCCGGCCACTCTATGGAAATTGGTGCCCAGGTTGCTTCTGTAGGTCATATACACCCTATACATCACCCCAGTATTGTCTGTGCAGCTTTATTTCACCTGAACTAAAATATGGGAACACTTTTATGGGTTGCTGCCTTGTATTTCGTGATGTTTATGAATTTAATTTTTGATATTTGTGTTTGGTATCGGTCACTTGACGTTTGTACGTCGATATCGGGTGTTTTTGGGCTCTTTTGTGTGAGGAGACCATAGGTTTTGACCTATGTGAGATTCGTGTGTCGTTTTGGTTTTGAATTGGATTTTAATGTGTCACGATTCGTTATGATATGTAGGTACCCTCACGAGGACTTCGAGACGACAAGAAAGCGCGTGGCGACATCGGCATCGGCAAGAGAAGATCAATGTGAGTAGATATATATCTAAGGGGGAAGTCGGGTGGATGGCGTATAGCACCCCCGCAGTTTCGTAGTACAGAACGCGAATGTGTTATAAATATTATATATATATATATATATATATATATATATATGGATGTGATGTGAAATGACTTTGGGTTAGTATAGTGTACTTGTAAGATAGTGTTTAGTTAGTTTATTAGTCGCGAACCCTAGAGTAGTGATTTGCATACACGCGCGCACACACAAACTTGCATACTTTTATTACTTGTGCGTATATGGGGATATGTATATATACACACACACATAGGTATGGGACTATGTATATATATACACGTATACATATACATGGATGATGAGGATAGTATATGATATTTGGAGATGAGTCAATGAGATTGGCCTGTTAGTGATATGTATGCCCTAGAGGCCATTACTGTACATACGATGTATATTGTAGTGGATGCTTGGACATATATAGGGATGATTTTCTTGCTCGACATGATAGTATGCTATCTGGTTGCTCTTTATCTTAACATGTACGTTGACTGTCTCTATGTTACATGTTGATAAAGCCCTTAGGATGAGTACTTGACTACCAGGACTATGATGCAGATCATACTATTGGGGACAGCGTAGTCGCTATGTACATCCTTTAAATGTTCTTAGTCGCAGGTGTATCGAGACAGGGCATCGATATACAAGAGTAGACTAGCGTATAACTTCTCGACCCATGTAGATGGGCGATGGATGATCCCATATCCATTGGTGTTTGACATCAGAGACAGTATACGGGTACTCAGTGGAGATTGGGTGCACTGGACGGACTCGTCGAGAACTCCTAGATGGTATTATACCTATCGTCAGATGGCAGTTCTCTGGTGACACTGGTACAGGTTAGTCTGTAGACCCGAGATCGTCATAGAGTCTTGTGTGATTCCTACTGTGCTTTGATTTCCACCTTACCACGTTCAAGAGAACGTGCAAAATGGCGGCTTTTGGGTACAGTCCCGAATCACATGGAGGCAATGAGCGATAGGAGAGGTTTCATTTCTCCCGGTATAGGGAGTTGATGTTGCGATGTGCTCGATTGGCTATAACAGGAAGTCCTTGGCCAAGGAAGCTTCAGAGATATACTGCTAAGAGTTATCAGTAGTTTCTCGACCCATTATGAGCCTCATATCGACACGACTTATCGAGTTACTGGGGTCTGGCGTTTACTACCCCTAGACGAGATATGCGACATATCAGACGAAGAGACCGGACTGTACGGTAGTGTTACTGATTGGATTCACAGGAGTGTGAGCATACTTGCTTGTTGATCTTCTGATCGCTCAATACCAGGGTGGTCGTTACGTTTAGCAGACCGCTTGCGGCTTGTGGGTGTTTGATATGATCATCACCTACTACCGGCGTATTGACGAGTCTTTAGAGTCCTACACAGGGGTTTCCTGGCTCAAGCGAAACGGATTAGGAGCACATATGTGATATGTGAGGAACCGAGATTGATACGATATGAGATACCGTATTCTATTCTCGTGATTTGTGACATTGATCGGTTGTATGCGATATAGCCGGGTTATCGGATCAAGTGTTGATTCGATAAGTTGTTACACATGATATTAGTCGGTTATAGCCGGATTATTAAATCAAGAGTTGATTTAATAATTTAATGTATAATTATATATTTGATATATTACATTACATTAACTAGTATTAGCTCACTTATGATTTCTTTTCTCACTTTGGATACATTGATGTATATGTGATATATGTTAAATGTATCATGCAAGGTTATAAATCCAACTAGGGTTAATGAGGGTTAAACCATGCTAGGGTTAAGATTAGGGTTTGAATTTATCATTAAGTTATTCAAATAATGTGGATAATTGTCATGAAAGATATTTGATGAAAGCTTGTAGAAGCTTCAAGTCTTCTTTGACTTTATCCACTCATTTTGTCTAGCTTAAGATATTTTTGACCTAACCATTAACCATAGCATATGGTTAACTCTCTACAAGGGTTAAGCATGACATGCTTAACCCTTGGTTGCATTATTAACCTCACTAATAATTCATTTTGATGAGTTATGTTCTTCATCTTCTTCTTCTTCCTCCAAGCTTACTAGCTTCAATGGAGTTGTGAGAAAATGATTTCTAATGTGAGCAAACTTCCTACTTCATCATCCTCTACTACTTTCCATGTAGTATTGGGTGTTCTCTTCACAAAGTTCATGACCAAGTGAAGGAATAGCTTGAGTTAGTGTCTCCTCGATGTAGATCATCTTCGGTCTCGAAGTCATCGAAGCAAGCACGTTCGTTCTTCTTGTGGAGCTTCTCTAGAGTCCGGAGTTCACGATCGCAGCGGAGGGGACTACTACACGGAGCTATTGAAGTGAAGGACCGGTCTACAAATGTTGTATTCCTCTCTCTCTTTACATCTAGAAAAGTGTTTGCTTTTGATTCCGTATTATTTCTAGTAAACGATCTATGTTTAGGGTTAGCTAAAACGGCAAAATTTTAATTTGGCATGGACGATGCCTCCCGAAACCTTGCTGCCGTCGTAGACAACCCTTCATGGGCATGATGCCATGAGATCGGTGATGTGATTGGGTTCGTATATTGAGATACGACATGATATTATAGCGGGTTCTTGGGCGATGTGTTTCATATACACGCATATATTTATGTATATGGTATTAGTATTATACTAGACGTAGATCAGTACCCAGTTCACGATATGTGATGATAAGGATACTAGATGAATAATGGGATAAATATGATATTTGACCCGTACCCAAATTTGGGATGTCGTACGATGGATTTACCGTACGAGCTATATTGATGATAGATCCGCACTCTTGACTCGAGGATATCATATTATATAGTGTATCGTATGGGATACTATTGAGGCGGGATCACCGACTATATATATATATATATATATATATATATATATATATATATATATATATATATATATATATATATATCGACTCGGACTTAGGTGGTTTTCCGTACCCTTTTCGATTAGTCTGCTAGTTTAGTCCTGTAGTTTACTTGTAGATGTTAGACTAGACTCGAGTCATACCTATTTCAAAACTAACAAATCGTGAGTATTTTAAAGACAAGCTAAGGGATTCTACGGATATTTCAAAGGAGGTAACTTTTCTTAAAAACACCGTAGCCCTTATTTTCAAAACACCACAATTCGTATTATTTCAAATGGAAAAACGGTATGACACATATATCGAAATGTAGATTTCTTATTGTTATGTTATTATTCATGTTCCGCATATTATTATTATTGCATTTACTAGTCATTTGCCATTTATTATGTTGTTATCGTCGCATTGCATGTTTATGGTGTACTTTAGTGATTATGAAACCATGCTGTCAGGACACCAGCACCATTACCGATGATGCGTATGCTCCACATTCACTTGCTTGTCGGTTTCACACACATCATCATCAGTAATTGCCATGTCACGTACACTTTAGAGAATATTATTTCATTGACATAGCTTGCTAGCTGATAGTTCCTATATGTTATTGTTTCATATGTTAGTTCATTTGCTTGATATTTCGTGCATATTTTTATATTCATTAGTCATGCAATATTATAAGGGCCAGTCCGGATTGCCGGAGCCCAGTATTCATTATTATTGACTTTTCATTTTGGATTTCAGATTTTCCATGAGATTTCTGGATTTGGAGAAACCGCAAGATTTATTAAACTCAATTATCATTTTAAAAGATAAAAGTGTGGTTTTCTCATGTTATAATTATGATATGTCCACCATGAGTTTTCTCGGCTCTTAAGCGATATCATACACCCGATTCGAGGAGGAGATGAACCGTATGTGGGTGCATGGTGGACCCGGTGCGGTACCCCGGGACGAGAAGATCGCAGAGAATGACGTTTGAGCCCGTGACAGGGGTGCATTGCCGACCGGTGATTTTTATTGAGATTTATGATACAGGCCAGTCTGTATAGTAGGAGCCTGAGATATTGAGATTTGATGATACAGGCCAGTCCGGATAGCCAGAGCCTGAGATATTGCGATATTGGGATATTGAGATATATATTTTGTGTCGATACTCGACACTGATTTTCTGATGATTTCATTGATGACACTTAAATGTTTATACAAAAATATCACTATATTAAGAAAACAGTTTTCTCATTCATGATGTATTCTGTTTTCATTATACCACATTCATACCTTATATTTATGATATGTTGCTATCTGAGGCACCGACACCAGCACATGGTATTACACTTATGTATAGATGTTTACCCTTGCCACCTTATCATACTTCAGACTTTATCATATTGAGGATATATATTACTGATCGTATGACCTAGGATTGAGTCATACATACGATTTCTGCTCTGTGATGTTTTCTACTCACGAGTTGGTAACTCACCCCCGTTGTGCCACAGTTCTTGTAGGTTTTACCGTACAGGTTTGATTGCGGCTTTCTGGCACACTGCTTCATTCCGCGTGATTGCTTTAGTTGGTGGGTTCACTCGCATCGTGACCACCATAATACTTATTTATATTCAGCCGTATCTAGAAACTCCATCAACCAGACTTGTATTATTTATAGACTTAGAAGACCAGTTGTATATTATTTCGACCTTAGAGTCATGCGTTGTATTATTATGGTTTCTTGATGATTTTGAGTTTCCTTTTGAGTTTTGATCCTCATCCTTGGCGTTGTATATTATATTGCTTGCGTGGTTGTGATCGTCAATTGACAAAGAGCTAGCTCCCGCTTGGGGATGCCTTTATTCATATTATGCATATTGCACCCTTTTGGGGCCAATATTTACAAAGGAAACTCTGCCGAAATTTTTAGAAAAGACTTGATGATTTTAAAAATACATATTCGGCTTGTGTTATTAAAACCACTTGTTTTAAACATGTTTTCTTCACTTCTTTTTTAAAATGGTTTAGATTTCTGGGATTTTGGCTTACTTGAATTAGATGGGGTCCTATAGACTTCATATGATTCAAGTGCCAGTCATGTGCCATTTTCCAGGTCGTGACAAAGTTGGTATCAGAGCGCTAGGTTAACCTTTGTTCGAGTCTATGTTTGACTATGCGGATTCTAGGATTTATATATATTCGGAACCTAGGCTTGACCTTATGGAACTTATACTTGGTCGAGAGGGTATTAGACCGAACTTTCGTCGTATAGGTTGACCTTGGTTGATGGAGTAGGTGACTTAAGGAGAGTGACGTACCATGTGTATGTTCCGCGGCATACTTACGATACACTACTCCACTTAAGAAGCCTTAGGATGTACATTTCCTTGCACATTATTATATTCATTCACATGATCTATCCTCATCGATATTGGTTTATGGTTTTGCTGCCATGATTATACGGGCAGAGAGAGCTACGACTAGAGTTATGGTCAGCACGAGCTCGTCACAGACGAGGACTGACCAGGGCGTGATTCCAGGGACACACGATTGTATAGAGGTGTCATTTTATTGTGTTTTTGCGCCATGAGCGTTTGATGACTCGGTTTTACGAGATTTCTCGGACGTGCAGATCTGCACCAGAGGATCAGGCTACTGCTAGAGGCCAGCCAGAATGTGATGACCGTCGATGCACCGATTATTTGATGATTGAGACACTGTTCAGCGTGTGGACAAATGAGCCAGTTGCTGCTGCGAATGACGAGATATCGCCCCATATGTTTGAAGCTAATGCCGCACGAGTTGTACTTAGAGATATGATAGAAGATCGCTAGTCACCCAAGGAGGAATGACTAGGACATGTGATCCATTACCTACTCCGATACGAGGTCATCAGATTGATTGATTCCAGCTAGAGATGACTTCACGCACGTACGTTGGGAGTCGAAGGAAACGATCGAATGTCAGAAAACCATTTTTCCAAGTTTAAAGTATTCGGAGAAACATGCAAGTAATTCCGTGGACCCTCTAGAAGAATGAAAACCCTAACTCGACATAATGACCATGAGAACGCCTTGGAACCTTAGAGTTTGCGGCAGTTCAGCGGTGCCATTAGTGAGGCTTGGTTTTTCCCTTCTACGGCTGGTCTATAGGTACTGTGGCATGTACTCGATACTATTAAACTGTACCCAAGATATTGAGCTCTTAGGGGATTCTGAAACCTTGACAAATCGATCGAAAAGTTCGATGTCATTCGGATATCATGTGATGGGATGCATTATTTGGGAGACTCCAGATACGAGTATATTCGCTGGAGCGCAGTCCATGCAGCCACGAAGAGACGAGTCCGAATCAGTCGACATTATAGAAAAGTGGAGTAAGAGGTTCGTATGAGATCTGGATGAGATGACGTTCCACTCCGCTGACATCAGAGATGTGATACGCATGCAGAGACGTTGTATATGGATATATTTTCTAGAAGGAGTCGCGATGAGTATGCAGCCGTTCCGGAACAAGAAACAGATTTAGCAAAAGGATGATAGCTTCCGGCCATTTCAGCAGAAACGAGATCGGGAGAAACCTCGACAGCACCTTTCTGGAATACAATACTAGAAGACTTGGACCCAGGATCGGTCATATTATGCACACCCAGTAGGCCAGAGTTCGGCATCGTCGATGAGACATGTTATGAGTGACCATGACAGTTGGCCAGAGATCTTCGGAGGATGTGCTAGAGCGGGACTATTTCCGTCATCTTTGATTTTGATATTTTAGGCGATTTATTCGCATGATTGAGATTTTGTGCACCACAGTTGCACTTGACTTCGGTTTGATGCCAGTTGAGATATTGATTTTGATTTCATGCCTATGGTATGCAGGTGATTTGACTTATGCTTTCGGCATAGTTTTCATGCACTTTTAGTATTTTGATTCGATTTTGTGCACACTGATACACCTGGTTGTGAGATTATATACCACGGTATACCTGATTTGGATTTGGATTGAAATGTGTTGTATACCGTCGATTTCGATTGAGATATTCGATATTTGTTTTCGTGTACCTTGTGCACTGGATTGGATTCTTGTGCATACTTGGACGCTTGATGCAATTTTGATGCACACCAGATGCACTAAATCGAGATTCTTCATGCATATCAGATGCACCTGATTTTTTTGCTGTCAGGCACACCCGTTGCCTTGGACAGGTGTTTTGTGCACATTCGTTACACTTAGATTTTGTTTCTGTGCGCATGTATGGCACATTCATGGATTTCGATTTCCGTGCGCACCAGACGCACGTGGCATTCATATATACATTTTTGGGATTGATTTCCCTTGAGCAGCATGTTTTATGATATTTACTATTTGGTATAATAGCTGAGCAGGACTAGTCAGAGAACAGTAACTGAATACATTTTTGCATGCATCGATAGTTATCGAAGGGATTCCAAAAAGGAGCTATAGTCTCAGTATTTACCTACGTGTCCGAGATGACACGAAACATTTTAATAGAGGAAACCCTTCTAAATTATTTTCAAAACGGCGGGACGTGTATGTTAAACAAAGGATATATATACATACATATAGTTATTTTCTTACAATAGACGTCCGCCACTGTGCCATGATACACACATCGCACAACAACATGAAAGGTTTGGCATGCATTCCTCCAGACGTTTTAACGATACGTACATATTTTAGACTTGAGTATATCATATTGGTTTTCGCATTGGATTTTGACATTGGTGTCTTCACCATAACACCGATGATTGCGGGATGCTTGACGGAGTTTTGATTTTGGTTTTATACTCGTTTTTCATGCGCATGCATTGCGCTACGATGTGTATTATGTATTTGTGATTCCGGAGCCCCGACTACTTGACCATTTTACTGAAATGTTTTAGAAATTGGGGGAGTTTAAATTTAAATTCGGGGACCGAATTTCTTTAAGGGGGGAAGACTGTAACATTTTAGAAAAATAAAATATTATTTTTGGGAATTTTATAATTAAATAATAAATATTATGAATATTTTAATTTGCGGTATAATTAAATACCGATAATCGGAAAATATTTGGAAAATTATAGAAATTACTGAAATAAGGGCGCTTTATGTGATTTATGCAAATTACAATTTTTATGATTAATTATACACTATTTTAATGCTAATCGCGATTAAATATCGCTAATCTTGCATTAATCCGGTTTTGTGCACATGACATGCACCATATCACATTTTAATACTTGTTGCATTTTGTTAACCATGACATTTGGCTTTTGGGTTGCAATTGTTTTAAAATGAGAGATAAAGAAAAGGAAAAGAAAAACAAAAGGAAAAATAGAATAAGATAATGGGAGGTATGGGCATGAGAGAGAGGGTGAGAGGTGAGGGGTCAAGTTGACCTCGGGCATTCTCTCCTCCATCATTTTCCTTCATCTTTTCCTCACTCCCTCACCATGGCTGCCTCTTCCCTCCCCCCTCCCGCACCTCCTCACTTCAACTCCAAAACAACTCAAAACCATACACCCCCTTCACTAAAAACATGCACAAGCTCACTAAAAGCACTTTGGACCAAGCAAAATTTGATTTTGAGCACTTGGGGCAACTCAAGAACTTTCTTGAGTTGCCAAATGAGGTAATTCCTTCACATTAAGTGTAGTATTTCTTTCACTTTAGCATCTTGACATGTTTAGAAGTGTTTTTGTGAAGTTTAGTAAACTTGGAAAATTCCTAGAAGAGGTTAGGGGATTTCTTGAGTTGTGGTTGTGTAATTGAGCTTTAGTGGTGACTACAAGCCCCCATAGTGCTAAAACCTGGACCAAACCAGAGCTAGAACCCCAAACACAGAACCTTTGAAATCGAATGTCAGTTTGAGGGTAAATTAGTGGGTGCAGGGAATCTGGGATAACCTGGGACTTTTACTGGAAACCCAAACAACCTCAGAGGCCTATATTGGAAACTAGGAGATCACCATGTGAATACGAGACCCTAACTCCCCGACAGAACCGAGCAGGCCGGAACTTTAGGTGTAGTGGCCGGTTTAAAAGATAAAACCAACATTATGACTGTGATAAAAGTGCGGTTTTCTCATGTTATGATTGTGATATGTCCACCTTGAGTTTTTTCGGCTCTTGAGCGATATCATACACCCGATTCGAGGAGGAGATGAACCGTCTGTGGGTGCATGGTGGACCCGGTGCGGTACCCCGGGGCGAGAAGATCGCAGAGAATGGCGTTTGAGCCTGTGACAGGGGAGCACTGCTGACCGGTGATTTTTATTGAGATTTATGATATTTGAGATATTGGGATTTTGAGATATATATTTTGTGTCGATGCTTGACATTGATTTTTTGATGATTTCATTGATGATACTTAAATGTTTATACAGAAATCTCACTATATTAAGAAAACAGTTTTCTCATTCATGATATATTCTGTTTTCATTATACCGCATTCATACCTCATATTTATGATATGTTGCTATCTAAGGCACCGACACGAGCACATGGTATTACACTTATGTATAGATGTTTACCCTTGGCACCTTATCATGCTTCAGACTTTATCATATTGAGGATATATATTACTGATCGTATGACCTAGTATTGAGTCATACATACGATTTCTGCTCTGTGATGTTTTCTACTCACGAGTTGGCAAATCACCCCCGTTGTGCCACAGTTCTTGCAGGTTTTGCCGTACAGGTTTCATTGCGGCTTTCTGGCACACTGCTTCATTCCGCGTGATTGCTTTGGTTGGTGGGTTCACTCGCATCGTGACCACCATTGTACTTATTTATATTCAGTGTATCTAGAAACTCCATCAACCAGACTTGTATTATTTATAGACTTAGAAGACCAGTTGTATATTATTTCGACCTTAGAGTCGTGCGTTGTATTATTTTGGTTTCTTGATGATCTTGAGTTTCCTTTTGAGTTTTGATCCTCGCCCTTGGCGTTGTATATTATATTGCTTGCGTGGTTGTGACTGTCAATTGACGAAGAGCTAGCTCCTGCTTGGGGATGCCTTTATTCATATTATGCATGTTGTACCCTTTTCGGGCCAGTATTTACGAAGGAAACTCTGTCGAAATTTTCAGAAAAGACTTGATGATTTTAAAAATACATATTCGGCTTGTGTTATTAAAACCACTTGTTTTAAACATATTTTCTTCACTTCTTCCTTAAAATGGTTTAGATTTCTGGGATTTTGGCTTACTTGAATTAGATGGGGTCCTATAGACTTCATATGATTCAAGTGTCAGTCACATGCCATTTTTCGGGTCGTGACACACATATAGATGTTTTCATACTTCTAGTTGCACTTGATATTGATTTTCATGCACCCTATTGCACTAGATGCTTTTGTGCAGACTGATGCTCTTGATTGAAGATTTTCGTACACATCAGTTGCACTTGATTGACATTTTCGTGCACTCTATATGCACTTGATTTAGTTGTCGTGCACACCCGTTACACTTGACAGATGTTTTCTTGCAAACCTGTTGCACTCGGTTTTCATTTCATGCATACCTATTGCACTCGGTTTTTGTTTTCGTGCACATTCGTTGCACTTGGTTTTGATTTCGATTTTCATGTGCACCAGTCGCACCTGGGTTGGTTTTCGTGCACATTGGTTGATATTGATTTCTTATTCGAGCATCGCGTTTTCATGATATATATTATGTTATATAGTAGCCGAGCAGGACCGGTCTGAGAGACAGTACCTGAATGTTTTTGCATATACCGATATATATCGAAGAGGTTTTCAAAGGATCTATAACCTCATTATTTTCCTACGTGTCAGTGAGCGACACAAGATTTTACAAAAAGAAAACCCTTCTAAATTATTTTCAAAAAGTGGGACGTGTATTTTAAGCGAAACGTATATAGATGTATATTTCTTCATAAATGAACGTCCGCTACTTGTGTTGTGATATACGCATCATACGACTATTTTGAAATGATTTTTCATACATACACTTTTCACAAGTTAGATGATTTTTACATGGATGCGTACTACATACGTATTATGACCTTGATTATATTTGTACATAGTCGTGTGCTTGATTTAAACAGTAGGTTTCTCAAATTGCATTTTTCATCATAGCTTGTATGATTCGCATGACACTTGTCGGAGTTTTGGTTATTTGAGTTTTGCACTTTGTTTTCATGTGTACTCGTTGCACTATGATATTTCTTGCTTGTCCGTAACTTCGGAGTCCCGTTGATTTGGCTTACCGAAATGTTTTAAAACTTAGGAGTTTAAATTTAAATTCGAGGACCAAATTTATTTAAGGGGGGAATATTGTAACATTTCAGAAAATAAGTAAATATTATTTTGAGATTTAAATAATAAAATAATGAGATTTACGGATATTATATCAAGTATGGATTTGAGTTTTCGTAGAGTGGTATAATTTTATGTCTCTATTTTTGGAAAATAATTGGAATTTAAAATGAATTTATAATTATGAGAGAATTTATTAATTGGGCTTTTCTTAAATTAGCATATAATTATATCCGTGCAAGATTAACATGTTAAAACTAATTAATGTTTTCCTATTTTGTGCATTAAACCAAGATTTATTGTTAACCATGTTTAAGTTGCCATGACATGTTAACATTTCATTTGTGTTTTAAACGATGGTTTTACATTTTTCAAAGAAAAAGAAAAGAAATGAGAAAGAGAGGGAACATGAAAGCATGTGTAAGATTTTAAATATTGGGTATGGACGAGAGAGAGAGAGAGAGATGAGAGGGGGGTTATGGTTGGCACCACCCATTCATTCTTCATTATCTTTTCCTTCTCCTTCTTTTTCCTTTTCTCCTTCTCTTTCTCTACCTCCTCCACCTCCAACTACAAACACCAACACCCACACAAATCCCCTCAAATAACCATGAAGCCTTCATTAAAATTGTTTCAATTCTCATCCTATACTTGATGATGGGATCAAGTCTTCATCTTGGGATCTTTTGTGAACTTGGAACTTTCCTTGATCCCTATCATGAGGTAAAATTCTCTCTTTATCCATATTTCATGTATCCTTGCCCTATAACACTAGTTTTTACTTTCAAGATCAAGTTTTAGGTTGTTTCGACATTTCAAGAGAAGTTTTGAAGTGTATGTTGTGATAGGATAGTTATTAGCTAATTACAACTTTATTAGTGATAGAAAAAGGTATTGGAGTGCAAATATCTTTGGTTGTAAATGAGTTTTAAAGTTTCAAGACATGGTTTTTCTTTGAGTTTTGAAGTTTGAATTGAATCTGGAGCAATTTAGGAACTCAAATATTTAGCGAGTACTGTGAGATGCTTTCCCTAGTGCCCGCTGCGCAGCGGAGGCACGGATGGCGAACAAAAAGTTCAAGCAAACACGTTGGAACCCCAAACCTAGAATCGATCCAAACTTCTAAACTAGCAAACCAAGCATGCAAAGGTTTGAGAAATACAACCTTTGTCGCGTGTCCACCCAATTGTGGAAGCCCCCTCCAAGCTCGTAGCCGTCGGGATCGCGCTTGAGAATCGACCACCCTTTACCGAAGATGATCCACCCTAGAGAATGCGGAGGAGGCTCTAACTGACGATCCAAAGTTGCTAAGTTTAGATGGTCGGTGATGTAGGAATACTCTACTAAAAATTTCTCCCTAAATCTATGCTAAAAATGGAGAGCAAGAAGAAGAAGAAGAAGGTGAAGGAGGTTGAAACATGAAGGAACAATGGAGCATAAGCTCTAGTGAAGAAGAAGCAAAATCTCATCAAGTCATGAAGTAAAATGGAATGGCTACATAAATATTGGTGCAATAGTGCATCCAAATGGATTTTATCAATTTAAAATCCAAAGCCATCCCTCTCTACATGCAATGAACCATGCTTCATTTTACCTCATTTCCACCCCATATCCCCTTTTATTTTTCTAAATAGAAAAATAAATATGATGTGTTCTTTTTCTAGAAGCATTCCCGTATAAATACGGAATACTTCACCTGGTATATGTATCGCTATATATACATATCCGTATAAAAATACGGATAGCACCAAAGAGAGAAAATGAATAGTGAACAATAATACGAAAATATATGTATCAAAATACATATATAAATTATCAAATCAAAACCTGATTTAATAATTCGGCTTAATCCTAAGCTGGCTAGTATTATCAACCGTCTGATTAAAATCCATGTATCGCGTACACGTATTTAATCAATCAGACCCCTTCACGTATTACCGTACGGCTCCTAGATTTGTTGCCTGAACCGGGAAAACCCTATGTGTGAGACTCTAAATACTTGACAGTACGCTGGCAGTAGATTTAACCACAAGCACGTCAGCGGCACTAGCTGTACGTAACGGCTACCCATGTACTTGTCCAAAAGGAGGGTCGACAATCAAGTCTGTCCTTATCCTACTGAGCCTGAATGTGACAATCTCCGTACAGTCCGGTCTCTTCATCAAAGAGTATCGCATATCGGATCTAGAGGTGGATAACGTCAGACCCCCTACTAACCCGATAAGTCATGTCTGAGTTTAGCTCATCACCAACTGAGATACTAACGATCAAATATCAGTAAATCCCGCCCACCGTGGCCATGGATTTCTGGTGATATCCAACTGAACACATCGCGACATCGACTCCTAATATCAGGAGAGACGAATCCCTGATAGTCGACCACTGCCTCCATGTGGCTCGGGACTGTGCCCAACTAAAACCTGTTTGCATGACTCCCTTGAGCCGTGGTAGGATAGTAATCAAAGTACAATGGGAACTCACACGAGACAAATGACGACTTCAAGTCAAAGGACTAACCTGTACTCATGCCACCTGAGAACTTCCATCTGACGATAGGTATAATACCATCTAGAAGTTCTCGGCGAGTCCGTCCAGTTTACCCACCTCCGATGACCACCTGTATACTATCTTAGGTCACATAACACCAATAGCTTATGAGACCGGCCATCGCCTCTCGTTGAGGTCTCGAAACGTATACACTAGTCTACTCCGGAATATCGATGCCCAGTCTCGATGCTCCCACGACTAGGGACATTTAAGGATGTGCTTATAGACCACCTAGCTCTCACGTATATGATCGCCATCATAATGCTGGTAGTCAAGCAAGAATCCTACAGGCTTCATCATTATGTATTAGCGACACGTAATAACAAGTAAAACGTGTACACATCAATGATAAAGACAAACCAGATAGTATACTATCATTTCGAGTAAGATTGTTCTACCTGTATATGTCTTCCATCAATTATCATAATCACGTGCCTGCAATTACAATAATTGCCTTGAGGGCACTATATTCAACAATCTCCCACTTACACTTAAGATTAATTATTGCGGTATCGTGTACCCACAGCTCATGTGCTACCGAATATCCAACTTCTCTAATAATCAGTTTCTCAAACTACGTTTGTGAAACTTAACGTGTTCGAGAAATAGCCTTAGTGAGTGGACCCGCTATAATGTTCCAACTTCATCTCTCTATATCTCAACTTCACAGAGATCAACGATCTCCTAAACTGAGCGATACCTCGCCATAAGAATTTGTCTGGATACCTGATGAGACCAAGTTCATTAATGAACAACTCCTATCCAACAAACTTCTTGGGCTGTATCCTCTGTTGAGTTATAACCGGTATCCTGCACCGTAATTACCTCAATATCCTTATTAGAACACTATCCAATACACTGATCCTCAGAAGAGGCTAAACTCAAAACTTGACAGCATCTCTATCATCCAGGTCACCTTGGAAGCCTTAACCGATAACTGCCTCCCAAAGAAGGCTGCCGTTATCCTATACCAAGAACATCCTCTTATGTTCTTTACTACTTCCTAATGTTTCTCTAGGATTGGATTAATATCTATTTATTGCAACTAGTGCAAAAGCAATATCTGGTGTCTGTTGGGAATTGTGTATTAGGTCTTATAGTTTAAGGTTCAACAAATAACGAATAGTTTGGTTTGTCACTAAAAATAGAAAGAATACGAAAAAAAGAAAAGCAAGCAAAGAAGCTAAGAAAGAAGTGGTTGTGGTTTTGGCTCGGAAGGTCGAATCGCGATGATTCCTTCGACGCTCCCTTGATCATGAGTTGTCCGTCTTTACGTCGATCCGGGCATGAAGCATGCCTTGTCAAAGCGGCTGCGGAGCACAAATCATCAAATTTCGATATTCGCCGCAAAACTCGAAACGAGTCTGTTTTTTCACTTACTGTTTGTATGTACAAGCTTGGGGTATCAACACTAAACACAAGGGTTAGAAAGCATACCGCAACATCAAAAACATAAAGTAGTGTTAGTTATATGTATGCCCTAGAGGCCATTACTGTACATACGATGTATATTGTAGTGGATGCTTGGACATATATAGGTAGGACTTTCTTGCTCGACATGATAGTATGCTATCTGGTTGCTCTTTATCTTAACATGAACTCTGATCGTCTCTATGTTACATGTTGATAAAGCCCTTAGGATGAGTACTTGACTACCAGGACTATGATGCAGATCATACTAGTGGGGACAGTGTAGTCGCCAAGTACATCCTTCAAAAGTTCCTAGTCGTAGGTGTATCGAGACAGGGCATCGATATACCAGAGTAGACTAGTGTATGCGCTTCTTGACCCATATGATGGGCGATGGATAATCCCATATCCATTGGTGTTTGACATCAGAGAAGGTATACGGGTGCTCAGTGGAGACTGGATACACTTGACGGACTCGCCGAGAACTCCCAGATGGTATTATACTTCACGTCAGATGGCAGTTCTCTGGTGACACTGGTATAGGTTAGTCTGTAGACCCGAGATCGTCATAGAGTCTTGTATGATTCCCACTGTGCTTTGATTTCCATCATACCACATCCAAGAGGGCATGCAAAACGGTGGCTTTTGGGTACAGTCCCGAATCACATGGAGGCAATGAGCGATAGGAGGGGTTTCGTCTCTCCCGGTATAGGGAGTTGATGTTGCGCCGTGTTCGATTGGCTATAACTGGAAATCCCTAGCTAGGGTTGCCGAGATTTACTGGTAAGTGTTATCAGTAGTTTCTCGAACTGTTATGGACCTCGTATCGACACGACTTATCAAGCTACTGGGTCTGACGTTTACCACCCCTAGGCGAGATATGCGACATATCAGACGAAGAGACAGGACTGTACGGGAGTGTTACTGATTGGATTCGCAGGAAAATGTATAGGATCGCTTTTTGATCTTCTGATCGCTCAATACCTGGGTGGCTGTTACGTTTAGCTGACCGCTTGCAGCTTGTGGGTGTTTGATATGATCATCACCTACTGCCGGCGTATTGACGATTCTTTAGAGTCCTACACAGAGGTTTCCTGGCTCAGGCAAAACGGAGTAGGAGCACATATGTGATATGTGCGGGACCGAGAACAATACGAGTATGTGATACCGTATTAGATTCTCACGATATGTGATATCGGCCGGGTATATGTGATATAGCCGGGTCATCGGATCAAGTGTTGATTCGATGAACTGATACAGATTATATTAGTCGGTTATTTGTGAAATAGCCGGATTATCGGATCAAGTATTGATTCGATAATTTAATGTATAATTATATATTTGATATATTATATTACATTAACTAATATTAGCTCACTTAAAGATTCTTTTTCTCACCGGTTAATACATTGATATATATGCGATATATGTTAATTGTATTATTTTCTTTTGTTACAAAAATATATTATATATGTGATATATAATATTGTAACAAGTTATGATTACTAATGCAACATGATTTGTGGAGATTAAACATAGTTAGGGTTTGATTTGGGTTAGCTTTGTCATGAAGCTTCTAGAAGCTTTATTTTGTTTCTAGCTTAGATATTTTGTTATGATATTTTTCTTTGATATTTCTAACCAAACCCAAACCCTTCACCCTAGGTTAATTCTCTACATGAGTTAAGCCCTTCATGCTTAACTCAAGGGTTGATTTGTAACCATAGCAACAATTCATTATTCATCACAAATGAAATTCATCTTCTTCTTCCTCCTTGAAAAGCTTTCTAGCTTTTGGTGATGTAATGAAATAAAGTGAGAAAATGAAAACAAATGAGAGCTAAATTCCTACTTCATCATCCTCATCTATTCTAGCCGCTTAGATTAGGGTGTTTGCTTTGCTAATACTTGATTAGCAAAGCAAGAGCTTGGGCTTGAGTTTCTTCAAGGTAGATCATCTTAGTTATCGAAGATCGGAAGCAAGCTTGCATCTTTCTCTTCCTGGAGCCTCTCCAGAGTCCGGGTACATGATGATCGCAGCGAAGGGACCTCAACACGGAGCTTATGAAGTGAAGGAACAGACTACAAAGGTTGTAATCCCAAACTCTTAGAAGTAAAGTTGTTTACTTGCTTATTGTTTCGCCTAATCTCTAGTCTACGATCTTGGTTAGGGTTGTTCGGCACTTGAAAAATTTGATTTTAGCATGGTTGATGCCTTGTAGAACCTCATACTAGTGCCTAGTAACCCTACAAGTAGTGAGTGAGAGAAAATGATTTTAGTGTTAAGTGTGCTAAATGTTTGTGATGGTATATGGTATATGAAACCAAGAAATTTGTCAAGTCACTTAATCACAAAATACCACATCCAAACTTAGCAAACTTAACACCAAATTGATTCTAACCTTAGGCTTGCAAGATGGGGTTTGTGGGGAGAATATGGTATGTGATGTGGTTACAAAGTAACTATGGAATCAACATACCATATCAACCCATCCATGTTATAATACTATGTTTATAATCATATTAAAGCACATTAAACATTAATAAGAGGAGGAGGAGGCAAAGTCTTTCATCTCACTTCCTTATCATTACCACAACCAAAGATATTAGTTAAGCATGATATATAACAAGAAAAGAAAATAAGAAAAAGAACAAGAAATAAAAGAAACAACAATATTATTAACACTTGAAGAAGAGGTATAAAATATTGGTAACTTGTTCAACCTCCATAATGAAGCTCTCAAGAGAAAGCTTCAAGAGGGAAGAAGAAGAAGAAACCAAGTGATAACCCACTCACTCTCAAGCCTAAACCAAAAACAAACTAATACAAAACTATCTATTATGAGAGAATGAGAGTGAGAGAGAGAGAGACCTCCCTTGCTCACTGATCTAGCTTATATAGGCACCGAAAAAGATTAAACAAGTAATAAGAATGAGGTGATGTGACTGCAAGGAAGGGACAGAGAAAATATGGGGTTCATTGGGGTAAGGGGGCCGGCCTGCTCGGCTAAAGTGAGCATGTGGCCGGTCCTGTCGATGAGTCTTGGGCTCGTGCTTGTTGTGTGGTCATGTGTGCATCCCAATATCACTCTGGTGCTTCTAGTTTTGTCTGTAGAGGCCTTGAATGCACTCAGGGATTTGGAGGGAAACTAGATGCTTCAAATCACATCATAATCTTTAGCATTCAAGTACATTTAATGCATATCACATCCATACATGCTCCTTTTGTGCCAAGGCAGCCCCCCATCTGTTGGAGATAGTGCCCTCAGAGTCAATTATTGGATCACAGGCACGTGATTGCAATGATTGAGGGAGGACCTATCCCGGTAGGACAGTCTTACTCAAGATGATAGTATGCTATCTGATTTATCTTTATCATCGTGTACTGCTTTAGGTGACCTTACTGATCACTATTGCACGTTGATAGAGCCCTTAGGATTCTTGCTTGACGGCCAGAAGTATGATGGCGATCATATACGTGGGAGCTGGAGTCTATAAGTACATCCTTTAAAGGTCCATAGTCGTGGGAGTTTCGAGACTGGGCATCGATACTCCATTAGTAGACTAGTGTATACAGTCGAGACCCCGACAAGGGGTGGTGGCCGGTCTCACAAGCCACTGGTGTCAGTTGGTTCACCTAAGATGTATACAGGTGCTCATTGGGTTATGAGTACACCGGACAGGACTCGCCGGGAATATGCTAGTTGGGATTATACCAGACGTCAGATAGCAGTTCCCTGGTGACATGTGTACAGGTTAGTTCATCGACCTGAGATCGTCATTTGTCTCGTGTGAGTTCCCACTGTGCTTTGATTACTACCCTACCATGGCTCAAAGGAGTCGTGCAAACATGTTTTAGTTGGGTACAGTCCCGAGCCACATGGAGGCAGTGAGCGGATCTGCAGGGGTTCGTCTCTCCCGGTATTGGGGGTGAGGTCGCGCTGTGTCTAGGAGAGCCATTACACAAAGCCCTCGGCCGAGGCAGGAGATTTACTGGTAGGTATTCCAGTAGTATCTCAGGGTGTTCTGGGCTTCACTCCGACACGACTTGTACCGCTTTTGGGGGTCTGACTTTTACCAACCCCCTAGGCCCGCCATGCGATACTCATAGACGAACGGACTGGACCGTACGGATATTGTCACTGACAGGCTTAGTAGGGTGTCAGGATGAGTTCGCTCATCGACGTCCCTTTTGGTCAATAGCTGGTAGCCCGTCACGTATGGCTAATACCTCTGACGTGCTTGTGGTTAAATCCACAGCCATAGTATTGACGAGTCTTTAGAGTCCACCACACACTGTTACTCAAGTTTCGGGCGAAACGCTGTAGAGGTCATATGGAGATATGGCAGGGTTCGATCAGATACGCGCGGTATTGCACGGATCGTGATCGGACGGATTTTACTAGCCGGCTTTGGTTTAAGCCGGATCCTAGTATTAGACAGTGTAGATTTTGTCTCTTTGCATTTGTGTTCAGTGGGAATACAAATGCGGGCAAGTATATGCAGTCGCGGGGTTTTCCTGTAATTTATTACGGGATCAGTTTTCTGAAGTTGCCAGTTTGTATTCCGTTCCGGCCAGTTTTCCTTTGTTCCTTCCCGGCCGGACTTTTCCGATGGAGGGGGTTATTTGCAAGTGTGCAAATAACATTTTGTGGAGGGGTTTTCTTGCATTATGTGGCTTCATGATGAGATTCTTTTTCCATCTCTTCCTTTGCATTAAATGGTGATTAGGATGGATTAGATATTGATATGATATTGTTATCATTGCCTTTTGGATGTGGTCACCCATTCTACTTTTCCTACACTCACCTCCCTTCATGCTTGAGTTTTTCTCTTCCTCATTTTTCACCTAGAGGGGGGGGGGGGCGGCCACACATTAGATGAGAGAATGAGAGAGTTCATTTTGGTGAGGGATATCATTCATCTCATTTGATTCTATGCTTGCCACAAAAATCCCTCACCTCTCCAAAGTTCATATTGATTCCTCCATCAATGGCAACTACATAAACCCCAAGAGACAAAGTTTCTACACTAGTCTACAACACTCCTTGGACGCGTCGGCTAGCCAACTTCGCGCTCGAGTTGCCTTGGTCCAGAGGTGGGAGCCCGTAAAAGAATCCGGCTACGTGGTGCCCTTTCCGACGAGGAGGTGACGGACGGAGATTCCGCGGGAGATCGGAGTGGAGACGAAGACCGAAGAACACGGATCGCTCGGTATAGCATTCTACCCCATCTCTTGTTTGCTAGCATTAGGTTAATGGTTAACGATCCGGGTTTTATTGTCCGCGGTAGCGCCGGTTTAAAGCTAAGAAAATTTTTGATTCCGCATTTTGGCCTCTAGTAGAAGGCCGGGGCGCTGCCGTGGCACAACACCATCATGATCCATGCCATCAAAGAGCCATGTGCACACTTGTACGTGTTGGACAAAAATTGTGTGCACACATTTATTTTGCAAAAGCTCTTTGAATATCGGTCGGTTTCCTGTTCTGTTTGTAGTGTCGGCTCCCAAACTCTATATCCGTGATATTGAGTTTGTTTCCAGTATTTAATCATGAACATCAATAATCTGTAATTACTGAGCAGACACTGATTAATAGTACAGATATATAACAAAATAGATAATGAATGAGCGGTATTAAAATGCAGTTTTCCGAGATGAACAAATACCCCCAAATTTATCTTTTGCTCGTCCCGAGCAAAACAAAAAATCCTAGCCTCACTTTTGCAGGGAACGCGATTGCACTGAGCATGTGCAACAAGCCGTTAAATTTCTAGGTGTCCATAGTAGGAGGATTGTTGTCTCTTAAGGGTTTTCAGCGGATTACACTCACAAAATCCTGTCAAGTTAGTATCGTGGAGAAACTGTTGATTCTAATCTTAAGTTAGAGATCAAAGTTGGAAGTTCAATCATCCAAGTTAGAAACGTTAAACCCTATTTTTCATACATCGCAATTGGTTTAACATAAGCTCATACGCGTTTTTACGTGATTGTGCGGATAGTGTCCATAAGGTTTTAAGAACTTTGATTAGGGTCATCATATCATAATTACAGACTAGGATAAACTTCTGAAGGATCACACGAGTTTGAAAGGAGTTAAGATTTTCTCAAGTTTTTGTTCTCAAGTTAGGTTTCAAGTGAGAATATATATCATTTTTAACAGAGAATCTAAGTCTTAGTTTTCACTCCTACCTTTCACCTGTTCTAGCTCATACACACCTTTCTTTATTGTGCAAAACGTCTTTATAAATAATATACCTTCATATCTCCGCGAAAAAACTATTTTAATAGAAAACTCGTCTTGGCCAAGATTATTCTCCCACAAAGAACCGTGAGGACTTTTAACTTGGAAAGAACGCTTGCTTAGTTTGTTTTATCTGGCGATTGGAAACTTAGCGAGCATTGGGTCAATGACTCCAAAACCAAATGGTTTTAGGGCATTAGGTATGGAGATACCCCAAGGACTTAATTACCCAAGTTACCAAGGCCACAAAACAAAAAACTTATTTTATTTTAAAATATTCTAAACTCAGTGAAAACAGATATATAGCCAGCCTTTTCTTTTAAATCCGAAGACGTTACATGTGGATAAGGTGTGTAATTACTCCAACAAGATTTCAGATGGGTTATTTTTCAGACTTATAGCTTCTGTTAAAATCTCAATAATATCCTTCATATTCATCTTACTTTATGAACTATTCTTGATATTACTTAACTCAGAACAAACCTGTTTGATCCTAAAGATGTTTATCAATTTTAAAAGTTTATAGACATGTGTTACTTTCATCAAATTCTCAAAAACATACGACACGTGTAAAGTGTTATAAAAGACGTATATCGGCTATGGTTAAAAACAAAGGAGGGATATTTTTCAGGTCGTTAGTCTCACAAAAAGGATTTAGTTATTTTTAACTTATCAACCGAACCGTCAGACTTCAAATATAAGTTCTCTCGCTAGCTAACATGACAAAGTTTTTATATCTTTAGGAATTTTTTTCAATTTTTATAGGTTTTAAAATATGTATGCAATGCAGAATATACACATGATGTAGCAAAATAAACGCAGTGCTCACCTCCAAACCTGAGTTTTACGATGTTCTCATCGTTTCCCCCATCTCCGGTAGCTAGACTTAGACACCAGGGTAAGAATTTTATTCAAAGAAAAAGAAAAAACCTAAGACTAATTACAACATATACATGTTAAAAGATTGGGTTAGTCCAGAAATTAATACCAGCCATTTAAATTTTTTGTCTATATAGTGCAATGGCTGGTAAAAGAATATGTATATACAAAAGAAAAAGTAAAAGAAAATGTATATATTAGATGTTAGCGAAGGGCATGGGCGTGTAAAAGTAGGGATCGGAAGATGTTGAAAGTGAAAATGAAGTTTTGAAGAGGTTAAAGAATTGTTTCCTCAATGAATTGAATGTTCATAAAGCACATGTTGAGTTCCAAAGTCAAGGTCGTGTAAAAACTGGAGTTCATCCGCAAAAAGTTCATCAAAAGAAAAGTTTTTCGGATGTTCCCACATTGATCCTGACTCAAACTCATCAAGAATATCAAGTTCATCCGCAAAAATTTCCTCAAAACTCGACATGAAAGAATATTTTTCAATGCTGTCTTCCTCCCTATGATTTTTCACAATCCTATTCTTATCGTTATAACTTACAGACTCTCCCAATACAATTTCTCTCTCATCATATTCGCAAATGGGTAGGTTCATGACGTCTAAAAAAGTAGGTTCTCACACTAACGTTTCTTCCAAAACAATATCACTAGGTGATACAAAAATTGTGGGTTCCTGATCATTGATCTCTTCAAACACTCTATCCAAACCATACCCGACAAATTCACAAGGTCCCTCATTTAAAATTGGATTACAAAAATCATCAGTCTGCCTCGGAGGGTTTTCTTGTGCGTCTTGGTAACACTCAGTCAATTCAATCGTTTCATCATCTATGAAATCATCAAAATTTGTTTGATCATTTATCTCATTTGGGTGACTTCCTAGATGACAGATACTAACATTATTGGGTTCCGATTGACAGTGTTCACTCCCTAGAATCTTTACAGCTAAATGTTTCGCGTGTTACTCTATTCTAGCCAAAGATCGAGCTTGAGCATGAAACAATTGCTCAGACTGTTGTATACACAGGGCTAGCGTTGCAGCTGTTTGATTCTCGACCGCAATCATCACTTCAATACTTTTTTCTAAAGCGGTCAACCTAGCATTTATCTCACCATCATTCCCTAAGGATGTGTCAGTTGTTTCAGGAAGAGAGGGTTGTAACGGTGGTGATGCTAAAGCAGCCAATCTGTCGACCTCTTTCTCTAAATCCTCAATCATTAGGTCTCTAATTGAAGTGGGACTGGGTTCAAGAGTGCTAGGTGGGTGACCGTTAGCAAAACTCTGGGATGGTTGGTCACCCTTTAGAAAAGGACAATTTTCATGAATGTGGGAAGAAATGTGGAAATTTGAACAAAAGAATTGGGACTGAGTATAAACAAAAGAATAAGAATCGTGAGAAATTGAATTAAATCGTGTATCACCCATATTAACTAGAATTCACAAAGATAAAGAATATCACACCCTTAGCAGTCTATGGTATGCTAGTCAACTAGACCTGCTCAAGAACCTGATTGTTGAAATAAAACCGTGTCGAGAAACGGGCTTAAGATATACGGATCACGAAGCCAGGTAAGTGCAAGAGATAAAGGAAGGTTTTCCAACACTTTCGCGAAATTCCTTAATTAGATAACCCTTTCTCTTGAACACTTGCATAGACACCCCATGAACGATATACCGTTAAGCGGTGTTCTAAACACAGTTAACTTCTCCTAATGAGTGCGAAGCCCTTAAAGTCAGAGTTCTAGTTGATTTTAAATTACTGCGGGTATGCAAGAATGCAGTTTTGTGATTTGTGGGCTACGGAAAAAGATGATGAAATTATTTATCGTATCTTGTTTTGGTCTTTTTGCCCTTAAATCCGTATTAAGATGCAAATGCGCAATCAATAAAAGAATTTAAGACATCAAGCAATTTAAGCAATTCTTTTTCGTTTAAGTTTTAAGCGCTGCAAAAAATACGGTTAGTTCTCTGTGCAATTGGTGGCAAGCTTGTTGCATAAGATAGAAAGATTGGAATGCGTCGGATTCGAGAAGAACGTGTTAGGAAATATGTACCGATGCGATTTGGGTTAAGAAAACCTCTTTGAAAGTGATCCCGAGATTTTGATTGTTCGCTTGCGCAGGTCAAACTATCCGGATCTTTGGCACTATACTTCACTAATGTCTTGAAATTGAGTTTGAACCTCGCTCCGCACGATCGCTGGTCGTAATTCCGTGAAAAACCTGAAATATCGGAAAATACGATATTTAGTGTCAAAAGCGATATATGTGCCCCAATTCCTGCACACTCAAAATTATAAAAATCAAGCAATACCACTAGAATGCAAACACTGCACTGGAGATCACACAAAAACAAAAAATCAAAAACACCCTCAAAGGGCCGGAGAGCTCGGATTATCAGGCAATGTCGCCGGTCAAAATCCGAGGAGAGGGGATGAAATTCTGTGTGGGTTCTCTATGCTATATTAGTATTCTAATAGTCTAACTTGATTTTTTTGTTGAATCACAGAGTTCTAGCAGGTCTGAAGGACTGAGAACAAGTTAGAAATTTTTTCGTATTGCTAGTTTTGAAAAAATTGAGTTAAAAGTTAGTTTTGTTAGTAAGAACCAGAAATAACAATACCCAATACTACCAACTCCTCGGCAACGACACCAAAAACTTGTTGGGAATTGTGTATTAGGTCTTGTAGTTTAAGGTTCAACAAATAACGAATGGTTTGGTTTGTCATTAAAAATAGAAAGAATACGAAAACAAGAAAAGCAAGCAAAGGAGCTAAGAAAGAAGTGGTTGTGGCTTTGGCTCGGAAGATCGAATCGCGACGATTCCTTTGACGTTCCCTTGATCATGAGTTTTCCGTCCTTACGTTGATCACGACATGAAGCATGACTAGTCAAAGCGGTTGCGGAGCACAAATCATCAAATTTTGTTATTCGCCGCAAAATACGAAACGAGTCTGTTTTTTCACTTACTGTTTGTATGTCCAAGCTTGGGGTATCAACACTAAACACAAGGGTTAACAATCATACCGCAACCTCAAAAACACAAAGTAGTGAGTGAGAGCAAATGATTTTAGTGTTAAGTGTGCTATGTGTTTGTGATGGTATATATGAAACCAAGAGATTTGTCAAGTCACTTAATCACAAAATACCACATCCAAACTTAGCAAACTTAACACCAAATTGATTCTAACTTTAGGCTTGCAATATGGGGTCTATGGGGAGGATATGGTATGTGATGACGTTACAAAGTAACCATGGAATCAACATACCATATCAACCCATCCAAGTTACAATACTAAGTTTATAATCATATTGAAGCACATTAAACATTAACAAGAGGAGGAGGAGGCAAAGCGTTTCATCTCACTTCCTTACGATTACCACAACCAAAGATATTAGTTAAGCATGATAACAAGAAAAGCAAATAAGAACAAGAACAAGAAATAAAAGAAACAACAATATTATTAACACTTGAAGAAGAGGTACATGATATTGGTAACTTGTTCAACTTTCATAATGAAACTCTCAAGAGAAAGCTTCAAGAGGAAAGAAGAAGAAACCAAGTGATAGCCCACTCACTCTCAAGCTTAAACCAAAAACAAACTAAAACAAAACTATCTATTGTGAGAGAATGAGAGAGTGATAGAGAAAGACCTTCCTTGCTCACTGATCTGGCTTATATAGGCACCAAAAAAGATTAAACAAGTAATAAGAATGAGGTGATGTGACTGCAAGGAAGGGACAAGGAAAATATGGGGATCATTGGGCTAAGGGAGGCCGGCCTGCTTGGCCTAAGTGGGCATTTGGCCGATCCTGTCGATGAGTCTTGGGCTCATGCTTGTTGTGTGGTCATGTGTGCATCCTAATATCACTCTGGTGCTGCTAGTTTTGTCTGTAGAGGCTTTGGATGCACTTAGGGATTTGGAGGGAAACTAGATGCTTCAAATCACATCATAATCTTTAGCATTCAATGCATATTTAATGCACATCACACCCATACATGCTCCTTTTGTGCCAAGGCAGCCCCCCATCATGATCCATGCCATCAAAGAGCCATGTGCACACTTGTATGTGTTGGACCAAAATTGTGTGCACACAATTATTTTGCAAAAGCTCTTTGAATATCGGTCGGTTTCCTGTTCTGTTTGCAGTGTTGGCTCCCAAACGCTATATCCATGATATTGAGTTTGTTTCCAGTATTTAATCACGAACACCAGAAATCTGTAATTACTGAGCAGACACTGATTAATTGCACCGATATATAACAAAATAGATAATGAATGAGCGGTATTTGTTGGGTTTCCCTAGCACCTACTGTAGAGTATGGAAGTATCACACATGCCACTTTAAAATTTATAGAGGTGCTAAGCAAACAAAACATGAATCTTTAACTAGAAGTTTTGGGTAACATATAAAGTATCACATACTATGAACATATTATCACTAAGTGAAAAGAATACAACCTTTGTAGACTTCCCTTGGTGACTCCTTGGCACTATGAGAGTTTGAAACGGATCGATGGAGGCCTTCCAAGTCCATAATGATCCACCCGAAATCCCTTTGTTCAAGCTCCTAGCTCTACTTGATCAAAGAAGAAGATGAAGCTAACACTCTAACCTAATTGGCTCGATTAGAGTAAAATGATGAGGTGGTGTGTTTTCTCTATTCAAAACTCAATCTTTTTAACTAACTCACTCCTTTTGTAAAGTCAAGAGAGCAAGAGAATGAGGAAGAAGAAGATGGCAACTTAAGAGCTCAAGAACAATGAAAAGATAATGAGAAAAGAGAATAGAAAATAATATATATATATATTTTATTCTCTCATCTCAAACCATGGTAACTAAAATATCTAGATATTTTTGTAAATGAGTTAAAAGCCAAAAGGAAAATTAACCGAAGGTTAAAAATTAGGTCAAGTGTGGTTTAGTTTGGAAGTGTGTAGAATTAACCATGGATCAATTTTTCTTTTTCTTTTCTTTAACTCAATTACAAATATATATATATATATATATATATATATATATATATATATATATATATATATATATTAGTTCCATGTGAGTTTTATATTGCCATCATAAGTGTATCAACAACCATGATACACATCCATGTATGTATGTATGTGTCCATGCACATCAACATGTGCATACATGCATGCATACATCAAATATAAAGAAAAGGGTTTAATAAAGAATTAAACTAAAAGTCAAATGTTAAATCAACACTTGATTTAACAAACCGATCATATCACATACGACCTGACTGATAGAAAAACGCCCGATTAATATACGGTATCTCATACTCACATTTAATTGGGTCCCCGCGCATATCTTATATGCACACCACATCGTTTCGCTTGGGCTAGGAAACTCCTATGTGGGACTCTAAGACTCGTCAATACGCCAGCATTAGGTGATGATCATATCATACAACCACAAGCCGCAAGCGGTCAGCTAAACGTAACGGCCACCCGGGTATTGAGCGATCAGAAGAAAACCAGCGAAGCTGGCAAAACTCCCGTCGAGCCAACTGGCAACACTTACCGTACATTCCGGTCTCTTCGTCAGATATGTTGCATATCGAGTCTAGGGATGGTATCATCGACCCCAATAACTCAATAAGTCTTGCAGGTGTATGGTTCATAACAGATCGAGAAACTACTGATAACACTTATCAGTAAATCTCAGCAGCCCTGGTCAGGGACTTCCTGTTATAGCCAATCGAGCATAACACAACATCAACCCCCAATACCGGGAGAGAAGAAACCCCTCTTATCGCTCATTGCCTCCATGTGCCTCGGGACTGTACCCAAAATCCACCTGTTTGCATGACTCAGTAGAGCCGTGGTAGGGTGGAGATCAAAGTGCAGTGGGAGGACACACAAGACTCTATGACGATCTTGGGTCTACAGACTAACCTGTACCAGTGTCACCTGAGAACTGCTATCCAACGATAGATATAATACCACATAGGAGTTTTCGACGAGTCCGTTCAGTGTACCCAGTCTCCACTGAGCACCCGCATACAATCTTTGGTGTCATCATACCAGATGGATATGGGATCATCCATCGCCCATCATATGGGACAAGAATGGTATACGCTAGTCTACTCTATAATATCGATGCCCCGTCTCGATACACCCATGACTAGGAACAGTTCAAGGATATACTTATAAACTACACGTGTCTCACTAGTATGATCCGCATCATAGTCTGAGTAGTCAAGCAAATATCCTAAGGGCTTTATCAACATGTGCTAAATGAATAAAATGCATGAGCAAATGAACATGTCAAGATAAAGTAAACCAGATAGCATACTATCATGTCGAGCAAGAAAGTCATATATACACATATGTACATGTCCAAGCATCCACTATACATATAATGGCCTCTAGGGCATACATATATCCAACAATCTCCCACGTGCACTAAGGCCAATTATTGACGTATCTCATACCCAACATCTTAAAATGTCGCTCATGTTGCGGCTGTGGAAGGGCCTTGGTGAGTGGATCCGCCATGTTATTTTTTTTATCTACTCTCCGAATCTCGATCTCGTGGCGATCTACTATCTCCCGGATCAAAAGATATCACCTTAGTATGTGTCTGGACTTCTGATGGGACCTTGGTTCTTTGGCTAACGCCATAACCCCATTATTATCACAATACAATGGTATTAGATCAACAATGGTTGGAACTACTCCTAGTTCCGCAACGAACTTCTTCATCCAGACGGCTTCCTTGGCAGCATCATTTGCAGCAATATACTCAGCTTCCATTGTTGAGTTTGCAACGGTATCCTGTTTGGAACTCTTCCAACTAACCGCCCCTCCATTGAGGGTAAATACAAACCCTGAAATAGATTTGCTTCATCCTTATCACTTTGGAAGCTGGAATCGGTAAAGGCCTCCATTTGGAGATCCCCATTACCATACACCAAGAACAGTTCTTTAGTCCTTCGCAAGTACTTAAGAATGTTCTTCACTGCTATCCAATGTTTCTGCCCTGGGTTGGATTGATACCTTCTTACTACAGCCAGTGCATAAGCTACATCAGGGCGGGTACATAACATCGCATACATTATAGATCCTACGGCTGAAGCATAGGGTGTAATGCTCATGCGAGCTCTCTCTTCATCAGTCTTCGGACATAAGTCCTTAGAGAGAGTGATTCCATGACAAGCGGGTAAGGCACCACGCTTAGAATCTTACATACTAAACCTTTTTAGGATGGTGTCTATGTACTTTGATTGGGACAATCCCAATAACCTCTTGGATCTATCTCTATAGATCTTTATGCCCAAAATGCACGAGGCATCACCCAGGTCCTTAATAGAGAACCTTTGCGATAAGAATAGTTTGACCGATTGTAGCATAGGAATATCATTTCCTATCAAAAGAATGTCATCTACGTACAATACGAGGAATGTGACAGTATTCCCTACAATCTTCTTATAAATGCATGGTTCATCTATATTTTTGAAAAAATCAAACTCTTTGATTGTGTCATCAAAGCAGATGTTCCAGCTCCGTGAGTCCTGCTTTAATCCATAAATGGATTTAAGCAACCTACATGCTTTCCCGCTGCTCCCACTGTCAATGAAGCCCTCTGGCTGATCCATATAAACGCATTCTTCTAAATCACCATTTAGAAATGCGGTTTTAATGTCCATTTGCCAGATTTCATAGTCATAGTGAGCAGCAATAGCAAGTAGGATCCGAATGGATTTAAGCATTGCTACTGGAGAAAAAGTTTCATCATAGTCCAATCCTGGTCTTTGACGAAAACCTTTCGCTACAAGCCTTGCTTTAAAGGTCTCTACCTGTCCATCTACACTAATCTTTCTCTTAAAGATCCATTTACACCCAATAGGTTTTATCCCAGGAGGTGTAACGTCCAAAGTCCATACTTTGTTGGTGTACATGGACTCCATTTCGGATCTCATGGCTTCCAGCCACTTCACTGAGTCACCACTCGTGATAGCTTGCTGAAAACTAGTAGGGTCATCATCATCCATGATGCAATCTTCTCTATCACCATCAATGAGAAACCCATAGTATCTTTCCGGTGGGAGAGAAGTTCTACTAGATCTCCGGAGCGGCTGAGGTTCTTGAAGTTCTACTGCAACATCAGTTTCAACCAATTCATCCTGAGTAATTTGTGTCTTTAGAACCTCTTCCAGTTCTACCGTATTTCCATCAGTACTGTTGGTAAAGATTTCATTTTCCAAAAATATGGCATGTTGAGAAACAAACACCTTTTTTTCCTCCTTGTGGTAGAATAGATATCCATACGAATGTTTTGTATATCCCACAAATTTACAAACGACCGATCGTGTCTCGAGTTTGTCTGGATTCTGCTTTTTGACAAAAGCCGGACAACCCCATATCCTAACTCTTTTAAGAGATGGTCGCTTTCCACTCCATATCTTATATGGAGTGGTAGACACGGTCTTGGTTGGAACCTTGTTTAACAGATACATTGCTTTCTCCAATGCATGCCCCCAAAAGGAAAGTGGTAACTCAACATCACACATTATGGACCGTACCATATCTAATAGGGTACGATTTCTTCGTTCTGACACACCGTTGTGCTGTGGTGTATAAGGAGGAGTGAGATGAGAGAGAATCCCATTCTCCTTTAAGAAGTCTGAAAACTCTGTACTTAAATACTCTCCACCTCGATCCGATCGAAGTTTCTTGATACTCAAGCCTGTTTGTTTTTCTACTTCAAGTTTATACTCCTTGAATTTCTCAAAAGCTTCGTATTTGTGCTTTAATAAAAACACGTGTCCGAATCTTGAGAAATCATCAGTAAAAGTAATAAAGTATGAAAACCGCCTCTAGCATGAATAGACATTGGTCCGCATACATCACTATGAATGAGACTTTAGAGTTCCACAGCTCTTTCTCCGTGTCCGGTAAATAGAGTTTTGGTCATTTTACCTTTGATACAGGACTGACAAGTCGTATAAGATTTATATTCAAAATGATTCAAATATCCATATTTATGTAGCTTGCTCAGTCTTGTTCCATTAATATGACAAAGTCTACAATGCTAAAGAAAAGCTTCATTTATATTTGAAAATTTTCTTTTATTAGTATGTTGTATATTGAAAACTGTGTGTTGGTTCAGGACTTAAATACCGTTATTCAGTGTACCATACCCAATCAACTCTTAATTTAAGTTAATGTTCATAACATTATTTTGCAACACAAAATGATATCCTTCATTGTCCAACAAAGAAACGGATATTATATTACATAGCATACTAGGTACAAAATAACAAGGGTTCAAAACCAAAATACAACCCGAAAGCAACCCCAGATGATACTCTCCTACGGATACAACATGTACATTGGAACCATTTCCAACCCGCAGAGTATGGTCTCCGGTCTTCAAAACTCTACTGTTTCTCAATCCCTGCATACAATTGCAGATGTGAGAACCAGAACTGATATCTAATACCCAATATGCAGAGTTAATTGAAAAACAGTTCTCAGTTACAAACACACCTGAAGCGGAAGCATCAGCATGCTTCTTCTTCTTGAGATCAACAAGATACACAGCACAGTTGCGTTTCCAATGTCCCTACTTATGGAAATAAAAAAATTCTCCTTTTCCACTTCCCGTGGCCCCAGATATGTCTTTCCCCATCGCCTTTTTAACTCCACCTTTTGGTTTGATGGGTTTCTTCTTCTTCTTTCCCTTGGCCTTGGCTTTTGGGACGAAAGAGGAAGATGTCCCAGCAAGCAGAGCGGGAGTCTTCGCTGCCTTAAGCGTTCTCTCTGCACTTCTCAACATATCGAGAAGTTCAGGCAATGATTTCTCCAAATCGTTCATATTGAAATTCACTATGAATGGAGCAAAGGCGGGGGAGAGAGACTGCAGAACAATATCTGTATATTGCTCATTATCCATAGTCCATCCCAGTTCCTCAAGTTCTTCTATAAGACCAAGCATCTTCAGAACATGTTCTCCTATTGATGCGCCAGGGGCCATCCGCATCTGAAACAACTTTCGAGATGCCTCATATCGTAAAGTACAAGATTGCTCTTCATACAACTCCTTTGTATGAAGAAAGATGGATTGCACATCCATCTTCTCGTGCTGTTTCTGATGGATACTGTCCATAGAAGTAAGCGCGAGGCACTTGGCCGTGTTGCAATCAATATCCCATGTTTTTCGGATCTCCCTATCCGAATCAGATGATTCAGGTCCTGGGACGGGTGTGGCTTTGGTAGTGAGGACATATGATACTTTATCATATGTGAGTGCAATGTTCAAGTTCCTTAACCATTCTTTATAATTCGGTCCTGTCAGTTTGTTTTTCTCTAAAAGAAGCTTACATCTCGTCATCGGTATCTACCATTAGGAGAGAGAAAAGAATATACTCAGCGAAATGCTCTTGCAAAGAATTAGATTGGTTATTATCTTATCTAATCGATGTCTCCCACTGGTTTTATCAAATTTTCTTTCAAAACCTTAAAAGAAAACTAGCCAGGATTAATTACATTCTACAGTTTCGCTAACCGGTCAGCCAGGCCAGTGTCGGTACTTTGAGGGAGGTTCCCCGTGCTTTCGCACGGACCTAATTAAAATAAACCTCGTTCTCCCAGAGGTCAAACCCCGTTGACACCTTTCTAGACACCTACTGGATTAGCTAATTGTAAAGTGCAAAACTCTCCTGGGAGTAACTCTTACTCACAGTGGGATCGGGATCCATCTATCATATAGAAGGTATGTAATCCATTGCAAATTTCAACTCTTGAAACTCCCGATATGATTTTTACCCCCAGATGCTTATGACCTTGGCTATGGTCAAAATATCATAAGCACTAGTCAAGTTCTACCCGTCATTTCGAGATTAACTAGACCCACCCATATGATCCTTGACTATGATCAACATAATCACATGAATGTCCTAACTGATCGCATCATATGCTTTGTAGGAAGACATCACTTAGCTACCGTACGCTACGCCTTGACTATAATCAACATACGTAGCACGAATACTAAGTACTCTGCTTCCTAAAATGACGGAGGGTTGCGGATGGTTTTTATGAAAACCTTTAACGCTTTGAACTTGATCTCGTTGTAGAATCAAAACAGTTTAGAAAAGGAGTGGCTTAAGCTCCGCATCTTTTGAAACTTGCATTTTTCATAAAAAGGCCGAGTAGGTTTCAAATCTGATTCTACAACATCTTTAGGTTTCTTTTTCTTTACATTAATCTTATTAATGTAGTCCCATCATTTAAGTTCCTAAGCCATCACAGAAAAGAAACGAAAATAGAACGTACACTTATACCATCCGCATTCGCCACAGTGTCCCGTTATGCACCGTTAGGTTACTTAACTAACGGCATAGCGTGGCGGGACTAGCGTGGGAGTAAAATATATGCAACGTTTATTATATATCATATATATAATAATAATCCATTCGTCTCAGATACTAAGTAATTACATTACAGAATATCAACAGCAGAAGCACATATGAAAATAAAAGGATATCTAGGAGGTCCGTATTTCGTATTTAGCCAACAATAGAAAATACAGATTCCACGGTCGCGATGAATAGCCAAGCCCACACCCCTAGACCCCTATGAGAGCGGCAAGTGACCCTGCAAATTCTAGAGTTTAGGAGACCCAGTCTCGACTCCTCGAGATGGTCTCCCACTGAACCCTAGAACCCGGTCATTTGTGCTCCCCGCCTTAGGTCTATCCTAATACGGAAAAGTAAATAATATACAATAATGGTGACATCATCCTCAACCCGGAAGTACCCCAAATAAAAGAATATTACATACAATTGATATTTACATGAATGAAAATAAAGACTCTCATCTCACATAAAACCCTCAGCTATTCGATCGCGACAATCCTGCACATTATATCTCAGCAACACATAATATCTCATATCATCAACGTAAGCAAGTATGCGTATCCCGATTGTTGTTGATGTATAGCAACGAAATCGGCGATACACCATATACTACACTTACGGTCGCAGAAAAGAAAGTGAAAAACAACAATTGCAATTATCACAATCACATATATCAAGACGATGTTTAACGTTTCGATCGAATCAACATATACCCACAAATTACCCCGAGAGCTCAACACTTGAGCAAAGTTACAAATACTCAAAAACGTGCCACTGTGTCAATGGACCAGCCGTAGAAGGGGGTTAACCAACGCCTCACCTATGACACCACGGAACTACGGCAAACCCTAAGGTTCGATCGCGGTTCCGTGGGCATAGAATCGAGTTAAGGTTATTCTATTCTTCTAGAGGGTCCATGGGAACACTTGCACGACTATTGAATATGAAGTTAACTTAGGAAAATTACAACACTTGGAAATTTCAGCAGGGTCAAGATGTGGGGTTTTGAAGTTTGTTCGAACTGTTAAACATTGTCAAGGTTACCAATACAGTGTTAAAATATATGACTACGAAACACTACGAATTAGCACCTAATCAAAATAATCATCACATGAAAATTTAAGCTAAGCAAACAATACCTGAAACCCCAAATTCTAGACAACAGAGCACTGGAGAAATACGGGGGGGGGGATTGGGGATAGGGGGCCGAGCAGGCCGGTTTTGGCATGAAAGTGCTCGGCCAAAATCCGAGCACTGGTCCCCGTATTTCACCCGTGTTCATAATTTGTCCCATACAGTGTTCTGCAGCTGCTTAAAACATTTTAAAACGACTTTTTAAAAAAATTCCAGAGAGCAAAATTAGGATTTCACATATCGTGTTTTTCGGAGTCGATTTCGTTTTTGCAATTGTATTAACACCGTGTCTAAAATTCTAGCTTGGCTCTGATACCATTGTTGGGTTTCTCTAGCACCTACTGTAGAGTATGGAAGCATCACACATGCCACTTAAAAATTTATAGAGGTGCTAAGCAAACAAAACATGAATCTTTAACTAGAAGTTTAGGGTAACATCTAAAGTATCACATACTATGAACATATTATCACTAAGTGAAAAGAATACAACCTTTGTAGACTTCCCTTGGTGACTCGTTGGCACTATGAGAGTTTGAAACGGATCGATGGAGGCCTTCCAAGTCCACGATGATCCCCTCGAAGTCCCTTTGTCCAAGCTCCTAGCTCCACTTGATCAAAGAAGAAGATGAAGCTAACACTCTAAACTAATTGGCTCGATTAGAGTAAACCGATGAGGTGGTGTGTTTTCTCTATTCAAAACCCAATCTTTTTAACTAACTCACTCCTTTTGTAAAGTCAAGAGAGCAAGAGAATGAGGAAGAAGAAGATGGCAACTTAAGAGCTCAGGAACAATGAAAAGATAATAAGAAAAGAGAATAGAAAATAATATATATATATATTTTATTCTCTCGTCTCAAACCATGGTAACTAAAATATCTAGATATTTTTGTAAATGAGTTAAAAGCCAAAAGGAAAATTAACCCAAGGTTAAAAATTAGGTCAAGTGTGGTTTAGTTTGGAAGTGTGTAGAATTAACCATGGATCAATTTTTCTTTTTCTTTTCTTTAACTCAATTACATGTGAGTCTTATATTGCCATCATTAGTGTATCAACAACCTTGATACACATCCATGTATGTATGTATGTGTCCATGCACATCAACATGTGCATGCATGCATGCATACATCAAATATAAAGAAAAGGGTTTAATAAAGAATTAAACTAAAAGTCAAATGTTAAATCAACACTTGATTTAACAAACCGGTCATATCACATACGACCTGACTAATAGAAAAACTCCCGATTAATATACGGTATCTCATACTCACATTTAATCGGGTCCCCACGCATATCTCATATGCACACCATATCGTTTCGCCTGGGCTAGGAAACTCCTGTGTGGGACTCTAAGACTCATCAATACGCCGGCATTAGGTGATGATCATATCAAATACCCACAAGCCGCAAGCGGTCAGCTAAACGTAACGGCCACCCGGGTATTGAGCGATCAGAAGAAAACCAGTGAAGCTGTCAAAACTCCCGTCGAGCCAACTGGTAATACTTACCGTACAGTCTGGTATCTTCATCAGATATGTTGCATATCGAGTCTAGGGATGGTATCGTCGACCCCAATAACTCAATAAGCCATACTGGTACATGGCTCATAACAGATCGAGAAACTACTGATAACACTTATCAGTAAATCTCAGCAGCCCTGGTCAGGGACTTCCTGTTATAGCCAATCGAGCATAACACAACATCAACCCCCAATACCGGGAGAGACGAAACCCCTCTTATCGCTCATTGCCTCCATGTGCCTCGGGACTGTACCCAAAATCCACCTGTTTGCATGACTCAGTAGAGCCGTGGTAGGGTGGAGATCAAAGTGCAGTGGGAGGACACACAAGACTCTATGACGATCTTGGGTCTACAGACTAACCTGTACCAGTGTCACCTGAGAACTGCTATCCAACGATAGATATAATACCACATAGGAGTTTTCGACGAGTCCGTTCAGTGTACCCAGTCTCCACTGAGCACCCGCATACAATCTTTGGTGTCATCATACCAGATGGATATGGGATCATCCATCGCCCATCATATGGGACAATAATGGTATACGCTAGTCTACTATAGAATATCGATGCCCCGTCTCGATACACCCACGACTAGGAACAGTTCAAGGATATGCTTATAAACTCCACGTGTCTCACTAGTATGATCTGCATCATAGTCCGAGTAGTCAAGCAAATATCCTAAGGGCTTTATCAATATATGCCAAATGATTAAAATGCATGATCAAATGATCATGCCAAGATAAAGTAAACCAGATAGCATACTATCATGTCGAGCAAGAAAGTCATATATACACATATGTACATGTCCAAGCATCCACTATACATATAATGGCCTCTAGGGCATACATATATCCAACAGTATTAAAATGCAATTTTCAGAGATGAACAATGTCGTACAAGACTTTGCATGATTGACTCAATTGCCTAAGCAAATGATATGTCATTCATGTCAGTCCCTCTTCTCATCAGTCTAAAAAGACATTCTTTTAGAGAGGGTGACTCCATCACCTGCGGGTGCACCACCACGCTAGGAGTAGTCTGTTCTAAAATACTTTTAGAATGCTGTCTAAGTACCCAATTTGGGAAACTTCCCAAATCTAGATCTAAAACTATAGATCTAGTCACCAGAACTCCTGATATACTATCCATATCCAACGTGGAGAAAACACTGTGTGACAACCAAAATCTGACCGATTGTTGTATAGGAACATCACTTCATCTAAATCATGGACAGTACTCCCTACGTCCTTCTTACTAGGTTTACCTTTGTTTTGACTAAGTCAATCAACTTGACTGTCACATCAATAACAGATGACCCATCTCCGCTATTCTTGCTTTAGTCTACGAATAGACATAAGCATCTTGCACACCTTCCGCTGCTCCCACTGACTACGATAACCCTCTGGCAGAGTCATATACACGTGCACTTCCAAAATCCCATTCCGAAAGACGTCATAGTCACCCACCTGCCAGATATCATAGCTATGAACTACATCAGTACCAAAACATATCCATATGGACTTCAGCATAGAAGTAAAAGTCACATCACAATCCACAACGGGTATTTGATGAAAACTCTTTACAACAAGTCTAGCCTTATTAGGTAAGCACCTTTCCACCTACACAGATCTCAAAAGATTTACTTGCTTCTAATGGGTTTTGCCCCTTCAGGAGCACCTAGCAAAGTCCAAAATCCATGACTTGCTGAAGTGCGTGGAGTCCATTTCGGGTATGAAATACATAGTCACCTGGAAGTTACCACTTCCCATGACCTGCTGATAACAAGTAGTGCCATCATTACCATGATGCTGACCTCCATGTCACCGTCTACGAGAAAACCGAAGTGTCTCTCGGGTGTCTGAGGTCACCTACTAAAATCTGCGGAGTGGCTAACGGTTTGTCAAGTCCAATTGAATTCTTAGGTCCTACTAAATTTTCGGTAACCGTTTGTGGTTCTGTAATCACTTCCAATTCTACTATACTCCCACTAGTTTGTTTTGCAAAAAGATTCTTTTATAAAAAGGCGGCGAGTCAAGATCGATATAATCATTGACCTTGAAAATGGTAGAAACAAAATCCTAGCGAATGCTTGGGATAATCCACAAACCACCATTACCGAAGCGTGCCTCGAGTTTGTCCAGATTTTGCTTTTAGACAGAAACCAGATAACTCCATATCTTAACAATCTGAAGATATGCAACCATTCTATATCCATATATAATCAAGGCACTAATTTAGATGGAACCAGATTCAAAAGTCATGCAGCTGTTTCCAGTGCATATTACCTAATGGAAAAGGGCCAATACATCATTACTTATCATGGAGCACGTCTACGGATGAGTAACATGTGAGAGAATCAAGTTCTCGATGTTACCATAATGGAATACCTAGCATAAGTATCTACATCTTCGATCGTCTCGAAGAATCTCGATACTTCCAACGTATGGTTCTCTACTTTATTCTTATACCTACAAACTCCTCAAAATTTTTGGACCTTGCATTACTACGAATGCGTGTCTAAAACCAGAGAACTCATAGGTAAACCTGAATGAAGTAAGAGTACCAACCCCTTGCCCCAATGGATACTAGATAATATACACTTTCATGTATAAGTCCCGAGAGTATACCAACTCAAATTCTGTGTTTTGTAAATTGAAAACTGTATTTTGGTTAAGAATGTCTTACACCATTATTCAATGCACCTTAGCTTATCCTCAACTGATAAAGGTAAACATTTACAACACAATTTTCAAAATGTATATCTCACTTTATAAAAATAAAGGTACAGATATTTCATTTTAAAATTTGGTGCATAACAACGGTTATTTGAAACCAAATATTTGCCGTCACGCAAAAACCAGACGATTTAATCCAATATCACCAATTACAACGAATTCCGATATTAAGGATCAAATCGCCCATTTCGCAATATTGTACTCCTACTCATCATCTGAAACACCGTATAGATGTGAGATCCAAAACTGGTAAATACATACCTTGGAGTTAGAATTAATTGGGAAAACAATTCTTTTTTACATGTACATAGAAATACTGAAACACGAAAAATGTTTCATAAGGGATGGTCAGGTATTCCTAGTAATGCCTTTTCCATTATCCAGATTCATGACAGTAGTCGCAATTTCCTTCGCTCTCACTTCAGTCCCTTTATATGTCTCTACTTCTTACTTTCTGTACACCGTCCTTAGGCTAAATGGTTTTCTTCCTTCTCTACCTTTCGGCGCCAGCCTAAGGTTTGGAAGAAAACTATCCAATAAGTGTAATATGTGTACTCTCCTAATCAAGGAGCTCTCGCAGCCTGAGAGAAGGTAAAGGGAAGAGACAACTGAATAATCCTATTCAATTTCTTCAGAACCTGTGGCCATCCTCGACTGAAGTAACTTGTTCTAGTTCGTATGTAACTATACGATGGCCGTTCCAAGCAATATGGATCATCATAGCGATACGACGTGTTCTGATGAAATGCAAAGGGTAGAGTAGGAGTGGCAGAGATATATGCGATTTTATTGTATATCTCACTTTATAACAACGGTTATAAAGGTAAACATTTACAACACAATTTTCAAAATGTATCTCTCGCTTTATAAAAATAAAGGTACAGATATTTCATTTTAAAATTTGGTGCATAACAACGGTTATTCGAAACCAAATATTTACCGTCACGCAAAAACCAGACGATTTAATCCAATATCACCAATTACAACGAATTCCGATATTAAGGATCAAATCACCCATTTCCCAATATTCTACTCCTATTCATCATCTGAAACACCGTATAGATGTAAGATCCAAAACTGGTAAATACATACCTTGGAGTTAGAATTAATTGGGAAAATAATTATCTTTTACATGTACATAGAAATACTGAAACATGAAAAATGTTTCATAAGGGATGGTCAGGTATTCCTAGTAATGCCTTTTCCATTATCCAGATTCATGACAGTAGTCGCAATTTCCTTCGCTCTCACTTCAGTCCCTTTATATGTCTCTACTTCTTACTTTCTGTATACCGTCCTTAGGCTAAATGGTTTTCTTCCTTCTCTACCTTTCGGCACCAGCCTAAGGTTTGGAAGAAATCTATCCAATAAGCATAATAGGTGTACTCTCCTAATCAAGGAGCTCTCGCAGCCTGAGAGAAGGTAAAGGGAAGAGACAACTGAATAATCCTATTCAATTTCTTCCGAACCTGTGGCCATCCTCGATTGAAGTAACTTGTTCGAGTTCGTATGTCACTATACGATGGCCGTTCCAAGCAATATGGATCATCATAGCGATACGACATGTTCTGATGAAATGCAAAGGGTAGAGTAGGAGTGGCAGAGATATATGCGACTTTATTGTGAATCAAGAAAAGCCAAAGCCAAAGAGTGTAAGAAGGTTCGGTCAAATTGGTTCATGAGTTTTTAAGGTAAGTCATGGGTCACTGTTCCAGAGAGAGAGAAAAGAAACACTTAGCGTGCACTCTATCAAGATCATATTGGTTATCACTTTATCTGATCAGGATGGCTCCCACCGTTTCCTCGAATTCTCCTTCAAACCCTAAAAGGAGAACTAGTCGGGATCATTCACACTTTACAAGTTCGCTAAACTGTTCAGCCAGGCCAGTGTTGGTACTTCGAGGGAGGTCCCACGTGCTTTCGTACGGACCTAATTAATAACCCCGTTTTCACAGAGGCGTAATCTCGTTAACACTTTCTAAACACCTAATAGGTTAGCTAATTGCGAAGTGAAGAAATTTCACGAGGAGTAGTATATACTCATCAATAGGAATCGGGACCCAACTATCATCATGTGATAACTTGACGGAATTCACTCAAGTCACCACACTCCAGAAGGTATGCGCATTCCTGGCAAGTTTCCCGTATGTTTGAAACTCCCGATATGGTTTTTGCCCCTATGACCCAAGGACCTTGACGAATAATCAACAAATCAAGAGTCATAGTCAAGTTCAACCCGTCATTATCTTGATTGCGTCAAACCCACCCGCACGACTCTTGACAAATGATCAACAAAGTCGTACGACTGTCCTAAACAATCCACATATCCTTGCGACAAAAAAGTATTACAGAGCTACCGCACACTACGCCTCGGCGAATAGTAACGATAAACGTAGCACGAATACTAAGTAATACTAATCTGAAATGACGGAGGGCTACGGCTTGTTTGTGGCGAAAAATCTTTAACGTAATGAACTTGATATCGTTGAAGGAACTCGAGTGGCTTTGAAATGGAGTGGTTTAAGCTCCGTATTTTAAAACTAGTAACATAAACTTTTGCTTAAGAGCGAACTCCCAATGAAGGGATTAAGGCTCTTCCCTCATAGAATGAGATGTGGGATATTCCTAACCGAATACCTCTATACAAAGCAAAAGAATATGACCATGAGTTTTGAAGAAAACCGAGTAATTTTAAAATTGGTTCCACCAACGTCATTTAGGTTTATTTTTCCTTGCATTATTTCGATTTTATGTTTCCAAGCCTCAAAAGAAACAACCAAAATAACATGCTTTTTATATGCCGTCCGCATTCACCACGGGGCCCCGTCATGCACCATTATGCTACTTAACTAACAGCAGAGCGGGGGCTGGACTAGCGCAGATGCAAAACATATAGAAGTATCTACTAAATATATATAATATATATATCTCAACATCGCAGGCAGATAATAATCATCACAGCAGATAAAAAATCATCACAAGCATGCGAACAACAATACGGAATAGCGGAAAATCTAGGAGCCCCGCGTTTCATTTGAGCCATAAATGAGATGCGACGTTCCCTAGTCGTATGGATAGCCAGTGAAATGAAGATTCTAGACTCCTACGAGTGCGGCAAATTACCCGCCAATCCCCGAAGTGAGGCAACCCCAATCAACAAAGTGAGTAGGCCACACAACACTTCAAAGAATCCAGTAACTTGAGCACCCCTCTGTGGATCAACCTATACCCCCTATAAGTGCGGCGAATAGCCCGCCAATTCTAGAGTAATCCCCCCGGTCTCAACTCCATGAGATGCAGGCCCGTTGCCCTCTAGAACCCGGCTATTCGAGCACTTCTCCACGAGATAATCCTAGTACAGAAAAGAAAATATATATACAACGGCGACATCGACCTCAACTCGATTGTGCCCAAATAAAAGAAGATAAAAAATGGCAGTGACGACAGTCTACATGTCGGACGCTCGCCCCACAATAAAGAATATACAAATGAATCTGAACTGTACATCTAACATTACACACAAGGTTATCCATCATGACAATCTGCACAAACCATAACCATATATATATATATATATATATATATATATATATATATATATATATATATATATATATATATATATAACCGCAGAAGCAAGCAACACCAGAATGTGTGCAACCCCGTCTAAATGAACATATAGCAATTAGACGACATTCACAACACATCCACGCACGCAAATGAAGTCACGACAATAGAATTCCAAAACACAATTAGCGCACATCCCAAATTTACCAAAGATCAAAAACCAATTGCACTAAACATCCAAAAAGTTGAATTTTGAGCCAATTCGGAAGTTCGAATCGAAACGAAAAGCGCCCAAACCTTCACAGGGAGTTAGAGCTCGAAATTAACTTCGATTTGGGGGGCCTAGAGGGGGTACCCCACCCCCGAGGCCACCACGAGGCGGCCAGAGGGTGAGGCAGACCCGAAACTGCCCTTGGAGGGGCAGTTATGGGTCCCCACCCCTAAGACCACCTTATGGTGGTCTTGGGGAGTGGGCCTAGCCATTAGGTCCCCCTGAGGTCTCCCCGGGATGCCCACGCACCACCCTGCGGCTTCTCAGTTCAAACTGAGACCTTGCGGGGTGTGCAAACATCTCAAAACTCAAAAATTCAGGACTGTTTTTTCGACAGTTTTCGATGCCCGAAAAAACGTGAATTCTAATGTCGTAACTAGCTAGTTTAAGGTGTTTGGGAGGCTATTATACCACTGTAGGGTTCCTTTGTGCTTGCGGCGCAGCGGAGGCGCGGACGGCGAACAAAAAATAAGCAAACACGATAGAACCCCGAACATAGAATCAATCCAAACACCTAAACTAGCAAACTAAGCATGCAAAGGTTTGCGAAATACAACCTTTGTCGCGTGTCCACCCAATTGTGGAAGGCCCCTCCAAGCTCGTAGCCGTCAGGATCGCGCTTGAGAATCGAACACCCTTTGCCGAAGACGATCCACCCGAGGGAATACGGAGGAGGCTCTAATCGACGATCCAAAGTTGCTAAGTTTGAATGGTCGGTGATGTAGGAATACTCCACTAAAAATATCTCTCTAAATCTATGCTCAAAATGGAGAGCAAGAAGAAGAATAAAGTGAAGGAGGTTGAAGCATGAAGGAACCATGGAGTATAAGCTCCAGTGAAGAAGAAGCAAAATCTCATCAAGTCATGATGTAAAAAGAAATGGCTACATAAATATCAACCATGGTGCAATAGTGCTTCCAAATGGATTTTATCAATTTAAAATCCAAATCCATCCCTCTCTACTTGCAATCAACCATGCTTCACTTTACACCTCATTTCCCTTTTTATTTTTCTAAATAGAAAAATAAATATGAGGTGTTCTTCTTTTAGAAGCATTCCCGTATAAATACGGAATACTTCACCTGGTATATGTATCGCTACATATACACATATCCGTATAAAAATACGGATAGCACCAAAGAGAGAAAATGAATAGTGAACAATAATACTAAAATATATGTATCAAAATACATATATAAATTATCAAATCAAAACCTAATTTAATAATCCGGCTTAATCCTAAGCTGGCTAGTATTATCATCCGTCCGATTAAAGTCCGTGTATCGCGTACATGTATTTAATTGGATCCCTGCACGTACCACCGTACGGCTCCTACATCTGTCGCCTGAACCGGGAAAAACCTTTGTGTGGTACTTTAAAGACTCGACAGTACGCTGGCAGTGGGTTTAACCACAAGCACGTCAGCGGCACTAGCTGTACGTAACGGCTACCCAGGTACTTGTCAAAAAGAGGGTCGGCAATCAAGTACGACCTTACCCTACTAAGTCTGAATGTGACGATCTTCATACAGTCCGGTCTCTTCGTCAAAGAGTATCGCATATCGGATCTAGGGGGTGGATAACGTCAGACCCCTACTAACCCGATAAGTCATGTATGAGTCTAGCTCATCACCAACCGAGATACTACCGATCAACTATCAATAAATCTCGCCCACCGTGGCCACGGATTTCTGGTGATAGCCAACTGAACACATCGCGGCATCGACTCCCAATACCAGGAGAGACGAATCCCTGACAGTCGACCACTGCCTCCATGTGGTTCGGAACTATACCCAACTAAAACCTATTTGCATGACTCCTTTAAGCCGTGGTGGGGTAGTAATCAAAGTACAGTGGGAACTCACACGAGACAAATGACTTCAGATCAAAGGACTAACCTTTACTCATGCCACCTGAGAACTTCCATCTGACGAAAGGTATAATACCATCTAAAAGTTCTCGACGAGTCCGTCCAGTGTATTCACCTCCAATGACCACCTGTATATTATCTTAGGTGACATAACACCAATGGCTTGTGAGACCGGCCACCGCCCCTCGTCGGGGTCTCGAAATGTATACACTAGTCTACTCCGGAATATCGATGCCCAGTTTCGATACTCCCACGACTAGGGACATTTAAAGTTGTGCTTATAGACCACCCAGCTCTCACGTATATGATCGCCATCATAATGCTGGTAGTCAAGTAAGAATCCTACAGGCTTCATCATTATGTATTAACGACACGTAATAATAAGTAAAATGTGTACACATCAATGATAAAGACAAACCAGGTAGCATACTATCATTTCGAGTAAGATTGTTCTAACTGTATAGGCCCTCTCTCAATTATTATAATTGCGAGCCTGCAATTACAATAATTTCCTTGAGGGTACTATATTCAACAGCCAGGACTAGTAGAAAACCACCGTAGAAGCCCGAGCTACTAACTTTTTCCCAAAACCGCAGATTTAATCGTATTGGCCACAATTTGCAGCCAGATTGTTGATTTAGGATATGGGGTTTGTTCTGTAGCTCACTTGATAACCAATCCTACTTTATATGCTAAATTTCCCCAGATTCTCTAAGTAAAAATCTGAGAGCATTTTGACTTGGTTTTGGTGATAATTTGCGATATTTGAAACTTGGATTTCGTATTTTTATATCTTGACTCGGTCGTTCGACGTTTGTACGTCGACGTCGGGGGGTATTTTGTAGTTTTGACACACGTTGACCATAGGTTCTAACTTATGTGCGCTTTGCACGTGGTTTCGATTTTGATGTGGATTTTTATGCAATTTTGTTATGATTTCAATTGTATGTACAATCGCGGGAACTTCCGAGACGACGAAGAAGGGCAAGGTATCTATCGGCTTCGACTAGGGCGAGGCGTATAGGTGAGTAGATATATATCTATGGAGGAAGTCGAGTGGATGGCGTATAGCACCCCCGCGACCGTACCAATTAGGATACTATATACCTTAGAATTATATACCTAGCCTATAGGGTCGCTAGAACACCATATGCGGATACTCGTATACTCAGTAGATTTTATACCCAGTCTCTATTCCTTAGCCATTGAGCTATATATATATATATACATACATATATATATATATATATATATATATATGTGAGCACTTTATATGATATAAGTATATATACAATATAAGTATACATGATATAGTATGATATGATACGATATAAGTTGGCGTACGCGACTATTGATTCGTACAGTATTGATGGGATGATATCGTACGAGTGAGATTCCGTACATGATATGATGATGATAGATTGCCGATTACAGCCGATATTCATTTCGACTCAAGGAGTCTTGTTAATATTTTAAATTGGGAATTCATAAGATATTTAGAGCCATACGTATTTTAAAAACTAACGAATCGTTACGTACTTTTAAATGATAAAGTCAAGGGTGCGCTACGAATTTTCAAATGATATCTATTTCAAAAATATCGTAGTCGCTTATTTCCAAAATAACGTTTTGTGCTATTTTAAACTATAACCGTATGGCCAACATGTAGTTAGATATTTTAAAACGCTTGTTCACATTACGATTTTCTTATTTCTGCATACGCTCGCGCTCCAATTACTTACGATATATACCATGTTTATACCATTAGCTCTATTTAACTTCATTTGGTAGGACACACACACCATTGCCAATGATTTTATGTTGCACTTGCACATACTCGCATGTTACACCTACACTTCATCGGTAATTGTCATATCACGTACACTTATAGGACTTGCTATGTCACCCGTATCATACTATACCTTGTTAGCATCATAACTTACATTGCTTATATGAATACACTTGTAGTGCACTGACTCGTTTGTTTCACGTACACATCGCTATTTTGGATCATACTATATTCCTTCCAGTATCTTAGATTATTGCTCATTTCACTTCAGCATGCATTATATTACTGTTCTGTGTCTTTATATATTGTTTCATTATTGCTATGTTCTTATGAGATAGTGTTTTCATGGGATTTCTGAGATTTGAGAAACCGCAGATACGATTTTATAAAACCTGTGAATGTTTTAAAAATACGGTTTTCTCTTAATATGATATTTGGTGTCCACCATGAGTTTTCTGGGTGCTGAGATATGAGTATTATCCGAATTGAGGGAGGGGGAGGAACCGATTGCGGATACATGGTGGACCCGGTACGTTACCGAGGGACAAGAAGCCCGTATAGAATGGTGGGTGAGCCTAGCGAAGATGAGGCCGACCGGTGATAGTATGGAAACTCGGCAGATATCCGGAGGATATCGACCGGAGTGATATAATTCATATGAATATGAGGGCCGATCCGAGAGAGAGAGGGCCGATCCGAGAGACGTCGCATGAGATATGAGGATTTTGAGTGTCGATACCAGACACGGGATTTATGAGGATTTTGAGTGTCGATACTGGACACTCAGATGTTTTTATGAATTTTGAGCGTTGTTGATAGACATTCATTGGATAATATATATATATATATATATATATATATATATATATATTATGGATGACATATTTCAACATGATGATACTGACACGATATTATATACACACACACGTCCACTTTCGTTATCTCATAGTATGATAGTATATTATAGTATGATCTAGGTAGATCGTTATGCATTCGATTTCTACCTGATAATTTTTTCTAATCACGAGTTGGCAACTCACCCCTGTTGTGCCATAGTTTTCTTGCAGGACCTATCGCTCGGATCAGTAACGGCTTGCTGGCACGCTTCTTCTTTTTGGGTGATTACTTTGTTAGGTGGTTACATTCCAGATCGTAACCGCTTCTTGCATATTTATATTCATTTGTAATCTAGTTAAAAATTCTATCGACCAAATCTGTATATTCATTTGGACTTAGAGACGAGACTTGCATGTTATTCTTTTATGTGTCGATTTGGTTATAGTTGAGTTGATGATATTTTGGTATTTCTTTTACTTTTTCTTGTGTTGATCTTCGCCTTGGGCATCATATATACTGCGTGGTTGTGATTCCTCCGATTGGATGATAAGATAGCTCCAGATTAGGGATGCTGATATTATATGTGCATATATACTGATTTTATCAAAATTTACAAAGGAGGTGCTTCCAAAAATTTAAATGATGAAAACATTTTCAAATTTTAGTCTAAAACCCACCTGCATTTTCAACAACTTTTACTTATGCTTTAAAAAGTGGACTTGTTTTCATAATTAACCATTTTTCCAAAACTTCATCTCCACCATTTACTTGAAAAGTTTAGATTCCTGATTTTCGGCTTACTTGGGTTATGGTGGGGTCCTATAGACTTCACGTGATTCGAGTGCCGGTTACGTGCCATTCCGGGTCATGAAACTGCACCATCATCGTCATACCTGCCGCCGCCGCCGTCACCGTCGCAGCCACTATCATAATCGTCGTTGAAGATGAATTGCAACGAGGGATGGTAGATGAGCTGGGGAAAATATGTATGAAGGTGTTTTAGATGGAGAAATAAAAATCCAATTTTCAAATCATCAAAGCAACCATCCCTAGTATCCTAAATAGCAAGAAACTAAAGACCTTACCTTCACTAAAAATAAAAATCCAAAAGCTTGCTCACGGCAAATGCTAGAGAAGAAAGGAAGAGAGGAATTAAGCTTGCGTTGATAAAATGTGAATGAGAATAAAGGAAAATGAAGTGGGGTGCTTGGTTTTTAGCTTAGTTTGGGCGAATGAACCCAAACGCCTCTTCATTTTAGTTCTGTGGGTTCGAGGTCTGTAGGTAGCTAGGGTTTTAGCAGATCGGGTTCGGGTTTTAGCAGATCGCATTTGGAGAATCATCAGTCTAAATCGAGACGTGATGCTAAGAAAGTTAGAGTTTGGTCGCGTTGTGAATGGGTCGAATGGATAGGAACATACAACAGATACAACAGTTATATGTATTCCCTAGAGGCCATTACTGTACATACGATGTATATTGTAATGGATGCTTGGACATATATAGGGAGGACTTTCTTGCTCGACATGATAGTATACTATCTGGTTGTACTTTATCTTAACATGTACTCTGATTGTCTCTATGTTACATGATGATAAAGCCCTTAGGATTGTACTCGACTACTGGGACTATGATGAGATCATAGTAGTGGGGCCACGGTAGTCGACGAGTACATCCTATAACTGTTCCTAGTAGCGGGTGTATCGAGACAGGACATCGATACACCAGAGTAGACTAGCGTATACGCATCTTGACCCATATGATGGGCGATGGATGATCCCATATCCATCGGTGTTTGACATCAAGGATGGGGTACGGGTGCTCAGTAGAGTCTGGGTACACTGGACGGACTCGCCGAGAACTCCCAGATGGTATTATACCTCACGTCAGATGGCAGTTCTCCGGTGACACTGGTACAGAGTAGTCTGTTGACCCGAGATCGTCATAGAGTCTTGTGTGATTCCCACTGTGCTTTGATTTCCATCATACCACGTCCAAGAGGGCGTGCAAAAAGGTGGATTTTAGGTACAGTCCCGAATCACATGGAGGCAATGAGCGATAGGAGGGGATTCGTCTCTCCCGGTATAGGGAGTTGATATTGTGCTGTGTTCGATTGGCTATAACTGGAATTCCCTGGCCAGGGTTGCTGAGATTTACTGGTAAGTGTTATCAGTAGTTTCTCAAACTGTTATATACCTTATATCGACACGACTTATCGAGCTACTGGGGTCTGACGTTTACCACCCCTAGGCGAGATATGCGACATATCAGACGACGAGACCGGACTGTACGGGAGTGTTACTGATTGGATTCGCAGGAGAATGTAAAGGCTTTCTTGTTGATCTTCTGATCGCTCAATACCTGGGTGGCTGTTACGTTTAGCTGACCGCTTGCAGCTTGTGGATGTTTGATATGATCATCACCTACTGCCGGCGTATTGACGATTCTTTAGAGTCCTACACAGAGGTTTCTTGACTCAGGCAAAACGGAGTAGGGGAACATATGTGATATGTGCAGGACCGAGGATAATGCGATATGAGATACCGTATTATATTCTCGCGATATTTGATATCAGCCGGATCATCGGATCAAGTGTTGATTCGATGAATCGGTAAATGATATATTATTCGGTTATATGCGATATAGCCGGATTGTCGGATCAAGTATTGATTCGATGATTTAATATATAATTATATATATGATATATTAAATTACATTAACTAATATTAGCTCACTTATTGATTCATTTTCTCACTCGGGTAATACATTGATATATATGTGATATATGTTAATTGTATTATTTTATTTTGTTACAATAAATATTATATATGTGATATATAATATTGTAACATGATATGATTAATAATGCAACATATTTAGTGGAGATTAAACAAGGTTAGGGTTTGAATTGGGTTAGTTCTTTCATGAACATTCTAGAAGGTTTTTCTTTTGTCATGAAAGAGATATTATACTTGATATTTTGTAATGACTCATTCTTAACCCAACCCAAACCCTAGCCCCAGTTAAATCTCTACAAAGGTTTAGTTGACCATGGTTACATTATTAATCATAAATTATTTCTTTATTCATCACAAATGATGATTCATCTTCTTCTTCTTTGAGTTCTTTATGGAAAAGCTTTCTAGCTTTTTCAAAGGTGATGAAAATGAGTGAGAATAAGAAAACAAATGAGAGTAAAAAATCCTACTTCATCATCCTCATCTATCCTTGCCATTTAGATGAGGGTGTTCACTTCATTTAGTGAGTGAGAGCTTGTGTTAATGAAACTTCAAGGTAGATCATCTTTGTTATCGAAGATCGGAAGCAAGTTTGCATCTTTCTTTTCGTGGAGCCTCTCAAGAGTCCGGAACATGATGATCGCAACGAAGGGACCACAACACGGAGCTCATGAAGTGAAGGACCGGATCTACAAATGTTGTAATCCCTCTCACTTGTGTTAAAGTGTTTAACATGCTTGCTTTTGCCTAAACTCTAGTATAAAGATCTTGTTTAGGGTTGTTCGGCATGGCTAAATTTTAAATCGGGCATGGTTGATGCCTCGTAGACCGTTGTGCGTGTGCCTAGTAACCCTACAGTGGTATCAGAGCCAAGGTAAAGCTTTAGGCGAAGTCTAGTCGAAGTTTAAAGTCCGATCGAACCCTGAAACCCTAGTTTTTACCCCTCTCTGGATATTTTTTAAAAATGTGTTTTTTTCCATATTAAAAATACTCAAAAAAATCAGCAGGGTATTTTAGGAATTACTGTGCAAAACGATACCCTAAATCCACTAAAGCGCCGCGGAACCGCGGCTAAACCAGGAAATTGGCGGCGGTTCCGCGGCAGGTACTGTAGATTGAGGGATAGTTTTTATACAGTAACGACCGTAGGTACTTCCTGATTCTTCTGGGAATTTTTAATTATACTCAAGTGTTGAGTTTTCTGGGTTGTATTGGGGACTCATTGATTCGATCGGATAATTTAATTTCGTTTAGTCAGTCCGGGTATTTTTTTAGAACGTGTTAAAAAGTTCGAACGGATATCAGTAACTCACTTTTTCTCCTGCCGGAAAATTTCCAAGTGTTGGATTTTTCCGTAGTTTAAGAACGTTCTAAGTCCTGCAAGTAACGCGGTGGACCCTCTAGAAGACAACAAACCTTAACTCGATTATGTGACCGTCTTGAACTGCCTGGTTTGTGGCGGTACGGCGTGCCACATGTGAGGCGTTGGCTTGACCCTTTTACGGCTGGACCATTGGTACTGTGGCATGTGATGGTTGTTTTTAAACTAATTTCAAGTGTTGAGAACTATTTGGGAAAACTTGGGTGTTTGATTATTCGATCGGAAAGTTTAACATTGTCTATTTATCTGGAATGTGATACAATAATTGGAATCTACAAGTAGTTATGAGATAACTAATTTGAATGTTATAATTCTAGCAGCTCAGTCTCAAATGATCGGTTGCCACGGAATTTTGATGTGATCAAAAGTCTGTCGCAATCGCGTAGCGTACGCGGATAGTTGCCGGGTAAACTTAATAGACAGCCACGCCCCATAGCCCCCGACCAAGTGACTGTAGGAGAACCCCATCGCCAAAAGCATCCGTTCGGGTGCTCGCGATAGCTGTGTTCCGCCTTAGTGCACTTCGTCGACGGCATCCGGCGGTGCGGCCGTCTACTAAAGTTTGCGACGAGCATTCAATCAGCATATCGGGAATGTTGTTGAATTGCCCGACTTGATATTGAAAAGTGTTTTCAATAATGAGACTAAAATGCGGGGTTTATAATTGTTAGGTATGCGATGTCTAAGGAATTCATTTGGTTAGGCATGCGATGTCTAAGGCGGTAACGGATTCCAACTGTTGTAGTTTTACATATTCTTTTCTGTGACCGTAAGTTTAGTATGTAGTTGTATCGCCGGTTTTCGTTACTATACATCGATGACAATCGGTGTATGCATACTTACTTACGTTGATGACATGCGATTTTATGTGTTGCTGTGATATGTTATATTAGATCGTCGTGTTTGAATAGCCGGGGGTTTTATGTGAGATGAGGGTTTTTATTTTCATTCATGTAAATTCATTTGTATGTAATATTCTTTTATTGGGGCACTTCCGGGCTGAGGATGATGTCACCATTGTATATTATTTACTTTTCCGCATTAGGTAGACCCAAGACGGGGAGCACAAGTAACCGGGTTCTAGGGTCCAGTGGAAGACCATCTCGAGGAGTCGAAACCGGGTCTCCTAACCCTAGAATTGGCAGTGTTGCTTTCCTCTCTCGTAGGGGTCTAGGGATGTGGGTTTGGCTATTCATCGCGACCGTGGAATCCGTGTTTTATACAGGCTCGTATTGAAAACACGGACGTCCTAGTATATCCAATATTTCATATATGTTCTTCTGCTGCAATGTTCTATGATGAGATCATATTACAGCCTGAGACGAATATTTATATTATATATATGAGATATATATTATATATTGTTGATTTCGTTTCATATCTGATACTTGTGTAGGATAATTAAAATGGGACTTCATTAATGAGATTAATGAAATAAAAGAAACCTAAAGATGTTGTAGAAACTTGTTTAAAAACTGGTAGCTCTAGTTCTTGCTTTGCATAGCGGTGTTCCTTGTAGAATATTCAACACCTTATTCGATAAGGAAAGAGCCGAGATCCCTTCACCGGGAGTGACCTCTTTAATGAAACTAGCAGATGCTGCATACTCGGTTTGTCTTTTGATTGCTTCTATAGTTCTTGCTTTGCATAGTGGTATTTGTGAAATATCCTGCACCTTATTCGATGAGGAAAGTGTTGGAGATAGTGCCCTCAGAGTCAATTATTGGATCACAGGCACGTGATTGCAATGATTGAGGGAGGACCTATCCCGGTAGGACAGTCTTACTCGAGATGATAGTATGCTATCTGGTTTACCTCTATCATCGTGTACTGCTTTAGGTGACCTGACAGATCACTATTGCACGTTGATAGAGCCCCTAGGATTCTTGCTTGACTACCGGCAGTATGAGGGCGATCATATACGTGGGAGCTGGTAGTCTATAAGCACATCCTTAAAAGGTCCCTAGTCGTAGGAGTTTCGAGACAGGGCATCGATACTCCAGAGTAGACTAGTGTATACAGTCGAGACCCCGACGAGGGGCGGTGGCCGGTCTCACAAGCCACTGGTGTCAGTTGGATCACCTAAGATGTATACAGGTGCTCATTGGGTTATGAGTACACCGGACAGGACTCGCCGGGAACATGCTAGTTGGTCTTATACCTGACGTCAGATAGCAGTTCCCAGGTGACATGTGTACAGGTTAGTTCATCGACCTGGGGATCGTCATTTGTCTCGTGTGAGTTCCCACTGTACTTTGATTACTACCCTACCACGGCTCAAAGGAGTCGTGCAAACAGGTTTTAGTTGGGTACAGTCCCGAGCCACATGGAGGCAGTGAGCGGATCTTCAGGGGTTCGTCTCTCCCGGTATTGGGGGTGAGGTCGCGCTGTGTCTAGGAGAGCCATTACACAAAGACCTTGGCCAAGGCAGGAGATTTACTGGTAGGTATTCCAGTAGTATCTCAGGGTGTTCTGGGCTACACTCCGACACGACTTGTACCGCTTTTGGGGGTCTGACTTTTACCAACCCCCTAGGCCCGCCATGCGATACTCATAGACGAACGGACCGGACTGTACGGATATTGTCACTGACAGGCTCAGTTGGGTGTCGGGGTGAGCTTCCTCATCGACGTCCCTTTTAGTCAATAGCTGGTGGCCCGTCACGTATTGGCTTATACCTCTGACGTGCTAGTGGTTAAATCCACAGCCATAGTATTGACGAGTCTTTAGAGTCCACCACACTTTCAGTTACTCAAGCTTTCGGGCGAAACGCTGTAGAGGCCGTATGGAGATATGGCAGGGTCCGATCAGATACGTTCGGTATTGCACGGATCAGGATCGGACGGTTTGTACTAGTGGCCGTATAGTTATATGGCAGCGTTCGATCAGATACGTGCGGTATTGCACGCATCAGGATCGGACGGATATTACTAGCCGGCTTTGGTTTAAGCCGGTCCTAGTATAGTACAGTGTAGATTTTGTCTCATTGCATTTGTATCCGGTCGGAATACAAATGCGGGTGTGTATGCACAGTATAAGGGTTATCCTGTAATTTATTACGGGACCAGTTTTCTGGAGTTGCCATTTTGCTTTCCGTTCCGGCCGGTTTTCCTTTGTTCTTTCCCGGCCGGACTTTTCTGATGAAGGGGGTAATTTGCAGTTTTGCAAATTACTTTTGTGGAGGGGTTTCATGCATTATGATAGCATCTTTTCTTTTTCCTTCATAATGGTTAGCATCTTTGCTTTATGAGATTTGAAATGGATTTGAGGTTGATTTGAGATTTAGTGATGATTATGTTCTTGGATGTGGTCACCACTTGCTTTACCCTACACTCACCTTCCTTCATGCTTCATATTACCTCCTCCACCATTCTCTTTTGGATGATAGTTTTCATTTTAGAAAAGAGATAAGAAAAAAGGAAGAGAGAAGAAGAAAAGAAAAGAGAGAAAGAAAAAGATGAGAGCTTCACCATGAGAGTTTCATTCTTGATCTTCTTTCCATGATAGAAAAATGCAAGCACCATTTTTCTAGTCTTGATTCCTCCATCATCTTCAATGGCAACCAACCCCAATGTGAGACATACATTCTACATAACATTCCCTACAGCATATCTTGAGCATGTCGAGTAGCCGGCTTCATGCGCGAGTTGCCTCGGCATTGAGGTGGGAGCCCGTAAAAGTACCCGGCTTCGTGGTGCCCCTTTCCGACGAGGAGGAGATGGACGGAGATCCCGCGAGGAGATCGGAGCGGAGATGAAGACCGGAGGACTTGGATCGTCGGTATATCTCTAACCTATCTTGTTAGTTAGCTAGACTAGTTTAATGGTCACGATCCGGAGTTTAGTGCGCGGTGGTGCCGTTTTGCCAAGTCCGCAAAAATTTTAGTTTACCACCGTTTCCGCGTTTGGCCGTCGGGTTGACGGCCGGGGCGCCGCCGTGCACTTACAGTGGTATCAGAGACTCGCCATTAACATAGTCTAGTTTTGTGTGATGTGTTTTACGTTTCCGATCGAACAAAATCCCGAAAACACGTATTTCAGTTCACATCAGTTTCTGTTGAAATATTTTGTTCTCGAAAAATTTTTCTGGTTGTCTCAGAGTGATGTAAAGGGAAATAGAAGCATACTGTAAAAATTTGGAACCATGATCTCACTTTTCCGCCGCGCAAGCGCCGCGAAACCCCACCTCGTGCGGCGCTTCCGCCGCGGATTTTACTGTTCACCCCCCCAAATTTTTCCAGTGTGTTCCTGAGTTGAAAATGTGGTTTCTGGAATATTAAAATTGGGCCAATTATTTCTGTGAGTGCTACAGTTTTGTTTGGGGGCCCACTTGTTAATTTTTGATCGATCGGAATATTTTAAAACACATTTTTCACAGTATTTACATTATATCTGCGACCGTGAATGTCACTCGATCGGTAAATCCTGTCTAACTGCTATAGCCCGGTTAGACGGATTTGCGAACGTGACTTTCACGTTGATGTTCTATGTTTATGCTGTGATGTTGCGGATCGGTCGTGGGGGATAGCCTGGATGCAATGCTAGTACAGTGTTGTTGTATTATGTACATTTGATATTGCGGGGCGAGCGTCCGACATGTGGACTGCCGTCACTGCCTGATTGTATTATTCTTTTGGGGCACGACCTGGTTGCGGTCGATGTACCCGGTGTATGTATATTTTACTTTCTGTACTAGGATTACCCCACGGTGGGGTGCACGGATAGCCGGGTTCTAGAGGGCTACAAGCCCGCATCTCATGGCATTGAGACGGAGGGGGCTTCACTCTAGGATTGGCGGGCTATTCGCCGCACTCGTAGGGGGTACAGGTTGACCCAGGAGGGGTGCCCAAGTTACCGGATTCCGTGAAGTGCTGGGTGGTCCATTCACGGCGCTGAAGGGGGCTGCCTCGCTTCAGGTTTTGGCGGGTGACTTGCCGCGCCCGTAGGGGTCTAGGATTTCATTGCACAGGCTATCCACACGACCAGGGGAACGTCGGGTTTCAGTAGTGGCTCTGTGAAACCCGGGGATCCCAGATATCTGTATTGTTTCTGTGATGCTGTACATTTCTGTGATGTTGCATTTCTTTTCACGCCTTGAGCGAAATATAATATATTGGTATATATATTAGTAGATGTTGTATATGTTTTGCATCCGCGCTAGTCCAGTCCCCGCTCTGTCGTTAGTTAGCTAACCTAACGGGTAATGACGGGACCCAGTGGCGAATGCGGATGGCATATACGTACGTCAGTATATTTTCGTTCTTTGTGGTGTGATCAAATGATGGGACTGCGTTGATTCGGATCAATGCAAGTTTAAAAACAAACCTAATCTGATGTTGTTGGAACACTTTTTCAAAAGCTGTTATTGCAAGGACGTTCACTTTTGTTTTGCATCGTGATATTCAGTTGGAATATCCTGCTCCTCAGTCGACGAGGCAAGGGCCGAGATCCCTTCACCGGGAGTGACCCCTTGGACAGAAGTTTGCGTCAGGGCATTAACTTCACTATAGCCGATTACTTTTGCTTTGCATCGTGGTATTCATTTGGAATATCCTGCACCCCATTCTACGGGGAAAGAGCCGAGATCCCTTCACCGGGAGTGACCTCTTTAGTAAAGGTTTTCGTCACTATATTTTCTAAAAAGCTATCCGTTCCTTCAACGATATCAAGTTCATTACGTTAAAGGTTTTCGCCAGAAACCATTCGTAGCCCTCCGTCATTTCAGTTAAATATTCGGTAGTATTCAAGCTATGTATTTTGACCTCACGCCAAGGCATAGTGATTGGTAGCTGCCGGGTATTTATCTGTTGCATAGATAGATGCGTTGGTTTGGGACAGTCGTACTACTATTTTGGCCTACGTCAAGGGTATGTACGGATGGATTCAAATTAACCTGGATAATGACGGGTAGAACTTGACATGTGACTTATGATATTTTGACCTCACGCCAAGGTCATAAGAGCATGGGGCAGAAATCACATCGGGAGTTTCAAAAGTACTGAAACTTGCCAGATATGCGCATACCTTCTGGAGTGTGATACCGTGAGCGGATTCCGTCACGTTATCATGCAATGATAGTTGGATCCCGATTCCCACTGATGAGTTAGTATACTCCTCGGGTGACCCCGACTAATTCTTCTTTCAGGTTTGGAGGAGAATTTGAGGAACAGTGGGAGGATTCCAGATTAGATAAATTGGTAACCATTCTGATCTAGGCTAGAGTGCACGCTGAGTGTTTCTTTTCTCTCTCTCTTTGGCAGCGACCATTGACCCGACCCTAGATTATGACTCAGTGACCAAGTTGACCGAACCTACATAACACTGGCTTTTGGATTGTCAGAGTTGCAGACCTCATTGCCACTCCTACTTTTACCCTTTTCTCCAGGACACCCCGTATTGCTACGAACGTCCACTTCCATTGGACAAAACCATCGTATGGTTAGATACGAACTCGAAGGAATTCGAGGATGGTTTCCGGTTCTGGAGAAAACGGATAGGATTATTCAGTTGTCTTTCCTTTTTCACCCTCTCTCAGGTTGCGAGTACTCCTTAGTTTAGGAGTAGTACACCTATTATGCAAATTGGATAGTCTTCTTCCAAACCATAGGCTGGTGCCGACCGGTAGGGAATGAAGAAAACCAGTTAGCCTAAACGGTGTACAGAAGGTATTAAGTTCAGACAAAGCAAGGGATTAGTAAGAGGGCAAAGTAAATTGCAACAGATATTCACGACCAAACCATGTATTCCTTCGCCAATCCTAAATCACCTTTGTATTTCTCCAGGACACTCCGTATCATTACGAAGATCCCATTTTATTGGATAATCCATCGTATGGTTATATACGAACTCGAAAGGAACTTGTTCCAGTTCGGGGATGGATCCTGGTTCAGGAGAAATAGGAATAAAGTACATTCAGGTGTCTTTTATCTTCACCTTCTCTCGCGATGCGAGTGCTCCTAGGATTAGGACAGTACACCCTTTATGCTTTTTGGATAGTCTTCTTCCAAACCATAGGCTGGTGCCGAACGGTAGGGAAGGAAGAAAACCATTTGGCCTAAAGGGGTGTACAGAAGGTAAAGACTAAAGACATATGAAGGGATTTGGAGAGGTGGCAAAGAACTATACGGTTACAGTCGTGAATCTGGAAGAGGCATTACTACGAATACCGGGATACCCCATCGAAACATTTCAATGTTTCAGTCTCACTGTGTAATGTTAAAAGAAAACTGATTTCCCGATTGGACACTTGCTCCAGGGTATGTATTTACCAGGTTTGATTCTCACATCTGTATGGTTTTACAGATGATGAGTGGGAGTAAGTTATTGGGAATTGGGTGATCATCCTCATTATATCGGGATTCGTTGTAATCGGTGATATTTGAGGAGATCACCTGGGCTGTTTGCCGGTTGGCAAATATTTGGTTTTGAATATCCGCTGTTGTGCACCAATTTCAAATTGATATATCTGTACGTCTATTTTCATAGAGTGAGATATACCTTTTGATATTATGTCGATGACATTTACCTATATCAGTGGATGGTTAGGTAAGGAGCATTGAACAGCGGTGTAATTCTTCTTAACCAAAAGTACAGTTTTCAACCTACGACACACAGTGATTGAGTCGCAAGACTCAGGGGACTTATACAGAGTGTTGTATATTGTCCAGTGTCCACTAGGACAGAGGGGTTGGTCCTCATACTATATTCTGTTTACTTTTAACTTCTCTAGTTCTTAGACATGTGTTTCGTAGAAACACAGGGTCTAAGTTTTGAGGAGTTATAGGTATTTGAATAGAGTAGAGAACCAGGTGTAGCAAGTATCGGGATTCTTCAAAGTGATCGAAGATGTAGATACTTGTGTATGTTATTCAGTTGATAGTAATGATAAAGAGAAATTGCTTCTCTTTCAGGTTACTCATAATTGGAAGCATTCCTAAGTTGAGTAACGCTGATCGGCCTCCTTCCATTTAGTTGACATGCACTAGAGATAGCTGCATGATTTGAATCTGGTTCAATTAAATCAGTGCCTCTGTTTCTATATTGGATATAGAACAGTTCATATCTTAACGATGTTAAGGTACGGGGAGTTGTCCGGCTTATGATTAAAACCAGACTCTGGATAACTCAAGGCACGTTTCTGTAATGGCTGTTTGTGGGTTGACCCAGGCTATGACGCGGGTTGACTTTCTACCATCTGGATGAACAATAGCAGTATTGTTCTAGACTCGCCACAGTTTTATTAAAAATGGATTTTTTCAGAAAACAGTAGTGGGAGTATGGTAGAACTGGAAGTAATTCCAGAACCACAAACGATTACTGAAGATTTGATAAGGAACCTAAAGATTCAATCTGGATTGACATTCCATTTGGCCACTCCGCAGATAAGGTGGGTAACTTCAGGCACCCGAGAGGTACTTCGGTAGCCTCAAGGACGGTGACAGGGAAGTTCTTGTTTACCCACACTTGCCATTGTTGTTGTTCCAGGCTGCGAGACCCGGCAGGAGGATGAGTATAGCGTCGTTCTGAACTAGCTTCAGAAGTGTACGTGTATATGACTCTGCCAGAGGGTTGTCGTAGTCAGTGGGAGCAGCGGAAGCATTGGTGGACATCAGGCTTATGTCTATTTATAGACTAAAGCAGATGTAGCGGAGATAGATCATCTGTTTCTGATGTGACAGTCATAGGTTTGACGTCATCAGAATAGGGGATGGATCTGTTGAGAAGGTAGTAGGAAGTGACATTCCTATACTACGATCGGTTATATTTTGGTCGTCACACAGTGGTTTCTCCACACAGGACTTGGATATTATATCTGACATACTGGTTACTGGATCTATGGTTTTAGATCTAGATTTGGGTGGTTTCCCAATCAGGGTACTTAGACAGCATTCTAAGGGTATTTAGAATGGACGACTCCTGGCACGGTAGTGTACCTGCAGGTAATGGAGTCACCCTCTCTAAAGGTGTCTTATAGACTAAAGGGGAGAGGGATACTCATGATTGGCAGATCACTTGCTTAGGCAATTGAGTCAATCATGAGATGTCAAGTACCACACCAGATGTTGTTCTTGCATTACATGCAATAAGTTGATATTGATCCAATCCTGGAGAAACAGTCGGAAGCAGTTTTAGAACATAAGTGGATGTTCTAGGGATATGATAACGACAGCCTCATTCGAGAGACAGTTATCTTTCCAGGTTTCCAAGGTGACATGGACGACAAGGAGGTTGTCAGAGTTATAGTTATCCTTCTGACGAGGGGCAGTATTTTGGACAGATGGTCCAAGGTGATACTGAGGGTGGCATGGCGCGCAGGATACTGATTAAGTTCAGTTGACGATACAGTCTAAGAAGTTTGGATTTGGAGTTCATTTATGAGCTTGGTCCCATCAGACATCCAGACATTCTAAGACAGGTTTTGCTCATTTCGGGAGATGGCTTTCTCCGCGAACTTGAGATATAGAGAGACATAGAAAGAAACTTCTAGGCGGATCCACTCACTAAGGCTATTCCTCGACCGCAATAGTTTCACAAACGGGATTTGTGAGACTGACTAGTAGAGGAGTTGGGTGTTCGGTATCACACGGGCTGTGAGTATGCGACATCGCAATAATTAGCCTTGAGTGCAAGTGGGAGATTGTTGGAGATAGTGCCCTCAGAGTCAATTATTGGATCACAGGCACGTGATTGCAATGATTGAGGGAGGACCTATCCCGGTAGGACAGTCTTACTCGAGATGATAGTATGCTATCTGGTTTACCTCTATCATCGTGTACTGCTTTAGGTGACCTGACAGATCACTATTGCACGTTGATAGAGCCCCTAGGATTCTTGCTTGACTACCGGCAGTATGAGGGCGATCATATACGTGGGAGCTGGTAGTCTATAAGCACATCCTTAAAAGGTCCCTAGTCGTAGGAGTTTCGAGACAGGGCATCGATACTCCAGAGTAGACTAGTGTATACAGTCGAGACCCCGACGAGGGGCGGTGGCCGGTCTCACAAGCCACTGGTGTCAGTTGGATCACCTAAGATGTATACAGGTGCTCATTGGGTTATGAGTACACCGGACAGGACTCGCCGGGAACATGCTAGTTGGTCTTATACCTGACGTCAGATAGCAGTTCCCAGGTGACATGTGTACAGGTTAGTTCATCGACCTGGGGATCGTCATTTGTCTCGTGTGAGTTCCCACTGTACTTTGATTACTACCCTACCACGGCTCAAAGGAGTCGTGCAAACAGGTTTTAGTTGGGTACAGTCCCGAGCCACATGGAGGCAGTGAGCGGATCTTCAGGGGTTCGTCTCTCCCGGTATTGGGGGTGAGGTCGCGCTGTGTCTAGGAGAGCCATTACACAAAGACCTTGGCCAAGGCAGGAGATTTACTGGTAGGTATTCCAGTAGTATCTCAGGGTGTTCTGGGCTACACTCCGACACGACTTGTACCGCTTTTGGGGGTCTGACTTTTACCAACCCCCTAGGCCCGCCATGCGATACTCATAGACGAACGGACCGGACTGTACGGATATTGTCACTGACAGGCTCAGTTGGGTGTCGGGGTGAGCTTCCTCATCGACGTCCCTTTTAGTCAATAGCTGGTGGCCCGTCACGTATTGGCTTATACCTCTGACGTGCTAGTGGTTAAATCCACAGCCATAGTATTGACGAGTCTTTAGAGTCCACCACACTTTCAGTTACTCAAGCTTTCGGGCGAAACGCTGTAGAGGCCGTATGGAGATATGGCAGGGTCCGATCAGATACGTGCGGTATTGCACGGATCAGGATCGGACGGTTTGTACTAGTGGCCGTATAGTTATATGGCAGCGTTCGATCAGATACGTGCGGTATTGCACGCATCAGGATCGGACGGATATTACTAGCCGGCTTTGGTTTAAGCCGGTCCTAGTATAGTACAGTGTAGATTTTGTCTCATTGCATTTGTATCCGGTCGGAATACAAATGCGGGTGTGTATGCACAGTATAAGGGTTATCCTGTAATTTATTACGGGACCAGTTTTCTGGAGTTGCCATTTTGCTTTCCGTTCCGGCCGGTTTTCCTTTGTTCTTTCCCGGCCGGACTTTTCTGATGAAGGGGGTAATTTGCAGTTTTGCAAATTACTTTTGTGGAGGGGTTTCATGCATTATGATAGCATCTTTTCTTTTTCCTTCATAATGGTTAGCATCTTTGCTTTATGAGATTTGAAATGGATTTGAGGTTGATTTGAGATTTAGTGATGATTATGTTCTTGGATGTGGTCACCACTTGCTTTACCCTACACTCACCTTCCTTCATGCTTCATATTACCTCCTCCACCATTCTCTTTTGGATGATAGTTTTCATTTTAGAAAAGAGATAAGAAAAAAGGAAGAGAGAAGAAGAAAAGAAAAGAGAGAAAGAAAAAGATGAGAGCTTCACCATGAGAGTTTCATTCTTGATCTTCTTTCCATGATAGAAAAATGCAAGCACCATTTTTCTAGTCTTGATTCCTCCATCATCTTCAATGGCAACCAACCCCAATGTGAGACATACATTCTACATAACATTCCCTACAGCATATCTTGAGCATGTCGAGTAGCCGGCTTCATGCGCGAGTTGCCTCGGCATTGAGGTGGGAGCCCGTAAAAGTACCCGGCTTCGTGGTGCCCCTTTCCGACGAGGAGGAGATGGACGGAGATCCCGCGAGGAGATCGGAGCGGAGATGAAGACCGGAGGACTTGGATCGTCGGTATATCTCTAACCTATCTTGTTAGTTAGCTAGACTAGTTTAATGGTCACGATCCGGAGTTTAGTGCGCGGTGGTGCCGTTTTGCCAAGTCCGCAAAAATTTTAGTTTACCACCGTTTCCGCGTTTGGCCGTCGGGTTGACGGCCGGGGCGCCGCCGTGCACTTACAGAAAGAGCCGACGATCCCTTCATCGGGAGTGACCTCTTTAGCAAAACTAGAAAAAGCCTAAAAAATATTCCATTTAAAATCACTCGATTCTACAACGATATCAAGTTCATTACGCAAAAGGTTTTCTTAAAAACCTGTCGTAGCCCTCCGTCATTTCAGATAAGTACTGGTTAGTATTCGTGTTGCGTTTTTTGACCTTAGCCAAGGCGTAGTGTGCGGTAGCTAATTAGTGTTTATCTGTATAAGCATATGATGCGATTGAGTTAGGGTAGTCGTGCGACTTTGTTGACCTTAGCCAAGGGTCGTGCGGGTGGGTTTAATTCAATCGGGAAATGACGGGTTGAACTTGGCTAGCACTTATGATTTGTTGACCTTAGCCAAGGTCATAAGATGCTAGGGGCAAAATATTATTGGGAATTTCAAGTGTTGAAATTTGCAATGAGATTGCATACCTTCTATGAGATAGTTGGATCCCGATACCCGCTGCGAGTAAGAGTTACTCCTGGGAGAGTTTTACACATTACAATTAGCCGATCAAGTAGGTGTCTAGAAAGGTGTCAACGGGGTTACACCCTAGGAAAACGAGGTTTACTTTAATTAGTTCCGTGCGAAAGCACGGGGAACCTCCCTCAAAGTAACGGCACTGGCCTGGCTGAAAGATTGGCGAACTTGTAGCGTGTAATTAATCCCGGCTAGTCTTTCCTTTTAGGGTTTGAAGGAAGATTTGACTAAAACAGTGGGAGACATCCTGATTAGATATATTAGATAACCAATCTAATCTTGCAAGAGCATACGCTGAGTTTTTTCTTCTCTCTCTCTCCAGGTAGCGACCATATCACGCCTTAATCAAGATAATAAAACGGATGCATTGACCGAACCCACTTGTTATACTGAGCTGGGGAACGTTGGTCCTGCTCCAACTTATAAATGTTATAAGACAGAGCAGGAAATTGGGGATTACCAGAATTCCCGTGCCGCCCAAACGAAGAAAGTGCACGCTGATGCATCTTCTTCGAGTGTGTTCATTACACAGAGCTGTTTCTTAATGTCCTTTACGTCCTGGGTATTTGATACCGGATCAGTATCCCACATATGTAATTTGTTACATGGGCTACAGAAAGGTATAGAACTGAGAACGGGTGATAAGTTTCATGAGATAGAAATGGTGCAAGTGTTGCAACCAAGTCTGTTGGTCACTATCACCCTGTATTACCAGAATACATTGATTCTGAACGAATGTTATTAGATACCGAACCTGATATACAACATCATATCAGTCTCTTTATAAGTAAAGAAGGATATAATTTTGTATTGTTGGATAATGTTTTGAACATTTCCTATATCAAGAGTTGATCGGTTCATGCACGTTATCTAAAAGCATTGACGTTACAGTTCTTAGTATACAGAACACACACAAGAGGAAGAGTTCAGAAATGAACGGATCCTTCTTGAGGCATTGCAGACTAGGTCATATCAATGCGACCCGACTAGCTAAAGTTACATTTAGATGCATATTTAAATCTGTTTGAATTTACATCTTGTGAAACTTGCCGGTCATGTCACAAAGATAAGATGACTACAACTCTGTTTATTGGAAACAGAGAAAGAGTTAGTGAACTCTTGGGATTGATACATGCTGATGTATGAAGGTCCCCTGTCTATACATGCCAAGACCGGTTCTTTATACTTCATTACATTCACTGTTTATCTCTCAAGATTCGGATATATGTTCCGGTTGAAACATAAGTCTGAACCTTTTGAGAAATTCAATGAATATGAGTTAGAAGTAGAGAACCAAAAATGGGTATAAGTATTATGTCCTTTGATGAGATCAGGGAGGAGAATACTTGAGCACGGAATTCCTGGACTATTCTAAAGGAGAATCAGATTCTCTCTTGGCATTACTCCTCCGTATACACCATAGCACGATGGTATATCGGGGCGGAGCGATAGCACCCTATATGATAAGGTGTGCTCTATGATGAGTACTACTGAGTTTCCTATTTCCTTTTGGGAGTTATGCACTTAAGAAGCTGCATACCTATTGAATAGGGTTCAAATCAAATCAGTTGCCTACCACTTCATATGTGATATGGAATGGGAAGAGCCCATATCTTAAGTTTGTTAAGATTTGGGGTTTTCCAGTCTATGTCTAAAAGTATAATCCGGACAAGTTCGAGGCAAAGTCAGATCTGTGGAAGTTTGTTAGATATCCCAAGCATACGCAAGGGAATATCTTCTACCTAACCTAGGAACAAAATTGTTTTGTTTCTCAGCATGCCACCTTTGTGAAAAGGAATTTCTTGTGAAGAAATTAGTGGTCATGAGGTAGAACTGGAAGGAGTTCCAGCTATACAAACTACAGCAGATGATTTGGTAGAACCAAAGGATTCAATATATTCCAACGAACCTCAGACTCTCCGCCGATCTAGTAGGGTTCCTCACCCACCTTAGAGATACTTCGGTTTCTCTATGACAGTGGGAGTGAGGATTGCATCATGAGATGATGACCCAACTAGTTTCGAGCTGGCCATCAGGAGTGGGACTCTGTAAGAATGGCTGGATGCTTAGCGATCTGAGATGGAATCCTTATACACCAACAAAGTATGGACTTTGGTTGCTTTATCTGAAGGGTTAAATCCCATTAGGAGCAAGTATATCTTGAGAAGATTACTTGGTGTACATGGAAAAGTTGTGACTTTCAAAGCTATGCTTAAGTCCATCCAGATCCTACTTGCCATGGCTACATACCATGACTACGATATCTGGTGGTTGGGTGTCATGATTGCTTTTCTAAATGATGTTTTAGAAGAGAGCGGCTATAAGTACACAGCCAGAAGGCTTCATAGACAGTGGGAGCAGCGGAAACGTGTGCAAGATGCTTTATAGGATAAAGCAGGCATCGCGGAGTTGGAACATCTGTTTTGATGTGGTAGTCAAAGAGTTTTACTTCATCAAAATTGTAGATGAACCTTGTATATAGAAAAAGGTAGTAGGGAGTATGGTGGTGATCCTAGTAGAGTATGTGGATGACATACTCTTGATAGGGAAGGAGTTTCCTATGCTACGCTCGGTTAATCTCCGCTTATCACAAGGATTCTCCATTTAGGATCAAGATGATACCACCTAAATCCTGGGTTTTGGATCTATAAGATAGATTTAATTGGATGTTAGGATACTCACTAGTTGTAGAAAGATGGTATCAATCGATCCTGGGGAGAATCACTGGAAAGGTTCCAGGGTGATAAGGACGACTGAATGTCAGTCGCAGGCATTGTCTTTACCCTCAGTGGAGGGACGGTATGTTGGAAGAGTTCCCAGCTAGATACCGTGACTTACTAGACGATTAAAGGCAAGATACATCGTTACCAAGGATGCTACCAAAGAGGCAGTCTGGATATATATAAGTTCATGAGATGAACTTCGTTCCAACCATTGTGTGACAATGGAGTTGTGGCTTTTGCCAAGGAACTACCGTCCCATCAGAAATCCAGATATAATTCTTAGGCAGTATCACCTGATCATGGAGATGGTTGATCACAGAGGACAACAACGCAGATCCACTCACAAAGACCTTTTTTCCCAGTAGAGACTTTTATGGGATGGTTGAGTATGAGATTCTTCAACCACAGCTAATTGTTGGGTATGTGATACCACAACAGATGGCCCTAGTGCAAGCGGGAGATTGTTAGTTATATGTATTCCCTAGAGGCCATTACTGTACATACGATGTATATTGTAATGGATGCTTAGACATATATAGGGAGGACTTTCTTGCTCGACATGATAGTATGCTATCCGGTTGTACTTTATCTTAACATGTACTCTGATTGTCTCTATGTTACATGTTGATAAAGCCCTTAGGATATGTACTCGACTACTGGGACTATGATGAGATCATAGTAGTGTGGCCACGGTAGTCGACGAGTACATCCTATAACTGTTCCTAGTCGCGGGTGTATCGAGACAGGGCATTGATACACCATAGTAGACTAGCGTATACGCATCTTGACCCATATGATGGGCGATGGATGATCCCATATCCATCGGTGTTTGACATCAAGGATGGTGTACGGGTGATCAGTAGAGACTGGGTACACTGGACGGACTCGCCGAGAACTCCCAGATGGTATTATACCTCACGTCAGATGGCAGTTCTCTGGTGACACTGGTACAGAGTAGTCTGTTGACCCGAGATCGTCATAGAGTCTTGTGTGATTCCTACTGTGCTTTGATTTCCATCATACCATGTCCAAGAGGGCATGCAAAAAGGTGGCTTTTGGGTACAATCCCGAATCACATGGAGGAAATGAGCGATAGGAGGGGATTCGTCTCTCCCGGTATAGGGAGTTGATGTTGTGCTGTGTTCGATTGGGTATAACTGGAAATCCCTAGCCAGGGTTGCTGAGATTTACTGGTAAGTGTTATCAATAGTTTCTCGAACTGTTATATACCTTATATCGACACGACTTATCGAGCTACTGGGGTCTGACGTTTACCACCCCTAGGCGAGATATGCGACATATCAGACGATGAGACCGGACTGTACGGGAGTGTTACTGATTGGATTCGCAGGAGAATGTACAGGCTTTCTTGTTGATCTTCTGATCGATCAATACCTGGGTGGCTGTTACGTTTAGCTGACCGCTTGCAGCTTGTGGGTGTTTGATATGATCATCACCTACTGCCGGCGTATTGACGATTCTTCAGAGTCCTACACAGAGGTTTCTTGACTCAGGCCAAACGGAGTAGGGGAACATATGTGATATGTGCAGGACCGAGGATAATGCGATATGAGATACCGTATTATATTCTCGCGATATTTGATATCAGCCGGATCATCGGATCAAGTGTTGATTCGATGAATCGGTAAATGATATATTAGTCGGTTATATGCGATATAGCCGGATTGTCAGATCAAGTGTTGATTCGATGATTTAATGTATAATTATATATATGATATATTAAATTACATTAACTAATATTAGCTCACTTATTGATTCATTTTCTCACTCGGGTAATACATTGATATATATGTGATATATGTTAATTGTATTATTTTATTTTGTTACAATAAATATTATATATGTGATATATAATATTGTAACATGATATGATTACTAATGCAACATGTTTGGTGGAGATTAAACAAGGTTAGGGTTTGAATTGGGTTAGTTTTTTCATGAACATTCTAGAAGGTTTTTCTTTTGTCATGAAAGAGATATTATGCTTGATATTTTGTAATGACTCATTCTTAACCCAACCCAAACCCTAGCCCTTGTTAAATATAATGGTTTAGTTGACCATGATTACATTATTAATCATATATTATTTCTTTATTCATCACAAATGATGATTCATCTTCTTCTTCTTTGAGTTCTTTATGGAAAAGCTTTCTAGCTTTTTCAAAGGTGATGAAAATGAGTGAGAATAAGAAAACAAATGAGAGTAAAAAATCCTATTTCATCATCCTCATCTATCCTTGCCATTTAGATGAGGGTGTTCACTTCATTTAGTGAGTGAGAGCTTGTGTTAATGAAACTTCAAGGTAGATCATCTTTGTTATCAAAGATCTGAAGCAAGTTTGCATCTTTCTCTTCGTGGAGCCTTTCGAGAGTCCGGAACATGATGATCGCAGCGAAGGGACCACAACACGGAGCTTATGAAGTGATGGACCAGATCTACAAATGTTGTAATCCCTCTCACTTCGTGTTAAAGCGCTTAACATGCTTGATTTCGCGTAAACTCTAGTATAAAGATCTTGTTTAGGGTTGTTTGGCACGGCTAAATTTTAAATCGGGCATGGTTGATGCCTCGTAGACCCTTGTGCGTGTGCCTAGTAACCCTACTGTTAGTGTATATGCCCTAGGGGCCATTATTGTATCATACTTGTATGTATATTACTCAATGGAAGCTTGAGATATTCACAGTTGTATATACAGTCTTGCTAAAAATGGTAGTATGCTACTTGGTTTGTGTCTACTTTAATATGTGCATATGTTTCTTGTAACGTATCACTCATACATATTAGTAGAGCCCATAGGATCTTTGCTTGATTACCAGCGTTGTGATGGCAGTCACACTAATGGGGGCTGGGTAGTCTATAAGCAACATCCTATACTCGTTCCTAGTCGTAGGATTATCGAGACTGGGCATCGATACTCCAGAGTAGACTAGTGTGTACGCTTCTCATCCCAGTTGGGGAGATGGTCTGTCCCACAGCCATCAGTACGTCATACTGGAGATAGTATACAGGTGCTCGTTAGGTTACGGGTACACCGGACATGACTCGCATGGGAACTGTTGGTTGGTATTATACCCGTCGTCATTTAACAGTTCCCAGGTGACATGAGTACAGCATAGTCCACAGACTTGACACTGCTACTTCGCCTCGAGTGTGTCACATTGTTCTTAGATTGCTACCCTATCACGGCTCAAAGGAGTCGTGCAAACAGGTAGCGGTTGGGTGCAGTCCCGAGCACTTGGAGGCAGTGGCGGTTAGAAAGGATTCGTCTCTCCTGGTATTGGGAGTTGATATCACGCTGTGTTAGAGAGCCATTACGCAAAGTCCCTGGCCAGGGCAAGCGAGATTTACTGGTAGGTTCCAGTTGTTTCTCAGGGTGTAATGGGCTACGCTCCGACACGACTTATACCGCTATTAAGGGACCGACGCTTGCCGCCCCCTAGGCTCGATATGCGATAGTCTTAGACGAACAGACCGGACTATACGGAGATTGTCACATCAGGCTCAGTAGGAGTTCGGATGGGTTTCCTCATCGGCCTTCTTATCGACATCTACCTGGGGACCGTTACGTACAGCTAGTGCCGCTTGCGGTCTATGGTTAAACCCACTGCTAGCGTAGTGTCGAGTCTTTAGAGTCCCACACAGAGGGTTTCCCTGCTCCAGGCGAAACGATATAGAGGTCGTATGGTTTTACGACAAGGGTTCGGACGCATACGTGTTTAAACGCACGTACGGCGTTCGGACAGTTTTTACTAGCCGGCTTTGGTTTAAGCCAGATTCTAGTATCAGGTTATTGGATTTATACAGTCTAAAGTTTTTCCATGTTTTCACGGATTGGAGGGGAGTTCTCGTAATTTTCCGGGAAGCTTCTAGAAGCATGGTGACTTGGGGGGTAAGGTGTCATTAGCATTAAATGATATTGTGACTCATTATGTGTGATTCATCATGTCATTAATGCATTATTAAATGCTTAATGACTCACACAGTGAATCACTCATAATGCATTTATGTAGCATGATAAATAATATCATTTTATTCATTTATTCATTATGCTTCATATATCAAGTGAGAAACAATATCATAATTCATTCTTATCATCACCTTCTCTCTCCTCAAGCTCTCTCATTCTTGAAACCCTAACCCTAACCTCTCATGTGTTGAGATCAAGGGTTGGCTAGACTAATACATCCATAACCTCACTCTATATCCCCTAGGTAGCTTAGATTAGCACTTTGAGCAACCTAGTTATCTCAAGTTAGAGATCAAGCTTGGCGTAGGAGCTCTCGGGTGGATCGTCTTTGACTCGAGGAGGCTGTTGAGGTGCCGATGTTCCAAGGAGCCTACAAGGAGTGGAGGACAGCGATGAAGACCCGAAGGACAAGTAACGTGAGGTATAACTTCGAATCCGAGTAGTTAAACCTCTCGTAGTTTGCTAGTAACGGTTTAGATATGATTCATGCGCTCAAGTCCGTGTTACGAAGCTTTGATAATCGTTTTTCATATATTCCGCCTCCCCGCAAGTTCGTGGGGTGCGTGACATGGACTTACACCTACATGTCATGTCAATTATTGACGGTGTGTATGGCATACAATCAGTGCTCGTGCAACATGAGCCGTCAATAATAGTGCAGTGTCCAAAGGGTACAAGTCCAAGCACAACAAGTAATAATATGCAATGAGGTGTATGCGCAAACTCTATATATGCAATAGAATATGCGACTAATATCATATCATCTCTAGCCCGGACGCATAACGCCATGCGGGCGATTCCCCTGTAGATGTTAAATCTACTCACCAACGCTCCTGGCTAAGTAAAGCCAAACACCTGTTTCCCCTCCTTTGCAGCGTCCGAAGTCCCTGCCTGCGATCCTAAAACATAAAACAATATAACAAGTATGTATATTAGCAAACGACCAATAACACGTACAAACTACATTTGACCGACGCGACAACTCCAAACAAACTCTCAAGTGTTCGTCTAGTGGCTAAGGTGCATAGCGACACAACGAAACAAACTCAGAGCAACAGATACACAAGATACGAACCGTATCGGATAACGTAATGCGCGAAAATGAAACACAAGAAATAAGCAAAGTGGTCTCATATTTTTCTACCCAAACAATTTGTAAAAGTTGCACATACCATAAGACCGCATACTACACCAGACCCCTATCCCAAAACACAACCCCCCAGCCCCCACTCTGGCCACAAATTGCGGCCAAAGCCATTAAATTTGCGGCCTGTTCTTGAAGGAACGGGTTCGTATTTTGAGTGCATCTTCTAGGTCACTACACTAGGTCACTGTGATGGGAACTTTTCCAACAAATATCTGGTTTGATAGCAGATCATCCGAGACCCAAAACTACACTAAAATATACGATATTTACCCGAAACGAAACTATACACGTTCTAAACTGAAACTAACAAGCTACGCAACACTAAAAAGGCTAACTTAACAGAAAGAGATCATTACCTACTCCCACAAGCTCAAAGATCCTAGCTTTCCAAGCTCCAAGGCATCCAAGAGGCAAAATAAGGCATGCGAAGTGATTTGGGTGAGTTTTTGTGAAGTTTAGTGAAGGATTAGTGAAGGTTTAGTGGTGAAGTAATAAGTGTTCAGTTGAGGAAATGAGGGGATGAGAAATAATGAGAAGGAGATGAAGTGTGAGAGAATGAGAGTAAGAAAAGATAAAGAGAGAGAGAGAGAGAGACGTGAGTGTAATGGTGAGTGCACCACTCAATAAATGCAAGCATATGCTCACCATGCCACCTCCTCTCCAAACAAAACCCAAAAGAAAATATCCCACCTCACACAAACAAGTATCTAGGGTTTAGGTCAAGTTTTAAACAATGGATTAGATTAGGTTAAGTTGTTATGGTCACTAAACTAGATTAGCATAAACAAACCCTCACATTAGCGTGCACACGTGCGTGCAAGCCATAACAAATAATAATAAAATATTAATTAAATGTTATAAAATGTGAGGAACCCAAATTGGTAAACTTTTTACCAAAAACCCGCATTATCGTCTAATTAACACTAATCGCATCTCTAAGGTGTTACAATCTCCACCCTTATAAAAATTCGTCCCCGAATTTAAAATTCTCACTAAGCGTACCTTCAAAGAGATGAGTACAAAACTCCCAAATCTCGCTCGCAGCCTCCCAAGTGATCACCTCACTATACGGCTACGCCAAAGAAACCTCCATAGATGGTAAGACCCTTGACCGAAGTTTCTCCACTTGCCGATCCAGTAACACTATCGGCTGCCGGTGAACGAAAAGATCACATCCAAGCTAAATGGTCTGGTGCTGAATCATGTGAGAAAGGTCATGAAGGTATTTGCGAAGTATCGACACAAGGAATACGGGGTGAATACTCAATAATCTGGACGGAAGTGCCAAATTATAGGCAACGGTACTAACTCGCTCGAGGATCTCAAAAGGACCTACAATCCTGGGATAAGCTTCCCAAAACTCAACACGTCATTGATCGGAAAAATCCGTAGGAATACATGATCTTCCACTGCGAACTTAAGTCTGCGACCACCACGGTTGGCATAAGACCTCTGTCTGCACTGGGCCGCTCTCATCCTGACCTGAATCAACTGGATCATCTCCGAAGCCTCTCAACTAGCTGGGGTCCAAAAATCCTACTCTCGTGGAGTCAGAAAAACAGAATGGCGATCGACACCACCTACCAAACAAGGCCTAAAGATTGCCAATTAGAATGTTTCCTGATAACAGATATCGAAGAAGAACCCTAACAATGGCAAGTGACGATCCCAACTGCCAACAACAATTAGTACGCACGCACAAGCATATCCTCCAGAGTATGTATAGCCCGCTCTCACAAACCATCGTCCTGTGGATGGAAAAGCGGAGCTAAAGCTCAACCAGTATCCAAGGCTTCCTGAAACTTTTGCCAAAGACGGAAAGCAAACAGGGTGCCTCTATTGGATACAACACAAGAAGGAACTCCGTGCAACACACAAACTTAACGAAAAACAACTGAGCAAACTGAGCATAACCGGACAACAAACACCCAAATGGAGTCACACCCTGTCTAGACCTAGGTAGACACCACAACGAAATTCATGGAGATCTGCTCTCATTCCCACTCCGGAACGGTTAAAGGTTGCGATTCTCCAGCCGATCTTAAATGCTCAACCTTAGCTCACAACAAGACAGACACCTTGAAACGAAATCCGAAACTTCACTCTTCATCCTTGCCCACCCGTAACTATCTCACAAGCCACGTCACATATTTGTGGAACTTGAATGAACACAGAAAACTGACTGATGTGCCTGCTCTAGGATTTCGCGTTCTACCCATCAGTATCAGGTACACACAAACGCGTCCCTAAATATAGCACACCCTGGTCACAAATCAAGGACTCCGAATCTTTACCCAGCCAAGTATGCTCAAGAATCTCAGACAAACGAGTATCGGCGGGCTGTGCCTCACGAAAACGATTAAGTAAAAGTGGATGGGCGCGGACATGAGCAAGCTATCCCCTCAGTAAAGGCGAACTTAAGCTGTACTCAACGATCGCACAAGAACTGTAAATCTGCAGAAGACTATCTCTGAACTGCGCACAACTGGAACAAGCTACCCCCGGGCCTACGACTCAAAGCATCAGCTACCACAATCGCCTTGCCACGGGTAATAAAGGATCTCACAATCACAATCCTTTACAAGATCTATCCAACGGCGGTGTCTCAACAATCAAAACCCGCTGCAGGAAGATGTACAATAAGCTCTGGTGGTCCGTAAAAATCTGACACGACTCTCTGAACAAGTAGTGTCTCCAAATCTCCAACGTACGACCACCGTGGCCATCTCCAGATCAGGAGTGGGATAATCCTGCTCGTACTTCCTCCAATTGTTGGGAAGCAAAAGCGATAACTTTAAAATGCCACATTAGCGCAAAATCGAGCCCCACTCATGAAACATCACAGTTAGACAACAAAGTCGCCCGAACCAGAAAGCAAAGAAAGAACTAGTGCAGTTGTCAACCGAGTCTCCAACTGCTGACAACTCCGCACGCACGCCTCAGTCCAAAGAAAAGGAACCTCCTTTCCGGTCAGTCCAGTCAACGGTGCAGCGATACACAAGCAATCCTGCACGAAACGGCGGTAAAAACTTGCCAAGCCCAAAAATCTGCGGACCTCCGTCTCGGATATAAGTCTGGGCCCAAGCTATACGGCCTCAATCTCCATCGGGTCCATACGAAAACCGTCTCCCGTAACTATAAGACCTAGTAGTCAACACAATCAAGCCTGGAGGAACACTCTGAGAATTTAACAAACCGTTGGAGCTCTCCCAATGTCTGCAAAGCAAATCCTTAAGTGCTGCCCACGTTCCTCACGACTCTTGGAAAAGACCAGAATGTCATCAATAACACAATAATCAACTTGTCGAGGAACGGCCTGAAGAAATCTGGTTCATCACATCCACGAATGCTGCTGGGGTATCGGTGAGTCCAACGACACCACCAGCACTCATACTACCCGTAGAGTGCACAAAAGAAGTCTTCAGAATGTCATCACTCCAAACCTGCAACCAATGATGACCTGATCCCAACAACTTAGAAAATGTCTCGCACACTGGAGCTGATCGAAGAAATCGTTAATGCGAGGTAAAGGATACCTATCCGCACCGTAACCCGGTTCAATTGACGATCCATCAATACACAACCTCAACTGCCATCTTTCTCCTGACGAACAGAATAGGAGCTCCCTAAAGAAAAACACTCAGACGCACAAGCCCCCTACAAGCAACTTTGCAGCTGATCCTTAAGCTCCCTAAGCTCCGCTGGCTCATCTGGAACAACGTCGGAAACTCCCGCACGATAGGAACCCGGTCCAACGCCCACTGTGGCTCTGGTATCATGAATGAAAGCCAAGAATCCTCAACATCCTCTCCTCAAAAACTGATTAGCGAAAAGGGTTGAATTCAAGCTGTGAGAGGCGACACCATTTTCCCCCTGCACAACAAGAACTGACTCGCCGGGAAAACAAAACCTGACTGTTTCTTCGCGGCAGTCCACAGACGCATAGCACGTAGCTAACTAGTCCATGCCCAGGAGAATTTCAAATCCAACATCTCTAGAAGGATCAAAACGACGGACGAATCTCTATCTCCTATCCGATTGGCACACGACCGAATCACGTGTCGCGCAACAAAAGAATCGCTGACAGAAGTTAACACAATAAATGGCTGATCTAGCTAACATGACTCTCGGCCCAACCACGGCACAAAGTGTGTAAAACAAATAAGTGCATCAAAAGAACATACGAATTAAGAATACCTGAAAACTCTACATTGGACGCCCGCGCGTCCCGATGAGTAGAAGCAAACTCTCGTGTCTGCCCCCTACCCGCAACTGGCTGAACTCCTCCTCTGCTAACCTGTCCCCTCTGAGCGAACCCTCCGCGACCATGACCTCTCTGAACATGAGCCTAATGCGATGCTAAGGAACAATTCCTGATGAAGTGATGAAGGCTCCCGCATCGAAAACATCCACTCCATGGCTGCTGACACTCCTGGGGATGAGTGCTGAGCGACTGTCCTCATCCCAAGCCTCTGCTACTCCCGCGACATGCACGAAACCTGTCACAGCGACTGAACCTCTGTCCTTTGGCTGGTACACCTGCACGAGCCCTCCTCTATCCTCGGACTCCCAAAGTCTCGGAAAGACGGTCCTTATCGAATAGGGCTGCGTCCACTGGTGTTGTATACGTAACACTATGATGTGCGCTGATCGCAAGGAAAAACTGGGTAACAGGGGTGGCAACCTCCTGTCGCTGCGCTCGACTGGCCTTAACCAACGACCTCATCGTCTGGTGCAAGTCCTGCATCTCTGCCTCAAGCCTAGCGATACTATCTATCGAAGGCAGATCCATCTGCTCCTGTGCAACGAGCGTACCATCCTGGTCAATCCTCATCACACACGAGTCAAATCTGAGCTCGGCTCTCGCTGCATCACTCTGAGCCCTCATTGTCATCGGCGGCATAAGGCTATAAATGGAAATAGGATTCGATAAGAACACGGAAATTGAATCACAAGGATATGTATCATCAAGGAAGGAATTTCAAGCAATTTGTACTTAGGTCACTTAGGCGGAGTACCGTGTCGTGAGTATGCCGCAGACATACACACACTATGTTACTCTGCTTCAGCTACCTACTCCATCATACCAAGATCATCCTACACTCCGAAAGGTAAAACCTAGCGCTCTGATATGAACTTTGTCATGACCCGAAATTGGCACATGGCGTCCCTTAAACTACGCAACGTCTACAGGCGTAACGCAATTTAAGTAAGTCGAAAACCCAACAATCTAAACCATCAAAAAGTAGTAAGTGATAATACCATTTTTAAAACTTTTGAAATCTCAAACCAAATTCTTTAAAGTCCAACTTTATTTCCTTTAAAATTTTAGCAGCACCTCCTTTGTAAAAACCAGCCTCAAAAGGGGTACAACAAAGATAATAAGTAAAGCATCCCCAAACGGGAGCAAATACACGCCCAAAGGCGGAAAACAACCACCACAACAGATATACGATGCCGTAGCGAAGAAATAAAAGACGATATAAAGAAACTGCATAAAAGACCTCCAAGTCATTAAAATAATATACAATATCGTCCTCACATCAAGTCTCTAAGTCAATACATGATAATGGTAGATGGAGAGTACAAGATACAACAAGATACAGTGTACATAAATGAATAACCGCAAAACCCACCTATAGTGAAACTGCACACTGTCAGCCGAAGCAGTATCCACAGTAAAAGATGATACGATAGATGAAAAGCCCTGTCTCGACTACTCTGAGGACCAACCTGTAACCCTGTGGCACAACGGGGGTGAGTTGCTAACTCGTGAATAGTAAATAACATATGCAGATAATCTCAAGTATGCACGTACAGCGCGAATCTAGCATATGCAAGCGGATAGCAATAAATGGCAATATGTATGCAATAGTCATGAAAGGTACTCTATCAGGTACTACTAATACATGAAGCAATAAATGGCAATATGTATATGCAACAGTCATGAAAGGTACTCTATCAGGTACTACTAATACATGAAGCAATGCATGTAAAATAAATGCGGAGTATGGGATAAAACATGTCATCCTCACGGAATCCTGATCTCGTGGAAGGACCAAAGTCCATCAAGACAATCAAAATCCCAAATTTCCTCAAATCAGCCCCCAAATTGGCTCTCATATCCTGTAAGTCTCATATATCCTGAGTGTCCAATATCAAGTAAATCTCATATATCCTGAGTGTCCAATATCAAGTAAATCTCATATATCCTGTATCCAATATCAAGTAAATCTCATATATCCTGTATCCAATATCGAGCACATAGGCCCCTCACATCGAGCACATAGGCCCCGAGCACATAGGCCCCTCTCATCGAGCACATAGGCCCCGAGCACATAGGCCCCGAGCATATAGTCCCCTCTCATTGAGCACATAGGCCCCGAGCATATAGGCCCCGAGCATCGAGCACATAGGCCCACATATATAATGAATAAGTATATTTGCATAGATCATTATGATGATATATTATGTAGGTGTATATATATAACATCGTCCCATACCACTGATATATATACGCATGATTAAAACATCCAGAAAATATCATATGAAAACCATATCACAATGCGAAATCCATGAATTATAGTATATGTAACATGAAACAGTAATATGAGCATATAAAAGAAAAATCGCTATTTAACTGCAACAAGTTATAAAATATACCATGCGGTTCCTAAATTCTCTAAATCCATACAACATCATATAAAGGTGAACATGTAGCTATAGCCAGGTATGCGTAACCATGTCGATATAGCAAGATATGTGTATCTACCTATCAATAATGATGTGATACCCTCCAGGTATGTGTGTAGCTGTATCATGCTAGGTATGTGTATAAACATGTCAATAATGATACAATACCCTCCAGGTATGTGTAAGCATGTAGGTATACAGGTATGCAATATGTCATATGCATAAAGGAAAATGAATCAATGTCTCAATGTCCCTAACCGATACGATATCACAAAGTATAGGTGTTGTGTGTGTCATGGCAATTATTGACGGTGTGTATGGCATACAATCAGTGCTCGTGCAACATGAGCCGTCAATAATAGTGCAGTGTCCAAAGGGTACAAGTTCAAGCATAACAAGTAATAATATGCAATGAGGTGTATGCGCAAACTTTATATATGCAATAGAATATGCGACTAATATCATATCATCTCTAGCCCAGACGCATAACGCCATGGGGGCGATTCCCTTGTAGATGTTAAATCTACTCACCAACACTCCTGGCTAAGTAAAGCCGACCACCTGTTTCCCCTCCTTTGCTGCGTCCGAAGTCCCCGCCTGCGATCCTAAAACATAAAACAATATAACATGTATATTAGAAAACGACCAATAACACCTACAAACTACGTTTGACCGACGTGACAACTCCAAACAAACTCTCAAGTGTTCGTCTAGTGGCTAACGTGCATAGCGACACAATGAAACCAACTCAAAGCAACAGATACACAAGACACGAACCGTATCGGATATCGTAACGCACGAAAATGAAACACAAGAAATAAGCAAAGTGGTCCTAGATTTTCCTACCCAAACAATTTGTAAAAGTTGCACATACCACAAGACCACATACTAAACCAGAGACCCCTACCCTAAAGCACAACCCCCCAGCCCCCACTTTGGCCGCAAATTGCGGCCAGAACCATTAAATTTGCGGCCTGTTCTTGAGTCAATGGGTTCATATTTTGTGGGTATCTTCTAGGTCACTACACTAGGTCACTGTGATGTGAACTTTTCCAACAAATATCTGGTTTGATAGCAGATCATCCAAGACCCAAAACTACACTAAAAAATACGATATTTACCCGAAACGAAACTATACGTGTTCTAAACTGAAACTAACAAGTTACGCAATACTAAACAGGCTAACTTAACAGAAAGAGATCATTACCTACTCCCACAAGCTCAATGATCCTAACTTTCCAAGCTCCAAGGCATCCAAGAAGCAAAACAAGGCATGTGAAGTGATTTGGGTGAGTTTTTGTGAAGTTTTGTGAAGGATTAATGAAGGTTTAGTGGAGAAGTGATAAGTGTTCAGTTGAGATAATGAGAGGATGAGAAATAATGAGAAGGAGATGAAGCGTGAGAGAATGAGAGCAAGAAAAGGTAATGCGAGAGAGAGAGATTGGTGAGTGTAATGGTGAGTGCACCACTCAATAAATGCAAGCATATGCTCACCATGCCACCTCCTCTCCAAACAAAACCCAAAAGAAAATATCCCACCTCACACAAACAAATATCTAGGATTTAGGTCAAGGTTTAAACAAAGGATTGGATTAGGTTAAGTTGTCATGGTCACTAAACTAGATTAGCACAAACAAACCCTCACATTAACGTGCACACGTGCGTGCAAGCCATAACAAATAATAATAAAATATTAATTAAATGTTATAAAATGTGAGGAACCCAAATTGGTAAACTTTTTACCAAAAACCTGCATTATCGTCTAATTAACACTAATCGCATCTTTAAGGTGTTACACTAAAATTGTCTTCAACATTTTTAATCAATTGCTTAGCTCTTTCTCTTTCCAATTTTGTAGCATTTTGTCGTCTAATAACATCCATTAAGAACTCAATTTCTTTACAGGTGGATGATTATGTATTTAAATTGGATAAAAACACTATTGCAAGTAGCTTCTTCCAAAAACACTTGATAATTTCATATGACATTGTTAGTGTTTATTCCCTAGAGGCTATTACTGTATCATACTAGTTTGTATATTACTTAATGGAAGCTTGGGATATTCACAGTTGTATTGACAGTCTTGTTAAAAATGGTAGTATGCTACTTGGTTTGTGTCTACTTTAATATGTGCATGCGTTTCTTTTAACATATCGCTTATACATATTAGTAGAGCCCTTAGGATTTTTGCTTGATTACCAGCGTTGTGATGGCAGTCACACTGGTGGGGGCTAGGTAGTCTATAAGCACATCCTATACAGGTCCCTGGTCATAGGATTATCGAGACGGGACATCGATACTCCGGAGTAGACTGGTGTATACGCTTCTCATCCCAGCATGGAGAGATAGTCTGTCCCACAGCCATCGGTACGTCGTACTGGAGATAGTATGCAGGTGCTCATTAGGTTACGGGTACGCCGGACAGGACTCGCCGGGAACTACAGGTTGGTACTATACCTATCGTCAGATTGCAGTTCCCAGGTGACATGTGTACAGCTTAGTCCGTCGACTTGACACTGCTACTTCGCCTCGGGTGTGTTCCCACTGTACTTAGATTACTACCCTACCACGGCTCAAAGGAGTCATGCAAACAGGTAGTAGTTGGGTGCAGTACCGAAGCACTTGGAGGCAGTGGCGGTTAGACAGGATTCGTCTCTCCCGGTATTGGGGGTTGATATCGCGCTGTGTATGGAGAACCATTACGCAAAGTCCCTGGCCAGGGCAAGCGAGATTTACTGGTAGGTTCCAGTAGTTTCTCAAGGTGTAATGGGCTACACTCCGACACGACTTATACCGCTATTAGGGGTCTGACGTTTACTGCCCCTAGGCCCGATATGTGATATTCCTAGATGAACAGACCGGACTGTACGGAGATTGTCACATACTGGCTCAGTAGGAGTTCGGATGGGTTTCCTCATCGTCCTTCTTATCGACATCTTCCTGGGGACCGTTACGTACAGCTAGTACTGCTTATGGCCTGTGGTTAAACCCACTGCCAGCGTAGTGTCGAGTCTTTAGAGTCCCACACAGAGAGTTTCCCTGCACTGGGAAAAGGTGTAGATGTCGTATGGTTTTACGGCAGGGCCGCGATCACTTACGTACACTTGTGCACGCACTATGATCGGGCAGTTAATACTAGCGGGCTTTGGTTTATGCCAAATTCTAGTATTATACAGATGGATTTATTCAGTCAAAGATTATCTATGTTTTTCGGAAATACGGATGGGAGGGGCAGTCTTGTAATTTCTCGGGAATTTTCTAGAAGGAGGTGACTCATTTGTGTTTATTTCTTTTGTGATTTAAACTAAATGAGGTGGAGGATGAGGTGTAAGTTTCATTAAATGATCCATGCCTCATTAGATGATTCATCTAGTGAATTAAATGAAGCATGATGAATATTAGCTAGATATTTTATTTTGATGATATTATTATGCTTCATGATATTCACAAAATGAGAATAGATCATTTCATTATCACAAAACACTTCTCTCTCCTCAAGTATTCATCTTCATCCTCAAACCCTAAAAGCTCTCATGAATTGAGAATCCTAGGGTTTAAGTGACTAACTAATCCATCTAAATACTTTACACCCTCTAGGACTTCTAGATTAGCAAACTAGAAACCGTAGTTATCTCAGATTCGAGATAGGAGCTCGGACTATAGACTTTCGGGTGGATCGTCATTGACTCGAGGAGGCCGTTGAGGTGCCCATGTTCCATAGAGCCTACGAGGTGTGGAGGACAGCGATGAAGACCCGAAGGACTTGTAACATGAGGTATAACTTCGAATCCGAGTAGTTAAACTACAAGTAGTTTGCTAGCTACGGTTTGTGTTCGATCCTTGGTTTGAGTCGATGTTGCGAAGCTCGTAAAAATCATTTTTTGCTAATTCCGCCTTCCCGCGGACACGTGGGGTGCGTGACATCGACTTATAGACATAGCGTATATTTAGAAAAAATGTGCAAGATATTCGAATGATTAAAACAAGTAAATACTTGCCATATTTATCTCCACATCGAGGTTAAATCTATTCCAGTGTTCAATAAACTTGAGCGTAAATAAACCACAGTCAACACTGCCTACTTGTTGAGGGATATTTCTGATTAGAAGCCCATGTAGATCCATGCCTTTTAACTTCTCATTGAGCATCCTCAAATGTTCACATGCACATATTACACGGAGTTGTATTCCTGCTAATTGAATTATTTTTTTTGTAATTATTTTAGTGGATTCAAAATTAACGGTTTATCGACAATAGAACTTTTTACATTGCTAAATCAACGGTGAAAAAGTTGTAGAATCACATGAAATTTGGCGTACCCACATCTTAGATGATAACGATGAAGATGATGGATTCCTATTGTCGGAAAATATGATGGATGGCGTATTTTTTCGACGCCATAGGAGGAAATTCCCTCCTATGGCCTCTTTCCTCCATTATTCTCATATATATATATAGGAAAAGGGGTATGAGCCGGTTACCCTTTTATTAAAAATGATTCCTAGCCCTAAAACACACTTACCCCCGGTGTATTTCATCGATCCAAACCGGGCATTTTGATCTACATATCACGAAACCCATATGTACAAAAAATCTCGGAATTCAAAAACTTTTAACGCGTTCATCAAGAAGATATAAAAACCAACGGCTTATCGGTATAGGAAAATTGCGGTCGCCTGATCAATGTGTTAAAGGCTTTTAAATCCCGAGATTTTTTGTACATAAGGGTTTCATCATACGTAGATCAATATGGATAGTTTGGATCGATGAAATATATGGGGGCATATGTGTTTTGAGGCGATAGCTCATTTTAAAAAAAGGGCCACCGACTCATACTGATGATGCTTGATATTGGCGACCTCCAAGAATGCAACACGTGGCAGATGACGTGTCCCAGAGCTCAGAAGAAGGGGCCCACATGGGCCGACCAGGCCATCCGTGTACCCGACCCGCAAGCTTTGGCTGGCTCTCCTTAGAGCCCCCTTTAAAACTGGCATCCTCGTCCTCTCAGCTAATCCCGAGCTGCCACTGGTCCAAGACTCCTGGGCCTTCTTGATCGCTTCCGAGCTCCTCAGCCGAGGCAATCTTCCTCGGTCCCTCCGACCGACCAACTCCACCACACGCAGGCATAACCGCCGCTCCGCGAATCTCACCATGCGCAGATTATCCACCAGCAACATCCTACGTTCTACGCCATCACGATCCCCATTAATGGGCGATCCGCTCTTTACACAGGCGTGACATCGGGAGGCTAACTGCCGGCGAGTTCTTCGGGCCTGCTGCTGCGTGCTACCGCCACTATATAAACCTCCATCACAGAGGGGTCAAGTAAGCCATTTTTCCTCCACTTAGCCGTTACTCTGCTCGGATCTAGTACTAACTTGATCGTCGGAGGGTCCTCGGTGGTACCAAACCACCCCGGGACTTCATGCAGGTACTCGACGCCAAACTCCTCCAAACCACCCGTCTCCTCAAAACCCATTGAGACCACACGCAACAGGAGACCACCTTCAAAATCCACCGGGAGATCGACGGAAGACAACATCTGAAGGAGATCCGAAAAGGACCTCCATCAGTTGGCGCCGTCTGTGGGAAACGCAAACTCCACAAAATCAAAGTTGGCCTTCCGAACTCCGTCCGCGTGGCAAGCGACCATCCTGAAGATCCAGGTACCAGCCGCCGCCTTCCCCTCACCGTAGGCTTGGATGAGCCTCCTCCAGCGACCGTCATCAACGCCCTCGCCGGCCGGATAGATCGGCTACAGTCCCTCGTGGAGGCGCTCGTCCGCGTCCAAGCGGCCGGGCCTGGGCCCCAGATCGCCACTCCACCACCTCCAGAAGGCTCTGCCCCTGTCAGGACGGCTGGCCACCAGCAGGCTACGACTTCTAGCTACAGATCTCTCGGGCCGATACTCCCTGAGGCCCGCTGGGCGCCCTACGGCTCCACACCGAGGTCCGCCTCCAGAACACCTCGCCTCGAGCCTCCTCACGACCCTTACCCCCCTGAGGAGATTTCGGACACCTCGCCTGTCCACAGGCATAGTCGGCACCCCTTCCCTCGGCGGGGTCGCACAAAAGGGGCTCGCCATGACGGATCGAGAGCTACCTCGCCCGGGGATCCGAGGAACCTCATCGAGAGGAACTGGGGCAACTCCCAGACGCAGGTCTCACGCAACAGAGGCCAGGGATCCCAAGGCACCGAATCCTCGGGATACCATGGTCGACTCGATGCCCTCTAGAAGAAGATCGAGGGCATGCGCCTGGAGGGTCACCTCTCGAGCGACGGGGCTAAGTACGCATCCGACTCGCTCATAAAGCTGTTCACCGAGGAACTGCTCACCGTCCACGTCTTCTCGCGCAACAAGTCCCCAAAGGTCTCTCTGTTCGAAGGGAAAACCGACCCGAAGGACCATTTTGACGCTTTCACCGCGGGGATGAGCTTCCAGGACCACTCCGATGCCGAACCTACTGCTCAGGTATGTTCTGTCGACGAAATCGATGTCGACAGTAGCGAATTTGATGATCCTCATGATACCGATCTAGACTCTTTTCATACGTTGTTTTTTGACCCAACTATGTATCATACACATACGGACTCATCCACTGAGATGTCCGGGTCAACAACTAACACCGATTATGAAATGCTTTTAGAGTCTGAAGATCACCCCGTGATTTGTAATGACATTCTTCACCGGGCTATTGATGGAACTTTTGAGGAGATCTTCGCTGATGAACTTGCATTTTTAAATGACACGGGTGTTGAGATGAATCATCTCCCAATCAATGCAATTGAACCTCCACCCCTTCTTCTGAACTGTAAAAAGAATGCGAGTAATCCATCACATTCACTGCATCGTCTCTCCAAAATGAGACGCACACACATTCTATTCCACCACTTAACCTTTCCCCACTTCTTCTTCCACCAACCAGAGCACTGCATTGATAAATTTTTTGAATGGTTGGTGTTAACCTTCGGTCTTTGCAAAGCTTGGCATCGACCAATGATTTTTGACCCCCTCATGTGATTTTTAAAGATTAACATTGCATAACTCAAGTTTGGGGGGGCATTTTTTTTCTGGCTCTTGAAAAGAAATTTTTTTTACAAAATAATGAGCCAAGAATAAGTTTGGGGGAGGCTCTTCACTTAAATATTTTGCCCCCACTAATAAATTCCTCCCAAACTTACAGGTTTTTCGAGATTTAGCAGATGGCAACAGTGAGGACACTGTTGAAAACAAGTTTGGGGGAGGTTTGTGCTTATTTTCGCATCATTTGCATCATACTTTGCATAAGCACAAAACATTTTGAAAACCTATAAAAATTTAAAATTTTCAAAAATAAATTTTTTTTGTACATAAATAAGATAATAAAAGATTAGATAGTGAAAAATTACATCCATGAGATTAGAAAAATTTAAGAAAACCAAAAAAATTAGAAGTTTTCTTATACGAACTAGTAATAAGTAGTTATGAGCCGTTGTCCCAAGGGTTAGTAAGATGAAGGAAGTCACTAATCTGAGGATAAAAATAAGTCTGAAAAATAGTTCCTATTCTGGAAGCCAAACATTTTGAACGTTGATACCCTGCTATTCGCACTTACACACGTCTTGAAGCCTGGGATAGTAGAGGATACCTTGAAATGCTCTTGTCTTAAATCCAAAAGTATGAAGGAAATAAAAAATGAAGAAAATATAAAATGGTGAGAAAAATGGACACTGGTTTTGTTATCGCCAAGGCAGCAATAAAAAAATATAGCGATGGTGCCTCTTCACCTAGTGCCCTAAGGCCAACTGGTCTGGGAGTCACTGCTAAGCCTTAGGTGGTGCAAGACGAGGAAAATACACCAAGTAAGCAAGCACATGAGTAATCGGTCGGTTAGTACCTCAAGAAGTATTAACGGTCGCATGAAAGTGTGTGAGCTCATCTAAATATATTCATTAATTAAAAAGTACTGAGGCTGATGGGCAAGAGTATGATAGCTTGAATTGAATTCTCCGGGTGTAGGGATGTCCTTTACACACACGCAGGGTGATATGATCGATGTTTGGAAGAAAGATAGGAATGAAGAATAAGACGATGTTTTATTGAGGGAGGACGTGATTTCTGACATCTTTTCATGACTATTAAGATAGGGCTCATGACAACCGAAAAGCTAGCTTAGTTGGAAACCCTAATTTTCAAAGTCTTTCTTTTACAATTCTTGTCTTTAAATGTAATATTCATGATCTTCCTTTTATTATTGGATTTTGTGGGTGCAATCCGCTGAAAACCCTCAGGAGACAACACTCCTCCTACTAGGGACACCTAGATGTTTAAAGGCTTGTTGCACGTGCTCAGTGCAATCGTGTTGCCTACGAAAGTGTGCTAGTTAGTTTTTCTCTTTCTTTATTTTCTCCTTCTCTTTTTAAATAAAACAGTTCGCTCAAGACGATCGAAAATAAGTTTGGGGGAATTTGATCAGTCGAAAATAATGCATCTTTATACCGGAAATTTCCCTATCATTTGCACTCATCTAGAAGTGTTCGGCATTCATATTTCACATATTAGCCAATCAGTCGTTAAATATCAGATTGCATGTGTTAGACTTTAAAATCGGCATTTCTAGGGAAATTGACTGTATTTTATGGCATCGCATCATCCCTATATTGCGCAACACTTGTCTCGAGAAATTGTGCAGGAAATTGCAGGAACAAAGCCAAAAGAAGCTGATAAAAAATACGCCAACTCAAAGGCTAAAGATCTGGTAGCAATACAGAAAGCCAAATAAGATTTAATATATTTTATAAAGGCCCATAAGTCAGCCCAGTAATTATCAGTGAAAGATCAAGCCCTGAGGCTTCAGAGCCGCCGCGGTTCCGCGGCGGGAGCACGCTTGCGCCGCGGTTCCGCGGCGCTATGATGGCTTCAGATGCTCAATTTTCTTACACGTGTCTCTCATAACGGTATAAGCTTCCAGAAGACTCCTGATTCTCCAAGTGGCACATCTAGAAGGCTCAGCTTAACAAACTTCATCTAGAAGCTTCTCCTTAACAAACTTTTGGAGGGAAATTCAAATCTCCTCTAACTAACTTTTGGAGGGAAATTCAAAATTCAAATCCTAGATCTAGGGTTTTGATGGTCTATAAATAGGAGCCTAGATCTAGGGTTAAGGGGGTTCCTAGTTCATTACTTCCTCACTAAACCATTAATCTCCAACTTCTTCCACAAGTCTAGTGACAAGACTTGTGCGAAACCCTAACCCTAATTCCAATCAAAATTCAAGATCCGGAGTACCAAATCAAGCGAGAAGCCTTCAACCTTTTAGGAGCGGAGCCGATCTTCAATCGAGCAAGTGATCCAAGCCGATCCGTGACTCACGGAGACGAGCGAAGCCAAATCGACGATCGAGTTCTTCCGCTTGTAGTTCTTGAGCAATTGTAATGAAATTGTTGATATAAATAAAAGGTGAAATTCTTTAATCTTGCTTTCTTTAAATTCTTGCATCATGATTCGATCTCAATTTGTGATTGTAGTTCTTGTTGTGATGTTTGAGTAAAACTCCGCTCGTAAAGGAGTCGAGACGATCAATAGAATGATGATGTAACAAATCTTAAAACGATTCTTAAGTCCTACGAGTTTTGTAAACCCTAGCAAGTTCAAGAATCGATGACCTAGTTTCGTTGCGATGCTTTCTTGATTGTTATCGCTCGAAATTAGGGATCTATGATCGTTTCTTGAATTTACTAGAGGCTAGAATGTGAATGATATCGACGAAGGAACAAGGGATAAATGATGAAACCCTAGTTTCACTAGAAATCCCTAATTCTCGTCGATCATCATCGATCTAGTATCAATTCATCGAAGGATAAGAATACGTAATCGTAAGATTACATCACATCTATAGATCCGATCGATTCCTACGAGCCTCGTTTAGATTCTTGATATTTGGTTGGAAAAATCATCAAACTCTCAATTATTGATTCTATCTTTTTCTTGTTATTAGATCTAGATTTTCTAATTCTTGAACTTCAAATATAAATCATGAATTGTTTGTTTTCTTTTCATTAAATTTTTTATTCAAATAAAACAAGATACGAACGAATCGCACAATCCCTGTGGACGATCCGCACTCTCTAACGCGCTACATCCGACACCGTTAATTGATTGCGGTCAATAATATTTTTGGTTGTGATTTCTATATACATTTTCATAAACCGACACAACGAGAAATTTCATTCCATCAAATGACGCCGTTGCCGGGGATTACGCGCTAATTCGTTCTATATTGAAATTTGAGTTGAAAAGTTTATTCCATTATAATTTTTTTTTTAGATCAAAATTCGCGCAAACACTAATACGTGTTGTTTTGATTTGATTGCGAGGAAATCTGGAATTATTGGAGCTGGAGAAAATTTTTTCTGATCACTCCAGAGAGATCTTGAGGTGAACAGGAAGAGGTGCAGAATTTTTTTGTGCAGTGAGAAGTTTACATTGCCGCGGATCCGCGGTATTAAGCAGGAATTGCTGCGGAACCGCGGTTCTACAGTGGAATCACTGTGCCATTTTTCTCAGGTAACTCTCTAACTTTCTTATCTTCTCCTAAATCTGCTCCAAATAACAATTTTCTGCAGGTTTCTTTGCAAAATAATCGCAGCGCGCAAAAAGAAAAATTAAATTGTGCTTGTTTTGATCTTGTGGTTGTTTGCATAATTAATACGGACATTAAGGGGCAAAGACCAAATTCAGATTAGGTGGGGAGTTCATTACCCTTCCTAAGCCCCCAAAAAATCGCAAAATTTGCATCCGCGTTGACCCTCATTAATTAAAAAATATTTAGAGATGACTCTAAGGACCGTCGCGCTCACTTAGGACAGAAGAAGGCCGTGGGTAATTCATTTCTTATCCGCGTTTCTTTTGTGGTGTCTAAGGCAAGTGTGTCGAAGGCTAGTGGTTACTTAATTAGGCCCACTACTTACGTAGTGGAGAATCTCCCACTTACCTGGCACTTACCTGGCCACAGGAGAGACAAAGAGGCAGTGGAGGATTTATCCTGCGACTTGTCTTTTGGCAATTAGGAGCGGTCTAGAGATTTGACCTAGGTGACCACTAGATTCTAGGGTTTTGTGTGTTGCATTTGTTGTGTTGCATCATATTTTCAAAAAAATCCGTATCTTTTCAAAACAAACACCGCATTCATTCATCATTCCCCTAATTATAAATTCACGCTGCCACTTGTACTAACCCTTTTTAGTGCAAGATAGGCTGGACAACAGGATTCTAGTGCCTGTTTAGTCCGCGTCCCTCCGATCGACCCTAAAGTCGGTATTTCTCCATTTACCTCTTCTTTACCCACCACCACACCCACATCGATGGATCCGTCTCCATCGAACTTCTTTTCCACTACTCTGCCGCCGTCCGTTGGTGCGCAGAATCCATCTCGCATCTCTCTCTAAGAGAGGTGCTATCCTACACGAGGTCCCCTTTCCACCTGTCTTTCCATTCCACCAGCCAACGGGGAAAATTTTCAAATAAAACCCCAATACATCAACCTTCTACCAAAATTTCACGGTCTCGAGTCTGAAGACGCATATGCATTTATCACCAAATTTGAAAATGTATGCGCAATGATGGGTACCTCACAGCTTTCTGTGGATGCTATGCGTCTACGTCTTCTCCCATTCACCTTGTGCGATATAGCCGAGAAGTGGCTGTATAATACTACCGCACATTCCATTTCAAATTGGGAAGAATTCGTCAAAGCATTCCTTAAGAAATTCTACCCATACCAAAAGACAGCTCGAGTCCGTAGCGAAATCAATCAATTCACCCAGCTTCCAAATGAACCGTTTTCAAAATGTCTTGAACGCTTCAAGGATCTGTTAGTCCAATGTCCACATCACGGCATCCCAAGATGGGAACTGTGCCGAATCATTTATGAGGGCATTAATCCTAACACAAGACAGACCCTTGAATCCATGTGTCAAGGCAACTTCATGACTAAAGATGATGGGGAAGCCTGGAATTTTCTAGAAAATTTCGCTGAAAAATATTTACAGTGGGAGGGTGTGAGTCAATCGTCTAGGGATGGCAATAATATTTCCATAGGAGTTAGAGCTGACATTTCAGCTATGCAAAAGAAACTTAAGATTATGGAAAACAAATTTTTAGCCGCCCTAAGTCAAATATCACTCTCCAAAACTGTATGTGGATGTTGTTCTGATCCTTCTCACTTGACGGAAGAATGTCTACGAAATTCTCCGTTTCAAGGTCACGAGCATACCAATGCCGCATTTCAAAGACCTAGAAACGATCCTTATTCTTCCACATATAATCAGAGTTGGAGGAATCACCCAAATTTTGCTTGGAACCAATCACAAAATCAAAATACGGTTCCAAACCAAAACAATTTCCAAGGGGTCCCTCCACCACAACAGCAACCACAACTTCAATTGAGTCGGCACCCCTTCCAAGCACATAACTTTCAAAATCCGGTCAACACACCTGCACTGTCTAATCCTTTACAGTTGACCGGGACTGATGAATCCTCTTCATTTGCACAATACATGAACTTGCTTCTAACAAATCTCATGTAAGTATCGGCTGAAATAAAGACTTCTGTCGATGATATAAAGAAAAACTCAGCATCTCAAGCTGAGAGTATTAAATCGATGGAAGCAGAAATTGCACGATTAAAAGCCGAAATGAGTGCAAGAGAGAAAGGGAAACTTCCAGCTCAACCTTTACCCAATCCTGGCTATTCACATCATGTGAGTACAATCACGTTGAGATCTGGAAGAGTGCTTGACAATCATGTTGGGGAAGAGTTTGATGATACAGAAAAATCTATCGATGATACCCCGGCTGAGACCTTTCCTTCCACTTCTACTTCTAATTCTGACCCCAGTTCTTCTATCCCACCACCTTCTTGCGAGCCTATTCTTCGTTTCCCACAAGGCCCGCCACCTCAGCCCTTCTCTTCTTGTCTACCACCTACGATCCCCACTTCTATTTTGGGATCGGGTCCACACACACTTCCTTCTCCTATGATGGACCCAGCGCTTATTGCTAAAGCACCTTATCCTAATCGGTTAAGGTCTAACACATCGAGTCCACATATGAAGAAGATTATGGACATTTTTAAGCAAGTTAACATCAACATCCCTCTCCTAGATGCTATTCAACAAGTTCCGTCCTATGCGAAAACTCTTAAGAACTTGTGCACTAGGAAGAGGAAGACTCAAGTGCCCAAAAAGATTTTTATGGCAAAGACAGTAGACACGGCTTTCCCCCAACAAGTACCGAGGAAACGTAAGGACCCTGTTTGTCCTACTATTTCCATTTCTATTGGGGAAAAACACATCAACCGTGCTCTACTAGACCTTGGTGCTAGTGTTAACTTGCTTCCATATTCGGTTTATGAGCAACTAGGTATCGGAGTGTTAAAGCCCTCGAGCATAACTCTCCAGATGGCTGACCGATCAATCACCAAACCTAGGGGTGAACTAGAGGATGTGTTAATAAAAATCGGGGAATTCGTATTCCCTGTGGACTTTATTGTAATTGATACACAGCCTGTAGCGAACCCACGGAATCAAATTCCGGTGATTTTAGGTCGCCCCTTTTTGGCCACTTCCAACGCTATAATCAATTGTCGTAATGGTTCTATGACCCTATCTTTCGGGAATAGGTCAATAGAGCTGAACATTTACAAGTTGGGAAGTGTACCCTCCGAACCTACTACTCAGGTATGTTCTGTCGACTTAATCAATGTCGACAGCAGCGAATTTGATGATCCTCATGATACCGATCTAGACTCTTTTCATACGTTGTTGTTTGACTCAACTATGTATCATACACATACGGACTCTTCCACTGAGATGTCCGGGTCAACAACTAACACCGATTATGAAATGCTTTTAGAGTCTGAAGATCACCCCGCGATTTGTGATGACATTCTTCACCGGGGTATTGATGGAACTTTTGAGGAGATCTTCGCTGATGAACTCGCATTTTTAAATGACATGGGTGTTGAGATGAATCATCTCCCAATCAATCAAATTGAACCTCCACCCCTTCTTCTGAACTGTAAAAAGAATGCGAGTAATCCATCACATTCACTGCATCGTCTCTCCAAAATGAGACGCACACACATTCTATTCCACCACTTAACCTTTCCCCACTTCTTCTTCCACCAACCAGAGCACTGCATTGATAAATTTTTTGAATGGTTGGTGTTAACCTTCGGTCCATGCAAAGCTTGGCATCGACCAATGATTTTTGACCCCCTCATGTGATTTTTAAAGATTAACATTGCATAACTCAAGTTTGGGGGGGCATTTTTTTCTGGCTCTTGAAAAGAAATTTTTTTTACAAAATAATGAGCCAAGAATAAGTTTGGGGGAGGCTCTTCACTTAAATATTTTGCCCCCACTAATAAATTCCTCCCAAGCTTACAGGTTTTTCGAGATTTAGCAGATGGCAACAGTGAGGACACTGTTGAAAACAAGTTTGGGGGAGGTTTGTGCTTATTTTCGCATCATTTGCATCATACTTTGCATAAGCACAAAACATTTTGAAAACCTATAAAAATTTAAAATTTTCAAAAATAAATTTTTTTTGTACATAAATAAGATAATAAAAGATTAGATAGTGAAAAATTACATCCATGAGATTAGAAAAATTTAAGAAAACCAAGAAAATTAGAAGTTTTCTTATACGAACTAGTAATAAGTAGTTATGAGCCGTTGTCCCAAGGGTTAGTAAGATGAAGGAAGTCACTAATCTGAGGATAAAAATAAGTCTGAAAAATAGTTCCTATTCTGGAAGCCAAACATTTTGAACGTTGATACCCTGCTATTCGCACTTACACACGTCTTGAAGCCTGGGATAGTAGAGGATACCTTGAAATGCTCTTGTCTTAAAGCCAAAAGTATGAAGGAAATAAAAAATGAAGAAAATATAAAATGGTGAGAAAAATGGACACCGGTTTTGTTATCGCCAAGGCAGCAATAAAAAAATATAGCGAGGGTGCCTCTTCACCTAGTGCCCTAAGGCCAACTGGTCTGGGAGTCACTGCTAAGCCTTAGGTGGTGCAAGACGAGGAAAATACACCAAGTAAGAAAGCACATGAGTAATCGGTCGGTTAGTACCTCAAGAAGTATTAACGGTCGCATGAAAGTGTGTGAGCTCATCTAAATATATTCATTAATTAAAAAGTACTGAGGCTGATGGGCAAGAGTATGATAGCTTGAATTGAATTCTCCGGGTGTAGGGATGTCCTTTACACACACGCAGGGTGATATGATCGATGTTTGGAAGAAAGATAGGAATGAAGAATAAGACGATGTTTTATTGAGGGAGGACGTGATTTCTGACATCTTTTCATGACTATTAAGATAGGGCTCATGACAACCGAAAAGCTAGCTTAGTTGGAAACCCTAATTTTCAAAGTCTTTCTTTTACAATTCTTGTCTTTAAATGTAATATTCACGATCTTCCTTTTATTATTGTATTTTGTGGGTGCAATCCGCTGAAAACCCTCAGGAGACAACACTCCTCCTACTAGGGACACCTAGATGTTTAAAGGCTTGTTGCACGTGCTCAGTGCAATCGTGTTGCCTACGAAAGTGTGCTAGTTAGTTTTTTTCTTTCTTTATTTTCTCCTTCTCTTTTTAAATAAAACAGTTCGCTCGAGACGATCGAAAATAAGTTTGGGGGAATTTGATCAGTCGAAAATAATGCATCTTTATACCGGAAATTTCCCTATCATTTGCACTCATCTAGAAGTGTCCGGCATTCATATTTCACATATTAGCAAATCAGTCGTTAAATATCAGATTCCATGTGTTAGACTTTAAAACCGGCATTTCTAGGGAAATTGACTGTATTTTATGGCATCGCATCATCCCTATATTGCGCAACACTTGTCTCGAGAAATTGTGCAGGAAATTGCAGGAACAAAGCCAAAAGAAGCTGATAAAAAATACGCCAACTCAAAGGCTAAAGATCTGGTAGCAATACAGAAAGCCAAATAAGATTTAATATATTTTATAAAGGCCCATAAGTCAGCCCAGTAATTACGAGTGAAAGATCAAGCCCTGAGGCTTCAGAGCCGCTGCGGTTCCGCGGCGGGAGCACGCTTGCGCCGCGGTTTCGCGGCGCTATGATGGCTTCAGATGCTCAATTTTCTTACACGTGTCTCTCATAACGGTATAAGCTTCCAGAAGACTCCCGATTCTCCACATGGCACATCTAGAAGGCTCGGCTTAACAAACTTCATCTAGAAGTTCTCCTCAACAAACTTTTGGAGGGAAATTCAAATCTCCTCTAACTAACTTTTGGAGGGAAATTCAAAATTCAAATCCTAGATCTAGGGTTTTGATGGTCTATAAATAGGAGCCTAGATCTAGGGTTAAGGGGGTTCCTAGTTCATTACTTCCTCACTAAACCATTAATCTCCATCTTCTTCCACAAGTCTAGTGACAAGACTTGTGCGAAACCCTAACCCTAATTCCAATCAAAATTCAAGATCCCGAGTACCAAATCAAGCGAGAAGCCTTCAACCTTTTAGGAGCGGAGCCGATCTTCAATCGAGCAAGTGATCCAAGCCGATCCGCGACTCACGGAGACGAGCGAAGCCAAATCGACGATCGAGTTCTTCCGCTTATAGTTCTTGAGCGATTATAATGAAATTGTTGATATAAATAAAAGGTGAAATTCTTTAATCTAGCTTTCTTTAAATTCTTGCATCATGATTCGATCTCAATTTGTGAATGTAGTTCTTGTTGTGATGTTTGAGTAAAACTCCGCTCGTAAAGGAGTCGAGACAATCAATAGAATGATGATGTAACAAATCTTAAAACGATTCTTAAGTCCTACGAGTTTTGTAAACCCTAGCAAGTTCAAGAATCGATGACCTAGTTTCGTTGCGATGCTTTCTTGATTGTTATCGCTCGAAATTAGGGATCTACGATCGTTTCTTGAATTTACTAGAGGCTAGAATGTGAATGATATCGACGAAGGAACAAGGGATAAATGATGAAACCCTAGTTTCACTAGAAATCCCTAATTCTCGTCGATCATCATCGATCTAGTATCAATTCATCGAAGGATAAGAATACGTAATCGTAAGATTACATCACATCTATAGATCCGATCTATTCCTACGAGCCTCGTTTAGATTCTTGATATTTGGTTGGAAAAATCATCAAACTCTCAATTATTGATTCTATCTTTTTCTTGTTATTAGATCTAGATTTTCTAATTCTTGAACTTCAAATATAAATCATGAATTGTTTGTTTTCTTTTCATTAAATTTTTGATTCAAATAAAACAAGATACGAACGAATCGTACAATCCCTGTGGACGATCCGCACTCTCTAACGCGCTACATCCGACACTGTTAATTGATTGCGGTCAATAATATTTTTGGTTGTGATTTCTATATACATTTTCATAAACCGACACAACGAGAAATTTCATTCAATCAGTCTGTTTATGAAGGAAGGAAGAACTAGTGCTCCTTCAGCCTTATATAGCCCACTGCACCCCAATGGAGCTCAACAGTCACCCGTTTTCACCCAAAAAGTCGCTACCACGCGACGACCATCGAGCCTTCTCCGGCGGAATTGAAACGACGCGACTCTGGCGCTTCGCCTCCTCCCACACTCAATGCGCGTGCTGCACGCACATTCGCCACGACCATTCTCGATACCTGCAACTAAATGGTCGGACAAAACCTCGTGTGGAATCATCCAGGCAGCTACCCTGCTCGGCCAAGCATCAAAGCCCTCACCAGGAGGCAGCCCAGCAGCTATCCTGCTCGGTTATCCCTGACGGGTAGCTTCCCTACCGCAACGCCAGGGACCAGAAAGCCCTCGCCAAGAGGCAACCCAGCAGTTACCCTACTCGGTTATCCCTGGCGGGTAGCTTCCCTACCGCAACGCCAGGGATCAGAAAGTCCTCCCAGAGGCAGTCGAGCCCGACCCTCGCTCGGCTATCCCTGGTGGGTAGCTTCCCTACCTCAACGCCAGGGATCAGAAAGCCCTCCCAGAGGCAGTCGAGCCTGAGGATCCCTCGCTTGGCTATCCTTCAGGACAAAAGACCTCGCCAAGAGGCACCGGGCAGTAACCCTGCCCGGCCAAGGGTCCTTGGTAGGCTTCTTACAGCCCCTCCCGCGCCATGGACCAAAGTCCTCCCAGAGGCAGTCGAGTCCTTGCTCGGCTATCCCCGGCTGGTAGCTTCCTACCACAACCGGCAGGGATCAAAGTCCTTGCCAAGAGGTACTGGGCAGTAACCCTGCTCGGTCCCCGTCCTGAAGGATCAAAGCCCTCACAAGAGGCAACCGAGCAGCTACCCTACTCGGTCATCTCCGTCTGGTAGCTCCCTACCCTTGACGCCAGGGATCGAAGTCCTCACAAGAGGCATCCGGGCGGCTACCCTTCTTGATCGTCCCAGACTGGTAGTTGCCTACCCATGACGCCAGAGATCAAAACCCTCGCCAAGAGGCAGCCGCGCAGCTTACTGCCCGGCCCTCCTTAGTAGGCTTCTTACAGCCCCTCCAACGCTGAGGATCAAAGCCCTCGCCAAGAGGCACCGAGCAGCTACCCTGATCGGCCATCCTTCGCAGGCCTCTCACGGCCCCTCCAGTGTCAAGGATCAAAGCCCTCGCCAAGAGGCACCGAGCAGCTACCCTGCTCAGCCATCCTTTGTAGGCCTCAGATGGCCCCTCCAGTGCCAAGGATCAAAGCCCTCACGAAGAGGCAGCCCTGCAGCTACCCTGCTCGGCTATCCCTGGCTGGTAGCTCCCCTACCCCACAACGCCAGGGATCAAGCCCTCATCGCGAGGCCGCCGAATTCCTTCCTGCTTGGCGCATCCCCAGCGGTCATCCTCCTGCCCATCAGACGCTGATGATCTGAAGCCCTCATCGCTAGGCCGCCGAGTTCCTTCCTGCTCGGCGCATCCCCAGCGGGCATCCTCCTTCCCATCAGACGCTGAGGATCTCAAGCCCTCGTCGCGAGGCTGCCGGGTTCCTTCCTGCTCGGTGCATCCTCAATGGACATCCTCCTGCCCATCAGACGATGAGGACCTCAAGCCCTCATCGCGAGGCCGCCGGGTTTCTTCCTGCTCGGCGCATCCCCAGCGGGCACCCTCCTGCCCATCAGACACTGAGGATCTGAAGCCCTCTTCGTGAGACCGCCGAGTCCCTTTCTGCTCGGCGCATTCCCAGCGGGTAGCTTCCTACTACAACCGACTGGGATCAAAATCCTCGCCAAGAGGCACTGGGCAGTAACCCTGCTCGGTCTCCGTCCTGAAGAATCAAAGCCCTCACGAGAGGCAACCGAGCAGCTACCCTGCTCGGTCATCTCCGGCTGGTAGCTCCCTACCCATAATGCCAGGGATGGACGCCCTCACAAGAGGCACCCGACCGGCTACCCCGCTCGGTCGCCCCAGGCTGATAGTTGCCTACCCACGACGCCAGAGATCAAAGCCCTCGTCAAGAGGTAACCACGCAGCTTCACTGCCCGGTCATCCTTAGTGGGCTTCTTACAACCCCTCCAATGCTAAGGATCAAAGTCATCCTTAGATGCACCGAGCAGCTACCCTGCTCGGTCATCTCCGGCTGGTAGCTCCCTACCCATGACGCCCGGGATCGAAGCCCTCACAAGAGGAATTCGGACGGCTACCCTACTCGATCGTCCCAGGCTGGTAGTTGCCTACCCACGGCGCCAGAGATCAAAGCCCTCTCCAAGAGGCAGCTGCGCAGTTTACTGCCCGGTCACCCTTAGTGGGCTTCTTATGGCCCCTCCAACGCTAAGGATCAGAGTCCTCCATGGAGGCAGAAGAACGGGGCCCCTGAGCCCATTCATGCTCGGCACAAATGCGGTGGGCGTCCCTCTAACCATCACATGCAGAAGATCATTGGTCCCAACAAGGGGCATCAGGTCTATCCAAGCCTGAGCAATCCCCCCTCGACTTCGGGGCCATGGAGATGCCTCCTCATCGCCAGCGCTTGACACGATTGGCAAGCGATCGAAATCAACTCGACGAACGATCGCTAGACAGATGGCTGACCTGATATGGAAGCCCAACAGTGCAAACAGAGATATTTTACAAGCATTCTTCACAAACAGAAGACGAAGTGCAAACCGATGAATCCAAAGAAAAATTTTATTACTAAAAGAAAAGTCTTTACGAAGGGTATTTTGGGCTCCCCAGCCGTACAAAATGCCTGGAGGCTTACAAAATTCCAGAAGCAACTAAATAAAAGGAGGAGGAAGACATGGGCTTTAGGCCTCGGGGCCAGGTGCCACCTCGGGGCCAGGCGCGACATCCACTACGAGACGAGCTGGGTCCTCGGCAGCTTCCTCGCCTGGAATCTCCTGCCCCTGCTCATCGGCGTCCACGAGGGGGTATTCAGCCCGGAGGTCTTCATCGGCGAACCCCGGCATCCGGGCCTTAACGGCATCGAGTGCCTCATGCCAGATGCGGGTCGTAGCCACGGCCAGGTCATCGTAGAAGTCTTTCGACTTCTTGTAGCCCTCCACCGCTTTCGCCGCCAAGTGGTCGGCCCATTTCGCAGCCTTCAGGTCGGCCAACTTAGCCGCCTCGGCCGCCGCCCCCAACTCCTTCCGGAGGGTCTTCACCGTCTTCTTCAGGTTGCCAGCGAGCGCCTGAGCGTCCCCAAGCTTGGCCTCGGCAGTCACGGCAGCCTCGCGGGACCGAGCGACCTCCCGTTTCCCGGCCTCCACCTCGCCCTCCAAGGCGGCAACCCTTGCCGTCACCGCCTCTAGCTCTCGCTTGGAGCTCTCTTCCAGAGAGGCGAGCTGGCCCCCAGCTTCCATTGCCGGGGCTACCACCTCGGCCTCCATGCGCAAGGCGAGGGCAACGTGCTGGAGAACCTGAAAGATAGGAAAGAGATCAGAAAGATGAAGGAGGCATCGAATCTCACAGAGAACCAAATACTTACCTGCACGGACTCCTGGGCGATGGACGCTAGCTGAGCCTTGAAGGTCCCCCCGGGGACTCTACCCCTGTCCGATGCCTCTATTTCATGCAGAAGGCTATCCGCAATGGATAGCCCCGAGGGCACTGCGAACCGGAGGCCCCTTTCCTCCACCATGATCGGCGAGGACCGGCCCCGGGAAGATCTCTGGGAGCTCCTTTTGAGCGGCTCCGGGGGAGAGCCGATCTCTTCCTCCGAGACCGGGTCCTCCAGAACCAGGGCCCGCTTCCAGCCCGACACTCTGCTGGGACCCGAGGCGGGATCCGCCCCCGAACGCTCGCGAAACACAACTACCGGAGAAGGAGGAGCCAGGGCAGGCTTCGTACGAGAAGAGCTGGCGCCCCCAGCCTTCGTAACCTTCCTCGGCTAGAGCATGGAGGCTTTGAGTGAGTCGAAGTCCATGGGTCCTGCACAAAACAAATGCAAAAAAGTCGGCAACACAAGCAATACGTAAGCCAAAAAGCAAGACTAACTTACCGACGAACTCAACGGGACTGAGCCCGGCCCAACTCAGGACCCTCTCAGACAGCAGCACGTCGGATCAGGGATAGGCTCCCACGACGCCACCCTCACCGCGGCGGAGTCATTGGACTGGTTCCCCGGCAAGCATTTCTCCCTCGACCACTTTGTAGGCACGGGCCAGTCCTCGCCCTCGGGAGGGGAAACGAAGAAAAATTTCTTCTTCCAATCATGAATGGAAGAGGGTAGGGCCACGACCCCTGTCCCGGCAGCGCCCCCCAGCCGCTTTCTAAAAGAGAGATATACCCACCTCGGGTCGCCCGCTCGACCACCAGGGTTATTTTTGAAGACGAGAGAAGAATCGAGGAGGGAGAGGCTAAAGGGAACCGCCTGTAACCTCACGCGGATCAAGAACCCGAGGAGGATCCTCCATGAGTTCGGCACTAACTGGCCAGGGGCCAAACCGAAAAAGTTCAGCGCTGCGACGACCTCGGGAAAGAAGGGCAGGCGCATTCTGCCCTAAAAAGCTTCCAAATACAGGATGATCTCCCTGCCCCGTACTTGGTCCGCCCTTTCTCCCTCCTTGGCCAGTCGGAGCGTGTAACGTGAGGAGATGTGGAAGCGAGCCTGAGCATTGGCGAGCTCGTCCTCATGCCTCACCCAACAGGAGGTGCTGGGGGCCGCATCTGCCGCTTCCTCCCTGGAGGCTGCCCCCGCCGCACGATCTCGGGGAAAGGATCCGACCCCTGCTCCGCGGGGGGACTGAGACACAACTAAAGGGTCCCTAGAACCAACTCCTACAACATCTACTGACTCTACAAAAGAAGACATCTAACCTTGGGAAAAGGGATCCTCGGGAAACGAAAGCGGGAGAAAGAAGACGAGCGCCGAGCAACCAAGACTTAGAAGCAGGAAATATGAAGGAGTAGGGGCCCAGGGACGGGCCCCACCCCTATTTATTGCTGCAAGCGACATCATCCAATGACGCCCGTCATCTCCCGCCAAAACGCCTCATCGTGTCCAGCGGCTCCGATCGCTCTACGTGTCGTTCCTGCACTGGGCCGCATCCCATCAGACGCCGCAGGCCTGCATACGTCACGTCGACCAATCGACGCTTGACACGTGGACCGTCGCTTCAGTGGCAGAACGAACAGACCGGCGCACCATCCTTAAATGCAGAGATCTCATCCTGATTCGCTGACAGAAAAGACAGATGATAGCCCGGGGATGCGTCCCGATGAAACCTTAGGAGGGAGCTCACCCCGGGCGGCCCGGCAGTCCACTCCTGACCCGACCTGCTAGCTGGTCGGAACAAGAGTGGGGGGCTAATGATGATGCTCGATATTGGCGACCTCCATGATCGCAACACGTAGCAGATGACGTATCCCAGAGCTCAGAAGAAGGGGCTCACAGGGGCCGACCAGGCCATCCGTGTACCCGACCCGCAAGCTCTGGCTGGCTCTCTTCAGATCCCCCTTTAAAACTGGCCTCCTCGGCCTCTCAGCTAATCCCGAGCTGCCACTGGTCCAAGCCTCCCCGGCCTTCTTGCTCGCTTCCGAGCTCCCCAGCCGAGGCAATCTTCCTTGGTCCCTCCGACCGACCAACTCCACCCCACGCAGGCGTAACCGCCGCTCCGCGAATCTCACGATGCGCAGATTCTCCGTCAGCAACATCCCACGTTCCACGCCATCACGATCCCCATTAATGGGCGATCCGCTCTTTACGCAGGCGTGGCGTCGGGATGCGTAACTGTCGGCGAGATCTTCGGGCCTGCTGCTGCGTGCTACCACCACTATATAAACCCCATCACAGAGAGGTCAAGTAAGCCATTTTTTCTCCACTTAGCCGTTACTCTGCTCGGATCTAGTACTAACTTGATCGTCGGAGGGTCCTTGGTGGTACCAAACCACCCCGGAACTTCTTTGCAGGTACTCGGCTCCAAACTCCTCCAAACCACCTGTCTCCTCAAAACCCATTGAGATCCACACGCAACAGGAGACCACCTTCAAAATCCATCGGGAGATCGACGGAAGACAACATCTGAAGGAGATCCGAAAAGGACCTCCATCACATACCCCTTTTTCTATATATACTTGGCTAATTTACTCTCAGAGTATAACTAGCTTAGTTATGCCTGTGGATAATTACTCAGCTTGCCCTTCATACATGGACAAATTAAGGATAGTTTTTGTCATTTATAAGGAAAGAGAAAGTGGAGAATCTTGTAAAAATTCTATAAGATTTTCTCTTACCTTGTATCAATCAATTGTATCATTAATTCCAAAATCTTTTACCTTCTCTCTCTTCTTATAAATGACAAAAACTTTCATTCCTTTATCCATACATTAAAGGCAAGTGGCGTAATTATTTACAGACTATAAATAAGCTGGTTATGCTCTGAAAGTAAATTAGTCTTACTATATATGTATATATTGAAGGTTAAACTAAAGAAGGATGGCACAAATGTGTTTTCTCGCCTTGGATAATACATAAGAAAGAATGATGTAGAATGTTATGAATTTGTTGTTGCCTTGCCAGTGTGCGCGCGGGGGCCGCGTGCTGTGTTTGTATATATATATATATGAAATAAATATATATTTGCAATTTTCTGTTGCATGGTGACCCTGCATTTAGTTGTATTTTGTAGCTATTAGCAGCTCATGAGGTTAAAAATGTTCGGTTAATCTTTACTATTATAAATAGAAGACATGGATGAGTCCAAAAAAGTCTTTATTTTTCCGATTAGATATTGCAAAAAATGAGAAAACACCCCCATAAAACTCTAATCCCAAAGCATGGCAACTTATACTCTCAAGCTCATGAATTTACATTTTTACCCTTTCACCATTTAAATACAATAATGGTCAGTCAAAGTGGTCTCATTATTTTTTTTTCAAAAAAGCCCCTAATAATTAACATATTTATGAGAAATAGTTTAAATGAATTGACACACACAACCCATAATTATTTTTCTTAATATACACACGTGCATGCACGTGCAAATTTTAGAAATATGTTATATTTTGGCAAGAAGCATTCTTTAACCAAGAACATATATACCTATCATAATACAAAATTCTTTACATTTTAAGAGGTTAATGTAGCTGTGATGTTAAAAACCAAATTGGCTGTAAACTTCACTTACAGTTTTCTGTTTGGATAGATCATGTTTTTTAAGTTAAAGTTGGGACGGGACCTAAACTATAAACGTTGATCTTTTGGCTGTGAACTTTATAGCCACATTTTTGCATTCTTTTAAAATGTTGTACTTTGCCCTGTAGTGTAACAACAATTAATTATTGTGAATAATCCTTCATCGATAGTATTTCTTACAAAATATTAGCGAACAAACAGAAAAAAGAGAACTTCAGAGGTATTTTGGGGGGAAAAGGTTGGTACAAATGGAGGAATCTATATGATTTTAAAGCACAAAGAAAAGTACTTGAAGAAAAATAATTCATGTACCGTGTCTGCTCGTGGACAAAAAAAGAAGATATGATCTTGGGTCCCACAAATTGTCAATTAGGAAATCTCATATCTTTTTCCTTTTCATCCTTTTTGTCTTAATGCATTGTATACAGAGCATTAAGTAATTCTCTTAATATTTAAAGGAAATGGAGGTTTTCTTCTAAATAGTTGATAGCCTAACAAAAGGAGAGCAAGGTTTGATGCACCATAAGAGGGGGATTTTTATTTTTATTTATTTTTAATTTTATTTTTGTTTGGTGGGATGAGGTGTGTGCTGAAAAAATATAGGCTTATTGTCCGACTTGTCCAAAACATGCTACGGTTAAAACCAATCACAAAAACCCGCCGACATTGCCTTCCGTTAAACAACGCATCCTCTTTCTAAATCAGCCGCTTAAGAATTCTGTCACGTCCCGCTTCCAAAAATACGGAATACGAGAGGTAACAAGGCCAGCCATGCTCCTACGGTCAAGGATATATCCTACCGTAGTCACACTTCGGCTTTTAATATTACGTGGTAATCAGTAATCAATGCATAGGTCATGAGAAATGCAGTCACTAAGTACTACCAAAATAGATAAAAGATATACCAGATAGAGATCAAGAAAAAGATAGCGCTGGCGTCGCTGATCTAGATGTCCGCAATATCCTCGAGGTAAGGCAGGTCATGATCTGAGCTAAGTCCACTTCTCACTCTGAGCATGCATACTCAGGTCGTCAGAGCGACACAATAGCAATATATATAAATACATATATAAACACGTGCAATGATGATGAACATAGAACAGTAAACATGGAGTGATGACATGAGCATGAAGTAACTGGTACACGTAAACAGTAAAGCAGGTATATCGAATCAGTAATCAATGCAATGTCCGTGTCACTAAACCTATCAGTCTCTAAGTCTCAATGTCCAGGTCGCTAAACCTATCGTCGGTCTAAGTGTGAGCGTCAACCACCGCAGGAGTATCCCCAACCTAAGGGTAGGCCTCAGGGGCAAGGGAACACGGGCCCGAAACACGCTCGCTAATAATCGGTAATATCACCCACATGACTTCCAAAATCGTTGTATATGCCGGCAGTGGGACTCCCGAGATTCCGTTGATTGAACTCACACTCAAACTACCCCACACCCACGGTTTACATCAAACACCGACTATGAACCCAAATACTAGTCGCTCCATGACAAGTCTACGCGAGAACTGGAGACAGGGTCTCCAACAAGCATGTCTCGACTGGTATCCATGATAAATGGACAGTACTCGGCGTCTTACCTATGACACTAATATAAGTGCTTTCATAACCGTCTCATACCAGTTATAGTTACACTTACATATGCCCCATAGGTGTCGACAATGCAATAGTTAACTGGGCCCGCTGATTGTGTACAAGTACGTGTCACTTTCACTATTCAATCACGCTTTAACACTAACATAGTTGCCACAATCCAATCACTAATACTTATCAATCGGTAATATACACGGTCATTAGGTTATCAAAGTTTATGATCACTGTTAAAATGAGGATATAACCGCTACATGATATGATGAGAATGCAATTAATTGTAATACGAATAAAATATAGTAGCCAGTGTCATACCACTCGCAAAATTTACTATAAGTCACCCGTGCAGAATTAAGCAAAACAATATAAAAGGGGTAAGCAGTATGTTTAATTATCTGTCCATCAAAATTGGCTTCGCGTCAATCGGATTTCAGGTTGGCTAGTTATGGTCATTTCATTTTAAGTGTTTACTGCTGGAAATCCCATTTTATGAACTGGAAGTCCGTTTCGTAACACGTTTTACTCCCCGTTGGGAGCATAATTAGGTGACCTACAGTTAGATAATATTTATATTTATCTGTTTTGTTTCCATCGCATCAGACGGATTAACAATAGCTTTTTTATACTAGAAATTATGTCCTGTTTAATGTGAAGGGGGTAAGAAATGTCACTGCAGAACACGTCGATATTCTAAAATACAAACTAAATGTCAAACGACTGTGAAATTGCACGGGACCGGATTCATGTGTTAGCTAACTAAACTATCTACACGACTATATAGGGCTTGTTTACCGTCGGAAACGGGGAAGACTAATGTCTTGCCTGAATCTGGGGGCAGATGCTATTTGGTTTTATCCGTCCACCTCTCCGAAGATGCCAAATTGATTTATGGCACCATGCATCGGAGGTTTAAACGGATGCGGCTGATGTAGCAGACTTCATCATATTCCCCCTCGTTTGAGGGGTTTTTGATTGTGAGGACGCTCTTCTCTGCAAGCGCAAGCCCCTACAGTTAATTACGCTACCGCATCGCGACAACAACTTTCTTCTTCTCCAGATGGTCACTTCGTGTCGTGTGTGTTTATTTTGTTTTTGGTTGCCCGTGGATTGTATACGGAAACTAATTTATGTTGTCGCCCGTACGGCGTGGATTATTCCAAATCCATATTTTCTTAGATTTGGGTTTGGGTTGGGTTTAAGGATCGTTAATCTCATTTGAGACTAAGATCAACTTAAACGTTTGTTGAGGATACGTTAGTCTAATTTTAGACTAAGATCTACTCAACAGAATCATTTAGATCCAACAAAAGAGCATTTGGGCTCTATTGTTTTAGTTTAGGGACTTTGCGGTCCATTGAGTGTCTGGTTGCCGGGACTCGCCACCTCTCTGAAGATGTTGAAGAATTACAACGACATATATCAAGGTGTGAGGAGATGTACCCATGAACCAGCGTCAGTTGAGGGATCTGTAGTTGGGTTGATTTAAGGATCGTTAATCTCGTTTGAGATTAAGATCAACTTAAGTGGTTGTTAAGGATGCGTTAATCTCATTTTAGACTAAGATCTACTTAACAGGATCAATTAGATCCAACAAAAGAGCATTTGGGCTCTATTGTTTTAGTTTAGGGACATTGCGGTCCAGTTTAAAGACGTCATAGTCTGTAAAGTTTAAAGACATCATAGTCTATGAGTTTAAGGACCCCACAGTCCATGGCTGTTTAGAGATATCATAGTCTGTAAAGTTTAAGGACATAATGGTCCATGAGTTTAAGGACCCCACAGTCCATGGTAGTTTAGAGACATCATAGTCTGTAAAGTTTAAGGACATTGTAGTCCATGAGTTTAAGGACCCCACAGTCCGTAAATTTTAAGGACATCATAGTCCATGAGTTTAAGCACCCCACAGTCCGTGGAATGTCTGGTTGTCGGGACTCGTCACCTCTCTGAAGACGCTGAAGGATTACAACGACAAATATCAGAGGAGTGAAGAGATGTATCCTTGAACCAATATTGGTTGAAAGGCTCTGGGTTTTGCTTTGAATGTCATATGAGATGATCAATTTTGGAAGACAAGAATATATTTGTGTAAGTGTACGGCGGCGCCCCGGCCGTCAATCCGACGCCGGAATGCGGAAACGAAACTTTTTACGTACTTGTAAAACCGGCACCACCGCGCACAAAAATCCCGGATCGGGCCATTAATCTAGTCCTAGCTAACAAGAGAAGGGGTAGAGAGATATACCGAGCGATCCGTATCCTTCGGTCTTCTCGTCGTCGTCCCGATCTCCCCGCGGAATCTCCGGTCTTCACCTCCTCGCCGGAAGGGCACCACGTCGCCGGCTTCTTTTACGGGCTCCCACCTTTGGACCGAGGCAACTCGGGCACGAAGTTGGCGAGCCGACGTGCCCAAGGATTGCTGTAGGTTGACTGTAGAACTCATGTCTCATTTTGGGTAGTGGAAGTTGCCTTTGGTGGAGGAATGAGATGATCTATACTTTGGAGATGAGCTAAGGGGTTTTTTACAAGCCAAAAGAGATGAAAAACCCACTCCAAATATTTGGGACAGCCCCTCCCCATCTTGGCCGGCCATGGCTCATGAGGAAATCAAAAGAGAGAGAGAGAAAAGAAATGAGGGTGCCCCACAATAATGTAAGAGTGAGAAAAGGTTATCATGATCAACCATGATCACAAACCAAGTTCAACACTCCAAATCAACCATCATGAACCCAAAGTCAAGCAATGATGAAGTCAAGAAAGTCAAGGTCAAACAAGAGCTATCATGAAGCAACAATATGCAAAGACAACCCTCCAAAATGCTTATTTGCACAAATGCAAATAAGCCCTCCTCCACCAATCTTCAGCCAATGAAAGATACAAAGAAATATGGCCGAAACGGAAAACAAACCGGCAACTCCAAAAACTGATCCCGTAATAAATTACAGGAAAACCCCGCTACTGTATATAAATACCCGCATTTGTATTCCGACCGAAATACAAATGCAATGAGACAAAATCTACACTGTACAATACTAGGATCCGGCTTAAACCAAAGCCCTCTAGTATTAACCGTCCGATCCTGATCCGTGCAATACCACACGTATCTGATCGAACCCTGCCATATCTCCATACGGCCTCTACAGCGTTTCGCCCGAAACTTGAGAAAAGGGTCTGTGGGGGACTCTAAAAACTCGTCAATACTTTGGTTGTGGATTTAACCACTAGCACGTCAGAGGTATTAGCCTATACGTAACGGGCTACCAGGTATTGACCAAAAGGGACGTCGATGAGCGAACTCATCCTGACACCCTACTGAGCCTGTCAGTGACTATATCCGTACAGTCCGGTCCGTTCGTCTATGAGCATCGCATGGCGGGCCTAGGGGGTTGGTAAAAGTCAGACCCCCAAAAGCGGTACAAGTCGTGTCAGAGTGTAGCCCAGAACACCCTGAGATACTACTGGAATACCTACCAGTAAATCTCCTGCCTCGGCCGAGGGCTTTGTGTAATGGCTCTCCTAGACACAGCGCGACCTCACCCCCAAACCGGGAGAGACGAACCCCTGCAGATCCGCTCACTGCCTCCATGTGGCTCGGGACTGTACCCAACTAAAACCTGTTTGCACGTCTCCTTTGAGCGTGGTAGGGTAGTAATCAAAGTACAGTGGGAACTCACACGAGACAAATGACGATCCTTAGGTCGATGAACTAACCTGTACACATGTCACCAGGGAACTGCTATCTGACGTCAGGTATAAGACCAACTAGCATGTTCCCGACGAGTCCTGTCCGGTGTACTCATAACCCAATGAGCACCTGTATACATCTTAGGTGAACCAACTGACACCAGTGGCTTGTGAGACCGGCCACCGCCCCTCGTCGGGGTCTCGACTGTATACACTAGTATACTCTAGAGTATCGATGCCCTGTCTCGAAACTCCCATGATTAGGGACCTTTTAAGGATGTGCTTATAGACTACCAGCTCCCACGTATATGATCGCCCTCATACTGCTGGCAGTCAAGCAAGAATCCTAGGGGCTCTATCAACGTGCAATAGTGACCTGTAAGGTCACCTAAAGCAGTACACGATGATAAATATAAACCAGATAGCATACTATCATCTTGAGTAAGACTGTCCTACCGGGATAAGTCCTCCCTCAATCATTGCAATCACGTGCCTGTGATCCAATAATTGACTCTGAGGGCACTATCTCCAACAATCTCCCACTAGCACTCAAGGCTAATTATTGCGATGTCGCATACTCACAGCCCGTGTGATATCGAACACCCAACTCCTCTACTAGTCAGTCTCACAAAGCTCGTTTGCGAAACTATTGCGTTCGAGGAATAGCCTCAGTGAGTGGATCCGCTTTGATGTTTCTTTCCATGTCTCTCTATATCTCAAGTTCGCGGAGAAAGCCATCTCCCGAAATGAGCAATACCTGTCTTAGAATGTGTCTGGATGTCTGATGGGACCTAGCTCATAAATGAACTCCAAATCCAAACTTCTTAGACTGTATCGTCAACTGAACTTAATCAGTATCCTGCGCCATGCCTCCCTCAGTATCGCCTTGGACCACCTGTCCAAAATACTGCCCCTCATCAGAAGGAAAACTCTAACTCTGAAAACCTCCCTGTCGTCCAGGTCACCTTGGAAGCCTGGAATGATAACTGTCTCCCGAAAAAGGCTGTCGTTATCATATCCCTAGAACATCCACTTATGTTCTAAAACTGCTTCCGACTGTTTCTACAGGATTGGATCAATGTCAACTTACTGCATCTAGTGCAAAAACAACATCTGGTGTGGTACTTGACATCTCATGATTGACTCAATTGCCTAAGCAACTGATCTGCCAATCATGCACATCCCTCTCCCCTTTAGTCTGTAAGACACCTTTAGAGAGGGTGACTCCATCACTTGCAGGTACACCACCATGCCAGGAGTCGTCCATTCTAAATACTCTTAGAATGCTGTCAAAGTACCCAGATTGGGAAACCACCCAAAACTAGATCTAAATCCATAGATCTAGTAACCAGAATGTCTGATATAATATCCAATTCCTATGTGGAGAAACCACTATGTGACAACCAAAGTATAACTGATCGTAGTATAGGAATATCACTTCCAACTCTGTGTATGTCATCCAAATACCAGGACATCACACCCTACTACCTTCTTAACAGATCCATCCCCTATTCTGATGAAGTCAAATCTATGACTGTCACATCAGAAATAGATGATCTATCTCCGCTACATCTGCATTAGTCTATAAATAGACATAAGCCACCTGTCCACCAATGCTTCCGCTGCTCCCACTGACTACGACAACCCTCTGGCAGAGTCATATAGACGTACACTTCTAAAGCTAGTTTAGAACGACGCTATACTCATCCTTCTGCCGGGTCTCACGGTCTGGAACAACAGCAATGGCAAGTCTGGGTAAACAAGAACCTCCCTGTCACCGTCCTTGAGGCTACCGGAGTACCTCTCGGGTGCCTGAGGTTACCCATCTTATCTGCGGAGTGGCCAATGGAATGTCAAGCCAGATTGAATCTTTAGGTTCTTATCAAATCTTCAGTAATCGTTTGCGGTTCTGGAATCACTTCCAGTTCTACCATACTCCCACTACTGTTTTCTGAAAAAAATCCATTTTTATTAAAATTGTGGCGAGTCTAGAACAATATCTCTATTGATCTTCCAGATGGTAGAAAGTCAACCCTCGTCATAGCCTGGGTCAACCCACAAACAGCCATTACAGAAACGTGCCTTGAGTTATCCAGAGTCTGGTTTTAAGCATAAGCCGGACAACTCCCCGTACCTTAACATCGTTAAGATATGAACTGTTCTATATCCAATATAGAACCAGAGGCACTGATTTAATTGAATTAGATTCAAATCATGCAACTGTCTCCAGTGCATGTTAACTAAATGGAAAGAGGCCGATCAGCGTTACTCAACTTAGGAATGCTTCCAATTATGAGTAACCTGAAAGAGAGGCAAGTTCTCTTAATCATTACTATCAACTGAACACCATACACAAGTATCTACATCTTCGATCACCTTGAAGAATCTCGATACTTGCAACACCTGGTTCTATACTTTATCCATATACCTATAACTTCTCAAAATTCGGACCTTGTGTTTCTACGAAACACCTGTCTAAAATCTAGAGGAGTCATAAGTAAACCGAATATAGTACGATGACCAACCCCTCTGTCCTAATGGACACTGGACAACATACAATACCCTGTATAAGTCCCTTGAGTCTAATAACTCACTCCCTGTGTGTCGCAGGTTGAAAACTGTACTTATGGTTAAGAAGAATTACACCGCTGTTTAATACTCCTTACCTAACCATCCACTGATATAGGTAAATATCACGGACATAATTTCAAAAAGGTATATCTCACTCTATAAAAATAGACGTACAGATATATCAATTTGAAATTGGTGCTTAACAACGGATATTCAAAACCAAATATTTACCGTCCGGCAAACCGCCCAGGTGACTTCCTCAAATATCACCGATTACAACGAATCCCGATATAATGAGGATGATCACCTAATTCCCAATAACTTACTCCCACTCATCATCTGTAAAACCATACAGATGTGAGAATCATACCTGGTAAATACATACCCTGGAGTGAGTATCTAATCGGGAAATCAGTTTTCCTTTAATAGTACACAGTGAAACTGAAATATTGAAATGTTTCGATGGGGTATCCCGGTATTCCTAGTAATGCCTCTTCCATTATCCATATTCACAACTGCAGCCGTGTAATTCTTTGCCATCTTTCCAAATCCCTTTATATGTCTTTAGTCATTACCTTCTGTACACCCTCATAGGCAAAATGGTTTTCTTCCTTCCCTACCGTTCAGCACCAGCCTATGGTTTGGAAGAAGACTATCCAATAAGCATAATGGGTGTACTGTCCTAATCCCAGGAGCACTCGCAATGCGAGAGAAGGTGAAGATAAAAGACAACCGAATAAACCTTATTCTTATTTCTCCTGAACCAGAATCCATCCCCGAACTGGAACAAGTTCCTTTCGAGTTCGTATATAACATACGATGGAGTATCCAATAAACTGTGGATCTTCGTAGTGATACGGAGTGTCCTGGAGAAATACAAAGGTGATTTAGGATTGGCGAAGAAAATAGTTGGTCTGGTCGTGAATATCAGTCGCAATTTTCTTTGCCCTCTCACTAATCCCTTGATATGTCTTTACTTAATACCTTCTGTACACCATCGTTAGGCTAACTGGTTTTCTTCATTCCCTACCGGTCGGCACCTGGCTGTGGTTTGGAAGAAGACTATCCAATTTGCGTAATAGGTGTACTATCTCCTAAACCAAGGAGTACTCGCAACCTGAGAGAAGGTAAAAGGAAAAGGCAACCGAATAGTCCTATTCGTTTTCTCCAGAACCGGAAACCATCCTCGAATAAATTCCTTCGAGTTCGTATATAACCATACGATGGTTTTGTCCAATGGAAGTGGATGTTCGTAGTAATACGGGGTGTCCTGGAGAAAAGGGTAAAAGTAGGAGTGGCAATGAGGTTTGCAACTCTGACAATCTAAAAGCCAGTGTTTAAGAAGGTTCGGTCAACTTAGTCACTGAGTCATAGTCTTAGGGTCGGGTCAAAGGTCGCTGCCAAAGAGAGAGAGAGAAAAGAAACACTCAGCGTGCACTCTAACCTAGATCAGAATGGTTACCAATTTATCTAATCTGGAAACCTCCTACTGTACCGTCAAATTCTCCTCCAAACCTAAAAGAAAAATTAGTCGGGATCACCCGAGGAGTAAACCAACTCATCAGTGGGAATCGGGATCCAACTATCATCGCATGATAACGTGACGGAATCCGCTCACGTCATCACACTCCAGAAGGTATGCGCATATCTGGCAAGTTTCAGTTTCTTTAGAAACTCCCGATGTGATTTCTACCCCATGCTCTTATGACCTTGACTTTGGCCAACATATCATAAGTCATATGTCAAGTTCTACCCGTCATTCTCCAGGTTAATTTGAGCCCATCCGTACATACCCTTGACTTTGGCCAAAATAGTAGTATGACTGCCCCAAACCAACGCATCTACCTATGCTGCAAATGAATACCCAACAGCTACCAATCACTGTGCCCTGACTTTGGCCAACATACACAGCTTGAATACTATTGACTATCCATATGAAACGACGGAGGGCTACGAATGGTTTCTGGCGAAAACCTTTAACGTAATGAACTTGATATCGTTGAAGGAACCGGATAGCTTTTTGAAAATATAGTGACGAAAACCTTTGCTAAAGAGGTCACTCCCGGTGAAGGGATCTCGGCTCTTTCCCCGTAGAATGAGGTGCAGGATATTCCAACTGAATACCACGATGCAAAGAAAAAGTAATCGGCTATAGTGAAGTTATCGCCCTGACGCAAACTTCTGTCCAAGGGGTCACTCCCGGTGAAGGGATCTCGGCCCTTGCCTCGTCGACTGAGGAGCAGGATATTCCAACTGAATACCACTGTGCAAAACAAAAGTGAACGTCCTTGCAATAACAGCTTTTTGAAAAGTGTTCCAACAACATCAGAATAAGTTTGTTTAGCTTGCATTGATCCGAATCAACGCAGTCCCATCAATTGATCACACCAATAAAGAACGAAAATAATGATGTACGTATATGCCATCCGTATTCGCCACTGGGTCCCGTCAGAATGATGCGTTCGAGGGCTTAAATCGAAGCCGACTCGACGAACTATAACCCTATGAAAGTTTCAAATTGTTTCTGTACTCAAACTGTGTCAATATTTGGATCGGAGTGCGACTCTGGACTGCAGTCCAGAGCGGCTGTGCTTACAGTGTGCTGTCCCGTAATGAGTACTACACTGTTTCCTTAAACTCGTAGGTTGCGGAACTCTACTGTTTATGAAAGGTGAATCCGTTATCTAGACAACACAAGTGATTTCATCCTGTTTCGTTATCGTTTGTTATTTAACCTGTAATTTAATAGATGTGGACGTATAACAGTCCCAACAGAATCAGAATTGACACACTAGCGTTAAACAGTGTATATCTCCTGACGTACAGACACGATTGAAGATCCGTCTATTGCGTTGAAAATCTTAATCAAAAGCCTAGATTTCACTCAACTGTAGCATCTCTAAAAGCTGATCCCAACTAGGATTAAAATGCATTGCGAAACGGACTTCCGATTCTGAAACAGGATTTCCAGCCGTGAACGCTTAAAATGAAATGGCTATAACTAGTGATCCTAAAACCCAATTGGCGTGAAACCAATTTCGCTGGATAGATAACTGAACATACTACTTATTCCCTGTTCATCGTTTCACTACACTGTAACCGTATGATTTATGTTAAATTATGCAAGTGGTAGATTATTGATTCACGATACCCTAATCATGCCTATATACTGTTTACGCATCATATCATACACATGTCATTGCATTAATAAACTAGTGATAACGTGCATTTCCCAGTGTTAGGTATTAGTGATGATTGTGGCAAGTACGTTAGTGTTCGTGTATCAGTGAATAAGTGAAAGTGACACGTACTTGTACACAATCAGTGAACCTTATTATTCTACTACATTGTCGACGTCTGTGGAACGCGTGTACGTGTGACTATAAGTGGTATGTGACACCTATGGAAGCTCTTGCATGGGTGTCACAGATAAGACATCAGACTATGCAATTTATCTTAGGTATTAGTCGGGACGTGCTTGATGGAGGTCCTGCCTCCAATTCTCGCGTAGACTTGTCACAGACCGACTGGTATTTAGGGTTATGGTTAGCGTTTGATGTAGACCACGGGGTGTGGGGTAGTTTGAGTGTGAGTTCAACAGAATCTCGGGAGTCTCATGCCGGCTTATATATATGGAGATATATGGAGATTTACAGGGTACATGATTATTACCGTGAGTTACATGTTGGGCCCGTGGTCCCTTGCCCTTGGGTTCTATCCTTGGGTGGAGGACACTCGCGAGTGGTTGACTCTCACACTTGGACAGACGATAGGTTTTTTGAACTGTACAGTGAGACTTAGAGACTGATAGGGATGATAGCATCGATATACATACTTACTGTGTTGACATACGTGGCATATCATTCTACTGCTCTTACTGTTCCGCTGCATTGATTACTGCATGTTCATACATATACCGTCTTTGATTTACTGTTATATATATCTATTACCACTGTTAGAATTGTCACATGAATTTATATATTATATTGCTTTTGTGTCGCTCTGACGACCTGAGTATGCATGCTCAGTAAGACGAGAAGATTTAGCCTGGACCAGGACTAGACGTACATCACGGACATCTTGATTAGCTATCCAGGGTTATACCTTTTGTTTCCCATCTGGTCAGTTCTTTATACTGTTTTGTTCCAGTTACTGCATTTCTTATTACCTGCGTATTATTTACTGATTACCATGTAAAGCTAGAAGCCGAAGTGTGACTACGGCAGGATGTTTCCTTGACCGTAGGTGCATGGCTGGCCTTGTCAACCCCTCGTATTCCATATTTTGGGAAGCGGTGCGTTACATGGTTTAGTTGGTATCAGAGCCAGGTTTTGCTTCGATTGGGATTGCAGTTTTCCGTGTATAACTTGGCAATCTAAGACATCTCTTGGTCTAGGTTGTAAACTTGTTATTCTTGATCCACATTCACGTTGTGTGTTCCGCTATCCATTCGGTAGGGTTTCAGGTGACTTGGCAAAGTTTCGTGGTTGTAATTGTGAACTACATCATGATTACACTACCATACTCTGTTTAAGTGACTTGGAGTCATACAGTTGATTTTTCTGCTTGTAATAAATTTCATCACATCTGATATTCTTGAATCTTTGTCCAATCCTTATTATATTTGATTCTTATAGCTTGTGCCTTATATCATCTTCAAAATTATTGTTTCAGGATCATGTCTTCCAACGACTCTTCCTCTATCTCCACTACCCAGAATCAGACCGTTGAGATCCTGAGTGTACTGCAAGGTTTGAAGGAAGCCCAGGAGCGAACAAACGACTTGTTAGCTGAAGGACTGAGAAGGCAGGTAAATCAGGCAACAGCGGGAGTCTCCAATCATAAAGGGATCCCTGTTAGACGAGGAAAAGAGAAGAAGATGAAGCGCCAATTTTTTTCCCCGCGACAGAAGCAGCAGAAGACCCCAAGTTGTGGGTACTGTAAAAGGCCAGGACATCTTCAGAGGGATTGTCGCCGCGCCCAAGGAAAATGTCTGATTTGCGGATCCAGCGAACATCTTATCAACGGTTGCCGAAAAAGGAAGGAGCTACAAGGAGGAGACTCATCCACACTCTCCACTTCTGCCAAGTGATGATTATTGTGTAGTTCAAACATCGAGGATAAGGCGGACCCAACGCAGGATTCAACTCACGCGACGAGAATGCAACGTTCTAGTAGTCAAAGAAGAATTTTCATGTTTTCTACTTTCAGTAATAATGTTGTCATCCTCTTATGAATATTCCTTTCCGTTTGAAATCTTGTATCCGTTGAACTTTTAGTTGAATGCAATAAAATTTGAATCGTAATATATGTATCATTCTCTTGTCCTTTCCCTTGTTCATACTATTCATTAGCACAACATTTTAATCTTGATTTTTTCAATTTCTGCCACCGCATATCTTTCTATACTTCGTACACTTAGCTATATTCTTGATGTATTCCACTGTCCAATCATGACTCTTTCCTTTCAGACCATGGCCCACCCTGGAGCAGCGCCGCATCTAGATGAGGATTCACAGTCATGCGTCTCCTTAGACCGCACGCTGATGAGTTCTGACGATGAGATCAACGGTCCCGAGGTCAATTTCGGAAACAACGATTCAGAGGACGAAGGAGCAGCCGCCCCAGAGTTTGACTTGATAGGCGATTCCGACGAAGAGGAAGGAGACCCTGAAGAAAACCCAATAGAAGAAGATCCCGAGGAAGACCCGATGGAAGAAAATCCAGTGGAGGAAAATCCCGTGGAAGAAAATCCAGGAGAAGAGAATCACATGGAATCGGACCTCGATGAAGAAGCCCCATCAGAGGAAGAAGGACCAGAAGATCAAGACCCTGCCGTGGTAGAACTCCCAATGGCGGTCCCCGCGAGGCGCTATGGAAATGGACACCCCTCCCTGAGAGCGTGAGCCTACCGCAACCTGCTGAATCTCCACAACCGCGACTGACGGGATTTCTTTTAGATGGTGTCTTCTCTGGCCAAATAAATTTGTGTATAGTTTAGGGCCACCTTTCATCCTTGAGAATGCTTTGTTTAAAATCTCCTAGAATAAAATAAATTGTTGAGTTCGCAAATCTTTCAATCTTCTTAGTTCACTATGTCTTCTATACAATTATTTTTCTCTACTGAGGTCTGTCCACCCCTACTCCTTACATTGTCTTAACCCTCACTTAGATTAACCAGTACCACACCCGATCTTCTAGAGACCCACTCTTCATCCTTCGTCTGTGCCCCGTTAGAGATCCTTCTGGGAGGAGGAAATTTTTTGTGAAATTTCCGAGTTCGCTAACCATTCAAAATTTTGATTTATATGATGTACCGACCGCTGTCCTCCCCATACTTTTTCCCCTTGTAGTCCTTGCTGCTCACCCTTACCCCAATCTCTTTGACCGCTAGCCTAAAGCCGCCACACTCCGACCTTCTGAGTGAGCCACACTTCCTTGTAAACATTACCCTAGCTAGCCCTATACCTCTTTGTGTCTTTCCTATTACCCTAAATATATATAGGGACTTTTTATTCAAAAAAATCTGGTTTTCATTATTTTATACTTATCGAAGAGTGTGTTTTATCGACTATTCCCGTTTTACGCCTTTCAAGTACTCCATTACTAGCTTTCCCATTATTTTCAGTAGCGCAACCTCATATTGCGTATATTTTCGTTACGTGTTTCTTATTTTCATTATGTGGGTTTTCTAAGTTACTTTAAAACTATTCGATCGGTAAATTATCCTAAAATGTTTTAACCTACCGACTAATCTTTCACTACCTTATTGTTGTCCTTTTATTTTTCGGGTATTGTGCCTATGTTTACTATTATAAATGACTGTGCCTTATACTTATTTCTATCGTGCTACCTTAGATATACTTATACGTGCACATAGTTGAATTTCGATTTTATCGAGTACGCCTCGAAAAATATTGTTCGTTATTGTTGTTATTACTATTCTCGTATACATGTAGTTGCCCCTATAGTTATTCCTGCCTTATACCTATTTAGACCTATCTTTTGTATGTTGATCTTACATATTTATACATTCAAATTTCTTCGTCCACGTATTTCTACTAAATCTTAATGTGTTAGTGTGCAATATAATAGCTTTCGCCTATGCTTGTATAACTTATCGTTTATTTTAAATTTCGAGGACGAAATTTTTGTAAGGGTGGTATGATATAATACCCAGCCCCTTTTATACCAATAATTGTACTTCTTTATACCTATAAAATTTATTTATAAGTATTTATTTATTTTCAAAATCCGATTAAACCCTACTCTACCCCATTCTCTCCAAAATCTTCCTTTAAGCCCGGCCCTCTTTCTCAATTCCTTACAATTCTTTTAGCATAATCCTCGGCCCATTCCTTTTCACTAATAAATTAATTAACTCTTCCCCTTAACCCTAGCCCATTTCTTTTAAAATAAACTCATTTCCTTTTTTCCCCAAAGGCCAAGCCCACTCCTTCACTTTTCTCCAATTTTTCCCAGCCGGCCTTCGTTTCTTTTTTTCCCTTTTATAAAATTTTTCCCTGCGGCCCAACTCTTTAGCCCACGCAAAGAAATGGAAATTCATTTTTATTTAATCTCGGCCCGCTTCACCTCACCCGCCCGCTCACCTACCTGACCAGGCCCACTACCCCTTTCTTCCCCAACGGCTCATTTGCTCATTTCCCGCGCGCGTTTCCTTCGCGACCACGTCGCCCGCGCTTCTCGCCTCCGCCGACGCCCACGCTCGTGCGCATTACTCCTACGACGCGCGCCTCTCTCCCCCCCTCTCTCTCTCTCTCTCCACTCGGTTCACACTTTCACCTCTCTCCCTCTCTCTCCCATTCTTTCTCTCTCTCTCGTGAACCCACGCCCACGGCCGAGCGTCGCGCTCGCCGCCGTTCCCCCTCACGTCGCTCACCTCCATTTCCCTCTATCTTATCTCTCTCATCCTCTAAAAGTCCCCACTCTCAAGCTCTCTCTCTTCCTTCCACAATAAAAAAAACCCAACCCCACAGCAACCACCCATCACCAACCCTCTACTCCACCCCCTCGCCACCATTAAGACCTCCGACGAGCTACCATCAACCTCGCCTCCACCTCGTTGTCTCCTTCTCGTCTTCGCCGTCTTCACCCACTGAGCTACAAACACCTCAGCAACCACCGTGAACTCGCTCTCTCCTGCCAAGCACCGCACCCGAGCTCCACCCTCTGCACCCTCTCGCCGGCGAGCATCACAGCGGCACCACTTACACTAACACCCCATCACTATGGACCCGAGTACTAACCCAAAGTGACCCACTCCTCCATCAACGACGACCTCTCTCTCTTCATCTCCTCACCGCCGTTCCAACCACCGCCGGCGCCCCCTCTTCTCACCCAACTCGAGCCACAACCGCTGCCGACCCATCACCGGCCACCCAAGCCCACTGCAGCCCCGCCATCAAGAGATTCGACCACCGCAGACACCCGACGACGCCGACGAGCCCCACTGCCCGAGAACAAACCTGAGCTCACCCGGAGCCGCTGCCGTCGCCGTGCCAGTTCGTCGCGCTCCCGTACTGTACTTCGCTGCCGTGCGTCTCCAGGCAAGTTTTATACTTGCTACATGCTAATTGATATTAGTTACGAACTATAATTTTATAAATCCCATACTAAATATCCTCGATGAATTATACGATACAACCGTTCGATGTATGACCCTAATGGAAATACTCACCTAATTTGACGGAACTCATTGGTATAGTTTGGCCAGTATAGATGTGAACCTAGTGTGTGAATTTCATTTGAAGATATGACCGTTAACGACTAAAACGAATACCCCCAAGTTTACCTGTAAAACTGGAACTTTCTTGTACCTGAAAACCGTTAAATTCACCATAAATTATACGCATACTGGAATGATCGTTCGAGGGCTTAAATCAAAGCCGACTCGACGAACTATAACCCTATGCAAGTTTCAAATTGTTTCTGTACTCAAACTGTGTCAATATTTGGATCGGAGTGCGACTCTGGACTGCAGTCCAGAGCGGCTGTGTTTACTGTGTGCTGTCCCGTAATGAGTACTACACTGTTTCCTTAAACTCGTAGGTTACGGAACTCCACTTTTTATTAAAGTTGAATCCGTTATCTAGACAACACAAGTGGTTTCATCCTGTTTCGTTATCGTTTGTTATTTAACCTGTAATTTAATAGATGTGGACGTATAACAGTCCCAACAGAATCAGAATTGACACACTAGCGTTAAACAGTGTATATCTCCTGACGTACAGACACGATTGAAGATCCGTCTATTGCGTTGAAAACCTTACTAAAAACCATAGATTTCACTCAACTGTAGCGTCGCTATAAGCTGATCCCAACTGGGATTAAAATGCGTTGCGAAACGGACTTCCGATTCTGAAACAGGATTTCCAGCCGTGAACGCTTAAAATGAAATGGCTATACCTAGTGATCCTGAAACCCAATTGGCGTGAAACCAAATTCGCTGGATAGATAACTGAACATACTACTTATTCCCCATTCATCGTTTCACTACACTGTAACCGTATGATTTATGTTAAATTATGCAAGTGGTAGATTATTGATTCACGATACCCTAATCATGCCTATATACTGTTTACGCATCATATTATACACAAGTCATTGCATTGATAACCTAGTGATAACGTGCATTTCCCAGTGTTAGGTATTAGTGATGATTGTGGCAAGTATGTTAGTGTTCGTGTATCGGTGAATAAGTGAAAGTGACACGTACTTGTACACAATCAGTGAACTTTATTATTCTACTGCATTGTCGACGTCTGTGGAACGCGTGTACGTGTGACTATAAGTGGTATGGGACACTTATGGAAGCTCTTGCATGGGTGTCACAGATAAGACATCAGACTCTGCTATTTATCTTAGGTATTAGTCGGGACGTGCTTGATGGAGGTCCTGCCTCCAATTCTCGCGTAGACTTGTCACAGACCGACTGGTATTTAGGGTTATGGTTAGCGTTTGATGTAGACCATGGGGTGTGGGGTAGTTTAAGTGTGAGTTCAACAGAATCTCGGGAGTCCCATGCCGGCTTATATATATGGAGATATATGGAGATTTACAGGGTACATGATTATTACCGTGAGTTACATGTTGGGCCCGTGGTCCCTTGCCCTTGGGTTCTATCCTTGGGTGGAGGACACTCGCGAGTGGTTGACTCTCACACTTGGACTGACGATAGGTTTTGTGACCTGTACAGTGAGACTTAGAGACTGATAGGGATGATAGCATCGATATACATACTTACTGTGTTGACATACGTGGCATATCATTCTACTGCTCTTACTGTTCCGCTGCATTGATTACTGCATGTTCATACATATACCGTCTTTGATTTACTGTTATATATATCTATTACCACTGTTAGAATTGTCACATGAATTTATATATTATATTGCTTTTGTGTCGCTCTGACGACCTGAGTATGCATGCTCAGTGTGAGGAGAAGATTTAGCCTGGACCAGGACTAGACGTACATCACGGACATCTTGATTAGCTATCCAGGGTTATACCTTTTGTTTCCCATCTGGTCAGATCTTTATACTGTTTTGTTCCAGTTACTGCATTTCTTATTACCTGCGTATTATTTACTGATTACCATGTAAAGCTAGAAGCCGAAGTGTGACTACGGCAGGATGTTTCCTTGACCGTAGGAGCATGGCTGGCCTTGTCAACCCCTCGTATTCCGTATTTTGGGAAGCGGTGCGTGACATCGTTTAGTTGGTATCAGAGCCAGGTTTTGCTTCGATTGGGATTGCAGTTTTCCGTGTATAACTTGGCAATTTAAGACATCTCTTGGTCTAGGTTGTAAACTTGTTATTCTTGATCCACATTCACGTTGTGTGTTCCGCTATCCATTCGCTAGGGTTTCAGGTGACTTGGCAAAGTTTCGTTGTTGTAATTGTGAACTACATCACGATTACACTACCATACTCTGTTTAAGTGACTTAGAGTCATACAGTTGATTTTTCCGCTTGTAATAAATTTCATCACATCTGATATTCTTGAATCTTTGTCCAACCATTATTATATTTGATTCTTATAGCTTGTGCCTTATATCATCTTCAAAATTATTGTTTCAGGATCATGTCTTCCAAAGACTCTTCCTCTATCTCCACTCCCCAGAATCAGACCGTTGAGATCTTGAGTGTACTGCAAGGTTTGAAGGAAGCCCAGGAGCGAACAAACGACTTGTTAGCTGAAGGACTGAGAAGGCAGGTAAATCAGGCACCAGCGGGAGTCTCCAATCATAAAGGGATCCCTGTTAGACGGGGAAAAGAGAAGAAGATGAAGTGCCAATTTGTTTCCCCGCGACAGAAGCAGCAGAAGACCCCAAGTTGTGGGTACTGTAAAAGGCCAGGACATCTTCAGAGGGATTGTCGCCGCGCCCAAGGGAAATGTCTGATTTGCGGATCCAGCGAACATCTTATCAACGGTTGCCCAAAGAGGAAGGAGCTACAAGGAGAAGACTCATCCACACTCTCCACTTCTGCCAAGTGATGATTATTGTGTAGTTCAAACATCGAGGATAAGGCGGACCCAACGCAGGATTCAACTCACGCGACGAGAATGCAACGTTCTAGTAGTCAAAGAAGAATTTTCATGTTTTCTACTTTCAGTAATAATGTTGTCATCCTCTTATGAATATTCCTTTCCGTTTGAAATCTTGTATCCGTTGAAATTTTAGTTGAATGCAATAAAATTTGAATCGTAATATATGTATCATTCTCTTGTCCTTTCCCTTGTTCATACTATTCATTAGCACAGCATTTTAATCTTGATTTTTTCAATTTCTGCCACCGCATATCTTTCTATACTTCGTACACTTAGCTATATTCTTGATGTATTCCACTGTCCAATCATGACTCTTTCCTTTCAGACCATGGCCCACCCTGGAGCAGCGCCGCATCTAGATGAGGATGCACAGTCATGCGTTTCCTTAGACCGCACGCTGATGAGTTCTGACAATGAGATCAACGGTCCCCAGGTCAATTTCGGAAACAACGATTCAGAGGACGAAGGAGCAGCCGCCTCAGAGTTTGACTTGATAGGCGATTCCGACGAAGAGGAAGGAGACCCTGAAGAAAACCCAATAGAAGAAGATCCCGAGGAAGACCCGATGGAAGAAAATCCAGTGGAGGAAAATCCCGTGGAAGAAAATCCAGGAGAAGAGAATCACATGGAATCAGACCTCGATGAAGAAGCCCCATCCGAGGAAGAAGGACCAGAAGATCAAGACCCTGCTGTGGAAGAACTCCCAATGGCGGTCCCCGCGAGGCGCTATGGAAATGGACACCCCTACCTGAGCGCGCGAGCCTACCGCAACCTGTTGAATCACCACAACCGCGACTGACGGGATTTCTTTTAGATGTTGTCTTCTCTGGCCAAATAAATTTGTGTATAGTTTAGGGACACCTTTCGTCCTTGAGAATGCTTTGTTTAAAATCTCCTAGAATAAAATAAATTGTTGAGTTCGCAAACCTTTCGATCTTCTTAGTTCACTATGTCTTCTATACAATTATTTTTCTCTACTGAGGTCTGTCCACCCCTACTCCTTACATTGTCTTAACCCTCACTCGGATTAACCAGTACCACACCCGATCTTCTAGAGACCCACTCTTCATCCTTCGTCTGTGCCCCGTTTAAGATCCTTCTGGGAGGAGGAAATTTTTTGTGAAATTTCCGAGTTCGCTAACCATTCAAAATTTTGATTCATATGATGTACCGACCGCTGTCCTCCCCATACTTTTTCTCCTTGTAGTCCTTGCTGCTCACCCTTACCCCAATCTCTTTGACCGCTAGCCTAAAGCCGCCACACTCCGACCTTCTGAGTGAGCCACACTTCCTTGTAAACATTACCCTAGCTAGCCCTATACCTCTTTGTGTCTTTCCTATTACCCTAAATATATATAGGGACTTTTTATTCAAAAAAATCTGGTTTTCATTATTTTATACTTATCGAAGAGTGTGTTTTATCGACTATTCCCGTTTTACGCCTTTCAAGTACTCCACTACTAGCTTTCCCATTATTTTCAGTAGCGCAACCTCATATTGCGTATATTTTCGTTACGTGTTTCTTATTTTCATTATGTGGGTTTTCTAAGTTACTTTAAAACTATTCGATCGGTAAATTATCCTAAAATGTTTTAACCTACCGACTAATCTTTCACTACCTTATTGTCGTCCTTTTATTTTTCGGGTATTGGGCCTATGTTTACTATTATAAATGACCGTGCTTTATACTTATTTCTATCGTGCTACCTTTGATATACTTATACGTGCACATAGTTGAATTTCGATTTTATCGAGTACGCCTCGAATAATATTGTTCGTTATTGTTGTTATTACTATTCTCGTATACATGTAGTTGCCCCTATAGTTATTCCTGCCTTATACCTATTTAGACCTATCTTTTGTATGTTGATCTTACATATTTATACTTTCAAATTTCTTCGTCCACGTATTTCTAGTAAATCTTAATGTGTTAGTGTGCAATATAATAGATTTCGCCTATGTTTGTATAACTTATCGTTTATTTTAAATTTCGAGGACGAAATTTTTGTAAGGGTGGTATGATGTAATACTCAGCCCCTTTTATACCAATAATTGTACTTCTTTATACCTATAAAATTTATTTATAAGTATTTATTTATTTTCAAAATCCGATTAAACCCTACTCTACCCCATTCTCTCCAAAATCTTCCTTTAAGCCCGGCCCTCTTTCTCAATTCCTTACAATTCTTTTAGCATAATCCTCGGCCCATTCCTTTTCACTAATAAATTAATTAACTCTTCTCCTTAACCCCAGCCCATTTCTTTTAAAATAAACCCATTTCCTTTTTTCCCCAAAGGCCAAGCCCACTCCTTTACTTTTCTCCAATTTTTCCCAGCCGGCCTTCGTTTCTTTTTTTTCCCTTTTATAAAATTTTTCCCTGCGGCCCAACTCTTCAGCCCACGCAAAGAAATGGAAATTCATTTTTATTTAATCTCGGCCCGCTTCACCTCACCCGCCCGCTCACCTACCTGACCCGGCCCACTACCCCTTTCTTCCCCAACGGCTCATTTCCACATTTCCCGCGCGCGTTTCCTTCGCGACCACGTCGCCCGCGCTTCTCGTCTCCGCCGACGCCCACGCTCGCGCGTGTTACTCCCACGACTCGCGCCCCTCTCTCTCTCTTTCCACTCGGTTCACACTTTCACCTCTCTCCCTCTCTCTCCCATTCTTTCTTTCTCTCTCGTGAACCCATGCCCACGGCCGAGCGTCGCGCTCGCCGTCGTTCCCCCTCACGTCGCTCACCTCCATTTCCCTCTATCTTATCTCTCTCATCCTCTAAAAGTCCCCACTCTCAAGCTCTCTCTCTTCCATCCACAAAAAAAAAAAACCCAACCCCACAGCAACCACCCATCACTAACCCTCTACTCCACCCCCTTCGCCACCATTAAGACCTCCGACGAGCCACCATCAACCTCGCCTCCACCTCGTTGTCTCCTTCTTGTCTTCGCCGTCATCACCCACCGAGCTACAAACACCTCAGCAACCACCGTGAACTCGCTCTCTCCTTCCAAGCATCGCACCCGAGCTCCACCCCCTGCACCCTCTCGCCGGCGAGCATCACAGCGGCACCACTTACACCAACACCCCCATCACTATGGACCCGAGTACCAACCCAAAGTGACCCACTCCTCCATCAACGACGACCTCTCTCTCTTCATGTCCTCACCGCCGTTCCAACCTCCACCGGCGCCCTCTCTTCTCACCCAACTCGAGCCACAACCGCTGCCGACCCATCACCGGCCACCCAAGCCCACTGCAGCCCCGCCATCAAGAGATTCGACCACCGCAGACACCCGACGACGCCGACGAGCCCCACTGCCCAAGAACAAACCTGAGCTAACCCGGAGCTGCTGCCGTCGCCGTGCCAGTTCGTCGCGCGCCCGTACTGTACTTCGCTGCCGTGCGTCTCCAGGCAAGTTTTATACTTGCTACATGCTAATTGATATTAGTTACGAACTATAATTTTATAAATCCCATACTAAATATCCTCGATGAATTATACGATACAACCGTTCGATGTATGACCCCAATGGAAATACTCACCTAATTTGACGGAACTCATTGGTATAGTTTGGCCTGTATAGATGTGAACCTAGTGTGTGAATTTCATTTGAAGATATGACCGTTAACGACTAAAACGAATACCCCCAAGTTTACCTGTAAAACTGGAACTTTCTTGTACCTGAAAACCGTTAAATTCACCATAAATTATACGCATACTGGAATGATCGTTCGAGGGCTTAAATCAAAGCCGACTCGACGAACTATAACCCTATGCAAGTTTCAAATTGTTTCTGTACTCAAACTGTGTCAATATTTGGATCGGAGTGCGACTCTGGACTGCAGTCCAGAGCGGCTGTGTTTTCTGTGTGCTGTCCCGTAATGAGTACTACACTGTTTCCTTAAACTCGTAGGTTGCGGAACTCCGCTGTTTATTAAAGGTGAACCCGTTATCTAGACAACACAAGTAGTTTCATCCTGTTTCGTTATCGTTTGTTATTTAACCTGTAATTTAATAGATGTGGACGTATAACAGTCCCAACAGAATCAGAATTGACACACTAGCGTTAAACAGTGTATATCTCCTGACGTACAGATACGATTGAAGATCCGTCTATTGCGTTGAAAACCTTACTGAAAACCCTAGATTTCACTCAACTGTAGCATCGCTAAAATCTGATCTCAACTGGGATTAAAATGCGTTGCGAAACGGACTTCCGATTCTGAAACAGGATTTCCAACCGTGAACGCTTAAAATGAAATGGCTATAACTAGTGATCCTTAAACCCAATTGGCGTGAAACCAAATTCGATGGATAGATAACTGAACATACTACTTATTCCCTGTTCATCGTTTCACTACACTGTAACCGTATGATTTATGTTAAATTATGCAAGTGGTAGATTATTGATTCACGATACCCTAATCATGCCTATATACTGTTTACGCATCATATCATACACATGTCATTGCATTGATAACCTAGTGATAACGTGCATTTCCCAGTGTTAGGTATTAGTGATGATTGTGGTATGTACGTTAGTGTTCGTGTATCAGTGAATAAGTGAAAGTGACACGTACTTGTACACAATCAGTAAACCTTATTATTCTACTGCATTGTCGACGTCTGTGGAACGCGTGTACGTGTGACTATAAGTGGTATGGGACACTTATGGAAGCTCTTGCATGGGTGTCACAGATAAGACATCAGACTCTGCTATTTATCTTAGGTATTAGTCGGGACATGCTTGATGGAGGTCCTGCCTCCAATTCTCGCGTAGACTTATCACAGACCGACTGGTATTTAGGGTTATGGTTAGTGTTTGATGTAGACCATGGGGTGTGGGGTAGTTTGAGTGTGAGTTCCACAGAATCTCGGGAGTCCCATGCCGGCTTATATATATGGAGATATATGGATATTTACAGGGTACATGATTATTACCGTGAGTTACATGTTGGGCCCGTGGTCCCTTGCCCTTGGGTTCTATCCTTGGGTGGAGGACACTTGCGAGTGGTTGACTCTCACACTTGGACTGACGATAGGTTTTGTGACCTGTACAGTAAGACTTAGAGACTGATAGGGATGATAGCATCGATATACATACTTACTGTGTTGACATACGTGCCATATCATTCTACTGCTCTTACTGTTCCGCTGCATTGATTACTGCATGTTCATACATATACCGTCTTTGATTTACTATTATATATATCTATTACCACTGTTAGAATTGTCACATGAATTTATATATTATATTGCTTTTGTGTCGCTCTGACGACCTGAGTATGCATGCTCAGTGTGAGGAGAAGATTTAGCCTGGATCAGGACTAGACGTACATCACGGACATCTTGATTAGCTATCCAGGGTTATACCTTTTGTTTCCCATCAGGTCAGTTCTTTATACTGTTTTGTTCCAGTTACTGCATTTTTCATTACCTGCGTATTATTTACTGATTACCTTGTAAAGCTAGAAGCCGAAGTGTGACTACGACAGGATGTTTCCTTGACCGTAGGAGCATGGCTGGCCTTGTCAACCCCTCGTATTCCGTATTTTGGGAAGAGGGCCGTGACAAAGCTAGACTAGGTTAATAGCGTGTCTCTGATACCACTGTAAGTGCACGGCGGCGCCCCGGCCGTCAATCCGACGCCGGAATGCGGAAACGAAACTTTTTACGTACTTGTAAAACCGGCACCACCGCGCACAAAAATCCCGGATCGGGCCATTAATCTAGTCCTAGCTAACAAGAGAAGGGGTAGAGAGATTTACCGAGCGATCCGTGTCCTTCGGTCTTCTCGTCGTCGTCCCGATCTCCCCGCGGAATCTCCGGTCTTCACCTCCTCGCCGGAAGGGCACCACGTCGCCGGCTTCTTTTACGGGCTCCCACCTCTGGACCGAGGCAACTCGGGCACGAAGTTGGAGAGCCGACGTGCCCAAGGATTGCTGTAGGTTGACTGTAGAACTCATGTCTCATTTGGGGTAGTGGAAGTTGCCTTTGGTGGAGGAATGAGATGATCTATACTTTGGAGATGAGCTAAGGAGTTTTTTACAAGCCAAAAGAGATGAAAAACCCTACTCCAAATATTTGGGACAGCCCCTCCCCTTCTTGGCCGGCCATGGCTCATGAGGAAATCAAAAAAGAGAGAGAGAAAAGAAATGAGGGAGCCCCACAATAATGTAAGAGTGAGAAAAGGTTATCATGATCAACCATGATCACAAACCAAGTTCAACACTCCAAATCAACCATTATGAACCCAAAGTCAAGCAATGATGAAGTCATGAAAGTCAAGGTCAAACAAGAGCTATCATGAAGCAACAATATGCAAAGACAACCCTCCAAAATGCTTATTTGCACAAATGCAAATAAGCCCTCCTCCACCAATCTTCAGCCAATGAAAGATACAAAGAAATATGGCCGAAACGGAAAACAAACCGGCAACTCCAAAAACTGATCCCGTAATAAATTACAGGAAAACCCCGCTACTGTATATACATACCCGCATTTGTATTCCGACCGAAATACAAATCCAATGAGACAAAATCTACACTGTAAAATACTAGGATCCGGCTTAAACCAAAGCCCTCTAGTATTTACCGTCTGATCCTGATCCGTGCAATACCGCACGTATCTGATCGAACCCTTCTATATCTCCATACGGCCTCTACAGCGTTTCGCTCGAAACTTGAGAAAAGGGTCTGTGGGGGACTCTAAAGACTCGTCAATACTTTGGTTGTGGATTTAACCACTAGCACGTCAGAGGTATTAGCCTATACGTAACGGGCTACCAGGTATTGACCAAAAGGGACGTCGATGAGCGAACTCATCCTGACACCCTACTGAGCCTGTCAGTGACAATATCCGTACAGTCCGGTCCGTTCGTCTATGAGCATCGCATGGCGAGCCTAGGGGGTTGGTAAAAGTCAGACCCCCAAAAGCGGTACAAGTCGTGTCGGAGTGTAGCCCAGAACACCCTGAGATACTACTGGAATACCTACCAGTAAATCTCCTGCCTCGGCTGAGGGCTTTGTGTAATGGCTCTCCTAGACACAGCGCGACCTCACCCCCTAAAACCTGTTTGCACGTCTCCTTTGAGCGTGGTAGGGTAGTAATCAAAGTACAGTGGGAACTCACACGAGACAAATGACGATCCTCAGGTCGATGAACTAACCTGTACACATGTCACCAGGGAACTGCTATCTGACGTCAGGTATAAGACCAACTAGCATGTTCCCGGCGAGTCCTGTCCGGTGTACTCATAACCCAATGAGCACATGTATACATCTTAGGCGAACCAACTGACACCAGTGGCTTGTGAGACCGGCCACCGCCCCTCGTCGGGGTCTCGACTGTATACACTAGTCTACTCTGGAGTATCGACGCCCTGTCTCGAAACTCCCACGACTAGGGACCTTTTAAGGATGTGCTTATAGACTACCAGCTCCCACGTATATGATTGCCCTCATACTGCTGGCAGTCAAGAAAGAATCCTATGGGCTCTATCAACGTGCAATAGTGACCTGTAAGGTCACCTAAAGCAGTACACGATGATAAAGATAAACCAGATAGCATACTATCATCTTGAGTAAGACTGTCCTACCGGGATAAGTCCTCCCTCAATCATTGCAATCACGTGCCTGTGATCCAATAATTGACTCTGAGGGCACTATCTCCAACAATTTGAGGTTCAGTCAAAAAGCGGGGTCCTTCCTTTGGAAGACTTAGCTAATTTGGGCTAAGATTGGCTCGAATATAGTGTTAAAAACTACAGTACACTCGTCTATCACGTGTTCCCACGTGACGCGCTTAAAATAGTGTTAAACATTAAGGATGAAGCACACAAAATAGTGTTAAACACTAAAAAAAGAAGCGCTCACGTGGGGTCACGTGAGGCGCTTGAGTGTTGGGCCAAACTTCCTTTATTTTATTCTCAGAATATGCAAGTAAGTGTTAATTACTTAATCTTTATGACCATCACGTATGGACACGTGATGGTGCCCATGCATTGGGTATTAATCTCTCAGTTTTACCCCATTTTCTCTTTTTTAAAGAGGTGTTTGCCACGGGTCACGTGGGGACACGTGAGGCACCCAAAATCGATTCTGCCCTTTTATTTTGAGAAGTCTGTTCAAGGGTCACGTGGGAGCACGTGACCTAATCTTATTCGTTCTCTTTTGGTCATTGTGGGGAGGGTCACTCTAACCATGTGATCATGTTGGGTACTTGATCCTTTTACGTGCATGGAGAGATAAATCCCTTGTATAAGAATTAGATTCTCTTATAGGGTTAAACCCTAATTTTATTTAGAGAAATTAAATTCATATGTGTTTAAAAGAATTAAATTCTTTAAACCCAATTCTCCTTCTAAGATTTAAATTTGCATGGCAGAATCTCCTTGATGAGAATTAAATTCTCAACTTATGGGGAGATCTGCTTCTGCAGATCTATTACCATGAAGAAGAACTAAGTTCTTGTATTAAGGGTTAAACCCTATATTTGTTGGAGGAATTAAATTTCTATATGCTTTGTGGGAGAATCGAATTCTCTGAACTTAGGTCCTCCCTCAGGTTTTAGATCTGTATGACAGAATCTCCCTGATGAGAATTAAATTCTCAACTTATGGGGAGATCTGCATATGCAGATCTTTAACCAGAGGAAGAACTAAGTTCTTATTTAGAAGGGTTAAACTCTTAATTTGAGAATTAAATTCTCTTTTGTTTTGTTGGAGCTTATAGAATGATCTTTTTCCCTCTCTTACCCAGGGTTTCTTTCTTTTCTGAAGAGATCTTCTTTTCTCTCTGGAGAATTAGATTCTCTTCTCTTTTTTCTCTTCTGTATTCTCTCTCTGTTGTTGTCTTTTTTCTCTTCTCTTTTTGGCTCCTATTTATAGGAGAAAGAAAAAAATTAGTTTGTTCAGCCAATCTCTCATTGAGAGATTTTGATTGATTTTTTATAACCAACATGATCATTTTAGATCATTTGGTGAATTTTATTCACCATAAAATATTTTATTTGTTGTTCCCGGCAAATTTTAGGAAAATATTTCCTTGTGCAGAATCTTTCTATAAATTAGTGATTTTTTAATCACCATTGGATTTTTAATCCAACGGTGCTCCACTTTACAGAGTGCAATCTTTTTTTTTGGAAAGATCTAGGGAAATATTTTTCCAATTAAGGTTTTTTGATTCCCCTTAATTAGAATTTAATTCTATTGTTCAGAGGGTTTGAGAGCTCATCACGTATTGGCACGTGACCTTATTGATTAAGCATTTGATTAGAATTTAATTCTATTAGTTCGGAGGGTTCAGGATATTGGATATAGTGCCCTCAAAGTCAATTATTGGATCGCAGGTACGTGATTGCAATGATTGAGGGAGGACCTATACCGATATGAAAGTCTTGCTCGAGATGATAGTATGCTATCTGGTTTGTCTTTATCATCATGATAGAGCCCATAGGATTTTTGCTTGACTGCCAGCAGTATGATGGCGATCATATATATAGGAGCTGGGGTCCATAAGCACATCCATAAAGTGTCCCTAGTCGTTGGAGTTTCGAGACTGTGCATCGATACTCCAGTATAGACTAGTGTATACAGTCGAGACCCCGACGAGGGGCGGTGGCCGGTCTCACAAGCCATTGGTGTCAGTTGGTTCACCTAAGATGTATACAGGTGATCATTAAGTTATGAGTACATTGGACTGGACTCGCCGGGAACATGCTAAGTTGGTATTATACATATCGTCAGATGGCAGTTCCCAGATGACATGTGTACAGGTTAGTTCATCGACCTGAGGTCGTCATTTGTCTCGTGTGAGTTCCCACTGTGCTTTGATTTCTACCTTACCACGGCTCAAAGGAGTCGTGCAAACAGGTATTTTTTGGGTACAGTCCCGAGCCAAATGGAGGTAGTGAGCAGATTGTCGGGGATTCGTCTCTCCCGGTATTGGGGGTGAGATCGCGCTGTGTTTAGGAGAGCCATTACACGAAATCCCTGGCCAGGGTAATCGAGATTTACTAGTAGGTATTCCAGTAATATCTCAGGGTGTTCTGGGCTTCTCTCTTTGACACGACTTATACAGCTATTGAGGGTCTGACGTTTACCAGCCCCTAGGCCCTATATGCGATACTCATAGACGAATGGATCAGACTGTACGGATATTGTCACCGTCAGGCTCAGTAGGGTTTCTGGATGAGTTCGCTCGTCAGCTTCCCTTCCAATCAATACATAGGCAACCGTTACGTACAGCTAGTACCTCTGACGTGCTAGTGGTTATACCCAGTGCCAGTGTGTTGATGAGTCATTAGAGTTCCCCACAGAAAGTTTCCCAAGTTCGGGCGAAACGTTGTAGAGGCCGTATGATTTTATGGCAGGGTTCGGAAAATGCACGTGCGTTTACGCACGTGTCATATTTCGGGCAGATAATACTGGTAGGCTTTGGTTTAAGCCGGATCCAAGTATTATACTGTGTAGATATAATATCTTTGTCTCAGTTGCATTTGTATTCGGTCGTAATACAAATGCGGGTATGTTTATACTGTTACGGGGTTATCCTGAAATTCGTTTCAGGATCACTTTTGGAAGTTGTCAGTTTCCAGTTTTCTATCGCTTGTATTAAACATTCGGTTTAATACGGATTTATCTTTTCGTCATGAGGGTGAGTCATGAGTGTGTGGAAGCTTCTAGATGGTGGCTAGGATGATGAGGTGTTCTTGTTTCATTGGTTGCATTAATTGTTCATTTAATGATAGCATGACTAGGTTAGATGATTCATTAGTGCATTAATGATATATGCAAGGTGTTATCTTTGACTCATCCTTTTCATTTAGTGCTTAGGGTTACCCTCCCCTCTCCTACACGCACCCCCCACCTTATATGTGGCCGGCCCCTCTTGGTGAAATAAGAATGGTTGCTTGAAAAAAAATTAAGGTTATGGATTCATGGAAAATTAGTATACTCAATTCTCATTTCACCCGATTCCAAAAAGGCAACTTGATTAACCGTTCATCCATAACTTTGGATGTAACGAGACAAAGTGTTCTACTCATTCTCTACATCAATCTTGGTCATCTATTTTAGCAAACTTGATGATCGAGTTGCCTCGGTTCAAAGGCGGGAGCCCGTTTAAAGATCCGTCGACTTGGTGCCACCTGGACGAGAAGACTGGAGATTCAGGAGATCGGAGCAGCCGCAACAAAGCGTGGGATGATGGTTGAAGATCGAGGGACTCGGATCGTTCGGTATAGCATTTCTACCCACTTTGTAGTTTGTTAGTTTAGCTTTAATGGTAGATCCGGGTTATAGTATACGATAGCGCCAGCTAAAAAGTTTTTGTTCCGCATTTGGCGTCTGTTAGACGGCCGGGGCGCTACCGCGTACTTACAGTGGTATCAGAGCCTCACCATTAAGCTTTACTAACTTGTGCTAATGCGTTTAAAATATCGATCGAACGGATTTTCGAAAACTGCAATTTCCATGTTCCAAGTTTCTGTCGATTTTAAAACAGGTCTAAAAATTATTTTGATCACTTCAGAAAATAGAGCAGGCTTTTTGAAGCAAACTGTGCAAATTTGGTCACGTGATCCTACAGTGTTGCCGCGGATCCGCGGTCAAAGCTAGGGTTTGACCGCGCATCCGCTGCCATTTTATAGGAACAGTGATCCAAATTTGCACAGGGTCTTCTACACAGTGAATTGTGGTTTCTGGAAAATTTATTTTGGGCCCAGATTTTATTACTGTACACCAGATGTACGTGGGGCCCACTTCGGGAAGTTTTGTCGATCGAAATTTTAAACTTGTTAGTTTACAGTATTTACATTATATCTCCGACCGGGAATGTCATTTGAGCGGTAAATTGCGTCTAATTTCTATAGCTCTTTTAGACGGATTTGCGAACGTGACATTCGCGTTGCTGTTCTGTGTTGTGTTGTGATGTTACAGATTTGTCGTGGTGGATAGCAGTGTGCAATGGTAGTGCTGTTTGGATTTATTTATACATTTGATATTGCGGGGCGAGCGTCCGACTTGTGGACTACCGTCACTGCCTGTTTGCATAATATTCTTTTGGGGCACGACCGGACTGAGGTCGATGTACCCGTTGTACATATTTTTATTTCTGTACTAGGTTTACCCCGCGACGGAGTGCACGGATAGCCGGGTTCTAGAGGGCAACAGGTCCGTATCTCATGGCTTTGAGAGGCAGAGGGGCCTCACTCTAGAATTGGCAGACTATTCGCCGCACTCGTAGGGGGTACAGGTTGACCCAAGGAAGGGTGCTCAAGTTACCGGATTCCGTGAAGTGCCGGGTGGTCCATTCATTTTGCTGTAGGGGGATGCCTCGCTTCAGGTTTTGGCAGGTAACTTGCCGCACCCGTAGGGGTCTAGGTTTCATTGCACAGGCTATCCACACGACCAGAGGAACGTCGGGTTCAGTAGCGGCTCTGTGAAACCCGGGGATCCCAGATTATCTGTATTGTTTTGTGATGCTTATTACTTTTCTGTGATGTTGCATTTATCATGCCTGGAGCGATTATTATATATTTATATATACTATTAGATGTTGTATATGTTTTGCACCCACGCTAGCCCAGTCCCCGCTCTGTCGTTAGTTAAGTAACCTAACGGGTAATGACGGGACCCAGTGACGAATGTGGATGGCATATACGTACATTTTATTTTCGTTCTTTTCTGGTGTGATTGATTGATGGGACTGCATTGATTCTTATCAATGCAAGGAAAAAACAAACATATATTTGATGTTGTTGGAACCAATTTTAAAAAGTGTTATTACAAAGACGTTTCCTTTTGTTATGCATAGAGGTATTCGGTTATGAATATCCAGCACCTCATTCGACGAGGCAAGGGCCGAGATCCCTTCACTGGGAGTGACCCCTTGGGCAGAAGTTTGCGTCAGGGTAATAACTTCACTATAGTCGATTACAAGTTGCTTTGCATCGTGGTATTCAGTTAGAATATCCTGCACCTCATTCCATGCGGAAATAGCTGAGATCCTTTCACCGGGAGTGACCTCTTTAGCAAAGTTTTTCGCCACTATATTTTTATAAAAAAGCTATCAGGTTCCTTCAACGAGATCAAGTTCATTACGTTAAAGGTTTTTCGCCAAAAACCAGCCGTAATCCTCCGTCATTTCTTATGGATGGTCAGTAGTATTCAAGCTATGTTTGTTGGCCTACGTCAAGGTATAGTGTTTGGTAGCTGCTGGGTATTCATTTGTTGCATAGATAGATGCATTAGTTTAGGACAGACGTACAACCTTGTTGGCCTACGTCAAGGGCATGTACGATGGACCTAAATTAATCAGGACAATGACGGGTAGAACTTGACATGTGGCTTATGATTTGTTGGCCTACGTCAAGGTCATAAGAGCATGGGATAAAAATTATATCGGGAGTTTCAAACATACAGGAAACTTGCAAAACTTGAGCATACCTTCTGGAGTGTGATAACGTGAGTGGATACCGTCACGTTATCATGCAATGAGAGTTGGATCTCGATTCCCACTGATGAGTTAGTTTACTCCTCGGGTGATTCCGACTAATTCTTCTTTCAGGTTTGGAGGATAATTTGAGATAACAGTGGGAGGTTTCCTGATTAGATAAATTGATAACCATTCCGATCTAGGTTAGAGTGCACGCAGAGTGTTTCTTTTCTCTCTCTCTTTGGCAGCGACCTTTGACCGACCCTAGACTATGACTCAGTGACCAAGTTGACCGAACCTTCTTAAAATACTGGCTTTTGCATTGTCTATAGTTGCATAAGTCATTGCCACTCCTTCTTTTACCCTTTGAATTTCTCAGAACACCCCGTATTACTACGGGCATCCACTTCCATTGGATAGATCCATCGTATGGTTATATACGAACTCGGAGGGACTTCTTCGAGGATGGATCCAGGTTCAGGAGAAATAGAATTGGTTTATTCAGTTGTCTTTTATTATCACCTTCTCTCAGGTTGCGAGGGCTCCTTAGTTTAGGAGAGTACACCTATTACGCTTATTGGATAGTCTTATTCCAAACGAAAGGTAGGGAATGAAGAAAACCAATTAGCCTAAGTAGGGTGTACAGAAGGTAATAAATAAAGACAAAATAAAAGGATTAGAAAGAGGGTAAAGTAAATTGCGACTACTACCATTCATGACCAAACCACGTATTTCATTGCCACTCCTACTTCACATTTCATTTCTCCAGAACAACCCGTATCACTACGAGCATCCAATTCCATTGGATAAATCCATCGTATGGTTATATATGAACTCGAAGGACATTTTTTCGAGGATGGATTCTGGTTCAGGAGAAATAGGAATAAGGTTTATTCAGTTGTCTTTTATCACCACCTTCTCTCAAGTTGCGAGTACTCCTAGGTTTAGGAGGGTACACCTATTATGCTTACTGGATATTCTTCTTCCAAACCATAGGCTGGTGCCGAACGGTAGGGAAGGAAGAAAACCATTTTAGCCTAACGATGGTGTACAGAAGGTAACGACTAAAGACAAATAAAGGGAATTGGAGAGATGACAGGGAAATATACGGTTACAGTCATGAATTTGAATAATGGAAAAGGCATTACTTTGAATACCAGGATACCCCTTCGAAACATTTTCATGTTTCAATTACACTGTGCATTGTTAATTGTAAACTGATTTCCCAATTAAACCCTTGCTCCAGGGTATGTATTTACCAGGTATGATTCTCACATCTGTATTGTTTTACAGATGATGAGTGGGAGTGAGTTATTGGGAATTAGGTAATCATCCTCATTATATCGGAATTCGTTGTAATTGGTGATATTTGAGGAAATCGCCTGGGTACAGTTTTCAACCTACGATGCACAGGTTTTGAGTTATTCAACTCAGCGGACTTATACAGAGTATTGTATATTGTCCAGTGTCTATCAGGATAAAGGGGTTGGTCCTCGTACTCTGTTCTGTTTACTTATGACTTCTCTAGCTTTTAGACAAGTGTTTCGTAGAAATACAATGTCTAAGTTTTGAGAAGTTGTGGGTATAGGAATAAAGTAGAGAACCAGGTGTCGCAAGTATCGGGATTCTTCAAAGAAATTGAAGATGTAGATTCTTGTGATTGGTATTCAGTTGATAGTAACGGTTTTGAGAAAATTGTTTCTTTTTCGGGTTACTCATAATTGGATGTATTCTTAAGTTGAGTAATGCTGATTAGCCTCTCTCCATTAAGTTGATATGCACTGGAGACAGATGCATGATTTGAATCTAGTTCCAATTAAATAAGTGCCAGAGTTTCTATATTGTATATAGAATGCTTCATATCTTAACGCTGTTAAGGTAAGGGGAGTTGTCCAGCTTATGCTTAAAACCAGACACTAGATAACTCAAGGCACGTTTCTGTAATGGCAGTTTGTGGGTTGACCCTGACTTTGACGAGGGTTGATTTTCTACCATCTGGAAGATCAATAGTGATATTGTTCTTGACTTGCCACAGTTTTATTAAAATGGATTTTTTTCCAGAAAACAGTAGTGGGAGTATTGTAGAACTGGAAGTGATTCCAGAACCGCAAACGATTACGGAAAATTTAATAGGACCCATATATTCAATCAGGTTTGACATTCCAATAGCCACTCCGCAGATATGGTGGGTTACCTCAGATACCCGAGAGGTACTCAGGTAGCCTCAAGGACGGTGACATGGAAGTTCTTGTTTACCCAGACTTGACACTACTGTTGTTCCAGACTATGAAACTCGGCAGGAGGATAAGTATAGCGTCGTTCTAAACTAGTTTTAGAAGTGTACGCATATATATTATTCTGCCAGAGGGTTGTCGTAGTCAGTGGGAGCAGCAGAAGCATAGTGGGAAAGTAGCTTATGTCTATTTATAGGCTTGAGCACATATAGCGGAGATAAGATCATCTATTTTTTGATGTGACAGTCATGGGTTTGACCTCATCAGAATAGGGGATGGATCTGTTAAGAAGGTAGTAGGGTGTGATGTCCTGGTATTTGGATGACATACACAGAGTAGGAAGTAAAATTCCTATACTACGATCGGTTGTACTGTGGTCGTCACACAGTTGTTTCTCCACAAAGGATATGGATATAATATCTGACATTCTGGTTACTAGATCTATGGTTTTAGATCTAGATTTGGGTAGTTTCACAATGTGTGTACTTTGACAGTATTCTAATAGTATTTTAGAATAGATGACTCCTGGCATGGTGGTGTACCTGCAGGTGATGGAGTCACCCTCTCTAAAGGTGTCTTACAGACTAAAGGGGAGACGGACATGCATGATTGGCAGATCACTTGCTTAGGCAATTGAGTCAATCTTGAGATGTCAGGTACCACACCAGATGTTGTTTTTGCACTGGATGCGATAAGTTTATATTAATCCAATCCTGAAGAAACATAAGGAAGCAGTTTTAGAACATAAGTGCATGTTCTATAGATTTGATAATGGCAGCCTCCTTAAGGAGACGATTATCATTCCAGGCTTCCAAGGTGACCTGGATGACAGAGTGATTGTCAGAGTTATAGTTTTCCCTATGACGAGAGACAGTATTATGGATAGGTGGTCCAAGAGGATACTGTGGGAGGCATGGTGCGCGATACTGATTAGGTTCAGTTATCTATACAGTCTAAGAAGTTTGGATTTGGAGTTCATTTATGAACTAGGTCCCATTAGATATCCAGACATATTCTAAGACACCTATTACTCGATTCGGGAGATGGATTTCTTCGCGAACTTGAGATTAAGAGAGATATAGAAAGAAACATCAGGGCGGATCCACTCACTGAGACTATTTCTCGAACACGATAGTTTTACAAACGAGTTTTGTGAAACTGATTAGTAGAGAAGTTGGATGTTCGGTATCACACGAACTGTGAGTACGCGACATCACAATAATTAGCCTTAAGTGCAAGTGGGAGATTGTTGGATATAGTGCCCTCAAAGTCAATTATTGGATCGCAGGCACGTGATTGCAATGATTGAGGGAGGACCTATACCGATATGAAAGTCTTGCTCGAGATGATAGTATGCTATCTGGTTTGTCTTTATCATCATGATAGAGCCCATAGGATTTTTGCTTGACTGCCAGCAGTATGAAGGCGATCATATATGTGGGAGCTGAGGTCCATAAGCACATCCTTAAAGTGTCCCTAGTCGTTGGAGTTTCGAGACTGGGCATCGATACTCCAGTGTAGACTAGTGTATACAGTCGAGACCCCGACGAGGGGCGGTGGCCGGTCTCACAAGCCATTGGTGTCAGTTGGTTCACCTAAGATGTATACAGGTGCTCATTGAGTTATGAGTACATCGGACTGGACTCGCCGGGAACATGCTAAGTTGGTATTATACATATCGTCAGAGGGCAGTTCCCAGGTGACATGTGTACAAGTTAGTTCATCGACCTGAGGTTGTCATTTGTCTCGTGTGAGTTCCCACCGTGCTTTGATTTCTACCCTACCACGGCTCAAAGGAGTCGTGCAAACAGGTATTTTTTGGGTACAGTCTCGAGCCACATGGAAGCAGTGAGCAAATCTTCGGGGATTCGTCTCTCCCGGTATTGGGGGTGAGATCACGCTGTGTTTAGGAGAGCTATTACATGAAACCCCTGGCCAGGGTAATCGAGATTTACTGGTAGGTATTCCAGTAATATCTCAGGGTGTTCTGGGCTTCTCTCTTTGACACGAGTTATACAGCTATTGGGGGTCTGACGTTTACCAGCCCCTAGGCCCTATATGCGATACTCATAGATGAATGGATCGGACTGTACGGATATTGTCACTGTCAGGCTCAGTAGGGTTTCTGGATGAGTTCGCTCGTCAGCTTCCCTTCCAATCAATACATAGGCAACCGTTACGTACAGCTGGTACCTCTGACGTGCTAGTGGTTATACCCAGTGCCAGTGTGTTGATGAGTCATTAGAGTTCCCCATAGAAAGTTTCCTAAGTTCGGGCGAAACGTTGTAGAGGCCGTATGATTTTATGGCAGGGTTCTGAAAATGCACGTGCGTTTACGCACGTGTCTTATTTCGGGCAGATAATACTGGTAGGCTTTGGTTTAAAGCCGGATCCAAGTATTATACTGTGTAGATATAATATCTTTGTCTCAGTTGCATTTGTATTCGGTCGTAATACAAATGCGGGTATGTTTATACTGTTACGGGGTTATCCCGAAATTCGTTTCAGGATCACTTTTAGAAGTTTCCAGTTTCCAGTTTTCTATCGCCCGTATTAAACATTCGGTTTAATACGGATTTATCTTTTCTTCATGAGGGTGAGTCATGAGTGTGTGGAAGCTTCTAGATGGTGACTAGGATGATGAGGTGTTCTTATTTCATTGGTTGCATTAATTGCTCATTTAATGATAGCATGACTAGGTTAGATGATTCATTAGTGCATTAATGATATATGCAAGGTGTTATCTTTGACTCATCCTTTTCATTTAGTGCTTAGGGTTACCCTCCCCTCTCTTACACTCACCCCCCCACCTTATATGTGGCCGGCCCCTCTTGGTGAAATAAGAATGGTTGCTTGAAAAAAAATTAAGGTTATGGATTCATGGAAAATTAGTATACTCAATTCTCATTTCACCCGATTCCAAAAAGGCAACTTCATTAACCGTTCATCCATAGCTTTGGATGTAACGAGACAAAGTGTTCTACTCATTCTCTACATCAATCTTGGTCATCTCTTTTAGCAAACTTGATGATCGAGTTGCCTCGGTTCAGAGGCGGGAGCCCGTTTAAATATCCGTCGACGTGGTGCCACCTGGACGAGAAGACTGGAGATTTAGGAGATCGGAGCAGCCACAACAAAGCGTGGCATGATGGTTGAAGACCGAAGGACTCGGATCGTTCGGTATAACATTTCTACCCACTTTGTAATTTGTTAGTTTAGCTTTAATGGCAGATCCGGGTTATAGTATACGATAGCGCCAGCTAAAAAGTTTTTGTTCCGCATTTGGCGTCTGTTAGACGGCCGGGGCGCTACCGTGTACTTACACAGGAGCCCATCACGTGTTGCCATGTGACCCCACTGATTAAAATTTAACTCCGTTAGGTCAAAGGGCTCAGGAACCCATCACGTGCTGGCACGTGACCCCATTGGTTAAGCATTTCCAATTGTTTATTTCAGCGCCTATAAACCTTGTTCATAGAAGGTCACGTGTCCTCACGGGATGCCCAATCACGTGTGCACGTGATGCCCGATCACGTGTGGACACGTGATGCTCCTCTTGGGTGTTTCCTCATTGCTTTATTCAATTTTTATTCAGTTCCCACGTGCCCCCACAGCGTTGTTCTCACGTGTTCGCACGTGAGTGCAACGCTGTAACTTTTGTGGCCATTGGATTTTCCTAGGGAACAGGGAAGATGAACCGTTTCCTATCACGTCTTATAAATGCAAGGGTCTCTTCAGCAGCGCCTCCACTCCATCCTTTTTCAATTTCTTGCCTTGAGAATTTAATTCTCTTCCTCATAACTCAGTTTTCTATTCATTAAGACAAAATCCAGAGTTTAACTCTGTCGACAAAAAGGAATCATTTTTGAGGTAAGGATCTTGAACGGCCGAGCAACTTTTTGGAGAAATTTTCTTTGGATTTTAAATCTACACCGAGGGTTTTTCCCTTTAATAAAAACTCATCTTTCCAAGTTCTAAGAATGCACGATCTTTAGGTAGTAAACCCCCTGTGTTAGGCGTTTTTTCTGATCTTAGGGGATTGATGATGGTACTTGTTTTCTTCTAGAATTTAATTCCATTCCAAAGAGCTTAGCTCTAAAAATTTTCTTGGAATTTAATTCCTCTGTTCAAAAGGAATTTAATTCCTCCGGAGAACTTAGTTCTAACAAGAAGACTTCCTGGGATTTCTATCCTCAGTTGTTCCTGACAACAAAATTTTAGGAGATATTCTGCTTGATTTGAGCAGAGTTTGTAATGGGTTTCTTAATCAGCACTTATTTTCTCCATGCAGATATTAAGGGTTGTTCAAATTCCCATGTCTGGATCAGTCTGTCCACTGAACTTTCACTGATTTTCATTTTCAGGTGCTATGGCCGCTCATCTGTATGACCTTAACGAAATTATTTCATATGGGGACATTCGCGCATTAGGCCGCTGCCAAAATCAGGAATTTACAAACGCTCAGTGCGCTGAAATCATGCCTCGCTTTGATGAATACAATGGTCGACTGCTTCCTCGTCGTTCCGCTCTTTTGAAGCTCATTGTGAGAGCGATCTGGGAAGCACTTCCTTTATTCTATGCAGGCATGCCGCTTAAGGCATTGGATGATGCCGAAGATAAGGTACACTCAGTGTATCTGATGGGCCTAATCTCAAAGAAAAGGCGAGACAATCTTGTAGATATTCTGCATCAAACTTTCCAACAGGCGACGATAATTGCTGCCTATCGAAGGACGTAGGATATCAGTGAAGATTCTAATACTTGCGAGCGTGAGAGGATGCATACGAGAATGGTCTGAGAGGCCCGAAACATTTTAGATGGCATCACTTTTGAATTTCTCAATCCATATCCTGGATTTGATGTCCTACCATTGTAAACATTTTATTTTACTTTTGTATGAATTTTCGGAGTATGAATGACAAAACTCTCCCTTCCTCCTTCTGTGTTTACATGTGTTCATTATGAAATTTTGTCATACTGTTATTGGTGTTCACGTGTTTTGCTCATAAGGCACTGCTAAGGATTTCGTTCTTGTATTGACGCCCGCTCACGTGTCATGCATGTATGGGGCCTTTTAAATTTCCCATAAAGATTATGGTTGATGCTCACGTGCTATGCACATGGGGCTCTGTTGATGGGGTTGCTTCGTTTCCCTACACTGATTCCAACGAATCATCTCTTTGATTTCTCATGCTCTCCCTTTTTCTGGGCCTTGGGAATAGTTCCATCACACACACTATTTTCTGTGCATAGCATTGAATGCTCTCCTTTATAACATGAAGCTATGCATTTCTTTCTCTCTTCACAGAGAAACCTATTTATACCTTAGGGTGATCATCTTGAGAGATCAACTAAGTGCCATGGCTTGCAACTGCCCCATGCCCGTCGGAAACCATGGGAGGAGCCCGTCGAGGAGATGATTCCTCGCTTTGCTGCGCGGCTGGTGGATCCTCTTCTCATGGATGCCGAATGGGACGTGGTGACGTATGAACTCCTAGTTCGTAGGGGATCTCCCCTTCCTATGGATTCCATTTGGTTACGGATGGTCTTTTCATCCGTGATTGCGGACATCCCTCCTCATCCGACAGAGATGACTTCGGCGGTGCTCTATGCGGTGGAGGAAAAAATTGAGTGTTTCTATGAGGCATGCTTGCATACCCGGGCTCTGAAGGATCGCTCGATTCATCTTCTGGGTCAGATAAGAGCCCGGCGGTCTGTCATGTCCGCTTTTGCTGATGGGCATGGCGCTAATCGGTGGGGAGCAACTCCTCGTGAAAATAGTCGCTTCGACGTGTTGGAGAAGGCAGAGAGGGAGCTGGAGAATTTTGTTTTTTTGTTTTGTTAACCGTAGTATCACTGATCCCATGTTTGGCGATCTTTTCCCTATAGAGTAGTATGCTTTAACTCGATGTGCTCCTCTTATTTTTGGTTGTTGCATGCTTTTAATTGAATCCTTTCCGTTCATCATATATTCGTACATGCATCCCTCCTATATACATGAGCTTTATACTTTATCCCTAGGAATTTCCTTTAAATGTGAGCGCTACTGTTGCATCGTCAGCACGTTTTAGATATCATCTCTATTTAAGCGGGTGTATAGTTGCAAATGCGTGCTTGGTGGGGCACATACAAAGGATCCTCCTTATTGCCATACATAGCCCACGGTTTGCGCATGTTTTGGATCGGATACTGTCGTCGAGTGGGGGCTTGTTTTCATGGTCCCGAGTGCACACGCCTTTCCTTAGAGGTCGTGGCTGCAAAGGCGAGCTTGCGGGGGCTGGTTGAACGGTGCGCCGCAAATCTGCAGTCATGTGAGAAGAGGCTGAACCGAATGTTTTCGGAGAGGGAGCTGGCTTCCAATGCGCTGGGGGGAACTTCAAGCTGAACTCATGGCCAAGAACACTCGTGCGTATGAACTTTGGCGAGTGCTTCAAGAAGCTATCAGGGAGGTGGTAGCTATTGATAAAGCCGTCGTTTTTATTCGCGGGATGGTTGAAGCTCACAAAGTTACCGAAAAGGAGCTTGAAAGTCGGCTCGCCTCGTACCAGGCCCAATATTCTCAAGCGGAGGCCCATCTCATAGCAATAACAAATTATGAAGCCGAGACCCAGCGGAAAAAGAATGAACTGACGAATCTACTGAATCGTCCGCCGGCTTGAAAAAATTGTATATGTTTCTTTTCATTCTCCTTTTGTACTTACTCCTGAATGAGAGTATTTTTTTTATTCTTTTATAGATTGTACTTTGTATTCATTTTGGTTCATGAATAAAAGACATATTTTGTTTCATGACGGTGTGTCCCTTTTCAGCAAATGCGTTTTGTAGATAATCTATTTTGATATCTTTGTAGGACAACGATGGCTTAGGAGTCAGGTTCAGATCTGCCTCCTAAGGCTTTTCAACTTTATGAGCCGTGAGGGTCTCATAAAGATTTTTCTCCCTACGAGTCGAGAGGATCTCGTAAGTGTATTTTCTCCTTAGGAATCGTGAGGATTCCTAAGTGTGTTTTTCTCCTGAGAGTCGTAAGGATCTCCCAAGAGAATTTTCTTCCTTACAAGTAGAGAGGACTCGTAAGTGATTGATGAGCTGACCTGCTCCTGAGTCAAGCATTGCTTCAACGAGGAGGTCGAGGGTTGACTTTGGCCGTTCGGGGTCAGCTGATGACGTATTTCCATGACGGGGTCATTGGATGACGTGTTTCCGAGACGGGGTCATTGGCTGACGTGTTTCCGCGACGGGGTCATTGGCTGACGTATTTCCGCGATGGGGTCATTGGATGACGTGTTTCCGTGACGGGGTCATTGGATGACGTGTTTCCGAGACGGGGTCATTTGTTGACGTGTTTCCGCGACGGGGTCATTTGATGACATGTTTCCTCGACGGGGTCATTGGATGACGTGTTTCCGCGACGGGGTCATTTGCTGACGTGTTTCCGCGACGGGGTCATTGGATGACGTGTTTCCGCGACGGGGTCATTTGATGACGTATTTCTGAGACGGGGTCATTGGCTGACGTATTTCCGAAATGGGGTCATTTGCTGACGTATTTCCGCGACGGGGTCATTTGCTGACGTGTTTCCGAGACGGGGCCATTTGCTGACGTGTTTCCGCGACGGGGTCATTTGATGACGTATTTCCGCGACGGGGTCATTGGATGACGTATTTCCGAGACGGGGTCATTGGATGACGTATTTCCGCGACGGGGTCATTTGCTGACGTATTTCCGCGATGGGGTCATTGGATGACGTATTTCCGCGACGGGGTCATTTGATGACGTATTTCCGCGACGGGGTCATTTGATGACGTATTTCCGTGACGGGGTCATTGGATGACGTATTTTCGCGACGGGGTCATTTGATGACGTATTTCCGCGACGGGGTCATTGGATGACGTGTTTCCGCGACGGGGTCATTGGATGACGTATTTCCGCGAAGGGGTCATGTTGAATTGCTCCGTTTTCTGCGGTGTCGGGGCTGATTCTAGGTTGTCTGTGAACCGTAGAGTTCCGGAACTGGGGACTTTGCCGTGGCTCCGATTGGTGGTGCTGCGTCCGTGTTCTGCTGGAAGGAGGAGGAACGCCGTTGTTGGTCTTCTGGGATGCAGATGTTGCTATCGAGACTTGGCTCTCTTTCTGATGGAGCTTGGTGGGATGATATGATTCCCTCTTTGTTTGTGCCCCTGGATTGTATACATGGATCGATGTGATCTCATCTGTAGGGCAAAAGTTTCATTTTATATGTATTATTTTTTTGTTTTCTTTCCGCGATGCTTTATCATTTTAGCTTTTTGTATCGCGAAAGTCTCGATTGCCCAATCATTTTGGCTATTTCTCACGGTGCCCAATCATTTCGGCTATTTTTTCATTTTACTCGCTGCATTTTATTGCGAGTTGCCCAATCATTTCGGCTATTTTGTATGCATATATTTTACTTGCTAATTTTGTTGCAAGTTGCCCCATCATTTCGGCTATTTCATATGCATTTTGGTTCGCTGATTTTTTTTATCGCGGGTATGGAACTTGGAATCTGATGCCAGTCTTAGCATCGGCATCACTGCGACTGGAGTATTGCCAGGAGCGAATCATCATTTGCCGTGAAAGGACTCAGAATTTGATTCCCATTCAGGCATCAGCATCGCTACAACTTGGACATTGCCAGGAGCGAATCATCATTTGCCTTTGTCGGTTTAAACAAAGATGGCTTAGAAAACAGGGTTAGAATCCTGTCGACTAAGGCTTTTGACTTCATGAGCCGTAAGGGTCTCATAAAGGTATTTCTCCCTACGAGTCGTGAGGATCTCGTAAGTGCGTTTTCTCCTTAAAAATCGTGAGGATTCTTAAGTGTATGTTCTCTTATAAGTCATAAGGATCATACAAGAGTGTTTTCTCCTTATAAGTCGAGAGGACTTTCAAGGGTCGTTCACCATGTGAGCATATCCCTAGTCGCTGGTGGGACTTTGTTAGGGAAATGTTTATTCGAGCCCGTGGATTGTATACAAGGGTCAGCATTGAAACGCTTGTAGGGCAGAATCAGGGTGTATGACGGCTTAAGAACAGGTTCAGATCCCAGTAGCTTAAGGCTTCTGAATCCTATGAGCCGTGAGGGACTCAAAAAGGAATTCTCCTTACGAGTCGTGAGGATCTCGTAAGTGTGTTTTCTCTTTAGGAATCATGGGGATTCCTAAGTGTGTTGCTTCCTTATGAGTCGTAAGGATCTCACGCAGGTATTTTCTCCTTACAGGGTTGAGAGGACCTTGCAAGTGTCTTTTAACGAGATTGCGCCATTTCGGGTTTTCACAAACTCGCCGGTAGTCCTGCTATTTTTACTCACGGAGCTCTTTCAGGTTTTCATCCGTGCCCATCTCGCTTGTAGACGTACCCTTTTTTTGCGTCAGCCTTGGGATGCTGCGGTCCGTAGTAGTTTATAGACGTCTCGGTCAGTTGCTAGTTATAGGACATCGCGGTCCATCGTTAGTTTAGGGACGTTTCGGTCCGTAGCACATTTCCGGGGCGAGGTTTCGTCGGATACTACTTACAGAGTTCAGGCTTGGGAAGATAGCGAGCGGACATAGGCGTCGTCATCTATCGTTGACCTAGGCCGTGACTTGTCAGGCATAGTATTTTTTCAAGAACCGGCCGTTTATTTGCCTGAAGGGTCTTTCACCGTGTATATCCATAAGCAAGTAAGCCCCACCCTGGTAGACTTTGTCTACGATGTACGGGCCCTCATAGTTCGGCTCGAATTTCTCCCGTTTGTAACTATTGGGGATCATAGGTCTTTTGACCACCAACACGAGTTCGCCTTGGCGGAATGTTCTTGGCCTAGTCAATCACTCGTATGAGCGCGTCATCTTTGCTTTGTAAGCTTCCAAGTTTTGCTGCTCCATGAGCCGAGTTTCGTCAAGGGCGTCGAGCTCCTCAATCCGAAGATGAGCATTGTCTTCGTCTGTTAGCTCGTAATGAACTGCCACTCGCAGAGAGGGCAACTCTATCTCCAAAGGGAGTACTGCTTCTGCGCCGAATACCAATGCATACGGCGTTATGTTTGTCGCCGTTTTGAATGTAGTTAGATACGCCCAGAGAGCTTCATGCAGTCTCTCGTGCCAGTCCTTTTTATTTTTGGACACCGTCTTTTTCACGATCTTCGTCAAGGTCTTGTTGAAAGCCTCAGCCAGACCGTTAGCTCGGGGATTATAGACCGAAGAATATCTCCAGTCTATATTATACTGCTGTGCGAAGCGGCTAATTTTGTGACTTCTGTAGGCTGTCCCGTTATCGGAGATAATCCGTCGCGGAGTGCCGAACCGATAGATGATGTGTGTCTTGAAGAAATGTAGGATATTCTCCGTCTTCACTTCTCTTAGTGGTACTGCTTCTTCCCACTTGGAGAAATAATCGGTTGTCACCAGTATGAACCGGTGTCCTCTGGACGATGCTGGTTCGATGGGCCCGATTACGTCAGTTCCCCACATTTCGAACGGCCAGCTAGCCACCGTTGGGTGTAGCGGATTTGGATGCTGATGGATAAAGTCTTCATGAATCTAGCACGAGTAGCACTGCTTCGCGTATTCGAGGCAGTCTTGGATCATTGTGGGCCAATAGTAGCCCATCCTTTTGATCTTTAGTTTCATCTTCGGCCCGGCTTGGTGAGAACCGCAGAGTCCGCCATGAATTTCTTGGACGACTTTCCTCGCTTCTTTTGGTCCCAGGCATTTTAGCCACAGAGAGTCGAACGATCTCTTATACAGAGTATCATTGATGAAGGCGAAAGACAGAGCTCTTTTCATGAGCTGATATCTTGAGGACGCATCTTCAGGTGTCCGACAGGATTTGAAGTAGTCTATAAAGACTTCTCTCCAATCCTTGACCTTTTCCTGGTCCTTTATTCGTAGGGCCGCTTGCTTGGTTGCTTCCTTTTCATCAGACGACTCTGGAGATATTTCTGCCGGTCCAAGAACCCGACGGCTTTGTACAACAATCCTTACGTCATCGAGGTTTTCGTCAGCCAGTTCTTTGGCGAGTTTGGCTAATGCATCCACCTTGCTATTTTCTATTCGCGGTATGCTTTCCAGGGCGTAAGAGGGAATTTGAGTCAGCAATTGTTGCACTCTCTCACCGCACCTTACCAACTCTGGTTTGCATGTTTGATAGTCGCCCTTTACTTGACTAATGACCAGCTGGGAGTCTCCGTATATGAGGAAGTTTTCAATTCCCATGTCGACAGCGATCTCGAGACCTGCCATCAAAGCTTCATATTCGGCTTCATTGTTTTTCCTCGGCTCTGTTAGGGAAAAGGCAAAGCGCATTATCCCTCCTTGTGGAGTCACGAAGATGAGGCCTACCCCAGACTTGATTATGGGGGAGCTGTGCTTTCGCTTCTTCATGGAAGATGCTCCATCGAAGTAGAGCTCCCATCGGGTATCACTCCCTCCTTTCTCCCCGTCGATCGTGTCAAATGTGTGTTCGTCTGGAAAATTCGCAATTTAGGGGGCGAGTCGGCAGGTATCGGATGCTCAGCGAGGAAGTCGACGATTGCCTGGCTTTTCACCCCCCTTGAGAGGTCGATATGTTATCGAGAATTCCATTAAGAGTAGGGCCCATTTAGCGAGCCGCCCCGTTAATATGGCTCTTGACATCAAATATTTGAGAGGATACACTTTTGATATGAGATGGACCTTGTGCGCTAAAGCGTAGTGTCTGAACTTCGTTATCGCGAAGATTAACGCCAGGCAGTGTTTTTCAATGGGAGAGTAATTATTTTCTTCCCCCAGGAGAACTCGACTCAAATAGTAGAGGGCTCTCTCCTTCCCTTGGTCGTTCTCCTGTACCCATAGCGCGCCTAAGGAACCCTCAAGGGCGGTTGTATACAGAATGAGAGGTTTTTCCTTGACCTGAGCGGTCAGTACCGGCGGATTCTGTTGGTATTGCTTGATTTCGTCCAGTGCACTTTGGCATTTGTGATCCCAGACAAAAGGGGTTCCCTTCTTCATCAAGTGACTGTAGGGACGACATTTGCCGGAGAGGTTAGCTACGAACCGCCGAATATATGCGAGCTTTCCTTGATGAGACCACAGTTGTTTCAAAGTCCTTGGCGGAGGAATTTCCATGATCGCTTTGATCTTCGACGGGTCTATTTCGATTCCTCGATGTCGTATGCTGAATCCTAGGAATTTTCCCGAGGAAACTCCGAACGCGCATTTCAGAGGGTTCATCTTCAAGTTGTATTTCCGAAGACGTTGGAACACTATTTTTTGGTGCTCCCAATGCTCCTCGTGCGATTTGCTTTTAACTACAAGTTCGTCGATATAGCATTCGACGACTTCATGTATGAGGTCATCGAAAATCTTCGTCATGGCCCTCTGATAGGTAGCGCCGGCGTTCTTCAAGCCGAAAGGCATCACTTTGTACCAGAATATGCCCAAAGGTGTTCGGAAAGCGGTATGCTTCTGGTCTTCGAGATGCATCTTTATTTGATTGTATCCTGATGAGCCATCCATGAAGGAGAAGACTTCGTGAGTGGAAGTGTTGTCTAACATCATCCCGGTGACCGGTACGGGAAAGTCATCCTTCGGACAGGTATTGTTGAGGTCCCGAAAGTCTACACAGATGCGCACTACCCATTTTTCTTCATCACTAGGATGATGTTGGAAATCCAATCGGGGTATTGAACTTCTTGGATGAAGCCGGAGTCGATTAGTTTCTTGACTTCGGCATTGATGCTCATTTCAAGTTCAAGCCGCATTCTTCTCGGCGCTTGTTTTACTGGCTTGACGTCCGGAGATATCGCTAATTTGTGGACAGCTATTTCTGGATCTAATCCTGGCATCTCAGAATATCCATGTGAAGCAATCTTTATACTGCATGAGCACGTCCTTGAGCGTAGCCACCTTTTCATCAGACAACAGCTCACTGACGAACGTCGGCCGTGGGTCTTTGCCGTTCCCAAGTCAATTTTTATGAGGTTATCTGCAGTAGTGTGTATCCCATCTTCCAGCTCTTTTGGCGCTGGTGGAAGTTCCGAGATCAACTCATCATCATCATTTTCGAAGCACCAGGAGAGATCATCCATATCCTCGTCTATTCCTTCTTCTGACAGCGTTATCATGTGACAGGTACGAGATAGTTTCCAAGACCGATATTGATCAAGTTCTACTCTCTCTATATGCATTGCTTTCGGCACATGCCTTTGCGGTGGGGATACCCTCCAACTGTCGGATAGAGAGAATCTGCCGAGTTAGTATTGGTCTTCAACCCAGTTTTTGAATGTGAAGCAGTCTTCGAGAGGATGTCCTATCACTCGGTGATAGGACATATAATCTGGGTGATGGACCTCGTTTGCTTGTTCGGGGTGCTTGGACTCCGGGAGGGCAATCATTTGATGTTTAATGACAAGACTGAATATCTTCCTTGTCTTGTCTTGGGGAAAAGAACATGCTAGACCCATCTTCTTTACAGGAGACGGATCCCGGTTGCTCAATTTTCGATCGCGTAGCTTTTTGAACCCACTTTGCTGTTGTCGAACGTTTTTTTCGCTATTCAGTTTGTTTTTTCCTTTGCGTCGAGTCTTCTTTCTGACGGGCTAGCGATGAAGGGCATCGTCATTCTTCGTAGCCTGCTGAAGGAGGCGCTGCGTCCTGGCTTTTTCGTAGATGGCCATTTCGTGGCTATGATCATCCCGGACCTTTTGACCCGCTTCTCTTATTAGCTTGTCCATCTGTTCTTCAAACGACAGACTTGGCATTTTCATGGCGGGACCTCGTTTTGGTTCAGGGTTAGCGTCTTTTAAAAGAGCATCCTCTTCTTCATCGAAATCATGTATAACGTAGCAGCCATAGAATCGCTCCCGTTTCTTGGATTGAACATATCCAAGCCCGATCGTTTCTATTCTCCCATTGGGCAATTTTCGCTGAGTTCCAGGGACGTTCCAGATCCTGTTGTAGAACTGAGCTTGTCAAGCGGTCTGCTTCAAGGGTACGCCTTGGCGCCTCAACAGCCTTTTTAATCCTTCTGTGTAGTATCTGGGCAAACGGATGGGCTGAATCCTGTCAAGCATAGAATCGGCGCCATGCCAGATCTCTTTCTCCACTTTGGTTTCCGTGGATCGATAAAAGAGGATCGCCTTTTCATCTCTTCACCTGGGAGGGACGTAGAACGTCTGCAGTTCTTGCACACTGTATGTATCAAGTGCGTCGAGCTCTTTGTAATGCTCTTGCGGAACCATAGCGATCTGCAAACTCTGATTATCTCCAATGAAGGCTTGCACTGATGGACGAGCCGAGAATACTGTGTTGACCTCGTCTTCAGAGTCACTGCCAAAGACCAGAATAGGGGTAGACGGTCCCGGTTTGTTGTATCGGGGAGGCCCTGAATAGACTATCTCTTCTTCCTCCTCGGTATCTCTTCCAAAGACCGGAATGGTGGTGATAGCTTTTTGCTTATCCTCAGGTTTATGTAATCTTTCTGTGTCTTTAAAGTCTGGCAGAAAGTAATTTGATTCCTCGTATTTGCGGACTTCATTCACGGAGAATGGGTTCAGCTCCCCTGTCACGGTATACTCGAGACCATCCTTGAAATACTTCATACACTGATGTTGTGTAGAAGGGATAATGTTGTACTCATGTAACCAAGGCTTGCCGAGCAAAATGTTGTAGCAAGTCTTGGCGTCAATGACGTGAAACTTGATGTCAGTGACGAGCAGCCCAAAACGTAACATCGGTATCACAGACCCGAGCATCCGTGATGACTGGGAGTCAAACCCGGAGATAGTGATTTTATCCCGAGCGAGGTGTTGAACGCTCATGCAGATTTCTTTTAGTACCCTCACATTTAGGAGATTGACAGAGGACCCATTGTCAACTAGGATCTTTCCTATCTTAATGTCATGGCAATACCCGGAGACATATAGGGGACGGTTATGCTCACACGTTCCGAGGAGGAGATCTTCATCGCCGAAAGTGATGTCAGCTGTATGAATTTCTTCCATCTCGTCCTTCATCTTTTCTTCGGCGAGGAAAGCTTGAAACTGTTCGAGCTCTTGTAGTGCCTTGATCAGAGAATCTCTCGCCTCTTTGGATAGCAGAAGGGCGTCGAGAATGCTTAGCTGCGAGGGCATTTTCCTCAGGTGTGCCAGAACGTTTTAACCCACCTTATTTTTCTTGGGCGGGTCCTTGGCTGCAAGCTCTTTGACGAATCGATCATCGAGGGCGATATCCTCAGGGACTTTTTCCTTCCCCTTATCTTTTCTATATGATCCCCTATTTGCGGGTCCGAGATTCTTTTTGGGTAATGTGCGATTGCGCAGCTGAATGTTCTTACGGGTCTTCATCTCTTCTGCTTCAGAGATGGATTCCTTGAAGAGAGGACCGAGGGCTATTTATTCATCCGAATCGCTCCCGAAGGTGAGAACTTGCGATCCCTTGATATCAACCATGTGACAGTTGCCAGCAGTTCTTTTGCGCTCATCTGTCGTGCTCTTCTGCTCCCGACGCGTCTTGCGCTTCATCCGCTTGAAATGCTGCTGATGGGCAACATATCCTTGCCACTAGTTTTTAAAGGCGTTGCACTCTTCAGTAGGGTGTGTAGTACTCCGATGGTACAAGCAGTAGTTTGGATGTGCGTCTGTTTCGTCGGGATGTATCCCACCAGGAGTGTTTCCTTCGGAGGGTGGCAGCTTCATCCTCATCGACATGGCTTTGGCGAATCGTTTCCTTGTCTTGAACCTGCTTTTGCTGACGTTGGATGTGTTTTGATCTGTTGGGAGTGTTTTAACCCTTTTGTCCAGTCGCCGGCGTTTGGCTTTTTCGAATATGGCCAGTTCGCGCTCTCGATCGACTTTGCTTTTCTGAAGTGCTTCATTCAGGAATACGTCAACCATCTCGTCAAATGGTTCTAAGAGTTCAGGCTCAGGATCTGCCCCCAGTTTCTCTGCATCTGGAGCTTCTTTACCGTTTATTAACGAGTGAAAGATCACGTGGCAGCTTGCCACATAATCCTCGGGTTCATCAAATGAGTCTTCTCCCTCATCTTCGTCTCCATCTCCATCTTCAAGGTGTGGTTGAGGAATTCTTGGAGTGTGACCGGAGTTCGCGCCTTCTGGTTATATTCTTCCAGCGCGTCAATATGTTTTTGCAGGTCCGTGCGCTTGTCATCAAGCTTCACGGGCTTTTTGGTCTTCTTTTTCTTTTTCGAAGACTTCGACGGCTGGGCCTGAGCGTATTGATTATCGCTACCAACTCTTGGCGTCGGGCATGGCTTCAGCATTCCTTCAATGACCTCAGGTTCTAGTGGACTCTTCCATCTGATCCCCGGGAATGTTTGGAGATCCTGCAGCATTCGTTTTGTTTTGGCTGAAAGAGCGACCTCCCATGGAGCTTCTTCTATAAAAGAGCACGATGCCCCTGGTGTGTCCACCTTTTTAAGAGCGTGCGGCTGGCGCGGGCTTACTTTCCAATTCTCGGACAGCGCGAATTTGCCCTGTTGGTACTGGTCCTCAATCTATCCTTTGAAGACGAAGCAATCTTCAATTGGATGGCCTACTACTCGGTGATATGGGCAATAATTGGGATTGTTGACATCACCGGGCTGCAATGGACGTTTCGGATCCGGCAGATTGATGAGCTTGTTGCATATCGCCAGTTCGAACAATCTCTTTGTTTTCTCCCACGGAAACGAGTAAGGACGTCTTAATTTTTCGTTGAGGAATCGCTGCCTGTCGCTTTGGCGATCAGCTGGTTTTGGACCAGTCAGCTGTTGCTGAGCATTGGCGACGAAGGTCGCTTTCCCTTTTACCTTTTCATTCCGCGATTCCAACTTCGAAGAAGACGGTCTATGACCCATCTGATCCATTTAGGCCAGCTTGTCAATCAAGGCTTGGAAAGTGGTGGGCTTGAAGAACATCATGAATTGGGAAATGGTCGCCTGAGGATCAAGAGTACCCATGAACATGCCTACCGCAGGCGCTTCTTCGATGCGCTGCTCGCACTTCGACCATAGATTCCTCCACCGTATCGCGTACTGCACCCATGTTTCGCCTGGCTTAACTCTGGCGTTAATTAATGCGGTGATCGGGGTGTGCTCGCTAGCGCTTGCGAACTTTTTTGTAAACAGTAGTTCCATTTCTGCAAACGTCTTAATGGAGTCATTCGGGAGCTCAGAGTACCATTCGAAAGCTGTCTCCGATAAGCTACCAACAAATTGGCGAAGCAGTAGCTTATCGTCACTTCCGGTGTTGCCGCACAAAGCCCTGAATTGAGCGACATGTTGGTGTGGATTTCCCGTCCCCTTATATACATGGAATTTAGGGATCGTATATACCGGCGGGTACTTTATTTGGTCGTACCAACCCGGATAGGGTCGTCCAATCTTAACAATTTGCCCGGCCGCTTCGCTCGCCTGATGAGATCGTATCTGTTGAGCTATATAGTCATCAAGGGAGGCTTTAGAAATGGTCTCCTCTTTGGCTGGTGAACAAGCCGGAAGAGGGTTCGATATCTCTCCCCTATCGTCTTCAAGGATAATCGGAGGGTCTTCAGCTGAAGGGTCCTGCTGGATCATCAGACCCACCATATCTTAGAATAAAAGGGACATTGTTTTATGTTGGCCGCTTGTTCCGCGGCCTCTTTGTCCTTCTTCTCAAGCATTCTCCGAAGGAATTCGGCATCCGTTTCCTGCTCATGACGCTGCTCCGAAGATGTCTCCGGGCCTGCTTTTGGTCCAGTGAGTGCAGCCATGGCTGTCAGCATTTCTTGGAGCTTTTGTTATTGTTGCTCCTAAGCCTTAGTCACAGACCGTGTAAGTGGGCGGTGACCCATAGAGATACGGCTATCCTCTTTTCCAGAAGCCATATAAACAGTATGCACCACCATGCCCCAGACTTGGGGCATTTAGATTCAGCGTCCTTGCGATTTTCCAAAGACGCAGGGATCTTCTCCGGCCTCCTTCTTTTGTGGGCGGTCGAAGTTGAGGGAGCCGTTGCATCGGGCACCCAAACAGATGACACCTTCTGTGGCTTGACAGGGTGATCCCCTTCTCGCTGAATTTTCATCTTCTTCGGTTGGCGAGAGTAGTCTTGGTTAATCACAGAGTTCTGGACCTATCACCAGACCCTGCGAATTTTGGAGGACAACCGCTGAAGGGGTTGTTCTGGCTCTACCTTTGTAACATTTTCCATAAGTGGAGGATATTTTTTCAGCACGGCAGTCGGAGAGTTCTTGCGGACCCTCCTGAATGGTTCAAAGCTGTTCCCAGTTGGAACAGCGGCATCAACTTCCACCGTTGGAGCTGGTGGGGTGAGTCCGGAAGGGGTGCTGCCCCCAGCTTTCCTCACTCGGCGCCAGTGGCGACGTCAAGCATGGCGGGCGGCCGGGACCACCTCCATTATTGAATCAGCTTTTCCATGACCCCTGTTCTGATGAGAGTCTGTTGTTGGCGCAAGCCTGTCAAAGACAGACGTCCGCTCAGAGGGAATGGTCAACCTGTCGAATGCCGACCTTCGAGTAGGGAGAGCAGCATGGACAACCTCAACTGCAGCAGTAGCTGGAGTGTCCTTCTCTGGTATTGAGAGCCTCTTTGCGGTCCCACTTGAGCTTTGACCCAGCCTGTCAAAGACTGAGGTATTGGAGTTGGACGACTCGCTGAGAGGGGCCGTGGTGGTTGCAAGCCGATCCAAGACCGACTTCTTCACAGCTTCCTGTGATGGCATCTGAACATTGAAGCTCGTTGGTGGGATCATGGTCCCGAAGAATAGCCCAGTGGTGGCTTGGGTCACTTTTTCCACTGGCATTGTGAAAAGGGAGGCCGCTTGGGGCCCTTAGGTCACTCCTCCAGATGAGGCGGAATGGGAGTTGATGCAATTAGTGCAGTTTGAAGCCATTGATCTTCTGTTTTTCTGCACGGTGCAAGATACCAAATCTTAGTACTTCACATCCAAAAGAAACCATGTCAAACCGCGACTTGTTCGCGAAACTCAACACACGAAGTATGGAGTGGAAAGAAGAAAAGGTCCCACCGGGCGTGCCAGAATCTGTTTACCGCCAGAAACCGGGAAGACAAACGTCTTCCCTTAATCTGGGGGAAGATGCTATTTGGTTTTATCCGTCCACCTCTCCGAAGATACCAAGTTGATTTATGGCACCGTGCATCAGAGGTTTAAACGGATGCGGCCGATGTAGCAGACTTCGTCAGATTCCCCCTCGTTTGAGGGGTTTTTGATTGTGGGGACGCTCTTCACTGCAGGCGCAAGCCCCTGCAGTTAATTACGCTACAGCATCGCGGCAACAACTTTCTCCTTCTCCAGATGGTCACTTCGTGCCGTGTGTGTTTGTTTTGTTTTTGGTTGCCCGTGGATTGTATACGAAGACTAATTTATGTTGTCGCCCGTAGGGCGTGGATTAGTCCAAATCCGTATTTTCTTAGATTTGGGTTTGCGTTGGGTTTAAGGATCGTTAATCTCATTTGAGACTAAGATCAACTTAAACGTTTGTTGAGAATACATTATCTAATTTTAGACTAAAATCTACCCAACAGGATCATTTAGATCCAACAAAAGAGCATTTGGGCTCTATTGTTTTAGTTTAGGGACTTTGCGGTCCATTGAGTGTCTGGTTGCCGGGACCCGCCACCTCTCTGAAGACGTTGAAGAATTACAACGACATATATCAGATGTGTGAGGAGATGTACCCATGAACCAGCGTCAGTTGAGGGATCTGTAGTTGGGTTGATTTAATGTCACGACCCGCAAGGTACGGAACGCGACCGGCACTTAAGTTACGAATCGTCTCAAGGCGTCCGTAAAATAAGTAAGCCGAAGCCCAGAATACAAAACCCAATTAAGAATTAGAGTGAAGGAAACCAATTTATTTAAAGCATTTTACTCCAATAAACCACATCAAATTTCCTTTTAAAACAACTTTTCCTTTTTCCAAAAATTCCGGCAGAACCTCCTTTGTAAAACAAGCCCCAAACGGGTACAAACAGGAATATAAATGAATAACATGAATATGGCATCCCCAAGCGGGAGCTAGCTCTTCGCCTCAAGGAGGTCACAAATCCCACGCAATGTAAGATAGCAATGTGCATAAATAAGCATGAAGCACAAGTAAAATAACATGTCGACTCAAGTGAGCTCGACCCCAAAATAACATAAGATCCACAAGTCTCACAACCTCGTCTCTAGGTCAATATACAATAATCCAAATAAAAACGGTACAACTGAAATAGTAGCAGATGGAGTACTCTAGATACAATGAACATATATAAGGTGTTACAAAATGATAACAACCCACCTATGAGAAAAAACCTCGAGTCCAGGCAAAGAGAGCAAAAGAGGCAAAAGTGTCCGCCGCTACAGTGCTGACGGAACGGACCTGCAGAAAAGCTGTGGCACAACGGGGGTGAGTTGCCAGCTCGTGAGTAATAAATAACATCTACAAAGGTCATCGCATGTATGCACACAAGTATCGTAGCATCTCTAAACAGGTATGGCTATAGGCACTAGCAGGTATGTATGCATCATCAGTGTGCTAACAAGTATGAATGTCACATGGATGTACTAACATGTATGTATGCTATATGAGTCAACTCAAGATCTCAACCTGTAAGTACAAGAACTATTCTTTCCTTGTTTTTGAAACTCTTTTCAAATATCAGCATAATATCCATGAAATCAACAAAATCCGTGTCCAACAACGACACCTCAAAACTGTCTCAATCTCATATATCCACGTCAAGTATCTCTGGTCTCAGCCATCCGGCTGATCCATCCCAAATATCCATATCTCAATCTAGCGGCCACGGTCGGTATCCTCTAGATATCCGCCGTGCCAAATGAAGTCACCGGTGGATAATCCGTCCCCTGCCAGGCTCAACGTCATCTCCTGCGATCTTCTTGTCCCAGGGTATCTTACCGGGTCCACCATGTACCCGAGACGGTTCATCCAACTCCTCGAAACGGGTCTTGAAAACCACAACAAACTCATGGTGGACGACACATTACATCATTAGAAGACCACAACTTTTATATTTTAAAAGATCATAAGTTTGAAATCTTGCGGCTTTTCCCCGAAATCCAGAAATATCATAAATCTCATGAAATCATCATGGGTGCATATGTCAATGATAATGAATGCAAATGGTATCAATATTCAAGTTGCAATGTATGATTTATAGTAGGCATGAGCAAGTGATATAATGATATATATGCACGAGAATAGCAATTCTTATGATTTCATTTTAAATATTTCTTGCAATAGCACAGGTCTGAGCAATTAGCATGTTTCAGATTTATAATTATCTAGTGTCGTGACATAGATATTACCAGGGTGTGTGTGTACACATGAATAGTGCTCGTGCTGCATATAAAATCCGGTAATGGTGCATGTGTCCTACAGAATGAGTTTGCGCATATGAGTACAACATATGAATCCTAACTGCAGCAACTATCATGCAAGTATTATTATTTCTAATGTCACAAGCAAATGTTAAAGTTTATTATATTCAATTTTACTAAATCTATCGGGAGACTTGCGCCATCCAAACGATCGTCCCCCGTAGATGTGAAATCTACTCACCCGTGATCCCGTGCTAGGTTTGTCCGACCACCTGCTTCCCTTTCTCTGCTGCGCTCGAAGTCCCCGCCGGCGAACCTAGAATTTACAAAAGTCACATATATCAGGAAAATCCTGCAAAAACACGATATATCGATAAAAAGGATACGCGTGCGTGAAACTAAATGCGCGTGCTCACGACACGCGCAAACCCACCAGAACCTACCCTGACACGCTGTGTCGCGCGGCGCGCCACAGAACCACGCGTATCACACAAGTTTTAAAACATCGAAAACACGTTTATAGCTCCAGATTTTGCCTCCGGGCCTAACATAAATAGTTACAGATACCAACAGACAAACTACCCAGCAGAACCCCACACCCAAAAACCCAACACCCCATCCCCTACTCTGGCCGCAATTTGCGTCCAGAAGGAATAAACCGACGGCCTCAAATGTGAGGTGGGTCCCCGTGCTTTGTGTGTTTGTCCCTGCTAGTCTCACCATGCTACAGTTTTCCCAATTTTATCCTGAAGGGCTCGGGTCAACAGCAGGTCTAACAGAGGCTAAAAAGTCACTAAAACTGCTAAATTACGCCAAGTCAGATAAATCGGGTATAATTGTGACATCTGGGGCAAATCTCTGGTTAACTGGTCTCAACAGCACCTAATTAGACTACTCTAACCATCACAACCAATACTTTGCCAAAACTTACTTAAATTACCCAAGATTACCACTAAAACAAATGATAAACACTAAATTAAGTTAGATAACCATAACTTTAGCAATTAGGAGTCGGGTTAAGGGGTTTTACCTCTAGAGATCCTAGGTGAAGGAGAAGAGAGGAAGGAGAAAGTGTGTGTGCTACTGGGGTGCTGCTCCTACTGCCCCAAGAGCTGTAATTCCATGGCTGAAAAGTGCTGATTTGCTTCACTGTTTATTGCTGAAGCTGTTGCTGTTGCTTTGTGTTGTGTATTTTTTTGTGTTGCTGTCTTAGCAGTAGCAGCAGCAGGAGTGGTAGTATAGTTGTGGGAAGGGTTGAGTGTTTGTGGGGGAGGAGTTATGTAAGAAGTTGGGGCTGTTGTAGCAGCTGTTGTTGCTGGTTTGGTGCTGAAATTGGTGGCTGAAATGATGATATATGGCTGATGTTTGGGCTGATGGTGCTGTTGCTGATGTATTTGGCTGATGTTGCCTATGATGTGTGTGTAAGGGAGAAAGGTGAGAGTGAGGTGAGTGTTTGAGGGCTAAGCAAAAAGTTTTGAAAAGAATGGAGTGTGACACAATCCTAGAGCCATCATTCTCTCTTCCCTCATTAAATGCTTGCATGACACCCATCACAATCTCTCCTTCTCATCACAAGTCAACCCTAAACCCTAATCACCCTTAACCAAATATAAAACTCATAATTATCCCAATTAGCTTAACCAAGTGTGTTAGACCACCATGGTTGGTTAAACATGGTTAACCACCATGCACACCCAAACTTGGTAACCTTAGGCTTAACCCTAGTCATCATATACAAGTGTGTGCGGTCGAGATAAAATTCTACAAAAATAACCATAAAACCAGATAAATTACTAGAAACCCGTTTTGGTAAACTTTTTACCAAAAACCCCACATTGACACACAATTACCACTAAACCTAAGCTCAGGTGTTACAGTCTTCCCTCCTTAAGAAAATTCGTCCCCGAATTTTAAAATACCAAAACTACGCGTACCTTCAAAAAGATGAGGGAATTTCTTCCGCATCTCTCCCTCGGCCTCCCAAGTGATCTCCTCACCATTCGGGCTACGCCAAAGAACCTTCACAGACGGCATGACCTTTGATCGAAGTTTCTTCACCTGCCGATCTAATATCTGTACTGGCTGCACGGTGAACGAAAGGTCGGGCTCAAGCTGAACGGTCTGATGCTGAATCGTGTGGGAAGGGTCATGAAGATATCTGCATAGCATCGACACGTGGAAGACAGGGTGAACATCTGAAAAGATGGGTGGAAGAACCAAACGATATGCAACAGCGCCGACACGCTCGAGGATCTCGAAGGGACCCACGAATCTAGGGCTAAGCTTTCCCTTTTGCCCAAATCGCATCACGCCCTTCATCGGAGAGACCCTCAGAAAAACATGATCGCCAACTGCGAACTCTAATCTGCGACGGCGCCTGTCTGCATACGATTTCTGCCTGCTCTGAGCTGATCTCATCCGGTCTCGAATCAACTGCACTTTCTCGGTCGTCTCCTGCACGACCTGCGGCCCAAAAATACTGCTCTCGCTCAGCTCAGTCCAACAGACGGGCGATCTACATCTCCTCCCATACAAGACCTCGTAAGGTGCCATCTGAATAGTATCCTGGAAGCTGTTGTTGTAGGAGAACTCCACTAAAGGTAAATGACGATCTCAGCTACCGCCAAAGTCCAAAACGCACGCTCTGAGCATGTCCTCGAGAGTCTGAATAGTCCGCTCTGACTGTCCGCCGGTCTGCGGATGAAATGCTGTGCTGAAACTCAAACGAGTGCCCAAATCCTCCTGAAGTCTCTGCCATAATCGGCGTCTCTGCCATAATCGGCTGGTAAACTGGGTGCCTCGATCTGACACAATACAAGTCGGTACGCCATGCAACCGGACGATCTCGTCGATGTAAATCTGGGCATACTGAGCAAAACTGAAAGTGGTCTTCACTGGCAGGAAGTGAGCCGCTTTCGTCAATCGATCCATGATCACCCAAATGGAGTCGTACCCTCGACTGGTCCTGGGTAGACCCACAACGAAGTCCATCGAAATCTGCTCCCATTTCCACTCCGGAATGGGAAAGGGCTGCAACTCTCCTGCTGGCCTCCGGTGCTCGGCCTTGACTTGCTGACAAGTCAGGCATCTCGATACGAAGTCTGTGACATCTCTCTTCATCCCGTCCCACCAATAGACATCTCTCAAGTCACGGTACTTCTTGGTGGAACCTGGATGAACGTTGTATGTAGATCTATGCGCCTCCTCAAGGATCTCACATCGCAGTCCCTCCGAATCTGGTATGCACAATCGAGTCCCAAATCGTAGTACTCCCTGATCGTCGATCACGAACTCGGAATCTCTGCCCTGCTTAATCTGCTCCATGATCTCTGAAAGTCGGTCATCACTGGGCTGTGCCTCTCGAATGCGGTCAAGTAGCTGCGGACGTGCACGAACATGCGCAAGCTGTCCCCCTGTCGGAGTGAACTCGAACTCAACTCGACTGTCGTATAAAATCTGCCAATCTGTTGACGACTACCTCCGCACTGCGCGCAAACAAGATAGACTACCCCCGGGCCTCCTGCTCAAAGCATCCGCCACTACATTCGCCTTGCCCGGGTGGTACAAGATCTCGCAGTCGTAGTCTTTCACCAGCTCCATCCAACAACGCTGTCTTAGATTTAGGTCTCGCTGCTGAAATATATACTTTAAGCTCTTGTGGTCAGTGAATATTTGGCATGACTCGCCGTAGAGGTAATGTCGCCAGATCTTAAGTGCAAAGACCACTGCAGCCATCACCAAGTCGTGAGTGGGATAGTTCTGTTCATGTTTCTTCAATTGCCGCGAAGCATACGCGATCACCCTGTCATGCTGCATCAATACGCATCCTAGCCCTACCCTCGAAGCGTCACAATAAACCACGAATCCGCCTGATCCTGAAGGCAATGATAATACCGGCGCCGTAGTCAAACAAGTTCGTAGCTGCTGAAAACTGTGCTCGCACTCCTCCGTCCAAACGAAAGGAACTCCCTTCCGTGTCAAACCGGTCAAAGGTGCAGCAATACGGGAGAAATCCTGAACGAATCGCCTGTAGTAGCCCGCCAAGCCTAGAAAACTACGGATCTCCGTAACTGATGTCCGTCTGGGCCACTGCTGAACGGCCTCAATCTTCTTCGGGTCCACACATATGCCATCTCTCGTAATCACGTGCCCTAAGAAACCAACGCTGTCCAACCAGAATGCACATTTGGAAAATTTTGCGAAGAGCTGGTGCTCCCTCAGAGTGTGCAACGTAATCCGCAAGTGCTGCTCGTGCTCCTCTCTGCTCCGGGAATACACCAAAATATCATCAATGAACACTATGATGAACAAGTCGAGATATGGCCTGAAGGTACGGTTCCTCAAATCCATGAATGCAGCTGGGGCATTGGTGAGTCCGAACGACATCATCAGAAACTCATAGTGGCCATAGCGTGTACGGAAAGCTGTCTTCGGTATATCCTCCTGTCGGACTCGCAGCTGATGGTATCCTGATCGCAAGTCGATCCTCGAAAAATAACCCGCACCCTGAAGCTGATCGAACAAATCATCAATGCGTGGCAACGGATACCTGTTCCGCACAGTAACCTTGTTCAGCTGGCGGTAGTCGATACACAAGCGCAAACTTCCGTCCTTTTTCTTGACAAACAGGACCGGAGCACCCCATGGAGAAACACTGGGTCGAATAAGTCCCTTATCTAACAAATCTTATAGCTGAACCTTCAATTCTCTAAGCTCCGCCGGGGCCATCCGATAAGGCGGTATAGAAATAGGCCCCGAGCCGGGAATCAAATCAATACAGAACTCGACATCGCGCTCAGGCGGCAGTCCTGGCAGCTCATCAGGGAAAACATCGGGGAACTCGCATACAATCGGAACCTGGTCCAATGGAATATCTGTAGCTCTAGTATCCCAAACATAGACTAGAAATCCCCGACATCCCTTTCTCAACAGCTGATCAGCGCGAAGGGAAGAAATCAATATATGAGGGGCGGCACTACGGCCCCCCTGCACAACAAAAGCCGACTCGCCAGGAAAACAAAATCTAACTGTGTTCTCATGGAAGTCCACAGACGCATAGCACGTGGCTAACCAATCCATGCCCAAAAGGACGTCGAAGTCCAACATCTCAAGAAGGATCAAGTCGATAGGCAGCTCTCGCTCGCCAATACGGACGGTACAGGATCGGAACACGTGCCTAGCAACAAATGACTCTCCCACAGGAGTGGTCACAACAAGCGGCTGATCAAGCAAACCGGACTCTCTACCCAAACTCGGCACGAAGTGTGTGGAAACGTAAGAGTGCGTGGATCCAGGATCAAACAACACGTGTGCATCAACATAACATACTGATAGGGTACCTGTCACGACGGCATTGGATGCTTGCGCATCCTGGGGTGTCAACGCAAAAACTCGGGCCTGACCTCCACCAATAGCGGGCTGACCTCGGCCTCCGCCTCCTCGTCCTCTCTGGATAGGTCCGCCGCATCCACGGCCTCTGGGTGCACCTAACTGGCATGGAGCATCGCCTGTGGCAGGAAGTAGAGCTCTCTGAGGAGGGGGCGGTGATGGTGGTAGGGTCACATGCGGAACTTTCGCCACTCCCTGTCGTCTCGCTGGACAATCTCTAACACGATGGTGCAGACTCCCGCACCCAAAGCATCCTGGCGACGCCTGCTGTCCCTGTGGATACGAACCATACAGCTGACCTCGTCCAAACCCTCTGCCGGCCCTATCTCTTGGAAAGAATCTGGCATGCTGCCCCTGATCTGGCGTGCCGGTATGAATCCTCTTCGGCGTGGGAACGGCTGAAGTCGTTGAAATACGTGCCTCAATCCGCAACATTGTATCCATAGCCGCTGAATAGGTATCGAAGTGCTGGGCGCCAATGGCAAGAAATAGCTGGGCATCCAGTCCCTGTATGAACCTCTTCACCCTCTTCGCTTCGGTATCCACCAGATACGGAGCATATCGGGACAACTGTGTAAACTGGACGTCATACTCAGACACCGTCATCCCTGGAGTCTTGATCAAGGCCTCAAAACTATGAGCTCTGGCGTCACGGATGCTCTCCGGAAGGAAACGAGCTAGAAAGACTGCTGTAAACTCGGTCCAGGTCATGGGCGGTAGACCTGCAGCTCGACCTCTCAGAACTGACTCCCACCATATCTGTGCGGGGCCCTCTAGTCGGAAACTCGCCAGCTCTACCCATCGGTCATCAGAACACTTCAGCGAGCGGCGGATCCTGGCCAAACTGTCAAGGAACGTCTGCGGGTCCTCTGCTGCATCGGTACCCATGAAGACTGGAGGTCTCAGCCTCATGAAATCCTGTAGCGAAACCGGGATGGCCACGGTGGTAGTAGTAGGAGCAGGTATCATAGTAGTCTGGGATGTAGTGGGTACGTCCTCCGGCCTCGGTGCACGACTGGCCGCAACTAAGGATCCCACCATCTGACGTAGCTCCTGCATACTCCCCATCATCTGTCGCAGCTCCACCATACCAGTCTCAAGCCTATCCACACGGCCTGGGGAAGGCGGATTAGTCTGTCCCTGTGGCGTAGGCATACCACCCTGCTCAGTCCTAGTCTCGGACGAGCCAGCTCGAATCTCGTCTCGGACGGCAGCCCTCTGCGCTCCGGTAGCCCTCTGCGGCATAGTGACTGGTACAGGAAACATGACAATAAGAATGGTGCAATAGAATCGTAGGATACACGGATTTGAAGAAGGAATTTCAAGCAAGTATATCCTAAAGTCACTTTGGCGGAGTACTGTATCGCAAGTATGCCGCGGACATACGTACGCTACGTCACCCTGCTTAAGTCACTTACTCCATCTACTAAGGGTTATCCTACACTCAGAAAAGTTAAACCTATCGCTCTGATACCAACTTTGTCACGACCCGCAAGGTACGGAATGCGACCGGCACTTAAGTTACGAATCGTCTCAAGGCGTCCGTAAAATAAGTAAGCCGAAGCCCAGAATACAAAACCCAATTAAGAATTAGAGTGAAGGAAAACAATTTATTTAAAGCATTTTACTCCATTAAACCACATCAAGTTTCCTTTTAAAACAACTTTCCTTTTTTTCAAAAATTCCGGCAGAACCTCCTTTGTAAAACAAGCCCCAAACGGGTACAAATAGGAATATAAATGAATAACATGAATATTGCATCCCCAAGCGGGAGCTAGCTCTTCGCCTCAAGGCGGTCACAAATCCCACGCAATGTAAGATAACAATGTGCATAAATAAGCATGAAGCACAAATAAAATAACATGTCGACTCAAGTGAGCTCGACCCCAAAATAACATAAGATCCACAAGTCTCACAACCTCGTCTCTAGGTCAATATACAATAATCCAAATAAAACTGGTACAGCTGAAATAGTAGCAGATGGAGTACTCTAGATACAATGAACATATATAAGGTGGTACAAAATGATAACAACCCACCTATGAGCAAAAGCCTCGAGTCCAGGCAAAGAGAGCAAAAGAGGCAAAAGTGTCCGCCGCTACAGTGCTGACGGAACGGACCTGCAGAAAAGCTGTGGCACAATGGGGGTGAGTTGCCAGCTCGTGAGTACTAAATAACATCTACAAAGGTCATCACATGTATACACACAAGTATCCTAGCATCTCTAAACAGGTATGGCTATAGGCACTAGCAGGTATGTATGCATCATCAGTGTGCTAACAAGTATGAATGTCATATGGATGTACTAACATGTATGTATGCTATATGAGTCAACTGAAGATCTCAACCTGTAAGTACAAGAACTATTCATTCCTTGTTTTTGAAACTCTTTTCAAATATCAACATAATATCCATGAGATCAACAAAATCTGTGTCCAGTAACGACACCTCAAAACTGTCTCAATCTCATATATCCACGTCAAGTATCTCTGGTCTCGGCCATCCGGCTGATCCATCCCAAATATCCATATCTCAATCTAGCGGCCACGGTCGATATCCTCTGGATATCCTCCGTGCCAAATGAAGTCACCGGTAGATAATCCGTCCCCTGCCAGGCTCAACGCCATCTCCTGCGATCTTCTTGCCCCGGGGTACCTTACCGGGCCCACCATGTACCCGATACGGTTCATCCACCTCCTCGAAACGGGTCTTGAAAACCACAACAAACTCATGGTGGACGACACTTTACATCATTAGAAGACCGCAACTTTTATATTTTAAAAGATCATAAGTTTGAAATCTTGCAGCTTTTCCCCGAAATCCAGAAATATTATAAAATCTCATGAAATCATCATGGGTGCATATGTCAATGATATTGAATGCAAATGGTATCAATGTTCAAGTTGCAATGTATGATTTATAGTAGGCATGAGCAAGTGATATAATGATATATATGCACGAGAATAGCAATTCTTATGATTTCATTTTAAATATTTCTTGCAATAGCACAGGTCTGAGCAATTAGCATGTTTCAGATTTATAGTTATCTAGTGTCGTGACATGGCAATTACCAGGGTGTGTGTACACATGAATAGTGCTCGTGCTGTATATAAAAACCTGGTAATGGTGCATGTGTCCTACAGAATGAGTTTGCGCATATGAGTACAACATATAAATCCTAACTGCAGCAACTATCATGCAAGTATTATTATTTCTAATGTCACAAGCAAATATTAAAGTTTACTATTTTCAATTTTAATAAATCTATCGGGCGACTTGCGCCATCCAAACGATCGTCCCCCGTAGATGTGAAATCTACTCACCCGTGATCCCGTGCTAGGTGTGTCCGACCACCTGCTTCCCTTTCTCTGCTGCGCTCGAAGTCCCCATCGGCGAACCAAGAATTTACAAATGTCGCATATATCAGGAAAATTCTGCAAAAACACGATATATCGATAAAAAGGATACGCGTGCGTGAAACTAAACGCGCATGCTCACGACACGTCGCGACGCGCGCAAACCCACCAGAACCTACTCTGACACGCTGTGTCGCGCAGCGCTCCACAGAACCACGCGTATCACGCGCGTGTCGCACAAGTTTTAAAACATCGAAAACACGTTTATAGCTCTAGATTTTGCCTCTGGGCCTAACATAAAAAGTTACAGATACCAACAGACTAAGCTACCCAGCAGAACCCCACACCCAAAAACCCAACACCCCACCCCCTACTCTGGCCGCAATTTGCGGCCAGAAGGAATAAACCGGAGGCCTCAAATGTGAGGTGGGTCCCCGTACTTTGTGTGTGTGTCCCTGCTAGTCTCACCATGCTACAGTTTTCCCAATTTTATCCTGAAGGGCTCGGGTCAACAGCAGGTCTAACAGAGGCTAAAAAGTCACTAAAACTGCTAAATTACGCCAAGTCGGATAAATCGGGTATAATTGTGACATCTGGGGCAAATCTCTGGTTAACTGGTCTCAACAGCACCTAATTAGACTACTCTAACCATCACAACCAATACTTTTCCAAAACTTACCTAAATTACCCAAGATTACCACTAAAACAAATGATAAACACTAAATTAAGCTAGATAACCATAACTTTAGCAATTAGGAGTCGGGTTAAGGGGTTATACCTCTAGAGATCCTAGGTGAAGGAGAAGAGAGGAAGGAGAAAGTGTGTGTGCTGCTGGAGTGTTGCTCCTACTGCCCCAAGAGCTGTAATTCCATGGCTGAAAAGTGCTGATTTGCTTCACTGTTTATTGCCGAAGCTGTTGTTGTTGCTTTGTGTTGTGTATTTTTTTGTGTTGCTGTTGTAGCAGCAGCAGCAGCAGGAGTGGTAGTATAGTTGTGGGAAGGGTTGAGTGTTTGTGGGGGAGGAGTTATGTAAGAAGTTGGGGCTGTTGTAGCAGCTGTTGTTGCTGGTTTGGTGCTGAAATTGGTGGCTGAAATGATGATATATGGCTGATGTTTGGGCTGATGGTGCTGTTGCTGATGTATTTGGCTGATGTTTCCTATGATGTGTGTGTGAGGGAGAAAGGTGAGAGTGAGGTGAGTGTTTGAGGGCTAAGCAAAAAGTTTTGAAAAGAATGGAGTGTGACACAATCCTAGAGCCACCATTCTCTCTTCCCTCATTAAATGCTTGCATGACACCCATCACAATCTCTCCTTCTCATCACAAGTCAACCCTAAACCCTAATCACCCTTAACCAAATATAAAACTCATAATTATCCCAATTAGCTTAACCAAGTGTGTTAGACCACCATGGTTGGCTAAACATGGTTAACCCACCATGCACACCCAAACTTGATAACCCTACGCTTAACCCTAGTCATCATGCACAAGTGTGTGCGGTCGAGATAAACTTCTACAAAAATAACCATAAAACCAGATAAATTACTAGAAACCCGTTTTGGTAAACTTTTTACCAAAAACCCCACATTAACACACAATTACCACTAAACCTAAGCTCAGTTGTTACATTTAAGGATCGTTAATCTCGTTTAAGATTAAGATCAACTTAAGTGGTTGTTAAGGATACGTTAGTCTCATTTTAGACTAAGATCTACTTAACAGAATCATTTAGATCCAACAAAAGAGCATTTAGTCTCTATTGTTTTAGTTTAGGGACATTACGGTCCAGTTTAAAGACGTCATAGTCTGTAAAGTTTAAAGACATCATAGTCTATGAGTATAAGGACCCCACAGTCCATGGCAGTTTAGTGACATCATAGTCTGTAAAGTTTAAGGACCCCACAGTCCATGGTAGATTAGAGACATCACGTGGAATGTCTGGTTGTCGGGACCCATCACATCTCTGAAGACGCTGAAGGATTATATCGACAAATATCAGAGGAGTGAAGAGATGCACCCTTGAGCCAATGTTGGTTGAAAGGCTCTGAGTTTTTCTTCGAATGTCATATGAGATGATCAATTTTGGAAGACAAGAATATATTTGAGGTTCAGTCAAAAGGGGGGTCCTTCCTTTGGAAGACTTAGCTAATTTGGGCTAAGATTGGCTCGAATATAGTGTTAAACACTACAGTACACTCGTCTATCACATGCTCCCACGTGATGCGCTTAAAATAATGTTAAACACTAAGGATGAAGTGCACAAAATAGTGTTAAACACTAAAAAAAGAAGCGCTCATGTGGGGTCACGTGAGGCGCTTGAGTGTTGGGCCAAACTTCCTTTATTTTATTCTCAGAATATGCAAGTAAGTGTTAATCACTTAATCTTTATGACCATCACGTGTGGACACGTGATGGTGCCCATGTATTGGGTATTAATCCCTCAATTTTACCCTATTTTCTTTTTTTTAAAGAGGTGTTTGTCAGGGGTCACGTGGGGACACGTGAGGCACCCAAAATCGATTCTGCCCTTTTATTTTGAGAAGTCTGTTCAAGGGTCACGTGGGAGCACGTGACCTAATCTTATTCGTTCTCTTTTGGTCATTGGAGGGGAGAGTCACGTGTTACCACGTGATCATGTTGGGTACTTGATCCTTTTACGTGCATGGAGAGATAAATCCCTTATATAAGAATTAAATTCTCTTATAGGATTAAACCCTAATTTTATTTAGAGGAATTAAATTCCTATGTGTTTAAAAGAATTAAATTCTTTACACCCAATTCTCCTTCTAAGTTTTAAATCTGTATGGCAGAATCTCCCTGATGAGAATTAAATTCTCAACTTATGGGAAGATCTGCTTCTGCAGATCTATTACCATGAAGAAGAACTAAGTTCTTGTATTAAGGGTTAAACCCTATCTTTGTTGGAGGACTTAAATTCCTATATGCTTTGTGGGAGAATAGAATTCTCTGAACTTAGGTCCTCCCTCAGGTTTTAGATCTGCATGACAGAATCTCCCCGATGAGAATTAAATTCTCAACTTATGGGGAGATCTGCTTCTGCAGATCTTCAACCAGAGGAAAAACTAAGTTCTTATTTAGAAGAGTTAAACTCTTAATTTGAGAATTAAATTCTCTTTTGTTTTGTGGGAGCTTATAGAATGATCTATTTCCCTCTCTTATCTAGGGTTTCTTTCTTTTCTGAAGAGATCTTCTTTTCTCTCTGGAGAATTAAATTCTCTTTTCATTTTTCTCTTCTGTATTCTCTCTCTATTGTTGTCTTTTTTTCTCTTCTCTTTTTGGCTCCTATTTATACGAGAAAGAAAAGAATCAGTTTGTTCAGTCAATCTCTCATTGAGAGATTTTGATTGATTTTTTTTATAACTAACATGATCATTTTAGATCATTTGGTGAATTTTATTCACCATAAAATATTTTATTTGTTGTTCCCGGCAAATTTTAGGAAAATATTTCCTTGTGCAGAATCTTTCTATAAATTAGTGATTTTTTAAGCACCATTGGATTTTTAATCCAACGGTTCTCCACTTTACAGAGTGCAATCTTTTATTTTGGAAAGATCTAGGGAAATATTTTTCCAATTAAGGTTTTTTGATTCCCTTTAATTAGAATTTAATTCTATTGTTCAGAGGGTTTAAGAGCTCATCACGTGTTGGCACGTGACCTTACTGATTAAGCATTTGATTTGAATTTAATTCTATTAGTTCGGAGGGTTCAGGAGCCCATCACGTGTTGGCACGTGACCCCACTGATTAAAATTTAATTCTGTTAGTTCAAAGGGCTCAGGAACCCATCACGTGCTGGCACGTGACCCCATTGGTTAAGCATCTCCAATTGTTTATTTTAGCGCCTATAAACCTTGTTCATAGAAGGTCACGTGTCCTCACATGATGCCCGATCACGTGTGGACACGTGATGCCCGATCACGTATGGACACATGATGCCCGATCACGTGTGGACACGTGATGCTCCTCTTGGGTGTTTCCTCATTGCTTTATTCAGTTCCCACGAGGGAACATGGCTCCACGCATTTTCATTTTTATGTAGGGATGTGCAGATATTTAAATTCAGGTACCCTCGAGGAATGCTGCCCCGGACTGCAGTCCAAAGTCGCATTCCCAGTCAATTCTCATTACAGTAATCTATCAATATCAAAAATAAACTATATATGGTTCTAGATTATCGAGTTGGATTCAATATGAGCCCTAGACCATTACATTCCAATCTGTATTTAATTTACAATGATTTTAATAAGGCAACATGCGCGGTAAGATTTCAGATTAGTTGTAGCTAGACGGAGGTATCATTTCATAGTGATGAAATCAATATTTTCAACTCAAATTCTTACTAGTTATATATCATCATTAAAGGGATTCATAGGCCATAAATTCCTCAATTTTAAACAAGTTTTAGTTTAGGTTTTGCATCAAGAAGTTAGCACAACATATCAAAGAATTTTCGGGATCTTATTCAATCTAGCCGACTCGAATATGATATCGATCCTTATAGCTTGTACACCTTTAACACTTGATTCTAAACTCAGTACCAATCTTTCACGTATAAAAATCCAAGCACTACGGCGTCGTTGTAATACGAATGATCATTTACCACAATTATATAAATATATATATAGTTTAAATAAACACTTAGCCCTAATTAGTATAATATTAGCATGTAAGAGCAAGTGAAAGTTTCGCTTGCTTTCGGTCGCTTGATATAGAAGAGATACCACGCGTGGGATCCGTCTCGTCACTCGAGACGATGCGATGCTGGATACGTGCGCGACGCGGGCGCGATGTGTGGTGACTCGGTACTGGATGCAGTGGCAACGCGGGCGTGATACGGTAGTGGGCGTGGTGATAACACGGGCGTGACACGGTGCTTGGTACGGTCTCGACTTGGTGCGTGGTGCGGGTATTGCACGGCGTGTGCATTGGATCGGACACGGTATGGCATGGGGGCTGGCACGACGTGGCATGGGGACTGGGTACGATGTATCACGGGGAGTGGGTATGGGGCGCGACACGTCTGGGTACGCGGTGGCACGGAGGCAGGCACGTGGTGACTTCACGAGGTTGGCGATGCTCTGGTGGGGGTCGACGGCGGAGGTGGAAGCGAGGGGTCTCGGGGCTCGGCGACGGCGGCTCAGCGACCATGGCGAAGGGTCGCTCAGCTCTTGTTGGTTGTTGTCGACGGAGGTGATGGCATGTACAGTGGAGACTGGAAAGGTGGGCTCAGGGTCGCCGGAACTTGGAGGTTGGCGTTCGGAGCTTGGAGAGAGGAGGGAGGCGGTGATGCAGTGGTGGTGTCGGTAATCTTGTCAGCGGTGAGGGGCAGCGGCAGTCGTCGATGGTGTGAGGTGATGGGGAAGTGGGCCGTTGGAGTCGGGGAAGAGGGAGAGACAGAGGCTCGGGTTTTTAGGTAGGGCTAGGCGAAAAGATGAGGAGGTCGGGGGAATCTTGGTGGGCTCGAGCTATTCGGCGGAGGTGAGGAGCCCAAGAGGTAGGGCTGAGTAGAGGAGGTCGGTGATGAGTGATAGGAGACGAGGAGGAGCTCATAGTGGCGATGGTCGTAGGGAGGAACGCGTCGCGGGGTGAGGAGGCGAGAAAGAAGGAGAACAAGAAGAAGAAGAAGAAAGGCTGGGTAGTTGGGGGTGCTCGTCGTGGGTGACTGCGGGTCATACAGAGAGGAGAGGGGGTGGCCGTGTGGGTCGCGGGACAATTGCGGGGATCTCAAGGAAGCGCGAGGGAGGGGGAAGACGTGGGTTCTTACGGGAGAGGGTCTCGCGGGAGTGGGGGGAACGTCGCGGGAAAAGGCGGGAAAAGGATAAGAGGAGGAGGAAGTGCGGGTCGGGTCGGGTGTGGGTTTTGTGGGCCAGGCTCGGGAAGAAAGAAAAGGAAAGGAGAGTTGGGGTTTGGGCTGAGGGAGTGGGGTTGGAAAAAGAATTTGGAAAATAAAAAAGGGGGGTATGGTTTAGTTGAGGGAGTGGACCTGGGCTAAGAAAAGTATTAGGAAAAATAATAAATAAAGGTTAGGGTTTGGGTTTAGGAAAAGAATTAGGAAATATTTAATTAAATAAAAGTTTAGTAAATTAATATTAGAAAGTGTAGGAAATTATTTATAGGAAATATTCTAATAGAAAAATTCAGGAAACTTTTATTTATAAATGCGGGAAATATGTTCAAAAAAAATCGGGTATTACATCATGCCCCACTTATATAAAATTTCATCCTCGAAATTTAAAATATGATAACCTGTAAAATACCATGCGAGAAGCAACAAAAGTCAAATACTATTATATAGCGATTTACGTAAAAGCAACTAGATGAAAATCAAATATTTTTATATATAAGAAAAGGCGCAGCTAAAAGGATAATCATATGTAAGCACAAGGCATAACCATTTATAATAATAAACTATATAAACAACACAAAGAAAAATATAATAACAATAATAAGTAATAGTGAAGGATTGCTGATAAGCATTAGGAACCAAAACTAGCTTAATAAAACTATAAATCAAGCAATTATATAATAAGTTAAGAATACACATACGGTAAAATACAGAAGAAAAATAGAATGAAAACATAGATGGCTAGCAAATAGCTAGATATCAACAATTAACGTAAAAACCAAGACTAATCTATATTTGCAAAAGTGCGGAAATAATACAATACAAGGGAAACTAAGATAATACCGAGATCATGATACATGTACAAGAAAAATGTATTAGCATACAAGATAACCATAATTTATATTACAGTAAATAAGAAATTTAAATTGATTGAAGCATAAGAATACGTAAATAAATGTAAATAAGAAAACAAAAGATAGTTGGCCTAAATATGAACAAAGAAAAGGAAACACTATATAGAAAATCAATAAGAAATTCATTTTAAAGAAAACTTAAACCACTAATAATATAAACCTTGAAAGTTAATCAAAAGAATGCCAACAACCGAAATGAATAGGAATGATAACAGTATAATAAACAGTAAAACATTAAAAGAAGAATAGAGTAGAAAACAACTCAAAATGGCGTCCTGTAATTAGAGCAGATTGAAAAATCCGAAAAGGCACAAAGAATGGAAAGTCATAATAAAAGGACGATAGTATGAAAAGTATTAATAGGAACGATTTATTATAAATAGAATATATGGTGTAAGTTTGAAATATTGAGAAAAATAATAGTAGAGCATTTTAAGACAATGAATAAAACTAAAATACTTACTAACACATAATTGAAATCTAAGTAACTACAAGTAGGAAAATTCTAAATTTAATATAGTAAGCACTACTAGTTATAACTATATTAACAGGAAAATAACACCAGTAATATATGGTAGACTAACCAGAGAAAGTATTGCGGTATATACCTCGAAGGTCGACACGGCGGGAAAGCACTCGAACGAAAGAAACGTAAATAGGAATTGGGTTGTCCAGAATGACACAAAGATAAAAGGATGAAATTCGGATTCAAAATCTGGAAAAGATATAAATTTACAATGAGGATTGGGTTTGACAGTTTCGGACAGGAGTATGCGGTAAGATACAACCTAATTGGGAAAAATCAGGGGGGTGCGGTAATGAACCATGGTGTCAAATAAGTTTAGGGTCTAGATATAGTGAGTCAAATAAAAGTATTTAGTTTTATTTCACAATTTTATTGTATTCAAACCAAGAAGTTCAACAGATACAAGTGTTAAACGAAAAGGAACAACAAAAAAAATATCTTTGTTGAAAGCAGGGAAGGTGACAACTCCGCGTCGATGACTGTGATCTCGTAAGGCAAGTCTGAATCATGTGCTAGGCCCATATCATCCTTGAAATTCAAAGTACAAAAAAATGAAACAACCGAGTTTCTCAATTATATGTGGAGGGCGTTGATGGATCTCTTCCTTGCAGCTCTTTTCTTCGAGGGCAATCGTTGCCTGCTACTCACCGGATCCCGAAACCAAACACCGTCCTTTAGCCTGGCGACAGTTCCTCTGAAGGTGCCCCGACCTCTTGCAATAACCGCAGGGTTGAGTTCTCCGTTGCTCCTTCTGCCAAGAACCAATAGGCGCTTCATATGCACACCTCCTCTTTTACTAATAGGAATTTCCTCACGATCGGGGCTCCTCCTGGTCTTCGAACTATTTTCCTCCTTAGCCCCTCAGCTAAAAGATCGTTCGTCCTCTCCTGGGTTTCGCTCAGTCCTTGCGGTACGCCCAAAATCTCGGTGGGGTCATCCTGGAAAGCGAAGGTGGAAGGAGAGTCCTGGGAAGCCATGATTCCGAAACAACAAATTTTCGGACGGCATAAGGTACAAGGTATTAGAATAAGAATAAGATATGGAACGAAACAAGAATATGTGGTGAGGTGAAACTCAATCGAATGGAAATCGAATGTAGAACTCCAAGTCACTCAAGCAGAGTGCTGCCTTGTAACTATGCCGCAGTTCATACTTACAATCACATAACTCTACTAATTCACCGAAAACTCTAGCATATAGAGTCAAAATATGTAGCAAAACACACTATATGAATCAAGGTCAATGATAACAAGTTTACAATCTAAACCGAAAGGGTGGCTTAAATTGTCAAGCCCTAGTTGTGAACTGTAATCTCAATCTAAATCTGGCTGCTCTGATACCAACAAAACCATGTCACGCCCCGCTTCTGAAAATACGGAATACGAGGTGTGACAAGGCCAGCCATGCTCCTACGGTCAAGGATATATCCTGTCGTAGTCACACTTCGGCTTCTAGTATTACGTGGTAATCAGTAATCAATGCACAGGTAATGAGAAATGCAGTCACTAAATACTACCAAAATAGATAAAAGATATACCAGATAGAGATCAAGGGAAAGATAGCGCTGGCGTCGCTGATCTAGATGTCCGCACTATCCTCGAGGTAAGGCAGGTCCTGATCCGAGCTAAGTCCACTTCTTACTCTGAGCATGCATACTCAGGTCGTAAGAGCGACACAATAGTAATATATATAAATACATATGTAAACACGTGAAATGATGATGAACATGGAACAATAAACATGGAGTGATGATATTGTAGGGTTACCTAGCGCGGCAACAAGGTTTCGGGAGGCATCGTCCTTGCCGTTTTCAAATTTTTGCTATACTAAAGAACCCTAACCCTAGAATCTTAACTAGAGATTTAGACGAACCAGCAATGCAAACAACTTTACATCTAAGTGAATGAGGAATACAACCTTTGTAGACCGGTCCATCACTTCTAAAGCTCCCTGTAGTATTCCCTTCGCTCCAAGTAGTGAACACCCGAACTCTAGTAAGGGTTCACATGAAGAAATGAAAAGGCTTGCTCGAAGTCTTCGAGGCCGAAGATGATCTACGTCGAGGAGACTCAAGCTCATGCCACCTCTTCACTAATGGTAGATTAGTGAAGCAAACACCCTAAACTAAATGACTAATATAGTAGAGGATGATAAAGTAGGAAATGAGCTCACTTTAGATTAATTTTTCTCACAATATTTCATCACCTTTTCAAAAGCTAGAAAGCTTTTTCATGAGGAAGAAGAAGATGAAGTGGAGATGAGAATGAAACCTATGAGGTCAGAATAGCAACCATGGGTGAGTTAGTGTCATACACTAACCCATGTAGAGAATGAACCATGGCTAAGGTTAATAGTTAGGTTAATAAATATCTACAAGTTAAACAAAATTGGTGGATCTGGTCAATGGTTCGACAGCTTCTACAAGCTTGTAGCTATGACAAATATCCATCCAATTTTGAATTACTTAGATAAATATAAACCCTTCATTATATCAAGCATGATGTAAGTCTCATACACCCATGAAGCATGTGACATCAAGCATGACACAAATAAAATGTATATCAATATATATCACATATATACTAAATGCACACATGTGAGAAAAAGAAATGTTTAAGTGAGCTAATATTAGTTAATGTAAATTAATATATCACATATATAATTATCATTAAATTATTAAATCAACACTTGATTTAATAATCCGGCTATATCACATACAACCGACTAATATCAAATGTAACAACTTATCGAATCAACACTTGATCCGATAACCCGGCTATATCACATATAACCGACCGATATCACATATCGTGAGAATAAAATGCGGTATCACATACGTGCATTAATCTCGGTCCCGCACATATCACATATGTGCTCCTACTTCGTTTTGCATGAACCAGGAAACCTCTGTGTAGGACTCTAAAGACTCGTCAATACGCTGGCAGTAGATGATGATCATATCAAACACCCACAATCCGCAAGCGGTCTGCTAAACGTAACGGCCACCCTGGTATTGAGCGATCAGAAGATCAACAAGCAAGCCTGCTCATACTCCTGTGAATCCAATCAGTAACACTACCGTACAGTCCGGTCTCTTCGTCGGATATGTCGCATATCACAGCCTGGGAGTATGTCATCTACGTACAATACGAGGAAGACAACCTTACTCTCTACAACCTTCTTGTATATACAAGGTTCATCTACCGTTTTGATGAAGTCAAACTCTTTGACTGCCATATCAAAACAGATGTTCCAACTCCGCGATGCTTGCATTGATCCTGATGGACTTAAACATAGTTTTGAAAGTCTCAACTTTTCCATTTACACCAAGAATCTTCTCAAGATTCATTTTCTCCCGATGGGTTTTACCCCTTTAGGTGCAACATTCAAAGTCATACTTTGTTGGTGTATATGGATTCCATCTTTGATCGCATAGCATCCGGCCATTTCACAGAGTCCTCACTCGTGATGGCCTTCCTAAACCTAGTTGGGTCATCATCTACCATGATGCAATCCTCGCTCCCACTTTCACTGAGAAGACCGTAGTATCTCTCAAGTGGATGAGAAACCCTACCAGATTCGCGGAGAGGCTGAGGTTCGTTGGAGACTATTGAATCCTTTGGTTTCACCAAATCATCAGTTAGTTTGTCTAGCTGGAACACCTTCCAGTTCTACATCATGAGCACAAATTTCTTCACAAGAAATTCCTTTTCTAAAAAGGTGGCATGCTGAGAAACAAAACACCTTTTTCTCCTCAGTATGGTAGAAGATATTCCCTCGCAAGTGTTTGAGATATCCAACAAACTTACATAACTGACCTTGCCTCGAGTTTGTCCGGATTTTGCATTTCAACAAAGGCCGGACAACCTCATATCTTAACTCGTTTAAAACATGGTCTCTTCCCATACCATATCTCATATGGAGTGGTAGGCACTGATTTGGATGGAACCCCATTCAATAGGTATGCAGCTTCTCAAGTGCATAACACCAAAAGAAAATAGGCAACTCAGCAATACTCATCATAGAGCGCACCATATCTCATAGGGCGCGATACGTCCGCCCCGATACACCGTTGTGCTGTGGTGTATACGAAGGAGTAATCTGAGAGAGAATCACATTCTCCGTTTAGAAAATTCAGGAACTCCATGCCCAAGTATTCGCCTCCTCAGTAACATCGTAGGACTTAATACTTCTACCCATCTGGTTCTTAACTTCAAGCTTATATTCCTTGAATTTCTCAAAAGTTTCAGACTCGCGTTTCAACAGGAACACATGTCAGAATCTTGAAAGATAATCGATGAATGTAATGAAGTACCAAGAACCAACCCTAGCATTTGTAGACATAGGACCGTATAAATCATCATGAATCTATCCCAAGAGTTCAATAACTCTTTCTCTGTTTCCAGTAAACGGAGTATTGGTCATTTTACCTTTGAGAAAAGACTGGCAAGTATCATAAGATGAAAATTCGAACAGATTCTTATATTCATCCTTATGTAACTTAGCTGGTCGTGTTGCATAGATATGACCTAGTCTACAATGCCACAAGAAAGATTCGTTCATTTCTGAACTACTCCACTTGTGCGTGTTCTACATACTTTGAACTGTGGTTTGATTTAGAACTTATATGCCATTACATAACGTGCCTGATCCAATCAACTCTTGATTAAGGAAAATGTTCACAACATTATCCAGTAATACAAAATTATATCCTTCTTTAAATTAAAGAATCTGATGTAATGTTGTATATCAGGTTCGGTATCTAATAACATTTGTTCAGAATCAATGTATTTACCAGTTGGTAATACAAGGTGATATTTGCCAACTGACTTGGCTGCAATAATTGCACCATTCTCTAACACTTAGAGATATATCACCCATTCCCAGTTCTCTACCTTTCTTTAGCCCATGTAACAGTTTACATATGTGGGATCCTAATCCGATATCTCATACCTAGGACGTAGAGGATACTGAGAAACAGTTCTCGGTAACGAACACACCCGAAAAATATGCATCAACATGCACTCTCTTCGATTGGGTGTCATGGGAATCCGGCTATTCCCCTATTTCCTGCTCAGACTTATAACAATTATAAGACAGAGCGAAATCAACGTTCCCCAGCTCAGTATAATAAGCAGGTTCGGTCAAAACATCCATATTATTATCTTGATTAAGGCGTGGCATGGTCGCTACCTGGAGAGAGAGAGCAGAAAACACTCTGCGTGCGCTCTTGTAAGATCATATTGGTTATTATTTTATCTAATCAGGATAGTTCCTACTGTTTTTATCAAATCTTCCTTCAAACCCTAAAAGGTAAGACTAGCCGGGATTAATTACACCCTACAAGTTTGCCAATCTTTCGGCCAGGCCAGTGTCGGTACTTTGAGGGAGGTTCCCCGTGCTTTCGCACGAACCTAATTAAAATAAACCTCGTTTTCCCAGGGGCATAACTGTTAGTTGTATGTATGCCCTAGAGGCCAGTATCGTACAGATGATGTATATTATATTGGATGCTTGGACATATATAGAGATGACTTTCTTGCTCGATATGATAGTATGCTATCTGGTTGCTCTTTATCTTAACATGTAGACTTGTCTCTTTATACTGTCTTAAAGTTACATGTTGGTAAAGCCCTTAGGATATGTACTTGGCTACCTGGACTATGATGCGGATCATACTAGTGGGGACATGGTAGTCCATAAGTACATCCTTCAAGGTCCCTAGTCGTGAGTGTATCGAGACGGGGCATCGATATACCAGAGTAGACTAGCGTATACGCTTCTCAACCCATGAGATGGGCGATGGATGATCCCATATCCATTGGTGTTTGACATCAGAGATGGTATACGGGTGCTCAGTGGAGACTGGGTACACTGGACGGACTCGCCGAGAACTCCCAGATGGTATTATACCTCACGTCAGATGGCAGTTCTCTGGTGACACTTGTGCAGGTTAGTCTGTAGACCCGAGATCGTCATAGAGTCTTGTGTGATTCCTACTGTGCTTTGATTTCCACCTTACCACGTCCATGAGGGAGTGTAAAACGGTGGTTTTTGGGTACAGTCCCGAGTCACATGGAGGCAATGAGCGATAGGAGGGGTTTCGTCTCTCCCTGTATTGGGGGTTGATGTTGCGCTGTGCTCGATTGGCCGTAACGGGGAAGCCCCTGGCCAGGGCTGATTAGTGATTTACTGGTAAGTGTTACAAGTAGTTTCTCGACCCGTTATGAGCCTCACATCGGCACGACTTATCGGTTAATGGGGTCTGACGTTTACCACCCCTAGACTTGATATGCGACATATCAGACGAGGAGACCGGACTGTACGGGTAGTGTTGCCGGTTGGCTCGATGGGAGTTGTAGCAGGTTCGCTTGTTTTCTTCTGATCGCTCAATACCCGGGTGGCCGTTACGTTTAGCTGTCCGCTTGCGGCTTGAGGGTGTTTGATATGATCATCACCCACTGCCGGCGTATTGACGAGTCTTAGAGTCCCACAAAGGAGTTACCTAGTCCAGGAGTTGTAGTGCGCATATGCGAGATGCGCATGGACCCGGTTGAAATGCGCGTATGAGATACCGTATATTAATCGGGCCGCTTTCTTTTGGTTGGGTCGTATGTGATATGGCCGGATTGATAAATCAAGTGTTGATTTATCATTTAACCATTAGTTTCTCACTAGAAATCCTTTCTTGTATTTTTGGATGTATGCATGCATGTATGCATTCTTTCTAGATTCATGCACATATGGATGTGCAGCACACATACATACATACATCATCCTTCATGGTTGCATATACATTGAAAATGGTGGCAATATAAGACTCACACCATGGTTTATATGTATGGATTATTATTTCTATTTATGTTAAAACAAAAGAAAAGAGAAAAGATTAATAAATGGTTATATTCTACACTCTTCCTTGAATTGACCCTGTTCACCTATGATCTGTCGAAAATACTGTATTTCTAACACGGCAATTTCCCTACCTTTTGCAGTCAAGTAGAGGTATTCGGTATTCATATCACACATATTTGTAAAACACATGTAAAATACGGGATTACTTGTACTGTGTGCTAAAACCAGCATTTTTAGGGAAATTGTGTGTTTTTCATGGCATCGCATTATCCTTGTATTGCGCAACTCTTGTCTTGGAGTCTATGCAGGAAATCACAGAAGCAGAGCCCAAAATTTAGAAAAGATCTGATAAAAGAAACGCCAACTCAAAGCCTGAAGATCTGGTAGTGATACAGAAGGCCAAATAAAAATCCATATATCAGAAAAAGGCCCACAAGACAATCCAAGAATTACCACAAAATTTGAAGCACCAAGGCCACCAAAGGGCCGCGGATCCGCGGCCCAAGCCCCCTTTGCGCGGCGGATCCGCGGCCAATTAAAGAGATCACTTTGTCAAATTTCATCACATGCTTAATTATAACGGCCAAAGCTTCTAGAAGACCCCAGAAGCTCCACGTGGCACATCTAGAAGGCTCGGATAACTAACTCTTGGAGGGAAATTCAAATTTTAGCCTTAACAAACTTTTTGGAGGGAAATTTAAATTTGGTGCTAACTAACTTTTGGGGGGAATTCAAATTTCAATTCTAAATCAAGAGGTCTATAAAAAGGAGCTTAGATTAAGGTTTGAATTTGTTCAAGAATCACCACCATCTTCAACCCACAAGTTTAGTGACAAAAGCTTGTGCCAAATTCAATCCCCATCCCCAATTCAAAATCAAGATCAAGATCCCGAGATCAATTTGAGCAAGAGAGCCTTCAACCTTTAGCAAGCGACGCCGGATTCCAACGGAGCAAGAGATCCACGCCGATCCGCGACTCAAGGAGCCGAGCGAAGCCGAAATCGACGATCTTGTTCCTTCCTTTTGTAAATTCAAGAGAGTTGTAACGAAATTTGTCGATAAATAAAGGTGAATTTTCTATACTCTTGCTTATCTTTGAATTCAAGCATAATGATTAGAATTCAATTTGTGATTGTGTTTTTGATCATGATGTTTGAGTAATCTCCGCTCGTGTAGGAGTTGTGACGATCTTTAGATGATGATGATTTAGATCTTTCTACAATTCTTAAATCCTATAATGTTTGGAAATTCTAGTTAATCAAATGATTAATGACCTAATTTCGAGATGATGCTTTCTTGATCGTGTTCACTCGAAACTAGGGAACAACTATTAAACATTTGATTAACTAGAAGCTAGAATTTGAATGCGATCCATCGAAAGGACAAAGGATTAGTTGCGGAATCCCTAATTTTCTCGCAAAGATCCTTAAACCTCGATGAATTTGCATCGATCTAGTATCAATTCATTAATGGATAAGAATTAGTAATCTTTAGATCTCATCACATCTATAGATCCGATCTACTCCTACGAGCCTTACTTCTAATCTTGATTGTTGGTTGGAAATTATCACACATCTCAATTCTTGCTTTTAATGTCTTTTCTAGATCTAGATTTTTCTTATTTCTTGATCTTTAAATGCAAATCATGAATTGTTTTCTTTTCTTTGCCCTAAATTTTCAACTCATCTAATTCGGAAATTGAACGGAACTCACTTTCCCTGTGGACGATCCGCACTTACTAACGCGCTACATCCGACACCGTTGTTGATTGCGGTCAAAATATTTTTGGTTGTGATTTCTAATATCTTGTTTCTCAAAAACATACACAATCGGAAAATCTCATACAATCAAAATGGCGCCGTTGCCGGGGATCGTGTGCTATTTATTCATTTTTTGAAATTTGAGTTGAAAAGTTTATTCCATCAATATTTTTTTTAGATCAAAATTCGCGCAAAATACTAATACGTGTTGTTGTGGTTAATTGCAAGGAGATCTGGAGCTTGCTGGAAAATTGGAAAATTATTTGGTGAATTCCAGAGGACTGAGGAAGAGAACAGGAGCATTACCAAATTTTTTTTGTACAGAGAAGAGCTTGGGGAAGCCCGGAACAGCGGCATTAGGAGCTATTTGCGGCGGAAGCGCGGCGCTTCAAGGAGTTCTCTGTAAAATTTTTAGCAGGTAATTTCTATCTTTCTTATCTCCTTCCTAAAATCTGCTCCAATTAACAATTTGTTGCAGGATTCTTTGCAAATATTCGCAGCGCGCAAAAAGAAAAATAAAGTGTGCTTGTTTTTTATTTTGTGGTTGTTTGCATAATTAATACGGAAATTAAGGGGCACGGCCAAATCCAGATTAGGTGGGGAGTTCATTACCCTTCCTAGGCCCCAAAAATCACAAACCTGCATCCGCATTACCCTCATTAATTAAAAAAATATCTAGAGATGACTCTAAGGACCGTCGCGCTCACTTAGGACAGAAGAAGGCCGTGGGTAATTCATTGCTTATCCGCGTTTCTCTTATGGTGCCTAGGCAAGTGTGTCGAAGGCTAGTGGTTACTTAATTAGGCCCACTACTTACGTAGTGGAGAACCTCCCACTTACCTGGCACTTACCTGGCCACAGGAGGGACAAAGAGGCAGTGGAGGATTCTATCCTGCGTCTTGTCTTCTGGCAGTTAGGAGCGGTCTAGAGATTGGACCTAGGTGACCATAAATTTTAGGGTATTGCTTGTTGCATCATTTTTTCAAAATCCGTATCATTTTTCAAAACAAACACCACACTCACTTCATTCCCCTAATTATAAATCACGCTGCTACTTGTACTAACCCCTTTTAGTGCAAGATAGGCTGGACACGGGATTCTAGTGCCCGTCTTGTCCGCGTCCCCTCGATCGACTCCGAAGTCGGTATTTCTCCATTTACCTTTCTTTTACCCCCCACCACACCCACACCGATGGATCAGTCTCCATCAAACCTCTTTACCGCTACTCTGCCGCCGTCCGTTGGTGCGCAGATTCCACCCCGCATCTCTCTCGAAGAGAGGTGTTACCCTTTGCGAGGTCCTCTCTCGACCTGCTTATCCATTCCACCAGCCAACGGGGATAACTTTGAGATCAAGCCCCTGTACATCAACCTTCTACCCAAATTCCACGGTCTCGAGACTGAAGACGCGTACGTTTTTATTACCAAATTTGAAAACGTATGCGCAATGATGGGTACATCACAACTTTCTGTGGATGCCATGCGTCTACGACTTCTTCCATTTACCTTGTGCGATTTAGCCGAGAAGTGGCTGTATAACACCACCGCACATTCCATCACGAATTGGGAAGAATTTGTCGCGGCATTCCTTAAGAAATTCTACCCTATGCAAAAGACAGCTCGAATCCGTAGTGAACTCTATCAATTCTCCCAGCTTCCGGTTGAACCATTTTCAAAATACTTTGACCGATTCAAGGATCTTTTGGTTCAATGCCCACATCACAGCATCCCGAACTGGGAACTTTGCCGAATCATATATGAGGGCAGTAACCCTACCACTAAACAAAACCTTGAAAACATGTGTCAAGGCACCTTTATGACCAAGGATGATGGGGAAGCGTGGAAATTTTTAGAAGAGTTCGCTGAAAAGTCACTTCAGTGGGAGACTGGAACCCAGCCATCGAGTAGGGGTGGCGTACACCAAATAGACGTGTCCATAGGTGTTCGAGCTGAGATGGCAGCAATGCAAAAGAAGCTCGACGTTATGGAACACAAATTCCTAGCAGCCTCCCTAAACCCAATGTCGCTCCCCAAAACTGTTTGTGGGTGCTGTTCTGACCCTTCTCACTTGACGGAAGAATGTCCATTGAACTCCCAGTTTCAAGGTCTCGAGCATACCAATGCTGCATTCCAAAGACCTAGAAACGACCCTTTTTCTTCTACATACAATCAGGGTTGGAGGAATCACCCGAATTTTGCCTGGAACCAATCCCAAAACACGGTTCCAAACCCTAATCAATTCCAACGGGCTCTTCCTCCACAACAGCAACCACTTCACCTCACCCAGCACCCCTACCAGTCACAAAATTTCCAAAACCAGGTCAACACTCATGCACCTTCTAATCCTATGCAGTCGACCTGTTCTGACGACTTCTCTCAATTCGCTCAAACCATGAAATCACTCATGTCAAATTTCATGGAAGTATCGGCCGAGGTTAAGTCTTCCGTCGGTGAGATAAAGAAAAACTCAGCGTCCCAAGCTGAGAGTATCGAAACGATGGAAGCTAAGATTGCACGACTTAAGGCCGAAATGAGTGCGAGAGAAAAAGGGAAACTCCCAGCTCAACCTGTACCCAATCCTGGCTATTCACATCATGTGAATGCAATCACCACGTTGAGATCTGGGAGAGTGCTGGATAACCATGTTGGGGAAGAATTTGATGATATTGATGATCTTATCAACACCCCGGCTGAGACCTTTCCTCATACACACACTTCTACGTATGATTCTTGTTCTTCTACCCCACCGCCTTCTCGCGAGCCTATTCTCCATTTCCCTCTAGGCTCGACACCTCAGCCCACCTCTTTTACTCCTCCACAGACGATCCCCACTTCTATTTTGGGATCGGGGCCACACACACTTCCTTCTCCTATGATGGACCCAGCGCTCATTGCTAAAGCACCTTACCCTAATCGGTTAAGGGCTAACACATCGAGTCCACATATGGAGAAAATTATGGACATGTTCAAGCAAGTTAACATCAACATCCCTCTCCTAGATGCGATTCAACAAGTCCCCACTTATGCGAAAATTCTTAAGGACTTGTGCACTAGGAAGAGGAAGACTCAAGTGCCAAAAAAGGTCTTCATGTCTAATAGCATTAGCACTGCTTTTATCCCTCCGCTACCAAAGAAACGTAAGGACCCAGGATGTCCTACGATATCGATTTCTATTGGGGATAAACACATCAATCGTGCTCTTTTAGACCTTGGCGCCAGTGTTAACCTGCTTCCTTTCTCAGTCTATGAGCAACTAGGGATCGGAGAGTTGAAACCAGCCCATTGCACTCTCCCGATGGCTGACCGATCAATCACCAAACCTAGGGGTGAACTGGAGGATGTGTTAATAAAAATCGGGGAATTCGTATTCCCTGTGGATTTTATTGTACTTGATACACAGCCTGTAGCGAACCCCCGGAATCAAATTCCGGTGATTTTAGGTCGTCCCTTTTTGGCCACTTCCAACGCTATCATCAACTGTCGTAATGGCTCTATGACCCTATCCTTTGGGAATAGGTCAATAGAGCTGAACATTTACAAGATTGGAAGTGTACCCTCCGAACCTACTGCTCATGTCTGTTCTGTCGACTTAATGGATGTCGACAGAAGCGAATTTGATGATCCTCCTGATACCGATCTTGACTCTTTTCATACGTTGTTGTTTGACCCAACTATGTATCATACACATACGGACTCTTCCACTGAGATGTCCGGGTCAACAACTAACACCAATTATGAATTACTTTTAGAGTCTGAAGATCACCCCGCACTTTGTGATTGTAACACCTTAGAATGTGTTTTGTAGCTAATTATATTTTAAAATATAGTTTTTAATAAAAAGTTTACCAAATTGGTTTTTAAATATTTTATCCTAATTATTGTGTATTTTATTGGATTTTTGTTAGGCACACACACACATGTGCATGTTAACTAGGCTTGTTTTTGGTATTTAACCATGATTAGCAACCATGGTTAACTAGCAATTTCTCTAATCTAGTTTTAATATGTGATTAGGTGTCATGATAGTTTTAAAAGGGTTTTATTTTGAATTAGTGTTATGGTTGAATTTAGGAAATGTTTTATAATTGGTTTGACCTCTTGTTGACTTTGGAGAGAGAGAGGGAGCATGGGCTACATGGTGAGCCATGCCTCTTTGATGAGGAAAGAGAGAGGGAGAAAGGGGTCTTGGGTGTGTGCTTATTCTTTACCTCATTTCTTTTCTTTCTCTCATTATCTCTCTCACAACACACACACACACACACTCAGCCCCAGCAGCAGCAGAAGAAGTAGCAAGCATCAGCAGCATCAGCAAGAGGATCAGCAGCAGGAGCAGCAACAACACATCAACAACAACATCAGCTACGACAACATCATCATCATCACCTTTAGCAACAGCAGCAGCTGCCCCAGCAACAGCAATAGTAGAAGCAGCAGCAAGGAGCAGCAGCAGAAGCAGTAGAGGCAGCAGCAGCAGCAGCAAGCACCAAGTGCAGCCCCTCCCCTTCACTTCTTCACCTCACCGCAGTTCCCTAGGGTCAGGTATGAGGTATACTTCCTAACCTGTTTCCCTAGTTAGCTTGGTTTGCTAGCTTATGTGATAATTGATGTCGGTTAGTGTTAAATTAGCTAATTAGTGCTAGCTTTGGTGAAGTGTGAGTTGTAATGACAAATTGATGATTGTGTTAGCTAACCTAGTATATTTAAGTGCTAATAGGGCCACTTCAACTGTGGAATAGCCAGATTACACTAAAATACCATAGGTTTCCATATTGTGCTAAATTGGTGTTTTAAAGAGATTTTTGTGACATTTGGAATCTGCTATAGACCCGGACCTTACAGAGTGAAATTGAGAAGACTGGGACATGCTCACTAGGTATGGACACCACCAACAGAACACAAGCCCCTACCCCCTTTGTCTGGCCGCCAATTTCTCCATTCTGGCCGCAATTTGCGGCCAGGAAGAGGAATTGGGTGTTGAGGTTTTGTGTGGAGCTTTATTCTGGATTGTCTAGGTCTTTGACATGTCTAGTTTTGTAATATCTTGCCTGTAGGAAAATCTGGGATCCTATGTCGCTTTTGTGTTTAGTTGTGTTTGCGCGATACGCGCGATACGTGAGTGGGTTCTGTGATCCAGCGTATCGCGGCGTGTCGCGATGGGTTTTAGACGCGTACACACACGATTCAGCGTATCGTGCACACGCGCGTTTAGTTCGCGACGCGAGTTTCTCGTTTCGTTTCGATATCGCGTTTCGCGAGATATTTTGACTTATATGTGATATTCATGTCGTATTTGCAGGTTTGCAGATAGGAGCTACGGACACGGCTACGGGGGGAGCAGATGATATGATTCACCCAGCGTGGAGTTTAGGTGAGTAGATATAACATCTACAGGGGAATCGCCCGCATGGCGTTATGCGTCTGGGCTAGGATTCAAATTCCTGTCGCACATTCTACGTCATTGTAGAATTGCGCCTTACTGGATTTCCTAGATATAGCTATATACTGTGACTAGCAGCCGTAGGACACTGCACACATTATTGACGGTTCATGTTGCACGAGCACGGATTTCATGCTACACACACACCGTCAATAATTGCCATGTCACACACTACCCCTTATAGCTACCGTTGCTTGCCACACTTGACATCTAGCTTATCGGTATACCTATAGTGTATCATACCTTTAGTGATAGGTATATTTTCACTTTGAGATACAGCTACAGGTATACCTCCTACATAGTTTACCTATACCGGGAGGGATTTCCTACATATGTTACTATACCCAGGGGGGTATACGACATCAGTTCCTATAGGTAGATACCTATACCTTGCTACACCTGTATGTTAGATACATATTCAGTTGTTGTCGCATATTTACATTTACTGATGTTACTTAGCTGTACCTTATCATGATTTCGCATACATCTGGTTCAGCTATATACTTGTGTTTACCTGCTCGCATTCAGATTTATCGCATACATTATTCCTGTGTTTATGCATTGTTTATCTGGATTTTATATGATGTTTTCGGGATTTGGGAACCGCGGGAGTTCATGAAATTATGCATACATGTAACAACCCGGTTTCCTTGATATGATATTTCGAGCGTCCCCCATGAGTTTTATCGGTGCTGATTACCTACTCCATACGAGGTGTGGTTGCCGTATGAGAGTACATGGCGGGGCCCGGTATGGTTCCCCTCGGCAAGAAGATCGATGGGTTTGCCGATTGAGCCTGGAGGCGGGCGAGTACCTACCGGTGATTGTTTGGACCTGGCAGTTGTCTGGAGGCTACTGGCCAGAGTAGAGAGATGGATGCGGGATGACCTGTACTGTCGAGGCCGAGGGCCGACACTGCAGACGGACCCCGTGGGCTGTCCGGACTGACGGAGCCCCATATACGAGGATTTCTGTGCCGATGCTTGGCACACGGTTTCATGATATTTCTTTAACCCCTTTTTGTATATATAACAGGGGACTTAGCCGTTGTTATATATACCCTTACACCAATATTAGTGGAATGGGACGCTAATATATGTGTATTGCCCCCATCATATTTATTTCTGTACATATATTCACCTTTAGGATGCTAGAAACTTACTTGAGATTGGACTTGGGATACTAGGTAATTCATTGGGACTTGGACATTGGATATACCTATGTGATTGGTGACTTGTACATTCGGGATATAGGAGATTACTCGACATTGTACATTGAGGAGATGTGAGACTTATTGATGTGAGTGCCCAGTGTGGGGCCTGGTTGGAGGATTTGGGATTGGAATATCTTGATGGATTGTGATCCTGCCACGACGTCAGGTTTCCGTGGGAAATGACATATTCCACCCTATACCTCACCCTTACCTACTTTATGCACAGACTCATATATTGGTAGCACTTGTAGCGTACCCTTATGATAGTTGCATATTTGCTTGCTCATATCTCTATTGCATAGTTATCGCATACTTTTATCATGTCATCATTGCTTCACATATTGATTGTACCTGCTAGTGTACTCTCCTCATTTCAGCTTTGCATGGCATATTATTACTACTGTAATCGCATATTTTAGATTCATGCTGTACGTGCATTCCTGCGATTACCTGTATATGTTTTATACTATTCACGAGTTGGCAACTCACCCCCGTTGTGCCACAGGTGTTTCAGGTTTTTCCCCAGAGTAGTCGAGGCAGGCTATTCCCCTATCCAGCTATCCAGCTACCATCTTTTGCTACAGATACCGCATCAGCTCACAGTACCATTTTGCATAGGTGGGTTAGACGGTTATCTGTATTATATATTGTACCTTCGTTGTATTGTACTCTCCATCTACTGTTGTATTATTGACATAGAGACTTGGTGAAGACGTTAGATGTTTTATGGTGGTTTTGATGTCTTTATATATACAGCTTTTCTCTACTGTCCTTATTCTTCTGTTGTACTCATATTGACTAGTCTTTATAAAAATGGGGTGTTGCTGAAATTTTAAAGAAAGAAAGGAAGACTTTTAAAGAATTTGGGTTGTGATTTCAAGTGTTTTCAAAACTTATATTATATTTTCCGTATTTCTCATGGTTTAGATTTCTGGGTTTGGCTTTCTTTTACTACGTTGCGTCTTTAGGCGTTGCGTAGTATTAGGGCCGTCACGGGCCATTTTTGGGTCGTGACAAAGTTGGTATCAGAGCGTTAGGTTTTACCTTTCGGAGTGTAGGATGACCTTAGTATGATGGAGTAGGTAGCTTAAGCGGAGTGACGTAGTGTGTGTATGTCTGCAGCATACCCACAGCGCGGTACTTTGCATTAAGTGACCTAAGTACAATTTGCTTGACATTCCTTCCTTGATGATTCATATCTTTGAGATTCGATTTCCTCATTCTTATCGAATCTCATCTTATATCTATTTATAGCCTTGCCGCCGATGACTATGGGGACCCAGAGCGATGCAGCGAGGGCCGAGGTCAGGGTTAGCTCGGGTGAGACGAGTACTGACCAGGATGGCACTCTAGTTGCACAGGTGCAGACGGATCAGCCTACGATCTATACTATGGATAGACTGTTGGTAGAGATGCAGGACTTCCGCCAGACGATGAGTTCCTTGGTTGATGTCGTTCGGGAGCTACGACAGGAGGTTGTCACCCCTGTTACTCAGCTGTCCCTTATGATCAGCATGCAGCAGTCCGTCACCTACATAGCACCAGTGGTTGCAGCTCCAGTTGACGAGGCACATATTTCAGAGGCTCAGAGAGTTCCAGGACAGTGGAGGACTCGTACCAGCGTACCAGCCCAGAGACAGAGGTTTGGTCATCGAGACAGATTTCGTGGCCACCATGGGAGTAGCAGAGGCCTAGGACGAAGACAGTCGTTCAGCTCTCATCCCCAGGATGGTCAGCAGTCAGCACGTGGATGTTTTCGATGCGGAAGCCTTCAGCACTTCGTCAGGGATTGTTCCTTAGCACCTCGTCATGATCGCTTCCAGAGAGGCCGTGGACGTGGAAGGTTTGCTCAGAGGGCTCAGACTACCAGAGGAGTTCATCCAGCTGCGAGTAGAGGGCAGACACAGGAGTTTGCTTCTACTCATCAGGACGCACAGACGTCCAATGTGGAGTTTTCAGGTACCCTTGATTTATTTGTTCTCTTGGTGTATCTGTTTGTTTCTTGCTTGTACCGTGGTTGGGTAGATTAGTCGTAGTTGTTTTAACTTCTGCCAGCGATTCTTTTGTTGCGCGACACGTATTTCAGTTTGTTGCCAATCGGATAGGAGATAGAGTTTCGTCCGTCGTTTTGATCCTTCTTGAGATGTTGGATTTGACGTTCTCCTGGGCACGGACTGGTCAGCTACGTGTTAGGCGTCTGTGGACTACCGTGTGGAAACAAGTTAGGTTTTGTTTTCCCCGGCAAGTCAGTTCTTGCTGTGCAGGTGGATAGTTGTGCCGCCTCTCACAGCTAGAATTCAGCCTTTTTCGCTAGTCGGCTTCTGAGGAGATGTCGTGGATTCTTGGCGTTCATTCGTTATACCGGAGCCACCGTGGGATTGTTGGACCGGGTTCTTTTCGTGCGAGAGTTTTTCCGACGTTGTTCCGGATGAGCCGGCGAAGCTTGGGAGCTTAAGGATCAGCTGCAGAGCTTGGTTTGGGGAGTTTTGTGTGTCTGAGTGTTTCGCTTTTGGAAGCTCCGATTTCTGTTCGTCGAGGAGGAAGACGACAGTTTGGGTTGTGTATCGACGGATCGTCAACTGAACCGGCTTACGGTGCGGATAGGTATCCTTCATCTCGCCGTGACGATTTCTTCGATCAGCTCCAGAGTGCGAGACATTTTCTAAGTGTGTTTGGGATCAGGTCATCATTATTGCAGATTCGGAGTGACGGCATTCCGAAGACTGCCTTGTGCGTGCTACGGGCCTTGTGTGTTTTTGCGAGTCGTTGGATTCGCTGTCGCCCTAGCAGCATTCGTAGATATGATGGACCAGATTTCTGCAGGCCGTTCCTCGACCAGTTCTGTTGTGTTATTTACGACACTCTGGTCTATTTAATGTGTCTTGAGGGACAGGAGTAGCACTTGAGGATTTGTTATGCAGATACTGGGAGAGCACCAGCAGTTGCTAAATTCTCGGAGTGTTTCTTCAGGCTTGTTTGTGTTGACTCCTAGGTCTTGTAGTCACGGGAGACGGTTCCGTATGGTTCCGAGGGAGATCGTGGCCGTACAGCTTAGGCCCAGACTTGTGTGCAGGACGGGGATCCGCCGATGGTTGGTCTTAGCAGGTTTTTACCGCCGTTTCGTGCAGGATTGCTAGAGTAGTGCTGCACCGTTGACTGAAATGACCAAAAGGAGGTTTCTTTTCTGTGGACTGAGGTATGTGTACGGAGTTTTCGGCAGTTGAAGATTCAGTTAACAGCTACATCAGTCTTTCCTTGCTTTTGGTTCGGTCGACTTTGTTGTTTAACTGTAATGTTTCTTGAGTGGGCTCGAGTGTGTACTGAGGTGACACTATAGAGATATCGCTTTTGCTTCCCTATATTTGGAGGAAGTACGAGAAGGATATTCCACTCATGATCTGGAGATGGCCGCGGTGGTGTTGCGTTGGAGATTTGGGGACACTACTTACTTGAGAGTCGTGTCAGATTTTCCACGGACCACTAGAGCTTAATGTACATCTTCCTGCAGCAGATTTGGGTTGTTGTGATGGTCTTCTGTAGATTTACAGTTCTTGTGTGATCGTTGAGTATAGCTTAGTTCGTCTCTACCGAGGGGACAGCTTGCTCATGTCCGCGTCCGACCACTTTCCTTAAATCGTTTTCGCGAGACACTGCCCGTCGAAGCTCGTACGTCAGAGATACTCGAGCATGCTCGGTTGGGTAATGATTCAGAGACCTTGATTTGTGATAAAGATGTGCAAAGTTAGGGACGCGTTTGTGTACCTGGTTTCATCGGGTAGAGACGTATAATCCTAGAGCACGCACATCTGTCAACCCTCTATATACATTCAAGTTCCATCAGCTCTGGCGTGACTTGTGAGATAGTTACGAGTGGACAAGGATGTAAAGAGAAGTTTCAGGTTTCGTTTCAAGGTGTCAGCCTTGTTGTGTGCTTAAGTCAAGCATCTGAGGCCGGCTGGAGAGTTGCAACCTTTTTACCGTTCCGAAGTAGGAATGGGAGCAGACCTCCACGAATTTCATTATGGTTTCTACCTGAGTTTGGTCAGGGTGTGACTCCATTCGGATTCTTGTCATCCGGTTTTGCTCAGTTTGCTCAGTTGTTGGTTAAGTTTGTGTGTTTGTTTGTTTGTTGTCAGCAGTTGGGGATCGTCACTCTCCATCGTTAGGGTTCTCCTTTGATAGCTGTTATCAGGAGACACTCCAATTGGCCACCCTTAGGTTTAGGGGTGAGGACGTGTCGACCACCAGCCTGTTGTTTTTCTGACTCTGCGTAAGTAGGACTTGGACCCCAGCTAGTCTAGAGACGTCGGAGATGGTCCAGTTGTGTTTGGTCTGGATGAGGATTGCCCATTTCGAACTGAGGTCTTATGACGATTGTGTTGGTCATAGACTCGAGTTCGTAGGACAGATCATGTATTCCTACGGACCTTCCGATGAATGACGTGTTGGATTTTGGAAAGCTTATCCCAGGTTTAGGTCCTTCTGAGATCCTAAGCGAGTTAGTTTCGTTGCCTTCAATTGGCACTTCCGTCCAGATTTCTGGATTTTCACCCCGTATTCCTTGTGAAGATACTTTACAATTTCCTTCATGACCTTCTCACATGATTTGGCACCAGACCATTTAGCTGGACGCGATCTTTCGCTCGCCCGCAGCCATGTGTGTTAATGGCTCGACAGGTGGAGAAACGTCGGTCAAAGGTCGTGCCATCTGTGAAGGGTTTTCTCGGGCGTAGCCGTATAGTGAGATAGTCACTTGGGAGGCTGCGAGCGAGATTTGAGGATTTTAATCTTCTTTTGAAGGTACACGTAACAGTATAAGTTTTAAATTCGAGGACGAATTTCTTTTAAGGGGGGGAGATTGTAACACCTTAGAATGTGTTTTGTAGCTAATTATATTTTAAAATATAGTTTTTAATAAAAAGTTTACCAAATTGGTTTTTAAATATTTTATCCTAATTATTGTGTATTTTATTGGATTTTTGTTAGGCACACACACACATGTGCATGTTAACTAGGCTTGTTTTTGGTATTTAACCATGATTAGCAACCATGGTTAACTAGCAATTTCTCTAATCTAGTTTTAATATGTGATTAGGTGTCATGATAGTTTTAAAAGGGTTTTATTTTGAATTAGTGTTATGGTTGAATTTAGGAAATGTTTTATAATTGGTTTGACCTCTTGTTGACTTTGGAGAGAGAGAGGGAGCATGGGCTACATGGTGAGCCATGCCTCTTTGATGAGGAAAGAGAGAGTGAGAAAGGGGTCTTGGGTGTGTGCTCATTCTTTACCTCATTTCTTTTCTTTCTCTCATTATCTCTCTCACAACACACACACACACACTCAGCCCCAGCAGCAGCAGAAAAAGTAGCAAGCATCAGCAGCATCAGCAAGAGGAGCAGCAGCAGGAGCAGTAACAACACATCAACAACAACATCAGCTACGACAACATCATCATCATCACCTTTAGCAACAGCAGCAGCTGCCCCAGCAACAGCAATAGTAGAAGCAACAGCAAGGAGCAGCAGCAGAAGCAGTAGAGGCAGCAGCAGCAGCAGCAAGCACCAAATGCAGCCCCTCCCCTTCACTTCTTCACCTCACCGCAGTTCCCTAGGGTCAGGTATGAGGTATACTTCCTAACCTGTTTCCCTAGTTAGCTTGGTTTGCTAGCTTATGTGATAATTGATGTCGGTTAGTGTTAAATTAGCTAATTAGTGCTAGCTTTGGTGAAGTGTGAGTTGTAATGACAAATTGATGATTGTGTTAGCTAACCTAGTATATTTAAGTGCTAATAGGGCCACTTCAACTGTGGAATAGCCAGATTACACTAAAATACCATAGGTTTCCATATTGTGCTAAATTGGTGTTTTAAAGAGATTTTTGTGACATTTGGAATCTGCTATAGACCCGGACCTTACAGAGTGAAATTGAGAAGACTGGGACATGCTCACTAGGTATGGACACCACCAACAGAACACAAGCCCCTACCCCCTTTGTCTGGCCGCCAATTTCTCCATTCTGGCCGCAATTTGCGGCCAGGAAGAGGAATTGGGTGTTGAGGTTTTGTGTGGAGCTTTATTCTGGGTTGTCTAGGTCTTTGACATGTCTAGTTTTGTAATATCTTGCCTGTAGGAAAATCTGGGATCCTATGTCGCTCTTGTGTTTAGTTGTGTTTGCGCGATACGCGCGATACGTGAGTGGGTTCTGTGATCCAGCGTATCGCGGCGTGTCGTGATGGGTTTTAGACGCGTACACACACGATTCAGCGTATCGTGCACACGCGCGTTTAGTTCGCGACGCGAGTTTCTCGTTTCGTTTCGATATCGCGTTTCGCGAGATATTTTGACTTATATGTGATATTCATGTCGTATTTGCAGGTTTGCAGATAGGAGCTACGGACACGGCTACGGGGGGAGCAGATGATATGATTCACCCAGCGTGGAGTTTAGGTGAGTAGATATAACATCTACAGGGGAATCGCCCGCATGGCGTTATGCGTCTGGGCTAGGATTCAAATTCCTGTCGCACATTCTACGTCATTGTAGAATTGCGCCTTACTGGATTTCCTAGATATAGCTATATACTGTGACTAGCAGCCGTAGGACACTGCACACATTATTGACGGTTCATGTTGCACGAGCACGGATTTCATGCTACACACACACCGTCAATAATTGCCATGTCACACACTACCCCTTATAGCTACCGTTGCTTGCCACACTTGACATCTAGCTTATCGGTATACCTATAGTGTATCATACCTTTAGTGATAGGTATATTTTCACTTTGAGATACAGCTACAGGTATACCTCCTACATAGTTTACCTATACCGGGAGGGATTTCCTACATATGTTACTATACCCAGGGGGGTATACGACATCAGTTCCTATAGGTAGATACCTATACCTTGCTACACCTGTATGTTAGATACATATTCAGTTGTTGTCGCATATTTACATTTACTGATGTTACTTAGCTGTACCTTATCATGATTTCGCATACATCTGGTTCAGCTATATACTTGTGTTTACCTGCTCGCATTCAGATTTATCGCATACATTATTCCTGTGTTTATGCATTGTTTATCTGGATTTTATATGATGTTTTCGGGATTTGGGAACCGCGGGAGTTCATGAAATTATGCATACATGTAACAACCCGGTTTCCTTGATATGATATTTCGAGCGTCCCCCATGAGTTTTATCGGTGCTGATTACCTACTCCATACGAGGTGTGGTTGCCGTATGAGAGTACATGGCGGGGCCCGGTATGGTTCCCCTCGGCAAGAAAATCGATGGGTTTGCCGATTGAGCCTGGAGGCGGGCGAGTACCTATCGGTGATTGTTTGGACCTGGCAGTTGTCTGGAGGCTACTGGCCAGAGTAGAGAGATGGATGCGGGATGACCTGTACTGTCGAGGCCGAGGGCCGACACTGCAGACGGACCCCGTGGGCTGTCCGGACTGACGGAGCCCCATATACGAGGATTTCTGTGTCGATGCTTGGCACACGGTTTCATGATATTTCTTTAACCCCTTTTTGTATATATAACAGGGGACTTAGCCGTTGTTATATATACCCTTACACCAATATTAGTGGAATGGGACGCTAATATATGTGTATTGCCCCCATCATATTTATTTCTGTACATATATTCACCTTTAGGATGCTAGAAACTTACTTGAGATTGGACTTGGGATACTAGGTAATTCATTGGGACTTGGACATTGGATATACCTATGTGATTGGTGATTTGTACATTCGGGATATAGGAGATTACTCGACATTGTACATTGAGGAGATGTGAGACTTATTGATGTGAGTGCCCTGTGTGGGGCCTGGTTGGAGGATTTGGGATTGGAATATCTTGATGGATTGTGATCCTGCCACGACGTCAGGTTTCCGTAGGAAATGACATATTCCACCCTATACCTCACCCTTACCTACTTTATGCACAGACTCATATATTGGTAGCACTTGTAGCGTACCCTTATGATAGTTGCATATTTGCTTGCTCATATCTCTATTGCATAGTTATCGCATACTTTTATCATGTCATCATTGCTTCACATATTGATTGTACCTGCTAGTGTACTCTCCTCATTTCAGCTTTGCATGGCATATTATTACTACTGTAATCGCATATCTTAGATTCATGCTGTACGTGCATTCCTGCGATTACCTGTATATGTTTTATACTATTCACGAGTTGGCAACTCACCCCCGTTGTGCCACAGGTGTTTCAGGTTTTTCCCCAGAGTAGTCGAGGCAGGCTATTCCCCTATCCAGCTATCCAGCTACCATCTTTTGCTACAGATACCGCATCAGCTCACAGTACCATTTTGCATAGGTGGGTTAGATGGTTATCTGTATTATATATTGTACCTTCGTTGTATTGTACTCTCCATCTACTGTTGTATTATTGACATAGAGACTTGGTGAGGACGTTAGATGTTTTATGGTGGATTTGATGTCTTTATATATACAGCTTTTCTCTACTGTCCTTATTCTTCTGTTGTACTCATATTGACTAGTCTTTATAAAAATGGGGTGTTGCTGAAATTTTAAAGAAAGAAAGGAAGACTTTTAAAGAATTTGGGTTGTGATTTCAAGTGTTTTCAAAACTTATATTATCTTTTCCGTATTTCTCATGGTTTAGATTTCTGGGTTTGGCTTTCTTTTACTACGTTGCGTTTTTAGGCGTTGCGTAGTATTAGGGCCGTCACGGGCCATTTTTGGGTCGTGACAGTGATGACATTATTCTTCGGGGTATTGATGAAACTTTTGAGGAGATCTTCGCTGATGAACTCGCATTTCTGAATAACACGGGTGTTGAGATGAATCATGTCCCACTCATTGAAATTGAACCTCCACCCCCTCTTCTGAACTGTAAAAAGAATGCGAGTAATCCATCACATTCACTGCTTCGTCTCTTCAAAATGAGATGCACACACACTCTCTTCCACCCCTTACCCTTTCCCCATTTCTTCTTCCACCAACCCGAGCACTGCATTGATAAAATTTTCGAATGGTTGGTGTTGATCTTCGGTCTTTGCAAAGCTTGGCATCGACCATTGATTTTTGACCCCCTCATGTGATTTTCAAAGCTTAACATTGCATAACTCAAGTTTGGGGGGGGCATTTTTTTTTCTGGCTCTTGGAAAGAAAATTTTTACAAAAGTTTTGAGCCAAGAATAAGTTTGGGGGAGGGTCTTCACTTATATATTTTGCCCCCACTAATAAATTCCTCCCAGGCTTACAGGTTTTTGTAGATATAGCGGATGGCAACAGTGAGGACACTGTTGAAAACAAGTTTGGGGGAGGTTTGTGCTTAGTTTTGCATCATGTGCGTATCATTTGCATAAGCATAAAACATTTCTTTAAAAACCATAAAAATTTAAAAAAATTTCAAAGCCCATAAAAATTCTGTGTAAATATTTTTCTTTTGGTTCATTAATTTTTGTAAATAGCTTTTCAAAACCCATTTCTTTGAAAACCTATAAAAATTTAAAAAAATTTCAAAATCCATAAAAATTCAAAATTTTCAAAACTCATAAAAATATAAAAATTTTCAAAATATAAAAATATTTAATATTTATGATAATAAAAGATTAGATAGTGAACAATTACATCCATGAGATTAGAAAAATTTAAGAAAACTGAGAAAATTAGAAGTTTTTCTTATACGAACTAGTAATAAGTAGTTATGAGCCGTTGTCCCAAGAGTTAGTAAGATGAAGGAAGTCACTAATATGAGGATAAAAATAAGTCTGAAAAATAGTATCTATTCTGGAAAGCCAAACATTTTGAACGTTGATACCCTGCTATTCGCACTTACATACGTCTTAAAGCCTGGGATAGTAGAGGATACCTTGAAATGCTCTTGTCTTAAAGCCGATGTATAAAAAAAAATATATTTAGAAAGTGGTGAGAAAAATGGACACTGGTTTTGTTATCACCAAGGGCAATAATAAAAAAATATATATAGCAAGGGTGCTTCTTCACCTAGTGCCCTAAGGCCAACTGGTCTGGGAGTCACTGCTATGCCTGAGGTGGTGCAAGACTACGAAAATACACCAAGCATGCTAGCACAGGAGTAATCGGTCGGTTAGTATCTCAAGAAGTATTAACGGTCGCATAAAAGTGTGTGAGCAATCTTGTTTATCAAAAAGTACTGAGGTTGATGGGCAAGAGTATAATAGCTTGAATTGAATTCTCCGGGTGTAGGGATGTCTTTACACACACGCAGGGTTATATGATCGATGTTTGGAATAAAGATAGGAATTAAGAATAAGACAATGTTTTATTGAGGGAGGACGTGATTTCTGACATCTTTTCATGACCATTAAGATAGGGCTCATGACAACCGAAAAGCTAGCTTAGTTGGAAACCCTAATTTTCAAAGCTTTTCTTTTACAATTCTTTTCTTTAAATGTAATATTCATGATCTTCCTTTTATTATTGGATTTTGTGGGTGTAATCCGCTGAAAACCCTCAGGAGACAACACTCCTCCTACTAGGGACACCTAGAGGTTTAAAGGCTTGTTGCACGTGCTCAGTGCAATCGTGTTGCCTACGAAAGTGTGCTAGTTAGTTTTTCTCTTTCTTTATTTTCTCCTTCTCTTTTTAATAAAAATGTTCGATCGAGACGATCGAAAATAAGTTTGGGGGAATTTGATCTGTCGAAAATACTGTATTTCTAACACGGCAATTTCCCTACCTTTTGCAGTCAAGTAGAGGTATTCGGTATTCATATCACACATATTTGCAAAACACATGTAAAATACGGGATTACTTGTACTGTGTGCTAAAACCAGCATTTTTAGGGAAATTGTGTGTTTTTCATGGCATCGCATTATCCTTGTATTGCGCAACTCTTGTCTTGGAGTATATGCAGGAAATCACAGAAGCAGAGCCCAAAATTTAGAAAAGATCTGATAAAAGAAACGCCAACTCAAAGCCTGAAGATCTGGTAGTGATACAGAAGGCCAAATAAAAATCCATATATCAGAAAAAGGCCTACAAGACAATCCAAGAATTACCACAAAATTTGAAGCACCAAGGCCACCAAAGGGCCGCGGATCCGCGGCCCAAGCCCCCTTTGCGCGGCGGATCCGCGGCCAATTAAAGAGATCACTTTGTCAAATTTCATCACATGCTTAATTATAACGGCCAAAGCTTCTAGAAGACCCCAGAAGCTCCACGTGGCACATCTAGAAGGCTCGGATAACTAACTCTTGGAGGGAAATTCAAATTTTAGTCTTAACAAACTTTTTGGAGGGAAATTTAAATTTGGTGCTAACTAACTTGTGGGGGGAATTCAAATTTCAATTCTAAATCAAGAGGTCTATAAAAAGGATCTTAGATTAAGGTTTGAATTTGTTCAAGAATCACCACCATCTTCAACCCACAAGTTTAGTGATAAAAGCTTGTGCCAAATTCAATCCCCATCCCCAATTCAAAATCAAGATCAAGATCCCGAGATCAATTTGAGCAAGAGAGCCTTCAACCTTTAGCAAGCGACGCCGGATTCCAACGGAGCAAGAGATCCACGCCGATCCGCGACTCAAGGAGCCGAGCGAAGCCGAAATCGACGATCTAGTTCCTTCCTTTTGTAAATTCAAGAGAGTTGTAATGAAATTTGTTGATAAATAAAGGTGAATTTTCTATACTCTTGCTTATCTTTTAATTCAAGCATAATGATTAGAATTCAATTTGTGATTGTGTTTTTGATCATGATGTTTGAGTAATCTCCGCTCGTGTAGGAGTTGTGACGATCTTTAGATGATGATGATTTAGATCTTTCTACAATTCTTAAATCCTATAATGTTTGGAAATTCTAGTGAATCAAATGATTAATGACCTAGTTTCGAGATGATGCTTTCTTGATCGTGTTCACTCGAAACTAGGGAACAACTATTAAACATTTGATTAACTAGAAGCTAGAATTTGAATGTGATCCATCGAAAGGACAAAGGATTGGTTGCGAAATCCCTAATTTTCCCGCACGATCCTTAAACCTCGATGAATTTTTCATCGATCTAGTATCAATTCATTAATGGATAAGAATTAGTAATCTTTAGATCTCATCACATCTATAGATCCGATCTACTCCTACGAGCCATACTTCTAATCTTGATTGTTGGTTGGAAATTATCACACATCTCAATTCTTGCTTTTAATGTCTTTTCTAGATCTAGATTTTTCTTATTTCTTGATCTTTAAATGCAAATCATGAATTGTTTTCTTTTCTTTGCCTTAAATTTTCAACTCATCTAATTCGGAAATTGAACGGAACTCATTTTCCCTGTGGACGATCCGCACTTACTAACGCGCTACATCCGACACCGTTATTGATTGCGGTCAAAAAATATTTTTGGTTGTGATTTCTAAAATCTATTTTCTAATACGACACAATCGGAATCTCATCAAATCAACCTACTTATTAACCATGATTTAATCTTCCTCTTGTGTTTTTAACTCAAGTGAAATAAATATCCATAATATATAACCATGGTTTGAGATGAAGAGGGAAAATATATATAGATATATTTTCTCTTTTCTCATGAGAGTTTATCTTTTACTCTTGTTCAAAAATAGCCATCATCTTCTTCCTCCTTCTTCTTTTGTTCTCTAGATTTCTCTAGTGAACAAATTACTCACCAAGTTAGGATTTTGAAGTGAGAAAAGCCACCACAACATCATTCTACACAAGTCTTGTCCACTTGTTTAGAGTGTTGGCTTCATTTCTTTCTCTTGATCAAGTGAAGTTGCAAGCTTGGACAAAGCGGACTCCGGGTGGATCATCGTGGACCCAGAGGAGTTCAAGTGGACCTTTTCCAAACCCCAAGTAGCCGAGGAGTCTAGCGTACGGAGCTACAAAGGTTGTACTCTCTAATCCCTAGCTTAACCTTCTTGTGATGAAGTGTTGTTTTAGAAACCCTCATTTTCTAGGATTGATTCTTTGTGTGTTCACTTAGCACTCTAAAAACTTAATCTTTGAGACATGTGATGCTTCCAAACCTTTCATAGGGTGCTATGTAAACCTAACATTGGTATCAGATCCGACCTAGGACATTAGGCGACACTTTAGCGAAGTAAAAACTCCGATCGAACCGAAATACGGATTTTCGGGACACTCTCTGGACATTTTTTGAAAACTGTTATTTTTCAGAATTAAAAATACTTAAAAAATACAGCTGGCAAATCTAAGACAAACTGTGAAATACGAAGCAGTGAACAGTAAACCCTGCCGCGGAATCGCGGCAAAAGCTTGCTTAGGCCGCGGCTCCCCGGCCGTATAAGTGATTCACTGCCTCGTTTTTATATGGTTTTTCTCCTACCTGCTTGTGTACATTTTTGGGTATGTTTAATCTGAATTTAGTGTTGTATGTTCTGGAGATTGTTTTGGAGTCGATGATTCGATCGGAATTTTGATTTCGTGTTTCTTTCCGGGTAATTTAGAAAGTATCGAATTGTTCGAACGAGTATCATTTACTCACTTTTTCATGGGGTTTAAATCTTTCGGAAATATGTGCAAGTTTGTTTGTGGTGGACCCTCTAGAAGACAATAAACCTTAACTCGATTATGTGACTGTCTTGAACTGCTTTTTGAACCTTAAGGTTTGGGGCAGTACGGCGTGCCACATGTGAGGCGTTGGCTTGACCCTTCTACGGCTGGACCGCTACTACTGTGTCACATTCCGGGTTTTTGAACTCCGCTCAAGTGTTGAGCTTTAGGGAATTTTGGGTATTTGGTCATTCGTTCGAAAACTTTAATACTGTCTATTTATCTGGAATGTGATACAATATGTGGAATTCATATAGTTAGGCATGAAATACGAAATATGTGATATTTCGCATTTACGATGTCTAAAGAGAAAGTGGATTCCAAATATTGTAGTTTTACACTTTCTTTTCTGTGACCGTAAGTGTAGTATGTCGATATCGCCGGTTTCGTTGCTATACATCAACGACAATTGGGGTACGCATACTTACTTACGTTGATAATATATGATATTATGTATTGCTGAGATATGATGTGAAGGATTATCGCGATTGAGTAGCCGGGTTTTTTTTTTATGTGAGATGAGAGTTTTATATTTTCATTCATGTAAATTCAAATGTAATAATCTTTTATTTGGGGCACTTCCGGGTTGAGGTTGATGCCACCAGTGTTGTATATTATTTTCTTTTCCGCATTAGGATGGACCCAAGAAGGGGAGCACAGGTGACCGGGTTCTGGGGTTCAGTGGAAGGCCATCTCGAGGAGTCGAGACCAGGTCTCCTAAACTCCAAAATTGGTAGGGTCGCTTGCCGCTCTCGTAGGGGTCCAGGGTGTGGGCTTGGATATTCATCGTGACTGTGGAATCCGTATTTTCTATTGTTGGCTAAATACTAAATACGGACGTCTTAGCATATCCCACATTATATCTATGTTTCTGCTGGGATATCTGTGATGTGATCATTTGATATGTTGTGATGGATACAGTATATAGTATATATGATATATTATATAAACGTTACTTATGTTTTACACCCGCACTAGCCCTGCCCTGCTCTGTCGTTAGTTACCTAACCTAACGGTGCACGAGGGGACATCGAGGCGAATGCGGATGGCATAAGTGTACGTCGTATTTATCTGTGATGTTTAGGTAACTTAAATGATGGGACTTCATTAATGTGATTAATGAAAGAAAAGAAACCTAAAAGATGTTGTAGAATCAATTTTTTTCAAAAAAGGGTAGCTACAGTTTTGCTTTGCATAGCGATATATATGATATATCCCGCACCTTATTCGATGAGGAAAGAGCCGAGATCCCTTCACCGGGAGTGACCTCTTTAGAAAAACTGGCAGATGCTACAATACACGGTTTGACTTTTGACTGTTTTTGGAGTTTTGCTTTGCATAGCGATATATATGATATATCCTGCACCTTATTCGATGAGGAAAGAGCCGAGATCCCTTCACCGGGAGTGACCTCTTTAGCAAAACTAATAAAAGCCTCAAAATCACTCCATTTCAAAATTCACTAGATTCTACAACGATATCAAGTTCATTACGCAATAGGTTTTCAGAAAAACCTGTCGTAGCCCTCCGTCATTTCAGATAAGTTGTATATAGTATTCGTGCTACATTTGTTGGCTTTCGTCAAGGTGTAGTGTGCAGTAGCTATATGGTGCTTATCTGCTGCATATGATGCGACTGGATTAGGGTAGTCGTACGGCTTTGTTGGCTTTCGTCAAGGGTCGTGCGGGTGGGTTTAATTCAGTCAAGAAATGTTCGGATTGAACTTGACTAGTGGGCTATGGTTTGTTGGCTTTCGTCATGTTCATAGCAAGTTAGGGGCAAAATATTATCGGGAATTTCAAGTGTTGAAATTTGCAATGAGATTGCATACCTTCTATGAGATAGTTGGATCCCGATACCCACTGCGAGTAATTGTTACTCCCGGGAGAGTTTTACACAGGACAATTAGCCGATCAAGTAGGTGTCTAGAAAGGTGTCAACGGGGTTACGCCTCTGGGAAAACGAGATTTACTTTAATTAGGTCCGTCCGAAAGCACGGGGAACCTCCCTCAAAGTACCGACACTGGCCTGGCTGAAAGATCGACGAAGTTGTAGAGTGTAATTAATCCCGGCTAGTCTTTCCTTTTAGGGTTTGAAGGAAGATTTGATAAAAAACAGTGGGAGCCATCCTGATTAGATAAGATAATAACCAATCTGATCTTCCAAGAGCATACGCTAAAGTGTTTTCTTCTCTCTCTCTCCAGGTAGCGACCATGTCATGCCTTAATCAAGATAATAATATGGATGTATTGACCGAACCTGCATGTTATACTGTGCTGGGGAACGTTGGTTCCGTTCTATCTTATAAGAGTTATAGGACTGAACAGGACATAGGGGAATACCAGAATTCCCATGCCACCCGACTGAAGAAAGTACATGTTGATGTATTTTCTTCGGGTGTGTTCGTTACAGAGAACTGTTTCTCCATTTGCCCTACGTCCTGGGTATTAGATACCGGGTCAGGATCCCATATATGTAATCAGTTACATGGGGTAAAGAAAGGTAGAGAACTTGGAGAAGGTGATAAAGACATAAGGGTTGGAAATGGTGCAATTGTTGCAGCTAAGACCGTCGGGGAATATCACATTGTATTACCAACTGGTAATACATTGATTCTGAACGAATGCTATTACATGCCGAACCTGATATGCAACATTATATCAGTTTCTTTGTTAAGTAAAGAAGGATATAATTTTGTATTACAGGATAATGTTATGAACATTTTTCTTAACCAAAAGTTGGTTGGATCAGGCACGTTGTGCAATGGCATTTATGTTCTAAATCAATTAACAGTTCTGAGTATAACAAACACACACAAGAGGAAGAGTTCAGAACTGAACGAATCCTTCTTGTAGCATTGTAGACTAGGTCACATCAATGCGACACGACTAGCTAAGTTGCGTAAGGATGGATATTTGAAACCGTTCGAATTTTCATCTTATGACACTTGCCAGTCATGTCTCAAAGGCAAGATGACCAAAACTCCGTTTACGGCACACGGAGAAAGAGTTACCGAACTCTTGGGACTGATACATAGTGATGTATGCGGTCCCATGTCTACACATGCTAGGGATGGTTCTTCGTACTTCATTACATTCACTGACGATCTCTCAAGATACGGACATGTGTTTTTGATAAGACACAAGTCTGAAGCTTTTGAGAAATTTAGAGAATATAAACAAGAAGTCGAGAACCAAACCGGAAAAAGTATCAAAATCCTACGATCTGATCGAGGAGGTGAATACTTGAGCAATGAATTCCTGGACTTCCTAAAAGAGAATGGGATTCTCTCTCAGCTGACTCCTCCATATACACCACAGCACAACGGTGTATCAGAACGGAGGAACCGCACCCTATTAGATATGGTGCGATCTATGATGAGCACAGCTGAGTTACCTATTTCCTTCTGGGGGTATGCGCTAGAGACAGCCATACATCTACTGAATATGGTCCCTACCAAATCTGTGCCTACCACTCCATATGAGATATGGAAAGGGAAGAGACCATGTCTTAACTATGTTAAGATATGGGGTTGTCCAGCCTATGTCAAACGACAAAATCCGGACAAACTCGAGGCACGGTCTGTTCTATGTAAATTTGTAGGATATCCCAAGAATTCACAAGGGTATATCTTCTACCACACTGAGGAACAAAGAGTATTTGTTTCTCGGCATGCCACCTTTTTAGAAAAGGAATTTCTTGCAAAAGAGATTAGAGGTCATGAGGTAGAACTGGAAGAGGTTCCAGCTACAAAAGCTGCAACAGAAGATCTGGTGGAACCAGAGGATTCCGTAGTTCCCGATGAACCCCAACCACTCCGCCGATCTAGTAGGGTTTCTCGCCCACATGAGAGATACTACGGTTTTCTCATGGATGGTGGGAGCGAGGACTGCATCATGGAGGATGATGACCCAACTAGCTTCGAGCAGGTCATCACGAGTGGGGACTCAGTGAAATGGCTGGATGCAATGCGGTCCGAGATGGAATCCATGTACACCAATAAAGTATGGACTTTGGAAGATGCTCCTGAAGGGGTAAAACCCATTGGGAGCAAGTGGATCTTCAAGAAAAAACTTGGTGTAGATGGGAAAGTGGAGACTTTCAAAGCTAGACTTGTTGCAAAGGGTTTTCGTCAAAGACCAGGTGTGGACTATGATGAAACCTTTTCTCCAGTGGCTATGCTTAAATCCATCCGGATCATGCTTGCCATCGCTGCATATCATGATTACGAAATCTGGCAAATGGATGTTAAGACCGCCTTTCTAAACGGTGATTTAGAAGAGTGCGTGTACATGACTCAGCCAGAGGGATTCGTAGATAGTGGGAGCAGCGGGAAGGTGTACAAGCTGCTTAAATCCATTTATGGATTAAAGCAAGCATCGCGGAGCTGGAACATCTGCTTTGACATCGTTATCAAAGAGTTTGATTTCGTCAAAAACGTAGATGAACCTTGTATCTACAAGAAGGTGGCAGAGAGTAAGGTTGTCTTCCTCGTATTGTACGTGGACGACATACTCTTGATAGGAAATGACATTCCTATGCTGCAATCGGTCAAGCTCTTCTTATCACAAAGATTCTCAATGAAAGATCTGGGTGATGCCTCCTGCTTATTGGGAATCAGGATCTATAGAGATAGATCTAAAAGGATATTGGGATTGTCCCAGTCTAGGTACATTGACACCATACTAAAGAGGTTTAGTATGGAAGAATCCAAGCGTGGGAACTTACCCACGATCTCTGGAGTCACTCTCTCCAAAGAGATGTCTCCCAAGACTGATTTGGAGAGAGCTCGCATGCAAGGGATACCCTATGCTTTGGCTGTAAGCTCTATCATGTACGCGATGCTATGTACCAGACCCGATGTAGCATACTCACTAAGTGTAGTGAGCAGGTATCAAGCTGATCCTGGAGAGAGTCACTGGACAGCTGTGAAGAGCATTCTCAAGTACTTACGAAGGACTAAAGAGATGCTCTTGGTGTATGGTAACGGAGAACTCCAAGTGGAGTCCTTTACCGATTCGAGCTTCCAGAGTGATAAGGATGACTCTAAGTCGCAATCGGGATTTGTCTTTACCCTTTACGGAGGGGCGGTTAGCTGGAAGAGTTCCAAGCAGGAAACCGTGGCAGACTCGACGATGGAGGCTGAATACATTGCTGCCAACGATGCTGCCAAAGAGGTTGTCTGGATCAAAAAGTTCATTACTGAACTTGGAGTGGTTCCAACCATTGAGCATCCAATACCTTTGTATTGCGATAACAATGGAGCGGTGGCTTTGGCTAAGGAACCCAGGTCCCATCAGCGATCCAGTCATATTCTGAGGCGGTATCACCTGATCCGGGAGATAGTTGATCGCCGGGAGATCGAGGTCAGGAGGGTTGACACGAAGAATAACACAGCGGATCCACTCACGAAGGCCATTCCCCAGATACAGTTTGAGAGACTCTTCGGGATGCTCGGTATGCGATACTACAACAGCTGGCCCTAGTGCAAGTGGGAGATTGTTAGTTGTATGTATGCCCTAGAGGCCAGTATTGTACAGATGATGTATATTATATTGGATGCTTGGACATATATAGAGATGACTTTCTTGCTCGATATGATAGTATGCTATCTGGTTTCTCTTTATCTTCACATGTAGACTTGTCTCTTTATACTGTCTTAAAGTTACATGTTGGTAAAGCCCTTAGGATGTGTACTTGACTACCTGGACTATGATGCGGATCATACTAGTGGGGACATGGTAGTCCATAAGTACATCCTTCAAGGTCCCTAGTCGCGAGTGTATCGAGACGGGGCATCGATATACCAGAGTAGACTAGCGTATACGCTTCTCGACCCATGAGATGGGCGATGGATGATCCCATATCCATTGGTGTTTGACATCAGAGATGGTATACGGGTGCTCAGTGGAGACTGGGTACACTGGACGGACTCGCCGAGAACTCCCGATGGTATTATACCTCACGTCAGATGGAAGTTCTCTGGTGACACTTGTGCAGGTTAGTCTGTAGACCCGAGATCGTCATAGAGTCTTGTGTGATTCCCACTGTGCTTTGATTTCCACCTTACCACGTCCATGAGGGCGTGCAAAACGGTGGTTTTTGGGTACAGTCCCGAGTCACATGGAGGCAATGAGCGATAGGAGGGGTTTCGTCTCTTCCGGTATTGGGGGTTGATATTGCGCTGTGCTCGATTGGCCGTAACAGGGAAGTCCCTGGCCAGGGCTGATTAGAGATTTACTGGTAAGTGTTACCAGTAGTTTCTCGACCCGTTATGAGCCTCACATCGGCACGACTTATCGGTTATTGGGGTCTGACGTTTACAACCACTAGACTTGATATGCGACATATCAGACGAGGAGACCGGACTGCACGGGTAGTGTTGCCGGTTGGCTCGACGGGAGTTGTAGCAGGTTCGCTTGTTTTCTTCTGATCGCTCAATACCCGGGTGGCCGTTACGTTTAGCTGACCGCTTGCGGCTTGAGGGTGTTTGATATGATCATCACCCACTGCCGGCGTATTGACGAGTCTTAGAGTCCAACAAAGGAGTTACCTAGTCCAGGCGAAATGTTGTGATGCGCGTATGCGATATGCGCATGGACCCGGTTAAAATGCGCGTATGAGATACCGTATATTAATCGGGCCGCTTTCTTTTGGTTGGGTCGTATGTGATATGGCCGGATTGATAAATCAAGTGTTGATTTATCATTTAACCATTAGTTTCTCACTAGAAATCCTTTCTTGTATTTTTGGATGTATGCATGCATGTATGCATTCTTTCTAGATTCATGCACATATGGATGTGCATGCACACATACATACATACATCATCCTTCATGGTTGCATATACATTGAAAATGGTGGCAATATAAGACTCACACCATGGTTTATATATATGGATTATTATTTCTATTTATGTTAAAACAAAAGAAAAGAGAAAAGATTAATAAATGGTTATATTCTACACTCTTCCTTGAATTGACCATGTTCACCTACTTATTAACCATGATTTAATCTTCCTCTTGTGTTTTTAACTCAAGTGAAATAAATATCCATAATATATAACCATGGTTTGAGATGAAGAGGGAAAATATATATAGATATATTTTCTCTTTTCTCATGAGAGTTTATCTTTTACTCTTGTTCAAAAATAGCCATCATCTTCTTCCTCCTTCTTCTTTTGTTCTCTAGATTTCTCTAGTGAGCAAATTACTCACCAAGTTAGGATTTTGAAGTGAGAAAAGCCACCACAACATCATTCTACACAAGTCTTGCCCACTTGTTTTGAGTGTTAGCTTCATTTCTTTCTCTTGATCAAGTGAAGTTACAAGCTTGGACAAAGCGGACTTCGGGTGGATCATCGTGGACCCAGAGTAGTTCAAGTGGACCTTTTCCAAACCCCAAGTAGCCGAGGAGTCTAGCGTAGGGAGCTACAAAGGTTGTACTCTCTAAACCCTAGCTTAACCTTCTTATGATGAAGTGTTGTTTTAGAAACCCTAATTTTCTAGGATTGATTCTTTGTGTGTTCACTTAGCACTCTAAAAACTTAATCTTTGAGACATGTGATGCTTCCAAACCTTTCATAGGGTGCTATGTAAACCTAACAATAACCCCGTTAACACCTTTCTAGACACCTACTTGATCGGCTAATTGCAATGTGTAAAACTCTCCCAGGAGTAAATCTTACTCGCAGTGGGTATCGGGATCCAACTATCTCATAGAAGGTATGCAATCTCAATGCAAATTTCAACACTTGAAATTCCCGATAATATTTTACCCCTAGTGACTTATGATCTTAACTATGGTCAACAAATCATAAGCACTAGTCAAGTTCTACCCGTCATTTCCTGATTAATTAGACCCACCCACATGACCCTTAACTATGGTCAACAAAGTCATATGATTGTCCTAATTAATCGCATCATATGCTGTGTAGGAAGACATCACATAGCTACCGCACACTACGCCTTAACTATGGTCAACAAACGTAGCACGAATACTAAGTACTCTACTTTCTAAAATGATGGAGGGTTACGACAGGGTTTTAAGAAAACCTTTTGCGTAATGAACTTGATATCGTTGTAGAATCGAGTGAATTTTAAAAGGAGTGTTTTTAGGCTTTTACTAGTTTTACCAAAGAGGTCACTCCCGGTGAAGGGATCTCGGCTCTTTCTTCATCGAATGAGGTGCAGGATATTTCACAAATACCACTATACAAAGCAAAAACTATAGAAGTAATCAAAAGACAAACCGAGTGGGTTGTAGCATCTGCCAGTTTCGCTAAAGAGGTCACACCCGGTGAAGGGATCTCGGCTCTTTCCTTATCGAATAATGTGTTAGATATTCTACAAGGAATACCACTATGCAAAGCAAGAACTAGAGCTAACAATTTTAAAACAAGTTTCTACAACATCTTTAGGTTTCTTTTATTTCATTAATCTCATTAATGAAGTCCCATCAAATTATGCTTCCCAAGCATCACAGAAGAAACGAAAGCATCAATATTTAGTATATATCATCATATATATAATATAAGCATTCTTCTCAGAACATATCAAGTGATCACATCACAAAATATTAGGAGTAAAAGAATCACATATGAAATATTGGATATACTAGGAATTCCGAGTTTTAAATTAAGCCAGTAAAAAACGCGGATTCCACGGTCGTGATGAATAGCAAAACCATATCCCTATACCCCTACGAGAGCGACAAGAAACCCTTCCAATTCTAGAGTTAGGAGACCCGGTCTCGACTCCTCGAGATGGTCTCCCACTGGACCCTAGAACCCGGTTACTTGTGCTCCCCTCTTTGGGTCTATCCTAATGCGGAAAAGTAAATAATATACATCAATGGTGATATCATCCTCAACCCGGAAGTGCCCCATAAAAGAATATTACATACAAGCTTTTACATGAATGAAAATGAAAAACTCTCATCTCACATAAAAACCTCCGGCTATTAAAAACACGACGATCCAATATAACATATCATAGCAACACATAACATCACATGTCATCAACGTAAGTAAATATGCGTATCCCAATTGTCGTTGACGTATAGCAACGAAACCGGCGATACACCACATATTACACTTACGGTCGCAGAAAAGAAAGTGAAAAACTACAACAATTGGAATCCGCAACCACCTTAGACATCATAAATCCAATGTATCTCATACTTTGGATTTAATGCCTAATCAAATGAATTCCTTAGACATCACATGCCTAACAAATATAAACCCCGCATTTTAGTCTCGATATTGAAAACGCTTTCCAATAACCTGTCGGGTAATTCAACAAGATTCCTGATTACCTGATCGAATGCTCGTCGGAAACTTTAGTAGATGGCCGCACCCCCAATGCCGTCGACGAAGTGCACTAAGGCGGAACACCGCGGCCGCGAGCACCCTAACAGGGGAAAATATGGGTTATTGATATCCGTTCGAACTTTTTAACGTCGTCTAAATAACCCGAATAAATGTTAGAATTACGACTACGAAACACTCCGAATTGCCTTTGTAGAAAGTTAACATCACATTCAAATTTAGCAAAAACAAGCAACACCTGAAACACCAAAACCCAAAGACCGGAACACCCTAAAAATTTGAAGCCAAAAACCCACCAAAAAAACGGTGATCTCGGATTTTTTGCCTATGTGGCTGGCCAAAATCAGGTGGTCTAGCTTCAAATTTCTATTGTGTTCATGTTATATCACATACAACATTCTGCAGTTGCTAAAAAATTTTAGAGGCCATTTAAAATTCGACAGAAACTAGGATTGTGTATCGGGTGTTTCAGAGTTGTTTCGGTTTCGTAATCTAACAAACATTGTCTAATTCTCTAGCATGGCTCTGATACCACTGTAGGGTTACCTAGCGCGGCAGCAAGGTTTCGGGAGGTATCGTCCATGCCGTTTTCAAATTTTTGCCGTACTAAAGAACCTAACCCTAGAATCTTAACTAGAGATTTAGACGAACTAGCAATGAAAACAACTTGACATCTAAGTGAATGAGGAATACAACCTTTGTAGACCGGTCCTTCACTTCTAAATCTCCGTTTTGTAGGCCCTTCGCTCCAAGTAGTGAACACCCGAACTCTAGTAAGGGTTCACATGAAGAAATGAACAAGCTTGCTCGAAGTCTTCGAGGCCGAAGATGATCTACGTCGAGGAGACTCAAGCTCATGCTACCTCTTCACTAATGGTAGATTAGTGAAGCAAACACCCTAAACTAAATGGCTAATATAGTAGAGGATGATAAAGTAGGAAATGGGCTAACTTTAGATTAATTTTTCTCACAATATTTCATCACCTTTTCAAAAGATAGAAAGCTTTTCCACGAGGAAGAAGAAGATGAAGTGGATATGAGAATGAAACTCATGAGGCGAGAATAGCAACCATGGGTGAGTTAGTGTCATACACTAACCCATGTAGAGAATGAACCATGGCTAAGGTTAATGGTTAGGTTAATAAATATCTATAAGTGAAACAAAATTGGTGGATTTGGTCAATGGTTCGACAAGCTTTTACAAGCTTGTAGCCATGACAAATATCCATCCAATTTTGAATTACTTAGATAAATATAAACCCTTCATTATATCAAGCATGGTGTAAGTCTCATACACCCATGAAGCATGTGGCATCAAGCATGACACAAATAAAATGTACATTAATATATATCACATATATACTAAATGCACACAAGTGAGAAAAAGAAATGTTTAAGTGAGCTAATATTAGTTAATGTAAATTAATATATCACATATATAATTATATATTAAATTATTAAATCAACACTTGATTTAATAATCCGGCTATATCACATACAACCGACTAATATTAAATGTAACAACTTATCGAATCAACACTTAATCCGATAACCCGGCTATATGACATATAACCGACTGATATCACATATTGCGAGAATAAAATGCGGTATCACATACGCGCATTAATCTCGGTCCCGCACATATCACATATGTGCTTCTACTTCGTTTCGCATGAACCAGGAAACCTCTGTGTAGGAATCTAAAGACTCGTCAATACGCCGGCAGTAGGTGATGATCATATCAAACACCGACAAACCGCAAGCGGTTTGCTAAACGTAACGGCCACCCGGGTATTGAGAGATCAGAAGATCAACAAGCAAGCCTGCTCATACTCTTGTGAATCCAATCAGTAATACTACCGTACAGTCCGGTCTCTTCGTCAGATATGTCACATATCACAGCCTGGGGGTGGTAATCGTCAGACCCCAATAGACTGATAAGTCATGCCGATGCAAGGTCCATAACGGTTCGAGAAACTACTGATAACACTTACTAGTAGATCTCAGCAACCCTGGCCAGGGATTTTCTGTAATGGCCAATCGATCATAGTGCAACATCAACCCCCAATACTGGGAGAGATGAAATCCCCTCCTATCGCTCATTTCCTCCATGTGACTCGGGACTGTACCCAAAAACCACCGTTTTGCACGATATCTTGAACGTGGTAAGGTGGAAATCAAAGCACAGTGGGAATCACAGAAGACTCTATGTCGATCTCGGGTCGACAGACTAACATGTACCAGTGTCACCAATAAACTGCTATCTGACGATAGGTATAATACCATCTAGGAGTTCTCGGCGAGTCCGTCCAGTGTACCCAATCTCCACCGAGCACCCGTATACCTTCTCTGATGTCAAACACCAATGCATATGGGATCATCCATCGCCCATCATATGGGTCGAGAAGCGTATACGCTAGTCTACTCTGGAGTATCGATGCCCTGTCTCGATACTCCCACGACTAGGAACATTTGAAGGATGTACTTACCGACTATCTGTGCCCCACTAGTATGATCCACATCATAGTCCTGGTAGTTAAGTACTCATCCTAAGGGCTTTATCAATATGTAATAGAGAGACAATAAGTGTACATGTTAAGATAAAGTGCAACCAGATAGCATACTATCATGTCGAGCAAGAAAGTACTCCCTATATATGTCCAAGCATCCACTACAATATATATCGCATGTACAGTAATGGCCTTTACGGCATACATATAACTAACAAACATGAGCATGAAGTAACTGGTACAGGTAAACAGTAAAGCAGGTATATCGAATCAGTAATCAATGCAATGTCTGTGTCACTAAACCTATCAGTCTCTAAGTCTCAATGTCTAGGTCGCTAAACCTATCGTCGGTCCAAATATGAGCTTCAACCACCGCAGGAGTATCCCCAACCCAAGGGTAGGCCCCAGGGGCAAGGGAACATCGGCCCGAATCATGCTCGCTAATAATCAGCAATATCACCCATATGACTCCTAAAATCGCTGTATATGCCGGCAGTAGGACTCCCGAGATTCCGTTGATTGAACTCACACTCAAACTACCCCACACCCACGGTTTACATCAAACTCCGACCATGAACCCAAATACTAGTCGCTCCATGACAAGTCTACGCGAGAACTGGAGACAGGGTCTCCAACAAGCATGTCTCAACTGGTATCCAAGATAAATGGACAGTACTCGGCGTCTTACCTATGACACTATTATAAGTGCTCCATAACCGTCCCATACCAGTTATAGTTACACTTACATATGCCCCATAGGCGTCGACAATTCAATAGTTAACTGGGCCCGTTGATTGTGTACAAGTACGTGTCACATTCATTATTCAATCATGCTTTAACACTAACGTACTTGCCACAATCCAATCACTAATACTTATCACTGGTAATATACATGGTCACTAGGTTATCAATGTTTATGACCACTGTTCAAATGAGGATAAAACCGCTACATGATATGATGAGAATGCAATTAATTGTAATACGAATAAAATATAGTAGCCAGTGTCATACCACTCGCAAAATTTACTATAAGTCACCCGTACAGAATTAAGCAAAACAATATAAAAAGGGTAAGCAGTATGTTTAATTATCTGTCCATAAAAATTGGCTTCGCGTCAATCGGATTTTAGGTTGGCTAGTTATGGTCATTTCATTTTTAGTGCTTACTGCTGGAAATCCCATTTTCTGAACTGGAAGTCCGTTTCGTAACACGTTTTACTCCCAGTTTGGAGCATAATTAGGCAACGCTACAGTTAGATAATATTTAAATTTATCTGTTGTGTTTCCAGCGCATCAGATGGATTAACAATAGCTTTACTTTACTAGAAATTATGTCCTATTTAATGTGGAGGGGGTATGAAATGGCACTGCAGAACACGTCGATATTCTAAAATACAAACTAAATGTCAAACGACTGTGAAACTGCACGGGACTAGATTCATGTGTTATCTAACTAAATTATCTACGCAACTAAATGGGGCTCCATGCATTTTCAGTTTTATGTAGGGATGTGCTGATATTTAAATTCGGGTACCTTCGGGGAATGCTGCCCCGGACTGCAGTCCAAAGTCGCATTCCCAGTTAATTCTCGTTACAGTAATCTATCAATATCAAAAATAAACTATAGATGGTTCTAGATTATCGAGTCGGCTTCAATATGAGCTGTAGAACATTACATTCCAATCTGTATTTAATTTACAATGATTTTAATAAGGCAACATGTGCGGTAAGATTTCAGATTTGATGTAGCTAAACGGAGGTATCATTTCATAGTGATGAAATCAATATTTTCATCTCAAATTCTTACTAGTTATATATCTTGATTAAAGGGATTCATGGGCCATAAATTCCGCCAATTTAAACAAGTTTTAGTTTAGGTTTTGCATCAAGCAGTTAACACAACATATCAAGGATTTTCGGGATCTTATTCAATCTAGCCGACTCGAATATGATATCGATCCCTATAGCCTCTACACCTTTAACACTTGTTTCTAAACTCAGTCCCAATCTTTCAGGTATAAAAATCCAAGCACTACGACGTCGTTGTAATACGAACGATCATTTACAACAATTATATAAATATATATATAGTTTAAATAAACACTTAGCCTTAATTAGTATAATATTAGCATGTAAGAGCAAGTGAAAAGTTCACTTGCCTTCGGTCGCTTGATATAGAAGAGATACCACGCGCGGGATCCATCTCGTCACTCGAGACGATGTGATGCTGGACACGTGCACGACGCGGGAGCGATGTGTGGTGACTCGGTACTGGATGCAGTAGCGACGCGGGCGTGATACGGTAGTGGGCATGGTGATGACACGGGCGCGACACGGTGCTGGGCACGGTCTCGACTTAGTGCGTGGTGCGGGTGTGGTGCGGCGCGTGCACTTGATCGGGCACGGTATGGCACGGGGGCTGGAACGACGTGGCACGGGGACTGGGTACGATGTGTCACGGGGAGTGGGTATGGGGCGCGACATGTCTAGGTACGCGGTGGCAAGGAGGCGGGCACATGGCAACTTCGCGAGGTTGGCGATGCTTTGGTGGGGGTCGACGGCGGAGGTGGCAGCGAGGGGTCTCAGGGCTCGGCGGCGGCGGATCAGCGACCATGGTGAAGGGTTGCTCAGCTCTTGTTAGTTGTTGTCGATGGTGGTGATGGCGTGTGTAGTGGCGACTGGAAAGGTAAGCTCAGGGTCGCCGGAACTTGGAGGTTGGCGGCCGGAGCTTGGAGAGAGGAGGGAGACGGTGGTGTCGGTAGGCTTGTCGGCGGCGAGGGGTAGCGGCAGTCGTCGATGGTGTGAGGTGATGGAGAAGTGGGCCGTTGGAGTCGGTGAAGAGGGAGAGACATAGGCTCTGGTTTGTGGGTGGGGCTAGGCAAGGAGATGAGGAGGTCGGGGGAATCTTGGTGGGCTTGAGATCTTCGGCGGAGGTGAGGAGCCCGGGAGGTGGGGCTGAGTGGAGGAGGTCGGTGACGAGGTAGAGGAGATAAGGAGGAACTCATGGTGGTGATGGTCATGGGGAGGAGCGCGTCTCGTGGTGAGGCGGCGGGAAAGAAGGAGAACAAGAAGAAAGGTTGGGGAGTTGGGGGAACTCGTCGTGGGTGAGCGCGGGTCGTGCGGAGAGGAGAGGTGGTGGCCGCGTGGGTCACGGGGCAGTTGCGGGGATCTCGAGGAAGCGCGAGGGAGGGGGAAGACGTGGGTTGTTACGGGAGCGGTTCTCGCGGGAGTAGGGGGAACGTCGCGGGAAAAGGCGGGAAAAGGATAAGAGAAGGAGAAGAAGAAGAGGAGGAAGTGTGGGTCGGGTCAGGTGTGGGTTTTGTGGGTCGGGCTCGGGAAGAAAGAAAAGGAAAAGGAGAGTTGGGGTTTGGGCTGAGGGAATGGGTTTGGAAAAAGAATTTGGAAAATAAAAAGGGGGTTAGGGTTTAGTTGAGGGAGTGGGCCTGGGCTAAGAAAAGAATTAGGAAAAATAATAAATAAACGTTAGGGTTTGGGTTTAGGAAAAGAATTAGGAAATATTTAATTAAATAAAAGTTTAGTAAATTAATATTAGAAAGTTTAGGAAATTATTTATAGGAAATATTCAAATAGAAAAATTTGAGAAACTTTTATTTATAAATACGGGAAATATGTTCAAAGAAAACTGGGTATTACATCATACCCCATTTATATAAAATTTGGTCCTCAGAATTTAAAATACGATAACCTATAAAATACCATGTGAGAAGAAACAAAAGTCAAATACTATTATATAGCGATTTACGTAAAAGCAACTAGATGAAAATCAAATATTTTTATACGTAAGAAAAGGCGCAGCTAAAAGGATAATCATATGTAAGCACGAGGCATAACCATTTATAATAATAAACTATATATACAACACAAAGAAAAATATAATAACAATAATAAGTAATAGTGAAGGATTGGCTGATAAGTATTAGGAACCAAAACTACCTTAATAAAACTATAAATCAAGCAATTATATAATAAGTTGAGAATACGCATACGGTAAAATACAGAAGAAATAGAATGAAAACATAGATGGCTAGCAAATAGCTAGATATCAACAATTAACGTAAAAACCAAGACTAATCTATATTTGCAAAAGTGCGGAGATAATACAATACAAGGGAAACTAAGATAATACCGAGATCATGATACATGTACAAGAAAAATGTATTAGCAAACAAGATAACCATAATTTATATTACAGTAAATAGGAAATTTAAATCGATTGGAGTACAAGAATACGTAAATAAATGTAAATAAGAAAACAAAAGATAGTTGGCCTAAATAGGAACAAAGAAAAGGAAACACTATATAGAAAATCAATAAGAAACTCATTTTAAAGAAAACTCAAACCACTAATATTATAAACCTTGAAAGTTAATCAAAAGAACGCCAACAACCGAAATGAATAGGAATGATAACAGTATAATAAACAGTAAAACATTAAAAGAAGAATAGAGCAGAAAAGAACTCAAAATGACGTCCTGTAATTAGAGCAGATAGAAAAGGCCGAAAAGCCACAAAGAATGGAATTTCATAATAAAATGACGATAGTATGAAAAGCATTAATAGGAACGATTTACTATAAATATAATATATGGTGTAAGTTTGAAATATTGAGAAAAGTAATAGTAAAGCATTCTAAGACAATGAGTAAAACTAAAATACTTACTAACACATAATGGAAATCTAAGTAACTACAAGTAGGAAAACTTCTAAATTTAATATAGTAAGCACTACTAGTTATAACTATATTAACAGGAAAATAACACCAGTAATATATGGTAGACTAACCAGAGAAAGTATTGCGGTATATACCTCGAAGGTCGACGCGGCGGGCAAGCACTCGAACGAAAGAAATGTAAATAGGAATTGGGTTGTCCAGAATGACACAAAGATAAAAGGAAGAAATTAGGATTCAAAATCTGGAAAAGATATAAATTTAGAATGAGGATAGGGTTTGACAGTTTCGGACAGTAGTATGCGGTAAGATACAACCTAATTAGGAAAAATCAGGGGGGTGCGATAATGAACCATGGTGTCAACTAAGTTTAGGGTCTAGATAGAGTGAGTCAAACAAAAGTAGTTAGTTGCATTTCACAACTTTATTGTATTCAAACCAAGAAGTTCAACAGATACAAGTGTTAAACGAAAAGGAACAACAGAAAAACAATATCTTGTTGAAATCAGGGAAGGTGATAACTCTGCTTCGATGTCTGAATCTCTGTGATCTCGTAAGGTAAGTCTGAATCATTTGCTAGGCCCATATCATCCTTGAAATTCAAAGTACAAAACAATGAAACAACCGAGTTTCTCAATTAGATGTTGAGGGCGTCAATGGATCTCTTCCTTGCAGCTCTTTTCTTCGAGGGCAATCGTTGCCTGCTGCTCACCGGATCCCGGAACCAAACACCGTCCTTTAGCCTGACGACAGTTCCTCTATAGGTGCCCCGGCCTCTTGCAATAACCGCAGGCTTGAGTTCTCCGTTGCTCCTTCTGCCGAGAACCAATAGGCGCTTCATATGCACACCTCCTCTTTTACTAACAGGAATTTCCTCACGATCGAGGCTCCTCCCGGTCTTTGAACTATTTGCCTCCTTAGCCCCTCAGCTAAAAGATCGTTCGTCCTCTCCTGGGCTTCTCTCAGTCCTTGCGGTATGCCCAAAATCTCGGCGGGGTCATCCTGGAAAGCGAAGGTGGAAGGAGAGTCGTGGGAAGCCATGATTCTGAAACAACAAATTTTCGGACGGCATAAGGTACAAGGTATTAGAATAAGAATAAGATATGGAACGAAACAAGAATATGTGGGGAGGTGAACCTCAATCAAATTGAAATCGAATGTAGAACTCCAAGTCACTCAAGTAGAGTGATGCCTTGTAACTAGGCTGAAGTTCATAGTTACAATCACATAAATCTACTAAGTCATCCAAAACTCTAGCATATGGAGTCAAAATATGTAGCATAACACACTATATGAATCAAGGTCAAGGATAACAAGTTTATATTCTAAACCGAAAGGGTGGCTAAAATTGTCAAGACCTAGTTGGGAACTGTAATCTCAATCTAAACCTAGCTGCTCTGATACCAACAAAATCATGTCATGCCCCGCTTCCCAAAATACGGAATACGAGGGGTGACAAGGCCAGCCATGCTCCTACAGTCAAGGATATATCCTGCCGTAGTCACACTTCGGCTTCTAGTATTACGTGGTAATCAGTAATCAATGCACAGGTAATGAGAAATGCAATCACTAAGGACTACCAAAATAGATAAAAGATATACCAGATAGAGATCAAGGGAAAGATAGTGCTGGCGTCGCTGATCTAGATGTCCGCACTATCTTCGAGGTAAGGCAGGTCCTGATCCGAGCTAAGTCCACTTCTCACTCTGAGCATGCATACTCAGGTCGTCAGAGCGACACAATAGCAATATATAAATACATATGTAAACACGTGCAATGATGATGAACATGGAACAGTAAACATGGCGTGACGACATTGTAGGGTTACCTAGCGCGGCAACAAGGTTTCGGGAGGTATCATCCATGCCGTTTTCAAATTTTTGCCGTATTAAAGAACCCTAACCCTAGAATCTTAACTAGAGATTTAGAAGAACTAGCAATGCAAACAACTTTATATCTAAGTGAATGAGGAATACAACCTTTGTAGACCGGTCCTTCACTTCTAAAGCTCCGTGTAGTAGTCCATTCGCTCCAAGTAGTGAACACCCGAACTCTAGTAAGGGTTCATATGAAGAAATGAACAAGCTTGCTCGAAATCTTCGAGGCCGAAAATGATCTACGTCGAGAAGACTCAAGCTCATGCTACCTCTTCACTACTGGTAGATTAGTGAAGCAAACTCCGTAAACTAAATGGCTAATATAGTAGAGGATGATAAAGTAGGAAATGGACTCACTTTAGATTAATTTTTCTCACAATATTTCATCACCTTTTCAAAAGCTAGAAAGCTTTTCCATGAGGAAAAAGAAGATGAAGTGGAGATAAGAATGAAACTTATGAGGTGAGAATAGCAACCATAGGTGAGTTAGTGTCATACACTAACCCATGTAGAGAATGAACCATGGCTAAGGTTAATGGTTAGGTTAATAAATATCTACAAGTGAAACAAAATTGGTGGACTTGGTCAATGGTTCCACAAGTTTGTATCCATGACAAATATCCATCCAATTTTTAATTACTTAGATAAATATAAACCCTTCATTATATCAAGCATGGTGTAAGTCTCATACACCCATGAAGCATGTGGCATCAAGCATGACACAAATAAAATGTACATTAATATATATCACATATATACTAAATGCACACAAGTGAGAAAAAGAAATGTTTAAGTGAGCTAATATTAGTTAATGTAAATTAATATATCACATATATAATTATACATTAAATTATTAAATCTACACTTGATTTAATAATCCGGCTATATCACATACAACCGACTAATATCAAATGTAACAACTTATCGAATCAACACTTGATCCGATAACCCGGCTATATCACATATAACCGACCGATATCACATATAGCGAGAATAAAATGCGGTATCACATACGCGCATTAATCTCGGTCTCGCACATATCACATATATGCTCCTACTTGGTTTCGCATGAACCAGGAAACCTCTGTGTAGGACTCTAAATACTCGTCAATACGCCAGCAGTAGGTGATGATTATATCAAACACTCACAAGCCGCACGCGGTCTGCTAAACGTAACAGCGACCCGAATATTGAGCGATCAGAAGATCAACTAGTAAGCCTGATCATACTCCTGCGAATACATTCAGTAACACTACCGTACAGTCCGGTCTCTTCGTCAGATATGTCGCATATCACAGCCTGGGGGCGGTAATCGTCAGACCCTAATAGCCTGATAAGTCATGCCGATGCAAAGTCCATAACGGTTTGAGAAACTACTGATAACACTTACCAGTAGATCTCAGCAATCCTGGCCAGGGATTTCATGTTATGGCCAATCGAGCATAGCGCAATATCAACCCCCAATACCGGGATCGACCATAAACCCTAGCTAGCAACACCGATTAGAACCAAGGATCGACCATAAACCCTAGCTAGCAAACTACATGAGATTTAACTACTCGGAAAGAATGTTATACCTCATGATACAAGTCCTTCGAGTCTTCTCTGCTGTCCTCCTCGTCATCGTAGGTTCCGTGGATCGATCCGGGTCGTATCTTCCTCGTCGGCTTCCTTGAGTCAAAGACGATCCACCCAAGAGTCTATAGTCCGATCTCCAACCTCAAATCTGAGTTAACTAGGGCAACTAGCTTGCTAAACTAGATGGCCTAGGTGATGTAGAGAATGAAGATGGATTTATTTGTCTCTTGGAATCCTAGTTTACTCAACTCATGAGACATTAAGGGTTGAAAGTTTAGAGGAAGAAGAAGAGAGTTAACTTAAGGAAAGAGAAATGGTTTTTGATAATGACAATTGAAAATTAGATGGCTCACTTGATATGACTACAAGCCTGGAAAGAAAATATCTCACCCAAAATATCTAGTGCCACAAAATATCTCACAAGAAATATCTAGTCAAAGAGTCAAACCAAGTCAAGTGATTAAACCAAGTCAAGTAGCCATGTCACAATTATAATTTACAAAAATAACAAATACTTTTCTCTACCTCATAATTGTTTTAATCAAGTCAATGGTCAAAACCCTAATAAGGTGTCTCCTTCTATGCCCCTCTCATCCGTATATACATACCTGCATCCGTGCTCCGACAAACACGAATACAAAGAGACGAAACTGATCCATCAATATAATACTAGGATCCGGCTTAAACCAAAGCCCACTAGTATTATCCGCCCGAACATCATACGCGCATAAGTGCACGTACATGATCGAAGCCCTGCTGTAAAACCATACGGAATGTACATCTTTCGCTCGATGCAGGGAAACTCTCAGTGTGGGACTCTAAAGACTAGACAGTATGCTAGCAGTGGGTTTAACTATAAACCGCAAACGGTACTAGCTGCAGGTAACGGCTACCCAGGTATCTGTCGATAAGAAGGCCGATGAGGAAACCCATCCGAACTCCTACTGAGCCTGTATGTGACAATCTTCGTACAGTCCGGTCTGTTCGTCTAAGTGTATCGCATATCTGGCCTAGGTGGCGGTAATCGTCAGACCCCAGATAGCGCAATAAGTCATGCCGGAGTGTAGCCCAAAACACCCTGAGAAACTACTGAATACCTACCAGTAAATCTCTCTTTCCCTGGCCAGGGACTTTGTGTAATGGCTCTCCAAACACAGCGCGATATCAACCCCCAATACCGGGAGAGACGAATCCTATCTAACCGCTACTGCCTCCAAGTGCTTCGGGACTGCACCCAACTACTAACTATTTGCACGACTCCTTTGAGCCGTGGTAGGGTAGTAATCAAAGTACAGTGGGAACACACTCGAGGCGAATTAGCAGTGTCAAGTCGACGGAATAAGCTGTACTCATGTCACCTGGGAACTGCTACCCGACGATAGGTATAATACCCACCAACAGTTCCCGACGAGTCCTGTCTAGTGTAGTCATAACCTAATGAGCACCTGCATACTATCTCCAGTATGATGTACTAATGGCTATGGGACATACCATCTCCCCATCTGGGATGAGAAGCGTATACACCAGTCTACTCTGGAGTATCGATGCCCCGTCTCGATAATCCTATGACTAGGGACCTGTATAAGGATGTGCTTGTAGATTACCCAGCCCCCACCAGTGTGACTGTCATCACAACACTGGTAATCAAGCAAAGATCCTAAGTGCTCTACTAATATGTATAAGCGATATGCTAAAAGAAACACATGCACATATTGAAGTAGAAACAAACCAAGTAACATACTACCATTTTGAGCAAGACTGTCAATACAACTGTGAATATCCCAAGCTTCCATTAAGTAATATAAAAACTAGTATGATACAATAATGGCCTCTATGCAGGGTTCCCTAGGGCGGCCGCTGGGTTTCGGGAGGTATCATCCATGTCGTTTTCAAAAATTTGGCGCGCTAAAGAACCCTAACGCCAGAATATAAACTAGAGAATTATAAGAACAAGCATGTAAACATCTTTACATCTAAGCGAACAAGGAATACAACCTTTGTAGACCGGTCCTTCACTTCATAAGCTCCGTGTAGTATTCCCTTCGCTCCAAGTAGTGATCTTCCGGACTCTAGTGAGGCTCCACAAGGTGAAATGAACAAGCTTGCTTGAAGTCTTCGGGGCCGAAGATGATCTACGTCGAGGAGACACTAACTCAAGCTACCTCTTCACTAAGTGTTAAACTAATGAAGAAACAACCCATTCTAAATGGCTAGTAGAGAAGAGGTTGATGAAGTAGGAATTTTGCTCACTTTAGAAATATTTTTCTTACTCATTTTTTTCACCTCTCATGAAGCTAGAAAGCTTGAGGAAGGAGATGAAGAAAGCAACCATAGAATAAAACAAGTGTAGAATGAATCAAGTGGTGAGAATAGCAACCATGGGTGAGTTAATATCATATACTAACTCATGTAGAGACTAAACTATGGCTAAGGATAATGGTTAGGTTAATAAATATCTTAAGTAAAAACAAATTAGTGGACTAAGTCAATGGACACTACAAGCTTCTACAAGCTTCAACCATGAATAATTCCACCAAATTACTAAAATAAATAAAAACCTTACATTATTATAAGCATGGTGTGAGTCTCATACACCCATGTCACATGTATCATCTAGCATGACACAAAAAATGTACATTAATATATATCACATATATACTTAGTGTTCACTAGTGAGAAAAAGAAATCTTAAGTGAGCTAATATTAGTTAATGTAAGATAATAAATCAAATATATAATTATACATTAAATTATTAAATCAACACTTGATTTAATAATCCGGCTATATCGCATACAACCGACTAATATCATATGTATCAACTTATCGAATCAACACTTGATCCGATAACCCGGCTATATCACATATAACCGTCCGATATCGCATATCGTGAGAATAGAATACGATATCACATACTCGTATTAATCTCGGTCCCGCACATATCACATATGTGCTCCTACTTCGTTTCGCTTGAGCCAGAAAACCTATGTGTAGGACTCTAAAGACTCGTCAATATGCCGGCAGTAGGTGGTGATCATATCAGTCACCCATAAGCCGCAAGCGGTCTGCTAAACATAACGGCCATCCGGGTATTGAGTGATCATAAGATCAACAAACAAGCCTGCTCATACTCCTGCGAATCTAATCAGTAACACTACCGTACAGTCCGGTCTCTTCGTCTGATATGTCGCATATCACACCCTGAGGGTGGTATAACGTCAGACCCCAATAGCCTGATAAGTCATGCCGATGAGATGCTCATAACAGTTCAAGAAACTACTGATAACACTTACCAGTAGATCTCAGCAACCCTGGCCAGGGATTTCCTGTTATGGCTAATCAAGTATAGCGCAACATCAACCCCAATACCGGGAGAGACGAAATCCCCTCCTATTGCTCATTGCCTCTATGTGACTCGGGACTGTACCCAAAAACCACCGTTTTGCACGATCTCTTGAACATGGTAAGGTGGAAATCAAAGCACAGTGGGAATCACACAAGACTTTATAACGATCTCGGGTCGACAGACTAACCTGTACCAGTGTCACCAGAGAACTACTATCTGACGATAGGTATAATACCATCTAGGAGTTCTCGGCGAGTCCGTTAAGTGTACCCAGTCTCCACGGAGCACCCGTATACCTTCTCTGTTGTCAAACACCAATGGATATGAGATCATCCATCGCCCATCATATGGGTCGAGAAGCGTATACGGTAGTCTACTGTAGAATATCGTTGCCCCATCTCGATACTTCCACGACTAGGAACATTTGAAGGATGTACTTACCGACTACCTCTGCCCCCACTAGTATGATCTGCATCATAATACTGGTAGTCTAGTACTCATCCTAAGCTTTATCCACATGTAATAGAGAGACAATAAGTGTACATGTTAAAATAAATAGCAACCAGATAGCATACTATCATGTCGAGCAAGAAAGTCATCCCTATATATGTTCAAGCATCCACTATAATATACATCACATGTATAATAATCGCCTCTAGGGCATACATATAACTAACAATCTTCCACTTGCACTAAGGCCATTTGTTGTAGCATCTCATACTCAACGCCCCATAAAAGTCTCTCTAGGGAAAAGCCTCTGTGAGTGGATCCACCGTGTTATCCTTCGTGTCAGCTCTCCTAACCTCGATCCCTTGGAGATCAACCATCTCCCTGATCAGGTGATACTGTCCTCAGAATATGTCTGGATTGCTGATGGGACCGGTGTTCCTAGGTCAAAGCTACAACTCCATTGTTGTCACAATAACAGTTATTGGACGCTTAATGGTAGGAATCATGTTCATCTCATGAACAAGAAATATCCAAACATCCACTTTGGTAGCATCGTTGGTAGCGATGTATTCAGCCTTTATCGTCTAGTTTGCCACGGTATATAGCTTGGAACTCTTCCAACATACCGTCCCTCCACTGAGGGTAAAGACAAGGCCTATGACTGAATTTCAGTCAACCTTATCACTGTGGAAGCTCGAATTGGTAAAGGACTCCCACTGGAGTTTACCGTTACCAAAAACCAAGAACATTTCTTCAATGCTTCTCAAGTACTTAAGAATGTCCTATACAGCTGTCCAGTGATTCTCCTAAGATCCGATTGATTCCTTATCACTACACCTAGTGAGCTAGCTACATCTGGTCTGGTACATAACATCGCATACATGATAAAGCCTACTGCCGAAGCATAGGGTATCCCTTCCACGCGGGCTCTCTCCAAATCAGTCTCGGGAGATATCTTTTTGGAGAGAGTGATTCCTGAGTAAGTGGACGAACCACTACGCTTAGAATCATCCATACTAAACCCCTTTAGTACGGTGTTAATGTACCTGGATTTGGGACACTCCCAACATCCACTTAAATCTATCACCATAGATCATAATCCACAAGATGTAGTAGGTATCGTCCAGATCTTCCATGGAGAACCCTCGTGATAAGAGGAGCTTGACCGAGTGTAGCATAGGAAACCATTTCCTATCAAGAGTATGTCATCTACGTACAATACGTGGAAGACAACCTTACTCTCTACATCCTTCTTGTAAATACAAGGTTCATCTACCTTTTTGATGAAGTCAAACTCTTTGACTGCCACATCAAAACAGATGTTCCAACTCCTCGATGCGTGCTTTAATCTTGATGGACTTAAGCATAGCTACTGGAGAAAAGGTTTCATCATAAACCACACCTGGTTATTGACGAAAACCTTTTACTACAAGTCTACCTTTGAAAGTCTCAACTTTTCCATCTATACCAAGAATCTTTTCAAGATTCATTTGCTCTCGATGGGTTTTACCTCTTCAGGTGCAACATTCAAAGTCATACTTTGTTGGTGTACATGGATTCCATCTCTGATTGCATAGCATCCAACCATTTCACAGAGTCCCCACTCATGATGGCTTGCCTGAACCTAGTTGGGTCATCATCTACTATGATGTAATCCTTGCTCCCACCGTCAACGAGGAAACCATAGTATCTCTCAGGTGGATGAGGAACCCTACCAGATTCGCGGAGAGGCTGAGGCTCATTGGAGACTATTGAATCTTTTGGTTTCACCAAATCATCAGCTGTTAGTTTGTCTAGCTGGGACTCCTTCCAGTTCTACCTCATGACCATAAATTTCTTCATAAGAAATTCCTTTTCTAAAAAGATGACATGCTGAGAAACAAAAAATCTTTTGCTCCTCAGTGTGGTAGAAGATATTCCTTCGCAAATGTTTGGGATATCCAACAAGCTTACAGAACTGACCTTGCCTCGAGCTTGTCCGGATTTTGCTTTTCAACATAGCTCGGACAACTCATATCTTAACTCGTTTAAGAGATGGTCTCTTCCCATTCCATATCTCATATGGAGTGGTGGGCACTGATTTGGATGGAACCCCATTCAATAGGTATGCAGCTTCTCAAGTGCATAACTCCTAAAAGGAAACAGGTAACTCAGCAATACTCATCATAGAGCGCGCCATATCTCATAGGGTACGATACCTCCGTCCCGATACACCATTGTGCTATGGTGTATACGAAGGAGTAAGCTGAGAGAGAGTCTTATTCTCTGTTTAGAAAATCCAGGAACTCTATGCCCAAGTATTCGCCTCCTCGATCACATCGAAGGACTTTAATACTTCTACCCATCTGGTTCTTAACTTCAAGCTTATATTCCTCGAATTTCTCAAAAGTTTTAGACTCGTGTTTCAACAGGAACATATGTCCGAATCTTGAGAGATGGTCAGTGAATATAATGAAGTAAAAGGAACCAACCCTAGAATTTGTAGACGTAGGACTATATACATCATCATGTATCAGTCCCAAGAGTTCAGTAACTCTTTCTCTGTTTCCAGTAAACGGAGTATTGGTCATTTTACCTTTGAGACAAGACTGGCAAGTATCATAAGATGAAAATTCGAACAGCTTCTTATATTTATCCTTATGTAACTTAGCTAGTCGTGTTGCATAGATATGACCGAGTCTACAATGCCACAAAAAGGATTCGTTCATTTCTGAACTACTCCTCTTGTGTGTGTTCTACATACTTTGAACTGTGATTTGATTTAGAATGTACATGCCATTACATAACATGCCTGATCCAATCAACTCTTGATTCAGGAAAATGTTCACAATATTATCTTCCAATACAAAATTATATCCTTCTTTAACTGAATAAAGAAAATCATTTAATGTTGTATATCAGGTTCGGTATCTAATAACATCTATTCAGAATCAATGTATTTACCATTTGGTAATACAAGGTGATATTTTCCAACTCATTTGGCTGCAACAATTGCGCCATTCTCTAACACTTAGAGACATATCACCCAATCCCAGTTCTTTACCTTTATGTAGCCCAAGTAACAGATTACATATGTGGGATCCTAATCCGGTATCGCATACCTAGGACGTAGAGGATAATGAGAATCGGTTCTTGGTAATAAACACACCCGAAGAATATGCATCAACATGCTTATTCCTCGAATGGGTAGCGTAGGAATCCAGATATTCCTTTATTTCTTGCTCGGACTTATAACAATTATAAGATAGAGCGGAACCAACGTTCCCCAGCTCAGTATAATAAGCAGGTTCGGTCAAGGCATCCATATTGTTATCTTGATTAAGATATGACATGGTCGTTACCAGGAGAGAGAGAGAGAGAAGAAAAAACTCAGCGTATGCTCTTGCAAGATCAGATTGGTTATTATTTTATCTAATCAGGATGGCTCCCACTGTTTTTATCAAATCTTCCTCCAAACCCTAAAAGGTAAGACTAGCTGGGATTAATTACACCCTACAAGTTCGCCAATCTTTCGGCCAGGCCAGTGTCGATATTTTGAGGGGGGTTCCCCGTGATTTCGCACGGACCTAATTAAAATAAGCCTCGTTTTCCCATGGGCGTAACCCTGTTAACACCTTTCTAGACACCTACTTGATCGGCTAATTGTAATGTGCAAAACTCTATCAGTAGTAACTTTTACTCGTAGTGGGTATCGGGATCCAACTATTTCATAGAAGGTATGCAATCTCATTTCAAATTTCAACACTTGAAATTCCCGATAGTATTTTACCCCTAGCATCTTATGATCTTGACGGAGGTCAACAAACCATAGGCTGATAGTCAAGTTCAACCCGTACATTTCATGATTGAATTAAACCCACCTGCACGATCCTTGACGGAGGTCAACAAGGCCGCACGATTACCCTAATCCAATCGCATCACATGCTTTAGCTGATAAGCACTAATCAGCTACCGCACACTACGCCTTGATAGAGGTCAAAAAACGCAGCACGAATACTAAATAGTCCTTATCTGAAATGACGAAGGGCTACGACAGGTTTTTAAGAAAAATTTTTACGTAATGAACTTTATATCGTTGTAGAATTGAGTGATTTTGAAAAGGAGTGTTTTTGAGACTTTTACTAGTTTTGCTAAAGAGGTCACTCCCGGGGAAGGGATCTCAGCTCTTTCCTTATCGAATAAGGTACAGGATATTTCACAAATACCACTATGCAAAACAAGAACTAAAAAAGCAATCAAAAGAAAAAACCGAGTTGGTTGTAGCATCTGCCAGTTTTGCTAAAGAGGTCACTCCCTGTGAAGAGATCTCGGCTCTTTCCTTATCGAATAAGGTGCTGGATATTCTACAAGGAATACCGCTATGCAAAGCAAGAATTAGAGCTACCATTTTTTTAAAACAAGATTCTACAATATCTTTAGGTTTCTTTTATTTCATTAATCACATTAATGAAGTCCCATCAATTATGCTTCTTAAGCATCACAGAAGAAACGAAAGCAACAATATTTATTATATATCATATACATAATATAAGCATTCGTCTCAACATATCAAGTGATCACATCACAGAATATCAGCAGCAGAATAACACATATGAAATATTGGATATACTATGAATTCCATGTTTTAAATTAATCCAGTAAAAAACGCGGATTCCACGGTCATGATTGTCACGACCCGAAATTCGGCCCGTAACCGGCACTTAAACTACGTAACGTCTACAGGCGTACGCAACTTAAGTAAGCCGAAAACCCAGAAATCTAAACCACCCAAAACTGGATCAACGGAGAAAACATAGTTTAAAACCTTTAGAAATCATAAGTAAAATCTTTAACTCAAATTTTCTTTTATGAAAATTTCGGCAGCACCTCTTTTGTAAAAACTAGCCCCGAAAACGAGTACAACACATATAATATATAAAGCATCCCAAGTGGGAGCAAAATCACGCCCACCGGCGGAGACAAACACCACAACAAGTATACGACGCCAAAGCGAAGAAATATCAAAGAAACGACTATAAAGGAAGTAAGCATTTCCAACATAACCGGCTTCTACGAGCACGGCACCCAAAAACCAATATAATACAACACTGAAACCTCACAAGTCGTCTCTAAGTCATATACAACAGAGGTAGATGGAGAATACTAGATCCAACAAAAATATATACAGTGTACAAATGGATAACCGCAAACCCACCTAAAAGCAACGGCCTCACTGCCTATAGTAGCGGTATCCGCAAAAGTAGTGATGATAAGCTGCCCTGCCGCGACTACTCAGAGGGTAAGTCCTGCAAAACACTGCGGCACAACGGGGGTGAGTTGCCAACTCGTGAATAGTAATTAACATCATACTGAAAATCGCAAGTATGCACTAACAGAAATGATCAATAACATGTGAACTGGTAGCATGAGTATGACAATATGAATATGCAGCTATCATGATCAAGGTATACCACCAGGGTACTATATCTACATGAATCATATGCATATCAACTGAATACTGAGTGCGGGATAGTAAATAATCTCATACACAAATCATAAGCATGGAAAACACGGTGTAACTCAACAACACCCCAAATCCCAAAATACTCAGATCGGCCCTCAAATCCTGTACGTCTCATGGAACCTGAGTGTCAAACATTGACACTCAAAAACATCATGAAAACCAGTGTCTAACATCGACACGTAATTACTCGTATCTATACGTTCCTCGAAACACAAGTATCCCTCTTCGACACTTGTATTCCACGCATCGGTCTTCTTGATATCCATACGTTCCTCGAAACCCAAGTATCCCATCTCGACACTTGTGTTCCACGTATCGGTCTGTCAAACTCCATATCTCTCTCGGAATGTAAGTGCCCTACCTCGACACTTTAAATTCCCATATCGCATGAAAACATATCTCAAATGCGTAAATCCATATAAAATAACATATGCAACATAAAACATCAATATGAGTATATCATGGAAAAGTTCGCTAAATAATGCATCAAGTTATTAAATGTATCTCACGGTTCCTAAAAATCCAAATCCAGAATACATATATATACAGCGTCCCATACCACCGATATATATGCTCTAAAAACTGATCATGTAACAATAGCAAGGTATATGTGCGAACGAGTAGGTATAGTATGGAATATATATGAGCATGTAGGTATACAGGTATGCTATATGTCATATGCACTATCGCACAAGTATAACTGTTTCAATGTCGCTAACCAATAGCAAGGTATACAAATGAGCATTTGTGTTGTGCGTATCATGGCAATTACCAACAGTGTGTGTGTAGCATATCATTGGTGCTCGTGCAACATGGACTGTCGATAATAGTGCAGTGTACAATAGGTACAGTATCATGCACAACAAGTAACTATATGCAATGTGAATCATGCAATATCTCTATATGAGAAATTAAACATACGGCTAATATTATATCATGTCTAGCCCCGACGCTTAGCGCCATACGGGCGATTTCCCCGTAGATGTTAAATCTACTCACCTGTGGTCTCCAGCTATGAAAATCCGACCATCTGCTTCCCTTTGTTCGCAGCGTCTGAAGTCCCCGCTTGCGACGCTAAAATTTCACAAACACAAGAAATAATGCGAACATCTCAGAATCGAACAAAATAACGCAAGACTACGTATTTAAAACGCACCAACACACTAACTAACTCACGAGTGCACGTCTAGTGGCTAACACGCGCGACGATACCTCAATACCAAACTGAGTACACAGCAGCGCAAACACACGACTCGTATCGCAACACATATCACGCGGACTCAAAACACTAGATTATAGGTAATCGATCCCAGATTTTGCATACTGAATTTACTAACAAAGTAAACAGTATCAAACACCCCAAAACAACAGCAGACAACAACCCACAGAAGACCCACCCCAACCCCCAACTACCTAGCCGGCGTCGCCGGTCCGCTCCTTAGGGGTCACCGGTCCCGACCGGTAGGTTGGCCTCCGTCTCTCAGGTGGTGTCTCAGGTCCACTGGTACATCTCTCTAAAATTGTTTGTTCAAACACTAAAATTCCCAGGTCACAGCAGGTATAGAAACTCTAAAAAGACACTAAAAACCCGATATTGCCTCAATCGATATAAACAGCGTTCAACGCAACAATTAACGATCAAAACCACAAGAAAACTCTAAATTAACAGTAGAGGAAATATACCTAACAACTTTGCTCACAAGCTCCTAGCTTTCCCTAGCTCCAAGTGATCCAAGAACTAAAAATTAAGACTTTGTGCAAGAAGTGTGATATATTTGGGATTTTAAAGGATTTTTGTGTTAGGATTGATATAAAATGAGAAGAAAGAGTTCAAGAGCAGTAGAGAATGGAGGAATTTCGGCCAAGGGGTGAGGTGGTTGATTTGCGAGGAATTTCCAAGCAATTTCCAAGCAATTTCCATCATTTATTGCTTTCACACACAACACACACACATGCATGCACGTACATCATTTTCTTTTCTTTTCTTTTCTTTTCTTTTAAATCCTAGCTTAAATCTAGTCCACACAAATCAATCCTAAGTGAAGTGAGAAGGATTGTTTTAACTCAATTATTTTAAAGAAAAGATCGCTTAGAGAAATTTTCCCAAAATTTAAATACCGCATTAAAATAATATTAAAATTTGGAAAAATTCAAATTGAACCAAAACGTCCCATATACTCCCAAAGCTTGCGCAATAGCTTTATTTTAGCTAATCTAGGTGCTGGCAAGTCTATATGGTCGTTCGTTCACAGTCGGGTGAAAACGGAAATTACCGACAAACACCCTAAAACGGACAAATTCTCATAACGATTTCTAAAACGTTACAATCTCCCCCTCTTATAGAAATTCGGCCCCCGAATTAAAATTTCAAACTAAGCGTACCTTCAAAAAGATGAGGGAATTTCTTCCGCATCTCGCTCTCGATCTCCCAAGTGATCTCCTCACCAGTAGGACTACGCCACAGAACCTTCACAGAAGGCAAGACCCTGGACCGAAGTTTCTTCACCTGCCGATCCAAAATAACTACCGGCAGCTCGGTGAAAGAAAGATCGCGCTCAAGCTGAACGGTCTCGTGCTGAATCATATGGGAAGGATCATGAAGGTATCTACGAAGCATCGACACATGAAAAACGGGGTGAACATCCGGAAAACTAGGCGGGAGCGCCAAACGATAAGCAACAGAACCCACTCGCTCAAGGATCTCGAAAGGACCTACAAATCTGGGACTGAGCTTCCCTCTCTTCCCAAATCGCATAACGCCCTTCATCGGAGAAATCCTCAGGAATACATGATCTCCCACTGCGAACTCAAGTCTGCGACGACGACGGTCGACATAAGACTTCTGCCTGCACTGGGCTGCTCTCATCCTGTCCTGAATCAGCTGGATCTTCTCCGTAGTCTCCTGAACAAGCTGGGGTCCCAAAACCAAACTCTCACTAAGCTCGGTCCAACAGACTGGCGATCGACACTTCCTACCATATAAAGCCTCAAAAGTTGCCATCTGAATAGTCTCCTGAAAGCTGTTGTTGTAGGAGAACTCAATCAACGGCAAGTGACGATCCCAACTGCCCCCAAAATCAAGCACACATGCACGGAGCATATCCTCCAGAGTCTGAATAGTCCGCTCCGTCTGACCATCGGTCTGCGGATGAAAAGCGGTGCTAAAACTCAATCTGGTACCTTAAGCTTCCTGAAGCGTCTGCCATAGACGACTAGTAAACTGGGTGCCTCTGTCGGATACTATGCATGTGGGAACACCGTGCAAACGCACAATCTCATCTATATAAAGCTGAGCGTACTGAGCATAACCGAAAGTGGTTTTCACTGGAAGGAAGTGAGCCGCTTTTGTCAACTGGTCTACAATAACCCAAATGGAGTCATACCCTCTACTGGTCCTGGGTAGACCCACAATGAAGTCCATGGAAATCTGCTCCCATTTCCACTCCGGAATGGGTAAAGGCTGCAACTCTCCAGCCGGTCTCTGATGCTCAGCCTTGACTTTCTGACAAGTCAGGCACCTCGAAACGAAGTCCGAAATATCGCGTTTCATCCCTTCCCACCAGTAGAAGTCTCTCAAGTCCCGGTACATCTTGGTGGAACCTGGATGAACGCTAAAGGCCGACTGATGTGGCTGCTCTAGGATCTCGCGTCTCAACCCATCAGCATCTGGTACACACAAGCGAGTCCCGCATCGTAGCATACCCTGGTCATCAATCAAGAACTCCGAAACTGTACCCTGTCGAACAAGATCAAAAATCTCAGACAAACGAGCATCACAGGGTTGCGCCTCACGGATACGATCAACAAGTAGTGGACGGGCGCGGACATGAGCAAACTGTCCCCCAGTGGAGGTGAACTCGAACTGCACTCTACTATCGCACAAGAGCTGCCAATCTGCAGAAGACTGACACTGAACGGCGCTCAGCTGGGACAAGCTACCCACGGGCCTACGACTCAAAGCATCAGCTACCACATTCGCCCTGCCCGGGTGATAAAGGATCTCACAATCATAATCCTTTACTAGCTCCATCCATCGGCGCTGTCTCAGGTTCAGATCTCGCTGCTGGAAGATATACTTCAAACTCTTGTGATCCGTGAAGATCTGACACGACTCTCCGTACAAGTAGTGTCTCCAGATCTTCAACGCAAAGACTACCGCTGCCATCTCAAGATCGTGAGTGGGGTAATTCTGCTCGTGCTTCTTCAGCTGCCTAGAAGCATATGCAATCACCCTATCATGCTGCATCAAAACACAGCCGAGCCCCACTCGAGAAGCATCACAATACACGACGTAGCCCCCCGATCCAGAAGGTAAAGAAAGAACTGGTGTTGTCGTCAATCGAGTCTTCAACTGCTGAAAACTCTGCTCGCACGCATCAGTCCAGAGAAATGGAATCCCCTTCCGGGTCAGTCCAGTAAGCGGTGCAGCGATACTCGAAAAATACTGCACAAAACGGCGATAATAACCAGCTAAGCCCAAAAAGCTGCGGACCTCAGTCACCGATACAGGTCTGGGCCAAAGCTGTACAGCCTCAATCTTCCTCGGGTCCACCAGAATACCATCACCAGTCACCACATGATCCAGGAAGTCAACTCTATCAAGCCAAAATGCGCACTTTGAGAATTTAGCATACAGCTGGTGCTCTCTCAAAATTTGCAAAGTAATCCTCAAGTGCTGCTCATGCTCCTCTCGACTCCTAGAGTAAACTAGTATGTCATCAATAAACACTATAATGAACTGGTCGAGGAACGGCCTGAAAATCCGGTTCATCAGATCCATGAACGCTGCTGGCGCATTGGTGAGTCCGAACGACATCACCAAAAACTCATAATGCCCATAGCGCGTACGAAAAGCAGTCTTCGGAATGTCATCATTCCGAACCCGCAACTGATGATAACCCGAACGCAAATCAATCTTCGAAAAATGTTTCGCACCCTGGAGCTGATCAAATAGATCGTCAATGCGGGGTAAAGGATACCTGTTCCACACCGTAACACGGTTCAACTGACGATAATCCACACAAAGCCTCAAACTACCGTCCTTCTTCTTGACGAATAGAACAGGAGCTCCCCACGGCGAAACACTCGGACGCACAAGTCCCAAATCAAGCAACTCTTGCAATTGATCTTTAAGCTCTCTAAGCTCTGCCGGAGCCATCCGATAAGGCGGTATAGAAATAGGCTCCGCGCCAGGAATCAGATCAATGCAAAACTCAATATCGCGCTCTGGCGGCAACCCAGGTAACTCATCGGGAAACTCTCGCACGGTAGAAACCTGGTCCAACGACTCCACTATGGCTCCAGTATCATGAATGAACGCTAAGAATCCCCGACATCCCCTTCTCAAAAGCCGACTAGCGCACAGAACAGAAATCAAACTGTGAGGGGCGGCACTACGGTCCCCCTGCATAACAAACACTGACTCGCCGGGAAAACAAAATCTAACTGTCTTCTCGCGGCAGTCCACAGACGCATAGCAAGTAGCTAGCCAATCCATGCCCAACAGAACGTCGAAGTTCAACATCTCAAGAAGGATCAAGTCGACGGACAGATCTCTGTCACCAATATGGACAACACAAGATCGGAACACATAACGCGCAACAAACAACTCTTCCACAGGAGTAGTCACGACCAGCGGCTGATCCAGCAAACACGACTCTCGGCCTAACCTCGGCACGAAGTGCGTAGAAACATACGAATGCGTGGATCCCGGATCAAAAAGCACATGCGCATCATAAGAACATACAGAAAGGGTACCTGAAACCACGGCATTGGACGCCTGAGCGTCCTGGTGAGTCAATGCAAAGACCCTAGCATGTCCTCTACCGGCTACTAGCTGTCCTCTGCCTCCGCCACCTCGACCTCTCGGTACAAAACCTCCGCGACCATGACCTCTCTGAACAGGAGTCTGACGCGGCGCAACTACAGGAATAAGAGGCAACGCTCTCTGAGGCGGAGAAGGTGGTAAGGTAACCTGCGGTACAGCTGGCTCGGTCACACGCGGCTCCGCACAATCTCGAACCCGATGACCCAAACTACCGCACCGGTAACATCCAGAAACAAACTGCCGACCCTCCTGAGGGTAAGAACTAAAAAGCCGACCTCGTCCCGAACCTCCACTATCAGAACGGAAACTGTCACGACGTCTAAACGCCCGCCTCGCTGTCGGATCACCAATACGAACCCTCTTCGGTTCCGGAGCAACCGATGACTCAGCTAGACGCTCCTCCACCAATAGAGCTGCATCGACAGCTGCCGCATATGTGTCGCAATGCTGAATGCTGATGGCTAGGAACAACTGGGTAAGCAGGCCTCGAACAAACCTCTTCACCCTCTCTCCTCAGTCGCCACCAGGTACGGAGCATACACCGACAGCTCAGTAAACAAAACATCATACTCCGACACCGTCATCCCCGGCGTCTGACGTAACGACTCAAATCTGCGCGTTCGTGCATCCCTGACGCTCGGTGGAAGAAAACGGGCAAGAAACGACGTCACAAACTCAGCCCAGGTCATAGGAGCAAGACCAGCGGCTCTGTCCCTCTCCAACGACTCACACCACTTCTGGGCCATACCCTCCAGCCGGAAACTCGCAAACTCTACCCATCTCTCGTCGGAACATCGGAGTGAGCGAAAAATCCTGGCCATTCGGTCGATGAACGACTGCGGATCCTCAGTAACATCTGTGCCAGTAAACACCGGAGGTCTCAGCCTCATAAAATCTGTCAGCGACACAGCAATAACCTCCGGAGCTGCAACTGCGACTACCGGAACTGTAGGTACCATCGTGATCCCCGCGGCGGGTGGAACAACTGCCTGCCCCTGCGCTCGGATGGTCTCTACCAAAGTCCCCACAATCTAGCACAGATCCTACATACCAGCTCCAATCATAGCAATGTGCTCCGATGCAACAGGCGTACCGCCCTGGTCAGTCCTCGCCTCAGACGAGTCAACTCTGACCTCGGCCCTCGTGGCCGCTCTCTGTGCCCTCGTAGTCTTCGGCGGCATATAGGCTGGAAATTGAAACAAGATTCGATAAGGAAACGAAAATTGAATCACAAGATGTATATCAATCACGGAAGGAATATCAATCAATAAGTCCTAAGGTCACTTAGGCGGAGTACCGTGTCGTAAGTATGCCGCGGAACATATACACGCTACGTCACTCTGCTTATGTTACCTACTCCATCATACCAAGGTCATCCTAGACTCCGAAAGGTAAAACCTAACGCTCTGATACCAACTTTGTCACGACCCGAAATTCGGCCCGTAACCGGCACTTAAACTACGTAACGTCTACAGGCGTACGCAACTTAAGTAAGCCGAAAACCCAGAAATCTAAACCACCCAAAACTGGATCAACGGAGAAAACATAGTTTAAAACATTTAGAAATCATAAATAAATCTCTAACTCAAATTTTCTTTTAAGAAAATTTCGGCAGCACCTCTTTTGTAAAAACTAGCCCCGAAAACGGGTACAACACAGATAATATATAAAGCATCCCAAGTGGGAGCAAAATCACGCCCACCGGCGGAGACAAACACCACAACAAGTATACGACGCCAAAGCGAAGAAATATCAAAGAAACGACTATAAAGGAAGTAAACATTTCCAACATAACCGGCTTCTACGAGCACGGCACCCAAAAACCAATATAATACAACACTGAAACCTTACAAGTCGTCTCTAAGTCATATACAACAGAGGTAGATGGAGAATACTAGATCCAACAAAAATATATACAGTGTACAAACGGATAACCACAAACCCACCTAAAAGCAACGGCCTCACTGCCTATAGTAGCGGTATCCGCAAAAGTAGTGATGATAAGCTGCCCTGCCGCGACTACTCAGAGGGTAAGTCCTGCAAAACACTGTGGCACAACGTGGGTGAGTTGCCAACTCGTGAATAGTAATTAACATCATACTGAAAATCGCAAGTATGCACTAACAGAAATGATCAATAACATGTGAACTGGTAGCATGAGTATGACAATATGAATATGCAGCTATCATGATCAAGGTATACCACCAGGGTACTATATCTACATGAATCATATGCATATCAACTGAATACTGAGTGCAGGATAGTAAATAATCTCATACACAAATCATAAGCATGGAAAACACGGTGTAACTCAACAACACCCCAAATCCCAAAATACTCAGATCGGCCCTCAAATCCTGTACGTCTCATGGAACCTGAGTGTCAAACATCGACACTCGAAAACATCATGAAAACCAGTGTCTAACATCGACACGTAATTACTCGTATCTATACGTTCCTCGAAACACAAGTATCCCTCTTCGACACTTGTATTCCACGCATCGGTCTTCCTGATATCCATACGTTCCTCGAAACCCAAGTATCCCATCTCGACACTTGTGTTCCACGTATCGGTCTGTCAAACTCCATATCTCTCTCGGAATGTAAATGCCCTACCTCGACACTTTAAATTCCCATATCGCATGAAAACATATCTCAAATGCGTAAATCCATATAAAATAACATATGCAACATAAAACATCAATATGAGTATATCATGGAAAAGTTCGCTAAATAATGCATCAAGTCGTTAAATGTATCTCACGGTTCCTAAAAATCCAAATCCAGAATACATATATATACAGCGTCCCATACCACCGATATATATGCTATAAAAACTGATCATGTAACAATAGCAAGGTATATGTGCGAACGAGTAGGTATAGTATGGAATATATATGAGCATGTAGGTATACAGGTATGCTATATGTCATATGCACTATCGCACAAGTATAACTGTTTCAATGTCGCTAACCAATAGCAAGGTATACAAATGAGCATTTGTGTTGTGCGTATCATGGCAATTACCAACAGTGTGTGTAGCATATCATTGGTGCTCGTGCAACATGGACTGTCGATAATAGTGCAGTGTACAATAGGTACAGTATCATGCACAACAAGTAACTATATTCAATGTGAATCATGCAATATCTCTATATGAGAAATTAAACATACGGCTAATATTATATCATGTCTAGCCCCGACGCTTAGCGCCATACGGGCGATTTCCCCGTAGATGTTTAATCTACTCACCTGTGGTCTCCAGCTATGAAAATTCGACCACATGCTTCCCTTTGTTCGCAGCGTCTGAAGTCCCCGCTTACGACGCTAAAATTTCACAAACACAAGAAATAATGCGAACATCTCAGAATCGAACAAAATAATGCAAAACTACGTATTTAAAACGCACCAACACACTAACTAACTCACGAGTGCACGTCTAGTGGCTAACACGCGCGACGATACCTCAATACCAAACTGAGTACACAGCAGCGCAAACACACGACTCGTGTCGCAACACATATCACGCAGACTCAAAACACTAGATTATAGGTAATCGATCCCAGATTTTGCATACTGAATTTACTAACAAAGTAAACAGTATCAAATACCCCAAAACAACAGCAGACAACAACCCACAGAAGACCCACCCCAACCCCCAACTACCTAGCCGGCGTCGCCGGTCCGCTCCTTAGGGGTCACCGGCCCTGACCGGTGGGGTGGCCTCCGTCTCTCAGGTGGTGTCTCAGGTCCACTGGTACATCTCTCTAAAATTGTTTATTCAAACACTAAAATTCCCAGGTCACAGCAGGTATAGAAACTCTAAAAAGACACTAAAAACCCGATATCGCCTCAATCGATATAAACAGCGTTCAACGCAACAATTAACGATCAAAACCACAAGAAAACTCTAAATTAACAGTAGAGGAAATATACCTAACAACTTTGCTCACAAGCTCTTAGCTTTCCCTAGCTCCAAGTGATCCAAGAACTAAAAATTAAGACTTTGTGCAAGAAGTGTGATATATTTGGGATTTTTAAGGATTTTTGTGTTAGGATTGATATAAAATGAGAAGAAAGAGTTCAAGAGCAGTAGAGAATGGAGGAATTTCGGCTAAGGGGTGAGGTGGGTGATTTGTGAGGAATTTCCAAGCAATTTCCATCATTTATTGCTTTCACACACAACACACACACATGCATGCACCTACATCATTTTCTTTTCTTTTCTTTTCTTTTAAATCCTAGCTTAAATCTAGTCCATACAAATCAATCCTAAGTGAAGTGAGAAGGATTGTTTTAACTCAATTATTTTAAAGAAAAGATCGCTTAGAGAAATTTTCCCAAAATTTAAATACCGCATTAAAATAATATTAAAATTGGGAAAAATTCAAATTGAACCAAAACATCCCATATACTTCCAAAGCTTGCGCAATAGCTTTATTTTAGCTAATCTAGGTGCTGGCAAGTCTATATGGTCGTTCGTTCACAGTCGGGTGAAAACGGAAATTACCGACAAACACCCTAAAACGGACAAATTCTCATAACGATTTCTAAAACGTTACAATGATGAATAGCCAAACCCACATCCCTAGACCCCAACGAGTGCGGCAAGCAACCCTACCAATTATAGAGTTAGGAGACCCGGTCTCGACTCATCGAGATGGTCTCCTACTGGACTCTAGAACCCGGTTACTTGTGCTCTCCTCGTTGGGTCTATCCTAATGCGGAAAAGTAAATAATATACATCAATGGTGACATCATCCTCAACCCGGAAGTGCCCCAATAAAAGAATATTACATACAAGTTTTTACTTGAATGCAAATGGAAAAACTCTCATCTCACATAAAAAAAAACCAGGCTACTCAAAACACGATGATCCAATATACCATATCACAGCAACACATAACATCACATGTCATCAACGTAAGTAAATATGCGTATCCCAATTGTCGTTGACATATAGCAACGAAACCGGCGATACACCACATATTACACTTACGGTCGCAGAAAGGAAAGTGAAAACTACACCAATTGGAAGCCGCAACCACCTTAGACATCATAAACCCAATGTATCACATACTTTGGATTTCATGCCTAACCAAATGAATTCCTTAGACATCACATGCCTAACAATTATAAACCCCGCATTTTAGTCTCGATATTGAAAACACTTTTCAATAACCATTTGGGTAATTCAACAAGATTCCCCACAATCTGATCGAATGCTCGTCGGAAACTTTAGTAGATGGCCGCACCCCCGATGCCATCGACGAAGTGCACTTAGGCGGAACACCGCGGCCGTGAGCATCCGAACGGATGCTTTTGGCGACGGGGTTCTCCTACAGTCACTTGGTCGGGGCTATAGGGCATGGCTATCTAGTAAGGTTACCCGGCGAGTATCCACGTATGCTACGTGATTGCGACGGACTTTTGATCCACATCAAAATTCCGTGGCAACCGATCACTTGAGACTAAATTGCTGGATTTATAAAATTCAAATTAGTTTTCATAAAACTAAATATTATGGATTCCAAGTATTGTATCACAATCAAAGATAACTAGACAATGTTAAACTTTTCGATCGAATAAACAAACACCCAAAATTTCTCAAAGAGCTCAACACTTGAGCGGAGTTTAAAAAGTACCCAGAACATGCCACAGCATCTATGGACCGACCATAAAAGGGTCAACCCTTGCTTCACCTATGGCGCCGCGGAACTATCACAAATCCTGGGGTTTAGTGGCAGTTCCTACGGTCACAGAATCGAGTTAGGGTTTCGTTCTTCAATAGGGTCCATGGAATCACCTGCATGATTTTCTGAAGATTTTAAACACGGAAAAATCCAACTCTTGGAAAATTTCCAGCGATGAAAAAATGAGTTATTGATATCCATTCGAACTTTTTAACGTCGTCTAAAAAACCCGAAACGATGTTAGAATTACGACTACGAAACACTCTGAATTGCCTTTACAGGAATATAGCATCACATGCAATATCAGTAAAAACAAGTAACACCTGAAACACCAAAACCCAGAGACTGGAACACCATAAAAATTTGAAGCCAAAATTCCCTAAAAAATCTGGCGAGCTCAGATTTTATACACATGTCACCGGCCAAATTCCGGCGAGGAAGGTTCAAATTTCTACAGTGTTCATATTACATCTCATATAACATTCTGCAACTACTTCAAAAAAATTTAGACACTCTGAAAAAGTCGACAAAAACTAGGTTCTTATTTCATGTGTTTCGGAGTTATTTTGGTTTCTTAATCCTACAAACATGGTCTAATTATCTAGCTTGGCTCTGATACCACTGCAGGGTTCCCTACGGCGGCCACTGGGTTTCGGGAGGCATCATCCATGAATTTTTCAAAAAAAATAGAGCGCTAAAGAACCTTAACGCTGGAATCTAAATTAGAGAATTATACAAACAAGCATGTAAACATCTTTGCATCTAAGTGAACAAGGAATACAACCTTTGTAGACCGGTCCTTCACTTCATTAGCTCCGTGTAGTAGTCGCTTCTTTCCAAGTAGTGATCTCCCGGACTCTAGTGAGGCTCCACAAGGTGAAATGAACAAGCTTGCTTGAAGTCTTCAAGGCCGAAGATGATCTACATCGAGGAGACACTAACTCAAGCTACCTCTTCTCTAAGTGATGAACTAGTGAAGAAACAACCCATTCTAAATGGCTAGTAGAGAAGAGCTTGATGAAGTAGGAATTTTGCTCACTTTAGAAATATTTTTCTCACTCATTTTCTTCACCTCTTATGAAACTAGAAAGCTTGAGGAAGGAGATGAAGAAAGCAACCATGGAATAAAACAAGTGTAGAATGAATCAAGTGGTGAGAATAGCAATCATGGGTGAATTAATATCATATACTAACTCATGTAGAGACTAAACTACGGCTAAGGATAATGGTTAGGTTAATAAATATCTTAAGTAAAACCAAATTAGTGGACTAAGTCAATGGACACTACAAGCTTCTACAAGCTTCAACCATGACTAATTCCACCAATTTGTGAATTACTAAAATAAATAAAAACCTTACATTATTATAAGCATGGTGTGAGTCTCTTACACCCATGTCACATGTATCATCTAGCATGACACAAAAAATGTACATTAATATATATCACATATATACTTAGTGTTCACTAGTGAGAAAAAGAAATCTTAAGTGAGCTAATATTAGTTAATGTAAGATAATAAATCAAATATATAATTATACATTAAATTATTAAATCAACACTTGATTTAATAATCCGGCTATATCACATACAACCGACTAATATCATATGTATCAACTTATCGAATCAACACTTGATCCGATAACCCGACATATCACATATAACCGTCCGATATCGCATATCGTGAGAATAGAATACGGTATCACATACTCGTATTAATCTCGGTCCCGCACATATCACATATGTGCTCCTACTTCGTCTGCTTGAGCCAGAAAACCTATGTGTAGGACTCTAAAGACTCGTCAATACGCCGGCAGTAGGTGGTGATCATATCAGTCACCCACAAGCAGTAAGAGGTCTGCTAAACGTAACGTCCACCCCGATATTGAGCGATCATAAGATCAACAAGCAAGCCTGCTCATATTCCTGCGAATCCAATCAGTAACACTACCGTACAGTCCGGTCTCTTCGTCTGATATGTCGCATATCACACCCTGAGGGTGGTATAACGTCAGACCCCAATAGCCTGATAAGGCATGCCGATGTGAGGCTTATAACGGTTTGAGAAACTACTGTTAACACTTACCATTAGATCTCAACAATCCTGGCCAGAGATTTCCTGTTATGTCCAATCAAGCATAGCGCAACATCAACCCCCAATACCGGGAGAGACGAAATCCCCTCCTATCGCTCATTGCCTCCATGTGACTCGGGACTGTACCCAAAAACCACCGTTTTGCACGATCTCTTGAACGTGGTAAGGTGGAAATCAAAGCACATTAGGAATCACACAAGACTCTATCATGATCTCGGGTCGACAGACTAACCTTTATCAGTGTCACCAGAGAACAGCTGTCTGACGATAGGTATAATACCATCTAGGAGTTCCCGGCGAGTCCGTTCAGTGTACCCAGTCTCCACTGAGCACCCGTATACCTTCTCTGATATCAAACAGTAATGGATATGGGATCTTCCATCGCCCATCATATGGTTCGAGAAGCGTATACGCTAGTCTACTCGGGAATATCGATGCCCCGTCTCGATACTCTCACGACTAGGAACATTTGAAGGATGTACTTACCGACTTCCTCTGCCCCCACTAGTATGATCTGCATCATAATCCAGGTAGTCTAGTGTTGGATATAGTGCCATCAGAGTCAATTATTGGATCACAGGCACATGATTGTAATGATTGAGGGAGGACCTATGCCGGTAGGACAGTCTTTCTTAAGTTGATAATATGCTATCTGGTTTATCTTTATCATCGTGTACTGCTTTAGGTGACCTTACAGGTCGCTATCACACGTTGATAGAGCCCGTAGGATTCTTGCTTGACTGCCAGCAGTATGATGGCGATCGTATACGTGGGAGCTGGGGTCTATAAGCACATCCTTAAAGTGGTCCCTAGTCGTGGGAGTTTTCGAGACAGGGCATCGATACCCCGGAGTAGACTAGTGTATACAGTCGAGACCTCGACGAGGGGCGGTGGCCGGTCTCACAAGCCATTGGTGTCAGTTGGTTCACCTAAGATGTATACAGGTGCTCATTAGGTTATGAGTACACCGGACAGGACTCTCCGGGAACATGCTAGTTGGTATTATACTTGACGTCAGATGGCAGTTCCCTGGTGACATGTGTACAGGTTAGTTCATCGACCTGAGATCGTCATTTGTCTCGTGTGAGTTCCCACTGTGCTTTGATTACTACCCTACCACGGCTCAAAGGAGTCGTGCAAACAGGTTTTAGTTGGGTAAAGTCCCGAGCCACATGGAGGCAGTGAGCGGATCGGCAGGGGTTTCGTCTCTCCCGGTATTTGGGGTGAGATCGCGCTGTGTCTAGGAGAGCCATTACACAAAGTCCTTGGCCAAGGAAGGAGATTTGCTGGTAGGTATTCCAGCAGTATCTCAGGGTGTTCTGGGCTACACTCCGACACGACTTGTACCGCTTTTAGGGGTATGACTTTTACCACCCCCCTAGGCCCGCCATGCGATGCTCATAGACGAACGGACCGTACTGTACGGATATTGTCACTGACAGGCTCAGTAGTGTGTTATGATGAGTTCGCTCAACGACCTCCTTTTTGGTCAATACCTGATAGCCCGTTACGTACGGCTAATACCTCTGACGTGCTAGTGGTTAAATCCACAGCCAAAGTATTGACGAGTCTTTAGAGTCCCCCACAGAAAATTTCTCAAGTTTCGGGCGAAACGTTGTAGAGGCCGTATGGATTTATGGCAGGGTTCGAACATACGCGTGCACTTGTGCACGTGTCTTGGTTCGGACGGATAATACTAGCGGGCTTTGGTTTAAGCCGGATCCTAGTATTATACTGTGTAGATTTTGTCTCATTGCATTTGTATTCGATCGGAATACAAATGCGGGTATGTATATACAGTCGTGGGGTTATCCTGTAATTTATTACGGGATTGCTTTTTGAAGTTGCCAGTTTGCATTCCGTTTCGGCCAGTTTTTCTTTATTCATTCTTGGCCGAAATTCCTTTGATAGAAGGGGGTTCTTTTTTGCAAATGTGCATTTATAAAGTGAGGGGGTTTTGTGTGGTCACCGGGGCCACAGAATCTTTGCTGAAGCCTCTTGAGTTTTTTAGAAGGGATTAGCCTCCTTTTTGTGCATTAATGAGATGGGATTGATTAGAACTTTGGAGTGACTTCTTTTCCTAGTTATCATCCATTTTTCTTTTGCTTTTGCTCATCTTTTTCCCTCCTCTATTAGTGTGGCCGAGCCCTCATTTAGGACAGCCCCTCATTCATTTTGTGAGTGAGGAATTGATTCATCTCATTCTTGCAACAAAACCTTAGCTCAATTTCAAAGCTCACTTTGATCTTCCCTCCATTGTGGCAACTTCGATTAACCCTTGAGGCAAAGCGTTCTACACTTAGTCTACAACAATCTTGGACACGCCGGCTAGCAAACTTCGTGTTCGAGTTGCCTCGGTTCAGAGGTGGAAGCCCGTAAAAGGAATCGATGATGTGGTGCCCTTTTCCGACGAGGAGATCGAGACCGGAGATGCCGCGAGGAGCTTGGGATGGTGGCTAAAGACCAAAGGACACGGATCGATCGGTATATCCTTTCTATCCCTTCTCTAGTTAGCTAGATATAGGTTAATGGTTCGATCCGGGAAAAAGTATACGATAGCGTCGGTTTCAAGTTAAGAAAAAGTTTTCGTTTCCGCATTTTGGCCTCGGACTGACGGCCGGGGCGCTACCGTAGACTTACATGGTATCAGAGCCACGCCATTAAGCCTTTCTAGCTTGCTCTAGCGTGTTTAGAACTTCGATCGGACGAAATTTCCAAAAACCGCGTTTCCAATTGTTCAGTTTCTGTCGAATTTATTTTGTGCTCTAAAAATTTTTTTGGGCATGTCAGAAAATCAGGCAGGGTTTTTTAAGAGAACTGAGAAAATTTGGTGAGCTAAACCCACTGCAGAGCCGCGGAACCGCGGCCGTACCCATGCATTGGCCGCGGTTCCGCCGCTGTCCTGTAGCAAAAATGCACCATATTTCTTCAGGTGGTCTCTGACTTGGAAAAGGGGTTTCTGGTAATTTTATTTTGGGCCCAGATTTATTTGAGTACTTGGTATTGTGCTTGGGGCCCACTTCGGGAAATTTTGTCGATCGAAAATTTTAAACATGTTAGTTCACAGTATTTACATTATATCTGCGACCGTGAATGTCATTTGATCGGTAAATCCTGTCTAATTGCTATAGCCCTTTTAGACGGATTTGCGAACGCGACATTCACGTTGATGTTCTGTGTTGTGCTGTGATGTTGCGGATTTGTCGTGGTGGATAGCCTGGATGCAATGTTAGTTAGTACAGTTTTGGTATTGTTATGTACATTTGATATTGCGGGGCGAGCGTCCGACATGTGGACTGCCTGTTGGAGATAGTGCCCTCAGAGTCAATTATTGGATCACAGGCACGTGATTGCAATGATTGAGGGGAGGACCTGTCCCAGTAGGACAGTCTTACACAAGATGATAGTATGCTATCTGGTTTATCTTTATCATCGTATACTGCTTTAGGTGACCTTACGAGTCGCTATTGCACGTTGATAGAGCCCATAGGATTCTTGCTTGACTACCGGCAGTATGAGGGCGATCATATACATGGGAGCTGGTAGTCTATAAGCACATCCTTAAATGGTCCCTAGTCGTGGGAGTTTCGAGACAGGGCATCGATACTCCAGAGTAGACTAGTGTATACAGTCGAGACCCCGACGAGGGGCGGTGGCCGGTCTCACAAGCCACTGGTGTCAGTTGGTTCACCTAAGATGTATACAGGTGCTCATTGGGTTATGAGTACACCGGACAGGACTCGCCGGGAACCTGCTAGTTGGGTTTATACCAGACGTCAGATAGCAGTTCCCTGGTGACATGTGCACTGGTTAGTTCATCGACCTGGGATCGTCATTTGTCTCGTGTGAGTTCCCACTGTGCTTTGATTACTACCCTACCACGGCTCAAAGGAGTCGTGCAAACAGGTTTTAGTTGGGTACAGTCCCGAGCCACATGGAGGCAGTGAGCGGATCTGCAGGGGTTCGTCTCTCCCGGTATTGGTGGTGAGGTCGCGCTGTGTCGAGGAGAGCCAGAATATGAAAAGTCCTTGGCCAAGGCAGGAGATTTGCTGGTAGGTATTCCAGTAGTATCTCAGGGTGTTCTGGGCTGCACTCCGACACGACTTGTACCGCTTTTGGGGGTCTGACTTTTACCAACCCCCTAGGCCCGCCATGCGATGCTCATAGACGAACGGACCGGACTGTACGGATATTGTCACTGACAGGCTCAGTAGGGTGTCAGGATGAGTTCGCTCATCGACGTCCCTTTTGGTCAGTATCTGGTAGCCCGTTACGTATTGGCTTATACCTCTGACGTGCTAGTGGTTAAATCCACAACCAAGGTATTGACGAGTCTTTAGAGTCCACCACACTCAGTTACTCAGGTTTCGGGCGAAACGCTGTAGAGGCCGTATGGAGATATGGCAGGGTTCGATCAGATACGTGCGGTATTGCACGGATCGTGATCGGACGGATTTTACTAGCCGGCTTTGGCTTAAGCCGGATTCTAGTATATGATAGTGTAGTTTTGTCTGTTTGCATTTGTGTTCAGTGGGAATACAAATGCGGGCATGTATTTGCAGTAGTGGGGTTTTCCTGTAATTTATTACGGGATCAGTTTTCTGAAGTTGCCAGTTTGCATTCCGTTCCGGCCGGTTTTCCTTTGTTCTTTCGCGGCCGGACTTTTCGATGGAGGGAGTTATTTGCAGTTTGCAAATAACTTATTTGTGGAGGGTTTTCATGCATAAGTGTGGCTTCATAATCATGAGATTCCCTTTTGGTCTTTTCCTTGGCTTTTCTTGTGATGGTTTGGTGAAAGGATTTTGATGAGAAATGAGAGTGACCTTCTTCTTGTGATTATCTTTTCTTTTTCTTATTTAGTTATTCTATCATCTTTTTCCAACCCACCACTTGTATGAGGCCGGCCACTTTTGAGGGGTGAGAATGAGAGAGCTTCTTTTTGTGTGAAACATTATCTTCATCTCATTCCTTGCAAAATTGTGAGCTCCAATTTTTCCAAAGCTCATTCTTTTCTTCACCTCCACATACCATGGCAACTTCATGAACCCTAAAGAGACATGGCTACTACACTATTCTATAGCAAGTCTTGGACGCGTCGGCTAGCCAACTTCACGCCCGAGTTGCCTCGGTCAAGAGGCGGGAGCCCGTAAAAGATTCCGGCTACGTGGTGCCCTTTCCGACGAGGAGGTGATGGACGGACTTTCTGCAGGAGATCGGAGTGGAGGCGAAGACCGAAGGACACGGATCGCTTGGTATAGCATCTCTACTCTTTTCTATTTTGCTAGTTAGCTAGGTTAATGGCCCGATCCGGGTGAAAAGTCCATGGTGGTGCCGGTTTGCAAAGTTCGCAAAGTTTTTGTTTCCGCGTTTCCGCGTTTCCGGCGTCGGATCGACGGCCGGGGCGCCCCCGCGGGCTTACATTAGTATCAGAGCCACGCCATTAACCTTGCCTAGCTTGCTCTAGTGTGTTTATAACTCGATCGAACAAAAATCCCTAAAAACCGTATTTTCCAATGCATGTTTTCTCTGTTGAAATTTTTCAAGCTCCAAAAATTTTTCAGGTCATTGCAGAAAGACATGCAAGAAATTCTAAGAATTCTGGGAAAATACGGTTCAGTGATTCCTTACTTCGACCGCGGAAACGCGGCCAAGCCCCTGGTTTGGCCGCGGTTCCGCGGTGGGTAAGAGGGATCGTTGCACCATATTTTTCCAGTGGGCTTTTGAATAGGAAATAGGGGTTTTGGGATGTTTTCTTTGGGCCCAGATTTTCTGTGAGTGCTACAGTATGACTTGGGGGCCCACTTGATAAAATTTGTTCGATCGGATATTTTAAACATGCCAGTTCACAGTATTTACATTATATCTGCGACCGTGAATGTCACTCGATCGGTAAATCCAGTCTATCTGCTATAGCCCTTTTAGACGGATTTGCGAACGTGACATTCACGTTGATGTTCTGTGTTTTGCTGTGTTGTTGCGGATCGGTCGTGGGGGATAGCCTGGTTGCAATATAGTACAGTTTTGTTTTATATGTACATTTGATATTGCGGGGCGAGCGTCCGATATGTGGACTGCCGTCACTGCCTGATTGTATTATTATTTTGGGGCACGACCTGGTTGCGGTCGATGTACCCGGTGTATGTATATTTTGCTTTCTGTACTAGGATTACCCCGCGGAGGGGTGCACGGACAGCCGGGTTATAGAGGGCAACGGGCCCGCATCTCAGGGCATTGAGACGGAGGGGGCTTCACTCTAGGATTGGCGGGCTATTCGCCGCACTCGTAGGGGGTATAGGTTGACCCAGGAAGGGTGCCCAAGTTACCGGATTCCGTGAAGTGCTGGGTGGTCCATTCACGTTGCTGAAGGGGGCTGCCTCGCTTCAGGTTTTGGCGGGTGACTTGCCGCGCCCGTAGGGGTCTAGGATTTCATTGCGCAGGCTATCCACACGACCAGGGGAACGTCGGGTTTCAGCAGCGGCTCTGTGAAACCCGGGGATCCCAGATATCTGTATTGATCTGTGTTGCTATACATTTCTGTGTTGTTGCATTTTTATCACGCCTTGAGCGAAAATTATATATTGTATATACACCAGTAGATGTTGTATATATTTTGCATCCGCGCTAGTCCAGTCCCCGCTCTGTCGTTAGTTAGCTAACCTAACGGGTGATGACGGGACCCAGTGGCGAATGCGGATGGCATATACGTACGTCAGTATATTTTCGTTCTTTGTGGTGTGATCAATTGATGGGACTGCGTTGATTCGGATCAATGCAAGATAAACAAACCTATTCTGATGTTGTTGGAACACTTTTTCAAAAAGCTGTTATTGCAAGGACGTTCACTTTTGTTTTGCACAGTGGTATTCAGTTGGAATATCCTGCTCCTCAGTCGACGAGGCAAGGGCCGAGATCCCTTCACCGGGAGTGACCCCTTGGACAGAAGTTTGCGTCAGGGCGATAACTTCACTATAGACAATTACTTTTGCTTTGCATCGTGGTATTCAGTTGGAATATACTGCACCTCATTCTACGGGGAAAGAGCCGAGATCCCTTCACCGGGAGTGACCTCTTTAGCAAAGGTTTTCGTCACTATATTTTAAAAGCTATCCGTTCCTTCAACGATATCAAGTTCATTACGTTAAAGGTTTTCGCCAGAAACCATTCGTAGCCCTCCATCATTTCGGTTAAATATTCGGTAGTATTCAAGCTATGTATTTTGACCTTACGCCAAGGCATAGTGATTGGTAGCTGCCGGATATTTATCTGTTGCATAGATAGATGCGTTGGTTTGGGACAGTCGTACTACTATTTTGGCCTACGTCAAGGGTATGTACGGGTAGGTTCAAATTAACCTGGATAATGACGGGCAGAACTTGACATGTGACTTATGATATTTTGACCTCACGCCAAGGTCATAAGAGCATGGGGCAAAAATCCACATCGGGAGTTTCAAAAGAACTGAAACTTGCCAGATATGCGCATACCTTCTGGGGGTATGATAGCGTGAGCGGATTCCGTCACGTTATCATGCGATGATAGTTGGATCCCGATTCCCACTGATGAGTTGGTTTACTCCTCGGGTGATCCCGGCTAATTCTTCTTTCAGGTTTGGGGAAGAATTTGACGTTACAGTGGGAGGTTTCCAGATTAGATAAAGTGATAACCATTCTGATCTAGGTTAGAGTGCACGCTGAGTGTTTCTTTTCTCTCTCTCTTTGGCAGCGACCATTGACCCGACCCTAGACTATGACTCAGTGACCAAGTTGACCGAACCTTCTTAACACTGGCTTTTGGATTGTCAGAGTTGCAAACCTCTTTGCCACTCCTACTTTTACCCTTTTCTCCAGGACACCCCGTATTACTACGAAAGTCCACTTCCATTGGACAAAACCATCGTATGGTTATATACGAACTCGAAGGACTTCGAGGATGGTTTCTGGTTCTGGAGAAAACGGATAGGACTATTCAGTTGTCTTTTCTTTTCACCTTCTCTCAGGTTGCGAGTACTCCTTGGTTTAGGAGTAGTACACCTATTACGCAAATTGGATAGTCTTCTGCCAAACCATAGGCTGGTGCCGACCGGTAGGGAATGAAGAAAACCAGTTAGCCTAAACGGTGTACAGAAGGTATTAAGTTCAGACAAAGCAAGGGATTAGTAAGAGGGCAAAGTAAATTGCGACTGCTATTCACGACCAAACCAAGTATTTCTTCGCCAATCCTAAATCACCTTTGTATTTCTCCAGGACACTCCGTATCACTACGAAGATCCCAGTTTATTGGATAATCCATCGTATGGTTATATACGAACTCGAAAGGAACTTGTTCCAGTTCGGGGATGGATCCTGGTTCAGGAGAAATAGGAATAAAGTACATTCAGGCGTCTTTTATCTTCACCTTCTCTTGCATTGCGAGTGCTCCTAGGATTAGGACAGTACACCCATTATGCTTATTGGATAGTCTTCTTCCAAACCATAGGCTGGTGCCGAACGGTAGGGAAAGAAGAAAACCATTTGGCCTAAAGGGGTGTACAGAAGGTAATGACTAAAGAAATATAAAGGGATTTGGAGAGGTGGAAAATAATTATACGGTTATAGTTGTGAATCTGGATAATGGAAGAGGCATTACTAGGAATACCAGGATACCCCATCGAAACATTTCAATGTTTCAGTTTCACTGTGTACTGTTAAAAGAAAACTGATTTCCTAATTAGACACTTGCTCCAGGGTATGTATTTACCAGGTTGGATTCTCACATCTGTATGGTTTTACAGATGATGAGTGGGAGTAAGTTATTGGGAATTAGGTGATCATCCTCATTATATCGGGATTCGTTGTAATTGGTGATATTCGAGGAAGTCACCTGGGTTGTTTGCCGGTCGGCAAATATTTGGTTTTGAATATCCGTTGTTGTGCACCAATTTCAAATTGATATATCTGTACGTCTATTTTTATAGAGTGAGACATACCTTTTTGAAATTATGTCTATGACATTTACCTATACCAGTGGATGGTTAGGTAAGGAGCATTGAACAGCGGTGTAATTCTTCTTAACCAAAAGTACAGTTTTCAACCTACGACACACAGTGATTGAGTCGCTAGACTCAGGGGACTTATACAGAGTATTGTATATTGTCCAGTGTCCATTAGGACGGAGGGGTTGGTCCTCGTACTATATTCGGTTTACTTATAACTTCTCTAGTTCTTAGACAGGTGTTTCGTAGAAACACAGAGTCGAAGTTTTGAGAAGTTATAGGTATAAGAATAAAGTAGAGAACCAGGTATTGCAAGTATCGGGATTCTTCAAAGTGATCGAAGATGTAGATACTTGTATATGGTATTCAGTTGATAGTAGTGGTTAAGAGAACTTGCTTCTCTTTCAGGTTACTCATAATTGGAAGCATTCCTAAGTTGAGTAACGCTGATCGGCCTCCTTCCATTTAGTTGACATGCACTGGAGACAGCTGCATGATTTGAATCTGGTTCAATTAAATCAGTGCCTCTGTTTCTATATTGGATATAGAACAGTTCATATCTTGACATTGTTAAGATACGGGGAGTTGTCCAGCTTATGCTTAAAACCAGACTCTGGATAACTCAAGGCACGTTTCTGTAATGGCTGTTTGTGGGTTGACTCGGGCTATGCAGAGGGTTGATATTCTACCATCTAGAAGATCAATAGTGATATTGTTCTTGACTCGCCACAGTTTTAATAAAATGGATTTTTTTCAGAAAACAGTTGTGGGAGTATGGTAGAACTGGAAGTGATTCCAGAACCGCAAACGATTACTGAAGATTTGATAAGAACCTAAAGATTCAATCTGGTTTGACATTCCATTGGCCACTCCGCAGATAAGGTAGGTAACCTCAGGCACCCGAGAGGTACTTCGGTATACTCAAGGACGGTGGCAGAGAGGTTCTTGTTTACCCAGACTTGCCATTGCTGTTGTTCTAGACTATGAGACCCGGCAGAAGGATGAGAATAGCGTCGTTCTAAACTGGTTTTAGAAGCGTACGTGTATATGACTCTGCCAGAGGGTTGTCGTAGTCAGTGGGAGCAGCGGAAGCATTGGTGGACATCAGGCTTATGTCTATTTATAGACTAAAGCAGATATAGCGGAAATAGATCATCTATTTCTGATATGACAGTCATAGGTTTGACTTCATCAGAATAGGTGATGGATCTGTTGAGAAGGTAGTAGGGTGTGATGTCCTGGTATTTGATGACATACACAGAGTAGGAAGTGATATTCATATACTACGATCGGTTATACTTTGGTCGTCACACAGTGGTTTCTCCACATAGGACTTGGATATTATATCAGACATTCTGGTTACTAGATTTATGGTTTTAGATCTAGATTTGGGTGGTTTCCCAATCTGGGTACCTTGACAGCATTCTATGAGTATTTAGAATGGACGACTCCTGGCACGGTAGTGTACCTGCAGGTGATGGAGTCACCCTCTCTAAAGGTGTCTTACAGACAAAAGGGGAGAGGGATACGCATGGTTGACAGATCACTTGCTTAGGCAATTGAGTCAGTCATGAGATGTCAAGTACCACACCAGATGTTGTTCTTGCAGTAGATGCAATAAGTTGATATTGATCCAATCCTGGAGAAACAGTCGGAAGCAGTTTTAGAACATAAGTTGATGTTCTAGGGATATGATAATAGCAGCCTCCTTTAGGAGACGGTTATCATTCCAAGCTTCCAAGGTGACCTGGATGGCAGAGTGGCTGTCAGAGTTATAGTTTTCCCTCTGACGAGGGGAAGTATTTTGGACAGTTGGTCCAGGTGGATACTGAGGGAAGGCATGGCGCAGGATACTGATTAATTTCAGTTGACGATACGGTCTAAGAAGTTTGGATTTGGAGTTCATTTATGAGCTAGGTCCCATCAGACATCCAGACATTCTAAGACAGGTATTGCTCATTTTGGGAGATAGTTTTCTCCGCGAATTTGAGAAAGAGAGAGACATAGAAAGAAACATCAGAGCGGATCCACTCACTGAGGCTATTCCTCGAACGCAATAGTTTCGCAAACGAGCTTTGTGAGACGGACTAGTAGAGGAGTTGGGTGTTCGGTATCACACGGGCTGTGAGTATGCGACATCGCAATAATTAGCCTTGAGTGCAAGTGGGAGATTGTTGGAGATAGTGCTCTCAGAGTCAATTATTGGATCACAGGCACGTGATTGCAATGATTGAGGGGAGGACCTGTCCCAGTAGGACAGTCTTACTCAAGATGATAGTATGCTATCTGGTTTATCTTTATCATCGTGTACTGCTTTAGGTGACCTTACGAGTCGCTATTGCACGTTGATAGAGCCCCTAGGATTCTTACTTGACTACCGGCAGTATGAGGGCGATCATATACGTGGGAGCTGGTAGTCTATAAGCACATCCTTAAATGGTCCCTAGTCGTGGGAGTTTCGAGACAGGGCATCGATACTCCAGAGTAGACTAGTGTATACAGTCGAGACCCCGACGAGGGGCGGTGGCCGGTCTCACAAGCCACTGGTGTCAGTTGGTTCACCTAAGATGTATACAGGTGCTCATTGGGTTATGAGTACACCGGACAGGACTCGCCGGGAACCTGCTAGTTGGGTTTATACCAGACGTCAGATAGCAGTTCCCTGGTGACATGTGCACGGGTTAGTTCATCGACCTGGGATCGTCATTTGTCTCGTGTGAGTTCCCACTGTGCTTTGATTACTACCCTACCACGGCTCAAAGGAGTCGTGCAAACAGGTTTTAGTTGGGTGCAGTCCCGAGCCACATGGATGCAGTGAGCGGATCTGCAGGGGTTCGTCTCTCCCGGTATTGGGGGTGAGGTCGCGCTGTGTCGAGGAGAGCCAGAACATGAAAAGTCCTTGGCCAAGGCAGGAGATTTGCTGGTAGGTATTCCAGTAGTATCTCACGGTGTTCTGGGCTGCACTCCGACACGACTTGTACCGCTTTTGGGGGTCTGACTTTTACCAACCCCCTAGGCCCGCTATGCGATGCTCATAGACGAACGGACTGGACTGTACGGATATTGTCACTGACAGGCTCAGTAGGGTGTCAGGATGAGTTCGCTCATCGACGTCCCTTTTGGTCAGTATCTGATAGCCCGTTACGTATTGGCTTATACCTCTGACGTGCTAGTGGTTAAATCCACAACCAAGGTATTGACGAGTCTTTAGAGTCCACCACACTCAGTTACTCAGGTTTCGGGCGAAACGCTGTAGAGGCCGTATGGAGATATGGCAGGGTTCGATCAGATACGTGCGGTATTGCACGGATCGTGATCGGACGGATTTTACTAGCCGGCTTTGGCTTAAGCCAGATTCTAGTATATGAAGGTGTAGTTTTGTCTGTTTGCATTTGTGTTCAGTGGGAATACAAATGCGGGCATGTATTTGCAGTCGTGGGGTTTTCCTGTAATTTATTACGGGATCAGTTTTCTGAAGTTGCCAGTTTGCATTCCGTTCCGGCCGGTTTTCCTTTGTTCTTTCGCGGCCGGACTTTTCGATGGAGGGGGTTATTTGCAGTTTGCAAATAACTTATTTATGGAGGGTTTTCATGCATAAGTGTGGCTTCATAATCATGAGATTCCCTTTTGGTCTTTTCCTTGGCTTTTCTTGTGATGGTTTGGTGAAAGGATTTTGATGAGAAATGAGAGTGACCTTCTTCTTGTGATTATCTTTTCTTTTTCTTATTTAGTTATTCTATCATCTTTTTCCAACCCACCACTTGTATGAGGCCGGCCACTTTTGAGGGGTGAGAATGAGAGAGCTTCTTTTTGTGTGAAACATTATCTTCATCTCATTCCTTGCAAAATTGTGAGCTCCAATTTTTCCAAAGCTCATTCTTTTCTTCACCTCCACATACCATGGCAACTTCATGAACCCTAAAGAGACATGGCTACTACACTATTCTATAGCAAGTCTTGGACGCGTCGGCTAGCCAACTTCGCGCCCGAGTTGCCTCGGTCAAGAGGCGGGAGCCCGTAAAAGATTCCGGCTACGTGGTGCCCTTTCCGACGAGGAGGTGATGGACGGACTTTCCGCAGGAGATCGGAGTGGAGGCGAAGACCGAAGGACACGGATCGCTTGGTATAGCATCTCTACTCTTTTCTATTTTGCTAGTTAGCTAGGTTAATGGCCCGATCCGGGTGAAAAGTCCGCGGTGGTGCTAGTTTGCAAAGTTCGCAAAGTTTTTGTTTCCGCGTTTCCGGCGTCGGATCGACGGCCGTGGAGCCCCCGCGGGCTTACACTGCCGTCACTGCCTGTTTGTATATTATTCTTTTGGGGCACGACCGGACTGAGGTCGATGTACCCGTTGTATATATTTTACTTTCTGTACTAGGATTACCCCGCGGTGGGGTGCACGGATAGCCAGGTTTTAGAGGGCAACGGGCCCGCATCTCATGGCTTTGAGACGGAGGGGGCTTTACTCTAAAATTGGCGGGCTATTCGCCGCACTCGTAGGGGGTATAGGTTGACCCAACGAGGGGTGCTCAAGTTACCGGATTTCGTGAAGTGCTGGGTGGTTCATTCACTTTGTTGAAGGGGGTTGCCTCGCTTCAGGTTTTGGCGGGTAACTTTCCGCGCCCGTAGGGGTCTAGGATTTCATTGCATAGGCTATCCACACGACCAGGGGAATGTCGGGTTTCAGGAGCGGCTCTATGAAACCCGGGGATCCCAGATTAGCTGTATTGTTCTGTGATGCTTATTACATTTCTGTGATGTTGCATTTAATCACGCCTTGAGCGATTATTATATATTGATATATATACTAGTAGATGTTGTATATGTTTTACACCCGCGCTAGTCCAGTCCCCGCTCTGTCGTTAGTTAAGTAACCTAACGGGTGATGACGGGACCCAGTGGCGAATGCGGATGGCATATACGTACATCGTATTTTCGTTCTTTATTGGTGTGATCAATTGATGGGACTGCATTGATTCGGATCAATGCAAGCTAAACAAACCTATTCTGATGTTGTTGGGACATTTTTCAAAAAGCTGTTATTGCAAGGACGTTCTCTTTTATTTTGCACAGTGGTAATCGGTTATGAATATCCAGCACCTCAGTCGATGAGGCAAGGGCCGAAATCCCTTCATTGGGAGTGACCCCTTGGACAGAATTTTGCGTCAGGGTAATAACTTCACTATAGTCGATTACTTTTTGCTTTGCATCGTGGTATTCAGTTGGAATATCCTGCACCTCATTCTACGGGGAAAGAGCCGAGATCCCTTCACCGGGAGTGACCTCTTTAGCAAAGGTTTTCGCCACTATATTTTTATAAAAAGCTATCCGGTTCCTTCAAGGATATCAAGTTCATTACGTTAAAGGTTTTTCGCCAAAAACCATTCGTAGCCCTCCGTCATTTTAGACGGGTAGCACTTAGTATTCATGCTATGTTTGTTGACCTTCGTCAAGGCATAGTGAACGGTAGTTGCTTGTTACCTTTCTGCTACATAGATAGATGCATTGCTTTGGGACAGTCGTATAGCCTTGTTGACCTTCGTCAAGGGCTTGTACGGGTGGGTTCAAATTAACCTGGACAATGACGGGTAGAACTTGACATGTGACTTATGATTTGTTGACCTTCGTCAAGGTCATAAGAGCATAGGGTAAAAATCACATTGGGAGTTTCTAAAGAAACTGAAACTTGCCAGATATGCGCATACCTTCTGGAGTGTGATAACGTGAGTGGATTCCATCACGTTATCATGTGATGATAGTTGGCTCCCGATTCCCACTGATGAGTTGGTTTACTCCTCGGGTGATCCCGACTAATTCTTCTTTCAGGTTTGGAGGAGAATTTGATGTTACAATGGGAGGTTTCCTGATTAGATAAAGTGATAACCATTCTAATCTAGGTTAGAGTGCACGTTGAGTGTTTCTTTTCTCTCTCTCTTTGGCAGCGACCATGGCCCGACCCTAGACTATGACTCAGTGACCAAGTTGACCGAACCTTCTTATAACACTGGCTTTTGGATTGTCAGAGTTGCATACCTCATTGCCACTCCTTCTTTTACCCTTTTCTCCAGAACACCTCGTATTACTACGAACATCCACTTCCATTGGATAAAGCCATCGTATGGTTATATATGAACTCGAAGGAACTTGTTCCAGATTCGAGAATGGTTTCCGGTTCTGGAGAAAATGAATAGGACTATTCTGTTGTCTTTTCCTTTTACCTTCTCTCAGGTTGCGAGTGCTCCTTGGATTAGGACGGTACACCTATTACGCTAATTGGATAGTCTTCTTACAAACCATAGGCAGGTGCCGAACGGTAGGGAATGAAGAAAACCAATTAGCCTAACGATGGTGTACAGAAGGTAATAAGTTAAGACAAATAAAGGGACTAGAAAGAGGGCAAAGTAAGTTGCGACTGCTGTTCACGACCAAACCAAGTATTTCATCGCCACTCCTACTTCACCTTTGTATTTCTCCAGAATACTCCGTATCACTACGAAGATCCACAGTTATTTGGATACTCCATCGCATGGTTATATACGAACTCGAAGGAACTTGTTCCGGTTCGGGGATGGATTCTGGTTCAGGAGAAATAGGAATAAGGTTTTTTCAGGTGTCTTTTATCTTTACCTTCCCTCGGGTTGTGAGTGCTCCTAGGATTAGGATAGTACACCCATTATGCTTATTGGATAGTCTTCTTCTAGACCATAGGCTGGTGCCGAAAGGTAGGGAAGGAAGAAAACCATTTAGCCTAAGAGGGTGTACAGAAGGTAATGACTAAAGACATATGAAGGGATTTGGAGAGATGGCAAAGAAATATACGGTTACAGTTATGAATCTGGATAATGGAAGAGGAATTACTAGGAATACCCAGATACCCCTACGAAACATTTCAATGTTTCAGTTTCACAGTGTACTGTTAAAAGAAAACTAATTTCCCAATTAGCCCTTGCTCCAGGGTATGTATTTACTAGGTATGATTCTCACATCTGTATGGTTTTACAGATGATGAGTGGGAGTAAGTTATTGGAAATTAGGTGATCATCCTCATTATATCGGAATTCGTTGTAATTGGTGATATTTGAGGAAATCGCCTGGGCTGTTTGCCGGATGGCAGATATTTGGTTTTGAATATCCATTGTTATGCACCAATTTCAAATTGATATATTGTACGTTTATTTTTATAAAGTGAGATATAACTTTTTGAAATTATGTCCATGACATTTACCTATATCAGTTGATGGTTAGGTAAGGAGCATTAAACAGCGGTGTAATTCTTCATAACCATGGTACAGTTTTCAACCTACGACGCACAGGGTTTGAGTTATTCAACTCAGGGGACTTATACAGAGTATTCTATGTTGTCCAGTGTCCATGAGGACAGAGGGGTTGGTACTCGTACTATATTCTGTTTACTTGTGACTTCTCTAGTTCTTAGACATGTGTTTCGTAGAAATACAAGTTCTAAATTTTGAGAAGTTATAGGTATAAGAGTAAAGTAAAGAGCCAGATGTTGCAAGTATCGGGATTCTTCAAGGTGATCGAAGATGTAGATACTTGTGTACAGTATTCAGTTGATAGTAATGGTTTTAAGAGAACTTGCTTCTCTTTCAGGTTACTCATAATTGGAAGCACTCCTAAGTTGAGTAATGCTGATCGGCCTTTTTCCATTTAGTTGACATGCACTGGAGACAGCTGCATGATTTGAATCTGGTTCCAATTAAATCAATGCCTCTGTTTCTATATTGGATATAGAACGGTTCATATTTTAACGATGTTAAGGTACGGGGAGTTGTCCGGCTTATGCTTAAAACCAGACTCTGGATGACTCAAGGCACGTTTCCGTAATGGTTGTTTGTGGGTTGACCCGGGCTATGACGAGGGTTGACTTTCTACCATCTGGAAGATCAATAGTGATATTGTTCTAGACTCACCACAGTTTTAATAAAAATGGATTTTTTCATAAAACAGTAGTGGGAGTATGGTAGAACTGGAAGTGATTCCAGAACCGCAAACGATTACTGAAAATTTGATAAGAACCTAAAGATTCAATCTGGTTTGACATTCCATTGGCCACTCCGCAGATATGGTGGGTAACCTCAGGCACCCGAGAGGTACTCCGGTAGCCTCAAGGACGGTGACAGGGAGGTTCTTGTTTACCTAGACTTTCCATTGCTATTGTTCCAGACTGGGAGACCCGGCAGGAGGATGAGTATAGCGTCGTTCTAAACTAGCTTTAGAAGTGTACGTCTATATGACTCTGCCAGAGAGTTGTCGTAGTCAGTGGGAGCAGCGGAAGCATAGTGGACAAGTGGCGAAATAGCGGAGATAGATCATCTATTTCTGATGTGACAGTCATAGGTTTGACATCATCAAAATAGGGGATGGATCTGTTAAGAAGGTAGTAGGGTGTGATGTCCTGGTATTTGGATGACATACACAGAGTAGGAAGTGAAATTCCTATACTACGATCGGTTATACTTTGGTTCTCACACAGTGGTTTCTCCATATAGGAATTGGATATTATATCAGACATTCTGGTTACTAGATCTATGGTTTTAGATCTAGATTTAGGAAGTGTCCCAATCAGAGTACTTAGACAGCATTCTAAAGGTATTTAGAATGGACGACTCCTGGCACGGTAGTGTACCTACAGGTGATGGAGTCACCCTCTCTAAAGGTGTTTTACAGACTAAAGAGGAGAGGGATGTGCATGATTGGCAGATCACTTGCTTAAGCAATTGAGTCAATCATGAGATGTCAAGTACCACACTAGATGTTTTTGCACTAGATGCAATAAGTTGATATTAATCCAATCCTGGAGAAACATTCGGAAGAAGTTTTAGAACATAAGTGTATGTTCTAGGGATATGATAACGACAGCCTCTTTTAGGAGACAGTTATCATTCCAGGCTTCCAAGGTGACCTGGATGACAGAGTGACTGTCAGAGTTATAGTTTTCCCTCTGACGAGGGCAATATTTTGGACAGGTGGTCCAAGCGGATACTGAGGGAGGCATGGCGCAGGATACTGATTAAGTTCAGTTGACGATAAAATCTAAGAAGTTTGGATTTGGAGTTCATTTATGAACTAGGTCCCATCAGACATCCAAACATATTCTAAGACCGGTATTGATCATTTCGGGAGATGGCTTTCTCCGCGAACTTGAGATAAAGAAAGACATAGAAAGAAACATCAGGGCGGATCCACTCACTGAGGCTATTCCTCAAACGCAATAATTTCGCAAATGGGCTTTGTGAAACTGATTAGTAGAGGAGTTGGGTGTTCGGTATCACACGGGGCTGTGAGTATGCGACATCGCAATAATTAGCCTTGAGTGCAAGTGGGAGATTGTTGGATATAGTGCCCTCAGAGTCAATTATTGGATCACAGTCACGTGATTGCAATGATTGAGGGAGGACCTATGCCGGTAGGACAGTCTTACTCAAGATGATAGTATGCTATCTGGTTTATTTTTATCATCGTGTACTGCTTTAGGTGACCTTACAGGTCGCTATTACACGTTGATAGAGCCCCTAGGATTCTTGCTTGACTGTCAGCAGTATGATGGCGATCATATACGTGGGAGCTGGGGTCTATAAGCACATCCTTAAAGTGGTCCCTAGTCGTGGGAGTTTTCGAGACAGGGCATCGATATTCTGGAGTAGACTAGTGTATACAATGGAGACCCCAACGAGGGGCGGTGGCCAGTCTCACAAGCCATTAGTGTCAGTTGGTTCACCTAAGATGTATACAGGTGCTCATTGGGTTATGAGTACACCGGACAGGACTCGCCGGGAACATACTAGTTGGTATTATACTTGACGTCAGATGGCAGTTCCCTGGTGACATGTGTACAGGTTAGTTCATCGACTTGAGATCGTCATTTGTCTCGTGTGAGTTCCTACTGTGCTTTGATTACTACCCTACCACGGCTCAAAGGAGTCGTGCAAACAGGTTTTAGTTGGGTACAGTCCCGAGCCACATGGAGGCAGTGAGCGGATCGGCAGGGGTTTCGTCTCTCCCGGTATTGAGGGTGAGATCGCGCTGTGTCTAGGAGAGCCATTACACAAAGTCCTTGGCCAAGGCAGGAGATTTACTGGTAGGTATTCCAGTAGTATCTCAGGGTGTTCTGGGCTACACTCCGACACGACTTGTACCGCTTTTGGGGGTCTAACTTTTACTAACCCCCTAGGCCCGCATGCGATGCTCATAGACGAACGGACCGGACTGTACGGATATTGTCACTGACAGGCTCAGTAGGGTGTCAGGATGAGTTCGCTCATCGACCTCCCTTTTGGTCAATACTTGATAGGCCGTTATGTACGGCTAATACCTCTGAAGTGCCAGTGGTTAAATCCACAGCCAAAGTATTGACGAGTCTTTATTGTCGCCCACAGACAGTTTCTCAAGTTTCGAGCGAAACGTTGTAGAGGCCGTATGGATTTATGGCAGGGTTCAAACATACGCGTGCACTTGTGCACGTGTCTTGGTTCGGACGGATAATACTAGCGGGCATTGGTTTAAGCCGGATCCTAGTATTATACTGTGTAGATTTTGTCTCATTGCATTTGTATTCGGTCGGAATACAAATGCGGGTATGTATATACAGTCGCGGGGTTATCCTGTAATTTATTACGGGATCGCTTTTTGAAGTTGCCAGTTTGCATTCCATTTCGGCCAGTTTTTCTTTAGTCATTCTTGGCCGAAATTCCTTTGATAGAAGGGGGTTCTTTTTGCAAATGTGCATTTATAAAGTGAGGGGGTTTTGTGTGGTCACCGGAGCTGCAAAATCTTTGTTGAAGCCTCTTGAGTTTTCTAGAAGGGATTAGCCTCCTTTTGGTGCATTAATGAGATGGGATTGATTAGAACTTTGGAGTGACTTCTTTTCCTAGTTATCATCCATTTTTCTTTTGCTTTTGCTCATCTTTTTCCCTCCTCTATTAGTGTGGCCGAGCCCTCATTTAGGACAGCCCCTCATTCATTTTGTGAGTGAGGAATTGATTCATCTCATTCTTGCAACAAAACCTTAGCTCATTTCAAATCTCACTTTGATCTTCCCTCCATTGTGGCAACTTCGATTAACCCTTGAGGCAAAGCGTTCTACACTTAGTCTACAGCAATCTTGGACACATCGACTAGCAAACTTCATGTCCGAGTTGCCTCGGTTCAGAGGTGGAAGCCTGTAAAAGGAATCGATGATGTGGTGCCCTTTCCGACGAGAAGATCGAGACCGTAGATGCCGTGAGGAGCTTGGGATGGTGGCCAAAGACCGAAGGACACGGATCGATCGGTAAAACCTTTCTATCCCTTCTCTAGTTAGCTAGATATAGGTTAATGGTTCGATACGGGAAAAAGTATATGATAGCGCTCGTTTCAAGTTAAGAAAATGTTTTTATTTCCGCATTTTGGCCTCGGACTGACGGCCGGGGCGCTACCGTAGACTTACATCTAGTACTCATCTTACGGGCTTTATCAACATGTAATAGAGAGACAATAAGTGTACATATTAAGATAAAGAGCAACCAGATAGTATACTATCATATCGAGCAAGAAATTCATCCCTATATATGTCCAAGTATCCATTATAATATACATCACATGTATAATAATAGCCTCTAGAGTATACATATAACTAACAATCTAGGGCATACATCACTAACAATCTCCCACTTGCACTAGGGCCATGTACTGGCGTATCGCGGACCTATCATCTCGATCAGCTTCTCGAACTGTGTCTGATGGATGGCCTTCGTGAGTGGATCTGCAGTGTTATTCTCCGTATCTACTCTTCTCACCTTAATCTCTCGGCTATCTATGATCTCCCTGATCAGGTGGTACCGCCTCAAAATGTGTCTGAACTTCTGATGGGACCTGGGTTCCTTCGCTACACCTATAGCGCCGTTGTTGTCACAATACAGAGGTATTGGATCAACAATGGTAGGAACCACATGAAGTTCTGTGAGGAACTTATTCATCCAGACAACTTCTTTTGTGGCATCGCAAGCAGTTATGTACTCCGCTTCCATCGTCGAGTCAGCAATGGTGTCCTGCTTGGAGCTCTTCCAACAGACCGCCCCTCCATTGAGGGTAAAAACATAACCCGACATGGACTTGGAGTCATCCTTGTCACTCTGGAAGCTAGAGTCAGCAAAGGCCTCGATCTGGAGGTCTTTTTCGCCATACACCAAGAACATCTCCTTAGTCCTTCTCTGGTACTTGAGAATGTTCTTTACTGCTATCCAGTGCTTCTCCCCTGGGTTTGACTGATACTGGCTTACAACGCTCAATGCATATGCTACATCTGGTCTGGTACACAACATCACATACATTATAGAGCTTACGGCAGATGCGTAGGGTATAGTTAACATGCGAGCCCTTTCCAAATCAGTCTTTGGAGACATCTCTTTGGAGATGGTGATTCCGTGACAAGTCGGTAGATTACCGCACTTTGAATCTTCCATACTGAATCTTTTCAGTATGGTGTCGATGTACCTTGACTGTGAAAGTCCCACTATCCATTTAGATCTATCATGATAGATCTGGATCCCCAGAATGTAGGAAGCATCACCCAGGTCCTTCATAGAGAACCTCTGTGACAAGAATCCTTTGACTGATTGTAGCATAGGAATGTCATTTCCTATCAAGAGAATGTCATCCACGTACTCAACGAGGAATTCCATAGTTCTTGCTACAATCTTACTATAAATGCATGGTTCATTTAGATTTTTTTGTTAAAATCGAATTCTTTGACTGTCTCAATAAAAACGGATGTTCCAACACCGCGATGCCTGCTTTAGTTCATAAATGGACTTAAGCAACTTGCACACTGTCCCGCTGCTCCCACTCTGATTGAAACCCTCTGGCTGATCCATATAGACGCACTCTTCCAAGTTACCATTTAGAAAAGCCGTCTGTACGTCTATCTGCCGGATCTCAAAATCTTGGAAGGAAGCAATGGCAAGAAGGATCCGAATGGATTTGAGCATAGACACTTGAGAAAATGTTTCATCATGGTACAAACCAGGTCTTTGACGAAATCCTTTTACAACAAGTCTAGATTTATAGGTTTCAACCTATCCACCTACACCAATCTTCTTTCTGAAGATCCATTTGCAGCCTACGGGTTTTACCCCTTCTGGAGCAATGTTCAAAGTGCATACTTTGTTGGTGTACATAGACTCCATTTCAGTCCGCATTGCATACAGCCATTTTACCGAATCGCCGCTCTGAATGGCTTACTGGAAGCTAGTTGGCTCATCATTGTTAATGATGAAATCCTATCGATCCCCGTCTATGAGAAAACCGTAGTATTTCTCAGGTGGATGAGACTTCCTACTAGTCCTGTGGATTGGCGTAGGGATGTCCGATTCTTTTGAAACCTCTGGTTCTACCATACTTTCAGTAATAGTTTGTGGTTTTGGAATTTCTTCTAGTTCTATTGCGCTCCCACTATTTCCTTTTACAAAAAATTGATTTTCTAAAAAGTGGGCATGACGAGGAACAAAATCCTTTTATTCCTCTGCGTAATAGGAAAGATAACCCTTGGAGTTCTTTGGGTATCCCACAAACCTATACAGTACTGAGCGTGCCTCGAGCTTGTCCGTATACTTCTTTTCAACAAAAGCTGGACATCCCTATATCTTCAGATACTGAAGATAGGGTTTCTTCCCACTCCACATCTGATATGGTGTGGTAGAAACAGTCTTGGTAGGAACCTTATTCAAAAGATATGCAGCTGATTCTAGTGTATAACTTCAGAAGGATCGCGGCAACTCAACGTTACTCATCATGGAACGAACAATATCCAATAGGGTTCTATTCCGCCTTTCCTATACACCGTTGTGTTGTGGTGTGTATGGAGGGGTAAGCTGAGAGAGAATTCTATTCTCTTTTAGATAATCCAGGAACTCGGCAATTTAAGTATTCACCATGTCAATCAGATCTCAGTGTCTTGATACTTTTGTCTGTTTGTTTTTCCACTTCATTCTTATATTCCCGATTTTTTCAAAGGGTTCGGATTTATGCTTTCACAAGAAGAAATGTCCTAACCTAGAGAAATTATCCGTAAAAGTAATGAAATAGGAATAACCACTTCGTGCATCTGTAGATATTGGACTACACACGTCACTGTGTATGAGTCCCAAGAGCTCGCTCGCTCTTATTCCGTGTACAGTGAACGGAGTCTTTGTCATCTTTCCTATGAGACAAGATTGACAGGTTGCATAAGACTGATATCCGAACAGATCCAAATATCCCTCTCTATGTAACTTCGACAACCGTGTTTCATTGATGTGACTCTGTCTACAATGCCATAAGAAAGTTTTATTTAATTCTGGAGACTTTCTTTTAAGTATGTTCTGGACGTTTGAAAACCCGAGCTTGATTCAATATATATTGTCCTCTAGTATACCTAACCCAATCAAATTTTGATTTATGTGGATGTGAACCACTCGCTTACATACTAGACTTGGTACACACAAACAGTTACGTAGAATCAATATCTGCCCACTTGTTAATTCTAGGTGATATACCCTACGGATACAGTGCCCACGCTCATTCTGTTAGCAACCCTGAGAGTCATATCACCTGCCCTGATAACTCTACGGTTTCTCAAAGCCTGTAATGAATTACAGATATGAGATCCTGATCTGGTATCTAGTACCCAGGAAGTAGAGTTAATTGACAGACGGTTTTCAATCATAAACACACCCGAAGTTGAAGCCACAACATGCTTCGGATCCTGGATTTTGGCTTTCCAAGCCCTGCATCCCTTCTGCCAATGCCCTTTCCCGTAACAATAGGAACATCCCTCCTTCCCTACAGTTAACCCCGAAAATTTTGCCCTTCCCTTTTCTTCTACCTTACCGACACCGCCTATCGGCTTTGTGGAGGTCTTCTTCTTCTCACCTTTGGCATCCGCCTTAGATCCAGAAGAGGAAGATTCCCTAATAAGTTGAACGGGTGTCTCCCTGGTTTCCTTTAAGGTGCCCTCAACTGGAAGTATAACTTTCTTCCTCTAGGCGTAAGTAGGAGGTAGGGACTGTAGAATCATGTCAGCATATGACTCGTTCTCCAACGTGGTCTCCAGATCCGTGAGCTTTTTAATATAGCTAATCATTGTAGGGACGTGGTCCCCTACAGATGATCTGACAGCCAACCTTGCTTGAAGCAATTCCTTCGAGGTATCATATCTTGCAATACGAGATTGCTCTCCATATAAAACATTGTTATGGAGGAAGATGGAAACTAATTCCATCTTCTCGTGCTGCCTCTGGTATACACCATCAACTGAGGCCAACACGAGGCACTTGGCATTCGCACTATCCTATTCCCTTGTATTACGGATATCCTTATCTGCGACGGTGGAAACTGGACCTGGGACGGCGGAGGGTATGAGTAGTAATGAGGTGGTCCAGCTTGTCATAGGTAATGGACATCTGGACAAACCTTTTCCAGTCAATATAGTCTGGCCCAGTCAATTTATTATCTATCTGTAACCTAATCTGGTCACCTGGTCGCTGCAATTAGGAGAGAGAGAAGAATACACTCAGCATGATACTCTTGCAAGTTTAGATTGGTTTTTAATTTATCTAAACAGGATGGCTCCCACTGTTTCTCGAATCCTTCCTCAAACCATAAAAGAAGAATTAGTCAGGATTAATCTTACCGTACAATACTTGCTTAACTGTTCGGCCAGGCTAGTGTCGGTACTTCGAGGGAGGTTTTACGACGCTTTCGCGAAGTTCATTAATTAAATAACCTCTTTTCCCTATAGGCATAGCCCCGCTAACACTGTTCTAGACTCCTACTTGGTTTATAGCATTGATCATTAAGTGAAGAATCCCCCGGGGAGTAGCGGATACTTACAGTAGGATCGGGACCTAAATATCATTGTGTGATAATGCTGAAGGAATCCTACCAACATTATCAAACTCCAAATGGTATGTAGCACTAGCAAGTTTCAGTTTCTTTAGAAACTCCGGATGTGGATTTTTGCCCCATGCTCTTATGACCTTGACTAAGGCCAACAAATCATAAGTCACATGTCAAGTTCTACCCGTCATTGTCCAGGTTAATTTGAACCCACCCGTACATACCCTTGACTAAGGCCAACAAAGTAGTACGACTGTCCCAAACCAACGCATCTATCTATGCAACATATGAATACCCAGCAGCTAGCAATCACTGTGCCTTGACTAAGGCCAACAGACATAGCTTGAATACTATTGAATATTCATATGAAATGACGGAGGGCTACGAATGGTTTTGGAGAAACTGTGAACGTAGTGAACTTGATATAATCGAAGGAACCTGATAGATTTTAAAAGGAGTGGTTTAAGCTCCGCATTTAAAAGTTTTGTTGTTTTGAAAAAACCGAGTGGTTCTAAAATTGTTCCAACGATTCAGCTATGCTTTGTTTTCTTTGCAATAATTTAATGCAGTCCAATCAATTAACCTACCATTGCAGAAAACAACGAAAATATAACGTACACTTATGCCATCCGCATTCGCCACGGGGCCCCGTCATCACCCGTTAGGTTACTTAACTAATGACAGAGCGGGGGGCTGGACTAGCGCGGATGCAAAACATAAGCAATGTCTATTATAATATATATATATATATATAATATCCATTCGTCAGACGCAATGATATGCATTCCAGATCATAGATGAACACATTGGATAAACTAAGAATTCCGCGTTTCGTTTGAGCCTGTAATGAAAGACAGATTCCACGGTCGTGATGAATACCTAAACCCCACCTTAGACCCCTACGGGTGTGGCAAACTACCCGCCAAATACCCGAAGTGAAGCAACCCCTCTCAACAAAGTGAGTAGGCCACTCGGCACTTCAAAGTACCCGGTAGTTTGTGCACCCCACCTTGGGTCTATCCTATGAGCAAAAACAGTAAAAGAAATAATACAACGGTGGCTACAATCTCAACCCGGATGTGCCCTGCAAAAATAATATTACATCACTTTACAAATTTACATCGAATGAAAGAATGAAAACCCTCATCTCACATCCCCGGCTATTCATCCACGACGATCCAACAAGGTCATATACACAAACCATCATAATATCATCACAGATATGTGCAACCCAGACTAATCAACGTATAGCAATTAGTCGACGTTTTCAAACACATATATACAACACAAAGCTTATAAAGTAACCGCGACATTAGAATTCCGCACGCAATTAGCAAACTTAACCAATTTTCCAAAACATGAAAATCCAGTGAGCTAAAGTTCCAAAAACAACCGTTCTAAGCCAATTCGGAAGTCCGAATCAAAATGAAACGGGCCCGAAACTTCACGGGAAGTTAGAGCATGAAATTAACTTCGAGTTGGGGGCTAGAAGGGGTACCCCACCCCCGAGGCCACCGCGAGATGGCCAGGGGGTGAGGCAGACCCGAACTGCCCAAGGTGGGGCAGTTTCGGGTCCCCACTACCAAGACCACCTTGTGGTGGTCTTGGGGAGTGGTCCCAGACACTCGCCCCCCCCCCCCCCGCATAGTCCCTGAGGTGCACACACTTCACCCCGCGGCTTCTCGGTTCAAACTATGAGCCCGCGGGATGTGCAAACAACTCAAAACATCAATTTTGGAAACTGTTTTCGGCAGTTTTTGCACGACAAAAATGGCGGATTTCTAATGTCGCTACAAGCTATCTAAGGTTTATGAGAGGCTCTTATACCACATTAAGTGAATGTCGTGCACCCCATGTGTTCGTGGGGAGGCGGAATTTGCAAAAAATGATTTTTACGGGCTTCACAACACCGACTAGAACCAAAGATCGACCATAAACCCTAGCTAGCAAACTACATGAGGTTTAATTACTCGGAAAGAATGTTATACCTCATGATACAAGTCCTTCAAGTCTTCTCCGCTGTCCTCCTCATCATCGTAGGCTCCGAGGATCGATCCGGATCGTAGCTTCCTCGTCGGCTTCCTCGAGTCAAAGACGATCCACTCGAGAGTCTATAGTCCGAGCTCCAACCTCAAATCCGAGGTAACTGTTAGTTATATGTATGCCCTAGAGGCCATTACTGTACATGTGATGTATATTGCAGTGGATGCTTGGACATATATAGGGAGGACTTTCTTGCTCGACATGAAAGTATGCTATCTGGTGGCATTTTGTCTTAACACGTTGACTTGTATACGTAATGTTGTATTGCTCTCACATGTTGACAAAGCCCTTAGGATGTGTACTTGACAACCAGGACTATGATGGAGATCATACTAGTAGGGCCAAGCGTAGTCCATAAGTACACCCTATAATTGTTCCTAGTCATGGGAATATCGAGACAGGGAATCGAAACTCCAGAGTAGACTAGCGTATGCGCTTCTTGACCCATATGATGGGCGATGGATGATCTCACATCCATTGGTGTTAGACATCAGAGAAGGTATACGGGTGCTTAGTGGAGACTGGGTACACTGAACGAACTCACCGAGAACTCCTAGATGGTATTATACCTATCGTCAGATATCAGTTCTCTGGTGACACTGGTACAGGTTAGTCTGTTGACCCGAGATCGTCATAGAGTCTTGTATGATTCCCACTGTGCTTTGATTTCCACCATACCAAGGTCAATAGATCATGCAGAAAGGTGATTTTTGGATACAGTCCCGAGTCACATGGAGGCAATGAGAGAGAGGAAGGGATTCGTCTCTCCCGGTATTGGGAGTTAATCTTGCACTATGCTCGATTGGCCATAACATGAAATCCCTGGCCAGGGTTGCTGAGATTTACTGGTAGGTGTTATCAGTAGTTTCTCCAACCGTTATGGACCTTACATCGGCAAGACTTATCAGGCTATTGGGGTCTGACGTTATACCACCCCCAGGCTGTGATATGCGACATATCTGACGAAGTGACCGGACTGTACGGTAGTGTTACTGATGGATTCGCAGGAGTACGAGCAGGCTAGCTTGTTGATCTTCTGATCGCTCAATACCCGGGTGGCCTTTACGTTTAGCAGACCGCTTGCGGCTTGTGGGTGTTTGATATGATCATCACCTACTGCCGGCGTATTGACGAGTCTTTAGAGCCCTACAAAGAGGTTTCCTGGTTCATTCGAAACGATGTAGGAGCACATATGTGATATGTGCGGGACCGAGATTAATGCGCGTATGTGATACCGCATTCTATTCTCGCGATATGTGATATCGGTCGGTTATATGAGATATAGCCGGGTTATCGGATCGAGTGTTGATTCGATAAGTTGATTCATATGATATTAGTCGGTTGTATATGATATAGCCGGATTATTAAATCAAGTGTTGATTTGATAATTTAATGTATAATAATACATGTGATATATTTATTTACATTAACTAATATTAGCTCACTTAAACATTTCTTTTTCTCACTTGTGTGCATATAGTATATATGTGATATATATTAGTGTACAACTATTGTGTCATGCTTGATGCCACATATGACATGGGTGTATGAGACTTACACCATGCTTAATAATGTGATGGGTTTATATTTATCTAAGTTAATCAAAATTAATGGTAATTAGTCACATGGTTGAAACTTGTAGAAGCTTGTGGAACCATTGACCAAGTCCACTAATTTTGTTTTACTTGTAGATATTTATTAACCTAACTATTATTAGTTAGCCACGGTAAACTCTCTACATGAGTTAGTGTATGACACTAACTCACCCATGGTTCATATTCTCGCCTCATGAGTTCATTCTCTCTTGATTGATTATTCATCTTCTTCTTCGTGAGAGAAAAAGCTTGCTAGCTTTTTCTAAGATGAGAAAATATTGTGAGAAAAATAAATCTAAAGAGAGCCCACTTCCTATTTCATCATCCTCTACTATTAGCCATTTAGTTTAGGGTGTTTGCTTCACTAAACCCTAATTTAGTAAAGAGGTAGCATGAGCTTGAGTCTCCTCGACGTAGATCATCTTCAGCCTCGAAGACTTCGAGCAAGCTTGTTCATTTCTCTAAGGGAACCCATACTAGAGTTCGGGAGATCACAACTCGCAGCGAAGGGACTACTACACGGAGCTTTAGAAGTGAAGGACCGGTCTACAAAGGTTGTATTCCTCATTCACTTTACTTACAAAGTTGTTTGCATGATATTTGTTTAAATCTCTAGTTAAGATTCTAGGGTTAGAGTTATTTAGAACGGAAAAAATTTGAAAATGGCATGGACGATGCCGCCCGAAACCTTGCTGCCGTCCTAGGTAACCCTACAATGGTATCAGAGCCAAGCTAGAGATTTAAACAATGTTTGTTAGATTACGAAACCGAAACTACTCCGAAACTTGCAACGCCAAATCCTAGTTTCTGTCGAATTTAAAAAGGCCTATAAAATTTTTTTAAACAAGTAAAGAATGTTGTAAGAGATGCAACATGAACACCATGGAAATTTCAAGCATTTTAGCCATGAAGTGGCCGGCCACATAGGGCATAAATCCGAGCTCGCCGGTCCAACTTTGGATTTTGGGCTTCAAATTTTCATGGTGTTCCAGTCTATGAGTTTTAGGGTTTCAGGTGTTGTTTGTTTTTGCTAAATTTGCATGTGATGTTAACTTTCTGCAAAAGCAACTCGGAGTGTTTTGTAGTCGTAATTCTAAAATGTATTTTGGTTATTTAGACGATGTTAAAAAGTTTGATCGGATATCAATAACCTAATTTTTCCCCGCTGGAAATTTTCCAAATGTTGGATTTTTTCCGAGTTTAAAATCTTCAGAAAGTCATGCAAGCGATTCTGTGGACGCTCTAGAAGAACGATACCCAAACTCGACTTTTTAGATCGCGGAACCACGGACATACCCTAGGGTATGCCGCAGTTCCGTGGCGATATGAGTGAGGCATGGGTCGGCCCTTCTACGGATGGTTCATAAGAGCTGTGGCAGTTTATGGGTACTTTTTGAACTCCGCTCAAGTGTCGAGCTTGTTGGGAAATTTTGGGTGCTTGCTTATTCGATCGAAAAGTTTAACTTCGTCTAGCTATCTGTGATTGTGATACAATATTTGGAATCCACAAATAGTTATGTGATAACTAGTTTGAATTTTATAAATTTAGCAGTTTAGTCTCATTTAATCGGCTGCCACGGGATTTTGATGTTGATCAAAAGTCCGTCGCAATTACGTAGTGTACGCGGATACTCTCCGGGTAATTTTACTAGATAGCCACGCCCCATTGTCCCGACCAAGTAATTGTAGGAGAACCTCGTCGCCAAAAGCATCCGTTCGGGTGCTCGCGGTCGCGGTGTTCCACCTTAGTGCACTTCGTCGACGGCATCGGGGGGTGCAGCTGTCTGCTAAAGTTTCCGACGAGCATTCGATCAGGTTATCGGGAATCTTCTTGAATTACCCGACAGGTTATTGAAAAGTGTTTTCAATATCGAGACTAAAATGCGGGGTTTATAATTGTTAGGCATGTGATGTCTAAGGAATTCATTTGGTTAGGCATGAAATCCAATGTATGTGATGCGTTGGGTTTATGATGTCTAAGGTGGTTGCGGATTCTAATTGTTGTAGTTTTTCATATTTTTTTCTGCGACCGTAAGTGTAATATGTGGTGTATCGCCGGTTTCATTGCTATACGTCAATGACAATTGGGATACGTATATTTACTTACGTTGATGACATGTGATGTTATGTGTTGCTGTGATATGTTATATTGGATCGTGGTGTTTTGAATAGACGGGGGTTTTTATGTAAGATGAGAGTTTTTCATTTTCATTCATGTAAAAGCTTGTATGTAATATTCTTTTATTGGGGAACTTCCGGGTTGAGGATGATGTCACCATTGATGTATATTATTTACTTTTCCGCATTAGGATAGACCCAAGGAGGGGAGCACAAGTAACCGGGTTCTAGGGTCCAGTGGGAGACTATCTCGAGGAGTCGAGACCGGGTCTCCTAACTCTAGAATTGGGAGGGTTGCTTGCCGCTCTCGTAGGGGTCTAGGAATGTGGGTTTGGCTATTCATCACGACCGTGGAATCCGCGTTTTTTACTGGCATAATTTAAAACTCGGAATTCCTAGTATATCCAATATTTCATATGTGATTCTTCTGGTGCTGATATTTTGTGATGTAATCACTTGATATGTTCTGAGACGAATGCCTATATTATATATATGAGATATTATTAATATTGTTGCTTTCGTTTCATATGTGATGCTTGGGAAGCATAATTAATTGGACTTCATTAATGAGATTAATGAAATAAAAGAAACCTAAAGATGTTATAGAAACTTGTTTTAAAAACTGGTAGCTCTAATTTTTGCTTCGCGTAGCGGTATTCCTTGTAGAATATCCAGCACCTTATTTGATAAGGAAAGAGACGAGATCCCTTCACCGGGAGTAACCACTTTTGCGAAACTGGCAAATGCTACAACCCACTCGGTTTTGTATTTTGACTGCTTCTATAGTTTTTGCTATGCATAGTGGTATTTGTGAAATATCCCGCACCTTATTCGATAAGGAAAGAGCCGAGATCCCTTCACCGGGAGTGACATCTTTAGCAAAACTAGTAAAGGCCTCAAAAATGCTCCTTTTAAAATTCACTCAATTCTACAACGATACCAAGTTCATTACGCAAAGGGTTTTCTTAAAAACCTGTCGTAGCCCTCCGTCATTTCAGATAAGTAATATTTAGTATTCGTGCTGCGTTTGTTGACCTCTGTCAAGGCGTAGTGTGTGGTAGCTGATTAGTACTTATCTGCAAAGCATATGATGTGATTAGATTAGGGTAGTCATGCGACCTTGTTGACCTCTGTCAAGGGTCGTGCGGGTGGGTTTATTTCAATCATGAAATGGCGGGTTGAACTTGACTAGCAGCCTATGGTTTGTTAACCTCTGTCAAGGTCATAGGACGCTTGGGGCAAAATATTATCGGGAATTTCAAGTGTTGAAATTTGCAATGAGATTTCATACCTTCTATGAGATAGTTGGATCCCGATTCCCACTGCGAGTAAGAGTTACTCCTGGGAGAGTTTTACACATTACAATTAGCCGATCAAGTAGGTGTCTAGAAAGGTGTTAACGGGGTTACGCCCCTGGGAAAACGAGGCTTATTTTAATTAGGTCTGTGCGAAAGCACAGGGAACCTCCCTCAAAATACCGACACTGGCATGGCCGAAAGATTGGAGAACTTGTAGGGTGTAATTAATCCCGGCTAGTCTTACCTTTTAGGGTTTGAAGGAAGATTTGATAAAAACCGTTAGTGTATATGCCCTAGAGTCCATTACTGTATCATACTAGCTTGTATATTACTTAATGGAAGCTTGGGATATTCACAGTTGTATAGACAATCTTGCTCTAAATGGTAGTATGCTACTTGGTTTGTTTCTACTTTAATATGTGCATGTGTTTCTTTTAGCATATCGCTTATACATATTAGTAGAGCCCTTAGGATCTTTGCTTGATTACCAGCGTTGTGATGGCAGTCACACTTGTGGGGGCTGGGTAATCTATAAGCACATCCTTATACAGGTCCCTAGTCGCAGGACTATCGAGACAGGGCATCGATACTCCGGAGTAGACTAGCGCATGCGCTTCTCATCCCTGCTGGGGAGATGGTATGTCCTACAGCCATCAATACGTCGTACTGGAGATAGAATGCGGGTGCTCGTTAGGTTACGAGTACACTGGACAGGACTCATCGGGAACTGTTGGTTGGTATTATACCTATCGTCAGTTATCAGTTCCCAGGTGACATGAGTACAGCTTAGTCCGTTGACTTGACACTGTCACTTCGCCTCGAGTGTGTTCCCACTATTCTTTAATTACTACCCTACCACGGCTCAAAGGAGTCGTGCAAACAGGTAGTAGTTGGGTGCAGTCCCGAAGCACTTGGAGGCAGTGACGGTTAGACAGGATTCGTCTCTCCCGGTATTGGGGGTTGATATCGTGCTGTGTCTAGGAGAGCCATTACATAAAGTCCCTGGCCAGGGCAAGCGAAATAGACTGGTAGGTTTCCAGAGTTATCTCAGGTGTTCTGGGCTACACTCCAACATGACTTGTACCGCTAGTAGGGGACTGATGTTTACCGCCCCCTAGGCCCGCCATGCGATGTATCAGACGAACAGACCGGACTGTACGGAGATTGTCACATACAGGCTCAATAGGAGTTCGGATGGGTTTATCTCATCGGCCTTCTTATCGACATCTACCTGGGGACCGTTACGTACAGCTAGTGCCGCTTGCGGTCTGTGGTTAAACCCACTGCCAGCGTAGTGTCGAGTCTTTAGAGTTCCACATGGAGAGTTTCGCTGCACTGAGCGAAACGTGTAGAGGCCATATGGTTTTACGGAAGGGCTGCGATCACTTACGTGCACTTGTGTGCGTATGCTGTTTGGGCAGGCAATACTAGTGGGCTTTGGTTTAAGCCGGATCCTAGTATTGCACAGATGGATTTGTTTTGTCTTCTGTGCATTCGCATTCTACGGAATGCGGATCCGGGTGTGTATGCACAGTTTTGAGGAGCGATGAAGAAGGAGGTGCCTCATTAGGGTTTTGGCAGTTGGTTCGGCCAAAACCGTTATGTGGCAGGCTCATTAGGGTTTTGGCAATTCGTTCGGTCAAAACCATTATGAGCCGGAGACATTATTTACTAATCCTTTAAGTGATAATTTTGTGATGGCTAATTGCTTTGACCATTTGACCACCTTGACCACTCTTGACTTTATTGACCCGTTGACCAAAGTTGACCTTGACCTTCATGAGAGGTCTACACTCTTCTTTGGTTTCCTTTTTCTTTTTGGATTATGAAAATGGTCATGTCAATGTAGCCATCAACTTTATCATGATAGGATTTGTAATGATGATGTTTAGTATTATTGCAACCATGGTGCCCTTTTTCCTAAGTTGATAATTTCATTATTCTTTTCTCATTCTCTCTCTTGTGAGAAGAAAAGAAAATGAGCTCTCATGGTTGCTAGTTCTCCTTCATCTTCCTCCTCTTGATAAATTCTTTTGATCTCACGTGTTGAGAGAAAAAGAATCCACAAAGACAAACACTTCCATCAACCTCTTCTACATAGCCTAGGACTTCAAGACTAGCGATCTTGTTGCCCTAGTTGCCTCGGCTCGAGGTGGAGCTCGGTGTACATCTCTCGGGTGGATCGTCTTCGACTCAAGAAGGCCGCGGAGGTGACCAAGATCCGGATCGACCCTCGGAGCGTGGATGGATGACCCGGACAGCGGAGAGAAGACCCGAAGGACCGGTTTCGTGAGGTATAATTTCTACGACATAGTAGTTAACGCCTCTAGTAGTTTGCTAGTTTCTAGTTTAGTAAAGATCCGGCTTTTAGTCCATGTTGCCTTTGCGCCAAAAATTGTTTTTCGCCGTTTCCGCCTCCCCGTAGGAACCGGGGTGAGCAACGTGGACTTACAGTGGTATCAGAGCCTAGCTAAACATAAACTAGCAAGTTAGCAAGGTATTTAGAATATCGATCGGAAAAAATTCGCAAAACAAGTCCGGAAAATTTAACTTTCTGCCGATTTTTTATACTGTTCAAAAAGTAATTTAACATATATGAAAAATCAGCTCAGGGTTTTCTAATGACACAGACCAAAAACGGTCCACTGAACCGGTCAAAGCGACGCGGTTCCGCGGCAAGAACATGCTTCTTGCCGCGGATCCGCGGCCGAGTTGACTCGGCCGTGAACCGAGTTTGGTGCAGTGTGCTTAGTTGGCTGTTTTGGGATTTTTAGTACATGTTGTTTCTACCGAGATTTTCCAGAGAACAAATTGATTTTTGGGGTGGTTACAAAACCGTATTTTGATCGATATTCCGTAGACTTTGGCTAATGGATATTATCTGTGATATATGTATTGAACGTCTGCTAATCGCTATACGTCGATTAGTGGGGGTTATACATATCTGTAATCTGTAATGTTGATGGTTTGTGTATATGAATTCGTTGGATTGTCGCGGATGAATAGCCAGGGGTTGTGAGATGAGAGTTTTCTTATTCTTTCAATTCTTGTAATATGTAAATTGATGTAATATTATTTGTTTGGCCGCACAACCGGGTGGGGGTTGTAGCCGTCATTGTATAATTTCTTTTTACTGTTTTTGCTCCTAGGATATACCCAAGGTGGGGTGCACAAACTACCGGGTATCTCGAAGTGACGAGTGGCCTACTCACGGTGTTGAGGGAGGTTGCTTCGCTTCGGGTACTTGGCGGGTAGTTTGCCGCACCCGTAGGGGTCTAGGGTGGGGTTTGGCTATTCATCGCGACCGTGTAATCCGTTCTTCGTTACAGGCTCGTACGAATTGCGGATTCTTAGTATATCCAATGTATTCATCTGAGATCTAGAATGGCTATCATTGCATGTGACGAATGTTTATATATATCTATATGATATCTATTTAGGCGTTGCTTATGTTTTGCATCCGCGCTAGTCCAGCTGCCGCTCTGTCGTTAGTTAAGTAACCTAACGGGTGATGACGGGACCCCATGGCGAATGCGGATGGCATAAGCGTACGTCATATTTTCGTTGTTTTCTGCAATGGTAGGATTAATTGATGGGACGCATTGGAATTAATGCAAGAAAATAAACCAAGTAAAAGTCGTTGGAACACTTTCAAAACCACTCAGTTCTTTTCAAAAGCCAGCTTTTAAACGTGGAGCTTGAACTACTCCTTTTAAAAGTTATCTGGTTCCTTCGATTATATCAAGTTCACTACGTTCACGGTTTCGCCAAAACCATTCGTAGCCCTCCGTCGTTTCAGTTAAATAGTCAGTAGTATTCAAGCTATGTATTTTGACCTTCGCCAAGGAATAGTGATTGGTAACTGCTGAATAATTATCTGTAGCATAGATAGATGCGTTGGTTTGGGACAGTCGTACTACTATTTTGGCCTTCGTCAAGGGTATGTACGGGTGGGTTCAAATTAACCTGGACAATGACGGGTAGAACTTGACATGTGACTTATAATATGTTGGCCTTCGTCAAGGTCATAAGAGCATGGGGCAAAAATCCACATCGGGAGTTTCAAAAGAACTGAAACTTGCTAGCGCTGCATACCATTTGGAGTGTGATGATTCTGGTAGGATTCCTTCAGTTTTGTCACGCGATGATATTTGGATCCCAATCCTACTGTGAGTATAAGCTACTCCTCGGGAACTTTCTCGCTTAACGATCAATGCTATAAACCAAGTAGGTGTCAAGAAAGGTGTTAGCGGGGCTACGCCCACAGGGAAAAGAGGTTACTTAATTAAGGAACTTCGCGAAAGCGTTGGAAAACCTCCCTCGAAGTACCGACACCAGCCTGGCTGAACGGTTAAGCAAGTATTGTACGGTGAGATTGATCCCGACTAATTCTTCCTTTATGGTTTGAGGAGGGATTCGAGAGACAGTGGGAGCCATCCTGTTTAGATAAATTAAAAACCAATCTAAACTTGCAAGAGCAGCATGCTAAAGTGTTTTCTTCTCTCTCTCTTAATTGCAGCGACCCTGTGACCAGACATAGGTTACATCTAGATAATAAAATGACTGTATCTGACTGTTATGACTGGCAATGGTCTGTCCAGATGTCCATTGCCCATGACAAGCTGGGACACCTCTTAACTAATCCAACCCCTGCCGTCTCAGGTCCAGTTTCCCCTGTCACGGATATTGATATCTGGAGGACATCGGAAGAAGACTGTGCGAAAGCCAAGTGCCTCGTGTTGGCCTCAGTTGATGGTGCAAACCAGAGGCAGCACGAGAAGATGGACTTAGTTTCTATCTTCCTCCATAACAAAGATTTATATGGAGAGCAATCTCGTATCTCAAGATATGAGACCTCGAACGAATTGCTTCCAGCGAGGTTGGCTATCAGGTCATCTGTAGGGGCAACGTCCTTATAGAGACCAGCTCTTTTGAGCTCTCGGACCTGAAGACCACATTGAAGAACGGGTCAGATGCTGACTTAGTTCAACAGTCTCTACCTACTACCCTGAAGGAAACCAGGGAAGTAGACAGAAAGGGAAGGGCAGAAGTTTCGGGACTGGATGTAGTAAAAGAAGGATGTTCCTATTGTTACAGGAGTGAACATTGGCAGAAGGATTGCAGGGCTTGCAAAGCCAGTAGCCAGAATTCGAAGCATGTTGTGGCTTCGGCTTCGGGTGTGTTTGTAATAGAGAACTGTATGTCAGTTAACCCTACTTCCTGGGTATTGGATACCGGATCAGGATCTCATATCTGTAATTCATTACAGGCTCTGAGAAACCGTAGGGTTATCAAGAAAGGTGATATGACTCTCAGGGTTGCTAACGGAATGAGCATGTACGCTGAATCCGTAGGGGAATATCATCTAGGACTAACAACTGGGCAGATATTGATTCTGCGAGACTGTTTTTATGTACCAGGTGCGACTTGTAATATCATATCTGTATCCTTACTTTCTAAGGAAGGATATGATTTTACTTTTGTAAGTGATGTAGTCAACATCCACCTAAATCAAGTTCTGATTGGGTCAGGTACATTACAAAACGGGATATACGTATTGAATCAAGCTCAGATCTTCAGTGTCCAGAACACACTTAAAAGAAAGTCTCCGGAATTAAATCAGGCTTTCTTATGGCATTGTAGACTGGGTCACATTAATGAGACACGGTTGACAAAGTTACAAAAAGAAGGATACTTGGATCCGTTCGAGTACCAGTCTTATGCCACTTGTGAATCTTGTCTCATGGGAAAGATGGCAAAGACTCCGTTCAATGAACACGGAGAAAGAGTAAGTGAGCTCTTGGGACTCATACACAATGATGTGTGTGGTCCAATGTCTACACATGCGCGAAGTGGTTATTCATACTTCATTACTTTCACAGATGATTTCTCTAGGTATGGGCATGTCTTCTTGATGAAGCACAAATCCGAGGCCTTTGAGAAATTTCGGGAATACAAGAATGAAGTTGAAAAACAAACAGGCAAAAGTATCAAGACACTGAGATCTGATCGAGGTGGTGAATACTTGAGTGCCGAGTTTCTGGGCTACTTAAAAGAGAATGGAATTCTCTCTCAGCTTACTCCTCCATACACACCACAACACAACGGTGTATCGGAAAGGAGGAATCGAACCTTATTGGATATGGTTCGTTCCATGATGAGTAAGGCTGAGTTGTGTAAGTCCACGTTGCTCATCCCGGTTCTTACGGGGAGGCGGAAACGACGAAAAACAATAATTTGGCGCAAGGCGACATGGACTTAGAGCACGGATCTTTGCTAAACTAGAAACTAGTAAACAACAAGAGGCTATAACTACTATACTGTAGAAAGTATACCTCACGAAACCGGTCCTTCGGGTCTTCATACTTCTGTCCCGCTCGTCCATCCAAGCTCCAAGTGTCGATCCAGACCTTGGGCACCTCCGCGGCCTTCTTGAGTCGAAGACGATCCACCCGAGAGATGTACACTAAGCTCCGCCTCAAGCCGAGGCAACTAGGGCAAAGTGATTGCTAGTCAAGAAGCCCTAGAATGTATAGAGGAGATGTATGGATGTATTTGTCTTTGTGGGATCTTTTTCTCTCAACACATGAGATCAAAAGATGAGATCAAGAGGAGGAAGAAGAAGGAGAAAGGTTAGCAACCATGGAGCTTCTCATTTCAAGAGATAGAATGAGAATGAACAAATGAAAAGCTTAACCAAGAAAAAACACCACCATGGTTGCAATAATATAAAAACACTATCATTACTAATCCCATCAAGATAAAGTTGATGGCTACAAATGACATGACCATTATCATAACAAAAATGAAAAAGAAAACCAAAGAATACTTTAGACCTTTCAAGAAGATCCTAGTCAACTTTGGTCAAACGGTCAACAAAGTCAAGATGGTCAAATGGTCAATGTAATTAGCCATAACATAATTATTAATAAAAGGATTAGTAAATAATGTTTCCGGCTCATAATGGTTTTGACCGAACCAACTGTCAAAACCCTAATGAGGCACCTCCTCCTTCTCCACTCCACAAATCTGTGCATACACACCTGCATCCGCATTCTGTAGAATGCGAATGCACAGAAGACAAAAAAAATCCATCTGTGCAATACTAGGATCTGGCTCAAACCAAAGCCCAATAGTATTGCCTGCCCGAACAGCATACACACACAAGTGCACGTAAGTGATCGTAGCCCTGCCGTAAAACCATACGGCCTCTCCACGTTTCGCTCAATGCAGGGAAACTCTCTGTATGGGACTCTAAAGACTCGACACTACGCTGGCAGTCGGTTTAACCACAGACCGCAAGCGGCACTAGCTGTACGTAACGGTCCCCAGGTAGATGTCGATAAGAAGGCCGATGAGGTAAACCCATCCGGACTCCTACTGAGCCTGTATGTGACAATCTCCGTACAGTCCGGTCTGTCCGTCTGATACATCGCATGGCGGGCCTACGGGTGCGGTAAACGTCAGTCCCCTAATAGCGGTACAAGTCGTATCGGAGTGAAGCCCAGAACACCCTGAGATAACACTGGAAACCTACTAGTATATCTCGCTTGCCCTGGCCAGGGACTACTTGTGTAATGGCTCTCCTAGACACAGCGCGATGTCAACCCCCAATACCGGGAGAGACGAATCCTGTCTAACCGTCACTGCCTCCAAGTGCTTCGGGACTGCACCCAACTACTATCTGTTTGCACGACTCCCTTGAGCCGTGGTAGGGTAGTAATCTAAGTACAGTGGGAACACACTCGAGGCGAAGTGACAGTGTGAAGTCTGCGGACTAAGCTGTACTCATGTCACCTGGGAACTGATAACTGACGATAGGTATAATACCAACCAACAGTTCCCGACGAGTCCTGTCCAGTGTACTCGTAACCTAACGAGCACCTGCATACTATCTCAAGTACGACGTACTGACAGCTGTGGGACAGACCGTCTCCCCCGCTGGGATGAGAAGCGCATACGGTAGTCTACTACGGAGTATCGATGCCATGTCTCGATAGTCCTACGACTGGGGACCTGTATAAGGATGTGCTTATGGATTACCCAGCCCCCACGAGTGTGAGCGCCATCACAACGCTGGTAATCAAGAAAAGGTCCTAAGGGCTCTACTAATATGTATATAAGCAATATGCCAAAAGAAACACATGCACATATTAAAGTAAAGACAAACCAAGTAGCATACTACCATTTTGAGCAAGATTGTCTATACATCTGTGAATATCCCAAGCTTCTATTAAGTAATATACAAGCTAGTATGATACAGTAATGGCCTCTAGGGCATATACACTAACAATCTCCCACTTGCACTAAGGCCATGAACTGGTGTATCGAAGACCTATCATCTCGATCAGCCGCTCGAACTGTGTCTGGGGTAGGGCCTTCATGAATGGATCTGCAGTGTTGTTCTCCGTATTTACTCTCTTCACCTCGATCTCTCGGCGATCAACGATCTCCCTGATCAGGTGGTACCGCCTCAAAATGTGCCTGGACTTCTGATGGGACCTGGGTTCCTTCGCTAAAGCTATAGCTCCGTTGTTGTCGCAATACAGCGGTATTGGATCAACAATGGTAGGAACCACCTGAAGCTCCGTGAGGAACTTCTTCATCCAGACAGCTTCCTTTGCGGCATCGTAAGCAGCTATGTACTCCGCTTCCATAGTTGAGTCTGCAACGGTCTCCTGCTTGGAACTCTTCCAGCAAACCGCCCCTCCATTGAGGGTAAAGACATAACCCGACATGGACTTGGAGTCATCCTTATCACTCTGGAAGCTGGAGTCAGCAAAGGCCTCAAGCTGGAGGTCTTTTCCGCCATACACCAAGAACATCTCCTTAGTCCTTCTCAGGTACTTGAGAATGTTCTTTACTGCTATCCAGTGTTTCTCCCATGGGTCCGACTGATACCGGCATACAACGCTCAATGCGTATGCTACATCTGTTCTGGTACATAACATCGCATACATTATAGAGCCTACCGCAGAAGCGTAGGGTATAATAGACATGCGATCCCTTTCCAAATCAGTCTTGGGAGACATCTCTTTGGAGAGGGTGATCCCGTGACAAGCCGGTAAATTACCGCGCTTGGAATCTTCCATACTGAATCTTTTCAGTATGGTGTCGATATAACTTGACTGTGAAAGTCCCAACATCCTCTTAGATCTATCACGATAGATCTGGATCCCCAGAATGTAGTTGGCATCGCCCAGGTCCTTCATGGAGAACCTCTGCGACAAGAATCCTTTGACTGACTGTAGCATAGGATTATCATTTCCTATTTGGAGAATGTCATCCACATACAAGACGAGGAATACTACAGTTCTCCCTACAATCTTACTGTAAATGCATGGTTCATCTAGGTTTTTGATAAAGTCGAATTCTTTGACAATATCATCAAAGCAGATGTTCCAACTCCGCGATGCCTGCTTAAGTCCATAGATGGACTTTAGCAACTTGCACACTTTACCGCTGCTCCCACTCTGAATGAATCCCTCCGGCTGATCCATATAGACGCACTCTTCCAAATTTCCATTTTGGAAAGCCGTCTTTACGTCCATCTGCCAGATTTCATAATCGTGGAAGGCAGCAATGGCAAGAAGGATCCGAATGGATTTTAGCATAGCCACTGGAGAAAAGGTCTCGTCATAGTCCAAACCAGGTCTTTGACGAAAACCCTTTGCTACAAGTCTAGCTTTATAGGTTTCAACCTGCCCATCTACACCAATCTTCTTTCTGAAGATCCATTTGCAGCCTAGGGGTTTTACCCCTTCTGGAGCAACGTCCAAAGTCCAAACATTGTTGGTGTACATAGACTCCATCTCGGCCCGCATTGCATCCAGCCATTTTACCGAGTCACCGCTCTGAATGGCTTGCTGGAAGCTAGTAGGCTCACCATAATCCATGGTGCAATCCTCTCTATCCCCGTCTATGAGAAAACCGCAGTATCTCTCGGGCGGATGAGACTGCCTACTACTCCTGCGGAGTGGCGCTGGGATGTCCGGTTCTCTTGAAACTTCTGGTTCTTCCAAGCTTTCAGTAATAGTTTGTGGTTCTGGAATTTCTTCCAGTTCTACTACGCTCGCACTTGCTTCTTTTTCTAAAAACTGATGTTCCAGAAAGTGGGCATGACGAGAAACAAAAACCTTTGGTTCCTCTGCGTAATAGAAAAAGTACCCCCTGGAGTTCTTTGGGTATCCTACAAACTTACACAGTACTGAGCGTGCCTCGAGCTTGTCCGCATGCTGCTTTTTTACAAAAGCTGGACATCCCCATATCTTCAGATACTTAAGACAGGGTTTCTTCCCACACCACATCTGATATGGTGTGGTAGGCACAGTCTTGGAGGGAACCTTGTTCAAAAGATATGCAGCTGATTCTAGTGCATATCGCCAGAAGGATCGCGGTAACTCAGCCTTACTCATCATGGAACGAACCATATCTAATAGGGTTCGATTCCGCCTTTCCGATACACCGTTGTGTTGTGGTGTGTATGGAGGAGTAAGCTGAGAGAGAATTCCATTCTCTTTTAAGTAGCCCAGAAACTCGGCACTCAAGTATTCACCACCTCGATCAGATCTCAGTGTCTTGATACTTTTTCCTGTTTGCTTTTCAACTTCATTATTATATTCCTGAAATTTCTCTAAGGTCTCGGATTTGTGCTTCATCAAGAAGACATATCCATACCTAGAGAAATCTTCTATGAAAGTAATGAAGTATGAATAACCACTTCGCGCATGTGTAGACATTGGACCACACACATCACTGTGTATGAGTCCCAAGAGCTCGCTCGCTCTTTCTCCGTGTCCAGTGAACAGAGTCTTTGTCATCTTTCCCATGAGACAAGATTCACAAGTGGCATAAGACTGGTACTCGAACGGATCCAAGTATCCTTCTTTTTGTAACTTTGTCAACCGTGTCTCATTAATGTGACCCAGTCTACAATGCCATAAGAAAGCCTGATTTAATTCCGGAGACTTTCTTTTAAGTGTGTTCTGGACACTGAAGACCTGAGCTTGATTCAAAACGTATATACCGTATTTTAATGTACCTGACCCAATCAGTACTTGATTTAGGTGGATGTTTACTACATCGCTTACAAAAGTAAAATCATATCCTTCCTTAGAAAGTAAGGATACAGATATGATGTTACAAGTCGCACCTGGTACATAAAAACAGTCACGCAGAATCAATATCTGCCCAGTTGTCAGTCCTAGATGATATTCCCCTACGGATACAGCATACATGCTCATTCCGTTAGCAACCCTGAGAGTCATATCACCTTTCCTGATAACCGTACGGTTTCTCAGAGCCTGTAACGAATTACAGATATGAGATCCTGATCCGGTATCCAATACCCAGGAAGTAGGGTTAATTGACATACAGTTCTCTATTACAAACACACCCGAAGCCGAAACCACAACATGTTTCGAATTCTGGCTACTGGCTATGCAAGCCCTGCTATCCTTCTGCCCATGTTCATTCCCGTAACAATAGGAACATCCCTCTTTTACTGCATCCATTCCTGAAACTTCTGCCCTTCTCTTTCTTTCTACTTCCCTGGTTTCCTTCAGGGTATGAGGTAGAGACTGTTGAACTAAGTCAGCATCTGACTCGTTCTTCAACATGGTCTTCAGGTCCGAGAGCTCAAAAGAGCTGGTCTCTGTAAGGACGTTGCCCCTTACAGATGACCCGATAGCCAACCTCGCTGGAAGCAATTCGTTCGAGGTCTCATATCTTGCAATACGAGATTGCTCTCCATATAAAACTTTGTTATGGAGGAAGATGGAAGCTGAGTCCATCTTCTCGTGCTGCCTCTGGTATAAACCATCAACTGAGGCTAACACGAGGCACTTGGCTTTCGCAGAGTTCCTTTCCGATGTCTCGCGGATATGAATATCCGTGACAGGGGAAACTGGACCTGAGACGACAGGGGTTAGATCAGTCAAGAGGTGTCCCAGCTTGTCATGGGCAATGGACATCTGGACAGACATTTGCCAGTCATAACAGTCAGATTCAGTCATTTTATTATCTAGATGTAACCTAGGTGCGGTCACTGGGTCGCTGCAATTAAGAGAGAGAGAAGAAAACACTCAGCATGATGCTCTTGCAAGTTTAGATTGGTTTTTATTTTATCTAAACAGGATGGCTCCCACTGTCTCTCGAATCCCTCCTCAAACCATAAAGGAAGAATTAGTCAGGATCAATCTCACTGTACAATACTTGCTTAACCGTTCAGCCAGGCCAATGTCGGTACTTCGAGGGAGGTTTTCCAACGCTTTCGCGAAGTTCCTTAATTAAGTAACCTCTTTTCCCTATGGGCGTAGCCCCGCTAACACTTTTCTAGACACCTACTTGGTTTATAGCATTGATCGTTAAGTGAGAAACTTCCCGAGGAGTAGCATATACTCACAGTAGGATCGGGATCCAAATATCATCGTGTGATAAAACCGAAGGAATCCTACCAGAATCATCACACTCCAAATGGTATGCAGCGCTAGCAAGTTTCAGTACTTATGAAACTCCCGATGTGGATTTTTGCCCCATGCTCTTATGACCTTGACGAAGGCCAACATATCATAAGTCACATGTCAAGTTCTACCCGTCATTATCCAGGTTAATTTGAACCCACCCGTACATACCCTTGACGAAGGCCAAAATAGTAGTACGACTGTCCCAAACCAACGCATCTATCTATGCTACAGATAAATATTCAGCAGCTACCAATCACTATGCCTTGACGAAGGTCAAAATACATAGCTTGAATACTACTGAATATTTAACCGAAATGACGGAGGGCTACGAATGGTTTTGGCGAAACTGTCAACGTAGTGAACTTGATATAGTCGATGGAACGAGATAGCTTTTAAAAGGAGTGGTTCAAGCTCCGCGTTTAAAATGCTGGTTTTTGAAAAGAACCGAGTGGTTTTCAAAGTGTTCCAACGAATTTTACTTGGTTTATTTTCTTGCATTAGTTCTTTTATTGCGTCCCATCATTTAAACCTACCATTGCAGAAAACAACCAAAATATGGTGTACGCTTATGCCATCCGCATTCTCCACGGGGTCCCGTCATCACCTGTTAGGTTACTTAACTAACGACAGAGCGGGGGCTGGACTAGCGTGGATGCAAAAACATAAGCAACACCTAAATAGTTAATATATATAACAATGATAGACATTACAGATCACAGATGAACACTTTGGATATACTAGGAATCCGCGATTCGTTCGAGCCTGCAACGAAAAACGGATTACACGGTCGCGATGAAAAGACAAACCCCACCCTAGACCCCTACGGGTGCGGCAAACTACCCGCCAAGTAGCCGAAGCGTAGCAACCTCCCTCAACACCGTGAGTAGGCCACTCGACAATTCGAGATACCCGGTAGTTTGTGCACCCCACCTTGGGTCTATCCTAGGAGCAAAAACAGTAAAAAGAAATAATACAATGACGGCTACAACCCCGATCCGGTTGTGCGGCCAAACAAATAATATTACATCAATTTACAAAATTTACAATGAATGAAAGAAAAAGAAACTCTCATCTCACACCCATTCCCGGCTATTCATCCGCGACAATCCACCGAGTTCATATACACAAACCATCAACATTACAGATCACAGATATGTATAACCCCCACTAATCGACGTATAGCGATTGGCGGATGTTCAATACATATATCACATCATAGATAATATCCATTAGCCAAAGTGTACGGAATACCGATCAAAATACGGATTTTTAACCACCCCAAAAGTCAATTTGCTCTCTGGAAAATCTGGGTGGAAAAAACATGTATTAAAAATCCCAAAACAGCCAAACTAAAATACTGCACAAAACCCGATCCAGTGACGAGTCAAAACCGTGGCGGAACCGCGGCAATGAGCATGTCATTGCCGCGGAACCGCGGCCGTTTGATCGATTCACTGGCTCATTTTTCTGCAGTGTTTTCACAAAACCCTGAGACGATTTTTCATATATTTTAAATCACATTTTGAGCAGTATGAAAATCGACAGAAACTAGAGGTTTTGCGGACGTGTTTTGCGACTTTTTCCGATCGATGTTCTATACACTTTGCTAACTTACTAGTTTATATTTAGCTAGGCTCTGATACCACTGTAAGTCCACGTTGCTCATCCCGGTTCTTACGGGGAGGCGGTAACGACGAAAAACAATAATTTGGCGCAAGGCGACATGGACTTAGAGCACGGATCTTTGCTAAACTAGAAACTAGTAAACAACAAGAGGCTATAACTACTATGCTGTAGAAAGTATACCTCACGAAACCGGTCCTTCGGGTCTTCATACTTCTGTCCCGCTCGTCCATCCAAGCTCCAAGTGTCGATCCGGACCTTGGGCACCTCCGCGGCCTTCTTGAGTCGAAGACGATCCACCCGAGAGATGTACACTAAGCTCCGCCTCAAGCCGAAGCAACTAGGGCAAAGTGATTGCTAGTCAAGAAGCCCTAGAATGTATAGAGGAGATGTATGGATGTATTTGTCTTTGTGGGATCTTTTTCTCTCAACACATGAGATCAAAAGATGAGATCAAGAGGAGGAAGAAGAAGGAGAAAGGTGAGCAACCATGGAGCTTCTCATTTCAAGAGAGAGAATGAGAATGAACAAATGAAAAGCTTAACCAAGAGAAAACACAACCATGGTTGCAATAATGTAAAAACACTATCATTACTAATCCCATCAAGATAAAGTTGATGGCTACAAATGACATGACCATTATCATAACAAAAATGAAAAAGAAAACCAAAGAATACTTTAGACCTTTCAAGAAGATCCTAGTCAACTTTGGTCAAACGGTCAACAAAGTCAAGATGGTCAAATGGTCAATGTAATTAGCCATAACATAATTATCAATAAAAGGATTAGTAAATAATGTTTCCGGCTCATAATGGTTTTGACCGAACCAACTGTCAAAACCCTAATGAGGCACCTCCTCCTTCTCCACTCCACAAATCTGTGCATACACACCTGCATCCGCATTCCGTAGAATGCGAATGCACAGAAGACAAAACAAATCCATCTGTGCAATACTAGGATCTGGCTCAAACCAAAGCCCACTAGTATTGCCTGCCCGAACAGCATACGCACACAAGTGCACGTAAGTGATCGTAGCCCTGCCGTAAAACCATACGGCCTCTACACGTTTCGCTCAATGCAGGGAAACTCTCTGTGTGGGACTCTAAAGACTCGACACTACGCTGGTAGTGGGTTTAACCACAGACCGCAAGCGGCACTAGCTATACGTAACGGTCTCCAGGTAGATGTCGATAAGAAGGCCGATGAGGTAAACCCATCCGGACTCCTACTGAGCCTGTATGTGACAATCTCCGTACAGTCCGGTCTGTCCGTCTGATACATCGCATGGCGGGCCTAGGGGGGCGGTAAACGTCAGTCCCCTAATAGCGGTACAAGTCGTGTCGGAGTGAAGCCCAGAACACCCTGAGATAACACTGGAAACCTACCAGTATATCTCGCTTGCCCTGGCCGGGGACTACTTATGTAATGGCTCTCCTAGACACAGCGCGATGTCAACCCCCAATACCGGGAGAGACGAATCCTGTCTAACCGTCACTGCCTCCAAGTGCTTCGGGACTGCACCCAACTACTACCTGTTTGCACGAATCCCTTGAGCCGTGGTAGGGTAGTAATCTAAGTACAGTGGGAACACACTCGAGGCGAAGTGACAGTGTCAAGTCTGCGGACTAAGCTGTACTCATGTCACCTGGGAACTGATAACTGACGATAGGTATAATACCAACCAACAGTTCCCGACGAGTCCTGTCCAGTGTACTCGTAACCTAACGAGCACCCGCGTACTATCTCAAGTACGACGTACTGACGGCTGTGGGACAGACCGTCTCCCCCGCTGGGATGAGAAGCGCATACACTAGTCTACTCCGGAGTATCGATGCCCTGTCTCGATAGTCCTACGACTAGGGACCTGTATAAGGATGTGCTTATGGATTACCCAGCCCCCACGAGTGTGAGCGTCATCACAACGCTGGTAATCAAGCAAAGATCCTAAGGGCTCTACTAATATGTATATAAGCAATATGCTAAAAGAAACACATGCACATATTAAAGTAGAGACAAACCAAGTAGCATACTACCATTTTGAGCAAGATTGTCTATACATCTGTGAATATCCCAAGCTTCCACCAAGTAATATACAAGCTAGTATGATACAGTAATGGCCTCTAGGGCATATACACTAACAATTTGCCGCAATCCTCCTGGGGTTATGCACTAGAATCAGATGCATATCTCTTGAACAAGGTTCCCTCCAAGACTGTGCCTACCACACCATATCAGATGTGGTGTGGGAAGAAACCCCATCTTCAATATCTGAAGATATGGGGATGTCCAGATTTTGTAAAAAAGAAGCATGCGGACAAGCTCGAGGCACGCTCAGTACTGTGTAAGTTTGTGGGATAGCCGAAGAACTCCAGGGGGTATTTTTTCTATTACGCAGAGGAACAAAAGGTTTTTGTTTCTCGTCATTCCCACTTTCTGGAACATCAGTTTTTAGAAAAAGGTGAAAGTGGGAGCATAGTAGAACTGGAAGAAATTCCAGAACCACAAGCGATTACTGAAAGCTTGGAAGAACCAGAAGGTTCAGGAGAACCGGACATCCCAGCGCCACTCCGTAGGAGTAGTAGGCAGTCTCATCCGCCTGAGAGATACTACGGTTTTCTCATAGACGGGGATAGAGAGGATTGCACCATTGACTATGGTGAGCCTACTAGCTTCCAGCAAGCCATTCAGAGCGGTGACTCGGTAAAATGGCTGGATGCAATGCGGACCGAAATGGAGTCCATGTACACCAACAAAGTTTGGACTTTGGACTTTGCTCCAGAAGGGGTAAAACACGTAGGCTGCAAATGGATCTTCAAAATGAAGATTGGTGTAGATGGGCAGGTTGAAACCTATAAAGCTAGACTTGTAGCAAAGGGTTTTCGTCAAAGACCTGGTTTGGACTATGACGAGACCTTTTCTACAGTGGCTATGCTCAAATCTATTCGGATCCTTCTTGCCATTGCTGCATTCCACGATTATGAGATCTGGCAGATGGACATAAAGACGGCTTTCCTAAATGGAAATTTGGAAGAGTGTGTCTATATGGATCAGCCGGAGGGATTCATTCAGAGTGGGAGCAGCGGTAAAATGTGCAAGTTGCTCAAATCCATCTATGGATTGAAGCAGGCATCGCGGAGTTGGAACATCTGCTTCGATGATACTGTCAAAGAATTCGACTTTATCAAAAACTCAGATGAACCATGCATTTACAGTAAGATTGTAGGGAGAACTGTGGTATTCCTCGTCTTGTACGTGGATGACATTCTCCTAATAGGAAATGATATTCCTATGCTACAGTCAGTTAAAGGATTCTTGTCACAGAGGTTCTACATGAAGGACCTGGGCGATGCCAACTACATTCTGGGGATCCAGATCTATCGTGATAGATCTAAGAGGATGTTGGGACTTTCACAGTCGAGGTACATAGACACCATACTAAAACGATTTAGTATGGAAGATTCCAAGCGCGGTAATCTACCGGCTTGTCACAGAATCACCCTTTCCAAAGAGATGTCTCCCAAGACTGATTTGGAAAGGGCTCGCATGTCATCTATACCCTACGCATCTGCGGTAGGCTCTATAATGTATGCGATGTTATGCACCAGACCAGATGTAGCATACGCATTATGCGTTGTAAGCCGGTATCAGTCGGACCCATGGGAGAAACACTGGATAGCAGTAAAGAACATTCTCAAGTACCTGAGAAGGACTAAGGAGATGTTCTTGGTGTATGGCGGAAAAGACCTCCAGATCGAGGCCTTTGCTGACTCCAGCTTCCAGAGTGACAAGGATGACTCCAAGTCCATGTCGGGTTATGTCTTTACCCTCAATGGAGGGGTGGTTTGCTGGAAGAGCTCCAAGCAGGAAACCGTTGCTGACTCAACTATGGAAGCGGAGTACATAGCTGCTTGCGATGCCGAAAAGTAAGCTGTCTGGATAAAGAAGTTCCTCACGGAACTTCAGGTGGTTCCTACCATTGTTGATCCAATACCGCTGTATTGTGACAACAACGGAGCTATAGCTTTAGCGAAGGAACCCAGGTCCCATCAGAAGTCCAGGCACATTTTGAGGCGGTACCACCTGATCAGGGAGATCGCTGATCGCCGGGAGATCGAGGTGAAGAGAGTAAATTCGGAGGATAACACTGCAGATTCATTCACGAAGGCCATACTCCAGGCTCAGTTCGAGCGGCTGATCGAGATGATAGGTCTTCGATACGCCAGTACATGGCCTTAGTGCAAGTGGGAGATTGTTAGTGTATATGCCCTAGAGGCCATTACTGTATCATACTAGCTTGTATATTACTTAATGGAAGCTTAGGATATTCACGGTTGTATAGACAATCTTGCTCTAAATGGTAGTATGCTACTTGGTTTGTTTCTACTTTAATATGTTCATGTGTTTCTTTTAGCATATCGCTTATACATATTAGTAGAGCCCTTAGGATCTTTGCTTGATTACCAGCGTTGTGATGGCAGTCACACTTGTGGGGGCTGGGTAATCTATAAGCACATCCTTATACAGGTCCCTAGTCGCAGGACTATCGAGACATGGCATCGATACTCCGGAGTAGACTAGCGCATGCGCTTCTCATCCCAGCTGGGGAGATGGTCTGTCCCACAGCCATCAGTACGTCGTACTGGAGATAGTATGCGGGTGCTCGTTAGGTTACGAGTACACTGGACAAAACTCGTCGGGAACTGTTGGTTGGTATTATACCTATCGTCAGTTATCAGTTCCCAGGTGACATGAGTACAGCTTAGTCCGTTGACTTGACACTGTCACTTCGCCTCGAGTGTGTTCCCACTGTTCTTTAATTACTACCCTACCACGGCTCAAAGGAGTCGTGCAAACAGGTAGTAGTTGGGTGCAGTCCCGAAGCACTTGGAGGCAGTGACGGTTAGACAGGATTCGTCTCTCCCGGTATTGGGGGTTGATATCGCGCTGTGTCTAGGAGAGCCATTACACAAAGTCCCTGGCCAGGGCAAGCGAGATAGACTGGTAGGTTTCCAGAGTTATCTCAGGTGTTCTGGGCTACACTCCGACACGACTTGTACCGCTAGTAGGGGACTGACGTTTACCGCCCCCATAGGCCCGCCATGCGATGTATCAGACGAACAGACCGGACTGTATGGAGATTGTCACATACAGGCTCAGTAGGAGTTCGGATGGGTTTATCTCATCGGCCTTCTTATCGACATCTACCTGGGGACCGTTATGTACAGCTAGTGCCGCTTGCGGTCTGTGGTTAAACCCACTGCCAGCGTAGTGTCGAGTCTTTAGAGTCCCACAAAGAGAGTTTCCCTGTACTGAGCGAAACGTGTAGAGGTCGTATGGTTTTACGGCAGGGCTGCGATCACTTACGTGCACTTGTGTGCGTATGCTGTTCGGGCAGGCAATACTAGTGGGCTTTGGTTTAAGCCGGATCCTAGTATTGCACAGATGGATTTGTTTTGTCTTCTGTGCATTCGCATTCTACGGAATCCGGATGCGGGTGTGTATGCACAGTTTTGAGGAGCGATGAAGAAGGAGGTGCCTCATTAGGGTTTTGGCAGTTGGTTCGGCCAAAACCGTTATGTGGCAGGCTCATTAGGGTTTTGGCAATTCGTTCGGTCAAAACCATTATGAGCCGGAGACATTATTTACTAATCCTTTTAGTGATAATTTTGTGATGGCTAATTGCTTTGACCATTTGACCACCTTGACCACTCTTGACTTTATTGACCCGTTGACCAAAGTTGACCTTGACCTTCATGAGAGGTCTACACTCTTCTTTGGTTTTCTTTTCTTTTTGGATTATGAAAATGGTCATGTCAATGTAGCCATCAACTTTATCATGATAGGATTTGTAATGATGATGTTTAGTATTATTGCAACCATGGTGCCCTTTTTCTTAAGTTGATAATTTCATTATTCTTTTCTCATTCTCTCTCTTGTGAGAAGAAAAGAAAATGAGCTCTCATGGTTTCTAGTTCTCCTTCATCTTCCTCCTCTTGATAAATTCTTTTGATCTCATGTGTTGAGAGAAAAAGAATCCACAAAGACAAACACTTCCATCAACCTCTTCTACATAGCCTAGGACTTCAAGACTAGCGATCTTGTTGCCCTAGTTGCCTCGGCTCGAGGTGGAGCTCGGTGTACATCTCTCGGGTGGATCGTCTTCGACTCAAGAAGGTCGCGGATGTGACCAAGATCCGGATCGACCCTCGGAGCGTGGATGGATGACCCGGACAGCGGAGAGAAGACCCGAAGGACCGGTTTCGTGAGGTATAATTTCTATGGCATAGTAGTTAACGCCTCTAGTAGTTTGCTAGTTTCTAGTTTAGCAAAGATCCGGCTTTTAGTCCATGTTGCCTTTGCGCCAAAAATTGTTTTTCGCCGTTTCCGCCTCCCCGTAAGAACCGGGGTGAGCAACGTGGACTTACAAAAACAGTCGGAGCCATCCTGATTAGATAAAATAATAACCAATCTAATCTTATAAAGAGCGCACGCAGAGTGTTTTCTTCTCTCTCTCTCTCCTGGTAGCAACCATATCACGCCTTAATCATGATAATAATATGGAAGCATTGACCGAACCTGCTTATTATATTGAGCTGGGGAATGTTGGTTCCGCTCTATCTTATAACTGTTATAAGTCCGAGCAGGAAATAGGGTAATATCCGGATTCCCATGCCATCCAATCGAAGAAAGTGCATGTTGATGCATCTTCTTCGGGTGTGTTCATTACCGAGAACTATTTCTCAGTATCCTCTACGTCCTGGGTATGTGATACCGGATAAGGATCCCGCATATGTAATGTGTTACATGGGCTACAGATAGGTAGAGAACTGGAAATAGGTGATTGTCTCTAAGTGTTAGAGAATGATGCAATTGTTGCAGCCAAGTCAGTTGGAAGATATCACCTTGTATTAATACATTGATTCTGAACAAATGTTATTAGATAACGAACCTGATATACAACATTACATCAGTTTCTTTATTAAGTTAAAGAAAGATATAATTCTGTATTGTAGGATAATGTTGTGAACATTTTCCTGAATCAAGAGTTGATTCGATCAGGCACGTTAAATAATAGCATACACGTTCTAAATCAAACCACAGGTCAAAATACACTGAACACATACAAGAGGAATAGTTCAGAAATGAACGAATCCTTCTTGTGGTATTGTAGACTAGGTCATATCAATGCGACAAGACTAGCTAAGTTACATAAAGATAAATATGAGAACTTTTTCGAATTTTCATCTTATGATACTTTCCAGTCTTGTCTCAAAGATAAAATGACCAATACTCCGTTTACTAGAAACAGAGAAAGAGTTGGTGAACTCTTGGGATAAATACATGATGATGTATACGGTCCAATGTCTAAAAATGTCTGGCTTGGTTCTTCGTAATTCGTTATATTCATCGACTATCTCTGACGATTCGGACATATGTTCCTGTTGAAACACAAGTCTGAAACTTTTGAGAAATTCAAGAAATATAAGCTTGAAGTTGAAGAACCAGACGGGTAGAAGTATTAAATCCTTCTATGTGATCGAGAAGGTGAATACCTGCTATAACATTTCAGAAAAATAAAATATTATTTTTGGGAATTTATAAAATTAAATAATTAATATTATGAATATTTTAATAATACGGTATAATTAAATACCGATAAAGTGGAAATTATTTGGAAAATTATAGGAATTAGGAAAATGAAGGTGTTTTATTTGATTTAAGAAAATTATAAATTTTGATGATTAATTATATTCCATTTTAATGCTAATCGCGATTAAATATCACTAATCGTGCATTAAGCCGGATTTGTGCACATGACATGCACCATGTCATTTTTCACACTTGTTAAATTTTTGCTACCATGATTCTTTTGTGTATGGTTGTTTGTTTTAGGTTTTTTAAAAGAAAAGAAAAGATAAATGAAAACAAAAGAAAAATAAAGGGGAAATAATAAACAAAAAGGTATGGACATGAGAGAGAGAGAGAGGGTGAGGGGTCAACCTTGGACCATGGGTCTTGTCCCCTTCATTGTTTTCCTTCATCATTTCTTCCCCTCATCTCACCATGGCAGCCACTCCCTCCTCCCTCCTCTATCTCCTAAAGACATCATCAAAAACACATCCAAAGTCCATCTCCATTTCATTAAAAACATGCACAAGCTCCTCACAAGCACTTTGGACCAAGAAAAATCGGATTTTGAGCACTTGGGGCAACTCAAGAATTTTCTTGAGTTGCCAATTGAGGTATTTTCTTTACCATTAGCATTGTATTTGTTTCACTTTAGCACCCATACAAGTTTAGAAGTGTTGTAATGCGGTTTAGTGAACTTTGAAAATTCCTAGTTAGGGTTTGATGGATTTTTGAGTTGTGATTGTGTAATTGAGGTTAGTAGAGACCTTACAACCTCTTTAATAATAGTATATTGGACTGAAACGGAGACTTAAACCCTTAACCCAAACTTAGAAACCCCCATGTCGGGAATTTGTGAAAATTTGAGGTGTTATTAGAGATCTGCTAACACCCCGGGACTCTAGGATTTATTTAGCAAACACAGTGATACATGCAGGTGACCTAGAAGCTACCCTGGAGACCAGAGCACCAAACCCCCAACCTAGGCCACAGATTTAAGCAGTTGGGCCACAAATTGCGGCCTTGGTATTCCCAAATTGGTTCGTATTTAGTTCATGTCTCCATCTCCAGTAAATTAGACCCTCCATATGTGCAAATTTGGCTAATTTCACCTAGGGTAAAATCTGAAAGTGTTTTGCATCGTTTCTGATTTCGTTTTGCGAATTCTTTTAATTTGAAGTTTTGATATTTGTGTTGTATCGGTCACTTGGCGTTTGTACGTCAATATCGGGTGTTAATTGGCTTTCTTGCATGTGAAGACTATAGGTTTTAACCTATGTGTGATTCGTGAGACATTTTGGTTTTTGTGCGTGATTTCCGTTTACAATGTTATATGTGTATATATGTAGGTACCCCACATGGACTTCGAGACGACAAGCAAGCGCATGGCGACATCGTCATCGGCAAGCGAAGATCATGGTGAGTAGATATATATCTACGGGGAAAGTCGGGTGGATGGCGTATAGCACCCCCGCACTTCGTAGTATAGCTTTTGATATATATATATATATATATATATATATATATATATATATATATATATATATTAGTTATATATATGTTTACGTGTTGTGAAACTTGGATGATTACTAAGTACGACCTTAGAAGATCATGGGTTAAATTTAGCATAATTGGATGATAGTGGCGTTAGTTAGTTTAGTCGCGAGCCCTAGAATAAGGTTTACACCCACAGGCACACACATGCTTACCTTGTTTTACTTGTGCGTATATGGGGATATGCATATATATATATATATGTGTGTGTGTGTGTGTGTGTGTGTGTGTGTGTGATATGCCCTAGAGTCCATTATTGTATAGTACTAGTTTGTATATTACATTTTGGAAGCTTGGGATATATATATATATACACACAGATTTATAACAGTCTTGCTCGACATGGTAGTATGCTACTTGGTTTATATCTATCTTAATATATGTATATGTTTCTTTTGATATATCGCTAATGCATATTGATAGAGCCCTTAGGATCTTTGCTTGACTACCAGCGTTGTGATGGTAGTCACACTTGTGGGGGTTGGGTAGTCTACAAGCACATCCTTATACAGGTCCCCAGTCGTAGGATTATCGAGACATGGCATTGATACTCCGGAATAGACTGGTGTGTACGCTTCTCGTCCCAGCTTGGGAGATGGTCTGTCCCACAGCTATCAGTACGTCGTACTGGAGATAGTATGCAGGTGCTCATTAGGTTATGAGTACACTGGACATGACTCGTCGGGAACTGTTGGTTGGTACTATACCTATCGTCAGATAACAGTTCCCAAGTGACATGAGTACAGCTTAGTCCGTTGACTTGACACTGCCACTTCGCCTTGAGTGTGTTCCCACTGCTCTTAGATTACTACCCTACCATGGCTCTATTGAGTCGCTCAAACAGATAGTAGTTGGGTGCAGCCCCGAAGCACTTGGAGGCAGTGACGGTTAGACAGGATTCGTCTCTCCCGGTATTGGGGGTTGATATCGCGTTGTGTCTAGGAGAGCCATTATACAAAGTCCCTGACCAGGGCAAGTGAGATTTACTGGCAGTGTTTCTAGTAGTTTCTCAGGGCAAGTGAGATTTTTGCTCTCTTTGACGAACAGACCAGACTGTACGGAGATTGTCACATTCAGGCTTAGTAGGGGTTCGGATGGGTTCACCTCATCGGTCTTCTTATCGATATCTACATGGGGACCGTTACGTACAGCTAGTACCACTTGCGGCATGTGGTTAAACCCACTGTCAGCGTAGTGTCGGGTCTTTAGAGTCCCATACAGAGGGTTGTTCACCTTTGGGCGGAACGAAGTAGAGGTCGTATAGTTTTACGACAGGGTTCGTTCACATACGCGCACTTGTGCACGTTTCATGTTCGGGAAGTTGATACTGGTGGGCTTTGGTTTAAGCCAGATCCTAGTATTTGTTTTGGGATTGGTCTAGTCACTTTGTATTCGTGTTTCTATGGAACACGGATGCGGGTATGTATGTACAGTTGACAGAGGCGGATAGGGAGACACCTCATTAGGGTTTTAACCATTGACTTGATTAAAACCATAATGCGAAGGAGGAAAATGATTAATAGTTTTAATTAGAGTTAATTGTGTCATGGCTAATGTTGGTTTGACCATTTGACCAAGTTGACCCATGTTGACTTAGATATTTTTGTGAGCATGCTTAGCATTAAATGTGATATGATAATGGTCAAATCAACACACCATCACAATTATCCTAATTAATATTATTATTATCATAATTTCCTCATATGAGAGTTGATCCTCTCATTCTCGCGTAATTTTTCTCTCTCATGGTTTGTCTCTCTCTTCCTCTCTCAAAAAGCTTAAGTGTTTCATGTGTTGAAAATCAAAGCTTTGAGACTAAACCACCAAAATACTTCTCTACTCACTCTAGGGTTCTTATTGTAGCAAGCCAAGCACTCTAGTTATTTCATTGTTGAGGTAGGAGCTCAAGGTAGAGGCCTTCGGGTGGATCGTTCTTTGACCTAGAGAAGATAACGAGGAGGAGTCATCTACACCACTCCAAGGAGCTCGCAACAAGGAGGACCACAACAAGAAAAGAAGGAGTTCAAGAATTAGGTATAACTATATAACCTAGTAGTTAAAACTCAGTATTAGTTTGTTAGTTTTCGTTTAGCAAAGATCCTTCATGGTTTGTCTATGTTTCCTTTGAGAAAAAATTGATTTTTACCTATTTCGCCTCCCCGTTAAGCACCGGGGTGGGTAACATAGACCTACCGTGGTATCAGAGCCTAGCTAAACAACAACTAATATGTTAGCAAAGTCTTTAGAACTTCGATCCCGGACAAATCGCAAAATACATCAAAAATTCATGTTTTCTGCCGATTTTCAAAACAGGTCTAAAAATATTTTCAGAGACCTGAAAAATACGTGCAGGCTTTTTTAGGGACACCCAAGAAAAACGAGCTCGTGACTCGGTCAGACTGCCGTGGAAGCGCGGCGAAACCATGCGTTTCGCCGCGGATCTGCGGCCGAGTCGACTCGGAGTCAATTCGTTTTTCTTGCAGATCGTCCAGCTTGATGTTTTGTGATTTTTCAGATACTTTTTTTCTGCCCAGATTCTTTTGAGTACAGTGTTGTATTTGGGGCAGTTTCAAATTTGAAATATCGATCGAAATTCTATAAACTTTAGCTAATCGGATTATATCTATTATGTGTTATATGTGATGAACGTCTGCTAATCGCTATACGTCGATTAGTGGGGGTTGCACATATTTGTGATCTGTGATATTGGTTTGTGGATATGAACTTGTTGGATTGTCATGGATGAATAGCCGGGGATGTGAGATGAGTGTTTTTCATTTTTCATTCGATGTAAAATTTAAATTGATGTAATATTATTTTATGGTCGCACATCCGGGTTGAGGTTGTAGCCACCATTGTATATTATTTCTTTTACTGTTTTTGCTCCTAGGATAGACCCAAGGTGGGGTGCACAAACTACCGGGTACTTTGAAGTGCTGAGTGGCCTACTCATGTTGTTGAGGGAGGCTACTTCACTTCGGGTATTTGGCGGGTAGTTTTCCGTACCCGTAGGGGTCTAGGGTGGGGTTTGGCTATTCATCGCGACCGTGTAATCCGTCTTTCGTTGCAAGCTCGAACAAAACGTGGATTCCTAGCATATCCAATGTGTTCATCTGTGATCTGTAATGACTATCATTGCGTCTGAAGAATGTATATATATATATATGATATCTAGTAGGCATTGCTTATGTTTTGCATCCGCGCTAGTCCAACCCCCGCTCTGTCGTTAGTTAAGTAACCTAACGGGTGATGACGGGGCCCAGTGGAGAATGCAGATGGCATAAGCGTACGTCATATTTTCGTTGTTTTCTGCAATGGTAGGATTAATTGATGGGACGCATTATATTAATGCAAAGAAAATAAACCAAAGTTGAATCGTTGGAACAATTTCCAAACCACTCGGTTTTTTTCAAAACAGCAAAACTTTTAAAATGCGGAGCTTAAACCACTCCTTTTAAAAGCTATCAGGTTCCTTCGATTATATCAAGTTCACTACGTTCACGGTTTCGCCAAAACCATTCATAGCCCTCCGTCATTTCAGTTAAATATTCAGTAGTATTCAAGCTATGTATTTTGACCTTCGCCAATGCATAGTGATTGGTAGCTGCCAAATATTTATCTATTGAATAGATAGATGTGTTGGTTTGGGACAGTCGTACTGCTATTTTGGCCTTCGTCAAAGGTATGTACGGGTGGGTTCAAATTAACCTGGATAATGACGGGTAGAACTTGACATGTGACTTATGATATGTTGGCCTTCGTCAAGGTCATAAGAGCATGGGGCAAAAATCCACATCGGGAGTTTTTAAAGAAACTGAAATTTGCTAGTGTTGCATACCATTTGGAGTGTGATAATTTTGGTAGGATTCCTTCAACTTTATCACACAATGATATTTGGATCCCGATCCTACTGTGAGTATATGCTACTCCTCGGGAAATTTTCTCACTTAACAATCAATGCTATAAACCAAGTAGGTGTCTAGAAAGGTGTTAGCGGGGCTACGCCCACAGGGAAAAGAGGTTATTTAATTAAGGAACTTCGCGAAAGCGTCGTAAAACCTCCATCGAAGTACCGACACCGGCCTGACTGAATGGTTAAGAAAGTATTGTACGGTGAGAAAAATCCCGACTAGTTCTTCTTTTATGGTTTGAGGAAGAATTCGAGAAACAGTGGGAGCCATCTTGTTTAGACAAACTAAAAACCACTCTAAACTTGCAAGAGCATTATGCTAAAGTGTTTCTTCTCTCTCTCCTAATTGCAGCAACCAAACAACATGACGAGCCTTAAGTTATTTTTAGATAAAAATATACTGACAGGGCCAGACTACAAAGATTGGTTCAAGAAATGTCAAAATGGCAATCACTTATGACAAGTTGGGGTATCTCCTTACCACTAAGGCCCCCACCGTCCCTGGTCCAGAATACAGTGTCGTGGATAAGGAAATCCGTAAGACCTGGGAGATTGACAGCACGAAGGCCAAGTGCCTTGTGCTTGCCTCTATGGACAATGAACATCAGAGGAGGCACGAGAATATGGATCTTGAATCCATATTTCTCCATACTAAGGAACTATATGGAGAGTAATCCCGTATCGCAAGATACGAGACCTCGAAGAAGCTATTTTCAGCGAGGTTGGCCGTCGGATCATCTGTAGCGGAACACGTGCTTAAGATGATTGGCTACATTGAGGAGCTCGCGGACCTCGGGACCACGTTAGAGAACGAGCTCTACACTGACTTGATTCTCCAGTCCCTTCTTTCCACCTACGCCCAGTTTATCCTGAATTTCAACATGCAAGGAAAAGAAGTTGAACTTCCGAAACTCCTCAACATGTTGAGGAGTGCATAGGGCACCCTGCAGAAAGTCAGGGAAACACCCGCTTTGTTTGTTGGAGGAGCTTCCTCTTCTAGGTCCAAGATGAAAGCCAAAGGAAAGAAGAAGAAGGCCTCCACCAAACCAAGGGGCGGTGTTAGTAAGGTGGAAGCCAAGGGAAAAGCAAAGGTAGCGGGACAAATTGTGGGGAAGGAAGAATTCTTTTATTGTCATAAGAAAGGATACTGGAAGAAAGATTGCAGGGCTTGGAGGACCAAGAACCAGGACCCGAAGCAAGTTGTGGTTTCGGCTTCAGGTGTGTATGTAATTGAAAACTGTCTGTCAATCAACTCTACTTCCTGGGTATTGGATACCGGATCAGGATTGTTAGTTATGTATATGCCCTAGAGGCCATTGTTGTACATATGATGTATATTATGATGGATGCTTGGATATATACAGAGAGGACTTTCTTGCTCGTCATGATAGTATGCTATTTGGTTTCACTTTATCTTAACATGTTGACTTGTATTGGTTTACTGTCTTACTCTCACATGTTGATAAAGCCCTTAGGATCTGTACTCGGCTACTGGGACTATGATGAGATCATACTAGTGGGGCCATAGTAGTCGATGAGTACATCCTATAACTGTTCCTAGTCGAGGGTATATCGAGACAGGGCATCGATACACCAGAGTAGACTAGCGTATACGCATCTTGACCCATATGATGGACGATGGATGATCCTATATCCATCGGTGTTTGACATCAAGGATGGTGTACGGGTGCTCAGTTGAGACTGGGAACACTGGACGGACTCGCCGAGAACTCCCAGTTGGTGATATACCACACGTCAGATGGCAGTTCTCCGGTGACACTGGTACAGGGTAGTCTGTAGACCTGAGATCGTCATAGAGTCTTATGTGATTCCCACTGTGCTTTGATTTCCACCTTACCACGTCCAAGAGGGGGTGCAAAACAGTGTCTTTTGGGTACAATCCCGAATCATATGGAGGCAATGAGAGATAGGAGGGGATTCGTCTCTCCCGGTATAGGGAGTTGATGTTGTGCTGTGTTCGATTGGCTATAACTGGAAGTCCCTAGCCAGGGCTGATATAGAGATATACTGGTAAGTGTTACCAGTAGTTTCTCGACCTGTTATAAGCCTCACATCGACACGACTTATCGGTTACTGGGGTCTAACGTATACCACCCCTAGACTTGATATGCGACATATCAGACGAACAGACCGGACTGTACGGGAGTGTTACTGATTGGATTCACAGGAGAACGGACAGGCTAGCTTGTTGATCTTCTGATCGCTCAATACCTGGGTGGCTGTTACGTTTAGTTGACCGCTTGCAGCTTGTGGGTGTTTGATATGATCATCACCTGCTACCGGCGTATTGACGATTCTTTAGAGTCCTACACAGAGGTTTCTTGGCTCAGGCAAAACGGAGTAGAGGCACATATGAAATATGTGCAGGACCGAGGATAATGCGATATGAGATACCGTATTATATTCTCGAGATATTTAGATATGAACCGGGACATCGGATCAAGTGTTGATTCGATGAATCGGTACATGATATATTAGTCGGTTCTATTCGATATAGCCGGATCGTCGGATCAAGTGTTGATTCGATGATTTAAAATATAATGATATATATGATATATTGTATTACATTATCTAATATTGGCTCGCTTTATTATTTCATTTTCTCACCGGATTAATACATTGATATATATGCGATATATGTTAATTGTATTATTTTCTTTTGTTGCAAATATATAATATATATGTGATATATATTATTGTGACATGATATGATTTATTATGAAACATGTTTAGGGATGATAAAAAGAGATTAGGGTTTCATTAGGGTTAGCTCCTTCTTGATTATTCTAGAAGGATTTCCTTTTGTCTTGGTTAAGATATTATGGTTGATACTTATCCTTGACTCATACTTAACCTAACCAAACCCTAGCTCTAGTTTATTCTCTACAAAGGTTAAGCCTATCATCCTTGACCATGGTTCCATATCAATCATATATTCCTATCTACTATTCATCACAAAAGGGATTATCTCATTATTCTCCATCTTCTTCTCTCTTGAGTTTGAGAGAGAGCTCACTTGTGATTTCTTTTGTGATGAGTTCTTATGAGAAAATGATATAAAAAGAAAGCATAAATAGTACTCCATCATCCTCATCTAATCTAGCCCATTAGATTAGGGTGTTCACCTCATTAGAGTGAGAGAGCTTGGGTTATAGCAACTTCGACGTAGATCATCGGAGAAGCGGAACACTTCAAGCTAGCATGGATCGTTCGAGTCGTGGAGCCTCTCTTGAGTCCGGGAGATCGTGGATCGCGGCGAAGGGACTTCTACTCGGAGCTTGTGAAGCGAAGGAGAGGACTACAAAGGTTGTAATCCCTCACACTTAGTATTAAAGATGTTATCTTGCATGTTAAACCCTAATAATCTAGCAAAGATCCCGCTTTTGGGTTGTTCGGCACATCTAAAATTTTATTCGGGCATGTTTGATACTTTATGAACCTTCACAAGAGTGCTTAGGAATCCTACAGTGGTATCAGACCCTAGCTAGAGCATTAGGGGATGTGTTAACGAAGTTAAAACTCCGGACGAACCCGAATACGTCAAAATCAACCCCTCTCTGGATATTTTTTCAAATCTGTGATTTTTCCGAATTAAAAATACCTGAAAAATCCAGCAGGGAAATATAAGAATTGTGGTGAAAAACGAGCACCCAATACTTCCAAACCGCCACGGAACCGCGGCCGTACCGTGCTTGGGCCGCGGATCCGCGGCCGTATAGGGGAGATTGGTACTTTATTTTACACAGTAATTCATATTTCTGTGATTTATATTTTATGGGTATTTTTATTCTGACTCAAGTGTTGAGTATTTTGGGGTTTATTTTGTAATCGTAGATTCGATCGGAAAATTTAAATTCGTTATTATTTCCGGATATTTAGAATCTGTTAAAATGTTCGAACGGATATCATTAACTTAATTTTTCCTGGCACGAAAAACTTTCAAGTGTTGAATTTTTATCGGGTTTAAATCTTTCGGAAAAATGTGCAAGTAACACGGTGGACCCTCTAGAAGACAACAAACCTTAACTCGATTATGTGACCGTCTTGAACTGCCTTTTGAACCTTCGGGTTTGAGGCAGTACGGCGTGCCACATGTGAGGCGTTGGCTTGACCCTTCTACGGCTGGATCACTGGTACTGTGACATATTCTGGGATTATTTGAACTCCGCTCAAGTGTTGAGCACTTTAGGAAATTTTGGGTATTTGATTATCTGTTCGAAAAGTTTAATACTGTCTATTTATCTGGAATATAATACAATATGTGGAATTCATAGAGTTAGGCATGAAATGCGAAGTATGTGATATTTCGGATTTACGATGTCTAAAGTGATTGTGGATTCCAAATATTGTAGTTTTACAATTTCTTTTCTGTGACCGTAAGTGTAGTATGTAGTTGTATTGCCGGTTTTCATTGCTATACGACAACGACGATCGGTGTATGCATACTTACTTACGTTGATGATATGTGATATTATGTGTTGCTGTGATATGTTATATTGGATCGTCGTGTTCTGAATAGCCGGGGGTTTTATGTGAGATGAGGGTTTTTATTTTCATTCATGTAAAATTCATTTGTATGTAATATTCTTTTATTGGGGCACTTCCGGGATGAGGTTGATGTCACCTTTGTATATTATTTACTTTTCCGCATTAGGTAGACCCAAGGAGGGGAGTACAAGTAACCGGGTTCTAGGGTCCAGTGGGAGGCCATCTCGAGGAGTCGAGACCGGGTCTCCTAACCCTAGAATTGGCAGTGTTACTTGCCGCTCTCGTAGGGGTCTAGGGATGTGGGTTTGGCTATTCATCGCGACCGTGGAATCCGTGTTTTATAACGGCTCGTATTGAAAACACGGACATCCTAGTATATCCAATATTTCATATATGTTCTTCTGCTGCAATGTTCTGTGATGAGATCATATTACTGCCTGAGACGAATGCTTATATATATATATATATATATATATATATATATGCTGATATATAAATATTACTGCTTTCGTTTCTTCTGTGATGCTTAGGAAGCATAAGCTGATGGGATTTTTTTATTAATGAGATTAATAAAAAGAAAAGAAACCTAAAAGATGTTGTAGAATCAAAACTCTAGAAAAAGGGTAGCTACAGTTTTGCTTTGCATAGCGGTATATATGATATACCCTGCACCTTATTCGATGAGGAAAGAGCCGAGATCCCTTCACCGGGAGTGACCTCTTTAGCGAAACTGGCAGATGCTACAAAACTCGGTTTGTCTTTTGATTGCTTTTAGAGTTTTGCTTTGCACAGTGATATATATGATATGTCCTGCACCTTATTCGATGAGGAAAGAGCCAAGATCCCTTCATCGGGAGTGGCCTCTTTAGCAAAACTAATGAAAGCCTAAAAAACACTCCATTTCAAAATTTCACATGATTCTACGACGATATCAAGTTCATTACGCTCATGGTTTTCTGAAAAACCTGCGTAGCCCTCCGTCATTTCAGATAAGTACTACTTAGTATTCGTGATGTGGTAGTTTGGCCTCCGTCAAGGCGTAGTGTACGGTGGCTAACTAGTGCTTATCTGCTAGCATATGATGCGATTGGATTAGGGTATTCGTACGGCGTAGTTTGGCCTCCGTCAAGGGTCGTACGGGTGGGTTTAATTCAATCAAGAAATGACAGGTTGAACTTGACTAGCGCCCTATGGGTAGTTTGGCCTCCGTCAAGGTCATGGGACGCTAGGGGTAAAAGCATTATCAGGAATTTCAAGTGTTGAAATTTGCAATGAGATTGCATACCTCCTATGAGATAGTTGGATCCCAATACCCACTGCGAGTAAGAGTTACTCCTGGGAGAGTTTTTTACAGGACAATTAGCCGATCAAGTAGGTGTCTAGAAAAGTGTTAACGGGGTTACCCCTCTGGGAAAACGAGGTTTACTTTAATTAGGTCCGTGCGAAAGCACGGGGAACCTCCCTCAAGTACCGACACTGATCTGGCTGAAAGATTGACGAAATTGTAGGGTGTAATTAATCCCGGCTAATCTTACCTTTTAGGGTTTGAAGGTAGATTTGATAAAAACAGTAGGAGACATCCTAATTAGATAAGATAATAACCAATCTAATCTTGCAAGAGCATACGCTAAAGTGTTTTCTTCTCTCTCTCTCCAGGTAGCGACCATGTCAGGCCATAATCAAGATAATAATATGGATGTATTGACTGAACCCGCTTATTATACTGAGCAGGAGAACGTTGGACCCGTTCTTTCTTATAAGAGTTATAAGACTGAATAGGGAATAAGAGAATATCTAGATTCTCAAGCCGCCCAAAAGAACATGCATGTTGATGCATCTTCTTTAGGTATGTTAGTTATTGAGAACCGTTTCTCAGTTCACCCTACGTCCTGGGTATTAGATACCGGATCAGGATCCCACATATGTAAATTGTTACATGGGCTGCGGAAAGGTAGAGAACTGGGAAAAGGTGATCATTCCGTTCAAGTAAGGAATGGGGCAAATGTTGCAGCCAAAGCAGTTGGCGAATATCACCTAGTATTACCAAGTGGTGATACACTGATTCTGAATGAGTGCTATTATATACCGAACATGATGTGCAACATTATATCAGTTTCTTTATTAAGTAAAGAAGGATATAATTTTGTAGTACAGGATAATGTTATGAACATATTCCTAGATCAAAAGTTGATTGCATCAGGCTCGTTACATAATGGCATATTCATTCTAAATCAGAATATAGTCCTCAATATACAAAACATACACAAGAGGAAGAGTTCAGAAATGAACGAATCCTTCTTGTGGCATTGTAGACTTGGTCATATCAATGCGACACGACTGGCTAAGTTACATAAGGATGGTTATTTGAATCCGTTCGAATTATCATCTTATGATACTTGCCATTCATGTCTCAAAGGAAAAATGACCAAAGCTCCGTTTAGTGGACACGGAGAAAGAGTTACGGAACTCTTAGGACTGGTACATAGTGATGTATGCGGTCCCATGTCTACGCATGCCAGGAACGGTTCTTCCTACTTCATTACATTCACTGACGATCTCTTAAGATTCGGATATATATTCCTGATGAAACACAAATCTGAAGCTTTTGAGAAATTCAGAGAATATAAGCACGAAGTGGAGAATCAAACGGGCAAAAGTATTAAGATTCTTCGATCTGATCGAGGAGGTGAATACTTAAGCAATGAGTTCTTAGATTATCTAAAAGAGAATGAGATTCTCTCTCAGCTTACTCCTCCTTATACACCACAGCACAACGGTGTATCGGAACGGAGAAATCGCACTCTATTAGATATGGTGCGATCTATGATGAGCACTGCTAAGTTACCTATTTCCTTCTGGGGATATGCACTGGAGACAGCTGCATACCTATTGAATAGAGTTCCAACCAAATCAGTGCCTACCACTCCATATGAGATATGGAATGGTAAGAGACCATGTCTTAATTTTATTCAGATATGGGGTTGTCCGGCCTATGTTAAAACACAAAATCCGGACAAGCTCGAGGCAAGGTCTGTTCTATGTAAGTTTATTGGATATCCCAAACATTCGCGAGGGTATATCTTCTACCACTCCGAGGAACAAAAGGTGTTTGTTTCTCGACATGCTACTTTCTTAGAAAAATATTTTCTTATGAAACAGATTAGTGGCATTGAGGTAGAACTGGAAGAAGTTCCAGCAGAACAAACTACAACAGATGATTTGGTAGAACCAGAGGATTCAGTAGTACCCGACGAACCCCAGCCTCTGCGCCAATCTAGCAGGGTTTCTCATCCACCTGAGAGATACTACGGTTTTCTCATTGATGGTGGAAGCGAGGATTGCATCATGGAAGATGATGACCCGACTAGTTTCGAGCAGGCCATCATGAGTGGTGACTCTGTGAAATGGCTGGATGCAATGCGATCTGAGATGGAATCCATGTACACCAATAAAGTATGGACTTTGGAAAATTCTCCTGAAGGGGTAAAACCCATTGGGAGCAAGTGGATTTTTAAAAAGAAATTTGGTGTAGATGGAAAAGTTGAGACTTTCAAATCTATACTTGTAGCAAAAGGTTTTCGTCAATGACCAGGTGTGGATTATGACGAAACCTTTTCTCCAGTGGCTATGCTTAAGTCCATCCGGATCTTACTTGCCATTGCTGCATACCATGACTACGAAATCTGGCAAATGGATGTTAAGACCACCTTTCTAAACGGTGATTTAGAAGAGTGCGTGTACATGACTCAGCCAGAGGGCTTCGTAGATAGTGGGAGCAGCGGAAAGGTGTGCAAGCTGCTTAAATCCATTTATAGGTTAAAGCAAGCATCGCGGAGTTGGAACATCTGTTTTGATGTTGTAGTCAAAGAGTTTGACTTCATCAAAAACATAGATGAACCTTGTATCTATAAAAGGGTAGCAGAGAGTAAGGTTATCTTCCTCGTATTGTACGTGGATGACATACTCTTGATAGGAAATGATATTCCTATGCTGCAATCAGTCAAGCTCTTCTTATCACAAAGATTCTCAATGAAAGATCTAGGTGATGCCTCCTGCATATTGGGGATTAGGATCTATAGAGATAGATCCAAAAGGATACTGGGATTGTCCCAATCCAGGTACATTGACACCATACTAAACAGGTTTAGTATGGAAGAATCCAAGTGTGGGAACCAACCCATGATCTCTAGACTCACTCTCTCCAAAGAGATGTCTCCCAAGACTGATTTGGAGAGAGCTCGCATGCTAGGGATACCCTATGCTTCGGCAGTAGGCTCTATCATGTATGCGATGCTGTGTACCAGACCCGATGTTGCATACTCACTAAGTGTAGTGAGTCGGTATCAAGCAGATCCTGGAGAGAGTCACTGGACAACTGTGAAGAACATTCTCAAGTACTTACGAAGGACTAGAGACATGTTCTTGGTGTATGGTAACGGAAAACTCCGGGTGGAGTCCTTTACCGATTCCAGCTTCCAAAGTGATAAGGACGACTCTAAGTCGCACTCGGGTTTTGTCTTTACCCTCAATGGAGGGGCGGTATGTTGGAAGAGTTCCAAACAAGATACCGTTGCAGACTCGACGATGGAGGCTGAATACATCGCTGCCAAAGAGGCTGTCTGGATGAAGAAGTTCATTAGTGAACTTGGTGTGGTTCCATCCATTGAGTATCCAATACCTCTGTATTGTGATAACAATGGAGCTGTGGCTTTAGCCAAGGAACCCAGGTCCCATCAGAAGTCCAGACATATTCTGAGGCGGTATCACCTGATCAGGGAGATAGTTGATCACCGGGAGATCGAGGTCAGGAGAGTAGATACGAAGGACAACACTGTGGATCCACTCACGAAGGCCATTCCCCAGATACAGTTTGAGAGATTATTCGGGATGCTAGGTATGAGATACTACAGCAGCTGGCCTTAGAGCAAGTGGGAGATTGTTAGTTATGTATATGCCCTAGAGGCCATTGTTGTACATATGATGTATATTATGATGGATGCTTGGATATATACAGAGAGGAATTTCTTGCTCGTCATGAAAGTATGCTATTTGGTTTCACTTTATCTTAACATGTTGACTTGTATTGGTTTACTATCTTACTTTCACATGTTGATAAAGCCCTTAGGATCTGTACTCGACTACTGGGACTATGATGAGATCATACTAGTGGGGCCATAGTAGTCGATGAGTACATCCTATAACCGTTCCTAGTCGAGGATATATCGAGACAGGGCATCGATACACTAGAGTAGACTAGCGTATACGCATCTTGACCCATATGATGGGCGATCGATGATCCCATATCCATCGGTGTTTGACATCAAGGATGGTGTACGGGTGCTCAGTGGAGACTGGGTATACTGGACGGACTCGCCGAGAACTCCCAGTTGGTGATATACCACACGTCAGATGGCAGTTCTCCGGTGACACTGGTACAGGGTAGTCTGTAGACCCGAGATCGTCATAGAGTCTTATGTGATTCCCACTGTGCTTTGATTTCCACCTTACCACGTCCAAGAGGGCGTGCAAAACGGTGGCTTTTGGGTACAGTCCCGAATCACATGGAGGCAATGAGCGATAGGAGGTGATTCGTCTCTCCCGGTATAGGGAGTTGATGTTGTGCTGTGTTCGATTGGCTATAACTGGAAGTCCCTGGCCAGGGCTGATATAGAGATATACTGGTAAGTGTTACCAGTAGTTTCTCGACCTGTTATGAGCCTCCCATCGACTCGACTTATCGGTTACTGGGGTCTGACGTATACCACCCCTAGACTTGATATACGACATATCAGACGAATAGACCGGATTGTACGGGAGTGTTACTGATTGGATTCATAGGAGAACGGACAGGATAGCTTGTTGATCTTCTGATCGCTCAATACCTGGATGGCTGTTACGTTTAGCTGACCGCTTGCAGCTTGTGGGTGTTTGATATGATCATCACATGCTACCGGCGTATTGACGATTCTTTAGAGTCCTACACAGAGGTTTCTTGGCTCAGGCAAAACGGAGTAAAGGCACATATGAGATATGTGCAGGACCGAGGATAATGCGATATGAGATACCGTATTATATTCTCGAGATATTTAGATATGAACCGGGACATCGGATCAAGTGTTGATTCGATGAATCGGTACATGATATATTAGTCGGTTATATTCGATATAGCCGGATCGTCGGATCAAGTGTTGATTCGATGATTTAAAATATAATGATATATATGATATATTGTATTACATTATCTAATATTTGCTCGCTTTATTATTTCATTTTCTCACCGGATTAATACATTGATATATATGCGATATATGTTAATTGTATTATTTTCTTTTGCTGCAAAAATATAATATATATGTGATATATATTATTGTGACATGATATGATTTATTATGAAACATGTTTAGGGATGATAAAAAGAGATTAGGGTTTGATTAGGGTTAGCTCCTTCTTGATTATTCTAGAAGGATTTCCTTTTGTCTTGGTTAAGATATTATGGTTGATACTTATCCTTGACTCATATTTAACCTAACCAAACCCTAGCTCTAGTTTATTCTCTACAAAGGTTAAGCCTATCATCCTTGACCATGGTTCCATATCAATCATATATTCCTATCTACTATTCATCACAAAAGGGATTATCTCATTATTCTCCATCTTCTTCTCTCTTGAGTTTGAGAGAGAGCTCACTTGTGATTTCTTTTGTGATGAGTTCTTGTGAGAAAATGATATAAAAAGAAAGCATAAATAGTACTCCATCATCCTCATCTAATCTAGCCCATTAGATTAGGGTGTTCACCTCATTAGAGTGAGAGAGCTTGGGTTATTGCAACTTCGACGTAGATCATCGGAGAAGCGGAACACTTCAAGCTAGTATGGATCGTTCGAGTCGTGGAGCCTCTCTTGAGTCCGGGAGATCGTGGATCGCGGTGAAGGGACTTCTACTCGGAGCTTGTGAAGCGAAGGAGAGGACTACAAAGGTTGTAATCCCTCACACTTAGTATTAAAGATGTTATCTTGCATGTTAAACCCTAATAATCTAGCAAAGATCCCGCTTTTGGGTTCTTCGGCACATCTAAAATTTTATTCGGGCATGTTTGATGCTTTATGAACCTTCACAAGAGTGCCTAGGAACCTACAAGGATCTCATATCTTTAATTCTTTGCAGGCACTGAGAAGCCGTAGGGTTTTGAAGGCGGGTGATATGACCCTCAGAGTTGCAAACGGAGCAAGCATGGATGCTGAGTCCGTAGGGGACTATCACTTAGGATTGACAGATGGACATGTTTTGGTTTTGCGCAACTGTTATTTTGTGCCCAGTTCGACTTGTAATATCATATTTGTATCTTTATTGTCTAAAGAAGGTTATGATTTTGCATTTGTAAGCAATGTTGTAAACATTCACCTTAATTATGTTTTGATTGGGTCGGATACATTAAGCAACGGTATATACATTTTAAACCAACCGCAGATTTTCAATATCCAGGATACACACAAAAGAAATTCTCCAGAATTAAATCATGCTTTCTTATGGTATTGTAGACTGGGTCACATCAATGAGACAAGGTTAACTAAGTTACATAAAGAACGATATTTGGATCCATTCGAATATCAATCTTATGCAACTTGTCAATCATGTCTCAAAGGAAAGATGGCAAAGACTCCGTTCACTGGACACGGAGTAAGAGCGAGCGAGCTCTTGGGACTCGTACACAGCGACGTGTGTTGTCCAATGTCTACACATGCAAGAAGTGGTTTTTCATATTTCATTACTTTTACGGAAGATTTCTCCAGGTATGGACATGTCTTCTTAATGAAGTATAAATCCGAGGCCTTTGAGGAATTCCGGGAATATAAGAATGAAGTAGAAAAACAAACCGGTAAAAGTATCAAGACACTGAGATCTGATCGAGGTGGTGAATACCTAAGCGCCGAGTTCCTGGATTACCTAAAAGAGAATGGAATTCTCTCTCAGCTTACTCCTCCATACACTCCACAACATAACGGTGTATCGGAGAGACGGAACCGAACCCTATTGGATATGGTACGTTCCATGATGAGTAACGCTATGTTACCGCAATCATTCTGGGGTTATGCACTAGAATCAGCTGCATATTTTTTGAATAAGGTTCCTACCAAGACTGTGCCTACCACACCATATCAGATGTGGAGTGGAAAGAAACCATACCTTCAATATCTGAAGATATGGGGATGTCCAGCTTTTGTCAAAAAGCAGCATGCGGACAAACTCGAGGTACGCTCAGTACTGTGTAAGTTTGTGGGATACCCAAAGAACTCCAGGGGGTATCTTTTCTATTACGCAGAGGAACAAAAGGTTTTTGTTTCTCGTCATGCCCACTTTCTGGAACATCAGTTCTTAGAAAGAGAAACAAGTGGGAGCGCAATAGAACTGGAAGAAATTCCAGAACCACAAGCTATTACTGAAAGCTTGGTGGAACAAGAAGTTTCAAAAGAACAGGACATTCCTGCACCGCTCCGCAGGAGTAATAGGCTTTCTCATCCACCTGAGAGATACTACGGTTTTCTCATAGATGGGGATAGAGAGGATTGCATCATTGACAATAATGAGCCGACTAACTTCCAGCAGGCCATTCAGAGCACTGACTCGGTAAAATGGCCGGATGCAATGCGGACCGAGATGGAGTCCATATACACCAATAAAGTATGGACTTTGGACGTTGCTCCAGAAGGGGTAAAACCCATAGGCTGCAAATGGATCTTCAGAAAGAAGATTGATGTAGATGGACAGGTTGAGACCTATAAGGCTAGACTTTTTGCAAAGGGTTTTCGTCAAAGACCTGGTTTGGACTATGACGAAACCTTTTCTCCAGTGGCTATGATCAAATCCATTCGGATCCTTCTTGCCATTGCTGCCTTCCACGATTATGAGATTTGGCAGATGGACGTAAAAACCGCTTTTCTAAATGGAAATTTAGAGGAGTGTGTCTATATGGACCGGCCAGAAGGTTTCATTCAGAGTGGGAGCAGTGGGAAAGTGTGCAAGTTGCTTAAGTCCATTTATGGACTGAAGCAGGCATCGCGGAGTTGGAACATCTGTTTTGATGAGACGGTCAAAGAATTTGACTTTATCAAAAATCCAGATGAGCCATGCATTTATAGTAAGATTGTAGCACGAACTGTTGTATTCCTCGTTTTGTACGTGGATGGCATTCTCTTGATAGAAAATGACATTCCTATGCTACAATCTGTCAAAGGGTTCTTGTCACACAAGTTCTCCATGAAAGACCTGGGTGATGCCTCTTACATTCTGGGGATCCAGATCTATCTTGATAGATCTTAGAGGATGTTGGGACTTTCGCAGTACAGGTACATCGACACCATACTGAAAAGATTCAGTATGGAAGATTCAAAGCGCGGTAATTTACCGGCTTGTCACGGAATCACCCTCTCCAAAAAGATGTCTCCCAAGACTGATTTGGAAAGGGATCGCATGTCTATTATACCATATGCTTCTGCAGTAGGCTCTATAATGATGCGATGTTGTGTACTAGACTAGATGTAGCTTATGCACTGAGTGTGGTAAGCCGGTATCAGTCAAACCCGGGGGAGAAGCACTGGATAGCGGTAAAGAACATTCTGAAGTACCTGAGAAGGACTAAGGAGATGTTCTTGGTTTACGGCGGAAAAGACCTCCAGATCGAGGCCTTTGCTGACTGCAGCTTCCAGAGTGACAAGGATCACTCCAAATCCATGTCAGGTTATGTATTTACCGTCAATGGAGGGGCGGTCTATTGGAAGAGTTCCAAACAGGAGACCGTTGCTGACTCAACAATGGAAGCGGAGTATATCGCAGCTTCAAATGCAGCAAAAGAAGCTGTCTGGATGAAGAAGTTCTTAACAGAACTTTAGGTGGTTCCATCCATTGTTGATCCAATACCTCTGTATTGTGACAACAACGGGGCTATAGCTTTAGCGAAGGAACCTAGGTCCCATCAGAAGTCCAGACACATCTTAAGGCGGTATCACCTGATCAGGGAGATCGAGGATCGCCGGGAGATCGAGGTTCAGAGGGTTGCTACAGAGGATAACACTGCAGATCCATTCAAAATGGCCATTCCTCAGACACGGTTCGAGAGAATATTCGAGATGATAGGTCTGCGATATGCCAGCACATGGCCTTAGTGCAAGTGGGAGATTGTTAGTGTGATATGCCCTTGAGGCCTTTATTGTATAGTACTAGTTTGTATATTACATTTTGGAAGCTTGGGATATATATATATACACAGATTTATAACAGTCTTGCTCGACATGGTAGTATGCTACTTGGTTTGTATCTATCTTAATATGTGTATATGTTTCTTTTGATATATCGCTAATACATATTGATAGAGCCCTTAGGATCTTTGCTTGACTACCAGCATTATGATGGCAGTCACACTTGTGGGGGTTGGGTAGTCTACAAGCACATCCTTATACAGGTCCCCAGTCGTAGGATTATCGAGACAGGGCATCGATACTCCGGAGTAGACTGGTGTGTACGCTTCTCGTCCCAGCTTGGGAGATGGTCTGTCCCACAGCCATCAGTACATCGTACTGGAGATAGTATGCAGGTGCTCATTAGGTTATGAGTACACTGGACAGGACTCGTCGGGAACTGTTGGTTGGTACTATACCTATCGTCAGATAACAGTTCCAGGTGACATGAGTACAGCTTAGTCCGTTGACTTGACACTGCCACTTCACCTCGAGTGTGTTCCCACTGCTCTTAGATTACTACCCTACTACGGCTCTATTGAGTCGCGCAAATAGGTAGTAGTTGGGTGCAATCCCGAAGCACATGGAGGCAGTGACGGTTAGACAGGATTCGTCTCTCCCGGTATTGGAGGTTGATATCGCGTTGTGTCTAGGAGAGCCATTACACAAAGTCCCTGGCCAGGGCAAGTGAGATTTACTGGCAGTGTTTCCAGTAGTTTCTCAGGGTGTTTTGGGCTACACTCTTACACGACTTGTACCGCTATTAGGGGTCTAACGTTTACCGCCACCCTAGGCCCGACATGCGATACTCTTAGACGAACAGACCGGACTGTACGGAGATTGTCACATTCAGGCTCAGTAGGGGTTCGGATGGGTTAACCTCATCGGTCTTCTTATCGACATCTACCTGGGGACCGTTACGTACAGCTAGTACCGCTTGCGGCCTATGGCTAAACCCACTGTTAGCGTAGTGTCGAGCCTTTAGAGTCCTATACAGAGGGTTGTTCACCTTTGGGCGAAATGAAGTAGAAGTCGTATGGTTTTACGATAGGGTTCGTTCACATACGCGCACTTATGCACGTTTCGTGTTCGGGCAGTTGATACTGGTGGGCTTTGGTTTAAGCCAGATCCTAGTATTTGTTTTGGGATTGGCCTAGTCTCTTTGTATTCGTGTTTCTATGGAACACGGATGCGGGTATGTATGTACAGTTGACAGAGGCGGATAGGGAGACGCCTCATTAGGGTTTTGACCATTGATTTGATTAAAACCATAATGAGAAGGAGGAAAATGATTAATAGTTTTAATTAGAGTTAATTGTGTCAAGGCTAATGTTGGTTTGACCATTTGACCAAGTTGACCCATGTTGACTTAGATATTTTTGTGAGCATACTTAGCATTAAATGTGATATGATAATGGTCAAATCAACACACCATCACAATTATCCTAATTAATATTATTATTATCATATTTTCCTCATATGAGAGTTTATCCTCTCATTCTCACATAATTTTTCTCTCTCATGGTTTGCTTTCCCTCTTCCTCTCTCAAAAAGCTTAAGTGTTTCATGTGTTGAAAATCAAAGATTGAGACTAAACCACCAAAATACTTTTCTACTCACTCTAGGGTTCTTAGTGTAGCAAGCCAAGCACTCTAGTTACTTAATTGTTGAGGTAGGAGCTCAAGGTAGAGGCCTTCGGGTGGATCGTTCTTTGACCTAGAGAAGATAATGAGGAGGAGCCATCTACACCACTCCAAGGAGCTCGCAAAAAGGAGGACCACAACAAGAAAAGAAGGAGTTCAAGAACTAGGTATAGCCATCTAACCTAGTAGTTAAAACTCAGTATTAGTTTGTTAGTTTTCGTTTAGCTAAGATCCTTCATGGTTTGTCTATGTTTCCTCTGACAAAAAAAACGATTTTTACCTATTCCGCCTCCCCGTTAAGCACCGAGGTGGGTAACATAGACCTACAATATACACACATAGGTATGGGACTATGTATATATATACGCATACTTTTTCATGGATGATGAGGATTATACATGGTACTTGTAAATGAGTCGATGAGATTAGGCATGATGCTATGAGATCGGTGATATGGTTTGATTCGTATTATGAGATACGACATGAGATTATAGCGGGCCTTTAGGTGTGTGTTTCATACACGCATATTTATGCAGATGGTATCAGTTTGTACTAGACTTAAATCAGTACCCCTAATACAGGATATGATGATAAGGATACCAGATAAATGATAAGATAAATATGAGATTCGACCCGTAACCAGATTTGGTATGCCGTACGATGGATTTACCGTACGAGCTTTATATTGATGATAGATCCACACTCTTGACTCAAGGATGTCATATTATACATTGTATCGTATGTGATACTATTGAGGCGGGATCACCGACTATTATATTTATATGTATCGACTCAGATTTAGGTGGTTTCCGTACCTTTTCGATTTGCCTGTTAGTTTAGTCCTGTAGTTACTTGTAGATGTTAGACTAGACTCGAGTCATAACTATTTTAAAACTAACGAATCGTGAGTATTTTAAAGACATGCCAAGGGATTCTGCAGATATTTCAAAGGGCGTACCTTTTTTCTTTAAAACACCGTAGCCCCTATTTTTCCAAACACCATGATTCGTGTGATTTCAAATGACAAACTGTATGACTCGTATAACTAATGTAGATTCCTTATTGTTGCATTTACTTTTCCATTTCCATATATTCATGTTGTTATTAGCGCATTGCATGCTTATATACTTGTGATTTATGTTATATTAAACCCATGCTGTCAGGACACCAGCACTATTACCGATGATGCATATGCTCCGCGTACACCTGCTTGCCTGCTCACACACTTCATCGTCGATGATTGCCATGTCACTACACAATAGGATTGCTGCATCATGATATGACTCTTTGCATAAATTATTTGTTATAGTTGCATATACACCTTTATATGCTGTTGCATTTGACCTTGAAGAAATTGGGAACCGCAGAATATATTTTAAAACTGGATTCATTTAAAGGAGCGGTTTTCCCTCGATATGTGCATATTACTGTTCCATGTTGCATGATATACGGATATGCTTACATTTCTATTATATGTTGCATACATCATGCTTTACGATTATACGCATTGAGATATGTTGTTTTCATGAGATTTCTGGATTTGAGAACCGTGGTCATTTTATAAGAAAGTATGTATGGTTTTAAAAACTCGGTTTCTCTTGATATGATATTTCTGTGCATCCACCATGTGTTTTCTCGGTTCTGAGCGTGGCATGGGAAACCCGATTCGAGGACCTGGATGAGGCCGATTGCAGATACATGGTGGACCCGGTATGGTACCCCGGGGCGAGAACGGATTTGCTGTGCAGTAGACGGTGAGCATGGCAGAGGGACCACTACCTACCGATGATAGTATTTGGACCTGGCGGTTATCCGGAGGATACCGACCGGGGTCATGAGATGGATATAGGCCGATCCGTAATGCCGGAGCCCGCGGGCCGATCCAGCAGATGATACGGAGCCTGAGATATATGAAGATTTGTGTGTTGATGCTGGATACGGGTTTCATGATGTTTCGAGTGTCGATGCTAGATACTCAGGTTCCATGATTTTGATGTGTCGCGAGGGACACATGTTGATTTACTGTAGGGTTGCTAGGCACGCACACAAGGGTCTATGAGGCATCAACCATGCCCGATTTAAAAAATAGCCGTGCCGAACAACCCAAAGCCGGATCTTTAAACTAGAGATTAGGCGAAAACGAACATGTTAAACACTTTAACACTAAGTGAGGGGGATTACAACCTTTTTAGATCCGGTCCTTCACTTCTTAAGCTCCGTGTTGAGGTCCCTTCACTGCGATCATCGTGTTCCGGACTCTCGAGAAGTTCCACGAAAAGATAAATGCAAGCTTGCTTTCGATCTTCGATAACAAAGATGATCTACCTTGAAGTTTCATTAACACAAACTCTCACTCACAAAATGAAGTGAACACCCTCATCTAAATGGCAAGGGTAGATGAGGATGATGAAGTAGGATTTTTGCTCTCTTTTATTTTCATTTTCTCACTCATTTTTCATCACCTTGAAAAAGCTAGAAAGCTTTTTCTATGAAAGAAAGAAGGAAGAAGATGAACAATCAACATGAAAGCTTTTGTGATGAATAATGAAAGGATAAATATGATCATTAATGCAACCATGGTTGACTAAACCTTTGTAGAGAATTAACCAAGGCTAGGGTTTGGGTTAGGTTAAGAATGAGTCACTTGAAAATATCTTTGCAAAAACAAAAACAAAACCTTCTAGAAACTTCTAGAAAGCTTTAACCCAAATCAAACCCTAATCTTGTTTAATCTCTACAAAACATGTTGCATTAGTTATCATATCATGTTGCAATATTATATATCACATATATAATATTTATCGTAACAATATAAAATAATACAATTAACATATATCGCATATATATCAATGTATTACCCGAGTGAGAAAAAGAATCTTTTAGTGAGCTAATATTAGTTAATGTAATTTAATATATCATATATATTATTATACAATAAATTATCGAATCAACACTTGATCCGACAATCCGGCTATATCGCATATAACCGACTAATACGATAACCCGGCTATATCACATATACCCGGCCGATATCTCATATCGCGAGAATCCAATACGGTATCACATACCGCATTATCCTCGGTCCCGCACATATCACATATGTGCTCCTACTCCGTTTTCCCTGAGTCAAGAAACCTCTGTGTTGGACTCTAAAGAATCGTCAATACGCCGGCAGTAGGTGATGATCATATCAAACACCCACAAGCTGCAAGCGGTCAGCTAAACGTAACAGCCACCCAGGTATTCAGCGCTCAGAAGATCAACAAGCAAGCCTGTACATTCTCCTGTGAATCCAATCAGTAACACTCCCGTACAGTCCGGTCTCGTCGTCTGATATGTCGCATATCTCACCTAGGGGTGGTAAACGTCAGACCCCAGTAGCTTGATAAGTCGTGTCGATATGAGGTCTATAACAGTTCGAGAAACTACTGATAACACTTACCAGTAAATCTCAGCAACCCTGGCCAGGGATTTCCAGTTATAGCCAATCGAACACAACACAACATCAACTCCCTATACCGGGAGAGACGAATCCCCTCCTATCGCTCATTGCCTCCATGTGATTCAGGACTGTACCCAAAAGCCACCTTTTTGCACGCCCTCTTAGACGTGGTATGATGGAAATCAAAGCACGGTGGGAATCACACAAGACTCTATGACGATCTCGGGTCAACAGACTACTCTGTACCAGTGTCACCGGAGAACTGCCATCTAACGTAAGGTATAATACCATCTGGGAGTTCTCGGCGAGTCCGTCCAGTGTACCCAGTCTCTACTGAGCACCCGTATACCATCCTTGTGTTAGTTATATGTATGCCCTAGAGGCCATTACTGTACATACGATGTATATTGTAGTGGACGCTAGGACATATATAGGGAGGACTTTCTTGCTCGACATGATAGTATGCTATCTGGTTGTACTTTATCTTAACATGTACTCTGATTGTCTCTATATTACATGTTGATAAAGCCCTTAGGATATGTACTCGACCACTGGGACTATGATGAGATCATACTAGTGGGGCCACGGTAGTCGACGAGTACATCCTATAATTGTTCCTAGTCGTGGGTGTATCGAGACAGGGCATCGATGCACCAGAGTAGACTAGCGTATACGCATCTTGACCCATATGATGGGCGATGGATGATCCCATATCAATCGGTGTTTGACATCAAGGATGGTGTACGGGTGCTCAGTGGAGACTGGGTTCACTGGACGGACTCGCCGAGAACTCCCAGATGGTATTATACCATACGTCAGATGGCAGTTCTCCGGTGACACTGGTACAGAGTAGTATGTTGACCCGAGATCGTCATAGAGTCTTGTGTGATTCCCACTGCGCTTTGATTTCCATCATACCACTTCCAAGAGGGCGTGCAAAAAGGTGGCTTTTGGGTACAGTCCCGAATCACATGGAGGCAATGAGCGATAGGAGGGGATTCGTCTCTCCCGGTATAGGGAGTTGATGTTGTGCTGTGTTCGATTGGCTATAACCGGAAATCCCTGGCCAGGGTTGCTGAGATTTACTGGTAAGTGTTATCAGTAGTTTCTCGAACTGTTATAGACCTCATATCGACACGACTTATCGAGCTACTGGGGTCTGACGTTTACCACCCCTAGGCGAGATATGCGACATATCAGACGACGAGACCGGACTGTACGTGAGTGTTACTGTTTGGATTCACAGGAGAAGTTACAGGCTTGCTTGTTGATCTTCTGAGTGCTCAATACCTGGGTAGCTGTTACGTTTAGCTGACCGCTTGCAGCTTGTGGGTGTTTGATATGATCATCACCTACTGCCGGCGTATTGACGATTCTTTAGAGTCCTACACAGAGGTTTCTTGGCTCAGGCAAAACGGAGTAGGAGCACATATGTGATATGTGCGAGACCGAGGATAATGCGGTATGTGATACCGTATTGTATTCTCGCGATATTTGTTATCGGCCGGGTCATCGGATCAAATGTTGGTTCGATGAATCGGTACGGATATATATTAGTCGGTTATATGCGATATAGCCGGATTGTCGGATCAAGTGTTGATTCGATAATTTAATGTATAATAATATATATGATATAATAAAAGGCATTAACTAATATTAGCTCACTAAAAGATTCTTTTTCTCACTCGGATAATACATTGATATATATGCGATATATGTTAATTGTATTATTTTATTTGGTTACAATAAATATTATATATGTGATATATAATATTGTAATATGATATGATAAATAATGCAACATGTTTAGTAGAGATTAAACATGATTAGGGTTTGGATTAGGGTTAAGCTTTCTAGATGTTTCTAGGAGGTTTTCTTTTTGTCATGGAAAATATATTTACAAGTGACTCATGCTTTAACCCAACTCAAACCCTAACCCTAGTTAATTCTCTACAAACGTTTACTTGACCATGGTTGCATAATTGATCATATTATTCTTTTCCTATTCATCACAAAAGGATTCTTATCATATTCATCTTCTTCTTCCTTCATTCTTTCATGAAAAAAAGCTTTCTTGATTTTTCCAAGTGATGAATAATTATGAGAAAAAGATAAATAAAGAGAGCAAAAATCCTACTTCATCATCCTCATCTTCCCTTGCCATTTAGATGAGGGTGTTCACATCATTTCATGAGTGTTAGCTTGTGTTAAAGAAACTTCAAGGTTGATCATCTTAGTATCGAAGATCGGAAGCAAAGGTTGCATCTTTCTCTTCGTGGAACCTCTCGAAAGTCTGGATCCCAATGATCGCAGCGAAGGGACCACAACACGGAGCATATGAAGTGAAGGACCGGATCTACAAAGGTTGTAATCCCTCTCACTTAGTGTTAAAATGTTTAGCATGTTAGTTTTCGCCTAATCTCTAGTTTAAAGATCTTGTATCGGGTTGTTCGGCACGGCTAAATTTTTAATCGGGCATGGTTGATGCCTCGTAGACCCTTGTGCGCGTGCATAGCAACCCTACAGTGGTATCAGAGCCAAGCTAGAGCTTTAGGCAAAGTCTAGACGAAGTTTGAACTCCGATCGAACCCGAAACCCCGACTCCAAAATGCTCTCTGGAAATTTTCTGAAAATTTGGAATTTTGTAAATTAAAAATGCTTAAAAAATTTAGCAGGGAATTCTAAGAATTACGGTGCAAAATTTATTTGATGAACAGTAACAAGAGCGGCGGAACCGTGGCAGAAGCATGCCTTCTGCAGCGGTTCCGTGGCTAATTGATGACGTCACCCACCCAGTTTTGCACAGTAACTTCTTTTATTCAGTGCTGAGTTCTCTGGGAATTTTTAATATTTATTCTACAGTTGAGTTTTCTGGGGTTGTTTTGGGGATTCGGTGTTTCGATCGGAGTATCAGATTTTGTCTATGTGGTTTTCCGGATAACTTTTAGAAACTGTTAAAAAGTTCGAACGGATATCAATAACTCACTTTTTTCCCTGTCGGAAAATTTTTCAAAAGTTGGATTTTTTCTCGTGTTTAAGAACGTTCTAAGTCGTGCAAGTAACTCGATGGACCCTCTAGAAGACAACAAACCTTAACTCGATTATGTGACCGTCTTGAACTGCCTTTTGAACCTTAGGGTTTGGGGCAGTACGGCGTGCCACATGTGAGGCGTTGGCTTGACCCTTCTACGGCTGGACCATTGATACTGTGGCATGTGATGGATGTTTTTAAACTGATTTCAAGTGTTGAGAAACATTGGGGAAATCTTGGGTGTTTGATGATTCGATCGGAAAGTTTAACTTTTTCTATTTATCTGAAATGTGATACAATATTTGGAATCCACAGGTAGTTATGAGATAACTAATTTGAATATTATAAACATAGCAGTTTAGTCTCAGATGATCGGTTGCCACGGAATTTTGATGTGATCAAAAGTCCGTCGCAATCACGTAGCGTACGCGGATACTCGACGGGTAAACTTAATAGACAGCCTCACTCCATAGCCCCGACCAAGTGACTGTAGGAGAACCCCGTCGCCGAAAGCATCCGTTCGGGTGCTCGCGGCAGCGGTGTTCCGCCTTAGTGCACTTCGTCGACGGCTTCTGGGGGTGCGGCCGTCTACTAAAGTTTGCGACGAGCATTCGATCAGGACGTCGGGAATCTTGTTGAATTGCCCGACTTGATATTGAAAAGTGTTTTCGATAATGAGACTAAAATGCGGGGTTTATAATTGTTAGGCATGAGATGTCTAAGGAATTCATTTAGTTAGGCATGCGATGTCTAAGGAAGTTGTGGATTCCAACTGTTGTAGTTTTACACTTTCTTTTCTATGACCGTAAGCGTAGTATGTGGTGTATCGCCGGCTTCGTTGCTATACATCAACGACAATCGGGATACGCATACTTGCTTACGTTGATGATATGAGATATTATGTGTTGCTGTGATATGTTATATTGGATCGTCGCGTTTGAATAGCCGGGGGTTTTATGTGAGATGAGAGTTTTTTCTTTTTCATTCATGTAAAATTCATTTGTATGTAATATTCTTTTATTGGGGCACTTCCAGGTAGCGGAAGATGTCACCGTTGTATATTATTTACTTTTCCGCATTAGGTAGACCCAAGGCGGGGAGCACAAGTAACCGGGTTGTAGGGTCCAGTGGGAGACCATCTCGAGGAGTCGAGACCGGGTCTCCTAACCCTAGAATTGGCAGTGTTGCTTGCCGCTCTCATAGGGGTCTAGGGATGTGGGTTTGGCTATTCATCGTAACCGTGGAATCCGTGTTTTATATAGGCTCGTATTGAAAACACGGACGTCCTAGTATATCCAATATTTCATATATGTTCTTCTGCTGCAATGTTCTGTGATGAGATCATATTACTGCCTGAGACGAATGTTTATATTTTATATATATGAGATATATGTTATAATGCAGATTTCGTTTCAAAAGAGATGCTTGTGAAGCATAATAAAATGGGACTTCATTAATGAGATTAATGAAATAAAATAAACCTAAGATGTTTTAGAAACTTGTTTATAAAAACTGGTAGCTACAGTTCTTGCTTTGTATAGCGGTGTTCCTTGTAGAACATCCAGCACCTTATTCGATAAGGAAAGGACCGAGATCCCTTCACCGGGAGTGACTCCTTTAGCAATAACTGGCAGATGCTACAAACTCGGTTTGTCTTTTGATTGCTTCTATAGTTCTTGCTTTGCACAGCGGTATATATGATATATCCTGCACCTTATTCGATGAGGAAAGGGCCGACGATCCCTTCACCGGGAGTGACCCCTTTAGCAAAACTAGAAAAGCCTCAAAAAACACTCTATTTAAAATCACTCGATTCTACAACGATATCAAGTTCATTACGCAAAGGGTTTTCTTAAAAACCCGTCGTAGCCCTCCGTCATTTCAGATAAGTACTACTTAGTATTCGTGCTGCGGTAGTTTGGCATTCGTCAAGGCGTAGTGTACGGTAGCTAACTAGTGCTTATCTGCTAGCATACGATGTGATTGGATTAGGGTATTCGTACGGCGTTGTTTGGCATTCGTCAAGGGTCGTGCGGGTGGGTTTAATTCAATCAAGAAATGTACGGGGTGAACTTGGCTAGCGGACTATGGGTGGTTTGGCATTCGTCAAGGTCATAGGACGCTAGGGGCCAAATATTATCGGGAATTTCAAGTGTTGGAATTTGCAATGAGATTGCATACCTTCTATGAGATAGTTGGATCCCGATACCCGCTGCGAGTAAGAGTTACTCCTGGGAGAGTTTTACACATTACAATTAGCCGATCAAGTAGGTGTCTAGAAAGGTGTTAACGGGGTTACGCCTTTGGAAAAACGAGGTTTACTTTAATTAGGTTCGTGCGAAAGCACGGGGACCTCCCTCAAAGTACCGACACTGGCCTGGCTGAAAGATTGGCGAACTTGTAGCGTGTAATTAATCCCGGCTAGTCTTTCCTTTTAGGGTTTGAAGGAAGATTTGACTAAAACAGTGGGAGTCATCCTGATTAGATATATTAGATAACCAATCTAATCTTGCAAGAGCCTACGCTGAGTGTTTTCTTCTCTCTCTTTCCAGATAGCGACCATATCACGCATTAATCAAGAAAATAAAACGGATATATTTGACCGAACCCGCTTGTTATACTGAGCTGGAGAACGTTGGTCCCGCTCCAACTTATAATTGTTATAAGACAGAGCAGGAAATTAGGGAATACCAGATTTTCCGTGCCGCCCAAACGAAGAAAGTGCATGCTGATGCATCTTTTTCGGGTGTGTTCATTACAGAGAACTGTTTCTCAGTATCCTTTACGTCCTGGGTATGTGATACCGGATCAGGATCCCGTATATGTAATCTGTTACATGGGCAACAGATAGGTAGAGAACTGAGAACGGGTGATTAGTTTCATGAGACAGAAAACGGTGCAAGTGTTGCAGCCAGGTCTGTTGGTCACTGTCACCCTGAATTACCTGAATACATTGATTCTGAACAAATGCTATTAGATACCGAACCTGATATACAAAATCATATCAGTCTCTTTAGAAGTAAAGAAATGATAAAATTTTGTATCATTGGATAATGTTTTGAACATTTCCTATATCAAAAGTTGATCGGTTCAGGCACGTTATCTAAAAGCATTGATATTCTAAATCAAACTACAGTTCTTAGTATACGGAACACACACAAGAGGAAGAGTTCAGAAATGAATGAATCCTTCTTGAGGCATTGTAGACTAGGTCATATCAATACGACCCGACTGGCTGAAGTTACATATAGATGCATATTTAAATTAGTTTGAATTTACATCTTGTGAAACTTGCCTGTCATGTCACAAAGATAAGATGACCACAGCTCTGTTTGTTGGAAACAGAGAAAGAGTTGGTGAACTTTTGGGATTGATACATGCTGATGTATGAAAGTCCCCTGTCTACATATGCCAAGATCGGTTCTTTGTACTTCATTACATTCTCGGATAATCTCTCAAGATTCAGACATATGTTCCTGCTGAAACACAAGTCCGAACCTTTTGAGATATTCACAGAATATAAGTTAGAAGTAGAGAACCAAAATACGGGTATAAGTATTATGTCCTTTGATGAGATCAAGGAGGAGAATACTTGAGCACGGAATTCCTGGACTATTCTAAAGGAGAATGAGATTCTCTCTCAGCATTACTCCTCCGTATACACCATAGCACGATGGTATATCGGGGCGGAGCAAACTCACCCTATGTGATATGGTGTGCTCTATGATGAGTACTACTGAGTTTCCTATTTCCTTTTGGGAATTATGCACTTGAGAAGCTGCATACCTATTGAATAGAGTTCAAATCAAATTAGTTGCCTACTACTTCATATGTGATATGGAAAGGGAAGAGCCCATATCTTAAGTTTGTTAATATTTGGGGTTGTCCGGCCTATGCCTAAAAGCAAAATCCGGACAAGCTCGAGGCAAGGTCTGTTATGTAGAATTGGAAATGTTCCAGCTATACAAACTGCAGCTGATGATTTAGTAGAACCAAAGGATTCAATAGTTTCCAACGAACCTCATCCTCTCCGTCGATCTAGTAAGGTTCCTCCCCCACCTGAGAGATACTTCGGTTTCTCTATGACAGTGGGAGCGAGGATTGCATCATGAGATGATGACCCAACTAGTTTCGAGCTGGCCATCAGGAGTGGGACTCTGTAAGAATGGCTGGGTGCTTATCGATCTGAGATGGAATCCTTATACACCAACAAAGTATGGACTTTGGTTTCTTTATCTGAAGGGTTAAATCCACTTCAGGAGCAAGTATATCTTGAGAAGATTACTTGGTGTACATGGAAAGGTTGAGACTTTCAAAGCTAGACTTGTTAAAGGTTTGCATCATAGACCAGGTATGGATTATGTTGAAACCTTTTCTAAGGATCTATGCTTAAGTCCATCCAGATCCTACTTGCCATGGCTACATACCATGACTACGATATCTGGTGGTTGGGTGTCATGACTACTTTTCTAAGTGATGTTTTAGAAGAGAGCGCGTCTATAAGTACACAGCCAGAGGGCCTCGTAGACAGTGGGAGCAGCGGAAACGTGTGCAAGATGTTTTATATGATAAAACAGGCATCGCGGAGTTGGAACATCTGTTTTGATGTGGTAGTCAAAGAGTTTGACTTCATCAAAATGGTAGATGAACCTTGTATATACGAAAAGGTAGTAGAGAGTATGGTGGTGATCCTCGTAGAGTACGTGGATAACATACTCTTGATAGGGAAGGAGTTTCCTATGCTACGCTTGGTCAATCTCCGCTTATCATAATGATTCTCCATATGGGATCAAAGTGATACCTCCTAAATCCTGTGTTTTGGATCTATGAGATAGTTCTAATTGGATGTTAGGATACTCACTAGTTGTAGTGAGATGGTATCAATCGATCCTGGGGAGAATCACTGGAATGGTTCCAGGGTGAGAAGGACGACTGAATGTCAGTCGCAGGCATTTTCTATACCCTCCGTGGAGGGACGGTATGTTGGAAGAGTTCCAAGCTAAATACCGTGACATACTAGACGATTAAAGGAAAGATACATCGTTACCAAAGATGCTACCAAAGAGGCTGTCTGGATATATATAAGTTCATAAGATGAACTTCGTTCCTACCATTGTGTAACAATGGAGTTGTGGCTTCAGCCAAGGAACTACCGTCCCATCAGAAATCCAGATATAATTCTTAGGCAGTATCACCTGATCATGGAGATGGTTGATCTCCAGGGAGATCGAGGTTAGGAGAGTAGACACAGAGGACAACAGCGCGGATCCACTCACAAAGGCCTTTTTCCCAGTAGAGACTTTTACGGGATGGTTGAATATGAGATACTTCAACCGCGGCTAATTGTTGGGTATGCGATACCATAACAGATGGCCCTAGTGCAAGTGGGAGATTGTTAGTTATATGTATGCCCTAGAGGCCATTACTGTACATACGATGTATATTGTAGTGGATGCTAGGACATATATAGGGAGGACTTTCTTGCTCGACATGATAGTATGCTATCTGGTTGTACTTTATCTTAACATGTACTCTGATTGTCTCTATATTACATGTTGATAAAGCCCTTAGGATATGTACTCGACCACTGGGACTATGATGAGATCATACTAGTGGGGCCACGGTAGTCGACGAGTACATCCTATAACTGTTCCTAGTCGTGGGTGTATCGAGACAGGGCATCGATGCACCAGAGTAGACTAGCGTATACGCATCTTGACCCATATGATGGGCGATGGATGATCCCATATCCATCGGTGTTTGACATCAAGGATGGTGTACGGGTGCTCAGTGGAGACTGGGTACACTGGACGGACTCGCCGAGAACTCCCAGATGGTATTATACCATACGTCAGATGGCAGTTCTCCGGTGACACTGGTACAGAGTAGTCTGTTGACCCGAGATCGTCATAGAGTCTTGTGTGATTCCCACTGTGCTTTGATTTCCATCATACCACGTCCAAGAGGGCGTGCAAAAAGGTGGCTTTTGGGTACAGTCCTGAATCACATGGAGGCAATGAGCGATAGGAGGGGATTCGTCTCTCCCGGTATAGGGAGTTGATGTTGTGCTGTGTTCGATTGGCTATAACCGGAAATCCCTGGCGAGGGTTGCTGAGATTTACTGGTAAGTGTTATCAGTAGTTTCTCAAACTGTTATAGACCTCATATCGACACGACTTATCGAGCTACTGGGGTCTGACGTTTACCACCCCTAGGCGAGATATGCGACATATCAGACGACGAGACCGGACTGTACGGTAGTGTTACTGTTTGGATTCACAGGAGAAGTTACAGGCTTGCTTGTTGATCTTGTGAGTGCTCAATACCTGGGTAGCTGTTACGTTTAGCTGACCGCTTGCAGCTTGTGGGTGTTTGATATGATCATCACCTACTGCCGGCGTATTGACGATTCTTTAGAGTCCTACACAGAGGTTTCTTGGCTCAGGCAAAACGGAGTAGGAGCACATATGTGATATGTGCGGGACCGAGGATAATGCGGTATGTGATACCGTATTGTATTCTCACGATATTTGATATCGGCCGGGTCATCGGATCAAATGTTGGTTCGATGAATCGGTACGGATATATATTAGTCGGTTATATGCGATATAGCCGGATTGTCAGATCAAGTGTTGATTCGATAATTTAATGTATAATAATATATATGATATATTAAAAGGCATTAACTAATTTTAGCTCACTAAAAGATTCTTTTTCTCACTCGGATAATACATTGATATATATGCGATATATGTTAACTGTATTATTTTATTTGGTTACATTAAATATTATATATGTGATATATAATATTGTAACATGATATGATAAATAATGCAACATGTTTAGTAGAGATTAAACATGATTAAGGTTTGGATTAGGGTTAAGCTTTCTAGATGTTTCTAGAAGGTTTTCTTTTTGTCATGGAAAAGATATTTACAAGTGACTCATGTTTTAACCCAACTCAAACCCTAATCCTAGTTAATTCTCTACAAAGGTTTACTTGACCATGGTTGCATAATTGATCATATTATTCTTTTCCTATTCATCACAAAAGGATTCTTATCATATTCATCTTCTTCTTCCTTCATTCTTTCATGAAAAAAAGCTTTCTTGATTTTTCCAAGTGATGAATAATTATGAGAAAAAGATAAATAAAGAGAGCAAAAATCCTACTTCATCATCCTCATCTTCCCTTTCCATTTAGATGAGGGTGTTCACATCATTTCATGAGTGTTAGCTTGTGTTAAAGATGTAGGGTTCCTGGGCACTCTAGTGAGGTCTCACAAGACATCAACCATGCCAATTTCAAAAATACGGAGTGCCGATAAACCCTAATACGGATCGTTGGCTAGATTTCTAGGAGAAAAAGCAACTAGTTAACTACATAACTAAGAGTAACGGAAATACAACCTTTGTAGATCCGGTTCTCCACCTCCATAGCTCCATGATGAAGTGTCCTCGCTGTCCAAAACGAAATCCGGGCTCTTGCGTCGGCTTCATCGGAGAAATGGGCGGGCTAGGTCATCGACGACGTGCCGAAGATGATTTACGTCGAAGCATCACTAGATCAAGCTCCACCTTCACCAAGCCATGAAAACTTGTGAAGGAAACACACTCTACTACTTGGCAAGAGGTAGAGGATGAAGAAATAGGAAGTGGGTAGACTTTAGAATTGGATTTCTCACTCATCTTCATCAATCCACCATTGATGAAGAAAGCTTTCTTCTTTGAAGATGAAGAAGAAGAAGAAGATAAAGTTATGATAAGTTAATTCCAAAAAGAAAATTAAAAGAATACTTATCATAACCAAACCATGGTCAAGTGTAGAGAATAAATCATGGTTAGTGGGATGGTTAGGGTTAAGCATGAAGACAAAATGGTCACTTAGTCAAAGATTCATGAACTTTCAATGTAAAACAAAACTAGCAACCATTTTCTTATCTTTTGCCATTTCTTTTCCAAAATAAAACAAATGAAATAAATAAATAAATGAAAAAGAAAACCCTAACCATTACACAACCATGGTTTAATCTTTACACAAACCCTAGAAAGCATGTATCATCAAACATGATACAATCAAATGCACAAAAAGTATATCACATATACAATGTGCACTTCCGAGCGAGAAAATCCATTTAAAGTGAACCGATACTAGTTAATGCAAAGTAATATATCAAATATATAATTATGCATTAAATCATTAAATCAACACTTGATTCAATGATCCGGTCATGTCGCACACAACCGACTAGTATACAATGTATCGGCTTATCGAATCAACGCTTGAATCGATAACTAGGTTATATCGCATACAACCATTCGACACATTAATCGCGAGAATGAAATACGGTATCACATACACGCATTATTCTCGGTCCCGCACATATCTCATATGCGCTCCTATTTCGTTTCGCTTGAGCCAGGAAACCTCTGTGTAGGACTCTAAAGACTCGTCAATACGCCGGCAGCAGGTGATGATCATATCAAGCACCCACAAGCCGCAAGCGGTCTGCTAAACGTAACGGACACCCGGGTATTGAGCGATCTGAAGATCGACGAGCAAGCCCGCTCACACTCCAGTGAATCCAACCAGTAACACTACCGTACAGTCCGGTCTGATCGTCTGATATGTCGCATATCTTGCCTAGGGGTGGTAAACGTCAGACCCCAATAGCTCGATAAGTCGTGTCGATATGAGGTCTATAACAATTCAAGAAACTACTGGTAACACTTACCAGTATATCTCAGCAACCCTGGCCAGGGATTTCCTGTTATAGCCAATCGAACACAGCGCAACATCAACTCCCTATACCGGGAGAGACGAATCCCCTCCTATCGCTCATTGCCTCCATGTGACTCGGGACTGTACCCAAAAACCACCGTTTTGCACGCCCTCTTGGACGTGGTAAGATGGAAATCAAAGCACAGTGGGAACCACACAAGACTCTATGGCGATCTCGGGTCAACAGACTACTCTGTACCAGTGTCACCAGAGAACTGCCATCTGACGTGAGGTATAGTACCATCTGGGAGTTCTCGGCGAGTCCGTCCAGTATACCCAGTCTCTACTGAGCACCCGTATATCATCTCTGATGTCAAACACCAATGGATATGGGATCAACCATCGCCCATCTGTATGGGTCGAGAAGGTACACGCTAGTCTACTCTGGTATATCGATGCCCCGTCTCGATATACCCACGACTAGGGACTTTGAAGGATGTACTTATGGACTACCATGTCCCCACTAGTATGATCCGCATCATAGTCCAGGTAGTCAAGTACACATCCTAAGGGCTTTACCAACATGTAACAGAGAGACAATCAGTGTACACGTTAAGGTAAAGAGTAACCAGATAGCATACTATCATGTCGAGCAAGAAAGTCCTCCCTATATATGTCCCAGCATCCACTACAATATACATCCTATGTATAGTAATGGCCTCTAGGGCATACATATAACTAACAATCTCCCACTTGCACTAGGGCCATCTGTAGCAGTGGTTGCAGTATCTCATGCTCAACCATCCCATAAAAGTCTCTCTCTGGGAATAGGCCTTCGAGAGTGGATCCGCTGCGTTATCCTCTAAGTATGCTCTCCTTGCCTCGATCACCCTGGAGATCAACCATCTCCATGATCAGGTGATACTCCCTTAGAATAAGTCTGGATCACTGATGGGACCGGCGTTCCTTGGCATAAGCCACAACTCCATTGTCTCACAATGGTAGGAACGTAGTTCATCTCATGAACTAATATACACCCAAACATCCTCTTTGGTAGCATCTTAAGTAGCGATGTATCCAGCCTTTATCGTCTAGTATGTCACGGTATCTAGCTTGGAACTCTTCCTACATACCGTCCCTTTACTGAGGGTAAAGACAATGCCTGCGACTGACATTCAGTCGTCTTTATCACCCTGGAACACTTCCAGTGATTCTCCCCAGGATCGATTGATACCATCTCACTACAACTAGTGAGTATCCTAATATCCAATTAAATCTATCTCATAGATCCAAAACTCAGGATTTAGGAGGTATCATTAGATCCTACACGGAGAATCTTTGTGATAAACGGAGATTGATCGAGCGTAGCATAAGAAAACTCCTTCCCTATCAAGAGTATGTCATCCACGTACTCTACGAGGATCGTCACCATACTCCCTACTACCTTTTTGTTTATACAAGGTTCATCTACCATTTTGATGATGTCAAACTCTTTGACTAAGACATCAAAACAGACGTTCCAACTCCGCGATGCCTGCTTTATCATATAAAACATCTTGCACACGTTTCCGCTGCTCCCACTATTTACGAAGCCCTCTGGCTGTGTACTTATAGACGCCCTCTTCCAAAACATCATTTTAGAAAAGCAGTCATGACACCCAACCACCAGATATCGTAGTCATGGTATGTAGCCGTGGAAAGTAGGATCTGGATGGACTTAAGCATAGGTACTGGAAAAGGTTTCATCATTATCCACGCTTGGTCAATGACGAAAACCTTTAACAAGTCTAGCTTTGAAAGTCTCAACTTTTCCATTTACACCAAGTAATCTACTCAAGATATACTTGCTCCTGATGGGGATTTAACCCTTCAGATATAGCAACTAAAGTCCATACTTTGTTGGTGTATAAGGATTCCATCTCAGATCGCTAAGCATCCAGCCATTCTTACAGAGTCTTACTCCTGATGGCCAGCTCGAAACTAGTTGGGTCATCATCTCATGATGCAATCCTCGCTCCCACTGTCATAGAGAAACTGAAGTATCTCTCAGGTGGGTGAGGAACCCTACTAGATCGGCGGAGAGGCTGAGGTTCGTTGGTATCTACTGAATCCTCTGGTTGTACCAAATCATCTGGTGTAGTTTGTATAGCTGGAACATTTCCAGTTCTACATAACAGATCTTGCCTTGAGCTTGTCCGGATTTTGCTTTTAGACATAGCCCGGACAACCCCAAATCTTAACTAGCTTAAGACATGGGCTCTTCCCATACCATATCATATATGAAGTGGTAGGCAACTGATTTGATTGGAACCTTATTCAATAGGTATGCAGCTTCTCAAGTGCATAACACCCTTAAGGAAATAGGTGACTCAGTAGTACTCATCATAGAGCACACCATATCAAATAGGGTGTATCTGCTCCGCCCCGATATACCATCGTGCTATGGTGTATATGGAGGAGTAGTGCTGAGAGAGAATCTCATTCTCCTTTAGAAAAGTCCAAGAATTCCGTGCTCAAGTATTCTTCTCCTTGATCTCATCAAAGGACATAATACTTTTACCCGTATTTTGGTTCTCTACTTCTAAATCATATTCTGTGAATATCTCAAAAGGTTCGGACTTATGTTTCAACAGGAACATATGACTGAATCTTGAAAGATTATCAGAGAATATAATGAAGTATAAAGAACCAGTCTTGGCATGTGTAGACTGGGGACCTACATACATCAACATGTATCATCCCAAGAGTTCACTAACTCTTTCTCTGTTTCCAATAAACAGAGCTGTGGTCATCTTATCTTTGTGACATGACTGGCAAGTTTCACAAGATGTAAATTCAAACTGATTTAAATATGCATCTACATGTAACTTCAGCTAGTCGGGTCGCATTGATATGACCTAGTCTACAATGCCTCAAGAAGGATTCGTTCATTTCTGAACTCTTCCTCTTGTGTGTGTTCTGTATACTAAGAACTGTAGTTTGATTTAGAACATCAACGCTTTTAGATAACGTGCCTGAACCGATCAACTTTTGATATAGGAAATGTTCAAAACATTATCCATCAATACAAAATTTTTATCGTTTCTTTACTAATAAAGAAACAGATATGATTTTATATATCAGGTTCGGTATCTAATAACATTCGTTCAGAATCAATGTATTACAATACAGGGTGACAGTGACCAACAGACTTGGCTGCAACACTTGCCCCGTTTTCTGCCTCATGAAACTTATCACCCGTTCTCAGTTTTTCTACCTTTTTGCAGCCCTATGTAACAGATTACATATCTGGGATCCTGATCTGGTATCATATACCAAGGATGCGGAGGATACTGAGAAACAGTTCTGTATAATTAACACACCCGAAGATGATGCATCAGCATGCACTCTCTTCGTTTGGGCGGCACGGGAAATCTGGTATTCCCCAATTTCCAGCTCTGTCTTATAACAATTATAAGTTGGAGCGGGACCAACGTTCCCCAGCACAGTATAACAAGCGGGTTCGGTCAATTATCCGTTTTATTATCTTGATTAAGGCGTGATATGGTCGCTACCAGGAGAGAGAGAGAAGAAAACATTCAGCGTGCGCTCTTGCAAGAATAGATTGGTTATTATTTTATCTAATCAGGATGGCTCCCACTGCTTTTTATCAAATCTTCCTTCAAACCCTAAAAGGAAAGACTAGCCGGGATTAATTACACACTACAAGTTCGCCAATCTTTCAGCCAGGCCAGTGTCGGTACTTTGAGGGAGGTCCCCCGTGCTTTCGCACGAACCTAATTAATGTAAACCTCGTTTTCCTAGAGGCGTAACCCCGTTGACACCTTTCTAGACACCTACTTGATCGGCTAATTGTAATGTATAAAACTCTCCCAGGAGTAACTCTTACTCGCAGCGGGTATCGGGATCCAACTATCTCATAGAAGGTATGCAATCTCATTGCAAATTTCAACACTTGAAATTCCCGATAATTCTGCCCCTAGCGTCCTATGACCTTGACGGAGGCCAAACAACCCATAGTCCGCTAGTCAAGTTCAACCCGTACATTTCTTGATTGAATTAAACCCACCCGCACGACCCTTGACGGAGGCCAAACAACGCCGTACGAATACCCTAATCCAATCGCATCATATGCTAGCAGATAAGCACTAGTTAGCTACCGTACACTACGCCTTGACGGAGGCCAAACAACCGCAGCACGAATACTAACTAGTACATATCTGAAATGACGGAGGGCTACGACAGGTTTTTCTGAAAACCTATTGCGTAATGAACTTGATATCGTTGTAGGATCGAATGAATTTTGAAATGGAGTGTTTTTTAGGCTTTTCTAGTTTTGCTAAAGGAGTCACTCCCGGTGAAGGGATCGTCGGTCCTTTCCTCGTCGAATGAGGTGTGGGATATATCATATATATCACTGTGCAAAGCAAAACTCTTAAAAGCAATCAAAATACAAACCGAGTGTGTAGCATCTGCCAGTTATTGCTAAAGGAGTCACTCCCGGTGAAGGGATCTCGGTCCTTTCCTTATCGAATAAGGTGCAGGATATATCACATATACCGCTGTGCAAAGCAAGAACTGTAGCTACCTGTTTTATTTTGAAATTCGATTCTACAACATCTTAGGTTTCTTTTATTTCATTAATCATATTAATGAAGTCCCATCATTTAAGTACCTAAACATCACAGATAAATACGACGTACACTTATGCAATCCGCATTCGCCTTGATGTCCCTTCGTGCACCGTTAGGTTAGGTAACTAACGGCAGAGCGGGGCAGGGCTAGCGCGGGTGTAAAACATAAGTAACGTCTATATAATATATCATATATACTATATACTGTATCTATCACAGAACATCACATGATCACATCACAGATATCGCAGCAGAAGAATCATATGAAATATTGGATATACTAGGACGTCCGTGTTTTCAATACGAGCCAGTATAAAACACGGATTCCACGGTCGCGATAAATAGCCAAACCCACACCCCTAGACCCCTACGAGAGCGGCAAGCAACCCTACCAATTCTGGAGTTAGGAGACCCGGGCTCGACTCCTCGAGTTGGTCTCCCGCTGGACTCCAGAACCCGGTTACTTGTGCCCTCCTCCTTGGGTCTATCCTAGTGCGGAAAAGTAAATAATATACAAACGGTGACTACTTCCGCAACCTGGAAGTGTCCCAATAAAAGAATATTACATACAGTTTTTACATGAATGAAAATGAAAAACACTCATCTCACATAAAAACCCCCGGCTATTCTAACACGACGATCCAATATAACATATCCAGCAACACATAACATCACATGTCATCAACGTAAGTAAATATGCACATCCCAATTGTCGTTGACATATAGCAACAAAACCGGCGATATCACATATTACACTTACGGTCACAGAAAAGAAAGTGTAAAACTACAACAGTTAGAATCCGCAACCTCTTTAGACATCGCATGCCTAATCAAATGAATTACTTAGACATCACATGCCTAACAATTATAAACCCCGCATTTTAGTCTCATTATCGAAAACTCTTTTCAATTCAATGTCGGGCAATTCAACAAGATTCCCGGCATCCAGATCGAATGCTCGTCGTAAACTTTAGTAGGCGGCCGCACCCCAGACGCCGTCGACGAAGTGCACCAAGGCGGAACACCGCTGCCGCGAGCACCCGAACGGATGCTTTCGGCGACGGGGTTCTCCTACAGTCACTTGGTCGGGGCTATGGAGTGAGGCTGTCTATTAAGTTTACCAGGCGAGTATCCGCGTACGATACGCGATTGCGACGGACTTTTGATCACATCAAAATTCCGTGGCAACCGATCAAGTGAGACTAAACTGCTATGTTTATAACATTCATTCAGTTATCTCATAACTTCTTGTGAATTCCAATTATTGTATTCCATTCCGGATAAATGGAAAATGTCAAACTTTCCGATCGAACAATCGAACACCCAAGTTTTCCCGATACAGATCAACACATGAAACAAGTCTAAAAACATTCAGTTCGTGCCTCAGTACCAACGGTCCAGCCGTAGAAGGGTCAAGCCAACGCCTCACATGTGGCACGCCGTACTGCCCTAAACCCGAAGGTTCAAAGGGCAGTTCAAGACGGCCACATAATCGAGTTAAGGTTTGTTGTCTTCTAGAGGGTCCATCGCGTTACTTGCACTACTTAGAACGTCGTTAAACTACGGAAAAATCCAACACTTGGAAATTTCCCGACAGGGAAAAAGTTGGGTATTTATATCCGGTCGAACTTTTTAACATATTCTAAAATTTATCCGGAAAGCCAAACAGACAAAATTTGATAATCCGATCGAATATACCAAGTCCCCAAAACAACCCAGAAAATTCAACTCTTGAAAAAATATTAAAAATTCCCAGAAGACTCAGCACTACAAGACATGAATTACTGTGCAAGCCACGTGGTGTAACTCAACACAGTGGCCGTGGAACCGCCGCGAATCCCATGGTGGGGGCCGCGGTTCCGCGCCTCTGTAGTCGAGTTACCATCACGTGCTTCACAGTAACTCATGTAATTCCCTGCTGAATTTTTTGGAAATTTTTAATCTGGAAAAATCCCAGAAATTAAAAAATGTACAGAGAGCATATTTAGGGTTGGGTTTCCGGGTCGTTCGGACTTCAAATTCCGTCTGGACTTCGCCTAAGGCTCTAGCTAGGCTCTGATACCACTGTAGGGTTCCTGGGCACTCTAGTGAGGTCTCACAAGGCATCAACCATGCCAATTTCAAAAATACGGGGTGCCGAGAAACCCTAATACGGATCGTTGGCTAGATTTCTAGGCGAAAAAGCAACTAGTTAACTACTTAACTAAGAGTAACGGAAATACAACCTTTGTAGATCCGGTTCTCCACCTCCATAGCTCCATGATGAAGTGTCCTCGCTGTCCAAAACGAAATCCGGGCTCTTGCGTCGGCTTCATCGGAGAAATGGGCGGGCTAGGTCATCGACGACGTGCCGAAGATGATCTACGTCGAAGCATCACTAGATCAAGCTCCACCTTCACCAAGCCATGAAAACTTATGAAGGAAACACACTCTACTACTTGGCAAGAGGTAGAGGATGAAGAAATAGGAAGTGGGTAGACTTTAGAATTGGATTTCTCACTCATCTTCATCAATCCACCATTGATGAAGAAAGCTTTCTTCTTTGAAGATGAAGAAGAAGAAGAAGATAAAGTTATGATAAGTTAATTCCAAAAAGAAAATTAAAAGAATACTTATCATAACCAAACCATGGTCAAGTGTAGAGAATAAATCATGGTTAGTGGGATGGTTAGGGTAAAGCATGAAGACAAAATGGTCACTTAGTCAAAGATTCATGAACTTTCAATGTAAAACAAAACTAGCAACCATTTTCTTTTCTTTTGCCATTTCTTTTCCAAAATAAAACAAATGAAATAAATAAATAAATGAAAAAGAAAACCCTAACCATTACACAACCATGGTTTAATCTTTACACAAACCCTAGAAAGCATGTATCATCAAACATGATACAATCAAGTGCACAAAAAGTATATCACATATACAATGTGCACTTCCGAGCGAGAAAATCCATTTAAAGTGAACCGATACTAGTTAATGCAAAGTAATATATCAAATATATAATTATGCATTAAATCATTAAATCAACACTTGATTCAATTATCCGGTCATGTCGCACACAACCGACTAGTATACAATGTATCGGCTTATCGAATCAATGCTTGAATCGATAACTAGGTTATATCGCATACAACCATTCGACACATTGATCGCGAGAATGAAATACGGTATCACATACACGCATTATTCTCGGTCCCGCACATATCTCATATGCGCTCCTATTTCGTTTCGCTTGAGCCAGGAAACCTCTGTGTAGGACTCTAAAGACTCGTCAATACGCCGGCAGCAGGTGATGATCATATCAAGCACCCACAAGCCGCAAGCGGTCTGCTAAACGTAACGGCCACCCGGGTATTGAGCGATCTGAAGATCGACGAGCAAGCCCACTCACACTCTAGTGAATCCAACCAGTAACACTACCGTACAGTCCGGTCTGATCGTCTGATATGTCGCATATCTTGCCTAAGGGTGGTAAACGTCAGACCCCAATAGCTCGATAAGTGTTGGGACGGCCTAGCACCTCGTCAAGGGTTCGGTAGCATCACACATGCCATAATCAAAGTTTTGGAGGTGTTAAGTTAACCCGACAAGAATCGAAACTAGAAGTTTTAGGGATTCATACAAATAAACATCACATGCAATTGTAAAACTATCACTAAGAGGAAAGATTACAACCTTTGTAGATCTTCCTCGGTGACTCCTTGGCACTATGAGAGTTTGGAATGGATCGATGGTAGCCTTCCTTGTCCACGATGATCCACCCGAAGTCCCTTCGCCCAAAGCTCCTTACCTTACTTGTTTCGCAAACGAAGTAGAGTAAACACCCTACACAAATCGGCTAGAGGTGTGTAGTATGATGATGTGGTTTATATTCTTCAATTGAAATCCTTTCTTTTGTCAACTTCACTCAAGTAAGAAATCAAGAGAGGAAAAAGAAGATAATGGTGGCTTGAATTGAGCTTTCTATCATATCACATATGATAACTAGTTTTCACACCCTTGTTGTTTTCACTCTTGTGTGTTTTTGTACTCCTTGTTTCATATCACATATGAAGCTATTTATAGTGTTGAGAAAGGAATAAACATCTTTATTCCACCTCCACCATAATTATGGTTGCAAAATTCTTTTCATAAAGAATTAAGCATGGGTGGAAATTCTTTTCATTAAGTTAAGTAAAGGATACCCACTAAAGAATAAAGGAGCATGTGTATGTTTTCTTTTCATTAACTTAAAATGAAAAGATATAAAGGAGCATGTGAAGGTATTATTTACATTTAACTTAAAATGATAAATACAAATTAAAAGCTTTAATATAAGTCTTATATTGCCACCATTCTTGTATCAACAACCATGATACTATGTATGCATGTATGTGTTCATGCACATCATCATGTGCATGCATGCATGCATACAAAAGGATTTACTTAAAGAATTTATCTAAATGTAATTAGTTAAATCAACACTTGATTTACCATACCGGTCATATCACATACGATCCGTCAAATAGAAAATGCCCGATTAATATACGTTATCACATAACCGTATTTAAGCGGGTCCCGCGCATATCTCATATGCACACCACATCGTTTTGCCTGAGCCAGGAAACTTCATTGTGGGACTCTAAGACTCGTCAATACGCCGGCAGTAGATGATGATCATATCAAACATCTACAAGCCGCAAGAGGTCAGCTAAACATAACGGCCACCCGGGTATTGAAGCGATCAGAAGAAAACCAGCGAAGCTGTAAAAACTCCCGTCGAGCCAACTGGCAACACTTACCGTACAGTCCGGTCTCTTCGTCAGATATGCTGCATATCAAGTCCAGGGATGGTATCGTCGACCCCAGTAACTCAATAAGTCATGCTGGTGTATGGCTCATAACAGATCGAGAAACTACTGATAACTCTTATCAGTAAATCTCAGCAGCCCTGGCCAGGGACTTCATGTTATAGCCAATCGAGCATAGCACAACATCAACCCCCAATACCGGGAGAGACGAAACCCCTCCTATCGCTCATTGCCTCCATGCGCCTCGGGACTGTACCCAAAGACCACCTGTTTGCACGACTCAGCAGAGCCGTGGTAGGGTGGAGATCAAAGTATAGTGGGAGGACACACAAGACTCTATGACGATCTCGGGTCTACAGACTAACCTGTACCAGTGTTCCTAGAGAACTGCTATCCGACGATAGATATAATACCACATAGGAGTTCTCGGCGAGTCCGTTCAGTATACCCAGTCTCCACTGAGCACCCGCATACAATCTTTGGTGTCTCCTCACCAGATGGATATGGGATCATCCATCGCCCATCATATGGGACAAGAATAGCATACGCTAGTCTACTCTGGAATATCGATGCCCTGTCTCGATACACCCTCGACTAGGAACAGTTCAAGGATATGCTTTAGACTACATGTACCCCACTAGTATGATCCGCATCATAATCACAGTAGTCAAGCAAATATCCTTTGGGCTTTATCAACATGTGTAAATGAATAAATCTACATGTACAGATAAAGTAAACCAGATAGCGTACTATCATTTTGAGCAAGAAATTCATCTATCTCCATAGATAATATGTCCAAGTTTCCACTATCCTTATAATGGCCTTTAGGGCATACATTTTACTAACAATAAGTCGTGTCGATATGAGGTCTATAACAATTCGAGAAACTACTGGTAACACTTACCAGTATATCTCAGCAACCCTGGCCAGGGATTTCCTGTTATAGCCAATCGAACACAGCGCAACATCAACTCCCTATACCGGGAGAGACGAATCCCCTCCTATCGCTCATTGCCTCCATGTGACTCGGGACTGTACCCAAAAACCACCGTTTTGCACGCCCTCTTAGACGTGGTAAGATGGAAATCAAAGCACAGTGGGAACCACACAAGACTCTATGGCGATCTCGGGTCAACAGACTACTCTGTACCAGTGTCACCAGAGAACTGCCATCTGACGTGAGGTATAGTACCATCTGGGAGTTCTCGGCGAGTCCGTCCAATGTACCCAGTCTCTACTGAGCACCCGTATATCATCTCTGATGTCAAACACCAATGGATATGGGATCATCCATCGCCCATCTGTATGGGTCGAGAAGGTACACGCTAGTCTACTCTGGTATATCGATGCCCCGTCTCGATATACCCACGACTAGGGACATTGAAGGATGTACTTATGGACTACCATGTCCCCACTAGTATGATCCGTATCATAGTCCAGGTAGTCAAGTACACATCCTAAGGGCTTTACCAACATGTAACAGAGAGACAATCAGTGTACACGTTAAGGTAAAGAGTAACCAGATAGCATACTATCATGTCGAGCAAGAAAGTCCTCCCTATATATGTCCCAGCATCCACTACAATATACATCCTATGTATAGTAATGGCCTCTAGGGTATACATATAACTAACAAAAGAAACTTCAAGGTAGATCATCTTAGTATCGAAGATCGGAAGCAAATGTTGCATCTTTCTCTTCGTGGAACCTCTCGAGAGTCCGGATCCCGATAATCGCAGCGAAGGGACCACAACACGGATCATATGAAGTGAAGGACCGGATCTACAAAGGTTGTAATCCCTCTCACTTAGTGTTAAAATGTTTAGCATGTTAGTTTTCGCCTAATCTCTAGTTTAAAGATCTTGTATTGGGTTGTTCGGCACGGCTAAATTTTTAATCGGGCATGGTTGATGCCTCGTAGACCTTTGTGCGCGTGCATTGCAACCCTACACCTTGATGTCAAACACCGATTGATATGGAATCATCCATCGCCCATCATATGGGTCAAGATGCGTATACGCTAGTCTACTCTGGTGTATCGATGCCCTGTCTCGATACACCCTCGACTAGGAACAGTTATAGGATGTACTCGTCGACTAACGTGGCCCCACTAGTATGATCTCATCATAGTCCCAGTAGTCGAGTACATATCCTAAGGGCTTTATCAACATGTAACATAGAGACAATCAGAGTACATGTTAAGATAAAGTACAACCGGATAGCGTACTATCATGTCGAGCAAGAAAGTCCTCCCTATATATGTCCAAGCATCCAATACAATATACATCGTATGTACAGTAATGGCCTCTAGGGCATACATATAACTAACAATCTCCCACTTGCACTAGGGCCATCTGTTGTGGTATCATATACCCAACAATTAGCTATGGTTGAAGTATCTCATACTCAACCATCCCATAAAAGTCTCTACTGGGAAAAAGGCCTTTGTGAGTGGATCCGCGCTGTTGTCCTCTGTGTCTACTCTCTTAACCTCGATCTCCCTGGAGATCAACCATCTCCATGATCAGGTCATACTGCCTAAGAATTATATCTGGATTTCTGATGGGACGGAAGGTTCCTTGGTAAAAGCCACAACTCCATTGTCACACAATGGTAGGAACGAAGTTCATCTCATGAACTAATATATATTCAGACTGCCTCTTTGGTAGCATCCTTGGTAACAATGTATCTAGCCTTTAATCGTCTAGTATGTCACGGTATCTAGTTTGGAACTCTTTCAACATACTGTCCCTCTACTGAGGGCAAAGATAATGCCTGCGACTGATATTCAGTCGTCCTTATCACCCTGAAACCTTTCCAGTGATTCTCCCCGGGATCGATTGATACCATCTCACTACATCTAGTGAGAATCCTAACATCCAATTAGATCTATCTCATAGATCCAAAACCCAGGATTTAGGAGGTATCACTTTGATCCTAAATGGAGAATCCTTGTGAAAAGTGGAGATTGACCGAGCGTAGCATAGGAAACTCCTTCCCTATCAAGAGTATGTCATCCACGTACTCTACGAAGATCACCACCATACTCTCTACTACCTTTTTTGTAAATACAAGGTTCATCTACCATTTTGATGAAGTCAAACTCTTTGACTACCACATCAAAACAGACGTTCCAACTCCGCGATGCCTGCTTTATCACATAAAACATCTTGCATATGTTTCCGCTGCTCCCACTGTATACGAAGCCCTCTGGCTGTGTACTTATAGACGCTCTTTTCTAAAACATCATTTAGAAAAGCAGTCATGACATCCAACCGCCAGATATCGTAGTCATGGTATGTAGCCGTGGCAAGTAGGATCTGGATGGACTTAAGCATAGCTTTGAAAGTCTTAACTTTTCCATGTACACCAAGTAATCTTCTCAAGATATACTTTCTCCTGATAGGGATTTAACCCTTCAGATAAAGCAACCAAAGTCCATACTTTGTTGGTGTATAAGGATTCCATCTCAGATCGATAAGCATCAAGCCATTCTTACAGAGTCTCACTCCTGATAGCCTGCTCGAAACTAGTTGGGTCATCATCTCATGATGCAATCCTCGCTCCCACTATCATAGAGAAACCGAAGTATCTCTCAGGTGGGTGAGGAACCCTACTAGATCGGCGGAGAGGCTGAGGTTCGTTGGTTACTATTGAATCCTTCGGTTCTACCAAATCATCTGTTGTAGTTTGTATAGCAGGAACTCTTTCCAGTTCTACCTCATGACCACTAATTTTTCCATAAGAAATTCCCTTTCACAAAGGTGGCATGTTGAGAAATAAAACACTTTTGTTTCTCGGTTTGGTAGAAGATATTCCCTTGCGAATGCTTGGGATATCCAACAAACTTCCACAGATCTGACTTTACCTCGAGATTGTCCGGATTTTGCTTTTCAGACATAGGCCGGACAACCCCAAATCTTAACATACTTAAGATATGGGCTCTTCCCATTCCATATCACATATGAAGTGGTAGGCAACTGATTTGATTTGAACCCTATTCAATAAGTATGCAGCTTCTCAAGTGCATAACTCCCAAAAGGAAATAGGAAACTCAATATTACTCATCATAGATCACACCATATCACATAGGGTGCTATTGCTCCGTCCCAATACACCGACGTGCTGTGGTGTATACGGAGGAGTAATGCTGAGAGAGAATCTCATTCTCCTTTAGAATAGTCCAGGAATTCCGTGCTTAAGTATTCTCCTCCTTGATCTCATCAAAGGACATAATACTTATACCCGTATTTTGGTTCTCTACTTCTAACTTACATTCTGTGAATATCTCAAAAGGTTCGGACTTGTGTTTCAACAGGAACATATGTCCGAATCTTGAGAGATAATCAGTGAATGTAATGAAGTACAAAGAACCGGTCTTGGCATGTATAGACAGGGGACCTTCATACATCATCATGTATCAATCCCAAGAGTTCACTAACTCTTTCTCTGTTTCCAATAAACAGAGCTATGGTCATCTTATCTTTGTGACATGACTGGCAAGTTTCACAAGATGTAAATTCAAACAGATTTAAATATGCATCTAAATGTAACTTAGCTAGTCGGGTCGCATTGATATGACCTAGTCTACAATACCTCAAGAAGGATTCGTTCATTTCTGAACTCTTCCTCTTGTGTGTGTTCCATATACTAAGAACTGTAGTTTAATTTAGAACGTCAATGCTTTTAGATAACGTGCCTGAACCGATCAACTCTTGATTTAGGAAATGTTCAAAACATTATCCAACAATACAAAATTATATCCTTTCTTTACTAATAAAGAAACTGATATGATGTTGTATATCAGGTTCGGTATCTAATAACATTCGTTCAGAATCAATGTATTCTGGTAATACAGGGTGATATGACCAACAGACTTGGCTGTAACACTTGCACCGTTTCTATCTCATGAAACTTATCACCCGATCTTAGTTCTCTACCTGTCTGTAGCCCATGTAACAGATTACATATGCGGGATCCTGATCCGGTATCTCATACCCAGGACGTAAAGGATACTGAGAAACAGTTCTATGTAATGGACACACCCGAAGATGATGCATCAATATGCACTTTCTTCGTTTGGGCGGCACGGGAAATCTGGTATTCCCCAATTTCCTGCTCTGTCTTATAACAATTATAAGTTAGAGCGGGACCAACGTTCCCCAGCTCAGTATAACAAGCGGGTTCGGTCAATATATACATTTTATTATCTTGATTAAGGTGTGATATGGTCGCTACCTGGAGAGAGGGAGAAGAAAACACTCAGCGTATGCTCTTGCAAGATTAGATTGGTTATCTAATATATCTAATCAGGATGTCTTCCACTATTTTAATCAAATCTTTCCTTCAAACCCTAAAAGGAAAGACTAGCCGGGATTAATTACACGCTACAAGTTCGCCAATCTTTCAGCCAGGCCAGTGTCGGTACTTTGAGGGAGGTCCCCCGTGCTTTCGCACGAACCTAATTAAAGTAAACCTCGTTTTCCCAGGGGCGTAACCCCGTTAACACCTTTCTAGACACCTACTTGATCGGCTAATTGTAATGTGTAAAACTCTCCCAGGAGTAACTCTTACTCGCAGTGGGTATCGGGATCCAACTATCTCATAGAAGGTATGCAATCTCATTGCAAATTTCAACACTTGAAATTCCCAATAATATTTTACCCCTAGCATCCTATGACCTTGACGAAAGCCAACAAACCATAGGCTACTAGTCAAGTCCAACCCGTCATTTCCCGATTGAATTAAACCCACCCGCACGGCCCTTGACGAAAGCCAACAAAGTCGCACGACTACCCTAACCCAATCTGCATCATATACATAAGCAGATAGGCATAAATAGCTACCGCATACTACGCCTTGACGAAATCCAACAAACGTAAAACGAATACTATGAAGTACTTATCTGAAATGACGGAGGTCTACGACAGGTTTTTAAGAAAACCTTTTGCGTAATGAACTTGATATCGTTGTAGAATCGAGTGATTTTAAATGGAGTGTTTTTGAGGCTTTTCTAGTTTCGCTAAAGAGGTCACTCCCGGTGAAGGGATCGTCGGCTCTTTCCTCATCGAATAAGGTGCAGGATATTTCACAAATATCACTATGCAAAGCAAGAACTATAGAAGCAATCAAAAGACAAACCGAGTTTGTAGCATCTGCTAGTTTCACTAAAGAGGTCACTCCCGGTGAAGGGATCTCGGCTCTTTCCTTATCGAATAAGGTGATGGATGTTCTACAAGGAACACCGCTATGCAAAGCAAGAACTAGAGCTACCAGTTTTTAAACAAGTTTCTACAACATCTTTAGGTTTCTTTTAGTTTCATTAATCTCATTAATGAAGTCCCATTTTATTATGCTTCACAAGCATCACTTTTGAAACGAAATCTGCAATATAACATATATCTCATATATATAATATAAACATTCGTCTTAGGCAGTAATATGATCTCATCATAGAACATTGCAGCAGAAGAACATATATGAAATATTGGATATACTAGGATATCCGTGTTTTCAATACGAGCATGTATAAAACACGGATTCCACGGTCGCGATGAATAGCCAAACCCACATCCCTAGACCCCTACGAGAGCGGCAAGCAACACTGCCAATTCTAGGGTTAGGAGACCCGGTCTCGACTCCTCGAGATGGTCTCCCACTGGACCCCAGAACCCGGTTACTTGTGCTCCCCGCCTTGGGTCTACCTAATGCGGAAAAGTAAATAATATACAATGGTGACATCATCCTCAGCCCGGAAGTGCCCCAATAAATAAATATTACATACAAATGAATTTTACATGAATTAAAAAGAAAAACCCTCATCTCACATAAAACCCCCGGCTATTCAAAACGCGACGATCCAATATAACATATCACAACAACACATAATATCTCATATCATCAACGTAAGCAAGCATGCGTATCCCGATTGTCGTTGATGTATAGCAACGAAGCCGGCGATACACCACATACTACGCTTACGGTCACAGAAAAGAAAGTGTAAAACTACAACAGTTAAAATCCGCAACCTCCTTAGACATCGCATGCCTAACCAAATGAATTCCTTAGACATCGCATGCCTAACAATTATAAACCCCGCATTTTAGTCTCATTATCGAAAACTCTTTTCAATATCAAGTCGGGCAATTCAACAAGATTCCCGACATCCTGATCGAATGCTCGTCGCAAACTTTAGTAGACGGCCTCACCCCCGGATGTCGACGAAGTGCACTAAGGCGGAACACCGCTGCCGCCAGCACCCGAACGGATGTTGTTGGCGACGGGGTTCTCCTACAATCACTTGGTCGGGGCTATAGGGCGTGGCTGTCTATTAAGTTTACCCGGCGAGTATCCGCGTACGCTACGTGATTGCGATGGACTTTTGATCACATCAAAATTCCATGGCAACCGATCATCTGAGACTAAACCGCTAGATTTATAACATTCAAATTAGTTATCTCAGAACTACATGTGGATTCCAATTATTGTATCACATTCCAGATAAAAAGACAGTGTTAAACTTTCCGATCGAATAAAAAAACACCCAAGTTTTCCCAAATAGATCAACACTTGAGCGGGGTTCAAAAATATCCATCACATGCCACAGTACCGATGGTCCAGCCGTAGAAGGGTCAAGCCAACGCCGCACATGTGGCACGTCGTACTGCCACAAACCCTAAGGTTTAGAGGCAGTTCAAGATGGTCACATAATCGAGTTAAGGTTTGTTGTCTTCTAGAGGGTCCACCGCGTTACTTGCACGACTTAGAAAGTTTCAAACTCGAGAAAAAATCCAACTTTTGAAAAAATTTCCGACTGGGGAAAAAGTGAGTTATTGATATCCGTTCGAACTTTTTAACAGTTTCTAAAATTATCCGGACAAACTAAACAAAGTTAAATTATCCGATCGAATCAACGAGTCCCCAATACAACCCTAGAAAACTCAACACTTGAGTGGAATTAAAATATTACCAGAAAAAAATGACAAGAAAGGACCTAAGAATAAATATATGAAGTTCTAGGGACTAATTCAAAATTTTGGCCGCGGAACCTCGGCCAAACCAATGGTTTGGAGGCGGTTCCGCGGCCGAATGAGCGAATTAGTGGGCCGTACTTAACAGTAATTCTTAATTTTTCCTGCTTGTTTTTCTGAGCATTTTTAATTCATAAAAAATCACATTTTTGGAAAATGACCAGAGAAGGGTTCGTGTCGGGGTTTCCGGGTTCGATCGGACTTTAAACTTCGCTCAGACTTTGCCTAAAGCTCTAGCTTGGCTCTGATACCACTGTAGGGTTGCTAGGCACGCGCACAAGGGTCTACGAGGCATCAACCATGCCCGATTTAAAAAATAGCCGTACCGAACAACCCAAAGCCCGATCTTTAAACTAGAGATTAGGCGAAAACGAACATGTTAAACACTTTAACACTAAGTGAGAGGGATTACAACCTTTGTAAATCCGGTCCATCACTTCTTAAGCTCCGTGTTGAAGTCCCTTCGCTGCGATCATCGTGTTCCGGACTCTCGAGAAGTTCCACGAAGAGAAAGATGCAAGCTTGCTTCCGATCTTCGATAACAAAGATGATCTACCTTGAAGTTTCATTAACACAAGCTCTCACTCACAAAATGAAGTGAACACTCTCATCTAAATGGCAAGGGTAGATGAGGATGATGAATTAGGATTTTTGCTCTCTTTTATTTTCATTTACTCACTCATTTTTCATCACCTTGAAAAAGCTTTTTCTATGAAAGAAAGAAGGAAGAAGATGAACAATCAACATGAAACCTTTTGTGATGAATAATGAAAGGATAAATATAATCATTAATGCAACCATGGTTGACTAAACCTTTGTAGAGAATTAACCAAGGCTAGGGTTTGGGTTAGGTTAAGAATGAGTCACTTGAAAATATCTTTGCAAAAACAAAAACAAAACCTTCTAGAAACTTCTAGAAAGCTTTAACCCAAATCAAACCCTAATCTTGTTTAATCTCTACAAAACATGTTGCATTAGTTATCATATCATGTTACAATATTATATATCACATATATAATATTTATCGTAACAATATAAAATAATACAATTAACATATATCGCATATATATCAATGTATTACCCGAGTGAGAAAAAGAATCTTTTAGTGAGCTAATATTAGTTAATGTAATTTAATATATCATATATATTATTATACATTAAATTATCGAATCAACACTTGATCCGACAATCCGGCTATATCGCATATAACCGACTAATACGATAACCCGGCTATATCACATATACCCGGCCGATATCTCATATCGCGAGAATCCAATACGGTATCACATACCGCATTATCCTCGGTCCCGCACATATCACATATGTGCTCCTACTCCGTTTTGCCTGAGTCAAGAAACCTCTGTGTTGGACTCTAAAGAATCGTCAATACGCCGGCAGTAGGTGATGATCATATCAAACACCCACAAGCTGCAAGCGGTCAGCTAAACGTAACAGCCACCCAGGTATTCAGCGCTCAGAAGATCAACAAGCAAGCCTGTACATTCTCCTGTGAATCCAATCAGTAACACTCCCGTCAGTCCGGTCTCGTCGTCTGATATGTCGCATATCTCACCTAGGGGTGGTAAACGTCAGATCCCAGTAGCTCGATAAGTCATGTCGATATGAAGTCTATAACAGTTCGAGAAACTACTGATAACACTTACCAGTAAATCTCAGCAACCCTGGACAGGGATTTCCAGTTATAGCCAATCGAACACAGCACAGCATCAACTCCCGATACCGGGAGAGACGAATCCCCTCCTATCGCTCATTGCCTCCATATGATTCGGGACTGTACCCAAAAGCCACCTTTTTGCACGCCCTCTTGGACGTGGTATGATGGAAATCAAAGCACAGTGGGAATCACACAAGACTCTATGACGATCTCGGGTCAACAGACTGCTCTGTACCAGTGTCACCGGAGAACTGCCATCTGACGTAAGGTATAATACCATCTGGGAGTTCTCGGCGAGTCCGTCCAGTGTACCCAGTCTCTACTGAGCACCCGTACACCATCCTTGATGTCAAACACCGATGGATATGGAATCATCCATCGCCCATCATATGGGTCAAGATGCGTATACGCTAGTCTACTCTGGTGTATCGATGCCCTGTCTCGATACACCCTCGACTAGGAACAGTTATAGGATGTACTCGTCGACTAACGTGGCCCCACTAATATGATCTCATCATAGTCCCAGTAGTCGAGTACATATCCTAAAGGCTTTATCAACATGTAACATAGAGACAATCAGAGTACATGTTAAAATAAAGTACAACCAGATAGCGTACTATCATGTCGAGCAAGAAAGTCTTCCATATATATGTCCAAGCATCCAATACAGTATACATCGTATGTACAGTAATTGCCTCTAGGGCATACATATAACTAACATTTACATCCTCATACTTTCATGCATATATTTTTATGATATTTACATGCATGATGTTGTTGTGTCATGGGTTGACACATGGACGAGATCCACATGCATACAGGCATTGATTACTTAGTTCGATGATATCCACATACTTATAGACTTGAGTATATAGTTGGCACCTATACTGTTATGGTCACCCTAGATATCATAGTATTACCTTCATGATATAGTTGACACTGATTTCATGTTGATTACATTGATCATACCTCATATTTATGATATGTTGTTACCTGAGGCAATGACACGAGCACTTGGTATTACACTTATGTTTAGATGTTTACCCTTGCCACCTTATCATGCTTCAGACTTTATCATATTGAGGATATATATTACTGATCGTATTGACCTAGGATGAGTCATATATGCGATTTTCTGCTCGGTGATGTTTTCTACTCACGAGTTGGCAACCCACCCCCGTTGTGCAACAGTTTCTTGCAGGTTTTGCCGTACAGCTTTCGTTGCGGCTTTGCTGGCACACCGCTTTCATTCCGGGTGATTGCTTTGGTAGGTGGGTTCACTTGTATCGTGACCACCATTGTACATTTATTTATTTCAGTTGTATCTAGTAAACTCCATCAACCAGACTTGTATTTATTTGATAACCTTAGAAGACCAGTGTATTTTATTTCGACCGTAGAGTCGCGCGTTGTATTATTATGGTTTTCTTGATGTTTTTGAGTTTCCTTTTCAGTTTTGATCCTCGCCCTTGGCGTTGTATACTATATTGCTTGCATGGTTGTGACCGTCAATTGACGAAGAGCTAGCTCCCGCTTGGGGATGCCTTTATTCATATTATGCATGTTGTACCCTTTTGGGGCCAGTATTTACAAAGGAAACTATGCCGAAATTTTCAGAAAAGACTTGATGTTTTAAAAATGCAATACTTCGGTTTATGTTATTTAAAACCACTTGCTTTAAAGATAAGTTTTCCTCACTTCTTCTTTAAAATGGTTTAGATTTCTGGGATTTTTTTGGCTTTCTTGAATTAGATGGGGTCCAATAGACTTCATATGATTCAAGTGCCAGTCACGTGCCATTTCGGGTCGTGACAAAGTTGGTATCAGAGCGCTAGGTTAACTTTGGTTCGAGTCTATTTTTGACTATGTGGAGCCTAGGGCGTTTGTATATATACGAAATCTAGGCTTGACCTTACGGAACTTAGACTTAGTCGAGGGGGTATTAGACCCGATCTTTCGTCGCGTAGGTTGACCTTGGTTGATGGAGTAGGTGACTTAAGGATAGTGACGTACCGTGTGTGTGTTCCACGGCATACTTATGATACGCTACTCCGCTTAAGAAGCCTTAGGATGTACATTTCCTTACACAGTATTATATTCGTTCATATGATATATCATCATCGATATCAGTTTATGGTTTTATTGCCACGATTACACGGGCAGAGAGAGCTACGGCTAGAGTTGCGTCAGCACGAGCTCGTCACGGACGAGGACTGACCAGGGCATGATTCCAGGGAAACACGATTGTATAGATGTATCGTCCTATTGTGTTTTCGCGCCATGAGCGTTTGATGGATCGCTTTTACGAGATTTCTCGGACGTGTAGATCAGCACCAGAGGATTGGGCCACTGCTAGAGGCCAGTCAGAATGTGATGACCGTCAAAGCACCGATTATTCTTAATGATTGAGGTACTGTTCAGCGTGCGGACGAATGATTCAGTTGTTGCTGCGACTGACGAGATATCGCCCCAGATGTTTGAAGCTAATGCCGCATGAGTTATAATTAGAGATATGATAAAAGATCGCTAGTCACCCAAGGAGGAATGACTAGGACATGTAATTCGTTGCCTACCCCGATGCGAGGTTATCAGATTGATTGATTCCAGCTAGAGACGACTTCACGCAGGTACGTTAAGAGTCGATAAGGACGATCGAATGTCAAAAACTCATTTTTCCAAGTTTAAGGTATTCGAAAAAACATGCAAGTATTTCCGTGGACCCTCTAGAAGAATGAAACCCTAACTCGATATAATGACCATGAGAACGCTCTAAAACCTTAGGGTTTACAGTAGTTCAGCGGTGTCATTGATGAGGCTTGGGTTTGCCCTTCTACGGTTGGTCCACAGGTGCTGTGGCATGTACTGGAATACTATTAAACTGTACCCAAGATGTTGAGCTCTTGGGGGATTATGGAACTTTGACGAATCGATCGAAAGGATCGACGTCATTCGGATATCATGTGATGGGATACATTGCTTAGGAGACTCCAGATACGAGTATAGCCGTTGGAGCGCAGTCCATGCAACCACGAAGAGATGAGTCTGAATCAGTCGACATTAGAGAAAAGTGGAGTAAGCGGGTCGTTCGAGATCTTGATGAGATAACGTTCCACTCCGCTGACATCAGAGATGTGATACGCATGCAGAGGCGTTGTACAAGGATATATCTTCCAGAAGGAGTCGCGATGAGTATGCAGCCGTTCCGGACAAGAAAAAGAGTTAGTAAAGGGTGATAATTTCCGGGCAGTTCGGCGGAAACGAGATTCGGGAGAGACCCCGACAAGATCTTTCTGGAATACAATACGAGAAGACTTGGATGCAGGATCGGTCATATTACGCACACCCAGCAGGCCAGAGTTCGGCATCGTCGATGAGATATGTTATGAGTGACCATGACAGTTGGCCAGAGATCTTTAGAGGATGTGCTAGAGCGGGACTGTTTCCGCCATCTTTGATTTCGGTATTTTGGGTGAATTATTTGCTTGATTGAGATTTTGAGCACCATAGTTGCACTTGACTTCGATTTGATGTCATTCGAGATTGCGAATTTTGATTTCATACCTATGGTATGCATGTGATTTGACTTATGCTTTCGGCATAGTTTTCATGCACTTTTAGTATTTTGATTCGATTTTTGTGCACGCTGATGCACATGATTGTGAGATTATATACCACGGTATACCTGATTTGGATTTGGATTGAAATGTGTTGTATACCGTCGATTTCGATTGTGATACTCGATATTTGTTTTTGTGCACCTTGTACACTTGATTTGGATTCTTGCGCATGCTTGGGCGCTTGATGCAATTGCGGTGCACGCCAGATGCACTAAATCGAGATTCTTCGTGCATATCAGATGCACCTGATATTGCTGCCAGGTACACCCGTTGCCCTTGACAGGTGTTTTCGTGCACACCCGTTGCACTTAGATTTTTTTCTGTGCACATGTATGTCACATTTATTGATTTCGATTTCCATGCGCACCAGACGCACGTGGCATTCTTATGCATATTTTGGGATTGATTTCCTTGAGCAGTATGTTTTATGCTATTTACTATTTAGTATAGTAGCTGAGCAGGACTAGTCAGAGGACAGTACCTGAATATATTTTTGCATGCATTGATAGTTATCGAAGGGATTTCCAAAAAGGAGCTATAGTCTCAGTATTTACCTACGTGTCTGAGATGACACGAGACATTTTACAAAGGAAACCCTTTTAAATTATTTTCAAAACGGCGGGACGTGTATGTTAAACAAAGGATATATATACATATAGTTATTTTCTTACAATAGATGTCCACCACTGTGCAGTGATGCACACATCGCACAGCGACTTGAAAAGGTTCGGCATGCATTGCTTCCAGATGTTTTGATGATGTTTACATATATAGTTTAATGTATATCATGTTGATTTTCGTATTGGGTTTTGACATTGGTGTCTTCGTCATAACTCCGATGATTGCGGGATACTTGACGGAGTTTTGATTTTGGTTTATATACTCGTTTTCATGCGCATTCTTTGCGCTATGACATGTTTTATGTATTTATGATTTCGGAGCCCCGACGACTTGATCATTTTACTGAAATGTTTTAGTATTTGAGGGGTTAAATTTAAATTCGGGGACAGAATTTCTTTAAGGGGGAGGCTGTAACATTTCAGAAAAATAAAATATTATTTTTGGGAATTTATAAAATTAAATAATTAATATTATGAATATTTTAATAATGCGGTATAATTAAATACCGATAAAGTGGAAATTATTTGGAAAATTATACGAATTACGAAAATGAAGGTGTTTTATTTGATTTAAGCAAATTATAAATTTTGATGATTAATTATATTCCATTTTAATACTAATCGCGATTAAATATCACTAATCGTACATTAAGCCGGATTTATGCACATAACATGCACCATGTCATTTTTCACACTTGTTACATTTTTCCTACCATGATTCTTTTGTGTATGGTTATTTGTTTTGGGGGTTTTAAAAGAAAAGAAAAGATAAAGGAAAACAAAAGAAAAAGAAAAGGGAAATATTAAACAAAAAGGTATGGGCATGAGAGAGAGTGTGTGAGGGGTCAACCTTGGACCATGGCTCTTGCCCCTTCATTGTTTTCCTTCATCATTTCTTCCCCTCATCTCACCATGGCAGCCACTCCCCCCTCCCTCCTCTATCTCCTCAAAACATCATCAAAAACGCATCCAAAGTCCATCTCCATTTCATTAAAAACATGCACAAACTCCACACAAGCACTTTGGACTAAGAAAAATCGGATTTTGAGAACTTGGGGCAACTCAAGAATTTTCTTGAGTTGCCAATTGAGGTATTTTCTTTACCATTAGCATTGTATTTGTTTCACTTTAGCACCCATACAAGTTTAGAAGTGTTTTAATGTGGTTTAGTGAACTTTGAAAATTCCTAGTTAGGGTTTGAGGGACTTTTGAGTTGTGATTGTGTAATTGAGGTTAGTAGAGGCCTGACAACCCCTTTAATGATAGTATATTGGACTGAAACCAAAGACTTAATAACCCAAACTTAGAAACCCCATGTCGGGAATTTATGGAAATTTGAGGTGTTATTGGAGATCTGCTAACACCCGGGGACTCTAGGATTTATTTAGCAAACATGGTGATACATGCAGCTGACCTAGAAGCTACCCTGGAGACCAGAGCCCCAAACCCCCGACCCAGGCCGCAGATTTAAGCATTTGGGCCGCAAATTTCGTCCTTGGTACTCCCAAATTGGTTCGCGTTTGGTTCATGTCTCCATTTCCAGTAGATTAGACCCTCCACATGTGCAAATTTGGCTAATTTCACCTAGGGTAAAATCTGGAAGTGTTTTGCATCATTTCTGATTTCGTTTTGCGAATTCTGTTAATTTGAAGTTTTGATATTTGTGTTGTATCGATCACTTGACATTTGTACGTCAATATCGGGTGTTAATTGGCTTTCTTGCATGTGAAGACTATAGGTTTTAACCTATGTATGATTCGTGCGACATTTTGGTTTTCGTGCGTGATTTCCGTTTACAATGCTATATGTGTATATATGTAGGTACCCCACGTGGACTTCGAGACGACAAGAAACCGCGTAGCGACATCAGCATCGGCAAGCGAAGATTAAGGTGAGTAGATATATATCTACGGGGGAAGTCGGGTGGATGGCGTATAGCACCCCCGCAATTCGTAGTGTCGCTTTTGATATATATATATATATATATATATATATATATATATATATATATATATATATATATATATATATATATATATTAGTTATATATATGTTTACGTGTTGTGAAACTTGGATGATTACTAAGTACGACCTTAGAAGATCATGGGTTAAATTTAGCAAAATTGGATGATAATGACGTTAGTTAGTTTAGTCGCGAGCCCTAGAATAAGGTTTACACCCACACGCACACACATGCTTACCTTGTTTTACTTGTACGTATATGGGAATATGTATATATATATACACACATAGGTATGGGACTATTTATATATATACGTATACCTTTACATGGATGATGAGGATTGTACATGGTACTTGGAGATGAGTCGATGAGATTAGGCATGGTGCCATGAGATCGGTGATAAGTTTTGATTCGTATTATGAGATACGACATGAGATTATAGAGGGCCTTTAGGCGTGTGTTTCATACACGCATATTTATGCAGATGGTATCAGTTTGTACTAGACTTAGATCAGTACCCCTAATACAGGATATGATGATAAGGATACCAGATAAATGATAAGATAAATGTGAGATTCGACTCGTAACCAGATTTGGTATGCCGTACGATGGATTTACCGTGCGAGCTTTATACTGATGATAGATCCACACTCTTGACTCAAGGATGTCATGTTATACATTGTATCGTATGTGATACTATTGAGGCGGGATCACCGACTATTATATTTATATGTATCGACTCAGATTTAGGTGGTTTCCGTACCTTTTCGATTAGCCTGTTAGTTTAGTCCTATAGTTACTTGTAGATATTAGACTAGACTCGAGTCATAACTATTTCAAAACTAACGAATCGTGAGTATTTTAAAGACATGCCAAGGGATTCTACGAATATTTCAAAGGACGTACCTTTTTTTCTTAAAAACACCGTAGCCCCTATTTTTCCAAACACCACGATTCGTGTGATTTCAAATGACAAACTGTATGACTCGTATAATAAATGTAGATTCCTTATTGTTGCATTTACTTTTCCATTTCCATATATTCATGTTGTTATTAGCGCAATGCATGCATATATACCTGTGATTTATGTTATATTAAACCCATGCTGTCAGGACACCAGCACCATTACCGATGATGCGTATGCTCCACGTACACCTGCTTGCCGGCTCACACACTTCATCATCGATGATTGCCATGTCACTATACAGTAGGATTGCTGCATCATGATATGACTCCTTGCATAAATTATTTGCTATAGTTGCATATACACCTTTATATGATGTTGCATTTGACCTTGGAGAAATTGGGAACCGTAGAATATATTTTAAAACTGGATTCATTTAAAGGAGCGGTTTTCCCTCGATATGTGCATATTACTGTTCCATGTTTCATGATATATGGATATTCTTACATTTCTATTATATGCCGCATACATCATGCTTTACGATTATACGCATTGAGATATGCTGTTTTCATGAGATTTCTGGATTTGAGAACCGTGGTCATTTTAAAAGAAAGTATGTATTGTTTTAAAAACTCGGTTTCTCTTAATATGATATTTATGTGCATCCACTATGTGTTTTCTCGGTTCTGAGAGTGGCATGTGATACCCGATTCGAGGAGCTGGATGAGGCCGATTGCGGGTACATGGTGGACCCGGTATGGTACCCCGGGGCGAGAACGGATTTGCTGTGCAGTAGACGGTGAGCCTGGCAGAGGGACCACTACCTACCGGTGATAGTATTTGGACCTGGCGGTTTATCCGGAGGATACCGACCGGGGTCACGAGATGGATATAGGCCGATCCGTACTGCCGGAGCCCGCGGGCCAATTCCGCAGATGATACGGAGCCAGAGATATATCAGGATTTACGTGTCGATGCTGGACACGGGTTTCATGATGTTTCGAGTGTGGATACTGGATACTCAGGTTCCATGATTTTGATGTGTCGCGAGGGACACACGTTGATTTACATCCTCATACTTTCATGCATATGTTATTATGATATTTACATGCATGATGTTGTTGTGTCATGGGTTGACACATGGACAAGATCCACATGCATACAGGCATTGATTACTTAGTTGTATGATATCCACATACTTATAGACTTGAGTATATAGTTGGCACCTATACTTTTATAGTCACCATAGATATCATACTATTACCTTCATGATATAGTTGACACTGATTCATGTTGATTACATTGATCATACCTCATATTTATGATATGTTGTTACCTGAGGCACTGACACGAGCACTTGGTATTACACTTATGTATAGATGTTTACCCTTGCCACCTTATCATGCTTCAGACTTTATCATATTGAGGATATAAATTACTGATCGTATTGACCTAGGATGAGTCATACATGCGATTTCTGCTCGGTGATGTTTTCTACTCACGAGTTGGCAACCCACTCCCGTTGTGCCACAGTTTCTTGCAGGTTTTCCGTACAGGTTTCGTTGTGGCTTTGCTGGCACACCGCTTTCATTCTGTGTGATTGCTTTGGTGGGTGGGTTCACTTGTATCGTGACCACCATTGTACATTTATTTATTTCAGTTGTATCTAGTAAACTCCATCAACCAGACTTTTATTTATTTGATAACCTTAGAAGACCAGTGTATTTTATTTCGACCGTAGAGTCACGCGTTGTATCATTATGGTTTTCTTGATGTTTCTGAGTTTCCTTTTCAGTTTTGATCCTCGCCCTTGGTGGTGTATACTATATTGCTTGCGTGGTTATGACCGTCAATTGACGAAGAGCTAGCTCCCGCTTGGGGATGCCTTTATTCATATTATGCATGTTGTACCCTTTTGGGGCCAGTATTTACAAAGGAAATTCTGCCGAAATTTTCAGAAAAGGCTTGATGTTTTAAAAATGCAATACTTCGGCTTATGTTATTTAAAACCACTTTCTTTAAAGATAAGTTTTCCTCACTTCTTCTTTAAAATGGTTTAGATTTCTAGGATTTTTTTTGGCTTGCTTGAATTAGATGAGGTCCTATAGACTTCATATGATTCAAGTGTCAGTCACGTGCCATTTCGGGTCGTGACACCTGCGTATGGACTTCCTGGAGTTTTTAAAAGGAGAATGAGATTCTTTCTCAGCTTACTCCTTCGTATACACCACAGCACAACGGTGTATCGGGGCGGAGGTATCGCACCCTATGAGAAATGGTGCGCTCTATGATGAGTACTGCTGAGTTACCTGTTTCCTTTTGGTGTTATGCACTTGAGATGCTGCATACCTATTGAATGGGGTTCCATCCAAATCAATGCCTACCACTCCATATGAGATATGGTATGGGAAGAGACCATGTCTTAAACGAGTTAAGATATGGGGTTGTACGGTCTATGTTGAAAAGCATAATTCGGACAAGCTCGAGGCGAGTTCAGATCTGTATAAGTTTGTTGGATATCCCAAACATTTGCGAGGGAATATCTTTTACCACTCTGAGGAGCAAAAGGTGTTTTGTTTCTCAGCATGCAACCTTTTTAGAAAAAGGAATTTCTTATAAAGAAATTAGTGGTCATGAGGTAGAACTGGAAGGAGTTCCAGCTAGACAAACTAACAGCTGATGATTTGGTAAAACCAAAGGATTTAATAGTCTCCAACGAACCTCAGCCTCCGCGAATCTGGTAGGGTTACTCATCCACTTGAGAGATACTACGGTCTTCTCGGTGACAGTGGGAGCGAGGATTGCATCATGGTAGATGATGGCCCAACTAGGTTCAGGCAGGCCATCACGAGTGGGGACTCGGTGAAATGGCTGGATGCTATGCGATCAAAGATGGAATCCATGTACACCAACAAAGTATAACTTTGAATGTTGCACCTGGAGTGGTAAAACCCATTGGGAGCAAATGGATCTTGAGTAGATTCTTGGTGTAGATGGAAAAGTTAAGACTTTAAAAGCTATGCTTAAGTCCATCAGGATCAATGCGCGCATCGCTGAGTTAGAACATCTATTTTGATATGGCAGTCAAAGAGTTTGACTTCATCAAAATAGTAGATGAACCTTGTATATACAAGAAAGTTGTAGAGAGTAAGATTGTATTCCACGTTTATACGTAGATGACATACTCTTGATAGTAAAGGGTTTCTTATGCTACACTTGGTCAAGCTCCTCTTATCACAAGGATTCTCAATAGAAGATCTGGATGATACCTACTACATCTTGTGGATTTTGATCTATGAGATAGATCTAAGTGGATGTTGGGTGTGTCCCAAATCCAGGTACATTAACACCATACTAAAGGGGTTTAGTGTTAGTTATATGTATGCTCTAGAGGCCATTATTGTACATACGATGTATATTATAATGGATGCTAGGACATATATAGGGAGGACTTTCTTGCTCGACATGATAGTATGCTATCTGGTTGTACTTTATCTTAACATGTACTCTGATTGTCTCTATGTTACATGTTGATAAATCCCTTAGGATATGTACTCGACTACTGGGACTATGATGAGATCATACTAGTGGGGCCACGGTAGTCGACGAGTACATCCTATAACTGTTCCTAGTCGAGGGTGTATCGAGACAGGGCATCGATACACCAGAGTAGACTAGCGTATACGCATCTTGACCCATATGATGGGCGATGGATGATCCCATATCCATCGGTGTTTGACATCAAGGATGGTGTACGGGTGCTCAGTGGAGACTGGGTACACTGGACGGACTCGCCGAGAACTCCCAGATGGTATTATACCTTACGTCAGATGGCAGTTCTCCGGTGACACAGGTACAGAGTAGTCTGTTGACCCGAGATCGTCATAAAGTCTTGTGTGATTCCCACTGTGCTTTGATTTCCTTCATACCACGTCCAAGAGGGCGTGCAAAAAGGTGGCTTTTGGATACAGTCCCGAATCACATGGAGGCAATGAGCGATAGGAGGGGATTCGTCTCTCCCGGTATAGGGAGTTGATGTTGTGCTGTGTTCGATTGGCTATAACCGGAAATCCCTGGCCAGGGTTGCTGAGATTTACTGGTAAGTGTTATCAGTAGTTTCTCGAACTGTTATAGACCTCATATCGACACGACTTATCGAGCTACTGGGGTCTGACGTTTACCACCCCTAGGCGAGATATGCGACATATCAGACGACGAGACCGGACTGTACGGGAGTGTTACTGATTGGATTCACGGGAGAATGTACAGGCTTGCTTGTTGAACTTCTGAGCGCTCAATACCTGGGTGGCTGTTACGTTTAGCTGACCGCTTTCAGCTTGTGGGTGTTTGATATGATCATCACCTACTGCCGGCATATTGACGATTCTTTAGAGTCCTACACAGAGGTTTCTTAGCTCAGGCAAAACGGAGTAGGAGCACATATGTGATATGTGCAGGACCGAGGATAATGCGGTATGTGATACCGTATTGGATTCTCGCGATATGAGATATCGGCCGGGTATATGTGATATAGCCGGGTCATCGTATTAGTCGGTTATTTGTGAAATAGCCGGATTATCGGATCAAGTGTTGATTCGATAATTTAATGTATAATAATATATATGATATATTAAATTACATTAACTAATATTAGCTCACTAAAAGATTCATTTTCTCACGGGATAATACATTGATATATATGTGATATATGTTAATTGTATTATTTTCTATTGTTACAAAATATATTGTATATGTGATATATAATATTGTAAAATGTTAGGGTTACAAATTTAACAATGGTTTAGGGTTTAAACTTGGTTAGGGTTTGGATTAGGGTTAGCTTTTGCATGAAGCTTCCATGAAGCTTCATGAAGCTTTGACTTTGTGTTTTGCTTGATATTTTGTGAAGATATTATGTTAACCCAATCCAAACCATTAACTCTAGTTAATTCTCTACAAGGGTTATCTCCTTAATGCTTAACCCTTGGTTAGATTTGTAACCACTACAATTAATTCATTATTCATCACAAAAGGAATGATTTATTATCTTCTTCTTCTTCCTTCTCTTTTCATGGAAAAAAGCTTTCTTGATTTGATTTTGTGATGAAAATGAGTGAGAAAAAGAAAATAAAAGAGAGAAAAAATCCTACTTCATCATTCTCATCTATCCTTGCCCTTTAGATGAGAGTGTTCACTTCATTTAGTGAGTGTTAGCTTGTGTTAATGAAACTTCAAGGTAAATCATCTTTGTTATCGAAGATCGGAAGCAAGACTGCATCTTTCTCTTCGTGAAGCCTCTCGAGAGTCCGGAACATGATGATCGCAGCGAAGGGACCTCAACACGGAGCTTAAGAAGTGAAGGACCGGATCTACAAAGGTTGTAATCCCTCTCACTTAGTGTTAAAGAGTTTAACATGCTTGTTTTCACCTAAACTCTAGTTTAAAGATCCGGCTTTGGGTTGTTCGGCACAGCTATTTTTTAAATCGGGAATGGTTGATGCCTCGTAGATCCTTGTACGCGTGCATAGAAACCCTAAAGTGGTATCAGAGCCAAGCTAGAGTTTTAGGCGAAGTCTAGGCGAAATTTAAAGTCCGATCGAACTCCGAATACCCGGTTTATACCCCTCTCTATACATTTTCTAAAAATGTGATTTTTTCAGTATTAAAAATACTCAGAAAAACAAGCAGGAAAAACGAAGAATTACTGTGCAGTACGGCCCAGTAATTCGCTCATATGACCGTGGAACCGCGGCCAAACCAAGGGTTTGGAGGCGGTTCCGCGGCCAAAATTGTGGATTAGTCCCTGGAACTTCATATATTTATTCTTAAGTCTTTTCTTGTCATTTTTTTCTGGGAATTTTTTAATTCCACTCAAGTGTTGAGTTTTCTAGGGTTGTATTGGGGACTCGTTGATTCGATCGGATAATTTAACTTTTTTTAGTTTGTCCGGGTAATTTTTAGAAACTGTTAAAAAGTTCGAACGGATATCAATAACTCACTTTTTCCCCTGTCGGAAATTTTTTCAAAAGTTGGATTTTTTCTCTAGTTTAAAAACGTTCTAAGTCGTGCAAGTAACGCGGTGGACCCTCTAGAAGACAACAAACCTTAACTCGATTATGTGACCGTCTTGAACTGCCTCTAAACCTTAGGGTTTGGGGCAGTACGGCGTGCCACATGTGAGGCGTTGGCTTGACCCTTCTACGGCTGGACCATAGGTACTGTGGCATGTGATAGATGTTTTTAAACTGATTTCAAGTGTTGAGATATATTGGGGAAATCTTGAGTGTTTGATTATTCGATCGGAAAGTTTAACATTGTCTATTTATCTGGAATGTGATACAATATTTGGAATCCACAGGTAGTTATGAGATAACTAATTTGAATGTTATAAATCTAGCAGTTCAGTCTCAGATGATCGGTTGCCACGGAATTTTGATGTGATCAAAAGTCCGTCGCAATCACGTAGCGTACGCGGATACTCGCCGGGTAAACTTAAAAGACAGCCACGCCCCATAGCCCCGACCAAGTGACTGTAGGAGAACCCCGTCGCCAAAAGCATACGTTCGGGTGCTCGCGGCAGCGGTGTTCCGCCTTAGTGCACTTCGTCGACGGCATCCGGGTGTGCGGCCGTCTACTAAAGTTTGCGACGAGCTTTCGATCAGGATGTCGGAATCTTGTTGAATTGTCCGACTTGATATTGAAAAGAGTTTTCGATAATGAGACTAAAGTGCGGGGTTTATAATTGTTAGGCATGCGATGTCTAAGGAATTCATTTGGTTAGGCATGCGATGTCTAAGAAGGTTGCGGATTCCAACTGTTGTAGTTTTACACTTTCTTTTCTGTGACCATAAGCGTAGTATATGGTGTATCGCCGGCTTCGTTGTTATACATCAACGACAATCGGGATACGCATACTTGCTTACGTTGATGATATGAGATATTATGTGTTGTTGTGATATGTTATATTGGATCGTCGCGTTTTGAATAGCCGGGGGTTTTATGTGAGATGAGAGTTTTTTCTTTTTCATTCATGTAAAATTCATTTGTATGTAATATTCTTTTATTGGGGCACTTCCGGGCTGAGGATGATGTCACCATTGTATATTATTTACTTTTCCGCATTAGGTAGACCCAAGTCGGGGAGCACAAGTAACCGGGTTCTAGGGTCCAGTGGGAGACCATCTCGAGGAGTCGAGACCGGGTCTCCTAACCCTAGAATTGGCAGTGTTGCTTGCCGCTCTCGTAGGGGTCTAGGGATGTGGGTTTGGCTATTCATCACGACCGTGGAATCCGTGTTTTATACAGGCTCGTATTGAAAACACGGACGTCCTAGTATATCCAATATTTCATATATGTTCTTCTGCTGCAATGTTCTGTGATGAGATCATATTACTGCCTGAGACGAATGTTTATATTATATATATGAGATATATGTTATATTGCAGATTTCGTTTCAAAATGTGATGCTTGTGAAGCATAATAAAATGGGACTTCATTAATGAGATTAATGAAACTAAAAGAAACCTAAAGATATTGTAGAAACTTGTTTAAAAACTGGTAGCTCTAGTTCTTGCTTTGCATAGCAGTGTTCCTTGTAGAACATCCAGCACCTTATTCGATAAGGAAAGAGCCGAGATCCCTTCACCGGGAATGACCTCTTTAGTGTAACTAGCAGATGCTATAAACTCGGTTTGTCTTTTGATTGCTTCTATAGTTCTTCCTTTGCATAGTTATATTTGTGAAATATACTGCACCTTATTCGATGAGGAAAGGGCCGACGATCCCTTCACCGGGAGTGACCCCTTTAGCAAAACTAGAAAAGCCTAAAAAACACTCCATTTAAAATCACTCGATTCTACAACGATATCAAGTTCATTACGCAAAGGGTTTTCTTAAAAACCTGTCGTAGCCCTCCGTCATTTCAGATAAGTCCTACTTAGTATCCGTGCTACGTTTGTTGACCTCTGTCAAGGCGTAGTGTGCGGTAGCTGACTAGTATTTATCTGCTTATGCATATGATGCAGATTGGATTAGGGTAGTCGTGCGGCCTTGTTGACCTCCGTCAAGGGTCGTGCGGGTGGGTTTAATTCAATCAGGAAATGACGGGTTGAACTTGACTAGTAGCCTATGGTTTGTTGACCTCCGTCAAGGTCATAGGACGCTAGGGGAAAAATATTATTGGGAATTTCAAGTGTTGAAATTTGCAATGAGATTGCATACCTTTTATGAGATAGTTGGATCCCGATACCCACATCGAGTAAGAGTTACTCCTGGGAGAGTTTTACACATTACAATTAGCCGATCAAGTAGGTATCTAGAAAGGTGTTAACGGGGTTACGCCTCTGGGAAAACGAGGTTTTACTTTAATTAGGTCCGTGCGAAAGCACGGGGAACCTCCCTCAAAGTACCGACACTGGCCTGGCTGAAAGATTGGCGAACTTGTAGCGTGTAATTAATCCCAGCTAGTCTTTCCTTTTAGGGTTTGAAGGAAGATTTGATTAAAACAGTGGGAGACATCCTGATTAGATATATTAGATAAACAATCTAATCTTGCAAGAGCATACGCTGAGTGTTTTCTTCTCTCTCTCTCCAGGTAGTGACCATACCACGCCTTAATCAAGATAATAATACGGATGTATTGACCGAACCCACTTGTTATACTGAGCTGGGGAACGTTGGTCCCGCTCCAACTTATAATTGTTATAAGACAGAGTAGGAAATTAGGGAATACCAGATTTCTCGTGCCGCCCAAACGAAGAAAGTGCATGCTGATGCATTTTCTTCGGGTGTGTTCATTACAGAGAACTGTTTCTCAGTATCCTTTACGTCCTAGGTATGAGATACCGGATCAGGATCCCGCATATGTAATCTGTTACATGGGCTAAGAAAGGTAGAGAACTGAGAACGGGTGATAAGTTTCATGAGACAGAAAACGGTGCAAGTGTTGCAGCCAAGTCTGTTGGTCACTATCACGCTGTATTACCAGAATACATTGATTCTGAACAAATGTTATTAGATACCGAACCTGATATACAACATCATATTAGTCTCTTTATTAGTAAAGAAAGGATATAATTTTGTATTGTTGGATAATGTTTTGAACATTTCCTATATCAAGAGTTGATCGGTTCAGGCACGTTATCTAAAAGCATTGATGTTCTAAATCAAACTACAGTTCTTAGTATACAGAACACACACGAGAGGAAGAGTTTAGAAATGAACGAATCCTTCTTGAGGCATTGTAGACTAGGTCATATCAATGCGACCCGACTAGCTAAGTTTCATTTAGATGCATATTTAAATCTGTTTTAATTTACATCTTGTGAAACTTGTCGGTCATGTCACAAAGATAAGATGACCATAGCTCTGTTTATTGGAAACAGAGAAAGAGTTAGTGAACTCTTGGGATTGATACATGCTGATGTATGAAAGTCTCCCATCTACACATGCCAAGACCGGTTCTTTGTACTTCATTACATTCTCTGATGATCTCTCAAGATTCAGACATATGTTCCTGTTGAAACACAAGTCCGAACCTTTTGAGATATTCACATAATGTAAGTTAGAAGTAGAGAACCAAAATACGGGTAAAAGTATTATGTCCTTTGATGTGATCAAGGAGGAGAATACTTGAGCACGGAATTCCTGGACTATTCTAAAGGAGAATGAGATTCTCTCTCAGCATTACTCCTCCGTATACACCACAGCACGTCGGTGTATCGGGGCGGAGCAATAGCACCCTATGTGATATGGTGTGCTCTATGATGAGTACTACTGAGTTTCCTATTTCCTTTTGGGTGTTATGCGCTTGAGAAGCTGCATACCTATTGAATAGGGTTCAAATCAAATCAGTTGCCTACCACTTCATATGTGATATGGAAAGGGAAGAGCCCATATCTTAAGTTTGTTAAGATTTGGGGTTGTCCGGACTATATCTAAAAGCAAAATCCGAACAAGCTCGAGGCAAGGTCTGTTATGTAGAACTGGAAAGGTTCTAGCTATACAAACTGCAGCTGATGATTTGGTAGAACCAAAGGATTCAATAGTTTCCAACGAACCTCAGCCTCTCCGCCAATCTAGTAGGGTTCCTCACCCACCTGAGAGATACTTCGATTTCTCTATGACAGTGGGAGCGAGGATTGCATCATGAGATGATGACCCAACTAGTTTCGAGTAGGCTATCAGGAGTGGGACTCTGTAAGAATGGCTGGATGCTTATCGATCTGAGATGGAATCCTTATACACCAACAAAGTATGGACTTTGGTTGCTTTATCTGAAGGGTTAAATCCCCATCAGGAGCAAGTATATCTTGAGAAGATTACTTGGTGTACATAGAAAAGTTGAGACTTTCAAAGCTATGCTTAAGTCCATCCAGATCCTACTTGCCACGGCTACATACCATGACTACGATATCTGGCGGTTGAGTGTCATGACTGTTTTTCTAAATGATGTTTTAGAAAAGAGCGTCTATAAGTACACAACCAGAGGGCTTCGTAGACAGTGGGAGCAGAGGAAACGTGTGCAAGATGTTTTATGTGATAAAACAGGCATCGCGGAGTTGGAACATCTGTTTTGATGTGGTAGTCAAAGAGTTTGACTTCATCAAAATGGTAGATGAACCTTATATATACAAAAAGGTAGTAGGGAGTATGGTGGTGATCCTCGTAGAGTACGTGGATGACATACTCTTGATAGGGAAGGAGTTTCCTATGCTACGCTCGGTCAATCTCCGCTTATCACAAGGATTCTCCATATAGGATCATAGTGATACCTCCTGAATCCTGGATTTTGGATCTATGAGATAGATCTAATTAGATGTTAGGATACTCACTAGTTGTAGTGAGATGGTATCAATCGATCCTGGGGAGAATCACTGGAAAGGTTCCAGGGTGATAAGGACGACTGAATGTCAGTCGCAGGCATTGTCTTTACCCTTAGTGGAGGGACAGTATGTTGGAAGAGTTCAAAGCTAGATACCGTGACTTACTAGACGATTAAAGGCAAGATACATCGTTACCAAGGATGCTACCAAAGAGGCAGTCTGGATATATATAAGTTCATGAGATGAACTTCGTTCCTACCATTGTGTGACAATGGAGTTGTAGCTTTAGCCAAGGAACCCCCGTCCCATCAGAAATCCAGATATAATTCTTAGGCAGTATCACCTGATCATGGAGATGGTTGATCTCCAGGGAGATTGAGGTTAGGAGAGTAGACACAGAGGACAACAGCGTGGATCCACTCACAAAGGCCTTTTTCCCAGTAGAGACTTTTATGGGATGGTTGAGTATGAGATACTTCAACCACAGCTAATTTTTGGGTATGTGATACCACAACAGATGGCCCTAGTGCAAGTGGGAGATTGTTAGTTATATGTATGCCCTAGAGGCCATTACTGTACATACGATGTATATTGTAGTGGATGCTAGGACATATATAGGGAGGACTTTCTTGCTCGACATGATAGTATGCTATCTGGTTGTACTTTATCTTAACATGTACTCTGATTGTCTCTATTTTACATGTTGATAATACCCTTAGGATATGTACTCGACTATTGGGACTATGATGAGATCAAACTAGTGGGGCCACAGTAGTCGACGAGTACATCCTATAACTGTTCCTAGTCGAGGGTGTATCGAGACAGGGCATCGATACACCAGAGTAGACTAGCGTATACGCATCTTGACCCATATGATGGGCGATGGATGATCCCATATCCATTGGTGTTTGACATCAAGGATGGTGTACGGGTGCTCAGTGGAGACTGGGTACACTGGACGGACTCGCCGAGAACTCCCAGATGGTATTATACCCCACGTCAGATGGCAGTTCTCCGGTGACACTGGTACAGAGTAGTCTGTTGACCCGAGATCGTCATAGAGTCTTGTGTGATTCCCAATGTGCTTTGATTTCCATCATACCACGTCCAAGAGGGCATGCAAAAAGGTGGCTTTTGGGTACAGTCCCGAATCACATGGAGGCAATGAGCGATAGGAGGGGATTCGTCTCTCCCGGTATAGGGAGTTGATGTTGTGCTGTGTTCGATTGGCTATAACCGGAAATCCCTGGCCAGGGTTGTTGAGATTTACTGGTAAGTGTTATCAGTAGTTTCTCGAACTGTTATAGACCTCATATCGACATGACTTATCGAGCTACTGGGGTCTGACGTTTACCACCCCTAGGCGAGATATGCGACATATCAGACGACGAGACCGGACTGTACGGGAGTGTTACTGATTGGATTCACGGGAGAATGTACAGGCTTGCTTGTTGATCTTCTGAGCGCTCAATACCTGGGTGGCTGTTACGTTTAGCTGACCGCTTGCAGCTTGTGGGTTTTGATATGATCATCACCTACTGCCGGCGTATTGACGATTCTTTAGAGTCCTACACAGAGGTTTCTTGGCTCAGAAAAAACGGAGTAGGAGCACATATGTGATATGTGCAGGACCGAGGATAATGCAGTATGTGATACCGTATTGGATTCTCGCGATATGAGATATCGGCCGAGTATATGTGATATAGCCGGGTCATCGTATTAGTCGGTTATTTGTGAAATAGCCGGATTATCGGATCAAGTGTTAATTCGATAATTTAATGTATAATAATATATATGATATATTAAATTACATTAACTAATATTAGCTCACTAAAAGATTCATTTTCTCACGGGATAATATATTGATATATATGCGATATATGTTAATTGTATTATTTTCTATTATTACAAAATATATTGTATATGTGATATATAATATTGTAACATGTTAGGGTTACAAATTTAACAATGGTTTAGGGTTTAAACATGGTTAGGGTTTGGATTAGGGTTAGCTTTTGCATGAAGCTTCCATTAAGCTTCATGAAGCTTTGACTTTGTGTTTTGCTTGATATTTTTGTGAAGATATTATGTTAACCCAATCCAAACCATTAACTCTAGTTAATTCTCTACAAGGGTTAACTCCTTCATGCTTAACCCTTGGTTAGATTTGTAACCACTACAATTAATTCATTACTCATCACAAAAGTAATGATTTATTATCTTCTTCTTCTTCCTTCTCTTTTCATGGAAAAAAGCTTTCTTGATTTGATTTTGTGATGAAAATGAGTGAGAATAAGAAAATAAAAGAGAGAAAAAATCCTACTTCATCATTCTCATCTATCCTTGCCCTTTAGATGAGAGTGTTCACTTCATTTAGTGAGTGTTAGCTTATGTTAATGAAACTTCAAGGTAGATCATCTTTGTTATCGAAAATCGGAAGCAAGATTGCATCTTTCTCTTCGTGAAGCCTCTCGAGAGTCCGGAACACGATGATCGCAGCGAAGGGACCTCAACACGGAGTTTAAGAAGTGAAGGACCGGATCTACAAAGGTCGTAATCCCTCTCACTTAGTGTTAAAGAGTTTAACATGCTTGTTTTCGCCTAAACTCTAGTTTAAAGATCCGGCTTTGGGTTGTTCGGCATGGCTATTTTTTAAATCGGGCATGGTTGATGCCTCGTAGACCCTTGTACGCGTGCATAGCAACCCTAAATTTAGTATGGTGGATTCTAAGCGTGGTGGTTCGTCCACTTACTCAGGAATCACTCTCTCCAAAAAGATGTCTTCCAAGACTGATTTGGAGAGAGCTCGCGTACAAGGTGTTAGGTCCACGTTACCCACCCCGGTTCTTTCAGGGAGGCGGAATAGGTAAAACGAAAATTTTTCCCTTGCTAGGTAACATGGACCGTTTCATGAAGGATCGTTGCTAAACAAAACTAACATAAAATCTACAAGTTCTAACTACTATGTAGAATGGTTATACCTAGTCTTGAACTCCTTCTCTTCTTGTTATTCTCTTGAACTCCTTCTCTTCTTGTTGTTCTCCTCCTTACTTGCTCCTTGTAGTAGTTTGTACGGCTCCTCCTCGTCGTCTCCTCTTTGTCGAAGATAGATCCACCCGAGGGTTCGAACTTGAGCTCTTACCTCAACCTAGAGATAACTAAGGTGCTTAGTTTGCTAAACCTAGAACCCTAGAAAGAGTAGAGAGTAGTCTTGGTGTTTTATCTCAAAGGAAAATGGTTCTCAACTCATGAGAGGGATTTTCCTTGAGCTAGAAGAAGAAGGAGAGCAATGGATGAGAGAGAAGATGCAAGTGAGAATGATCCAATTTACAACCATGCTCTCATAATTTAGAAAAATGATAATAATAATAATAATTAACAATTTGTGATGGTTAGTTGATGAATGACCATTATCATTTCATTCATTAAATGCTTTTGCAAAGAATAAGAAGCATCTTTGAAAACAAATGATGATGGTCAACAAGTCTACTTTGGTCAACCGGTCAACGAATTCAACAAGTCAACAAAAGTCAAGAATTCAACTCAACCATGGACAAAAATTGCTAACTAATATTATTAATCATATTTCCTATTCTCATTAGGGTTTGGAAAAAGACAACAGTCAACTGTGCATACACACCCATACCATAACCCTAATGAGAATCCTCTGCCTCAGTCAACTATGCATACACACCCGCATCCGTGATCCGAGGAACACGAATACAATGAGATAAAACCAACCCCAAAACATATACTAGGATCTGGCTTAAACCAAAGCCCACTAGTAATAACTGTCCAGACACCAAACGTGCACAAGTGCGCGGATGTGAACGAACCCCGTCGCAAAACCATGCGACCTCTACTCAGTTTTGCCCAAAGGCGAATAACCCTCTGTGTGGGACTCTAAAGACTCGACACTACGCTGGCAGTGGGTTTAACCACAGACCGCAAGCGGCACTAGCTATACGTAACGGTCCCCAGGTAGATGCCGATAAGAAGACTGATGAGGTAAACCCATCCGAACTCCTACTGAGCCTGTATGTGACAATCTCCGTACAGTCCGGTCTGTTCGTCTGAGAATATCGCATGGCAGGCCTAGGGGGGAGGTAAACGTCAGTCCCCTAATAGCGGTACAAGTCGTGTCGGAGTGTAGCCCAAAACACCCTGAGAATCTACTGGAAAACCTACCAGTAATTCTCGCTTGCCCTGGCCAGGGACTTTGTGTAATGGCTCTCCTAGACATAGCGCGATATCAACCCCCAATACCGGGAGAGACGAATCCTGTCTAACCGTCACTGCCTCCAAGTGCTTCGGGACTGCACCTAACTGCTACCTGTTTGCACGACTCAGTAGAGCTGTGGTAGGGTAGTAATCTAAGAACAGTGGGAACACACTCGAGGCGAAGTGACAGTGTCAAGTCAGCGGACTAAGCTGTAATCATGTCACCTGGGAACTGTTAACTGACGATAGGTATAATACCAACCAACAGTTCCCGACGAGTCATGTCCAGTGTACTCGTAACCTAACGAGCACCTGCATACTATCTCCAGTATGACGTACTGATGGCTGTGGGACAGACCATCTCCCCTGCTGGGAAGAGAAGCGTATGCACCAGTCTACTCTGGAGTATCGATGCCCTGTCTCGATAATCCTACGACTAGGGACCAAAATAAGGATGTGCTTATAGACTACCCAGCCCCCACTAGTGTGATCGCCATCACAACGCCGGTAGTCAAGCAAAGATCCTAAGGGCTCTACCAATATGTTTTTAGCGATATGTCAAAAGAAACATATATACATATTAAGATAGAAACAAACCAAGTAGCATACTACTATATCGAGCAAGACTGTCGTAAAACTATATATATATCCCAAGCCACCAAAATGTATTATACAAACCAGTACTATACAATAATGGCCTTTAGGGCATACATATCTAACACAAGGGATACTCTATGCTTCGGCAGTAGGCTCTATCAGAGTATGTGATGTTATGTACCAGACCAGATGAAGATGACTCACTAGGTGTAGTGATCAGGAATCAATCGGATCTTGGGAGAATTACTGGATAGCTATAGAGAACATTCTTAAGTACTTGAGAAGCACTAAAAGAAAGTTCTTGGTTCCAGCTTCCAGAATGATAAGTTCGACTGAAAGTCAGTCACAGGCATTGTCTTTACCCTCAGTGGAGGGACGGTATGATTGGAAGAGATTCATGCTAGATACCGTGGCATACTAGACGATAAAGGCTGAATACATTGCTACTAACGATGCTACCAAAGATATTGTCTGGACATTTCTTTTTCATGAGATGAAAAAGGTTCCTACCATTGAGCGTCCAATAATTGTTATTGTGACTACAATGGAGTTGTGTCTTTAGCCTAGGAACACATGTCCCATCATTGATCCAGAATATTGATCCAGACATATTCTGAGGACAGTATCACCTGATCAGGGAGATGGCTGATCTCCAAGGGATTGAGGTAAGGAGAGTAGATTTTGAGGTTAACACGGCGGATCCACTCACCAAGGCCTGCTTCCCCAAATACTATTTGAGAGATTTTGGGATGGTTGAGTATGAGATATTACAACCACTTCTAAATTGTTGAGTATGAGATACTGCGACAAATGGCCTTAGTGTAAGTGGGAGATTGTTAGTTTTATGTATGCCCTAGAGGCCATTACTGTACATGTGATGTATATTGTAGCGGATGCTTGGACATATATAGGGAGGAATTTCTTGCTCGACATGATAATATGCTATCTGGTTTCAATTTGTCTTAACATGTTGACCTGTATAAGTGATGTTGTCTTGCTCTCACATGTTGACAAAGCCCTCAGGATATGTACTTGACTACCAGGACTATGATGGAGATCATACTAGTGGGGCCAAGCATAGTCCACAAGTACACCGTATAATTGTTCCTAGTCGTGGGAGTATCGAGACAGGGCATCGATACCCCAGAGTAGATGTCACGACCCGAAAGTACGGAACATGACCGGCACTTAGGCTACGAACGTCTCAAGGCGTACGTACTCTAAGTAAGCCGAACCCAGAAATCCAAACCAAGAAAGTAGTGGAGTGAAGGAAAAACCATATGTAAATCAACCAGTTTGCAACATAATATACAACGCCTAAGGGCGAGGATCACAACAGAAAAGGAAACTCCACAGTAAGAAACCCAGAGAAAATATAATGTGCGACTCTAAAGTCAAAAGAATAAACACCACTGGTCTCTATCTCAAATAAGTACATGTTTGGTTGATGGAACTTCTAGATACAACTGAAATATAATATACAATGTATAATGATGGGTACGATACAAATAACCCACCTACTAGCAAGTCACCCAAAAGAAGCAGTGTCGCAAGCTGTAATGAAACCTGTACGGCAAAACCTGCAAGAACTGGGGCACAAGGGGGGTGAGTTGCCAACTCGTGAATAGAAAAACATCTACGAACAGAAAATCGCATGTATGACGCAATCCTAGGTCATACGATCATAGTATAGTATAAACCTCAAATGAATAAGTCTGAAGCATGCTAAGGTGGCAATGTAACATCTATACATGTAGGTAGTGCCAAGTACTCGTGCCAGTGCCTCAGCTAATAACATGTCATAAGCATGAGGTATGTCTGCATGAAGTAATATGATGAAGTATCTAAATTGATATCAATACACATATATTAGCATCCCATTCCACTAATATTGGTGTAAGGGTATATATAACAGCGTCCTCATCCACTGTTATATATACAAATGAGGTATGATCGATGTAATCAATATGAATCAATGGCAGCTATAACATGAAGTCTAGTAGTATGTGGATATCTTCCAACTAGGTAATCAATGTCTGTAAATAGGTGGAACCCGTCCACGTGCCATCCAATGACAATAAGCACCATGCATGTAAATGTGAGGAGATAAACAAAATCATGGAAAACATCATGAAACCCGTGCCTACCATCGGCACGTAAATCCTCATATATCTCAGGCGCCGCACACCCTGGTCGGCCCTCATATCCATCTCATGACTCCAGTTGGTATCATCCGGATAACCGACGGGTCCCAAATACTATCAACGGTAGGTAGTACTCCCCTGCCGAGCTCACCGTCTAGCATATACGAGTCTTCTTGCCCCGGGATACCTCACCGGGTCCACCATGTACCCACAATCGGTGCCTACCGCTCCTCGAATCGGGTATACCCACACAAGCTCTCTGGAACCGAGAAAACTCATGGTGGACGCACTAAAATATCATATCAAGTGTAACCGGGGTTTTTTTTTTAAATAATTACATATTTTCTTTTGAAATATCCACGGTCCCCAAATCCAGAAACATCATGGAAACAACATATCTCAATGCGTATAATCAGAACATGATGTATGCGACATGTAAAGAAAGGTAAGCATATCAGTAAGTCATGCAACATGGAATAGTAATGTGCACATGTCGAGGGAAACCGCTCTTTTTAAAATGGATCAGTTTTAAAGAATAACTTGTGGTTCCCAAATCTCTAATCAAGCCAGAATCATTTATGTATGTGTACAGGTATAAGTGTACAATATGCCATGCAAGAATCTCATCATGAATGCAACTGTACTACAGTGTAGTGGCATGGCAATTATCGATGATGAAGTCTGTGAGCCGGCAAATAGTGTACGTGGAACATACGCATCATCGATAATGGTGTTGGTGTCCTAACAGCATGATGGTAATATCTCAATAAACACAAGTAATGCGATGCAAATAATATGAATATGCGGAATCAAATAATCAACGCAATAGTGAAGAATCTACATCAATAAGTAAGTGTCATGCAGTTTTGCCTTTTTGAAATAAGACGAATCGGGGTTTTTAGTAAAATAAGGGCTACGGTGTTTTTAAGAAAAGATGCGCCTTTTGAAATTATCCGTAGAATCCCTTTTTGCCTGTCTTTAAAATACTCCCGATTCGTTAGTTTTGAAATAGGTATGACTCGGGTCTAGTCTAACATCTACTATACTAACTACTGATCTAACTATCAAGTCAATCGGAGGGGTATGGAAACCACCTACATCTGAGTCGATATATATATAAGTATATAGTCGTCGGTGATCCCGCCTCAATAGTATCGCATACGATACCGTATCATTTGACATCCTCAAGTCATGAGTGCGGATCAATCATCAATATAAAGCTCGTACGGCGAATCGTCGTACGGCATCCCAATAGCTGGGTGTGGGTCAATATCACAATCATCACATCTATTATCTGGTATCCTTATCATCATATCGCATAATCTGGGGTACTGATCTAAGTCTAGTACAAATCGATACCATCTACATAAGTATGAATGCGTGTGCGGAAGACACGTCCCAAGGCCCGCTGAAACCACATATCGTATCCCAATTACGAGTCACATCACAACACCGATATCATGGCACTATGCCCAATCTCATCGACTCACCTCCAATGTCCTCCAATATCCTCGTCATCACAGTATGAACATAGCAAATATGCACGTGTATGCGTGTGGGTGTAAACCTATTCTAGGGTTCGCGACTAGGAACTACCCTAGTTACGTCTAACCCTAATCTATGCATAGTACACATAACACATCCTAAACAACCAAGTCACACCTAAGCTATCATAAATATAAGTATAGTACATATGGTATACTAGAAATCGGACTGCGGGGGTGCTATACGCCATCCACCCGACTTCTCCCCGTAGATATAAATCTACTCACCTTTCTTATGTGTGTCGGTGCCAATGTCGCCATTTGCATCTCCAACGCTTCGACGCCACGTGGGGTACCTACAAGAATATCACACGCTAAAACACATGAAAACCATGTCGGAAGCCAAATTGGTGCACGCTATGCCCATAGGTCAAAACCTGTAGCTTTGCGTGCAAACACAGCCAACAACCTGCTGTCGTTGGCGTTCAAACGCCACCCGACAGTCACGAACCATCGAATACCAAAATCCATACGAAAACAAGTCGTAAATCATGCGCCAATTCAAGAAAATCAACCCAGATTCTACCCTGGTTGGAACCAGACAAAACTAGACATACCCAGGGTCAAGTTTACAGGTAAAAGAGCCGTGCACGCAAAACGAGGGGGTTTCACCCTGGTATGGCCGCAAATTGCGGCCAGAGGGAATAAAATGGCCACGTGAAATGGGAGTTGGGGGCTAGGGCTTTGGGTGTTGGTTCCTATCTGCCTGCATGTCTCACTGCCAAGTCAATTTTATTTTAGGAGGCCCCGGGTTGTAGCAGATTCCAGAAAGGCTTAAAAAGTCGACAAAACGCTAACCGACACTAAATCGAACAATCTGGTATTTTGCTGGAAATCTGGGGTGAACTGGTCTCAAACACACCTAATAAGGTTACACTAATCATCAAAACCATCACTTGGTCAAGTCTGACTCAAAAACACACAAAACTAGCACTAGATCACAATAATAACACTAAGTTTCAGCTTTACGACCATAATCAAGCAAGAAAGGAGTTGGGTTGCAAGGTTATACCTCAAGGAAAACCTAGGATGTAGAAGAAGAGAAGGAGGATAAGGTGGAACGGTGGGTTGCTGCTGCTGAGCTCCTGCTTGTGGCTGTTCTCTTTCTTGTTGCTGTTGCTGTTGCAGCATCAGGCTGCTGCTGCTTGCAACTCTCATTTGCTTTTCCCTGTCTTTTTTTCTTGTGGCTGTGTGCATCAGCAAAAGTGTGGGTTTGTGGTGAGGTTGAAGTATATGATGGTGTGTTGAAGTTGTTGATGGGGTTGTGCTGATGTTACAGTTGAGCGGCAGCTGATGCTGCTGAAGTCTGCTGATGCTTTAGTTGCTGCTGATGGTGGCTGATGTGTTACATCAGCTGCTGTTGCAGCAGCTTTGGTGGCTGAAGTTGAACAATTGGGGCTGAAGTGTTGATATTGGGGGCTGATGTAGCTGCTGATGTGAGTGTGTAGGTATTGGGCTAAGGTGTTAAGGGTTGGTGTGTGTGTTGATGTCATGTGGCTGTTGAAAGGTGTTGGTTGATGCAAGATTGGGGCTGATGGATTGTTTCAGCAGCTGTTGCTGCTGTGCAGTCAAGAGAGATGTGAGTGTGAGAGTTTTGAAAAGAGATGGCGTGACACAACTTAGAGCCTCCTCCCTCTCTCTCTCTCCTTAGTCAACCCCCAACCTAATTACCCTTAAACAAAAAACCAAAACCCTTAATTAACCCCAATTATCTTAACCAAATGGTTAACCCATCATGCTCCTCTAAACATGGTAACCCTAGACTTAACCCAAGTTAACATGCACAAGTGTGTGCAGTCCAGATAAAATTCCAATAAAATATCCATAAAACCAGATAAAACATTTAAAATCCATTTTGGTAAACTTTTTACCAAAAGCCCCATATTAAGACATACTTACCACTAAACACAAACTCAGGTGTTACAGTCTTCCCCCCTTAAGAAAATTCGTCCCCGAATTTTAAATTATAAAGCCACTCATACCTTCAAAAAGATGAGGGAACTTCTCCCGCATCTCGCCCTTGGCCTCCCAAGTGACCTCTTCACCATTCGAGCTGCGCCAAAGCATCCTTACTGATGGCAAGAACTTCGGTCTAAGTTTCTTCACTTGTCGGTCCAATATCACGACTGGCTGTTCGGTGAATGTAAGATTGCGCTCAGGCTGAATGGTCTGATGCTGAATCATGTGCGAAGGGTCATGTAGGTATCTACGAAGCATCTACACGTGGAAGATGGGGTGAACATCTGAAAAGTCGGGTGGAAGAGCCAAACGGTACGCAACTAAGCTGACACGCTCGAGGATCTCGAAGGGACCTATGAATCTGGGGTTAAGTTTCCCCTTTCGTCCACACCTCAACACTCCCTTCATCAGAGAGACCCTCAGAAAAAAAAACGTCATCACCAACTACGAACTCTAATCTGCGGCGGCGCCTGTCAGCATACGACCTCTGCTTGCTCTGAGTTATCCTCATCCTGTCTCGAATCAGCAGTATCCTCTCGGTCGTCTCCTGTACGATCTGTGGCCCCAAAATACTGCTCTCAGTGAGCTATGCCCAACAGACGGGCGATTTGCATCTCCTCCCATTACAAGGCCTCGAAAGGTGCCCTCTGAATAGTGTCCTGGAAGCTGTTGTTGTAGGTGAACTCCACCAAGGGTAAATGATGATCCCGGCTACCACCAAAGTCTAAAACGCACGCTCTAAGCATGTCCTCGAGAGTCTGAATAGTCTTTTCTGACTGGCCATCGGTCTGTGGATGCAATGCTGTGCTGAAACTCGAGCGTGTGCCCAACGCCTGCTGAAGCCTCTGCCATAGTCGGTCGGTAAACTGGGTGTCTCTGTCGGACACGATACACGTCGGGACACCATGCAGTCGTACAATCTCGTCGATGTAAATCTGGGCGTACTAAGCAATCCGAAAGTCGTCTCCACTGGCAGGAAGTAAGCCGCTTCCGTCAAACGATCCATGATCATCCAAAAGGATTCATACCCTTGCTTAGTCCTGGGTAGACCCACAACGAAATCCATCAAAATCTGTTCCTATTTCCACTCTGGAATGGGTAACGGCTGTAGTCTACCTGCTGGTCTCTGGTGCTCGGCCTTGACTTACTGGCAAGTCAGGCATCTCGACACAAAATCTGCGATGTCCCTCTTCATTCCGTCTCACCCGTAAACTTCTCTCCTATCATGGTACATCTTGGTGGAACCCGGATGAACACTGTACACCGATCGATGTGCCTCCTCAATAACCTTACGCTGCAGTCCCTCGGCACCTGGTACGCACAGTCTAGTCCAAAATCACCGTATCCCCTGATCATCAAATCAGTCTTGCGAATAAATCGCCCAAACATCGAAATCGAGTATGGAGGAATAGTCCCGCTCAAGCACATCCTCTAAGAATCTCTGGCCAACTATCGTGATCACTCATAGCATGCCTCGTCGACGATCATGAACTCTGGCCTGCTGGTGTGCGTAACATGACCACTCCTGGGTCCAAGTCTTCTCTGTGGGTTTCCAATCTCACGATCCACCGGCTCATCAACCCTGTCAGGTGTGCTAACGGGGATGATCCGTTCTGGCACTTCTCTGGTCATCTCTCGTTCAATCATCGCGACCACTCGTGAAGCAACATGCTACTGGTGTCGGCCTCTGGCTCTCTGAATGCACGCGACACATCTGATCCTGGGTGCAAATATCATTGCAGCAGCGCCCTGGAAGGAATCCCACTCAAGGTCTCTTCCAAGTCTCATCTCTGCCTAACTGTCCGGAAGTCATCGTCCTTTACTACGCCTGTTGCTTGTTCCGGAATGGCTGCATACTCACCGCGACTCCTTCTGGAAGGTATATCCAAGTACAATGCCTCGACATTCATATCACATCTCTGGTGTCGGCGGAGTGGAACGTCATCATATCCAGATCTTGTACGAACCTCTTACTCCACTTTTCTCTAACGTCGACTGCTCCGGACTCGTCTCGTCGTGGCTGCATGGACTGAGCTCCAACGGCTATACTCGTATCTGGAGTCTCCCAAGAAGTGCATCTCACCATCTAGCATCCAAATTAAGTCGAGCCATCCGATCGATTCGTCAAGGCCTCATAATCCCCCAAGAGCTCAACATCTTGGGCGATATCTCGTCGTTCACAGCAACAACCGGCTCCTTTGTCTGTACGCTTATCAGCGCCTTAATCCTCAAGGAAAGGCGATACATTGGCGGTCATCTCTAAATCGGACTGCTCTAGATCTGAATAAGACTCCCCCCACTGGAAATCTTCAACTAAACTGGGCTTGCTCCTGCGCATAAATCGGACGAACCACCTTCGTCTCTCAATTCGGGTAGACTAGCTATCATCTATCTCTGAGGTATGCTGTACATCGACAGTCCTCTCTCAACTGGCAGCTCTAATAATGGCCCAATCATCCGGTGTAAAACCAAGAACTCTCCTCCACAAGAGGTCACAATCATCAATACAAACTCGAGACGTTCCCATGTCACCAGAAAACACAATCAAAAGACACATCTCTATAATCGTGTGTCACCGGAATTACGCCCCGGTCAGTCCTCGTTCGTAACGAGCTCATGCTGACCGCAACTCTAGCCGTAGCTCTCCTTGCCCGTAATCGTGGCAGTAAAACATAACGGGTACAGATGAGGCTAGATCAGGAATGAATATGATACTGAACAAAGAAATATACATCCTAAGGCTTCTTAATTGGAGTGGCGTGTCGTAGATATGACGCGGAACATACCCATGGTACGTCACTCTACTTCAGTTACCTATTCCATCAACCAAGGGTCATCCTACGCTCCGAAGGTAAAACCTAACTCTCTGATACGAACTTTGTCATGACCCGAAAGTACGGAACATGACCGGCAATTAGGCTACGACAGTCTCAAGGCGTACGTGCTCTAAGTAAGCCGAGCCCAGAAATCCAAACCAAGAAAGTAGTGGAGTGAAGGAAAAACCATATGTAAATCAACCAGTTTGCAACATAATATACAACGCCTAAGGGCGAGGATCACAACAGAAAAGGAAACTCCACAGTAAGAAACCCAGAGAAAATATAACGTGCGACTCTAAGGTCGAAAGAATAAACACCACTGGTCTCTATCTCAAATAAGTACATGTTTGGTTGATGGAACTTCTAGATACAACTGAAATATAATATACAATGTATAATGATGGGTACGATACAAATAACCCACCTACTAGCAAGTCACCCGAAAGAAGCAGTGCCGCAAGCCGTAATGAAACCTGTACGGCAAAACCTGCAAGAACTGGGGCACAACGGGGGTGAGTTGCCAACTCGTGAATAGAAAAACATCTACGAACAGAAAATCGCATGTATGACGCAATCCTAGGTCATACGATCATAGTATAGTATAAACCTCAAATGAATAAGTCTGAAGCATACTAAGGTGGTAATGTAACATCTATACATGTAGGTAGTGCCAAGTACTCGTGCCAGTGCCTCAGGTAATAACATGTCATAAGCATGAGGTATGTCTGCATGAAGTAATATGATGAAGTATCTAAATTGATATCAATACACATATATTAGCGTCCCATTCCACTAATATTGGTGTAAGGGTATATATAACAGCGTCCTCATCCACTGTTATATATACAAATGAGGTATGATCGATGTAATCAATATGAATCAATGGCAGCTATAACATGAAGTCTAGTAGTATGTGGATATCTTCCAACTAGGTAATCAATGTCTATAAATAGGTGGAACCCGTCCACGTGCCATCCAATGACAATAAGCACCATGCATGTAAATGTGAGGATATAAAAAAAATCATGGAAAACATCATGAAACCCGTGCCTAGCATCGGCACGTAAATCCTCATATATCTCAGGCGCCGCACACCCTGGTCGGCCCTCATATCCATCTCATGACTCCAGTCGGTATCCTCCGGATAACCGACGGGTCCCAAATACTATCACCGGTAGGTAGTACTCCCCTGCCGGGCTCACCGTATAGCATATACGAGTCTTCTTGCCCTGGGGTACCTCACCGGGTCCACCATGTACCCACAATCGGTGCCTACCGCTCCTCGAATCGGGTATACCCACACAAGCTCTCTGGAACCGAGAAAACTCATGGTGGACGCACTGAAATATCATATCAAGGGTAACCGGGTTTTTTTTTAAACAATTACATATTTTCTTTTGAAATATCCACGGTCCCCAAATCCAGAAACATCATGGAAACAACATATCTCAATGCGTATAATCAGAACATGATGTATACGACATGTAAAGAAAGATAAGCATATCAATAAGTCATGCAACATGGAATAGTAATGTGCACATGTCGAGGGAAACCGCTCTTTTTAAAATGGATCAGTTTTAAAGAATATCTTGCGGTTCCCAAATCTATAATCAAGCCAGAATCATCTATGTATGTGTACAGGTATAAGTGTACAATATGCCATGCAAGAATCTCATCATGAATGAAACAGTACTACAGTGTGGTGGCATGGCAATTATCGATGATGAAGTGTGTGAGCCGGCAAATAGTGTGCTTGGAACATACGCATCATCGATAATGGTGCTGGTGTCCTAACAGCATGATGGTAATATCTCAATAAACACAAGTAATGCGATGCAAATAATATGAATATGCGGAATCAAATAATCAACGCAATAGTGAAGAATCTACGTTAATAAGTAAGTGTCATGCAGTTTTGCCTTTTTGAAATAAGACGAATCGGGGTTTTTAGTAAAATAAGGGCAACGGTGTTTTTAAGAAAAGATGCGCCTTTTGAAATTATCCGTAGAATCCCTTTTTGCCTGTCTTTAAAATACTCCCGATTCGTTAGTTTTGAAATAGGTATGACTCGGGTCTAGTCTAACATCTACTATACTAACTACTGATCTAACTATCAAGTCAATCGGGAGGGGTATGGAAACCACCTACATCTGAGTCGATATATATATAAGTATATAGTCGTCGGTGATCCCGCCTCAATAGTATCGCATACGATACCGTATCATTTGACATCCTCAAGTCATGAGTGCGGATCAATCATCAATATAAAGCTCGTACGGCGAATCGTCGTACGGCATCCCAATAGCTAGGTGCGGGTCAATATCACAATCATCACATCTATTATCTGGTATCCTTATCATCATATCACATAATCTGGGGTACTGATCTAAGTCTAGTACAAATCGATACCATCTACATAAGTATGAATGCGTGTGCGGAAGATACGTCCCAAGGCCCGCTGAAACCACATATCGTATCCCAATTATGAGTCACCTCACAACACCGATATCATGGCACTATGCCCAATCTCATCGACTCACCTCCAATGTCCTCCAATATCCTCGTCATCACAGTATGAACATAGCAAAAATGCACGTGTGTGCGTGTGGGTGTAAACCTATTCTAGGGTTCGCGACTAGGAACTACCCTAGTTACATCTAACCCTAATATATGCATAGTACACCTAACACATCCTAAACAACCAAGTCACACATAAGCTATCATAAATATAAGTATAGTACATATGGTATACTAGAAATCGGACTGCGGGGGTGCTATACGCCATCCACCCGAATTCTCCCCATAGATATAAATCTACCCACCTTTCTTATGTGTGCCGGTGCCGTTGTCGCCATTTGCATCTCCAACGCTTCGACGCCACGTGGGGTACCTACAAGAATATCACACGCTAAAACACATGAAAACCATGTCGGAAGCCAAAATGGTGCACGCTATGCCCATAGGTCAAAACCTGTAGCTTTGCGTGCAAACACAGCCAACAACCTGCTGTCGATGGCGTTCAAATGCCACCCGACAATCACGAACCATCGAATACCAAAATCCATACGAAAACAAGTCGTAAATCATGCGCCAATTCAAGAAAATCAACCCAGATTCTACCATGGTTGGAACCAGACAAAACTAGACATACTCAGGGTCAAGTTTACAGGTAAAAGAGCTGTGCACGCAAAACGAGGGGGTTTCACCCTGGTCTGGCCGCAAATTGCGGCCAGAGGGAATAAAATGGCGGCCTGAAATGGGATTTGGGGGCTAGGGCTTTGGGTGTTGGTTCTTATCTGCCTGCATGTCTCACTGCCAAGTCAATTTTATTTTAGGAGGCCCCGGGTTGTAGCAGATTCCAGAAAGGCTTAAAATGCCGACAAAACGCTAACCGACACTAAATCGAACAATCTGGTATTTTGCTGGAAATCTGTGGAAATTCTGGGGTGAACTGGTCTCAAACACACCTAATAAGGTTACACTAATCATCAAAACCATCACTTGGTCAAGTCTCACTCAAAATCACACAAAACTAGCACTAGATCACAATAATAACACTAAGTTTCGGCTTTACGACCATAATCAAGCAAGAAAGGAGTTGGGTTGCAAGGTTATACCTCAAGGAAAACCTAGGATGTAGGAGAAGAGAAGGAGGATGAGGTGGAAGGGTGGGTTGCTGCTGCTGAGCTCCTGCTTGTGGCTTCTCTTTCTTGTTGCTGTTGCTGTTGCAACATCAGGCTGCTGTTGCTTGCAACTCTCATTTGTTTTTCCCATTCTTTTTTTCTTGTGGCTGTGTGCATCAGCAGAAGTGTGGGTTTGTGGTGAGGTTGAAGTATATGATGGTGTGTTGAAGTTGTTGATGGGGTTGTGCTGATGTTACAGTTGAGCAGCAGCTGATGCTGCTGAAGTCTGCTGATGCTTTAGTTGCTGCTGATGGTGGCTGATGTGTTACATCAGCTGCTGTTGCAGCAGCTTTGGTGGCTGAAGTTGAACAATTAGGGCTGAAGTGTTGATATTGGGGGCTGATGTAGCTGCTGATGTGAGTGTGTAGGTATTGGGCTAAGGTGTTAGGGATTGGTGTGTGTGTTGATGTCATGTGGCTGTTGAAAGGTGTTGGTTGATGCTAGATTGGGGCTGATGGATTGTTTCAGCAGCTGCTGCTGCTGTGCAGTCAAGAGAGATGTGAGTGTGAGAGTTTTGAAAAGAGATGGTGTGACACAACTTAGAGCCTCCTCCCTCTCTCTCCCTCTCCTTAGTCAACCCCCAACCTAATTACCCTTAAACAAAAAACCAAAACCCTTAATTAACCCCAATTATGTTAACCAAATGGTTAACCCAACATGCTCATCTAAACATGGTAACCCTAGACTTAACCCAAGTTAACATGCACAAGTGTGTGCAGTCCAGATAAAATTCCAATAAAATATCCATAAAACCAGATAAAACTCCAATAAAATATCCATAAAACCAGATAAAACATTTAAAAGCCATTTTGGTAAACTTTTTACCAAAAGCCCCATATTAAGACACACTTACCACTAAACACAAACTCAGGTGTTATAGTAGACTTGCGTATGCGCTTCTTGACCCATATGATGGGGGATGGATGATCTTACATCCATTGGTGTTAGACATCAGAGAAGGTATACGGGTACTCAGTGGAGACTGGGTACACTGAACGGACTCGTCGAGAACTCCTAGATGGTATTATACCTATCGTCAGATAGCAGTTCTCTGGTGACACCGGTACAGGTTAGTCTGTCGACCCGAGATCGTCATAGAGTCTTGTGTGATTCCTACTATTCTTTGATTTCCACCATACCACGGTGTATAGATCATGCAAAAAGGTGGTTTTTGGGTACAGTCCCGAGTCACATGGAGGCAATGGGCGATAGGAGGGGATTCATCTCTCCCGGTATTGGGAGTTAATGTTGCGCTATGCTCGATTGACCATAACATGAAATCCCTGGCCAGGGTTGCTGAGATTTACTGGTAAGTGTTATCAGTAGTTTCTTGAACCGTTATAGACATTGAATCGGCATGACTTATCAGGCTATTGGGGTCTGACGTTATACAACCCCCAGGCTGTGATATGCGACATATCTGACGAAGAGACCGGACTGTACAGTAGTGATACTGATTGGATTCCCAGGAGCACGAGCAGGCTGGCTTGTTTATCTTCTGATCGCTCAATACCCGGGTGGTCGTTACGTTTAGCATACCGCTTGCGGCTTATGGGTGTTTGATATGATCATCACCTACTGCCGGCGTATTGACGAGTCTTTAGAGTCCTACAAAGAGGTTTCCTGGTTCATCCGAAACGAAGTAGTAGCACATATGTGATATGTGCGGGACCGAGATTAATGCGCGTATGTGATACCACATTCTATTCTCGCGATATGTGATATCGGTCGGTTATATGAGATATAGCCGGGTTATCGGATCAAGTGTTGATTCGATAAGTTGATTCGTATGATATTAGTCGGTTGTATGTGATATAGCCGGATTATTAAATCAAGTGTTGATTTGATAATTTAATGTATAATAATATATGTGATATATTAATTTACATTAACTAATATTAACTCACTTAAACATTTCTTTTTCTCACTTGTGTGCATATAGTATATATGTGATATATATTAATGTACAACTATTGTGTCATGCTTGATGCCACATATGACATGGGTGTATGAGACTTACACCATGCTTAATAATGTGATGGTTTTATATTTATCTAAGTTAATCAAAATTAATGGTAATTAGTCACATGGTTGAAGCTTGTAGAAGCTTGTGGAACCATTGACCAAGTCCACTAATTTTGTTTTACTTGTAGATATTTATTAACTTAACCATTATTAGTTAGCCATGGTAAACTCTCTACATGAGTTAGTGTATGACACTAACTCATCCATGGTTCATAGTCTCTCCTCATGAGTTCATTCTCTCTTTATTGATTATTCATTTTCTTCTTCATGAGAGAAAAAGCTTGCTGGCTTTTTCTAAGGTGAGAAAATATTGTGAGAAAAATAAATCTAAAGAGACCCCACTTCCTACTTCATCATCCTCTACTATTAGCCATTTAGTTTGCTTCACTAAACCCTAATTTAGTGAAGAGGTAGCATGAGCTTGAGTCTCCTCGACGTAGATCATCTTCGGCCTCGAAGACTTCGAGCAAGCTTGTTCATTTCTCCAAGGGAACCCATACTAGAGTTCGGGAGATCACAACTCGCAGCGAATGGACTACTACACGGAGCTTTAGAAGTGAAGGACCGGTCAACAAAGGTTGTATTCCTCATTCACTTTACTTACAAAGTTGTTTACATGATATTTGTTTAAATCTCTAGTTAAGATTCTAGGGTTAGAGTTATTTAGAACGGCAAAAATTTGAAAACGGCATGGACGATGCCTCCCGAAACCTTGATGCCGTCCTAGGTAACCCTACAGTGGTATCAGAGCCAAGCAAGAGATTTAAACAATGTTTGTTAGATGACGAAACCGAAACTACTCCGAAACTTGCAACGCCAAATCCTAGTTTCTGTCGGATTTAAAAAGGCCTCTAAAATTTTTTTAAACAAGTACAGAATGTTGTATGAGATGCAACATGAACACCATGGAAATTTCAAGCATTTTGGCCATGAAGTGGCCGGCCACATAGGGCATAAATCCGAGCTCGCTGGTCTAATTTTGGATTTTGGGCTTCAAATTTTCATGGTGTTCCAGTCTCTGGGTTTTGGGGTTTCAGGTGTTGTTTGTTTTTGCTAAATTTGCATGTGATGTTAACTTTCTGCAAAAGCAACTCGGAATGTTTCGTAGTCGTAATTCTAACATGTATTCTGGTTATTTAGACGATGTTAAAAAGTTTGATCGGATATCAATAACCCAATTTTTACCCGCTGGAAATTTTCCAAGTGTTGGATTTTTTCCGAGTTTAAAATCTTCAGAAAATCATGCAAGCGATTCCGTGGACGCTCTAGAAGAACGATACACAAACTCGACTTTTTGGATCGCGGAACCACGGACATACCCTAGGGTGTGCCGCAGTTCCGTGGCAACATGAGTGAGGCATGGGTCGGCTCTTCTATGGATGGTTCATAAGAGCTGTGGCAGTTTCTGGGTACTTTTTGAACTCCGCTCAAGTGTTGAGCTTGTTGGGAAATTTTGGGTGCTTGCTTATTCGATCGAAAAGTTTAACTTCGTCTAGCTATCTGTGATTGTGATACAATATTTGGAATCCATAAATAGTTATGTGATAACTAGTTTGAATTTTATAAATCTAGCAGTTTAGTCTCATTTAATCGGTTGCCACGGGATTTTGATGTTGATCAAAAGTCCGTCGCAATTACGTAGTGTACGCGGATACTCGCCAGGTAACTTTACTTGATATCCATGCCCCATAACCCCGACCAAGTGACTGTAGGAGAACCCCATCGCCAAAACCATCCGTTCCGGTGCTCGCGGCCGCTGTGTTCCGCCTTAGTGCACTTCGTCGACGGCATCGGGGGGTGCGGCTGTCTGCTAAAGTTTCCGACGAGCATTCGATCAGGTTATCGGGAATCTTCTTGAATTACCCGACAAGTTATTGAAAAGTGTTTTCAATATCGAGACTAAAATGCGGGGTTTATAATTGTTAGGCATGTGATGTCTAAGGAATTCATTTGGTTGGGCATGAAATCCAATGTATGTGATGCGTTGGGTTTATGATGTCTAAGGTGGTTGCGGATTCCAACTGTTGTAGTTTTTCATTTTCTTTTCTGCGACCGTAAGTGTAATATGTGGTGTATCGCCGGTTTCGTTACTATACGTCAATGACAATTGGGATACGCATATTTACTTACGTTGATGACATGTGATGTTATGTGTTGCTGTGATATGTTATATTGGATCGTCGTGTTTTGAATAGCCGGGGGTTTTTATGTGAGATGAGAGTTTTTCATTTTCATTCATGTAAAAGCTTGTATGTAATATTCTTTTATTGGGGCACTTCCGGGTTGAGGATGATGTCACCATTGATGTATATTATTTACTTTTCCGCATTAGGATAGACCCAAGGAGGGGAGCACAAGTAACCGGGTTCTAGGGTCCAGTGGGAGACCATCTCGAGGAGTCGAGATCGGGTCTCCTAACTCTAGAATTGGGACAGTTGCTTGCCGCTCTCGCAGGGGTCTAGGGATGTGGGTTTGGCTATTCATCACGACCGTGGAATCCGCCTTTTTTAATGGCTTAATTTAAAACTCAGAATTCCTAGTATATCCAATATTTCATATGTGATTCTTCTGCTGCTGATATTTTGTGATGTGATCACTTGATATGTTCTAAGACGAATGCCTATATTATATATATGAGATATAATTAATATTGCTGCTTTCGTTTCATATGTGATGCTTGGGAAGCATAATTAATGGGACTTCATTAACGAGATTAATGAAATAAAAGAAACCTACAGATGTTGTAGAAACTTGTTTTAAAAACTGGTAGCTCTAGTTTTTGCTTTGCATAGCGGTATTCCTTATAGAATATCCAGCACCTTATTCGATAAGGAAAGAGCCAAGATCCCTTCACCGGGAGTGACCTCTTTAGCGAAACTGGCAGATGCTACAACCCACTTGGTTTTGTCTTTTGATTGCTTCTATAGTTTTTGCTTTGCATAGTGGTATTTGTGAAATATCATGCACCTTATTCGATAAGGAAACAGCCGAGATCCCTTCACCGGGAGTGACCTCTTTAGCAAAACTAGTAAAGGCCTCAAAAACACTCCTTTTAAAATTCACTCGATTCTACAACGATATCAAGTTCATTACGCAAAGAGTTTTCTTAAAAACCTGTTGTAGCCCTCTGTCATTTCAGATAAGTAATATTTAGTATTCGTGCTGCGTTTGTTGACCTCTGTCAAGGCGTAGTGTGCGGTAGCTGATTAGTGCTTATCTGCAAAGCATATGATGCGATTGGATTAGGGTAGTCGTGCGACCTTGTTGACCTCTATCAAGGGTCGTGCGGGTGGGTTTATTTCAATCATGAAATTGCGGGTTGAACTTGACTAGCAGCCTATGGTTTGTTGACCTCTGTCAAGGTCATATGACGTTTGGGGAAAAATATTATCGGTAATTTCAAGGGTTGAAATTTGCAATGAGATTGCATAGCTTCTATGAGATAGTTGGATCCTGATTCCCACTGCGAGTAAGAGTTACTCCTGGGAGAGTTTTACACATTACAATTAGCCGATCAAGTAGGTGTCTAGAAAGGTGTTAATGGGGCTACGCCCTTGGGAAAATGAGGTTTATTTTAATTAGGTCCATGCGAAAGCACGGGGAACCTCCCTCAAAATACTGACACTAGCCTGGACGAAAAATTGACGAGCTTGTAGGGTGTAATTAATCCTGGCTAGTCTTACCTTTTATGGTTTAAAAGAAGATTTGATAAAAACAGTGGGAGTCATCCTGATTAGATAAAATAATAACCAATCTAATCTTACAAAGAGCGCACGTAGAGTGTTTTCTTCTCTCTCTCTCCTGGTAGCAACCATGTCACGCCTTAATCAAGATAATAATATGGATGCATTGACCGAACCTGCTTATTAAACTGAGCTGGGGAACGTTGGTTCCGCTCTATCTTATAACTGTTATAAGTCCGAGCAGGAAATAGGGGAATATCCGGATTCCCTTGCCACCCAATCGAAGAAAGTGCATGTTGATGCATCTTCTTCGGGTGTGTTCATTACCGAGAACTGTTTCTCAGTATCCTCTACGTCCTGGGTATGTGATACCGGATAAGGATCCCGCATATATAATGTGTTACATGGGTTACAGATAGGTAGAGAACTGGGAATGGGTGATATGTCTCTAAATGTTAGAAAATGATGCAATTGTTGCAGCCAAGTCAGTTGGAAGATATCACCTTGTATTAATACATTGATTCTGTACAAATGTTATTAGATAACGAACCTGATATACAACATTACATCAGTTTCTTTATTAAGTTAAAGAAATATATAATTATGTATTGTAGGATAACGTTGTGAACATTTTCCTGAATCAAGAGTTGATTCAATCAGGCATGTTAAATAATAGCATGCACGTTCTAAATCAAACCACAGTTCAAAGTATACCGAACACACACAAGAGGAATAGTTCAGAAATGAACGAATCTTTCTTGTGGCATTGTAGACTAGGTCATATCAATGCGACACGACCAGCTAAGTTACATAAAGATAAATATGAGAATCTGTTCGAATTTTCATCTTATGATACTTTCCAGTCTTGTCTTAAAGATAAAATGACCAATACTCCGTTTACTGGAAACAGAAAAAGAGTTGGTGAACTCTTGGGACAAATACATGATGATGTATACGGTCCAATGTCTACAAATGCCAGGCTTGGTTCTTCGTACTTCGTTATATTAATCGACTATCTCTCAGGATTCGGACATATGTTCCTGTTGAAACACGAGTCTGAAACTTTTAAGAAATTCAAGGAATATAAGCTTGAAGTTGAAGAACCAGACGGGTAGAAGTATTAAATCCTTCGATGTGATCGAGGAGGTGAATACATGCGCATGGACTTCCTGGAGTTTTTAAAAGGAGAATGAGATTCCCTCTCAGCTTACTCCTTCGTATACACCACAGCACAACGGTGTATCGGGGCAGAGGTATCGCACCTTATGAGATATGGTGCGCTCTATGATGAGTACTGCTGAGTTACCTGTTTCCTTTTGGTGTTATGCACTTGAGAAGCTGCATACCTATTGAATGGGGTTCCATCCAAATCAATGCCTACCACTCCATATGAGATATGGTATGGGAAGAGACCATGTTTTAAACGGGTTAAGATATGGGGTTGGCCGGTCTATGTTGAAAAGCAGAATCCGGACAGGCTCGAAGCAAGGTCAGATCTGTATAAGTTTGTTGGATATCCCAAACATTTGCGAGGGAATATCTTCTACCACTCTGAGGAGCAAAAGGTGCTTTGTTTCTCAGCATGCCACCTTTTTAGAAAAGGAATTTCTTGTGAAGAAATTAGTGGTCATGAGGTAGAACTGGAAGGAGTTCCAGCTAGACAAACTAACAGCTGATGATTTGGTAAAACCAAAGGATTTAATAGTCTCCAACGAACCTCAGCCTTTCCGCGAATCTGGTAGAGTTCCTCATCCACTTGAGAGATACTACGGTCTTCTCGGTGACAGTGGGAGCGAGGATTGCATCATGGTAGATGATGGCCCAACTAGGTTCAGGCAGGCCATCACGAGTGGGGACTCGGTGAAATGGCTGGATGCTATGTGATCAAAGATGGAATCCATGTACACCAGCAAAGTATGACTTTGAATGTTGCACCTGAAGGGGTAAAACCCATTGGGAGCAAATGGATCTTGAGTAGATTCTTGGTGTAGATGGAAAAGTTAAGACTTTAAAAGCTATGCTTAAGTCCTTCACTTTCAATGCGTGCATCGCGGAGTTGGAACATCAATTTTGATGTGGCAGTCAAAGAGTTTGACTTCATCAAAATAGTAGATGAACCTTGTATATACAAGAAGGTTGTAGAGAGTAAGATTGTCTTCCACGTATTATACGTAGACGACATACTCTTGATAGGAAAGGGTTTCCTATGCTACACTCGGTCAAGCTCCTCTTATCACAAGGATTCTCAATAGAAGATTTGGATGATACCTACTACATCTTGTGGATTTTGATCTATGAGATAGATCTAAGTGGATGTTGGGAGTGTCCCAAATCCAGGTGCATTAACACCATACTAAAGGGGTTTAGTATGGAGGATTCTAAGCGTGGTGGTTCGTCCACTTACTCAGGAATCACTCTCTCCAAAAAGATATCTTCCAAGACTAATTTGGAGGGAGCTCGCGTACAAGGGATCCCTATGCTTCGACAGTAGGCTCTATCCGAGTATGCGATGTTATGTACCAGACCAGATGTAGATGACTCACTAGATGTAGTGATCAGGAATCAATCGGATCTTGGGAGAATCACTGGATAGCTATGGAGGACATTCTTAAGTACTTGAGAAGCACTAAAAGAATGTTCTTGGTTCCAGCTTCCAGAGTGATAAGTTCGACTGAAAGTCAGTCACAGGCATTGTCTTTACCCTCAGTGGAGGGACAGTATGATTGGAAGAGTTCCAAGCTAGATACTGTGGCATACTAGATGATAAAGGCTGAATACATTGCTACCAACGATGCTACCAAAGAGGTTGTCTGGACATTTCTTGTTCATGAGATGAACAAGGTTCCTACCATTAAGCGTCCAATAATTGTTATTGTGACTATAATGGAGTTATGGTTTTAGCCTAGGAACACCTGTCCCATCATTGATCCAGACATATTCTGAGGACAGTATCACCTGATCAGGGAGATGGCTGATCTCCAAGGGATTGAGGTAAGGAGAGTAGATTTTGAGGTTAACACGGCGGATCCACTCACCAAGGCCTGCTTCCCCAAATACTATTTGAGAGATTTTGGGATGGTTGAGTATGAGATACTACAACCACTGCTAAATTGTTGAGTATGAGATACTGCGACAAATGGCCTTAGTGCAAGTGGGAGATTGTTAGTTATATGTATGCCCTAGAGGCTATTATTGTACATGTGATGTATATTGTGGTGGATGCTTGGACATATATAGGGAGGACTTTCTTGCTCGACATGATAGTATGCTATCTGGTTGCACTTTGTCTTAACATGTTGACTTGTATACGTGATGCTGTCTTACTCTCACATTTTGACAAAGCCCTTAGGATGTGTACTTGACTACCAGGATTATGATGGAGATCATACTAGTGGGGCCAAGCATAGTCCACAAGTACACCCTATAATTGTTCCTAGTCGTGGGAGTATCGAGACAGGGCATCAATACTCCAGAGTAGACTAGCGTATGCGCTTCTTGACCCATATGATAGGCGATGGATGATCTCACATCCATTGGTGTTAGACATCAGAGAAGGTATACGGGTGCTCAGTGGTAACTGGGTACACTGAACGGACTCGCCGAGAACTCCTAGATGGTATTATACCTATCGTCGGATATCAGTTCTCTGGTGACACTGGTACAGGTTAGTATGTCGATCCGAGATCGTCATAGAGTCTTGTGTGATTCCCACTGTGCTTTGATTTCCACCATACCACGTGTTCCCGCCAAAAATTTTCTGCGCAAATGAGCCCAAGCTATCAAATTGCAGCGATACGTTTAAGAAAATGCGAACCAGTATTTTCCGGGCTGTATTTTGACAGACTCCCGAATGAGAAATAGCTAAATTCTGATGGTATTGAAAGCATCTCAAAAAAACCCATCGATTTGATATATTATGGGCCTTATAATTCATCCGAGATCAAAAGTTATGAGGCATCACGTGCCACACGTGACCGGGCATCATGTGCCCACACGTGACCGAGCATCACGTGCCCATACGTGACCATTTATAAGCAAAACCTGTAGGCACTGAATAAAATAAATAATTAAATGGGGTCACGTGCCAACACGTGATGGGCACTTAAACCCTCTGAAACAATAGAATTAAATTCTAATTAGGTGCTTTCTCAAGAGGGGTCACGTGCCAACATGTGATAAACCCCTAAACCATCTGAACTAATATAATTAAATTCTAATTAAATGGTCAATCTGTGGGGTCATGTGCCAACACGTGAAAGGCTCTTAAACCTGTTGAATTAATAGAATTAAATTCTAATTGAGGGAAATCAAAAACCCTAATTGGAAAAATATTTCTCTAGATCTTTCCAAACAAAAAAGATTGCGCTCTGTAAAATGGAGCACCGTTGGATTAAAAATCCAATGGTGATTAAAAATCACCAATTTATAGAAAGATTCTATACAAGGAAATATTTTCCTAAAATCTGCCAGGAACAACAAATAAAATATCTTTTGGATAAAAATCCAATGGTGAATAAAATTTACCGAGTGATCTAAAAGATGATATTGGTTACAAAATCAATCAAAATCTTTCAATGAAAAATTGACCAAACAAACTGATTCTTTTCTTTCTCTTATAAATAGGAGCTAAGAAGGAAGAAAAAAAGGGGGAATAGAAGAACAGAGAGAAAAAAGAAGAGAATTTAATTCTCCAGAGTGAAGAAAACCTCTTCAAAGAAAAAAAAGAAACTCGAGGTAAAAGAAAGAAAGAGTTCATTCTATAAAACAAAAAAGAGAATTTAATTCTCAATATAAGAGTTTAACTCTTCTGAATAAGAACTTAGTTCTTCCTTTGGTTAAAGATCTGCAGAACCAGATCTCCCCATAAGTTGAGAATTTAATTCTCATCGAGGAGATTCTGTCATGCAGATCTAAAACCTAGGGGAGGACCTAAGTTCAGAGAATTTAATTCTCCCACAGAGCACATAGGAATTTAATTCCTCCAACAAAGACAGGGTTTAACCTTTAAAACAAGAACTTAGTTCTTCTTCATGGTTGACGATCTGCAGAAGCAGATCTCCCCATAAGTTGAGAATTTAATTCTCATCGGGGAAATTCTGCCATGCAGATCCAAAACTTAGAGGGAGAGTTGGGTTTAAAGAATTTAATTCTTCCATATACATAGGAATTTAATTCCTCTAATCAAAATTAGGGTTTAACCCTACCAAAGAATTTAATTCTTAAACAAGGGACTTAAAACTCTCCATGTACGTAAAGAAGTCAGTATCCAACCTGATCACGTGGCAAGACGTGACCCTCCCTTCAATGGTCAGAAAAAGAATGAATGATATGAGATCACGTGCTCCCACGTGACCCTTGGATAAATTCCTCAAAATAAAAAGAACAAAGCCAAGGCAGAATAGACTTTGGGCGCCCTCACGTGTCCCCACGTGACCCCTGACAAACGCCTCTTTAAAAAAGAGAAGATGAAAAGAACTGAAGGATTCAAATCCAATGCATGGGCGCCCTCACGTGTCCCCACGTGACCCCTAGCAAATCCTTTTAATATCCAGTGTATGGATACCCATCACGTGCCCACACGCGATGGCCTGAAGACTAAAAGTGTTTAACACTTATTTGAATATTCTGAGAATAAAATAAAGGAATCGTGAGCGCCTCATTTTTCTAGTGTTTAACACTATTTTAAGCATTTCATCCCTAGTGTTTAACACTATTTTAAATGCATCACGTGTGAACACGTGACCGCCAGATATGTGCTAGTGTTTAACACTATGTTCGAACCAGTCTTAGCCTAAATTGGCTAAATCTTCCAGAGGCAAGACTCCCCTTTTGACTAAGCCTCAAATACACCCTTGTCTTCCAAGATTGATCATCTCATATGGTATATGAGTGCTCAGCACTCAATAAAAGACAAAATATGGTTAGAACCAAGACCCATGCTTAGCATTGCTAAATAATTGGGGGCTGAGCCCAGACAAATGTTCAACAGTCCAAACAAAGGTCCAACATCTTAAACCTAATTGGACTTAGCCCAAAGTTGGCCATAAGTCCTCAATTCAGATTTAACTGAGCCCATGTGCTCATAATCTAAATAATTGATCTTAGCCCCAAATTGGACTACAGATTTCCCAATCAACTTTGGTTCAAGGGTACATCTCTTCACTCCTCTGATATTTGTCGTTGTAATCCTTCAACGTCTTCAGAGAGGTGACGGGTCCCGATAACCAATCATTCCATGAACTGTGGGGTCCTTAAACTCATGGACTATGATATCCTTAAACTTTACAGACTATGACGTCTCTAAACTACGGACTGTGGGGTCCTTAAGTCCATGGACTATGATGTCCTTAAACTTTACAGACTATGACGTCTCTAAACTACGGACTGTGGGGTCCTTAAGCCCATGGACTATGATGTCCCTAAACTTTACAGATTATGACGTCTCTAAACTACGGACTGTGAGGTTCTTAAGCCCATAGACTATGATGTCCTTAACCTCGGACTATGGGGTCCTTCAGCCCATGGACTATGATGTCCATAACCTTTATAGACTATGATGTTTTTAAACTGGACCACCTTGTCCTTAAACTGGTAATCGACCGCAATGTCCCTAAACTAAACAATAGAGCCCGAATGCTCTTTTGTTGGATCTAAACGATCCAGTTAAGTTGATCTTAGTCTAAAAATTAGGCTAACGTATCCTTAACAAACGTTTAAGTTGATCTTAGTCTCAAATGAGACTAACGTATCCTTAAACCCAACCGCAAACCCAAATCTAAGAAGATACGGATTTGGACTAATCCACACCCTACGGGCGACAATATAAATTAGTCTCCGTATACAATCCACAGGCAACCAAAAACAAAACAAACACCCACGACAAGAAGTGATCATCTGGAGAAGGAGAAAGTGGTAAGCGCGATGCGGTAGCGTAATTTACTGCAGGGGCTTGCGCCTGCAGGGAAGAGCGTCCCCGCAATCAAAAACCCTTCAAAGAGAGGGAATCTGACGAAGTCTGCTACATCGGCCGCATCCGTTTAAACCTTCGATACATGGTGACATAAATCAACTTGGCATCTTTGGAGAGGTGGAAGGATAGCACCAATTAGTATCTGCCCCCAAATTTAGGCAAGACGAACCTACGTGGTTCCGTCTCTGTGTTCGGAGGAGAACATATTTTGGCACGCCCGGTTGGACCTTTTCCTCTTTCTACTCCACACTTCGTATGTCGTGTTTCGCGAACGAATCGCGGTTTACTATAGCTGCCTCTGGATTTGAGGTACTAAGATTTGGTGTCATGCTCCATGCAGAAAACAGAAGATTAATGGCTTCAAACTACACTCATTGCAACAACTCCCACTCCATCCTCGCCAGAGGAGTGACCTACGGGCCTCAAGCGGCCTCCCTTTTCAAGATGCCAGTGGAGCAGGTAACTCAGGCCACCACCGAGTTGTGTTTTGGGACCATGCTCCCACCAATGAGCTTCAATGCCCCTCTGCCGTTGCAAGAAGCCCCGAAGAAGTTGGTCTTTGATCGGCTTCTCACTACCGCGGCCCCTCTCAGCGGGTCGCCCAAACCAAGCGCCTCAGTATTTGACAGGTTGGGCCAAAGTTCATGTGGGCCCATGAAGAAGCATGCAATTCTAGAAAGAGTTATCCTGAAGAGGATAGTCATCCCTGCTCCCGAAGTCGTGAAAGCGGCTTCTCCTGCCAAGGGGTCGGACTTCACAAGACTAACCGTTTCAGCTCTCGTTCCAGGCGAAATCGTCAAGGCTGCTTCACCTTCTCGGAAATCTGCCTTTGATAGGTTGGCTATCCCCACTCAGCGGACATCAGTCTTCAATAGGCTGACAACGACAACTTTTGACCAATGCAGAGGGCATGAGGATGTTACCCCTACAGCTGAGATAATCCCGGCTCGACACGCTCGATGCCGCCACTGGCGTCGAGTAAGGAAGGATGGGGGAAACTCTCCTTCTGGACTGACTCCACCGGCTCCAACAGTGGAAATCGATATTGCTGTTCTAACTGGGAACATCTTTGAACCGCTAAGGTGGGTATGCAAAAACTCTCTGACTGCCGTGCTGAAGAGATCTCCTCCACCCATGGAGAATGCTACTAAGGTGAAGCTAGAGCAGCCCCCTCAGCGGCTGTCCTCTAAAATTTACAAAGTTTGGCGACGGGTCCAGGACTCCGTGATAGATCAAGGCCATCTCCGCCGACAGAAAAATATGAAGGTTCGGCAAGAAGAGGACCAATCTGTCGTACCACAGAAGGCGACAGCTACTTTGGTGCCCACTGCAACGGCCCCCTCAATTTCGACCGCTCACAAGAGGAGAAGGCCGGAGAAAATCCCTGTGTCCGCGACGAATCGTAAGGGCACTGAACCCAAACGCCCCAAGTCTGGGGGCATAGTAGTATATACTGTCTATATGGCATCCGGGAAAGAGGATGGCCGTATCTCTACGGGCCATCGACAACTCACCAGATCTGTAACGAAGGCCCAAGAGACACAACAGAAGCTCCAAGAAATGTTGACACAGATGGCTCTACTCACAGGGCCAAAAGAAAGCTCGGAGACGTCGTCGAAGCAACGTCAAGAACAAGAAACGGATGCTGAGTTCCTCCGCAGAATCCTCGAGAAAAAGGACAAAGAGGCCGCGGAACAAGCGGCCAATATAAAACAAATTTCCCTTCTATTCCAAGATATGGTGGGCATAATGATCCAGCCGGACCCTCCAGCTAAAGATCCTCCAATAATAATTGAAGATGATAGAGGAGAGACATCAAATCCTCTGTCGGCTCTGTCAACAGCCAAGGAGGAGACAGTCTCCAAAGCTGCCCTGGATGATTACATCGCTCAGCAGATACGAGTGCATCAGGCGAATGAAGCAGCTGGGCAAATTGTTAAGACTGGACGACCCTATCCGGGTAGGTACGACCAAATAAAGTACCCGCCGGGATACACGATCCCCAAATTCCACGTATATAAGGGGACGGGGAATCCACACCAGCATGTTGCTCAATTCAGAGCCTTGTGCGGTAATACCGGAGGTGAAGATAAGCTGCTGCTTCTTCAATTTGTCGGAAGCTTAGCAGAGACAGCGTTCGAGTGGTATTCCGAGCTTCCCAACGACTCCGTCAAAACACTCACGGAGATGGAGTTGCTATTCACTCAGCGTTTCGGAAGCGCCAGCGAACGCACCCCAATCATGACATTGATCAATGCCAGTGTGAAGCCAGGAGAAATATGGGTTCAGTATGCGATAAGGTGGCAGAATCTATGGTCGAAGTGCGAGCAGCGCATCGAAGAAGCGCCTGCGGTAGGTATGTTTGTGGGAACCCTCGATCCGCAGGCGACCATATCCCATTTCATGATGTTTTTCAAGCCGACTACCTTACAGGCCTTGATTGACAAGCTAGCCTAAATGGACCAGATGGGCCATAGGCCTTCCTCTTCAGAGTCGGAGCCTCAGAATGAAAAAGGCAAAGAGAAAGCAATCTTCTATACCAACGCTCAACAACAACCGAGTGGCCCAAGACCGGTTGTTCGCCAAAGCAACAAGCGGCAATCTCTCGATGAGAAGTTGAGACTCCTTACTCATTTCCCCGGGATAAAATATGGAAATTGTTTGAACTGGCAGTGCGCAATGGGCTCATTACTCTTCCGGAGTCGAGACACCCACCGCAACCGAACGACGTCAACGATCCCAATTACTACCCCTACCACTGAGTATTGGGCCATCCGATCTAAATCTGCTACGTCTTCAAAAATTGGGTTGAAGACCAGTATCAACAGGGCAAGTTCGCGCTTTCCAAAAACTGGAAGGTAAATCCGCCACAACCACATGCTCCGAAAAAGATGGACATGCCGGGGGCATCGTGCTCATTCATAAAGGAAGCTCCATGGGAAGTTGTTCTTTCGGAAAAAACTAAAAGAATGCTGAAAGATCTTCAAACATGTCCGGTGATCAGGTGGAAAAGCCCGCAAGAGCCGGAGATCATCGATGGGGTGCTGAAACCACGCCCAACATCGGGAATTAACAGCAATGGGCAAAACACCCAGGCCCAGCCGTCAAAGTCTTTGAAGAAAAAGAAGAAGATTAAAAGGCCCACGCAGTCTGACGACAAGCGTACGGGTCTGCAAAAGCATATTGACGCACTGGAGGAATACAAATAGAAGGCGCAAACCCCAGTCATGCTTCAAGAGTTTCTCAATCACATCCTTGAAAGTGAAGATAACGACAATGATGAGGGAGACAACTTGTCAGAAGAACCCGAAGATTATATGGCGAGTTTAAGTCCATGTCACGCACCCCACGAACTTGCGGGGAGGCGGAATATATGAAAAACGATCATCAAAGGTTCGTAACACGGACTTGAGCTTAAGAATCGTATCTAAACCGTTACTAGCAAACTACGAAAGGTTTAACTACTCTGATTCGAAGTTATACCTCACGTTTCTTGTCCTTCGGGTCTTCATCACTATCCTCCACTCCTTGTAGGCTCTTTGGAACATCGGCACCTCAATGGCCTCCTCGAGTCAAAGACGATCCACCCGAGAGCTCCTACTCCAAGCTTAACCTCTAACTTGAGGTAACTAGGTTACTCAAAGTGCTAATCTAAGCAACCTAGGTGATATAGAGTTGGATTATAGAAGTATTAGTCTAGCTAACCCTTGATCTCAACACATGAGAGGTTAGGGTTAGGGTTTGAAGATGGAGAGCTTGAGGAGAGAGAAGGTGAGAGTGAGAATCCTTTTGGATGAATAGATCATGTGTGTATATATGAAACATATCATATATATTAAATGAATAACAAATAATGATATATCATCATGTTTCATTAATACACTAAGTGATTCATCACATGAGTCATATAAATCATAATTGATTCATTAACTCCATGTATGATTCACACCATGACTCACTTATCCAATTAATGCAAATGCCACCTTAACCCCCAAGTCACCATGCTTCAAGAAGCTTCCCGACAAATTACGGGAACGCCCCTCCTATCCGTAAAAACACGGAAAAACTTTAGACTATATAAATCCAATAATCCGATACTAGAATCTTTCTTAAACCAAAGCCGATTAGTAAAATCTATCCGAACATCGTACGTGCGTAAAAACACGTATGCGTCTGAACCCTGTCGTAAAACCATACGACCTCTATATCGTTTCGCCTGAAGCAGGGAAACTCTCTGTGTGGGACTCTAAAAACTCGACACTACGCTGGCAGTGGGTTTAACCACAGACCGCAAGCGGCACTAGCTGTACGTAACGGTCCCCAGGTAGATGTCGATAAGAAGGCCGATGAGGAAACCCATCCGAACTCCTACTGAGCCTGCTGTGACAATCTCCGTACAGTCCGGTCTGTTCGCCTAAGACTATCGCATATCGGGCCTAGGGGGCGGCAAGCGTCAGTCCCCTAAAAGCGGTATAAGTCGTGTCGGAGCGTAGCCCATTACACCTTGAGAAACTACTGGAAAACCTACCAGTAAATCTCGCTTGCCCTGGCCAGGGACTTTGCGTAATGGCTCTCTGACACAGCGCGATATCAACTCCCAATACCGGGAGAGACGAATCCTGTCTAACCGCCACTGCCTCCAAGTGCTCGGGACTGCACCCAACTGCTACCTGTTTGCACGACTCCTTTGAGCCGTGGTAGGGTAGCAATCTAAGAACAGTGGGACACACTCGAGGCGAAGTAGCAGTGTCAAGTCTGCGGACTATGCTGTACTCATGTCACCTGGGAACTGTTAACTGACGACTGGTATAAAACCAACCAACAGTTCCCTGTGAGTCCTGTCCGGTGTACCCGTAACCTAACGAGCACCTGTATACTATCTCCAGTACGACGTACTGACGGCTGTGGGACAGACCATCTCCCCAACTGGGATGAGAAGCGTACACAATAGTCTACTCTGGAGTATCGATGCCCTGTATCGATAATCCTACGACTAGGGACCTGAATAAGGATGTGCTTGTAAACTACCCAGCCTCCACTAGTGTGACTGCCATCACAATGCTGGTAGTCAAGCAAGATCCTAAGAGCTCTATCAATACGTATACTCATATATTAAGATAGAAAAACCAAGTAGCATACTACTATGTTTAGCAAGACTGTTATATACATGTGAATATTCCAAGCTTCCATTAAGTAATATACAAACTAGTATGATACAGTAATGGCCTTCTAGGGCATAAACACTAACAATCTCCCACTTGCACTAGGGCCATGTACTGGCATATCGCAGACCTATCATCTCGAATAGCCTCTCGAACTGCGTCTGAGGAATGGCCTTTGTGAATGGATCAGCAGTGTTATTCTCTGTATCTACTCTCTTTACCTCGATCTCCCGGTGATCGACGATCACCCTGATCAGGTGATACCGCCTTAAGATGTGTCTGGACTTCTGATGGGACCTAGGTTCCTTCGCTAAAGCTATAGCGCCGTTGTTGTCGCAATACAGAGGTATTGGACCAACACTGGTAGGAACCACCTGAAGTTCTGTGAGGAACTTCTTCATCCAGACAGCTTCTTTTGCGGCATCGCAAGCAGCTATGTACTCCGCTTCCATCGTTGAGTCAGCAACGGTGTCCTGCTTGGAACTCTTCCAACAGACCGCCACTCCATTGAGGGTAAAGACATAACCCGACATGGATTTGGAGTCATCCTTGTCACTCTGGAAGCTGGAGTCAGCAAAGGCCTTGATCTGGAGGTCTTTTGCGCCATACACAAGAACATCTCCTTAGTCCTTCTCAGGTACTTGAGAATGTTCTTTACTGCTATCCAGTGCTTCTCCCCTGGGTTTGCCTGATACCGGCTTACAACGCTCAATGCGTATGCTACATCTGGTCTGGTACATAACATCGCATACATTATAGAGCCTACCGCAGATGCGTAGGGTATAATCGACATGCGATCCCTTTCCAAATCAGTCTTGGAAGACATCTCTTTGGAGAGGGTGATTCCATGACAAGCCGGTAGGTTACCGCGCTTAGAATCATCCATACTGAATCTTTTCAATATGGTGTCTATGTACCTGGACGGCGAAAGTCCCAACATCCTCTTTGATCTATCACGATAGATCTGGATCCCCCAGAATGTAGGTGGCATCACCCAGTGTTAGTGTATATGCCCTAGAGGCCATTACTGTATCATACTAGTTTGTATATTACTTAATGGAAGCTTGGGATATTCACCTTGTATAAACAATCTTGCTCAATATAGTAGTATGCTACTTGGTTTGTTTCTACTTCAATGTGTACATGTGTTTATTTTTGTATATCGCCTATACACATTAGTGGAGCCCTTAGGATCTTTGCTTGATTACCAGCGATGTGATGGCCGTCACACTAGTGGGGCTGGGTAATCTATAAGCACATCCTTATGCAGGTCCCTGGTCGTAGGACTATCGAGACAGGGCATCGATACTCCGGAGTAGACCAGCGCATGCGCTTCTCATCCCAGTGTGGGAGACGGTCTGTCCCAGGGCCGTCAGTACGTCGTACTTGAGATAGTATGCGGGTGCTCGTTAGGTTACGGGTACACTGGACAGGACTCGTCGGGAACTGACTAGTTGGTATTATGCCTATCGTCAGTTATCAATTCCCAGGTGACATGAGTACAGCTTAGTCCGCTGACTTGACACTGTCACTTCGCCTCGAGTGTGTTCCCACTGCACTTTGATCACTACCCTACCACGGCTCAAAGGAGTCGTGCAAACAGGTAGTAGTTGGGTGCAGTCCCGAAGCATTTGGAGGCAGTGACGGTTAGACAGGATTCGTCTCTCCCGGTATTGGGGGTTGACATCGCGCTGTGTCTAGAAGAGCCATTACACGAGTAGTCCCTGGCCAGGGAAAACGAGATATACTGGTAGGCTTCCAGTGTTATCTCAGGGTGTTTTGGGCTTCGCTCCGGCACGACTTGTACCGCTATTGGGGGACTGACGTTTACCGCCCCCTAGGCCCGTCATGCGATGTATCAGACGAACAGACCGGATTGTACGGAGAATGTCACACTCAGGCTCAGTAGGAGTTCAGATGGGTTTCGCCTCGTCGGTCTTCTTGTCGGCATTACCTGGGGACCGTTACGCACAGCTAGTGCCGCTTGCGGTCTGTGGTTAAACCCACTGCCAGCGTAGTGTCGAGTCTTTAGAGTCCCACACAGAAAGCTTTTCGCCTTTAGGCAAAAGAGTAGAGGTCGCATGGTATTGCGACAGGTCGCATGGTTTTGCGACAGGGTTCGGTCACATCCGTGCACTTGTGCACGTACAGTGTCCGGACAGTTTACACTAGCGGGCTTTGGTTTAAGCCAGATCCTAGTGTACCTTTTGGGATTGGATTTATCCAGTTTGCATTCGTGTTCCTCGGAACGCGGATGCGGGTGTGTATGCACAGTTGACAGGGAGGCAGAGGCAGCGGATTCTCATTAGGGTTGTTGACAGTTGACCGTTGACTATTTGACTTTTTGCTCAACCCTAATGAGAATATGATATGTGATTAACAATTATATTAATTAAGTATTATGGTGACATGGTTGTTGACTTTTGTTGACTTTGTTGACTTGTTGACTTTTGTTGACTTGTTGACTTTGTTGACCGGTTGACTAGGCTTGACTAGTTGACCATCATGATAACCATAGCCATCATTTCATGGCAAAGACTTTTGCTTGCTTGCTCATTTGTGCAAAATGAGTGCATGAAATGATATGGTTATGGTTGCTTCAACCATCACATAACACTTGATTTGGTATAATGAGTTATGATGACTTTGGATTATGAGAGGGTGAGAGACAAAAGACTTGCTCATTCTTTCTTGCTCATTCTCTCTCTTGTTCTTAAGCTCTCTTGTTTTTGCTCTCACCATCTTCCTCTTGCTCCCTCTCTTGACTCTATGGTTCTCTTGTCTCATGAGTTGAGAATCAAGAACCATAGATAAAATCCCATACAAACTCTTCTCTACTCACTCTAGTTCACAAGGTTTAGCAAACCGAGTGAACTAGTTTCTTCAAAGAACGAAGAAGGAGCCAAAGGTTGGAGCTTTCAGGTGGATCTATCTTCGGCGTACGGAGACGACGAGAAGAAGCCAATCCGGACCACCATCGGAGCTTGAAGACGAAGGAGTTCAAGACAAGCAAGGTATAACCCCCTAACCGAGTAGCTAGAAACTCGTAGTTAGGTTGTTAGATAGATGTTTAACCAAGATCCGGGTTTTAGGTCCATGTTACCACCTCCGTAAAATCGTTTTTTACCAAATTCCGCATTCCCGAAAGTACCGGGAGAGGTAGCATGGACTTACAGTGGTATCAGAGCCTAGTTAAACTCTATCTAACATGTTAGCAAGTAACTAGAAGATCGATCAAAGAAAAAGTCCCGAAAACGAACCCCGAAATTTGAACTTTCTGTCGATTTTTTTACTGTTCAAAAGTTGATTATTTTAACGCCTACAATCGGCTCAGGCTTTTGTGTGAATAACCACCAAAGATGGTCCCACGATCGAGTCAAAGCGCCGCGGATCCACGGCCGAGTTGACTCGGCCGAGGTCAATCTTTGGTGCAGTGTTATTCTGGGGGTATTTTGGGATTTTTGGAATATATATTTTCTGCCCAGATTTTCCAGAACAAAAATGTTATTTTTGGGGTCCCGAAAATCCGTATTTTTGATCGAACTTCTAAAAGACTTAAGCTAACGGGTTTTTCTATAATGTGATAATTGTATTGAACGTCTACTAATCGCTATATGTCGATTAGTGGGGGTTATACAAATCTGTGATCTGTAATGTTGCTGGAATGTGTATATGAATATGTTGGATTGTCGCGGGTGAATAGCCGGGGGTTGTGAGACGAGAGTTTTCTTTTCTTTCAATTCATGTATATTTGTAAATTGATGTAATAATTATTTGTATGGCCGCACAACCGGGTCGGGGTTGTAGCCGTCATTGTATAATTTCTTTTTACTGTTTTTTCTCCTAGGATAGACCCATGGAGGGGGTGCACAAACTACCGGGTATGCCGAAGTGTCGAGTGGCCTACTCATGGAGATGAGGGAGGTTGCTACGCTTTGGGTACTTGGCGGGTAGTTTGCCGCACCCGTAGGGGTCTTGGGTGGGGTATTGGCTATTCACCGCGACCGTGTAATCTGTCTTTCGTTACAGGCTCGTACGAATTACAGATTCCTAGTATATCCAATGTATTCATCTGTGATCTGGAATGTTTATCATTGCAGTATATCTATATATGATATTATTTAGGCGTTGCTTATGATTTACAGACGCGCTAGCCCAGCCCCCGCTCTGTCGTTAGTTAAGTAACCTAACGGGTAATGACGGGGCCCAGTGGCGAATGCGAATGGCATAAGCGTACGTCATATTTTGGTTGTTTTCTGCAATGGTAGGATTAAATGATGGGACGCATTAAAAGAACTAATGCAAGAATATCACGCATTAAAAGAACTAATGCAAGATAATAAACCATGTAAAAGTCGTTGGAACACTTTCGAAAAACCACTCGGTTCTTTTCAAAACCAACTTTTAAATGCGGAGCTTGAGCCACTCCTTTTAAAAGCTATCTCGTTCCATCGACCAAATCAAGTTCACTACGTTCACGGTTTTGCCAAAACCATTCGTAGCCCTCCGTCGTTTCACATGAATAGTCAATAGTATTCAAGCTGTGTTTGTTGGCCAAAGTCAAGGCATAGTGATTGGTAGCTATTGGGTATTCATGTGCAGCATAGATAGATGCGTTGGTTTGGAACAGTCGCACTGCCTTGTTGGCCAAAGTCAAGGGTAGGTGCGGATGGATTCAAATTAACCTGGAGAACGACGGGTAGAACTAGACATGTGACTTATGATTTGTTGGCCAAAGTCAAGGTCATAAGAGCATGGGGCAAAAATCCACATCGGGAGTTTCATAAGTACTGAAACTTGCTAGATTTGCATACCATTTGGAGTGTGATGATTCTGGTAGGATTCCTTCAGTTTCGTCACGCGATGATATTTGGATCCCGATCCTACTGTGAGTATATGCTACTCCTCGGGAAATTTCTCACTAATCGATCAATGTTATAAACCTAGTAGGTGCCTAGAAAGGTGTTAGCGGGGCTACGCCCCCAGGGAAAAGAGGTTCTTTAATTAAGGAACTTCGCGAAAGCGTTGGAAAACCTGCCTCGAAGTACCAACACCGGCCTGGCTGAACGGTTAAGCAAGTATTGTGCGGTGGGATTGATCCCGACTAATTCTTCCTTTATGGTTTGAGGAGGGATTCGAGAAACAGTGGGAGCCATCCTGTTTAGACAAACTAAAAACCACTCTAAACTTGCAAGAGCATCATGCTGAGTGTTTCTTCTTCTCTCTCCTAATTGCAGCGACCAATCGAAATGACTGGACTTAAGTTACTTCTAGATAAAAATATACTGACAGAGCCAAACTACAAAGATTGGCTCAGGAATGTCAAAATGGCAATCACTTACGACAAGCTGGGGTATCTTCTTACCACCAAAGCTCCCCCTGTCCCTGGTCCCACTTCCAGCGTCGCGGATAAGGAAATCCGCAAGACTTGGGAGATTGATAGCGCGAAGGCCAAGTGCCTCGTACTTGCCTCGATGGACAACGAACATCAGAGGAGGCACGAGAATATGGACCTTGAATCCATATTTCTCCATACAAAAGAACTGTATGGAGAGCAATCTCGTATCGCAAGATACGAAGCGTCGAAAAAGTTATTTTCGGCAAAGATGGCCGTCGGATCATCAGTAGCCGAGCACGTGCTAAAGATGATCGGCTACATTGAGGAGCTCGCGGACCTAGGGACCACATTGGAGAGTGAACTCTATACGGACATAGTTCTCCAGTCCCTTCCTTCCACTTACGCCCAGTTCATACTGAACTTCAACCTACAAGAAAAGGAGGTTGAACTTTCAGAGCTCCTCAACATGCTGAGGAGTGCAGAGGGTGTAAGTGCACGGCGGCGCCCCGGTCGTCAATCCGACGGCCAAACGCGGAAACGGTGATAAACTTTAATTTTGCGGACTTAGCAAACCGGCACCACCGCGCACTAAACACCCGGATCGTAACCATTAACAAGTCTAGGCAAACTAGAAGATGAGTTAGAGATATACCGACTGATCCGAGTCCTCCGGTCTTCATCTCCACTCCGATCTCCTCGCGGGATCTCCGGTCGTCGCCTCTTTGCCGGAAGGGGCACCACATCGCCTGTAACTTTTACGGGCTCCCACCTCAATACCGAGGCAACTCGGGCATGAAGCCGGCAACTCGACATGCTCAAGATGTGCTGTAGGAAGTGTAGTGCTTTGTCTCTTTGGGGTTTGCTGCCTTTGGATGGAGGAATGATATAAAGAAAATTGGTGCTTTCAATTTTCTAGCAATGGAATGAGATGAAGAATGATATACACAAAATGAATCACTCTCATTTTTCTTCCTCTCCCCTCAAGTGAAGTGGCCGGCCTAGCATCAAGAGAATGGTGGAGGAAAAATGAAATCATCCATACATATAAACCATGAAGGAGAGTGAGTATAGGAGAAGAAGGAGGTGACCACAACCCAAGACAAGAAAACATACAACCATGCTTTACTTTAAACCCATCCTTATTCAATCAAATCTCATTTAATGCAAGAATGGTGCAAAAGATAATGAAAGCTATCATAATCAAGCTTTATGCAAGAAAACTCCTCCACAAATGTAATTTGCAAAACTGCAAATTACCCCCTCCATCGGAAATGTCCGGCCGGGAAAGAACAAAGGAAAACCGGCCGGAACGGAATGTAAACTAGCAACTCCAGAAAACTGGTCCCGTAATAAATTACAGGAAAACCCCGATACTGTGCATACACACCCGCATCTGTATTCCGTCCGGATACAAATGCAATGAGACAAAATCTACATTGTACTATACTAGGATCCGGCTTAAACCAAAGCCGGCTAGTAATATCCGTCCGATCCTGATCCGTGCAATACCGCACGTATTTGATCGAACGCTGCCATATAACCATACGGCAACTAGTACAAAACTGTCCGATCCTGATCCGTGCAATACCGCACGTATCTGATCGGACCCTGCCATATCTCCATACGGCCTCTACAGCGTTTCGCCCGAAAGCTTGAGTAACTGTAAGTGTGGTGGACTCTAAAGACTCGTCAATACTATGGCTGTGGATTTAACCACTAGCACGTCAGAGGTATAAGCCAATACGTGACGGGCCACCAGCTATTGACTAAAAGGGACGTCGATGAGGAAGCTCACCCCGACACCCAACTGAGCCTGTCAGTGACAATATCCGTACAGTCCGGTCCGTTCGTCTATGAGCATCGCATGTCGGGCCTAGGGGGTTGGTAAAAGTCAGACCCCCAAAAGCGGTACAAGTCGTGTCGGAGTGTAGCCCAGAACACCCTGAGATACTACTGGAATACCTACCAGTAAATCTCCTGCCTTGGCCAAGGTCTTCGTGTAATGGCTCTCCTAGACACAGCGCGACCTCACCCCCAATACCGGGAGAGACGAAACCCCCGAAGATCCACTCACTGCCTCCATGTGGCTCGGGACTGTACCCAACTAAAACCTGTTTGCACGACTCCTTTGAGCCGTGGTAGGGTAGTAATCAAAGCACAGTGGGAACTCACACGAGACAAATGACGATCCCCAGGTCGATGAACTAACCTGTACACATGTCACCTGGGAACTGCTATCTGACGTCAGGTATAAGACCAACTAGCATGTTCCCGGCGAGTCCTGTCCGGTGTACTCATAACCCAATGAGCACCTGTATACATCTTAGGTGAACCAACTGACACCAGTGGCTTGTGAGACCGGCCACCGCCCCTCGTCGGGGTCTCGACTGTATACACTAGTCTACTCTGGAGAATCGATGCCCTGTCTCGAAACTCCTACGACTAGGGACCTTTTAAGGATGCGCTTATAGACTCCAGCTCTCACTTATATGATCGCCCTCATACTGCCGGCAGTCAAGCAAGAATCCTAGGGGCTCTATCAACGTGCAATAGCGACATGTCAGGTCACCTAAAGCAGTACACGATGATAAAGGTAAACCAGATAGCGTACTATCATCTCGAGTAGGACTGTCTTCCCGGGATAGGTCCTCCCTCAATCATTGCAATCACGTGCCTGTGACCCAATAATTGACTCTGAGGGCACTATCTCCAACAATCTCCCACTTGCACTCAAGGCTAATTATTGCGATGTCGCATACTCACAGCCCGTGTGATACCGAACACCCAACTCCTCTACTAGTCAGTCTCACAAAAACCGTTTGTGAAACTATTGCGTTCGAGGAATAGCCTCAGTGAGTGGATCCGCCTTGATGTTTCTTTCTATGTCTCTCTATATCTCAAGTTCGCGGAGAAAACCATCTCCCGAAATGAGCAATACCTGTCTTAGAGTGTCTGGATGTCTGATGGGACCTAGCTCATAAATGAACTCCAAATCCAAACTTCTTAGACTGTATCGTCAACTGAATTTAATCAGTATCCTGCGCCATGCCTCCCTCAGTATTGCCTTGGACCACCTGCCCAAAATACCGCCCCTCGTCAGAAGGAAAACTATAACTCTGACAACCTCCTTGTCGTCCATGTCACCTTGGAAGCCTGGAATGATAACTGTCTCCCGAATGAGGCTGTCGTTATCATATCCCTAGAACAGCCACTTATGTTCTAAAACTGCTTCCGACTGTTCCTCCAGGATTGGATCAATGTCAACTTATTGCATCTCGTGCAAGAACAACATCTGGTGTGGTACTTGACATCTCATGATTGACTCAATTGCCTAAGCAAGTGATCTGCCAATCATGTACATCCCTCTCTACTTTAGTCTATAAGACACCTTTAGAGAGGGTGACTCCATTACCTGCAGGTACACTACCGTGCCAGGAGTCGTCCATTCTAAATACTCTTAGAATGCTGTCAAGGTACCCTGATTGGGAAACCACCCAAATCTAGATCTAAAACCATAGATCTAGTAACCAGTATGTCTGATATAATGTCCAAGTCCTTTGTGGAGAAACCACTGTGTGACGATCAAAGTATAACCGATCGTAGTATAGGAATATCACTTCCTACTACCTTCTCAACAGATCCATCCCCTATTCTGATGACGTCAAACCTATGACTGTCACATCAGAAATGGATGATCTATCTCCGCTACATCTGCTTTAGTCTATAAATAGACATAAGCCTGATGTCCACCAATGCTTCCGCTGCTCCCACTGACTACGACAACCCTCTGCCAGAGTCATATAGACGTGCACTTCTAAAACTAGTTTAGAACGACGCTATATTCATCCTCCTGCCGGGTCTCGCAGCCTGGAACAACAACAATGGCAGTTGTGGGTAAACAAGAACTTCCCTGTCACCGTCCTTGAGGCTACCGGAGTACCTCTCGGGTGCCTGAAGTTACCCACCTTATCTGCGGAGTGGCCAATGGAATGTCAAATCAGATTGAATCTTCAGGTTCCTTATCAAATCTTCAGTAATCGTTTGCGGTTCTGGAATCACTTCCAGTTCTACCATACTCCCACTACTGTTTTTGAAAAAATCCATTTTTAATAAAACTGTGGCGAGTCTAGAACAATATTTCTATTGATCTGCCAGATGGTAGAAAATCAACCCTCGTCATAGCCTGGGTCAACCCACAAACAGCCATTACAGAAACGTGCCTTGAGTTATCCAGAGTCTGGTTTTAATCATAAGCCGGACAACTCCCCGTACCTTAACAATGTTAAGATATGAACTGTACTATATCCAATATAGAACCAGAGGCACTGATTTAATTTAACCAGATTCAAATCATGCAGCTGTCTCCAGTGCATGTCAATTAAATGGAGAGAGGCCGATCAGCGTTACTCAACTTAGGAATGCTTCCAATTATGAGTAACCTGAAAAAGAAGTAATTTCTCTTTATCATTACTATCAACTGAATACCATACACAAGTATCTACATCTTCGATCACTTTGAAGAATCCCGATACTTGCTACACCGGTTCTCTACTCTATTCAAATACCTATAACTTCTCAAAATTCAGACCCTGTGTTTCCACGAAACACTTGTCTAAAAACTAGAGAAGTCATAAGTAAACCGAATATAGTACGAGAACCAACCCCTCTGTCCTGATGGACCCTGGACAACATACAATACTCTGTATAAGTCCCTTGAGTCTAGTGACTCAATCACTGTGTGTCGTAGGTTGAAAACTGTACTTATGGTTAAGAAGAATTACACCGCTGTTTAATGCTCCTTACCTAACCATCCACTGATATAGGTAAATGTCATCGACATAATATCAAAAGGTATATCTCACTCTATGAAAATAGACGTATAGATATATCAATTTGAAATTGGTGCACAACAGCGGATATTCAAAACCAAATATTTGCCGACCGGCAAACAATCCAGGTGGCATCCTCAAATATCACCAATTACAACGAATCCCGATATAATGAGGATGATCACCTAATTCCCAATAACTTACTCCCACTCATCATCTGTAAAACCATACAGATGTGAGAATCATACCTGGTAAATACATACCCTGGAGTAAGTGTCTAATCGGGAAATCAGTTTTCTATTAACAGTACACAGTGAAACTGAAACATTGAAATGTTTCGTTGGGTATCCTGGTATTCTTAGTAATGCCTCTACCATTATCCAGATTCACAACTGTAACCGTATAATTCTTTGCCACCTTTCCAAATCCCTTCATTTGTCTTTAGTCTTTACCTTCTGCACACCCTTTAGGCCAAATGGTTTTCTTCCTTCCCTACCGTTCGGCACCAGCCTATGGTTTGGAAGAAGACTATCCAATAAGCATAAAGGGTGTACTGTCCTAATCCTAGGAGCACTCGCAACGCGAGAGAAGGTGAAGATAAAAGACACCTGAATGTACTTTATTCCTATTTCTCCTGGACCAGAATCCATCCCCGAACTGGAACAAGTTCCTTTCGAGTTCGTATATAACCATACGATGGAGTATCCAATAAACTGTGGATCTTCGTAGTGATACGGAGTGTCCTGGAGAAATACAAAGGTGATTTAGGATTGGCGAAGAAATATTTGGTTTGGTCATGAATAGCAGTCGCATTTTACTTTGCCCTCTTACTAATCCCTTGTTTTGTCTTAACTTAATACCTTCTGTACACCGTTTAGGCTAACTGGTTTTCTTCATTCCCTACCGGTCGGCACCAGCCTATGGTTTGGAAGAAGACTATCCAATTTGCATAATAGGTGTACTACTCCTAAACTAAGGAGTACTCGCAACCTGAGAGAGGGTGAAAAGAAAAGACAACTGAATAGTCCTATTCGTTTTCTCCAGAACCGGAAACCATCCTCGAATAAATTCCTTCGAGTTCGTATCTAACCATACGATGGTTTTGTCTAATGGAAGTGGACGTTCGTAGTAATACGGGGTGTCCTGGAGAAAAGGGTAAAAGTAGGAGTGGCAAAGAGGTCTGCAACTCTGACAATCCAAAAGCTAGTGTTAAGAAGGTTCGGTCAACTTGGTCACTGAGTCATAGTCTAGGGTCGGGTCAATGGTCGCTGCCAGAGAGAGAGAGAAAAGAAACACTCAGCGTGCACTCTATCCTAGATCAGAATGGTTACCAATTTATCTAATCTGGAAACCTCCCACTGTACCTCAAATTCTCCTCCAAACCTGAAAGAAGAATTAGTCGGGGTCACCCGAGGAGTAAACCAACTCATCAGTGGGAATCGGGATCCAACTCTCATCGCATGATAACGTGACGGAATCCGCTCACGGTATCACACTCCAGAAGGTATGCGCATATCTGGCAAGTTTCAGTACTTTTGAAACTCCCGATGTGATTTCTGCCCCATGCTCTTATGACCTTGACTTTGGCCAACATATCATAAGTCACATGTCAAGTTCAACCCGTCATTCTCCAGGTTAATTTGAACCCACCCGTACATACCCTTGACTTTGGCCAAAATGGCAGTACGACTGTCCCAAACCAACGCATCTATCTATGCTGCATATGAATACCCCAATAGCTACCAATCACTGTGCCTTGACTTTGGCCAACATACACAGCTTGAATACTATTGACTACCCATATGAAACGACGGAGGGCTACGAATGGTTTCTGGCGAAAACCTTTAACGTAATGAACTTGATATCGTTGAAGGAACGGATAGCTTTTTAGAAAATATAGTGACGAAAACCTTTACTAAAGAGGTCACTCCCGGTGAAGGGATCTCGGCTCTTTCCCCGTAGAATGGGGTGCAGGATATTCCAACTGAATACCACGGTGCAAAGCAAAAGTAATCGGCTATAGTGAAGTCATTGCCCTGACGCAAACTATTTGTCCAAGGGGTCACTCCCGGTGAAGGGATCTCGGCCCTTGCCTCGTCGACTGAGGTGCAGGATATTCCAACTGAATACCACGATGCAAAACAAAAGAGAATGTCCTTGCAATAACAGCTTTTTGAAAAGTGTTCCAACAACATCAGAATAGGTTTGTTTAACTTGCATTGATCCGAATCAACGCAGTCCCATCAATTGATCACACCATAAAGAACGAAAATATACTGACGTACGTATATGCCATCCGCATTCGCCACTGGGTCCCGTCATCACCCGTTAGGTTAGCTAACTAACGGCAGAGCGGGGACTGGACTAGCGCGGATGTAAAACATATACAACATCTACTAATATATATACCAATATATTATATTTCGCTCAAGGCGTGAAAAGAAATGCAACATCACAGAAATGTACAGCATCACAGAACAATACAGATATCTGGGATCCCCGGGTTTCACAGAGCCACTACTGAAACCCGACGTTCCCCTGGTCGTGTGGATAGCCTGTGCAATGAAATCCTAGACCCCTACGGGCGCGGCAAGTCACCCGCCAAAACCTGAAGCGAGGCAGCCCCCTTCAGCTCCGTGAATGGACCACCCAGCACTCCACGGAATCCGGCAACTTGGGCACCCCTCCTGGGTCAACCTATACCCCCTACGAGTGCGGCGAATAGCCCGCCAATCCCAGAGTGAAGCCCCCTCCGTCCCAATGCCATGAGATGCGGGCTTGTTGCCCTCTAGAACCCGGCTATCCGTGCACCCCACCGCGGGGTAATCCTAGTACAGAAAGTAAAAATACATACAACGGGTACATCGACCGCAACCAGGTCGTGCCCCAAAATAATAATACAAACAGGCAGTGACGGCAGTCCACATGTCGGACGCTCGCCCCGCAATATCAAATGTACATAATACCACCACAACAGTACTAGCATTGCAACCAGGCTATCCCCCACGACCGATCCGCAACATCACAGCAAATACATAGAACATCAACGTGAAAGTCACGTTCGCAAATCCGTCTAACCGGGCTATAGCAGTTAGATCGGATTTACCGATCGAGTGACATTCACGGTCGCAGATATAATGTAAATACTATGAAAAATGTGTTTAAAATATCCGATCGATCAAAGATTAACAAGTGGGCCCTCAATCAAAACTGTAGCACTCACAGAAATCCTGGGCCCAATTTTAATATTCCAAAACCCATATTTTAAGCCCAGAAGACCTCTGAAAAAATTTGGTGATGTGATGTGAATAGTGCGCGGCGGAAGGGCCGCACGAGGGGGGGTTTCGCGGCACTTCCGCGCTCCCACTGTGGAGTTACCTCATCAAATTTTTACAGAACTTTTAGATTTTCCAGTACATCAATATTTTACAACCTGAAAAATTTTTCGAGACCAAAAAATTTCAACAGAAACTGATTCGAACTAAAATGCAGTTTTGGAACATTCGATCGATCGAAACAGAAAAACACATTACACCAAGCTAGACAATGTTAATGGCGAGGCTCTGATACCACTGTAAGTGCACGGCGGCGCCCCGGTCGTCAATCCGACGGCCAAACGCGGAAACGGTGATAAACTTTAATTTTGCGGACTTAGCAAACCGGCACCACCGCGCACTAAACACCCGGATCGTAACCATTAACAAGTCTAGGCAAACTAGAAGATGAGTTTGAGATATACCGACTGATCCGAGTCCTCCGGTCTTCATCTCCACTCCGATCTCCTCGCGGGATCTCCGGTCGTCGCCTCTTCGCCGGAAGGGGCACCACATCGCCTGTAACTTTTACGGGCTCCCACCTCAATACCGAGGCAACTCGGGCATGAAGCCGGCAACTCGACATGCTCAAGATGTGCTGTAGGAAGTGTAGTGCTTTGTCTCTTTGGGGTTTGCTGCCTTTGGATGGAGGAATGATATAAAGAAAATTGGTGCTTTCAATTTTCTAGCAATGGAATGAGATGAAGAATGATATACACAAAATGAATCACTCTCATTTTTCTTCCTCTCCCCTCAAGTGAAGTGGCCGGCCTAGCATCAAGAGAATGGTGGAGGAAAAATGAAATCATCCATACATATAAACCATGAAGGAGAGTGAGTGTAGGAGAAGAAGGAGGTGACCACAACCCAAGACAAGAAAACATACAACCATGCTTTACTTTAAACCCATCCTTATTCAATCAAATCTCATTTAATGCAAGAATGGTGCAAAAGATAATGAAAGCTATCATAATCAAGCTTTATGCAAGAAAACTCCTCCACAAATGTAATTTGCAAAACTGCAAATTACCCCCTCCATCGGAAATGTCCGGCCGGGAAAGAACAAAGGAAAACCGGCCGGAACGGAATGTAAACTGGCAACTCCAGAAAACTGGTCCCGTAATAAATTACAGGAAAACCCCGATACTGTGCATACACACCCGCATCTGTATTCCGTCCGGATACAAATGCAATGAGACAAAATCTACATTGTACTATACTAGGATCCGGCTTAAACCAAAGCCGGCTAGTAATATCCGTCCGATCCTGATCCGTGCAATACCGCACATATTTGATCGAACGCTGCCATATAACCATACGGCAACTAGTACAAAACTGTCCGATCCTGATCCGTGCAATACCGCACGTATCTGATCGGACCCTGCCATATCTCCATACAGCCTCTACAGCGTTTCGCCCGAAAGCTTGAGTAACTGTAAGTGTGGTGGACTCTAAAGACTCGTCAATACTATGGCTGTGGATTTAACCACTAGCACGTCAGAGGTATAAGCCAATACGTGACGGGCCACCAGCTATTGACTAAAAGGGACGTTGATGAGGAAGCTCACCCCGACACCCAACTGAGCCTGTCAGTGACAATATCCGTACAGTCCGGTCCATTCGTCTATGAGCATCGCATGTCGGGCCTAGGGGGTTGGTAAAAGTCAGACCCCCAAAAGCGGTACAAGTCGTGTCGGAGTGTAGCCCAGAACACCCTGAGATACTACTGGAATACCTACCAGTAAATCTCCTGCCTTGGCCAAGGTCTTCGTGTAATGGCTCTCCTAGACACAGCGCGACCTCACCCCCAATACCGGGAGAGACGAAACCCCCGAAGATCCGCTCACTGCCTCCATGTGGCTCGGGACTGTACCCAACTAAAACCTGTTTGCACGACTCCTTTGAGCCGTGGTAGGGTAGTAATCAAAGCACAATGGAAACTCACACGAGACAAATGACGATCCCCAGGTCGATGAACTAACCTGTACACATGTCACCTGGGAACTGCTATCTGACGTCAGGTATAAGACCAACTAGCATGTTCCCGGCGAGTCCTGTCCGGTGTACTCATAACCCAATGAGCACCTGTATACATCTTAGGTGAACCAACTGACACCAGTGGCTTGTGAGACCGGCCACCGCCCCTCGTCGGGGTCTCGACTGTATACACTAGTCTACTCTGGAGAATCGATGCCCTGTCTCGAAACTCCTACGACTAGGGACCTTTTAAGGATGCGCTTATAGACTCCAGCTCTCACTTATATGATCGCCCTCATACTGCCGGCAGTCAAGCAAGAATCCTAGGGGCTCTATCAACGTGCAATAGCGACATGTCAGGTCACCTAAAGCAGTACACGATGATAAAGGTAAACCAGATAGCGTACTATCATCTCGAGTAGGACTGTCTTCCCGGGATAGGTCCTCCCTCAATCATTGCAATCACGTGCCTGTGACCCAATAATTGACTCTGAGGGCACTATCTCCAACAGAGGGCACCCTACAGAAAGGTAGGGAAACATCCACTTTGTTTGTAGGAGGATCATCTTCTTCTAGGTCCAAGGCGAAAGCCAAGGGAAAGAAGAAGAAAGCCCCCGCCAAACCAAGGGGCGGTGTTAGTAAAGTGGATACGAAGGGAAAAGCTAAAGCAACAAAGATAGCGGGGAAGCTTGTGGATAAGGAAGAATGCTTCTATTGTCATAAGAAAGGACACTGGAAGAATGATTGCAGGGCCTGGAAGGCCAGAACACAGGAATTGAAGCAAGTTGCAGCTTCAGCTTCAGGTGTGTATGTTATTGAAAACTGTCTTTCATTAAACTCTACTTCCTGGGTATTGGATACCGGATCAGGATCTCATATCTGTAATTCTTTGCAGGCGTTGAGAAACCGTAGGGTTTTGAAGGCAGGTGACATGACCCTCAGAGTTGCGAACGGAGCTAGCATGGATGCTAAAGCCGTGGGGGACTATCACCTGGGAATGTCAGATGGACATGTTTTGGTTTTGCGTAATTGCTTTTTTGTACCCAACGCAACTTGTAATATCATTTCTGTATCTTTAGTTTCTAAAGAAGGTTATGAATTTGCATTTGTAAGCAATGTTGTAAACATTCACCTTAATCAAGTTTTGATTGGGTCAGGTACATTGAGTAATGGTATATACGTATTAAACCAACCACAGATTTTCAATGTCCAGAATACACACAAAAGAAAGTCTCCGGAAATAAATCAGACTTTCTTATGGCATTGTAGACTGGGTCACATCAATGAGAGAAGGTTGACTAAGTTACATACAGAAGGATATTTGAATGCGTTCGAATATCAATCGTATGCCACTTGTCAATCCTGTCTCAAAGGAAAGATGACAAAGACTCCGTTTACTGGACATGGAGTAAGAGCGAGCGAGCTCTTGGGACTCGTACACAGTGACGTGTGCGGTCCAATGTCTACACATGCGCGAAGCGGTTATTCTTACTTCATTACTTTTACGGATGACTTCTCAAGGTACGGTTATGTCTTCTTAATGAAACATAAGTCCGAAGCCTTTGGAAAATTCCAGGAGTATAAGAATGAAGTAGAAAAACAGACCGGCAAAAGTATTAAGATTCTAAGATCGGATCGAGGTGGAGAATACTTAAGTGCCGAGTTCCTGGACTATTTAAAAGAGAACGGAATTCTCTCTCAGCTTACTCCTCCATACACTCCGCAACATAACGGTGTATCGGAGAGACGGAACCGCACCCTATTGGATATGGTGCGGTCCATGATGGGTAACGCTGAGTTACCGCGAACATTCTGGGGATATGCGCTAGAATCAGCCGCATATCTTTTGAACCGAGTTTCTACTGAGACTGTGCCTACTACGCCATATGAGATGTGGTGTGGGAAGAGACCCTATCTTAAGCACATTAAGACATGGGGATGTCCAGCTTTTGTCAAAAAGCAGCATGCGGACAAGCTCGAGGCATGCTCAGTACAGTGCAAGTTTGTGGGATATCCAAAGAATTCCAAGGGATATTTCTTCTACTGTGAAGAGGAACAAAAAGTTCTTGTTTCTCGTCATGCCTACTTCTTGGAAACTGAGTTTTTGGAAAACCAGATAAGTGGGAGCACTGTAGAACTGGAAGAAATTCCAGAACCACGCACTATTACTGAAAGTTTAGTGGAACCAGAGGGTTCGGAAGAACAGGACATTCCTACGCCGCTCCGCAGGAGTAGTAGGCAGACTCATCCGCCCGAGAGATACTACGGTTTTCTCATAGACGGGGATAGAGAGGATTGCATCATAGATTATGATGAGCCTACTAGCTTCCAGCAGGCCGTTCAGAGCGTTGACTCAGTGAAATGGCTGGATGCAATGCGGACCGAAATGGAGTCCATGTACACCAACAAGGTATGGACGTTGGACATTGCTCCAGACGGGGTAAAACCCGTAGGATGCAAGTGGATCTTCAAAAGGAAGATTGGTGTAGATGGACAGGTTGAGACCTATAAAGCTAGGCTGGTAGCAAAGGGTTTTCGTCAAAGACCTGGCTTGGACTATGACGAAACCTTTTCTCCAGTAGCCAGGCTGAAATCCATTCGGATCCTTCTTGCCATTGCTGCCTTCCACGATTATGAGATCTGGCAAATGGACGTAAAGACCGCTTTTCTAAATGGAAATTTAGAGGAGTGTGTCTATATGGACCAGCCAGAGGGTTTCATTCAGAGTGGGAGCAGCGGAAAGGTGTGCAAGTTGCTTAAGTCCATCTATGGACTAAAGCAGGCATCGCGGAGTTGGAACATCTGTTTTGATGAGACGGTCAAAGAATTTGGCTTTATCAAAAATCCAGATGAACCATGCATCTATAGTAGATTTGTAGCGAGAACTGTAGTATTCCTCGTTTTATACGTGGATGGCATTCTCTTAATAGGAAATGACATTCCTATGCTACAATCTGTCAAGGGGTTCTTGTCACACAGGTTCTCCATGAAAGACCTGGGTGATGCCTCATACATTCTGGGTATCCGGATCTACCGTGACAGATCCAAGAGGATATTAGGACTTTCACAGTCCAGGTACATCGACACCGTACTGAAAAGATTCAGTATGGAAGATTCCAAGCGCGGTAACCTACCGGCTTGTCACGGGATCACCCTCTCTAAAGAGATGTCTCCCAAGACTGATTTGGAGAGGGATCGCATGTCTATTATACCCTACGCTTCTGCGGTAGGCTCTATAATGTATGCGATGTTGTGTACCAGACCGGATGTAGCTTATGCACTGAGTGTGGTAAGCCGGTATCAGTCAAACCCTGGGGAGAAACACTGGATAGCGGTAAAGAACATTCTCAAGTACCTGAGAAGGACTAAGGAGATGTTCTTGGTGTATGGCGGAAAAGACCTCCAGATCGAGGCCTTTGCTAACTCCAGCTTCTAGAGTGACAAGGATGATTCCAAGTCCATGTCGGGTTTTGTCTTTACCCTCAATGGAGGGGCGGTGTGTTGGAAGAGTTCCAAACAGGAAACCGTTGCAGACTCGACGATGGAAGCGGAATACATCGCTGCATCTGATGCCGCAAAAGAAGCTGTCTGGATAAGGAAGTTCTTGAAAGAGCTTCAGGTGGTTCCGTCCATTGTTGATCCAATACCTCTGTATTGCGACAACAACGGGGCTATAGCTTTAGCGAAGGAACCCAGGTCCCATCAGAGATCCAGACACATCTTGAGGCGGTATCACCTGATCAGGGAGATCGTGGATCGCCAGGAGATCGAGGTTCGGAGAGTCGCTTCAGAAGATAACACTGCAGATCCATTCACCAAGGCCCTGCCCCAGACTCAGTTCGAGCGGCTGATCGAGATGATAGGTCTTCGATACGCCAGTACATGGCCTTAGTGCAAGTGGGAGATTGTTAGTGTATATGCCCTAGAGGCCATTACTGTATCATACTAGTTTGTATATTACTTAATGGAAGCTTGGGATATTCACCTTGTATAAACAATCTTGCTCAATATAGTAGTATGCTACTTGGTTTGTTTCTACTTCAATGTGTACATGTGTTTATTTTTGTATATCGCCTATACACATTAGTGGAGCCCTTAGGATCTTTGCTTGATTACCAGCGATGTGATGGCCGTCACACTAGTGGGGCTGGGTAATCTATAAGCACATCCTTATGCAGGTCCCTGGTCGCAGGACTATCGAGACAGGGCATCGATACTCCGGAGTAGACCAGCGCATGCGCTTCTCATCCCAGTGTGGGAGACGGTCTGTCCCACGGCCGTCAGTACGTCGTACTTGAGATAGTATGCGGGTGCTCGTTAGGTTACGGGTACACTGGACAGGACTCGTCGGGAACTGACTAGTTGGTATTATGCCTATCGTCAGTTATCAGTTCCCAGGTGACATGAGTACAGCTTAGTCCGTTGACTTGACACTGTCACTTCGCCTCGAGTGTGTTCCTACTGCACTTTGATCACTACCCTACCACGGCTCAAAGGAGTCGTGCAAACAGGTAGTAGTTGGGTGCAGTCCCGAAGCATTTGGAGGCAGTGACGGTTAGACAGTATTCGTCTCTCCCGGTATTGGGGGTTGACATCGCGCTGTGTCTAGGAGAACCATTACACGAGTAGTCCCTGGCCAGGGCAAACGAGATATACTGGTAGGCTTCCAGTGTTATCTCAGGGTGTTTTGGGCTTCGCTCCGGCACGACTTGTACCGCTATTGGGGGACTGACGTTTACCGCCCCCTAGGACCGCCATGCGATGTATCAGGCGAACAGACCGGACTGTACGGAGAATGTCACACTCAGGCTCAGTAGGAGTTCAGATGGGTTTCGCCTCGTCGGTCTTCTTGTCGGCATTACCTGGGGACCGTTACGCACAGCTAGTGCCGCTTGCGGTCTGCGGTTAAACCCACTGCCAGCGTAGTGTCGAGTCTTTAGAGTCCCACACAGAAAGCTTTTCGCCTTTAGGCAAAAGAGTAGAGGTCGCATGGTATTGCGACAGGTCGCATGGTTTTGCGACAGGGTTCGGTCACATCCGTGCACTTGTGCACGTACAGTGTCCGGACAGTTTACACTAGCGGGCTTTGGTTTAAGCCAGATCCTAGTGTACCTTTTGGGATTGGTTTTATCCAGTTTGCATTCGTGTTCCTCGGAACGCGGATGCGGGTGTGTATGCACAGTTGACAGGGAGGCAGAGGCAGCGAATTCTCATTAGGGTTGTTGACAGTTGACCGTTGACTATTTGACTTTTTGCTCAACCCTAATGAGAATATGATATGTGATTAACTATTATATTAATTAAGTATTATGGTGACATGGTTGTTGACTTTTGTTGACTTTGTTGACTTGTTGACTTTTGTTGACTTGTTGACTTTGTTGACCGGTTGACTAGGCTTGACTAGTTGACCATCATGATAACCATAGCCATCATTTCATGGCAAAGACTTTTGCTTGCTTGCTCATTTGTGCAAAATGAGTGCATGAAATGATATGGTTATGGTTGCTTCAACCATCACATAACACTTGATTTGGTATAATGAGTTATGATGACTTTGGATTATGAGAGGGTGAGAGACAAAAGACTTGCTCATTCTTTCTTGCTCATTCTCTCTCTTGTTCTTGAGCTCTCTTGTTTTTGCTCTCACCATCTTCCTCTTGCTCCCTCTCTTGACTCTATGGTTCTCTTGTCTCATGAGTTGAGAATCAAGAACCATAGATAAAATCCCATACAAACTCTTCTCTACTCACTCTAGTTCACAAGGTTTAGCAAACCGAGTGAACTAGTTTCTTCAAAGAACGAAGAAGGAGCCAATGGTTGGAGCTTTCAGGTGGATCTATCTTCGGCGTATGGAGACGACGAGAAGAAGCCAATCCGGACCACCATCGGAGCTTGAAGACGAAGGAGTTCAAGACAAGCAAGGTATAACCCCCTAACCGAGTAGCTAGAAACTCGTAGTTAGGTTGTTAGATAGATGTTTAACCAAGATCCGGGTTTTAGGTCCATGTTACCACCTCCGTAAAATCATTTTTTACCAAATTCCGCATTCCCGAAAGTACCGGGAGAGGTAGCATGGACTTACACCCAGGTCTTTCATGGAGAACTTCTGTGACAAGAATCTTTTGACTGACTGTAGCATAGGAATATCATTTCCTATTAGGAGAATGTCATCCACGTACAAGACGAGAAATACAACAACTCTCCCTACAATCTTACTGTATATGCATGGTTCATCTGGATTTTTGATAAAGTCGAATTCTTTGACAGTATCATCAAAACAGATGTTCCAACTCCGCGATGCCTGCTTTAGTCCATAAATGGATTTAAGCAGCTTGCATACTTTACCGCTGCTCCCACTCTGAATGAATCCTCCTGGCTGATCCATATAGACGCTCTCTTCTAAATTTCCATTTAGAAAGGTCGTCTTTACGTCTATCTGCCAGATCTCATAATCGTGGAAGGCAGCAATAGCAAGAAGGACCCGAATGGATTTCAGCATAGCCACTGGAGAACAGGTTTCGTCATAGTCCAAACCAGGTCTTTGACGGAAACCCTTTGCAACAAGTCTAGCCTTATAGGTTTCAATCTGTCCATCTACACCAATCTTCTTCCTGAAGATCCACTTGCATCCTACGGGTTTTACCCCATCTGGAGCAGTGTCCAAAGTCCATACTTTGTTAGTGTACATGGATTCCATTTCGGTCCGCATTGCATCCAGCCATTTTACCGAGTCGCCGCTCTGAATGGCTTGCTGGAAACTAGTAGGGTCGTCATTATCAATGATGAAATCTTCTCGATCCCCGTCTATGAGAAAACCGTAGTATCTCTCGGGCGGATGAGACTGCCTACTACTTCTGCGGATAGGCGCTGGTATGTCCCTTTCTTCTGAAACTTCTTGTTCCACCAAACTTTCAGTAACAGCTTGTGGTTCTGGAATTTCTTCCAGTTCTACTGCGCTCCCACTCTTCTGATTTTCTAAAAATTCAGTTTCTAAGAAGCAGGCATGACGAGAAACAAAAACCTTTTGTTCCTCTGCGTAATAGAAGCAATATCCCATGAAGTTCTTTGGATATCCCACAAACTTACACTCTACTGAGCGTGCCTCGAGCTTGTCCGGATGCTGCTTTTTTACAAAAGCTGGGCACCCCCATGTCTTCAGGTACTGAAGATAGGGTTTCTTCCCACTCCACATCTGATATGGTGTGGTAGGCACTGTTTTGGTTGGAACCTTGTTCAAAAGATATGCCGCTGATTCTAGCGTATAACCCTAGAATGATCGCGGTAACTCAGCCTTACTCATCATGGAACGAACCATATCCAATAGGGTTCGATTCCTTCTCTCCGATACACCGTTGTGTTGTGGTGTGTATGGAGGAGTAAGCTGAGAGAGAATTCCATTCTCTTTTAAGTAACCCAGGAACTCGGCACTTAAGTATTCACCACCTCGATCAGATCTCAGTGTCTTAATACTTTTTCCTGTTTGGTTTTCCACTTCATTCTTGTATTCCTGGAATTTCTCAAAGGCCTCGGATTTATGCTTCATTAAGAAGATATATCCATACCTAGAGAAATCATCCGTAAAAGTAATGAAGTAGGAATAACCACCTCGCGCATGTGTAGACATTGGACCGCACACGTCACTGTGTACGAGTCCTAAGAGCTCGCTCGCTCTTACTCCGTATCCAGTAAACGACGTCTTTGTCATCTTTCCCATGAGACAAGATTCACAAGTGGCATAAGATTAATATTCGAACGGATTCAAATATCCTTCTCTATGTAACTTCGTTAATCGTGTTTCATTGATGTGACCTAGTGTACAATGCTATAAGAAAGCCTGATTCATTTCTGGAGACTTTCTTTTAAGTGTGTTCTGGACATTGAAAACCTGAGCTTGACTCAATACGTATATACCGTCATCTAATATACCGGACCCAATCAGAACTTGATTTAGGTGGATGTGAACTATATCGCTTACGAATGTAAAGTCATATCCCTCCCTTGAAAGTGAGGACACTGATATGATATTACAAGTCAAACTAGGTACATAAAGACAGTTACGTAGAATCAATATCTTCCCACTTGTCAAACCTAGGCGATATTCTCCCACAGATTCAGCGTCCACGCTCATTCCGTTTGCAACTCTGAGAGACAAATCACTTATCCTTATATCTCTACGGTTTCTCAAAGCATGTAATGAATTACAGATATGAGATCCTGCTCCGGTATCTAGTACCCAGAAAGTAGAGTTAATTGACAAACAGTTCTCAATTACAAACACACTAGAGGTTGAAGCCACAACATACTTCGTATCCTGGCTACTGGCTTCCAAAGCCCTGCAATCGTTCTGCCAATGCCCGTTCCCATAACAATAGGAACATCCCTCCTTACCTACACTAAGTCCCGAAACTTTTGCTCTTCCCTTTCCTCCTACTTTATTGACACTGTATATCGGCTTTGTAGAGGTCTTCTTCTTTTCACCCTTTGCTTTCGCCCTGGATGTAGAAGAAGAAGGTCCCCCATTAAGCAGAGCTTGTGTCTCCCTGGTTTCTTTCAGGGTGTAAGTAGAAGGTAGGGACTGTGGAAATAAGTCAGCGTATGACCTGTTTCCCAACGTGGTCTCCAGGTCCTTGAGCTCATCAATAGAGCTAGTCAATGTAAGGACGTTGTCCCCTACAGATGACCCAACAGCCAACCTCGCTTGAATTAAATCGTTCGAGGTCTCATATCTTGCGATATGAGTTTGCTCTCCATATAAATCTTTGTTATGGAGAAAGATGGAAAATAAGTCCATCTTCTCGTGTTGCTTCTGGTATATACCATCAACTGAGGCCAACACGAGGCACTTAGCTTTCGCTTTATCCTTTTCCCTTGTCTGACGGATATCCATATCCGCGACGGTGGAAACTGGACCTGGGACGGCGGGATCTTGAGTAGTAATAGGGTGGTCCAGCTTGTCATAGGCAATGGACATCTGGACAGACCTTTGGCAGTCAAATAAGTTAGATTCAGTCAACTTGTTATCTAGATGTAACCTAGTCATGGTCACAAGGTCGCTGCAATGAGAAAGAGAGAGAAGAAAACACTTTAGCATGATGCTCTTGCAAGTTTAGATTGGTTTTTAATTTATCTAAACTGGATGGCTCCCACTGTTTCTCGAATCCTTCCTCAAACCATAAAAGAAGAACTAGCCAGGACTATTCTCACTGTACAATACTTGCTTAACCGTTCAGCCAGGCTAGTGTCGGAACTTCGAGGGAGGTTTTCCAACGCTTTCGCGAAGTTCCTTAATTAAATAACCTCTTTTCTCTGGGGGCGTAACCCCGCTGACTCCTTTCTTGACACCTACTTGGTTTATAGCATTGATCGTTAAGTAACGAATCTCCTGATAAGTAGCATATACTCACAGTAGGATCGGGATCCAAATATCATCGTATGATAATGTTGAAGTTATCCTACCAACATTCATCAAACTCCAAATGGTATGCTACACTAGCAAGTTTCAGTTTCTTTAGAAATTCCCGATGTAGATTTTTGCCCCATGTTCTTATGACCTTGACGAAAGCCAACAAATCATAAAACACATGTCAAGTTCTGCCCATCATTATCTTGTTAATTTGAACCCACCCGTATATACCCTTGACGAAAGCCAACAAGGTTATACGACTGTCCCAAACCAACTCATCTATCTATGCAACAAATGAATACCCCAGCAGCTACCAAACACTATGTCTTGACGAAAGCCAACAAACATAGCTTGAATACTACTGACCATCCATAAGAAATGACGGAGGGCTACGACTGGTTTTAGCGAAACCGTGAACGTAGTGAACTTGATATAATCGAAGGAACCTGATAGCTTTTTGAAAAGGAGTGGTTAAAGCTCCGCAATTAAAAAATTCTGCTCTTTTAAAATAACCGAGTGGTTTCTTTTAAATTTGTTCCAACGATTCAACTTTGGTTTATTTTCTTTGCATTAAAATAATGTGTCCCATCATTTAACCTATCATTGCAGAGAACAACGAAAATACAACGTCCTCTTATGCCATCCGCATTCGCCACTGGGTCTCGTCATCACCCGTTAGGTTACTTAACTAACGACAGAGCGGAGGCTGGGCTAGCACTGGTGTAAAACATAAGTGACGTCTAAATAGCTATCATATATAGATATTGTACATTCGTCAGACGCAATAATAGGCATTCCAGATCTCAGATGAATATTATTGGATATACAAGCAATCCGCGTTTGCTTTGAGCCTGCGACAAAATACGGATTACACACTTGTGATGAATAGCCTTTATCCTACCCTAGACCCCTACGGGTACGGCAAACTACCCGCCAAGTACCCGAAGTGAAGCGGTCTCCCTCAACAACGTGAGTAGGCCACTAAACACTTCGACGTACCCGGTAGTTTGTGTACCCCACCTTGGGTCTATCCTAGGAGCAAAAAACAGTAAATGAAATAATACAACGGTGGCTACAACCGCAACCTGGATGTGCCCCGCAAAAGAATATTACATCATATTACAATTTACATCGAATGAATGAATATAAAAACCCATCTCAAACCCCGGATAATCATCACAACGATCCAATCAAGTTCATATAGACAAACAGTAAACATTACAGAAATGTGCAACCCCCTGCCAACCGACATACTAGCAGTTAGGGGAGGTTTACAAACACATTAAACATTACAGATAAAAACCCGATTAGCAAATAACTTAGAATATCGATCGATAACCATTTTCCGTGTCTACCCCAATTGCAAACCTGCACTGAAGTAACCTGGGTAGAAACAGAACATACAGGAAAACAAAACACCAGAAAATAGGAATTACTGTGAAACTCCGAGTCAACTCGGCGTTGACTCGGCGGCGGATCCGTGGCCAAAAGCACCATTTGGCCGCGGTTCCGCGGCCGTCTTGCCGAGTTGGGACCTCGTATTTTCCCAGAACTCTTATAATACCCTGCTGTGAATTTTAAGGCCTATCAAAAAAAAAATCTGACACATTTAAAATTAACAGAAACTGTTGAGGGTATCGGGGTGTTGTTTTCGTGTTTTCCATCGATCGAAGTTCTACTTAGTTGCTAACAAGCTAGTAATGGTTTAGTTGGCTCTGATACCACTTTAAGTCTATGTCACGCACCCCACGAACTTGCGGGGAGGCGGAATATATGAAAAACGATCATCAAAGGTTCGTAACACGGACTTGAGCGCAAGAATCGTATCTAAACCGTTACTAGCAAACTACGAAAGGTTTAACTACTCTGATTCGAAGTTATACCTCACGTTTCTTGTCCTTCGGGTCTTCATCACTATCCTCCACTCCTTGTAGGCTCTTTGGAACGTCGGCACCTCAACGGCCTACTCGAGTCAAAGACGATCCACCCGAGAGCTCCTACTCCAAGCTTAACCTCTAACTTGAGGTAACTAGGTTACTCAAAGTGCTAATCTAAGCAACCTAGGTGATATAGAGTTGGATTATGGAAGTATTAGTCTAGCTAACCCTTGATCTCAACACATGAGAGGTTAGGGTTAGGGTTTGAAGATGGAGAGCTTGAGGAGAGAGAAGGTGAGAGTGAGAATCCTTTTGGATGAATAGATCATGTGTGTATATATGAAACATATCATATATATTAAATGAATAACAAATAATGATATATCATCATGTTTCATTAATACACTAAGTGATTCATCACATGAGTCATATAAATCATAATTGATTCATTAACTCCATGTATGATTCACACCATGACTCACTTATCCAATTAATGCAAATGCCACCTTAACCCCCAAGTCACCATGCTTCAAGAAGCTTCCCGACAAATTACGGGAACGCCCCTCCTATCCGTAAAAACACGGAAAAACTTTAGACTGTATAAATCCAATAATCCGATACTAGAATCTGGCTTAAACCAAAGCCGACTAGTAAAAACTGTCCGAACATCGTACGTGCGTAAAAACACGTATGCGTCCGAACCCTGTCGTAAAACCATACGACCTCTATATCGTTTCGCCCGAAGCAGGGAAACTCTCTGTGTGGGACTCTAATGACTCGACACTACGCTGGCAGTGGGTTTAACCACAGACCGCAACGGCACTAGCTGTACGTAACGGTCCCCAGGTAGATGTCGATAAGAAGGTCGATGAGGAAACCCATCCGAACTCCTACTGAGCCTGCTGTGACAATCTCCGTACAGTCCGGTCTGTTCGCCTAAGTCTATCGCATATCGGGCCTAGGGGGCGGCAAGCGTCAGTCCCCTAAAAGCGGTATAAGTCGTGTCGGAGCGTAGCCCATTACACCTTGAGAAACTACTGGAAAACCTACCAGTAAATCTCGCTTGCCCTGGCCAGGGACTTTGCATAATGGCTCTCTGACACAGCGCGATATCAACTCCCAATACCGGGTGTTGGGGTAAAAATTTACACCCCGGTTGACCAAGTCAAAATCAAAGTCAACCCCAAGCCAAGTGGGCCCAAGCCCAGATCTAGTGGGCCCTTGCCCGGGTCGAGCCCGAACATGAAGCGGCCGACCTCCCCCCATGCCAAGATAAAAATTTTGTAATAAATAATTTTGTTGCATTTCTTTTATTTTATTTATGGATAAATGTAAGAAAAATAGGCATAAAGCCAAATTTTTGTAAAGCCCGTGGCTTATGTGCAAAAAGAAATGGCACATGAGCCATGAAATAGGCAAAATGCCATTTTGTGAAGCCCAAGGGGCTATGTGTAAAGTGTATAGCCTATATAGGCAAAGATAATGAAATATCTCAACAACTTTTTCTCTCTCCAAAAAAGTTTCAGAGCTGAGCTCTTTCTTCCTTCTCCAAGGTTCCAAAACCTTCTTCTTTCTTTTGAATTAAATCAAGAGTTTTACTCTTCCTTTTTCAAAACAAATTAGTTTTTCACCACAAAACCCATCAAGAGGAACTCAGATCTTCCATCAGATCTCAAAAAGAAAAGATTTTGAAATCCCACATCTCTTGATCTTCAAGATCCAGCTAACAGAGGAGGAAGAAGAAGAACATCTTTCACTAAACCCTCAAAAAAGAAGAAAAACACATTCAGGAGTCCAACTCCTCTCTGATTTCTCTTCTGAGAAATTTTTTTAGGCTAAAAGCCTCTTGTGCCTCTCCGGCGCGCAGCGCAAGTGCGCAAGGCGCCCGCGTGCCGACACGTGGCGCGCGCGCTTGCGCACCTGCGCGCTTGCGCAAGTGCGCAAGGCGCCCGCGCGCCGACACGTGGCGCGCGCGCTTGCGCACCTGCGCAAGTGCGCAAGGCGCCTGCGCGCCGACACGTGGCGCGCGCGCTTGCGCACCTGCGCAAGTGCGCAAGGCTCCCGCGCGCCGACACGTGGCGCGCGCGCTTGCGCACCTGCGCAAGTGCGCAAGGCGCCCGCGTGCCGACACGTGGCCCCCACGCATCCCTTGGATGCCTTTTCCCTCTCTTTCTATGTACATACGCATACACATACATATGTATACAAATTCACACATATACATACTCCGCCACATTCTCCCCCTCCAAAAAATTTTCGGGCCGGGGCGCTGCCCCGAACCCCGCAAGGGGGCTGCTAGCCCCCTTGACCCCCAGCCCGCTATCTGGGTAGCGGGACCCCCGTAAAAACTCTGCGTGGCTCCCGATATATCCAAAACCCCCTTTCAAAACACACGCACACTGCACATTGAGTTCGCATGACCAGTTTAACCCGTTAATCGGAGGTTCCCTCGCCCCAAAGGCGATGGGTAATTAACGGCAGCTTAGTCCGCGGCTGCCGGAGATTCGGATCCCCACAATCATTAAACCCCGGCCTACCCTAGGCAGGGGGAATCTGTAGTACGCCTGACAAGCGCTCGCGTATTCCCATCTCACTGGGGTGACGAAAAACACCTTACAGATTCTGGCACGCCCGGTGGGACCAATCTCTCCTCCCATATTTCGGGTTAAACATTCATGCGAACTCAATCAATATACATATCGATTGCCTATACTGAAATGATGTTCTTTTTTCCGTGCAGCAATCAACCTTCAACGACAATGTCTTCCCAGACGAATTCAACTTCCAACATGACCCCGATTCCGTACGTGGTCAAGGTCAACGCTTGTGTGGTTCTCCCCGCAAGCCTCAGTCGACAGTGGGAGGAACCGCCCCGCCAGTTTGGCTCTGTCATCATCTACCCTGCCGGAAGCGCTCATCTGGCGGAGATCCCGGTGGAACAGGCAGCCAAGCCGGTCTCGAGGGGCAAGAGGCCGAATGTCGTGATCGCCAAGGCACCACAACCGAAACTCAAGACGCTATCTGAACGACTCCCTGGCACTCTAGCTGGGGGCAAGACTTCCGATGCGAAGGGCAACATCAAATGTCGCGGACGAGCTCAGGCGATGACTCTAACAAATGCACAATCGGGCGTATCTCCAAGGCCCTCCATCAACCGGTCTGCGGCATCTTCCCAAAAAGCCGAAGTCTGCCAGGTGCTTAGAACAGAAAAGTTAAGGCAGAAGCGGCTCAGGTATCGAGCCAACAAGAGGGCCAAGGCTTCGGCCAAATGGAATCGTGTGAAGTTCCAAGTGCAGGGTTGCCCGGCGACGACGGCCGAGTCGGACGTAAGAATCAGCAATTCCTTCGAGCCTCTGAAGTGGGTTCAGAAAAACGCCATGACCGCCAGAATCAAGAAGACAGCGGTCCGAACAGTGCCACAAAGAGACGTGTCCCGGCCCCAACAGAAAAAGTATGACACTGTCTCTTCAAGAGTCTATCAAGCACTCTGTGCCGCGCGAAAGCAGCGGGGCAAACCCAGAAAAGAAGCGCCAGCACCATTCAAGAACCTGGTTAGGCCGGCCGCCTTCAATCGACTACCATCTACCGAAATAAGGGGGGTCAAGACAGCGAGCCGTGAAATCAGCTGCCAATGATAGAGAGACGGCCGGATATATCATCCATACGGTCTATATGGCGGGCGGGCGCCCCAGCGACAACCTTCGCAGCAAAACCAAGGACGGGGCCACCACATCCCAAGCCCAATCTAGCCTGAATGTGGTTGCCGCCACCCAAGAACAGCCGCCCCTGTTGGATGAAGAAAACCCTCTCGATGAGGATGATAGGCAGATAGACCCCTCGGTCCATGTAGAGTCAAGCTCGGACAGCGAGGAAGAGCCGACTTTCCGCCCTAGGACTGCGGAGCAAGAGCTGCTTCAAGAACTTCGAAAACAGCTCAGGAGCAAAGATAAAGAGATGGCCAAGCTCTATTCAAAGATTGACGACTTAACGAACGTGGTGATGCAGCTTATGGCTCAAATTGCTCGAGCGCCTCCTAATCAAGCACAAGCTGCTACTAATCAGCCGGGTGATGACAATCCGAGGCAGCCAATGCCTGTTCCTTTGGGACCAAGACTGGTCGAGCCGAATGAAAGCCGGCTACATTCTGCTTCTGGGGACGCCTTGGCCCCAGATAGCATTATCCCGCTAACACAGGATCGGATAATGGATTTGGTCACCAACAAGGTTAAAACATTGGTGGCCGAAGCTGAAGCTCAGAAAGAAATCGGCAGTAGTGGGCGGCCATATCCCGCGCAGTACGATCTGATTGAGTTCCCAAGCGGCTACGTCATTCCTAAGTTCGGAAGATTTGATGGAACGGGGAATGCAAACCAGCACGTCGCCCACTTCAAAGCATCATGCGGAAATACAGGGGGCAACGATGCGCTCCTTCTTCGTCAGTTTGTCAACAGCCTGACCGGCGTCGCCTTCGACTGGTATGCGAGTATACCGGACGGGTCCGTCATTACCTTTGCCCAAATGGAGTCTCTGTTCCGGCAAAGGTTCATGAGCGTCAGTGATAAAATCTCCATAGCCGATCTTGTGAGGACCAAGCCGGGGAAGAATGAAAGCAACACCGACTTTATCGCCCGGTGGCGTAATCTCACAGTTAAGTGCGAACCGCCGCTGGAACAGGACCAGTCCGTCAGCCTTCTCATTGGGAACCTCAGCAATTGGATGGTCCCCTTCTTGTGTACAGCAGGCCTCAAGACATTTCAGGAGCTAACCAAGAAAGTTCAAATGCTGGAACGCTCGAAGCAAGAGTCCCCGCCGGACTCTCAGAGAGACAAAACCTGGAAAAGCAAGCGGGACGACAACCGTAGAAGCGGGAGTTCCAGCAGTACCAATGTCTTCAATGCCTCCGACAATGAAGAAAAGCGAAGGGCGGGTGAATCCAAAACCAACCGGTCTCGAAAGCCATTGCTGGGAGGAGATGGGCCTTCCCTAGAGGAGAAAAAGAACAAGGTTTACTCTTTCAGAAGGGACAAGGTCCGCAAGATATTTAAAGATGCCTTGAACAATGGCCTACAACTGCCGGAGTCGAAAAGACCCCAAGAAGCAAAAATGACCGACAATCCCCTGTATTACCCGTACCACCGAGTAGTGAGCCATGCGATCGAGGATTGCTATATCTTCAAGGATTGGGTCGAGAAGCAGTACAAGGCTGGAGAGATCGAGCTGTCCAAAAGCGTGTTGGTGAACAATCAAGTTGCAACCGCCAACTTTATACAGACGGAAGCTGAAGCCTTCTGGGAGCAGACAGCCGAACCCGCTGCCCTGACAAACGAAACTGACTCATCACGGCCTCCGTGGAGTACGCACATATCTAATAAGACGAAGAAGATGATAAAGCTACTTCGGAAAGAACCCAGGGTGGAATGGGAAGGACAGAAGAAGCCTACCAGTCCAGCTGCCAATGCGGCTCCATCAGGCTCAAAATCCAAGAAGCTCAAGAAGAAGAAAAGTGCAGCTCGGCGCGAAAAAGAGTCTGCAGGGAGATCGACCATTCAAAAGTATATCGATTCCCTCGAAGAATATGAACAAAGGGAAAGAACATTGATTCAATTGAAGGAGTTCTTCCCTGTACAAGCGGCTGAAATTCTGGGGGAGTTAGAAGAAGACTCCAATGAAAAGATCCCGGTAGTGACCTGCTACGCCATCCATCTTGGCAGCGACTCCGAGGATGATCCCTGTTTTCCCGAAGAGGATGAGGAGCTCTCCACAAAGGCCAATCAAATCCAGCTCAGAAGCGGCAGGGCTCTACCGCAAAATCAGGGCAACGCCCCAAAAGGGAAGGAAAAACAAGTCGCTAATGAAGAAGATGGTAGAGAACCGGCTGATGAAAACATAAGTCCTTCCTCGGTGGACTATAATGTCTTGGCGCATCTCCGGAAGCTTCCGTCTCTCCTGAGCATCTACGACGCCTTGGTCCTATCTAAGGAGCTTAGAGATGTTCTCATCCACGCTCTGCAAAACTCCGAGCGGTATCAGGCTCACTTTGCGGAAATTAACATGAAAGAAGCCCAGCATGGTTTGTATGCCGCCGCAGTCACATTTAAGGATGAAGACTTGCTACTGGGAACGGCTGAACATAATCGGCAGCTTTACGTGACCGGGTACAGCGACGGAGATCGAATTAATCGCATATTGATTGATCCGGGGTCCTCAGTGAACATCATGAACTTGCGAACTCTGAAGAGTTTGTCAATGGACGTCCGACACCTGTCAAGGGAAAGGATTGTCATTCAAGGCTTCAACCAAAATTGCCAGCAAGTTCTGGGGTCTATAGCTTTGCCAATCAAATTTGGGGATCTGCAAACTAAAGCTAAGATATACGTGATCGACGCCGACACGTCTTATAAGATTCTCTTGGGGCAGCCGTGGCTCCACGATTACGGCATCATTCCGTTAACTCTCCATCAATGCATGAAGTACACTAAAAATGGCGAAGAAAGACGCATTGACGGAGACATCCAGCCGTTCGGTGTGCATGAAGTCCGATATGAAGATTCTCGGTACTTTACGAACCACCAAAATGCTAAGCCACAACTGACTGAGGATAGAACGGCCCCAAGACTCAAAAGCAAATCTGCGCCGGCTATCACTTTCAAAAGCAAAAATACCCAAGTGCGCCCGCATTTCGGCAGCGACTCTGATGAGTCCGACGCTGGAAGCCCGTCCTTCCGCAAAACTCGCCCTCATTTCGGCAGCGATACGGACGAATCTGTTACTGAAGGCCCATCTAGCAGCAAAGTCCGCCCTCATCTTGGCAGTGACACTGAAGAGTCAGAGGAGGAGGACCTGTCGTGCAACAGCGGTGCAGATTGGACCCCCACGCAACAAGCGAAACTACAAGAGACCTTCGAAGTTGCAGAAGGGTCCCTAGCCGTTACAAGGGTACCAGAGCAAATGTGCAAAGAGCTCGATGCATTATCAATCTCCACCGTGGACCAGCTGAAAACTTTCTACGTTCCCGGGAGGAAAAGTGGACAGAAGGGCATCTTGTTTTATGGGTCAAACCCCGTTGTGCACCCGGACGACCTTTCTGTCGCGTGCCTTCCCTATGAGAAAGGCATAAGAGCCATCCTCAATCCCAGATACTATGCGCCCGAGATGCGGGAATACTTTAAGAAGTGCGGATGCCGGTTATATCAAACGGAGTCCGAAGCAAAGTTTTACGAAGGGCTATGGCATCCGCCCCAGGTCCGAGCACTCATCGATGGACGGATTCCAGATAGACGGGGCATAGGATACATTCAACCTGATTCCAAAGCGTGCTACATGATCCATGTTGGCGAGACCAGCAAAAGATCAAATGATGATGACGAGATAGCCGAGCCAGAAGAAGCTCCTCAAGAACTCGAAGATGGCGGACAAGCAACCTTTGATGAGCTAACCGAGATTGACTTAGGAACGTCCGATAACCCAAGGCCGACCTACATCAGCTCACTCTTGTCGGAGGAAATGAAAGAGCAGATAATTGCCTTGCTGCGTGAGTTCGTCGACTGCTTCGCGTGGACGTACAAAGAAATGCCTGGCCTTTCCCCTGAGGTAGCCGTGCATAAGCTGGCTATATCTCCTGATGCTAAGCCAGTCAAACAAGCTCCTCGAAGAATGAGAAGGGAGTTAGAAGAAAAGGTCATCGAGGAAACCAAGAAGCTCATCGATGCCGGCTTCATCAGGGAAGAGAAATATGCAGACTGGATCGCATGCATAGTCCCAGTGAAGAAGAAAAATGGGCAGATTCGAGTTTGTGTCGATTTCAGGGACCTCAATAAGGCATGTCCTAAAGACGACTTCCCGCTACCGGTCATGGAAATGATGGTCGATGACACCTCAAATTACGAACTGTTCACCTTTATGGATGGCTCGTCTGGGTATAATCAGATCAAGATGTCGCCTGAGGATGAGAAGCACACAGCATTTCGAACCCCGATCGGAATATATTGCTACAAGGTAATGCCATTCGGACTGAAGAACGCAGGTGCTACATATCAAAGGGCAATGACTAATATCTTTGATGACCTAATCCATAAAGTCGTCGAATGCTATGTTGATGATCTGGTCGTCAAGACTAAAGCCAAGGCCGATCATATCCAAGATCTCAGGACCGTTCTCACCAGACTGAGGGAATACGATCTGAAGATGAATCCTCTGAAGTGCGCTTTTGGCGTGTCATCGGGAAAATTCCTGGGCTTCATAGTCCGACATCGAGGGATCGAAGTTGACCCATCAAAGATAAAGGCCATCATGGAGATGCCCCCTCCGAAGAGTCTGACGCAGCTAAGATCTTTTCAAGGCAAGCTTGCTTATATACGGAGGTTTATCTCAAATTTATCAGGGAGATGTAGGCCCTTCTCAAAGCTCATGAAGAAAGGAGCTCCTTTTATCTGGGATGCCGAATGTCAAGCAGCGTTCGAAAGCATTAAACAATACTTGTTGCACCCTCCAGTGCTGGCCGCTCCCATTCCAAATAAACCGCTGATTCTCTACACTGCCGCGCTGGACGAGTCGCTCGGTGCGCTCCTTGCCCAGAATAACGAGGAAGGAAAAGAAAATGCCCTCTACTACCTCAGTCGAACTCTAGTCGGGGCGGAACACAACTACTCCCCAATCGAAAAGCAATGCCTGGCTCTGATATTTGCTGTGAAGAAGCTGAGGCACTATCTGCTCGCTCATCGGGTTATGCTGATCTCCAAGGTCGACCCGCTCAAACACTTGATGACCAAAGCAAGCCTAGCCGGCAGAATGGCAAGATGGGCTGTCATGTTACTTGAGTTTGACATAGTTTACACTCCTCAGAAAGCAGTAAAAGGGCAAGCTCTTGCAGACTTTCTCGCTGCTCATCCCATACCAGAAGGGTCGCCACTAAATTGTGAGTTACCCGACGAACAAGTGCTGCATCTCGAGAATGACGAGCCATGTTGGGAGCTCTACTTCGATGGGGCCTCATCGATAAGAACTTCCAGTAAATCAAGCGTCCCGGAGATAAAAGCAGGGATAGGATTGGTGTTCATCACACCATTAATGGGAACCCTACGGCGTTCTTTTTCTCTCACCGAGCCTCGGACAAACAATGAAGCTGAGTATGAAGCTCTGATAGCTGGTTTGGAGCTCGCCATAAAATGGAAATCCGTCGGCTACGAGTTTACGGTGACTCCCAGCTCGTCGTCAACCAAGTAAGCGGCGACTATAAGATATACAAACCCGAGTTAGCTCGGTACAGAGGTCGAGTGGTGGAACTCATGAAACGGTTCACTCATATTGAACTAACGAGAGTCCCTAGAGCGTGGAACGGAAAGGCTGATGTACTCGCTCGCTTGGCCAAGGAACTGGCTGATCCTGAAATGGACGAAATTCTGATCACAGTCAGGAGCCGGCAAATTCTACCCCCAGTCTCTCTACGAGAAGAGGAAAGCGCGGAACAGAAGAGCAGTCCTGCGGAAGAAGCTTCGATCATCCGAGACGAGCCCGATTGGAGAGAACCCTTCATAGAGTACCTCCGATACGACAAGCTGCCCGAAGAAAAATCTGCGAGGATTCAGCTGAAGAAAAGAGCTCTCCGATACGTGTTCGTAAATGACACGTTATACCGCAGGTCATATGACCAACTCTGGCTCAGGTGTCTGTCATTGGCCGAAGCCCAAAAGGTCATGAAAGATGTCCACTCGGGCGTTTGCGGTGCTCACCAATCTGGCCCCAAGATGCGACTTCAAATCAAACGGCTTGGGTATTACTGGCCCACCATGATACGGGATTGCGGAGAGCATGCAAAGAAATGTTATATCTGCCAAATTCACGGTGATTTTATTCACAAGCATCCCAACCCATTGCATCCTACAGTGGCGTCGTGGCCCTTCGAAGTTTGGGGCACCGACATTGTTGGCCCGATTGATCCTCCGTCATCTAAAGGCCACCGGTTCATACTGGCCGCGACAGACTACTTCTCCAGGTGGGCTGAAGCTGTCCCGCTAAAAGAAGTCAAGACAAAGGATATTCTGACATTCTTCCAGCATAATATTCTATACCGCTTCGGTACACCAAGAAGAATCATTTCTGACAACGGGCCTTCTTTCAAGAGCTTCAATGTCTCAAGATTCGCTACTCAGCACAAGATAGACTGGAGGTATTCCTCCATCTATAATCCAAGAGCCAATGGGCTAGCCGAAGCCTTCAATAAGACTCTATGCAAGCTTCTGAGGAAAAATGCTTCAGCCAACAAGAGAGACTGGAATCTCAAGCTTCACGAGGCATTGTGGGCATATCGTACCACGAACCGTACTCCAACTCAGTCCACTCCATACTCATTGCTCTTCGGAGTGGAGGAGGTCCTCCCCCTCGAAGTTGAAGTTCCGAGCTTAAGAATGGCCGTCCAACATGAGTTGACGGAGGAAGAAAACGTGCTCCTTCGACTTGAAGAACTCGATGCCCTCGAAGAAAAGAGGCTCGCGGTGCAACAAAATCTGGAGCTATACCGAGCCCAAATGTCACGGGCTTATGACAAGATAACCCATCTCCGCGCCTTCAAGAAAGGTGAATTGGTGTTGGTCCTCAAAAGACCGATTATCCCCAATCGACATGCCAAGGGAAAATTCGAGCCAAACTGGGAAGGACCATACGTCATCGAGAAAGTGTTTGACGGAGGATCCTACCAACTAATAAGTGCCGAGGGAGAAAGGCCCATGCCACCCATCAATGGCCGATATCTCAAGAAATACTACACGTAAATGCTCCAAGTCGCAGGCGAATTGAGCACATCAGCCCTACGGTCTGGATCAGACATCCTGCAAAACCGTATACAATCCACGGGCGTAAATGACCCCTATTTCTCCCAAATCCTGCCGGTGAGACTACTTTAAAGTCCCACCAGCGGAAAGAAAGAAAAAAGAAAAAAAGGAAAAAAGAGGAAGAAGAAATAAACGGTATGTCCACAAGCAAAATGGGCACGGATGAAAACCCGAAAGGGCTCCGTGAGTAAAAACAGCAGGACTACCGGCGAGTCTGTGAAAACCCGAAAGGGCGCAAACTCGTGAAAAGAGATGAAACACACTCACAAAGTCCTCTCGACCTTGTGAGGAGAAAACCCCTGCGTGAGATCCTTACGACTCACAAAGGAGCAACACACTTAGGAATCCTCACGATTCCTAAGGAGAAAATACACCTGCGGGATCCTTACGACTCGTAGGGAGAAAATGCTTTTATGGGACCCTCACGGCCCATAAAATTGAAAAGCCTTAGGTGGTAGGGACCCAAACCTAACTCCTAAGCCATCGTTCCCCAACGGGCAACAGCAAATGATGAGTCGCTCCTGGCATTTCGCTTCAGTGTTAGCGGTGCTGATGCCGACAGAAAACCCAAATCCCAAGTCCTCCCGAGGCAAATGATGAGTTGCTCCTGGCATTATTCCAGTGCAGCAATGCTGATGCCAAACAATATCCAAATTCCAAGTCCCCAAACGGCGAATGATGAGTCGCTCCTGGTACCACATTCCAGTGCAGCGATGCAGACGCCAACCAAAATCCAATTTTTAAAAAATTCTCCCGGCCCTACGGTGGGTCCCCAAATTGACCATCGTATACAATCCACGGGCTCAAATAATTCTCATCATACCCATGCCCCACCGTAATCACCAGTTACGCGGCCGGTCTCCGCTTTGGGAATGATGCTCCATTGATAAGACCCACTCATGTGTCCTCACGATATATGAGGAGAACAAACCTTTGTGGGATCCTTACGACTCATAAAGAAAAAAAAACACACTTAGGAGTCCCCACGACTCCTAAGGAGAAAATACACCTGCGGGATCCTTACGACTCGTAGGGAGAAAACGCTTTTATGGGACCCTCACGGCCCATAAAATTGAAAAGCCTTAAGCGATAGGGATCTAAACCTGTCTCCTAAGCCATCGCTCCCCAATCCCCAAATGGCGAATGATGAGTCGCTCCTGGTACCATATTCCAGTGCAGCGATGCAGACGCCAAATAAATTCCAAATCCCATACCCCAACGGCGAATGATGAGTCGCTCCTGGTACCATATTCCAGTGCAGCGATGCAGACGCCGACAAAGTCCCAAAATTTTTTCGGCCCTACGGTCTGGATCATACATCCTGCAAAACCGTATACAATCCACGGGCGTGAAACAATCCCAATCTCTCCCAAATCCTCTTGGGGCAAATGATGAGTTGCTCCTGGCATTATTCCAGTGCAGCAATGCAGATGCCAAACAAAAACCAATCCCCAAATCCTCTCAAGGACAGATGATGATTCGCTCCTGGTACCATATTCCAGCGTAGCGATGCTGATGTCAACCAAAATCACGTTAAGTCAAACAACCAATGACTTCCCTGGCAGAATCAAATTCCACCTCGGAAATAAGTCAACTTCATCCCTGACACTGCAAGAAGCAGAGCAAGTCAAATCAAGCACCGACCGTCCAAGTCGCAAAAAGGGCAGCACCGACCGTCCAAGTCGCAAAAAGGGCAGCATCGACCGTCCAAGTCGCTAAAAGGGCAGAACCGACCGTCCAAGTCGCTAAAAGGGCAGTATCGACCGTCCACGTCGCAAAAATGGCAGCACCGACCGTCCAAGTCGCAAAAAGGGCAGAACCGACCGTCCAAGTCGCAAAAAGGGCAGCATCGACCGTCCAAGTCGCAAAAAGGGCAGCAGCGACCGTCCAAGTCGCAAAAGGGAAGCACCGACCGTCCAAGTCGCAAAAAGGGCAGCACCGACCGTCCAAGTCGCTAAAAGGGCAGCATCGACCGTCCACGTCGCAAAAATGGCAGCACCGACAGTCCAAGTCGCAAAAAGGGCAGAACCGACCGTCCAAGTCACAAAAAGGGCAGCATCGACCGTCCACGTCGCTAAAAGGGCAGCACCGACCGTCCAAGTCACAAAAAGGGCAGCGCGGGATTCCTACAAAGCGGGAACCAAATCAAGTCGCCTTCACGTGAAAGAAGATCCATCAATTTCATGCACACGACCCACATATGTGGTGTACATTTATTGATGGGGGGCAATTTGTTGGGGTAAAAATTTACACCCCGGTTGACCAAGTCAAAATCAAAGTCAACCCCAAGCCAAGTGGGCCCAAGCCCAGATCCAGTGGGCCCATGCCCGGGTCGAGCCCGAACATGAAGCGGCCGGCCTCCCCCCATGCCAAGATAAAAATTTTGTAATAAATAATTTTGTTGCATTTCTTTTATTTTATTTATGGATAAATGTAAGAAAAATAGGCATAAAGCCAAATTTTTGTAAAGCCCGTGGCTTATGTGCAAAAAGAAATGGCACATGAGCCATGAAATAGGCAAAATGCCATTTTGTGAAGCCCAAGGGGCTATGTGTAAAGTGTATAGCCTATATAGGCAAAGATAATGAAATATCTCAACAACTTTTTCTCTCTCCAAAAAAGTTTCAGAGCTGAGCTCTTTCTTCCTTCTCTAAGGTTCCAAAACCTTCTTCTTTCTTTTGAATTAAATCAAGAGTTTTACTCTTCCTTTTTCAAAACAAATTAGTTTTTCACCACAAAACCCATCAAGAGGAACTCAGATCTTCCATCAGATCTCAAAAAGAAAAGATTTTGAAATCCTACATCTCTTGATCTTCAAGATCCAGCTAACAGAGGAGGAAGAAGAAGAACATCTTTCACTAAACCCTCAAAAAAGAAGAAAAACACATTCAGGAGTCCAACTCCTCTCTGATTTCTCTTCTGAGAAATTTTTTTAGGCTAAAAGCCTCTTGTGCCTCTCCGGCGCGCAGCGCAAGTGCGCAAGGCGCCAGCGTGCCGACACGTGGCGCGCGCGCTTGCGCACCTGCGCGCTTGCGCAAGGGCGCAGGGCGCCCGCGTGCCGACACGTGGCGTGCGCGCTTGCGCACCTGCGCGCTTGCGCAAGTGCGCAGGGCGCCCGCGCGCCGACACGTGGCGCGCGCGCTTGCGCACCTGCGCAAGTGCGCAGGGCGCCCGCGCGCCGACACGTGGCGCGCGCGCTTGCGCACCTGCGCAAGTGCGCAGGGCGCCCGCGTGCCGACACGTGGCCCCCACGCATCCCTTGGATGCCTTTTCCCTCTCTTTCTATGTACATACGCATACACATACATATGTATACAAATTCACACATATACATACTCCGCCACATTCTCCCCCTCCAAAAAATTTTCGGGCCGGGGCGCTGCCCCGAACCCCGCAAGGGGGCTGCTAGCCCCCTTGACCCCCAGCCCGCTATCCGGGTAGCGGGACCCCCGTAAAAACTCTGCGTGGCTCCCGATATATCCAAAACCCCCTTTCAAAACACACGCACACTGCACATTGAGTTCGCATGACCAGTTTAACCCGTTAATCGGAGGTTCCCTCGCCCCAAAGGCGATGGGTAATTAACGGCAGCTTAGTCCGCGGCTGCCGGAGATTCGGATCCCCACAATCATTAAACCCCGGCCTACCCTAGGCAGGGGGAATCTGTAGTACGCCTGACAAGCGCTCGCGTATTCCCATCTCACTGGGGTGACGAAAAACACCTTACACCGGGAGAGACGAATCATGTCTAACCGCCACTGCCTCCAAGTGCTCGGGACTGCACCCAACTGCTACCTGTTTGCACGACTCCTTTGAGCCGTGGTAGGGTAGCAATCTAAGAACAGTGGGACACACTCGAGGCGAAGTAGCAGTGTCAAGTCTGCGGACTATGCTGTACTCATGTCACCTGGGAACTGTTAACTGACGACTGGTATAAAACCAACCAACAGTTCCCTGTGAGTCATGTCCGGTGTACCCGTAACCTAACGAGCACCTGTATACTATCTACAGTACGACGTACTGACGGCTGTGGGACAGACCATCTCCCCAACTGGGATGAGAAGCGTACACACTAGTCTACTCCGGAGTATCGATGCCCTGTCTCGATAATCCTACGACTAGGGACCTGAATAAGGATGTGCTTGTAGACTACCCAGCCCCCACTAGTGTGACTGCCATCACAATGCTGGTAGTCAAGCAAGATCCTAAGAGCTCTATCAATACGTATACTCACATATTAAGATAGAAAAACCAAGTAGCATACTACTATGTTTAGCAAGACTGTTATATACATGTGAATATCCCAAGCTTCCATTAAGTAATATACAAACTAGTATGATACAGTAATGGCCTTCTAGGGCATAAACACTAACAGCGAGTTGCCACATGATCTCTCATTTGTCGCTAAGTAACAAAGAAGCTCACTCGGTGTTAGAAGATAACGTAGAGGAGCCGGGGGCAGGAGCAGTGCCAAAATCCTTGGATTATGTGACAAGGACTATCAAGGGGAAACCTACTTGTTCATAATGCATCCGGCGAAACTTCGTCTCAAAGCTACGATGGACCGAAAAGTCCGTAAACTAGAAAATCGTCTTAAATACGGCAACGATTGACCGAAACGTCGTTAAACTACTACAAGCCCGCGGCGTCCACAGGCTGACGTGGTAAAAAAAACGGTATGCCCATAAGCGAGATGGGCACGGATGAAAACCCGAAAGGGCTCCATGAGTAAGAACAGCAGGACTACCGGCGAGTTTGTGAAAACCCAAAAGGGTGCAATCTCGTTAAAGGACACTTACAAGGTCCTCACGACCTTATAAGGAGAAAATACATGCGTGAGATCCTTACGACTCACAAGGGAGCAACACACTTAGGGATCCCTACGATTCCTAAGGAGAAGTTAAACTTACGAGATCCTCACGACTCGTAAGGAGAAACCCTCTTATGAAACCCTCACGGCTCATAAGATTCAAAAGCCTTAAGCTATGTGGATCTAAACCTGTTCTTAAGCCATCATCACACTCCCCAAATTGCCCTACAAGCGGTTCAATATTGACCCTTGTATACAATCCACGGGCACGAATAAACATTTCCCTAATAGAGTCCAACCAGCGACTAGGGATATGCTCACACGGTGAGCAAACACTTGTAGGTCCTCTCGACTTGCAAGGAGAAAACACTCTTGTAAGATCCTTACGACTTATAAGAGAACACACGCTTAAGAATACTCACGATTCTTAAGGAGAAAATGCACCTACGAGATCCTCATGACTCACAGGGAGAAACACCTTTATGAGACCCTTACGGCTCATGAAGTCAAAAGCCTTAGTCAACAGGATTCTAACCCTGTTTGCTAAGCCATCTTTGTTTAAATCGACAGAGGTAGATGATGATTCGCTCCTGGCAATATCCCAGTTGTAGCGATGCTGATGCCTAAATCGGTATCGAATCCCAAGCCCTTTCACGGCAAATGAGGATTCGCTCCTGGCAATATTCCAGTCGTAGCGATGCCGATGCTGTGATTGGCACCAGATTCCAAGTTCCACACTCGCGATAAAAAATCAGCGAGCCAAAAATGCATATGAAATAGTCGAAATGATGGGGCAACTTGCAACAAAATCAGCAAGTAAAATATATACATACAAAATAGCCGAAATGATTGGGCAACTCGCACTAAAAAAACAGCGAGTAAAAAGAAAAAAATAGCCGAAATGATTGGGCACCGCGAAAAATAGCCGAAATGATTGGGCAATCGTGACTTTCGCGATACAAAAAGATGAAATGATAGAGCATCGCGGAAAGAAAAAGATAAAATACATATAAAATGAAACTTTTGCCCTACAGGTGAGATCACATCGATCCCTGTATACAATCCAGGGGCACAAAAAAAGAGAGAACCATATCATCCCACCAGGCGCAATCAGAAAGAGAGCCAAGTCTCGATGGCAACATCTGCATCTCAAGAGATCACCGATGGCGTTTCTCCTTACTCCAACAGGATGCAGATGCGACGTCAACAAACGACCCGAGGATCAAAACAACGGAACCATGGCAAAACTCCTATTTCCAAATCTCGATGGTTCACAGACAGTCTAGAGATCACCAATGGCGTTTCTCCTTACTCCAGCAGGATGCAGACGCGACGTCAACAACCGACCTCAGAGTCGCAACGAGGCGGAGCCATGGAAAAGTCCCTAGTTCCAAATCTCAATGGCCACATCTCCAGGGTGGAGACCAACAATGGTGTGCCTCCTCATTCCAGCAGGACACAAATGCTAAACCATCAATCGGAACCACGGCAAAGTCCCTAGTTCTAAGACTTTACGGTTCACAGACAACCTAGAATCATCCAATGACCCCGTCACGGAAACACGTCATCCAATGACCCCGTCTCGGAATCAAGTCAACTCAAAAACCTCGATTCAGGAAAATCAGCGTCCTTGACAAGAGCACCTCGATTCGCGTCAACCCGCAGAGAAATCAGTGTCTTTGCAGGAATACCTCGATTCGTTTCGACTCCATGGAAATCAGTGTCCTTGGCAAAAACCTCGATTCAGGGAAATCAGCGTCCTTGACGAGAGCATCTCGATTCGTGTCAACCCGCAAGGAAACCAGTGTCTTTGTAGGAATACCTTGATTCGTTTCAACCCCAGGGAAATCAGTGTCCTTGGCGAAAACCTTGATTCAGGGAAATCAGCGTCCTTGACGAGAGCATCTCGATTCGCATCGACCCGCAGAGAAATCAGCGCCTATGCAGGAATACCTCGATTCGTTTCAACCCCAGGGAAATCAGTGTTCTTGGCAAAAACCTCGATTCAGGGAAATCAGCGTCCTTGACGAGAGCATCTCAATTCGCGTCGACCCGCAAGGAAACCAGTGTCTTTGCAGGAATACCTCGATTCGTTTCAACCCCAGGGAAATCAGTGTCCTTGGCGAAAACCTCGATTCAGGGAAATCAGCGTCCTTGACGAGAGCATCTTGATTCGCATCGACCCGCAGAGAAATCAGTGTCTTTGCAGGAATACCTCGATTCGTTTCAACTCCGAGGAAATCAGTGTCCTTGGAAAAAACCTCGATTCAGAGAAATCAGCGTCCTTGACGAGAGCATCTCGATTCGCATCGACCCGCAGAGAAATCAGCGTCTTTGCAGGAATATCTCGATTCGTCTCAACCCCAGGGAAATCAGTGTCCTTGGCGAAAACCTCGATTCAGGGAAATCAACGTCCTTGATGAGAGCATCTCGATTCGCGTCGACCCGCAAGGAAATCGGTGTCTTTGCAGGAATACCTCGATTCGTTTCAACCCCAGGAAAATCAGTGTCCTTGGCAAAAACCTCGATTCAGGGAAATCGACGTCCTTGACGAGAGCATCTCGATTCGCATCGACCCGCAGAGAAATCAACGTCTTTGCAGGAATACCTCGATTCGTTTCAACTCCAGGGAAATCAGTGTCCTTGGCAAAAACCTCGATTCAAGGAAATCGGCGTCCTTGGCGAGAGCATCTCGATTCGCATTGACCCGTGGAGAAATCAGCGTCTTTGTAGGAATACCTCGATTCGTTTCAACTCCGAGGAAATCAGTCTCCTTGGCAAAACCTCGATTCAGGGAAATCGGCGTCCTTGGCGAGAGCATCTCGATTCGCGTCGACCGTCAAGGAAATCAGTGTTTTTGCAGGAATACCTCGATTCGTCTCAACTCCGAGGAAATTAGTGTCCTTGGTAAATACCTCGATTCAGGGAAATCAGCATCCTTGACGAGAACATCTCGATTCGCGCCGACCCGCAGAGAAATCAGTGTCTCTGTAGGAATATACAACGTCAGCAAAGCGGAGACGCGGCAAAGTTCCCAGTTCCATGACTCGGCGGTGCATAGACAACCCAAAGTCAACTCTCGACCTCCCTGTTGAAGCAATGCTTTGACTCGGGAGTAGGTCAACTCATCAATCACTTACGAGTCCTCTCGACTTGTAAGGAAGAAAATTCTCCCGTGAGATCCTTACGAATCTTAAGAGAAAACACACTTAGGAATCTTCACGATTTCTAAGGAGAAAATACACCTACGAGATCCTCTCGACTAGTGGGGAGAAAAAATCTTTATGAGGCCCTCACGGCTCATAAAGTTGAAATGTCTTAGGCAGCAGATCTGAACCTGTTTCCTAAGCCATCGCTTCTTATCTCGATTCAGGGAAATCAGGGTCCTTGGCGAGAACCTCTCGATTCGTTTCGACCCGGAAGGAAATCAGTGTCTTTGCGAGAATCTCTCGATTCGTCTCAACTTGTGGGGAGATTGGTATCCCTACGCATAAAGAAAATTCTCTTATGGGATCCTTACGACTCTCAAAAGAAAACACACTTAGGAATCCTCACGACTCCTAAGGAGAAAAGACACCTACGAGATCATCACGACTCACAGGGAGAAAAGCCTTTGTGAGACCCTCACGGCTCATAAAGTTGGAAAGTCTTAGACAACAGATCCTAACCCTGTTTCCTAAGCCATAGCTACCTTATAAAGAGTTCAAGATGAACTGTTATCTACCATCTATGGGCCACACTTGCCAAAGCTACATGTCACTGAAATGGAGAAATTACTCATAAGCATATAAACCACTTCACGCTAGAGTAAAACATAAAGAAATAGAAGGGTGTGGCTCATGGAGTTGAGGGTTTGGAACTATATCTCTTAAGAGTCGAGATTTGAGTCAATGATAAATGACGACGCTTGTGTTCGCTCGTTATCTTCTCAGATCAAGATTCTGAAAATTATATACCAACCCGAAACTGGTCATACACTATGAATTGCTCTGCACTACTTCACCCACGTATATACTTACGTGGGCAAAGTAGTGGGGGGGCATTTGTTTCCGCCAAAAAATTTCCGCGCAAAAGAGCCCAAGATATCAAATGGCAGCGATACGTTTAAGAAAATGCGAACCAGTATTTTCCGGGCTATATTTTGACAGACTCCCGAATGAGAAACAGCTAAATTTTGATGGTATTGAAAGCGTATCAAAAAACCCTTCGATTTGATATATTATGGGCCTCATAATTCATCCGGAATCAAAAGTTATGAGGCATCACGTGCCCACACGTGACCGGGCATCACGTGCCCACACGTGACCATTTACAGGCAAAGCCTGTAGGCACTGAATAAAATAAATAATTAAATGGGGTCACGTGCCAACACGTAATGGACTCTTAAACCCTCTGAAACAATAGAATTAAATTCTAATTAGGTGCTTTCTCACGAGGGGTCACGTGCCAACACGTGATAAACCCCTAAACCATATGAACTAATAGAATTAAATTCTAATTAAATGGTCAATCAGTGGGGTCACGTGCCAACACGTGATAGGCTCTTAAACCTGCTGAATTAATAGAATTAAATTATAATTGAGGGAAATCAAAAACCCTAATTGGAAAAATATTTCTCTAGATATTTCCAAACAAAAAAGATTGCGCTCTGTAAAGTGGAGCACTGTTAGATTAAAAATCCAATGGTGATTAAAAATCACCAATTTATAGAAAGATTCTATACAAGGAAATATTTTCCTAAAATCTGCCAGGAACAACAAATAAAATATCTTTTGGATTAAAAATCCAATGGTGAATAAAATTCACCGAGTGATCTAAAAGATGATGTTGGTTACAAAATCAATCAAAATATTTCAATGAAAGATTGACCAAACAAACTGATTCTTTTCTTTCTCCTATAAATAGGAGCCAAGAAGGAAGAAAAAAAAGGGGGAATAGAACAACAGAGAGAAAAAAGAAGAGAATTTAATTCTCCAGGGTGAAGAAAACCTCCTCAAAGAAAAAAAAGAAACTCGAGGTAAAAGAAAGAAAGAGATCATTCTATAAAACAAAAAAGAGAATTTAATTCTCAATATAAGAGTTTAACTCTTCTGAATAAGAACTTAGTTCTTCCTTTGGTTGAAGATCTGCAGAACCAGATCTCCCCATAAGTTGAGAATTTAATTCTCATCGGGGAGATTCTGTCATGCAGATCTAAAACCTAGGGGAGGACCTAAGTTCAGAGAATTTAATTCTCCCACAGAGCACATAGGAATTTAATTCCTCCAACAAAGACAGGGTTTAACCTTTAAAACAAGAACTTAGTTCTTCTTCATGGTTGACGATCTGCAGAAGCAGATCTTCCCATAAGTTGAGAATTTAATTCTCATCGGGGAGATTCTGCCATGCAGATCCAAAACTTAGAGGGAGAGTTGGGTTTAAAGAATTTAATTCTTCCATATACATAGGAATTTAATTCCTTTAAACAAAATTAGGGTTTAACCCTACCAAAGAATTTAATTCTTAAACAAGGGACTTAAAACTCTCCATGCACGTAAAGAAGTCAGTATCCAACCTGATCACATGGCAAGACGTGACCCTCCCTTCAATGGTAAGAAAAAGAATGAATGATATGAGATCACGTGCTCCCACGTGGCCCTTGGATAAATTCCTCAAAATAAAAAGAACAAAGCCAAGGCAGAATAGACTTTGGGCGCCCTCACGTGTCCCCACGTGACCCCTAGCAAATCCTTTTAATATCCAGTGTATGAATACCCATCACGTGCCCACACGCGATGGCCTGAAGACTAAAAGTGTTTAACACTTATTTGAATATTCTGAGAATAAAATAAAGGAATCGTGAGCGCCTCATTTTTCTAGTGTTTAACACTATTTTAAGCATTTCATCCCTAGTGTTTAACACTATTTTAAATGCATCACGTGTGAACACGTGACCGCCAGATATGTGCTAGTGTTTAACACTATGTTCAAACCAGTCTTAGCCTAAATTGGCTAAATCTTCCAGAGGCAAGACTCCCCTTTTGACTAAGCCTCAAATACACCCTTGTCTTCCAAGATTGATCATCTCATATGGTATATGAGTGCTCAGCACTCAATAAAAGACAAAATATGGTTAGAACCCAGACCCATGCTTAGCATTGCTAAATAATTGGGGGCTGAGCCCAGACAAATGTTCAACAGTCCAAACAAAGGTCCAACATTTTAAACCTAATTGGACTTAGCCCAAAGTTGGCCATAAGTCCTCATTTCAGATTTAACTGAGCACATGTGCTCATAATCTAAATAATTGATCTTAGCCCCAAATTGGACTACAGATTTCCCAATCAATTTTGGTTCAAGGGTACATCTCTTCACTCCTCTGATATTTGTCGTTGTAATCCTTCAACGTCTTCAGAGAGGTGATGGGTCCCGATAACCAATCATTCCATGAACTGTGGGGTCCTTAAACTCATAGACTATGATATCCTTAAACTTTACAGACTATAACGTCTCTAAACTACGGACTGTGGGGTCCTTAAATCCATGGACTATGATGTCCTTAAACTTTACGAACTATGACGTCTCTAAACTACGGACTGTGGGGTCCTTAAGCCTATGGACTATGATGTCCCTAAACTTTACAGATTATGACGTCTCTAAACTACGGACTGTGAGGTCCTTAAGCCCATGGACTATGATGTCCTTAACCTTGGACTATGGGGTCCTTAAGCCCATGGACTATGATGTCCATAACCTTTATAGACTATGATGTTTTTAAACTGGACCACCATGTCCTTAAACTGGAAATCGACCGCAATGTCCCTAAACTAAACAATAGAGCCCGAATGCTCTTCTGTTGGATCTAAACGATCCCGTTAAGTTGATCTTAGTCTAAAAATTAGGCTAACGTATCCTTAACAAACGTTTAAGTTGATCTTAGTCTCAAATGAGACTAACGTATCCTTAAACCCAACCGCAAACCCAAATCTAAGAAGATACGGATTTAGACTAATCCACGCCCTATGGGCGACAATATAAATTAGTCTCCGTATACAATCCACGGGCAACCAAAACCAAAACAAACACCCACGACACGAAGTGATCATCTGGAGAAGGAGAAAGTGGTTACCACGATGCGGTAGCGTAATTTACTGCAGGGGCTTGCGCCTGCAGGGAAGAGCGTCCCCACAATCAAAAACCCCTCAAAGAGGGGGAGTCTGAAGAAGTCTGCTACATCGGCCGCATCCGTTTAAACCTTCGATAAATGGTGTCATAAATCAACTTGGCATTTTCGGAGAGGTGGACGGATAGCACCAATTAGCATCTGCCCCCAAATTCAGGCAAGAAGAACCTACGCGGTTCCGTCTCTGTGTTCGGAGGAGAACACCACGGTAAATAGATCGTACAAAAAAGTGGTTTTTGGGTACAGTCCCGAGTCACATGGAAGCAATGAGCGATAGGAGGGGATTCGTCTCTCCCGGTATTGGGAGTTGATGTTACGCTATGCTCGATTGGCCATAACATGAAATCACTGGCCAGGGTTGCTGAGATTTACTGGTAAGTGTTATCAGTAGTTTCTCGAACCGTTATGGACCTTGCATCGGCATGACTTATCAGGCTATTGGGGTCTGACGTTATACCACCCCCAGGCTGTGATATGCAACATATCTGACGAAGAGACCGGACTGTACGGTAGTATTACTGATTGGATTCGTAGGAGTACGAGCAGGCTGGCTTGTTGATCTCCTGATCGCTCAATACCCGGGTGGCCGTTACGTTTAACAAATCGCTTGCGGCTTGTGGGTGTTTGATATGATCATCACCTACCGTCGGCGTATTGACGAGTCTTTAGAGTCCTACAAAGAGGTTTCTTGGTTCATGCGAAACGAAATAGGAGCACGTATGTAATATATGCGGGACCGAGATTAATGCGTGTATGTGATACCGCATTCTATTCTCGCGATATATGATATCGGTCGGTTATATGAGATATAGCCGGGTTATCGGATCAAGTGTTGATTCGATAAGTTGATTCATATGATATTAGTCGGTTGTATGTGATATAGCCGGATTATTAATTCAAGTGTTGATTTGATAATTTAATGTATAATAATATATGTGATATATTAATTTACATTAATTAATATTAGCTCACTTAAACATTTCTTTTTCTCACTTGTGTGCATATAGTATATATGTGATATATATTAATGTACAACTATTGTGTGATGCTTGATGCCAAATATGACATGGGTGTATGAGACTTACACCATGCTTAATAATGTGATGGGTTTATATTTATCTAAGTTAATCAAAATTAATGGTAATTAGTCACATGGTTGAAGCATGTGGAACCATTTGTAGGGTTCCTAGGCACTCTTGTGAAGGTTCATAAGGCATCAAACATGCCCGGATAAAAATTTAGACGTGCCGAACAACCCAAAGCCGGGATCTTTGCTAGATTATTAGGGTTAAGCATGCAAGATAACAACTTTTTATCTAAGTGTGAGGGATTACAACCTTTGTAGTCCGCTCCTTCGCTTCACAAGCTCCGAGTAGAAGTCCCTTCGCCGCGATCCTCGATCTCCCGGACTCAAGAGAGGCTCCACGACTCGAACGATCCATGCTAGCTTGAAGTGTTCCAAATCTCCGATGATCTACGTCGAAGTTCCAATAACTCAAGCTTTCTCACTCTAAAGAGATGAACACACTAATCTCATGGGCTAGATGAGATGAGGATGAAGGAGTAGTATTTATGCTTTCTTTTTAATTCACTTTCTCACAATTTATCATCACAAATGGAACTAGTGAGCTCAAAATCAAGAGAGAAGAAGAAGATGATAATGGAAAAGATAATGATAATTCCTTTTGTGATGAATAGAAATAAAAGTATATGATTGATGTATCAACCATGGTCAAGGATGAGTGGCTAATAGTTTGTAGAGAATAAACTAGAGTTAGGGTTTGGTTGGGTTAGCAATGAGTCATCAACAAATATCTTAACCATGACAAAAGAAAAAGCTTCTAGAAAGTGCATGAAGCAACTAACCCTAATCAAACCCTAACCTCATTTAATCATCCTTAAACATGTTTAATAATAAATCATATCATGTCACAATAATATATATCATATATATATTATATATTTGCAACAAAAGAAAATAATACAATTAACATATATCGCATATATATCAATGTATCATCCAGTGAGAAAATGAAATAGTAAAGCGAGCCAATATTAGATAATGTAATACAATATATCATATATATTATTATACATTAAATCATCGAATCAACACTTGATCCGACGATCCGGCTATATCGAATATTACCGACTAATATATCATGTACTGATTTATCGAATCAACACTTGATCTGATGACCCGGTTCATATCTAAATATCGCGAAAATATAATACGGTATCTCATATCGCATTATTCTTGGTCCTGCACATATCACATATGTGCCTCTACTCCGTTTCGCCTGAGCCAAGAAACCTCTGTGTAGGACTCTAAAGAATCGTCAATACGCCGGTAGCAGGTGATGATCATATCAAACACCCACAAGCTGCAAGCGGTCAGCTAAACGTAACAGCCACCCAGGTATTGAGCGATCAGAAGATCAACAAGCTAGCCTGTGCGTTCTTCTGTGAATCCAATCAGTAACACTCCCGTACAGTCCGGTCTGTTCGTCTGATATGTCGCATATCAAGTCTAGGGGTGGTAAACGTCAGACCCCAGTAACCGATAAGTCGTGTCGATGTGTGGCTCATAACGGGTCGAGAAACTACTAGTAACACTTACCAGTAAATCTCTATATCAGCCCTGGCCAGGGACTTCCAGTTATAGCCAATCGAACACAGCACAACATCAACTCCCTATACCGGGAGAGACGAATCCCCTCCTATCGCTCATTGCCTCCATGTGATTCGGGACTGTACCCAAAAGCCACCGTTTTGCACGCCCTCTTGGACGTGGTAAGGTGGAAATCAAAGCACAGTGGGAATCACACAAGACTCTATGACGATCTCGGGTCTACAGACTACCCTGTACCAGTGTCACCGAAGAACTGCCATCTGACGTGTGGTATATCACCATCTGGGAGTTCTCGGCGAGTCCGTCCAGTGTACTCAGTCTCCACTGAGCACCCGTACACCATCTCTGATGTCAAACACCGATGGATATGGGATCATCCATCGCCCATCATATGGGTCAAGATGCGTATACGCTAGTCTACTCTGGTGTATCAATGCCCTGTCTCGATATACCCTCGACTAGGAACAGTTATAGGATGTACTCATCGACTACTATGGACCCACTAGTATGATCTCATCATAATCCCAGTAGTCGAGTACAGATCCTAAGGGCTTTATCAACATGTGAGAGAAAAACAGTAAACCAATACAAGTCAACATGTTAAGATAAAGTGAAACCAAATAGCATACTATCATGACGAGCAAGAAAGTCCTCTCTGTATATATCCAAGCATCCATTATAATATACATCATATGTACAACAATGGCCTCTAGGGCATATACATAACTAACACCATTGACCAAGTCCACTAATTTTATTTTACTTGTAGATATTTATTAACCTAACCATTATTAGTTAGCCATAATAAACTCTCTACATGAGTTAGTGTATGACACTAACTCACCCACGGTTCATATTCTCACCTCATGAGTTTATTCTCTCTTGATTGATTATTCATCTTCTTCTTCATGAGAGAAAAACCTTGCTAGCTTTTTATAAGGTGAGAAAATATTGTGAGAAAAATAAATCTAAAGAGAGCTCACTTCCTACTTTATCATCCTCTACTATTAGCCATTTAGTTTAGAGTGTTTGCTTCACTAAACCCTACTTTAGTGAATAGGTAGCATGAGCTTGAGTCTCCTCGACGTAGATCATCTTCGGCCTTGAAAACTTCGAGCAAGCTTGTTCATTTCTCCAAAAGAACCCATACTAGAGTTCGGGAGATCACAACTCGCAGCGAAGGGACTACTACACGGAGCTTTAGAAGTGAAGGACCGGTCTACAAAGGTTGTATTCCTCATTCACTTTACTTGCAAAGTTGTTTGCATGATGTTTGTTTAAATCTCTAGTTAAGATTCTATGGTTAGAGTTATATAGAACGGAAAAATTTTGAAAACGCCATGGAGGATGCCTCCCGAAACCTTGCTGCCGTCCTGGGTAACCCTACAGTAACTAGGGCAACTAGCTTGCTAAACTAGATGGCCTAAGTGATGTAGAGAATGAAGATGGATTTATTTGTCTCCTGGAACCCTAGTTTACTCAACTCAAGAGACCTTAAGGGTTGAAAGTTGAGAGGAAGAAGAAGAGGGTTAACTTGAGGAAAGAGAATTGGTTTTTGATAATGATAATTGAAAATGAGATGGCTCACTTGATATGACTACAAGCATGGCAAGAAAATATCTCACCCAAAATATCTATTGCCACAAAATATCTCACAAGAAATTTCTAGTCAAAGAGTCAAACCAAGTCAAGTGGTCAAACCAAGTCAAGTGGTCAAAACAAGTAGCCATGCCACAATTATCATTTACAAAAATAACAAATACTTTTCTCCACCTCATAGTTGTTTTAATCAAGTCAATGGTCAAAACCCTAATGAGGTGTCTCCTTCTATGCCCATCTCATCCGTATATACATACCCGCATCCGTGCTCCGAGAAACACGAATACAAAGAGACGAAACTGATCCATCAATATAATACTAGGATCCAACTTAAACCAAAGCCTACTAGTATTATCCGCCCGAACATCATACGTGCACAAGTGTACGTACGTGATCGAAGCCCTGCCGTAAAACCATACGGCCTCTATATCTTTCGCCCGATGCAGGGAAACTCTCTGTGTGGGACTCTAAAGACTCGACAGTGCGCCGGCAGTGGGTTTAACCACAAGCCGTAAGTGGTACTAGCTGTACGTAACGGCTACCCAGGTATCTGTCAATAAGAAAGCCGATGAGGAAACCCATCTGAACTCCTACTGAGCCTGAATGTGACAATCTCCGTACAGTCCGGTCTATTCGTCTAAGTATATCGCATATCGGGCCTAGGGGGTGGTAATCGTCAGACCCCTAATAGCGCAATAATTCATGCCGGAGTGTAGCCCAAAACACCCTGAGAAACTACTGGATACCTACTAGTAAATCTTGCTTGCCCTGGCCAGGGACTTTGTGTAATGGCTCTCCAAACATAGCGTGATATCAACCCCCAATACCGGGAGAGACGAATCCTATCTAACCGCCACTGCCTCCAAGTGCTTCGGGACTGCACCCAACCACTACCTGTTTGCATGACTCCTTTGAGCCGTGGTAGGGTAGTAATCAAAGTTCAGTGGGAACACACTCAGGGCGAAGTAGCAGTGTCAATTTGACGGACTAAGCTGTACTCATGTCACCTGGGAACTGCTACCCGACGATAGGTATAATACCCACCAACAGTTCTCGACGAGTCCTGTCCAGTGTACTCATAACCTAATGAGCACCTGCATACTATTAGTGTATATGCCCTAGGGGCCATTATTGTATCATACTAGTTTGTGTATTACTTAATAGAAGCTTGGGATATTCACAGTTATATTAACAGTCTTGCTAAACATGGTATTATGATACTTGGTTTACATCTATCTCAATATGTGTATATGTTAGCATATCACGAATATATATTGATAGAGCCCTTAGGATCTTGCTTGACTACCAGCGTTGTGATGGCAGTCATACTAGTGGGGGCTGGGTAGTCTATAAGCACATCCTTTTTCAGGTCCCTAGTCGTAGGATTGTCGAGACAGGGCATCGATACTCCGGAGTAGACTAGTGTGTACGCTTCTCATCCCAGCAGGGGAGATGGTCTGTGCTACAGCCATCAGTACGTCGTACTTGAAATAGTATGCAGGTGCTCGTTGGGTTATGGGTACACCGGACAGGAATCGCAGGGAACTGTTGGTTGGTTTTATACCCGTCGTCAGTTAACAGTTCCCAGGTGACATGAGTACAGCATAGTCCGCAAACTTTACACTGCTGCTTCGCCTCGAGTGTGTTCCCACTATTCTTAGATTGCTACCCTACCACGGCTCAAAGGAGTCGTGCAAACAGGTACCAGTTGGGTGCAGTCCCGAAGCACTTGGAGGCAGTGGCAGTTAGATAGGATTCGTCTCTCCCGGTATTGGGAGTTGATATCGCGCTGTGTTTGGAGAGCCATTACGCAAAGTCCCTGGCCAGGGCAAACGAGATTTACTGGTAGGATTTCCAGTAGCTTCTCAAGGTGTAATGGGCTTCACTCCGACACGACTTATACCGCTTATAGGGGACTGACGCTTGCCGCCCCCTAGGCCCGATATGTGATAGTCCTAGACGAACAGACCGGACTATACGGAGATTGTCACATCAGGCTCAGCAGGAGTTCGGATGGGTTTCCTCATCGGCCTTCTTATCGACATCTACCTGGGGACCGTTACGTACAGCTAGTACCGCTTGCGGCCTGCGGTTAAACCCACTGCCAGCGTAGTAGTCGAGTCTTTAGAGTCTCACACAGAGAGTTTCCCTACTTCAGGCGAACGATATAGAGGTCGTATGGTTTTACGACAGGGTTCGGACACGCAAGTGCATTTATGCACGTACGATATTCGGACAGTTTATACTAGCGGGCTTTAGTTTAAGCCAGATTCTAGTATTGAATTATTGGATTTATACAGTCTCAGTAATTCCGTGTTTTCACGGATAGGAAGGGCGTTCTCGTAATTACTCGAGAAGTTTCTAGAAGAAAGGTGACTCATTATACTTTAATTCATTTATGAATTAATCTTAATGAAGTGGAGGAGATGATGTGTAATTTGCATTAATTACATCATGAGTCATGAGATGATTCACCTCAATGTAATTAATGAAGCATGGTTGATATTTTGAGATATTATCAAATAGATATTTTCATGCTTCATTATTTATCCAAATGACTTAAGATATTTATTGATTCTCACTTACACATTCTCTCTCCTCAAGCTCTCTCTTTTCAACCCTAACCCTAATCCTCTCATGTGTTGAGATTTTAGGGTTAGCAAGACTAGTAGATCCCTAATCCTCTTCTATATCCTCTAGATTACTTTGATTAGCACTCATAGCCACCTAGTTATCTCAAGTGAGAGGTTAAAGCTTGGAGAAGTAGCTCTCGGGTGGATCTTCTATCACATCGAGGAGGCCGACGAGGAGGTGATCAACGAGAACAATAAGGACTTGATTCATTAGGTATAATCATCTTTCATAGTAGCTAATCACTTCTATGTTGTTGTTAGTTAGGGTTTGGCAAAGATCCGTAAAGATAGTCGATATTAGTTTAAACAAAATGATTGTTTTACCTATTCCGCATCCCCGCATCATGTGGGGTGTCTAACGTCGACTTATAGTGGTATCAGAGCCTCGCTAAACCATAACTAACATGGTAGCAAAGTCGTTAGAAATTCGAACGCAAAACGAACCCGAAAAAACATCATTTTCACATAGTTTCTGCCGATTTTAAAATGGGGTCTAAAAATTTTTCAGGGACCCTTAAAAATACAAGCAGGGAATTTTAAGAATTGTGAAGAAATTTGGGACTGTGACTCGACCATAGCGCCGCGGAACCGCCGCCGATCCAAGCGATCCGCCGCGGATCCGCGGCCGAGTTGACTCCGAGTCAAACCAAATTTGCTCAGTTATTCTTCTGTGTTGATGTTGTGTTTTCTGGGATGATTTGTTTATGCTCAGGTTTTTTGTGCATAGAGAATTATTTGGAGTAGATTCATTTGTGTTTGCTTGATCGAAATTCTAAGAGTTTTGGCTAACTTGGTTATATCTGTGATGTGTTTAATGCGTTCATAAACCTCCCCTAACTGCTAGTATGTCGGTTAGCAGGGGGTTGCATATTTCTGTAATGGTTTTTACTGGTTTGTGTATGTGGACTTATTGGATTGTCGTGAATGGATAGCCGGGGATGTGAGACGAGTGTTTCTTTCATTCAAATGTAATTTGTAAATTGTTGTAATATTCTTTTGCGGGGCACATCCGGGTTGAGGTTGTAGCCACCGTTGTATTATTTCATTTACTGTTTTCTGCTTCTAGGATAGACCCAAGGTGGGGTGCACAAACTACCGGGTACTTTGAAGTGTTTAGTGGCCTACTCATGTTGTTGAGGCAGACCGCTTCACTTCGGGTACTTGACGGGTAGTTTGCCGTACCCGTAGGGGTCTAGGGTGGGGTTTTGGCTATTCATCACGACTGTGTAATCCGTCTTTCTTTGCAGGCTCAAAAGGAATGCGAATTCGTAGAAAATCCAATATGTTCATCTGTGATCTGGAATGCCTATAATTGCGTCTGACGAATGTACAATATCTATATATGATAGCTATTAGACATCACTTATGTTTTACACCCGCGCTAGCCCAGCCCCCGCTCTGTCGTTAGTTAAGTAACCTAACGGGTGAATGACAGGGCCCAGTGGCGAATGCGGATGGCATAAGAGGACGTTGTATTTTCATTGTTTTCTGCAATGATAGGTTAATTGATGGGACGCATTATTTTAATGCAAAGAAAATAAACCAAAGTTGAATCGTTGAAACAGTTTAAAAGAAACCACTCGGTTATATTTAAAACAGAAGATATTTTTAATTGCGGAGCTATAACCACTCCTTTTAAAAAGCTATCAGGTTCCTTCGATCATATCAAGTTCACTACGTTCACGGTTTCGCCAAAACTATTCGTAGCCCTCCGTCATTTCATTTAGGTATTCAGTAGTATTCAAGCTATGTATTTTGACCAACGCCAAGGCATAGTGTTTGGTAGCTGCTGGGTATTCATTTGTTGCATAGATAGATGAGTTGGTTTGTGACAGTCGTATTACCATTTGGCCAACGTCAGGGGTATGTACGGATGGGTTCAAATTAACAAGATAATGATGGGTAGAACTTGACATGTGACTTATGACATTTTGACCAACGCCAAGGTCATAAGAGCATGGGGCAGAAATCCACATCGGGAATTTCTAAAGAAACTGAAATTTGCTAAGAGTTGCATACCATTTGGAGTGTGATAATTTTGGTAGGATTCCTTCAGCTTTATCACACGATGATATTTGGATCATGATCCTACTGTGAGTATCCGCTACTCATCAGGAGATTCGTCACTTAACGATCAATGCTATAAACCAAGTAGGTGTCGAGAAAGGTGTCAGCGGGACTACACCCCCAGAGAAAAGAGGTTATTTAATTAAGGAACTTCGCGAAAGCGTCGTAAAACCTCCCTCGAAGTACCGACACCGGCCTGGCTGAACGGTTAAGCAAGTATTGTACGGTGAGAATAGTCCTGACTAGTTCTTCCTTTTTGGTTTGAGGAGGGATTCGAGAAACAGTGGGAGCCATCCAGTTTAGATAAACTAATAAACCACTCTAAACTTGCAAGAGCATCATGCTAAAGTGTTCGCTCTCTCTCTCAATTGCAGCGACCCAGAACATGATAGGCCTTAGGTTACTATTAGATAAAAATATTTTGACAGGGCCAAACTATAAAGATTGGTTCTAGAATGTTAAGATGGTTATTACCTATGAAAAATTGGGGTACGTCCTTACTACAAAGGCTTCTGCCGTCCCAGGTCCTGAATCCAATGTCGCGAACAAGGAAATCCGCAAGACCTGGGAGTTAGATTGCGCGAAGGCCAAATGCATCGTGCTTGCCTCTATGAATAATGAACATCAGAGGAGGCACGAGAATATGGATCTTGAATCCATATTTCTCCACACCAAGGAACTGTATGGAGAGCAATCTCGTATAGCTAGATGCGAGACCTCGAAAAACTTGTTTCAGTCGAGGATGGTCATCGGATCATCTGTAGGAGAACATGTCCTTAAGATGATTGGCTATATGGAAGAGCTCGCAGACCCCGGGACAACATTAGAGAATGAGCTGTATACAGACTTGATTCTCCAGTCCCTTCCTTCCACCTACGCCCAGTTTATTCTGAATTTCAACATTCAAGGAAAAGAAGTTGAACTTCCAGAACTCCTTAACATGTTGAGGAGTGCAGAGGGCACCTTGCAAAAAGCAAGGGAAACACCCGCTATGTTTGTTCATGGTGCTTTCTCTTCCAGGTCCAAGGCAAGGGCCAAAGGAATGAAGAAGAAGGCCGCTACCAAACCAAGAGGTGGTGCTGGTAAGATGGGAGTTAAGGGAAAGGCAAAGGTTGCGGTGCCAGTAGGACGAGTGCTTCCACTTTCGTAGGAAAGGCCATTGGAAGAATGATTGCAAAGCTTGGATTACCAAGAACCAGGAACTGAAGCAAGTTGTGGCTTCGACTTCAGGTGTGTTTGTAATTGAAAATTGTCTGTCAATCAACTCTACTTCCTGGGTATTGGATACCAGATCAGGATCTCATATATGCAATTCATTGCAGGCACTGAGAAACCGTAGAGTGCTGAAGGTTGGTGATATGACCCTCCAGGTTGCTAACGGAGCTAGCATGGGTGCTGTGTCCGTAGGGGATTATCACCTTGGATTGACGAGTGGACATATTTTGGTTTTGCATAACTGTTTTTGTGTACCCAGTTTAACGTGTAATATCATATCAGTATCGTTGTTATCAAAAGAAGGTTATGATTTCATGTTTGTAAGCGATGTTGTTAACATCCACCTTAATCATGGTTTGATTGGGTCCGGTACACTAGATAACGGTATATATGTGTTAAACCAATTACAGATTTTCAATGTCCATAACACACTAAAAAGAAAGTCTCCAGATATAAATCAGGCTTTCTTATGGCATTGTAGACTAGGTCACATCAATGAGACAAGGTTAACTAAGTTACATAGAGAAGAATATTTAGATCCGTTCGAATATCAATCTTATGCCACTTGTCAATCATGTCTCAAAGGAAAGATGACAAAGACTCCATTCATTGGACATGGAGTAAGAGCGACGAGCTCTTAGGACTCATACACAGCGATGTATGTGGTCCAATGTCTATACATGCAAGAGGAAGTTTTTCATATTTCATTACTTTTACGGATGATTTCTCTAGGTATTGATTCATTTTTCTGATGAAATATAAATCCAAGGCCTTTGAGAAATTCCAAGAATATAAGAATGAAGTAGAAAACCAAACCGGCAAAAGTATCAAGACACTGAGATCTGATCGAGGTGGTGAATAATTAAGTGCCGAGTTCCTAGGTTACCTAAAAGAGAAAGGAATTCTCTCTCGGTTTACTCCTCCATACACTCCACAGCATAACGGTGTATCGGAAAGACGGAACCGAACCCTATTGGATATGGTACGTTCCATGATGGGTAATGCTGAGTTACCGCGATCTTTCTGGGGTTATGCGCTAGAATCAGCAGCATATCTTTTGAACAGGGTTCCTACCAAGACTGTGGCTACCACACCATATCAGATGTGGAGTGGGAAGAAACCCTATCTTCAGTATCTGAAGATATGGGGATGTCCAGCTTTTGTTAAAAAGCGGCATGCGGACAAACTCGAGGTACGATCAGTGCAGTGTAAGTTTGTGGGATATCCAAAGAACTCCAAGGGGTATTTCTTTTATTACGCAAAGGAACAAAAGGTTTTTGTTTCTCGTAATGCCCATTTTCTAGAACAGCAGTTTTTAGAAAAGGAAACAAGTGGGAGCGCAATAGAACTGGAAGAAATTCCAGAACCACAAACTACTACTGAAAGTTTGGTAGAACCAGAAGTTCAAGAAGAACAAGACATTCCCGCACCCCTCCGCAGGAGTAGTAGGCCGTCTCATCCGCCTGAGAGATACTACGATTTTTGTAGGACTACGGTAGCGCCCCGGCCGTCTATCCAAGGCCAAAATGCGGAAACGAAAAATTTTCTTAACTTTAAACCGGCACTACCGCATCCTAAAAATCCGGATCGAACCATTAACCTATAACTAGCTATCAAGAGAAGAGATAGAGGGCTATACCGATCGATCTGTGTCCTTCGGTCTTCGGCCACCATCCCAAGCTCCTCGGGCATCTCCGGTCTTCATCTCCTCGTCGGAAAGGGCACCACATCGAGAAGTCTTTTTACGGGCTCCCGCTTCATCCGAAGCAACTCGGGCGCAAAGTGTGCTAGCCGACGTGCCCAAGGTGAAGTAGAGAATTTTGTGATCACTTTGTCTCTTGCATCCATTAATTTGGATGGAGGTTGAAGGTGTTTCCATTGGAGGAGAAGATGAGCTAGAGGAAGAAGAAGAAAAAGAAGAGAAGGCTTTCTTTTTCTTTTCTTTTCTTTTCTTGTTATCATAGAATGAGAGAGAGTGAGGAAAATAATATGAGAGCTAACAATAACCTCATGGCAGCCCCTCTCTCTCTCTTCCTCTCATATCATCGCAAATCAATCCACTAATGTGACACTTTTGCTAAAAAAGAGACCATGACTCATAGTATAAGTCCATGTCACATTAATGCATTCTCATGATGAATTTCTAGCTCATTATTTCCTTAAGCAAACATTAATCCAAATATTTGCCACAACAAAAAGATCCGGCAACATCTAAAGTAAACTCGTGACGGATCACAAGGATACCCCTCACCTGTATATACATACCTGCACCCGCATTCCGACTGAATGCGAATGCGATGAGACTAAAGTAATCCAACAAATCTAATACTAGGATCCGGCTTAAACCAAAGCCCACTAGTATGATCCGTCCGATCATGATCCGTGCAATACCGCACGTATAAGATCGAAACCTGCCATATATCATACGGCCTCTACAACGTTTCGCCCGAAACTTGAGAAACTGTCTGTAGGGGACTCTAAAGACTCGTCAATACTTTGGCTGTGGATTTAACCACTAGCACGTCAGAGGTATTAGCCGTACATAACGGGCTACCAAGTATTGACCAAAAGGGACGTCGATGAGCGAACTCATCCTGACACCCTGCTGAGCCTGTCAGTGACAATATCCGTACAGTCCGGTCCGTTCGTCTATGAGTATAGCATGGCGGACCTAGGGGGTTGGTAAAAGTCAGACCCCCAAAAGCGGTACAAGTCGTGTCAGAGTGTAGCCCAGAACACCCTGAGATACTAGTGGAATACCTACCAGTAAATCTCCTGCCTCGGCCGAGGGCTTTGTGTAATGGCTTTCCTAGACACAGCGCTACCTCACCCCCAATACCGGAAGAGACGAAACCCCTGCCGATCCGCTCACTGCCTCCATGTGGCTCGGGACTGTACCCAACTAAAACCTGTTTGCACGACTCCTTTGAGCCGTGGTAGGGTAGTAATCAAAGCACAGTAGGAACTCACACGAGACAAATGAGGATCTCAGGTCGATGAACTAACCTGTACACATGTCACCTGGGAACTGCTATCTGACGTCTGGTATAATCCCAACTAGCATGTTCCCGGCGAGTCATGTCCGGTGTACTCATAACCCAATGAGCACCTGTATACATCTTAGGTGAACCAACTGACACCAGTGTCTTGTGAGACCGGCCACCGCCCCTCATCGGGGTCTCGACTGTATACACTAGTCTACTCTGGAGTATCGATGCCCTGTCTCGAAACTCCCACGACTAGGGACCTTTTAAGGATGTGCTTATAGACCCCAGCTCCCACGTATATGATCGTCCTCATACTGCTGGCAGTCAAGAAAGAATCCTACGGGCTCTATCAACGTGCAATAGTGACCTGTAAGGTCACCTAAAGCAGTACACGATGATAAAGATAAACCAGATAGCATACTATCATCTTGAGTAAGACTGTCCTACCGGTATAGGTCCTCCCTCAATCATTGCAATCACGTGCCTGTGATCCAATAATTGACTCTGAGGGCACTATCTCCAACAATCTCCCACTTGCACTCAAGTATAATTGTTGCGATGTTGCATACTCACAGCCCGTGTGATACCGATGTGATACCGAACACCCAACTCCTTTACTAGTCAGTCTCACAAAGCCCGTTTGTGAAACTATTGCGTTCGAGGAATAGCCTCAGTGAGTGGATCCGCTGTGATGTTTCTTTCTATGTCTCTCTTTATCTCAAGTTCGCAGAGAAACCCATCTCCCGAAATGAGCAATACCTGTCTTAGAATATGTCTGGATGTCTGATGGGACCTAGTTCATAAGTGAACTCCAAATCCAAACTTCTTAGACAGTATCGTCGACTGAACTTAATCAGTGTCCTGCGCCATACCTCCCTCAGTATCCTCCTGGACCACCTGACCAAAATACCGCCCCTCGTCAGAGGGAAAAATATAACACTTGACAGTCACTCTGTCATCCAGGTCACCTTGGAAGCCTGGAATGATAACCGTCCCCCGAAAGAGGCTGCCGTTATCATATCCCTAGAACATTCACTTTTGTTCTAAAACTGCTTCCGAATATTTCTCCAGGATTGGATCAATATCAACTTATTGCATCTACTGCAAAAACAACATCTGGTGTGGTACTTGACATTTCATGATCAACTCAATTGCCTAAGCAAGTAATCTGCCGATCATGCATATCCCTCTCCCCTTTAGTCTGTAAGACACCTTTAGAGAGGGTGACTCCATCACCTGCAGGTACACTACCATGCCAGGAGTCGTCCATTCTAAATACCTTTAGAATGCTGTCTAAGTATCCAGATTGGGAAACTACCCAAATCTAGATCTAAAACCATAGATCTAGTAACCAGAATGTCTGATATAATATCCATGTCCTATGTGGAGAAACCACTGTGTGACAACCAAAGTATAACCGATCGTAGTATAGGAACTTCACTTCCTACTCTGTGTATGTCATCCAAATACCAGGACATCACACCCTACTACCTTCTTAACAGATCCATCCCGTATTCTGATGAAGTCAAACCTATGACTGTCACATCAGAAATAGATGATCTATCTCCACTATATCCGCTTTAGTCTGTAAATAGACATAAGCCACTTGTCCACTATGCTTCCGCTGCTCCCACTGACTACGACAACCCTCTGGAAGAGTCATATACACGTACACTTCTAAAGCTAGTTTAGAACGACGCTATACTCATCCACCTGCCGGGTCTCACAGTCTGGAACAACAGCAATTGCAAGTCTGGGTAAACAAGAACCTCCCTGTCACCGTCTTTGAGCATACTGAAGTACCTCTCGAGTGCCTGAGGTTACCCACCATATCTGCAGAGTGGCTAACGGAATGTCAAACCAGATTGAATCTTTAGGTTCTTATCAAATTTTCAGTAATCGTTTGCGGTTTTGGAATCACTTCCAGTTCTACCATACTCCCACTACTGTTTTCTGAAAAAATCCATTTTTATTAAAACTGTGGCGAGTCAAGAACAATATCACTATTGATCTTCCAGATGGTAGAAAGTCAACCCTCGTCATAGCCCGGGTCAACCCACAAACAGCCATTACAGAAACGTGCCTTGAGTTATCCAGAGTCTGGTTTTAAGCATAAGCCGGAAAACTCCCCGTACCTTAACATCGTCAAGATATGAATTGTTCTATATCCAATACAGAAACAGAGGCACTAATTTAATTGGAACCAGATTCAAATCATGCAGCTGTCTCCAGTGCATGTCAACTAAATGGAAAGAGGCCGATCAGCGTTACTCAACTTAGGAGTACTTCCAATTATGAGTAACCTGAAGAGAAGCAAGTTCTCTTAAACCATTACTATCAACTGAATACCATACACAAGTATCTACATCTTCGATCACCTTGAAGAATCCTGATACTTGCAATACCTGGTTCTCTACTTTATTCATATACCTATAACTTCTCAAAACTTAGACCTTGCATTTCTACGAAACACATGTCTGAGAACCAGAGAAGTCATAAGTAAACAGAATATAGTACGAGTACCAACCCCTCTGTCCTTATGGACATTGGAAAACATACAATAATTTGTATAATTCCCCTGAGTCTAATAACGCATTCCCTGTGTGTCGTAGGTTGAAAACTGTACTTATGGTTAAGAAGAATTACACCGCTGTTTAATGCTCCCTACCTAACCATCCACTGATATAGGTAAATGTCACGGACATAATTTCAAGAAGGTATATCTCACTCTATAAAAATAGACGTACAGATATATCAATTTGAAATTGGTGCATAACAACGGATATTCAAAACCAAATATTTGCCGTCCGGCAAACAACCCAGGCGATTTCCTCAAATATCACCAATTACAACGAATCCCGATATAATGAGGACAATCACCTAATTCCCAATAACTTACTCCCACTCACCATCTGTAAAACCATACAGATGTGAGAATCAAACCTGGTAAATACATACCCTGGAGTAAGGACTAATTGGGAAATCGGCTTTCTTTTAAGAATACACAGTGAAACTGAAACATGTAAATGTTTCGAAGGGGTATCCGGATATTCCTAGTAATGCCTCTTCCATTATCCAGATTCACAACTGTAACCGTATATTTCTTTGCCATCTCTCCAAATCCCTTTATATGTCTTTAGTCATTACCTTCTGTACACCCCTTTAGGCTAAATGGTTTTCTTCCTTCCCTACCGTTCGGCACCAGCCTATGGTTTGGAAGAAGACTATCCAATAAGCATAATGGGTGTACTGTCCTAATCCTAAGAGCACTCGCAATGCGAGAGAAGGTAAAAATAAAAGACAACTGAATGAAACCTCATTCCTATTTCTCCTGAACCAGAATCCATCCCCGAACTGGAACAGGTTCCTTTCGAGTTCGTATATAACCATACGATAGAGTATCCAATAAACTGTGGATCTTCGTAGTGATACGGAGTGTTCTGGAGAAATACAAAGGTGAAGTGGGAGTGGTAATGAAATACTTGGTTTGGTCGTGAATAGCAGTCGCAATTTACTTTGCCCTCCTTCTAATCCCTTTATTTGTCTTTACTTAATACCTTCTGTACACCTTAGTTAGGCTAATTGGTTTTCTCCATTCCCTACCGTTCGGCACCAGCCTATGGTTTGGAAGAAGACTATCCAATTTGCGTAATAGGTGTACCGTCCTAATCCAAGGAGCACTCGCAACCTGAGAGAAGGTAAAAGGAAAAGACAACTGAATAGTCCTATTCGTTTTCTCCAGAACCGGAAACCATCCTCGAATAAATTCCTTCGAGTTCGTATATAACCATACGATGGTTTTATCCAATGGAAGTGGACGTTCGTAGTAATACGGGGTGTCCTGGAGAAAAGGGTAAAAGTAGGAGTGGCAATGAGGTATGCAACTCTGATAATCCAAAAGACAGTGTTTAAGAAGGTTCGGTCAACTTGGTCACTGAGTCATAGTCAAGGGTCAGGTCATGGTCGCTGCCAAAAAGAGAGAGAAAAGAAACACTCAGCGTGCACTCTAACCTAGATCAGAATGGTTATCAATTTATCTAATCAGGAAACCTTCCACTGTATCCTCAAATTCTCCTCCAAACCTGAAAGAAGAATTAGTCGGGATCACCCGAGGAGTAAACCAACTCATCAATGGGAATCGGGATCCAACTATCATCGTATGATAACGTGACGGAATCCACTCACGTCACCACACTCCAGAAGGTATGCGCATGCCTGGCAAGTTTCAGTTTCTTTAGAAACTCCCGATGTGATTTTTACCCCTAGGACCCAAGTGACCTTGACGAATAATCAACAAATCAAAAGGTCCTAGTTAAGTTCAACCCGTCTTTATCTTGATTGCGTTAAACCCACCCGCACGACCCTTGACGAATAATCAACAAAGTCGTACGACTGTCCTAACCAATCCACATATCCATGCGACAGAAAGCATTACAAAGCTACCGCACACTACGCCTCGGCGAATAGCAACGACAAACGTAGCGCGAATACTAAGCAATACTAATCTGAAATGACGGAGGGCTACGACTGGTTTTTGGCGAAAAACCTTTTACCGTAATGAACTTGATATCGTTGAAGGAACCGGATAACTTTTTATAAAAATATAGTGGCGAAAACCTTTGCTAAAGAGGTCACTCCGGGTGAAGGGATCTCGGCTCTTTCCCCGTAGAATGAGGTGCAGGATATTCCAACTGAATACCACGATGCAAAGCAAAAAGCAATCGGCTATAGTGAAGTTATTACCCTGACGCAAACTTCTGTCCAAGGGGTCACTCCCGGTGAAGGGATCTCAGCCCTTGCCTCGTCGACTGAGGTGCTGGATATTCATAACCGAATACCACTGTGCAAAACAAAAAAGAACATCCTTGCAATAACAGCTTTTTGAAAAATGTTCCAACAACATCAGAATAGGTTTGTTTAGCTTGCATTGATCCGAATCAATGCAGTCCCATCAATTGATCACACCAATGAAGAACGAAAATACGATGTACGTATATGCCATCCGCATTCGCCACTGGGTCCCTTCATCACCCGTTAGGTTACTTAACTAACGACAGAGCGGGGACTGGACTAGCGCGGATGCAAAACATATACAACATCTACTAGTATATATATCAATATATAATAATCACTCAAGACGTGATAAAATGCAACATCACAGAAAAGTAATAAGTATCACAGAACAATACAGATAATCTGGAAGCCCCGGGTTTCACAGAGCCGCTGCTGAAACCCGACGTTCCCCTGGTCGTGTGGATAGCCTGTGCAATGAAAAACTAGACCCCTACGGGCGCGGCAAGTTACCCGCCAAAACCTAAAGCGAGGCAGCCCCCTTCAGCAATGTGAATGGACCACCCAGCACTTCACGGAATCCAGCAACTTGGGCACCCCTCCTGGGTCAACCTGTACCCCTACGAGTGCGGCGAATAGCCCACCAATTCTAGAGTGAAGCCCCCTCCGTCTCAATGCCATAAGATGCGGGCCCGTTGCCCTCTAGAACCCGGCTATCCGTGCACCCCTCCGCGGGGCAATCCTAGTACAGAAAGTAAAATATACATACAACGAGTACATCGACCTCAGCCCGATCGTGCCCCAAAAGAATAATATACAAACAGGCAGTAACGGCAGTCCACATGTCGGACGCTCACCCCGCAATATAAAATGTACATATACAACCAAACTGTACTACCATTGCATCCAGGCTATCCACCACGACAGATCCGCAACAGCACAGCACAACACAGAACATCAACGTGAATGCCACGTTCGCAAATCCGTCTAAAAGGGCTATAGCAGATAGACTGGATTTACCGATCGAGTGACATTCACGGTCGCAGATATAATGTAAATACTGTGAACTAACATATTTAAATTTTCGATCGACAAAAGTTCCCGAAGTGGGCCCCAAGCACAATTCCCAGTACTCAAACAAATCTGGGCCCAAACAGTATATTCCAAAAACCCTATTTCCCTGTCAGAGAGACACTGTACAAATTTGGTCCAATGAAGAGCTAGAACGGCGGTGGAACCGCGGCCAAAAGGGGGTTTAGGCCGCGGTTCCGCGGCGTTCCTAAGGAATCAGTCCACCAATTTTCTGCAGTGCCCCTAAAAAACCCTGCCTGATTTTCTGCAATACACCAAATAATTTTATGACAACAGAAAAATTTCGACAGAAACTGATATTTTGAAAATGCGGTTTTGGAATTTTTCGTTTGATCGAACATGTAAACACGTTAGAGGAAGCTAGTATAAGTTAATGGCGTGGCTCTGATACCATGTAGGACTACGGTAGCGCCCCGGCCGTCTATCCAAGGCCAAAATGCGGAAACGGAAAATTTTCTTAACTTTAAGCCGGCACTACCACATCCTAAAAATCCGGATCGAACCATTAACCTATAACTAGCTATCAAAAGAAGGGATAGAGGGCTATACCGATCGATCCGTGTCCTTCGGTCTTCGGCTACCATCCCAAGCTCCTCGCGGCATCTCCGGTCTTCATCTCCTCGTCGGAAAGGGCACCACATCGAGAAGTCTTTTTATGGGCTCCCGCTTCATCCGAAGCAACTCGAGCGCGAAGTGTGCTAGCCGACGTGCCCAAGGTGAAGTAGAGAATGTTGTGATCACTTTGTCTCTTGCATTCATTAATTTGGATGGAGGTTGAAGGTGTTGCTATTGGAGGAGATGATGAGCTAGAGGAAGAAGAAGAAGAAGAAGAAGAGAAGGCTTTCTTTTTCTTTTCTTTTCTTTTCTTTTCTTGTTATCATAGAATGAGAGAGAGTGAAAAAATAATATGAGAGCTAACAATAACCTCATGGCAGCCCCTCTCTCTCTCTTCCTATCATATCATCACAAATCAATCCACTAATGTGACACTTTTGCTAAAATGGAGACCATGACTTATAGTATAAGTCCATGTCACATTAATGCATTGTCATGATGAATTTCTAGCTCATTATTTCCTTAAGCAAACATTAATCCAAATGTTTGCCACAACAAAAAGATCCGGCAACATCTAAAGTAAACTCGTGACGGATCACAAGGATACCCCTCAACTGTATATACATACCTGCACCCGCATTCCGACTGAATGCGAATGCGATGAGACTAAAGTAATCCAACAAATCTAATACTAGGATCCGGCTTAAACCAAAGCCCACTAGTATGATCCGTCCGATCATGATCCGTGCAATACCGCACGTATAAGATCGAAACCTGCCATATATCATACGGCCTCTACAACGTTTCGCCCGAAACTTGAGAAACTGTCTGTGGGGGACTCTAAAGACTCGTCAATACTTTGGCTGTGGATTTAACCACTAGCACGTCAGAGGTATTAGCCGTACGTAACGGGCTACCAAGTATTGACCAAAAGGGACATCGATGAGCGAACTCATCCTGACACCCTACTGAGCCTGTCAGTGACAATATCCGTACAGTCCGGTCCGTTCGTCAATGAGTATCGCATGGCGGGCCTAGGGGTTTGGTAAAAGTCAGATCCCCAAAAGCGGTACAAGTCGTGTTGGAGTGTGTTCATATCATAATATTGCAATTCATATGCCCCATTTCAATTCATTTTATAAGTAAACAGGTACTCTTGACGCACGTTTGTTGCATGTTACAGGATACAGGCTCTTGGAGCGAATACAGTGAAAAAGACGAAATTTGAGACAGAAAAGGGACTTTTTGACCGACAATTAGACGGATCCCAGTCAAGCCCAGTTCACACAGGTGCAAGGCAAAACATGTCAAGGAGAAACGGTCAAAAGATCCTTACAAATTTTCACTAAAGATCTGGAAAAGACCAAGAAGCCAAACAGAGAAAAATAGTGAAGAATAAACAAGCCCAAGTACCCAGAATGAAGACCAGAGAAATTGGTGGAATGAACCCACCAAAGGGCCGCGGAACCGCGGCCCAAGGCCCATCATTGCCGCGGTTCCGCGGCCGTTTGTTGCCCGTATTGGCACCGACTTCCTGTGTCGGTGCGACGGTGCGGGTGTTGGGATTTTTAGGGTGCAAATCTGTAATTGCACCTCTGAGAGAGTCTGTAACCCTAGCTTCACTGTTTGCTTATAAATTGTACTCACAAATCTGTAAAATGGATGCCTCTTTTCAATCAATAAAAATTCAGACTTGTTGGGAGATCTAGAGCATCACTTTTGTAAGTTTTAATTCTTTTAATTCCTGCCTTAGTTCTAATTTTATTACTTGCCATAGTTAACTAGTTTAGCTCATTTTAATCTGCAGTAAGTATAACACAAGATTTGAACAAAACACTTTAAAACATAACAACAAAAATGTCGTTTTTAGATAATTCCCTAATGAGCGAGTAAAATCCTCGCTCGTTAGGGTTAGGTCTAAGGGAGGGAGTGAGAGATGAATATCTCTCACCTCCTTCAATGCCAACACATTTTCAAAACAAGAACTTCATGCACGCATGTATGATCCGCCTCCTACGGCACCCTACCTACGAGGTAACGGTGAACCGTAGTATAAAAGGCCGGACATACATGACGTCCATGAAGATTGTAGCAAATACTAGGAAAGGACGGACAAGGATCTAGAGGAAGAAACTTCGTTTCTTCCCAATCATCCTAATCCCCTTTACTAATAATTATTATGATTTTCTAAAAAGCTTTAATCAAACGGCATTGAAAGAGGTGACAATATTGATCTCATCAACCCTACCTTAGACCTAACCCTAACGAGTTCTTTCATATCATATAAATTAGTTTTTAAATCCATCGACAAAAACCAAACAACCAACGGAATCAACTCGTGAAAACACAAAAACAGAAATTTACACATCTCTGCGGATCGACCCGTATTCACCGGCTAGCTGCAAAGCGACGCCGTTTCTGATTACAGTAAACTTAAACTTAAATTTTTGGATTAATCAAATGGCGCCGTTGCCGGGGATGGCGTAATATTTCTTTTTGTGTAATTTCAGGTTGATTTAAATTTTTAAAATCATAAAAATCAGGAAATAGAAAAATACAAAAAAAAATTATCAATTTTTATCTGTTTGAAGGGTTTGTTGTTTGAATCTTGCAGGAACAGCGAAGGATTGCGAATCTGGAATTTTACAGAAGGTCAGAACAGAAAAGTACATATCAGAACAGAGTACAAAGTTCATAACAGAGCAGTCGAATTTTTTTCAGGAGCTGGTCTCCCTTTTCCACCGCGCTTCCGCGGTAAAGGTGGGCCCCAGGCGGCGGAACCGCGGCCTTTTCAGCTGTTCTCTGTGTAAAAATTGCATGGTTAGTTTTCTCATTCTCCCCTCTGCAACCTCCATATCTCCACTGTAAAAATTTTCTGCAGGAATTCTTTGCGCTAAAAAAAAAAAATCTTCTCCCCTTCTAAATAACAGATTTGCTGCAGGTTTCTTTGCACCGCGCTAAAAATTGATTGCAAGTGAATTTTACTGTTTTGCATGATTTAATCGAACTCTAAGGGGCTAATTGACCAAACTCAGATTGGGTGGGGATTTCATCACCCTTCTCAGGACCCCAGAAAACACCTAAAGCACGTGCATTGACCACAAGTAATTAAAAAAATATTAGACTCAGACCTAAGGACATCGAGCTTAATAGGAAAAGGACTAGTATAGGCATCGACCGTTTATCCTAACCGACATTGCGGTGTCTAGGCTAGTGGTTATTAATTAGGCCCACTGTAGTGGTGGTTCCTTCCCACTTACCTGGCCGTACTTGTCTGTGAAGAGGCGGTTTGAGGTCCTATTTCTAGCCCTAGTTAGGAGCTGTCTAGTAGACCTAGGCGACCCTAGATTTAGGTCTGATTGTGCATGTGTGGTTGATACATTTGTGTCACGAGTCCCCTTTCGAAAACCTTTTTGCAAAACTCTCACATTTAAAAAAAAAAAGAGAAAATCTTTTCAAAACTTGCAACTTGCCGCTAAGAAAACTTGCAACTCACTTCCACTACTTTCCCTCACTGACGTTATCTTACCCCCACATTCTGTCTTTCTTTTTTTTTTCTGACTACACTACCCCTTTTAGTGTATGTCACTTTGGACTAGGGATACTAACGCCCGATTAGTCCATGTTTCGTTGGTACCGACCGACGAACCCTTCAACACCGAAGTCGACATTCCGTCCACTTTCTTACCTACACCTTCATATTCTTCCACCGAAGGCATGTCGGGATTCAACCCCAACAATACCTTACCGACGGGAATGATTCCACCTCCGCCATGTGCGAATAACCCAATTCAACCGCCTGTTGAAGCGCCCGCACGAGTTGCGCTCCAGGACCTCTTTTACCCCATCCGCACTTCTCTACCCACCTGTCTTTCACCCCCACCGGCAAATGGGGACAATTTTGAGATAAAACCACATTTCATCAATATGCTGCCAAAATTTCATGGTTTGGAATCTGAAGATGCATATATCTTTATTAATAAATTCCAAAATGTGTGCGCTATAATGAAAACGACCCAATTGAGTGATGACGCTATAAGGCTAAGGGTCATTCCTTTCACCTTATATGACCTAGCCGAGAAGTGGCTATATAGCACCGCATCACATTCTATTAGAAATTGGGATGAGTTTGTGAAAGCTTTTCTGAAAAAGTTCTATCCTCATCATAAAGCTGCCAGAATCCGCAATGAAATAATTCAATTCTCACAACTTCCTTCCGAACCATTTTGGAAGTGCTTCGAGAGATTTAAGGACCTACTAGTTCAATGCCCTCATCATGGGATAGAAAGTTGGCGACTTTGCCAAACATTATACGAGGGATTGAACTCGGCAACGAAGCAGTTGCTAGAAACCATAAGTCAAGGTCATTTTCTCTCCAAGTCTAGTGATGAAGCATGGCAGTTTCTTGAGGATCTTAGTGAGCAAACAATTCAGTGGGAGAGTACCAAGACCACATCATCTTCCTCTAGTGGTCAATCTAGGGTAGGCGTACATCAAGTAGAAATGTCGATTGCTATGAAGGCCGAGATGGCCGCTCTTACGAAAAAGCTAGAAGCGATTGAGACCAAAATCTCATCGTCTTCTCCTGCCCCTGTTATGCCTCCGAGAACTGTTTGTGCTTGTTGTGCGGATCCATCGCACCTAACCGAAGAGTGTCCTTATAATGCATCTACTCAAGGACAGGATCAAGTCAACGCTGTATTTCAGCAACGACAAAGAAACGATCCTTACTCTTCGACATACAATCCGGGGTGGAGGAATCACCCAAATTTCGCTTGGAACCAAAATCAACAATTCCATGGAAATAACAATTTTCAAAGACCTCCTCCTCCACAACAACAACAAGCACCGTCACAAACTCAATTTCAACCGCAACAATTTCAACAACAACCTTACCCTAATCAGGTGAACAATTTTGTGCCTAACAATGCTTACCAGCCAAATAATTATGTTCAACCTAATAATGATAAGGTTAGCTCGCTTGAAAGAAGTCTAGATGCGTTCCTTAAGCAATCTACACAGTCTACAGCAAGACTTGAGACTTCTATTCAATCTTTAGTGCAAAATAGTGCCTCACACGATCAAAGCATCAAATCTATTGAGGCACAAATTGCACAACTCAATGCAGCTTTGAGCGAGCGCGAAAAAGGAAAACTCCCGTCTCAACCACTGCCCAACCCCGGTCACGCACATGCTGCAATTCAACAGCAGAATCATAATGTAAATGCGGTGACCACGTTGAGATCGGGAAAAGTGTTGCAAAACAATGTGGGCATTAACAATGACACCCCTGCCGGTGGTTCATCTTCATCTTCTTCACCATCTTCTTCTTCTTTAGAGCCTATTCTCCACCCTTCATATGGCTCTACCTCTTCTAGCTTGAACGGACCCATTTCTCACAACACGAACACATCTACACGGGGTGCCGTTCCAACTCGACAATCTGATCCGCAAAAATTGGACTCAACCACCTTTCAAAATGTTCCTTTTCCTAATCGATTGAGATCCAATAAACCAACTCCACAGATGGAGAAGATTGTCGAGTTGTTCAAATAGGTTAGCATAAATATCCCTCTTTTGGATGTAATCCAGCAAGTTCCTTCATATGCAAAAATTTTAAAGGACTTATGCACCAAAAAGAGGAAGTCGCAAGTGCCAAAGAAAGTTTTTGTGGCTAGTGCTATTAGCGATGCTCTTGTAAATTCCTTACAGAAGGACCCCGGGTGTCCTACCATTTCGATAACAATTGGGGACAAGAACATCAATAGAGCACTATTAGATCTTGGTGCGAGTGTCAATTTGCTACCCTATTCTGTGTACGAGCAATTGGGCGTTGGAGAGCTTAAGCCCACTCACTGTACTCTCCAAATGGCCGACCGGTCAATCACCCACCCTAGGGGAGAGCTGGAGGATGTGTTGATTAGAGTAGGGGATTTTATTTTCCCCGTTGACTTTATCGTGATGGATACACAACCTGTCGCTAACCCCCGGAACCAAATTCCGGTAATACTTGGTCGACCATTTTTGGCAACTTCCAACGCAGTGATCAATTGTCGTAATGGTTCAATGAACCTATCTTTCGGCAATATGACAATTGAGCTCAATATTTTCAAGTTGAGAAGTCAGCCTGCTGAGCCTAATGCTAGCGTACTCGATGTTTGCTCGATCAATGAGATCACGGAGGAGGACTGTGAATTCGAGAATTTTTTGTTCGATCACAGCAATGTTAACGCCACTAGTGCGTTCCTCCAAGAATCCGATGCGGCTTTCACAGCGGATAATGATTTTGAGTGCTTTACCTTCGTTAATGACTTTGAAGACTCATCACCTGAATTGGAGTCTTTTGCTTTTTCGGATGAGTTAGTTGAACCATCCGACACTGTTGCGTACACTCGGTTCGAACCTTTGATGGAATCATTCGAGTTTGAAACAACTACCCCATTGTTACCATCTATTGTTTCACCTCCTAAACTCGAATTAAAGCTTTTGCTGACACACCTAAAATATGCTTATCTAGGTGATAATGAGACCTTACCTGTCATTATATCAGCCTCTCTGGCTCTTGAGCAAGAGAAGGCTCTTTTGATGGTCTTACATAATAATCGGCAAGCTTTCGGCTGGTCTATGGCGGACATTAAGGGGATTAGTCCCCTCATAGTCGAACATCATATACACTTGATGGATGATGCCAAGCCAGCACGGGATCCACAAAGGCGCCTCAACCCCATCATGAAAGAGGCTGTTAAGAAGGAAATTGTCAAGTGTCTGGATAGCGGTATCATTTACCCTATCTCGGATAGCCAATGGGTGAGCCCAATCCACGTTGTGCCAAAGAAATTGGGCATTACGGTCATTACTAATGAGGCAAATGAGTTGATTCCCACTCGCACCCAAACTGGGTGGCGAGTCTGCATAGACTATAGGAAACTCAGTGCCGCAACAAGGAAGGACCACTTTCCTTTACCTTTCATTGACCAAATGCTCGAGCGATTGGCAGGGCACGAGTTCTATTGCTTTCTAGATGGCTATTCCGGTTACAACCAAGTCCCCATCGCTAAAGAGGATCAAGACAAGACAACATTCACTTGTCCCTTTGGCACTTTTGCTTATCGTCGCATGCCCTTCGGGTTATGCAATGCACCCGCGACATTTCAGCGGTGTATGATGGGGATCTTTTCAGACATGGTCGAAAAGTTCTTGGAGATCTTTATGGATGATTTCTCCATCTTTGGCGACTCCTTCGACGAGTGTTTACGGCATCTTGACGCTGTTCTTACCCGCTGTAGGGATAAGAACCTAACGTTGAATTGGGAGAAGTGCCATTTCATGGTGCGAGAAGGCATTGTCTTAGGACATGTCATCTCGCAAAATGGCATCGAGGTTGACAGAGCTAAAATCGAAGTGATTTCTAACCTCCCTCCCCCAAAATGCGTCAAAGATATCAGAGCCTTCCTTGGCCACGCCGGTTTTTACAGACGGTTTATCAAGGACTTTAGCAAGATCGCTAGACCCTTGACTCTCTTACTGGCCAAGGACACAACTTTTGCTTTCGACTCCACTTGCATTGAAGCATTCGAGTCTTTGAAACATTCACTCATCACTGCGCCCATCCTCTCATCTCCCGACTGGACGCACCCTTTTGAAATCATGTGCGACGCATCAGATTTTGCAATTGGTGCTGTTCTTGGACAGCACATTAATAAGATGCCGCACGTGATTTATTATGCTAGCCGAACACTAAATGAGGCCCAACTAAACTACACAACAACAGAGAAAGAGTTTTTAGCTGTTGTGTTTGCACTCGAAAAATTTCGGCCTTATTTAATTGGCTCTCCGGTCGTTGTATATACTGATCATTCAGCTCTTCGACATCTTTTTGCGAAGAAGGATGCGAAGTCAAGGCTAATACGTTGGATCCTTTTATTACAAGAGTTTGACCTTGTCATTAAGGACAAAAAGGGATGTGAAAACGTAGTAGCTGATCACTTATCACGACTTCCTTCTTCGCCCACGCTCGATCTTCCAATCACTGATGTTTTTCCCGACGAGCAACTCTTGACCGTTTCTTGCGAACCATGGTTCGCCGATATTGTGAACTACTTAGCCACCGACCTGATACCTAATGATTGGTCGAAACAGGATAAGCTTCGATTTTTGTCCCAAGTAAAGCATTTTTACTGGGATGAACCCTATCTTTTCAAATACTGTTCCGACCAAATCATTCGTCGGTGTGTGCCTGAAAGTGAGGTCAAGAGCGTCTTGTCTTTTTGCCACGATCAAGCATGTGGCGGGCACTTTGGCCCAAAGAAGACAGCGGAAAAGGTTTTGCAGTGTGGTTTCTATTGGCCACGACTCTTCAAGGATGCATTTGAATACTGCAAAACTTGCTCCCGGTGCCAACACTTGGGCCGGATATCGCGGAGAAATGAAATGCCGCTCCAACCTATTTTGGTTGTGGACATTTTTGATGTTTGGGGTATAGATTTCATAGGACCATTTCCTAACTCTTTTGGAAATGTGTATATTCTGTTTGCGGTTGACTATGTTTCTAAGTGGGTCGAGGCTGTGCCCAGCCGAACGAACGATAATAAAGTTGTCGTTCGGTTTCTTAAAGAATACATATTTTCTCGATTTGGGCACCCTCGGGCGATAATAAGTGATAATGGTTCTCACTTCTGCAATAGGACTTTCGAGTCCTTAATGCGCAAATACTCTATCACCCACAAGTTGTCAACGCCATATCACCCTCAAACATGTGGGCAAGCCGAGGTTTCAAATCGGCAAATAAAGCAAATCTTGGAGAAAACGGTTTCCAAAAACCGTAAAGATTGGTCACTTAAACTGATTGATGCACTATGGGCTTTTCGTACTGCATACAAAACCGATCTTGGTATGTCTCCATACCGGCTTGTGTACGGGAAGGCTTGCCACCTCCCAGTGGAGATTGAGCATAAAGCATTCTGGACTATCAAAGAGCTGAATCTATCTTTAGGAGATGCGGGCAGCAATCGAAAGCTGCAATTGAACGAATTGGAGGAGCTGAGGGATGAGGCATATGATAATGCCATAATTGCTAAAAACCGAGCTAAGGTGTTCCACGATAAACACCTTTTGCGAAAAACTTTTGAACCTGGTCAACAGGTTCTACTTTATGACACTCGGTTACATTTTCATCCCGGCAAGCTCCGGTCCAGATGGAGAGGACCTTTTGTAGTCCGCACCGTTTATCCGCACGATGCGGTTGATCTTGAGAATCCTGAAGACGGTACCTTATTCAAGGTGAATGGGCATCGACTGAAACCGTTCTTCACAGCGGACCCTTCGGAGGAGCTCCTGCTCTTACAGGAGCCGATCTACACTGAGTGATATTCCTCCACTTTCACCCCCAAATTTCTTTTCACAAAATATTATTTCAAATAAGTTTGGGGGCGTGTATATTATTTGTAAATGTATAATCCCAAAATACAATAAAAAAATAATGAAAAAAAATTAATAAAATATAATTTTTTGGACCTAATTGCAATTTTCAGAATTAAGAGCTGATTTTACAAATAAAACCCTCGTTTTAGAGGGTGTTCTATACAAATAACCCTCCCATCCCATATTTAAAGGAACCCGAGCCCCCTGTTTTCTTAACCCTAAATTTTTCCTCTCTAAAAAAACCTAGCCGCCGCCACCCACCTTCTGCAGAAAAATCTCGCCGTGCCGCCGCCACGACGCCGCGGTTCCGCCGCCGTTGCCGCCTCCCGCCGTCTGGGGTCTTCACCCCTGAAATTTTCAGAGGAGGTAAATCTGACTGTTTCCTCTCTGTTCCTACATAATTTTTACTGAAAAATCTAAATGGCACATAAAATGCAGTTTGAAAGGGATTTTTCCCCTGTTTTCGCACACGAAGTATACGGTAGATATTTCGCACATGAAATCGAACAAAGGGGTTGGAATTTCCTGCTCTATAATCACTCATCTGCGTTTGCCCTACCTAACCTAGTTGCCCTATTTTACGAATCAATGGAAGATAATAGCCTTGACAACTTAGGTTACATTAAACTAAATTGGGGAAATGGTGAAATTCACATCGATAGGGACATGATACACGAGGTTACACTCATACCACGCATACCTGCACATGACCACCCGCTGCACTTTGAAGATTATATGCCTTTAATGGGGAATGACTGTGCACGAGAACCGCGTAAGGGTATCCAAGCACGGACCCTTTTCGCAAACGTTTTAACTGTGTGCCGGTGGGCACAAAACAATATCTTTGGTAGTTCCCACAACACGACTTTTTTTCACCCCTTCATTGCATGTCGTACACACACTGATGATGAAAAATCCAAGGTTCGACATGTGCACGGTTTTGCTCCAATCTATAGGTACGGGGAAACGAGGTACCGTATACCCATGTCCCATGCTTGTTACCCAACTCTGCCGTTATTTCCACCCAGTCGAGGAATTTGACTCATACATGATAGACGGTGTTCCAGTTCGACCACTCGTAGAGGGCGTTACGGTGTCCTATTCTAAACTTACTGACATTTGGACACGAACGGAACCGACAGAAAATGTACCCGCACACACCCCTAGCTCGAGCTCGACTTCGAGCGGGGAAGAACTAACCCCTTAGGAACATGCGCGATTGATGCGGAGAACAGTGAGAAGAATCGATTCTTTGAGGGATGAGTTTAGGGCGACAGCACGAGATCACGACCGTCGGTTGACGGAAATTGAGAGGGGTATTCAAACACTTTTGGCTAGAGGGGAAAGATCACGTTCACGCTCACGAGCGCGACGTGGGGCCGGGCAGTGAAGGCACTGCTTTGCTCAAGTTTGGGGGAGAGGGTAATGTATATAGTTATCGTTTGCATTGCATATTGTATATATATTTCTTTTCTTTTTGCATATTTAATTTCTGCATTGCATCTTTATATAAAAAAAATCATAAAAAATTGAAAATTTGAAAAATAAAAAAAAATTTAGAAAACTGAAAAACCCATAAAAATAGAAAAAAAAATTGAAAATTTGAAAAATAAAAAAAAATTTATAAAAACTGAAAAACCCATAAACACTAGGTCGAATACGCCCCTTATCTAACAATTCCTGCAACTGATCCTTCAGCTCTCGAAGCTCTGCCGGGGCCATCCGATAAGGCGGTATAGAAATAGGTTCCGAGACGGGAATCAAATCAATGCAGAACTCAACATCGCGCTCAGGCGGTAGCCCAGGTAGCTCATCAGGGAAAACATCAGGGAACTCACAAACAACCGGGACCCGGTCCAACGGAACCTCTGCAGCTCGAGTATCACAAATATACGGTAAAAATCCCTGACATCCCTTCCGCAAGAGCTGACCAGCGCGAAGAGACGAAAACAAGCTGGGAAGGGTGACGCTGCGGTCTCCCTGAATAACAAGGATTGGCTCTCCCGGAAAGCTAAATCTGACAGCTTTCTTACGGCAGTCCACAGAAGCATAACAAGTGGCTAACCAATCCATGCCCAGAAGCACATCAAAGTCCAACATATCGAGGAGAATCAAATCAACCGATGAATCCCTCTCCCCGATACGAACGGAACACAAACGAAATACAAAACGAGCGACAAACGACTCGCCTACCGGAGTACTAACAACAAGCGGATGATCTAACGACGACGACTCACGGCCCAACATCGGTGCAAAGTGTGTAGAGACGTACGAATGTGTGGAACCTGGGTCAAATAATACCCGTGCGTCGAAAGAACAAACTGGAAAGGTACCTGTCACAACGGCATTGGATGCCTGCACATCCTGCGGTGTCAAAGCAAAAACTCGGGCCTGTCCTCCACCGATAGCGGGCTGACCTCGACCTCGGCCTCTACCTCCTCGTCCTCTCTGAACAGGACCGCCGAGTCCACGGCCTCTGGGTTCACCTAACTGGCGTGGAGCATCGCCGGTGGTAGGAAGTAGGGCTCTCTGAGGAGGGGGTGGTGATGGTGGTAGGGTCACATGCGGAACTGTCGCTGCTCCCTGTCGTCTCGCCGGACAGTCTCTGACAAGATGGTGCGGACTCCCGCACCCAAAACACCCTGACGACGGCTGCTGTCCCTGGGGATAAGAACCATATAACTGTCCCCGTCCAAACCCTCTGCCAGGCCTATCTCTCGGAAAGAATCTGGCGCGCTGCCTCTGAGACGGTACATCGGTGCGAATCCTCTTCGGCCCAGAAACGGCCGAAGTCTGTGATATGCGTGCCTCCATCCGTAATGCCGTATCCATAGCAACTGAATAAGTGTCGTAGTGCTGGGCGCCAATGGCAAGATATAGCTGGGCATCAAGTCCATGTACGAACCTCTTCACCATCTTCTCTTCGGTATCCACCAAATACGGAGCATATCGGGATAACTGTGTAAACTGGAGGTCATACTCAGACACCGTCATCCCAGGTGTCTTGACTAAGGCCTCGAAGCTACGAGCTCTGGCGTCACGAACGCTCTCTGGGAGGAAACGAGCTAGAAAGACCGCTGTAAACTCGGCCCACGTCATAGGAGGTAGACCTGCAGCTCGACCTCTCAAGACTGACTCCCACCATGTCTGCGCGAGACCCTCTAGTCGGAAACTCGCAAGCTCTACCCATCGATCATCCGAACATCTCAGCGAACGGCAGATCCTGGCTAAACTGTCAAGGAACGTCTGTGGGTCTTCCGCTGCCTCGGTGCCGGTGAATACTGGAGGTCTCAGCCTCATGAAATCCTGTAGTGAAACCGGGATGGTCACGGTGGTAGTAGTAGGAGCAGGTATCATGGTCGTCTGTGATGTAGTAGGTGCGTCATCCAGCCTCGGTGTACGACTGGCTGCAACTAGGGATCCTACCATCTGACGTAGCTCCTGCATGCCCCCCATCATCTATCGCAACTCCTCCATACCAGTCTCGAGCCTATCCATACGGCCTGGTGAAGGTGGATCGGTCTGTCCCTGCGGCGTAGGCATACCACCCTGCTCAATCCTAGTCTCGGACGAGCCAGCTCGAATCTCGTCTCGGGCGGCAGCCCTCTGTGCCCTCGTAGCCTTCGGCGGCATAGTGGCTGGTACAGAAAAAGGGATAATAAGAACAGTGCAATAAGATCATAGGATACACGGAATTGAAGAAGGAATTTTCAAGCAAGTATATCCTAAAGTCACTTAGGCGGAGTACCGTATCGCAAGTATGCCGCGGACATACACACGCTACGTTACCCTACTTAAGTCACTTACTCCATCTACCAAGGGTCATCCTACACTCAAAAAGGTAAAACCTATCGCTCTGATACCAACTTTGTCATGACCCGCAGGGTACGGAACGTGACTGGCACTTAAGTTTACGAAACGTCTCAAGACGTCCGTAAAATAAGTAAGCCAAAGCCCAGAAAACCAAACCAAATAAGCAAAAGAGTGAAGAGAACCCAATCAATTGAAAACGAGTTTATCAAATAAGTCATATAAAACCCTTTTTAAAAACAATATCAATTTTTCCGAAAATTTCGGCAGAGTCTCCTTTGTAAATACTAGCCCCCAAAAATGGGTACAACAAAAATATATATGAATCCAACAAATAAGGCATCCCCAAGAGGGAGCTAGCTCTTCGCCACAAGGCGGTCACAAATCCCACGCAATATAAAGCAACAACATGCGAAATAATCATAATGAAGCATAAGAAAAACAGCATGTCGACTCAAGTGAGCTCGACCCCAAAATACAGCATAAAAGTCCACAAACCTCACAGTCTCATCTCTAGGTCAATATACCATAATACTGGTAGATACAGTAGATGGAGTACACTAGATACAAAGAATATACAAGGTGGTACAAAAATAATGATATAACCCACCTAAGAGCAAAACCTCGAGTCCAGGCAAAGGAGGCAAAAGAAACAAGTGCGCCCGCCGCTACTGTACTGACGGAGCGGACCTGCAAAAGGCTGTGGCACAACGGGGGTGAGTTGCCAACTCGTGAGTAATAAATAACATCTACAAAGGCTATCGTATGCATGCACACAAGCATCCTAGCATCTAAAATACAGGTATGACTGGATGCACTAGCAGGTGTGTATACAACATCAGTGTACTAGCAGGTGTATGTATGCAACATGAATATCTAAGGTCTCAATAGGTATATATAAGAAAATTTTATCTCTTTTTGTTTTTGAAACTCTTTTAGAATGCCAGCATAATACTCATAGAATCGACAACAATCTGTGTCCAGCAACGACACCTAAAAACTGTCTCAAATCTCATAAATCCATGTCATAGTGTCTCTGGCCTCAGCCATCCGGCTGACCCATCTCAATATCAATATCTCATCCTCTCGCGGCCCCGGTCGGTATCCTCTGGATATCCGCCGTGCCCAATGAAGTCACCGGTAGGTAATTCGTCCCCTGCCAGGCTCAACGTCAACACCACATTCATCTTGCCCCGGGGTACCATACCGGGCCCACCATGTACCCGTGACGGTTCCTCCACTCCTCGACACGGATCTCGAAAACCACAGCAAACTCATGGTGGACGACACTTACATCACTAGAAAACCGCAATTTACATATTTTAAAAATATAATAAGTTTAGAAATTTTGCGGCTTTCCCCCGAAATCCAGAAATATCATAAAATCTCAAGAAATCCTCATAAGTGCATATGTCAATGATAATGAATGCATATGGTATCAATAATCAAGTTGCGATGTGTGATTAATAGATTAGGCATGAACAAATAATATGATGAAGCACATGCACATGAATAGCAATCCTACGATTTCATTTTAAGGAATTAAAGCAATAGTGCGAGTTTAAGTATCAATTATAGTAAAAGGTTTCAATTTAAAGGTTATCTAGTGTGGTGGCATGGCAATTACCAGGGTGTGTGTGTAAGCATGAATAGTGCTCGTGCTGCATATAAAAACCCTGGCAATGGTGCATGTGTCATATAGAATGGGTTCATATATGTATGTCAATATAAGGCATGAATGTAGAAAATAATCATACAAGTATTAAACCCCTAATTACTAATATTACTAAGAATCTTTTTAAGCTACTAAACTATCGGGCGACTTGCGCCATCCAACGATAGTCCCCCGTAGATGTTACATCTACTCACTGGAATCCCTAGCTAGTCACGTCCAATCACCGCTTTCCCCTTTCGTGCCGCGTCTGACGTCTTCGCGACCGAACCTGGAATTTACATCAAGACCAAACATAAGGTTACATATCAAGAACGACGCAAAACCCAAACGAAAATACTAACGTGCACAAGCTAGGTACAACGTGCACAGGTGCGCGGAACGCACGCGAAAATCGCAAAACTAACTAGAATCGTCGATTAGGTCGCCCGGAAAAACTGAAACCCGAACACTCAAAATCCGCACTCACACATCCTAAAAGTCATAGGATACACTAAAAATGTCATCAAGACATCGCAATTAATTCATCACAATATTTTAATAAAAACTAGTAAGCTAGAATTGCAATTTGGAACAAACATCGAAAATTAGCGACAAAGTTAACACAATCCAACACAACAATCCAAACTAACCCACTAGCTAGCCATTACACTAATTTAAACCATTAACTATGCATCAAACTATAATTCCAACACAAACCCTTCTCTTGATTTTTGGCAATTAGCAACAACAATGAAAATTCCACACAAGTTAACTTAGATTAGCATAACATCAAGCCACTTAAGCAAAGTAACCATATAGATTGGTTAAGTAAACAACTAGATTAATTAAAAAGATTTAATTAACTAAAACATGGCTTCAAGAAACCCTAGTTTAATTTTCAACCATTAACTAAAAAAAACTAGATTAGGATTAACACTAAAATTAACACTAAACAACTAGATTAAAGAATTCTAACCATATCAACCTAAAAGAGTAGAAATTATACCTCAAATCTATGGATCTAGCAAGAAGAAATTTGCTTCAATTGATGGCCTCAAAGCATCATGATCCAAGCAAGGGAGGTGAAGGAAAAAGGGATGAAGAATGGGGTTTAATTTGTGAGTTTTAACTTGAAATTTTGGAGCAACTTGATGAATTTTTGAACAAGATGAAAAGAAAAATGATGAAGAGGGGAGGGGCTGCAGATTTCGGCCAGAGGAGGGAGGAGGGGAAAGGTGTGGGGTGTGGGAAAGTCAAGGTCAAACCATACCCAAAGTCAAATACACCATTCCTCCAAAATACTATATTTTAAACCTACACATTCAACTCAATTCATCCCTAACAAAAGAATTTTAAAACAAAAGAGAGAGGGGGAATTTTCTGCAGTTTGGGACAGCCAAGGAGATGTGAGGATGTGTGTGTGAGAGTGCACAAAAAAAAATTTGCAAAAAGACCCCCTACAAGTCCAAAATTGCAAGTTTAAGCTTAAATTCAATAATTTTCGTTTTCCATAATAAAAATTAGTTAAAACTTAAAATAAATTACTAAAAATTTATGTTACAACTAGATTTTAATTAACATGATTTTAAAGCTTAAATTTAGCCCATTTAAATTTGTATTTATCGCTAATTTAATATATTTTCTTACCGGCTTAAAATAATATTAAAAATTGCAAAATTAGGGAAAATTTTTAAACGACCAGAATTTCATAAATAACTCATTTGCTACCAAAAACTAGCAATTACCTATCCAAATTAGGTATAATTAGTCCTAAACTGCAAAATAACAAAAAAGACGGTTTTCGGAAAAATACCGAATTTTCACCGATTTTCAGGAAAACACCAAAACGACTTTTCAAGGCGTTACACCTAGCTTCACTGTTTGCTTATAAATTGTACTCACAAATCTGTAAAATGGATGCCTCTTTTCAATCAATAAAAATTCAGACTTGTTGGGAGATCTAGAGCATCACTTTTGTAAGTTTTAATTCTTTTAATTCCTGCCTTAGTTCTAATTTTATTACTTGCCCTAGTTAACTAGTTTAGCTCCTTTTAATCTGCAGTAAGTATAACACAAGATTTGAACAAAACACTTTAAAACATAACAACAAAAATGTCGTTTTTAGATAATTCCCTAATGAGCGAGTAAAATCCTCGCTCGTTAGGGTTAGGTCTAAGGGAGGGAGTGAGAGATGAATATCTCTCACCTCCTTCAATGCCAACACATTTTCAAAACAATAACTTCATGCACGCATGTATGATCCGCCCCCTACGGCACCCTACCTACGAGGTAACGGTGAACCGTAGTATAAAAGGCCTGACATACATGACGTCCATGAAGATTGTAGCAAATACTAGGAAAGGACGGACAAGGATCAAGAGGAAGAAACTTCGTTTCTTCCCAATCATCCTAATCCCCTTTGCTAATAATTGTTATGATTTTCTAAAAAGCTTTAATCAAACGGCATTGAAAGAGGTGACAATATTGATCTCATCAACCCTACCTTAGACCTAACCCTAACGAGTTCTTTCATATCATATAAATTAGTTTTTAAATCCATCGACAAAAACCAAACAACCAACGGAATTGACTCGTGAAAACACAAAAACAGAAATTTACACATCTCTGCGGATCGACCCGTATTCACCGGCTAGCTGCAAAGCGACGCCGTTTCTGATTACGGTAAACTTAAACTTAAATTTTTGGATTAATCGAGTGTAGCCCAGAACACCCTGAGATACTACTGGAATACCTACCAGTAAATCTTCTGCCTCAGCCGAGGGATTTGTGCAATGGCTCTCCTAGACACAGCGCGACCTCACCCCCAATACCGGGAGAGACGAAACCCCTGTCGATCCGCTCACTGCCTCCATGTGGCTCGGGACTGTATCCAACTAAAACCTGTTTGCACGACTCCTTTGAGCCTTGGTAGGGTAGTAATCAAAGCACAGTGGGAACTCACACAAGACAAATGACGATCTTAGGTCGATGAACTAACCTGTACACATGTCACCTGGGAACTGCTATCTGACGTCTTGTATAATCCCAACTAGCATGTTCCCGGCGAGTTCTGTCCGGTGTACTCATAACCCAATGAGCACCTGTATACACTTAGGTGAACCAACTGACACCAGTGTCTTGTGAGACCGGCCACCGCCCCTCGTCGGGGTCTCGACTGTATACACTAGTCTACTCTGGAGTATCGATGCCCTGTCTCGAAACTCCCACGACTAGGGACCTTTTAAGGATGTGCTTATAGACCCCAGCTCCCACGTATATGATCGCTCTCATACTGCTGGCAGTCAAGCAAGAATCCTAAGGGCTCTATCAACGTGCAATAGTGACCTGTAAGGTCACCTAAAGCAGTACACGATGATAAAGATAAACCAGATAGCATACTATCATCTTGAGTAAGACTGTCCTACCGGTATAGGTCATCCCTCAATCATTGCAATCATGTGCCTGTGATCCAACAATTGACTCTGAGAGCACTATCTCCAACAGTTTTCTCATAGACGGGGATAGAGAAGATTGCATCATTGATAATGATGAAACTACTAGCTTCCAGCAGGCCATCCAGAGCGGCGACTCAGTAAGATGGCTGGATGCAATGCGGATCGAGATGGAGTCCGTGTACACCAACAAAGTATGGACTTTGGACTTTGCTCCAGATGGGGTAAAACCCATAGGATGCAAGTGGATCTTCAAGAAAAAGATTGGTGTAGATGGACAGGTGGAAACCTATAAGGCTAGACTTGTTGCAAATGGTTTTCGTCAAAGACCTGGTTTGGACTATGACGAAACTTTTTCTCCAGTGGCTATGCTCAAATCCATTCGGATCCTTCTTGCCATTGCCGCTTTCCATAATTATGAGATCTGGCAGATGGACATAAAGACGGCTTTTCTAAATGGTAATTTAGAAGAGTGCGTCTATATGGATCAGCCAGCAGGTTTCAATCAGAGTGGGAGCAGCGGGAAAGTGTGCAAGTTGCTTAAGTCCATTTATGGACTAAAGCAGGCATCGCGAAGTTGGAACATCTGTTTTGATGAAACGGTCAAAGAATATGACTTTATCAAAAATCTAGATGAACCATGTATATATAGTAAAATTGTAGCACGAACTGTCGTATTCCTCATCTTGTACGTGGATGACATTCTCTTGATAAGAAATGACATTTCTATGCTACAATCTGTCAAAGGATTCTTGTCACACAAGTTCTCCATGAAAGACCTGGGTGATGCCTCTTATATTCTGGGGATCCGGATCTGTCGTGATAGATCCAAGAGGATGTTGGGACTTTCGCAGTCCAGGTATATCAACACTATACTGAAAAGATTCAGTATGGAAGATTCTAAGCGCGGTAATTTACCGGCTTGTCACGGAATCACCCTATCCAAAGAGATGTCTCCCAAGACTGATTTGGAAAGGGATGTAAGTGCACGGCGGCGCCCCGGCCGTCAATCCGACGCCGGAATGCGGAAGCGGTGAAAAACTTTAATTTTGCGAACTTAGCAAACCAGCACCACCGCGCACTAAACACCTGGATCGGGCCATTAAACTAGTATTAGCTAACTACAAAAAGGGAAGAGATATACCGAATGATCCGAGTCCTCCGGTCTTCTCGTCGTCGTCCCGATCTCCCGCGGAAACTCCGGTCGTCGCCTCCTCGCCGGAAGGGCACCACATCGCCTGTATCTTTTACGGGCTCCCACCTCAATACCAAGGCAACTCGGGCACGAAGCTGGTGAGTCGACGTGCCCAAGATATGCTGTAGAATGTGTAGGGTTGAGGCTATGTCTCATTTGGGGTTTGTTGCCTTTGAAGATGATGGAGGAATCAAGATAAGAAAAATGGTGCTTGCATTTTTCTTAACATGAAATGAGATCAAAAATGCTACACTCTCAAAATGAAGCTCTCTTCTTCTCTTCTCTCAAGTGAAGCCTTAACCTTGTCATATGAGAATGGTGGAGGAAAAGAATACATCATGCAAGAGGGAGGTGAGGGTAGTAAAAGGTAAGAGGCGACCATATCCAAACATCATCATAACTAATCCACATCAAACTCTAATCACCTCAAATCACCAAAAAGCAAGTGATGATGATAGAAAAGAATGGTATCAAAAGATGCTTTCATAATCTCTCATCTCACAAATAAACCCTCCACAAAATGTTATTTGCAAACTTGCAAATAACACCCTCCATCAAAAAAGTCCGGCCGGGAAAGAACAAAGGAAAACCGGCCGGAACGGAATGCAAACTGGCAACTCCAGAAAACTGGTCCCGTAATAAATTACAGGAAAACCCCCATACAGTGCATACACACCCATATCTGTATTCCGTCCGGATACAAATGCAATGAGACAAAATCTACACTGTACTATACTAGGATCCGGCTTAAACCAAAGCCGGCTAGTAATATCCGTCCGATCCTGATCCGTGCAATACCGCACGTATCTGATCGAACCCTGCCATATATCTATACGGCCTCTAGTACAAACTGTCCGATCATGATCCGTGCAATACCGCACGTATCTGATCGGACCCTGCCATATCTCCATACGGCCTCTACAGCGTTTCGCCCGAAACTTGAGTAACTGAAAGTGTGGTGGACTCTAAAGACTCGTCAATACTATGGCTGTGGATTTAACCACTAGCACGTCAGAGGTATAAGCCAATACGTAACGGGCCACCAGCTATTGACCAAAAGGAACGTCGATGAGCGAACTCATCCTGACACCCTACTGAGCCTGTCAGTGAAAATATCCGTACAGTCCGGTCCGTTCGTCTATGAGCATCGCATGGCGGGCCTAGGGGATTAGTAAAAGTCAGACCCCCAAAAGCGGTACAAGTCGTGTCGGAGTGTAGCCCAGAACACCCTGAGATACTACTGGAATACCTACCAGTAAATCTCCTGCCTTGGCCAAAGACTTCGTGTAATGGCTCTCCTAGACACAGCGCGACCTCACCCCCAATACCGGGAGAGACGAACCCCTGAAGATCCGCTCACTGCCTCCATGTGGCTCGGGACTGTACCCAACTAAAACCTGTTTGCACGACTCCTTTGAGCCGTGGTAGGGTAGTAATCAAAGTACAGTGGGAACTCACACAAGACAAATGACGATCCCCAGGTCAATGAACTAACCTGTACACATGTCACCAGGGAACTGCTATCTGACGTCAGGTATAAGACCAACTAGCATGTTCCCGGCGAGTCCTGTCCGGTGTACTCATAACCCAATGAGCACCTGTATACATCTTAGGTGAACCAACTGACACCAGTGGCTTGTGAGACCGGCCACCGCCCCTCGTCGGGGTCTCGACTGTATACACTAGTCTACTCTGGAGTATCGATGCCCTGTCTCGAAACTCCTATGACTAGGGACCTTTTAAGGATGTGCTTATAGACTACCAGCTCCCACGTATATGATCGCCCTCATACTGCTGGCAGTCAAGCAAGAATCCTAGGGGCTCTATCAACGTGCAATAGCGACCTGTCAGGTCACCTAAAGCAGTACACGATGATAAAGGTAAACCAGATAGCATACTATCATCTCGAGTAAGACTGTCCTACCGGGATAGGTCCTCCCTCAATCATTGCAATCACGTGCCTGTGATCCAATAATTGACTCTGAGGGCACTATTTCCAACAATCTCCCACTTGCACTCAAGGCTAATTATTGCGATGTCGCATACTCACAGCCCGTGTGATACCGAACACCCAACTCCTCTACTTGTCAGTCTCACAAAACTCGTTTGCGAAACTATTGCGTTCGAGGAATAGCCTCAGTGAGTGGATCCGCCTGGATGTTTCTTTCTATGTCTCTTTATATCTCAAGTTCGCGGAGAAAGTCATCTCCCGAAATGAGCAATACCTGTCTTAGAATGTGTCTGGATGTCTGATGGGACCTAGCTCATAAATGAACTCCAAATCCAAACTTCTTAGACTGTATCGTCAACTGAACTTAATCAGTATCCTGCGCCATGCCTCCCTCAGTATTGCCTTGGACTACCTGTCCAAAATACTGCCCTTCGTCAGAAGGAAAACTATAACTCTGACAACTTCCTTGTCGTCCAGGTCACCTTGGAAGCTTGGAATGATAACTGTCTCTCGAATGAGGCTGTCGTTATCATATCCCTAGAACATCCACTTATGTTCTAAAACTGCTTCCGACTGTTTCTCCAGGATTGGATCAATATCAACTTATTGCATCTAGTACAAGAACAACATCTGGTGTGGTACTTGACATCTCATGATTGACTCAAATGCCTAAGCAAGTGATTTGCCAATCATGCACATCCCTCTCCCCTTTAGTCTGTAAGACATCTTTAGAGAGGGTGACTCCATCACCTGCAGGTATACTACCATGCCAGGAGTCGTTCATTCTAAATACTCTTAGAATGCTGTCAAAGTACCCAGATTGGGAAACCACCCAAATCTAGATCTAAAACCATATATCTAGTAACCAGAATGTCTGATATAATATCCAAGTCCTATGTGGAGAAACCACTGTGTGATGACCAAAGTATAACCGATCGTAGTATAGGAGTTTCCTTTCCTATTCTGTGTATGTCATCCAAATACCATGACATCACACCCTACTACCTTCTCAACAGATCCATCCCTTATTCTGATGAAGTCAAACCTATGACTGTCACGTCAGAAATAGATGATCTATCTCCGCTACATCTGCTTTAGTCTATAAATAGACATAAGCTACCTGTCCACCAATGCTTCCGCTGCTCCCACTGACTACGACAACCCTCTGGCAGAGTCATATAGACGTGCACTTCTAAAGCTAGTTTAGGACGACGCTATACTCATCCTCCTGCCGGGTCTCGCAGCCTGGAACAACAGCAATGGCAAGTGGGGTAAACAAGAACCTCCCTGCCACCGTCCTTGAGCATACCGGAGTACCTCTCGGGTGCCTGAGGTTACCCACCATATCTACGGAGTGGCCAATGGAATGTCAAATCAGATTGAATCTTTAGGTTCCTTATCAAATCTTCAGTAATCGTTTGCGGTTCTGGAATCACTTCCAGTTCTACCATACTCCCACTACTATTTTTGAAAAAATCCATTTTTAATAAAACTGTGGCGAGTCTAGAACAATATTTCTATTGATCTGCCAAATGGTAGAAAGTCAACCCTCGTCATAGCCTGGGTCAACCCACAAACAGCCATTACAGAAACGTGCCTTGAGTTGTCCAGTGTCTGGTTTTAATCATAAGCCGGACAACTCCCCGTACCCTAACAACGTTAAGGTATGAACTGTTCTATATCCAATAGAGAACCAGAGGCACTGATTTAATTTAACCAGATTCAAATCATGCAGCTGTCTCCAGTGCATGTCAACTAAATGGAAAAAGGCCGATCAGCGTTACTCAACTTAGGAATGCTTCCAATTATGAGTAACCTGAAAGAGAAGCAAGTTCTCTTAATCATTACTATCAACTGAATACCATCACAAGTATCTACATCTTCGATCATCTTGAAGAATCCCGATACTTGCAACACCTGGTTCTCTACTTTATTCATATACCTATAACTTCTCAAAATTCGGACCCTGTGTTTCCACGAAACACCTGTCTAAAAACTAGAGAAGTCATAAGTAAACCGAATATAGTACGAGGACCAACCCCTCTGTCCTAATAGACACTAGACAGTATACAATACTCTGTATAAGTCCGCAGAGTTTAACAACTCATTCACTGTGTGTCGTAGGTTGAAAACTGTACTTTTGGTTAAGAAGAATTACACCGCTGTTTAATGCTCCTTACCTAACCATCCACTAATATAGGTAAATGTCGTAGACATAATTTCAAAAAGGTATATCTCACTCTATAAAAATAGACGTACAGATATATCAATTTGAAATTGGTGCATAACAACGGATATTCAAAACCAAATATTTGCCGTCTGGCAAACAACCCAGGTGACTTCCTCAAATATCACCGATTACAACGAATCCCGATATAATGAGGATGATCACCCAATTCCCAATAACTTACTCCCACTCATCATCTGTAAAACCATACAGATGTGAGAATCATACCTGGTAAATACATACCCTGGAGCAAGTGTCTAATTGGGAAATCAGTTTTCTTTTAACAGTACACAGTGAGACTGAAACATTGAAATGTTTCGATGGGGTATCCTGGTATTCCTAGCAATGCCTCTTCCATTATCCATATTCACAACTGTAACCGTATAATTCTTTGCCACCTCTCCAAATCCCTTTATATGTCTTTAGTCATTACCTTCTGTACACCCCTTTAGGCCAAATGGTTTTCTTCCTTCCCTACCGTTCGGCACCAGCCTATGGTTTGGAAGAAGACTATCCAATAAGCATAATGGGTGTACTGTCCTAATCCTAGGAGCACTCGCAATGCGAGAGAAGGTGAAGATAAAAGACAACCGAATGTACTTTATTCCTATTTCTCCTGAACCAGGATCCATCCCCGAACTGGAACAAGTTCCTTTCGAGTTCGTATATAACCATACGATGGATTATCCAATAAACTTGGGATCTTCGTAGTGATACGGAGTGTCCTGGAGAAATACAAAGGTGATTTAGGATTGGCGAAGAAATACTTGGTTTGGTCATGAATAGCGGTCACAATTTACTTTGCCCTCTTACTAATCCCTTGCTTTGTCTGAACTTAATACCTTCTGCACACCATCGTTATGCTAATTGGTTTTCTTCATTCCCCACCGGTCGGCACCAGCCTACGGTTTGGAAGAAGACTATCCAATTTGCGTAATAGGTGTACTACTCCTAAACCAAGGAGTACTCGCAACCTGAGAGAAGGTGAAAAGAAAAGACAACTGAATAATCCTATTCGTTTTCTCCAGAACCGGAAACCATCCTCGAATTCCTTCGAGTTCGTATATAACCATACGATGGTTTTGTCCAATGGAAGTGGACGTTCGTAGTAATACGGGGTGTCCTGGAGAAGAGGGTAAAAGTAGGAGTGGCAATGAGGTTAGCGACTCTGACAATCCAAAAGCCAGTGTTAAGAAGGTTCGGTCAACTTGGTCACTGAGTCATAGTCTTAGGGTCGGGTCAATGGTCGCTGCCAAAGAGAGAGAGAAAAGAAACACTCAGCGTGCACTCTATCCTAGATCAGAATGGTTATCACTTTTTCTAATCAGGAAACCTCCCACTGTACCTCAAATTCTCCTCCAAACCTGAAAGAAGAATTAGTCGGGGTCACCCAAGGAGTAAACCAACTCATCAGTGGGAATCGGGATCCGACTATCATTGCATGATAACGTGACGGAATCCGCTCACGTCATCACACTCCAGAAGGTATGCGCATATCTGGCAAGTTTCAGTTCTTTTGAAACTCCCGATGTGATTTTTACCCCATGCTCTTATGACCTTGACTTTGGCCAACAAATCATAAGTCACATGTCAAGTTCTGCCCGTCATTCTCCAGGTTAATTTGAATCCACCCGTACCTACCCTTGACTTTGGCCAACAAGGCAGTACGACTGTTCCAAACCAACGCATATATCTATGCTGCATATGAATAACCAACAGCTACCAAACACTGTGCCTTGACTTTGGCCAACAAACACAGCTTGAATACTATTGACTACCCATATGAAACGACGGAGGGCTACGAATGGTTTCTGGCGAAAACCTTTAACGTAATGAACTTGATATCGTTGAAGGAACGGATAGCTTTTTAGAAAATATAGTGACAAAAACCGTTGCTAAAGAGGTCACTCCCGGTGAAGGGATCTCGGCTCTTTCCCCGTAGAATGGGGTGCAGGATATTCCAAATGAATACCACGATGCAAAGCAAAAGTAATCGGCTATAGTGAAGTTAATGCCCTGACGCAAACTTTTTGTTCAAGGGGTCACTTCCGGTGAAGGGATCTCGACCCTTGCCTCGTTGACTGAGGAGCAGGATATTCCAAATGAATACCACGATGTAAAACAAAAGAGAACGTCCTTGCAATAACAGCTTTTTGAAAAGTGTTCCAACAACATCAGAATAGGTTTGTTTAACTTGCATTGATCCGAATCAATGCAGTCCCATCAATTGATCACACCACAAAGAACGAAAATATACTGACGTACGTATATGCCATCCGCATTCGCCACTGGGTCCCGTCATCACCCGTTAGGTTAGCTAACTAACGACAGAGCGGGGACTGGACTAGCGCGGATGCAAAACATATACAACATCTACTAATATATATACCAATATATTATATTCGCTCAAGGCGTGATAAAAATGCAACATCACAGAAATGTACAGCATCACAGAACAATGCAGATATCTGGGATCCCCGGGTTTCACAGAGCCACTACTGAAACCCGACGTTCCCCTGGTCATGTGGATAGCCTGTGCAATGAAATCCTAGACCCCTACGGGCGCGGCAAGTCACCCGCCAAGACCTGAAGCGAGGCAGCCCCCTTCAGCGACGTGAATGGACCACCCGGCACTCCACGGAATCCGGCAACTTGGGCACCCCTCCTGGGTCAACCTGTACCCCCTACGAGTGCGGCGAATAGCCCGTCAATCCCAGAGTGAAGCCCCTTCCGTCTCAATGCCATGAGATGCGGGCTTGTTGCCTTCTAGAACCCGGCTATCCGTGCACCCCACCGCGGGGTAATCCTAGTACAGAAAGTAAAATATACATACACCGGGTACATCGACCGCAACCTGGCCGTGCCCCAAAATAATAATACAAACAGGCAGTGACGGCAGTCCACATGTCGGACGCTTGCCCCGCAATATCAAATGTACATAATACAACAAAAACTGTACTAGCATTGCATCCAGGCTATCCCCCACGACCGATCCGCAACATCACAGCAATACATAGAACATCAACGTGAAAGTCACGTTCGCAAATCCGTCTAACCGGGCTATAGCAGTTAGACAGGATTTACCGATCGAGTGACATTCACGGTCGCAGATATAATGTAAATACTGTGAAAATAATGTGTTTAAAAATATCCGATCGATCAAAAATTAACAAGTGGGCCCCCAAGCAATACTGTAACACTCACAGAAATTCTGGGCCCAATTTTAATATTCCAAAACCCTATTTTCAGCCCACAAGCCCACTGGAAAGAAACGATGACATGATCCCACATTCCTGCGGCGGAACCGCGGCCAAAGAGGGGTTATGGCCGCGGTTCCGCGGTCGTACGGAGGGATCGTGTTGTCGAATTTTTCCAGTGTTCTTAGAACTCCCTGCACATCATTCTGAGACAACCTGAAAAATTTTTGGACTCAAAAAAAATTCGACAGAAACTGATAGTGCTTGAAAACGCGGTTTCGGGATTTTGTTCGATCGGAAACGTAAAACACATTAAACCAAGCTAGACTATGTTAATGGCGAGGCTCTGATACCACTGTAAGTGCACGGCGGCTCCCCGGCCGTCAATCCGACGCCGGAATGCGGAAGCGGTGATAAACATTAATTTTGCGAACTTAGCAAACCGGCACCACCGCGCACTAAACACCCGGATCGGGCCATTAAACTAGTTCTAGCTAACTACAAAAAGGGAAGAGATATACCGAATGATCCGAGTCCTCCGGTCTTCTCGTCGTCGTCCCGATCTCCCGCGGAAACTCCAGTCGTCGCCTCCTCGCCGGAAGGGCACCACATCGCCTGTATCTTTTACGGGCTCCCACCTCAATACCGAGGCAACTCGGGCACGAAGCTGGCGAGTCGACGTGCCCAAGATATGCTGTAGAATGTGTAGGGTTGAGGCTATGTCTCATTTGGGGTTTGTTGCCTTTGAAGATGATGGAGGAATCAAGATAAGAAAAATGGTGCTTGCATTTTTCTTAACATGAAATGAGATCAAAAATGCTACACTCTCAAAATGAAGCTCTCTTCTTCTCTTCTCTCAAGTGAAGCCTTAACCTTGTCATATGAGAATGGTGGAGGAAAAGAATACATCATGCAAGAAGGAGGTGAGGGTAGTAAAAGGTAAGAGGTGACCATATCCAAACATCATCATAATTAATCCACATCAAACTCTAATCACCTCAAATCACCAAAAAGCAAGTGATGATGATAGAAAAGAATGGTATCAAAAGATGCTTTCATAATCTCTCATCTCACAAATAAACCCTCCACAAAATGTTATTTGCAAACTTGCAAATAACACTCTCCATCAAAAAAGTCCGGCCGGGAAAGAACAAAGGAAAACCGGCCGGAACGGAATGCAAACTGGCAACTCCAGAAAACTGGTCCCGTAATAAATTACAGGAAAACCCCCATACAGTGCATACACACCCGCATCTGTATTCCGTCCGGATACAAATGCAATGAGACAAAATCTACACTGTACTATACTAGGATCCGGCTTAAACCAAAGCCGGCTAGTAATATCCGTCCGATCCTGATCCGTGCAATACCGCACGTATCTGATCGAACCCTGCCATATATCTATACGGCCTCTAGTACAAACTGTCCGATCATGATCCGTGCAATACCGCACGTATCTGATCGGACCCTGCCATATCTCCATACGGTCTCTACAGCGTTTCGCCCGAAACTTGAGTAACTGAAAGTGTGGTGGACTCTAAAGACTCGTCAATACTATGGCTGTGGATTTAACCACTAGCACGTCAGAGGTATAAGCCAATACGTAACGGGCCACCAGCTATTGACCAAAAGGGACGTCGATGAGCGAACTCATCCTGACACCCTACTGAGCCTGTCAGTGACAATATCCGTATAGTCCGGTCCGTTCGTCTATGAGCATCGCATGGCGGACCTAGGGGGTTGGTAAAAGTCAGACCCCCAAAAGCGGTACAAGTCGTGTCGGAGTGTAGCCCAGAACACCCTGAGATACTACTGGAATACCTACCAGTAAATCTCCTGCCTTGGCCAAGGACTTCGTGTAATGGCTCTCCTAGACACAGCGCGACCTCACCCCCAATACCGGGAGAGACGAACCCCTGAAGATCCGCTCACTGCCTCCATGTGGCTCGGGACTGTACCCAACTAAAACCTGTTTGCACGACTCCTTTGAGCCGTGGTAGGGTAGTAATCAAAGTACAGTGGGAACTCACACGAGACAAATGACGATCCCCAGGTCAATGAACTAACCTGTACACATGTCACCAGGGAACTGCTATCTGACGTCAGGTATAAGACCAACTAGCATGTTCCCGGCGAGTCCTGTCCGGTGTACTCATAACCCAATGAGCACCTGTATACATCTTAGGTGAACCAACTGACACCAGTGGCTTGTGAGACCGGCCACCGCCCCTCGTCGGGGTCTCGACTGTATACACTAGTCTACTCTGGAGTATCGATGCCCTGTCTCGAAACTCCTACGACTAGGGACCTTTTAAGGATGTGCTTATAGACTACCAGCTCCCACGTATATGATCGCCCTCATACTGCTGGCAGTCAAGCAAGAATCCTAGGGGCTCTATCAACGTGCAATAGCGACCTGTCAGGTCACCTAAAGCAGTACACGATGATAAAGGTAAACCAGATAGCATACTATCATCTCGAGTAAGACTGTCCTACCGGGATAGGTCCTCCCTCAATCATTGCAATCACGTGCCTGTGATCCAATAATTGACTCTGAGGGCACTATTTCCAACAAGGGATCGCATGTCAATTATACCCTACGCTTCTGCGGTAGGCTCTATAATGTTTGCGATGTTGTGCACCAGACTAGATGTAGCTTACGCACTGAGCGTGGTAAGCCGGTATCAGTCAAACCCAGGGGAGAAGCACTGGATAGCAGTAAAGAACATTCTCAAGTACCTGAGAAGGACTAAGGAGATGTTCTTGATTTACGGCGGAAAAGACCTCAAGATCGAGGCCTTTGCTGATTCCAGCTTCCAGAGTGACAAGGATGACTCCAAGTCCATGCTAGTTTATGTCTTTACCCTCAATGGAGGGGCGGTGTGCTGGAAGAGTTCCAAGCAGGACACCGTTGCTGACTCGACGATGGAAGCGGAGTATATCGCTGCTTGCGATGCCGCAAAAGAAGCGGTCTGGATGAAGAAGTTCCTCACAGAACTTCAGGTGGTTCCATCCATTGTTGATCCAAAACCTCTGTATTGTGACAACAACGGGGCTATAGCTTTAGCAAAGGAACCCATGTCCCATCAGAAGTCCAGACACATCTTAAGGCGGTATCACCTGATCAGGGAGATCATAGATCGCCGGGAGATCGAGGTTCGGAGAGTTGCTACAGAGGAGAACACTGCCGATCCATTCACAAAGGCCTTACCTCAGACGCAGTTCGAGAGACTATCAGAGATGATAGGTCTTCGATACGCCAGTACATGGCCCTAGTGCAAGTGGGAGATTGTTAGTGTATATGCCTTAGGGGCCATTATTGTATCATACTAGTTTGTATATTACTTAATGGAAGTTTGGGATATTCACAGTTATATTAACAGTCTTGCTAAATATGGTAGTATGCTACTTGGTTTACATCTATCTTAATATGTGTATATGTTAGCATATCACGAATACATATTGATAGAGCCCTTCGGATCTTGCTTGACTACCAGCGTTGTGATGGCAGTCACACTAGTGGGGGCTGGGTAGTCTATAAGCACATCCTTTTTCAGGTCCCTAGTCGTAGGATTATCGAGATAGGGCATCGATACTCCGGAGTAGACTAGTGTGTACGCTTCTCATCCCAGCAGGGGAGATGGTCCGTCCCACAACCATCAGTACGTCGTACTAGAGATAGTATGCAGGTGCTCGATGGGTTACGGGTACACCGGACAGGACTCGCAGGGAACTGTTGGTTGGTTTTATACTCGTTGTCAGTTAACAGTTCCCAGGTGACATGAGTACAGCATAGTCCGCAGACTTGACACTACTGCTTCGCCTCGAGTGTGTTCCCACTGTTCTTAGATTGCTGCCCTACCACAGCTCAAAGGAGTCGTGCAAACAGGTAGCAGTTGGGTGCAGTCCCAAAGCACTTGGAGGCAGTCGCAGTTAGATAGGATTCGTCTCTCCCGGTATTGGGAGTTGATATCGCGCTGTGTTTGGAGAGCCATTACGCAAAGTCCCTGGCCAGGGCAAACGAGATTTACTGGTAGGATTTCCAGTAGCTTCTCAAGGTGTAATGGGCTTCACTCCGACACGACTTATACCGCTTATAGGGGACTGACGCTTGCCGCCCTAGGCCCAATATGCGATAGTCCTAGACGAACAGACCGGACTGTACGGAGATTGTCACATCAGGTTCAGTAGGAGTTCGGATGGTTTCCTCATCGGCCTTCTTATCGACATCTACCTGGGGACTGTTACGTACAGCTAGTACAGCTTGCGGCCTGTGGTTAAACCCACTGCCAGCGTAGTAGTCGAGTCTTTAGAGTCCCACACAGAGAGTTTCCCTACTTCAGACGAAACGATATAGAGGTCGTATGGTTTTACGATAGGGTTCGGACACGCACGTGCATTTATGCACGTACGATGTTCGGACAGTTTATACTAGCGGGCTTTAGTTTAAGCCAGATTCTAGTATTGGATTATTGGATTTATACAGTCTTAGTATTTCCGTGTTTTCACGGATAGGAGGGGTGTTCTCGTAATTACTCGAGAAGCTTCTAGAAGAAAGATGACTCATTATGCTTTAATTCATTTATGAATTACTCTTAATGAGGTGGAGGAGATGATCTGTAGTTTGCATTAATTACATCATGAGTCATGAGGTGATTCACCTCAATGTAATTAATGAAGCATGGTTGATATTTTGAGATATTTTCATGCTTCATTATTTATCCAAATGACTTAAGATATTTATTGATTCTCACTTACACATTCTCTCTCCTCAAGCTCTCTCTCTCTTCAACCCTAACCCTAATCCTCTCATGTGTTGAGATCTTAGGGTTAGCAAGACTAATAGATCCCTAATCCTCTTCTATATGCTCTAGGTTACTTTGATTAGCACTCATAGCCACCTAATTATCTCAAGTGAGAGGTTAAAGCTTGGAGAAGTAGTCCTCGGGTGGATCTTCTATCACATCGAGGAGGCCGACGAGGAGGTGATCAACGAGAACAAGAAGGACTTGATTCATTAGGTATAATCATCTTTCATAGTAGCTAACCACTTCTATGTTGTTGTTAGTTAGGGTTTGGCAAAGATCCGTAAAGTTAGTCGATATTAGTTTAAACAAAATGATTGTTTTACCTATTCCGCCTCCCCGCATCATGTGGGGTGTCTAACGTCGACTTACACATACTATCTCCAGTACGACGTACTAATGGCTGTGGGACAAACCATCTCCCCTGCTGGGATGAGAAGCGTATACACCAGTCTACTCCAGAGTATCGATGCCCCGTCTCGATAATCTTACGACTAGGGACCTGTATAAGGATGTGCTTGTAGATTACCCAGCCCCACTAGTGTGACTGCCATCACAACGCTGGTAATCAAGCAAAGATCCTAAGGGCTCTACTAATATGTATAAGCGATATGCTAAAAGAAACACATGCACATATTGAAGTAGAAACAAACAAAGTAACATACTATCATTTTGAGCAAGACTGTCAATACAACTGTGAATATCCCAAGCTTTCATTAAGTAATATACAAACCAGTATGACACAATAATGGCCTCGAAGGCATACATCACTAACAGGGCCGGGTGTGGGTTTTGTGGGCCGGGCTCGGGAAGAAGAAAAGGAAAAGGAGAGTTGGGGTTTGGGCTGAGGGGGTGGGTTTGGAAAAAGAATTTGGAAAATAAAAAGAGGGTTAGGGTTTAGTTGACGGTGTAGGCCTGGGCTAAGAAAAGAATTAGCAAAATAATAAATAAAGGTTAGGGTTTGGGTTTAGGAAAATAATTAGGAAATATTTAATTAAATAAAAGTTCAGTAAATTAATATTAGAAAGTGTAGGGAATTATTTATACGAAATATTCTAATAGAAAAATTCGGGAAACTTTTATTTATAAATCCGGGAAATATGTTCAAAGAAAACTGGGTATTACAAATTCAGAGTTAGTTAGGTTAACTAATGTAAATACTAACGGTCAAGGGTGTTGTTTAACGGATGTTAGATGGGTAATGACAACGGTTTTGGAGATGAGTTTTTGACCTTAGAAATTTTTTAGCAAGTCGGGTCAACCACACAGTGTTGTGGTGAAATAAGCTTAAAATAAAAGTTCCACGTGCCGTGGACTACTTAATTTGGATGTCTGATGTGTATATACGATGAATATCTTACCGATTACAATATTTTTGAAACCAAACGCAGCTTTCCAAAATCCCGGTTTTAAGAAGTTTCAGGACCTCGAAAATCCATTTTTTTTAAACTCTAAAAAGACGCGGTCTCTGTTTTCCTAAACCTTATTTTTTTAATGAAATTTGAGACTGTTGCCAAACAACCCTCAAACTTTCCTCGACATCATTTTTACAAAAGCAGGCATACAAGTAAGCTGGTTTCCGAATGAAAAGCAGAGTTTTGCGTAATTTATGCCTTCACTTAAAAATAAACACCTGTTATCATGAGTCCAGAGTCCAAAGTCCAAACCCAACCCGGCCCTGAAGTGGCCCACATCTAAGCCCTGAATGCTCTAAACTCATCCGCTCATTTTCTCCATCGCCGGCGGTGGAGATGGGCGTCGCCGGCAAATTCTGGGACCTCCTGAAACCCTACGCGCGCAGAGAAGGCCCTGACTTCCTCCGCGGCAAGCGCGTCGCCGTCGACCTCTCCTTCTGGATCGTCCAGCACGACGCCGCCATCCGCGCCCGCAGACCTCGCTCCCGAAGCCCTCACCTCCGCACCACCTTCTTCCGCACCGTCGCCCTCTTCTCAAAGGTTAGGGTTTCTTCGATAAAGGTCGGATTTTTAGCTTGTTTGTGTGAAATTTGGTCTGATTTCGATTTGATTTGATGCAGATGGGGGCGTATCCTGTGTTTGTGGTGGACGGGGACCCGTCGCCGCTCAAGGCGCAAGCGAGGCTGGAGAGGTTCTTGAAGGGAGTGGACGCTTCGGCAGTCGTGGCGGAGGGCGAGGAGGCGGCGGCGGCGGCGGCGGCTCCGAAGAGGAATGGATTGTTTGCTCGATACGTGAGAGAGTGCGTGGTGAGTGTTATCTAAATGTCTGTCATGTTTATGCAAACTTCTCGAATTGGGGTTAAAAAGAGAAACAACAATGCACCCCATACCCAACCCATAGCCTACTCAGAATCAATCTCTTAGAATTTGAACTTAAACATTCTAATTTGAAGAATAAGAGCCAAAGTTGATATCTATGTTGGAGATATTTATGTAGTAAATTGAGCAAACCAACATTGAGTCCACACTAAAAATAATCACCATCCTTTCTCATGGATTTATACATCATGAGCATTGCACATGCAAAATACTAGCTCAAGGTAGACTACACTTAGCACACGGACACCCTGTGTCCATCGCCAACCTTTTTAGAAGAGATATACAAGTGTGGTGAAATAATAAAAAGTAATGATATAAAAAATATATATTTTAACCATATAAAGTTTCTTATAAAATAATAATACTGAAATAAATTAATATAATATAGAATATGGTAATATTGGTTTCGGCTGGTATAGATTGATAGACTGACTTACTTTCTACAATGGTCAACTATCATGTCAAAATTTCTCTAATAATTAATATCGAGACTGACTATCACCCTCAATTGATTTATTGGCTCATGACACACAATAGTTGGTCGACAATTTCATAAAATTTTCTATTCCAAGTCAGGTGGAGAAAGAAACATATTGGAGGTGTTTAATGTGCTAAAAAAAAACTAGCCGAATGTTGATAAGCGCTAGAAGAAATATTCATGTAATGCTTGTTAAGGAAGTTGTTTGATTTGTTGCAAACAAGAACTGCACTGCTTGTTGCATGCAATATTTTTAGCTGGAAATGAGCTCCACATTTATTGTTTGATCTGTGTCTATGAACATTTGTTTCATGAGCTTACATATAAATGAATAAGAGTTATTATGCTGATGTGACACTACAGTTATGGGGTTTGAGAATGGTGTTGGCACAATTTATCAACATATATGCTGAGGAGACGCCCATGCTTTGTTGCAAATGACTGCACAAATGAAGCATCATGGATTATAACGCTGTTTTTTGGGTGGGGAAGAAAAGTGCTAGTGTTCCATCTGAAAACCAAATGTACATTAGAACTAGTTAGGTCATACCTGCAGCTGAACCTTAATAACATTATTCATCAAAAGTTATGCTTGTGATTGCGAGTCTGCTTTATATATCGTTGATATCATGTTGTAGTTAATATAGTAAGGGTTAGTTGCATGCAACACCTTTCGTCTGTATATCATCTAGATCCAGCACTAAACTCCCTCAACTGGTTCATTAGCACTTGACATCCCTGGAATTAGTCCTCATACGACTTAGAAGAGATAATTTGACTAATTCAGGGCATTATGTGCTAATGAATGCTTGAGGGGTGACAACTGCCGTCTGTTATGTGCAATTAACCCATACAGTTACTGAGTTTACATAGGAACTAATTGTTATGTTTAATCTGAAAGAACTTTACAGGTTTTAATGGAAAATAATTGGCTTTCTGCTTTTTGTCAACATATATAGGAATTGCTTGAACTTCTTGGAATGCCTGTTCTAGAAGCTCGTTCTGAGGCTGAAGCCCTTTGTGCACAATTAAACAATGAAGGCCATGTAGATGCTTGTATAACAGCTGATAGTGATGCCTTTCTGTTTGGTGCTAATTGCGTCGTAAAATGCTTCCAATCGAACTCTAAGGTAAGCTGTAAGTATTTTGCCACTTGTTTCTCCTACTGAAATTATTCCTCATTTTCTCTGTTAAAATGTCCTCGATACTTTCTGGGATGTTCATTCTATCCCATTTCTTTCGCATCATTGCCTATTTTTCTCTATCATTACACCACTCAGCATCCATATCCAATTGATCCAGGAACCTTTTGAGTGCTACAACACATCAGATATTGTATCTGGTCTTGGATTAAGGAGAAAACAAATGGTAGCCATCGCTCTTCTTGCTGGTAATGACCATAATTTGGGTGGTGTGTCTGGCTTTGGGGTTGATACTGCTGTTCGTTTTGTCCAGTTGTTTACTGAGGATGAGATTCTGGACAGGTGTGTTTTTCTGCTGGCCAAGTATAACAGCATCCACACACACACACACACACACACACACACACACACACACACATTTTCCTGTTTTAATTTAGAGTCTGATTTACCCCCTTATTTAAATAGGTTATCTGAAATTGGCAAAGGGGGATTTCTGCAGCTTCAGGACAATACCAAAGCTATGATAGATGATCATCTACAGAGTGCAGATGATAGCTTGACCGCTACAAGATCTCATCATTGCTCACATTGTGGTCACCCAGGAAACAAGAGAGCTCATCTGCAGGTTGCTTGTGATTACTGCTTCGTTGATGGCTCTCAAAACTGTATTGAGAAACCAACAGGATTCAGGTGCAAATGCCCCACCTGTGACATGGTACATCCTGATTTATCCTTTTATTTTATTTGACTCTTGACTCTGTGAATTTCAGTTTAGAACTTGTAGCTTTATTTTGACAATTAAGTGGGCATATATTGTTGAGAAATTGTACTGCTCCTATGCCTTTGGTGTCTGTGGAAGTTGGCGTTGCCTTTTTTTCCCCATTCATCCTTATAACATTTTATGAAATATGTTGTCTTAGATGTGTGGTTTTAACTTACTCTGCATTTCGGCTTTTGTTGGCAGGACCGGAAATTCAAGGAACAAAAGAAACAGGAAAGTTGGCAAATCAAAGTCTGTAAAATGATTGCTGAAGAACATAATTTTCCCAATGAGGAGATTATTGATATTTATTTATGTAGCAACCATGGAAATCAAAGTGGTATGTTCTCATATTGAACTTAATATGCAACAAATATATTTTGCTTAAGATTCATAGAAGAGAAAATTAGCTAGTGTTTGGAAGATGATGCATTTTTAGACATAACCTTACAGCTAGCTGCTAGATTGCATCTCTTTACTAAACCGATGAACTTGATAATTTCTAATTTTATGCCACAAGCATGATTTTCCAAAACAATGGTTTTGTACTTTCTTCATTCTTAGAGACAACAGGGTTTAAAAGAAAAGCAATTATAATTGCTAAACTATCTATCTATTATTTACCTTATAACAATTATTAATAGTCGAGAATATTTTACAGCAAAGGTCATTTGGCTGAATCTATGCTCAAGGTTGCGTTGATGATTAACTTAAATGCAATCTGAGCTTGTACTTGATCTAGGATAGTTTGTTCTAGTAGAAACACATAGCGTTGGGTTTTGGCCGAGTCCGGTTGCATTGATGATTAACTTGAAGTTTAAGCAGTGCTCCATTTGTTTATTCATGTAGAAACAAATGAGGTTGCCTTCGGATATTTTATAAGTATCGCATATTCTGAATTTCCAACTCTTCAGATTACATGCCTGGAAAATGCCTTCAACACTAAGAAAAATATGGCATATTGCCTAACGATTTGGAGAAGGCATATAAATATAAAACCTACATAAATCTACCCACATGCACATCTATGCACACAGATGGGATCATGTATATGTATTTTTTTGAGTTATAATTGATTATAGAGAATTTTAGAGGGGTCTCTGACACCATATCATCTTATTAATAGCCCTCTGAATTCTCTTTAGTAGATATCAATAAAATTACTGCACGTCCCACCAAACTCTTATGAATTCCTTTAACAATACCGAGAGAATTAAAATAAACTATCCCTTTCTATGTCTATAAAATTTCTCATAAAGCCGAATCTAAGAAGCTTGACTCCTCGTTAAATTGTAGCCTTTCCTCTATTTGAAGTTCCTTTTCCACTTCATGACTTCCTCCTAAAATGAATTTTCCAGTTTAGTGGAGATCACTGTCCTTGATAACAAATATCATAACGATAGCAGGACTTTTATCTGCCCCCCTCCCCAGACGGGATATATAAGTTTCAACAGATCCATAATTATGTGCTTGTAATTGTTTCATGATATATTGGAAGAACTTTTAGTAGAAGCACACTTATTCCCTGCTTTCGATTAGCATAAAACCAGAAATTCTTTTTGAGGACTGGCATCACACGGTTGTGACATATTGCTTTTTCATTCGAGTTGAAGTCCTGCTATTGTTTTCTGACCTAATTAACTTTATCTTTCTTTCTAAATCTGTATGAAAGCTTTATTATCTTCTTTGATTTAACATTCAGTATTTGCCTCTGCAGAAAATGAGAGTCCCACCATGAGGTGGAATAAACCGAATGTTGATAGTCTTGTCGACTTCTTAGCTTACCACCTACATTGGGAGCCTTGCTATATCCGCCAGAGACTCCTTCCAGTGTCGTCCACTATTTTCTTGAGAGAAATGGCATCAAACCCTAATGAATGCTCGCTATTAAATGACCAGTATGAGTTTCACTCAATTTTGCGAGTAAAGATCAGATATGGCCACCCTTGTTACCTAGTCAAATGGAAGAGAGCTGGCCTTGTTCCAAGTGTCGGTACTGACAACGTTTCCGATGAGCAATCAGATACTCAAGAAAGCGATTCAGTGGAAGTCAGAGATTCTATTGATTTGGTAGATGAGCCAGATGTTCCGGAGATTCTTGTCAATGATAGCTGCTGGTATCTGTTGACTGATGAGAATATGGAGCTTGTACAAGCAGCATTTCCCAAAGAAGTTGACAGGTTTTTGGAGGAAAAGGTACAAGCTTATGATCTTTTCCCTATATTGATTGGTGAATATCACCCTTTATAATTTTATGTGAGTAGCGTTTTTGCAAGTTCTATTCATGAATGCATGTAGGACGGTGAAAATACTAGATCCCGATAACCCAAGCTGAACTCGACCCAAACTTACTGGGTTCGACCTGACAAGAACCAGTTAATTTTGTTAAGCGGTTCACCTTGACCTGTCCAGTTGTTAATCGGGTGGGTTCAGGTTATGAAGCATGATCCGAGTCGACCCATTTGACCTGAACCATTATCCTGATATAATTAAAATTTAAAATTCACGCCATGGCCCGCTTAAAAGTTTAAAATTAAATTTATGGATGGGATAAACAAATTTAGATGGGAAACCCGACCTGAAAACAACCTGACGCAATTGATACCTCTATATACATATATGAGATACTGTGAAAAAAGTTTTGAGAAGATTTTGATTTATTTTATTTAAAATAGTATAGATTTTTTTTTTTTATCTTTTAATGTATGAGATAATAACATTTCCAATATAGATTTTCAAGATTTTAGAATATCCAACAAGTTGGAAATATTTTTTTCAAAATCATGTAAAACTTTCTTTCCATGTGTCATGCTGAGAATCAAATTTTGCTTTCAATTTGAGACCCCCTTCCCTTTTGATTATGATAGAAGAGATTTATTGTCAACCTCTCTTTATGCTGTACCTTTTATCAAAGTCTTTTACAATAGATAAACTCTTTTAAGAATTAGAAAATGGTGCTTGTCAACCCTCATATTTGTGTAATTTACTTTCCTTCGCTAGCCTTCTGACGAGCAGAAATATGCCTGGTTATGGTTCAGTACAAGGACTCATTGCGGCTAAGGTTTAAAATTTCGGTATTGGATTGTCATTTTGGGATTGGAATAAGCTGGGATCAGAATTTGGGATTTTCAATTGTTTGAGTAAAAAAGTCATAAAAAACTAGTGATTTTTTTTATCAAACATATAGATTAACCATAAACAATTTGCATATTTTTCCATAGTTATTGATGTGTTAAGTGGTTTCGTAAATGCAGACTAAAAAATATTATAAACTGTGTCACATATTTTCCAGTAATTAATGATGTAGATAGCGTGTTTTCTAAACACATAGTAAACATAACTATAAATTTCTTACACATTTTGAAGCAATTACTGATGTCTAAGGAATGGCTAAAAACTCGGTATTGATTCTCGACAGTCATTTTTGGGACTTCAATAACTGGAATCGGCCATCTCTGATCGGGATTGACGAGATCTCATATCTCGGGATAAACTAAGATGTTAACCAGCCAGCAGTACAGCTTTTTTACTTATTAGAGAGTTTTTTCTAAGATATACTGCAGCAACATGCATTTGTACATGGCTTGAAACTCTATTTACTGATCCCTGAGACCACCCTATTAATATTTTGCAGCGAACAAAAGAATCGAAATCGAAACAGAGGAAACCCAACAAAACCGAACGTGGGTCTGGCAACAAGTCAGAGTCTCCGACACCAAATGCGGTTCAGCTCAGTATCAAGCAATTTTATCGATCGACGAAATTGTTCGCTCAAAATCCGAAGCCTGGTGATGTACCAGAAAACAGTTCGTTTAGCGAGGGGCAGTCGAAGAGGAGTAGAAAGAAGTCTGCTGATTTGGATCGCCCAATGCCGAAATCTGTGAGGCGCCGTCTTCTTTTTGATTAGCTTAGATAGATCTATTTCTATGTAAATTATGCTGGCTTTTGTGGGTGGCTTATATTAGCATGTAAATTATGGTGGCATTCGCTTCTGAAATGTGTGTGGGGGCCGTGCCATTTTGTGTAATCAACCAAGCTGTAGTCGCTGTGCTATATTTATTGTCACATTGCTTTCTTCTTTTATCAAGCCCCATTTTCTCAAAGGAACAGAGAATGCATCGGACCCTTGGTAAAATTTTCCTATCTTTATACTTATACTAGATTTGGACCCATGTGTGTAACGCATGGGATCAAAGATGATCCATTACGCACACGTTACACACTTGTTATAATTTGGCATATAAGTAACACATAATAAAACCAAGTGTATAACCATCTTCTAGTTCAAAATATTTCTCATTAATAGGAGTTTCAATGAACTGTGATCTTTCTTCAAAAACAATGTAAATATATATTAATAATAGATAAATAGAATATCATTTATTTTCAGTTTTGTATTAATTATGAGACTTTGGAAATTTGATGATTTTCGTCTGTGTTATAATATAGCATGCAAGATAATGAAAATAGGAAGAAATGATTTTTTCTTTTGAGATTTTAATGTATTATACATGCAAGATATTGAAAAATTGGATAAAACAGAAATTATAACATTTCTAAATTTTTGGCGATTGTCGCTTGTTAGAGCAAAATGTTGAAAAATCGAAGAAAACGGTTTTTTTTTTGGATTTTTGAAATTATTGTAATTCTCATGCTTTATACAAGCAAGCAAAATAATAAAAAACTGAAAAAATAAGAACCTTTTGAATTTTTTTATAATTTAGCGATTTTTATGTGTAGAAGCAAAATATTGAAAACCGAAATAAAACGGAAAATTTGGTGTTTACAAAAAGGTCACAATCTTTATGTGTTATAACAAGCAAAATATTGGGAATCGGATAGAAAATATTGAGATTTATTTAAAATTTTATGATTTTTTTGTGCTATATAGCATACGGCATATTGAAAATTTGAAGAAAATTGAATTTTTTTTGAATATTTAATAATTTCATGATTTTCGTGTGGCATGCTAAATATTGAAAATTTGAAGGAAATAGAAAATTTTGGGATTTTTAAAGATATAACGATCTTCGTCTAACAAGCAAAATTTTGAAAAACAAAAAAGAATAGAAATTTTAGAATTTTGAAAAAAATTCCATTTTCATATGCTATATATAGCAAGAAAAATATTAAAAACCAAAGAAAAAAGAAAATTTTGAGATTTTTGAAAATTACTCAATTTTTGTGTTATAGCATAAAAAATATTTTAAATCTAAAGAAAACAAATAATTTTGAGATTTTGTAAATTTTGTAATTGTCATATGCTATGATATGCAAAGTATTGAAAAATTGAAAAAATAAAAAAGTTTAAGATGTTTGAAAATTTCATGATTTTGGTACTATAACATGCATAATATCGAAAAAAGAAAGAAAACATAAAAAATTTAGATTTTTGAAAATTTTGCAATTTTCGTTGCTATATCGCAAGAAATATTGGAAAAATGAAGAAAAGGTTATTTTATTTATGAAAATTTCATGCAAAATCTTAGAAAAGAAGCATAAATTTTGAGATTTTCAAAATTTCGTTATATTCGTATGCTATATAGCACGCAAAATGTTGAAAATTTAAATAAAACCAAAAATTTCGCAATTTTTGTTTATTTCGTGATTATCATCGGTTATAACAAGCAAAATATTGAAAAACTGAAAAAAAAAGATAATTTTGAGATTTTTGAAATATCACAATTTTCGTTTGTTAGGGCAAGAAAATTATTGAAAAGCTGAAGAGAAATGCCGAAGCATACAAGTTCTTTTTTTGGCACTGGCTTGTAGGCTTTTAACCTATGCATACAACACACACACGCAACCAAGGGACCCACACGAATTTAACCCGAAAGCATTAATTTGTGATCACTTCGCCTCCCAGAGTTCCTTGGGTTCGAGATCCGCACTTTCTGCAAGAGGGGAAGTGTCCATATCGACTGACCTATAACTTATTGGTCGAAGTATGCAAGTTAATCCTTCATATACTTTACATATGAAGTTCATAAATATGAGATATTACAATTTACAAATCGACAATAAACTTTCAAATAAATATAATTTCTCATGGCTTTGAACTTAGTAGTTATTACTCATGGCTTTAAACTTAGTACCCAGGTGTTCTGTGGGTGCCCTTGCTGGTTGGAATTATAAATTGATCCACTGTTAAAGAAAAATACAAAATACAAAATAAAAATAAAAATAATTTGAAGTTAATACTAAAACCCAAAACAAACAAACAAGTATACCTTCACTCCAGAAAAAATCACATACACTACAGAAAAATTACACTCACAAACCCCATTTCACAACTTTTAAATAAACTTGCCAGGCTAATCGACAACAAAAGCACATTCTTCCTATTTTCAGGCTTCTTATAAAATTATTTTTAAACCAAAGGCCTTTTCTCTTGTATCTCCTCGGATTCTTCATCTTGATGATGCTTCTGCTGAATCTTCGCTTTGTAAGTCTACGCTAGCACCCCGGCAGTCTACAGACGCCAAATGCGGAACAAAAACTTTTTAACTGGTGCTATCGTATACTTTAACCCGGATCTGCCATTATTGCTAAACTAACAAACTGTAAAGAGTGTAGAATGGTTATACCGAACGATCCGAGTCCTTCGTTCTTCAACCATCATCCCACGCTCCGTTGCGGCTGCTCCGATCTCGTCGATCTCCGATCTCCTCGTCGAGGTGGCACCACATGATCGGTTCTTTAAACGGGCTCCCGCCTCTGACTCGAGGCAACTCGATCGTCAAGTTTGCTAAAAGAGACGACCAAGAATGATGTAGAGATTGAGTAGATGACTTTGTCTCACTTCGTCCAAGTCCGTGGACGATCGGTTAATGAAGTTGCCGTGGAAATCGGGTGATGGAATGAAATGGACTGTGAAATTCCATACACCGATTAATACTATCAAAATCTTTTCTCTCTTGAATCAAGTAAGTCAATGAGAGAGAGAGAGGAGGCTATATATATATCAAAGGAGGGAGGTGAGTGTAGGAGGAGGGAGGTGACCATATCACAAAAGCTTCTCACTAAAATATCTTTAGCCAAAACAAAAAGCTTTAAAGAAAATGATGACACATAATAATCAACCAATCACATTAAACCTAGTCACCTTATCCTTAATGACTCCATTAATGCCTAATGAGTCATGAAGCCACTTCATCACTTCTAGAACCTTCTAGAATGATGACTCACTCATATCAGAAGAAAAGATAAATCCGTCTTTAACCGAATGTTAAAAGACGGCTGATAGAAAACTGGAAACTGGCAACTTCCAAAAGTGATCCTGAAACGACTTTCAGGAAAACCCCGAAACTGTATAAATATACCCGCATTTGTATTACGACCGAATACAAATGCAACTGAGACAAAGATATTATACCTACTCAATATAATACTCGGATCCGGCTTAAACCAAAGCCGACCAGTATTATCTGCCCGAAAACTGACACGTGCGTAAACGCACGTGCATTTTCCGAACCCTGCCATAAAACCATACGGCCTCTACAACGTTTCGCCCGAACTTGGGAAACTGTCTGTGGGGGACTCTAATGACTCGTCAGTACCCTGGCAGTGGGTTTAACCACAAACCGTCAGCGGCACTAGCTATGCGTAACGGCTGCCCATGGACTGACCTCAAGGGTGGCCGAGGAGCGAACTCAAGGGAGACCGATGAGCGAACTCCTCCGAAAACCCTACTGAGCCTAACAGTGACAATGTATATACAGTCCGGTCCGTTCGTCAATGAGTATCGCATATCTGCCTAGGGGGCTAGCAACGTCAGACCCCCAATAACAGTATAAGTCGTGTCGGAGTGAAGCCCAATAACACCCTGAGATACTACTGGAGTACCTACCAGTAAATCTCCTGCCACGGCCGTGGGCTTTGTGTAATGGCTCTCCTAGACACAGCACGATCTCGCCCCCAATACCGGGAGAGACGAATCCCCTGCCGATCCGCTCACGTGCCTCCATATGGCTCGGGACTGTACCCAAAAGCTACCTGTTTGCACGACTCCTTTGAGCCGTGGTAGGGTAGAAATCAAAGCACAGTGGGAACTCATACGAGACAAATGACGACCTCAGGTCGATGAACTAACCTGTACACATGTCACCAGGGAACTGCTATCTGACGATAGATATAATACTAACTAGCAGATTCCCGGCGAGTCCTGTCCGGTGTACTCATAACCCAATGAGCACCTGTATACATCTTAGGTGATCCAACTACACCAGTGGCTTGTGAGACCGGCCACCGCCCCTCGTCGGGGTCTCGACTGTACACACTAGTCTACTCCGGAGTATCGATGCCCTGTCTCGAAACTCCCACGACTAGGGACCACAATTAAGGATATGCATCTAAACTACCCAACTCTCACGTATATGATCGCCCTCATACAGTTGGTAGTAAAGCAAGATCCTAAGGGCTCTATCCAAGTGTAACATGCAATCAGTCACCACAACTGATAAAGGCAAACAGATAGCATACTATCATCTCGAGTAAGACTGTCCTACCGGGATAGGTCCTCCGCAATCATTGCAATCACGTACCTGCGATCCAATAATTGACTATGAGGGCACTATCTCCAACAATCTCCCACTTGCACTCAAGGCTAATATTGCGATGTCGACTACTCACAGCCCGTGTGAAACCGAACATCCAACTCCTCTACTAATCAGTTTCACAAAGCCCGTTTGTAAAACTATTGTGTTCGAGAAAATAGCCTCAGTGAGTGGATCCGCCTAGAAGTATCTTTCAATATCTCTCTAAATCTCAAGTTCGCGGAGAAAACCATCTCCCGAATTGAGTAATACCTGTCTTAGAACATGTCTGGATATCTGATGGGACCTTAGTTCATAAATGAACTCAATATCCAAACTTCTTAGACTGAATCGATCACTGAACCTAATCAGTATCGGGCACCTCGCTTCCCACAGTATCCTCCTGGACCACCTGTCCATAATACTGTCCCTCTTCGTCAGAGGGAAAAACTATAACTCTGACAATCTCTCTGTCAACCATGTCACCTTTGAAGCCTGGAATGATAACCGTCTCCCGAAGGAGGCTGCCGTCATCAAATCCGTAGAACATGTACCAATGTTCTAAAACTGCTTCCTAATGTTTCTCCAGGATTGGATTAATACAAACTTATTGCATCTAGTGCAAAACCAACATTTGGTGTGGTACTTGACATCTCATGATTGACTCAATTGCCTAAGCAAGTGATCAGCCAATCATGCACATCCCTCTCCCCTTTAGTCTGTAAGACACCTTTAGAGAGGGTGACTCCATCACCTGCAGGTACACCACCATGCTAGGAGTCAACTATTCCAAAAACCATTAGAATAACTGTCAAAGTACCCACATTGGGAAACTACCCAAATCCAGATCTAAAACCATAGATCTAGAAACCAGAATGTCAAATATTATATCCATATCCTATCTGGAGAAACAACTGTGTGACGACCACAGTACAACCGATCGTAGTATAGGAATTTTACTTCCTACTCTGTGTATGTCATCCAAATACCATGACATCACACCCTACTACCTTCTTAACTGATCCATCCCCTATTCTGATTGAAGTCAAACCCATGACTGTCATATCAAAATTAGATGATCTATCTCCGCTATAACTGCTCAAGTCTATAAATAGATATAAGCATCTTGCCCACTATGCTTCCGCTGCTCCCACTGATTTCGACAACCCTCCTACCGGGTCTCATATCCTGGAACAACAGTAGTGTCAAGTCTTGGTAGATAATAACCTCCCTGTCACCGTCCTTGAGGCTACCGAAATACCTCTCGGGTGTCTGAGGTAACCTACCACACCTGCGGAGTGGCTATTGGAATGTCAAACCTGATTGAATGTATAGGTCCTATTAAATTTTCCGTAATCGTTCGCGGTTCTGGAATCACTTCCAGTTCTACCATACTCCCACTACTGTTTTCTGAAAAAGATCAATTTTTACTAAAACTGTGGCGAGTCAAGAACAATATCACTATTGATCTTCTTAATGGTAGAATATCAACCCTCGTCATAGCCAGGGTCAACCCACAAACAGCCATTACAGAAACGTGCCCTGAGTTATCCAGTGTCTGGTTTTAATCATAAGCTGGACAACTCCCCGTACCTTAATTTCTTTTAAGGTACGAACTATTCTATATCCAATATAGAAACTTTGGCACTTATTTAATTGGAACCATATTCAATCCATGCATCTGTCTCCAATGCATATCAACTTAATGGAAAGAGGCTAATCAGCATTACTCAACTTAGGAATCCATCCAATTATGAGTAACCTGAAAGAGAAACACGTTTCTCAAAAACCATCACTATCATCTGAATACCAATCACAAGAATCTACATCTTCGATCTCTTTGAAGAATCCCGATACTTGTGATACTTGGTTTCTACTTTATTCTTATACCCACAACTTCTCAAAACTTAGACCTTGTATTTCTACGAAACACTTGTCTAAATACTAGAGAAGTTATAAGTAAATAGAACATAGTACGAGGACCTACCCCTTTGTCCTGATGGACACTTGGACAACATACAATACTCTGTATAAGTCCGCTGAGTTTAAACAACTCAAAACCTGTGCGTCGTAGGTTGAAAACTGTACCCTGGCGATTTCCTCAAATATCACCAATTACAACGAATTCCGATATAATGAGGATGATCACCTAATTCCCAATATCTTACTCCCACTCATCATCTGTAAAACCATACAGATATGAGAATGAAACCTGGTAAATACATACCCTTGGAGTAAGTGTCTAATCGGGAAAACAGTTTTTCCTTTAACAATGCACTGAAACATGAAAAATGTTTCGTAGGGGTATCCTGGTATTCATAGCAATGCCTCTTCCATAATCCAATTCATGTCTTCAACCGTATATTTTATTGTCGTCTCTCCAAATCCCTTTATTTGTTTTTAGTCGTTACCTTCTGTACACCATCGTTAGGCTAAATGGTTTTCTTCCTTCCCTACCGTTCGGCACCAGCCTATGGTTTGGAAGAAGACTATCCACTAAGCATAATAGGTGTACCCTCCTAAACCAAGGAGTACTCGCATCTCGAGAGAAGGTGATGATAAAAGACAACTGAATAATACCTTATTCTTTTAAAGGTGAAATAGGAGTGGCGATGAAGTACGCGGTTTTGGTCGTGAATGATATCAGTCGCAATTTACTTTGCCCTCTTTCTAATCCCTTTATTTTGTCTTTACATATTTCCTTCTGCACACCCTACTTAGGCTAATTGGTTTTCTTCATTCCCTACCTTTCGGCACCAGCCTATGGTTTGGAATAAGACTATCCAATAGGCGTAATAGGTGTACTCTCCTAAACCAAGGAGCTCTCGCAACCTGAGAGAAGGTGATAATAAAAGACAACTGAATAAACCAATTCTATTTCTCCTGAACCTGGATCCATCCCCGAAGAAGTCCCTTCGAGTTCGTATATAACCATACGATGGATCTATCCAATGGAAGTGGATATCCGTAGTAATACGGGTGTTCTGAGAAATTCAAAGGGGTAAAAGAAGGAGTGGCAATGACTTATGCAACTCAGACAATCCAAAAAGCCAGTATTTTAAGAAGGTTCGGTCAACCTGGTCACTGAGTCATAGTCTAGGGTCGGTCAAAGGTCGCTGCCAAAGAGAGAGAGAGAAAAGAAACACTCTGCGTGCACTCTAACCTAGATCAGAATGGTCATCATTTTATCTAATCCGGAAACCTCCCACTGTCCTGTCAAATTCTCCTCCAAACCTAAAGAAGAATCAATCGGGATCACCCGAAGAGTAAACCAACTCATCAGTGGGAATCGGGATCCAACTCTCATCGCATGTTAACGTGATGGAATGCATCCACGTTATTCATACTCCAGAAGGTATGCGCATACTTGGCAAGTTTCAGTTTCTTTAGAAACTCCCGATATCATTTTCTTGCCCCATGCTCTTATGACCTTGACGTATGCCAACAAATCATAAGTCACATGTCAAGTTCTGCCCGTTATTATCTTGTTAATTTGAACCCACCCGTACATACCCTTGACGTATGCCAACAAGGTAATACGACTGTCCCAAACCAACTCATCTATCTATGCAACAAATGAATACCCAGCAGCTACCAAACACTATGCCTTGACGTATGCCAACAAACATAGCTTGAATACTACTGACCATCCATAAGAAACGACGGAGGGCTACGACTGGTTTTTGGCGAAAAAACCTTTAACGTAGTGAACTTGATATCGCTGAAGGAACCTGATAGCTTTTTTTTTTTTTTTTTTTAAAATATAGTGGCGAAAACCTTTTGCTAAAGAGGTCACTCCCGGTAAAGGGATCTCGGCTCTTTCCTCGTGGAATGAGGTGCAGGATATTCCACTGAATACCGCTATGCAGAGCAACATGTAATCGACTATAGTAAAGTTATTACCCTGACGCAAACTTCTGTCCAAGGGGTCTTTCCCGGTGAAGGGATATCAGCCCTTGCCTCGTCGAATGAGGTGCTGGATATTCACACCGAATATCGCTATGCATAACAAAAGAAAACGTCTTTGCAATAACACTTTTTAAATTGTTCCAACAACTGAAAACAGGTTTGTTTTTACTTTGCATTGATCAGAATCAACGCAGTCCCATCATTAATCACACCAGAAAAGAACGAAAATAAAATGTACGTATATGCCATCCGCATTCGTCACTGGGTCCCGTCATCACTCGTTAGGTTACTTAACTAACGACAGAGCGGGGACTGGACTAGCGCGGGTGTAAAACATATACAACATCTAATAGTATATAAACCAATATACATAATCGCTCAAGGCGTGATAATATGCAACATTACAGAAAAGTAATAAGCATCACAGAACAATACAGATATCTGGGATCCCCGAGTTTCACAGAGCCGCTGCTGAAACTCGACGTTCCCCTGTCGTGTGGATAGCCTGTGCAATGAAACCTAGACCCCTACGGGTGCGGCAAGTTACCCGCCAAAACCTGAAGCGAGGCAGTGCCCCACAGCATAGTGAATGGAACACCCGGCACTTCACGGAATCCGGTAAATTGAGCACCCCTCCTTGGGTCAACCTGTACCCCCTACGAGTGCGGCGAATAGTCTGCCAATTCTGAAGTGGGGCCCCTCTGCCTCTCAAAGCCATGAGATGCGGACCCGTTGCTTTCCCGAACCCGGCTATCCGTGCACTCCGTCGCGGGGTAAAACCTAGTACAGTAATGAAAAATAGTACAATAGGTACATCGACCGCAACCTGGTCGTGTCCCAAAAGAATATTATACAACAGGCAGTGACGGCAGTCCACAAGTTGGACGCTCGCCCCGCAATATCAAATGTACAAATAAACTCAAACTGTACTATCATTGCACACTGCTATCCACCACGACAAATCCGCAACCATACAGCACAACACAGAACATCAACGCGAATGTCACGTTCGCAAACCCGTCTAAAAGAACTATAGCAGTTAACCGCGGTTTACCGATCAAATGACATTCCCGGTCGGAGATATAATGTAAGCACTGTAAACTAACGTGTTTAAATTTCGATCGACCAAAGACCAAATTTCAAAAAGTGGGCCCCAAAGCTTACTGGTGAACAGTAACAAAATCTGGGCCAAAACTTTATATACCAAAAACCCCAAAATTCCAAACAGAACCCACTGGAAAAAAATTGGAGCACGTGCTCCTCATATGGCCGCGGATGCGCGGCCAAACCATGGGTTTGGCCGCCCTTCCGCGGCAACTTGGAGGAGTCACGACTCCAAATTTCGTCGTGGGTCTTATAATTCTCTGCACGGATTTTTAAGACATCCAGAAATCAATTTTGAGACTGTTTAAATTCAACAGAAACTGTCAAGTAAGGAAAATGATATTTTTGGCAGTTTTCGATTTTCGGTCGGATCGATATTTTAAACGCGTTAGCACAAGTTAGTATAGCAAAATGGTTAGGCTCTGATACCACTGTAAGTCTACGCTAGCACCCCGGCAGTCTACAGACGCCAAATGCGGAACAAAAACTTTTTAACTGGTGCTATCGTATACTTTAACCCGGATCTGCCATTATTGCTAAACTAACAAACTGTAAAGAGTGTAGAATGGTTATACCGAACGATCCGAGTCCTTCGTTCTTCAACCATCATCCCACGCTCCGTTGCGGCTGCTCCGATCTCGTCGATCTCCGATCTCCTCGTCGAGGTGGCACCACATGATCGGTTCTTTAAACGGGCTCCCGCCTCTGACTCGAGGCAACTCGATCGTCAAGTTTGCTAAAAAAGACGACCAAGAATGATGTAGAGATTGAGTAGATGACTTTGTCTCACTTCGTCCAAGTCCGTGGACGATCGGTTAATGAAGTTGCCGTGGAAATCGGGTGATGGAATGAAATGGACTGTGAAATTCCATACACCGATTAATACTATCAAAATCTTTTCTCTCTTGAATCAAGTAAGTCAATGAGAGAGAGAGAGGAGGCTATATATATATCAAAGGAGGGAGGTGAGTGTAGGAGGAGGGAGGTGACCATATCACAAAAGCTTCTCACTAAAATATCTTTAGCCAAAACAAAAAGCTTTAAAGAAAATGATGACACATAATAATCAACCAATCACATTAAACCTAGTCACCTTATCCTTAATGACTCCATTAATGCCTAATGAGTCATGAAGCCACTTCATCACTTCTAGAACCTTCTAGAATGATGACTCACTCATATCAGAAGAAAAGATAAATCCGTCTTTAACCGAATGTTAAAAGACGGCTGATAGAAAACTGGAAACTGGCAACTTCCAAAAGTGATCCTGAAACGACTTTCAGGAAAACCCCGAAACTGTATAAATATACCCGCATTTGTATTACGACCGAATACAAATGCAACTGAGACAAAGATATTATACCTACTCAATATAATACTCGGATCCGGCTTAAACCAAAGCCGACCAGTATTATCTGCCCGAAAACTGACACGTGCGTAAACGCACGTGCATTTTCCGAACCCTGCCATAAAACCATACGGCCTCTACAACGTTTCGCCCGAACTTGGGAAACTGTCTGTGGGGGACTCTAATGACTCGTCAGTACCCTGGCAGTGGGTTTAACCACAAACCGTCAGCGGCACTAGCTATGCGTAACGGCTGCCCATGGACTGACCTCAAGGGTGGCCGAGGAGCGAACTCAAGGGAGACCGATGAGCGAACTCCTCCGAAAACCCTACTGAGCCTAACAGTGACAATGTATATACAGTCCGGTCCGTTCGTCAATGAGTATCGCATATCTGCCTAGGGGGCTAGCAACGTCAGACCCCCAATAACAGTATAAGTCGTGTCGGAGTGAAGCCCAATAACACCCTGAGATACTACTGGAGTACCTACCAGTAAATCTCCTGCCACGGCCGTGGGCTTTGTGTAATGGCTCTCCTAGACACAGCACGATCTCGCCCCCAATACCGGGAGAGACGAATCCCCTGCCGATCCGCTCACGTGCCTCCATATGGCTCGGGACTGTACCCAAAAGCTACCTGTTTGCACGACTCCTTTGAGCCGTGGTAGGGTAGAAATCAAAGCACAGTGGGAACTCATACGAGACAAATGACGACCTCAGGTCGATGAACTAACCTGTACACATGTCACCAGGGAACTGCTATCTGACGATAGATATAATACTAACTAGCAGATTCCCGGCGAGTCCTGTCCGGTGTACTCATAACCCAATGAGCACCTGTATACATCTTAGGTGATCCAACTACACCAGTGGCTTGTGAGACCGGCCACCGCCCCTCGTCGGGGTCTCGACTGTACACACTAGTCTACTCCGGAGTATCGATGCCCTGTCTCGAAACTCCCACGACTAGGGACCACAATTAAGGATATGCATCTAAACTACCCAACTCTCACGTATATGATCGCCCTCATACAGTTGGTAGTAAAGCAAGATCCTAAGGGCTCTATCCAAGTGTAACATGCAATCAGTCACCACAACTGATAAAGGCAAACCAGATAGCATACTATCATCTCGAGTAAGACTGTCCTACCGGGATAGGTCCTCCGCAATCATTGCAATCACGTACCTGCGATCCAATAATTGACTATGAGGGCACTATCTCCAACACGCTTTGCGAGGAATATTTGAGTCGTTGTACTCCGGCAGAAGTCTCAGAATGATTCCCATCGCGATTAGCAACAGCCCCGTGCCGTGTTGCCCCGTCAGAGGCTTCGTGAATATCAGATACGAGAGCAGGAGCGTCACTGCTTTTCTCGCCGTCGTTATCTATTCAAAAAAGATAGAATTTATTTATACGGGCGATAGAGGATATGTTCATATATACATTTGTAGGTTAGAGAATTTTAGTTGTACCATGGTTGTCGTAGCTGCACCAAATATCGCGATTAAGGATAAGACGGAAACCTGGCCGACAAAAGTGGCCATCGCTTCCAACACCAGCACCGCATATACATATAGATGCTGCATTCAGAGAAAACTTTATGAGCGCAATTTAAAAAGCAGACTAAAAGAAATATATACTTTAATTATGTCAATCCTCATCACAATTTAGAGACTTTAAGATGTTGACGACGCGGATTAAAAAGAATATAGCTCGGCAAAAGTTTAGGTTTCGGATCGTATGTCAGAATAGAAATTAATTTCCCTCGACTCCCGCCAAAACTTGAGTGTCTGAAGTTCGTGGCCCTGCACCAAAACTATAAAGTTGTGGTGAGGATTGAATTGTATTTTTTTTTATATCTGTCACACGTAATGTAATCGAAGAGTTAGACTCCTTTTCAAAGGCCACTCTTAGTCGGACCCCATATCGGCGACACATCGATAAGACCACGTAGATATACGGTGACCAAAGAATAAATGAATAGTTCAAAGTTTCATCAACTTTTTTTCTTTTAAGATCATGTCATATTCCATTAGGGTAGAAGATCAAGTTCACCAAAATTGCAGGTCACATCCACAAAATTCTTGCAAGTAGCAGGCAGATTATTCTCTCTCAAAGATTAAATTATAAGAGATATAATGAATCTCATAATTACCTGAGAGCAAGAATTCCAAGCCTTGATCAACTCTCCAGTTAGAACCATGGGTGGGATCAACATAGGGAGCCCAACTACAGTTGAACAAAAGAGCATCTCCATCTGAGACATCAAAACCCTCACATTTTTAGCATGAACACCATTTGAAAAGTTGGAGAAATCATCCAAGCAAAGCATGGCATCTTAATCATCATTATCATGATTAGTCGACAACGATCGGTTGTTGAGTAGATGTCAACCCTCTACCGAGGAAACTATAAACAATAAAGAGACTTGTCGTAATCCTAAACGGCCAGCTTGCATTATTGTATGAAATTATGTCCGACTCTAAGACAAGTCAAGATATATAAAAAAAATACCCGTGCCATAATTCACACACAACATGCATGTCTTTGCAAGTTATAAAAAATAAAGTAACGCAGACTCTCACCTGAGTTGTTTCGGGGTTCATGGTAAAGATGGCCTCTTGTAGGTTGCCAAGAAAGGAATCCATGACAAGAGCGCCACTCACCATCACGACACCAATAACACTAAAATTGGGCGAAGTTTGGGCGTCCGCGAGGGTGAAAAGTATGAGACCGATCACGAGAAGCGTGGCAGATATGTACTCGTGCGCTGGGTATTTCCGTCGAAGACCCGGAATAAAAGCCCCCATCACCATCACCGGTAGCACCTAACCAAAAAGAAATAAAGATCGAAATTAAGCCCAAACATGATATTTCCTACTATTTATGAATTTCCTTTTTCCTTCGAGCATCAAACACACTAAATATCTTTTTATTTAAGAATCATCAATATCGAATACCAAACAAAGTTATAAACCTAAAAGGATGAAATGAGTGTGTTTTATTCTTACATATAAAAATGCTATATTGCTCTTTACTTTTTTAAGCATAAACTACCTCTTATAACTAGAAACAATGGGACGGTACCAAAAGCCAAGCTTGGTGTCAATGAAAATGATGGAAGCAAGTGAAAAATTTAATGACCCACATGAAGTATAGGGTTCAAAATCTCACTTTTAATGAAAAGAATTATTTGCTTCAATCATGTGCAATCTTGATGATGAGCTTGATACTAAACATGAAACTAGTATCTTTAATGAATTAAAACTCTTGCTACTTTTCAACAGTGAAGTTAGTTCTCTCATTGCCAAACCAAGCAAATAAAAGAAGCCAAGTATGGGCCAAGTGAAAGTGATGGAAAACAAAATCACAAGAAAAGAAAGAGAGAGAAATAAGTAGCACTTGCAATTCTTTCATTTTCTCTGCCTAAAGTTGGGTAAAGTTTCAATACTTCTGGAAAAAAATAAAAAAACTCATACATCTCCAAATTTTCCTCTCTTTATCTCACTTTTCTTCATAAATTTAATTACAATAAATTCAAAGAACAATAAGAAACACGTTTAAATAATTTTAAAGAACGTAAACCAAAATTATTCCATGTTCTCTTCCTCTACATCACTTTTTTCATGAAGGCCCAATCTTTTGATGAACAATGCAAAAAACAAATTTTCCCCTAACTTTTTTTCATAAAATTTGAACAACAGTACAAATCAAAATTTTCCTAGTTACTCTCTATTTCACTTTTTTTTTTCCATTATTGCAATAATCATGAAGAACGATGCAAAAGCATGCAAGCTCTTCCCCACTTTTTTCTATTCCACATTTCAGTTCCCATTACTAGCTAGAAACTTTCCAAGAAAAATGCGAAGAAAAGACATAATCATCATCATCATCTATAAGACTTTTCAGATCCAAATATGATCGGCTATGAAGCAAAGCTCTAATAAAAACCTCAAAAAAATTTACGTCCGGCTGTCAACACGATATCAATCCTTTTTAAATAAGTGTCAACTACATGGTCCTAAATGACAAGTTGACATCCTCCAGATTCTCATCGACTATAGAGAAGTCTAAAATAAGAGGGAAAAATGATATATTTACTGTATAGAATTATGTTCAACTCTAAGACACAAATTTAGCAGAAGCGAAATGGAACATAATCCATGAGAACAAAAAAAATGGACAATGTGAATGAAATCAAACCTTAGTAGATTTAAACATGAGCTGCGCAGGGTAATTAAGAAATGCCAAAGACCCTTTAGTGAGCCCATGAGATCCCATCAAAACCGCGGAAAGCTTCACATAAGTCCTCCATGGATTCACCATTTGCTTCATTGTGAACCCTTGAAGATATATTAGCCCTAAGTACACAAACCCTTGCACAAAGGTGAAGTACCAACCATAACTACAAAAAAAAAAAAAACAATTTTTCTTAAGAAATATTAACCAAAACCCAACAATTTTAATCAAAATTAGAAACACAATATCTTGCCTGAACTTCAATCTATTGTACACGTATTCCTGCAAAATGGGTCAAGAAAATGTAAGAGAAATTTGAGTCTGATGCATGCAAGAACAAAAAATTAACCCAAAAAAAAAATAGTTAGAAAGGATTAAATTACCTCACAAATACCATTAACAAGATAGCCAAAGAAAAACCCAGAAGAGCAAATGAGGAATTGTTGCCATTTTGGCCTATCACTCAATGAAATCCCAAACAGAGACCTTGGTTGCTCTTCTCCCTTCTTCATCTCTCTCTCTCTCTCTCTCTAAAACAAGAAACACAAAGAAGAAGAAGAAAACTAATAATAAAGAAGAGGGAGGCAAAAAGGCAAAAGAGATTAAGAGAAGAGAAAGAAAGGAATCCCAACTTGTTATTTTGAGCAAAAGTTTTTATGTATCATTCTATAATTGCTCTGTTTTTTTTTCTATGTTTTTTGGGGAGGGAGTTAGGAAGAGGGGCTTGAATTATATATTAACAACATGACATATTATTATGGGATATAATAATATCTTTTATTTCTATATTTATTTGGGTGACTAAATTTCTTGTGGGTTTCTGTATATACCCTTCTCTAATTTTTGTATTTATAACTGTCAAAAACCACGTTTTTCTATATTTGTCCAGAATTTCATCCTTCACTTAAGCTATTCATTACAAAAATAGAAAATGAATATTATTTCCAATTTTTATTTTTATTTTATCATTTTTATTGACTGTGACTGGAAACATAATTTATTCAAACTTCACTAAATCCTCTTAAATTATACCATAAAAAAAATTATCATCCATTTTCATTACATCATATTCATTTTTCTTAAATACAAGTACAATTATAAAGCTTTTGAGTGGTAAATTTGATTATTAATATCGGTTAAACATAAGCGATAGTGTGCAGGAAAAAAAAAGGTTTTACATAAATATTATTAAATTTTTATAATAGGTTTTGCATTAACTAAACTAATGCCCGTTTTATGTGCATCCCTTTTGAAGACGAAGGGATTTTCTGATGCAAAATATATACATCAAAAGCCAAAAATTTGAAAAGGGTATATTTGAAAAAAAGAAACCCCTTTTTAGCCAGAAGCTACTTAAACTATGATTTCTACTACAGCACGGGCCCACATGTTTGGCACCAATTCTTAGATGTTGTGGGTCATGCCAACTTGTCTCTTGGGTATATTTGGATAATATTTCAAACGGGCATGTAAGTATTACTATTCCAAATAAATAATCAAAAATGCTTTTTCTAGCGCAATTTGTCTATCCAAAAGTTTATCTAAAAGACAAATATCATGGACCCACCTGTTTGACACCATTATTAAGATTCTGTGGATCCTATCATTTTGTCTGTTGGTTAAACCTCTTTTTGTAAAGGATTGCGGACATGAAAAGTATTGCTCATAAATAATTTAACTGCGGAGTAATTAAGCCATTTGGGGCTATGTCAATTGGCACACTGAGAGGCAAAAGCTATACAAGAATCTATTTAATTACTATAACTTTATATCTATTTAATTGCTATTACTTTATACGTATAGCTGACCTCATGTGATAGGCCCATGATTTCATCTCGTCGGGCACAAAAAAGTTTGTGCTGCCACGTCAGCGATTTACTGGCACGTGTTTTGAGAGGCTCGAATTCCTTCAAGTTGGCTGAGAGTCCAAATATTTAATGCCACATTTTATTGGGTTTTTTTTACTTAATGGTACCTCAAAACTTGGATACTTACTAAAAACTCCCCAATGCTTGATAATTACCTTTTACACTCTAAACCTCTAAGTTGTTACTTTTTACTTCCCTCCAAAATTTCCATCCAAAATTAATGTTGTCATGGCATGAATTTCGTAAGGTAAGAGTACGGCCTACGCTACGACGTAAGACCTCCTGAATTACCCTCGACTTCTGTCACGACCCGAACATGGCACATGACCGACACAAAAATCACGTGAAGTCATGTGGACCCCACCATAACCAAAGTAAGCCAAAATGAGGAATCTAAACCATATATCAATGGAAAATAGATGATAATAGATAGAGATGAAGTTTTAATGAAGTTTTGTAAAAAGTAAAGCTTGTTTCGAAAGATTGTTTGAAAAACGAACAACACATCTTTTGTAAATTTTAAATAAAACTAGTATAATAATAATAAGTACAACAACATCCCACATACGGGAGCTAAATCAACGCTTAAACGGCGGATACATAACTACGCAATAATATACGACGCCCAAAGGCGAAGGATCAACAAAGCGAAAAGTAAACAACAAAAATATACATCAAGTTGACTCCACATGAGTCCGACAACAACAAAATATGCAACTCTAAAGTCTCGACAATACTAGACTTGGTCTTTGATGGAGTACTTCTAGATACAAATAGGTACAAGGCAAATGCCGATACAAAATATAACCCACCAACTTAAGATATACGCAACCCTGCCAAAGATAGCAAATGTGTCAAATAAGCCGCTACGGATTTAAACGGTCAAACCTGTAAAGAACTATGGCACAACGGGGATGAGTTGCCAACTCGTAAGTAGAATTATATAACAAGTTAGAAGTCGCATGGATAAGCTGTCACGCCCCGCTTCCCGGTATACGGCGAATGGGGACGCGACGAGGTCCGCTACGTATTTACTGTAAAGTAAATACGCTAAGCGTATCTAAGCAATATAAAGGTAAATCACAAGAGACAAGAGATATAAGAATAACAACAACTTTATTAATAACATTCTTTTGTACAATGCATGAAAAGTAAATACAACTGGAATGAAAAGCGATGCCTAAACAATGGCATAACAGGAAATGAAAATACTGAATAGAACAAGGTACAATGTCTAGAGCTCGGGGTCTTCGTGAAACTGATCCAAGTCTTCACCGGTGGGCTCGATCTCTACTGGGTCCAAAACACCTGACGACATTCAAAGAAGAAAGAAATAGAATGTCGTCAGCGAACAGGTCGCTCGTTAAGTCCCAAAGATAAAGAAGAATTAGAAAAGACAGAATACGAGGTATCTTCTAAAGTATAATGTTGTAGAATATTGTGTTCACGCTGTTGTTTGTAGCTTGGTACGGAAGGATGCCAGTGTATACGAGAGGGGTCTCAGTATGCTAGAGACCAGGGCAAACGGAATGTACAAGGAACCGTTAAGCCACGGTACAACAGCAACGGAATATAGGTTAGGTGTCTTAATCTTACCGTCTCGTGCCACTTCTAACACCTTCCGCACCAATCTATCCCTTAAACCCCGTAGTGTTTTGATTGTATTGTTGTATTGTATTGTGTAAGTTAGATTGACCGACCAAAACCATGATATCAGTAAACAGATTGTAACTGCATAATTAGGTAAATGGAATAACGGAATAATGGATGTATATCCATGGTTTGATTCAGTCAAGTTGTATAGATTGTTAACTGGATTCTGGGATTCATGTGTTCATATTGAGTTGGAATATTAAAGAATGTAGATTGACTTGAATCATATTCAAGTCAGAAATAATCAGACTCAAATCCGAGTCAGACCAAAAGAAATGTAAGTCGAAGTTCTATAATTGTTAGGGTCCTTATTGTAATTTATAAAAATTGAGGGGTTTTTATATAAAAAGTACTTTTGTATAGTTTCCAAGATACACCACAGGTATTTATTATTCATCTTTATAGTTATAATGAGTGTAAATTTTATTTGTGATATTTCTTAGTGAAAATATTCTAATTCCATAAATAACTGTAATATTGATTTATTTGAAATTCATGGTATCTTAATGTAAAAATCTAGTCTTGTGATTTTTAGAAAAAGTGCGATATTTATATTATAACAAAATAGATCTTTTAATGATAATATACATATATTTATACAAAAATAATTTCAATAAATATTTTATATTAAAAAATATCATTTTCTTAAGATATCGTATTTTAAACCTTTCGAGACCGAATGCTCCTTGCGGAGGTCTGAATCTCGCACTACTAAGCCGAGGGTGCATGATAAACCGTACTATCCATAACGGGTTTCCCAAAGGTGGGTTGTAGTGGCGCTTTGCAAAGATTTTATAAATACTAATCCTTAGAATACAGATTTATTAAAGTAAAATGTATTTATTTGCAAAAGTCGATTTTCCGTATTTTAGGTTTTAGGGTTTCATATTTCAACTAGATTAATTTTAAATGATCTAAACAATAAGTTATTAGAAGCCTCAAATCGCCTCTTCACAGCCAATTGTGGCCAGGTAAGTACAAGTGAGGAAGGAGGGATCCGCTCACGAATCGTGAGACGGGCCTTTTAAAGTTATCTTTGCTCACTTGCCTAGCCTAGACACCACAAAGTCAGGTTTAGATAAACGATCGATGTCCATAACTAATCGTATTTTCCTATTAAAAGATATTTGTTTTAAAAGTGTATCAAACCTAAAACTTTTAGAAAAGGTTTTATTAAGAAAATGGTATTTAAATGTAAAATCTTGTTTTATCGTATTCTATGTTTTCAAGGTAGCGTGTTATATTTGCATATGAGTGTGTGTGGAGGTAGGTCATTACCTCGTGAACTACTTTAAGATATAGCAATGTTAAAGGGTTAAATGTGAAAACTAAACATTATGGTATTTAAGTGAAAGAATACGATATATTGTAAAAACTATCATTTCATGTGAGAAAACTTGTTCAAATTAGTTGTTAAGTGATTAATAGTCAACATGAAGATATTTAAGTATTATGGAATTGGTGATAAGTGAGATTTGATAGAAAACCGAATCGGAAATCGGTTTGTTCCGATTTTCGTCGGGTTTGTAAATTCGTATTTTTATGAAAGAAAAGAAAGATAGAAAAGAGGGAATTACGGGTTTGGACAACACTAGAGAGTGAGGGGGAAGTAGAGGGTTTGCCGGTGCGTCGAATCGTCGTTGAGAGGTCCTAGCACGATCACCGGAATTTTGCCGTCGATTTCGTCAGCGCTTCGTCTTTCGCTCGTTTTCTAACATACCAAGTTCTTTTGGAATTTTGAGAGAGTGGACTTAGAATTTAGGATGAGAGGGTAGAGGGTATAGGGGTATATATAGGGTTAGGCTAGGGTTAGGGTTTTAATTAAAAAAAATATAAAAATATATAAAAATTATAAAAAAATCATTAAGTTTGGGAGTAAAAGAGGTTTAATGTGCATTCGGTAACCGATCTAGGAATTTAGTGTGTGCAGGTGAGAAGACCAGGTCAAGACGAAACTTTTCCGTTCAGGGGACTCGACGGTCCGGCCGAGTCCGGCCGGTGGCGCCGGCCCGAGTTGGCCGGTCCGCCGGCCGACTCGGCCGATCCTGGCCAAGTCAGGGCGCCGAAAGGTGGGGGATCTCGTGGGGGGATTTATGGTATATTTAATTTTTTATGTTCAGTTCAAGTTTTGTGAGTTATGGCGTTTTGACTGTTGACTTCCAAAAGAATTTAAAACAAAATAAATACAAAAATAATACGGGGCATGGGATTTGAACTCTGGTGGCTTGGTTCAGCAGTGTAAGGTATTACCAATGAGCTATAAGCTCTTGCTTGTAATTATGGAGTGAAATAAATACTTAAAGAGATATCAGCAACAATAAATACTCCAAGTATACATTGAATTTAAATCAATTCTTTGTACAATAAAAATGGAGTTGTTACAGTCTACCCTCCTTACAAAAATTTCGTCCTCGAAATTTACAACTTTTATTTGAGGACTAGTTTACAAAGAGGTGTGGATATCTAGTACGCATTTCATCCTCCCTTTCCCAAGTGGACTCTCCTGGAGTGTCTTTCCTCCACATCACTCGAACCAAGTTAACTTCCTTGTTCCAAAGTGTCTTCACTTTCCTGTCCAGGATCTCCACAGGCTGTTGCTCACAAGATAAATCAGGCTGTCTAGTGAGCTCAGAATGATCGAGAACATGGCTGGGGTCACTCACATACCTTCTGAGTTGGGATATGTGGAACACATTATGCACTCCTTCCAATGAAGGTGGAAGCGCTAAGCGGTATGCCACTTCACTGACTCGTTCGAGTATGTCGAACGGTCCAATATATCTTGGACTTAGCTTACCCCGTCTTCCAAATCGGATCACTCCGCGGTTCGGAGATATTTTCAAGAATACGTGATCTCCTAGCTGGAACTCCAAGTGTCGTCTCTTTGCATCAGCCCAGTGCTTCTGTCGATCTTGGGCTATGCGCATCCTTTCCTTGATAGTACGAACCACATCAACAGTCGCTACTATCATCTCTGGTCCAAGAAGTTCTCTATCTCCGATGTCGTCCCAACTTAATGGCGATCGACACTTTCTTCCATATAGTACTGCAAAAGGTGCCATTCCTATGCTTGCTTGGTAGTTGTTGTTGTACGAAAACTCCACAAGATGTAGGTGATCTTCCCACGATCCTTTGAAGTCTAACATACACGCTCTGAGCATATCCTCCAAGATCTGAAAAGTTCGTTCCGACTGACCATCTGTTTGTGGATGATAAGCCGTGCTGAAGTTCAGACTTGTTACCAAGCTTGCTTGCAGACTCTGCCAAAATTGTGATCGGAACCGGGTGTCACGATCGGAGACAATGCAGACCGGTACTCTATGAAGTCTCACAATTTCCTGTATGAGTTTATGGGTATCAGAGATAATACATTATGAAAAGTTTAAATCTTATTTAGATTATTACCTCCATGTACTTCTTTGCTAGTGTCTCAGTTGATTGGCCAACTCGAAATGGGATGAAGTGAGCCGACTTTGTAAGTCGATCCACAATGACCCATACAACATCGTTACCCTTTGTGCTGCGAGGAAGAGCAGTCACAAAATCCATCGTGATGTGTTGCCACTTCTATTCTGGGATTGGTAACGGTTGAAGTAATCCAGCAGTACTGTGATGTTCAGCCTTTACTTGCTGACACACCAAGCATTTTGCGACGCTTCCGGCTACTTCACGCTTCATTCCATGCCACCAATAATTCTGACGTAGATCTTTGTACATTTTGGTACCTCCAGGGTGTACTGAGTAGGGAGAGCTGTGAGCTTCTTTCATTAACTCTTCCCGAACAGGACCTTTTGGTACACACAATCTGCTGCCGTATCTCAAAGATCCGTCTTCATGGATGATGAAGTCTGTTTTGAGTCCATTCTCCACTTGTTCTCTGATCTTTTGCAACTTAGCATCGTTTGCTTGAGCTGCCTTGATCTGATTGACAATGGTTGATTGAACTTGTAAATTCATCACACTTGAAGCATTACCTGGCATGATTACTTCAATCTCCATCTGATGCAAGTCTTGTTGAAACTTCCACTGCGCGGTGAGATTCATCGCTAATGGTTGGCGACTAAGAGCATCAGGTACTACATTCACCTTCCCTGGGTGATATTGCAAGTTGATGTCAAAGTCCGCCATGAGTTCTAACCATCTTCTCTGCCGCATATTCAACTCCTTCTGAGTAAACACGTACTTCAGACTCTTATGATCTGTGTAAATGTTCACTCATTCACCAAGTAGATAATGACGTCAAAATCTTGAGAGCAAAGATGACGGCTGCCAATTCCAAATCATGCGTCGGATAATTGCGCTCATGAATCTTCAGCTGTCTTGAAGCATAAGCCACAACCTTACCGTGCTGATGTAGAACACATCCTAATCCCTTACCGGATGCATCGCAATGCACTTCGAATCCTCCAGATTGATCCGGTATGACGAGAATAGGTGCTGATGTCAACCTTGACTTGAGTTCTACGAAAGCTTGTTCGCATGCTTCTGACCACACAAATTCTTCATCTTTACGTGTAAACTTGGTCAGGGGCGTTGCTATCTTTGAAAAGCCTTCAATAAACCTTCTGTAATATCCAGCTAAACCCAAGAAACTTCGAATATCCTTCACTGACTTTGGTGTAGGCCATTCGCTAACTGCTGAAACTTTCGCTGGATCCACAGAGATTCCTTCTCCTGATACGATATGTCCAAGAAAACCAACTTGCTTTAACCAAAACTCGCACTTGCTGTACTTAGCATAAAGTTGATGTTGTCGAAGAGTTTCTAGGACAATTCGTAGGTGCTCTGCATGTTCTTTCCGACTCTTAGAATACACCAGGATGTCGTCGATGAAGATGACAACAAACCTGTCTAAGTACTCCCGGAAAACTTGATTCATTAGGTTCATGAATATTGTGGGTGCGTTGGTCACTCCAAATGGCATCACTAGAAATTCGTAATGTCCATAACGAGTTCTGAAAGCTGTTTTGTGAATATCAGCTTCCTTGACCTTCACTTGATGATAACCTGAACGAAGATCCAATTTAGAGAAAACACAAGATCCACTTAGCTGATCGAATAAATCGTCGATGCGCGGAAGTGGATACTTGTTCTTAATAGTGACTTCGTTCAAAGCTCTGTAATCGATGCACATTCTGTATGAACCTTCCTCCTTCTTCACAAGTAGTACAGGTGATCCCCAACTTGAAGTGCTGGGACGAATCCATCCTTTCGCCAGTAATTTGTCCAACTGTGTTCGGACTTCCTTCAAACCTTCCGGACTTAAACGATAGGGTGATTTGATCACCGGTTGTGCTCCTGGTACTAAATCAATACTGAATTCAAGAGCTCGATAGGGAGGCAAACCTGATATATAGTCAGGAAATACATCGTCGAACTCTCGAACCACATCTGGTCTTGATTCTTCCTCCGCTTGAGCCGCTGCAACTACTGCTTCTCTTGGCTTCGCTTTGTAGGTACTTGGCTCCAGTTTACGGTCTCCGCTTTTGAAATAGAAGACCGGATGGTCTGGAATCTCGAATACTACCCTCCTTTGACAACAGTCTATGGTAGCATAAAAAGTTCCAAGCCAATCCATTCTTAGAACCACATCGAAGTTCGGTATGTCCAGCACTTTGAAGTCAGCATAAAACTCTCTGCTGCAGACGACGACTGGACACAAGCTGTATCCCATAGTTGCCTTTAGAACGCCATTTCCTGAACTGACATTCCAGCTGGATACAAGCGGTGAGACTGGAATCTCATGGGTTCGGACAAACCGTTGCGACATAAAGCAGTGTGATGATCCAGTATCAAACAGTGCTAGTGCGGGGATTGAGGATACTAAGATTGTACCTAAGGTATGTGGGATATGTTTTAGGTATAGAAAATATGTAACTAAGTAGCAGGATAGAAAAACAAAGTTTGAAAAGAAAAGTTTACCAGTGATGACTTGGCCAGTGGCCTCAGCTTCTTCCACGGACATCGTGAAAGCCTGGCACCTTGGTACATTCCTCCTGGCCTGAGGAGCATTCCTCGGAACGTTCCTTTGAGCTTGATGGAACTGACGAGGAGGTGGTGCAGCTTGTGGTCCTCTGGGTGGTGCAGGTAGTGCAGGTCTTGGAGCAGGTGCCTGAAGAGCTGGTCGTTGCGGATAGGTAATTGCTGGCCTGGGTGCAGCAACTGGGTTTTGTCTTTGGAGACAAGACCCAATATCATGAGTAGCTGAGCCGCAGACTAAGCAAAGACGGTTGGCTCGACGACAGTCTTTCATCATATGTCCAGTTCTCTTACAGTAGGTGCAAAAGGCTGGGCTGGGACGATGGTTCGGTACTCCGGGTCGCCTTGGCATGAAAGGTGGCCTGGACGAGGCTCCACCTGCCATCTGGTTGGCAGGGCGCTTGACTCCTGCAGACTGAGTTCTGCCCCTTGCTTTTATCACTACCTCATAACTGCGTGCAGCTTCCAGAGCATCCTCATGAGTCAGAAATTTTCCCGTGGCTAGAGCAGCCTGAATCTCCGTGTCCAGTCCTTATTGAAAGCGACGGGCTCCGATCTCGTCCGTCGGTATCAAGTGTGCCGCAAATCTGTTTAAAGATCGTGTTAGCTGTGTAGTATGTGAGATTTAAAAATTGATCTGCTGTGACATATCTTACCGGCTTAGCATGGTGAATTCAGCGTCGCATTCATCTACTGATTTGTCCCACATCGAACCCTGTTGTAGATGAATGAACTGCTGCTCCATTGCAAACCTGGCAGTCACAGGGAAGTATTTCCCGTCGAACTTCTCGCGAAAGATCTTCCATTCAATAGGCTGTACCAGACGGCTTTCTTCCGCCTTCCACCAGTTGCGAGCATTATCCGTGAGCTGTAGTTTCGCCACACGGACCCAAGCTAGGTTCGGCACTTGAGCTGCTGCCAGATCGTCCTCTATGCTCTGTGCCCATTCTTCCGCTTCAAGAGGGCTTCCTTTATCAAAGAACTGCTTGGGATGTAAAGCCTTGAATTGCTTTACTCCCGGTACGTCGGTCTCGGGACGGTTCAGTAGTTGTTGCTGTCCCTCGAGAAGGCTGCGGATTGCCTCAAGTAACACTGTTTGCTCGGTAGTTGGCGCAGGAACAACTGGTGTGAGAGGTAGTGCTGGAGGTGTGTTGTTGACATTGGTGCTGGTGTTGTTCGGGGAATCCATAACCTTGAAGAAAAATTTGGGTTAGGACAGATTCAAATACATGAAATGATAAGATTCAAAAAAATAGAAATTTGTAAGATTCAAGAAACATGAATTGTAAAGAATGTTTTAGTTGCTGGTTCTTGTGTTATATTGCTTAGGTTGTTCATGCAGAACAGAACTGCATAGTATGGTTCTATACAGCTCTGACTTGCATGGGCCACCAACAAAACCTGTCACGCCCCGCTTCCCGGTATACGGCGAATGGGGACGCGACGAGGTCCGCTACGTATTTACTGTGAACTAAATACGCTAAGCGTATCTAAGCAATATAAAGGTAAATCACAAGAGATAAGAGATATAAGAATAACAACAACTTTATTAATAACATTCTTTTGTACAATGCATGAAAAGTAAATACAACTGGAATGAAAAGCGATGTCTAAACAATGGCATAACAGGAAATAAAAATACTGAATAGAACAAGGTACAATGTCTAAAGCTCGGGGTCTTCGTGAAACTGATCCAAGTCTTCACCGGTAGGCTCGATCTCTGCTGCGTCCAAAACACCCGACGACATTCAAAGAAGAAAGAAATAGAATGTCGTCAGCGAACAGGTCGCTCGGTAAGTCCCAAAGATAAAGAAGAATTAGAAAAGACAGAATAAGAGGTATCTTCTAAAGTATAATGTTGTAGAATATTGTATTCACGCTGTTGTTTGTAGCTTGGTACGGAAGGATGCCAGTGTATACGAGATGGGTCTCAGTATGCTAGAGACCAGGGAAAACGGAATGTACAAGGAACTGTTAAGCCACGGTACAACAGCAAAAAATATAGGTTAGGTGTCTTAATCTTACCGTCTCGTGCCACTTCTAACACCTTCCGCACCAATCTACCCCTTAAACCCCGTAGTGTTTTGATTGTATTGTTGTATTGTATTGTGTAAGTTGGATTGACCGACCAAAACCATGATATCAGTAAACAGATTATAACTGCATAATCAGGTAAATGGAATAACGGAATAATGGATGTATATCCATGGTTTGATTCAGTCAAGTTGTATAGATTGTTAACTGGATTCTGGGATTCATGTGTTCATATTGAGTTGGAATATTAAAGAATGTAGATTGGCTTGAATCATATTCAAGTCAGAAATAATCAGACTCAAACCCGAGTCAGACCAAAAGAAATGTAAGTCGAAGTTCTATAATTGTTAGGGTCCTTATTGTAATTTATAAAACTTGAGGGGTTTTTATATAAAAAGTACTTTTGTATAGTTTCCAAGATACACCCTAAGTATTTATTATTCATCTTTATAGTTATAATGAGTGTAAATTTTATTTGTGATATTTCTTAGTGAAAATATTCTAATTCCATAAATAAAGATAATTATCTGTAATATTGATTTATTTGAAATTCATGGTATCTTAATGTAAATATCTAGTCTTGTGATTTTTAGAAAAAGTGCGATATTTATATTATAACAAAATAGATCTTTTAATGATAATATACATATATTTATACAAAAATAATTTCAATAAATATTTTATATTAAAAAATATCATTTTCTTAAGATATCGTATTTTAAACCTTTCGAGACCGAATGCTCCTTGCGGAAGTCTGAATCTCGCACTACTAAGCCGAGGGTGCACGATAAACCGTACTATCCCTAACGGGTTCCCCAAAGATGGGTTGTAGTGGCGCTTTGCAAAGATTTGATAAATACTAATCCTCAGAATACAGATTTATTAAAGTAAAAGGTATTTATTTGCAAAAGTCGATTTTCCGTTTTTTAGGTTTTAGGATTTCATATTTCAACTAGATTAATTTTAAATGATCTAAACAACAAGTTGTTAGAAGCCTCAAATCGCCTCTTCACCGCCAATTGTGGCCAGGTAAGTACAAGTGAGGAAGGAGGGATCCACTCACGAATCGTGAGACGGGCCTTTTAAAGTTACATTTGCTCACTTGCCTAGCCTAGACACCACAAAGTCAGGTTTAGATAAACGATCGATGTCCACAACTAATCGTATTTTCCTATTAAAAGATATTTGTTTTAAAAGTGTATCAAACCTAAAACTTTTAGAAAAGGTTTTATTAAGAAAATGGTATTTAAATGTAAAATCTTGTTTTATCGTATTCTAAGTTTTCAAGGTAGCGTGTTATGGTTGCATATGAGTGTGTGTGGAGGTAGGTCATTACCTCGTGAACTACTTTAAGATATAGTAATGTTAAAGGGTTAAATGTGAAAACTAAATATTATGGTATTTATGTGAAAGAATACGATATATTGTAAAAGCTATCATTTCATGTGAGAAAACTTGTTCAAATTAGTTGTTAAGTGATTAATAGTCAACATGAAGATGTTTAAGCATTATGGAATTGGTGATAAGTGAGATTTGATAGAAAACCGAATCGGAAATCGGTTTGTTCCGATTTCCGCCGGGTTTGTAAATTCGTATTTTTATGAGAGAAAAGAAAGATAGAAAAGAGGAACTTACGGGTTTGGACAACACTAGAGAGTGAGGGGGAAGTAGAGGGTTTGCCGGTGCGTCGGATCGTCATTGAGAGGTCCTAGCACGATTACCGAAATTTCGCCGTCGATTTCGTCAGCGCTTCGCCTTTCGCTCGTTTTCTAACGTACCAAGTTCTCTTGGAATTTTGAGAGAGTGGACCTAGAATTTAGGATGAGAGGGTAGAGGGTATGGGGGTATATATACGGTTAGGCTAGGGTTAGGGTTTTAATTAAAAAAAAATATAAAATTATATAAAAATTATAAAAAAATCATTAAGTTTGGGAGTAAAAGAGGTTTAATGTGCATTCGGTAACCGATCTAGGAATTTAGTGTGTGCAGGTGAGAAGACCAGGTCAAGACGAAACTTTTCCGTTCAGGGGACTCGGCGGTCCGGCCGGCGGCGCCGGCCCGAGTCAGGGCGCCGAAAGGTGGGGGGTCTTGTGAGGGGATTTATGGTATATTTATTTTTTAATGTTCAGTTCAAGTTTTGTGAGTTATGGCGTTTTGACTGTTGACTTCCAAAAGAATTTAAAACAAAATAAATAAAAAAAAATGTGGGGCATGGGATTTGAACTCTGGTGGCTTGGTTCAGTAGTGCAAGGTATTACCAATGAGCTACAAGCTCTTGCTTGTAATTATAGAGTGAAATAAATACTTAAAGAGATATCAGCAACAATAAATACTCCAAGTATACATTGAATTTAAATCAATTCTTTGTACAATAAAAATGGAGTTGTTACATAAGCGGTGAAACAACTAAAGCACGATAAATGTGTACATCAACGAGGGTAAATAAGCACGCATCGAAACTAGAGTTCGAGCGATGGAATATAAAGATAGTAATCCCCCATGTACAACTCGTGTACCACTATCCTAATATGTAAAATATGAATCTGTGTGTGGTTATCCTGTTAACATCAAGTAATCAGTATCTGGCCCGGTACGGGCACAACATAATCATAAGCATCTGAAAACGTGTGAGTCATGGAAGTAAATGCAATACTGCGCAACGAAACACTAACAATCATCAATCATCAATAGCTCACTGCATACATATACAACGGTGTCAAATTACGATCACCGTAGCCGTAGTGCAATATCTATAACACATGACCAAGTATAACACAATCAAGGCTATAATACATATATAGCTTGTATCCATATGCAATCATACAAAAGTAGCCGGAAAATGTATGTACATGAAATTCTTTCAAAATAGTCGTATGATATATATCGCGACACATGTAGCGGATGTTGTTTTGTGAAGAAAGGTATGCATTTTATTTAAAGTATACATCCCGCCTTTTAAAGATGATTTATTTTAAAAAGGGTTTTCTTTTGTAAAAGTCTGTGTCTATCATAAACATGTGGAAAATAGTGAGACTATAGCTTCCTTGAAAATCTCTTTAATATACATAAATATGCGAAAATAGTATTCAGGTACTGTCTTGTGGACCATTTCTGTTCGGCTGTTATATATAGCATAAATATATCTCATTAGTACATGGCATCTATATCAATCCCCCTACATATATAATATCCATCTCAGTGCATAGCATCTATATCGATCCCTCACATATATATAATATCCATATCCGTGCAGGGCATTTATATCGATTCCTCACATATCTGTAGAGATATCATATGTCAACTACCCTCAATCACTCATGGATTGATCACACATATATCACCGGGCAACATCTTGTCTCTCCCTGCATCAATCTCTCATAGATTGATCACAATAAATATATCTTATAGAACCCCGGTTATATCTACCGTGTCAGAATCATCTTTCCCTTTCATATATATATATATATATTCAATCTCTTAGGATTGATATCATATCATATCATATCCACAGTAATATAAATCTGGTCAAACTCGGACCCTTTTAATCTGTGTGAACTAGGCATAACACAAATGGATAACATATCATAGTATAAGCCAGTAACTCACACACACACACACACACACACACACACACACACATATATATATATCAGTGTCATATACCACCGAGGTATAATATCAACAATATATGACGTGTAGAGGAAATCATAAAGCGTAACATAACCAATAAGATAAACAACACGCGAGCGAATAACATAAACGTAAGAGTAGCGTAAGCAAACAGTATATAGGTAATTATTTCAAATATCTCACTTGTATGTTTTTAAAATAGAATGAAATATTATTTGAAAATAAGGAGGCTACGATATTTTTAAAATATATATTTACCCCTTTGAAATTCAAGTGTACATCCTTTCATTATCACTTTTAAAAATATGAAACGAATCGTTGTTTTTAGAAAGTGGGTAATACTGTAATATCAATATAATCTCCCAATCAGTTAAAATAGTAAGACTCCGCGAGTCATGTAAAAATAGGGTCATATCCGGCTAATCATCATTTAACCTCATCATATCATCCCGTACGTAATCTTGCCTTGTATGATAACCATCACATATTCTATTATATCATATCATAATAAGGATCGGTATGGATATCTAATCTACATACCCAAACACATAGCACAGCTAGTACGGACATCAAATCTACGTACACACATAGCAATGGAATATCAACAGTACGGATATCTAGTCATGTACAAATATAGCACCGGTGCGGACATCTTGTTCACGCACCCGCTCCACGATCGGTACGGAAACCTCATGTTACATACACGCACGGCGACTAGTATGGATCTCCAATCGTGTACTCACGCAACTATCAATACGGATTTCAAGTCTCATACGCGCACATAATATAAATCGTGTATAACATCATCTTACTATAACGTCAATCCTATAATGAAGTGTAAACATGGCAGTTCTACATGACATGGCAGTACTAATGATGCGTAGTGTACATGCGAGTCTGTGATCGTGCAACATAACAATCATTAGTATTTATGCTAGTGTTCTACCAAGTGAATCTACAATAAGCATACTAAGCGATAATAATGAAATTTGCTAAATAACAAACAAGTCTACATCCTAAGCACGTTCAATGATATAATAAACAATATATTTCACGGGGGTCCTGTACACCATCCATCTGATTCCCCGCTCGTAGATATAATCTAGTCACTGTTTGCGATCGAGCTAGTCGTATCTTACGACGGCCTTGCCCTTCTTCTCCGTCTCGGAGGTCTCCACAATCGAACCTAGTATAAAAATAATCACGTAAACATAAATAAGAATCTGTATCGGTATCGAAGTAACGAGTGAACTTCCATAGATTATAACCTAGGACCAACGTGAGCCATCCGTGTGCTAACTACCAAGAATTACCCCTCCGAATATGGTATTTACACGAATACGGGTATTTGTATAAATACGGGTATTTGTTTCTTGATATAAATATGTGTATTTGTATTTTATACGAATATGGGTGTATATATTTTGATACGAATACGGGTGTATGTATTTGTAGCATATACTTGTTTTAGTGTATTTATGTGTATGTGTGTGTGTGTGTTAGTATGTGTGCGCGCCCGCGCCCCTGCCCTCGCTTGAGGTGGCATTCTCTTTTCTTCAGGTTCTTTTTAAAATATTGTAGACTTGTGACTCACCATTGTGAGTCACAATTTCACTCATTATTCAAAAGAGAAAAGAAGAAAAAGAGAGCGTGAGATTGTGAGTAGCCATGCTTGCTCATTTGAGTGTTCTTCACCCTTAGCTTCTTCTTCTTCCTCTCTTGATATTTTCTAAATTGAGAAAGGAAAAAGAAAAGGAAAGAAAACTTAGAGATTAGTCACTACTATATTCTGGTGATCAATTCTTAGTAAGTTTTGTTCATTATTGTTTCACTTAGTTTTTAGTATGAAGCTAGAGCCTAGGTTAGGGTTCTTTCGGGTGGATCATCTTCGATAAGAAAGACCGGCATCCAAGCTCGTTCCCGGTGAACCTAAAAGCTAAAGAAGTGAAATATAAGACGAAGGACATGACTACAAAGGTAGCTAACACCTAACTGAGTAGTCTAACTCCTTCTAGTTTGCTAGTTTAATGTTTGGTATCGATTCTAGGTCGTAGTAATTCGTGCTCTTATTCTTGAAATTTTTGTTTTGCATTTCGTCTTGACCGCAAGTTTGCGGCACGGGTACAAGCACGAGCGTGTACTTACTGTCATGCCCTGCTACCTAAAAGACGGAAGCAGGTACGCGACGAGACCTACGACGTATTTATTTCGAGAAGGTCATTTCCCGGAATAAATATGCGAAGCGTAATTGAGAAATATAAAATGACAAGAAATTAACATAAGATTTAAACTTCAACAACTTTATTTACATTCAAATTGATACATTTACAATACATGAGTTCAACTGAAAGAAAATACAAGAAAAAAATGCCTAAACAGGTGGCATATATAAACTGAAAGAAAAGGATAACTAGTCTAGACCTGAGTTGCGATCCAATCGTGCTCCTCCTCTGTGGTATCCACCTCCTCAGTCTCCACAGTATCTGACGAGTATTCCAAGAAACAAAGGTGGGTGGAATGCCCGTCATCGAATTTTCGCTCGGTAAGTCCCCAAGAAAAAGGTGTAAAGTATAAAAGTATAATGACAAAGAAAAATGGATATCATGAAGCAATGGACTATGAGATATGGTGTTTAAACATGTCATTTAATATAAACATGGAAATTTTATTTAACATGCAGTTCTATATATATCATGGAAAAATAACATGAGCATAGTATAGCATGGCCGTGTAGTGTAAGTATAGTAAATATGAAGTGCATGTAAGTGTCCTAAAAGGTCTCTACATCGGTAAACTAATTTAATGTAAGTTCAAGAGTGAATGTCAACCAATCTCAAGAGTGTTCTCAGACTTAACTGGCTGTAATCCAGGGGTAAAGAACCACGGGCCCGAATCAATTGTTAGTAGTGGGACTTCAACCTAATATTGAAGTATTCTAAACTCAACAGGCTATAATTCAGGAGTAAGGAAACACGTGCCTTCATGATAGCCTGCTTGTGTTAGTAGACATGAATTCATGATCTAGGGGGACTCCTGAGATTTCGTTAGATTCGCACTTGAACTATCCCAACACCCCGTGTATTCTAGGCTACAGTTAAAATTACTAGTCTTGCTCGAATTTTGCAAGATTGAGTTCATGTCAATATCAAGTATTCATGTCAAGTGTTCATATATTTATGTCAAGTTGTATTCATGGTTCGACTTAAGTCGGTTTCAATAGCAGTCATTATATTCTGGTATTCATGTTAAATTCATGTCAAGTCATAATATTCTAGTATTCAAGTTTTGGGATATTCAAGTTCCAGTGTTCTGGTTCATGATCAAGAGTTCAAGTTTATGTTAAAGTTTGGATTCTGGTTGAGTTTGTATTCATGTTAGAGTAAATATCTTATGAAAGGATTTAGCTCTTGAATTTCTTAAGTTCGGGAGTAATTGGAAACTGCTGCACATGGACGGCAGGATTTGTGTCTTTTTCCAAAACAATTGCCATTTGATAACTCCGTTAAGTTTTCTAACCTAAATAGGCAAGCACTCACTTTCTCTAGCTCTCCGAGGCTCAAGAGAAATGATACCGCTTAATCCTATATTAATCTATAGTAATTAAAATATTGTTTTGCATATTTCGACGGGGTTTTATGAAAAAATATATTAATATTGTTTAAAACTAAGCTCGAGGGTGATTTGTAATATTTAAGGTTATCATGAACATGTATTTTAATTGTTGTGGTATTTTAGTGATAAAACCTAGCTTTTTGAAAGTTTATGGTATTTTTTATGAAAACTAGCTCTTTTGGTAACTTAATAGTATTTTATTAAAATTCTATGGTTTCATTTTGAAAATATAGTTTCATAATATTTTTATTTGAAAATACGAATTTATACTTTTATATAATTTTCCAAAATTTAGTTTTTATTTAGAAAAGTCGTATTTCTTAAAACCCGTATTTTTTAATTTCATTTCGAAACCGAATACTCCATGAGAAGTTCTGCATCTCGCTCTACTATCCTAAGGATGTGCGATAATCCACATCATCCATTAGCAGGTCCACTAACGAGAGTTGTAGAGGTGTAATTGCTAAGAATTTCAAAATACCGATTACAAGAAACTCGTTTTGGAAAGGTGTGGTATTTTAATGAAAAAAATATTCTTTAAATTAGTCATATGTTTAGAGTACCGTGATATGGAACCATAGTGTGCGTGTGGGGTAGGTTGTTACCCCATGAAGTTTTCCTAAAGGTATTTAACAATTATCGAAAATGAGGGTCATACTAAAGTTCATGGTATTTTAATAAAAAGTTCGTTATATGATAGTTTCACATGAAAGTTTTGGTTAAACTCAAAGCTAAAAGATTGTAAGCAAACTTACAAGTAGTGCGAGAAAGTTATTTTGACCTATTTTGCTTTAGGAAGGGGAGTACGAAAGTTAAAAATCACATATCAGAGTTAACTCCACTTTTCTGATATGTTTCTAGAAGCTGGTTTTGAGATAACAGAAGAAGAGAGAAGACGGACTTACTCACTGTGTGGCATTGGAAAGAGGTTAAAGAAAAGAGGGGGATTCTCGTGACGTCGTGGAAGCTCTGGAAACAGCTTCGATCTCCGATGGAAAAAGCTTGGTTGCTAACTCCACTTGACTCCACTTGCACTTAGGATCTTTTGGGATGATTTTGATAGAAATTTTTAGAATGGAGGGAAGCTAGGGCATGGGGTAGTATTTATAGTGAAGAATTAGGGTTTAGGAATTAAAAATGTGGATTAAAAGGATTTAAATGGTATTAAATGGTGAATTGAACAGTCTCTGTTTGATTGCAAGAAAATCAAACAGTGCACGGGAGTTGAGAGGAGTTGAAGAGACGAGTGTGTAAAGCACGAAGAGATTTAAAGCTATCCCAACCATTGGTGCCGTCCCCTTTGGGGAAATCGGCTGTCGGATCTCGAGGTCTTGCCTCGAGATTCGTGCCACGTGTCAACTTTAGTGTGTACATCTCATTGCGCCTGTTTGATTTTTCTGAAACTTTTCGTTTCTCCGTAAATTGCACGTGCAACTCATAGGCTTCTGAAAAATTAAAAATAAATCCTAAAAATAATAGGGTCTGATGGGATTCGAACGCACAGGCTATGTCACAACAGTGTAGGGCTTTACCAGTGAGCTACAAGTTGTTTCTTACTTTTATTGAACAAAAATAACTTATAACTTTACAGCAAACTGAAATACCCATTTTGTGTACAATAAATAAGAAATTTTTGTACATAGATTTCAGAGTCGTTACATTCTACCCTCCTTATAAAAATTTCGTCCTCGAAATTTATACAAGGGGAATGTTGTAACCGATTCAAGAAAAATTTAGGTTAAAGTAGTGGTGAAGGAACTACTAATATCATACTGAAAGTGCGTGAAAAGTTTAGGTAGATAAGAGAACAAAAGGATGCAAGAATTTGAAAAGGCTGAAAAAGATGGGAGGAGATTTACCAGTGTTATCTTGACCTATGGTTTCAGCCTCTACGGCCGCCAAAGTAAAAGCCTGACGTCTCTGCACATTTCATTGTGCATGTCGGTACATCGATGGTTGACGAGGTAACGGTGGTCCGCGCGGAGGTGGTGCAGGAAGGGCTAAACGAGTAGGTGGAGCTTGAATAGCTGGTCTAGCTACGGGGGCTGGGCCAGTTCGGTTGTGTGGGCAAGTTCCTACAGCGTGTGAGGGTGATCCACATATCAAACAAAGACCATTTGCTCGACATCAATTCTTGACCTGGTGTCTGGTCCTCTTTATAATAGATACAGAAGTTTGGTTCAGTCTCGGAAAATGATCCTCCTGGCCTCATAGATGGCGCTGGGAGAGTTGGCTTAGAAGAGGCTCCTCCAGTAATCTGGTTGGCGAGATATTTCATACCGACCGACTGTGGCCTTCCCTTCTTCTAAATGACAGCTTCATAGCGACAGGCTGACTTCAAAGCTGCTTCATGTGTTAGGTATTCTCCCGTTGCTAGGGCAGCCTGGATCTCGGGGTCTACTCCTTGCTGGAACTGGATCTCGGGGTCTACTCCTTGCTATAAGCGCCTGTCTTTGATTTCGGCAGTAGGAATTAGATGGGCAGGGAATCTGCCGAGCATGGTGAATTCGGCATCATACTCATCCACCGACTTATCCTACATAGATCCTTGTTGCAGGTGAATGAACTTCTGTTCCATCTCGAAATGTGTGGTTTTCGGAAAATACTTGGCGTCGAAGAGATCACGGAAAATCTTCCACTCGATCGGCTGCTCAAGACGGCTCTCTTCGACTTTCCACCAGACTCTGGCATTGTCAGTAAGTTGGATTTTTGCTATTCTGACCCACGCCGCTTCTGGAACTTAGGCTGCTGCTAGGTCATCTTCTATGCTTTGAGTCCATTCCTCGGCTTCAAGCGGTTTCTCTTTCCTTGAGAAGTTTTTTGGGTGTAATGCTCGAAATTTTTTCACTCCCGGTGTTTCTACTTCAGAGCGGGTGAAACTCTGTTGAAAGAGAGCAGTCTACTCTTGCAAAATCGTGCTTTGAGCCTGCTGACCTTCAAGTAGGCTTTTGATAGCCTCCAGAAGTATCATCTGTTCTGTAAATGGAGCGGCTACGGTAGGGTGATGTGGTAGAGCAGTAAGGGCAGGTGGTGGTGGTTTGCTTCTATTGACGTTGGTGCTAGTATTGTTGGGAGAATCCATCACCTTAGATAAAGAAGAAAGATTAGGATAGATTCAACAGAAATTGAATTGCAAAAAATGTAAAGTTGTTGAATTTCATATTTCTTGTGATATATTGCTTACGACTTCATGCAGAACTGACCTGCATGGGCCACTAACAAAAACCTGTCACACCCCTCTTCCCAAAATACGGAAGAAGGTACGCGACGAGCCCTGCGACGTATTAATTTCGAGAAGGTCATTTCCCGGAATAAATACGCTAAGCGTAATTGAGAAATATAAAATGACAAGAAATTAACATTAGATTTAAATTTCAACTATTTTATTTACATTCAACTTGATACATTTACAATACATGAGTTCAACTGAAAGAAAATAGAAGAAAAGAAATACCTAAACATGTGGCATACATAAACTGAAAGAAAAGGATAACTAGTCTAGGCCTGAGTCGCGATCCGATCGTGTTCCTCCTCTGTGGTGTCCACCTCCTCAGTCTCCACAATATCTGATGAACATTCCAACAAACAAAGGTGGGTGGAATGCCCATCAGCGAACTTTCGCTCGGTAAGTCCCCAAGAAAAAAGGTGTGAAGTATAAAAGTATAATGACAATGAAAAATGGATATCATGAAGCAATGGACTATGAGATATGGTGTTTAAACATGTCATGTGATGTAAACATGGCAATTTTATTTAACATGCAGTTCTATATATATCATGGCAAAATAACATGAGCATAGTATAGCATGGCCATGTAGTGTAAGTATAGTAAACATGAAGTGCATGTAAGTGTCTTAAAAGGTCTCTGTAACAACCCTAAACTTTCTGTATAACTTTCTGTACAATTTTTTCAAAAATTCAGAAAGGGGTATTTTTGCCTGAGCACAAGTTATAAGTTTGTTTTGCTTTTTAATAGCAAGAAGGAGCTTGTAGCTCATTGGTAAGACCTTGCACTGCTGTACCAAGCCATCAGAGTTCAAATCCTACACCCCACATTATTTTTAATATTGTTTTATTTTGAATTTTTAGAATACCAAGAGTTTACACGTGCATAACTCGTAAAAAACCCACTACACATGTTAAACAAACTGACCCAGGGACTACACCAACCGACGACGGACCCAGGGGACCCCCGAATCGGCCTGACTCGGCCGACTCTGGCCGGCGGCGGCGGCGACTCGGCCGGCGGCGCCGACCGAGTTGGCTCCAATGTTGAATCGGTCAACATGAAAAGTTTGCCTCTTCACCCTCCCATCACTCCTGCACACTTTATTTCTTTGGATCGGTTCCAGAGCCTCTTTAAAATCCTATTTACTCCATTTTAATACATTTTAATACATTTTATCACATTTTTTTTCATTTAACCCTTTCACCTACCCTAACCCTAGCCTTACCCTATAAATACAACCCCTACATACACACCCCTCACTCCAAAATTCTGAGCAAAACTCTCAAGAAATTTTCTAGAACTATAGTGTACTTTGAAGTAGCGAAGGGCGAAGCTCCGACGATTTTTCCGGCGACAACCATAGGAATTCCCGGTGACGAAACGAAGCACCGGTGCCTCCTCCCGCTTCCTCTTCATCACCCCTAAGTTCAAAACCAGTAAGTCCCATCTCCCTCTCTCCTTTACTACTCTAAAAACATATTTTAATAAAAAAACCCGATGGAATCGGAGTCAAACCGATTTCCGATTCGGTTTCTTTCTAAAAATCACACTTTTCTTAAACATAACCCTATTGAACCATTACATGTTGACTATTAATCATTAACAAATATGTTGAATAAGTTTTATGACAATCTATATCATTTTGTAACTTTTATTGCTCTTTTTCAGTAAAATACCATGTAGTTTCATTTTGACATTAAATCATCACAATCTTGCCATACCATTAAGTTAGATCACGAGGTAATGACCTAGCTCCTCACAACACTCATATGAAACATAGCACAATACTTTCGGGAACCTAGAATACGGGAAAACGAAACATTTCAAATAAATACCATTTACTAATAAAACCATTTTTACAAGATTTAGTATTTTACACAAATCTTTGCAAAGTGCCGCTACAACCCATTTTGGGGAACCCGACTGGGATGGTGCGGATTATTGCACATCCTTGGGCTTAGTAGTGCGAGATGCAGACCTCCGCAAGGAGCATACGGTCTCGAGAGATTTAAAATACGAAAATCTTAAGAAAATGAGATTTTTAGAAATATAATATATATTAAAATTATTTTTATATAAATATATATCATTAAAATATCTAATTTTGTGATAATATAAATATTCTAACTTTTTCTAAAATCACAAGAATCACTTTACATTAAAATACCATAAATTCCATAAAAGTTCAATGTTACAATTAAATACCATGTATTATGAAAAATAAGTTATTTTCACTAGAAATATCACAAATATAAAATCTATATCTATGACAACTCTAAAGACGATAATTAAATACTTGGGGTGTATCTTGAAAACTATACAAAGTATTTTTACATAAAACCCCTTCAAGTTCTATAAATTACCCTAAGGACCCTAGTAAATATAGGTTTAAGCGGGACCAATCTCTTGAGCCTCAGGGAGCCGTAGAAGTGGGTGCTTGCCTATTTTAGGTATACAATTTAACAACGGTGTTATCAACACGGTAATCGTTTTTGAAAAACACATAAATCCTGCCGCCCATGTGCAACGGTTACCGATAACATCAAAACCTAATTCAGGACTTCAATTTCTTTTCTAATTGTTCTGACTCAAACTGAGTATCATTAAATAATCTGACTTGAATATGATTCAAGTACAATCTACAATCTACAATTCAACATGAATCCAAGAATCCATATATTCAATCTATTCAATCTGTATTGACCGAACCGAACCATGGATATACTTCCATTTACACGATTCTCCAGTTACATCCATGATTCTCCAGTACATCCATTTTACTGATATCATGGTTTCGGCAAGTCATCCAAATATACAATCTATATTACAATTCAATTACAAGTTGAAATACAATACAAACAATACAATCAAGACACTGCGGGGTTTAAGGGGTAAATTGGTACGGAAGGTGTTAAAAGTGGCACGAGACTGCAAGATTAAGACACCTAGCCTGAATCTAATTGTCGTTGTTCCGGGTTGTATAACGGAGCCTTGTACATTCCGTTTTCCCTAGTCTCTAGCATATAGAGACTCCTCTCGTATACACTGACATTCTTCTGTACCAAGCTACAAACAACAACGTTAACCATATATTACAACTTTAAAAGCTACCTTCTCTTTCTGTCTATTCTATTTCTCCCTTATCTTTGGGACTTACCGAGCGATTGTTCGCTGACGACATTCCTTCTCTTTCTTCTTTGGAATGTTGTCAGGTGATCTGGACACTCAGGAGATCGAGCCTACTAGTGAGGACTTAGACCAGCTTTCCTACGACCCAGAGCTCTAGCTTCATTGTACACACTTTTATTTCAGTACTTTTCATTTCTGTTATGGCACTGTTTAGGCATTGCTTTCATTCAGTTGTATTTACTTTTCCATGTATTGTAAAAAGAATGTTAATAAATAAAGTTGCTGTTTTATTATACCTTTTGTCTCTTGTGTACTTTTCTTTTTATATTGCTTAGTTACGCTTAGCGTATTTACTTCAGAGTAAATACGTAGCGGCCTCGTCGCGTCCTCTGCCCGTATACTCGGAAGCGGAGCATGACAGTCTCTACATGGGTAAACTAATTTAACGTAAGTTCAAGAGTGAATGTCAACCAATCTCAAGAATGTTCTCAAACCCAACTGGCTGTAATCCAGGGGTAAGGAACCACGGGCCCGAATCAATTGTTAGTAACGGGACTTCAACCCAGTGTTGAAGTATTGCAAACCCAACATGCTATAATCTAGGAGCAATGAAACGCGGGCCTTCATGATAGATTGCTTATGCTAGTAGACATGGATTCATGATCTAGGGGGACTCCTCAGATTTCATTGGATTCGCATTTGAACTACCCCAACACCCCGTGTATTCTAGGCTATAGTTAAAATTACTAGTCTTGCTCGAATCCATGAATACATCAAGTTGCGAGATTGAGTTCATGTCAATATCAAGTATTCGTGTCAAGTGTTCATGTCAAGTTGTATTCATGGTTCGAGTCAAATCGGTTTCAATAGCAGCCATTGTGTTCTGGTATTCATGTTAAGTTCATGTCAAGTCATACTATTCTAGTATTCAAGTTTTGGGATATTTAAGTTCAAGTATTCTGGTTCATGATCAAGAGTTCAAGTTTTTGTTAAAGTTTGGATCCTGGTTGAGTTTGTATTCAGGTTAGAGTAAATATCTTATGAAAGTATTTAGTTCTTGAATTTCTTAAGTTCGGGAGTAATCAACAATTGCTGCACATGGACGGCAGAATTTGTGTCTTTTTCCAAGACAATTGCCATTTAATAACCCCGTTAAGTTGTCTAACCTGAATAGGAAAGCACTCACTTTCTCTGGCTCCCCGAGGCTCAAGAGAAATGATACCGCTTAAGCCTATATTAATCTATAGTCCTTAAAATATTGTTTTGCGTATCTCGAGGGGGTTTTATGAAAAAATATATTAATATTGTTTAAAACTAATCTCGATGGTGATTTGTAATATTTAGGGTTTTCATGAACATGTATTTTAATTGTTGTGGTATTTTAGTGAAAAAACCCAACTTTTTGAAAGTTTATGGTATTTTTATGAAAATAGCTCTTTTTGTAACTTGATGGTATTTTATTAAAATTCTAAGTTTTCATTTTGAAAATATAGTTTTATAATTTTTTTAATTTGAAAATATGAATTCATAGTTTTATTTAATTTTCCAAAATTTAGTTTTTATTTAGAAAATTCGTATTTCTAAAAAACCGAATCTTGTATTTCCTTTCAAAACCGAATACTCCATGAGGAGTTCTGCATCCCGCTCTACTATCACAAGAATATACGATAATCCGCACCATCCATTAGCGGGTCCCCTAACGAGAGTTGTAGAGGCGTAATTGCTAAGGATTTCAAAATACCGATTAAAATAAACCCGTTTTCAAAAGGTGTGGTATTTTAATGAAAAAGTTACTTTAAATTAGTCGTATGTTTAGAGTAATATGCTATGGAGCCATAGTGTGCGTGTGGGATAGGTCGTTACCCCATGAAGTTTTCCTAAAGGTATTTAACAATTATAAAAAATGAGGGTCATAATAAAGTTCATGGCATTTTAATGAAAAGTTCGTTATATGATAGTTTCACATGAAAGTTTTGGTTAAACTCAAAACTAAAAAAGCAAAGTTTTAAATAGTGCGAGAAAGTTATTTTGACCTATTTTGCTTTAGGAAGGGGAGTACGAAGGTTAAAAATCACATATCAGAGTTAACTCCACTTTTCCGATATGTTTTTAGAAGATGGTTTTGAGATGAAAGAAGAAGAGAGAAGAGGGACTTACTCGCTGTGTGGTGTTGGAAAGAGGTTAAAGAAAAGTGGGGGATTCCCATGGCGTCGCGGAAGTTCCCGAAACGACTTCGATCTTTGATGGAAAAAGCTTGGTTGCTAAGTCCACTTGCATTTAGGAACTTTTGGGATGATTTAAATAGAAATTTTCAGAATGGAGGGAAGTTAAGGCATGGGGTGGTATTTATAGTGAAGAATTATGGTTTGGGAATAAAAATGTGGATTAAAAGGATTTAAATGGTGTTAAATGGGGAATTGAAGAGTCTCTGTTTGATTGCAGGAAAATCAAATAGTGCAAGAGAGTTGAGGGGAGTTGAAGAGACGAGTGTGCAAATCACGGAGGGATTTGGAGCTATCCCAACCATTGGCGCCATCCCCTTTGGGGAAACGGGAGGTTGGATCTCGAGGTCTTGCCTTGAGATTCGTGCCATGTTTCAAGTTTGGTGTGTACATCTCATTGCACTTGTTTGATTTTTCTGAAACATTTCATTTCTCCATGAATTGCATGTAAAACTCTTGGGCTTTCAAAATTTTTTTAAAAAAATCCAAAATATAATAGGATCTGATGGGATTCGAACGCACAGGCTATATTACAGTAGTGTAGGGCTTTACCAGTGAGCTACAAGTTGTTTCTTAATTTTATTGAACAAAAATAACTTATACCTTTACAGCAGGCTGAAATACCCCTTTTCTGTACAATAAACAAGAAATTTTTGTATAGGGATTTCAGAGTCGTTACACTTACAAAATCATTTATTACTGCATTAGTTTATGCGACGAATCTTGGAAATCAATTTTGTTCACCCACATATAAATACCATAGTAATATTATACATGTCAAGTTTAGGATATTTATTGATGCTTACTGCTATAATTTGTTTTACTGCTCTTGTATGATTAAAGAGAATTTTTTTGAGTGGTAACCTTTGGATTAGCCAAAGCGTTATGTAAATATAAATTCTTTTTTTTCTTCTTCTATTTATTTTTTAATTTAGATTTTTTTAAATAAAAAAACCAATCATCTTATTCCTTCCCACTTCATTAAACACTTTTATTTGATTCCAAAACCTAACACAAAAATAAGAAATAAGTTGCAGAGCATGCAGTTTATAGCAGGAAGTAGAAATCCAATATCAGATCGCATATCAGCGGATGGCCACCGGCAGTTAGCGGCTTGATAACAGAAGAATCTTCTAAAAATTTTGGGCTCTGTAAGTTTGTTCTTACTTATTTTTTTTCATCAATCTTAATGGTTTATCACTTTCGTAAATAATTTCCCTACATTATTTTAATTATTTGTTTAGCAATGGAACATTGTAGTGACTGTTCTTCACTAAATTAAGAGTAGGAATAGAAAGATGAGTGAGGGGTCGATGATTAGTCTAAAATATTGCACATTTGAATGAACATTTTCCCTACTATTGTTTAGTACTAAAAGGGTGTTTATTGTAAATATAGAACATAAGAGGGTTTATTTGTAAAAAGTTTATTATCATATGTTTCTACATTATAATTAACATAATGAGGGAAAATATATGCATATAATATTTAAATAAAATCTTAGTAATTAAAATATGCATATCATATCAAATATTTTTAATCAATATTCTTAAGATTTAATATCATATAAAATGGTTAGGATAATATCTCAAAAATACCAAAGACTACTAACACTATGACTTGAGATATTGTGCAGATATTAGCTCAGGTCTGGAATCCAAGAGATCCGGGATAAATCGGGATGTCGGAATCAAATCAGCCAAAAATATAGAAGCAAATCATGAGATCTAACAACGGCAGAGACTCAGAGCATTATTCTCAGAATATAGATATCAAGAGGATTTCCACATATCAACAGAAGAGAGCAGAAAAAATCTCAATTCATGATTCCACTAGGTTGCCGCGGTTGGGCGGCCAAACATACCAATATGCGGCGGATCCGCGGCATACTTATAGCCGTAGGATGTAAAATTTTGTATTATGGATCTTAACAGCATATATTCACATAGGGAATCTAGGGTTTTTGGTTTTGGGACTATATATAGGACCGAGAGTTTCACATTAAAGATCATCACCGAAGAGATCAAGAGGTCCAAGAGATCCACGCATCCGAGTGATTGTCATCTATTCATCTACCTCCAACAAGAGAGAGATCTAGAGCAAACTAGAGTTCTTGTATTCTACTTTCTAAGGAGAATTGTAAATGCAATAGTTGATTAATAAAGGAAGTTGTTTTTAATTCTTTTTTGCATTTAATTTCCACACTTACTTTTTGCACTTACATTTCTGCATCTTAATCATGTTTTCATTCTTCTTCATCATTTCTTCTAAATCTTTAACCATGAACGAGTAATCCCTAACTTGCTAGGGTTCGTAGGATATGGTAGAACAATGGATGAGAAAATCTTTTAACTTCTTTTTACATTTTAAAGTTTAGCAAAATAATTGTTAATCTCCTTATCGGGTGCGCTATCAATTTATTGATAGTCACGACCATGATTTGAGATTGGTTTAACACTTGTTTTGTTAAGGACTAGACATGAATAGAGATCAATGCAAGTACAAGGGTTAATAGTGGGGAAACCCTAGTTTCTTCCAAGAAACCCTAATCTACATTCATCACTATCGATATAGTTTTAAACCATTAAAAGATAAAAGGAGCCATTTTTAATTATTCATCCATTACTAATAAGTCCTATGAACCCTACAAGACTTTTCTTTATAAATTCTATATTCATAACGACAAACAATCACTCTTCTTTTATCAACTCGTCTAAAACAAGAAAAGAGTTCACGTTTCCCTGCGAACTACCTGTACTCATCGCAGGTAGCTCGTAGCGACACCGTTTTGATTGCGGTTATTTACGAACACACTTTTTCACGATCAACCAAATGGTGCCGTTGCCGGGGAAACGGTCGTAATTTTTTTCCTTGTTATTCGGGTTGATTTCTTAAAAAATCCGGCAGCCATAAAATAAAATAAAAAAACCGTATCTTGTGTATTTAACGATTATTATGCGAGTTTTACAAGGGAATTTAGAGTAACTGGAGTAAGAAAATAGAGATTCAGAAGATTTAAACTTAAACCAGAGGAACATTGGAGCTCTCTGAAGAATTTTGAAGGGAAGAACTCCTCAACTTGTGGCGGAACCATGGCGGAAATAGGAGTTTGGCGGCGGAACCACGGCGGCCTGGTGGAGTTGAGCCCCCACAATCCTTAGGTATTTTTCTAATATCTTTCTCTCTCCTCTAAAACTCTAATAAATTGATTCTACCTGTGAGATTCTTTAAAAACATCGCCGCTAAAAATCTTTTTCCATGTTTTAGATTTTGGTTTGTTTTGCATATCTAAAATGGCCATTAAGAGACAATAAACCTAAATCTAGATTAGGTGGGGATTTCATCACCCTTCCTAGGCCCCACAAATCACAAACGAGCATACTCTCACCCTACATTAATTAAAAAATATCTAGACCTAACCCCTAAGGATATTCGCGCTCAATTAGGACAAAGGAAGGTCGTGGGTAATCTATTGCTTATCCGCATTTTTCTTATGGTATCTAAGGTAAGTGTGACTAAGGAAAGTGGTTACTTAATTAGGCCCGCTATTTCGGTGATTCGTATAGCGGATATCTCCTATTTACCTGGCACTTACCTGGCCATAAGTTAAATAAGGAGGCAGTAGAGGATTGATCCTGCGACTTGTCCTTTGGAAGTGTAGGAGTGGTCTAGTGACTTGACCTAGGAGACCCTAAGGATTGATTGTGCATTTTGTAATTTTGTCCTTCTTTCAAAGCAAAATAATTTCCAAAATCCAAAAGAGCTTAAATCATTTCACCCTCTTTTCTTATAATGGGTAACCCAAACAGACGAACTCTTACCGAGTTTTTCTATTCAAAACCAGATATATCTTGTTTTCGTAACTGCTTTGGTACAAAATCCGACTCTACCATGTCTTTAAGAGATAAGATAGAGTAAGAAGAAAAGAACAGTTGGATATCTCACTCAAGGTCCTATCAACCGCATAAAAATTCCACATCTTCTTATGTTGATAATCCGTTTAAGGCGAGTGAGGGAACTTCGAAACGCATGTCCATCGCTGAGCATATTGCAAAGGCTGAAAGTCAAAGTTTCAATCCTTTCACTAATCCAAAACCGTTAGGACAACAAACACCATCATTTTCATATGAAAATATTGATACTCGTTTTGAGGCGAATATGACATTTTTTACACCCATGACCATTGCTGAACAAATAGCAATTGCCAGTCGCCAACTAACCAACCAATCTCAATATTCTTTATATCACAATATTGATCCTAATCCTGTTTATGAAACTTAGGTTCACCCTTCTAATTCTTATCCTCAGTACCAAACTTTCACACGCTCTCATGTTGACACTTATCTTGAGGCTAATGGGACAAATCAGAAACGCATGTCGATTGCGGAACACATTGAACTCGCCCGTAGCCAACAATTAAAGGCATATCTTCTTAACATTTCTCTTCAGGATAATGCGGCAAATCATAAACACATGTCAATTGCGAAACACATTGAACTTGCCCGTAACCAACAATTAGACACTTCCCAATCATACTCAACTTCCTCACCTTATCTAGACAGTGCTTCTGAAAACCAATTAGGAAGTTCCACGATTCAAAGAGAATCCTTCATTGGAACTTCTTCACAACCCATATCTAGTCTTGAAGTCGAGTTGGAATTGAGTAGTGAAAAAGATCAAAATATCCATCAAAGTTAAACCAAAACCAATTTTGTTGACCTCGACACCTTCCATCCTGCACCCCAACCGAATATATTCGATGTTCAACCACTTCATAGTCTAAGTGATGAGATGCCCGAGAATAACATGTTTGACTTTGCTAATAGTGAGTGTGAAAGAGAGCTTGACACCATTTCAAATCAAACCGATCCTTATTCGACTACACTTAATATTTCAAATATTCCAACTCCATCAAGTGAACCAAGTGATTTATCGATTGAGGATAGTATAATTGATGAATTCTTGAATACCTATTCGTTTGATTTGACCGAAGGTGTTAGTGAGAGCGGTGATGAGAATATCGTTGAAGATGAACCCGTTATGTTGGATGAGTTGGATTCTTATATCCATCATGTCTTTTCTATTGAATACGAACATCTTCCTGTACAATTAACCGATCCTATTCTTATCATCAACCTATCCGATAAGCAGAACGATATCCGGACTTCACCTCCCGCATCTGGTTCAACAATGCTCGACACCCAAATCTGTTTACCCATTTCATCACCCACTTTCTTGGTTCTTCTAATATTCTTTCAACTCCACCGAGTTTTGATGAATTATACTATGAGATTTTGAGTTCTATGATTCTTGAATGATCTCTCGATTTAGACTATTTTGAGGAGGAGGGTGACGATTATTTCGAATCTCCTGCCTCTATAATTTCTGACGAATCGAGTGTTTTGAATCTTGGTGCGCATAATACTGACCTTGGAACTTTCAACCGTCCTATTGAATCTGCATATTCCATCAATATAGATATTGATAAAATTATTACTCGGACCATTGATGAAAGTTTTGAAGACATTTTCGCCGAAGAACTCGCATTCCTGAAAGACATGGATGTTGTGATGAATTAACCTCCACCCGAAGAAGTTGAACCGACACCCTTTCTTCTTATTATGTATGAGAATGCGAATATTCCACTCATTCCTAATTATTCACATTCTCGTTTTCATCCACCATCACTGTTTCGACTCTACCAACCTAGACGTAAACCCGATCGATTACGCCTCTTATCTCTCCACTTCTTCAAATCTATGATCTTCCACCAACTATATTGTTACATCGATAAAATATTCGAATGGTTGGTGTTGACTTTTGGTCTTTGTAAAGTTTTTTATAGATCAATAACTTTACCCCCCTTAGGATTTTAAATGCTTAATACTGTTTCACTCAAGTTTGGGGGGGGGGGAGAGAAATATTTTGGCTCTTGAAAGAAAAGAAAATTTTTGCACAATTGTAAACCAAAAATAAGTTTGGAGGAGGATTTCACTGTCATTGACTTTTTGTCCCCTTTTACTAATCATTAAGAACTTTTCCTCTCAAGTCTATAGGTTTTAAACTTAAAAGATGATATCAGTGAGAACACTGGTGCAAATAGGTTTGGGGGAAGTTTGTGCTTATTCACGCATCATTTTGCATTATACTAAATAAAAGCACAAAAAAAATTGATAATAAAAGTTAGGATGTGAAAAATACATATGGAAGATAGGAAGAGATTCAAGAAAAACACGAAAATTAGATGTTTTAAAATGAAGCAAGTAATAAGTAGTCATGAGCTGTTGTCCCAAGGGTTAGTAAGATGAAGAAAATTACTAATTTGAGAATAGAAATAAGTCTAAAAAATAGTCGTTATTCTTGAGTCCAAACATTTGAACGTTGATACACTACTATACACATTTGCACACATCTTGAAACTTGGGATAGTAGAGGATACCTTGAAATGCTCTTGTCTAAAAACCTTAATATGAAGGGGAAAAAATATACAAATAAAAATATAAATGACATAAAAAAATGGTGAAGAAAAATGAACACCGGTTTTGTATTTTCTTAAGGCAGCATAAAAAATATAGCGTGGGTGCCTTATCACATAGTGCCTTAGATCAACTGGTTTGTGAGCCACTGCTAAGCCTTAGGTGTTGCAAGATTAGGATATTGCTAATTACGCCTTAATAAGTGAGCACATTTAGTAATCGGTTGATTAGTACCTCAAGAAATATTAACGGTCGCATGAAGAATGTGTGAGCAATTCCATCTATAAAACACTCATCGACTAAAAAGTACTAAGGAAGATGGACAAGAGTATGATAGCTTGAAGTGAATTCTCTAAGTGTAGGGACGTCTTTTACACACACGTAGGGGTATATGATCGATGTTTTGAAGAAAGGTAAGGAGGAAGGCTAAAGACGATGTTTTATTGAGGGACGATATGATTTCTGACATCTTTTCATGACTATTAAGATAAGGCTCATGGCAACAAAAAAGCCAGCGTAGTTTGAAACTCTTATTTTCAAGTTCTTTCTTTTATAAGTTCCTTATATTTGTATGATGGGTTCCGTAGCACCCTAACCAGGATTTTTTGGACATCAAGTATACAATTTTAAAAAACCTAGAGAGCTATGCAACCCATGCCAAGGATCTAACTAGAAAATTAGGAGTAAAGAAAGCATGTAATCAAATATTACACTAATTGAATGAGGAATACAACCTTTGTAGACCGGTCCTTCACTTCTAAAGCTCCGTGTAGTAGTCCCTTCGCTGCGAGTATCGATCTTCCGAACACTAGTATGGGTTCTTCCGGAGAAATGAACAAGCTTGCTCGAAATCATCGAGGCCGAAGATGATCTACGTCGAGGAGACTCAAGCTCATGCTACCTATTCACTAATTAGGAAATTAGTGAAGCAAACACCGTAAACTAAATGGCAAGTAGTAGAGGATGATGAAGTAGGAAGTGGGCTCTCTTTAGATTTATTTTTCTCACAATATTTTCTCACCTTGAGAAAATCTAGTAAGATTTTCTCATGAGGAAGAAAAAGCTCAAGTGAAGAAGATGAGAGAATGAACTCATGAGGTGAGAATGTGAACCATGGGTGAGTTAGTGTCATACACTAACTCTTGTAGAGAATAAACCATGGCTAATTAATAATGGTTAGGTTAATAAATATCTACAAGTAAAACAAACTTAGTGGACTTGGTCAATGGTTCCACAAGCTTCTACAAGTTTCAACCATGTGACTTAATCCCACTAATTTTGATTAACTTAGATAAATATAAACCCATCACATTATTAAGCATGGTGCATATCTCATACACAATGTCACATGTGGCATCTAGCATGACACAAAAGTTGCACATTAATATATATCACATATACATTAATGCACACATGTGAGAAAAGAAATCATAAGTGAGCTAATATTAGTTAATGTAATCTAGTATATCTAATATACAATTATACATTAAATTATTAAATCAACATTTAATTTAATAATCCGGCTATATCATATATAATCGACTAATATCAAATGCAACAACTTATCGAATCAACACTTGATCCGATAATCCGGCTATATCTCATATAACCGACCGATGTCACAAATCGCGAGAATAGAATGCGGTATCACATATGTGCATTAATCTCGGTCCCGCACATATCTCATATGTGCTCCTACTCCGTTTCGTATGAACCGGGAAACCTCTGTGTAGGACTCTAAAGACTCATCAATACACCGGCAGTAGGTGATGATCATATCAAACACACACAAGCCGCAAGCAGTCTGCTAAACGTAACGGCCACCCGGGTATTGAGCGATCAGAAGATCAACAAGCAAGACTTCTCATACTCCTGTGAATCCAATCAGTAACACTACCGTACAGTTCGGTCTCTTCATCTGATATGTCGCATATCTCGTCTAGGGGTGGTAAACGTCAGACCCCAGTAACTCGATAAGTCGTGCCGATATGAGGCTCATAACGGGTTGAGAAACTACTGGTAACAGGAGAAGGTGGAAGAGATAGACCTCTTTCGCTTACTCGGGTTACGGGCTTACCAGTAAATCTCTGAAACAGCCCTGGCCAGGGACTTCATGTTATAGCCAATCGGGCACAGCGCAACATCAACCCCCAATACCAGGAGAGAAGAATCCCCTCCTATCGCTCATTGCCTCTATGTGACTCGGGACTGTACCCAAAAACCACCATTTTGCACGTTCTCATGAACATGGTAAGGTGGAAATCAAAGCACAGTGGGAATCACACAAGACTCTATGACGATCTCGGGTCGACAGACTAACCTGCACCAGTGTCACCAGAGAACTGCCATCTGACGTGAGGTATAATACCATCTGGGAATTCTCGGCGAGTTCGTCCAGTGTACCCAGTCTCCACTGAGCACCCGTATATCATCTCTGATGTCAAACACCAATGGATATGGGATCATCCATCGCCCATCTACATGGGTCGAGAAGGTATACGCTAGTACTCTGGTATATCGATGCCCCGTCTCGATACACCCACGACTAGGGACAATAAAGGATGTACTCACAGACTACCTTTGTCCTACTAGTATGATCTGCATTATAATCTAGGTAGTCAAGTACGCATCCTAAGGGCTTTACCAACATGTAACAGAGAGACAATCGGTGTACATGTTAAGATAAAGAGTAACCAGATAGCATACTATCATGTCGAGCAAGAAAGTCCTCCCTATATATTTCCAAGCATCCACTAAAATATACATTTCATGTACAGTAATGGACTCTAGGGCATACATATAACTAACAATCTCCCACTTGCACTAGGGCCATCAAATAGCAGTGGTTGTAGTATCTCATACTCAACCATCCCATAAAAGTCTCTCTCTGGGAAAAAGGCCTTTGTGAGTGGATCCGCCGTGTTGTCCTCTGAGTCTACTCTCCTAACCTCGATCCCTTGAAGATCAACCATCTCCATGGTCAGGTGATACTTCCTTAGAATATGTCTGGATTCTTGATGGGACGGGAATTCCTAGGCCTAAGCCACAATTCCATTGTCACACAATGGTAGGAACGAAGTTCATCTCATGAACTAATATACACCCAGACTTCCTCTTTGGTAGCATCTTTGGTAGCGATGTACCCAGTCTTTATCGTCTAGTTTGCCATGGTATCTAGCTTGGAACTCTTCCAACATACCGTCCCTCTACTGAGGGTAAAGACAATGCCTGTGACTGACATTCAGTCGACCTTACCACCCTGGAAGCTATCCGTGATTCTCCCCAGGATCGATTGATACCATCTCACTACATCTAGTGAGAATCCTAATATCCACTTAGATCTATCTCATATATCCATAACCCAGGATTTAGGAGGTATCATCTTGATCCTATATGGAGAATCCTTGTGATAAGAGGAGATTGACCGAGCGCAGCATATGAAACACCTTTCCTATCAAGAGTATGTCATTTACATACAATACGAGGAAGAACACCTTACTCTCTACTGTCTTTTTGTATATACAAGGTTCATCTACCATTTTGATTAAGTCAAACGCTTTGACTGCCACATCAAAACAGATGTTCCATCTCCGCGATGCCTGCTTTAACCCGTAAAGCAACTTGCACACGTTTCCGCTGCTCCCACTATCTACGAAGCCCTCTGGCTGTGTACTTATAGGCGCTCTCTTCTAAATCACTATTTAGAAAAGCAGCCATGACACCCAACTGCCAGATATCGTAGTCATGGTATGTAGCAATGGCAAGTAGGATCCGGATGGACTTAAGCATAGGCACTGGAGAAAAGGTTTTATCATAGTCCACACCTGGTCGATGACGAAAACCTTTTACAACAAGTCTAGCTTTGAAAGTCTCAACTTTTCCATCTACACTAAGTAATCTTCTCAAGATATACCTGCTCCTGATGGGGATTTAACCCTTCAGATAGAGCAACCAAAGTCCATACTCTGTTGGTGTACATAGATTCTATCTCAGATCACATAGCATCCAGCTATTCTTACAGAGTCGCTACTCTTGATGGCCTGCTCGAAACTTAGTTGGGTCATCATTTCATGATGCAATCCTCGCTCCCACTGTCATTGAGAAAACCAAAGTATCTCTCAGGTGGATGAGGAAACCTACCAGATCGGCGGAGTGGTTGAGGTTCGTCGGGAACTATTGAATCTTCCGGTTCTACCAAATCATCAGTTGCAGTTTGTATAGCTGGAACTCCTTCCAGTTCTACCTTATGACAACAAATTTCTTTTCAAAATAAATTCCTTTTCTAAAAAGGTGGCATGCCGAGAAATAAAACACTTTTTGTTCCTCGGTGCGGTAGAAGATATTCCCTTGCGAATGCTTGGGATATCCAACAAACTTCTACAGAACTGACCTTGTCTCGAGCTTGTCCGGATTTTGCTTTTGACATAGGCCGGACAACCCCAAATCTCAACTTACTTAAGACATGGGCACTTTCTATACCATATCTCATATGGAGCGGTAGGCACATGATTTGGTTGGAACACAATTCAATAGGTATGCAGCTTCACAAGTGCATACTCCCCAAAGGAAATAGGCAACTCAGTAGTACTCATCACAGAGCGCATTATTCACATTAGGTGCGATTGCTCCGCCCCGATACACCGTTGTTCTGTGGTGTATACGGAGGAGTAATGCTGAGAGAGAATCTCATTCTCCTTTAGAATAGTCCAGGAATTCCGTGCTCAAGTATTCTCCTCCCTGATCACATTAAAGGATAAAATACTTATACCCATTTTGGTTCTCTACTTCCAACTTATATTATTTGAATTTCTCAAAAGCTTCAGACTTGTGTTTCAACGGGAACATATATTCGAATCTTGAGAGATCATCAGTGAATGTAATGAAGTATAAAGAACTAGTCCTGGCGTGTGTAGACAGGGGACCTTCATACATCATCATGTATCAATTCCAAGAGTTCATTAACTCTTTCTCTGTTTCTAGTAAACGGAGCTATGGTCATCTTATCTTTATGACATGACTAGCAAGTTTCACAAGATGTAAATTCAAACTGATTTAAATATGCATCTTAATGTAACTTGGCTAGTCGGGTCGTATTGATATGACCTAGTCTAAAATACCTCAAGAAGGATTCGTTCATTTCTGAACTCTTCCTCTTGTGTGTTCCTGTACGTTAAGAACTGTGGTTTGATTTAGAACGTATATACTTTTAGATAACGTGCCTGAACCGATCAACTCTTGATATAGGAAATGTTCAAAACATTATCCAACAATACAAAATTATATTCTTCTTTACTAAATAAAGAGATTGATATAATGTTGTATATCAGGTTCGGTATCTAATAACATTCGTTCAAAATCAATGTATTTGGTAATACAGGGTGATAACTGCCAACACTTTGGCTGCAACAATTGCACCGTTTCCAACTCTTGAAACTTATCACCCATTCTCAGTTTTCTACCTATCAATAGCCCATGTAACATATTACAAATATGGGATCCTGATCCGGTATTTCATATCCAGGACGTAAAGGATACTGAGAAACAGTTCTCTGTAATGGACACACCCGAAGAAGATGCATCATCATGCACTTTCTTCCTTTAGGCGGCACGACAATCCTGGCAATCCCCTATTTTCTGCTCGGTTTTATAACAATTATAAGGTAGAGCGGGACCAACGTTTCCGAGCTCAGTATAACAAGCGGGTTCGGTCAATACATCCATATTATTATCTTGATTAAGGCATGACATGGTCGCTACCTGGAGAGAGAGAGAAGAAAACACTCAGCGTATGCTCTTGAAAGATCAGATTGGATATTATTTTATCTAATCAGGATGGCTCCCACTGTTTTTATCAAATCTTCCTTCAAACCCTAAAAGGAAAGACTAGCCGGGATTAATTACACCTTACAGGTTCGCCAATTTTTCAGCCAGACCAGTGCCGGTACTTTGAGGGAGGTTCCCCGTGCTTTCGCACGGACCTAATTAAAATAAAACTCGTTTTCCCAGGGACGTAACCCCGTTGACACCTTTCTAGACACCTACTTGATCGGCTAATTATAATGTGCAAAACTCTCCCAGGAGTAACACTTATCCGCGGTGGGTATCGGGATCCAACTATCTCATAGAAGGTATGCAATCTCATTGCAAATTTCAACACTTGAAATTTCCGATAATTTTGCCCCTAGCATCCTATGACCATGAAGAAAGCCAACAAACCATAGGCTGCTAGTTAAGTTCAACCCGTACATTTCATGATTGAATTAAACCCACCCGCACGACCCTTGACGAAAGCCAACAAAGTCGCACAACTACCCTAACTTAATCGCATCATATGCTTTTGCAGATAAGCATAAATAGCTACCGCACACTAAGCCTTGACGAAAGCCAACAAACGTAGCACGAATACTATGACGTACTTATCTGAAATGACGGAGGGCCGCGACAGGTTTTTAAGAAAACCTCTTGCGTAATGAACTTGATATCGTTGTAGAATCAAATGATTTAAAATTGAGTGTTTTTGAGGATTTTGCTAGTTTCGCTAAAGAGGTCACTCCCGGTGAAGGGATCTCGGCTCTTTCCTCGTCGAATAAGGTGCAGTATATTCACAATACCACTATGCAAAGCAAGAACTAGAAAAGCAATCAAAAGACGAAACCGAGGGTTGTAGTATCTGCCAGTTATTGCTAAAGAGGTCACTCCCGGTGAAGGGATCTCGGCTCTTTCCTTATCGAATAAGGTGCATGATGTTCTACAAGGAACAACGCTATGCAAAGTAACAACTAGAGCTACCTTTTTTTTTGAAAATTCGATTCCACAACATCTTTGGGTTTATTTTCTTTCATTAATCTCATTAATGAAATCCCATCATTTAAGTTACCTAAGCATCACAGATAAATACAACGTACACTTATGCCATCCGCATTCGTCTCGATGTCCCATCATGCACCGTTATGTTAGGTAACTAACGGCAGAGCGGGGCAGGGCTAGCGCGGGTGTAAAACATAGGCAACGTCTATATAATATATCACATATACCATATACAGTATCTATCTCAACATATCAAATGATCACATCACAGATATCGCAGCAGAAAACAACATATGAAATATTGGATATACTAGGATTTCTGGGTTTTATATTAAGCCTGTATAAAACACGGATTCTACGGTCGTGATGAATAGCCAAACCCACATCCCTGGACCCCTACGAGAGCGGCAAGCAACCCTACCAATTCTAGAGTTAGGAGACCCGGTCTCGACGCCTCGAGATGGTCTCCCACTGGACTCTAGAACCCGGTTACTTGTGCTCTCCTCCTTGGATCTATCTTAATACGGAAAAGTAAATAATATACATCAACGGTGGCATCTTCCTCAACCCGGAAGTGTCCCAATAAAACAATATTACATACATTGAATTTTACATGAATGAAAACGAAAACTCTCATCTCACATAAAACCCCCGGCTATTCAAAACGCGACGATCCAATATAACATATCACAGCAACACATAACATCGCATGTCATCAATATAAGTAAATATACGTATCCCAATTGTCATTGACATATAGCAACAAAACCGGCAATACACCACATATTACACTTATGGCCGCAGAAAAGAAAATGTCAAACTACAACATTTGGAATCCATAATAACCTTAGACATCATAAACCCGAAATATCACATATTACGGATTTCATGTCTAACTATATGAATTCCACATATTGTATCACATTCCACAAATAGCTAGACGATGTTAAACCTTTCGATCGAATCAACGAACTCCTAAAATTTCCCAGAAAGCTCAACACTTGAGCAGTATTAAAAATACCCAAAAGCATGCCCCAGTACCAATGGACCAACCGTTGAAGTGCCGTCCCTTGCCTCCTTAGTGGCGCCGCGGAACTGCCGCCAAAACCATGTTTTGGCCGCGGTTCCGTGGTCACTAAAGCGAGTCAAGGACTCGTTCTTCAAGAGGGTCCATACAATTACTTGCATAATTTTCTGAGGATTTTTAATGTGAAAAATTCCAACATTTTGAAAAATTTCCAGAAAGTGGGCTATTTCGGGTTTTCGGAGTTCGTTCGGACTTCTAATCCAGCTATATCTCATACACCCATGTAACATGTGGCATCTAGCATGACACAAAAGTTGCACATTAATATATATCACATATACACTAATGCACACAAGTGAGAAAAGAAATCATAAGTGAGCTAATATTAGTTAATGTAATCTAGTATATCTAATATACAATTATACATTAAATTATTAAATCAACATTTGATTTAATAATCCGGCTATATCACATATAACCGACTAATATCAAATGCAACAACTTATCGAATCAACACTTGATCCGATAATCCAGCTATATCTCATATAACCGACCGATGTCACAAATCGCGAGAATAGAATGCGGTATCACATACACGCATTAATCTCGGTCCCGCACATATCTCATATGTGCTCCTACTCCGTTTCGTATGAACCAAGAAACCTCTGTGTAGGACTCTAAAGACTCGTCAATATGCCGACAGTAGGTGATGATCATATTAAATACCCACAAGCCGCAAGCGGTCTGCTAAACGTAACGGCCACCCGGGTATTGAGCGATCAGAAGATCAACAAGCAAGCCTGCTCATACTCCTGCGAATCTAATCAGTAACACTACCGTCCAGTCCGGTCTCTTCATCTGATATGTCGCATATCTAGTCTAGGGGTGGTAAACGTCAGACCCAGTAACTCGATAAGTCGTGCCGATATGAGGCTCATAACGGGTCGAGAAACTACTGGTAACACTTACCAGTAAATCTCTAAAACAGCCCTGGCCAGGGACTGTTAGTGTATATGCCCTAGGGGCCATTATTGTATCATACTAGATTGTATATTACTTAATGGAAGCTTGGGATATTCATAGTTGTATTGACAGTCTTGCTAAATATGGTAGTATGCTACTTGGTTTGTGTCTACTTTAATATGTGCATATGTTTCTTGTAAACATATCACTTATACATATTAGTAGAGCCCATAGGTTCTTTGTTTGATTACCAGCGTTGTGATGGCAGTCACACTAGTGGGGGCTGGGTAGTCTATAAGCAACATCCTATACTTGTCCCTAGTCGTAAGATTATCGAGACAGGGCATCGATACTCTAGAGTAGACTAGTGTGTACGCTTCTCATCCCAGTTGGGGAGATGGTCTGTCCCACAGCCATCGGTACGTGGTACTGGAGATAGTATACAGGTGCTCGTTTGGTTACGGGTACACCGGACAGGACTCGCAGGGGATGTAACAACCCTAATTTTCATATACCCTTTTCTGAACAAATTTTTTCATTTTTTAAATTTTTCCATAAAGGAGTATTTTAATCTGAGCACAAGATATATATATTTAATTATTTTGTTTTTAAATAATTTCATTTTAGTGTACATAAAATTGTTTTAAAATTGAAGTGTACTTGGAATATTTAATACTGCTGATATCATTTTAAGTATCTACTTTTCTACAATAATTACAAGAAGGAGGTTGTAGCTCACTGGTAATACCTTGCACTGCTGAACCAAGCCACCAAGGTTCGAATCCCATGCCCCACATAATTTTTATATCATTTTGTTTTAATTTTTTTGGGAAGTCAAACGGTCAAACAGCCATAACTCACACATTAATGCAATTTATAAAAAATAAAGTATACCAAAATCTCCCCCAGACAATTCCCTACCCAATTACACCCGACTCGGCCGAATCTGCTGGCACCGCCGGCCGGACTCGGCCGGTCGGCCGAGTCGTCAACACGAAAAAGTTTCGTGTTGACTTGGTCTTCATCCCTGCATACTCCATTTTCTCTGTACTGTTACAAAATTCTCATTAAACCTCTTTTAAGTCCAAATTTAATGAATTTTATATTTTTTTAAAAATATTTTTTAATCCTAACCCTAACCCTAACCCTAGCCTAGCCCTATATAAAGACCCCTACCTTCTACTATTTCACCTCACAACTCTAAGTCCACTCTCCCAAATTCTCGAGAACTTGGTACAAAGAGCGAGAAGCGAAGCGCTGCCGAAACCGACGACGATTTCCGGTGACCGGACTAGAACCTTCGCGACGTTTTCTACGCATCAACAACCACCACCTTCCTTAGCCTCCTTAGCTTGTCCAAACCCGTAAGTCCTATCTCTTCTATCTCTCTTTTCTTTAATATAAAAATACGACTTTTTGGAACCCGACGGAAATCGGAATAAACCGATTTCCGATTCGTTTTTCTGCAAATTTCCACTTGTCACCTAATACATAATACCTACCCATATTCATGTTGACTATTAATCACCCATAAACTAATTTAAATAATCTTTATCACATGAAATGATAACTTCTTTGCAAAACCGTATACTTTTCATAAAAATACCATGAAGTTCATTTTTCTTCGTTTAATCAATTCCCTCACTCCTAAATAAGTTTATCTTGATCACTAAACTTGTAGAAATCAATTTGAATGAAATTTCACACATGAAATGATAACGTTTTCAAATACCGTATTCTTGCGCTTTAATACCTTCAACTTTAACATGTCATGTTTTACCTCTAAACGTCATCAAAACTTAAAACAAGTCACGAGGTAATGACCTACCTCTACACACACACAAATACAACCCTAACTGATAAATGTCAAAACATAGAATACGACATTACAGGACTTTTCACTAAAATACCATATTCTTTATAACCTTTACTTGAAAGCTTTAAGTTGTACACAATTCTAAATAAAATCTTTAAAATGAAAGCACGATAGGTCATGGACATCGATCGTTTATCTAAACTGTCTTGTGGTGTCTAGGCAAGTGTGTCTAGGCTAGTGGTTTTAATTAGGCCCACGACTGTGGTTCCTTCCCACTTACCTGGCACTTACCTGGCCGCAATTGACGGTGAAGAGGCGATTTGAGACTTCTAATGACTCATCGTTTAGACCTTAGAAATAGGCTAGTTGGCTTAAGAAACCCTAATAACTAAAATACGGAAAACTATACTCTTTTGCAAATAAATACCCTATATTTATAAAACCGTTTTCCTAAATGAAAGGTATTTGTTAAACCTAAGCAAAGTGCCGCTACAACCCACTTTTGGGGAACCCGTTAGGGATAGTACGGTTCATCGTGCACCCGCGGGCTAGTAGTGCGAGATTCAGACCTCCGCAAGGAGCATTCGGTCTCGAAGGGTTAAAAATACGGCATTTAAGAAAAATGTGATTTTTGGAAAATAAAATATTTATTTAAAATTATTCTTGTATTAATATGTATTTAATTATCATTTAGACACCTATTTTATCATAATATAAAGTTTCCCCTTTTTCCTAAAATTCCAAGATTTAAGGTCACATTAAAATACCATGAAATTCTAATAAAACAATTAATACTTTTATTAGGATATATTCACTAGAATAATACAAATAAAATTCACATTCATTATAATTATAAAGACGAATAATAAATACTTGAGGTGTATTTTGAAAACTATACAAAAGTACTTTTTACATAAAACCCCCTCAAGTTTTACAAATTACAATAAGGCCCCTAACTAATATTGAACTTCAAATTACCTTTCTTTTAGTCTGACTCGGGTTAGAGTCTGACTATTTCTGACTTGAATATGATTCAAGTCAATCTATATTCTTTTATATTCCAACACAATTTGAATACATGAATCCCTGAATCCAGTTAACAATATATTCTTTTTGACTGAATCAAACCATGGATATTCATCCATTATCCTGATATTCCATTTACCTAATTATACAGTTACAACATGTTTACTGATATCATGGTTTTGGTCAGTCACCCAACTTACATATTCCAATACTACAACACTGTTAAAACATTACGGGGTTTAAGGGGTAGATTGGTACGGAAGCTGTTAAAGGTGGCACGAGGTGGTCAGATTTAAGACACCTAACCTGAATCCAGTTGCCGTTGTTCCGGGTTGTATAACGGAGCCTTGTACTCTATTTCCGTTTGCCCTGGTCTCTAGCATATAGAGACCCCTCTCGTATACACTGGCATTCTTCTGTACCAAGCTACAAACAACATCGTTAATATAACATTACAACATTACAACAATACAATACAATATTAAAAGCTACTCTCTCTCTCTCTTACTCTCTGTCTATTTCCTCCTTATCTTTGGGACTTACCGAGCGACCTGTTCGCTGACGACATTCTATTTCTTTCTTCTTTGAATGTCGTCAGGTGCGTTGGACCAAGCTGAGATCGAGCCCACCGGTGAAGATTTGGAGCAGTTCCACGAAGATCCCGAGCTCTAGATATTGTACTTTGTTCTTTCCAGTATTTTCATTTACTGTTATCCCACTGTTTAGGCATCGCTTTTCATTTCAGTTGTATTTACTTTTCATGTATTGTACAAAGAATGTTATTAATAAAAGTTGCTGTTGTTCCTATATCATTTGTCTCTTGTGATTTACTTTATATTGCTTAGTTACGCTTAGCGTATGTACTTCTGAGTATATACGTAGTAGGCCTCGTCGCGTCCACTTCGCCGTACACTGGGAAGCGGGGCGTGACAGGGGAACTGTTGGTTGGTATTATACCCGGCGTCAGTTAACAGTTCCCAGGTGACATGAGTACAGCATAGTCCGCAGACTTGACACTGCTACTTCGCCTCGAGTGTGTCCCATTGTTCTTAGATTGCTACCCTACCACGGCTCAAAGGAGTCGTGCAAACAGGTAGCAGTTGGGTGCAGTCCCGAGCACTTGGAGGCAGTGGCGGTTAGACAGGATTCGTCTCTCCCGGTATTGGGAGTTGATATCGCGCTGTGTCAGAGATTCATTACGCAAAGTCCCTGGCCAGGGCAAGCGAGATTTACTGGTAGGTTCCAGTAGTTTCTCAAGGTGTAATGGGCTACGCTCCGATACGACTTATACCGCTATTAGGGGACTGACGCTTGCCGCCCCCTAGGATCGATATACGATAGTCTTAGACGAATAGACCGGACTGTACGGAGATTGTCACATCAGGCTCAGTAGGAGTTCGGATGGGTTTCCTCATCGGCTTTCTTATCGACATCTACTTGGGGACCGTTATGTACAGCTAGTGCCGCTTGCGGTCTATGGTTAAACCCACTGCCAGCGTAGTGTCGAGTCTTTAGAGTCCCACACAGAGACTTTTCCTGCTCCAGGCGAAACGATATAGAGGTTGTATGGTTTTATGACAAGGGTTCGGACACATACGTGTTTAAACGCACGTACGACGTTCGGACAGTTTTTGCTAGCCGTCTTTGGTTTAAGCCAGATTCTAGTATCGGGTTATTGGATTTATACAGTCTAAAGTTTTTCCGTGTTTTCACGGATAGGAGGGGCGTTCTCGTAATTTGTCGGGAAGCTTCTAGAAGGATGATGACATGGAGGGTAAGGTGACATTATCATTTAATGAATTTGTGACTCACTTAGATGAATCATTCAAGTGAGTTAATGAAGCATTTATTGCTTAATGACTCACTTGATGATTCATTGCATATATTTAATGAAGTATGATGATAATGCATTTTGAATAATTCTTTTTGATTTTCTTATGCTTCATAATATATTAGAAGTGAGAAGCTTTTTCATTGATTCACATGCTCACCTTCTCTCTCCTCAAACTCTTTCTTGAAACCCTAATCTTCCCCTCTCATGTGTTGAGATCAAGGATTAGATAGACTAATACATCCATAACCTCACTCTATATCCCCTAGGTAGCTTAGATTAGCACTTTGAGCAAACTAGTTATCTTAAGTTAGAGATCAAGCTTGGCGTAGGAGCTCTCGGGAGGATCGTCTTTGACTCGAGGAGGCCGTTGAGGTGCCGATGTTCTAAGGAGCCTACGAGGAGTGGAGGACAGCGATGAAGACCCGAAGGACAAGTAACGTGAGGTATAACTTCGAATCCGAGTAGTTAAACCTCTCGTAGTATGATAGTAACGGTTAGATACGATTCTTGCGCTCAAGTCCGTGTTATGAAGCTTTGATAATCGTTTTTCATATATTCCGCCTCCCCGCAAGTTCGTGGGGTGCGTGACATGGACTTACAGTGGTATCAGAGCCAACTAAACCATTACTAGCTTGTTAGCAACTAATTAGAACTTCGATCGTCGTAAAACACGAAAACAAAACCCCGGAAACCCCTAAGTTTCTGTTAATTTTAAACATGTCTAAAAAATTATATGATATGCCTTAAAATTCACAGCAGGAAAATATAAGAATACTGGGAAAATACGAGCCCCTAACTCGGCAAGACGGCCGCGGATCCGCGGCAAGATGGTGCTTCTGGCCGCGGATCCGCCGCCGAGTCAACCCCGAGTTGACTCACATTTGCACAGTAATTCATATTTTTTGGAGTTTTGTTTTCCTGTATATTCTGTTTCTGCCCAGGTTACTTCTGTGCTGGCTTGCAATTGGGGTAGACACGGAAAATAGTTGTCGATCGATGTTCTAAGATATTTGCTAATTGGGTTTTTATCTTTAATGTTTATTGTGTTCGTAAACCTCCCATAACTGCTAGTATGTCGGTTGGCAGGGGGTTGCACATTTCTGTAATGTTTACTGTTTGTGTATATGGACTTGATTGAAGTGTTGTGATGATTAGCCGGGGTTTGAGATGGGTTTAATATTCATTCATTCGATGTAAATGTAATATGATGTAATATTCTTTTGCGGGACGCATCCAGGTTGCGGTTGTATCCACCGTTGTATTATTTCTTTTTACTGTTTTTGCTCCTAGGATAGACCCAAGGCGGGGTACACAAACTGCCGGGTACGTTGAAGTGTTTAGTGGTCTACTCACGTTGTTGAGGGAGACCGCTTCACTTCGGGTACTTGGCGGGTAGTTTGCCGTACCCTAGGGGTCTAGGGTTGGGGTAATGGCTATTCATCACAACCGTATAATCCGTCTTTTATTGCAGGCTCAAAGCAAATGCGGATTGCTAGTATATCCAATAAAGTTCATCTGTGATCTGGAATGATTATTATTGCGTCTGACGAATGTACACTATCTATATATCATAGCTATTAGACGTCACTTATGTTTTACACCCACGCTAGCCCAGCCCCCGCTCTGTCGTTAGTTAAGTAACCTAACGGGTGATGACGGGACCCAGTGGCGAATGCGGATGGCATAAGAGGACGTGGTATTTTCATTGTTTTCTGCAATGATAGGATAAATGATGGGACACATTATTATAATGCAAAGAAAATAAACCAAAGTTCAATCGTTGGAACAAATTTAAAAGAAACCACTCGGTTATTTTAAAAGATCAGAATTTTTAATTGCGGAGCTTTAACCACTCCTTTTAAAGAGTATCAGGTTCCTTCGATTATATCAAGTTCACTACGTTCACGGTTTTGCCAAAACCATTCGTAGCCCTCCGTCATTTCATTTGGGTATTCAGTAGTATTCAAGCTATGTATTTTGACCTAACGCCAAGGCATAATGTTTGGTAGCTGCTGGGTATTCATTTGTTGCATAGATAGATGTGTTAGTTTGGGACAGTCGTATTATCATTTTGGACTAACGTCAAGGATATGTACGGATGGGTTCAAATTTACAAGGATAATGATGGGTAGAACTTGACATGTGACTTATGACATTTTGACCTAACGCCAAGGTCATAAGAGCATGGGGCAAAAATTTATATCGGGAATTTCTAAAGAAACTGAAATTTGCAGACAGAGCATACCATTTTGGAGTTTGATGAATGTTGGTAGGATTCCTTCAACATTATCATACGATGATATTTTGGATCCCGATCCTACTGAGAGTATATACTACTTATCAGGAGATTCGTCACTTAACGATCAATGCTATAAACCAAGTAGGTGCCAAGAAAGGTGTCAGCGGGGCTACGCCCCCAGAGAAAAGAGGTTCTTTAATTAAGGAACTTCGCGAAAGCGTTGGAAAACCTCCCTCGAAGTATCGACACTAGCCTGGCAGAACGGTTAAGCAAGTTTTGTACGGTGAGAATAGTCCTGGCTAATTCTTCTTTTATGGTTTGAGGAGGGATTTGAGAAACAGTGGGAGCCATCCTGTTTAGATAAATTAAAAACCAATCTAAACTTGCAAGAGCATCAGGCTAAAGTGTTTTCTTCTCTTTCTCTCATTGCAGCGACCTTGTGACCACACATAGGTTACATCTAGATAACAATTTGACTGAATCTGACTTATATGACAGGAAAAGGTCTGTCCAGATGTCCATTGCCTATGACAAACTGGACCACCCTATTACTACTCAAGATCCCGCCGTCCCAGGTCCAGTTTCCACTGTCGCGGATATGGATATCCGTCAGACAAGGGAAAAAGATAAAACGAAAACCAAGTGCCTCGCGTTGGCTTCAGTTGATGGTGTATACCAGAAGCAGCACGAGAAGATGGACACAGTTTCCATCTTTCTCCATAAGAAAGATTTATATGGAGAGCATTCTCATATCGCAAGATATGAGATCTCGAATGAATTAATTCAAGCGAGGTTGGCTTTCGGGTCATCTGTAGGGGACAACGTCCTTACAATGACTAGCTATATTGATGAGCTCCAGGACCTGGAGACCACGTTGGGAAACGGGTCAGATATTGACTTAATTCTAAAATCTCTGCCTTCTACCCTGAAGGAAACCAGGGAAGAAGAAGGAAAGAGAAAGGCAAATTTTTCAGGACTGAATGTAGTAAAAGATGGACGTTCCTATTGTTATGGGATTGGGCATTGGCAGAAGTATTGCAGGGCTTTTGAAGCCAGTAGCCAGGATACGAAGCATGTTGTGGCTTCAGCCTCAAGTGTATTTGTAATTGAGAACTGTTTGTCAATTAACTCTACATCCTGGGTACTAGATACCGGAGCAGGATCTCATATCTGTAATTCATTACATGCTTTAAGAAACCGTAGAGTTATGAAGGTAGGTGATTTGTCTCTCAGAGTTGCAAACGGAATGAGCGTGGACGCTGAATCCATGGGAGAATATCGTCTAGGTTTGACAAGTGGGCAGATATTGATTCTACGTAACTGTCTGTATGTACCTAGTATGACTTGCAATATCATATCAGTGTCCTCACTTTCAAGAGAGGGATATGATTTTACATTCGTAAGCAATGTAGTTAACATCCACCTAAATCAAGTTCTGATTGGGTCCGGTACATTAGATAACGGTATGTACGTATTGAGTCAAGCTCAGGTTTTCAATGTCCAGAACACACTTAAAAGAAAGTCTCCGGAATTAAATCAGGTTTTCTTATGGCATTGTAGACTAGGTCACATCAATGAGAGAAGGTTGACTAAGTTACATAGAGAAGGATATTTGAATCCGTTCGAATATCAATCTTATGCTACTTGTGAATCTTGTCTCATAGGAAAGATGACAAAGACTCCGTTTACTGGACACGGAGTAAGAGCAAACGAGCTTTTGGGACTCGTACACAGTGACGTGTGCGGTCCAATGTCTACACATGCGCGAGGTGGTTATTCCTACTTCATTACTTTTACGGATGATTTCTCTAGGTATGGATATGTCTTCTTAATGAAGCATAAATCCGAGGCCTTTGAGAAATTCCAAGAATACAGGAATGAAGTAGAAAAACAAACAGGCAAGAGTATAAAGACACTGAGATCTGATCGAGGTGGTGAATACTTAAGTGCCGAGTTCCTAGGTTACTTAAAAGAGAATGGGATTCTCTCTCAGCTTACTCCTCTATACACACCACAATACAACACAACAGTGTATCAGAAAGGAGGAATCGAACCTTATTGGATATGGTTCGTTCCATGACGAGTAAGGCTGAGTTACCGCGATCTTTCTGGGGTTATGTGCTAGAATCAACAGCGTATCTTTTGAACATAGTTCCTACCAAGACTGTGCCTACCACACCATATCAGATATGGAGTGGGAAGAAACCCTATCTTCAGCATCTGAAGATTTGGGGATGTCCGGCTTTTGTTAAAATGCAGCATGCGGACAAGCTCGAGGCACGATCAGTACAGTGTAAGTTTGTGGGATATCCAAAGAACTCCAGGGGATATCTATTCTATTACGCAGAGGAACAAAAAGTTTTTGTTTCTCGTAATGCCCATTTTCTAGAACATCAGTTTTTAGAAAAGGAAATAAGTGGGAGCGAAATAGAACTGGAGGAAATTCCAGAACCACAAACTACCACTGAAAGTTTGGTAGAACCAGAGGTTCAAGAAGAAAGGGACATACCAGCACCTATCCGCAGAAGTAGTAGGCAGTCTCATCCGCCCGAGAGATACTATGGATTTCTCATAGACGGGGATCGAGAAGATTGCATCATTAATGATGATGACCCTACTAGCTTCCAGCAAGCCATTCAGAGCGGTGACTCACTAAAATGGCTGGATGCAATGCGGACCAAAATGGATTCCATGTACACTAACAAAGTATGGACTTTGGACATTGCTCCAGATGGGGTAAAACCCGTAGGATGCAAATGGATCTTCAGAAAGAAGATTGGTGTAGATGGACAGGTTGAAACCTATAAGGCTAGACTTGTTGCAAAGGGTTTTCGTCAAAGACCTGGTTTGGACTATGACGAGACCTTTTCTCCAGTGGCTATGCTTAAATCCATTCGGGTCCTTCTTGCTATTGCTGCCTTCCACGATTATGAGATCTGGCAGATGGACGTAAAGATGGCCTTTCTAAATGGTAATTTGGAAGAGTGCGTCTATATGGATCAGCCAGAGGGATTCATTCAGAGTGGGAGCAGCAGTAAAATATGCAAGCTGCTTAAGTCCATTTATGGACTAAAGCAGGCATCGCGGAGTTGGAACATCTGTTTTGATGATGCTGTCAAAGAATTTGACTTTATTAAAAATCCAGATGAACCATGCATATACAGAAAGATTGTAGGGAGAGCTGTAGTATTCCTCGTCTTGTACGTGGATGACATTCTCCTAATAGGAAATGATATTCCTATGTTACAGTCAGTCAAAAGATTCTTGTCACAGAAATTCTCCATGAAAGACCTGGGTGATGCCACCTACATTCTTAGAATCCTAATCTATCGTGATAGATCAAAGAGGATGTTGGGACTTTCTCAGTCCAAGTACATAGACACCATATTGAAAAGATTCAGTATGGAAGATTCTAAGCGCGGTAACCTACCGGCTTGTCACGGAATCACCCTCTCCAATGATGTGTCTCCCAAGACTGATTTGGAAAGGGATAGCATGTCGATTATACCCTACGCTTTTGCAGTAGGCTCTATAATGTATGCGATGTTATGTACCAGACCAGATGTAGCATACGCATTGAGCGTAGTAAGCCGGTATCAAGCAAACCCAGGGAAGAAGCACTGGATAACAGTAAAGAACATTCTCAGGTACCTGAGGAGGACTAAAGATATGTTCTTGGTGCATGGCGGAAAAGACCTCCAGATTGAGGCCTTTGCCGACTCCGGCTTCCAGAGTGATAAAGATAACTCCAAGTCCATGTCGGGTTATGTCTTTACCCTCAATGGAGGGGCGGTCTGTTGGAAGAGTTCCAAGCAGGAGACCGTTGCTGACTCAACAATGGAAGCGGAGTACATAGCTGCTTGCGATGCCGCAAAAGAAGCTGTCTGGATGAAGAAGTTCCTCACAGAACTTCAGGTGGTTCATACCAGTGTTGATCCAATACCTCTGTATTGTGACAACAACGGCTCTATAGCTTTAGCGAAGGAACCCAGGTCCCATCAGAAGTCCAGACACATCCTAAGGCGGTATCACCTGATCAGAGAGATCGTAGATTGCCGGGAGATCGAGATAAAGAGAGTAGAGATGGAGAATAACATTGCCGATCCATTCACAAAGGCCATTCCTCAGACGCAGTTCGAGAGGCTATTCGAGATCATAGGTCTACGATATGCCAGCTCATGGCCCTAGTGCAAGTGGGAGATTGTTAGTGTATATGCCCTAGGGGCCATTATTGTATCATACTAGATTGTATATTACTTAATGGAAGCTTGGGATATTCACAGTTGTATTGACAGTCTTGCTAAATATGGTAGTATGCTACTTGATTTGTGTCTACTTTAATATGTGCATATGTTTCTTGTAAACGTATCACTTATATATATTAGTAGAGCCCATAGGTTCTTTGCTTAATTAGCAGCATTGTGATGGCAGTCACACTAGTGGGGGCTGGGTAGTCTATAAGCAACATCCTATACTTGTCCCTAGTCGTAGGATTATCGAGACAGGGCATCGATACTCCAGAGTAGACTAGTGTGTACGCTTCTCATCCCAGTTGGGGAGATGGTCTGTCCCACAGCCATCAGTACGTAGTACTGGAGATAGTATACATGTGCTTGTTAGGTTATGGGTACACCGGACAAGACTCGCAGGGGAACTGTTGGTTGGTATTATACCCGTCCTCAGTTAACAGTTCCCAGGTGACATGAGTACAGTATAGTCCGCAGACTTGACACTGCTACTTCGCCGCGAGTGTGTCCCACTGTTCTTAGATTGCTACCCTACCACGGCTCAAAGGAGTCGTGCAAACAGGTAGCAGTTGGGTGCAGTCCCGAGCACTTGGAGGCAGTGGCGGTTAGACAGGATTCGTTTCTCCCGGTATTGGGAGTTGATATCGCGCTGTGTCAGAGAGCCATTACACAAAGTCCCTGGCCAGGGCAAGCGAGATTTACTGGTAGGTTCCAGTAGTTTCTCAGGGTGTAATGGGCTACGCTCCGACACGAATTATACCGCTATTAGGGGACTGACGCTTGCCGCCCCCTAGGATCGATATGCGATAGTCTTAGACGAACAGACCGGACTATACGGAGATTGTCACATCAGGCTCAGTAGGAGTTCAGATGGGTTTCCTCATCGGCCTTCTTATCGACATCTACCTGGGGACTGTTACGTACAGCTAGTGCCGCTTGCGGTTTGTGGTTAAACCCACTGCCAGCGTAGTGTCGAGTCTTTAGAGTCCCACACAGAGAGTTTCCCTGCTCCAGGCGAAACGATATAGAGGTCGTATGGTTTTACGACAAGGGTTCGGACTCATACGTGTTTAAACGCACGTATGACGTTCGGACAGTTTTTGCTAGCCGGCTTTGGTTTAAGCCAGATTCTAGTATCGGGTTATTGGATTTATACAGTCTAATGTTTTTCCGTGTTTTCACGGATAGGAGGGGCGTTCTAGTAATTTGTCGGGAAGCTTCTAGAAGGATGATGACATGGAGGGTAAGGTGGCCTTATCATTTAATGAATTTGTGACTCACTTAGATGAATCATTCAAGTGAGTTAATGAAGTATTTATTGCTTAATGACTCACTTGATGATTCATTACATATATTTAATGAAGCATGATGATAATGCGTTTTGAATAATTCTTTTTGATTTTCTTATGCTTCATAATATATTAGAAGTGAGAAGCTTTTTCATTGATTCACATGCTCACCTTCTCTCTCCTCAAGCTCTCTCTTGAAACCCTAATCCTCCCCTCTCATGTGTTGAGATCAAGGATTAGATAGACTAATACATCCATAACCTCACTCTATATCCCCTAGGTAGCTTAGATTAGCACTTTGAGCAACCTAGTTATCTCAAGTTAGAGATCAAGCTTGGCGTAGGAGCTCTCGGGTGGATCATCTTTGACTCGAGAAGGCCGTTGAGGTGCCGATGTTAAAAGGAGCCTACGAGGAGTGGAGGACAGCGATGAAGACCCGAAGGACAAGTAACGTGAGGTATAACTTCGAATCCGAGTAGTTAAATCTCTCGTAGTATGATAGTAACGGTTTAGATACGATTCTTGCGCTCTAGTCCGTGTTACGAAGCATTGATAATCATTTTTCATATATTCCGCCTCCCCGCAAGTTCGTGGGGTACGTGACATGGACTTACAGGGACTTCCTGTTATAGTCAATCGAGCACAGCGCAACATCAACCCCTAATACCGGCAGAGAAGAATCTCCTCCTATCGCTCGTTTCCTCTATGTGACTCGGGACTGTACCCAAAAACCACCGTTTTGCACGTTCTCATGATCGTGGTAAGGTGGAAATCAAAGCACAGTGGGAAGCACACAAGACTCTATGACGATCTCGGGTCGACAGACTAACCTGTACCAGTGTCACCAGAGAAATGCCATCTGACGTGAGGTTTAATACCTTCTGGGAGTTCTTGGCGAGTCCGTCCAGTGTACCAAGTCTCCACTTAGCACCCGTATATTATCTCTGATGTCAAACACCAATGGATATGGGATCATCCATAGCCCATCTACATGGGTCGAGAAGGTATACGTTAGTTTACTCTGGTATATCGATGCCCCGTCTAGATACACCCACGACTGGGGACATTAAAGGATGTACTCACAGACTACCTTTGTCCTACTAGTATGATCTGCATCATAATCTAGGTAGTCAAGTACATATCCTAAGGGCTTTACCAATATGTAACAGAGAGACAATCAATGTATATGTTAAGATAAAGAGTAACCAGCTAGCATACTATCATGTCGAGCAAGAAAGTCCTCCCTATATATGTCCAAGCATCCCCACAATATACATCTCATGTACAGTAATGGCCTCTAGGGCATACATATAACTAACATTGTATGCAACTATCATCTCCTTTCTTTTTATTATGGGATTTTGTGGGTATAATCCGCTGAAAATCCTCAAGAGACAACATTCCTTCTACTAGAGACACCTAGAGGTTTAAAGGCTTGTTGCACGTGCTCAGCCTTCGAAAGTGTGCTAGTTAGTTAGTTTTTCTTTTTTCTCTTTTATAACTAGTTTGCTCGGGACGATCAAAGTTAAGTTTGGGGTTATTTGATTAGTCTAAAATATTGCACATTTGAATGAACATTTTCCCTACTATTGTTTAGTACTAAAAGGGTGTTTATTGTAAATATAGAACATATGAGGGTTTATTTGTAAAAAGTTTATTATCATATGTTTCTACATTATAATTAACATAATGAGGGAAAATATATGCATATAATATTTAAATAAAATCTTAGTAATTAAAATATGTATATCATATCAAATATTTTTAATCAATATTCTTAAGATTTAATATCATATAAAATGGTTAGGATAATATCTCAAAAATACCAAAGACTACTAACACTATGACTTGAGATATTGTGCAGATATTAGCTCAGGTCTGGAATCCAAGAGATCCGGGATAAATCGGGATGTCGGACTCAAATCAGCCAAAAATATAGAAGCAAATCATGAGATCTAGCAACGGTAGAGACTCAGAGCAATATTCTCAGAATATAGACATCAAGAGGATCTCCACATGTCAACAGAAGAGAGCAGAAAAAATCCCTATTCATGATTCCACTAGGTTGCCACGGTTGGATAGCCAAACATACCAATATGCGGCGGATCAACGGCATACTTGTAGCCGTAGGATGTAAAATTTTGTATTATGGATCTTAACAACATATATTCACATAGGGAATCTAGGGTTTCTGGTTTTGGGACTATATATAGGACTGAGAGTTTCACATTAAAGATCATCACCGAAGAGATCAAGAGATCCATGCATCCGAGTGATCGTCATCTATTCATCTACCTCCAACAAGAGAGAGATCTGGAGCAAACTAGGGTTCTTGTATTCTACTTTCTAAGGAGAATTGTAAACGCAATAGTTGATTAATAAAGGTGGTTGTTTTTAATTCTATTTTGCATTTTATTTCCGCACTTACTTTCTGCCCTTACATTTCTGCATCTTAATCGTGTTTTCATTCTTATTCAGCATTTCTTTTTAAATCTTTAACCATGAGCGAGTAATTCCTAGCTTACCAGGGTTCGTAGGATAGGGTAAAACAATAGATGAGAAAATCTTTTAACTTCTTTTATACATTTTAAAGTTTATAAACTTTTGCAAAATAAATGTTAAGCTCCTTATCGGGCGCGCTACGAATTTATCAATAGTCATGACCACGATTTGAGATTGGTTTAACACTTGCTTTGTTAAGGACTAGACCTGAATAGAGATCAATGCAAGGACAATGGTTAATAGTGGGAAAACCCTAGTTTCTTCCAAGAAAGCCTAATCTACATTCATCACTATCGATCTAGTTTTAAGCTATTAAAAGACAAAAGGAGTCATTTTTAATTATTCATCCATTACTACTAAGTCCTATAAACCCTACAAGCCTGTTCTTTTATAAATTCTATATCCGTAACGAAAAACAATCACCTTTCTTTTATCAACTTGTCTAAAGCAAAAAAAAAGAGTTTACGTTTCCCGGCGGACGACCCGTACTCATCGCGGCTAGCTACTAGCGACAACGTTTTGATTGCGGTTAATTACGAACACACTTTGTAGCAGATCAATCAGTCGACATTAAGGAAAGCATCTGAAATAAGTGTGGGGGATGGTTTTCATAGTAATGCCTTTTCATTTTTAGGTTTATTTTTAGTTTCTTTTCTAAGAATTTTTTTTTGGAATCAAGCTAGCAATAGGAAATCTTGAATTTGAAATTCGAAAGGTTTAAGTGATGTGAGGGAAAATTATTGAATTTGAGAATAAAGCTAAAATCTGAAAAATAGCTTCGTGTCTTGAATTCAAATTGAGAAAATATACACCCTACAAATTGCACAAACATGAATCTTGAAGCTTGAGATAGTAGAGGATACCTAGAAATATTTTTTCCTAAATATCCAAGTATAAAAAAATGCTAAAAGAAAAAAATATATATCGTTTTCTTCATTAAGTAGCTGAGAATTCATGCATCAAGAAGTATTGGATGCTCATGTCGGAAAGTGATTAAAAAGTGAAAAAGTATAAATATAATAAATTTAGTTTTGTGATTCTTTAAGGCAAGTAAATTTCAGTCATAAGGGTGCATCATCACCTAGTGTCTTAGACCAACAGGTTTGGGAGTCACTGCTGAAAGTCCTTGGTAGTTGCGAGACTAGGCATCATTGAACTCATACATTGAGTAATCGGTTGGTTAGTGTCTCATAAAGCATTAACAGTCGTATAGAAAGATGTGTGGGAAAATCTATGTATATATTTATATAAATAAAATACGAAGCTAAAGGGTATTGATACTATAGCTTGAATTGTATTATCAAGTGTAGCGATATTTTACACACACACATAGGGGTATATAATCGATATTTGAAGAAAAGATAGGAGTGAAAATAAGATTAAGTTCTATTAAGTGAGGATAGAATTTATGGAGTTGAAATGATACAACCAGGATGAAAATTCTTGAAAACTGAAAAACTAGTAAGATTCAAATCTTTTCTTTTCTTTCTTTGGATATAGTTTTTCATTTTTTTTCATTTTTATTTTTCTTTTCATTTTTTTTTGGGATTTTGTGGGTATTATTCGCTGAAAACCCTCATGAGACAACACTCCTCCTCCTGGGTAATCTTGAGGTTTAATGACTTGTTGCACGTGCTAAGTGCAATCATTAAGCCTGCGAAAAGGAGCATTTTGGTTAGATAGTAGTTATATTTTATTATTCTTATTTATTTTTTTGTAAACCCTAGATTTTGCTCAAGGACTAACAAAACATAAGTGTGAGGGTATTTGATTGGTGCATTTTAATGCACATTTATATAGCCATATTTATCTTAATTTTGTATATTTTATGCAACTCTGGGCATGTTTTGTGAAATATTGCAGATTAATGGGCTAAAATAAAAAAGTGCACAAAAGATGTATTACGTGCATTGGATGTGGACTATTTTAAGCTAAAACATAGCCAATGTGTCACGAACCGAAAGCGGCACGTGACTGACACTTGAATCACATGAAGTCAATAGGACTCCACCATAACTCAAGTAAGCCAAAAATCCGGAATCTAAATCTTTTTAAAGAAATAGTGGAGGTGAAGTTTTAAAAAGGGTCACTAATTGGAATCGAATTTCTTTTAAAGTGTAAATAAGTTTGTTTGAAAATGCCTATGTCATTTGAAAATCGGGAAGCACTACATTTGTAAATTTTAAATAAAATACAAAACATAATATATATATATATATATATATATATATATATATATATATATATATATATATATAAAGCATCCCCAACGGGAGCTAGCTTCCACGCCCAAAAGGCGGAGCAACCACGCAGATAATATACGACGCCCAAGGCGAAAAAATAGAAAGCGAAATATGAACAAAAACAATATAGAGTCGACTCCAAATGAGTGCGACACCCAAAAACACATAACGCCTAATTCTCGCCCAAAAGAATATACATATACAATGTGTGGTTACGATCCAACATATAACCCACCTACCAAAATAATTACCGAAGTACGAAGTGTACCGGCAAACTGCTACTGATCCGAGCGGTCATTACTGCAAGAAACTGGGGACAACGGGGGTGAGTTGCTAGCTCAGTGAATAAATATATATCGCAAGGTAGAAATTGAAATGCATAATGATCTACCTAGATCATAAAGTATAGTACTATCATATCACGTACTAATATATGTATAATGCACAAGTACTATAAGCGCATCAATATCGATCGCGTAATATTGAAGTATAATTTAATATTTATAATTTTTCAAAATGTTACAATATCCCCCCTTAATGAAATTCGGTCCCCGAATTTAAATTTAACCCCAAAGCTTAAAACATTTTGCCCAATTAAATCAAGTCACCGAGGTCCAAATTCTGAAAACATATAGTCCACTCCAATCAACGGGACTCCAACGTCCTACACGAGCTAAGACTATACTAATGCAACACGTGTGCATGAAAAACAAAAGTATGAAACTCACATAACTGTAGCTCTAGCGGATACTATGAGAATCACACAAGCTATGATGCAAAGCACAAAACGCGAAATCAACTGTGTAAATCGAGTACACAATCATAGCCATAGCCGTAGTGTAATAGCCGATCCAATTGTAAGATGAAAGAGTGAAATCAGCTCTCATTTCATTCAACGAAAACTCATAAGATAACAAGTCTTCATCTCTATAGCACACGACCAAGCGAAAATATATAATCAAAGCTATAATATATCTCTTTAAGTGCAATGCACAAAACGAAATCAACCCCAACGGGTTCGCACAAAAACCAAATTACATACCACGGGTGTGCATGAAAACAATGTCAAGTGCAACAGGTGCACACGATAACAACATCCAACGCATCGAATGTACATGGAACCAATATCAAGTGCATCATGAGTACACGAAAATCTGAATCAAGTGCAACTGATGTGCACGAAAATATCAATCTAGTGCAACTGCTGTGCATAGAAATCTCAATCAAGTGCATTTGGTGTGCACAAAATATCAATCAAGTGCAGCTACTGTGCACAAAAAATCTCAAACAAGTGCGTCTGGTATGCATAAAACATCATAAAATCCTATGTGTGACCCTCAAATCATCAAAACACATAAGTCAAAACAACGGATGTCAAATTATCCTTTCTTCAACGTCGAAAATGTGATATTCATATCACCAAAACACAAATTAAAAACAAATGATATTGAAGTACACCTTCTTCAATGTCGAAAGGTGTCTGTACACCCGGAACTAGCAGAGCAAGAATTCCCACTTGCATCTGCCCACGGTCTGGCATCCTCTGTCTCTGGATCCTAGTTCTCTCTACAGACCACAAAAATCACGGCCTCTCGATACAATCGCCAGGTGAGGAGTAGCGACGAAAACTGTCACGCCCCGCTTCCCAATAGACAGAAACGGTGACGTGGTAAGCCCGCAACGTATTTACTATAAAACAAATACGTTAAGCGTAATTAAGAAATATAACAATGGACAAGAATGAAAAGAGTAATAAAATGAAACAAGAACTTTATTTACATTCAACTTTACATACAACTGTCTCAACTTAAAAGATATAATAATAAAAGTAAATGCCTAAACAATGGCATACTAGAGTAAGTTCAGAAAGAACTAGTAGTCAGACTGAGCTGCAAACTAGTCCAAGTCCTCCTGGCTCGGCTCTACGTCTTAAGAGTCCGGTCCTCCTGATGAACATTCTAAGAAAGAAAACAAAGAGAAATGTCGTCAGCGAACTAGCGTTCGATAAGTCTCAAAAGAAATAAGAGAAAATGACTGAATGGTATATGACGTGAATAGAAACCTGTTCACTGCCGAAAGACTGGACCAAGACATTGGGAAGTCTGGCCTAAATTTAGGGGTAGATGCTATTTGGACTTCTCCATCCATCTCTCCGAAGATACCAAGTTGATTTATGGCACCATATATCGGAGGTTTGGGCAGATGCGACCGTTGAACCAGAGTTTATCAGATTCCCCCTTGTTTGTGAGGGGTTTTTGATTGTGGGGACGCTCTTCCCTGCAGGCGCAAGCCCCTACAGTTAATTACGTTATCACGTTGCGATAACCACTTTCTCCTGCTCCAGCAGTTCACTTCGTATCGTATGTTATTTTGCTTGTTAAGGTTTCCCGTGGATTGTATACGGTGACTAATTTATGTCGTCGCCCGTAGGGCACGGATCAGTCCAAATCCGTATATTTTAGATTTGGAATTTTTAACCTTTAGTTCAAATATATTTTGTTTGGTTTAAGGACCGTTAATCTATTTTTAGATCAATATCCATTTAAACATATGAGCATTTAGGCTCAATTTATTTTTAACTAAGAATACGTTAGCCATATTTGAGACAAAGATCAACTTAGAAAATTAATGATCGTTTTTATTCAAAATCCAACAACAGAGCATTAGGGCTCAGCTATAAGAAAAAACTTTTCAGAAATACTTAGCCAATTTGGGCTCAGTCTGCTCAGTTTTCTTTTTTTGTTCAAAAGTGATAAGCATTTATTTGGGCTCTATTTATTTAGCCTTCCCCCCTTTTTTATGCAAAAGTGCTAAGCAGTTGTTTGAAGTTCTGGCGCTCACATGGGTATCATGTGAAGCCTTCAGTTATGGGCGCTGCCTAGTCAGTGCTAAGCACTCGGTTATTTTGATTGAATATATATATATATATATATATATATATATATATATATATATATATATATATATATATATATATATATATGAAGTGCTAAGCACTTTTTGGAATCCACGTGAGGAGTACGTGAGGCGCTGGGCACTGCCCAATCAGCGCTAAGCACTCAGCCGTTTTGGCTGTATATAAAGTTCTAAGCACTTTTGTATAGCGTCCATGTAAGGAACACGTGAGGCGCTAGGCGCTGCCTAATCAGTGCTAAGCACTCAATCGTTTTAGCTGTGTATGAAGTGCTAAGTATTTTTACTCAGCGCTCACATATGTTTCACGTGAGGCGCTGGCCTTTGCTTTGAATGCCTGCGTGTTTTTCACTTAAGGCGCTGGACGCTGTTAGGAGGATGCCCACGTGGGAAGCACGTGAGGCACTAAGATCTTTTCTATTTTAGAGATTGAATCTCTGTTAATGGCATTTTGACCATTAATGATCACCAAGAATTTTGTTTTGAAGATCTGGAATCAGGTTTTCTTTAAGAACTAAATTCTTTTATAAGAACTAAGTTTCTTTTAGGTCCTTTTCTCTTCTCTCTCTTTTTCTTTCTTTTAGACCTAGTTCTTTTCTGAATCTTTGATTCTCAAGAACAAGATTTTCCCGATGAGAATTAAATTCTCAACTTGTGGGTGACTTGTCTCGTGGATCTATGATCCAGAGACAGAACTAAGTTCTTCAGAAGGGTTAAACCCTTAGATAGGTAAAAGAGATATTTTTGATCTCTGTGAATTCTTTACCTAGGGTTCAAGAGGAAAAATATCTTCTTCTCGATTGAGAATTAAATTCTCTGTTGTTTTTTAGATCCTTCTGTATTTTTTTTTACAGAAGCTTATGGAAGGTTCCCTTTATATGAAACTTGAAGTCTCGGGTCCTTTATATAGTGGAGGCAAATTGTCAGTTTTGAGAAAATCTCTTATTAAGAGATTCCGATTGATTTAATTGGTCTCAAAATTTTTTTGGGGAATTTTTCCCACCGTTGGATCTTGATCCAAGAATTTCTGTTTTACAAAATATGTTTCTTGTTTTCAACAAGATTGGGGAGATATTTTTTATAAATAGAATTTTATTCTATTATTGGATAGTTGATCAAACCAAGGATATCTTTTTCACTTAGAAAGATTTGGAAGATATTTTCTCCTAATAGAATTTAATTTTATATTTTGATGATTTTTCACTATTGGATTTTTGATCCAACGGCTCTGTTTAATAGAGAGAGTATCCCAGTTTTTAGGAAAATATCCCCATGTAGAATCTAATTCTACTCAATTTTAACTTGGGTGCCGGCGCTCACATGTTGTGCACGTGAGAGCCACTTAAGAATTTAATTTTTACATATGATAGGCGCTCTTGTGCTTTGCACATTGGTGCCCATATGAGTTTCACGTGCGGCGCCATCATAGGATTCAACCCTAAGGGGTTGGCGCTGGCGCCTTCGTGGGGAGCACGTGAGACGCTGCTTCATTAAATTTTAACAGAGCATATCTTTTCAGTTACGTTCAAATTTTGGGGGAACAAATTCCCCCACCATTGTTCTCACGTTGCGCACACGTGAGTGCAACGGTGTCACTTTTTCCACCCTTTGATCTTCTAGGGAATTGAACCGTCCTTTCACATCCTATAAATAGGGCTTTTGGCCCTTGAGATGACTGCTGTCTCATCATCTTTCTTGAGTTTTCTTCTTCCTTGAGAATTTAATTCTCATCAGAGCTTAGATCTCTGCCCACATAACTTTTTCAATGTTAAACTCTGTTAAAAAAAGGTAAGGATTATGACCAAAATTCAACTCTTAAAAGAACCTCCCTTTTTGTTTTGGATTTTTAAACCGTTAACAGAGCTTGGCTCTTTTTTTTAAATGATCTCTCAAAGATCTTAAGAATAACTTCTCACCTCCCTTTTTTTGAGTGGACCGTGGGTCCCAAATTTTTGAGGATCGTTAGGGTTTTACCCTATCATTGATCTTGATTTTTGAGGGTTTCTAGAATTCAATTCCATTATATTTCCCATCTGTCCGCCGACATGGGGATTTCTGGGATTTAATCCCATTATCTGAGGAATTTAATTCCATTTTGTCTTACAGAGTTTAGCTCTGAGAAAATTTTTGAACTTTTTTTAGGAATTTTATTCCCTTTCATAGTCCTTTCTTTATTTTATTTTATATAGAGAGAGTTCTAATACCCTTTTGTACAGATTTGAATCTGTTGCAGAGCTCGTTTTTCGAGAACACTTGGATTTTTTAACTCCACTGCTCAATAGGATTATTCATTTAATGAGAATCCTTTTGGATTCTCACAATGGGTGCATGTCTCATCATTGATAAGCCATCACATTGATTTTGTGGGGCCTAATTTTTTTTGTAGTGACTTTAATATGCCATAATGGAGTACAGATTTGGGTGTACCGAAAATGCTAAGGCATTTTAGCTACAGTTAATTATATTATGCCGATTACTAATTCTCTACTGGTTTTTCTTTTCATCTACTATGGTTTCCAGTTCCTTTTTTCTTTATGTTCGTTCAGAGAGCACTTTTGCCGACGCACCTACATATCGTGAAGTCTTTGCTTTAATCCGGGACTATGATCCAGAGCAGAAGTCTCTTCATCTATGGGGATCGCGGTATAATTATATTATCCGGGATCGGCGCAGCTTTACTTGTGTGGTGCTATCAGAACCGATCCCGTCGATTCATTATGCTGACCCTCCGCAGGTCACATATGCAGTGGAGGAGGTCAATTGGACCGCGAAAGGTCGTCTCCAACCTTCCATGTCGTCGATACCAGTCCATCCGCTAACGGCCTTAGATATTTTGGGGCATCGTAGATGCCAAGAAGAAGCTCATCTGTGGGGTCAGGTTTACACAATAGGAGTGACCCCTCGACATCGGACTGGTTATCTCCATTGGGCCCGTTACATTTTATCGGCTAAGAAGACGTTACTACTGAGGACAGGGTTATACCCAGCGGTCTACGCGTCTCTCTTCTATTACCACAAACGGGGTTCGAACCCGTGACTTCTGGGGTGACAGACCAGCACTCTAACCAACTGAGCTATTTCCCCCTTTCGTCACTACTGTCGATTCCTAAGTAACCTACCTCTTTGTCACTAGACAAACGTAGCTGTACTATAACAGAATGCCATTCGCCTTCCGCTTTTTAACCCGCGAGACGAATCAGTTTGCCGATGCACTGGTTACCTTGGCAGCCTGGCTATTAGTCCTCGAAAGCGGAACCTTAAAGATGGTGAATGAGAAAAGAGAGCAGCCTATTGCTATGCATTGGAACCTTAAGGGCCGCCCACAGAGAAGAAGCCATGGTATTATGACATAAGCGATTCCTCGAAGATTTCACAGTCCCGGAAGGTACCACCACCGATCGGAAGACACTGATGCGCCAGTCGCGCTCATCCCTTGCTTGTTGACTATAACAAGTCAGCAAGTATTCACTACCTCTCTAGGCTTCGCTATCGCTTATGACTGGTAGTTGTCTCTACGTAGTGGTCGGCCAACTAAACTAAAGTGAAGCTTCGCCAGAAGCGACTAGTCGCTTCCCGAATGCCTTTTGTACTAATAATGTGTATGGTCTAGTCTTTCCAATGCCTCCTTCAACTGTTCCGAAAGGATGGATTGCTTAGGCTTTCAGCTCCTTATGTGTGGTGGGTGAAATCCTTCTTGGAACAGTGGAATATTCTGACCCACATGTTTCTTTTATCGGACCGTGAGGTATCGATCTCACTGGAAGAATTCGCAGAAATTTTTGGGTTACCCGTCAGAGGGGAGCATTATGAGGAGATACTTCCTCCTGACGAGTATGTTTTTGCTACCGAATCGGTAGTCATGTGCCTTACCCCGGAAAACGCTATCCAACACAAGTTCCCAAGTTTATTCAAAGTGTTGAATATCTATGAGAGCTTATTTTTGGAGTCTGGGGGAATGGGGTTAGCTTTACTGACTTCGTCACCCGTTTCCTTCATCCAGAAGTTTTATCGAAGAAGGCTGCAAAGTTTACCAAGCTCGATGATTCGTTCTGATTTGGGTCGGACAAATTGCCAACTATGGAGGCGGATTTAAAACAATTTTTTTTATTCCGGATACCCCCATCGCCCCTTTTGCAGAGATTGCCACTCCAGATATTGATGATGAGACTTTTTTCATGGGCTTTATTTGTTTGTGGCTGAGCTGGTTTGCACTCCCAATGCACCCTTGCAATATGAGACCGCCTGTTTTCTATCCGGCTCATCGCATCGCGGCGGGGACACGTAGGCTGTTGGGGTTGCAGGATTGACCCACTTATATCATGGTTTAAGTATAGCGGCCGACACCGCTCAGCCGGGTTTGAAACCTGTAAATCTCCCCTTGCACTACTTCACCTCATGGATGGAGATGCACGGGTGCCTTTAGTTTGCATAAAAGGCCTAGATTTTATGAAGGGTACAACTTCTCTTGGGTCATGTAATTGGTTGACGCTTCTTCTCCAGACCCAACATAGCGAGAGGCTAGGTGATTTCTCCTATGTCCGCGCATGGTTGGGGACGACATAACCCTCATTGATAGGGTTCTGACCATTGGTAAAAAATCCTCCAAAGTGGTATAGCCGCTTCACGATGTTTTTAAGGGTGGAGTTTCTGCTTTGAAGGCCTGGGAGATTGCGCACTTGTATTCCACCAGGCCAGATTTCCTAGTATTCCGGCAAAACGCCTTGGTGTTATTCATGAGATATAACCCGCATTGCTTTGCTCAGCAATCTGGTTATAACCAAAGCATTCCCCTTGAAGCCTTTCTTGTCAATCCAGTTGCTACAAAGGAGAGCATTCGCAATACGGCGCACCATTTTATGCGGCTGAATACGGGGTCTCATTTTCTAATCGCTGAGTCGAGTCATATCCCGAAGGTCTCCAATGCTTATATTGCCCGGTATCAGCATTCAACGGGTGCTGTTATTAAGGAGGAAAGGCGGATGCTTGTTGACCATAAGGATTCTGTCCCGGCCAGTAATCCTGCGATTCTGCTGAAGCGACGGGCAGTTGTCTATCCTTCTTTAAGAGAGAGCAACGCAGTTGTAGTTCTGCAAGCCTTTCCAGCTAAGCCCCAACCAAACGTAAGTGCTCCTGGGAATGTGGTGGCTGCGACATCTCTTGAGTCAGGTATTGGCTCGGAAATCGAGATTCGCCGTCCCAAGAAGCCTGTAAAGCGAAAGCTTTTATCGTCGGGCGTTGTTGCTGTCTTGCAGAAGAAGAAGAAATCATTATTTTTGGCTGATGTTGTATTCGGTCAGGTGCCTCATGCTCCCTACAGCGAAGGCTTGTCCGAATATGGCACCAACGACAGTCTGTTCGGGGCTTCTACTCATAAGAATGTCACTACTGATCTTCAAGCCGCTATTGAGATTTTTGAGAGATTAGCCCGTGAGCAAACATCGCTTGCTTCTCTTGCGGCGTCAGGTATATCTCATTTATATTCTTTTGTATATATCTTTTTTTTTATAGAATTTATTATGTTTTATTAACGCACTTTTTTTAACATGCATCTTTGTTGAAGAGGCTCTTTTGGCGTCCCTCAAAACATTCGAGGAAGAGGAGAGGCTTCACGCTTCTATTGGCCTCGGTATAATTCATTTTGTGATGCCTTTGAACGCACATATTTAGCTCATTTCGTTCACACCCTGACTCCTTTTCTTTATTACAGGAACCACCACAACTTGTGTTATTCCGAGTGCGATGCCGTCTTTGGGTAGTGGAGCGGAGGATATTCCTTCCTCGATGGCACCTATGGAGCATGTAGAGCTACCGACGACTACAGTTGAGGTCTCCCCGGGGCCGCTATGGGAAGCTTCGCTAAAGGAGACGATGAAGGACATTGCAGCAGATCCGGAGGCCGAGCCTGACTTAGATAAAGACGTTCCTCTTTCTGAGATTCTGAAGAGATCTCTTCGTACAGCTAAAGCTGAGAAGAAGTGCCGGAAGCATGCAGTAAGGGAGTGTCAGGCTAACATGGCTACAGGCGCAGGTTCGAGTGATGTACGAACCCCTAATGTTCCGATGGAGGACATTTCTTCTACCTTGTCAACTGCTCACAGGCAGATTGCGTGTGCATCTCGTGAAGAAGCTAAGCGGTTACTTCAAGGTAAGACAACGCACGATATCTTGATGAAACCTAATAAGACTTAGCAGTTTTTTTTTGAATTATGACATGCTTTTCCTTGAGTTATATAGCAGGGCCAAGCTTAGGTGTTTTTGTGGCGAGTGAAGTGCCAGCATTTGAGGATTCTGAGGCATCGGGGCTTCATTTCGAATCTGGGACTGTTCCAACTGCCGCTTCCTCCCCTTGTGGATCCTATACATTGGAGAGTGATACTAGTATGACGACGAACCTTATTGAATCGGGAGACGAAGGTGCAGATGTTGAGTCCATTTTCCCAGTAATGGTGGGAATTGAGGAAGCTGTCACAGCTAGTGACGCTCTAGATACCGTTATGGTTTCTGCACCGTCAGGTATTTCTCGTGTTATTACTTTTGGGTTCTCAGTCCTTCTAGACATATTCGCTAATATCTCCTTTATTTCGTATATAGGTGCGGTAAACCCTGACGCTGTGCTGATTGAAGAATCCCTGTCAACCGTCGCCATGACTGTCGCTGCTTCACCTATCTCTCTCCCACCTCCCCGAGTTTTCTCCGGTTCAGCCACGGAAGGTAAAGATTTTCTATTTCCTTGTTTCAGTATTGATATTATTTCTTAGATTAATTTCCTTGCCGTATATTATTGTAATCCTGTAGAAGTGCTTTTCGACCGCTTATGCCACATGTTAAACTCGCATTTCGCCTTCCAATCGGAATTTGTTCCTCCTTCGGGCGTTTGTTAGTATATTTTTCATTTCTTATTTCATCTTTCTATGAGTAATCTTACTTCTGATAAGCTTTTCTCATATTAACCACAGTCTTACGGTTCGAAGGAGAGGACGAAGGAATAGTTGAGCCTTCTATGCTCCTTGATTTTCCACTTGCGACTATTGGTATGTTAGATCTCATTCATTATCATTCTTTTTAATTTTAGGTTGAAACTTGACCCTTCTTTGTGCGTGTCTTACTCTTTAGCAGCTACACCGGTTTTGGCTCCTCTCAAGTCTCATATTTCCATGCCCGCAGGGCCTTTTTCTAAGCGTCAGTCTTCCAGAGGTGCGGCAAATATCAGGCGAATGCTAAGTGAATTTATTGAAGACCTTAACATCGAAGCTCTCACTTCTGCTGCGGACTTTTCGGACGAAGTCAACCCCATGCCGGCGATTCTTGTGACTTTCCACAATGAATATTTCGTCGGCATCTGGGTTGACTACTGTAAGCGAATTGAGGCTTTCCTCCATGAGATCGAGCAAAAGAGTCGTGCGCCTGAGGCATTATCTTCGAAGGCTTAATTAGCCGCATGGATTGAACAAAGTGCCGTTTCTATTCGATACTTTGAGCAGAAGCTAGTCCTGAAGCACAAGGAGCATGAGACGGTTTTCAATGAATCAAACCAATTGTGTGCCCAGGTTGAAGCGATTGCTGTGCAACTCCAAGTTATTTTTGAAAATCTTCATCAATGCATTTATGAAGGAGTGACGCTGAGGCAGAACCTTGACTCTACTGAGCGAGGAATGCGGGACTACGAAGTTGCTAACCAGGAAATCTCTGAGAAGCTTTTTTTTTGTGCTTGCAACAACGGGCTCAAGTCGAAACAATGCTGGTCGCAATAGTAGATCGTGAGGAGGAGCCGCGGCAAGAGAGTGAACGGGTCACTACTTTATTGAAAACCCCACCCTCTTAGAGGCTAGAATTGTATCCCTTATATATATATAAATTGTATCTTTCAAACATTTTGATTCATGAATAAAGACTATATATTCTTTTCTTTTGCATGCACTCCTCTACGTTTGATGTCTTGATTTAAATCGAAGTAGTTTACGTACTCATTTCATAGTTTGTAGTTTATTCACTCATTTCGGAGTCTCTAGTTTATGTACTCATTTTAGAGTTTGTAGTTTATTCACTCATTTCAGATTCTCTAATTTATATACTCATTTCGGAGTTTATAGTTTATGTACTCATTTCGGAGAGTTTTTAGTTTACCTCCCTTGGGTTTACAGGCAAACTTGTTCTAACGTTGTATGCAGATAACCCCACTTATTTTATGATAGAGGTCCGTTAGGTTTGTGGTGCTAGGGTTTTAGTCCATGGTACCGTTGTGTTTGCTGATGTATTTCTCGATATGCAGTCTGTAAGATGCTGTTTGAGTAGCCCTGCGACTATCATGTCTTTGATCCCTTCTGAGGCTAGACAAGACGCCTTCAAGTAATCTTCTTAGGTCATATTACCGTCAGAAGAACAAGCGTCAAGTATTTGCCATGATGCTTTTTACTTGAGGTTGGGCTTAATTTGAAGCCCCGATGAGTCATAACCGCACCCTTTTAGGGTGGGATGATCTCCAATGGTCTTTAGGCTTTATATGAGTTGCCGTCAAGACCTGAAACTAAGAATATTCCGTCACTTCGTTTTTCTTTGACCCTTGGGTCTTTTGTTGGCGTTACATCTACATCCTACTGGCATGAGAAGGAAACCCTCGATTGTCTCTAGGTTATATATGAACCGTCAAGACTTGGAGTTAGGATTTTGTCATTACTCAATTTTTGTTTCGATCCTTAGGTCTTTCTTGTTTGATGGTGACGTTGCGTCTGCATTCTGCTGGAATGAGAAGGAATGCCTGGATAGCTTCTAGGTTATATATGAACCATCTTTTCCTTTTGACGAAGCTTGGTGGGAGAATATGGCCCCTTTCCTTTATTTGTTCCCATGGATCGTATACAAGAGTCAATATGGACATACTTGCAGGGCAGAAAAGTTTCGTTTTCATTTCATCATTTTTTTATTTCATTTTTTGTCTTTCCGCGATTCTCTATCTTTTCAGCTTTTTTATGTCGTGAAAGTCGCGATTGCCCAATCATTTCGGCTTTTTATCCGCGGTGCCCAATCATTTCGGCCATACCTTTTTTTTTAATATTTTTACTCGCTGCTTTTTATTGCGAGTTGCCCAAACATTTCGGCTGATTTTGTTTTTACTCGTTGCTTTTTATTACAAGTTGCCCTATTATTTCGGCTCTTTTTTTATATTTGCATATTTTTTGCTTGCTGATGTTGGCTATAGTGCCCTCAAGTCAATTATTGGATCGCAGGGACGTGATTGCAATGATTGAGAGATGACCTATACCGGTAGAACAGTCTTACTCGAGATGATAGTATGCTATCTGGTTTATTTTTATCATCATGTACATGCTTCAGGTGATATTACAGATCACTATTACATGTTGATAGAGCCCATAGGATTTTTCCTTGACTACCAGCAGTATGATGGCGATCACATACGTGAGAGTTGGGTGGTCTATAAGCACATCCTTAAAGTGTCCCTAGTCATGGGAGTTTCAAGACTGGGCATCGATACTCCGAGAGTAGACTAGTGTATACGGATCGAGACCCCGAAGAGGGGCGGTGGCCGGTCTCACAAGTCATTGGTGTCAGTTGGTTCACCTAAAATGTATACAGGTGCTCATTGGGTTATGAGTACACCAGACGGACTCGCCGGGAACATGCTAGTTGGTATTATACCTATTGTCAGATAGTAGTTCCCAGGTGACATGTGTACAGGTTAGTCTATCGACCTGAGATCGTCATTTGTCTCGTGTGAGTTCCTACTGTACATTGATTACTACCCTACCACGGCTCAAATGAGTCGTGCAAACAAATTTTAGTTGGGTACAGTCCCAAGCCACATGGAGGCAGTGAGCGGATCGTCAGGGGATTCGTCTCTCCCGGTATTGGGGGTTGATGTCGCGGTGTGCATGGGTGTCCATCACCAGAAATCCTTGGCCATGGTAGTCGAGAATTACTGATTCGGATCAGTAGTTTCTCAGGTTGTGATGGGCTTCATACCGATACTAAATGTCGCGTTATTAGGGGCCTGACTTTATCCAACCCCTTAGACTCGATATGCGATACTCATAGACGAATGGACCGGACTGTACGGATATTGTCACTGTCAGGCTCAGTAGGGGTTCAGGATGAGTTTGCTCGTCGGTCTCCCTTTCGCTCAATACCTGGGCAGCCGTTATGTACAGCTAGTGCCACTGACGTGCTTATGGTTAAACCCACTACTGGCGTATTGACGAGTCTTTAGAGTCCTACACAGAGGGTTTCCCTAGTTCGGGCGAAACGTTGTAGAGGCCGTATGGTTTTATGGCAGGGTTCGATCATATACGTGCACTTGTGCACGGATCATGATTTGACAGATAATACTAGTGGGCTTTGGTTTAAGCCGGATCCTAGTAATATATTGTTCGATTACTTTCGTCTCGTTGTATTCGCATTCAGTCGGAATACGAATGCGGGTATGTATATACGGATGAGGGGTATTCTTGTAATTCTTTACAAGATTTCGTTAGTTGATGCCATTTCTTTTTTGGGATTAAACATTTAGTTTAAATGTTTAATTGTGAGGAAAGTGCGAGTGCAAGTCTTGGCCTTGTGCATTGATTCATGACACATGCACTTGGTGACTCATGGTGTTGGGTCTTGTGATCATTCATTGTGACATGGATTGTTTTTGTGGCTATAATTATTGTGTGGGATTTTTTTGGGTGAGGAGGCAGATCTTTTCCTTGCCTTGGATTTTTTCTTTAGTTGCTTATGTCCTCACAAAAATAACACACACAACACTTAAGCCATTTCCTCATTTGCTCTTTTCTTTTTCTTGAGCTCACACTTTCCTCTCATAGGAATCTTCTTCAGCCTCCACCCATCCCTTTCATGAGTTGAGAATCCATGGGTGTTTTGAGACAAAGTATTCACAAACTATCTCTACTTTATCTTGGGTATCTAAGCTAGCAAACTAGATGCTCGAGTTGCTTCGGTTTTGAGGAGGGAGGCCGTATTACGAACCCTCGACGTGGATCTTCTTCGACGGAGGGAGACCAGAGATCAAACTTGATCGGGGAAGCCGTGAGGAGCTTGGGATAGAGGCTGAAGACCGAAGGGCCCGGATCGATCGGTATAACCTCTCTAAACTCTTTTTGTAGAACTAGTATAGGGTTATGGTACGATCCGTAGATTAGGGTTCTGTTAGCGCCGGGTTTTAAAAGTTTTTGTTCCGCATTTGGCCACAGATTAATGGCCGGGGCGCTGCCGTAGCCCAATATGGTATCAGAGCCAACCCATTAACTGTATACTAGTTTGTTTAGATGATGTTAAAGTATCGAAATCGAAACGACTCCAAATCAATACCTTGAATATTCCATTCTCTGTCGAAATTTTTATGGTGTTCTAAAAATATTTTAGCAACTGCAGAAGACTACACTGATGACTACTAGAACACACACCAAACAAGAGTCCCTAATTCAAGATTTGAACCAGCCACATTGCCCTAAAATCCGGCCTGGCCGGTCTGGGATTGGATTTGGGGCTTGCATTTTGTAGTGTGCTTTAGTCTCTGAAATATTGGTTTAATGGTAATGCTAGTTTAACCCAGTTTGTATATGGTTTTATCTAGTTGTTTGGGGCTATTCGGGGTTATTTTGAAGTCGATATTTCTAACATTGTTTAAAGTTTTACAGTACTTACATTACTATCTGCGACCGTGAATGTCATTATAGCGGTACAACTTGTCTAATTGCTATAGTTCTTTTAGACGGGTTTGCGAACGTGATATTCACGTTGATATTCTGTGTTGTGCTGTGTGCTGGCTGGATCGTCGTGGTGGATAGCCTGGGTGCAATATTAGTACCGTTTAGTTTTATTTGTACATTTGATATCGCGGGGTGAGCGTTCAACTTGTGGACTTTCGTCACTGCCTGCTTGTATATTATTTGTTTGGGACACGACCGGGTTGAGGTCGATGTTACCGTTGTACTTATTTTCTTTTCTGTACTAGGATTACCATGCGGTGGAGTGCACGGATAGTCAGGTTCTAGAGGGCAACGGGCCCTCATCTCATAGTGTTGAGACGGAGGGGGCCTCACTCTAGAATTGGCGGGCTATTCGCCGCACTCGTAGGGGGTACAAGTTGACCCAAGGAATGGTGCTCAAGTTACCGGATTCCGTGAAGTGCCAGGTGGCCCATTCACTTTGATGAAGGAGGTTGCCTCACTTCTGGTCTTGGCGGGTGACTTGCCGCACTAGTAGGGGTCTAGGTTCTCATTGCACAGGCTATCCACACGACTCGGGGAACGTTGTGTTTCAGTTGCGGCTCAAAGGAAACCCGGGGCTTCCAGATTATCAGTATTGTTTTGTGATGCTTATCGCTTATCTGTGATGTTGCATCTATCATACCTGGAGCGATTATTATATATTGTTATATATATACTAGTAGATGTTGTATATTTTTTACACCCGCGCTAGTCCAGTCCCCGCTATGTCGTTAGTTAAGTAACCTAACGGGTAATGAAGGGACCCAGTGGCGAACGCGGATGGTATATATGTACATCATATTTTCGTTCTTTTGTGGTGTGATTAATTGATGGGACTACGTTGATTTAGATCAATGCAAGGAAAACAGACCTATTCGATGTTGTTAGAACAATTTTCAAAAGCTGTTATTGTTGGGGTAAAAATTTACACCCCGGTTGACCAAGTCAAAATCCAAGTCAACCCCAAGCCAAGTGGGCCCAAGCCCAGACCCAGTGGGCCTATGCCCGGGGCGAGCCCGAACATGAAGCGGCCGGCCTCCCCCCATGCCAAGATAAAAATTTTGTAATAAATAATTTTGTTGCATTTTCTTTTATTTTCGGATAAATGTAAGAAAAATAGGCATAAAGCCAAATTTTTGTAAAGCCCATGGCTTATGTGCAAAAAGAAATGGCACATGAGCCATGGGATAGGCAAAATGCCATTTTGAGAAGCCCAAGGGGCTATGTGTAAAGTGTATAGCCTATAAAGGCAAAAGATAATGAAAATATCTCATAACTTTTTCTCTCTAAAAAAAAAAACAAGTCTTAGAGCTGAGCTCTTTTCTTCCATCTTCAAGGTTCTAAACCTTTTTATTTTCTTTTGAATTTAAATCAAGAGTTTTACTCTTTCTTTTCAAAAACTAAGTAGTTTTCCACCACAAAACCCACAAAGGGGAACTCAGATCTTCCATTAGATCTCAAAAAGGAGTGATTTTTAAAATCTCCTCTTCTTGATCTTCAAGATCCGGCCAAGCGATAGGAGGAAGAAGAAGAACATCTTTCACTAAATCCCCCCCCAAAAAAAAGAAAAAGAAAAGAAGAAGAAGAAGAAGAACACTCAGGAGTTCAACTCCTCTTTGATTTCTCATCAGAGAAATCTTTTTAGGCTAAAAGCCTCTTTTTCTCGCCGGCGCTCAAGCGCAGAGCGCCCACGTGCCGACACGTGGCGCGCTTGCGCTCGAGCGCAAGTCGCCCTCGTGCCGACACGTGGCGCTCTTGCGCTCCAGCGCAAGCGCCCGAGCGCACGTCACCCTGGTGTCGACACGTGGCGCGCTTGCGCCCCAGCGCAAGCGCTCGAGCGCAAGTCGCCCTCGTGCCGACACGTGGCGCTCTTGCGCTCAAGCGTAAGCGCTCGAGCGCAAGTCGCCCTCGTGCCGACACGTGGCGCGCTTGCGCTCCAGCGCAAGCGCTCGAGCGCAAGTCGCCCTCGTGCCGACACGTGGCGCGTTGCGCTCCAGCACTCTGCGCTCGAGCGCAAAGCGCCCACGTGCCGACACGTGGCGCGCTCGCGCTCAAGCGCCTAGGCGCTGGCCCCACGCATCCTTTGGATGTCTTTTTCCTCTTTACTTATATATACATGTATATATATACATATGTATATAAATATACACATACGCATACTCCGCCACACTCTCCCCCTCAAAAAAATTTTCGGGCCGGGGCGCTGCCCCGAACCCCGCAAGGGGGCTGCTAGCCCCCTTGACCCCCAGCCCGCTATCCGGGTAGCGGGACCCCCGTAAAAACTCTGCGTGGCTCCCGATATATCCAAAACCCCCTTTCAAAACAAAACACACGCACACCGCACATTGAGTTCGCATGACCAGTTTAACCCGTTAATCGGAGGTTCCCTCGCCCCAAAGGCGAGGGGTAATTAACGGCAGCTTAGTCCGCGGCTGCCGGAGATTCGGATCCCCACAATCATTAAACCCCGGCCTACCCTAGGCAGGGGGAATCTGTAGTACGCCTGACAAGCGTGCGCGTATTCCCATCTCACTGGGGTGACGAAAAACACCCTACAGTTATTACAATGATATTTTCATTTGTTTTGCACAGCGGTATTCGGTTATGAATATCCAGCACCTCATTCGACGAGGCAAGAGCCGAGATCCCTTCATCGGGAGTGACCTCTTGGGCAGAAGTTTGCGTCAGGGTAATAACTTCACTATAGCCGATTACTTTTTGATTTGCATCGAGATATTCAGTGGCAATGTCCTGCACCTCATTCTATGAGGAAAGAGCCGAGATCCCTTCACCAGGAGTGATCTCTTTAGCAAAAGTTTTCGCTACTATATATTTGTAAAATCCTATCCGGTTCCTTCAAAGATATCAAGTTCATTACGTTAAAGGTTTTTCGCCAAAAACCATTCGTAGCCCTCCATCATTTCAGACGGGTAGCACTTAGTATTCATGCTATGTTTGTTGGCCTTCGTCAAGGCATAGTGTATGGTAGCTGCTTGTTACTTTTCTATTGCATAGATAGATGCGTTGGTTTGGGACAGTCATACAGCCTTATTGGCCTTCGTCAAGGGCGAGTACGGGTAGGTTCAAATTAACCTGGACAATGACGGATAAAACTTGACAGGTGACTTATGATTTGTTGGCCTTCGTCAAGGTCATAAGAGCATGGGGTAAAATCACATCGGGAGTTTCAAACATACAGGAAACTTGCCAGGCATGCGCATACCTTCTGGAGTATGATAACGTGAGTGGATTCCATCAGGTTATCATGCGATGATAGTTGGATCCCGATACCCTCTGATGAGTTGGTTTACTCCTCGGGTGATTTTAGATGATCCCGACTAATTCTTCTTTCAGGTTTGGAGGAGAATTTAAGGATACTGTAGGAGACATCCTGATTAGATAAAATGATTAACCATTCTGATCTAGGTTAGAGTTCACTCAGAGTGTTTCTTTTCTTTCTATCTTTGGCAGCGATCATGGCCCGACCCTAGACTAGAACTTAGTAACCATGTTAACCGAACCTTCTTAAAACACTGGCTTTTGGATTTTTAGAGTTGCATACTTCATTGCCACTCCTATTTTTACCCTTTGCATTTCTCTGGAACATTTCGTATCACTACGAAGATCCACATATTTATTGGATATGACCATCGTATAGTTACATACGAACTCGAAGAAACTTATTTCAGATTCGAGAATGGTTTCTGGTTCTGGAGAAATTGAATATGACTATTCTGTTGTCTTTTCCTTTTACCTTCTCTTAGGTTGTGAGGGCTCTTAGGATTAGAAGAGAGTACACCTATTGCGCTTATTAAATAGTCTTCTTCCAAACCATGGGCAGGTGCCGAAAGGTGGGGAAGGAAGAAAACCAATTAGCCTAAGTGTGGTGTACAGAAGGTAATAAGTAAAGACAGATAAAGGGATTATAAAGAGGGTAAAGTAAATTGCGACTGCTATGATTCACGACCAAACCACGTATTTCATCGCCACTCCTACTTCACCTTTGTATTTCTCCAGAACACCCCATATCACTTCGAAGATCCACAGTTATTGGATAATCCGTCGTGTAGTTACATACGAATTCAAAGGAACTTGTTCCAGTTCGAGGATGGATTCTGGTTCAGGAGAAATAGAATAAGAATTATTCAGTTGTCTTTTATCTTTACCTTCTCTCAGGTTGCGAAGGCTTCTAGGATTAGGAGAGTACATCTATTATGCTTATTGGATAGTCTTTTTCCAAACCATAGGCTGGTGCCGAACGGTAGGGAAGGAAGAAAACCATTTAGTCTAAGGGTGGTGTACAGAAGGTAATGAGTAAAAACAAATAAAGGGATTTGGAGAGATGGCAAGGAAATATACGGTTACGGTCGTGAATCTGTTAATGGAAGAGACATTACTAGGAATACCCGGATATCTTTTCGAAACATTTTTATGTTTCAGTTTCACTATGTGTTGTTAATTGAAAACTGATTTCCCAATTAGATCCTTGCTCCAGGGTATATATTTACCAGGTTTGATTCTCACATCTGTATAGATTTACAGATGATGAGTGGGAGTAAGTTATTGAGAATTAGGTGATTATATTCTCTTTATATCAGAATTCGTTGTAATTGGTGATATTTGAGGAAATCGCCTGGGTTTTTTGCCGGACGACAAATATTGGTTTTGAATATCCGTAGTTATGCACCAATTTCAAACTGATATATCTGTACGTTAATTTATAAAGTGAGATATAACTTTTTGAAATTTTTTTCATGACATTTACCTATATCAGTTGATGGTTAGATAAGGAGCATTAAACAGCGGTGTAATTCTTCTTAACCACAGTACAGTTTTCAACCTATGACGCACAGGGATTGAGTTATTCAATTCAGGGGACTTATACAAATTATTATATGTCGTCCAGTGTCCATTAGGACAAAGGGGTTGGTACTCGTACTATATTATGTTTACTTATGACTTCTTCAGTTTTAGATAAGTGTTTCGTAGAAATACAAGGTCCAAGTTTTGAGAAGTTATAGGTACAAGAATAAAGTAGAGAACCAGGTGTTGCAAGTATCAGGATTCTTCAAGGTAATCGAAGATGTAGATACTTGTGTTTGGTATTCCGTTGATAGTAATGGTTTTGAGAACTTGCTTCTCTTTCAGGTTACTCATACTTGGATGCCCTCCTAGTTGAGTAATGCTGATCAGCCTCTCTCCATTTAGTTGACATGTACTAGAGACAGCTGCGTGATTTGAATCTGGTTCCAATTAAATTAGTGCCTTTGTTTTTATATTATATATAGTGTAAGTCTACAGTAGCGCCCTGGCCATCTTTCCGAGGCCAAAATGCGGAAACAAAAACTTTTTCTTAACTAGAAACCGGTGCTATCGTATGCTTAAATCCCGGATCGAACCGTTAACCTACAACTAGCTATCAAGAGAGAAGGTTAGAAAGCTATACCGATCGATCCGTGTCCTTCAGTCTTTCGCCACCATCCCAAGCTCCTCGCGGCATCTCCGGTCTCGATCTCCTCGTCGGAAAGGGTACCACATCATCGATTACTTTTTCGGGCTCCCGCTTCATCCGAAGCAACTCGGGCACGAACTGTGCTAGCCGACGTGTCCAAGGTGATGTAGAGAATGTTTGTGATCACTTTGTCTCTTGCATCCATGACTTGAATGGAGGTTGAAGGTGTTGCCATTAATGGAGGCTATGAGCTAGAGGAAGAAGAAGGAGGAGAAGCTTTTTCTTTTTGTGATATATGTGATAAAATGAGAGAGTGTAGAAACAATAATATGAGAGCTCACCCCCTCATGGAAGCCCCCCCCCTCTCTCTCTCTCTTCTCATCATATCAACCCAAATCAAACATCAAATGTGACATATGCACAATAGAAGAGACCATGAGTCACAAGGTTTGCATGTGTCACAATTGATGCAAAAAATGATGATTTCTAGCTCACAATTTCCATTTGTAAACATTAATCCAAATGTTTACAACAATAAAAAGATACGGCAACATCTAAAGTAAACTCGTGATGGATCACAAGGATACCCCTCACCTGTATATACATACCTGCATCCGCATTCCGACCGAATGCGAATGCGATGAGACTAAAGTAATCCAACAAATCTAATACTAGGATCCGGCTTAAACCAAAGCCTACTAGTATGATCCGCCCGATCATGATCCGTGCAATACCGCATGTATATGATCGAACCCTGCCATATATCATACGGCCTCTACAACGTTTCGCCCGAAACTTGAGAAACTGTCTGTGGGGGACTCTAAAGACTCGTAAATACTTTGGCTGTGGATTTAACCACTAGCACGTCAGAGGTACTAGCCGTACGTGGCAGGCTACCAGGTATTGACCAAAAGGGAGGTCGATGAGCGAACTCATCCTGACACCCTACTGAGCCTGTCAGTGACAATATCCGTACAGTCCGGTCCGCTCGTCTATGAGCATCGCATGGCGGGCCTTGGGGGTTGGTAAAAGTCAGACCCCCAAAAGCGGTACAAGTCGTGTTGGAGTGTAGCCCAGAACACCCTGAGATACTACTGGAATACCTACCAGTAAATCTCCTGCCTTGGCTAAGGACTTTGTGTAATGGTTCTCCTAGACACAGCGCGATCTCACCCCCAATACCGGGAGAGACGAAACCCCTGCCGATCCGCTCACTGCCTCCATGTGGCTCGAGATTGTACCCAACTAAAACCTGTTTGCACGACTCCTTTGAGCCGTGGTAGGGTAGTAATCAAAGCACAGTGGGAACTCACACGAGACAAATGATGATCTCAGGTCGATGAACTAACCTGTACACATGTCACCAGGGAACTGCTATCTGACATCAGGTATAATACCAACTAGCATGTTCCCGGTGAGTCCTTTCCGGTGTACTCATAACCCAATGAGCACCTGTATACATCTTAGGTGATCCAACTGACACCAATTGCTTGTGAGACCGGCCACCGCCCCTCGTCGGGGTCTCGACTGTATACACTAGTCTACTCCGGAGTATCGATGCCCTGCCTCGAAAACTCCCATGACTAGGGACCACTTTAAGGATGTGCTTATAGACCCCAGCTCCCACATTTATGATCGCCATCATACTGCTGGCAATCAAGCAAGAATCCTAAGGGCTCTATCAATGTGCAATAGTGACCTGTAAGGTTACCTGAAGCAGTGCACGATGATAAAGATAAACCAGATAGCATACTATCATGTTGAGTAAGACTGTCCTACCGGCATAGGTCCTCCCTCAATCATTGCAATCACGTGCCTGTGATCCAATAATTGACTCTGAGGGCACCATATCCAACATATAGAATGGTTCATATCTTAACGATGTTAAGGTATATGGAGTTGTCCAGCTTATGCTTAAAACCAGACTCTGGACATACTCAAGGCACATTTCTGTAATGGCAGTTTGTAGGTTATCCCGGGCTATGACGAGGGTTAACTTTCTACCATCTGGAAGATCAATAGTGATATTATTCTTGACTCGCCACAGTTTTAGCAAAATGGACCTTTTCAGAAAACGGTAGTGGGAGTATGGTAGAACTGGAAGAGATTCCAGAACCATAAACAATTACTGAAAATTTAATAGAACCTAAAGATTTAATCAGGTTTGACATTCCATTAGCCATTCCGCAGATATGGTGGGTAACCTCAGGCACCCGAGAGGTACTCCGGTATCCTCAAAGACGGTGACATGGAGGTTCTTATTTACCCAGAATTGCCATTACTGCTGTTCTAAACTGTGAGTCCTCGCAGGAGGATGAGTATAGCGTCGTTCTAAAGTTTTCTTTAGAAGTGCACATGTATATGACTCTGCCAGAGGGTTTTTATAGTCAGCGAAAGTAGCGGAAGCATAGTGGATAAGTAGCTTGTGTCTGTTTATAGACTAAAGCAGGTATGGCGGAGATAGATCATCTATTTTTGATGTGACAGCCATGGGCTTTGACTTCATCAAAATAGGAGATGGATCTGTTAAGAAGGTAGTAGGGTGTGATGTCCTAGTGTTTAGATGACATACACATTGTAGGAAGTGAAATTCCTATACTACGATCGGTTATACTGTGGTTGTCACACAGTGGTTTCTCCACATAAGATATGGATATTATATCAGGCATTCTGGTTAGTAGATCTATGGTTTTAGATCTAGATTTGGGTAGTTTCCCAATCTGGGTACTTAGACAGTATTCTAAAGGTGTTTTAGAATGGACGACTCCTGGCATGGTGGTGTACCTGCAGATGATGGAGTCACTCTCACTAAAGGTGTCTTACAGACTAAAGGGGAGAGGGATGTGCATAATTGGCATATCACTTGCTTAGGAAATTGAGTCAATCATGAGATGTCAAGTATCACACAAGATGTTGTTTTTGCACTAGATGCAATAAATTTATATATTAATCCAATCCTGGAGAAACGTTCAGAAGCAGTTTATGAACATAAGTGGATGTTCTAGGGTTTTGATAACGGCAGCTTCCTTCGGGAGACGGTTATCATTCCAGGCTTCCAAGGTGACCTGAATGACAGAGTGACTGTCAGAGTTATAGTTTTCCCTCTTAATGAGGGGCAGTAGTTTGGACAGGTGGTCCAAGCGGATACCGAGGGAGGCATGATGCAGGATACTGATTAAATTCAGTTGACGATACAGTCTAAGAAGTTTGCTGGATTTGAAGTTCATTTGTGAATTGGGTCCCATCAAATATCCAGACATATTCTAAGACAGGTATTGCTCATTTCGGGAGATGGCTTTTTCCGCGAACATGAGATAAAGAGAGACATAGAAAGAAACATTGGAGCGGATCCCCTCACAGAGGCTATTTCTCGAACACAATATTTTTACAAACGAGTTTTGTGAAACTGATTAGTAGAGAAGTTGGGTGTTCGGTATCACACGGGCTATGAGTATGCGACACCGCAATAAGTAGCCTTAAGTGCAAGTGGGAGATTATTGGCTATAGTGCCCTCAAGTCAATTATTGGATCGTAGGCACGTGATTGCAATGATTGAGGAAGGAACTATACCGGTAGAACAATCTTACTCGAGATGATAGTATGCTATATGGTTTGTCTTTATCATCGTGTACATGCTTCAAGTGACATTACAGATCACTATTACATGTTGATAGAGCCCATAGGATTTTTGCTTGACTATCAGCTATATGATGACGATCATATACGTGAGAGTTGGGTGGTCTATAAGAACATCCTTAAAGTGTCCCTAGTCGTGGGAGTTTCGAGACTGGGCATCGATACTCCGAGAGTAGACTAGTGTATACGGATCGAGACCCCGACGAGGGGTGGTAGCCGGTCTCACAAGCCATTGGTGTCAGTTGGTTCACCTAAGATGTATACAGGTGCTCATTGGGTTATGAGTACACCGGACGGACTCGCCGGGAACATTCTAGTTGGTATTATACCTATTGTCAGATAGTAGTTCCCAGGTGACATGTGTACAGGTTAGTATATCGACCTGAGATCGTCAATTGTCTCGTGTGAGTTCCCACTATGCTTTGATTACTACCCCACCACGACTCAAAGGAGTCGTCCAAACAGGTTTTAGTTGGATACAGTCCCGAGCCATATGGAGGCAGTGAGCGGATCGTCAGGGGATTCGTCTCTCCCGGTATTGGGGGTTGATGTCGCAGTGTGCACGGGTGGCCATCACCAGAAATTCTTAGCCAAGGTAGTCGAGAATTACTGATTCAGATCAGTAGTTTCTCAGGTGGTAATGGGCTTCATACCGACACTAAATGTCGCGTTATTAGGGGTCTGACTTTATCCATCCCCCTAGACTCGATATGCGATACTCATAGATGAACGGACTAGACTGTACGGATATTTTCACTGTCAGGCTCGGTAGGGTTTCAGGATGAGTTTGCTCGTCGGCCTCCCTTTTGCTCAATACCTAGATAGCCGTTACGTACAGCTAGTGCCACTGACGTGCTTGTGGTTAAACCCACTTCCGGCGTATTGACGGGTCTTTAGAGTCCCACACAGAGGGTTTCCCTGGTTCGGGCGAAACGTTGAAGAGGCCGTATGGTTTTATGGCAGGGTTCGATCATATACGTGCACTTGTGCACGGATTATGATTGGACGGATAATACTAGTGGGATTTGGTTTAAGCCGGATCCTAGTATTATGTTTTTGGATTACTTTCGTCTCGTTGTATTCGTATTCAGTCGGAATACGGATGCGGGTATGTATATACAGATGACGGGTATTCTTGTAAGTCATTAAAAGATTTCTTTAGTTGATGCCATTTCATTTTTGGGATTAAACATATAGTTTAAATGTTTAATTGTGAGGAAAGTGTGAGTGCAAGTCTTGGCCTTGTGCATTGATTCATGGCATATGCACTTGGTGACTCATGGTGTTGGGTCTTGTGATCATTTATTGTCACATGGATTGTTTTTGTGGCTATAATTATTGTGTGGGATTTTTTTGGGTGAGGAGGCAGATCTTTTCCTTGCCTTGGATTTTTTCTTTAGTTTCTTATGTCCTCACAAAAATGTCACACACAACACTTAAGCCATTTCCTCACTTGCTCTTTTCTTTTTCTTGTGCTCACACTTTCCTCTAATGGGCATCTTCTTCAACCTCCACCCATCCCTCTCATGAAATGAGAATCCATGTGTGTTTTGAGACAAAGTATTCACACACTATCTCTACTTCATCTAGGGTATCTAGGATAGCAAACTGGATGCTCGAGTTGCTTCGGTTTTGAGGCGGGAGCCCGTATTACGAACCCTCGACGTAGATCTTCTTCGATGGAGGGAGACCGGAGATCAAACTTGATCGGGGAAGCCGCGAGGAGCTTAGGACAGAGGTTGAAGACCGAAGGACACAGATCGATCGGTATAACCTCTTTAAACTCCTTTTGTATAACTAGTATAGGGTTAATGGTACGATTCGTAGATTAGGGTTCCGTTAGCGCAGGGTTTTAAAAGTTTTTATTCCACATTTGGCCACGGATTGATGGCCGGGTCGCTGCCGTAACCCAACAACTGATTATTTTTGCGACTTGGGGACATGGTCCTGATACCCATTATGTCATCAGCATCGCGGCAACTGGAATATTGCCAGGGGCGAGTCATCATTTTTCGTGAGAGAACTTGGAGTTTGACGCCTATTTAGGCATCAACATTGCTACAACTGGAATGTTGCCAGGAGCGAATCATCATTTTTATTTGTCGATTTGAACAAAGATGGCTTAGTAAACAGGGTTAGGATCCTGTCGACTAAGGCTTTTGACTTTATGAACCGTAAGGGTCTCATAAAGGCATTTCTCCCTATGAGCCGTGAGGATCTCATAGTTGTGTTTTCTCCTTAGGAATCGTGGGGATTCCTAAGTGATACCTTCTCTTGTAAGTCGTAAAGATCTTATAAGAGTGTTTTCTCCTTATAAGTCGAGAGGAGTTACAAGTGTCGTTCGTCATATAGGGACATTTCTCATCATTGGTGGAACTTGGTACGAGAATTTTTATTTATGCCCCTGGATTGTATACAAGGATCAATATTGGTCCGCTTGTAGGGCAACTTGGGGGATACGACGGCTTAAGAACAGGTTTAGATCTCTGTAACCTAAGACTTTTGAATTCTATGAGCTATGAGGGTCTCATAGGAGGGAAATTCTCCTTACGAGTCGTGAGGATCTCGCAAGTGTAATTTCTCCATAGGAACCGTATGGATTCTTAAGTGTGTTGCTTCTTTATGAGTCGTAAGGATCTCACGCAGGTATTTTCTCCTCACAAGGTCGGGAGGACTTTGCCAGTACACATGAATTTATTTTACGAGTTTGTGTCCTTTTCGGTTTTTCACAACTCGCCGGCAGACCTTCTGTTTTTACTAACGGCGTCCTTTCGGATTTTCATCCGTGCCCATTTTTCATTATGGACATACCCTTTTTTTTATTTTTTTAATGAGATGCGACTCTCGAGAATAGTTTCGTCATGGGTGACCCTCCCATTTGCCGGTGGGACTTGGGGGTGGCTTCATTGCTGGAATAGCTGTGCAGCCAGTAAGACTTAAGTTGCAACCTTTTCCGCTAGGTCTTCGATTGCAATATAGATCTCAATGGAGCATATCGCCGTATTTGGGACGGTACGCTAGTTTAGGGATGTTCTGATCTATTATCGCTATGTTTGAGACAAATTTTTAGTTTAAGGACTTTCCGATCCAGCATTCCCATCTTGGGGACGAACGTTAGTTTTAAGGACATTTCGGTCCATTATTAGTTTAGGGACATCTCGGTCCAATATCACCATTTTTTTAGGTGAGTAATAGTTTAAGAACGTTTCCATTTTTGGGACTAATATTAGTTTAAGGACGTTTCGGTCCATTATCGCCATATTTGAGGCGATGGAGCTTTTGGATATTACTTTCAGAGTTCTGACTTAGGAAGATAGAGCGCAGACACAAGCGTCGTCATCTATTATTGACTTAAGTCGTGACTCGTCAAGCGTGGTGTTTTTTGAGGAATCGGCCGTTTATTGGTCGGAAGGGTCTTCGCCATACATATCCATGAGTAGGTAGGCTCCATCATGGTAGACTTTGTCTATAATGTACGGGCCTTCATCTTTCGGCTTTAATTTCCCCCATTTTATAGGATTGGGGATCATTGGTCTTTTGACGACTAGCACGGGTTCGCCTTGGCGAAATGATCTTGGCCTGGTCAGTTTTTCGTATGACCATGTCATCCTTGCCTTACAAGCGTCCAGATTTTGCTCTGCTATAAGGTGAGTTTCCCTGAGGGCATCAAGCTCCTCAAGCCGAAGATGAATTTTCTACATCCGTCAGCTCATATCGAACCGCTACTCGTAGAGAGGGGAGTTCTATTTCCAATGGGAGCACTGCTTCCGTGCCAAACAACAATGCGTACGGTGTTGTATTTGTGGCCGTCTTGAACGTTGTTCGGTACTGCCAGAGAGCTTCATGCAACCTTTCGTGCCAGTCTTTTTTGTTTCTGGACACCTTCTTTTTTATAATCTTTATCAAGTTCTTATTGGAAACTTCAGCTAGACCATTGGCCCGAGAATTATAGACTGAAGAGTATCTCCAATCTATTTTATATTGCTGTGCGAAGCGGCTGATTTTATGACTTCTATAAGTTGGCCCATTATCCGAGATTGTCCGTCACGGAGTGCCGAACCGATAGATAACATGGGTTCTGAAGAAATGGAGGATATTCTCCATTTTCACCTTCCTTAGTGGCACTGCTTCTGCCCATTTAGAGAAGTAGTCGGTCGTTGCCAGTATGAACCGATGTCCTTTGGACGATACCGGTTCAATGGAGCCAATTATATTGGTTCCCCACATTTCAAATGGCCAGCTATCCATTGTTAGGTGTAACGGATTTGGATGTTGATTGATGAAGTCTCTGTGAATTTGGCACGAGTGACACTGCTTCGCATATTCGAGGCAGTCCTGAATCATTGTTGGCCAATAGTAACCCATTCTTTTTATCTTCAGCTTCATCTTTGGTCCATCTTGGAGGGAACCGCAGAGTCCATCGTGTATTTCTTGGACAACTTTCTTTGTTTCCTCCAGCCCTAGGCATCTTAGCCATAGACAGTCGAACGATTTCTTATATAGAGTATCATTGTCACGCCCTGCTTCCCAGTAGACCGAAACGGTGACGTGGCAGGCCGCAACGTATTTACTAAGAAATAAATACGTTAAGCATAATTAAGAAATATATAGAATGAATAAGAATGACAAGCGTAATAAAATAAACATCAACTTTATTTACATTCTTATTCACATACAACCGTTTGAAAATAAAAGATACAATGAGTAAAGCAGTGCCTAAATAATGGCATACAAAATGAAAGTGCAGATGAACTAGTAGTCAGGCTGAGTGGTGAGCTGGTCCAAGTCCTCCTCGTTAGGCTCGATCTCCTGAGAGTCCGGTCCTCCTGACGAACATTCTAAAGAAAGAAATAGAAAGGAATGTTGTTAGCGAACTAGCGCTCGGTAAGTCCCAAAAGAAGAAAGAGAATATAATATATAAAGTGAGATGAACATGTAAATTGTATATGATTGATTGCTGATATATGATAGTTATTCTAACGTGGTTGTTTGTAGCTTAATACAGAAAGTATTCATGTATTCGAGAGGAATCCATTTTACCCCGTGGACTGTGGTAACATATAGTACAAGGCCCCGTCATAACCCACGCGACAACGACACAAGAATTCATGTAGGTGTCTTTTAAGTGACCTCTCATTCCACAATATACGTTCCGTACTAATTTAACCCTTTATCCTCACGTAATGTATTGTATAGGTTATGCTCACAAGTCTTGCCGAGACCATGGATACAAAATGTTCAAGTAATCAGGTTTAGGATGTAATCAAGTATTTAAGCAGTCATGTCAATTTATGACCATGGTTCGGTCAGGTCAAGTCAAGTATACATGTTTGATATTGATGTTTGAATTCGAGTATTCAAGTTCATGATCAAGTATTCGTGTTTGATTTTAGATTCGGGTTTGAATTTGGACTCATATTGAGTCAGACACTTGTAAACAGATTTAGATCTTGAATTAGGTTCGGGAGTCATCGGTAACTGCTGCACATGGACGACAGGATTTGTGTTTTTTTCCAAGACAATTACCATTGATAACTCCGTTAAGATGTCTACCTTAAATAGGCAAGCACTCACTTTCTCAGGCTCTCTAGGGCTCAAGAGAATTGATCCCGCTTAAACCTATATTTACTAAAGTCCTTAAATATTGTTTTTATATAACTCGCGGGGGTTTTATGAAAAATATTTTAATATAGTTAAAAAGTAAACCTCGAGGGTGATTAGAATTACTTAGGGTTTTCATGAGCATGGATTTTAAGTATTATGGTATTTTAATGATAAATACTTAGCATTTGAAAGTTCATGATATTTTAGTGAAAAACTTGTCCTTTTTAGTATCTTGATGGTATTTTATTGAAATTTGTTAATCTTTTCATATTTTTAAAAATATAGATTTATTATATTTTGAAAATATGGATTTATAATTTTATATAATTTTAATTTTAAAAATAATTTTATTTTATTTAGAAAATTCGTATTTCTTAAAAACGCATTTAAATCCATTCGAGATCAAATGCTCCGAGAGGAGATCTGCATCTCGCTCAACTAGCCCAAGGATGTGCGATAATCTGCACCATCCGTTAGTGGGTCCCATAAAGAGGGTTGTAGATGCATACTTGCAAAGAAAATGAAATATCACTTTTAAAAGAAATCATGTTTTAGAATTATGTGGTATTTTACTGTAAATTTTTTTTCATAACAAATATTCATACACGAGATATCGTGCAATGGATCCAAGTGTGCAAGTGGGGTAGGTCGTTACCCTGTGAAGTTTTCCAAAAGGTATTGTTAAGAAATTTTGTCGAAAAGATGTGATAACAAAGTTCAAGGTATTTTAATGTAAAATTTCAAATATGGTTGTTTTACATGAGATTCTTGGGTAAAATTTATTCTAAACATTGGTATTAAGATTACAAGTGAAGTGATAAAATTAGATTGTCCAAATGATAAAGGAGAATGGATTTATCGGTTTTAGAAAAGATGATATCGGTAATAACTCCACTTTTACCGATTTTGATTGAAAATGAAATTCAATGAAGAGAAAAGGAGTTTGGGAGGGACTTATGGTTTAGAAAGCTCAAAGAAAGGTTTAGGAAGGAAAGGGTGTTATCGTGGCGTCGCGGGAGCTCCGGAATTTGGCTTCGATTTTTGCCAGAACCAACTTGCTCGCTAACTTCACTTTACTTCAATTGCACTAGGAACTTTTTAGAGAGTTTTGGCTAGAATTTTCAGAATGGTGTTGAGCCAAAGTGTGGGGTGGTATTTATAGTGGAGAATTAGGGTTTGGGAATTAAAAATATGGATTAAAAAGCATTAAAACTGTGTTTAATTGTGAAATAAAAGGTCTTTGTTTGATTACAGAGAAATCAAACAGTGCTGAGAGGTTAGGGGTAGCTGAAGAGGTGTGTGTACAAAGCACGGGCTTCATTGACCCCATCATGACCGTCAGTGCCATTGTTATTGCCCTTTTGGCCGGTCGATTTCGAGGCAAATGCCTCGAGATTCGTGCTACTTGATCAACCCTCTATTTAAATCATTTTCCACATGTTTGATTTTCCTGAACTTTTCATTTCCCCGTGTATTGCATGTGCAATCTTTTGGGCTTCCAAAACGTTAAAAAATTTAGAAAAAAATAATTGTGTCTGATGAGAATCGAACACACATGCTATGTCACAGCAGTGCAGAGGTTTTACCAGTGAGCTACAAGTTGTTTCTTGCTGTTATTTAACAAAAGTAACTTATAACTCAAACTCAGGCTGTAAAACTCATTTTTTGTATATTAACAGAAAATTTTCCATACAAAGTTTTTAGAGTCGTTACAATCATTGACGAAGGCGAAAGACAAAGCTCGTTTCATGATCTGATGTCTAGACGACACATTTTCGGACGTTCGTTGGGACTTAAAGCAATCTATAAAGACTTTCCTCCAGTCCTGACCTTTTGTTCATTCTCTATTTGAAGGGCTACTTGTTCGGTCATTTCTTTTCCTTCGGATGGCTCTATCAGGTCTTTTGAAGATATATTTGTTGGTGCAAGAATCCTGCGGTTTTACATAATGATTCTTACGTCATCGAGGTCTTCATCGGCCAGTTCCTTAGCCAATTTGGCCAATGCATCCGCCTTGCTGTTTTCTGCATGTGGTATACTCTCTAGGATGTAGGAAGGGATTTGTGTCAGCAGTTGCTGTACTGTTTCGCCATACTTTATCAGTTCTGGCTTGCATGTCTGATAGTCGCCATTTACTTGGCTAACGATCAGCTGGGAGTCTCCATATATGAGAAGGTCTTTGATTCCCATGCCGATAGTGATCTCGATACCTACTATCAAAGCATATTCAGCTTCGTTATTAGTTCGTGGCTCTGTTAAGGAGATGGCATAACGCAATATCCCTCCTTGTGGAGTCACGAAGATAAGGCCCACTCGGCTTTGATTATGGGGGTGTTTTGTTTTCGCCTTTATGGAAGATGCACCATCGAAGGAGAGTTCTCATTAGGAATCGTTTTCTTCTTCGATTGTATCGAATGCATGTTTGTCTGGCAATTCAAAATTTAATAGGGAGTCAACTGTTATCGGATGCTCCGCAAGAAATTCGGTAATGGCCCGCCCTTTCACCGTATTGAGGGGACGATACGTTATCGAGAACTCCATCAGGAGGAGGGCCTATTTGGCAAGACTCCCTGTTAGTATAGCTCTTGACATCAGATATTTGAGAGGATCTACCTTCGATATGAGATGGACCTCATATACCAAGGCGTAATATCTGAGTTTCGTTATTGCGAAGATCAGTGCCAGGCAATGCTTTTCGATGGGGGAATAGTTGGTTTCTGCCCCTAGGAGAACCCAACTCAAATAGTACAGAGCTCCCTCCTTTTCCTGATTGTTCTCTTGTGCCCACAATGCGCTTAGAGAACCCTCAAGGGCTGTTGTATATAGGAGAAGGGGTTTTCCCTTAACCGGAGCGGTCAATACCGGCGGATTTTGCAGGTATTGCTTGATTTCGTCCAATGTGTTTTGACACTTTTGTTCCCAGATGAACGGGGTCTCCTTCTTCATCAAATGACTATAGGGACGGCCTTTTCCGGAGAGGTTGGCTATGAACCGTCAGATATACGTTAGGCTTCCTTGAAGAGATCACAATCGTTTGAGGGTTCTTGGCGTGGGCATTTCCATAATCGCCTTGATCTTTGAGGGATCGATTTTAATACCTCGGTGACGTATGATGAATCCTAAGAATTTGCCTGAGGAAACTCCAAACACACATTTTAGAGGGTTCATCTTTAGATTATACTTCTGAAGACGTTGGAACATAATTTTTAGATGTTCCCAATGTTCCTCGTGAGATTTACTCTTTACCACAAGGTCGTCGATGTAGCTGATTGATGTAGATTTTTATGTGTTGTAGTTAACCGCAATCAATAACGGTGTCGCGTGTAGCTAGACCGAGATGAGTACGGGTCGTCCTCTGGGAAACGTTGAATATTTTATTCTTACTTTAGGCGTGTTGAGAAAGAAAGGAGGAAGAATAAATAATGGTAAAGAATGGTTGTAGGATCTAGATCTACGTTAAACACGGATGCAAAATATAAATCTAGATTAACTACGGATGTAGGTTTTATAGTAGAAGGGGGCTTGTAGGGTTCATTGGGATTTAGTAGTTATGGATGATTAATTAAAGATTACTATTTTTATCCTTTAATAGATTTAAAACTAGAACGACGGTGATGCATGTAGATTAGGGTTTCTGGAGGGAAAAGGGTTCCCACTCTTAACCCCTATCTCGACATGGATCTCCGTTCATATCTAGCCTTTACCAAAACAATTGTTAATCTAATCTCTAATCGCGGTCGAGACTAGCAATTAATTGGTAGCGCGCCCGATTAGGATGTTAACTATTCTTTTGATAAAGTTTATAAACTTTATAGGACGTAAAAAGAGTTTAAGGATGTTCATCATCCATTAATCTACCCTAATCCCATGAACCCTAACAAGCGAAGAATTACTCGCGCATGTTGGGATAAGAAGAGATGGAGAGGGAAAACATAATGAAAAACTACAAAGAAATAAAATAAGAAAACAACTACCTTTATTAATCAACAAAAATCATTTACACTTTGTTCCCTTAGAAAATGATTACAAAATGCTAGTTTGCTTCTCGATCTCTTCTAAGGAGGTAGATGAACCGTTGATGATCAGCCTGGATGCGTGAGCCTGTCGTGGACTTCGTGATCTCTTCAGCTTGATTATTTTTCCAAGAGATTCTCGGTCTTTATTTATAGTCTCAGAGCCAGAACCCTAGTCTCCTGATTTGGAAACCAGTAGTTATGATCCAAACAGAAAAAATCCAAACTCCCAAATCTTTCAATACGCGGCGGATCCGCGGCCAATAGGTGGGTTTGGCCGTGGATCCGCGGCCTTATAGGTGGATCACAGGATTTGCTCTTCTAGAACTTTTTTGTTATGACACGTGGTGATCATTTTAATTTATGGAAACTGAAAATCTTTTCTACGTCACTGCCAGACTTGATTTCTTTAGTTTGCTTTCTTAATTAAGCAGGTTTGTTCCAACAACTTTGATTTCCTTGATTTCAGCCCTGAAAATTCTGCACAACAACTCAACAAATAATATTAGTAGAGTTTGTTTTATTGAGATTTTAACTTAACCATTAAGAATTGGTCAAAGGTATTTTAATAAGGTAAGCATATTTAAATGGGCCAAATGTTACATGGATATTATATGCTTACTTTTTCCTACCAAATATTAATTATAATATATAAACACATGAAAATGGTATTTTTACAGATAAACCCTCACAAGTATCATATATTATAATAAACACCTTTTATTATAAAGAAATAGTAAGAAAAATGTCATATTAAATGTGCAGTTTTATCAACTGAACAGTGGTATTTGACAATCTCATGGATGAGGTCATCGAAGATCTTTTTCATGCCCTCTGGTAGGTAGCGCCAGCGTTCTTCAAACCGAAGGGCATTACTTTATAGTAGAATATGCCCAACGGGGTCCGGAAGGTGGTATTCCTATGGTCTTCAGGACACAATTTTATTTGGTTGTTTCCTGAAGATCCATCCATGAAGGAGAAAACCTCATGGGTAGATGTGTTATCGATCTTAAGCTCGGTAACGGGCACTGAGAAGTCGTCCTTCGGGCAAACTTTGTTGAGGTCCCGAAAGTCTACGCAGATGCGAACCGTCCCATTTTTCTTCATTATCGGAACGATATTAGCGATCCAGTTGGGATATTGAACTTCTTGGATGAAGCTGGTGTCGATTAGTTTCTTGACCTCAGCGTTGATGCCCATCTCAAGTTTGAGTCGCATCTTTCTCGGCGTCTGTTTGATTGGCTTTATTCTCGGTGATATAGCCAGCTTATGTACTGCTACCTTTGGATCTAGACCCGACATTCAGAGTAGTTCCAGGAAAAGCAATTTTTATACTGCATGAGCACATCTTTTAACGTAGCTACCTGTTTTTCGAATAGCAGTTTACTAACGAATGTTGGCCTCGGATCATTTTCCATCCCTAAGTCAATTTTTCGTAGGCTGTCCGCCGTGGTGTGTATCCTATATTCCAGCTCTTTTGGTGCTGGTGGAAACTCTGAGATCACATTTTCCTCGTCTTCATTTGCGAAATACATGTGGAGGTGATCAGTCGAAAATATTGCATTTTTAACACATCAATTTCCCTACTATTTGCAATCATCTAAAGGTGTCCGGTATATGTAAGTGCACGGCGGCGTCCCGGCCGTCAACCCGACGGCCAAATGCGGAAGCGGTGATAAACTTTAATTTTGCGGACTTAGCAAACCGGCACCACCGCGCACTAAACACCCGGATCGAACCATTAACAAGTCTAAGCTAACAAGAGGAAGGGAAGAGATATACCGACTGATCCGAGTCCTCCGGTCTTCATCTCCACTCCGATCTCCTCGCGGGATCTCCGTCCGTCTTCTCCTCGTCGGAAAGGGCACCACGAAGCCGGGTACTTATACGGGCTCCCACCTCAATACCGAGGCAACTCGGGCGCGAAGTTGGCTAGCCGACGCGTCCAAGACTTGCTATAGAATAGTGTAGAAGGTTGTCTCTTTTGGGTTTTATGGAAGTTGCCTTGATGGAGGGATTTAAGGAGGAGAATGAATGAATGAGAGAGGCTTGGGATTTTTGCAAGCATCAAAGCATGAAATGAGATGAAGAATAAACATATCACTAAATCAACCTCTCTCTCTCTCTCTCTCTTTTGCAAGTGGCCGGCCTCCCTCTCAAGAATGGGATTGGAGAGAGAAAAATGCAAGAAAGAATATATCAACCATATAGAAAATGGTCACACTCATTTCATATCTCATAAATACAAAAGAATGATGCAAAAAGAATCTCATGATGATGGTCAAATCATAATCCACACTTATGCAAGAAAGCTCCTCACTTCTAAGTTAATTGCAAACTTGCAATTAATCCCCTCCAACGAAAAGTCCGGCCGCGAAGGAATAAAAGAAAAACGGCCGGAACGGAATGCAAACTGGCAACTTCAGAAAACTGATCCCGTAATAAATTACAGGAAAACCCCACTACTGCAAATACATGCCCGCATTTGTATTCCCACTGAACACAAATGCAAAGAGACAAAACTACACTATCAAATACTAGGATCCGGCTTAAGCCAAAGCCGGCTAGTAAAAACCTGTCCGATCACGATCCGTGCAATACCGCACGTATCTGATCGAACCCTGCCATATCTCCATACGGCCTCTACAGCGTTTCGCCCGAAAGCTTGAGTAACTGAAAGTATGGTGGACTCTAAAGACTCGTCAATACTATGGCTGCGGATTTAACCACTAGCACGTCAGAGGTATAAGCCAATACGTGACGGGCCACCAGCTATTGACTAAAAGGGAAGTCGATGAGCGAACTCATCCTGACACCCTACTGAGCCTGTCAGTGACAATATCCGTACAGTCCGGTCCGTTCGTCTATGAGCATCGCATGGCGGGCCTAGGGGGTTGGTAAAAGTCAGACCCCCAAAAGCGGTACAAGTCGTGTCGGAGTGTAGCCCAGAACACCCTGAGATACTACTGGAATACCTACCAGTAAATCTCCTGCCTTGGCCAAGGTCTTCGTGTAATGGCTCTCCTAGACACAGCGCGACCTCACCCCCAATACCGGGAGAGACGAACCCCCGAAGATCTGCTCACTGCCTCCATGTGGCTCGGGACTGTACCCAACTAAAACCTGTTTGCACGACTCCTTTGAGCCGTGGTAGGATAGTAATCAAAGCACAGTGGGAACTCACACGAGACAAATGACGATCCCCAGGTCGATGAACTAACCTGTACACATGTCACCTGGGAACTGCTATCTGACGTCAGGTATAAGACCAACTAGCATGTTCCCGGCGAGTCCTGTCCGGTGTACTCATAACCTAATGAGCACCTGTATACATCTTAGGTGAGCCAACTGACACCAGTGGCTTGTGAGACCGGCCACCGCCCCTCGTCGGGGTCTCGACTGTATACACTAGTCTACTCTGGAGAATCGATGCCCTGTCTCGAAACTCCCACGACTAGGGACCTTTTAAGGATGTGCTTATAGACTACCAGCTCCCACGTATATGATCGCCCTCATACTGCCGGTAGTCAAGCAAGAATCCTAGGGGCTCTATCAACGTGCAATAGTGACCTGTCATGTCACCTAAAGCAGTACACGATGATAAAGGTAAACCAGATAGCATACTATCATCTCGAGTAAGACTGTCCTACCGGGATAGGTCCTCCCTCAATCATTGCAATCACGTGCCTGTGATCCAATAATTGACTCTGAGGGCACTATCTCCAACAATCTCCCACTTGCACTCGAGGCTAATTATTGCGATGTCGCATACTCACAGCCCGTGTGATACCGAACACCCAACTCCTCTACTAGTCAGTCCCACAAAGCTCGTTTGCGAAACTATTGCGTTCGAGGAATAGCCTCAGTGAGTGGATCCGCCTAGATGTTTCTTTCTATGTCTCTCTATATCTCAAGTTCACGGAGAAAGCCATCTCCCGAAATGAGCAATACCTGTCTTAGAATGTCTGGATGTCTGATGGGACCTAGCTCATAAGTGAACTCCAAATCCAAACTTCTTAGACTGTATCGTCAACTGAATCTAATCAGTATCCTGTGCCATGCCTCCCTCAGTATTACCTTGGACCACCTGTCCAAAATACTGCCCCTCGTCAGAAGGAAAACTATAACTCTGACGACCTCATTGTCGTCCAGGTCACCTTGGAAGCCTGGAATGATAACTGTTTCCCGAATGGGGCTTTCGTTATCATATCCCTAGAACAGTCACTTATGTTCTAAAACTGCTTCCGACTGTTTCTCCAGGATTGGATCAATATCAACTTATTGCATCTAGTGCAAGAACAACATCTGGTGTAGTACTTGACATCTCATGATTGACTCAATTGCCTAAGCAAGTGATCTGTCAGTCATGCACATCCCTCTCTACTTTAGTCTATAAGACACCTTTAGAGAGGGTGACTCCATTACTTGCAGGTACACTACCATGCCAGGAGTCGTCCATTCTAAATACTCTTAGAATGCTGTCTAAGTACCCAGATTGGGAAACCACCCAAATCTAGATCTAAAACCATAGATCTAGTAACCAGTATGTCTGATATAATGTCCAAGTCCCTTGTGGAGAAACCACTGTGTGACGACCAAAGTATAACCGATCGGAGTATAGGAATATCACTTCCTACTACCTTCTCAACAGATCCATCCCCTATTCTGATGACGTCAAACCTATGACTGTCACATCAGAAATAGATGATCTATCTCCGCTACATCTGCATTAGTCTATAAATAGACATAAGGCTGATGTCCACCAATGCTTCCGCTGCTCCCACTGACTACGACAACCCTCTGGCAGAGTTATATAGACGTGCACTTCTAAAGCTAGTTTAGAATGACGCTATACTCATCCTCCTGCCGGGTCTCGCAGCCTGGAACAACAACAATGGCAAGTGTGGGTAAACAAGAACTTCCCTGTCACCGTCCTTGAGGCTACCGGAGTACCTCTCGGGTGCCTGAAGTTACCCACCTTATCTGCGGAGTGGCCAATGGAATGTCAAACCAGATTGAATCTTAAGGTTCCTTATCAAATCTTCAGTAATCGTTTGCGGTTCTGGAATCACTTCCAGTTCTACCATACTCCCACTACTGTTTTTGAAAAAATCCATTTTTAATAAAACTATGGCGAGTCTAGAACAATATTCCTATTGATCTGCCAGATGGTAGAAAGTCAACCCTCGTCATAGCCTGGGTCAACCCATAAACTGCCATTACAGAAACGTGCCTTGAGTTATCCAGAGTCTGGTTTTAATCATAAGCCGGACAACTCCCCGTACCTTAACAATGTTAAGATATGAACTGTACTATATCCAATATAGAACTAAAGGCACTGATTTAATTTAACCAGATTCAAATCATGCAGCTGTCTCCAGTGCATGTCAACTAAATGGAGAGAGGCCGATCAGCGTTACTCAACTTAGGAATGCTTCCAATTATGAGTAACCTGAAAGAGAAGCAAGTTCTCTTTACCATTACTATCAACTGAATACCACACACAAGTATCTACATCTTCGATCACATTGAAGAATCCCGATACTTGCTACACCTGGTTCTCTACTCTATTCAAATACCTATAACTCCTCAAAACTTAGACCCTGTGTTTCTACGAAACACATGTCTAAGAACTAGAGAAGTTAAAAGTAAACAGAATATAGTATGAGGACCAACCCCTCTGTCCTAATGGACACTGGACAACATACAATACTCTGTATAAGTCCGCTGAGTCTAACAACTCTTTCACTGTGTGTCGTAGGTTGAAAACTGTACTTATGGTTAAGAAGAATTACACCGCTGTTTAATGCTCCTTACCTAACCATCCACTGATATAGGTAAATGTCATCGACATAATATCAAAAGGTATATCTCACTCTATGAAAATAGACGTACAGATATATCAATTTGAAATTGGTGCACAACAGCGGATATTCAAAACCAAATATTTGCCGACCGGCAAACAGCCCAGGTGATCTCCTCAAATATCACCGATTACAACGAATCCCGATATAATGAGGATGATCACCCAATTCCCAATAACTTACTCCCACTCATCATCTGTAAAACCATACAGATGTGAGAATCAAACCTGGTAAATACATACCCTGGAGCAAGTGTCTAATCAGGAAATCAGTTTTCTTTTAACAGTACACAGTTGAACTGAAACATTGAAATGTTTCGATAGGGTATCCTGGTATTCCTAGTAATGCCTCTACCATTATCCAGATTCACAACTATAACCATATAATTCTTTGCCACCTCACCAAATCCCTTTATATGTCTTTAGTCATTACCTTCTGCACACCCCTTAGGCCAAATGGTTTTCTTCCTTCCCTACCGTTCGGCACCAGCCTATGGTTTGGAAGAAGACTATCCAAAAAGCATAAAGGGTGTACTGTCCTAATCCTAGGAGCACTCGCAATGCGAGAGAAGGTGAAAATAAAAGACACCTGAATGTACTTAATTCCTATTTCTCCTGAACCAGGATCCATCCCCGAACTGGAACAAGTTCCTTTCGAGTTCGTATATAACCATACGATGGATTATCCAATAAACTGGGATCTTCATAGTAATACGGAGTGTCCTGGAGAAATACAAAGGTGATTTAGGATTGGCGAAGAAATACTTGGTTTGGTCGTGAATAGCAGTCGCAATTTTCTTTGCCCTCTTACTAATCCCTTGCTTTGTCTGAACTTAATACCTTCTGTACACCGTTTAGGCTAACTGGTTTTCTTCATTCCCTACCGGTCGGCACCAGCCTATGGTTTGGAAGAAGACTATCCAATTTGCGTAATAGGTGTACTACTCCTAAGCCAAGGAGTACTCGCAGACTGAGAGAAGGTGAAAAGAAAAGACAACTGAATAGTCCTATCCGTTTTCTCCAGAACCGGAAACCATCCTCGAATAAATTCCTTCGAGTTCGTATATAACCATACGATGGTTTTGTCCAAAGGAAGTGGACGTTCGTAGTAATACGGGGTGTCCCGGAGAAAAGGGTAAAAGTAGGAGTGGCAATGAGGTCTGCAACTCTGACAATCCAAAAGCCAGTGTTAAGTAAGGTTCGATCAACTTGGTCACTGAGTCATAGTCTAGGGTCGGGTCAATGGTCGCTGCCAAAGAGAGAGAGAGAAAAGAAACACTCAGCGTGCACTCTAACCTGGATCAGAATGGTTATCACTTTTTCTAATCTGGAAACCTCCCACTGTACCTCAAATTCTCCTCCAAACCTGAAAGAAGAATTAGTCGGGGTCACCCGAGGAGTAAACCAACTCATCAGTAGGAATCGGGATCCAACTATCATCGCATGACAACGTGACAGAATCCGCTCACGGTATCACACTCCAGAAGGTATGCGCATATCTGGCAAGTTTCAGTTCTTTTGAAACTCCCGATGTGATTTCTGCCCCATGCTCTTATGACCTTGACGAAGGTCAACAAATCATAAGTCACATGTCAAGTTCCACCCGTCATTGTCCAGGTTAATTTGAACCCACCCGCACAAGCCCTTGACGAAGGTCAACAAGGCTATACGACTGTCCCAAACCAACACATCTATCTATGCAGCAGAAAGGCAACAAGCAGCTACCATGCACTATGCCTTGACGAAGGTCAACAAACATAGCATGAATACTACGTGCTACCCGTCTGAAACGATGGAGGGCTACGAATGGTTTCTGGCGAAAACCTTTAACGTAATGAACTTGATATCGTTGAAGGAACGGATAGCTTTTTAGAAAATATAGTGACGAAAACCTTTACTAAAGAGGTCACTCCCGGTGAAGGGATCTCGGCTCTTTCCCCGTAGAATGAGGTGCAGGATATTCCAACCGAATACCACGGTGCAAAGCAAAAGTAATCGGCTATAGTGAAGTTAATGCCCTGACGCAAACTTCTGTCCAAGGGGTCACTCCCGGTGAAGGGATCTCGGCCCTTGCCTCGTCGACTGAGGAGCAGGAAATTCCAAATGAATACCACGATGCAAAACAAAAGAGAACGTCCTTGCAATAACAGCTTTTTGAAAAGTGTTCCAACAACATCAGAATAGGTTTGTTTTAACTTGCATTGATCCGAATCAATGCAGTCCCATCAATTGATCACACCAATAAAGAACGAAAATATACTGACGTACGTATATGCCATCCGCATTCGCCACTGGGTCCCGTCATCACCCGTTAGGTTAGCTAACTAACGGCAGAGCGGGGACTGGACTAGCGCGGATGAAAAACATATACAACATCTACTAATATATATACCAATATATTATATTTCGCTCAAGGCGTGAAAAGAAATGCAACATCACAGAAATGTACAGCATCACAGAACAATACAGATATCTGGGATCCCCGGGTTTCACAGAGCCACTACTGAAACCCGACGTTCCCCTGGTCATTTGGATAGCCTGTGCAATGAAATCCTAGACCCCTACGGGCGCGGCAAGTCACCCGCGAAAACCTGAAGCGAGGCAGCCCCTTTCAGCTCCGTGAAGGACCACCCAGCACTTCACGGAATCCGGTAACTTGGGCACCCCTCCTGGGTCAACCTGTACCCCCTACGAGTGCGGCGAATAGCCTGCCAATCCTAGAGTGAAGCCCCCTCCGTCCCAATGCCATGAGATGCGGGCTTGTTGCCCTCTAGAACCCGGATATCCGTGCACTCCTCCGTGGGGTAATCCTAGTACAGAAAGTAAAATATACATACACCGGGTACATCGACCGCAACCAAGTCGTGCCCCAAAAGAATAATACAATCAGGTAGTGACGGCAGTCCACATGTCGGACGCTCGCCCCGCAATATCAAATGTACATAATACAACAACACTGTACTAGAATTGCATCCAGGCTATCCCCCACGACCGATCCGCAACATCACAGCAAAATCACAAAACATCAACGTGAAAGTCACGTTCGCAAATCCGTCTAACCGGGCTATAGCATTTAGACCGGATTTACCGATCAAGTAATATTCACGGTCGCAGATATAATGTAAATACTGTGAAAAATGTGTTTAAAATTTTCCGATTGACCAAAAATTAACAAGTGGGCCCCCAAGCAATACTGTAGCACTCACAGAAATAATTGGCCCAATTTTAATATTCCAAAACCCCTAATTACTCCCCTGAAGCCCACTGGAAAAAGTTGACCCATTGACCTCTCCAGACTGCGGCGGAACCGCGGCCCAATAGTGGGGTGTGGCCGCGGTTCCGCGTTCTGGATGAGAGATCACTGTGTCGAATTTTCCCAGAGTTCTTAGAACTCCCTGCACATCATTCTGAGACCACCTGAAAAATTTTTAGACTTCAAAAAATTTCAACAGAAACTGATGTGAAGGAAAAATACAGTTTTTGGAAATTTTGGTCGATTGGAAATGCAAACACATCAAACGAAGCTAGACGAAGTTAATGGCGAGGCTCTGATACCACTGTAAGTGCACGGCGGCGCCCCGGCCGTCAACCCGACGGCCAAATGCGGAAGCGGTGATAAACTTTAATTTTGCGGACTTAGCAAACCGGCACCACCGCGCACTAAACACCCGGATCGAACCATTAACAAGTCTAAGCTAACAAGAGGAAGGGAAGAGATATACCGACTGATCCGAGTCCTCCGGTCTTCATCTCCACTCCGATCTCCTCGCGGGATCTCCGTCCGTCTTCTCCTCGTCGGAAAGGGCACCACGAAGCCGGGTACTTATACGGGCTCCCACCTCAATACCGAGGCAACTCGGGCGCGAAGTTGGCTAGCCGACGCGTCCAAGACTTGCTATAGAATAGTGTAGAAGGTTGTCTCTTTTGGATTTTATGGAAGTTGCCTTGATGGAGGGATTTAAGGAGGAGAATGAATGAATGAGAGAGGCTTGGGATTTTTGCAAGCATCAAAGCATGAAATGAGATGAAGAATAAACATATCACTAAATCAACCCCTCTCTCTCTCTCTCTCTCTTTTGCAAGTGGCCGGCCTCCCTCTCAAGAATGGGATTGGAGAGAGAAAAATGCAAGAAAGAATATATCAACCATATAGAAAATGGTCACACTCATTTCATATCTCATAAATACAAAAGAATGATGCAAAAAGAATCCCATGATGATGGTCAAATCATAATCCACACTTATGCAAGAAAGCTCCTCACTTCTAAGTTAATTGCAAACTTGCAATTAACCCCCTCCAACGAAAAGTCCGGCCGCGAAGGAATAAAAGAAAAACGGCCGGAACGGAATGCAAACTGGCAACTTCAGAAAACTGATCCCGTAATAAATTACAGGAAAACCCCACTACTGCAAATACATGCCCGCATTTGTATTCCCACTGAACACAAATGCAAAGAGACAAAACTACACTATCAAATACTAGGATCCGGCTTAAGACAAAGCCGGCTAGTAAAAACCTGTCCGATCACGATCCGTGCAATACCGCACGTATCTGATCGAACCCTGCCATATCTCTATACGGCCTCTACAGCGTTTCGCCCGAAAGCTTGAGTAACTGAAAGTGTGGTGGACTCTAAAGACTCGTCAATACTATGGCTGCAGATTTAACCACTAGCACGTCAGAGGTATAAGCCAATACGTGACGGGCCACCAGCTATTGACTAAAAGGGAAGTCGATGAGCGAACTCATCCTGACACCCTACTGAGCCTGTCAGTGACAATATCCGTACAGTCCGGTCCGTTCGTCTATGAGCATCGCATGGCGGGCCTAGGGGGTTGGTAAAAGTCAGACCCCCAAAAGCGGTACAAGTCGTGTCGGAGTGTAGCCCAGAACACCCTGAGATACTACTGGAATACCTACCACTAAATCTCCTGCCTTGGCCAAGGTCTTCGTGTAATGGCTCTCCTAGACACAGCGCGACCTCACCCCCAATACCGGGAGAGACGAACCCCCGAAGATCTGCTCACTGCCTCCATGTGGCTCGGGACTGTACCCAACTAAAACCTGTTTGCACGACTCCTTTGAGCCGTGGTAGGGTAGTAATCAAAGCACAGTGGGAACTTACACGAGACAAATGACGATCCCCAGGTCGATGAACTAACCTGTACACATGTCACCTGGGAACTGCTATCTGACGTCAGGTATAAGACCAACTAGCATGTTCCCGGCGAGTCCTGTCCGGTGTACTCATAACCCAATGAGCACCTGTATACATCTTAGGTGAGCCAACTGACACCAGTGGCTTGTGAGACCGGCCACCGCCCCTCGTCGGGGTCTCGACTGTATACACTAGTCTACTCTGGAGAATCGATGCCCTGTCTCGAAACTCCCACGACTAGGGACCTTTTAAGGATGTGCTTATAGACTACCAGCTCCCACGTATATGATCGCCCTCATACTGCCGGTAGTCAAGCAAGAATCTTAGGGGCTCTATCAACGTGCAATAGTGACCTGTCATGTCACCTAAAGCAGTACACGATGATAAAGGTAAACCAGATAGCATACTATCATCTCGAGTAAGACTGTCCTACCGGGATAGGTCCTCCCTCAATCATTGCAATCACGTGCCTGTGATCCAATAATTGACTCTGAGGGCACTATCTCCAACAGTATAAATATAACACATATTAGCAATTCGTCTGCAACATACCAAATAACATGTGTTATACATTATAACCGGCATTTTGAGGGAAATTGAGTGTTTATTATTGCACGCATGATCTTTGTATATCACAATACTTGTCTCGAGAATGTGTGCAGGAAATTCCAGGTAAAAGAGCCGGAACCATAAAAGTGCTGATAAAAATACGCCAAGTCCAAGACTCGTGATCTGACAGTGAACGAGAAAATATAAAAATATTCCAGACATCAGAAAAATACCATGAGGCCAACACAAAGCAGCACAAGAATTTCCATGCGTCAAGCGCACCAAACGGCCGTGGATCCGCGGCCGAAGGGGCCTATTGGCGGCGGATTCGCGGCCATATGGAGACACTATCGGCAGAACACATGCTCAGGCTTCTCCTTTCAATAACCTAACTTCTTCAAGACACTTTAAACTCCAGATATCTCCAGAAGCTTCCGTCCTAACAGCCAAGCTTCTTGTACAAGCCTAATACCTCCAAGCTTCTCAAGCAAGCTAGCTAACTACCTTAATCTAGAAGCTTCTTCTCATAACAACCAAGCTTCTCTTGTAAGCTTGGTAACTACCTAAATCTAAAAGCTTCCTTCATAACTACCAAGCTTGCAAGAGAAGCTAAACCTAGCTTAGCTTCTAAAGGAAGTTAAACCTAATCAAGTTTCTAGGGGATGCTAAAGAAGAAGGCTATAAAATGGGACCCAAGGGCATCATTACAAGGTTGTTCAACAATTTCTAAACACAAGTTGAGTGACACAACTTGTGCATCTAAACCCTAGCCCGAATCCAATTCCAAAAGCCAATTCAAGATCACCGAGTACAAAATCAAGCAAGAAACCATCAAGTCTTTTTGAAGCGATGCCGATCTTCATCCGAGCAAGAGATCCAAGACGATCCGCGACTCACGAAGACGATGCGAAGCTAATTCGACGATCGAGTTCTCTCCTCAATTCTTGTAGTCTTGAGTGAATTGTAACGAAATATTGAATAATGAAAGGTGAAAACTCTTGATCTTGCTTTTCTTTACATTTGAGCATTATGATGAGTTCTCAATTCTTGATTGTTTTCTGTGTCATGATGTTTGAGTGAAAACTCCACTCATGAAGGAATCGAGAAAATAGATAGATAATGATGATTAAATTCTTGAACGATTCTTAAGTCTTATGAGTTTTGTAAACTTTAGAAAATTGAATCATTGACAACCTAGTTTCGAGCGAGATGCTTTCTTGAATGTTTTCCCTCTTAATTAGCGATCAACGATCGATGATTGAATTTCCTTGAGGCTAGAATTTGAATGCTAATCAACGAAAGGACAAGGATGATGATGAAGAAACCCTAGTTTCTTCAAGAGATCCCAAAATCTCGTTGATCGTCATCGATCTAGCAATAAATCTTCAATAGATAAAAATTTGTAATCAACATTCTTCATCATCACTATCGATTGGATCGATTCCTACGAGCCTCATTAAAAATCTTGATAATTCATTTGATTTGGACAATTCTTGATTCTTGATTCTTGATCTATAGTATTTCTTGATATTAGATCTAGTTCTTTACAATTCTTGAAACTAAATTTCAAAATTCTTGAATCATTTTCTTTTCTTCTTTAATTTTCAACTCGACTAAAACAATTACGATCAAATTTCACTTTCCCTGTGGACGATCCGCACTCGCTAACGAACCTACAATTGACACCGTTATTGATTGCGGTTTACAAATTTCTTTGGTTGTGATCTTTATACTTTTCTACCAACACGACATCGAAATCGAAGATCAATCAAATGGTCCATAGTCTCGTGCCCTCCCTCTTTTGAAAGGGTTATCATATGGCAGGTACGAGCAGACTTCACTCTTTGTTGTTGAGCCGGTCCTAACCTGACGTTGTAGGTTCATTTTGGCTCATGCTTTTGTGGTGGGGTTACCCTACAGCTGTCGGATAACATAAACCTGCCTTGTCGATACTGGTCTTCTACCCAGTTTTTGAAGGTAAAACAGTTTTCAAGGGGATGACCTATTACTCGGTAATAGGAGAAATAATCTGGATGATGGACCTCGTTTATTTGTTCGGGATGCCGAGACTCCGGAAGTGTCATCATTTGGTGCTTCATGAAAAGATTGAATATTTTCCTTGTCTTGTCTTAAGGGAAAGAGTATTCCCGGCTCATCTTTTTTATAAAGGATGGGCTCCAATCAAGTTTTCCTCGATTGCACGGCGTCTTAGATCCGCTTTGTTGTCTTCGAACGTTATTTGCATTCTTGGCCCTATTTTTGCCTCCATTTCGGGGTTTTCCCTTTCGTGAGAACATATATTTGGCCGGAGATGATGATTATTACGGTCTATTGATTGATCTAGATTTATGTAGTAGTAGTTAACAGCAATCAATAACGGTATCGCGTGTAGCTAGACCGAGATGTGTACGGGTCGTCCTTTGGGAAACGCTGAATATTTTATTCTTACTTTAGGCGTGTTGAGAAAGAAAGGAGGAAGAATAAAGAATGGTGAAGAATGGTTGTAGGATCTAGATCTACGTTAAACACGGATGCAAAATATAGATCTAGATTAACTACGGATGTAGGTTTTATAGTAGAAGGGGGCTTGTAGGGTTCATTGGGATTTAGTAGTTATGTATGATTAATTAAAGATTACTCTTTTTATCCTTTAATAGATTTAAAACTAGAACGACGGTGATGCATGTAGATTAGGGTTTCTGGAGGGAAAAGGGTTCCCACTCTTAACCCCTATCTCGACATGGAACTCCGTTCATATCTAGCCTTTACCAAAACAATAGTTAATCTAATCTCTAATCGTAGTCGTGATTATCAATGAATTGATAAGCGTGTAAGTCCATGTCACGCACCCCACGAACTTGCGGGGAGGCAGAATATATGAAAAACGATTATCAAAGCTTCGTAACACGGACTTGAGCGCATGAATCGTTTCTAAACCATTGCTAACAAAGTACTAGAGGTTTAACTACTCGGATACGAAGTTATACCTCACGTTACTTGTCCTTCGGGTCTTCATCGCGGTCCTCCACTCCTCGTAGGCTCTTTGGAACATCGGCATCTCAATGGCCTCCTCGAATCAAAGACGATCCACCTGAAAGCTCCTACGCCAAGCTTAATCTCAAACTTGTGATAACTAGGTTGCTTAAAGTGCTAATCTAAGCAACCTAGGGGATATAGAGTGAGGTTATGGATGTATTAGTCTAGCTAACCCTTGATCTCAACACATGAGAGGTTAGGGTTAGTGTTTGAAGAGAGAGTGAACTTGAGAAGAGAGAAGGTGAGAATGATAATGAAAAGAATAATGAACTCATATGAATATATCAACCATAACAATTAATCAAATAAATAATATAAATGATTTATCATCATGGTTAGATTCATTCATCTAGTGTGATTCATCATATGACTCATTAACTCATTAATGAATCATTTAATACAAAGTATGAATCACACAAATGGGTCATTAAGCAATTAATGCTCATGCCACCTTAACCCCTTAGTCACCACACTTCTAGAACCTTCCCGATAGATTACGAGAACGCCCCTCCAATCCGTGAAAACACGGAAAAACTTTAGACTGTATAAATCCAGTAACCCTATACTAGAATCTGGCTTAAACCAAAGCCGACTAGTATAAACTGTACGAAAAGTCGTACGGGCGCAAATACATGTACGCATCCGAAACCTTGTCGTAAAACCATACGACCTCTATATCATTTCGCCTGGAGCAGGAAAACTCTCTGTGTGGGACTCTAAAGACTCGACACTACGCTGGCAGTGGGTTTAACCACAGACCGCAAGTGGTACTAGCTATACGTAACGGTCCCCAGGTAGATGTCGATAAGAAGGCCGATGAGGAAAGCCATCCGAATCCCAACTGAGCCTGATGTGACAATCTCCGTACAGTCTGGTCTGTTCGTCTAAGACTATCGCATATCAAGCCTAGGGGGCGGCAAGCGTCAGTCCCCTAATAGCTGTATAAGTCATGTCGGAGCGAAGCCTATTACACCCTGAGAAGCTACTGGAACCTACCAGTATATCTTGCTTGCCCTGGCCAGGGACTTTGCGTAATGGCTCTCTGACACAGTGCGGTATCAACTCCCAATACCGGGAGAGACGAATCCTATCTAACCGCCACTGCCTCCAAGTGCTCCGGACTGCACCCAACTGCTACCTGTTTGCACGACTCCTTTGAGCCGTGGTAAGGTAGCAATCTAAGAACAGTGGGACACACTCGAGGCGAAGTAGCTGTGTCAAGTCTGCGGACTATGCTGTACTCATGTCACCTGGGAACTGTTAACAGACGATGGGTATAATACCAACCAATCAGTTCCGTGGCGAGTCCTGTCCGGTGTACTCGTAACCTAACGAGCACCTGTATACTATCTCCAGTACTACGTACTGATGGCTGTGGGACAGACCATCTCCCTAACTGGGATGAGAAGTGTACACACTTAGTCTACTCCGGAATATCGATGCCCTATCTCGATAATCCAACGACCAGGGACCTGTATAGGATGTTGCTTACAGACTACCCTGCCCCCATTAGTGTGACTGCCATCACAACGCTGGTAATCAAGCAAAGATCCTATGGGCTCTACTAATATGTATAAGTGATACGTTACAAGAAACATATGCACATATTAAAGTAGACACAAACCAAGTAGCATACTACCATTTTTAGCAAGACTGTTATATACAACTGTGAATATCCCAAGCTTCCATTAAGTAATATACAACCTAGTATGATACAATAATGGCCCCTAGGGCATATACACTAACAAAGCGCGCAAATAGGATATTAACTATTATTTTGATAAAGTTTATAAACTTTATAGGACTTAAAAAGAGTTTAAGGATCTTCATCATCCATTAATCTACCCTAATCCTACGAACCCTAACAAGCGGAGAATTACTTACGCATGTTGGGAAAAGAAGAGATGGAGAAGGAAATCATATTAAAACCACAAAGAAATAGAATAAGAAAAAGAACTACCTTTATTAATAAACAAAATTCATTTACACTTTGTTCCCTTAGAAAATGATTACAAAATGCTAGTTTTGTCACGACCCGAAAAAGCACATGACTGGCCCTTGAAACATATGATGTCTATAGGACTCCATCTGATCTAAGTAAGCTAAAAGCCCAGAAATCTAAAACCATTTTAAGAGTAAAGAAACATATTTTGTAAATTTTCCATTGAGGCATTTTATCAAACACTTACTACGCATAACAAAGAGCACAACCCAAACAAGCAATATAATAGACAACGCCGAAGGGCGAGGATCAAAACCCAAGAGAATCTCCAATAAGCAAGAAAATCGTAATACTACTGAGCGCGACTCTAAGGTCGAATATAATACATCACTAGTGTCTAAGTCTGAAACAATATACAAGTTTTGGTTGATGGATTTCTAGATACAATGAATAATACATGTACAACGGCGGTTCTGATATAAAGAACCCACCTACGAAGCAAATCACCCGCAAAGGAAAGCAGTGTGCCAGAAATGCCGCTATAGAACCTGTACGGCAAACCTGCAAGAACCGTGGCACAACGGGGGTGAGTTGCCAACTCGTGAATAGAAAATATCTACAAGCAGAAATCGAAAGCAAGACCTAATCCTAGGTCAATACAATCAGTATATAATATAAACCTCAAATGAATAAGTCTGAAGCATGGTAAAGTGGCAATGTAACATCTGAACATAAGTGTATTGCCAAGAACTCGTGCCAGTGCCTCACGTAATAACTTATCATAAATACGATGTATGTATGCGGTGAAATGAAAGCAGAAGGTATCATGAATGAATTCATCAGAAAATCAGTGTCGAGCATCGACACAAGTATATATCTCAATATCAAGTAAATCCCGCATATCATGTATCCGATATGTATGCAACATCCATGAAGGTACTCTATCAGGTACTACTAATACATGATGCAATGCAGATAAAATAAATATGGGGTAGGGGAGATATAATATACCATCGACCATAAAGGCTCCTCTCATATTGAGCACATAGGCTCCGAGCACATAGGCTCCTTTCATATATCGGGCATCCGTCAGTCCGGGTCGGCCCCAACTCTCATATATCGGGCATCCGTCAGTCCGGGTCAGCCCCCACTCTCATGTATCGGCCATCAGTCAGTCCGGGTCATCCCCCACTCTCATATATCGGGCATCCGTCAGTCCGGGTCAGCCCCCACTCTCATATATCGGGAACTCTTCTAACAGACCGCCCCTCCATTGAGGGTAAAGACATAACCCGACATGGATTTGGAGTCATCTTTGTCACTATGGAAGCCGGAGTCGGCAAAGGCCTTCATCTGGAGGTCTTTTCCGCCATATACTAGGAACATCTCCTTAGTCCTTCTCAGGTACTTGATAATGTTCTTTACTGCTATCCAGTGCTTCTCCCCTGGGTTTGCTTGATACCGGCTTACTACGCTCAATGCGTATGCTACATCTAGTCTGGTACATAACATCGCATACATTATAGAGCCTACCGCAGAAGCGTAGGGTATAATCGACATGCGATCCCTTTCCAAATCAGTCTTGGGGGACATCTCTTTGGAGAGGGTGATTCCGTGACAAGCCGGTAGGTTCCCGCGCTTAGAATCATCCATACTGAATCTTTTCACTATGGTGTCTATGTACCTGGACTGTGAAAGTCCCAATATCCTCTTTGATCTATCACGATAGATCCGGATCCCCAAAATGTAGGTGGCATCACCCAGGTCTTTCATGGAGAATTTATGTGACAAGAATCTTTTGACCGACTGTAACATAGGAATATCATTTCCTATTAGGAGAATGTCATCCACGTACAAGACGAGGAATACTACAGCTCTCCCTACAATCTTACTGTATATGCAAGGTTCATCTGAATTTTTGATGAAGTCGAATTCTGTGACAGCATCATCAAAACAGATGTTCCAACTCCGCGATGCCTGCTTTAGTCCATAAATGGACTTAAGCAGCTTGCATACTTTACCGCTGCTCCCACTCTGAATGAATCCCTCTGGCTGATCCATATAGACGCTTTCTTCCAAATTACCATTTAGAAAGGCCGTCTTTACGTCCATCTGCCAGATTTCATAATCGTGGAAGGCAGCAATAGTAAGAAGGACCCGAATAGATTTAAGCATAGCCACTGGAGAAAAGGTTTCGTCATAGTCCAAACCAGGTCTTTGACGGAAACCCTTTGCAACAAGTCTAGACTTATAGGTTTCAACCTGTCTATCTACACCAATCTTCTTTTTGAAGATCCATTTGCATCCTACGGGTTTTACCCTATCTGGAGCAACGTCCAAAGTCCATACTTTGTTAGTGTACATGGACTCCATTTCGGTCCGCATTGCATCCAGCCATTTTACTGAGTCACCGCTCTGAATGGCTTGCTGGAAGCTAGTAGGGTCATCTTCATCAATGACACAATCCTCTCTATCCCCATCTATGAGAAAACCGTAGTATCTCTCAGGCGGATGAGACGGCCTACTACTTCTGCGGAGTGACGTTGGGATGTCCTGTTCTTCTTGAACTTCTGGTTCTACCAAACTTTCAGCAGTAGTTTGTGTTTCTGGAATTTCTTCCAGTTCTATTTCGCTCCTACCAGTTTCCTTTTCTAAAAACTGATATTCTAGAAAATGGGTATTACGAGAAACAAAAACCTTTTGTTCCTCTGCGTAATAGAATAGATATCCCTTGGAGTTCTTTGGATATCCCACAAACTTACATAGTACTGATCGTGCCTCGAGTTTGTCCGCATGCTGCTTTTTAACATAAGCCGGACATCCCTAAATCTTTAGATACTGAAGATAGGGTTTCTTCCCACTCCACATCTGATATGGTGTGGTAGGCACAGTCTTGGTGGGAACCTGGTTCAAAAGATATGCAGCTGATTCTAGTGCATATCCCCAGAATGATCGTGGTAACTCAGCGTTACAAATCATGGAACGAACCATATCCAATAGGGTTCGATTCCTCCTTTCCGATACACCGTTATATTGTAGTGTGTATGGAGGAGTAAGCTGAGAGAGAATTCCATTCTCTTTTAAGTAACCCAGGAATTCGGCACTTAAGTATTCACCACCTCGATCAGATCTTAGTGTCTTTATACTTTTGCCCGTTTGTTTTTCCACTTCATTCTTGTATTCTTGGAATTTCTCAAAGGTCTCGGATTTATGCTTCATTAAGAAGACATATCCATACCTGGAGAAATCATCCGTAAAAGTAATGAAGTAGGAATAACCACCTCGCGCATGTGTAGACATTGGACCACACACGTTACTGTGTACGAGTCCTAAGAGCTCGCTTGCTCTTACTCCGAGTCTTTGTCATCTTTCCTTTGAAACAAGATTCACAAGTAGCATAAGATTGATATTCGAACGGATTCAAATATCCTTCTTTATTTAACTTAGTCAACCTTCTCTCATTGATGTGACCTAGTCTACAATACCATAAGAAAGCCTGATTTATTTCTGGAGACTTTCTTTTAAGAGTGTTCTGGACATTGAAAACCTGAGCTTGACTTAATACGTATATACCGTTTTCTAATGTACCGGACCCAATCAAAACTTGATTTAGGTGGATGTTAACCACATCGCTTACGAATGTAAAATCATATCCCTTTCTCGAAAGTGAGGATATTGATATGATATTACAAGTCATACTAGGTACATATAAACAGTTATGTAAAATCAATATATGCCCACTTGTCAAACCTAGGCGACATTCTCCCACGGATTCAGCGTTCACTGTCATTCCGTTTGCAACTCTAAGAGACCAATCACCTACCTTTATAACTCTACTGTTTCTCAAAGCATGTAATGAATTACAGATATGAGATCCTGCTCCGGTATCTAGTACCCAGGAAGTAGAGTTTATTGACATACAGTCTTCAATTATAAATACACTTGAGGCTGAAGCTACAACATGCTTCGTATCCTGGCTACTGGCTTCAAAAGCCCTGCAATCTTTCTGCCTATGCCCAATCCCATAACAATAGGAACGTCCCTCTTTTACTATATCCAGTCCCAAAACTTTTGCCCTTCTCTTTCCTTCTACTTCCCTGGTTTCCTTCAGGATAGAAGGTAGAGACTGTAGAATCAAGTCAGTATCTGACCCGTTTCCCAACGTGGTCTGCAGGTCCGGGAGCTCATCAATATAGCTAGTCATTGTAAGGACGTTGTCCCCTACAGATGACCCGTCATCCAATCTCGCTTGAATTAATTCGTTCAAGGTCTTATATCCTGCGATATGAGATTGCTCTCCATATAACTCTTTGTTATGGAGAAAGATGGAAACTAAGTTCATCTTCTCGTGCTGCTTCTGGTATACACCATCAACTGAAGCTAACACGAGGAACTTGGCTTTCGCTTTATCCTTTTCCCTTGTCTGACGGATATCCATATCCGCGATATTGGAAACTGGACCTGGGATGGCGGGATCTTGAGTAGTAATAGGGTGGTCCAGCTTGTCATAGGCAATGGACATCTGGACAGACTTCTGCCAGTTATATAAGTAAGATTCAGTCAATTTGTTATCTAGATATAACCTATGTGTGGTCACAAGGTCGCTGCAATTTAAGAGAGAGAAGAAAATATTAGTAGCATGATGCTCTTGCAAGTTTAGAGTGGTTTAATTTTTCTAAACAGGATGGCTCTCACTGTTTCTCGAATCCCTCCTCAAACCATAAAAGAAGAATTAGCCAGGACAATTCTCACCGTACAATTCTTGCTTAACCATTCAGCCAGGTCAGTGTCGATACTTCGAGGGAGGTTTTCCAACGCTTTCACGAAGTTCCTTAATTAAATAACCTCTTTTCTTTGGGGGCGTAACCCCGCTGACACCTTTCTAGGCACCTACTTGGTTTATAGCATTGATCGTTAAGTGACGAATCTCCTGATAAGTAGTATATACTCACAGTAGGATCGGGATCCAAAATATCATCGTATGATAATGTTGAAGGTATCCTACCAACATTTATCAAACTCCAAAATGGTATGCTTTCTCTGCAAATTTCATTTTCTTTAGAAATTCCTGATATGGATTTTTGCCCCATGCTCTTATGACTTTGACTAAGGGCCAAATATGTCATAAGTCACATGTCAAGTTCTACCCATCATTATCCAGGTTAATTTGAATCCACCCATACATACTCTTGACTAAGGGACAAGAAAAGTAATACGACTGTTCCAAACCAATGCATCTATCTATGCAACAAATGAATACCCCAGCAGCTACCAAACACTATGTTTTGACTAAAGGCCAAATATACATAGCTTGAATACTACTGAATACCCAAATGAAATGACGGAGGGCTACGAATGGTTTTGGCAAAACCGTGAACGTAATGAACTTGATATAATCGAAGGAACCTGATACTTTTTAAAAGGAGTGGTTAAAGCTCCGTAATTAAAAAATTCTGCTCTTTTAAAATAACCGAGTGGTTTCTTTTAAATTTGTTTCAACGATTAAACTTTGGTTTATTTTCTTTGAATTATAATAATGTGTCCCATCATTTATCCTATCATTGCAGAAAACAACGAAAATACCACGTCTTCTTATGCCATTCGCATTCGCCACGGGGTCCCGTCATCACCCGTTAGGTTACTTAACTAACGACAGAGCGGGGACTGGGCTAGCGCGGGTGTAAAACATAAGTGACGTCTAATAGCCATCATATATAGATATTGTACATTCGTCAGACGCAATAATAAGCATTCCAGATTACAGATGAACTTTATTGGATTTATTAGCAATCTGCATTTGCTTTGAGCCTGCAATAAAAGACGGATTACACAGTTGTGATGAATTGCCATTACCTCACCCTAGACCCCTACGGGTACGGCAAACTACCCGCCAAGTACCCGAAGTGAAGCGGTCTCCCTCAACGACGTGAGTAGGCCACTAAACACTTCAACGTACCCGGTAGTTTGTGTACCCCGCCTTGGGTCTATCCTAGGAGCAAAAACAGTAAAAAGAAATAGTACAACGGTGGCTACAACCGCAACCTGGATATGCCCCGCAAAAGAATATTACATCATTTTACATTTATATCGAATGAATGAATATTGAACCCATCTCAAACCACGGCTAATCATCACAACAGTCCAACACAGTTCATATACACAAACAGTAAACATTTCAGAAATGTGCAACCCCCTGCCAACCGACATACTAGCAGTTAGGGGAGGTTTACGAACACATTAAACATTACAGATAATGACCCAATTAGCAAATATCTTAGAATATCGATCGAATACCATATTCCGTGTCTACCCCAAAAGCAAACCTGCACTGAAGCAACCTGGGTAGAAACAGAGCATACAGGAAAACAAAAAACACTAAAAAATGAATTACTGTGAAAATCCGAGTCAACTCGGCGTTGACTCGGCGGCGGATCCGCGGCCGTCTTGCCGAATTAGGGGCTCGTATTTTCCCAGTTTTCTTTTAATTCCTTGCTGTGAATTTTAAGGTATGTCAAATTATTTTTCAGACACTTTTAAAATTAATAGAAACTAGGAATATCCGGGTTTTTGTTTTCGTATTTTCCGTCGATTGAACTTCTAATCAGTTGCTAACAAGCTAGTAATGGTTTAGTTGTCTCTGATACCACTGTAAGTCCATGTCACGCACCCCACGAACTTGCGGGGAGGCAGAATATATGAAAAACGATTATCAAAGCTTCGTAACACGGACTTGAGCGCATGAATCGTTTCTAAACCATTGCTAACAAAGTATTAGAGGTTTAACTACTCGGATACGAAGTTATACCTCACGTTACTTGTCCTTCGGGTCTTCATCGCGGTCCTCCACTCCTCGTAGTCTCCTTGGAATATCGGCATCTCAACGGCCTCCTCGAATCAAAGACGATCCACCTGAAAGCTCCTACGCCAAGCTTAATCTCAAACTTGAGATAACTAGGTTGCTTAAAGTGCTAATCTAAGCTACCTAGAGGATATAGAGTGAGGTTATGGACGTATTAGTCTAGCTAACTCTTGATCTCAACACATGAGAGGTTAGGTTAGGGTTTGAAGAGATAGTGAACTTGAGGAGAGAGAATGTGAGAATGATAATGAAAAGAATAATGAACTCATATGAATATATCAACCATAACAATTAATCAAATAAATAATATAAATGATTTATCATCATGGTTAGATTCATTCATCTAGTGTGATTCATTATATGACTCATTAACTCATTAATGAATCATTTAATACAAAGCATGAATCACAGAAATGAGTCATTAAGCAATTAATGCTCATGCCACCTTAACCCCTAAGTCACCACTCTTCTAGAACCTTCCCGACAAATTACGAGAACGCCCCTCCAATCCGTGAAAACACGGAAAAACTTTAGACTGTATAAATCCAGTGACCCTATACTAGAATCTGGCTTAAACCAAAGCCGACTAGTATAAACTGTCCGAAAAGTCGTACGTGCGTAAACACACGTACGCATCCGAAACCTTATCGTAAAACCATACGACCTCTATATCGTTTCGCCTGGAGCAGGGAAACTCTCTGTGTGGGACTCTAAAGACTCGACACTACGCTGGCAGTGGGTTTAACCACAGACTGCAAGCGGTACTAGCTGTACGTAACGGTCCCCAGGTAGATGTCGATAAGAAGGCCGATGAGGAAAACCATCCGAACCCCTACTGAGCCTGATGTGACAATCTCCGTACAGTCCGGTCTATTCGTCTAAGACTATCGCATATCAAGCCTAGGGGGCGGCAAGCGTCAGTCCCCTAATAGCTGTATAAGTCGTGTTGGAGCGAAGCCCATTACACCCTGAGAAGCTACTGGAACCTACCAATATATCTTGCTTGCCCTGGCCAGGGACTTTGCGTAATGGCTCTCTGACACAGTGCGATATCAACTCCCAATACCGGGAGAGACGAATCCTATCTAACCGCCACTGCCTCCAAGTGCTCGGCACTGCACCCAACTGCTACCTGTTTGCATGACTCCTTTGAGCCGTGGTAGGGTAGCAATCTAAGAACAGTGGGACACACTAGTAGCTGTGTCAAGTCTGCGGACTATGCTGTACTCATGTCACCTGGGAACTGTTAACTGACGATGGGTATAATACCAACCAATCTGTTCCCTGGCGAGTCCTGTCCGGTGTACTCGTAACCTAACGAGCACCTGTATACTATCTCCAGTACTATGTACTGATGGCTGTGGGACAAACCATCTCCCTAACTGGGATGAGAAGCGTACACACTTAGTCTACTCCGGAATATCGATGCCCTATCTCGATAATCCAACGACCAGGGACCTGTATAGGATGTTGCTTACAGACTACCCAGCCCCCACTAGTGTGACTGCCATCACAACGCTGATAATCAAGCAAAGATCCTATGGGCTCTACTAATATGTATAAGTGATACGTTACAAGAAACATATGCACATATTAAAGTAGACACAAACCAAGTAGCATACTACCATTTTTAGCAAGACTGTTATATACAACTGTGAATATCCCAAGCTTCCATTAAGTAATATACAACCTAGTATGATACAATAATGGCCCCTAGGGCATATACACTAACAAAGCGCCCAAATAGGATGTTAACTATTATTTTGATAAAGTTTATAAACTTTATAGGACTTAAAAAGAGTTTAAGGATCTTCATCATCCATTAATCTACCCTAATCCTACGAACCCTAACAAGCAGAGAATTACTCGCGCATGTTGGGAAAAGAAGAGATGGAGAAGGAAATCATATTAAAACTACAAAGAAATAGAATAAGAAGAAGAACTACCTTTATTAATAAACAAAATTCATTTACACTTTGTTCCCTTAGAAAATGATTACAAAATGCTAGTTTTGTCACGACCCGAAAGAGCACGTGACTGGCCCTTGAAACATATGAAGTCTATAGGACTCCATCTGATCTAACTAAGCCAAAAGCCCAGAAATCTAAAACCATTTTAAGAGTAAACAAACATATTTTGTAAATTTTCCATTGAGGCATTTTATCAAACACTTACTACGCATAACAAAGAGCACAACCCAAACAAGCAATATAATAGACAACGCCGAAGGGCGAGGATCAAAACCCAAGAGAATCTCCAATAAGCAAGAAAATCGTAATACTACTGAGCGCGACTCTAAGGTCGAATATAATATATCACTAGTGTCTAAGTCTGAAACAATATACAAGTTTTGGTTGATGAATTTCTAGATACAATGAATAATACATGTACAACGGCGGTTCTGATACAAAGAACCCACCTACCAAGCAAATCACCCGCAAAGGAAAGCAGTGTGCCAGAAATGCCGCTATAGAACCTGTACGGCAAACCTGCAAGAACTGTGGCACAACGGGGGTGAGTTGCCAACTCGTGAATAGAAAATATCTACAAGCAGAAATCGAAAGCAAGACCTAATCCTAGGTCAATACAATCAGTATATAATATAAACCTCAAATGAATAAGTCTGAACCATGGTAAAGTGGCAATGTAACATCTGAACATAAGTGTATTGCCAAGAACTCGTGCCAGTGCCTCACGTAATAACATATCATAAATACGATGTATGTATGCGGTGAAATGAAAGCAGAAGGTATCACGAATGAAGTCATCAGAAAATCAGTGTCGAGCATCGACACAAGTATATATCTCAATATCAAGTAAATCCCACATATCATGTATCCGATATGTATGCAACATCCATAAAGGTACTCTATCAGGTACTACTAATACATGATGCAATGCAGATAAAATAAATGTGGGGTAGGGGAGATATAATATACCATCGACCATAAAGGCTCCTCTCATATTGAGCACATAGGCTCCGAGCACATCGGCTCCTTTCTTATCGAGCACATAGGCTCCTTTCATATATCAGGCATCCATTAGTCCAGGTCGGCCCCCACTCTCATATATCGGGCATCCGTCAGTCCGGGTCAGCCCCCACTCTCATGTATCGGGCATCCGTCAGTCCGGGTCAGCCCCCACTTTCATATATCGGGCATCCGTCAGTCCGGGTCAGCCCCCACTCTCATATATCGGGCTGCATATATAAGTTTGTATAGATCATCATGATGATATACTAAGTAGGTGTATATATATATCGACGTCCAATACCACTAATATATATATACTCTGGGTATACATATATATTTCAGTGTCCCATACCACTGATATATATATGCAGGAGTAAAACAATCCAGAATCATCATATGCCACCATATCACAGTGCGAAATCCATGAATTATAATACATGCAACATGAAACACTAATATGAGCATGGAACTATGTAAAGGTATATGAACAAAGGAGCTTGAATCAATAACATATAAGCATGCAATGCAATGCGAGCCATAGAATAAATGGTAAATGAATAATAATGCAGCTTGCTATTTGAAATAAGACAAATCGGGGTTTTTGTAAAATAAGGGCTACAGTGTTTTTAAGATACTCCCGATTCGTTAGTTGTTGAAATAGGTATGACTTGGGTCTAGTCTAACATCTACTATGCAAACTACAGATCTAAGTATCAAGTCAACTGGGAGGGGTATGGAATCCACCTAAATCCGAGTCGATATAAATATATATACATATAATAGTCGGTGATCCCGCCTCAATAGTATCGCGTACAATACAATATATCATATGACAATCCTCAGTCATGAGTGCGGATCTATCATCATTATAAAGCTCGTACGGTAAATCGTCGTACGGCATCCCAATAGCTGGGTACGGGTCAATTATCACAATCAGCTCATCAATTAATTGGTATCCTCATCATCATAGCACATAATCTGGGGTACTGATCTAAGTCTAGTACAACTGATACCATCAATATAACTGCGTGTGTAAACACAAGTTCCAAGGCCCGCTAGAGATCACATGTCATATCCTACATACGAATCATATCAAATCACCGATCTCGCGGCACAATTCCCAAAATCATCGACTCACCTCCAATATCGTCCAATATCATCAAACACGGTGCAAGTATAATGAATGTGCACGGGTGTACGTGTAGGTGTAAATCCATTCTAGGGTTCGCGACTATGAACTACACTAGTTGCTTCAAACCCTAAACTATCCATAATACACCTAACATAATATCCACAACACGCGATAACTATCATACATATATATAGTATATCAACTACGGACTGCGGGGGTGCTATACGCCATCCACCCGACTTCCCCCAGTAGATATAATCTACTCACCTTGCGTCTTCATTTGTGGATGTCGCCACGCGCTTGCTTGTCGTCCCGGAGTCTTCATGGGGTACCTACATGTCAAAGTATCGTATTGCGTATTAAAACCAAATCAACGCTAAAACGGCATACGAATCCCAAAACGATACGCTATGATCTATAGGTTAGAACCTATGGACAACGCCTTCCAAAACCATCAACAACCCTCGATATCGTCGTATAAATGCCAAATAGTCGAGGTAAAACACAATACATAAATTCAGAATTAAAAATACGGAATACGGAAACACGAATCCAAAATAGCAACTAAGGAAATAGGCTCCAGATTTCACCCTAGGTCAAATTAGACAAATCTATACATGCCAGGGGCCTAAACTAGAGATGTAGGAGAAGCAGAACCAAAACGACCCAATTTGGTGTAGGTCTGGCCGCAATTTGCGGCCAGAGGGAATTAATTGGCGGCTGGGTCATGGAGTTAGGGGCTAGGGTCTTGGTGGTAGCTTCCTGGGTGCCTGCACATGTCACTGTCCATTCAATTTTATTTTAGGATGTCTCGGGTGATAGCAGATCTCATAAAAGCTTCCCAGATTTCATAACTTTTCTGATATCGGTTTCTAAATCAGTATTTCGGGTTTCAACTCTCAGGTTGGGGTCTCAATTCATGCACTAGTGTGTTTATCTAACTTCTACTGAGCTCAATTGCTCACCACAACTCACAATTCCCTCAAACCCTAACTAAGTTTTCCTCAAGTCCACAAAAACACACAATATCGATATGAAACTTGAATCGAAGCTTAAGCACAAGAAATATCACTCTAATTGTGAAGGAAATTACCTCATAAGACCCCCAAGAATCCTTAACGGCGCCAAAATGAAAGCGTTCTTGGTCCATCCTATAGCTCTTGAGCTTGTGCACACTTTTAATGAAATGAGGGTAGGGTTTTGGTGATGTTTGTGAGATGATTTGGGGCTTGAAGAGGGGAGGGAGATGAAGGAGCAGCAGCAGGAGGAGGAGAAGGGGAAGAGGGATGAAGAAAATGAAGAGAGAAGAGAAGTCTCATTGTCAAATGAACCCCCCCTCACCTCTCTCTCTCTCTCTCACTCACCTACTACCACATTATTCTAATCAATTCTTTTTCCTTTCTTTTCTTTTCCCTCAAAATCCTTCTCACTCATATAGTGAACCCCAAAATAAAATCATGGCAAGAAAATGCAATACAAGTGTAGGAAAAGATATGTGCATGTTTTGCACAAAATTGCCCGAAAACCCGATTAGCGATTTTTAATCGCGATTAGCACTAAATTAGCATATAACTAATCATAACAACTTAAAAAGGGCATAATTCTCTAAATTACCCTATTTTAGAATTTTCCATAATTTTTCCAAATTTTTCTCCATTTATTTGTATTTAATTATACCGAATTATTAAAATATTCAATAAAGTAATATTAAATTATAAAATTTCCCAAAAATGGTATTTTATTATTTTGAAATGTTACAATCTGCCCCCCTTAAATAAATTCGGTCCCCAAATTTAAATTTAAACCCCCAAGTACTAAAACATTTCAGCAAAAAAAAATCCAAATTGTCGGGGCTACACAAACATCAATCCTAAGGCGTATATAAGAATACCCCGTGCGTCAGGTGTGCACGGAAAACAAAATCCACATAAGTATCATTCAGGTGCAACGGGTATGCACTCAACTGTCATAGGCAACGTGTGCGCCTGACAGCAAAACCAGGTGCATCTGACATGCACAAGAAAACCTAATTTAGTGCATCTGGTGTGCACCAAAATCGTACCTCAAAACACTAAAGGTGCATCCAATGCTAGCAGCGCAAGACATCTACTTGCCTCTTGCTCACGGTTTGGCGTCTCCTGTCTCTGGGTCCTTATCTCCTCTGCGGATTACCAATCTCACAATCAATCGGCTCATCAGCGCTGTCAGGTGTGCTAACGGGGACGATCCCGTTCTGGCACTTCTCTGGTCATCTCTCGGTCAATCCTCACGACCACTTGTAAAGCATCAAGTCGATGGCGTCGGCCTCTGGTTTTCTGAATGCACGTGACACATCTGATCCTGGGTGCAAATATCATTGCAGTAGTGTCCTGGAAGGAATCCTGCTCAAGGTCTCTTCCGATCTTACCTATGCCGGTCTGTACAGAGTCTGGTACTCTTGCATAATCTCTTCTCGCTCGATGGATATCTGCGTCCTCAGCACAACTTTTTCTCGGAAATTGGTCGCATCCCAACGCCTCTGTAAGCATATCAGGTCTCTAGTCTTGACGGGAAGTAATGACAGCTCGTCAGTGTCTCGCATGAACCTCCGGTTCCACTTGTCTCTATCGTCGTCCACTATGACGTCACGCCATACTATCTAAGCACTGCACTGTTCTCAGCCACGGTCAATCCAAAGTCTCTCGCACGGGCTCGAAATCGCGTACTCTGTAGCTTCATCATTTTATAGAAGATGTCTGGCCGAACAGGTCCTCGGGAACGCGTCCCAACCATCGGAGGAATACTCAATACTCGTCCGTACTCGATCAACTCTCAACGCATCTGGGGAAGGTCCTTTATCCGAACCTGGTCAACTACCTCGTCGACTATGCCGAACTCTGACCTGCTGGGTGTGCACAATATGACCCTTCTTGGGTCCAGGTCTTCTCGTAGTATTCCAGAAAGGTCCTGTCGAGGTCTCTCTCAAATCTCATTCCTGCCGAATTGCCCGGAAGTCATCATCCATTGCTGAAGCTAATTCTTGTTTTGGAACAGCTTCATACTCATCGCAACTCTTTCTGGGAGGTATATCCATATAGAATGCCTCTGCGTGCGTATCGCATCTCTGATGTCAGCGGAGTGGGAACGTCATCTCGTCGAAACCTATTGCGAACTCTTTACTTCACTCTGCTTCAATGTCGACTAATTCGGACTCGTCTCATCGTGGCAGCATGAACTGCGCTCCAACGACTATGCTTGTATCTGGAGTCTCCCAAGCAGTGTGTCCCATCACATGATATCCGAATGATGTCGAACCATCCGATCGACTCGTCAAAACCTCATAATCCCCCAGGAGGTCAACATCTTGAGTACAGTTTAATAGTATCGAGTACATACCACAGCATCAATGGTCCAGCCGTAGAAGGGCAAACCCAAGCCTCACTAATGGCGCCGCGGAACTGCCGCAAACCCTAAGGTTCAAAGGCTTTCACACGGTCATTAAGTCGAGTTAGGGTTTCATTCTTCTAGAGGGTCCATAGAATCGGCTGCATGTCTTTCTGAATACTTTAAACTTGGAATAGCAGGTTCCCGACATTCGATCGTCTCTGTCGACTCTCAACGTCTCCACGTGAAGTCGTCTCTAGCTGGAAGCATTCTATCCGATGACCTCTCATCTGGGTAAGAGAACGAATCACATGTCCTAGTCATTCACCCTCGGTGACTAGCGACTGTCCATCATATCTCTAAGTATATACTCATGCTGCAGTAGCTCCAATCATCTGGGCGATATCTCGTCATTTGCAGCAACAACTGGCTCATTCGTCTGTATGCTGAACAACGCCTCAATCCTCCAGGAAAGGCGATACATTGGCGGTCCTCTCTAATTCGGTCTGCTCTAGATCTGAGTAAGACTTTCCACACTGGAAATCTTTAACTCAACCGGGCCTGCTCTGGCGCATAAATCGGACGAATCACCTTTGTCTCTCAAATCAGGTAGACTAGCTATCATCTGTCTCATATCTGCCTGGAAGCTCCGGCGATCTCAGCTCGCAGGCTCCGGAAGCGACATCCTGTCAATCTCAGCAACAGCTGGTTCATCTTTCTGCACGGTAGGCGACATCAAAATTTCTAAAGTATGCTATACATCAACAGTCCTCTCTCAACTGACAGCTCTAACAATGGCCCGATCATCCGGTGCAAAACCAAGCATTCGCCTCCACTAGAGGTCACAATCACCAATACTAACTCGAGACGTTCCCATGTCACCAGAAAACACAACGGTCGGCCCTCGTACCAGACGAGCTCGCCCTGACCGTAACACTAGCAACAGCTCAACTGCGCTCAACAATGGCGACAGGAACCTCAATCGAGTATCGAAGAGAGCAGATCGATGGCAAGAAAGAAAACAATAGATCCAGAATGGATACATGATCATAAGAAGGAACAACATCAATGAAGGTATGATCATGGACTAATAGAATCGAGGATCTAAAATGGATGTATAATCATGGATATGAAGAGAATCACTGATCTCGAAAATATATGCATCCTAAGGTTCCTTAAGCGGAGTGGCGTGTCGTAAGTATGCTGTGGAACAAACCCACGGTACATCACTCTACTTTAGTCACCTATTCCATCAACCAAGGGTCATCCTACACGACGAAAGTTCGGGTCTAATACCCTCTCGACTAAGTCTAAGTTCCGTAAGGTCAAGCCTAAGTTCCGTATATATATAGACACCCTAGGCTCCACATAGTCAAACTTAGACTCGAACCAAGCTTAACCTAGCGCTCTGATACCAACTTTGTCACGACCCGAAAGAGCACGTGACTGGTCCTTGAAACATATGAAGTCTATAGGACTCCATCTGATCCAAGTAAGCCAAAAGCCCAGAAATCTAAAACCATTTTAAGAGTAAAGAAACATATTTTGTAAATTTTCCATTGAGGCATTTTATCAAACACGTACTACGCATAACAAAGAGCACAACCCAAACAAGCAATATAATATACAACGCCGAAGGGCGAGGATCAAAACCCAAGAGAATCTCCAATAAGCAAGAAAATCGTAATACTACTGAGCGCGACTCTAAGGTCGAATATAATACATCACTAGTGTCTAAGTCTGAAAAAATATACAAGTTTTGGTTGATGGATTTCTAGATACAATGAATAATACATGTACAACGGCAGTTCTGATACAAAGAACCCACCTACCAAGAAAATCACCCGCAAAGGAAAGCAGTGTGCCAGAAATGCCGCTATGGAACCTGTACGACAAACCTGCAAGAACTGTGGCACAACGGGGGTGAGTTGCCAACTCGTGAATAGAAAATATCTATAAGCAGAAATCGAAAGCAAGACCTAATCCTAGGTCAATACAATCAGTATATAATATAAACCTCAAATGAATAAGTCTGAAGCATGGTAAAGTGGCAATGTAACATCTGAACATAAGTGTATTGCCAAGAACTCGTGCCAGTGCCTCACGTAATAACATATCATAAATACGATGTATGTATGCGGTGAAATGAAAGCAGAAGGTATCACGAATGAAGTCATCAGAAAATCAGTGTCGAGCATCGACACAAGTATATATCTCAATATCAAGTAAATCCCACATATCATGTATCCGATATGTATGCAACATCCATGAAGGTACTCTATCAGGTACTACTAATACATGATGCAATGCAGATAAAATAAATATGGGGTAGGGGAGATATAATATACCATCGATCATAAAGGCTCCTCTCATATTGAGCACATAGGCTCCGAGCACATAGGCTCCTCTCATATCGAGCACATTGGCTCCGAGCACATAGGCTCCTTTCATATATCGGGCATCCGTCAGTCCGGGTCGGCCCTCGCTCTCATATATCGGGCATCCGTCAGTCCGGGTCAGCCCCCACTCTCATATATCGGGCATCCGTCAGTCCGGGTCAGCCCTCACTCTCATATATCTGGCATCCGTCAGTCCGGGTCAGCCCCCACTCTCATATATCGGGCTGCATATATAAGTTTGTATAGATCATCATGATGATATACTAAGTAGGTGTATATATATATCGGCGTCCAATACCACTAATATATATATACTCTGGGTATATATACATATTTCAGCGTCCCATATCACTGATATATATACGCAGGATTAAAACAATCCAGAATCATCATATGCCACCATATCATAGTGCGAAATCCATGAATTATAATACATGCAACATGAAACACTAATATGAGCATGGAACTATGTAAAGGCATATGCACAAAGGAGCATGAATCAATAACATATAAGCATGCAATGCAATGCGAGCCATAGAATAAATGGTAAATGAATAATAATGCAGCTTGCCATTTGAAATAAAACAAATCGGGGTTTTTGTAAAATAAGGGCTACAGTGTTTTTAAGATACTCCCGATTCGTTAGTTGTTGAAATAGGTATGACTTGGGTCTAGTCTAACATCTACTATGCAAACTACAGATCTAAGTATCAAGTCAACTGGAAGGGTTATGGAATCCACCTAAATCTGAGTCGATATAAATATATATACATATAATAGTCGGTGATCCCGCCTCAATAGTATCGCGTACAATACAGTATATCATATGACAATCCTCGGTCATGAGTGCGGATCTATCATCAATGTAAAGCTCGTACGGTAAATCGTCGTACAGCATCCCAATTGTTGAGTACCTGTCAATTATCACAATCAGCTCATCAATTAATTGGTATCCTCATCATCATAGCACATAATCTGGGGTACTGATCTAAGTCTAGTACAACTGATACCATCAATATAACTGCGTGTGTAAACACACGTTCCAAGGCCCGCTAGAGATCACATGTCGTATCCCACATACGAATCATATCAAAGCACCGATCTCGCGGCACAATTCCCAAAATCATCGACTCACCTCCAATATCGTCCTATATCATCAAACACAGTGCAAGTATAATGAATGTGCACGGGTGTACGTGTAGGTGTAAATCCATTCTAGGGTTCGCGACTATGAACTACACTAGTTGCTTCTAACCCTAAACTATCCATAATACACCTAACACAATATCCACAACACGCTATAACTATCATACATATATATAGTATATCAACTACGGACTGCGGGGGTGCTATACGCCATCCACCCGACTTCCCCCAGTAGATATAATCTACTCACCTTGCGTCTTCATTTGTGGACGTCGCCACGCGCTTGCTTGTCGTCCCGGAGTCTTCATGGGGTACCTACACGTCAAAGTATCGTATTGCATATTAAAACCAAATCAAAGCTAAAACGGCATACGAATCCCAAAACGATATGCTATGATCTATAGGTTAGAATCTATGGACAACGCCTTCCAAAACCATCAAAAACCCTCGATATCGTCGTATAAACGCCAAATAGTCGAGGTAAAACACAATACATAAATTCAGAATTAAAAATACGGAATACGAAAACACGAATCCAAAACAACAACTAAGGAAATAGGCTTCAGATTTCACCCTAGGTCAAATTAGACAAATCTATACATGCCAGGGGCCTAAACTAGAGATGTAGGAGCAGCAGAACCAAAACGACCCAATTTGGTGCAGGTCTGGCCGCAATTTGCAGCCAGAGGGAATTGATTGGCGGCCGGGTCTTGGAGTTAGGGGCTAGGGTCTTGGTGGTAGCTTCCTGGGTGCCTGCACATGTCACTGTCCATTCAATTTTATTTTAGGATGTCTCGGGTGATAGCAGATCTCATAAAAGCTTCCCAGATTTTATGACTTTTCCGATATCGATTTCTAAATCCGTATTTCGGGTTTCAACTCTCAGGTTGGGGTCTCAATTCATGCACTAGGGTGTTTATCTAACTTCTACTGAGCTCAATTGCTCACCACAACTCACAATTCCCTCAAACCCTAACTAAGTTTTCCTCAAGTCCACAAAAACACACAATATCGATATGAAACTTGAATCGAAGCTTAAGCACAAGAAATATCACTCTAATTGTGACGGAAATTACCTCATAAGACCCCCAAGAATCCTCAACAACGCCAAAATGAAAGCTTTCTTGGTCCATCCTATAGCTCTTGAGCTTGTGCACACTTTTAATGAAATGGGGGTAAGGTTTTGGTGATGTTTGTGAGATGATTTGGGGCTTGAAGAGGGGAGGGAGATGAAGGAGCAGCAACAGGAGGAGGAGAAGGGGAAGAGGGATGAAGAAAATGAAGAGAGAAGAGAAGTCTCATGGTCAAATGAACCCCCCTCACCTCTCTCTCTCTCTCACTCACCTACTACCACATTATTCTAATCAATTCTTTTTCCTTTCTTTTCTTTTCCCTCAAAATCCTTCTCACTCATATAGTGAACCCCAAAATAAAATCATGGCATGAAAATGCAACACAAGTGTAGGAAAAGATATGTGCATGTTTTGCACAAAATTGCCCGAAAACCGATTAGCGATTTTTAATCGCGATTAGCACTAAATTAGCATATAACTAATCATAACAACTTAAAAATGGCATAATTCTCTAAATTACCCTATTTTAGAATTTTCTATAATTTTTCCAATTTTTTCTCCATTTATTTGTATTTAATTATACCGAATTATTAAAATATTCAATAAAGTAATATTAAATTATAAAATTTCCTAAAAATGGTATTTTATTATTTTGAAATGTTACAAGTTTGCTTCTCGATCTCTTCTAAGGAGGTAGATGAACCGTTGATGATCAGCCTGGATGCGTGAGCCTGTCGTGGACTTCGTGATCTCTTCAGCTTGATGATTTTTCCAAGAGGCTCTCGGTCCTTATTTATAGTCCCAGAGCCAGAACCCTAGCTTCATAATTTGGAAACCAGTGGTTAAGATCGCAACAAAAAAATCCCAACTATCAATATATCTAGACCACGGCGGATCCGCGGCCAATAGGTGGGTTTGGCCGCGGATCCGCGGCCTTATAGGTGGATCACAGGATTTGCTCTTCTGGAACTTTTTCGTTATGACACGTGGTGATCTTTTTAATTTATGGAAACTAAAAATCTTTTCTACGTCACTGCCAGACTTAATTTCTTTAGTTTACTTTCTTAATTAGACAGGTTTGTTCCAACAACTTTGATTTCCTTGATTTCAGCCCTGAAAATTCTGCACAACAACTCAACAAATAATATTAGTAGAGTTTGTTTTTTTGAGATTTTAACTTAACCATTAAGAATTGGTCAAAGGTATTTAATAAGGTAAGCATATTTAAATGGGCCAAATGTTACATGAATATTATATACTTACTTTTTCCTACCAAATGTTAATTATAATATATAAACATCTGAAAATAGTATTTTTACAGATAAACCCTCACATGTATCATATATTATAATAAAACACTTTTATTATAAAGAAATAGTAGGAAAAATGTCATATTAAATGTGCAGTTTTATCAACCGAACATCTATTTTATCCGTAGATTGCTGACTGAGATGCTGCGTCCTGGACTTTTCATAAATGGCTATTTCACGGCTGTGATTTTCCTGGCTCGTTTGACAAACTTCTTTTATTAACATGTCAATTTGTTCTTCCAGCAACAAACTTAATGTTTTTAGAGCGGGACCTCGCTCCGATTTGACGTCACGGCTATTTGGAAGAGCGTTTTCCGCTTTACTGGAGCTGTTCATGACGTGACAACTATGGATCTGCTCGCGTTTCTTGGACCGAACGTATCCAAACCCGGTTGTCTCCATCTTCCCGTTGGGCATCTTTTGCTGAGTTCTTGGAATATCCTAAATATTTTTGTAGAATTGGGTTTGTTCGAGGGGTACGCCTTGGCATCTTAACAGCATTTTCAATCCTTCCGCGTAATATCTTGGCAGACGGATTGGTTGAAGCCTGTCGAGTGCAAGATCGGCACCATGCCAGACTTCTTTTTCTTCTTTGGTCTCCGTAGATTGGTAGAAGAGGCTCGCTTTTTCACTTTTTCGCCTAGGAGGCATGTTTTTTTAGCTCTTATACGCTGTATGTATTAAGTGCATCAAGTTCCTTATAATGCCGAGGCGGAGCCATTGTAATTTGTATGCTCTGATCTGTTCCGGCAAAAGTTTGCATTGACGGGCGAACGGAGAATACTATGTTTGCCTCATCTTCTGAGTTGCTGCCAAAGAACAAAATAGGAGTAGATGGTTCGGGCTAATTGTTTTCTTTATGGGGTTGCCCCATGTAGACCATTTCTTCATCTTCCTCGGTATCGCTCCCGAAGATCGGGATAGTGGCAACGGACTTCTGATTATCCTCCGAATTATAACACCTCTCCGTATCTTCAAAGTCTGCTAGGAAGTATTTTGCGTCATCATATTTCTGGACTTCATTTACCGAGAATGGGTTTAGCTCTCCTGTGATGGTGCTCTCCGAACCATCCTTGAAATACTTCATACACTGATGTTGTGTAGAAAGGATGACGTTGTACTCGTATAACCATGGCCTGCCGAGCAAAGCGTTATAGCAAGTCTTTATGTCAATGGTATGAAATTTGATGTCAGTGACGAGCAGCCCGAAGCGTAACGTCGGTATTACGGACCCAAGTGTCAGTGATGACTACGAGTCGAACTTGGAGATGGTAATTTTATCTCGGGTAAGGTGCTGGACGTTCATGCAAATTTCCATCAGCACCCTCACGTTGAGAAGGTTAACGGAGGATCCATTGTTAACAAGGATTTTCCTTATCTTGATGTCGTGGTAGTACCCAGTGATGTAGAACGGGCGATTATGCTCGCACATACTGAGGCGGAGATCTTCATCACTGAATGTAATGTCAGCCGTGTGGACCTCTTCCAGTTCATCTTTCATCTTCTCCTCTGCGAGGAAAGCTTGCAATTGATCGGGCTCTTATAATGCCTTGATCAGGGAATCTCGTGCCTCTTTGGACAGGAGGAGAGCATCCAATATGCTCAGTTGTGAGGGTATTTTCCTCAGATATGCTAGAACATTGTAATCCATATTATTTTTCATAGGTGGCTCCTTTGCAGTGAGCTCTTTGACTGCTGTTTCATCAAGGGAAATTTTCTCAGGGATTTTCCATTTTCCTTTGTCTTTTTTGCTCGAACCTTTATTTGTAGGTCCAAGGTTCTTCTCAGGCAGCGTGCGGTTACACAACTGGATATTTTCACATTTCTTCTCCTCTTTTTCTTCGAAGAGAGGGTAATTTGTATTTCGTCCTCAGAATCACTCCCAAAGGTAAGAACTTGGGGTCTTTCCCCTTCCGAACCGGTTCCAACCATATGACAGTTGCCAGTCGTTTCTTCATGTGTGTTTGCCACACTTTCTCACCGCTAACGAACGCGAGCTTCTTGATTCATCCTCTTGAAGTGTTTTTTATGGGCAACATATTCTTGCTACCACTTTTTGAAGGCGCAGCATTCTTCGGTAGGATAGGTGACCCTCCGATGATATAGGCAGTAGTTTAGACGTGCATATTCTCCATCAAGGCACGTGATCCCGAAAGTGTTCCTTATGAGAGGTGGTAGCTTCATCTCCATTGACAGGGCTTTGGAGAACCGCTTCTATGTTTTGATCCTGCTCTTATTTATAGCAGGAATGCTTTGGTTTGGTCGAAGTACTTTACGACTCGTCCGTGCCGCAGCTTCTTTATCCCGACGCTAACGCTTAGCCCTTTCATATATGGATGTCTCGTTTTCTCAGCCAGCTTTGCTTTTTTTGAAAGGGTTCGTTTAACAGCCTCTCGATCGGGTCTTCTAGCAGTTCCGGGGATTTTAGCGCCGATTCATTCCCCAGTTCCTCTGCGTTTTTTTCTGACGCCGAGGGAGTTTCTTCGTCATATAACGACGAATGGGAGACCATGTGGCAACTTGCTACATGGTCTTCAGTATCTTCTGATGAGTCATTTTCCTCATCGTTCCCACTATCTTTGTTCTCAAGAATATGCTTGAGCAACTCTTCGAGCGTGACCGGTGTTCGCGCCTTTTGGTTGCCCTCCTCCAGCGCGTTAATGTATTTTTGTGGATCTGTGCGCTTGTCGTCATACTCGGCAGGCCGCACAGGCTTCTTGGTCTTCTTTTTCTTCGAAGGCTTTGAAGGATTTATTTTTTGTCAACGATTTTCGGTGCGGGACGAGATTTTAGCACCCCTTCGATGATTTCGGGTTCAAGTGGGTTGTTCCACCTGACTGCCGGATATGCCTCTAGATCCTTCAGCATTATTTTGCTTTTTGCTGAAAGAACGACTTCCCATGGAGTTTCTTCCATGAGGGAGCATGATTCCCCCTGCGTATCGACTTTTTTGGGAGTGAGCTTCTGGTTGGATTTACCCTCCAGTTATTAGACAGTGCGAATTTTCCCTGTTGATACTGGTCCTTGACCCAGTTTTTGAGGACGTAGCAATCTTCAATAGGGTTGTTCTCCATTATGTGATAGGTGCAGAAGTTAGGGTTGTTGATGTTGCCGAGTTGTGGTGGACACCGTAGGTCCGGCAATGTGATGAGTTTATTACGCATTTCCAATTCGAACGGTTTTCTCGTTTTGTCACGGGGAAACGAGTAAGCGCGTCCTAGCCTTTCTTCTAAGGACGGGCGTGGGCGCGCGTTGTTTTGGCGAGCAGCCAGTTTTGGACCACTCGGTTGTTGTTGAGTATTGGCAATGAAGGACGCTTTCCCTTTACCCTTGTTATTTCGAGGGTCCTTATTTAAGGAGGAAGGCCCGTGGCCCATCTGGTTCATTTGGGTCAGTTTATCTATCAAAGCCTAAAAGGTTGTGGGCTTGAAGAACGTCATGAACTGGGACACAGTCGTTTGAGGATCAAGGGTCACGATGAACATGCCCACGGCAGGGGATTCTTCAACACGTTGTTCGCACTTAGACCACAGGTTCCGCCACCGGATCGCGTATTGGACCCATATATCTCCCGGTTTTACCCTGGTATTGATTAGTGCTTTGATCGGGGTACGTTCACTCGCGCTGGCGAAACTCTGTGTGAACAGTAGTTCAATCTCTGCGAATGTTTTCACAAAGTCATTTGGGAGCTCCGAGTACCATTCAAAGGCCATTTCTGACAGGCTGCCAAAGAACCGGCGAAGCAACAGTTTGTCGTCGCCTCTAGTGTTTCTGCACAGAGCTCTGAATTGCACGACGTGTTGGTGAGGGTTGCATATTCCTTTGTAGACATTGAACTTGGGGATCGTATATCCCGGCGGGTATTTGATTTGATCATACCGGCCTGGATAAGGTCATCCGGTTCTGACAATTTAGCTACCGGCCTCATTAGTTTGAGGAGCTCTTATTTTTTTAGCAATATAATCAAAAAGGGCAGCCTTGGAGATCGTTTCCTCCTTGGCTGACGATAAGGCCGGATGAGGGTTTAATGTTTCCCCCTGTCTTCCTTGACGATTATCGGTGGATCTTCGGCTGGGGGTTCTGGCTGGATCATCATTCCAACCATGTCTTGGAACAAGTGAGCCATCTGCTTTATGTTAGCATCTTGCTCAGCGGCTTCTTTGTCCTTTCTCTTGAGAACCCTTCGCAGAAACTCTGTATCGATGTCCTACTCTTGGCGCTGTTAAGCTTCTTTGTCCGGACTTTCTTTCGGTCCGGTAAGTGCTGCCATTTTAGTCAGCATTTCTTGGAGCTTTTGTTGTTGCTCTTGAGCCTTAGACAGCGACCGAGTTTGCGGTCGGTGACTCACCGAAGCACGACTTTCCTCTTTTCCTGAAGCCTTGTAGACCGTATGTATTGTTATGCCCCCGGCCTTGGGGCGTTTAGGTCTATCTCCTTTGGAGTTTGTCGTAGGGGGGGTAGAGTTTTCTCCAGCCTCGTTTTTTATGAGAGATTGAAGTTGAAGGAGCCATTGTGACAGGAACCTGTTTAGGAGAAGTCCCCCGTCGCATGGTGGAGGATTGATCTTTTTCTTGTCGGCCCTTGGATTTCTCAGGTCGACGAGAGTAATCTTTGACAATCACAGAGTCTTGGACTTTCCGCCAGACCCTATGGATTTGCGAGGAGAGCAGCTGATGAGGCCGCTCCGGCTTTGCCTGCATAGGAACCTCTACTGGAAGAGGTGATTTCTCCAGCACCGCCATCGGGGAGTTCTTACGTACCCTCTTGAGCGGATCAAAACCGTTCTCGGTTGGAACAGCAGCGTCGACTTCCACCACTGGAGCTGGTGGGGTGAGTCCAGAGGGAGAGTTGCCTCCAGCTTCTCTCACTCGGCGCCAGTGGTGATGTCGAGCGTGCCCTGTTGAAGGGATCACCTCAATTTTGCAAGCGGCTTCATCATACCCCTGGCTTAGCTAAGGAGCCACAATCGGTGTCAGCCTATTGAAGACCGACGTCATTGTCAAAGTTTGAGGAGGGCCGGCCAATCTTTCGAAGACCGACTTTTTGATAGGGGAAGCACTTTTCACGGCTTTGCCTGTAGTAGGCGTTGGGAGGGCAATCCGTTTTGGGGAAGCCCCTTCAGGTATCACGAGCTTCTTTATGGGCCCATTTGTGCTTTTGCTCAGCCTGTTGATGACTGAGACGCCAGATTTGGACGGCCCGTGAGAGGGGCCGTTGTGGTTGCCAGCTGATCGAAGACTGACCTTTTAGGAGCTAATTCTTGTGGTGCTGAGGCACCGAAGCTCACAGGTAGGAGCATGGTCCCAAAGAACAATCTAGCAGTGTCTTATGTGACTTTCCCCACTGGCATTGAGAAGATAGAGGCCGCATTGGGCCCATAAGTCACTCCTCCCGTTGGGGTAAAGTGAGAGCTGTTGCTGCATGCAGTGCATTGAAAAGCCATTGATTTTCTGCACAGGAGAAAAATACCAAGTTTAGTACCTCGAATCCAAGGGCAATCATAGCGAACCGTGATGTTTTTCGTGAAACAAGATACATGAAGTATGGAGTAGAAAGTGGAAAAGGTCCCACTGGGCGTGCTAGAATCTGTTCACTGCCGAAAGATAAGACCGAGACATTGGGACGTATGGTCTGAATTTGGGGGTAGTGTCACGACCTAAAATTGGGCACATGACCGGCACTTAAACTACGTAACGTCAACAGGCGTAACACAATTAAGTAAGTCGAAAACCCAACAATCTAAACCGTTACAAGAAAGAAAGATAGATCACTTTTAAAAATCTTGATGCAAAACTTTAGACTTAAGTTTGTTTTTCATAAAAATTTTGGCAGCACCTCCTTTGTAAAAACTAGCCCCGAAACGGGTACAAATATAAGATAAAAATAAAGCATCCCCAAACGGGAGCAAATCTCGCCCAACGGCGGAGCAACCACCACAACAGATATACGACGCCGTAGCAAAGAAAAGATAAACCACATATATAAAAGGCCGGCTCACATGAGCACGACAACCAGAGTCATAAGAATATACAATATCGATCCTCACAACTCGCCTCTAAGTCAATATATGAAGTTGGTAGATGGAGAGTACTAGATACAAGAAACATACAATGTACATCATCGGATAACCGCAACCCACCTATAGCAAACGGCTTCACAGCCAACCGTAGCGGTATCCGCAAAAGTAGAGATAATAAGGCGCCCTGCCGCGATAACTCTGATGATCAGACCTGAAAAACCCTGCGGCACAACGGGGGTGAGTTTCCAACTCGTGAATAGTAAATAACATCATACAGTAATCACAAGTATGTACTAACAGCGATAATCCATCACATGTAATCCGATAGTATAAGTATGACAATACGTATATGCAACAGTCATGAAAGGTACTCTATGAGGTACTACTAATACATGAAGCAATGCATATAGAATAAATGCGGAGTTCGGGGTAAAACATGTTATCCTCACGGAATCCTCATCGTATTGGACCGGTGTCCATCAAGACAATCTAAATTCCCAATTTCCCTCAAATCGGCCCTCATATCGGGCACTTCGGCCCCTCACATCGGGCACATCAGCCCCTCATATCGGGCACATCAGCCCCATACCACTGATATATATATATTAGAGATGTACATATATAACAGCGTCCCATACCACTGATATATATATACATGTATATATATTAGCGTCCCATACCACTGATATATATACATAAGAGTAGCATCCAGAAACATCATATGAAATCCATATATCAATACTAAATCCATGAAATAAAATATATGCAACATGAAACAGTAATATGAGCATATAAAGGAAATCCGCTATTTAACTGCAATAAGTTATTGAATATATCATGTGGTTCCAAATTCTCCGAAACCAAACACAACATCATATAAAGGTGAACATGCAGCTATAGCCAGGTATGCGTAACCATATCGGTATAGAAAGATATGTGTATCTACCTATCAATAATGATGTAATACCCTCCAGATATATGTGTAGCTATATCAAGCTAGGTATGTGTATCTACATGTCAATAATGATACAATACCCTCCAGGTATATGTGTAGCTAGCATGTAGTCATAGTAAGGCATATGTGTAAGCATGTAGGTATACAGGTATACTATATGTCATATGCACAATGGACTATGAATCAATGTCTCAATGTCCCTAACCATAAAATATCACGTATGTATAGGTGTTGTGCATGTCATGGCAATTATTGACGGTGTGAGTGGCATATAATCAGTGCTCGTGCAACATGAGCCGTCAATAAAAGTGCAGTGTCCAAAGGGTACAAGTCCAGGCACAACAAGTAATAATATGCAATGAAGATTTATGTACCATCTCTATATGTGCAATATAAACATGCGGCTAATATTGTATCATATCTAGCCATGACGCATAACGCCATGCGGGCGAATTCCCCGTAGATGTTAAATCTACTCACCGACAGTCGCGGGCTAGGTAACCCAATCACCCGCTTCCCTTTCTTCGCAGCGTCCGAAGTCCCCGCCTGCGATCCTATTAACACAAAACATAACCAGTGCAAATCTTAGAAAGCAATCAATATCACGTACACAAGACGTTTGACCAACGCACCAACTCTAATCTGACCTATAAGTGTTCGTCTAACAGCTAACGTGCGCAACGACACACCAACACCAGCCTAAGTGTAGTAGCACACCAGATCATGAACCGTGTCGGATAACGTAACACGCATACACAAAACACTAGAATATAGCAAAGTGGCCCCATATTTTGATACACAAATAATTGATAAAATTTGCAAGTACCACGAGACCACAAACAACCATAGAGACCCTACGCCCAAACCCCAACACCCCAGTCCCCACTCTGGCCGCAATCTACGGCCAGAACCAATAAATTTGTGGCCCGAACATTAAGGGGTGGTCTCAGGTTTTTATGGTGGGTTCTATACCTTAACACTATGTCACCGTGATGCGAACTTTTCCAGAAAATACCTGGTTCTACAGCAGATCTCAGAGACCCAGAGTTGACACTAAAAATGCGAATTTTGCACGAAATGATACCTTAAGTATTTTAAACAGCAACCAACAAGCTATGCAATACTAAAACACCTATTTAATAGTTTAGAGATCACCACCTAGCCACTCTTGCTAAAAAATCCTAGCTTTTCAAGCTCCAAGGAAACCTAGTGGCTAATCAAGACATTTGAAGTATTTTCCATTGAATTTTGTGAAGTTTTAGCAAGGATTTATGAAGAGAAGGTAAGGGTTCAGTTTGGGGTTGAGGAAAATGAGAAATGATTAAGAGTGAGTGAAAATGAGAGAGTGAGAAGAGAAAAGGGTGAGAGGGTGAGTGTAGGGTGAACAATTCCTTATGCTTACTTTCCTCCCCTCACCTCATTAATGCCACCATTAATGTTTCCATGACTCACTAGCCACCTCTTTCTCTCTCCAACAAGATATTTCTGACACCCAAAAGATCTAGGAGAGGGTTAAGGCAACGGTTAATTTAGGCAAGGTTTAGCTTAAGATGTTATGATTACTAAACAAGGCTAACACTAAAATACCCTCACATTCACATGCACATGTGTGTGCAAGCCACAACAAAAAATATAAAAATATTAATTAATTGTTATAAAATGTGAGAAACCCGATGTGGTAAACTTTTCCTTAAACACCCGCATTTAAGCACAATTAACACTAATCGCATTCCAAGGTGTTACAATCTACCCCCCTTAAAGAAAATTCGTCCCCGAATTAAAATTCTTACAAGCGTACCTTCAAAGAGATGAGGGAACTTCTTCCGCATCTCACTCTCGGCCTCCCAAGTGATCTCCTCACTAGTCAGGCTACGCCAATGAACCTTCACAGATGGCAAGACCCTTGACTAAAGTTTCTTCACCTGCCGATCCAATATAACTACCGGCTGCTCGGTGAACGAAAGATCGTGCTCAAGCTGAACGGTCTTATGCTGAATCATGTGAGAAGGATCATGAAAGTATCTACGAAGCATAGACACATGGAACACGGGGTAAACATCCGGAAAACTGGGCGGGAGCGCCAAACGATAAGCAACAGAACCCACTCGCTCAAGGATCTCGAAGGGACCTTCAAATCTGGGACTGAGCTTCCCCTTCCTCCAAAATCTCATAACGCCCTTCATTGGAGAAATCTGCAGGAAAACATGATCCCCCACTGCAAACTCAAGTCTGCGACGACGACGGTCGGTATATGACTTCTGTCTGCTCTGGGCTGCTCTCATCCTGTCCTGAATCAGCTGGATCATCTTCTTAGTCTCCTGAACTAGCTGGGGTCCCAAAACCCTACTTTCACAGAGTTCGGTCCAACAGACTGGCGATTGACACTTCCTACCATACAAGGCCTCAAAAGGTGCCATCTGAATAGTTTTCTGAAAACTGTTGTTGTAGGAGAACTCAACCAACGGCAAGTGACGATCCCAACCGCCACCAAAATCAAGCACGCACGCCCGAAGCATATCTTCTCGAGTTTGTATCGTCCTCTCTGACTGACCATTGGTCTGCGGATGGAAAGCGGTGCTAAAACTCAACCGGGTACCCAAAACTTCCTGAAGTTTCTGCTAAAGACGCTAGTAAACTGGGTGCCCCTGTCGGATACGATGCATGTGGGAACGCCGTGCAAACGCACAATCTCATCTATATACAACTGAGCATACTGAGCATAACGAAAAGTGGTCTTCACTGGAAGGAAGTGAGCCGTTTTCATCAACCGGTCAACAATCACCCAAATGGAGTCATACCCATGACTGGTCCTGGGTAGACCCACAACAAAGTCCATGGAAATCTGCTCCCATTTCCACTCAGGAACGGGTAAAGGCCGCAACTCTCCAGCCGGTCTCTGATGCTCAGCCTTGACTTGCTGACAAGTCAGGCACCTCGAAACGAAGTCCGAAACATCGCGCTTCATCCCTTCCCACTAGAAAAAGTCTCTCAAGGCACGGTACATCTTGGTGGAACCTGGATGAACGCTAAAGGCTGACTGATGTGCCTACTCTAGGATCTCGCGTCTCAACCCATCAATATCGGGTACACATAAGTGAGTCCCGCAATGTAGCACACCCTGTTCATCAATCATGAACTCCGAAACTATACCCTATTGAACAAGCTCAAGAATCTCAACCAAACGGGCATCACTGGGCTGCGCCTCACGGATACCATCTAAAAGAAATGGACGGGCGCGGACATGAGAAAGCTGTTCCCCAGTGGAAGTGAACTCAAACTGTACTCTACCATCGCACAAGGTCTGCCAATCCGCTGAAGACTGTTTCTGAACTACGCTCAACTTGGACAAGCTACCCCCGGGCCTACGACTCAAAGCGTCAACTACCACATTCGTCTTGTCCGGGTGATAAAGGATCTCACAATCATAATCCTTCACAAACTCCATCCACCGGCGCTTTCTCAGATTCAGATCCCGCTGCTGGAAGATGTACTTCTAGCTCTTGTGGTCCATGAAAATCTGACACGACTCCCTATACAAGTAGTGTATCCAAATCTTTAACGCAAAGACCACCGCAACCATCTTAAGATCGTGAGTGGGGTAGTTCTACTCATGCTTCTTCAGCTGCCTATAAGCATAAACAATCACTCTATCATGCTGCATCAGCACAAACTTGAGCCCCACTCGAGATGCATCACAGTAAACTACAAAGCCACCTGATCCAGAAGGCAAAAATAGAACGGGTGCAGTCGTCAACTGCTGAAAACTCTGCTCGCACGCATCAGTCCAAAGAAAAGGAACCCCTTCCGGGTCAGTCCGGTCAGCGGTGCAGCGATACTCGAAAAATCCTGCATGAAATGGTGTTAATAACCAGCTAAGCCCAAAAAGCTGCGGACCTCTGTCACGGATACAGGTCTGGGCCGAAGCTGCACAGCCTTGATCTTCCTCGGGTCTACAAGAATACCGTCTCCTGTCACCACATTACCCAGGAAGTAAACTCGATCAAGCCAAAATGCGTATTTTAAGAATTTAGCATACAGCTGGTGCTCTCTCAATATCTGGAAAGCAATTCTCAATTGTTGCTCGTGCTCCTCTCGACTGCTAGAGTAGACCAGAATGTCATCAATAAACACAATAATGAACTGGTCGAGGAACGGCATGAAAATCCGGTTCATCAGATTCATGAACGCTGCTGGGGCATTGGTGAGTCCGAACAACATCACTAGAAACTCATAATGCCCGTAGCGTGTACGAAAAGCAGTCTTCGGAATGTCATCATTCCGAACCCGTAACTGATGATAAACCGAACGCAAATCAATCTTGGAAAAATGTTTCGCACCCTGGAGCTGATCAAATAAATCGTCAATGTGAGGTAAAGGATACCTATTCCGAACCGTAACTCGGTTCGATTGAGGATAATCAATACACAACCTTAAACTGCCGTCCTTCTTCTTGACGAATAGCATAAGAGCTCCCCATGGCGAAACACTCGGACGCACAAGTCCCTTATCAAGCAATTATTGCAATTGATCTTTGAGCTCTCGAAGCTCCGCCGGAGCCATCCGGTAAGACGGTATAGAAATAGGCCCCGTGCCAGGAATCTGATCAATACAAAACTCAATATCGCGCTCTGGCGGCAAACCAGGTAACTTATCAGGAAAAACGTTGGGAAACTCTCGCACAATAGGAACCCAGTCCAACGACCCCACTGTGGCCCCAGTATCACAAATGAAAGCCAAGAATCCCCGACATCTCCTCCTTTAAAGCCGACTAGCGCAAAGGGCAGAAATCAAACTATGAGGGGCGGCACTACGGTCCCCCTGCATAACCCGAACGGACTTGCCCAGAAAACTGAAACCGACCGTCTTCTCACGGCATTCAACCGACGCATAACAAGCTGCCAACAAGTCTATGCAAAGGAGAATGTTAAAGTCCAACATATCCAGAATGATCAAATCGACGGACGAATCTCTATCTCCAATCTGAACGGCACACGACCGAAACACATAACTCGCGACAAAAGAATCGCCAACAGGTGTAGTCACAACAAGCGGCTGATCTAGCAAACACGACTCTCGGCCCAAACTTGGCACGAAATGCGTAGAAACATACAAATGCATAGATCCCGGATCAAACAAAACATGAGCCTCAAAAGAACATACAGAAAGAATACCTGAAATCACTGCATTGGACGCCTGGGCGTCTTGATGAGTCAAGGCAAACACCCGAGCCTGTCCTCTACCGGTGACTGGCTGACCTCTGGCTCTACCACCCCACCCTCTTGGCACAAAACCACCGCGTCCTCGACCTATCTGCACAAGAGTCTGACGCGGAGCAACAACAGGCATAAGGGGCAACGCCCTCTACGGTAGAGAAGGTGGTAAGGTAACCTGCGGTATAGCTACCTCGCGCTCACGTGGCTCAGTACAATCTCGAACTCGATGACCGGAACTCCCGCACCGGTAACATCCAGATGAAAATTGCTGACTCCCCTGAGAATAAGAGCTAAAAAGCTGTCCTCGTCCCGGACCTCCACTAACCCCAGTATCTGAACGGGAACTGTCACGATGTCTAAACGCCCGCCTCCCTGCCGAATCACCCGTACAAACCCTCTTTGGTCCCGGAGCAACCGACGTCTCGAAAAGACGCTCCTCAACCAACAGGGCTGCGTCCACCGCTGCTGCATAGGTGTCGCAATGCTGAATGCTGATAGCGAGGAACAAATGGGTAAGCAGGTCTCGAACAAACCTCTTGACCCGTGTCTCCTCCGTAGTCACCAAATACGGAGCATACATAGACAGCTCGGTAAATAGCACATCGTACTCGGCCACCGTCATACCCTGAGTCTGGCATACCGACTCGAATCGGCGCGCTCGAGCATCTCTGACGCTCAGCGGAAGAAAACGCGCAAGAAACACCGTCACGAACTCAGCCCAGGTCATATGAGAAAGACCTGTGGCTCTGCCCTTCTCTAAGGACTCGCACCACTTCTGGGCCAGACCCTCCAGATGAAAGCTCACGAACTCCACCCATCTCGTGTCGGAGCACTTAAGAGAACGACATATCTTGGTCATCCGGTCGATAAACGACTGTAGATCCTCAGCTGCATCGGTGCTAGTGAAAACCGAAGGCCTCAGCCTCATGAACTTCGATAACGATACGGTGATCACCTCCGTAGCTGCAGGTACAACCGCCTTAACAGTAGGCACCGACACGGTCCCCGTAACGGGTAGAACAACCGCCTGCCCCTACGCTCGAATGGCCTCAACTAATGACCCCATCATCTGGCGCAAATCCTGCATACCAGCCCCTAGCATCGCCATATGGTCTGTCGAAGGTGGAACAATCTGCTCCTGCACAACAGGCGTACCGCCCTAGTCAGTCCTCGTCTCAGACGAGTCAACTCTGACCTCGGCCCTCGCGGCCGCTCTCTCCGCCCTCGTAGTCTTCGGCGGCATAATGGCTGGAAATGGAAACAGGATTCGATAAGAACACAGAAATCGGATCAAAAGGATATGTAAACACGGAAGGAATTTCAAGCAATAAGTCTTAAGGTCACTTAGGAGGAGTACCGTGCCGTAAGTATGCCGCGGAACATACGCACGCTACGTTACTCTGCTTAAGCTACCTACTCCATCATACCAAGGTCATGCTACACTTCGAAAGGTAAAACCTAGCGCTCTGATACCAACTTTGTCATGACCCAAAATTGGGCACATGACCGGCACTTAAACTACGTAACGTCAACAGGCGTAACGCAATTAAGTAAGCCGAAAACCCAGCAATCTAAACCATTACAAGATAGAAAGATAGATCACTTTTAAAAATCTCGATGCAAAACTTTGCTTGTTTTTCATAAAAATTTGGGCAGCACCTCCTTTGTAAAAAATAGCACCGAAACGGGTACAAACATAAGATAAAAGTAAAACATCCCCAAATGGGAGCAAATCTCGCCCAACGGCGGAACAACCACCACAACAGATATACGATACCGTAGCGAAGAAAAGATAAACCACATATATAAAAGGCCGGCTCACATGAGCATGACAACCAGAGTCATAAGAATATACAACATCGATCCTCATAACTCGCCTCTAAGTCAATACATGAAGGTGGTAGATGGAGAGTACTAGATAAAAGAAATATACAATGTACATCATCGGATAACCGCAACCCACCTATAGCAAACGGCTTCACAGCCAAGCATAGCGGTATCCGCAAAAGTAGAGATAATAAGGCGCCCTGCCGCGACCACTCTGATGATCAGACCTAAAAACCCCTGCGTCACAACGGGGGTGAGTTTCCAACTCGTGAATAGTAAATAACATCATACAGTAATCGCATGTATGTACTAATAGCGATAATCTATCACATGTAATCTGATAGCATAAGTATAACAATATGTATACGCAACAATCATGGAAGGTATTCTATCAGGTACTACTAATATATGAAGCAATGCATATAGAATAAATGCGGAGTACGGGGTAAAACATGTCATCCTCATGGAATCCTCATCGTAGCGGACCGGTGTCCATCAAGACAATCTAAATCCCTAATTTCCCTCAAATCGGCCCCCATATCGGCCCTCATATCGGGCACTTCGGCCCCTCACATCGGGCATATCAACCCCTCATATCCGGCACATCAGCCCCTCAGATCAGGCACAACAGCCCCCCCATCTCGGGCACAATCAGCCCCTCATATCGGGCACATCAGCCCCTCATATCGGGCACAATTAGCCCCTCATATCGCAATGAATAAGAATACATGCACAGATCATTATGATGATATATATTATAGGTATACATATATAATAGCGTCCCATACCATTGATATATATATATATATATATATATATATATATATATATTGTTGGTTATATGTATGCCCTAGAGGCCATTACTGTACATACGATGTATATTGTAGTGGATGCTTGGACATATATAGGGAGGACTTTCTTTCTCGATATGATAGTACGCTATCTGGTTGCTCTTTATCTTAACATGTTGACTTATATTAGTTTACTGTCTTACTCTCACATGTTGATAAAGCCCTTAGGATATGTACTTGACTACCAGGACTATGATGCAGATCATACTAGTGAGGACAGTGTAGTCGCCAAGTACATCCTTCAAATGTTCCTAGTCGTGGGAGTACCGAGACAGGGCATCTATACTCCAGAGTAGACTATCGTATACGCATCTTGACCCATATGATGGGTGATGGATGATCCCATATCCATTGGTGTTTGACATCAGAGAAGGTATACGGGTGCTCAGTGGAGACTGGGTACACTGGACGGACTCGCCGAGAACTCCCAGATGGTATTATACCTCACGTCAGATGGCAGTTCTCTGGTGACACTGGTACAGGTTAGTCTGTATACCCGAGATCGTCATAGAGTCTTGTGTGATTCCCACTGTGCTTTGATTTCCATCATACCACGTCCAAGAGGGCGTGCAAAAAGATGGCTTTTGGGTACAGTCCTGAATCACATGGAGGCAATGAGCGATAGGAGGGGATTCGTCTCTCCCGGTATAGGGAGTTGATGTTGCGCTGTGTTCGATTGGCTATAACTGGAAATCCCTGGCCAGGGTTGCTGAGATTTACTGGTAAGTGGTATCAGTAGTTTCTCGAACTGTTATGGACCTCATATCGACACGACTTATCAAGCTATTGGGGTCTGACGTTTACCACCCCTAGGCGAGATATGCGACATATCAGACGAAGAGACCGGACTGTACGGGAGTGTTACTGATTGGATTCACGGGAGAAAGTACATGCTTGCTTGTTGATCTTCTGATCGCTCAATACCTGGGTGGCTGTTACGTTTAGCTGACCGCTTGCAGCTTGTGGGTGTTTGATATGATCATCACCTACTGCCGGCGTATTGACGATTCTTTAGAGTCCTACACAGAGGTTTCTTGACTCAGGCAAAACGGAGTAGGAGCACATATATGATATGTGCGGGACCAAGAACAATATGAGTATTGGCTACATAGAGGAGCTCACGTACCTTGGGACCACGTTGGAGAATGAACTCTACACTGACTTGATTCTCCAGTCCCTTCCTTCCACTTACGCCCAGTTTGTCCTGAACTTCAACATGCAAGGAAAGGAGGTTGAACTTTCCGAACTTCTGAACATGTTGAGGAGTGCTGAGGGCACCCTACAGAAAGGTAGGGAGACATCCACTTTGTTTGTAGGAGGATCTTCCTCTTCTAGGTCCATGGCGAAAGCCAAGGGAAAGAAGAAGAAAGCCCCCGCCAAACCAAGGGGCGGTGTTAGTAAAGTGGATACGAAGGGAAAGGGAAAGGCAACAAAGGTAGCGGGAAAGCTTGTGGGGAAAGAAGAGTGCTTTTACTGTCATAAGAGTGGACACTGGAAACAGGATTGCAAGGCTTGGAAGGCCAGAACCCAGGATCTGAAGCGAGTTGCGGCTTTAGCTTCAGGTGTGTATGTTATTGAAATCTGTCTATCAATAAACTCTACTTCCTGGGTATTGGATACCGGATCAGGATCTCATATCTGTAATTCTTTACAGGCGTTGAGAAAGCGTAGGGTTTTGAAGGCAGGTGATATGAGCCTCAGAGTTGCAAACGGAGCTAGCATGGATGCTGAGGCCGTGGGGGACTATCACCTGGGATTGTCAGATGGACACTTTTTGGTTTTGCGTAGTTGTTATTTTGTACCAAATGCAACTTGTAATATCATTTCTGTATCTTTATTGTCTAAAGAAGGTTATGAATTTGCATTTGTAAGTAATGTTGTGAACATTCACCTTAATCAAGTTTTGATTGGGTCAGGTACATTAAACAATGGTATATACGTATTAAACCAACCACAGATTTTCAATGTCCAGAATACACACAAAAGAAAGTCTCCAAAAATCAATCAGACTTTCTTATGGCATTGTAGACTGGGTCACATCAATGAGAGAAGGTTGACTAAGTTACATACAGAAGGATATTTGGATCCGTTCGAATATCAATCATATGCAACTTGTCAATCCTGTCTCAAAGGAAAGATGACAAAGACTCCGTTTACTGGAAACGGAGTAAGAGCGAGCGAGCTCTTGGGACTCGTACACAGCGACGTGTGCGGTCTAATGTCTACGCATGCACGAAGCGGTTATTCTTACTTCATTACTTTTACGGATGACTTTTCAAGGTACGGATATGTCTTCTTAATAAAACATAAATCCGAGGCCTTTGAAAAATTCCAGGAATATAAGAATGAAGTAGAAAAACAAACAGACAAAAGTATCAAGGCACTGAGATCTGATTGAGGTGGTGAATACTTGAGTCCCGAATTCCTGGATTACTTAAAAGAGAATGGAATTCTCTCTCAGCTTACTCCTCCATACACTCCGCAACATAACGGTGTATCGGAGAGACGGAACTGAACCCTATTGGATATGGTACGGTCCATGATGAGTAACACTGAGTTACCGCGATCATTCTGGGGATATGCGCTAGAATCAGCTGCATACCTTTTGAACCGAGTCCCAACTAAGACTGTGGCTAGTACACCATATCAGATGTGGTGTGGGAAGAGACCCTATCTTCATCACATTAAGACATAGGGATGTCCAGCTTTTGTCAAAAAGCAGCATGCGGACAAACTCGAGGCACGCTCAGTACAGTGCAAGTTTTTGGGATATCCAAAGAACTCCAAGGGATATTTCTTCTATTGCGAAGAGGAAAAAAAAGTTTTGTGTTTCTCGCCATGCCCATTTTCTAGAACACCAGTTCTTGGAAAAGGAAATTAGTGGGAGCGTAATAGAACTGGAAGAAATTCCAGAACCACGAGCTATTACTGAAAGCTTAGTAGAACCAGAGAGTTCGAAAGATCAGTACATTCCTACGCCGCTCCGCAGGAGTAGTAGGCAGTCTCATCCGCCCGAGAGATACTACGGTTTTCTCATAGACGGGGATAGAGAGGATTGCATCATTGATTGTGATGAGCCTACTAGCTTCCAGCAAGCCATTCAGAGCATTGACTCGGTAAAATGGCTGGATGCAATGCGGACCGAAATGGAGTCTATGTACACCAACAAAGTATGGACATTGGACATTGCTCCAGATGGGGTAAAACCCGTAGGATGCAAGTGGATCTTCAAAAGGAAGATTGGTGTAGATGGACAGGTTGAGACCTATAAAGCTAGACTTGTTGCAAAGGGTTTTCGTCAGAGACCTGGTTTGGACTATGACGAAACCTTTTCTCCAGTGGCTATGCTGAAATCCATTCGGATCCTTCTTGCCATTGCTGCCTTCCACGATTATGAGATTTGGCAGATGGACGTAAAGACCGCTTTTCTAAATGGAAATTTAGAGGAGTGTGTCTATATGAACCAGCCAGAGGGTTTCATTCAGAGTGGGAGCCGCGGAAAGGTGTGCAAGTTGCTAAAGTCCATTTATGGACTAAAGCAGGCATCGCGGAGTTGGAACATCTGTTTTGATGAGACGGTCAAAGAATTTGGCTTTATCAAAAATCCAGATGAACCACGCATCTATAGTAGATTTGTAGCGAGAACTGTAGTATTCCTCGTTTTATGCGTGGATGACATTCTCTTAATAGGAAATGATATTCCTATGCTACAATCTGTCAAAGGGTTCTTGTCACACAGGTTCTCCATGAAAGACCTGGGTGGTGCCTCATACATTCTGGGGATCCGGATCTACCGTGACAGATCCAAGAGGATATTAGGACTCTCACAGTCCAGGTACATCGACATCATACTGAAAAGATTCAGTATGGAAGATTCCAAGCGCGGTAATTTACCGGCTTGTCACGGGATCACCCTTTCTAAAGAGATGTCTCCCAAGACTGATTTGGAAAGGGATCGCATGTCCATTATACCCTACGCTTCTGCGGTAGGCTCTATAATGTATGCGATGTTGTGTACCAGACCAGATGTGGCTTATGCACTGAATGTGGTAAGCAGGTATCAGTCAAACCCTGGGGAGAAACACTGGATAGCGGTAAAGAACATTCTCAAGTACCTGAGAAGGACTAAGGAGATGTTCTTGGTGTATGGCGGAAAAGACCTCCAGATAGAGGCCTTTGCTGACTCCAGCTTCCAGAGTGACAAGGATGATTCCAAGTCCATGTCGGGTTTTGTCTTTACCCTCAATGGAGGGGCGGTGTGTTGGAAGAGTTCCAAACAGGAAACCGTTGCTGACTCGACTATGGAAGCGGAATATATCGCTGCATCTGATGTCGCAAAAGAAGCTGTCTGGATAAGGAAGTTCTTGAAAGAACTTCAGGTGGTTCCGTCCATTGTTGATCCAATACCTCTATATTGCGACAACAACATGGCTATAGCTTTAGCAAAGGAACCCAGGTCCCATCAGAAATCCAGACACATCTTGAGACGGTATCACCTGATCAGGGAGATCGTTGATCTTCAGGAGATCGAGGTTCGGAAGGTTGCTTCAGAAGATAACACTGCAGATCCATTCACGAAGGCCTTACCCCAGACTCAGTTCGAGCGGCTGATCGAAATGATAGGTCTTCGATACGCCAGTACATGGCCTTAGTGTAAGTGGGAGATTGTTAGTGTATATGCCCTAGAGGCCATTACTGTATCATACTAGTATGTATATTACTTGATGGAAGCTTGGGATATTCACAGTTGTATAGACAATCTTGCTCGAAATGGTAGTATGCTACTTGGTTTGTCTCTGCTTTAATGTGTACATGTGTTTTTTTTATTATATCATCTATACGCATTATTGGAGCCCTTAGGATCTTTGCTTGATTGCCAGCGTTGTGATGGCAGTCACACTCATGGGGGCTGGGTAATCTACAAGCACATCCTTATTTACACGTCCCTGGTCGTAGGATTATCGAGACAGGGCATCGATACTCCGGAGTAGACTAGCGTATGCGCTTCTCATCCCAGTGAGGGAGACGGCCTGTCCCACAGCCGTCGGTACATCGTACTTGAGATAGTATGCGGGTGCTCGTTAGGTTATGAGTATACTGGACATGACTCGTCGGGAACTGTTGGTTGGTATTATACCTATCGTCAGTTATCAGTTCCCAGGTGACATGAGTACAGCTTAGTCCGCTGACTTGACACTGTCACTTCGCCTCGAGTGTGTTCCCACTGTACATTGATTACTACCCTACCACGGCTCAAAGGAGTCGTGCAAACAGGTAGTAGTTGGGTGCAGTCCCGAAGCATTTGGAGGCAGTGGCGGTTAGACAGGATTCGTCTCTCCCGGTATTGGGGGTTGACATCGCGCTGTGTCCAGGAGAGCCATTACACAAGTAGTCCCTGGCCAGGGCAAGCGAGGTATACTGGTAGGTTTCCAGTGTTATCTCAGGGTGTTCTGGGCTACACTCCGGCACGACTTGTACCGCTATTAGGGGACTGACGTTTACCGCCCCCCTAGGCCCGCCATGCGATGCATCAGACGAACAGACCGGACTGTACGGAGACTGTCACATTCAGGCTCAGTAGGAGTTCAGATGGGTTCACCTCGTCAGTCTTCTTATCGGCATCTACCTGGGGACCGTTACGTACAGCTAGTGCCGCTTGCGGTCTGTGGTTAAACCCACTGCCAGCGTAGTGTCGAGTCTTTAGAGTCCCACACAGAGGGTTATTCGCCTTTAGGCAAAATGAGTAGAGGTCGCATGGTTTTGCGACAGGGTTCGTTCACATCCGCGCATTTGTGCACGTTTGCTGTCCGGACAGCTTATACTAGCGGGCTTTGGTTTAAGCCGGATCCTCGTATATGATTTGGGATTGGTTTTATCTCATTGTATTCGTGTTCCTCGGATCACGGATACGGGTGCTTATGCACAGTTGACTGAGACAGAGGCAGGGGACTTTGATTAGGGTTGATGACAATTGTCATTTTCTTAAACCTAATGCTTATGTGAGACTTATGATTAGTTGATATTAGTTAAATATAATTGTGCATGGTTAGGGTTGTTGACCATTTGACTATATTTGACTTGTTGACCTAGGTTGACATGTTGACCATCATCATTCCATATGAAAGATGCTCTTTGATCCTTGCAAATGGCATTTAATGTGAAACGATAATGGTCAAGTCTTGATTAACCATGACAATTATCTTAGCTAATTATCTAATTTCCATAATTCACACATATATGAGGAGAATGGTTCATTTCTTTTTCATTCTATCATTTTGGTTCTCTCTCCTCCTCTTCCTCTCTCTCTAGCTCTCCCATCTCATGACTTGAGAATCTCTTGAGCTTGAGATAAATCCTTCTAAAATACTCTCTACTCATTTCTAAGGTTCTAGGATTAGCACTCCAAGCATCTTAGTTACTTCTAGCTTGAAGTTGAATCCAAAGGTTGAGGCTCTCGGGTGGATCCTTCTTCGACAAGGAGATCGCTTCCATTCACTCCAAGGAGCAAGGAGAGAAGGACTAGAAGCCTTAGGTATAACCTCTGTTCCGAGTAGCTAAACTTTTTAGCTTTGTAGTTAGCTTATGTTTAGAAAAGATCCTCCTTTTGCTAGTCCATGTGGCCTAGTGCGTTAAAAATCCGTTTTTTATACCGTTTCCGCCTCCCCTCAAGCACCGGGGTGGGCAACGTGGACTTACACATATATAACAGCGTCCCATACCACTGATATATATATACATGTATATATATTACCGTCCCATACCACTGATATATATACACAAGAGTAATATCCAGAAACATCATATGAAATCCATATATCAATGCGAAATCCATGAAATGAAATATATGCAAACATGAAACAGTAATATGAGCATATAAAGGAAATCCGCTATTTAACCGCAACAAGTTATTGAATATATCATGCGGTTCCAAATTCTCCAAAACCAAACGCAATATCATATAAAGGTGAACATGTAGCTATACCAAGGTATGCGTAACCAAGTCGGTATAGCAAGATATGTGTATCTACCTATCAATGATGTAATACCCTCCAGGTATATGTGTAGCTATATCAAGCTAGGTATGTGTATCTACATGTCAATAATGATACAATACCCTCCAGGTATATGTGTAGCTAGCATGTAGTCATGGCAAGGCATATGTATAAGCATGTAGGTATACAGGTATGCTATATGTCATATGCACAATGGAATATGAATCAATGTCTCAATATCCCTAACCATACAATATCACGTATGTATAGGTATTTTGCGTGATATGGCAATTATTGACTGTGTGAGTGGCATACAATCAGTGCTCGTGCAACATGAGCCGTCAATAATAGTGCAGTGTCCAAAGGGTACAAGTCCAGGCATAACAAGTAATAATATGCAATAAAGTTTTATGCACAATCTCTATATGTGCAATATAAACATGCGGCTAATATCATATCATTTCTAACCCTGACGCATAATGCCTTGCGGGCGAATTCCCCGTAGATGTTAAATCTACTCACCGACAATCGCGGGCTAAGTAAACCCAATCACCTACTTCCCTTTCTTCGCAGCGTCCGAAGTCCCCGCCTGCGATTCTATTAACACAAAACATAACTAGTGCAAATCTCAGAAAGCGATCAATATCACGTACACAAGACGTTTGATCAATGCACCAACTCCAATCCGACCCACAAGTGTTCGTCTAATGGCTAACGTGCATAACGAAACACCAACACCAGCCCAGGTGTAGCAGCACACCAGATCACGAACCGTGTCGGATAACGTAACACGCGTACATAAAACACTAGAATATAGAAAAGTGGTCCCATATTTTGATACACAAATAATTAGTAAAAGTTGCAAGCATCACGAGACCACAAACAACCACAGAGACCCTACGGCCAAACCCCAACACCCTAGTCCCCACCCTGGCCGCAATTTGCGGCCAGAACCAATAAATTTGCAGCCTGAACATTAAGGGGCGGTCTCAGGTTTTTATGGTGGTTCTATACCTCAACACTATGTCACTGTGATGGGAACTTTTCCAGAAAATATCTGGTTCTACAGCAGATCTCAGAGACCCAGAGTTGACACTAAAAATACGATTTTTGTTCGAAACGATACCTTAAGTATTTTAAACAGCAACCAACAAGCTATGCAACATTAAAACACCTATTTAACAGTTTAGAGATCATCACCTAGCCACGCTTGCTCAAAAATCCTAGCTTTCCAAGCTCCAAGGAAACCTAGTGGCTAATCAAGACATTCGAAGTATTTTCCATTGAATTTTGTGAAGTTTTAGCAAGGATTTGTGAAGAGAAGGTAAGGGTTCAGTTTGGGGCCGAGGAAAATGAGAAATGATTAAGAGTGAGTGAAAATGAGAGTGTGAGGAGAGAAAAGGGTGAGAGGGTGAGTGTAGGGTGAACAATTCCTTATGCTTAGTTTCCTTCCCTCACCTCATTAATGCCACCTTTAATGTTTCCATGACTCACTAGCCACCTCTCTCTCTCTCTCCAACAAGATATTTCTCACACCCAAAAGATCTAGGAGAAGGTTAAGGTAAAGATTAATTTGGGTAAGATTTATCTTAAGATGTTATGGTTGCTATACAAGGCTAACACTAAAATACCCTCACATTCACATGCACATGTGTGTGCAAGCCACAACAAAAAATATAAAAATATTAATTAATTGTTATAAAATGTGAGGAACCCGATTTGGTAAACTTTTCCTTAAAAACCCGCATTAAAGCACAATTAACACTAATCGCATTCCAAGGTGTTACAGGTAGATGCTATTCGGACTTCTCCATCCACCTCTGCGAATATACTAAGTTGATTTATGGCACCATATATTGAAGGTTTGGACAGATGCAATCGTTGTAACAGATTTTATCAGACCCCCTTCGTTTGTGAGGGGTTTTTGATTGTGGGGACGCTCTTCCCTTCAGGCGCAAGCCCATGCAGTTAATTACGTTATCGCGTTGAGATAACCAGTTTTTTCTGCTCCAATAGTTCATTTCATATCGTGTGTTATTTCATTAGTTAAGGTTGCCCGTGGATTGTATACGGTGACTAATTTATGTCGTTGCCCGTAGGGCGCGGATTTGTCCAAATCCGTATATTTTAGATTTGAGATTTTGAAACTTTAGTTCGAACATATTTTGTTTTGTTTAAGGACCGTTAATCTATTTTGAGATCAAGATCCATTTAAACATATGAGCATTTGGGCTCAATTTATTTTTAACTAAAGATACGTTAGCCATATTTGAGATTATGGTCAACTTAGCAAATTTTAAAGATCGTTTTTATTTAAAATCCAACAACAGAACATTAGGGCTCAGCTGTAAGAAAAAACTTTTCAGAAAGACTTAGCCAATTTAGGCTTATTCTGCTCAGTCCTCTTTTTTTTCAAAAATGCTAAACACTTATTTGGGCTCTATTTATTCACCCGTCCCCCTTTTTATGCAAAAGTGCTAAACACTTATTTGAAGCTCTGGCGCTCACATGGGTATCATGTGAAGCTTTCAGTTATGCGCGCTTCCCAATAATGCTAAGCACTCGGTTATTTTGACTGAATATATATATATATATATATATATATATATATATATATATATATGAAGTGCTAAGCAGTTTTTGACATCCATGTGAGGAGCACGTAAGGCGCTGGGCGCTGCCCAATCAGTGCTAAGCACTCAGCCGTTTTGGCTGTATATAAAGTGCTAAGCACTTTTGTATGGCGTCTACGTGAGGAGCACGTGAGGCGCTGCCCAATCAGTGCTAAGCACTCAGCCGTTTTGGCTGTATATAAAGTGCTTAGCACTTTTTTATGGCATCCACGTGAGGCGCTCGGCACTGCCCAATCAGTGCTAAGCACTCAGCCATTTTGGCTGTGTATGAAGTGCTAAGTACTTTTACTCAGCGCTTACGTGTGTTTCACGTGAGACGTTGGCCTTTTGTTTTGGACGCCCTCGTGTTTTCACGAGAGGCGCCGGGCGCTATTGTGAGGGTGCCCACATGGGAAGCACTTGAAGAGCTAAGCTCTTTTCTTTTTTAGAGATTGACTCTCTGTTAATGGCATTTTGACTATTAATGATCACCAAGATCTTTGATTTGAAGATCTGGGATCAGGTTTTCTTCAAGAACTAAGTTCTTTTATAAGAACAAAGTTTCTTTTATAAGAACTAAGTTTCTTTTAGGGTCAAACCCTATTTTCCGAGGAATTAAATTTCCATAGGATAGGTTCCTTTTCTCTTCTCTTTTTTTTTTCTTTCTTTTAGACTTAGTTCTTTTCTGAATCATTGATTCTCAAGAACAAGATTTTCCAGATGAGAATTAAATTCTCAACTTGTGGGAGACTTGTCTCGTAGATCTATGATCCAGAGAAACAACTAAGTTCTTGAGAAGGGTTAAACTCTTAGATAGGTAAAAGAGATATTTTTGATCTCTGTGGTTTCTTTACCTAGGGTTCACGAGGAAAAAGATCTTCTTCTCGATTGAGAATTAAATTAAATTCTCTGTTTTTTAGATCCTTCTATATTTTTTTTGGCAGAAACATATGGAGGGTTCCCTCTATATGTGAGTTGAAGTCTCGGGTCCCTCATATAGTGTAGGCAAATTGTTAATTAGTTTTGAGAAAATCTCTTATTGAGAGATTCCAATTGATTTAATTGGTCTAAAAATTTGTTTGGGAAATTTTTCCCACCGTTGAATTTTTTATCCAAGGATTTCTGTTTTACAGAATATGTTTTCTTGTTTTCAACAAAATTGGGGATATACTTTTTATAAATAGAATTTTATTTTATTATTAGATCTTTGATCCAACCGGGGATATCTGTCTCATTTCGAAAGATTTGGAAGATATTTTTTACTAATAGAATTTAATTCTATATTTTGATGATTTTTCATCTCTATTGGATTTTTGATCCATCAGCACTGTTTAACAGAGAGAGTATCCCAGTTTTTAGAGAAATATCCCCATGTAGAATCTAATTCTACTTAATTTTAACTTGGGTGCCAGCACTCCTGTGCTTTGCACATTTGCATCCACGTGTGCTTCACGTGCGGTGCTATCCTAGGATTCAACCCTAAGGCGCAGGTGCTGGGAGCACGTGAGGCGCTGCCTCATTAAATTTTAACAGAGCATAGCTCTTCAGTTACGTTCAAATTTTGGGGGAACAAAACCAAGTAAAAGTAAACAGATAGGGTTGTATTTGAGAGTGTCTAAACATGTTCACTTATAGGTATAAAATAGCTATTCTAAAGTGCTTGTTTGTAGTTTGATAAAGAAAGTATTCATGTATACGAGAGGAGTCCATCTTACCATATGGACTATGGTAACATGTAGTATAAGGCTCCGTCCCCACAGGACAACGACACGTGAATTCATGTAAGTGTCTTTTAAAGTGACCTCTCGTGCCACGATATACATTCCGTACCATTCTACCCCTTTATCCCCGCGTATTGTATTATATAGATTAAGATTACAGGTCTTGGCCGAATCCATGAATATGAACAATGTACAGGTTCATGTTCAGAATGTAATCATGTGTTCAGGTAGTCATGTCAAGTTCATGTCACATTATAACCATGGTTCCGTCAAGTCGAGTTAAGTATACAAGTTGAGTTTGATGATTGAATTCGAGTATTCAGGTTCATGATCAAGTATTCAAGTTCGTGTTTGATTTTGGATTCTGGTTTGAGTTTGGACTCAGATTGAGTCAGAAACTTGTGAACAGATTTAACTCTTGAATTTTTCTTAGGTTCGGGAGTAATCGGCAATTGCTGCACATGGACAGCAGGATTTGTGTTTTTTTCCAAGACAATTACCATTAAAAACTCCATTAAATTGTCTAATCTGAATAGGCAAGCACTCACTTTCTCCGGCTCTCTGGAGCTCAAGAGAAATGATACCGTTTAAGCCTATGTTAATTCTATAGTCCTTAAAGTATTGTTTGCATATCTCGAGGGTTTTTTTTGAAAAATACTTTAATATAGTTTAAAATTAAACCTCGAGGATGATTTATAATATTTTGGGTTTTCATGAATATGTATTTTAATTATTGTGGTATTTTGGTAATGAAACTTAGCCTTTTTAAAAGTTTATGGTATTTAATTAAAAACTAGCCCTTGATGGTATTTTATAAAAAAAAATAATCTTTAAAAAAATATAATTTTATAGTTTGTTTTTATTGAAAATACGGATTATAGACTTATATAATTTTTCCAAAATTTAGTTTTGTTTAGAAAAGTCGCATTTCTTAAAAACTGTATTTTTTTATTTCCTTTCGAGACCGAATACTTCGTGAGGAGTTCTGCATATTGCTCTACTATCCCAAGGATGTGCGATAGTCCACACCATCCATTAGCGAGTCCCTTAACGAGGATTGCAGAGGCGTATTTGCCAAGGATTATAAAATACTGATTAAAAGAAACCCGTTTTGAAAAGGTGTGGTATTTTAATGAAAATCTTATTCTTTAAATTAGTCATACATCTAGAATGTCGTGCTATGAAACCATAGTGTGCGTGTGGGGTAGGTTGTTACCCCGTGAAGTTTTTCATAAAGGTATTGTTTTAACAAATATGGAACAGAGGGTGATACTAAAGTTCATGGTATTTTAATGAAAGTTCGTTTTATGATAGTTTCACATGGAAGATTTGGTTAAACTCAAAACTAAATGATTGTAATTAAAGTTACAAGTAGGGTGGTAAAGTTAGCCTGAACTATTTATTAAGAAAAAAGGAGTTCCAACTTTAAAAAGAAATGTATTGGAGGTAACACCACTTTACCGATATATTTCTTAGGAGATAATTTAAAATGAAAAAAAGAAGAGATGAGAGGGACATACGGCTTTATAATTTCGAGAAGGGAGTAAGGAAAAGGGAGGGGGCTTCATGGCGTCGCGGAAGCTCCGGAAACGGCTTCGATCTTCGATGGAAAGAGCTTGGTTGCTAATTCCACTTGCACTTAGAAACTTTTGGGATGATTTTGGGATGGAAGGAGCTAGGGCATGAGGTGGTATTTATAGTGAAGAATTAAGATTTAGGAATTAAAATTTTGGATTAAAATGCATTAAAAAGGTGTAAAATGGTGAATTGAAAGGTCTCTGTTTAATTGTTGGAAAATCAAACAGTGCAGGGGAGTCGAAGTGACAAGTCTGCAAAGCACGGAGGCGATTAGGGCATTTTGGATCATCGACGCCGACCATTTGGTGAGTTTGGGCGATCGTATCTTGAGGCCTTGCCTCGAGATTCGTGCCACATGTCAAGTTGGGTGTGTACACCTCATTGCGCATGTTTGATTTTTCTGAAACTTTCCGTTTCTCCGTGTATTGCACGTGCAACTCTTGGGCTTCTGAAAAATTAAAAAGAAAAATCTAAGAAATAATTCTATCTGATGAGAATCCAATACATAGGCTATGTCACAGCAGTGCAGAGTCTTTACCAGTGAGCTACAAGTTGCTTCTTGATTTTATTTAACAAAAATAACTTTTAACTCTTACACAGGCTGTAATACCCTTTACTGCGAAATACAAGAAATTTCTGTACAGTGATTTCAGATTCGTTATATTCTACCCTCCTTATAAAAATTTCGTTCTCTAAATTTACAATTACATAGGGACTAATTGTCAAAAAGATAAGGATATCGTGTACGCATATTTTCTTCTCTTTCCCATGTCGATTCTCCTGGTGAGTCATTTCTTCACATTACCCTGACCAAGTTCACTTCCTTATTCCGCAAGGTCTTCACCTTTCGGTCCAGAATCACAACTGGTTGTTGCTCACAGGTTAGGTCAGTCTGTACCGTGAGCTCTGGGTGATCAAGTATGTGGCTGAGGTCACTCATATATCATCGTAGTTAGGATATGTGGAACACATTGTGCACTCCTTCCAATTAGGGTGGTAGTACTATACGGTACGCCATTTCTCCAACTCGTAAGAGTATGTCGAACGGTCCTATGTAGCTTGGACCTAACTTACCCCTTTTGCCAAAACGTATCACTCATCTATTTAGAGAGATATTCAAGAATACATGGTCTCCAGGTTGGAACTCCAGATGTCGACGCTTTGCATCTGCCTAATACTTCTGTTGGGCTTGGGCTATGCGTATCCTTTCCCTAATCGTACGAACCACGTCCATAGTTGTCACGATCATCTCTGGTCCAAGGAGTTCACGATCTCTGACGTCGTCCCAACTTAGCGGTGAACGACGCTTCCATCCGTAGAGTGCTGTGAATGGTGCCATCCTAATGCTTGCCTGATAGCTGTTGTTGTATGAAAACTCTAAAATGTGTAGGTGATCTTCCTACGAACCCCCGAAGTCTAACATACTGGCTCTTAGCATGTATTCCAGAATCTGAATTGTTCGCTCGGACTGTCCATCTGTTTGTGGATGATACGCCGTGCTGAAATTCATACTCGTTCCCTGGCTAACTTGCAGACTCTGCCAAAACTGTGATCATAATCTTATATCACGATAGGAGACGATGCAGACAGGTACTCCATGTAATATCACGATCTCCTGCATGAGTTTATGGGTATCAAGAAAGGTATTGTACATCTTGAAAATTTAAATCTTACTTTAGATTTTTACTCACCTCCATGTACTTCCTTGCCAACGTCTCAGTTGACTGGCCAACTCTGAATTGAATAAAGTGAGCCGAATTGGCGAGTCAATCCACAATAACCCATATTGCATCTTTACCCTTCGTACTGCGAGGGAGAGCAGTCATGAAGTCCATGGTAATGTGCTGCCATTTCCATTCTGGGATTGGTTACGGCTAAAGTAGACCAGCAGTTCTGTGATGTTCAGCCTTCACTTGCTGACATACCAAACACTTGGCTACGGTTCTTTCTACTTCTCGCTTCATTCCATGCCACCAGTAATGTTGTCGTAGATCCTTGTACATATTTATACCACTGGGGTGTATCGAATATGGAGAGCTGTGAGCTTCTTTCATCAACTGTTCTTGAATAGGTCCGATTGGCACACATAAACGGCTCCCATATCGCAAGGATCCATCTTCATGGATGATGAAGTCAGTTCGAATTCCACTTTCTACTTGTTCTCGGATCTTTTGTAGCTTGACATCATTTGCTTGAGCTACCTTGATCTGATTTACAAGAGTGAACTGGACTTGTAAGTTCATCAAATATGAAGCGTTACCTGGCACAACTACTTCAATCTCCAATCTATACAATTCTTGTTGTAGTTTCCACTAAGCGGTGAAGTTCATTGCTAATGGCTGGCGACTAATGGCATCGGGAGCTACGTTCACCTTTCCAGGATGATACTGTAGGTTGATGTCAAAGTCCGCCATGAGTTCTATCCATCTTCTCTGCCGCATGTTGAGTTCCTTCTAAGTAAACACATACTTCAGAATTTTGTGGTCAGTGTATATATCTACTCGTTCTCCCAAAAGATAGTGGCGCTAAATCTTGGGTGCGAAGATAACGACTGCCAATTCTAGATCATGTGTTGGATAGTTGCATTCATGGAACTTTAACTGTCTTGATGCAAAAGCCACAACCTTTCCATGCTGGTGTAGAACACATCCTAATCGTTTACCGAACGCATCATAATGCACATCGAATCCGCCAGATTGATACGGTATTACAAGGATAAGTACAGAGGTTAATCTCGACTTGAGTTCTACAAAAGCCTTTTCATATACTTCTAACCACACGAATGTTTCGTCTTTACGTGTGAGCTTGGCCAGGGGTGCTGTGATTTTTTAGAATCCTTCGATGAATCGTCGGTAGTATCCTTCTAAGCCCAAGAAACTTCTTATATCTTTCACCGTCTTTGGTGTCGGCCATTCACTAACAGCTAACACTTTAGCTGGATCTACAGAGATTCCTTCGCCTGAAACGATATGTCCGAGAAATCCGACTTGATCTAGCCAAAAATCACACTTGCTGTACTTAGCGTAGAGCTGATGTTGTCGTGATGTCTCCAGGACAATCCATAAGTGCTCGGCATGTTCTTTCTGATTCTTTGAATACACCAGGATGTCATCGATGAATATAACAACAAACCTGTCTAAGTACTCTCGGAAAACTTGGTTCATCAAGTTCATAAAGATGGCAGGTGCACTGGTCACTCCAAATGGTATTACGAGATATTCATAATGGCCATAACGAGTCTTAAACGCCATCTTCGGAATGTCAGACTCTTTGACCTTCACCTGATGGCAATCTGAATGAAGATCTAGCTTTGAAAAGATACAAGACCCACTTAACTGATCAAAAAGGTCATCGATGCGCGGTAGTGGATACTTGTTCTTAATCTTCATTTCGTTCAGAGCTCTATAATCCACACACGTCCTGTAGGAACCTTCCTTCTTCTTCACGAGTAACACCGGAGATCCCCAACTTGAAGTACTGGGTCGGATCTAACCTTTCTTCAGTAGTTCGTCCAACTGAATGTGAATCTCCTTCAATCCCTCCAGACTTAACCGGTATGGAGCTTTGATTACAGGTTGTGAACCAGGTTGTAAATTAATACTAAACTCAAGAGCTCGATCGGGAGGCAAACCTGATATGTCTTCAGGGAATACATTCTCGAACTCTCGAACTACTTCAGGTTTTTCTTCTTCAGCTGGTAGAGGGAACACTTCTGCATCATTTTTCGATTTAGCACGGTCGCTTCCTGGCTCTAAGGTTCTATCTCCACTTTTGAAATAGAAGACTGGATGATTTGGTATCTCAAATACTACCCTCCTTTGACGGCAATCAATAGTAGTATAGAATACTCCTAGCCAATCCATTCCCCACACAATATCGAAATTTGGTATGTCCGGTACTTTGAAATTTAGTATATCCTCATCATCCATGTCTTAGTATACGTATATATATACACATAGTCTCATACCTATGTGTGTGTATATATATACACATCCCCATAACCGCACAAGTAAAACAATATAACATGTGCGTGTGTGTGCGTGTGGGTCTAAACCTTATTCTAAGGTCCGCGACTAAATTAACTGATGATGCTATCATCCAATTACACTAAAGTTATCCGTGACTCCCCAAAGTCTATCTAGATAATTATAAACTCACAATAAACATATAATTATATCCATATACCATGTACCATACACTACACTACGAATTGCGGGGGTGCTATACGTCATCCACCTGACTTCCCCCACAGATATATATCTACTCACCTTGATCCTTACTTGCCGAAGTCGATGTCTCCTTGGTCTTACTCGTCGCCCGAAGTCCGCTTGAGGGTACCTACATATATACACATAAAACATCGTAAAACAGAAATCTCGCATAAAACCAAAACAGTGCACGTATCACACATAGGTTTAAACCTATGGTCTACACATTCAAGAAGAACCAATAACCCCCGATATAGACGTACAAACGCCAAGTGATCGATACCAAACACAAATATCAAAACTTCATTTCAAAAACATCGCAAAACATAAAGCAACAACTCATGAAAATGGTCCCAGATTTTACCCTAGCTGAAATTAGCCAATTTTGCACATATGGGGGGTCTAATTTAGTGAAGATAAAGCCTTGGACCAAGCACGGACCAATTTGGAAGTACCAAGGCCGTAAAATGTGGCCAAAATGAGAAAAATGGAGGCCTAAACATGAGTATAAGGTTTCGGGTTTCTAGGGTAGCTTCTAGGTTGCCTGCACATCTCTCAGGCTTCGCTAAATAATTTTCAGGTCACCCGGGTGTTAGAAGATTTCATTATACCCTCACAGAATCCACAATTCTCCGATATCGGGTTTTCTAAGCTCATAATCCAGGGTTTAAGTCTCAGGTTCAGTCCACTAAATCATCACAACAGGGGTTGTATAGCTTCTACTAACCTCAATTACCCTTCACTACTCAAGATTTCATCACAACCCTAACTAGGAATTTCAATGTTCACTAAACCGCACTAAATCATAACTAAACACATATGTATACCAAAGTAAATGAAATACAAAGCTAATGGCAATGAAAGTACCTCATTTGGCAACTCAAGAAAATTCTTGAGTTGCCCCAAGTGTCCAAAATCCGATTTTTCTTTGTCCAAAGTGTAGCTATTGAGTTTGTGCATGTATTTTGTGAAGTGGAGATGATATTTTGGGGTTGTTTAGATGATTTTTTGAGGGTTTAGAGGAGGTGGGAGAGATGAGGCACCCATGGGAGAAAGAAGAGGTGAGAATGATGAAAAAAGAGTGAAGAGATGAAGAGAATGGCCCAAGGTTTGACCCCTCACCTTCTCTCTCTCTCTCTCTCTTGCCCATGCCTAATATTCTAATCCCTTATCTTTTTCTTTTCTTTTCTTTTCTTTTATATTCTCTTCTCTTCTCACATAAAACCCAAACCATGAATGAAAATGAAGAGAAAGCCATGTAGGAAAATATAACATAAGTGTAAAAATGATATGGTGCATGTTTTGCACAAAACAAGCTTAATACGCGATTAGGGATACTTGACCGCGATTAGCATTAAAATAGTGTATAATAAATCATAAAATTTCATGATTTTCTTAAATCCAATAAAGCACCCCCATTTCAGTAATTTCTGTAATTTTTCCAAATTTCCCCCAATTTATCGGTATTTAATTATACCGTCTTATTAAAATATTCAATATAATAATATTTAATTATAAAAATTCCTAAAATAATATTTTATCTTTCTGAAATGTTACAATCTTCCCCCTTAAAGAAATTCAGTCCCCGAATTTAAATTTAAACCCCTAAAATACTAAAACATTTCAGTAAAAAGTCCAAGTCGTCGGGGGTTCGAAATCATCAATACATAAAACGCATCATAGCGCAATACATGCGCATGAACAATGAGCAGATAACTCAAAATCAAAACTCCGTCAAGCATTCCGCAATCATCGGAGTCATGGTGAAGACATCAATGTCAAAGCCTAAAATGAAACCAACATGATGTACATCAAACCATACATGCAAACATCAAAACTATACATGTAAATATCAAAACTATACATGTAAACATCTGAAAGAAATGCATGTCAAACCTTTTTAAATCGCTGTGCGTTGCACGTATCGCGGCACAGTGGCGGATGTCTATTATGAGAAAATAACTATATATATACTTATCCTTTGTTTAATATGTACGTCCCGCCGTTTTTGAAAATAATCTAGAAGGGTTTCTTGTTTTAAACGTTTCGTGTCATCTTGGACACGCAGGTAAATACTAAGACTATAGCTCCCTTTTTGGAAATCCCTTCGATAACTATCAATGCATGCAAAAATATATTCAGGTACTGTACTCTGACTAGTCCTGCTCAGTACAAAAACAAATAGCAAATATCATAAAAACGTACCGCTCCATAAGAAATCAATCCCAAAATGTGCATATGAATGCTACGTGCGTCTGGTGCGCATGGAAATCGAAATCAACAAATGTGCCCTACATGTGCACAGAAACAAAAATCTAAGTTCAACGGCTGTGCACTAAACACCTGTCAAGGGCAACGGGTGTTCGTGACAGCAATATCAGGTGCATCTGATATACACGAGGAATCTCGATTTTAGTGCATCTGGTGTGCACCAAAATCGCATCTCAAAACATGCGCCCAACATGTGCGAAAATCCAATCAGGTGCATCCATCATGCACGAATAAAATCTAAATCATGTGCATTCCATGCACGAGATCACGAAATCCAATATCAAGCACCGAACATGCACAAAAGTCTAATCCAAGCGCGTCAAATATGCGGAAGAATCTAATTAGGTGCACAAGGTGCACAAAACAAAATATCGAGTATCACAATCGAAATCATAAACATGTGCAGTCAAGGCACAAATTACTATTAAGTGCAATAACTGTGCACAAATCATAAATCAACACAACGGTGTATAAAGCAATCTCAAGTGTAATAATTATGCACAAAATATGAATACCCAGTAGGTGCAACCGTGGTGCACAAAAACAAATTTCATGAAACTCGGTCATCAAAACTCAATCATGCGAATAGATCGTCCAAAATACCGAAATCCAAAAATGACGGATGCGTGATATTTGAATCACCAAATCCCAGATCGTAAACACTGTCATCGATATGTCCTTCCTTCGCAGTCGAGAAGATGTCGATGCATCCAAAGCTAGCAGAGCAAGATATCTACTTGCCTCCTGTTCATGGTCTGGCGCCTGGTGCCTTTAGGCTCTTGACTCTCACTGCGAATTGCTAGATATATTGCTCCTCGGCTTAACGGCCCAATATAGAATGATGACGGAAACAGTCCTGCTCTGGAACATCCTTTAAAGATCTCTGGCCAACTGTCATGGTCACTCATAACATGTCTCGTCGACGATGCCGAACTCTGTCCTGCTGGGTATGAGTAATATGACCGATTCGGGGTCCAAATCTTCTCGTATAGTTTTCCAGAAAGGTCCTGTCGAGGTCTCTCTCAAATCTCGTTTCTGCCGAACTTCCTGGAGGTTATCACCCTTTTCTATATCTGTTTCTAGTTCCGGAATGGCTACATACTCATCACGACTCCTTCTGGAAGATATATCCATATATAACGCCTCTGCATGCGTACCACATCTCTGATGTCGGCGGAGTGGAATATCATCTCATCAAGATCTCGTACGAACCTTTTACTCCACTTTTCTCTAATTTCGACTACTTCGGACTCGTCTCTTCATGGCTGCATGGACCACGCTCCAACGACTATACTCGTATCTGGAGTCTCCCAAGCAATGTATCCCATCACATGATATCCGATTGAAGTCAAACCTTCCGATAGATTCGTCAAAACCTCATAATCCTCCAAGAGATCAACATCTTGAGTACAGTTTAATAATATAGAGTACATGCCATAGCACCTATGGACCAACCGTAGAAGGTCAAACCCAAGCCTCTCTAATGGCACCGCTGAACTTCCGTAAACTGTAAGGTTTCAAAGCGTTCTCATAGTCATTATGTCGAGTTAGGGTTTCATTCTTCTAGAGGGTCCATAGCATTACTTGCATTTGTCTTTGAATACTTTAAACTTGCAAAATGGGCTTCTGACATTTGATCATCTCTATCGACTCTCAACGTACCTGCGTGAAGTCGTCTCTAGCTGGAATCAATCAATCTGATGACCTCGCATCGGGGTAGGCAACGAATCACATGTTCTAGTCCTTCCTCTATCGGTGACTAGCGATCTCTATCACATCTCTAAGTGCAACTCGTGTGGCAATAGCTCCAAATATCTGGGGCGATATCTCATCATTCACAGCAACAACTGGCTCATTTGTCCACATGCTGAACAGTGCCTCAATCATCAGGAATAATCTGTGCATTGACGGTCATCAAAATCTGGCTGGCCTCTATCAGTGGCTCAATTCTCTGGTGCTGATCTGCATGTCCGAGTAATCTTGTAAAAGCAATCCATCAAACCCTCCTGGCGTGAAAACATAATAAAACGACGCATCTATGCAAATTGTATGCACTTGGAATCATACCCTGGTCATTCCTCGTCCGTAACGAGCTTGTGCTAAGGCAACTCTAGCAGTAGCTCTCTCTCTGCCCGTGTAATCATGGCAGCAGAACCATAACCCAATATCGATGAGGATAGATCATAGGAATGAATATAATACTATCCAAGGAAATGTACATCCTAAGGCTCCCTAAGCGGAGTAGCGTATCGTAAGTATGCAGCGGAACATACACACGGTACGTCACTCTCCTTAAGTCACCTACTCCATCAACCAAGGTCAACCTACACGATGAAAGTTCGGGTATAATACCCCCTCGACTAAGTCTAAGTTCCGTAAGGTCTAGCCTAAGTTCCGAATATATATAAACGCTCTAGGCTCCGCATAGTCAAACTTAGACTCGAACCAAGGTTAACCTAGTGCTCTGATACCAACTTTGTCACAATCGAAAATGGCACGTGATTGGCACTTGAATCATATGAAATCTATAGGACCCCATCTAATTCAAGTAAGCCAAGAAATCCCAGAAATCTAAACCATTTTAAGTAAGAAGTGAAGAAAACATGTTTTAAAACAAGTGGTTTTAAATAATATAAGCCGAATATGCATTTTTAAATCCCAAGTCTTTTCTGAAAATTTCGACAGAGTTTCCTTTGTAAATACTGGCCCCAAACGGGGTACAACATGAATAATATATGCATAATGGTAAAAGGCATCCCTAAGAGGGAGTTAGCTCTTCGTCAATCGACGGTCACAACCACACAAGCAATATAATATACAATGCCGAAGGGCGAGGATCAAAACTCAAAGGAAACTCAAAATCATCAAGAAAACAATACTAATACAACGTGCGACTCTAAGGTCGAAAGAAGAAACAACTGGTTTTCTAAGTCTGAAATAATATATAAGTCTGGTTGATGGAATTTTACTAGATACAACTGAAAATAAATGAGTACAATGGTGGTCACGATGCAAGTGAACACACCTACCAAAGCAAATCACTTGGAATGGAAACAGTGTGCTAGTAAAGCCGCAATGAAACCTGTACGGCAAAACCTGCAAGAAACTGCGGCACAACGGGGGTGAGTTGCCAACTCCTGAGTAGAAAACATCACAGAGCAGAAATCGTATGTATGACTCAATCCTAGGTCAACCGATCGGTAATATATATATCCTCAATATGATAAAGTCTGAAGCATGAAAATGTGGCAAGGGTAAACATCTATACCAAGTGTAATACCAAGTGCTCGTGTCAGTGCCTCAGGTAGCAACATATCATAAACATGAGGTGTGATCAAAGAAATCAGTGTCAACTATAGCATCAAGTCTATAAGTATGTGGATATCATAAAACAATGTAATCAAATGCCTGTATGTGTGTAGATCCCATCCACGTGTCAACCAATGACACAAAACATCATGCATGTAAATATCATAAAGCATATGCATGAAAGTATTAGGATATAAATCAACGTGTGTCCCTCACGACACATCAAAATCAACGAACCTGAGTGTCTAGGATTGACACTTGAAAACATCATGAAACCCGTGCCCAGCATCGACGCGTAAATCCTCATATATATATCGGGCTCCGATAGTCCAGGTCGGCCCACAGCTCCGTCAGTCCGGATCGGTCCGTATCATCTCTCGACTCCGGTCGGTATCCTCCGGAGATCTGCCGAGCCCAAATACAATCACCGGAAGGTAGTAGTCCCACTGCCTGGCTCACCGTCTGCAGCACAACAATCCGTTCTCGCCCCGGGGTACCATACCGGGTCCACCATGTACCCACAATCGGTTTCATCCAACTCCTCGAATCGGGTTTCACATGTCATACGTCTCAGAACCGAGAAAACGCATGGTGGACGCACCAAAATATCATATCAAGAGAAACCGGGTTTTTAAAATAGTACATGCTTTCTTTTGAAATACCCACGGTTCTCAAATCCAGAAATATCATGGAAACTGTTAGTTATATGTATGCCCTAGAGGCCATTACTGTACATACGATGTATATTGTAGTGGATGCTAGGACATATATAGGGAGGACTTTCTTGCTCGACATGATAGTATGCTATCTGGTTGTACTTTATCTTAACATGTACTCTTATTGTCTCTATATTACATGTTGATAAAGCCCTTAGGATATGTACTCGACTACTGGGACTATGATGAGATCATACTAGTGGGGCCACGGTAGTCGACGAGTACATCCTATAATTGTTCCTAGTCGTGGGTGTATCGAGACAGGGCATCGATGCACCAGAGTAGACTAGCGTATACGCATCTTGACCCATATGATGGGCGATGGATGATCCCATATCCATCGGTGTTTGACATCAAGGATGGTGTACGGGTGCTCAGTGGAGACTGGGTACACTGGACGGACTCGCCGAGAACTCCCAGATGGTATTATACCATACGTCAGATGGCAGTTCTCCGGTGACACTGGTACAGAGTAGTCTGTTGACCCGAGATCGTCATAGAGTCTTGTGTGGTTCCCACCGTGCTTTGATTTCTATCATACCACGTCCAAGAGGGCGTGCAAAAAGTTGGCTTTTGGGTACAGTCCCGAATCACATGGAGGCAATGAGCGATAGGAGGGGATTCGTCTCTCCCGGTATAGGGAGTTGATGTTGTGCTGTGTTCGATTGGCTATAACCGGAAATCCCTGGCCAGGGTTGCTGAGATTTACCGGTAAGTGTTATCAGTAGTTTCTCGAACTGTTATAGACCTCATATCGACACGACTTATCGAGCTACTGGGGTCTGACGTTTACCACCCCTAGGCGAGATATGCAACATATCAGACGACGAGACCGGACTGTACGGGAGTGTTACTGTTTGGATTCACAGGAGAAGCTACAGGCTTGCTTGTTGATCTTCTGAGCGCTCAATACCTGGGTAGCTGTTACGTTTAGCTGACCGCTTGCAGCTTGTGGGTGTTTGATATGATCATCATCTACTGCCGGCGTATTGACGATTCTTTAGAGTCCTACACAGAGGTTTCTTGACTCAGGCAAAACGGAGTAGGAGCACATATGTGATATGTGCGGGACCGAGGATAATACGATATGAGATACCGTATTATATTCTCGCGATATTTGATATCAGCCGGGTCATCGGATCAAGTGTTGATTCGATGAATTGGTACAGATAAATATTAGCCGGTTATATACGATATAGCCGGATTGTCGGATCAAGTGTTGATTCGATAATTTAATGTATAATAATATATTTGATATATTAAATTTCATTAACTAATATTTGCTCACTAAAAGATTCTTTTTCTCACTCGGGTAATACATTGATATATATGCGATATATGTTAAATGTATTATTTTGTGATATATAATATTGTAACATGATATGATAAATAATGCAACATGTTTTGTAAAGATTAATCAAGATTAGGGTTTGATTTGGGTTAATGACTTCTAGTTGATTCCAGAAGGTTTTCTTTTTGTTTTGTGTAAGATATTTACAAGTGACTCATGTTTTAACCCAACCCAAACCCTAACCCTAGTTAATTCTCTACAAAGGTTTACTTGACCATGGTTGCATATTCTATCATATTATTCTTTTCCTATTCATCACAAAATGATTCTAATATTATTCATCTTCTTCCTCCTTCATTCTTTCATGAAAAAGGTTGCTAGATTTTTCAAAGGTGATGAATAAATATGAGAAAAAGATAAATAAAGAGAGCAAAAATCCTACTTCATCATCCTCATCTTCCCTTGCCATTTAGATGAGGGTGTTCACATCATTTCATGAGTGTTAGCTTGTGTTAAAGAAACTTCAAGGTAGATCATCTTAGTATCGAAGATCGGAAGCAAAGGTTGCGTCTTTCTCTTCGTGGAACCTCTCGAGAGTCCGGATCCCGATGATCGCAGCGAAGGGACCACAACACGGAGCATATGAAGTGAAGGACCGGATCTACAAAGGTTGTAATCCCTCTCACTTAGTGTTAAAGTGTTTAGCATGCTTGTTTTCGCCTAATCTCTAGTTTAAAGTTTCGTATTCGGGTTGTTCGGCATGGCTAAATTTTAAATCGGGCATGGTTGATGCCTCGTAGACCCTTGTGCGCGTGCCTAACAACCCTACAGTGGTATCAGAGCCAAGCTAGAGCTTTAGGCGAAGTCTAGACGAAGTTTAAAGTCCGATCGAACCCGGAAAACCCGATAAAACCCACTTTCTGGAAATTTTTTCAAAACTGTGATTTTTCCATATTAAAAATATGCAGAAAATTAAGCAGGGTCTAATATGAATTACTGTGAAATACGGGGGCCTAATTCAATTAATCCACCGCGGAACCGCGGCACGAGCCAGGCATGTGCGGCGGTTCCGCGGTCGTACGGTCTCCTGTTGCATTAATTTTTGCGCAGTAATTCCTATTTTCTGGTGTTGAGTTATCTGGGAATTTTTAATATCTTTTCAACTATTGAATTATCTGGGTTGTATTGGGGACTTAAAGATTCAATCAGATTTTATAATTTTGTTTGGTTTATCCGGATAATTTTTAGAAACTGTTAAAAAGTTCGAACGGATATCAATAACTCAATTTTTCCCCTATCGGAAAATTTTTCAAAAGTTGGATTTTTTCTCGTGTTTAAGAATGTTCTAAGTCATGCAAGTAACTCGGTGGACCCTCTAGAAGACAACAAACCTTAACTCGATTATGTGACCGTCTTGAACTGCCCTTTGAACCTTAGGGTTTGGGGCAGTACGACGTGCCACATGTGAGGCGTTGGCTTGACCCTTCTACGGCTGGATCATTGGTACTGTGGTATGTGATGGATGTTTTTAAACGGATTTCAAGTGTTGAGATATATTGGGGAAATTTGGGTGCTTGATGATTCGATCGGAAAGTTTAACTTTTTCTATTTATCTGGAATGTGATACAATAATTGGAATCCACAGGTAGTTATGAGATAACTGATTTGAATATTATAAACATAGCAGTTTAGTCTCAGATGATCGGTTGCCACAGAATTTTGATGCGATCAAAAGTCCGTCGCAATCACGTAGCGTACGCGGATACTCGCCGGGTAAACTTAATAGACAGCTACGCCCCATATCCTCGACCAAGTGACTGTAGGAGAACCCCGTCGCCGAAAGCATCCGTTCGGGTGCTCGCGGCAGCGGTGTTCCGCCTTAGTGCACTTCGTCGACGGCATCTGGGGGTGCGGCCGTCCACTAAAGTTTGCGACGAGCATTCGATCAGGACGTCGGGAATCTTGTTGAATTGCCCGACTTGATATTGAAAAGAGTTTTCGATAATGAGACTAAAATGCGGGGTTTATAATTGTTAGGCATGCGATGTCTAAGGAATTCATTTGGTTAGGCATGCGATGTCTAAAGAGGTTGCGGATTCCAATTGTTGTAGTTTTACACTTTCTTTTCTGTGACCGTAAGTGTAGTATGTGGTGTATCGCCGGCTTCGTTGCTATACATCAACGACAATCGGGATACGCATACTTGCTTACGTTGATGATATGAGATATTATGTGTTGCTGTGATATGTTGTATTGGATCGTCGCTTTTGAATAGCCGGGGGTTTTATGTGAGATGAGAGTTTTTCATTTTCATTCATTTAAAATTCATTTGTATGTAATATTCTTTTATTTGGGCACTTCCAGGTAGCGGAAGATGTCACCGTTGTATATTATTTACTTTTCCGCATTATGTAGACCCAAGGCGGGAAGCACAAGTAACCGGGTTCTAGGGTCCAGTGGGAGACCATCTCGAGGAGTCGAGACCGGGTCTCCTAACCCTAGAATTGGCTGTGTTGCTTGTCGCTCTCGTAGGGGTCTAGGGATGTGGGTTTGGCTATTCATCGCGACCGTGGAATCCGTGTTTTATACAGGCTCGTATTGAAAACACGGACGTCCTAGTATATCCAATATTTCATATATGTTCTTCTGCTGCAATGTTCTGTGATGAGATCATATTACTGCCTGTGACGAATGTTTATATTATATATATGAGATATATGTTATATTGCAGATTTCGTTTCAAATGTGATGCTTGGGAAGCATAATAAAATGGGACTTCATTAATGAGATTAATGAAATAAAAGAAACCTAAGATGTTGTAGAAACTTGTTTATAAAACTGGTAGCTCTAGTTCTTGCTTTGCATAGCGGTGTTCCTTGTAGAACATCCAGCACCTTATTCGATAAGGAAAGGACCGAGATCCCTTCACCGGGAGTGACTCCTTTAGCAATAACTGGCAGATGCTACAACCCTAGGTTTGTCTTTTGATTGCTTCTATAGTTTCTGCTTTGCACAGCGGTATATATGATATATCCTGCACCTTATTCGATGAGGAAAGGGCCGGCGATCCCTTCACCGGGAGTGACCCCTTTAGCAAAACTAGAAAAGCCTCAAAAGCATTCCATTTAAAATCACTCGATTCTACAGCGATATCAAGTTCATTACGCAAAGGGTTTTCTGAAAAACCCGTCGTAGCCCTCCGTCATTTCAGATAAGTTGTATATAGTATTTGTGCTGCATTTGTTGGCTTTCGTCAAGGTGCAGTGTGCGGTAGCTATATGCTGCTTATCTGCAAGCATATGATGCGATTGGATTAGGGTAGTCGTGTGGCTTTGTTGGCTTTCGTCAAGGGTCGTGCGGGTGGGTTTAATTCAATCAAGAAATGTACGGGTTGAACTTGACTAGCTGGCTATGGTTTGTTGGTTTTCGTCAATGTCATAGCACGTTAGGGGCAAAATATTATTGGGAATTTCAAGTGTTGAAATTTGCAATGAGATTGCATACCTTCTATGAGATAGTTGGATCCCGATATCCGCTGCGAGTAAGAGTTACTCCTGGGAGAATTTTACACATTACAATTAGCCGATCAAGTAGGTGTCTAGAAAGGTGTTAACGGGGTTACGCCTCTGGGAAAACGAGGTTTACTTTAATTAGATTCGTGCGAAAGCACTGGGGACCTCCCTCAAAGTACCGACACTGGCCTGGCTGAAAGATTGGCGAACTTGTAACGTGTAATTAATCCCGGCTAGTCTTTCCTTTTAGGGTTTGAAGGAAGATTTGATTAAAACAGTGGGAGACATCCTGATTAGATATATTATATAACCAATCTAATCTTGCAAGAGCATACGCTGATTGTTTTCTTCTCTCTCTCTCTCCAGGTAGCGACCATATCACGCCTTAATCAAGATAATAAAACGGATATATTGACCGAACCCGCTTGTTATACTGAGCTGGGGAACGTTGGTCCCGCTCCAACTTATAATTGTTATAAGACAGAGTAGGAAATTGGGGAATACCAGATTTCCCGTGCCGCCCAAACGAAGAAAGTGCATGCTGATGCATCATCTTCGAGTGTGTTCATTACAGAGAACTGTTTCTCAGTATCCTTTACGTCCTGGGTATGTGATACCGGATCAGGATCCCGCATATGTAATCTGTTACATGGGCTACAGATAGGTAAAGAACTGAGAACGGGTGATAAGTTTCATGAGACAGAAAACGGTGCAAGTGTTGCAGCCAAGTCTGTTGGTCACTGTCACCCTGTATTACCAAAATACATTGATTCTGAACAAATGTTATTAGATGCCGAACCTGATATACAAAATCATATCAGTCTCTTTATTAGTAAAGAAAGGATATAATTTTGTATTGTTGGATAATGTTTTGAACATTTCCTATATCAAGAGTTGATCGGTTCAGGCACGTCATCTAACAGCATTGTCGTTTTAAATCAAACTGCAGTTCTTAGTATACAGAACACACACAAGGGGAAGAGTTCAGAAATGAACGAATCCTTCTTGAGGTATTGTAGACTAGGTCATATCAATGCGACCCGACTGGCTGAAGTTACATATAGATGCATATTTAAATTAGTTTGAATTTACATCTTATGAAACTTGCCGGTCATGTCACAAAGATAAGATGACCACAGCTCTGTTTATTGGAAACAGAGAAAGAGTTAGTGAACTTTTGGGATTGATACATGCTGATGTATGAAAGTCCCCTGTCTACACATGCCAAGATCGGTTCTTTGTACTTCATTACATTCTCTGATAATCTCTCAAGATTCAGACATATGTTCCTGTTGAAACACAAGTCCGAACCTTTTGAGATATTCACAGAATATAAGTTAGAAGTAGAGAACCAAAATACGGGTATAAGTATTATGTCCTTTGATGAGATCAAGGAGGAGAATACTTGAGCACGGAATTCCTGGACTATTCTAAAGGAGAATGAGATTCTTTCTCAGCATTACTCCTCCGTATACACCATAGCACGATGGTATATCGGGGCAGAGCAATAGCACCCTATTTGATATGGTGTGCTCTATGATGAGTATTACTGAGTTGCCTATTTCTTTTTGGGAGTTATGCACTTGAGAAGCTGCATACCTATTGAATAAGGTTCAAATCAAATCAGTTGCCTACCACTTCATATGTGATATGGAAAGGGAATAGCCCATATCTTAAGCTTGTTAAGATTTGGGGTTGTCCGGCCTATGTCTAAAAAAGCAAAATCCGGACAAGCTCGAGGCAAGGTCTGTTATGTAGAACTGGAAAGGTTCCAGCTATACAAACTGCAGCTGATAATTTGGTAAAACCAAAGGATTCAATAGTTTCCAACGAACCTCAGCCTCTCCGCCGATCTAATAGGGTTCCTCACCCACCTGAGAGATACTTCGGTTTCTCTATGACAGTGGGAGCGAGGATTGCATCATGAGATGATGACCCAACTAGTTTCGAGCTGGCCATCAGGAGTATGACTCTGTAAGAATGGCTGGATGCTTAGTGATCTGAGATGGAATCCTTATACACCAACAAAGTATGGACTTTAGTTGCTTTATCTGAAGGGTTAAATCCCCATCAGGAGCAAGTATATCTTGAGAAGATTACTTGGTGTACATGGAAAAGTTGAGACTTTCAAAGCTATGCTTAAGTCCATCCAGATCCTACTTGCCACGGCTACATACCATGACTACGATATCTGGTGGTTGGGTGTCATGACTGCTTTTCTAAATGATGTTTTAGAGAAGAGCGTCTATAAGTACACAGCCAGAGGGCTTCGTAGACAGTGGGAGCAGCGGAAACGTGTGCAAAATGTTTTATATGATAAAACAGGCATCGCGGAGTTGGAACATCTGTTTTGATGTGATAGTCAAAGAGTTTGACTTCATCAAAATGGTAGATGAACCTTGTATATACGAAAAGGTAGTAGAGAGTATGGTGGTGATCCTCATAGAGTACGTGGATGACATAGTCTTGATAGGGAAGGAGTTTCCTATACTACGCTCGGTCAATCTCCGCTTATCACAAGGATTCTCCATATAGGATCAAAGTGATACCTCCTAAATCCTGTGTTTTGGATCTATGAGATAGATCTAATTGGATGTTAGGATACTCACTAGTTGTAGTGAGATGGTATCAATCGATCCTGGGGTGAATCACTGGAAGGGTTCCAGGGTGATAAGGACGACTGAATGTCAGTCGCAGGCTTGTCTATACCCTCAGTGGAGGGACGGTATGTTGGAAGAGTTCCAAGCTAGATACCGTGACATACTAGACGATTAAGGACAAGATATATCGTTACCAAGGATACTACCAAAGAGGCAGTCTGGATATATATAAGTTCATAAGATGAACTTCGTTCCTACCATTGTGTGACAATGGAGTTGTGGCTTTGGCCAAGGAACTATCGTCCCATCAGAACTCCAGATATAATTCTTAGGCAGTATCACCTGATCATGGAGATGGTTGATCTCCAGGGAGATCGAGGTTAGGAGAGTAGACACAGAGGACAACAACGCGAATCCACTCACAAAGGCCTTTTTCCTAGTAGAAACTTTTATGGGATGGTTGAGTATGAGATGCTTCAACCGCAGCTAATTGTTGGGTATGCGATACCATAACAGATGGCCCTAGTGCAAGTGGGAGATTGTTAGTTATATGTATGCTCTAGAGGCCATTACTGTACATACGATGTATATTGTAGTGGATGCTAGGACATATATAGGGAGGACTTTCTTGCTCGACATGATAGTATGCTATCTGGTTGTACTTTATCTTAACATGTACTCTGATTGTCTCTATATTACATGTTGATAAAGCCCTTAGGATATGTACTCGACTACTGGGACTATGATGAGATCATACTAGTGGGGCCACGGTAGTCGACGAGTACATCCTATAATTGTTCCTAGTCGTGGGTGTATCGAGACAGGGCATCGATGCACTAGAGTAGACTAGCGTATACGCATCTTGACCCATATGATGGGCGATGGATGATCCCATATCCATCGGTGTTTGACATCAAGGATGGTGTACGGGTGCTCAGTGGAGACTGGGTACAGTGGACGGACTCGTCGAGAACTCCCAGATGGTATTATACCATACATCAGATGGCAGTTCTCCGGTGACACTGGTACAGAGTAGTCTGTTGACCCGAGATCGTCATAGAGTCTTGTGTGGTTCCCACTGTGCTTTGATTTCCATCATACCACGTCCAAGAGGGCGTGCAAAAAGGTGGCTTTTGGGTACAGTCCCGAATCACATGGAGGCAATGAGCGATAGGAGGGGATTCGTCTCTCCCGGTATAGGGAGTTGATGTTGTGCTGTGTTCGATTGGCTATAACCGGAAATCCCTGGCCAGGGTTGCTGAGATTTACCGGTAAGTGTTATCAGTAGTTTCTCGAACTGTTATAGACCTCATATCGACACGACTTATCGAGCTACTGGGGTCTGACGTTTACCACCCCTAGGCGAGATATGCAACATATCAGACGACGAGACCGGACTGTACGGGAGTGTTACTGTTTGGATTCATAGGAGAAGTTACAGGCTTGCTTGTTGATCTTCTGAGCGCTCAATACCTGGGTAGCTGTTACGTTTAGCTGACCGCTTGCAGCTTGTGGGTGTTTGATATGATCATCATCTACTGCCGGCGTATTGACGATTCTTTAGAGTCCTACACAGAGGTTTCTTGACTCAGGCAAAACGGAGTAGGAGCACATATGTGATATGTGCGGGACCGAGGATAATACGATATGAGATACCGTATTATATTCTCGCGATATTTGATATCAGCCGGGTCATCGGATCAAGTGTTGATTCGATGAATCGGTACGGATAAATATTAGCCGGTTATATGCGATATAGCCGGATTGTCGGATCAAGTGTTGATTCGATAATTTAATGTATAATAATATATTTGATATATTAAATTGCATTAACTAATATTTGCTCACTAAAAGATTCTTTTTCTCACTCGGGTAATACATTGATATATATGCGATATATGTTAAATGTATTATTTTGTGATATATAATATTGTAACATGATATGATAAATAATGCAACATGTTTTGTAAAGATTAATCAATATTAGGGTTTGATTTGGGTTAATGACTTCTAGTTGATTCTAGAAAGTTTTCTTTTTGTTTTGTGTAAGATATTTACAAGTGACTCATGCTTTAACCCAACCCAAACCCTAACCCTAGTTAATTCTCTACAAAGGTTTACTTGACCATGGTTGCATAATTCTATCATATTATTCTTTTCCTATTCATCACAAAAGGATTCTAATATTATTCATCTTCTTCCTCCTTCATTCTTTCATGAAAAAGGTTGCTAGATTTTTCAAAGGTGATGAATAAATATGAGAAAAAGATAAATAAAGAGAGCAAAAATCCTACTTCATCATCGTCATCTTCCCTTGCCATTTAGATGAGGGTGTTCACATCATTTCATGAGTGTTAACTTGTGTTAAAGAAACTTCAAGGTAGATCATCTTAGTATCGAAGATCGGAAGCAAAGGTTGCGTCTTTCTCTTCGTGGAACCTCTCGAGAGTCCGGATCCCAATGATCGCAGCGAAGGGACCACAACACGGAGCATATGAAGTGAAGGACCGGATCTACAAAGGTTGTAATCCCTCTCACTTAGTGTTAAAGTGTTTAGCATGCTTGTTTTCGCCTAATCTCTAGTTTAAAGTTCCGTATTCGGGTTGTTCGGCACGGCTAAATTTTAAATCGGGCATGGTTGATGCCTCGTAGACCCTTGTGCGCGTGCCTAGCAACCCTACAGAAATAACATATCTCAATGCGTGTAATCATAAAGCATGATGTATGCGACATATAATAGAAATGTAAGCACATCAGTATATCATGTAACATAAAACAGTAATATGCACATATCGAGGGAAAACCACACTTTTAAATGAATCCAGTTTAAAAATATATCATGCGATTCCCAAATCTCCAAAATCAAGCCAGAATCATCTATGTATGTGCAAATCTATATGTATGCAAGCATGGGTGTACAATATGTGTGTACGCAAGTATGTCATGCAAGGAGTCATATCCTGAAGTCAGAAATCCTACTGTGTAGTGACATGGCAATTATCGAAGATGAAGTGTGTAAGCCGGCAAGCAGGTGTACGTGGAACATACGCATCATCGATAATGGTGCTGGTGTCCTGACTGCATGTGTTTAATATAAAAATAAACACATTTAAACATGCAATGCGATGCGAATAGCAAGAGCATGCGGAAAATGAATAATAAACGCAACAGTGAAGAATCTACATCAATTTATATATGTCATACAGTTTTTCCATTTGAAATAACATGAATCGTGGTGTTTAGAAAAATAAGGGCTACAGTGTTTTTAAGAAAAGATGCGTCTTTTGAAAATATCCGTAGAATCCGTTGGCCTGTATTTAAAATACTCACGATTCGTTAGTTTTGAAATAGGTATGACTCGAATCTTGTCTAACATCTATAAGTGAACTACATGACTAATCGAAAGGTAAGGAAACCGCCTAAATCCGAGTCGATACATATAAATATAATAGTCGGTGATCCCGCCTCAATAGTATCACATGCGATACAATATATGACATGACATCCTCGAGTCAAGAGTGCGAATCTATCATCAATATAAAGCTCGTATGGTAAATCCATCGCACGGCATCCCAATCTGGGTATGGGTCAAATATTGTTAGTGTATATGCCCTAGAGGCCATTACTGTATCATACTAGTATGTATATTACTTGATGGAAGCTTGGGATATTCACAGTTGTACAGACAATCTTGCTCAATATAGTAGTATGCTACTTGGTTTGACTCTGCTTTAATGTGTACATGTGTGTTTATTTATTATATCACCTATACGCATTAGTAGAGCCCTTAGGATCTTTGCTTGATTACCGGCGTTGTGATGGCGATCACACTCGTGGGGGCTGGGTAATCTACAAGCACATCCTTATACACGTCCCTAGTCGTGGGAGTACCGAGATAGGGCATCGATACTCCGGAGTAGACTAGCGTATGCGCTTCTCATCCCAGCACGGGAGACGGTCTGTCCCACAGCCGTCGGTACGTCGTACTTGAGATAGTATGCGGGTGCTCGTTAGGTTACGAGTACACTGGACAGGACTCGTCGGGAACTGATGGTTGGTATTATACCTATCGTCAGTTATCAGTTCCCAGGTGACATGAGTACAGCTTAGTCCGCTGACTTGACACTGTCACTTCGCCTCGAGTGTGTTCCCACTGTTCTTTGATTACTACCCTACCACGGCTCTGCTGAGTCGTGCAAACAGGTAGTAGTTGGGAGCAGTCCCGAAGCACTTGGAGGCAGTGACGGTTAGACAGGATTCGTCTCTCCCGGTATTGGGGGTTGACATCGCGCTGTGTCTAGGAGAGCCATTACACGAGTAGTCCCTGGCCAGGGCAAGCGAGATATGCTGGTAGGTTCCAGTGTTATCTCAGGGTGTTCTGGGCTTCACTCCGACACGACTTGTACCGCTATTAGGGGTCTGACGTTTACCGCCCCCCTAGGCCCGCCATGCGATGTATCAGACGAACAGACCGGACTGTACGGAGATTGTCACATACAGACTCAGTAGGAGTTCGGATGGGTTTACCTCATCGGCCTTCTTATCGACATCTACCTGGGGACCGTTACGTACAGCTAGTGCCGCTTGCGGTCTGTGGTTAAACCCACTGCCAGCGTAGTGTCGAGTCTTTAGAGTCCCACACAGAGAGTTTCCCTGCACTGAGCGAAACGTGTAGAGGCCGTATGGTTTTACGGCAGGGCTGCGATCACTTGCGTACACTAGTGTGCGTATGATGTTCGGGCAGGCAGTACTAGTGGGCTTTGGTTTAAGCCAGATCCTAGTATTGCACGGATGGATGTGTTTTGTCTTCTGCGCATCCGCATTCTACGGAATACGGATGCAGGTGTGTATGCACAGTTTTCTGGAGCGATGAAGGAGGAGGTGCCTCATTAGGGTTTTGGCAGATGGTTCGGCCAAAACCGCTATGTGGCAGGCTCATTAGGGTTTTGACAGTTGATTCGGTCAAAACCATTTTGAGGCCGACTCATTAGGGTTTCGACAGTTCGTTTGGTCAAAACCATAATGAGCCGGGGACATTATTTACTAATCCTTTCCTTGATAATTTTGTTATGGCTAATTACATTGACCATTTGACCATCTTGACTTTGTTGACCATTTGACCAAAGTTGACTTGGACCTTCTTAGAAGATCTAAAGTAATCTTTGGTTTTCTTTTATTTAGTTATGATAATGGTCATGTCATTGTAGCCATCACCTTTATCTTGATTGGATTTGTAATGATAATGTTTAGTGCATTATTGCAACCATGGTTAGATTTTCTTTGGTTAAGCTTTTCATTTGCTCATTCTCATTCTCTCTCTTGAAATGAGAAGCTCCATGGTTGCTAGATAATCTCCTTCTTCTTCCTCCTCTTGATCTTCTCCTTTGATCTCATGTGTTGAGAGAAAAAGGATTCTACTTGACAAACACATCCATACATCCTCTCTACACCACCTAGGGCTTCTAGATTAGCAATCTCCTTGCCCTAGTTACCTCGGCTTGAGGTGGAGCTCGGCGTACATCTCTCGGGTGGATCGTCTTCGACTCAAGGAGGCCGCGGAGGTGACCGAAGTCCGGATCAACCTTTGAGCAAGCCATGAAAAGAACAACAAGGAGAGAAGAACATCAAAGAAGAACAACAACAAGAAGTGAAGGAGTTCAAGTTGAGGTATAACCACTTTGCCGAGTAGTTAATTCTTCTTTGCAAGTATGCTAGTTTAGTTTAGCAAAGATCCGGCTTTTACGGTCCATGTTACAAAGTTTAGAAAAATTTTGATTTACCGTTTCCGCAACCCCGAAAGTACCGGGAGAGGTAACGTGGACCTAACAGTGGTATCAGAGCCTAACTAAACTTAAACTAGCTTGGTAGTGAAGTGTAACGAAGTTCGGAACCGTAAAAAACTCAAAAACCGTATTTTTCAAAACCTGAGTTTCTGTTGAAATTTTTTTGGCTCAAAATGAAAAAATTTATATTTGTAAATTCATCTCAGGGTTTTTCAAAAACACCCATGAAAAACGACACAGAGATACATCCAAACCGCCGCGCTTCCGCCGCACGAGGTAGGCTCGTGCCGCGGAAGCGCCGCGGTTTGATGTCCTCTCTGCATCGTTTTTCATGCAGTGTCTTTCTATGTTGATTTTGGGATTTTTAGGATATATATTATATGCCCAGATTTTCCAGAACTAAAATTCACTTTTGGGGGCCTATAATTCCGTATTTTTCCGAACTTCACTGCATTTTGACTATGATGGTTATATCTGTAATGTTTGCATGTATTGAACGTCGGCTAATCGCTATAAGACGATTAGTCGGGGTTATACATGATCTGTAATGTGCTGGAATGTGTATATGAATGTGTTGGACTGTCGCGGGTGAATAGCCGGGGTGGATGTGAGATGAGCTTTTGTTTTTCCTTTCATTCATTGTAAATGTAAATTGATGTAATAATATTATTTGTTTGGCCGCACAACCGGGTCGGGGTTGTAGCCGTCATTGTATAATTCTTTTTACTGTTTTTGCTCCTAGGATAGACCCATGGAGGGGTGCACAAACTACCGGGTATGCCGAAGTGTCGAGTGGCCTACTCATGGAGATGAGGGAGGTTGCTACGCTTCGGGTACTTGGCGGGTAGTTTGCCGCACCCGTAGGGGTCTTGGGTGGGGTATTTGGCTATTCACCGCGACCGTGTTATCCGTTTTTCGTTTCAGGCTCGAAAGGATTGCGGATTGCTAGTATATCCAATGCATTCATCTGTGATCTGTAATGTCTATCATTGCTTTCTATTTAGGCGTTGCTTATGTTTTACAGCCGCGCTAGCCCAGCCCCCGCTCTGTCGTTAGTTAAGTAACCTAACGGGTAATGACGGGGCCCCGTGGCGAATGCGAATGGCATAAGCGTACGTCATATTTTGGTTGTTTTCTGCAATGGTAGGATTAAAATGATGGGACGCATTAAAAGAACTAATGCAAGAAAATAAACCTAAAAGACGTTGTTGGAACAAGTTTTTCAAAAAGCTGTTATTACAAGGACGTTCATTTTTGTTTTGCATAGTGGTATTCGGTTCTGAATGCCCAGCACCTCAGTCGACGAGGCAAGGGCCGAGATCCCCTCACCGGGAGTGACCCCTTGGACAAAAGTTTGCGTCAGGGTAATAATTTCACTATAGTCGATTGTTCTTGCTTTGCATCGAGGTATTCATTTGGAATATCCTGCACCTCATTCGACGAGGAAAGAGCCGAGATCCCTTTGCAGGGAGTGACCTCTTTAGCAAAAAGTTTTCGCCACTATATTTTCAAAAACCGTATCATGTTCCTTCAACGATATCAAGTTCATTACGTTAACGGGTTTTTCGCCAAAAACCCAGCCGTAGCCCTCCGTCGTTTCGGATAATTAATACTTAGTATTCGTGCTGCGTTTGTTGATTATTCGTCAAGACACAGTGAACGGTAGCTGAGTAATAATTCTCTGTTGCACTGATAGATGCGATTGGTTAGGACGGTCGCATGATTTTGTTGATTATTCGTCAAGGATCATGCGGGCGGGTCTAATGCAATCCTGGATAACGACGGGCTGAACTTGACTAGGACCTTTTGATTTGTTGATTATTCGTCAAGGTCACTTGGGTCCTAGGGGCAAAAACTGCATCGGGAGTTTCAAAAGAACTGAAACTTGCAAATTTAGCATACCTTCTGGAGTGTGATGACTAGAGTGGATTCCATCTAGGTTATCACACAATGACAGTTGGATCCCGATCCCACTGATGAGTCGGTTTACTCTCGGGAGATTATTTCACTTAACAATCAATGCTATAAACCTAGTAGGTGTCTAGAAAGGTGTTAGCGGGGTTACGCCCCCAGGGAAAAGAGGTTCTTTAATTAAGGAACTTCGCGAAAGCGTTGGAAAACCTCCCTCGAAGTACCGACACTAGCCTGGCTGAAAGGTTAAGCAAGTATTGTGACGTGAATTAAAACCCGGCTGGTTCTTCTTTTAAAAAGGTTTTAAGAAGAATTTGAGGAAACAGTGGGAGACATCCTGGTTAGATAAATTAATAAACCAATCTAATCTTGCAAGAGCATACGCTGAGTGTTTCTTTTCTCTCTCTCCAGGCAGCAACCTTTTCACGCCCTAATCAAGATAATAAAATGTATCGCTTGACCGAACCGAATTCTTATTCGGGACTGGGGAAAGTTGGTTCAGCTCTAACTTATGACAACAGTCATAAGTATGAGAATGGGAAAGAGGAAAGTATGGATTTCCAGGATACCCAGTTGAAGAAGAAGCATGGTTTTGCATCTACTTCAGGTGTTCTTGTAATTGAGAACTGTTTTACGGTCAGCCCTACCTCCTGGGTACTTGATACCGGATCAGGATCTCATATCTGTAATTTATTGCAAGGACTGAGAAAAAGTAGGAAAGTTGCACCGGGTGATATGTCGCTCAGAGTAGCGAACGGAGCACAAGTTAATGCGGCAGCCGTCGGTGAATATCACCTAGTATTGCCGAATGGCAAAACTATGATTTTGAACGATTGCTACTATGTACCCTCCATGGTTTGCAACATCATATCAGTTTCTTTACTCGATAAAGATAGATATAAGTTTGTTCTTGAAAAGAATATCATGAACATTTACCTTGATGAGGTGATGGTTGCAGAGGGTACACTGTTTAATGGTATCTACGTTCTAAATCAGAATACAGTTCTCAATATACAAAACACACGCAAGAGGAAGAATTCAGATACGAATAAATCCTACTTGTGGCATTGTAGACTTGGTCATGTCGGAGAGAAAAGACTGAGTAAGTTGCATAAAGATGGACTCTTGGATGCGTTCGAGTTTTCATCTTATGAAACTTGTCATTCTTGTCTCAAAGGGAAGATGACCAAATCTCCGTTCACCGGACATGGAGAGAGAGCAGCAGAGCTCTTGGGACTCGTACATAGTGATGTATGTGGTCCGATGTCTATACATGCAAGGGATGGGTTCTCGTACTTCATCACATTCACTGACGATCTCTCTAGGTTCGGATATGTGTATCTGATGAAACACAAATCTGAAGCTTTTGAGAAATTCAAGGAATTCAGAAAGGAAGTAGAGAACCAGACAGGCAAAAGTATCAAGATCCTCCGGTCTGACAGGGGAGGGGAGTACTTAAGCACGGAATTCCTAGATTACTTAAAAGAGAATGGTATTCTCTCTCAGCTTACTCCTCCATATACACCACAGCACAATGGTGTATCGGAGCGGAGGAACCGTACCCTATTGGATATGGTTCGCTCCATGATGAGTAGTGCTGAGTTACCTCTTTCATTTTGGGGACATGCGCTTCAGACAGCGGCATACCTTTTGAATCAAGTTCCGTCCAAATCTGTGCCTAAAACTCCGTATGAAATATGGAGCAGTAAGAAACCATGTCTGAAGTTTATTAAGATATGGGGTTGTCCGGCCTATGTAAAAACACAGAAACCGGACAAGTTAGAGGCACGGTCAGTTCTCTGTAAATTTGTGGGATATCCTAAAGACTCACTAGGATATCTGTTCTACCACACTGAGGAACAGAAGGTGTTTGTATCTCGCCACGCCACCTTCTTAGAAAGGGAGTTTCTTGCAAAAGAAACTAGTGGGAGTTCGGTAGAACTGGAAGAAATTCAGCGACCACAAAATGTAACTGAAAATTTGGAGGAACCGCTAGATTCTATAACCCCAGACGAACCTCAGCCACTCCGCAGATCTGGTAGGATTTCTCATCCGCCCGAGAGATACTACGGTTTTCTCATAGACGGGGATCGAGAGGATTGCATCTTGGAAGAAGATGACCCTACCAGTTTCAGGCAGGCCATTATCAGTAGGGACTCTGATAAGTGGCAGGAAGCAATGCAATCCGAAATGGAGTCCATGTACGCCAATAAAGTGTGGACCTTGGATGTTGCTCCACCTGGGGTAAAACCCGTTGGATGCAAATGGATCTACAAAAGGAAACTTGGTGTAGATGGGCAGGTGGAAACCTATAAAGCTAGACTCGTTGCAAAAGGTTTTCGTCAAAGACCTGGTTTGGACTATGACGAGACTTTTTCTCCGGTGGCTATGCTCAAATCCATTCGGATCTTACTTGCCATTGCTGCCTTCCATGACTATGAAATCTGGCAGATGGATGTTAAGACGGCTTTCCTAAACGGTTGTTTGGAAGAGTGCGTTTACATGGATCAACCAGAAGGTTTCGTAGACAGTGGGAGCAGCGGAAAGGTGTGCAAGTTGCTTAAATCCATTTATGGATTAAAGCAGGCATCGCGGAGCTGGAACATCTGTTTTGATGAGGCAATCAAGGAATTTGATTTCATCAAGAACGAAGATGAACCCTGTGTTTATAAGAAGATTGTAGGACGAACTGTTGTGTTCCTAGTCTTGTACGTGGACGACATTCTCTTGATAGGAAATGATATTCCTATGCTACAGTCGGTCAAGCTGTTTTTGTCACAAAGGTTCTCCATGAAGGACCTGGGTGATGCCTCGTACATTCTGGGGATCAAGATCTATAGAGATAGATCCAAGAAACTGTTGGGACTTTCACAGTCCAGGTACATAGAGACCGTACTAAAGAGATTTAGTATGGAGGGTTCCAAGCGCGGTAACATACCCGCATTGCACGGAATTACCCTCTCCAAGAAGATGTCTCCTAAGACTGACGAGGAGAGGGTTCGCATGAGCACTATACCCTACGCTTCGGCGGTAGGATCTATAATGTATGCGATGCTATGTACAAGACCAGATGTAGCTTACGCGTTGAGCACGGTAAGCCGGTATCAGTCAGACCCAGGGGAGGACCACTGGACAGCAGTGAAGAACATTCTCAAGTACCTAAGGAAGACTAAGGAGATGTTCCTGGTTTACGGTAATGGAGACCTCAGGGTCGAGTCCTTTACCGATTCAAGCTTCCAGAGTGACAAAGATGACAGCAAGTCTGTCTCGGGTTTTGTGTTTACCCTCAACGGAGGGGCGGTATGTTGGAGGAGTTCCAAGCAGGATACCGTCGCAGACTCGACGATGGAGGCTGAATACATTGCTGCAAGCGATGCCGCAAAAGAGGCGGTCTGGATAAAGAAGTTCATTAGTGAACTTCAGGTGGTTCCGTCCATTGTTGACCCAATACCTTTGTATTGCGATAACAATGGGGCTATAGCTTTAGCGAAGGAACCAAGGTCCCATCAGAAATCCAGGCACATCTTAAGGCGGTATCACCTGATCAGGGAGATCATTGATCGACAGGAGATCGAGGTGCGGAGAGTGGACACAAAGGACAACACTGCGGACCCATTCACTAAGGCTTTACCCCAGACTCAGTTCGAGCGGCTGATCGAGATGATAGGTCTTCGATACGCCAGTACATGGCCTTAGTGCAAGTGGGAGATTGTTAGTGTATATGCCCTAGAGGCCATTACTGTATCATACTAGTATGTATATTACTTGATGGAAGCTTGGGATATTCACAGTTGTACAGACAATCTTGCTCAATATAGTAGTATGCTACTTGGTTTGACTCTGCTTTAATGTGTACATGTGTGTTTATTTATTATATCACCTATACGCATTAGTAGAGCCCTTAGGATCTTTGCTTGATTACCGGCGTTGTGATGGCGATCACACTCGTGGGGGCTGGGTAATCTACAAGCACATCCTTATACACGTCCCTAGTCGTGGGAGTACCGAGATAGGGCATCGATACTCCGGAGTAGACTAGCGTATGCGCTTCTCATCCCAGCACGGGAGACGGTCTGTCCCACAGCCGTCGGTACGTCGTACTTGAGATAGTATGCGGGTGCTCGTTAGGTTACGAGTACACTGGACAGGACTCGTCGGGAACTGATGGTTGGTATTATACCTATCGTCAGTTATCAGTTCCCAGGTGACATGAGTACAGCTTAGTCCGCTGACTTGACACTGTCACTTCGCCTCGAGTGTGTTCCCACTGTTCTTTGATTACTACCCTACCACGGCTCTGCTGAGTCGTGCAAACAGGTAGTAGTTGGGAGCAGTCCCGAAGCACTTGGAGGCAGTGACGGTTAGACAGGATTCGTCTCTCCCGGTATTGGGGGTTGACATCGCGCTGTGTCTAGGAGAGCCATTACACGAGTAGTCCCTGGCCAGGGCAAGCGAGATATGCTGGTAGGTTCCAGTGTTATCTCAGGGTGTTCTGGGCTTCACTCCGACACGACTTGTACCGCTATTAGGGGTCTGACGTTTACCGCCCCCCTAGGCCCGCCATGCGATGTATCAGACGAACAGACCGGACTGTACGGAGATTGTCACATACAGACTCAGTAGGAGTTCGGATGGGTTTACCTCATCGGCCTTCTTATCGACATCTACCTGGGGACCGTTACGTACAGCTAGTGCCGCTTGCGGTCTGTGGTTAAACCCACTGCCAGCGTAGTGTCGAGTCTTTAGAGTCCCACACAGAGAGTTTCCCTGCACTGAGCGAAACGTGTAGAGGCCGTATGGTTTTACGGCAGGGCTGCGATCACTTGCGTACACTAGTGTGCGTATGATGTTCGGGCAGGCAGTACTAGTGGGCTTTGGTTTAAGCCAGATCCTAGTATTGCACGGATGGATGTGTTTTGTCTTCTGCGCATCCGCATTCTACGGAATACGGATGCAGGTGTGTATGCACAGTTTTCTGGAGCGATGAAGGAGGAGGTGCCTCATTAGGGTTTTGGCAGATGGTTCGGCCAAAACCGCTATGTGGCAGGCTCATTAGGGTTTTGACAGTTGATTCGGTCAAAACCATTTTGAGGCCGACTCATTAGGGTTTCGACAGTTCGTTTGGTCAAAACCATAATGAGCCGGGGACATTATTTACTAATCCTTTCCTTGATAATTTTGTTATGGCTAATTACATTGACCATCTTGACTTTGTTGACCATTTGACCAAAGTTGACTTGGACCTTCTTAGAAGATCTAAAGTAATCTTTGGTTTTCTTTTATTTAGTTATGATAATGGTCATGTCATTGTAGCCATCACCTTTATCTTGATTGGATTTGTAATGATAATGTTTAGTGCATTATTGCAACCATGGTTAGATTTTCTTTGGTTAAGCTTTTCATTTGCTCATTCTCATTCTCTCTCTTGAAATGAGAAGCTCCATGGTTGCTAGATAATCTCCTTCTTCTTCCTCCTCTTGATCTTCTCCTTTGATCTCATGTGTTGAGAGAAAAAGGATTCTACTTGACAAACACATCCATACATCCTCTCTACACCACCTAGGGCTTCTAGATTAGCAATCTCCTTGCCCTAGTTACCTCGGCTTGAGGTGGAGCTCGGCGTACATCTCTCGGGTGGATCGTCTTCGACTCAAGGAGGCCGCGGAGGTGACCGAAGTCCGGATCAACCTTTGAGCAAGCCATGAAAAGAACAACAAGGAGAGAAGAACATCAAAGAAGAACAACAACAAGAAGTGAAGGAGTTCAAGTTGAGGTATAACCACTTTGCCGAGTAGTTAATTCTTCTTTGCAAGTATGCTAGTTTAGTTTAGCAAAGATCCGGCTTTTACGGTCCATGTTACAAAGTTTAGAAAAATTTTGATTTACCGTTTCCGCAACCCCGAAAGTACCGGGAGAGGTAACGTGGACCTAACAGTGGTATCAGAGCCTAACTAAACTTAAACTAGCTTGGTAGTGAAGTGTAACGAAGTTCGGAACCGTAAAAAACTCAAAAACCGTATTTTTCAAAACCTGAGTTTCTGTTGAAATTTTTTTGGCTCAAAATGAAAAAATTTATATTTGTAAATTCATCTCAGGGTTTTTCAAAAACACCCATGAAAAACGACACAGAGATACATCCAAACCGCCGCGCTTCCGCCGCACGAGGTAGGCTCGTGCCGCGGAAGCGCCGCGGTTTGATGTCCTCTCTGCATCGTTTTTCATGCAGTGTCTTTCTATGTTGATTTTGGGATTTTTAGGATATATATTATATGCCCAGATTTTCCAGAACTAAAATTCACTTTTGGGGGCCTATAATTCCGTATTTTTCCGAACTTCACTGCATTTTGACTATGATGGTTATATCTGTAATGTTTGCATGTATTGAACGTCGGCTAATCGCTATAAGACGATTAGTCGGGGTTATACATGATCTGTAATGTGCTGGAATGTGTATATGAATGTGTTGGACTGTCGCGGGTGAATAGCCGGGGTGGATGTGAGATGAGCTTTTGTTTTTCCTTTCATTCATTGTAAATGTAAATTGATGTAATAATATTATTTGTTTGGCCGCACAACCGGGTCGGGGTTGTAGCCGTCATTGTATAATTCTTTTTACTGTTTTTGCTCCTAGGATAGACCCATGGAGGGGTGCACAAACTACCGGGTATGCCGAAGTGTCGAGTGGCCTACTCATGGAGATGAGGGAGGTTGCTACGCTTCGGGTACTTGGCGGGTAGTTTGCCGCACCCGTAGGGGTCTTGGGTGGGGTATTTGGCTATTCACCGCGACCGTGTTATCCGTTTTTCGTTTCAGGCTCGAAAGGATTGCGGATTGCTAGTATATCCAATGCATTCATCTGTGATCTGTAATGTCTATCATTGCTTTCTATTTAGGCGTTGCTTATGTTTTACAGCCGCGCTAGCCCAGCCCCCGCTCTGTCGTTAGTTAAGTAACCTAACGGGTAATGACGGGGCCCCGTGGCGAATGCGAATGGCATAAGCGTACGTCATATTTTGGTTGTTTTCTGCAATGGTAGGATTAAAATGATGGGACGCATTAAAAGAACTAATGCAAGAAAATAAACCTAAAAGACGTTGTTGGAACAAGTTTTTCAAAAAGCTGTTATTACAAGGACGTTCATTTTTGTTTTGCATAGTGGTATTCGGTTCTGAATGCCCAGCACCTCAGTCGACGAGGCAAGGGCCGAGATCCCCTCACCGGGAGTGACCCCTTGGACAAAAGTTTGCGTCAGGGTAATAATTTCACTATAGTCGATTGTTCTTGCTTTGCATCGAGGTATTCATTTGGAATATCCTGCACCTCATTCGACGAGGAAAGAGCCGAGATCCCTTTGCAGGGAGTGACCTCTTTAGCAAAAAGTTTTCGCCACTATATTTTCAAAAACCGTATCATGTTCCTTCAACGATATCAAGTTCATTACGTTAACGGGTTTTTCGCCAAAAACCCAGCCGTAGCCCTCCGTCGTTTCGGATAATTAATACTTAGTATTCGTGCTGCGTTTGTTGATTATTCGTCAAGACACAGTGAACGGTAGCTGAGTAATAATTCTCTGTTGCACTGATAGATGCGATTGGTTAGGACGGTCGCATGATTTTGTTGATTATTCGTCAAGGATCATGCGGGCGGGTCTAATGCAATCCTGGATAACGACGGGCTGAACTTGACTAGGACCTTTTGATTTGTTGATTATTCGTCAAGGTCACTTGGGTCCTAGGGGCAAAAACTGCATCGGGAGTTTCAAAAGAACTGAAACTTGCAAATTTAGCATACCTTCTGGAGTGTGATGACTAGAGTGGATTCCATCTAGGTTATCACACAATGACAGTTGGATCCCGATCCCACTGATGAGTCGGTTTACTCTCGGGAGATTATTTCACTTAACAATCAATGCTATAAACCTAGTAGGTGTCTAGAAAGGTGTTAGCGGGGTTACGCCCCCAGGGAAAAGAGGTTCTTTAATTAAGGAACTTCGCGAAAGCGTTGGAAAACCTCCCTCGAAGTACCGACACTAGCCTGGCTGAAAGGTTAAGCAAGTATTGTGACGTGAATTAAAACCCGGCTGGTTCTTCTTTTAAAAAGGTTTTAAGAAGAATTTGAGGAAACAGTGGGAGACATCCTGGTTAGATAAATTAATAAACCAATCTAATCTTGCAAGAGCATACGCTGAGTGTTTCTTTTCTCTCTCTCCAGGCAGCAACCTTTTCACGCCCTAATCAAGATAATAAAATGTATCGCTTGACCGAACCGAATTCTTATTCGGGACTGGGGAAAGTTGGTTCAGCTCTAACTTATGACAACAGTCATAAGTATGAGAATGGGAAAGAGGAAAGTATGGATTTCCAGGATACCCAGTTGAAGAAGAAGCATGGTTTTGCATCTACTTCAGGTGTTCTTGTAATTGAGAACTGTTTTACGGTCAGCCCTACCTCCTGGGTACTTGATACCGGATCAGGATCTCATATCTGTAATTTATTGCAAGGACTGAGAAAAAGTAGGAAAGTTGCACCGGGTGATATGTCGCTCAGAGTAGCGAACGGAGCACAAGTTAATGCGGCAGCCGTCGGTGAATATCACCTAGTATTGCCGAATGGCAAAACTATGATTTTGAACGATTGCTACTATGTACCCTCCATGGTTTGCAACATCATATCAGTTTCTTTACTCGATAAAGATAGATATAAGTTTGTTCTTGAAAAGAATATCATGAACATTTACCTTGATGAGGTGATGGTTGCAGAGGGTACACTGTTTAATGGTATCTACGTTCTAAATCAGAATACAGTTCTCAATATACAAAACACACGCAAGAGGAAGAATTCAGATACGAATAAATCCTACTTGTGGCATTGTAGACTTGGTCATGTCGGAGAGAAAAGACTGAGTAAGTTGCATAAAGATGGACTCTTGGATGCGTTCGAGTTTTCATCTTATGAAACTTGTCATTCTTGTCTCAAAGGGAAGATGACCAAATCTCCGTTCACCGGACATGGAGAGAGAGCAGCAGAGCTCTTGGGACTCGTACATAGTGATGTATGTGGTCCGATGTCTATACATGCAAGGGATGGGTTCTCGTACTTCATCACATTCACTGACGATCTCTCTAGGTTCGGATATGTGTATCTGATGAAACACAAATCTGAAGCTTTTGAGAAATTCAAGGAATTCAGAAAGGAAGTAGAGAACCAGACAGGCAAAAGTATCAAGATCCTCCGGTCTGACAGGGGAGGGGAGTACTTAAGCACGGAATTCCTAGATTACTTAAAAGAGAATGGTATTCTCTCTCAGCTTACTCCTCCATATACACCACAGCACAATGGTGTATCGGAGCGGAGGAACCGTACCCTATTGGATATGGTTCGCTCCATGATGAGTAGTGCTGAGTTACCTCTTTCATTTTGGGGACATGCGCTTCAGACAGCGGCATACCTTTTGAATCAAGTTCCGTCCAAATCTGTGCCTAAAACTCCGTATGAAATATGGAGCAGTAAGAAACCATGTCTGAAGTTTATTAAGATATGGGGTTGTCCGGCCTATGTAAAAACACAGAAACCGGACAAGTTAGAGGCACGGTCAGTTCTCTGTAAATTTGTGGGATATCCTAAAGACTCACTAGGATATCTGTTCTACCACACTGAGGAACAGAAGGTGTTTGTATCTCGCCACGCCACCTTCTTAGAAAGGGAGTTTCTTGCAAAAGAAACTAGTGGGAGTTCGGTAGAACTGGAAGAAATTCAGCGACCACAAAATGTAACTGAAAATTTGGAGGAACCGCTAGATTCTATAACCCCAGACGAACCTCAGCCACTCCGCAGATCTGGTAGGATTTCTCATCCGCCCGAGAGATACTACGGTTTTCTCATAGACGGGGATCGAGAGGATTGCATCTTGGAAGAAGATGACCCTACCAGTTTCAGGCAGGCCATTATCAGTAGGGACTCTGATAAGTGGCAGGAAGCAATGCAATCCGAAATGGAGTCCATGTACGCCAATAAAGTGTGGACCTTGGATGTTGCTCCACCTGGGGTAAAACCCGTTGGATGCAAATGGATCTACAAAAGGAAACTTGGTGTAGATGGGCAGGTGGAAACCTATAAAGCTAGACTCGTTGCAAAAGGTTTTCGTCAAAGACCTGGTTTGGACTATGACGAGACTTTTTCTCCGGTGGCTATGCTCAAATCCATTCGGATCTTACTTGCCATTGCTGCCTTCCATGACTATGAAATCTGGCAGATGGATGTTAAGACGGCTTTCCTAAACGGTTGTTTGGAAGAGTGCGTTTACATGGATCAACCAGAAGGTTTCGTAGACAGTGGGAGCAGCGGAAAGGTGTGCAAGTTGCTTAAATCCATTTATGGATTAAAGCAGGCATCGCGGAGCTGGAACATCTGTTTTGATGAGGCAATCAAGGAATTTGATTTCATCAAGAACGAAGATGAACCCTGTGTTTATAAGAAGATTGTAGGACGAACTGTTGTGTTCCTAGTCTTGTACGTGGACGACATTCTCTTGATAGGAAATGATATTCCTATGCTACAGTCGGTCAAGCTGTTTTTGTCACAAAGGTTCTCCATGAAGGACCTGGGTGATGCCTCGTACATTCTGGGGATCAAGATCTATAGAGATAGATCCAAGAAACTGTTGGGACTTTCACAGTCCAGGTACATAGAGACCGTACTAAAGAGATTTAGTATGGAGGGTTCCAAGCGCGGTAACATACCCGCATTGCACGGAATTACCCTCTCCAAGAAGATGTCTCCTAAGACTGACGAGGAGAGGGTTCGCATGAGCACTATACCCTACGCTTCGGCGGTAGGATCTATAATGTATGCGATGCTATGTACAAGACCAGATGTAGCTTACGCGTTGAGCACGGTAAGCCGGTATCAGTCAGACCCAGGGGAGGACCACTGGACAGCAGTGAAGAACATTCTCAAGTACCTAAGGAAGACTAAGGAGATGTTCCTGGTTTACGGTAATGGAGACCTCAGGGTCGAGTCCTTTACCGATTCAAGCTTCCAGAGTGACAAAGATGACAGCAAGTCTGTCTCGGGTTTTGTGTTTACCCTCAACGGAGGGGCGGTATGTTGGAGGAGTTCCAAGCAGGATACCGTCGCAGACTCGACGATGGAGGCTGAATACATTGCTGCAAGCGATGCCGCAAAAGAGGCGGTCTGGATAAAGAAGTTCATTAGTGAACTTCAGGTGGTTCCGTCCATTGTTGACCCAATACCTTTGTATTGCGATAACAATGGGGCTATAGCTTTAGCGAAGGAACCAAGGTCCCATCAGAAATCCAGGCACATCTTAAGGCGGTATCACCTGATCAGGGAGATCATTGATCGACAGGAGATCGAGGTGCGGAGAGTGGACACAAAGGACAACACTGCGGACCCATTCACTAAGGCTTTACCCCAGACTCAGTTCGAGCGGCTGATCGAGATGATAGGTCTTCGATACGCCAGTACATGGCCTTAGTGCAAGTGGGAGATTGTTAGTGTATATGCCCTAGAGGCCATTACTGTATCATACTAGTATGTATATTACTTGATGGAAGCTTGGGATATTCACAGTTGTACAGACAATCTTGCTCAATATAGTAGTATGCTACTTGGTTTGACTCTGCTTTAATGTGTACATGTGTGTTTATTTATTATATCACCTATACGCATTAGTAGAGCCCTTAGGATCTTTGCTTGATTACCGGCGTTGTGATGGCGATCACACTCGTGGGGGCTGGGTAATCTACAAGCACATCCTTATACACGTCCCTAGTCGTGGGAGTACCGAGATAGGGCATCGATACTCCGGAGTAGACTAGCGTATGCGCTTCTCATCCCAGCACGGGAGACGGTCTGTCCCACAGCCGTCGGTACGTCGTACTTGAGATAGTATGCGGGTGCTCGTTAGGTTACGAGTACACTGGACAGGACTCGTCGGGAACTGATGGTTGGTATTATACCTATCGTCAGTTATCAGTTCCCAGGTGACATGAGTACAGCTTAGTCCGCTGACTTGACACTGTCACTTCGCCTCGAGTGTGTTCCCACTGTTCTTTGATTACTACCCTACCACGGCTCTGCTGAGTCGTGCAAACAGGTAGTAGTTGGGAGCAGTCCCGAAGCACTTGGAGGCAGTGACGGTTAGACAGGATTCGTCTCTCCCGGTATTGGGGGTTGACATCGCGCTGTGTCTAGGAGAGCCATTACACGAGTAGTCCCTGGCCAGGGCAAGCGAGATATGCTGGTAGGTTCCAGTGTTATCTCAGGGTGTTCTGGGCTTCACTCCGACACGACTTGTACCGCTATTAGGGGTCTGACGTTTACCGCCCCCCTAGGCCCGCCATGCGATGTATCAGACGAACAGACCGGACTGTACGGAGATTGTCACATACAGACTCAGTAGGAGTTCGGATGGGTTTACCTCATCGGCCTTCTTATCGACATCTACCTGGGGACCGTTACGTACAGCTAGTGCCGCTTGCGGTCTGTGGTTAAACCCACTGCCAGCGTAGTGTCGAGTCTTTAGAGTCCCACACAGAGAGTTTCCCTGCACTGAGCGAAACGTGTAGAGGCCGTATGGTTTTACGGCAGGGCTGCGATCACTTGCGTACACTAGTGTGCGTATGATGTTCGGGCAGGCAGTACTAGTGGGCTTTGGTTTAAGCCAGATCCTAGTATTGCACGGATGGATGTGTTTTGTCTTCTGCGCATCCGCATTCTACGGAATACGGATGCAGGTGTGTATGCACAGTTTTCTGGAGCGATGAAGGAGGAGGTGCCTCATTAGGGTTTTGGCAGATGGTTCGGCCAAAACCGCTATGTGGCAGGCTCATTAGGGTTTTGACAGTTGATTCGGTCAAAACCATTTTGAGGCCGACTCATTAGGGTTTCGACAGTTCGTTTGGTCAAAACCATAATGAGCCGGGGACATTATTTACTAATCCTTTCCTTGATAATTTTGTTATGGCTAATTACATTGACCATTTGACCATCTTGACTTTGTTGACCATTTGACCAAAGTTGACTTGGACCTTCTTAGAAGATCTAAAGTAATCTTTGGTTTTCTTTTATTTAGTTATGATAATGGTCATGTCATTGTAGCCATCACCTTTATCTTGATTGGATTTGTAATGATAATGTTTAGTGCATTATTGCAACCATGGTTAGATTTTCTTTGGTTAAGCTTTTCATTTGCTCATTCTCATTCTCTCTCTTGAAATGAGAAGCTCCATGGTTGCTAGATAATCTCCTTCTTCTTCCTCCTCTTGATCTTCTCCTTTGATCTCATGTGTTGAGAGAAAAAGGATTCTACTTGACAAACACATCCATACATCCTCTCTACACCACCTAGGGCTTCTAGATTAGCAATCTCCTTGCCCTAGTTACCTCGGCTTGAGGTGGAGCTCGGCGTACATCTCTCGGGTGGATCGTCTTCGACTCAAGGAGGCCGCGGAGGTGACCGAAGTCCGGATCAACCTTTGAGCAAGCCATGAAAAGAACAACAAGGAGAGAAGAACATCAAAGAAGAACAACAACAAGAAGTGAAGGAGTTCAAGTTGAGGTATAACCACTTTGCCGAGTAGTTAATTCTTCTTTGCAAGTATGCTAGTTTAGTTTAGCAAAGATCCGGCTTTTACGGTCCATGTTACAAAGTTTAGAAAAATTTTGATTTACCGTTTCCGCAACCCCGAAAGTACCGGGAGAGGTAACGTGGACCTAACAAATATCACATTCATCGCATTATTCATCTCGTATCCATTATCATCATATCCTGTATTAGGGTACTGATCTAAGTCTAGCACATACTGATACCATATATATATGTGTGTGTATGAAAACGCACGTGTTTCCCCCAATCAGAGCAAAGCTCTGCTGGAAATTCAAAATTCAAATTTTGAAGCAACGCTTCAAATCCCGGGCGCAACGCGCTACGTGTCAGGCACAGACACATCAGCGCAGCGCCCAAAGCAGCGCACCCAATCAGAGCAAAGCTCTATTTTAAGTAAAGTTAAAGGAAGCAACGCTTCAGTTGCGCAAGCGTTGCGCGACACGTGTCGGCGCAGATGCGCTAGCGCAGTTGCGCTGCGCGACACGTGTCGGCGCAGTTGCGCTGCGCTGTGCGCTGCGTGACACGTGTCAGCGTAGATGCGCTAGCGCATATGCGCTGCGCTGTGCGCTGCGCGACACGTGTCACACGCTGAGGCGTTTGCGCCAAACAGAATTAAGATTTCAAAGAAATCTTTCTGTTCTTGTTAAAACAAGAAGATTTTCTTCTGTAAAACAGAAGCCTTTGGATCAAAGATCCAAAAGTGGGAAAATTCCCCAAATCACTCAAAGAAAGATCTTTTTAACTAATTTATGGGCACTATAAAAAGGACCCTAGACCTCAATTCAAAGGAAGGAACATTCTTGAAAAATCAAGAGCTTCAAATAGAGAGAACTCTGAGAAAAGTTTCAAAAAAAAAGGTAAAGACCTTCACAAAAGAGAAGAAATTTCTTCTAATAGATCACTGATCTAAAAACCAGATCAATGATCTTCATAAACAGTGCTTTGCACTTCTTATGAACCACTGGTTCTTTAAAACAAAAAAAATAGTGCTTTGCACTTTTATGAACCTTTGGTTCTTGAAATAAAAAGAAAAACTTGTTTTTCTTTGATCTAAATTAGATCAAGGAAACGCATAGTGCTTTACACTTTTGGTTTTTGAATCTAAAAGATTCTTAAATTATAGTGCCTTGCATTTGCAAACTGCGCTGTTGCGCTCTTGGATTGGCGCAAGCCACCAGAGCGCGCCACGTGTCAGCAGCGCAAGCGCAGCGCACTGCGCTTGCACGACACGTGTCAGCACTATAAGTGCTTGCACTCTCTGATTGGCGCAAAGCGCCTGATAAATGCAATGCATTTCCTAAAGGGCCAAGCCCAAATCAAAAGACCTAGCAGGCCAAAATAAATTGCAAAGCAATAAAAGGGCAAAGCCCAAATAAAATTGATGCTCTGCATCATTTATAAAGGGCAGAGCCCAAATAAAATTGATGCTCTGCATCATTTATAAAGAAGCAGAGCCCAAAACAAATTGATGCTCTGCATCCTTTCTGGGCAGAGCCCAAATAAAAATAAAAAGAAATGCAATGCAAAAGCAAATAAAATGTTGAACATTTTCAACTGGACTTAGGCTAATTTTGGCCGTAAGTCCTCAAATTAAATTGATTGAGCAAGATTGCTCTCTTAAATCAATTTATATCCGGTTCGAGGGTACATCTCCGAACTCCTCTGACACATGTCGTTGTAATCATTCAACGTCGTCAGAGAGGTGACGGGTCTCGACGACCGCACCCATCAAGATGGACTGCGGGGTCCTTAAACTCGTGGACCGAAACGTCCTTAAACTAATATTGGACCGAAACGTCCTTAAACTAATGTCGGACCACCACGTCTCTAAACTGGAACATGGACCACTACGTCCCTAAAACTGGAACAATAGAGCCTCCAAATGCTCTTTTGCCGGATCTAAACGATCCGGTTTAAGTTGATCTTAGCTCCAAACACGGCTAACGTATCCTTAAACATTCAAACGGACTATAAAACTCCAAATCAACCTTGGTTCAAGGGTACATCTCTGAACTCCTCTGACATCTGCCGTTGTAATCCTTCAACGACGTTAGAGAGGTGACGAGTCCCGATGGCCAGATATTAAATGGATTATCACGTTAAGTTGAACTTAGTCTCAAACATGACTAACGTATCCTTAACGAACGTTTAAGTTGATCTTAGCCGCAACGCGACTAATGCATCCTTAAACTGAAAACACCAAACCCAAATCTAAGTAAATACGGATTTGGACTAATCCACGTCCTACGGGCGACGGCATTACTCAGTCTTCGTATACAATCCATGGGTAACCAAAAACAAAACAAACACCCACGACACGAAATGAAATTCTTGAGAAGGAGAAAGTTGTTACCGCGATGCGGTAGCGTAATTAACTGCAAGGGCTTGCGCCTGTAGGGAAGAGCGTCCCCACAATCAAAAACCCCTCACCCTGAGGGGGAATCTGACGAAGTCTGCTACATCGGCCGCATCCGTTTAAACCTCCGATGCATGGTGCCATAAATCAACTTGGCATCTTCGGAGAGGTAGACGGATAAAACCAAATAGCATCTGCCCCGAACCCCAGCGTCAGGACTTCGCAGTCTTGTGCGCCGTCTTTCGGAGGGGAACAGATTATGGCACGCCCGGTTGGACCTTTTCCTCTTTCCACTCCACACTTCGTGTGTCGTCTTCACGAACGAATCGCGGTTTGTTAATGGTTGCCTTTGGATTTCAAGTTTAGTAAGATTTGGTCTCTTGCTTGGCGCAGAAAAGAACTCAAGCATCAATGGCCTTTAACTGCACCAACTGCTCGAAGTGCCATTGCAACGGACGCTCCACCTCACCGGGAGGTGTAGCATATGGGCCCCAAGCGGCTTCCTACCTCGCTCTGCCAGTAGACCAGGTGACCCAAGCCACCACTGGCCTGTTCTTCGGGACCATGATCCCACCTACAAGCTTCTCTACGCCAATACCTGCACCGGAAGTGAACAAAAAGTCGGTCTTCGACCGGCTCACTGCTACGACGGCCCCTGTCAACGGGTCGCCCACTACCAAACCAACAGCCTTTGTTTTCGCCAGGCTGGATCAGAACTCTAAATTGGCTATCCCAAGGAAGGCAATAACTGCTGCTCCAAAAGTCGTCAAGACGGCTTCCCCTATCAAAGAGTCAGTCTTTTCAAGGCTGACGATTCCTGCTTCTGCCCTTGCTCGAGGATCTGTCTTCGATAGGTTGAATATCACCCCTCAAAAGACAACCTCAGTCTTTAAGAGGTTAACACCAGCGGCGCCTCATTCAGAAAGGGGACGAAAAGAAGCGGTCTCAATTCTGAGCCAGTCCCAACGGCTCGTCATGCTCGACGTCGCCATTGGCGACGAGTAAGGAAGGCAGGGGGCAACTCCCCCTCAGGGCTAACTCCACCGGCTACAGTAGTGGAAGTCAACGCTGCTGTTCCAACTGGGAACAGCTTTGAACTGCTGAGGAGAGTACGTAAGAATTCTCCAACTGCTACACTGAAAAGATCTCCCCCACATGCGGAGAGAGTTCCGGAAACAAAGCAGGAACAACCCCCTCAACGGTTGTCATAAAAAATATACAAGGTTTGGCAAAGAGTTCAAGACTCCGTAATTGACCCAAATCACTCTCGTCAATAGAAAAAGGCGAAGGTGCAAAAAGAAAAGGTCTGTCCTATTGAACAGCAGAGGACAACAATCGCTAGGATGCCCACTGCAACGGCCCCTTCAACTTCAACGGCCCACAAAAGAAGGAGGCCGGAGAAAACCCCCGCACCGACGACAAATATCAGAGGTGGTGAACCCAAGCGCCCTAAGTTAGGGGGCATTGTGGTTCATACCGTCTATGTGGCATCTGGTAAAGAGGACAGCCGCATATCTGCGGGTCATCGACTGCTTACCCGATCAGTGACCAAGGCGCAGGAGAAACAACAAAAGCTCCAAGAGATGATGAACGCTATGGCCGCACTTACAGGGCCAAAAGAAAATCCTGAAACGTCCTCGGATGAACGCCAAGAGGAAGAAACCAACGCCGAATTCCTTGGTCGGATATTGGAGAAAAAGGACAAAGTGGCTGCTGAACAAGCAGCCAACATACAGCGTATGTGCCTCCTCTTCCAAGACATGATAGGGATGATGATACAACAAGATCCTCCGGCCGAAGAGCCCCCGATCGTCTTTGGGGACGATAGGAGAGAGACATCAAATCCTCCACCGGCTCTGTCGACGGCTAAAGAGGATACAATCTCCAAAGCTGATTTGGATGAGTACATCGCCCAACAAATACGGGTTCATCATGCGACCGAAGCAGCCGTCCAGGTCGTAAAAACGGGGCGGCCATATCCAAGTTGGTAAGATCAAATCAAGTACCCGCCAGGTTATACGATTCCCAAGTTCCATGTCTACAAGGGGACGGGCAATCCTCACTAGCATGTTGCCCAGTTCAGGGCACTCTGCGGCAACACCAGCGGTGACGACAAGCTGTTGCTTCGCCAGTTTGTTAGAAGTTTATCACATACGGCGTTCGAATGGTACTCTGAGCTCCCGAGCGACTCTGTCAAAACCTTCGCGGAGATGGAGCTGTTGTTTACTCAGCGTTTTGCAAGCGCTAGTGAACGCACCCCGATGATGGCACTAATTAACGCCAGGGTAAAACCAGGCGAGACATGGGTTCAATACGCTATACGATGGCGGAACTTGTGGTCGAAGTGCGAACAGCGCACTGAAGAAGCTCCCGCGGTGGGTATGTTTGTGGGAACCCTTGATCCACAAGCGACCATCTCGCAATTTATGATATTTTTCAAGCCGACTACCTTCCAGGCCTTGATTGACAAGCTAGCGCAAATGGATCAGATGGGCCATAAACCCCCTCTTCCAAAGCCGGACTCCCGAAATGACAAAGGGAAGGGAAAAGCGATCGTCGCCGCTAATACTCAACAACAACCGAGCAACTCGAAGCCTGTTGTGCGTCAAAATAATATGTGCCCATACGTAGACCTTAAGTAGAGGCTAGGGCGTCCTTACTCTTTTCCCCGCGATAAAACGAGAAGGTTATTCGAGCTGGCATTGCGCAACAGACTCATAAATCTGCCGGATCCAAAACGTTCATTGCAACCAAGTGACGTCAATGAGCCCAACTACTGTCCTTATCATCGAGTACTGGGCCATCCGATCGAAGATTGCTACGTTTTCAAAAATTGGCTTGAAAACCAGTACCGACGGGGCAAGTTCGCGTTATCTGACAAATGGAAGGTGAATCCCCCGCAGCCCCACACCTCTAAGGGGACGAATACGCCGGGGGCAACATGCTCCGTCATTGAAGAAGCTCCTTGGGAGGTTGTATTATCAGCCAAGACAAAGAAGATGCTAAAAGATCTTCAGACATGCCCAGCGATCAAGTGGAAGAACTCGTTGGAACCGCAGGTCATTGAAGGGATGTTGAAGCCACGTCCAACTCCAAAAACCGATGGTGGTGGCTCAAACACACGCAACCAGCCGTCAAAATCTTCGAAGAAGAAGAAAAAGAAGTCAAAGAAGCCCGTGAAGCCTGGCGACAAGCGCACAGACTTGCAAAAACAAATTGACGCGCTGGAGGAATACAACCAGAAGGCACGGACTCCCATTACATTCCAAGAGTTCCTCAATCATGTCTTTCAAGAGGAAGATGAGGGAGAAAGTTCACCTGATGAATCTGAAGAATGCGTGGCGAGCTGTCATGTGATTTTCCATTCGTTCATGGATGATGAGGATACTCCTTGTAATGAAGCGCTGGGGGCAGATCTTGAACCAAAATTTCCGGAGCTATCAGATGAAATGATTGATGCGTTCCTTAACGAAGCTCGATTGAAAAGTGAAGCTGATCGAGAACGCGAGACGACTATATTTGAAAGGGCCAAGCGCCAACGACTTGATGAAAGAGCTGAGACGATCCCGCTGGAGCTAAACACCTCCGCTACCGACAAAAGCCAATTCAAGATGAGGAAAAAGTTTGCTAAGGCCATATCAATGGGCATGAAGCTACCATCCTCTGAAGGAAACATCACCGGTGAAGTGGAAACACACCCCTCCTATTGCTTATATCATCAAAAGATTTCGCACCCCACTCAAGAGTGCAAAGCTTTCGATAGAGGTGGCAAGGATACGTTGCTCATCGACAACGCTTTAAGCAGGAAAAGCGTAAAACTCGTCGAAAGCAAAGAAATACGACCGAAGGGATTAAAAGAACTACCGGCAATTGTCGCATGGTTAACACTGGCGGGTCACGAGTGCCTACATTCGGGAGCGATTCTGATGAAGAGCTGGAACTTGCCCCTCTCTTTAAAGAATCCACTTCGGGAAAAGAAGAAGAGCCGAAGATCTGCGAAAATATCCGGCTGCGGAATCGGACGCTGCCTGAAAAGAACCTCGGACCCTTAAACAGAAAAGATAAAGGGAAAGAAAAGGTCTCTGAAGATATCGTCTTAGATGACCAAGTTCTGGAGGAGCTAAGCGCCAACAACCCGCCGAAGAAGAATAAGGTGGATTACAACGTCCTAGCGCACCTGAGGAAACTACCCTCACAGCTCAGCATTCTCGACGCCCTTTTGCTATCAAAGGAGGCGAGAGATTCGTTGATCAATGCACTACAAGATCCGGAACAATTCCAAGGTTGCCTGGCCGAGGAAAAGATGAAGGATGAATTGGAGGAAGTGCACACGGCCGATGTCACTTTCGGCGACGAGGACCTTCTCCTTAAGACGTGCGAACACAGTCGCCCCCTTTATGTCTCAGGATACTGCTACGATATTAAGATAGGCAAAATCCCGATAGACAATGGATCTTCCGTTAATCTCCTCAATGTGCGGGTATTGAAAGAAATCTGCATGAGCGTCCAGCACCTTTCTCGTGACAAGATCACCATCTCCGGATTCGACTCCCAGTCATCAAGAACTCTTGGGTCTGTGATACTGACGCTACGCTTCGGGCTACTCGTCACGGACGTCAAGTTCCACGTCATAGATGCCAAGAAATGCTACAACGCTTTGCTCGGCCGACCATGGTTACATGAGTACAACATCATCCCTTCTACGCAACATCAGTGTATGAAGTATTTTAAGGATGGTTTCGAGTATACCGTGACGGGAGAGCTGAACCCGTTCTCTATGAACGAGGTCCGCAAATACGAAGATGCCAAATACTTCTTACCAGATTTCGAAGACACGGAGAAGTGTCACAAGCCGGAGAACAAAGCTAACGCCACCATCCCTGTCTTCGGCAGTGATACTGAAGAGGAAGAGGAGATAGTTTATTCGGGTCCTCCCCAACACAACAAGCCAGGACCGTCCACTCCTACGTTGGTCTTTGGTAGCGACTCGGAAGATGAGATCCATGCTGTATTCTCTGCTCGACCTTCAATACGAACGTCCGCTGACGAAGAGCAAAGTCTACAAGTCTCCATAGTGCCGCTTAAACACCATAAAGAACTAGATGCACTTAATATTTACAATGTAGAAGAGCTGCAAACGTTCTATATCCCTCCCAGGCGAGAAAGAGAGAAAGAAATTCTATTCTACCGCTCTGAAGAAACCAAGGTGGAGAAAGAAATCTGGCATGGCGCGGATCCTACACTCGACAGGCTTCAGCCTATCCGTCTCCCCAGATATTATACAGAAGGCCAGAAGAGGCTGCTGAAGCGCCAGGGGATATCTTTCAAGCAGACCGTTCGAAAAGCCAAGTTCTATGACAAAGTCTGGAACGTTTCCGGGACTCAACGCAAACTGCCTAATGGGAAAATGGAGACAATCGGGCTTGGATACATCCAGTCAAAAGAACGAGAGCTGCTAAACAGCTGCTATGTCACGTATGATTTCGATGAAGAAGCGGATGCTCAATGGGAAGACGCTAATCCTGACACAATGAAAGTTCCAGATGCAAAAGTGCCCAGTCCGACGTTCGAAGAACAAATGGACAAACTCATAAAGGAAGCGGGTCAAAAAGTCCGGGACGACCATAACCGCGAAATGGTCATCTACAAGAAAGCCAAAATGCAACGCCTCCTCCAACAGGCCGTGAAAGGTGAAAATGCCGCTCCCTGTCAACCTGTTATAAAGAAGGCTCGACGCAAAAGCAGAAATAAGTCGAAAGGTCAAAAAGGCGCTCAACAACAACAAAGCAGGGCTAAGAAGCCACGCAAATGGGAGTCGAGCGTTATTGATCTATCCCTCATGAAGAAAATGGGTCGAGCATACTCTTTTCCCCGGGATAAGACGAAGAAGATACTTGATCTTGCTCTAAAACATCAGATGCTTAAACTGCCGGAGTCTAAACACCCCGAACAAGCAGTCGAAGTCTCACACCCAAACTATTGCTCTTATCACCGAGTGATAGGGCACCTTCTCGAGGACTGCTTCACCTTCAAGAATTGGGTCGAAGATCAGTATCAGCTTGGCAAGTTCGCTCTGTCCGACAACTGGAGGGTAGCGCCGCCACAGAAGCACGAGCCCAAGGCCACGGAAGAAGAACCAGTTCCACATTGGGATTGGAAGCGAATTCGTACTTGTCACGTGATAACTATATCAAAAGAAGAGCCCGAGAACATGGATGACCTTCCCTGGTGCTTCGAAAACAGCAACGACGAGGTGATCTCAGAATTCCCACCAGCGCCAAAAGAGCAGGAAGATGGAATCCATACTACTGCAGACAACCTCAAGAAAATTGAGTTAGGAACGGCGAACGATCCGTGACCGACATTCATCAGCGAGCTGCTATCTGAAGAAAAGGTGGCTTCATTAAAAGACCTGCTTATGCAGCACAAAGATTGCTTCGCATGGAACTATTCCGAAATGCCGGGACTAGATCCAGAAATTGTTGTGCACAGATTGGCAATATCTCCGGGCATCAAGCCAGTCAAACAAGCACCAAGAAGAATGCGGCTCGAGCTGGAGATGAGTATCAATGCCGAAGTCAGGAAGTTAATTGACTCTGGCTTCATCCAGGAAGTTCAATACCCTGAATGGATCGCCAACATCGTCCCAGTGATGAAGAAAAATAGGACAGTACGCATATGCGTAGACTTCCGGGATCTTAATAAAGCTTGCCCGAAGGAAGATTTCCCAGTGCCAGTCACCGAACTGATGATAGAAAACACGCCCACTCATGAGGTTTTCACCTTCATGGACGGCTCGTCAGGATATAATCAGATAAAAATGCATCCAGAAGACCAGAAGCACACCTGTCACGACCCAAATTTGGCCCGTAACCGGCACTTAAACTACGTAACGTCTAAAGACGTACGCAACTTAAGTAAGCCGAAACCCAGAAATCTAAACCACTCAAAACTGGATCAACGGAGAAAACATAGTTTTAAACATTCAGAAATTTTCAAATAAAAATCTTTAAGTTTAGTTTTCGTTCTTAAAAATTTCGGCAGCACCTCCTTTGTTAAAACTAACCCCGAAAACGGGTACAACATAGATAATAATAAAAGCATCCCAAACGGGAGCAAATCATGCCCAACGGCGGAGACAACCACCACAACAGATATACGACGCCGAAGCGAAGAAATATAAAAGAAAACTGCATAAAGAAGTAAAACTTTTCAACAAAACCGGCTCCCACGAGCACGGTACCCAAAGTCACCACAAAATATAACACTGAATCCTCACAAGTCGTCTCTAAGTCATATACAATAGTGGTAGATGGAGAATACTAGATCCAACAAAAAAATATATAAAGTACAAACAGATAACCGCAACCCACCTAAAAGCAAGGCTTCACAGCCAACCGTAGCGGTATCCGCAAAAGTAGAGATGATAAGATACCCTGCCGCGACTACTCAGAGGGTAAGTCCTGCACAACACTGTAGCACAACGGGGGTGAGTTGCCAACTCGTGAATAGTAAATAACATCATAAAGTAATCACAAGTATGCACGAACAACGATCTATCTATCACAAGTAATCCGATAGCATAAGTATGATAAGTGAATATGCAACAATCATGTAAAGGTACATCATCAGGGTACTACAACTACATGAAACAATGCATATCAACATAATCCTGAGTGTGGGATGATATAATATAAAATCTCATGCAAAAATCATCAGCATGGAAAAACACCAGTGTCCCTCACTGACACATCAAATCCCAAATCCTCAGGCACCGCATCCTCAGATCGGCCCTCACATCCTGTATGTCTCACGAAAACCTGAGTGTCAAACACCGACACTCGAAACATCATGAAACCCGTGTCTAGCATCGACACGTAAATCCTCATAACTCAGGCGCTGTCACCATGACTAGCCCTGACGATATGTCATACCTCACTCCGGTCGGTATTTCCATGATAACCGCCGAGTCCAAATACAATCACCGGTAGGTAGTGGTCCCACCGTCAGGCTTATCGTCTATACCACGAAATCACCACTCACCCCGGGGTACCATACCGGGTCCATCATGTACCCGCAGACGGTGCGTCCCGCTCCTCGAATCGGGTATCACAAGACAAATCTCAGAACCGAGAAATCACATGGTGGACGTATCAAATATCATATCAAGAGAAACCGGGTTTTCAAACAATACATAGTTTTCTTGAAAATATCCCCCACGGTTCTCAAATCCATAAATCATATGAAATCCATATCTCAATGCGTAAAATCCATATAAAACTGATATATGCAATATAAAACATCAATATGAACATATAAAAGGAAACCGCTCTTTAAATTGAATCTAGCTTTAAAACATATCATGCGGTTCCCAATTCCTTCGAAAATAAATGCAGTATCATATAAAGTGTACATGTAAGTGTAGCAAGGTTTAAGTATCTACATGTAATCAAGTACGAGGGTGTACATGTCAATATGTATGCATGATGTATAAGTAAATATAGCAAGATATAAGTGAAATGGAATAAGGTTCACTACCTTAACTATTCCTGCCCAATGCAATATCACGTATGTATGTGTCCACAGTATTTCATATGCACAATAGAATAAGAGTTACTACTCCAATCATTCCTATCCACTACCATATCACATATGTAGGTGTTTGTGCGTGTCATGGCAATTACAGACGGTGTGGGTGTAGCATACAATTTAGTGCTCGTGCAACATGAACCGTCAGTAATGTGTTATATCTAAAAGTACAGTCAAGTACAACAGATAATGCTATGCAATGACATTCATATGAAAGTAACTAATATCCAAATATATGCAGCTATCATATCATATTCGCCCCGACGCATAACGCCATACGGGCGATTTTCCCGTAGATGTTAAATCTACTCACCGATGGTCTCGAGCTATGAAAATCCGACCACCTGCTTCCCCTTGTCCGTAGCACCTGAAATCCCTGCTTGCGAACCTAAAATTTCATAAATATAACACATAAGCTAAATATCCTATAATGACGAAAAGACAACGAAACGCGACGAAAACGCCCAGAAAATTACACTGCGCGCTTAGCGCATCTATCGCGCACGATACCGGCCAAAACCCTAATTGGGGTCGCTAAACTACAAAACACCAAGTCCGGACCCCGATCGTCCCAATCGCGCAACACAACACAAAAATTACGAGGAATACACTAGATATAATCTCGCAACTACCAAATGAACCCTACGTCGGAAAAACCCCGAAATCTAGTAAGCAACCTATCGCACTAGATTCAAGATAACACATATCTAACGATTACAAATACCTTAAAATAGCTTAACTAAGCTATCTAAACCAATCCTATATTTTTAACACTCGCTAATTATGTTTTAGCAAAAATCTAGTAAGCAACTTTGCTTAATTAAACAAAATGCTTATTAGCAAATTTTAACATTTTCTATTAGATTAATCTTTTCCAAAACACAATTTAACACTTCAAATAAACACTAATCACTTAATCAAAATTTAACCCTAACATGAATTTCTTAAACCAAATATAATGAATTAATCATGAATTAAAAGCTAAACTAAGCACATAAATAGCTAACTAAATTAGCTAGTTAAAGATTAAAGCAATTAATTATGGATTAAGGTAAGAAATTATACCTCCTCAAGAACACCAAAATGAAATTAGATCCATCATTTTAGCCTCCAAAAATCAAGCTTTGATGAAGATCCATGAAGGATTAGTGAAGGAAAAATGGTTTAATTTTTATATAGGAATTTTTGGATTTATTTTTGGAATTCTTTTTGTGTTTTTGATTGAAAAAGAGTGAGAAATGAGTTTGGAATTGTTGAGGACAAAATGGGTGGGATGAGCTCGGCCAAGGGGGTGAGAGGGGGGTTTTGTGAATATTTTGTGAAGAAAAAGCAATGAAAAAGAGTAATAAATGCTAATTAAAGCAATTTGCCACCTTTACACCCTTTTCTTTTCTTTTTAAAAAGAAACCATTAGTCACAAAAAAAAATCTAGATATTTAAAAAGAACCTTCTAAAATAATTCTAGTGAAAAAATTAATTTATTCACAAAAGAAAAATTTTCCCGATTTACGTGCACAAAATACCGCTTAAAATAATATTTTATTTGGGAAAAAAACTATCTGAACCAAAACCTTCCAAATACTCCCAAAGTTCGCGCACAAGCTTTATTTTAGCCAAACTAGGTGTCGGTAAGCTTATACGGTCGTTTGATCGAAATCGGGTTAAAACGGGAAAAACCGATAATTTTGCCCTAAAACGGGAAAATTCGCAAAACGATTTCTAAAACGTTACAACACCGCCTTCAGGACTCCTCTGGGTATATTCTGCTACAAGGTGATGCCCTTCGGTTTAAAGAATGCCGGTGCCACCTACCAAAGGGCCATGACGAAGATCTTCGATGACCTTATACACGAAATCGTCGAATGCTATATCGACGACCTTGTGGTTAAAAGCAAATCATACGAGGAACATCTCGAACATCTGAAGACCGTATTTCAACGCCTTCGACAATACAACTTGAATATGAACCCCCTCAAGTGTGCGTTCGGAGTTTCCTCGGGCAAATTCCTGGGATTCATCGTCCGACACCGGGGTATCGAGATAGATCCGTCAAAGATTAAGGCGATCATGGAAATGCCTCGGCCAAGGACTCTCAAACAGCTGAAGTCTCTCCAAGGGAAGCTCGCGTATATACGGCGATTTATAGCCAACCTTTCAGGAAAGTGTCGTCCTTACAGCCACCTGATGAAAAAGGGAACCCCGTTCGTCTGGGACCAAAAATGCCAAAGCGCGCTAGATGAGATCAAACAATACCTGCAGAACCCGCCGATGTTGGCTGCTCCGGTCAAGGGAAAACCCCTCATTCTTTATACAACCACCCTCGAAGGTTCCTTAGGCTCATTATGGGCACAAGAGAACGATCAAAGGAAGGAAAGAGCACTCTACTACTTAAGTCGAGTCCTGCTGGGGGCAGAAAGCAACTACTCCCCTATTAAAAAACACGGCCTGGCATTGATCTTTGCGATAACAAAGCTCAGGCACTATGCGTTGGCGCATGAAGTCCGTCTCATTTCAAAGGTGGACCCTCTTAAATATTTGATGTCGAAGGCCATATTGACGGGACGACTCGCTAAATGGGCCCTGCTCTTGATGGAGTTCCCGATAACGTATCAACCTCTCAGGGCAGTGAAAGGCCAGGCCATCGCCGACTTCCTTGCTGAACACCCGATACCTGCCGATTCTTCTCTGAATTGCGAGTTGCCAGACGAACACGCGTTTGACGCTATCGATGGGAACGATACCCGATGGGAACTCTATTTTGATGGAGCGTCTTCCATGAAGAAGCGCAAACAAAGTACGCCAATGATCAAATCAGGGGTAGGCCTCATCTTCGTGACCCCACGAGGAGGGATAATGCGCTTCGCTTTCTCCTTAACAGAGCCGAGGACAAATAACGAAGCCGAATACGAAGCTTTGATAGCAGGCCTCGAGATCGCCATCGACATGGGGATTGAAAACCTCCTCATATATGGAGACTCCCAACTGGTCGTTAGTCAAGTAAACGGCGACTACCAAACGTACAAACCGGAGTTGGTGAAGTACGGTGAAAAGGTGCAACAACTGTTGACCCAAATTCCCTCCTATACGTTGAAAAGCATACCGCGTGCGGAAAACAGCAAAGTGGACGCTTTAGCCAAGCTCGCTAAAGAACTGGCTGACGAGAACCTCGATGACGTTAGAATCGTGGTACAAAGCCGTCGGGTGCTTGCCCCAACAGAAGTATCTCCGGAATCATCCAAAGAAAAAGGAGCGAGCGAGCAGACGATCCTGCAAGTAAAAGATTGGGAAAATACCGAGGATTGGAGAGAAGTCTTCATAGACTACTTTAAATCCCACCGAATGCCTGAAGAAGCGTCCACAAGACATCAGCTCATGAAACGAGCTCTGTCTTTCGCCTTCGTCAACGATACTCTGTACAAGAGGTCGTTTGATTCTCTATGGCTGAGATGTCTCGGACCTGACGAAGCGAAAAGAGTCATTCAGGAAGTTCACGACGGACTCTGCGGTTCTCATCAAGCGGGCCCAAAGATGAAGTTGAAGATCAAACGGATGGGCTACTACTGGCCCGCGATGATTCAGGATTGCCTCGAATATGCGAAGCAATGCCACTCATGCCAAATTCATGGGGACTTCATCCACCAGCATCCAAATCCACTACATCCAATGGTGGCTAGCTGGCCATTCAAAATGTGGGGGACTGACATAGTCGGCCCCATCGAACCAGCATCGTCTAGAGGACATCGTTTCATCCTGGCGACGACTGACTACTTCTCCAAATGGGCAGAAGCGGTACCACTGAGGGAAGTGAAGACGGAGAATATCCTACATTTCTTCAAGACACATGTAATATATCGGTTTGGAACGCCAAGACGGATCATCTCCGATAACGGGCTGGCCTACAGAAGCCACAAGATCAGTCGCTTCGCGCAACAGCACAATATAGACTGGAGATATTCCTCGGTTTATAATCCGCGAGCTAATTGTCTAGCCGAGGCCTTCAACAAGACCTTCACAAAGATCATAAAGAAAACGGTGTCCCGAAATAAGATGGACTGGCACGAAAGACTACAAGAAGCTCTCTGGGCGTATCGAACAACGTTTAAAATGGCCACGAACGCAACGCCATATGCGTTGGTATTCGGTACAGAAGCAGTACTCCCCCTCGAGATAGAGTTACCTTCTCTACGAGTGGCAGTCCACTACGAGCTGATGGACGAAGAAAATGCTCACCTTCGGCTTGAGGAGCTTGACGCCCTTGATGAAACCCGGCTCATAGCACAGCAAAATCTGGAAGCTTATAAAGCAAAGATGACACGTTCATATGAAAGATTGACCCGACCGAGGACATTCCGCCAAGGCAAACTTGTGCTAGTGGTCAAAAGGCCTATGATTCGCAATCATGCCAAGCGAGGAAAATTCGAGCCAAACTATGAAGGCCCATACATCATAGACAAGGTCTACCAGGGTAGGGCCTATCTACTCATGGACATGCACGGTAAAAGGCCTTTCAGGCCAATAAACGGTCGCTTCCTAAAGAAATACTATGCTTAATGAGCCACAGCCTAGGTCGATGGTAGATGACGATGACTATGTCCGCTCACTATATTCCTAAGCTCAAACTCTATCAGCAGTAGCCAGCCTTCTCAACGAGAAATATATATATATATATATATAAAGACGGTATGTCCATAAGCAAAAAGGGTACGGATGAAAACCCAAAAGGGCTCTGTTAGTAAAAACAGCAGGGCTACCGGCGAGTGTTCGTGAAAACCCGAAAGGGCACGACCTCGTAAAAAAAAGAGAGGAAAAGTAAATAAATAAAAAAAAAGAATAAAGAAAAACGGTACGTCCATAAGCAAAAAGGGCATGGATGAAAACCCGAAAGGGCTCCGTGAGTAAAAACAGCAGGACTACCGGCGGGTGTTTGTGAAAACCTGAAAGGGCACAACCTCGTTAAAGGACACTTACAGGGTCCCCTCGACCTTGTAAGGAGAAACCACCCGCGTGAGATCCTTACGACTCACAAGGGAGCAGCACACTTAGGGATCCCCACGATTCTTAAGGAGAAAATACACTTGCGAGATCCTCACGACTCGTAAGGAGAACTCTCTTATGGGACCCTCACGGCTCATAAGATTTGAAAGTCTTAAGTTACAGAGACCTAAACCTGTGCTTGAGCAACCCCCACAACTTCCAATACTGCCCTACAAGTGGTTCGACGCTGTCTCTTGTATACAATCCACGGGCGCGAATAAACACTTCCCTAACTAAGTTTCACCCCTGATTGGGGATATGTTTGCATGGTAAACAGCCCTTGTAGGTCCTCTCGACTTACAAAGAGAAAACCCTCTTGTAGGATCCTTACGACTTACAGAGGAACATACACTTAGGAATCCTCACGATTCCTAAGGAGAAAATACACCTACAAGATCCTCACGACTTGTAAGGAGAAATGCCTTTGTGAGACCCTTACGGTTCATGAAGTCAAAAGCCTTAGTCGACAGGACCCTAACCCTGGTCGCTAAGCCACCTTTGTTTGACATTGACAGAGGCAGATGATGATTCGCTCCTGGCAATATCCCAGTTGTAGCGGTGCTGATGCAGAAATCGGTGTCTAATTTCAGGTTTACGGCGAAAAGCCAGTAGGCCACACATGCATATGAAATAGCCGAAATGATGGGGCAACTTGCAATAAAAAGTAGCAAGTAAAAATGTATGCATGTAAAATAGCCGAAATGATTGGGCAACTCGCAATAAAAAGCAGCGAGTAAAAATAAAATAAACAGCCGAAATGATTGGGCACCGCGAAAAATAGCTGAAATGATTAGGCAATCGCGACCTTCGCGATATAAAAGCTGAAATGATAGAGCATCGCGGAAATAAAACAAAAAATGATGATAAAACTTTGGCCCTACAGTTAAGATCACATCGATCTCTGTATACAATCCAAGGGCGTAAACAAACAGGAGGGAACCATACTTTCCCAACAGGCTCCGCCAGAAAACGAAACCAAATCTCGATGGATACAAACACTCCTTGACGAGAGCCCCCTGATCCGCGTCGACTCGCAGAGCAACCAGTGCCTCCGTGGGAAATTCTCGACTCGTTTCAACCACAAGGAAACAAATAATCCTTGGCGCTTGGGAAACAAATAATCCATAGCAAACTCCTCAACTCACGGATACAAACACTCCTTGACGAGAGCCCCCTGATCCGCGTCGACTCGCAGAGCAACCAGTGCCTCCGTGGGAAATTCTCGACTCGTTTCAACCCCAAGGAAACAAATAATCCCTAGCAAACTCCTCAACTCACGGATACAAACACTCCTTGACGAGAGCCCCCTGATCCGCGTCGACTCGCAGAGCAACCAGTGCCTCCATGGGAAATTCTCGACTCGTTTCAACCCCAAGGAAACAAATAATCTTTGGCGCTTAAGAAACAAATAATCCCTAGCAAACTCCTCAACTCACGGATACAAACACTCCTTGATGAGAGCCCCCTGATCCGCGTCGACTCGTAGAGCAACCAGTGCGTCCGTGGGAAATTCTCGACTCGTTTCAACCCCAAGGAAACAAATAATCCTTGGCACTTGGGAAACAAATAATCCTTAGCAAACTCCTAAACTCACGGATACAAACACTCCTTGACGAGAGCGCCCCGATCCGCGTCGACTCGCAGAGCAACCAGTGCCTCCGTGGGAAATTCTCGACTCGTTTCAACCCCAAGGAAACAAATAATCCTTGGCGCTAGGGAAATAAATAATCCCTAGCAAACTCCTCAACTCACGGATACAAATACTCCTTGACGAGAGCCTCCTGATCCGCGTCGACTCGCAGAGCAACCAGTGCCTCCGTGGGAAATTCTCGACTCGTTTCAACCCCAAGGAAACAAATAATCCTTGGCGCTAGGGAAACAAATAATCCTTAGCAGATACCTCAACTCACGGATGTAGGGTTCCTAGGCACTCCTAAGAGGTCTCACAAGGCATCAACCATGCCAATTTTAAAAAAAACGGTGCCGAGAAACCCTAGACTGCGGATCGTTAACTAGATATTTAGGCGAAAAAGAAACTAGTTAACTACTTTAACTACATGAACAGATATACAAATTTGTAGATCCGGTGCTCCACCTCCATAGCTCCACAATGATGTCTCTCTGCTGTCCAAAATGAATCCCGGGCTCTAGCGTCGGCTTCATCGGAGAATGGACGGGCTAGGTCATCGACGACGTGCCGAAGATGATCTACGTCGAGGCATCACTAGGTCAAGCTCCACCTTCACCAAGCCATGAAAACTTATGAAGGAAACACACTCTACTACTTGGCAAGAGGTAGAGGATGAAGAAATAGGAAGTGGGTTCTCTTTAGATTTGGATTTCTCACTCATTTGCTCAAGTTGCCATTGTTGAAGGAAGCTTTCTTCAAGTGAAGAAGAAGAAGAAGCAAGAAAGAATATGATAAGTGTTAATTAAAAAAGGAAAAGAAAATCAATACTTATCATATTCAAACCATGGTTATGTGTAGAGAATGAATCATGGTTGAGTGGAATGGTTAGGGTTAAGCATGAGACAAAATGGTCATATGGTCAAAGCTTCATGAAGCTTCAATATAAAACAAAATAAGCAACCATTTTCTCTTTATGCTTTTCATTTTCCAAAAAGAATAAAGAATAAATTAATGAATAAGAAAATGAAAACCCTAATCATTACACAACCATGGTTTAAACTTTACACAAACCCTAATGAGCATGCATCATCAAACATGATACAAACTAGTGTACAAAAGTATATCACATATACAATTTGTACACCCGAGTGAGAAAATCCATCTTATGTAAACCGATACTAGTTAATGCAAACTTATATATCAAATATATAATTATGCATTAAATCATTAAATCAACACTTGATTTAATGATCCGGTCATGTCGCATATAACCGGCTAATATCAACAGTAACAACTTATCGAATCAACACTTGATCCGATAACCCGGCTATATCGTATATAACCGATCAATGTCACATATCGCGAGAATTGAATACAGTATCACATACTGGTATCATTCTCGGTCCCGCACACATCTCATATGTGCTCCTATTTCGTTTCGCTTGAGCCAGGAAACCTCTGTGTAGGACTCTAAAGACTCGTCAATACGCCGGCAGCATATGATGATCATATCAAGCACCCACAAGCCGCAAGCGGTCTGCTAAAGGTAACGGCCACCCGGGTATTGAGCGATCTGAAGATCGACGTGCAAGCCCGCTCACACTCCAGTGAATCCAACCAGTAACACTACCGTACAGTCCGGTCTGATCGTCTGATATGTCGCATATCTTGCCTAGGGGTGGTAAACGTCAGACCCCAATAGCTCGATAAGTCGTGTCGATATGAGGCTCATAACGGGTCGAGAAACTACTGGTAACACTTACCAGCAATTCTCTGGTCAGCCCTGGCCAGGGACTTCCTGTTATAGCCAATCGAACACAGTGCAACATCAACTCCCTATACCGGGAGAGACGAATCCCCTCCTATCGCTCATTGCCTCCATGTGACTCGGGACTGTACCCAAAAACCACCATTTTGCACGCCTTCTTGGACGTGGTAAGATGGAAATCAAAGCACAGTGGGAACCACACAAGTCTCTATGACGATCTCGGGTCAACAGACTACTCTGTACCAGTGTCACCAGAGAACTGCCATCTGATGTAAGGTATAATACCATCTGGGAGTTCTCGGTGAGTCCGTCCAGTGTACCCAGTCTCTACTGATCACCCGTATATCATCTCTGATGTCAAACACCAATGGATATGGGATCATTCATCGCACATCTGTATGGGTCGAGAAGGTACACGCTAGTCTACTCTGGTATATCGATGCCCCGTCTCGATACACCCACGACTAGGGACTTTGAAGGATGTACTTAAGGACTACCATGTCCCCACTAGTATGATCCGTATCATAGTCCAGGTAGTCAAGTACACATCCTAATGGCTTTACCAATATGTAACAGAGAGACAATCAGTGTACACGTTAAGGTAAAGTACAACCAGATAGCATACTATCATGTCGAGCAAGAAAGTCCTCCCTATATATGTCCCAGCATCCACTACAATATACATCCTATGTATAGTAATGGCCTCTAGGGCATACATATAACTAACAATCTCCCACTTGCACTAGGGCCATCTGTAGCAGTGGTTGTAGTATCTCATATTCAACCATCCCATAAAAGTCTCTCTCTGGGAATAGGTCTTCGTGAGTGGATCCGCCGTGTTAACCTCTGGGTCTGCTCTCCTAACCTCGATCATCCTGGAGATCAACTATCTCCATGATCAGGCGATACTGCCTTAGAATAAGTCTGGATCACTGATGGGACCGGGGGTTCCTGGCATAAGCCGCAACTCCATTGTCACACAATGGTAGGAACTAAGTTCATCTCATGAACTAATATACATCCAAACAGCCTCTTTGGTAGCATCTTAAGTAGCGATGTATCCATCCTTTATCGTCTAGTATGCCACGGTATCTAGCTTGGAACTCTTCCAACATACCGTCCCTTTACTGAGGGTAAAGACAATGCCTGCGATTGACATTCAGTTGTCTTTATCACCCTGGAACCCTTCCAGTGATTCTCCCCAGGATCGATTGATACCATCTCACTACAACTAGTGAGTATACTAACACCCAAATAACATCTATCTCATAGATGAAAACTCAGGATGGAGGAGGTATCACATTGATCCTATCTGGAGAATCCTTGTGATAAGCGGAGATTGACCGAGCGCAGCATAGGAAACTCCTTCCCTATCATGAGTATGTCATCCACGTACTCTACGAGGATCACCACCATACTCTCTACTACCTTTTTGTATATACAAGGTTCATCTACCATTTTGATGATGTCAACTTCCTTGACTAATCCATCAAAACAGATGTTCCAACTACGTGATGCCTGCTTTATCCTATAAAGCATCTTGCACACGTTTCCGCTGCTCCCACTGTCTACGAGGCCCTCTGGCTGTGTACTTATAGACGCACTCTTCTAAATCAGTATTTAGAAAAGCAGTTATGACACCCAACCGCCAGATATCGTAGTCATGGTATGTAGCCGTGGCAAGTAGTATCTGGATGGACTTAAGCATAGGTACTGGAAAAGGTTTCATCATTATCCACGCCTGGTCAATGACGAAAACCTTTAACAAGTCTAGCTTTGAAAGTCTCAACTTTTCCATCTACACCAAGTAATCTTCTCAAGATATACTTGCTCCTGATGGGGATTTAACCCTTCAGATATAGCAACCAAAGTCCATACTTTGTTGGTGTATAAGGATTCCATCTCAGATCACTAAGCATCCAGCCATTCTGACAGAGTCTTACTCCTGATGGCCAGCTCGAAACTAGTTGGGTCATCATCTCATGATGCAATCCTCGCTCCCACTGTCATAGAGAAACCGAAGTATCTCTCAGGTGGGTGAGGAACCCTACTAGATCGGCGGAGAGGCTGAGGTTCGTTGGAATCTACTGAATCCTTGATTCTATCAAATCATCAGCTGCAATCTGTATAGCTGGAACATTTCCAGTTCTACATAACAGTATTTGCCTCGAGCTTGTCCGGATTATGCTTTTAGACATAGGCCGGACAACCCCAAATCTTAACTAACTTAAGATATGGGCTCTTCCCATTCCATATCACATATGAAGCGGTAGGCAACTGATTTGATTGGAACCCTATTCAATAGGTATGCAACTTCTCAAGTGCATAACCCCTTAAGGAAAAAGGTAACTCAGTATTACTCATCATAGAGCACACCATATCAAATAGGGTGTATCTGCTCCGCCCCGACATACCATCGTGCAATGGTGTATACGGAGGAGTAATGCTGAGAGAGAATCTCATTCTCCTTTAGAAAAGTCCAAGAATTCCGTGCTTAATTATTCTCCTCCTTGATCTCATCAAAGGACATAATACTTTTACCCGTATTTTGGTTCTCTACTTCTCGCTTATATTCTGTGAATATCTCAAAAGGTTCGGACTCATGTTTCAACAGGAACATATGACTGAATCTTGAGAGATTATCAAAGAATATAATGAAGTATAAAGAATCAATCCTGGCATGTGTAGACAGGAGACCTTACATACATCATCATGTATCAGTCCCAAGAGTTCACTAACTCTTTCTCTGCTTCCATTAAACAGAGCTATGGTCATTTTATCTCTGTGACATGACTAGCGAGTTGCACAAGATGTAAATTCAAACTAATTTAAATATGCATCTTTATGTAACTCTAGCTAGTCGGGTCGCATTGATATGACCTAGTCTACAATACCTTAAGAAGGAACCGTTCATTTCTGAACTCTTCCTCTTGTGTGTGTTCTGTATACTAAGAACTGTAGTTTGATTTAGAACATTAATACTTTTAGATAACATGCCTGAACCGATCAACTTTTGATATAGGAAATGTTCAAAACATTATCCAACAATACAAAATTTTATCATTTCTTTACTAATAAAGAGACTGATATGATTTTGTATATCCGGTTCGGTATCTAATAACATTCGTTCAGAATCAATGTATTACAATACATGGTGACAGTGACCAACAGACTTGGCTGCAACACTTGCCCCATTTTCTGTCTCATGAAACTTATCACCCGTTCTCAGTTTTTCTACCCTTTTGTAGCCCTATGTAACAGATTACATATCTGTGATCCTTATCCGGTATCATATACCCAGGATGCGGAGGATACTGAGAAACAGTTCTGTATAATGAATACACCCGAAGATGATGCATCAACATGCACTCTCTTCGTTTGGGCGGCACGGGAAATCTGGTATTCCCCAATTTCCTGCTCTGTCTTATAACAATTATAAGTTGGAGCGGGACCAACGTTCCCCAGCTCAGTATAACAAGCGGGTTCGGTCAATATTCCGTATTATTATCTTGATTAAGGCGTGATATGGTCGCTACCTGGAGAGAGGGAGAAGAAAACACTCAGCGTGCGCTCTTGCAAGAATAGATTGGTTATTATTTTATCTAATCAGGATGGCTCCCACTGCTTTTTATCAAATCTTCCTTCAAACCCTAAAATGAAAGACTAGCCGGGATTAATTACACACTACAAGTTCGCCAATCTTTCAGCTAGGCCAGTGTCGGTACTTTGAGGGAGGTCCCCCGTGCTTTCGCACGAATCTAATTAATGTAAACCTCGTTTTCCCAGAGGCGTAACCTCGTTAACACCTTTCTAGACACCTACTTGATCGGCTAATTGTAATGTATAAAACTCTCCCAGGAGTAACTCTTACTCGCAGCGGGTATCGGGATCCAACTATCTCATAGAAGGTATGCAATCTCATTGCAAATTTCAACACTTGAAATTCTCGATAATATTTTGCCCCTAGCGTCCTATGACCTTGACGCAGGCCAACAAACCATAGTCCGCTAGTCAAGTTCAACCCGTCATTTCCTGATTGAATTAAACCCACCCGCACGACCCTTGACGCAGGCCAACAAAGTCGCATGACTACCCTAATCCAATCTGCATCATATGCATAAGCAGATAAATACTAGTTAGCTACCGCACACTACGCCTTGACGCAGGCCAACAAACGTAGCACGAATACTAACTACCACTTATTTGAAATGACGGAGGGCTACGACAGGTTTTTCTGAAAACCTATTGCGTAATGAACTTGATATCGTTGTAGAATCAAATGATTTTAAAAATGGAGTGCTTTTGAGGCTTTTCTAGTTTTGCTAAAGGAGTCACTCCCGGTGAAGGGATCGTCGGTCCTTTCCTCGTCGAATGAGGTGCGGGATATATCATATATATCACTGTGCAAAGCAAAAACTCTTAAAAGAAATCAAAAGACAAACCGAGGGGTGTAGCATCTGCCAGTTATTGCTAAAGGAGTCACTCCCGGTGAAGGGATCTCGGTCCTTTCCTTATCGAATAAGGTGCAGGATATATCATATATACCGCTGTGCAAAGCAAGAACTGTAGCTACCTATTTTATTTTGAAATTCGATTCTAGAACATCTTAGGTTTCTTTTATTTCATTAATCTCATTAATGAAGTCCCATCATTTAAGTAACTAAACATCACAGATAAATACGACGTACACTTATGCCATCCGCATTCGCCTCGATGTCCCCTCGTGCACCGTTAGGTTAGGTAACTAACGGCAGAGCAGGGCAGGGCTAGCACGGGTGTAAAACATAAGTAACGTCTATATAATATATCATATATACTATATACTGTATCTATCACAGAACATCACATGATCACATCACAGATATCGCAGCAGAAGAAACATATGAAATATTGGATATACTAGGACGTCCGTGTTTTCAATACGAGCCAGTATAAAACATGGATTCTACGGTCGTGATGAATAGCCAAACCCACACCCCTAGACCCCTACAAGAGCGGCAAGCAACCCTACCAATTCTAGAGTTAGGAGACCTGGCCTCGACTCCTCGAGTTGGTCTCCCACTGGACTCCAGAACCCGGTTACTTGTGCTCCCCTCCTTGGGTCTATCCTATTGCGGAAAAGTAAATAATATACAAAAGGTGACAACTTCCGCAACCTGGAAGTGCCCCAATAAAAGAATATTACATACAAGTTTTTACATGAATGAAAATGAAAAACACTCATCTCACATAATAACCCCCGGCTATTCATACACGACGATCCAATATAACATATCCAGCAACACATAACACACATGTCATCAACGTAAGTAAACATGCGCATCCCAATTGTCGTTGACATATAGCAACGAAACCGGCGATATCACATATTACACTTACGGTCACAGAAAAGAAAGTGTAAAACTACAACAGTTGGAATCCGCAATCTCCATAGACATCGCATACCTAATCAAATGAATTTCTTAGACATCGCATGCCTAACAATTATAAACCCCGCATTTTAGTCTCAAAATCGAAAACTCTTTTCAATACCAAGTCGGGCAATTCAACAGGATTCCCGACATTTTGATCGAATGCTCGTCGCAAACTTCAGTAGACGGTCGCACCACTGATACCGTCGACGAAGTGCACCAAGGCGGAACACCGCTACCGGGAGCACCCGAACGGATGCTTTCGGCGACGGGGTTCTCCAACAGTCACTTGGTCGGGGCTATGGGGTGTATCTGTCTATTAAGTATTCCCGGCGAGTATCCGCGTACGCTACGTGATTGCGACGGACTTTTGATCACATCAAAATTCTGTGGCAACCGATCAAGTGAGACTAAACTGCTATGTTTATAACATTCATTCAGTTATCACATAACTACTTGTGAATTCCAATTATTGTATCCCATTCCGGATAAACAGAAAATGTTATACTTTCCGATCGAACAATCGAACACCTAAGTTTTCCCGATACAGATCAACACATGAAACAAGTCTAAAAACATTTAGTTCGTGCCTCAGTACCAACGGTCCAGCCGTAGAAGGGTCAAGCCAACGCCTCACATGTGGCATGCCGTACTGCCCCAAACCCGAAGGTTCAAAGGGCAGTTAAAGACGGTCACATAATCGAGTTAAGGTTTGTTGTCTTCTAGAGGGTCCATCGAGTTACTTGCACTACTTAGAACGTCTTTAAACAACGGAAAAATCCAACACTTGGAAATTTCCCGACAGGGAAAAAATTGGGTATTTATATCCGGTCGAACCTTTTAACATATTCAAAAATTATCCAGAAAGCCAAATAGACAAAATCTGATACTCCGATCGAAACACCGAATCCCCAAAACAACCCCAGAAAATTCAACTGTTGAATAAAATTTAAAAATTCCCATAAAATCCAGCATCAGAAACGAGGAGTTACTGTGCAAAGATTACAGTGGGACACGACCGTACGGCCGCGGATCCGCCGCATGAGCCAAGCTCATGCCGCGGAACCGCAGCTACTTAGATGAATTACAATGTCGTTTTGCACCATAACTCTTAGATCTTCCTGCTGAATTTTTTAAGAATTTTTAATCTGGAAAAAACCCAGTTTTAAGAAAAAGTACAGAGAGCATGTTTGTGATAGGGTTTCGGGTTCGTTCGGACTTCAAACTCTGTCTAGACTTCGCCTAAGGCTCTAGCTAGGCTCTGATACCACTGTAGGGTTCCTAGGCACTCCCAAGAGGTCTCACAAGGCATCAACCATGCCAATTTCCAAAAAAACAGTGCCGAGAAACCCTAGACTACGGATCGTTAACTAGATATTTAGGCGAAAAAGAAACTAGTTAACTACTTTAACTACATGAACGGATATACAACCTTTGTAGATCCGGTGCTCCACCTCCATAGCTCTGCAATGATGTCTCTCCGCTGTCCAAAATGAATCCCGGGCTCTAGCGTCGGCTTCATCGGAGAATGGACGGGCTAGGTCATCGACGACGTGCCGAAGATAATCTACGTCGAGGCATCACTAGGTCAAGCTCCACCATCACCAAGCCATGAAAACTTGTGAAGGAAACACACTCTACTACTTGGCAAGAGATAGAGGATGAAAAATAGGAAGTGGGTTCTCTTTAGATTTGGATTTCTCACTCATTTGCTCAAGTTGCCATTGTTGAAGCAAGCTTTCTTCAAGTGAAGAAGAAGAAGAAGCAAGAAAGAATATGATAAGTGTTAATTAAAAAAGGAAAAGAAAATCAATACTTATCATATTCAAACCATGGTTATGTGTAGAGAATGAATCATGGTTGAGTGGAAAGGTTAGGGTTAAGCATGAGACAAAATGGACATATTGTAAGTCGATGTACAACACCCCAATACTTGTGGGGAGGCGGAATTTTCAGAAACGAACTTGTTTAGTGAACGAACATCGACTAACCACTTGAATCGAAGCTAAACTATAAATAACCAAACACAAAGTGTTTCTAAACTACTGTGTTTAGGGATTATACCTATTGAACCAACTCCTTCGTCTTTACGAACTCCTTGTTCTCCTCGACCTTCTCGAAGTAGTAGACGATCCACCCGAGAGCAAAACTCCAAGCTTAGCCTCTAAACTTGAGGCAACTAACCTTCTTGGATTGCTAATGAAAGAAGATAGATTGAGATAGAGTGATGGTTAAGGATTGTTTAGTCTTACTAACCCTTGTTCTCAACTCATGAGAGGGGAGGATTAGTCTTTTAAAGAGAGAGAGCTTGAGGAGAGAGAAGATGATGATAATAATGAGATGAGATTATTGAGTATCATAATATATGTGAAGCATTCTTTTTTATCAAGAAAAGAATAATACATGATGAATAAGCATGCTTCACAAATATCTAATGGTGATTCATTATCATGAGTCATTAAGCATTTATTGTGCTTTAATGACATGAATGAATCACCCTCATGACTCACTAACCTCATTCATTGCATATGACACCTAAACCTCCTTAGTCACCACTTCTAGAAGCTTCTCGCACAATTACGAGAACGCCCCTCCAATCCGCAAAAATACGGAAAAACTTTAGACTGTAAAAATCCAATAACCGGATACCAGTAACTGGCTTAAACCAAAGCCGACTGGTAAAAACTGTCCGAAAGTCGTACGCGCGTAAACGCACGTATGCGTCCGAACCCTTGTCGTAAAACCATACGACCTCTATATCGTTTCGCCTGGAATAGGAAACTCTCTATGTGGGACTCTAGAGACTCGACTACTACGCTGGCAGTGGGTTTAACCACAGACCGCAAGCGGCACTAGCTGTACGTAACGGTCCCCAGGTAGTTGTCGATAAGAAGGCCGATGAGGAAACCCATCCGAACTCCTACTGAGTCTGATGTGACAATCTCCATACAGTCCGGTCCGTTCGTCCAAGACTATCGCATATCCAGCCTAGGGGGCGGCAAGCGTCAGTCCCCTAATAGCGGTATAAGTCGTGTCGGAGGGAAGCCCATTACACCCTGAGAAACTACTGGAACCTACCAGCAAATCTCGCTTGCCCTGGCCAGGGACTTTGCGTAATGGCTCTCTGACACAGCGCGATATCTACTCCCAATACCGGGAGGGACGAATCCTGTCTAACCGCCACTGCCTCCAAGTGCTCGGGACTGCACCCAACTGCTACCTGTTTGCACGACTCCTTTGAGCCGTGGTAGGGTAGCAATCTAAGAACAGTGGGACACACTCGAGGAGAAGTAGCAGTGTCAAGTCTGCGGACTATGCTGTACTCATGTCACCTGGGAACTGTTCACTGACGACTGGTATAAAACCAACCAACAGTTCCCTGTGAGTCCTGTCCGGTGTACCCGTAACCCAACGAGCACCTGTATACTATCTCCAGTACGACGTACTGACAGACCATCTCCCCAACTGGGATGAGAAGCGTACACACTAGTCTACTCCGGAGTATCGATGCTCTGTCTCGATAATCCAACGACCAGGGACCTGAATAAGGATGTGCTTGTAGACTACCCAGCCCCCACTAGTGTGACTGCCATCACAACGCCGGTAGTCAAGCAAGATCCTAAGAGCTCTATCAATACGTACACTCACATATTAAGATAGAAAAAACCAAGTAGCATACTACCATGTTTAACAAGACTGTTATATACATGTGAATATCCCAAGCTTCCATTAAGTAATATACAAACTAGTATGATACAGTAATGGCCTTCTAGGGCATAAACACTAACAATCTCCCACTTGCACTAGGGCCATGTACTGGCATATCGAAGACCAATGATCTCGAGTAGCCTCTCGAACTACGTCTGAGGTAGGGCCTTCGTGAATGGATCAGCAATGTTCTCTTGTGAAGCAACTCTCCGAACCTTGATCTCCTGACGATCAATGATCTCCCTAATCAGGTGATACCGCCTCAAGATGTGTCTGGACTTCTGATGGGACCTTGGTTCCTTCGCTAAAGCTATAGCTCCGTTGTTGTCACAATACAGAGGTATTGGATCAACTATGGTAGGAACCACCTGAAGTTCTGTTAGGAACTTCTTCATCCAGACTGCTTCTTTTGCGGCATCGAAAGCAGCTATATACTCCGCTTCCATCGTCGAGTCAGCAACGGTGTCCTGCTTGGAGCTCTTCCAGCACACCGCCCCTCCATTGAGGGTAAAGACATAACTCGACATGGACTTGGAATCGTCCTTATCACTCTGGAAGCCGGAATCAGCAAAGGCCTCCAACCTGAGGTCTTTTCCGCCGTAAACCAAGAACATCTCTTTAGTCCTCCTCAGGTACTTGAGAATGTTCTTTACTGCTATCCAGTGTTTCTCCCCTGGGTCTGACTGATACCGGCTCACCACGCTCAGTGCGTAAGCTACATCTGGTCTGGTACATAACATCGCATACATTATAGAGCCTACCGCAGAAGCGTAGGGTATAATAGACATGCGTTCCCTTTCCAAATCAGTCTTGGGGGACATCTCTTTGGAGAGGGTGATTCCGTGACAAGCCGGTAGATTACCGCGCTTAGAATCTTCCATACTGAATCTTTTCAGTATAGTGTCGATATACCTGGACTGCGAAAGTCCCAACATCCTCTTGGATCTATCACGATAGATCCGGATCCCCAGAATGTAAGAGGCATCACCCAGGTCATTCATGGAGAACCTGTGTGACAAGAATCCTTTGACAGATTGTAGCATAGGAATGTCATTTCCTATCAATAGAATGTCATCCACGTACAAGACGAGGAATACAACACTTCTGGCTACAACTTTACTATATATGCACGGTTCATCTGGATTTTTGATAAAGTCATATTCTTTGACTGTTTCATCAAAACAGATGTTCCAACTCCGTGATGCCTGCTTTAGTCCATAAATGGACTTAAGCAGCTTGCATACTTTCCCGCTGCTCCCACTCTGATTGAAACCCTCTGGCTGATCCATATAGACTTTATCTTCTAAATTTCCATTCAGAAAAGCCGTCTTTACGTCCATCTGCCAGATTTCATAATCATGGAAGGCAGCAATAGCAAGAAGGACCCGAATGGATTTGAGCATAGCCACTGGAGAAAAAGTTTCGTCATAGTCCAAACCAGGTCTTTGACGAAAACCCTTTGCAACAAGTCTAGCCTTATAGGTTTCCACCTGTCCATCTACACCAATCTTTTTCTTGAAGATCCATATTTATCCTATGGGTTTTACCCCATCTGGAGCAAAGTCCAAAGTCCATACTTTGTTGGTGAACATGGACTCCATTTCGGTCCGCATTGCATCTAGCCATCGTACCGAGTCGCCGCTCTGGATGGCCTGCTGGAACTCAGTAGGTTCATCATCATCTATGATGCAATCCTCTCTATCCCCATCTATGAGAAAACCGTAGTATCTCTCAGACGGATGAGACGGCCTACTACTCCTGCGGAGGGGTGCGGGAATGTCCTGTACTTCTTGAACCTCTGGTTCTACCAAACTTTCAGTAGCAGCTTGTGGTTCTGGAATTTCTTCCAGTTCTACTACGCTCCCACTCTTCTGATTTTCTAAAAATTCAGTTTCTAAGAAGCGGGCATGACGAGAAACAAAAACCTTTTGTTCCTCTGCGTAATAGAAACAATATCCTGTAGAGTTCTTTGGATATCCCATAAACTTATACTCTACTGAGCGTGCCTCGAGCTTGTCCGGATGCTGCTTTTTTACAAAAGCTGGACATCCCCATGTCTTCAGGTACTGAAGATAGGGTTTCTTCCCACTCCACATCTGATATGGTGTGGTAGGCACAGTTTTGGTTAGAACTCTGTTCAAAAGATGTATCGCTGATTCTAGTGCATATCCCCAGAAAGATCGCGGTAACTCAGCATTACTCATCATGGATCGTACCATATCCAATAGGGTTCGATTCCGTCTCTCCGATACACCGTTGTGCTGTGGAGTGTATGGAGGAGTAAGCTGAGAGAGAATTCCTTTCTCTTTTAGGTAACCTAGGAACTCGGCACTTAAGTATTCTCCACCTCGATCAGATCTTAGTGTCTTAATACTTTTGCTTGTTTGGTTTTCCGCTTCACTCTTGTATTCCAGGAATTTCTCAAAGGCCTCGGATTTATGCTTCATCAAGAAGACATGTCCAAACCTAGAGAAATCATCTGTAAAAGTAATGAAGTAGGAATAACCACCTCTTGCATGTGTAGATATTGGACCACATACATCGCTGTGTATGAGTCCAAAGAGCTCGCTCGCTCTTACTCCTTGTCCAGTAAATGGAGTCTTTGTCATCTTTTCTTTGAGACAAGATTGACAAGTGTCATAAGATTGATATTCGAACGAGTCCAAATATCCTTCTCTATGCAACTTAGTCAACCTTCTCTCATTGATGTGACCCAGTCTACAATGCCATAAGAAAGCTTTATTTAAATCTGGAGACTTTCTTTTTAGTGTGTTCTGGACATTGAAAATTTGGAGTTGGTTTAAAACATATATTCCGTTATTTAGTGTACCTGACCCAATCAAACCATGATTAAGGTGGATGTTGACAACATCTCTTACAAACGTGAAATCATAACCTTTATTTGATAACAAGGAAACTGATATGATATTACACGTTAAGCTTGGTACAAAATAACAGTTATGTAAAACCAAAATGTGTCCACTCGTCAATCCTAGGTGATAATCCCCGACGGACGCAGCTCCCACACTAGCTCCGTTAGCAACCTTTAGGGTCATATCACCTTCCTTCAGCACTCTACGGTTTCTCAGTGCCTGCAATGAATTGCAAATATGAGATCCTGATCCGGTATCCAATACCCAGGAAGTAGAGTTGATCGAAAGACAATTCTCAATTACAAACACACCTGAAGTCGAAGCCACAGCTTGCTTCGGTTCCTGGTTCTTGGCGTTCCACGCCTTGCAATCCTTCTTCCAGTGCCCTTTCCTGTGACAATGGAAGCACTCATCCTGGCCAACTACCGGTGCTGCAAACTTTTTCTTTCCCTTCCCTCCCACCTTACTAACACCTCCTCTAGGTTTGGGTGCGGCCTTCTTCTTCCTTCCTTTGGCTCTTGCCTTGGACCCGGAAGAAGATGCACCGCCAACAAATATAGCGGGTGTTTCCCTTGAATTCTTCAAGGTGCCCTCTGCACTCCTTAACATGTTCAGGAGTTCCGGAAGTTCAACTTCTTTTCTTTGAAGGTTGAAGTTCAGGATAAACTGGGCGTAGGTGTGAGGAAGGGACTGGAGAATAAGGTCTGTATAGAGCTGATTATCCAAAGTCGTCCCAAGGTCTGCGAGCTCTTCTATATAGCCGATCATCTTTAGGACATGTTCTCCTACCGATGACCCGACAGCCAACCTCGCTCGAAACAAGTTCTTAGAGGTCTCGTATCTTGCTATACGAGATTGCTCTCCATAAAGTTCTTTTGTATGGAGAAATATGCCATCAAGGTCCATATCCTCGTGCCTCCTCTGATGTTCATTGTTCATCGAGGCAAGCACGATGCACTTGGCTTTCGCGCAATCTAAATCCCAGGTTTTGCGGATTTCCTTATCCGCATTACTGGATTTGGGACCAGGGACAGCAGGTGCCGTAGCGGTGAGGACGTACCCCAGTTTGTCATAGGTCAAAGCCATTTTGACATTCCGCAGCCAATCTTTATAGTTTGGCCCTGTCAGTATATTTTTCTCTAAAAGTAACTTAAGTCCAGTCATTTTCAGGGTCGCTGCAATTAGGAGAGAGAGAAGAAAACTCTTTAGCATGATGCTCTTGCAAGTTTAGAGTGGTTTTTAGTTTATCTAAACTGGATGGCTCTCACTGTTTTTCGAATCCTTCCTCAAATCATAAAAGAAGAATTAGCCAGGACTATTCTCACCGTACAATACTTGCTTAACCGTTCAGCCAGGCTGGTGTCGATACTTCGAGGGAGGTTTTCCAACGCTTTCACGAAGTTCCTTAATTAAATAACCTCTTTTCTCTGGGGGCGTAACCCCGTTGACACTTTTCTGGACACCTACTAGGTTTATAGCATTGATCGTTAAGTGACGAATATCCTGATAAGTAGCATATACTCACAGTAGGATCGGGATCCAAATATCATCGTATGATAATGTTGAAGGAATCCTACCAACATTCATCAAACTCCAAATGGTATGCATCTCTTTGCAAATTTTAGTTTCTTTAGAAATTCCCGATATAAGTTTTTGCCCCATGCTCTTATGACCTTGACGTATGCCAACAAATCATAAGTCACATGTCAAGTTCTGCCCATCATTATCTTGTTAATTTGAACCCACCCGTATATACCCTTGACGTATGCCAACAAGGTAATGCGACTGTCCCAAACCAACACATCTATCTATGCAACAAATGAATACCCCAGCAGCTACCAAACACTATGCCTTGACGTATGCCAATAAGCATTGCTTGAATACTACTGACCATCCATAAGAAATGACGGAGGGCTACGACTGGTTTTGGCAAAACCGTGAACGTAGTGAACTTGATATAACCGAAGGAACCTGATAGCTTTTAAAAGGAGTGGTTAAAGCTCCGCATTTAAAAATATCTGTTTTTAAAATAACCGAGTGGTTTCTTTTAAATTGTTCCAACGATTTAAACTTGGTTTATTTTCTTTGCATTATAGATAATGCGTCCCATCATTAACCTATCATTGCAGAAAACAACGAAAATACAACGTCCTCTTATGCCATCCGCATTCGCCACGGGGTCCCGTCATCACCCGTTAGGTTACTTAACTAACGACAGAGCGGGGGCTGGGCTAGCGCAGGTGTAAAACATAAGTGACGTCTAAATAGCTACAATATATATAGATATTTAACATTCGTCTGACGCAATGATATACATTCCAGAACACAGATAAACTTTATTGGATTTGCAAGCAATCTGTATTTCTTTCGAGCCTGCAAGAAAAGACAGATTACACAGTTGTGATGAATAGCCATTACCCCACCCAAGATCCCTACGGGTACGGCAAACTACCCGCCCGGCAGTTTGTGTACCCCACCTTGGATCTGTCCTAGGAGCAAAAACAGTAAAATGAAATAATACAACGGTGGCTACAACCGCAACCTGGATGTGCCCCGCAAAATAATATTACAACAAATTATATTTACAACAAATGAATTAAATAATAACCCATTGCTAAACCCCGGCTATACACCACAACAGTCCAATACAGTTTATATGCACAAACAGATATAACCATTTCAGAAATGTGCAACCCCCTGCCAACCGACATACTAGCAGTTAGGGGAGGTTTACGAACACATTATACAAACACAGATATAATCCAATATGCAAATACTGTACAATTTCGATCGATTAAACACCATTAATATTGCTCCAAAAACTGCTCTGTAAAACTGAAACCTGAGCATATATTAAATATTCCAGAAAATCCTAAATACTACAGAGAAGCAACACAGGAAATTTGGCTTCCTGACTCGGCAACTCGGCGGCGGAAGCGCGGCGGATCGGTGCGATCCGCCGCGGTTCCACGGCCGCGTTGTCGATTCAGGAGCCCAAATTTCTTGGGTGTTCTTCTGGTGTCTTTTCAAGCTTTCTGAACTTACCTGAAAAATTTTTGGACATCATTTTAAAATCGACAGAAACTTGATGTTTTTAGGGTTTTCCGGCTTCGTTTTTCCGTTCGAAATTCGTACAAATTTGCAATTAAGTTATTTATTGTTTAGCGAGGCTCTGATACCACTGTAAGTCGATGTACAACACCCCAATACTTGTGGGGAGGCGGAATTTTCAAAAACGAACTTGTTTAGTGAACGAACATCGACTAACCGCTTGAATCGAAGCTAAACTATAAATAACCAAACACAAAGTGTTTCTAAACTACTGTGTTTAGGGATTATACCTAATGAACCAACTCCTTCGTCTTTACGAACTCCTTGTTCTCCTCGGCCTTCTCGAAGTAGTAGACGATCCACCCGAGAGCAAAACTCCAAGCTTAGCCTCTAAACTTGAGGCAACTAACCTTCTTGGATTGCTAATCAAAGAAGATAGATTGAGATAGAGTGATGGTTAAGGATTGTTTAGTCTTACTAACCCTTGTTCTCAACTTATGAGAGGGGAGGATTAGTCTTTTGAAGAGAGAGAGCTTGAGGAGAGAGAAGATGATGATAATAATGAGATGAGATTATTGAGTATCATAATATATGTGAAGCATTCTTTTTTATCAAGAAAAGAATAATACATGATGAATAAGCATGCTTCACAAATATCTAATGGTGATTCATTATCATGAGTCATTAAGCATTTATTGTGCTTTAATGACATGAATGAATCACCCTCATGACCCACTAACCTCATTCATTGCATATGACACCTAAACCTCCTTTGTCACCACTTCTAGAAGCTTCTCGCACAATTACGAGAACGCCCCTCCAATCCGCAAAAATACAGAAAAACTTTAGACTGTAAAAATCCAATAACCGGATACCAGTAACTGGCTTAAACCAAAGCCGACTGGTAAAAACTGTCCGAAAGTCATACGCGCGTAAACGCACGTATGCGTCCGAACCCTTGTCGTAAAACCATACGACCTCTATATCGTTTCGCCTGGAATAGGAAACTCTCTGTGTGGGACTCTAGAGACTCGACTACTACGCTGGCAGTGGGTTTAACCACAAACCGTAAGCGGCACTAGCTGTACGTAACGGTCCCCAGGTAGTTGTCGATAAGAAGGCCGATGAGGAAACCCATCCGAACTCCTACTGAGTCTGATGTGACAATCTCCATACAGTCCGGTCCGTTCGTCCAAGATTATCGCATATCCGGCCTAGGGGGCGGCAAGCGTCAGTCCCCTAATAGCGGTATAAGTCGTGTCGGAGGGAAGCCCATTACACCCTGAGAAACTACTGGAACCTACCAGCAAATCTCACTTGCCCTGGCCAGGGACTTTGCGTAATGGCTCTCTGACACAGCGCGATATCTACTCCCAATACCGGGAGGGACGAATCCTGTCTAACCGCCACTGCCTCCAAGTGCTCGGGACTGCACCCAACTGCTACCTGTTTGCACGACTCCTTTGAGCCGTGGTAGGGTAGCAATCTAAGAACAGTGGGACACACTCGAGGCGAAGTAGCAGTGTCAAGTCTGCGGACTATGCTGTACTCATGTCACCTGGGAACTGTTCACTGACGACTGGTATAAAACCAACCAACAGTTCCCTGTGAGTCCTTCCGGTGTACCCGTAACCCAACGAGCACCTGTATACTATCTCCAGTACGACGTACTGACGGCTGTGGGACAGACCATCTCCCCAACTGGGATGAGAAGCGTACACACTAGTCTACTCCGGAGTATCGATGCTCTGTCTCGATAATCCAACGACCAGGGACCTGAATAAGGATGTTCTTGTAGACTACCCAGCCCCCACTAGTGTGACTGCCATCACAACGCCGGTAGTCAAGCAAGATCCTAAGAGCTCTATCAATACGTACACTCACATATTAAGATAGAAAAAACCAAGTAGCATACTACCATGTTTAGCAAGACTGTTATATACATGTGAATATCCCAAGCTTCCATTAAGTAATATACAAACTAGTATGATACAGTAATGGCCTTCTACGGCATAAACACTAACACATATGGTCAAAGCTTCATGAAGCTTCAATATAAAACAAAATAAGCAACCATTTTCTCTTTATGCTTTTCATTTTCCAAAAAGAATAAAGAATAAATTAATGAATAAGAAAATGAAAACCCTAATCATTACACAACCATGGTTTAAACTTTACACAAACCCTAATGAGCATGCATCATCAAACATGATACAAACTAGTGTACAAAATTATATCACATATACAATTTGTACACCCGAGTGAGAAAATCCATCCTAAGTAAACCGATACTAGTTAATGCAAACTTATATATCAAATATATAATTATGCATTAAATCATTAAATCAACACTTGATTTAATGATCCGGTCATGTCGCATATAACCGGCTAATATCAACAGTAACAACTTATCGAATCAACACTTGATCCGATAACCCGGCTATATCGTATATAACCGATCAATGTCACATATCGCGAGAATTGAATACAGTATCACATACTGGTATCATTCTCGGTCCCGCACACATCTCATATATGCTCCTATTTCGTTTCGCTTGAGCCAGGAAACCTCTGTGTAGGACTCTAAAGACTCGTCAATACGCCGGCAGCAGATGATGATCATATCAAGCACCCACAAGCCGCAAGCGGTCTGCTAAACGTAACGGCCACCCGGGTATTGAGCGATCTGAAGATCGACGAGCAAGCCCGCTCACACTCCAGTGAATCCAACCAGTAACACTACAGTACAGTCCGGTCTGATCGTCTGATATGTCGCATATCTTGCCTAGGGGTGGTAAACGTCAGACCCCAATAGCTCGATAAGTCGTGTCGATATGAGGCTCATAACGGGTCGAAAAACTACTGGTAACACTTACCAGCAATTCTCTGGTCAGCCCTGGCCAGGGACTTCCTGTTATAGCCAATCGAACACAGTGCAACATCAACTCCCTATACCGGGAGAGACGAATCCCCTCCTATCGCTCATTGTCTCCATGTGACTCGGGACTGTACCCAAAAACCACCGTTTTGCACGCCCTCTTGGACATGGTAAGATGGAAATCAAAGCACAGTGGGAACCACACAAGACTCTATGACGATCTCGGGTCAACAGACTACTCTGTACCAGTGTCACCAGAGAACTGCCATCTGACGTAAGGTATAATACCATCTGGGAGTTCTCGGCGAGTCCGTCCAGTGTACCCAGTCTCTACTGAGCATCCGTATATCATCTCTGATGTCAAACACCAATGGATATGGGATCATCCATCGCCCATCTGTATGGGTCGAGAAGGTACACGCTAGTCTACTCTGGTATATCGATGCCCCGTCTCGATACACCCACGACTAGGGACTTTGAAGGATGTACTTATGGACTACCATGTCCCCACTAGTATGATCCGCATCATAGTCCAGGTAGTCAAGTACACATCCTAAGGGCTTTACCAACATGTAACAGAGAGACAATCAGTGTACACGTTAAGGTAAAGTACAACCAGATAGCATACTATCATGTCGAGCAAGAAAGTCCTCCCTATATATGTCCCAGCATCCACTACAATATATATCCTATGTATAGTAATGGCCTCTAGGCCATACATATAACTAACAACGGATACAAACACTCCTTGACGACAGCCTCCTGATCCGTGTCGACTCGCAGAGCTACCAATGCCTCCGTGGGAAATTCTCGACTCGTTTCAACCCCAAGGAAACAAATAATCCTTGGCGCTAGGGAAACAAATAATCCTTAGCAGATACCTCAACTCAAGGAAACAAACAATCCTTGACGAGAGCCTCCTGATTCGCATCGGCTCGCAGAGAAACCAGTGTCTCCGCGGGAAGATTCCCGATTCGCCTCAACTTGCAAGATGAAGCCTCAGGCAGCATGGACTAAAAAAATTTCTTCCTGAACAATGGGACCCTGCAAGTCGATCCAAAAAGATCTCTTGCATACTATTCACGGGTCTCACTTTCCAACTTTGAACCTCGACAAGGAGGGAAACAACCGCTTACGGGCCCTCTCGACTCGTAAGAGGGAAAAATTCTCTTATAGGATCCTTACGACTTATAAGAGAAAACCACACTTAGGAATCCTCACGATTCCTAAGGAGAAAAAAACCCACCTATGAGATCCTCTCGATCCGTAGGGAGAAAAATCTCTACGAGACCCTCACGGCTCATGGAGTTGAAAAGTCTTAGGCAGCAGATCTGAACCTGCGGCCTAAGCCATCGCTATTTCTTAAGAAAGTCAAGATGCGTGCTCTATGATCTGTTGACCATGTTTACTAAGGTGGCATGCTAATAATAAAAGAAAGAAAAGGCAGAGAAATGACACAAGACATTACAGAAAATGTATATCTTTTATTCATAAACTTGATTGAGTACAGGATACATTGTGCTAAAGAATAAAAAATATATAAACATTTTTTATTTACAAGTACAAACGATACAAGGGGAATTACTGAGAAGGAAGCATCTTGCATAGATCTAGCAATTGTTCGCGCAATTCCTTCCCCACTTTCTCCTGATCTGCTGCCATCCCCAGCTTCGCCTCCACTTGGGCCCGTTGCTGCAAGACAGACGCAAGCTGCTCCCTGACGGCCTGATAAGCAGCTTCCCGACCTGGGGTATCGCGCTCAGCTACATTAAGCTTTCGCTTCAAGTTTAGCCCATGGGAGATGCGCTCCAGGAGACCCTCAAAGATAGTCTTCACTTGGGCAGCATTCGCTTCAGCCTCAGCACGCAGACGAGCCGTTTTGCTCGAGGTCTCTTGGCATTCCCTTAGCCTTAAAGCTGCTTCTTGTTCCAAGTGGTGGACGTAAGAAGCGCTTCCCTCGATCCATGCTGCTCTTTCATTGCTCGCGGCTAAAGTCTCGGGGGCGGGACGCATCGACTCTAGCTTATGTAGGCGAGCTTCGATCTCCATACAATGATTAACCCAAGATGCGATGATGCCCTCGTCATGGAAATTCACGAGTATCACCAGCATCGGGTTAACCACTGTAGCGAAATCCGCAGCAGAAGTAGGGGTCTCGACATCGAGCTCCTCAATGTAGTCGCTCAACATACGCAAGCTGTTCGCGGCGCCTTTCGAAGATGGACATCTCAGGAAAGGACCTGCCAGCATTATGATGCGAGACTCGAAGGGCGCCGAGACCGGAACGACCGCTGAAAAGAAACAGGATGTGATCAGATAACAGTTCAGGAAATAAAAAAAGGGGGAAGTCATCAATGTGATAGTCGCCATACCAGCTGAGACTGGTGGCAAGGCCGGAAGGACCGGTGGCGCAGCCGATCTTTTATCCCCTACTTCAATCTGAAGCGCTGCAGTCGGGATGAGAAAAAGGGTTAGAAGTAATTCCATCAATGGAAAAGAAAGATATCAATGGAAATCATACTCACCGGCGCCACCAGAGGAAGAAGCGAGTTCGGATGGGAAGGAGAAGTGTGGGAGCAACATCTGATAAAGATGGTCAAAAAGCACTCCTGAAAGACACAACAGTATGACTTTAGTACACAAATTACAAGTCTGAAAAGTGAGATTAATAAGTTGCAGGCCCATACCCTCCAACATCTTTGACGGTATGAGAGAAGGCTGAGAGGTGACTACCGCTAAAGCAGTAGTCGAGGGCGCTCCCTTGAGCAACGGGGCATCAGCACTGGCTGCACCTGCGTTACGAACAAATGTGAACTTGTTAGAAAGGATTGTAAGATAAAGAAGACAACAACTTCGGATTTACCTGATGAGCTGCCGGCTGAAACGGAGGCGATTCCCTCCTCTATTGACATAAGGCCACCGCCCGTGGCCTCATCACCCGACTCAATGGGAACCGTTGTTGTGCTCGCGAGACCTGGAGACGGTGGAGGACCATAGACGGGGAGGGCTATGACTGGAGCATTTCCAGATTCCAGAGAAGGAGCGGTTGGCTTCTCCTCGGGAATTATGGCCACCCCACCCACTACTCCCTCGGGTTCAGTAGTCGCGGTTGTCTCGTCCACCGTCACCACGAGGTCGCCAGCCTCAAGCGCCTCGTCCGCCACTACCCTGGGCTCAGTTATAATGATCATTTCATCTGCCACCACTTCAGGTTCCGCATCAATGACCTTCTCGGCTGCAGCCCCCTCAACCTCCACCTCAGACTCCAAAGCCTTACCAACGTTGCCCACCGTCGGCTCGAGTTCGGCAGGTGCCGCCTCCTCTGCTTCCTTGGGTTCAACGGTCTCCTCCTCCCCCTCGGTCGGACTTGGCCCTATAAGATAAAATATATAAGAACCAATGGCATTATAACTCTTACAACAAAATCTTGGGAGAAATATTACCTGAAATGGATTTATCATTTGCGCTCCGAGCTGCGCGTGCCACTTGTCTGCGAGCAGTGGATAGGAGGGCGACAGGGGCCTCTTCGGAAGGAGTATCGGCACGAGGGACGGTGCTGGGGCCCGCTCCCATAGCCAAGGCAGCCTTGCGTGCCTTTGCTTCGCGCCTCGACCGCTTCCGTTCCTCTCGGGCTGTCGCGATGGACCTCTGTGATGCTTCCTTCAGGGCGTCGTCGTCCTCGTTCAGAGATGCCTCCAGAGACTTTAAGGCGTCTCTCATCGGCTCTTCAAGACGGACCCCCTGCAGTAACCCTGAGGAAGAAGGAACATCGGCAACTGGTAGAACATCTGCGTCGCTTGGCGGGAACGGCATTGAGGTTCCCGATAAAAAGGGAGCGGTTAGATCGACCATAACACAAGGGAAATGAAAACTTGATGAATTGAAACTTACTAAGGCCCATGGACGCTCTAAGACGTTCCTCCTCTTGGAAAGTCTTCAGGGAAGCGGCAATGGCTTCTTCATCAGTGATGCCTGTTGGAAGAAAAGAAAGAAAAACGTTAGTCAAAGACAATAAGGAGGACATGTTGCAATAAAGAAAATACGACTAGTAGCTACCTGATTGCGCAAGCTTGGCTAGCCATGCGTCACGCTTTGCCAACCATGCCGAAGTTTCGAGAGCGGCTTCCAAGTCTGTATCATCTGGAGGCGGCATGACTAATCCCTTGTTAGTCCCATATTCGATCAGGTCCTCGGCATAGGGAGCATGGGGTTCCTGACCGAACACGACGTCCGCAGCGAAGAGCGACTTCTTTTTCTTTTGCCCTCCGACCCTAGGTGCACATGGGATCGATTTCCGTTTAGCAGCCACCTTAGGACGGCAGGTCCTGATGTCTGCACCCACGCCAGACTCCGGTGAGGCTATAACCACTGTCTCCACTGGAGCACAAGGTGCTGGGGGTGCATCCGCAATATCAGGGAGCGGCAATCCTCGCGGAGGACTCTGCGCATGCGAGGGTCCGGCTTTGGCATCTTTTAAAGGGGGGATTACCGGGGTCCTTGGCACCAATGGAGCGTTGCGATCGCTACCTGGAGGTGCACCCTTACGGTCGATCAGCAACCGCCTTTCCTCCTTTATGACCCCCCTGTCGAATGACTGTACCATTCTGTATATACCCTAAGAAGTCATGGGGCGCAATCCGGCTCACTGATAAAGAAGTGAGAGCCCGTGTTTAGACGCATGAAATGATGCAGCGCTCTCTCCATCCCTTCCTCGGTCGCGGCAGGTTCCGATAAAAAAGCCTCCAGCGGTACCCCTTGATTATAGCTCAGCTGTTGGGCGAAACGATGCGGGTTATATCTCATGAAGATCGCTGCCCCGTCCTGCCTAAACACCAAGAAGCCCGGTCTGATGGAATATAAATGAAGGGTCTCCCGGGCCGTTAAAACTGAAGCTCCATCCTTGAAAGTGTCTTGCAATGGCCACACTGCAGTGGTGGATGTCTTTCCAATAGTCAACACCTTGTCAATGAAAGACACATCGGCTCCAATGGTGTGGGAGCGGAGGAGTAAACCCTTGGAATTTCGTGGCGATGGATTTACAATTGATGTGCCGATCAGCTGTAGAATGCGAGGAAAACTGCACCTTTCATAGAACGAGGGCCTTTTATGCATGCCGAAGACACCCGCCGTATGTAGCTCGAGCCACGACATAAAGTAGTGCATCGGGAAGACCACGTGCAATACCCAGGGCTCGTTAGCATCCACTGCTCGGCTGAGTCCATGATATAGGTGCGCCAAGCCAGCGATCCCAACGGCCACTTTTACCCCGATGGTCATCCGGTAGGCTGGGTAAAAGACGGAAGGCCGCATGCGGTGAGAGTGCATTGGGAGCGCAATCCAACTCAGCCAAAGCCCAAGAAATCCTAAAAAGAAGGCCTCCTCATCCATCTCGGGGGCTGCGACTTCTGCAAAAGACATGGTTGGGGAGTCAGGAAGAAAAAAGTCCTTTTGGTCTATTTCCTTCGCCGGCAAGTTATCCAAACCTAAACTGAAACGGTCCTCAAGGGTGGCAAACTTGGAAGCTTCTGCCGAGAGGACGTTTGGGTGAAGGAACCGAGCGATGAAATCCTCAAAACTAACTCCGCGGCTCCCACGCTCAATGAAAAGGGCCTCGTAGATGTTCAACACCTTGATCAGACTTGGGAATTGGTGTTGAACGGCGTTCTCCGGCGTGAGCCCCCTTATCACCAGCTTAGCACCAAAGACGTACTCATCCGTCAGGAGCAACTCCTCATAATGTTCCCCCATGACCGGTAAACCGGATACCTCCGTAAACTCTTCCAAAGAGATGGACACTTCCCGATCCATGGTGAGGAAAGTGTGGGTAGGAATGTTCCACTGCTCCAGGAAGGCCTTGAACCACCAGGTGGGAAGCGTGGGATACTGGAAGAGGGAGACGTAGATTGCGGTATACAATCCTAATCTTATCAACCGCGACTTCTTCGTCGACAGGATATACCGGGCCCACGGCAGATAGCCGATTGGGTGGCGGGAGATCAGGCCGATGTTATATGATTGCCCCCAAGGTCGCGCCTCGCCTTGACAGATACGGCGTCCTGGGATATCCAAAACCATGGGACGCTGGACCGGGATTGCATCTATAGTCGGATGAAGAAAGCTCTTCGATGTCCAATCATCCATCTCCACGGCGTACTGCACCGGGGGTGGGCTGGCGTAATGAATCGCCATGATGGGTTCTGACGGCACTGAGCATGTGAAGCTGCGTCGACCCATAATGATCGGTTATACCACGACCCCCAAAGGTGAAGACTCTAATATTCTGGGTCGTAGTCCCTAATCATAGCCAAGACGTCACGATCCAAGGGAGCTTCAGGAAACCCTTCCTCCGAGCGGACGAATGGGAATGAGGTATCGAGAGACATGATCACTGCAAATGAACAGAAATTAGCCGTTAGTGCCGCAATTCCAACGCTTAGCGTTTAAAAGAAAAAAATATGCATTAATTAATCAATTAAATAAAAAAATTAATTAAATTAAAACTAATTAATTACACCGCACAGCAGTGCAGTGGGTAGGGGACCCAATGGGGACCCACAAAATCTGGATGAAAATGCCTCTTTTAATAAGACAGCCTCATCATTGGGTGATACTATCAATTAAAGAAAAGATCCCCAAGAGAATATTATCATCAGTAGGGAATCCCTAGAGACAAGGAGAAAATCTCCTCTTTCGGAGCAAAGCTCTGACACAGAATGACACTTGTCAAATTCTGGTCTCAAAGGAATAAAATTCTTTAAAAGAGCATAGCTCTGTAGTAATAATGGAAAAAGTCCATCGGAAAAATTTTTACACTTAAAAGAATTAAAAATTTTGGAATCTTGGAAGATTCATGAAAAACTTATAAAAAGATTCTTCATTTTTCAAATCTAAAAGATCTACAGTTGATTCAAGAGCAAAGCTCTGCTCATGGGTCAGAACCCATGAACAAGATCTTTGCAGATCTATAAGTTCTTGAGAGCAAAGCTCTGTTTATGAAACCCCAATGGGGATCTCTTTAGATCAAAAGATCTGTGAGAGCAAAGCTCTTTGGTTGAGATTAAGTTAAATTAATTTGATTTAAATTAATTTTCACCTAAAGTTTTTGACTTTAGAAATCAGCAAAGCTCTGAAGTTCTTGAGTGAGAGCAAAGCTCTGGAAAATCAAAATCTTGAAACGGTGAGATTTTTCTGAGGGCCAGAGGTCCTATTTATAAGATGCCTGCGCCCCTTGGGCTTGCCCCTTGATCCAAAGGTCAAGAGCTTGCCACCGCCGCACCCACATGCGCGCCACGTGAGCGCAACGGTGGGGGGGCATTTGTTTCCCCCAATCAGAGCAAAGCTCTGCTGGAAATTCAAAATTCAAATTTTGAAGCAACGCTTCAAATCCTAGGCGCAACGCGCCACGTGTCAGGCACAGACACATCAGCGCAGCGCCCAAAGCAGCGCACCCAATCAGAGCAAAGCTCTATTTTAAGTAAAGTTAAAGGAAGCAACGCTTCAGTTGCGCAAGCGTTGCGCTGCGCGACACGTGTCAGCGCAGTTGCGCCCGGGCAGTTGCGCTGCACTTCGCGCTGCGCGACACGTATCAGCGCAGTTGCGCCCGCGCAGTTGCGCTGCGCTTCACGCTGCGCGACACGTGTCAGTGCAGTTGCACTGCGTGACACGTGTCAGCGCAGATGCGCTAGTGCAGTTGCGCTGCGCTGTGCGTGTCACGCGCTGAGACGTTTGCACCAAACAGAATTAAGATTTCAAAGAAATCTTTCTATTCTTGTTAAAACAAGAAGATTTTCTTCTGTAAAACAGAAGCCTTTGGATCAAAGATCCAACGGTGGAAAAATTCCCCAAATCACTCAAAGAAAGATCTCTTTAACTAATTTATGGGCACTATAAAAAGGACCCTAGACCTCAATTCAAAGGAAGGAACATTCTTGAAAAATCAAGAGCTTCAAACAGAGAGAACTCTGAGAAAAGTTTCAAAAAAAAGAAGGTAAAGACCTTCACAAAAGAGAAGAAATTTCTTCTAATAGATCACTGATCTAAAAACCAGATCAATGATCTTCATAGACAGTTCTTTGCACTTCTTATGAACCACTGATTCTTTAAAACAAAAAAAAACAAAAAAAATAATGCTTTGCACTTTTATGAACCTTTGGTTCTTGAAATAAAAAGAAAAACTTGTTTTTCTTTGATCTAAATTAGATCAAGGAAACGAATAGTGCTTTGCACTTTTGGTTTTTGAATCTAAAAGATTTTTAAATTATAGTGCCTTGCACTTGCAAACTGCGCTGTTGCGCTCTTGGATTGACGCAACCCACCAGAGCACGCCACGTGTCAGCAGCGCAAGTGCAGCGCATTAGCGCAGCGCACTGCGCTTGCGCGACACGTGTCAGCACTATAAGTGCTTGCGCTCTCTGATTGGCGCAAAGCGCCTGATAAATGCAATGCATTTCCTAAAGGGCCAAGCCCAAATCAAAAGACCTACCAGGCCAAAATAAATTGCAAAGCAATAAAAGGGCAAAGCCCAAATAAAATTGATGCTCTGCATCATTTATAAAGGGCAGAGCCCAAATAAAATTGATGCTCTGCATCATTTATAAAGGAGCAGAGCCCAAAACAAATTGATGCTCTGCATCCTTTCTGGGCAGAGCCCAAATAAAAATAAAAAGAAATTCAATGCAAAAGCAAATAAAATGTTGAACATTTTCAACTGGACTTAGCCCAATTTTGGCCGTAAGTCCTCAAATTAAATTGATTGAGCAAGATTGCTCTCTTAAATCAATTTATATCCGGTTCGAGGGTACATCTCCGAACTCCTCTGACACATGTCGTTGTAATCATTCAACGTCGTCAGAGAGGTGACGGATCCCGACAACCACACCCATCAAGATGGACTGCGGGGTCCTTAAACTCGTGGACCGAAACGTCCTTAAACTAATATTGGACCGAAACGTCCTTAAACTAATGTCGGACCACCACGTCTCTAAACTGGAACATGGACCACTACGTCCCTAAAACTGGAACAATAGAGCCTCCAAATGCTCTTTTGCCAGATCTAAACGATCCCGTTTAAGTTGATCTTAGCTCCAAACACGGCTAACGTATCCTTAAACATTCAAACGGACTATAAAACTCCAAATCAATCTTGGTTCAAGGGTACATCTCTGAACTCCTCAGACATCTGCCGTTGTAATCCTTCAACGACGTTAGAGAGGTGACGAGTCCCGATGGCCAGATATTAAATGGATTATCACGTTAAGTTGATCTTAGTCTCAAACAGGTCTAACATATCCTTAACGAACGTTTAAGTTGATCTTAGCCGCAACGCGACTAATGCATCCTTAAACTGAAAACACCAAACCCAAATCTAAGTAAATACGGATTTGTACTATTCCACGTCCTACGGGCGACGGCATTACTCAGTCTCCGTATACAATCCACGGGTAACCACAAACAAAACAAACACCCACGACACGAAGTGAAATTCTGGAGAAGGAGAAAGTTGTTACCGCGATGCGGTAGCGTGATTAACTGCAGGGGCTTATGCCTGTAGGGAAGAGCGTCCCCACAATCAAAACCCCTCACCCTGAGGGGGAATCTGACGAAGTCTGCTACATCGGCCGCATCCGTCTAAACCTCCGATACACGGTGCCATAAATCAACTTGGCATCTTCGGAGAGGTGGACGGATAAAACCAAATAGCATCTGCCCCGAACCCCAACGTCAGGACTTCGCAGTCTTGTGCGCCGTCTTTCGGAGGGGAACAACACGTCTAAAGGCCCGCTATAATCTCATGTCGTATTTCATAATACGAACCACATCATATCGCTGATCTCATGGCACCAGGCCCAAACTCATCGACTCATCTCCAAATACCATGTACAATCCTCATCATCCATGTCTAAGTATACGCATATATATAGACATAGTCTCATACCTATGTGTGTATATATATATACACATCCCCATAACCGCACAAGTAAAACAATATAACATGTGTGCGTGTGTGCGCGTGTGGGTGTAAACCTTATTCTAAGGTCCGCGACTAAACTAACTGATGATGCTATCATCCAATTACACTAAAGTTATCCATGACTCCCCAAAGTCTATCTAGATAATCATAAACTCACAATAAACATATAATTATATCCATATACTATATACCATACACTACACTACGAACTGCGGGGGTTCTATACGCCATCCACCCGACTTCCCCCGTAGATATATATCTACTCACCTTGATCCTTGCTTGCCGAAATCGATTTTTCCTTGCTCTTACTCGTCGTCCGAAGTCCACTTGAGGGTACCTACATATATACACATAAACATCGTAAAACAAAAATCTCACACAAAACCAAAACAGTGCACGTATCACACATAGGTTTAAACCTATGGTCTATACATGCAAGAAGAACCAATAACCCCCGATATAGACGTACAAAAGTCAAGTGATCGATTCCAAACGTAAATATCAAAACTTCATTTCAAAAACAGCGCATAACATAAAGCAGCAACTCATGAAAATGGTCCCAGATTTTACCCTAGCTGAAATTAGCCAATTTTGCACATATGGGGGGTCTAATTTACTGAAGATAAAGCCCTGGACCAAGCACGAACCAATATGGAAGTACCAAGGCCGTAAATTGCGGCCAAAATGAGAAAAATGGCAGCCTAAACATGAACATAAGGTCTTGGGTTTCTAGGGTAGCTTCTAGGTTGCCTGCACACCTATCAGGCTTCGCTAAATAATTTTCAGGTCACTCGGGTGTTAGCAGATTTCATTATACCCTCACAGAATCCACAAATATCCGATATCGGGTTTTCTAAGTTCATAATCCGGGGTTTAAGTCTCAGGTTCAGTCCACTAAATCATCACAACATGGGTTGTATAGCCTCTACTAACCTCAATTACCCTTCACTACTCAAGATTTCATTACAACCCTAACTAGGAATTTCAATGTTCACTAAACCGCATAAAATCATAACTAAACACATATGGATAACAAAGTGATTGAAATACAAAGCTAATGGCAATGAAAGTACCTCATTTGGCAACTCAAGAAAATTCTTGAGTTTCCCCAAGTGTCCAAAATCCGATTTTTCTTTGTCCAAAGTATAGCTAGTTAGCTTGTGCATGTATTTTGTGAAGTGGAGATGATGTTTTGGGTTTGTTTTGATGATGATTTAAGAGTTTGGAGGAGGTGGGAGAGATGGGGCACCCATGGGAGAAAGAAGAGGTGAGAATGATGAGAAAAGAGTGAAGAGATGAAGAGAATAGCCCAAGATTTGACCCCTCACCCTCTCTCTCTTGCCCATGCCTAATATTCTAATCCCTTATCCTTTTCTTTTATTTTCTTTTATATTCTTTTCTCTTCTCACAGAAAACCCAAACCATGAATGAAAATGAAGAGAAAGCCATGTAGGAAAATGTAACACAAGTGTAAAAATGATATGGTTCATGTTTTGCACTAAACAAGCTTAATGCACGATTAGCGATATTTAACCGTGATTAGCATTAAAATAGTGTATAATAAATCATAAAATTTCAAAATTTGCTTAAATCCAATAAAGCACCCCCATTTCAGTTATTTCTGTAATTTTTCAAAATTTTCCTCAATTTATCGGTATTTAATTATACCGCCTTATTAAAATATTCAATATAATATTATTTAATTATAAAAATTCCCAAAATAATATTTTAGCTTTCTGAAATGTTACAATCTTCCACCCTTAAAGAAATTCGGTCCCCGAATTTAAATTTAAACCCTTCAAATACTAAAACATTTCAGTAAAAAGTCCAAGTCGTCGGGGCTCCGAAATCATCAATATATAAAACACATCATAGCGCAATACATGCGCATGAACAATGAGCAGATAACTCAAAATCAAAACTTCTTCAAGCAACCCACAATCATTGGAGTCATGGTGAAGACATCAATGTCAAAGCCCAAATGAAACCAACATGATGTACATCAAACCATACATGTAAACATCAAAACTATACATGTAAATATCAAAACTATACATGTAAACATCTGAAAGAAATGCATGTCAAACCTTTTTAAATCGCTGTGCGTTGCACGTATCACGGAACAGTGGCGGATGTCTATTATCAGAAAATAACTATATATATACTTATCCTTTGTTTAATATGTACGTCCCGCCGTTTTTGAAAATAATCTAGAAGGTGTCGTCGATATGTCCTTCCTTTGCAGTCGAGAAGGTGTCGATGCATCCAAAGCTAGCAGAGCAAGATATCTACTTGCTTCCTGTTCATGATCTGGCGCCTGGTGCCTTTAGGCTCTTGACTCTCACTGTGAATTGCTAGATATATTGCTCCTCGGCTTAACGGCCCAATATGGAATGACGACGGAAACAGTCCCGCTCTGGAACATCCTTTAAAGATCTCTGGCCAACTATCATGGTCACTCATAACATGTCTCGTCGACGATACCGAACTCTGGCTTGCTGGGTATGCGTAATATGACCGATCCGGGGTCCAAATCTTCTCGTATAGTATTCCAGAAAGGTCCTGTCGAGGTCTCTCTCAAATCTCGTTTCTGCCGAACTGCCCTGAGGTTATCACCCTTTTCTATATCTGTTTCTAGTTCCGGAATGGCTGCATACTCATCACGACTCCTTCTGGAAGATATATCCATATATAACGCCTCTGCATGCGTACCACATCTCTGATGTCGGCGGAGTGGAACATCATCTCATCAAGATCTCGTACGAACCTTTTACTCCACTTTTCTCTAATGTAGACTGCTTCGGACTCGTCTCTTCGTGGCTGCATGGACCGCGCTCCAACGACTATACTCGTATCTGGAGTCTCCCAAGCAATGTATCCCATCACATGATATCCGATTGAAGTCGAACCTTTCGATCGATTTGTCAAACCTCATAATCACCCAAGAGATCAACATCTTGAGTACATTTTAATAATATCGAGTACATGCCACAGCACCTATGGACCAACCATAGAAGAGCAAACCCAAGCCTCACTAATGGCACCGCTGAACTGCCGTAAACCCTAAGTTTTCAAAGCGTTCTCATGGTCATTATGTCGAGTTAGGGTTTCATTCTTCTAGAGGGTCCATAGCATTACTTGCATTTGTCTCTGAATACTTTAAACTTAGAAAATGGGCTTCTGACATTCGATCGTCTCTATCGACTCTCAACGTACCTGCGTGAAGTCGTCTCTAACTAGAATCAATCAATCTGATGACCTCGCATATGGGTAGGAAACGAATCACATGTTCTAGTCCTTCCTCCATGGGTGACGAGCGATCTTTTATCACATCTCTAAGTGCAACTCGTGCGGCAATAGCTCCTTACATCTGGGGCGATATCTCGTCATTCACAGCAACAACCGGCTTATTTGTCCACACGCTGAACAGTGCCTCAATCATCAGGAATAATCTGTGCATTGACGGTCATCAAAATCTGGCTGGCCTCTATCAGTGGCTCAATCCTCTGGTGCTGATCTGCACGTCCGAGTAATCTTGTAAAAGCGATCCATCAAACGCTCCTGGCGCGAAAACACAATAAAACGACGCATCTATGCAAATCCTATGCACCTGTAATCATGCCCTGGTCAGTCCTCGTCCGTGACGAGCTTGTGCTGACGCAACTCTAGCCGTAGCTCTCTCTCTGCCCGTGTAATCATGGCAGCAGAACCATAACCCAATATCGATGAGTATATATCATAGGAATGAATATAATACTGTGCAACGAAATGTGCATCCTAAGGCTCCCTAAGTGGAGTAGCGTATCGTAAGTATGCCGCGGAACATACACACGATACGTCACTTTCCTTAAGTCACCTACTCCATCAACCAAGGTCAACCTAAGTTCGGGTAAAATACCCCCTTGACTAAGTCTAAGTTCCGTAAGGTCAAGCCTAAGTTCCGAATATATATAAACACTCTAGGCTCCGCATAGTCAAACTTAAACTCGAACCAAGGTTAACCTAGCGCTCTAATTCTAACTTTGTCACGATCCGAAATGGCACGTGACTGGCACTTGAATCATATGAAGTCTATAGGACCCTATCTAATTCATGTAAGCCAAGAAATCCCAGAAATCTAAACCATTTTAAGAAAGAAATGAAGACAACATGTTTTAAAACAAGTGGTTTTAAATAACATAAGCCGAATATGCATTTTTAAATCCCAAGTCTTTTCTGAAAATTTCGGCAGAGTTTCCTTTGTAAATACTGTAAGTGCACGGCGGCGCCCCGGCCGTCGATCCGACGCCGGAAACGCGGAAACGAAAAACTTTGCAAACTAGCAAACCGGCACCACCGCGCACTTTTATCCTGGATCGTGCTATTAACCTAGCTACTAGCAAACTAGAATAAGAGTAGAGAAGTATACCAAGCGATCCGTGTCCTTCGGTCTTCGTCTCCACTCCGATCTACCGCGGAATCTCCGTCCGTCACGTCCTCGTCGGAAAGGGCACCACGTAGCCGATTTCTTTTACGGGCTCCCACCTCTGGACCGTGGCAACCCGGGCGCGAAGTTGGCTAGCCGACACGTCCAAGGTTGAAGTAGAGAAGTGTAGAGATCATTGTCACATAGGGTTATGAAGTTGCCTTTGAAGATGATGGAGGTTGAGAATGAAAGAAGTTTGGAAGAAGAATGATGCTCTCATTTTTCTTTAGCAAGGAATGAAATGAGAATGAAATCTTTCCACTCCTAAAAATGAATCTCTCTTCATCTCCCCTCTAATGTGGCCGGCCCCTCTAAAAAATGGGTGGTGGAAAAAAATTGCAAGCAATGCAAGTGGAGAAAAAGAAGTCATAAACAAGAATAATGATCACCACAATATCAACCTCACCATCCAACTCAATCCTATCTCAATCCATCATAATAAATGCAATTGAAAAGATGCAAAGAGAATCTCATCATGAAGCCACATATTTACAAAGGACCCCCTCCACAAATGCTAATTTGCACAATTACAAATTAGCCCCTCCATCAATAAAGTCCGGCCATGAAGGAAGAAAAGAAAACCGGCCGGAACGGAATGCAAACTGGCAACTTCAGAAAACTGATCCCGTAATAAATTACAGGAAAACCCCGCAACTGCATATACATGCCCGTATTTGTATTCCCACTGAACACAAATGCTAAGAGACAAAACTACACTCTCTAGTACTAGGATCCGGCTTAAGCTAAAGCCGGCTAGTAAAATCCGTCCGATCACGATTCCTGCAATATCGCACGTATCTGATCGAACCCTGCCATATCTGTAGGGTTCCTAGGCACGCTAATGAGGTCTCACAAGGCATCAACCATGCTAATTTCAAAATTTACGGTGCCGAGAAACCCTAGACTAGATCGTTAACTAGAATTTTAGGCGACAAAAAGCAACTAGTTAATAAATTAACTACAAGAACGGAAATACAACCTTTGTAGATCCGGTCCTCCACCTCCATAGCTCCGCAATGAAGTCTCCTTGCTGTCCAAATGGAATCCCGGGCTCTAGCGTCGGCTTCATCGGAGAAACGGGCGGGCAAGGTCGTCGGCTTCGTGCCGAAGATGATCTACGTCGAGGCATCACAAGATCAAGCTCCCACTTCACCAAGTCATGAAACTTGTGAAGAAAACACACTCTACTACTTGGCAAGAGGTAGAGGATGAAGATATAGGAAGTGGGTTCACTTTAGAATTGGATTTCTCACTTATTTGCTCAAGTTGCCATTGATGAAGCAAGCTTTCTTCTTGTTTAAGATGAAGAAGAAAAAGAAAGAATATATATGATAAGTTATTTTTCAAAAGAAATAAAAATGAATACTTATCATATTGCAACCATAGTTAGGTGTAGAGAATAAACCATGGTTAGTGTGAATGGTTAGTGTTAAGCATGAAGACAAAATGGTCACTTAGTCAAAGCTTCATGAAGCTTCAACAAGAAAACAAATCAAGCCACCATTTTTTCTTTTGCCAAAATGAATAATAAATAAATAAATAGATAAGTAAATAAAATCAAAAGAAACCCTAACCATTGATCAACCATGGTTTAAACCATACACCAAACTATCATGTATCATCAAACATGATACAATCAAATGCACAAAAATATATCACATATACAATGTGCACATCAAGTGAGAAAATCCCTTTTAAGTGAACCTATATTAGTTAATGTAAAGTGATATATCAAATATATAATTATACATTAAATCATTAAATCAACACTTGATTTAACGACCCGGTCATATCGCATATAACCAACTAATATCAATAGTAACATCTTATCGAATCAACACTTGATCCGATAACCCGGCTACAACGCATATAACCGATCAATGTTACAAATCGCGAGAATCGAATACAGTATCACATACTGGTATTATTCTCGGTCCCGCACATATCTCATATGCGCTCCTATTTCGTTTTGCTTGAGCCAGGAAACCTCTGTGTAGGACTCTAAAGACTCGTCAATACGCCGGCAGCAAATGATGATCATATCAAACACCCACAAGCCACAAGCGGTCTGCTAAACGTAACGGCCACCCGGGTATTGAGCGATCAGAAGATCGACGAGCAAGCCCGCTCACACTCCTGTGAATCCAACCAGTAACACTCACCGCACAGTCCGGTCTGATCGTCTGATATGTCGCATATTTCGCCTAGGGGTGGTAATCGTCAGACCCCAATAGCTCGATAAGTCGTGTCGATATGAGGTCTATAACAGTTCGAGAAACTACTGGTAACACTTACCAGTAAATCTCAGCAACCCTGGCCAGGGATTTCCGGTTATAGCCAATCGAACACAGCGCAACATCAACTCCCTATACCGGGAGAGACGAATCCCCTCCTATCGCTCATTGCCTCCATGTGATTCGGGACTGTACCCAAAAACCACCATTTTGCACGCCCTCTTGGACGTGGTAAGGTGGAAATCAAAGCACAGTGGGAACCACACAAGACTCTATGACGATCTCGGGTCAACAGACTACTCTGTACCAGTGTCATCAGAGAACTGCCATCTGACGTAAGGTATAATACCATCTGGGAGTTCTCGGCGAGTCCGTCCAGTGTACCCAGTCTCTACTGAGCACTCGTATATCATCTCTGATGTCAAACACCAATGGATATGGGATCATCCATCGCGCATCTGTATGGGTCGAGAAGGTATACGCTAGTCTACTCTGGTATATCGATGCCCCGTCTCGATATACCCACGACTAGGGACTTTGAAGGATGTACTTATGGACTACCATGTCCCCACTAGTATGATCTGCATCATAGTCCAGGTAGTCAAGTACACATCCTAAGGGCTTTACCAACATGTAACAGAGAGACAATCGGTATACACGTTAAGGTAAAGAGCAACCAGATAGCATACTATCATGTCGAGCAAGAAAGTCCTCCCTATATATGTCCCAGCATCCACTACAATATACATCCTATGTATAGCAATGGCCTCTAGGGCATACATATAACTAACAATCTCCCACTTGCACTAGGGCCATATGTATAGCAGTGGTTGTAGTATCTCATACTCAACCATCCCATAAAAGTCTCTCTCTGAGAATAGGCCTTCGTGAGTGGATCCGCCGTGTTGTCCTCTGAGTCTACTCTCCTAACCTCGATCTCCTTGGAGATCAACCATCTCCATGATCAGGTGATACTGCCTTAGAATATGTCTGGATTACTGATAGGACCGGCGTTCCTTGGCATAAGCCACAACTCCATTGTCTCACAATGGTAGGAACGCAGTTCATCTCATGAACCAATATACACCCAAACAGCCTCTTTGGTAGCTTCTTAAGTAGCGATGTATCAGCCTTTATCGTCTAGTATGTCTCGGTATCTACCTTGGAACTCTTCCAACATACCGTCCCTCCACTGAGGGTAAAGACAATTCCTGTGACTGACATTCAGTCGTCTTTATCACCCTGGAACCCTTCCAGTGATTCTCCTCAGGATCGATTGATACCATCTCACTACAACTAGTGAGTATCCTAATATCCATTTAGATCTATCTCATAGATCCAAAACCCAGGATTTAGTAGGTATCACTTTGATCCTATGTGGAGAATGATTGTGATAAGCGGAGATTGATCGAGCGTAGCATAGGAAACTCCTTCCCTATCAAGAGTATGTCATCCATGTACTCTACGAGGATCGTCACCATACTCCCTACCACCTTTTTGTTTCTACAAGGTTCATCTACCATTTTGATGATGTCAACCTCTTTGACTAATCCATCAAAACAGATGTTCCAACTCCGCGATGCCTGCTTTATCATATAAAGCATCTTACACACGTTTCCGCTGCTCCCACTGTCTACGAAGCCCTCTGACTGTGTACTTACAGACTCTCTCTTCTAAAACAACATTTAGAAAAGCAGTCATGACACCCAACCGCCAGATATCGTAGTTATGGTATATAGCCGTGGCAAGTAGGATCTGGATGGACTTAAGCATAGCCACTGGAAAAAGGTATCATCATTATCCACGCCTGGTTCATGACGAAAACTTTTAACAAGTATTGCTTTGAAAGTCCCAACTTTTCCATCTACACCAAGTAATCTTCTCAAGATATACTTGCTCCTGATGGGGATTTAACCCTTCAGATATAGCAACCAAACTCCATACTTTGTTGGTGTATAAGGATTCCATCTCAGATCGATAAACATCCAGCCATTCTTACAGAGTCTCACTCCTGATGGCCAGCTCGAAACTAGTTGGGTCATCATCTCATGATGTAATCCTCGCTCCCACTGTCATAGAGAAACCAAAGTATCTCTCAGGTGGGTGAGGAACCTTACTAGATCGGCGGAGAGGCTGAGGTTCGTTGGAATCTACTGAATCCTTTGGTTCTATCAAATCATCAGCTGCAGTTTGTATGGCTGGAACATTTCCAGTTCTACATAACAGACCTTGCCTCGAGTTTTTCCGGATTTTGCTTTTAGACATAAGCCGGACAACCCCAAATCTTAACTAGCTTAAGACATGGGCTCTTCCCTTTCTATATCACATATGAAATGGTAGGCAACTGATTTGATTCGAACCCTATTGAATAGGTATGCAGCTTCTCAAGTGCATAACTCCCAAAAGGAAATAGATAACTCAGTAGTACTCATCATAGAGCACACCTTATCATATAAGGTGTGATTGCTCCGCCCCGATATACCATCATGCTATGGTGTATACGGAGGAGTAATGTTGAGAGAGAGAATCTCATTCTCCTTTAGAATAGTCCAGGAATTCCATGCTCAAGTATTCTCTTCCTTGATCTCATCAAAGGACATAAAACTTGTACCCGTATTTTGGTTCTCTACTTCTAACTTATATTCCGTGAATATCTTAAAAGGTTCGGACTTGTGTTTCAACAAGAACATAGATCTGAATCTCGAGAGATTATTAGAGAATGTAATGAAGTAGAAAGAACCGGTCTTGGCATGTGTAGACAGGGGACCTACATACATCAACATGTATCATCCCAAGAGTTCACTAACTCTTTCTCTGTTTCCTGTAAACAGAGCTATGGTCATCTTATCTCTGTGACATGACTGGCAAGTTTCACAAGATGTAAATTCAAACTGATTTAAATATGCATCTAAATGTAACTTCAGCTAGTCGGGTCGCATTGATATGACCTAGTCTACAATACCTCAAGAAGGATCCGTTCATTTCTGAACTCTTCCTCTTGTGTGTGTTCTTTATACTAAGAACTGTAGTTTGAATTAGAACATTAATGCTTTTAGATAACGTGCCTGAACCGATCAACTTTTGATATATGAAATGTTCAAAACATTATCCAACAATACAAAATTTTACCATTTCTTTACTAATAAAGAGACTGATATGATTTTGTATATCAGGTTCGGTATCTAATAACATTCGTTCAGAATCAATGTATTTGGGATACAGGGTGACAGTGACCAACAGACTTGGCTGCAACACTTGCCCCGTTTTCTGCCTCATGAAACTTATCACCCGTTCTCAGTTTTTCTACCCTTTTGTAGCCCTATGTAACAGATTACATATCTGGGATCCTGATCCAGTATTATATACCCAGGATGCGGAGGATACTGAGAAACAGTTCTTTGTAATGAACACACCCGAAGATGATGCATCAACATGCACTCTCTTCGTTTGGGCGGCATGGGAATCTTGGTATTCCCCTATTTCCTGCTCTATCTTATAACAATTATAAGTTGGAGCGGGACCAACGTTCCCCAGCTCAGTATAATAAGCTGGTTCGGTCAATAATCTGTATTATTATCTTGATTAAGGCGTGATATGGTCGCTACCAGGAGAGAGAGAGAAGATAACACTCACCGTGCGCTCTTGCAAGAATAGATTGGTTATATATTTTATCTAATCAGGATGGCTCCCACTGTTTTTATCAAATCTTCCTTCAAACCCTAAAAGGAAAGACTAGCCGGGATTATTTACACGCTACAAGTTCGCCAATCTTTCAGCCAGGCCAGTGTCGGTACTTTGAGGGAGGTGGTTCGTGCTTTCGCACGAACCTAATTAATGTAAACCTCGTTTTCCTAGAGGCGTAACCTCGTTAACACCTTTCTAGTCACCTACTTGATCGGCTAATTGTAATGTGTAAAACTCTCCCAGGAGTAACTCTTACTAGCAGTGGGTATCGGGATCCAACTATCTCATAGAAGGTATGCAATCTCATTGCAAATTTCAACACTTGAAATTCCCGATAATATTTTGCCCCTAGCGTCCTATGACCTTGACAGAGGTCAACAAACCATAGGCTGCTAGTCAAGTTCAACCCGTCATTTCTTGATTGAAGTAAACCCACCCGCACGACCCTTGACAGAGGTCAACAAGGTCGCACGACTACCCTAAATCAATCACATCATATGCTTATGCAGATAAGCGCTAATCAGCTACCGCACACTACGCCTTGACAGAGGTCAACAAACGCAGCACGAATACTAACCAGTACATATCTGGAATGACGGAGGGCTACGACAGGTTTTTCTGAAAACCTATTGCGTAATGAACTTGATATCGTTGTAGAATCAAATGATTTTAAAATGGAGTGCTTTTGAGGCTTTTCTAGTTTTGCTAAAGGAGTCACTCCCGGTGAAGGGATCGTCGGTCCTTTCCTCGTCGAATGAGGTGCGGGATATATCATATATATCACTGTGCAAAGCAAAAACACTTAAAAGCAATCAAAAGACAAACCGAGTGTGTAGCATCTGCTAGTTATTGCTAAAGGAGTCACTCCCGGTGAAGGGATCTCGGTCATTTCCTTATCGAATAAGGTGCAGGATATATCACATATACCGCTGTGCAAAGCATGAACTGTAGCTACCTGTTTTATTTTGAAATTCGATTCTACAACATCTTAGATTTCTTTTATTTCATTAATCATATTAATGAAGTCCCATCATTTATGTACCTAAACATCACAGATAAATACGACGTACACTTATGCCATCCGCATTCGCCTTGATGTCCCCTCGTGCACCGTTAGGTTAGGTAACTAACGGCAGAGCGGGGCAGGGCTAGCGCGGGTGTAAAACATAAGTAACGCCTATATAATATATCATATATAATATATACAGTATCCATCACAGAACATCACATGATCACATCACAGATATCGCAGCAGAAGAATCATATGAAATATTGGATATACTAGGACGTCCGTGTTTTCAATACGAGCCAGTATAAAACACGGATTCCACGGTCGCGATGAATAGCCAAACCCACACCCCTAGACCCCTACGAGAGCGGCAAGCAACCCTACCAATTCTAGAGTTAGGAGACCCGAGCTCGACTCCTCGAGTTGGTCTCCCACTGGACTCCAGAACCCGGTTACTTGTGCCCTCCTCCTTGGGTCTATCCTAGTGCGGAAAAGTAAATAATATACAAAAGGGTGACAACTTCCGCAACCTGGAAGTGCCCCAATAAAAGAATATTACATACAAGTTTTTACATGAATGAAAATGAAAAAAACTCATCTCACAGAAAAACCCCCGGCTATTCAAACACGACGATCCAATATAACATATCCAGCAACACATAACATCACATGTCATCAACGTAAGTAAATATGCGCATCCCAATTGTCGTTGACATATAGCAACGAAACCGGCGATATCACATATTACACTTACGGTCACAGAAAAGAAAGTGTAAAACTACAACAGTTGGAATCCGCAACCACCTCAGACATCGCATGCCTGACCAAATGAATTACTTAGACATCGCATGCCTAACAATTATAAACCCCGCATTTTAGTCTCAAAATCGAAAACTCTTTTTAATATCAAGTCGGGCAATTCAACAAGATTCCCGGCATCCTGATCGAATGCTCGTCGCAAACTTCAGTAGGCGGCCGCAGCCCCGACGCCGTCGACGAAGTGCACCAAGGCGGAACACCGCTGCCGCGAGCACCCGAACGGATGCTTTCGGCGATGGGGTTCTCCTACAGTCACTTGGTCGGGGCTATGGGGCGAGGCTGTCTATTAAGTTTACCCGGCGAGTATCCGCGTACGCTACGTGATTGCGACGGACTTTTGATCACATCAAAATTCCGTGGCAACCGATCAAGTGAGACTAAACCGCTAGATTTATAACATTCATTCAGTTATCTCATAACTACTTGTGAATTCCAATTATTGTACCACATTCCAGATAAACAGAAAATGTTAAACTTTCCGATCGAACAGTCGAACACCCAAGTTTTCCCAAAACAGATCAACACATGAAACAAGTTTAAAAACATCCACTTCGTGCCTCAGTACCAACGGTCCAGCCGTAGAAGGGTCAAGCCAACGCCTCACATGTGGCACGCCGTACTGCTCCAAACCCGAAGGTTCAAAGGGCAGTTCAAGACGGTCACATAATCGAGTTAAGGTTTGTTGTCTTCTAGAGGGACCATCGCGTTACTTGCATTACTTGGTGTTAGTTATATGTATGCCCTAGAGGCCATTACTGTACATTGGATGTATATTGTAGTGGATGCTGGGACATATATAGAGAGGACTTTCTTGCTCAACATGATAGTATGCTATCTGGTTACCCTTTATCTTAACGTGTATACTTTCTATCTCTCTATTACATGTTGATAAAGCCCTTAGGATGTGTATTCGACTTCCAGGAATATGATGCAGATCATACTAGTGGGGCCTGGGTAGTCAATGAGTACATCCTTCAATGTTCCTAGTCGTGGGAATATCGAGACGGGGCATCGATATTCCAGAGTAGACTAGCGTATATCTTCTCGACCCATGTGATGGGCGATGGATGATCCCATATCCATTGGTGTTTGACATCAGAGATGGTATGCGGGTGCTCAGTGGGGACTGGGTACACTGAACGGACTCGCCGAGAACTCCCAGATGGTATTATACCTCACGTCAGATGGCAGTTCTCTGGTGACACTGGTACAGCTTAGTCTGTTGACCCGAGATCGTCATAGAGTCTTGTGTGTCTCCCACTGTGCTTTGATTTCCACCCTACCATGGCTCTTCTGAGTTGTGCAAACGGGTGGTTGTTGGGTGCAGTCCCGATTCACATGGAGGCAATGAGCGATAGGAGGGGATTCGTCTCTCCCGGTATTGGGGGTTGATGTTGCGCAATGCTCGACTGGCCATAACAGGAAATCCCTGGCCAGGGTTGCAGTGATATACTGGTAAGAGTTATCAGTAGTTTCACGATTGTTATGGACCTTATATCGGCATGACTTATCAAGCTATTGGGTTCTGACGTTTACCACCCCTAGGCGAGATATGCGACATATCAGACGAACTGACCGGACTGTACGGTAAGTGTTACTGGTTGGATTCATAGGAGTGTGAGCGGGCTTGCTCGTTGATCTTCTGATCGCTCAATACCCAGGTGGCCGTTACGTTTAGCAGACCGCTTGCGGCTTGTGGGTGTTTGATATGATCATCACCCGCTGCCGGCGTATTGACGAGTCTTTAGAGTCCTACACAGAGGTTTTCCTGGCTCGAGCAAAACAAAATAGGAGCGCATATGAGATACGTGCGGGACCGAGAATAATACGTGTATGTGATACTGTATTCCATTCTTGCGATATGTAACATTGATCGGTTATATGTGATATAGCCGGGTTATCGGATCAAGTGTTGATTCGATAATTTCTTACTATTCATATTAGTCGGTTATATGTGATATGACCGGATCGTTAAATCAAGTGTTGATTTAATGATTTAATGTATAATTATATATTTGATATATTACTTTACATTAACTAGTATTGGTTCACTTAAGATGGATTTTCTCACTTGGTGTGCACATTGTATATGTGATATATTTTCATGTGCACTTGATTGTATCATGTTTGTTGATACAAGCTAACTTAAGTTTGTGTAAAGATCAAACCATGGTTGTATAATGGTTAGGGTTTTCTTTTCATTATCTATTTATTTCATTTGCTATTCTTAGTGGGGGGCAAGAATAAAATGGTGGCTAGTTTTTTATTCTTCATGAAATTGATGAAGCTTTGAAGCTTACACCATTTTGTCTCTTGACTTTGACCCAACCATTCAACCCAACCATGGTTCCATCTCTACAACTAAATATGGTTGCCATTATGATACTTATCGTAATATTTTTCTATTGGAAAAAGGAGACTTATCATTCTTCATGCCTCTTCTTCTTCTTCATCAAGAAGAAGAAAAGCTCTCTTCCATTAATGGCAACCTTGTCAAAAGAGTGAGAAATCAAAATCTAAAACCAACCCACTTCCTATTTCTTCATTCTCTATCACTTGCCATGTGGTAGAGTGTGTTGTCTTCACAAGTTCTTTCACTTGGCGAAGGCGGAGCTCGAGTTTGAGTTGCCTCGACGTAGATCATCATTAGCATCGAAGTCTTCGACCTAGCCCGTTCTTTTCTCCGACGAAACCATCGCCGGAGTCCCGGATCCGATGATCGCAGCGAAGAGACATCGTCATGGAGCAATGGAGGTGGACTACCGGATCTACAAAGGTTGTTTTTCGGTTCACTCTTTAGTTATGTTGATAACTAGTTGCTATTTTCGCCTATTCTCTAGTCAACGATCCGTATAAGGGTTCTTCGGCATACAAATTTTTGAATTGGACATGCTTGATCAGTTGTAGAACATCATAGGTGTGTCGTGGAACCCCTACAGTGGTATCAGAGCCTAGCTAGAGCCTTAGGCGATCCGTGGACGGAGTTAGAAATCCGATCGAACCGAAACCCCATTGCAAAATCGCTCTCTGTACTTTTTTCAAAACTGTTGAATTTTGTGAATTAAAAATATGCAGAAAAATGAGCAGGAAAAACTAAGAATTACTGTGAAATTTGGTCGACTAATTCAATAATTGGAGCGCGGATCCGCGGCCAAACCAGGGGTTTGGCGGCTCTTCCGCGGCCCAAATTTGGAGTTAGTCCCTCAAATTTCATATATTTATTCTTAGGTCCTTTCTTGGCAATTTTTTATGTGAATTTTTTAATTCCACTCAAGTGTTGAGTTTTCTAGGGTTTTATTGGGGATTCGTTAATTTGATCGGATAATTTAACTTCTTTTATGTCTTTTCCGGATATTTTAAAAACTGTTAAAAAGTTCGACCGAATATAAATACCCATTTTTTCCCCTGTCGGAAAATTCCCAAGTGTTGGATTTTTCCGTGGTATAAAGAAGTTCTAAGTAGTGCAAGTAACGCGATGGTCCCTCTAGAAGACAACAAACCTTAACTCGATTATGTGACCGTCTTGAACTGCCTTTTGAACCTTCGGGTTTGGGGCAGTACGACGTGCCACATGTGAGGCGTTGGCTTGACCCTTCTACGGCTGGACCGTTGGTACTGAGGCATGAAGTGAATGTCTTTGAACTTGTTTCATGTGTTGAGCTGTTTCGGGAAAACTTAGGTGTTTGAATTTTCGATCGGAAAGTTTAACATTTTCTATTTATCTGGAATGTGATACAATAATTGGAATTCACAAGTAGTTATGAGATAACTGAATGAATGTTATAAATCAAGCACTTTAGTTTCACTTGATCGGTTGCCACGGAATTTTGATGTGATCAAAAGTCCGTCGCAATCACGTAGCGTACGCGGATACTCGCCGGATAAACTTAATAGACAGCCTCGCCCCATAGCCCCGACCAAGTGACTGTAGGAGAACCCCGTCGCCGAAAGCATCCGTTCGGGTGCTCCCGGTAGCGGTGTTCCGCCTTGGTGCACTTTGTCGACGGTATTGGGGGTGCGGCTGCCTACTAAAGTTTGCGACGAGCATTCGATCAGACTGTCGGGAATCTTGTTAAATTGCACGACTTGATATTGAAAAGTGTTTTCGATAACGAGACTAAAATGCGGGGTTTATAATTGTTAGGCATGTGATGTCTAAGTAATTCATTTGATTAGGCATGCGATGTCTATGCATGTTGCGGATTCCAACTGTTGTAGTTTTACACTTTCTTTTCTGTGACTGTAAGTGTAATATGCGATATCGCCGGTTTCGTTGCTATATGTCAACGACAATTGGGATGCGCATATTTACTTACGTTGATGACATGTGATGTTATGTGTTGCTGGATATGTTATATTGGATTGTCGTGTTTGAATAGCCGGGGGTTTTTATGTGAGATGAGTGTTTTTCATTTTCATTCATGTAAAAACTGTATGTAATATTCTTTTATTGGGGCACTTCCATGTTGCGGAAGATGTCACCGGTTGTATATTATTTACTTTTCCGCACTAGGATAGACCCAAGGAGGAGGGCACAAGTAACCGGGTTCTGGAGTTCAGCGGGAGACCAACTCGAGGAGTCGAGTCCGGGTCTCCTAACTCTGGAATTGGTAGGGTTGCTTGCCGCTCTCGTAGGGGTCTAGGGGTGTGGGTTTGGCTATTCATCACGACCGTGCAATCCGTGTTTTATACTGGCTCGTATTGAAAACACGGACGTCCTAGTATATCCAATATTTCATATGTTTCTTTCTGCTGCGTTATCTGTGATGTGATCATGTGATATGTTCAGTGATGAATACGGTATATAGTATATATGATATATTATATAGACGTTACTTATGTTTTACATCCGCGCTAGCCCTGCCCCGCTCTGCCGTTAGTTACCTAACCTAACGGTGCATGAGGGGACGTCGAGGCGAATGCGGATGGCATAAGTGTACGTCTTATTTATCTGTGATGTTTAGGTAAATTTAAAAGATGGGACAATCATTAATGAGATTAATGAAAGAAAATAAACCTAATTGATGTTGTGGAATCGAATTTCAAAATAAAACAGGTAGCTACAGTTCTTGCTTTGCACAGCGGTATATATGATATATCCTGCACCTTATTCGATAAGGAAAGGACCGAGATCCCTTCACCGGGAGTGACTCCTTTAGCAATAACTGGCAGATGCTACACACTCGGTTTGTTTTTGATTGCTTTTAAGAGTTTTTGCTTTGCACAGTGATATATATGATATATCCCGCACCTCATTCGATGAGGAAAGGGCCGACGATCCCTTCACCGGGAGTGACCCCTTTAGCAAAACTAGAAAAGCCTAAAAAACACTCCATTTAAAAACCGTTTGATTCCGCAACGAGATCAAGTTCAGAGTGTTAAAGGTTTTCATATAAACCATTCGCAACCCTCCGTCATTTTAGGAAGTAGAGTACTTAGTATTCGTGCTGTGTTTGTTGACCATAGTCAAGGCACAGTGTACAGTAGCTAAGTGATGTCTTCCTACACCGCATATGATGCGATTAGTTAAGACAGTCGCGTGACTTTGTTGACCTTAGTTAAGGGTCATGTGGGTGGGTCTAATTGATCACGAAATGACGGGTAGAACTTGACTAGAACTTATGATTTTTTGACCATAGTTAAGGTCGTAAGTGCTAGGGGTAAAAACCTTTATCGGGAGTTTCAAGTGTTGAAACTTGCAATGAGATTGCATACCTTCTATATGATAGTTGGATCCCGATACCTACTGCGAGTAAGTGTTACTCCTGGGAGAGTTTTGCACTCTACAATTAGCCGATCAAGTAGGTGTCTAGAAAGGTGTCAACGGGGTTACGCCTCTGGGAAAACGAGGTTTACTGTAATTAGGTCCGTGCGAAAGCATGGGGAACCTCCCTCAAAGTACCGACACTGGCCTGGCTGAAAGATTGGCGAACTTGTAGAGTGTAATTAATCCCGGCTAGTCTTTCCTTTTAGGGTTTGAAGGAAGATTTGATAAAAACAGTGGGAGCCATCCTGATTAGATAAAATAAATAACCAATCTAATCTTGCAAGAGCGCACGCAGAGTGTTTTCTTCTCTCTCTCTCCAGGTAGCGACCATATCACTCCTTAATCAAAATAATAAAACGGATTGTTGACCGAACCCGCTTGTTATACTGAGCTGGGGTAAGTTGGTTCCGCTCCAACTTATAATTGTTATAAGGCAGAGCAGGAAATAGGGGAATACCAGATTTCCCATGCCACCCAAACGAAGAGAGTGCATGCTGATGCATCATCTTTGGGTGTGTTCTTTACAAAGAACTGTTTCTCAGTATCCTCCGTATCCTGGGTATTTGATACCGGATAAGGATCCCAGATATGTAATCTGTTACATAGGGCTACAAAAAGGTAGAAAAACTGAGAACGGGTGATAAGTTTCATGAGGCAGAAAACGGGGCAAGTGTTGCAGCCAAGTCTGTTGGTCACTGTCACTCTGTATTACCAATACATTGATTCTGAACAAATGCTATTAGATACCGAACCTGATATACAAAATCGTATCAGTCTCTTTATTAGTAAAGAAATGATATAATTTTGTATTGTTGTATAATGTTTTGAACATTTCCTATATCAAAAGTTGATCGGTTCAGGCACGTTATCTAAAAGCATTGACATTCTAAATCAAACTACAGTTCCTTGTATACTGAACACACACAAGAGGAAGAGTTCAGAAATGAACGAATTCTTCTTGAGGTATTGTAGACTAGGTCATATCAATGCGACCCGACTAGCTGGAGTTACATGTAGATGCATATTCAAATCAGTTTGAATTTACATCTTGTGAAACTCGCCAGTCATGTCACAAAGATAAGATGACCGCAGCCCTGTTTATTGGAAACAGAGAAAGAGTTAGTGAACTCTTGGGATGATACATGTTGATGTATGTAGGTCCCCAGTCTACACATGCCAGGACTGGTTCTTTATACTTCATTATATTCTCTGATAATCTCTCAAGATTCAGTCGTATGTTCCTGTTGAAACATAAGTCCGAACCTTTTGAGGTATTCACAGAATATAAGTTGGAAGTAGAGAACCAAAATACGGGTATAAGTATTATGTCTTTTGATGTGATCAAGGAGGAGAATACTTGAGCACGGAATTCCTGGACTATTCTAAAGCAGAATGAGATTCTCTTTCAGCATTACTCCTCCGTATACACCATAGCACGATGGTATATTGGGGTTGAGCAGATACACCCTATTTGATATGGTGTGCTCTATGATGAGTACTACTGAGTCACCTATTTCTTTATGGGAGTTATGCACTTGAGAAGTTGCATACCTATTGAATAGGGTTCTAATCAAATCAGTTGCCTACCGCATCATATGAGATATGGAAAGGGAAGAGCCCGTATCTTAAGTTGGTTAAGATTTGGGGTTGTCCAGCCTATGTCTAAAAGCAAAATCCGGACACGCTCGAGGCAAGGTCTATTATGTAGAACTGGAAATGTTCCGGCCATACAAACTACAGCTGATGATTTGATAAAACCAAAGGATTCGGTCGATTCCAACGAACCTCAGCCTCTCCGCCGATCTAGTAGGGTTCCTCACCCACCTGAGAGATACATCGGTTTCTCGTAAACAGTGGGAGCAAGGAATGCATCATGAGATGATGACCCAACTAGATTCGAGCAGGCCATCTAGAGTACGGACTCTGTAAGAATGGCTGGATACTTAGCGATCTGAGATGGAATCCATGTACACCAGCAAAGTATGGACTTTAGCTGCTGTATCTGAAGGGTTAAATCCCCATCAGGAGCAAGTAAATCTTGAGAAGATTACTTGGTGTAGATGGAAAAGTTGAGACTTTCAAAGCTAGACTTGTTAAAGTTTTTCGTCATCGACCAGGCGTGGATAATGATGAAACCTTTTTCCCAGTAGCTATGCTTAAGTCTATCCAGATCCTACTTACCACGGCTACATACCATGACTACGATATCTGGCGGTTGGGTGCCATGACTGCTTTTCTAAATACTGATTTAGAAGAGAACGTCTATAAGAACACAGCCAGAGGGCTTCGTAAACAGTGGGAGCAGCGGAAACGTGTGCAAGCTGCTTTACATAGTGAAGTAGGCATCGCGGAGTTGGAATGTCTGTTTTGATGTGATAGTCAAAGTGTTTGACTTCATCAAAATGGTAGACGAACCTTGTATATACAAAAGGGTAGTAGAGAGTAAGGTGGCCATCTTCGTATTGTACGTAGACAACATACTCTTGATAAGAAAAGAGTTTCCTATACTACGATCGGTCAATCTCCTATTATCACTAGCATTCTCCAAAAAGGATCAAAGTGATACCTCCTAAATCCTAAGTTTTCATCTATGAGATAGATGTAATTGGATGCTAGGATTCTCACTAGATATAGTGAGATGGTATCAATCGATCCTGGGGAGAATCACTGGAAAGGTTCCAGGGTGATAAGGACGACTGAATGTCAGTCGCAGGCATTGTCTTTACCCTCAGTAAACGGACGGTATGTTGGAAGAGTTCCAAGCTAGATACCGTGGCATACTAGAAGATAAAGGCTAGATGCATCGCTACTTAAGATGCTACCAAAGAGGAAGTCTGGGTGTATAATGGTTCATAAGATGAACTTAGTTCCTCCCATTGTGTGACAATGGAGTTGTGGCTTATGCCAAGGAACGTCCGTCCCATCAGTGATCCAGACATATTCTAAGGCAGTATCACCTGATCATGGAGATGGTTGATCTCCAGGGTGTCGAGGTTAGGAGAGTAGACTCAGAGGATAACACAGCGGATCCACTCACGAAGGCCTATTCCTAGAGAGAGAGACTTTTATGGGATGGTTGAGTATGAGATACTACAACCACTGCTACAGATGGCCCTAGTGCAAGTAGGAGATTGTTAGTTATATGTATGCCCTAGAGGCCATTACTGTACATTGGATGTATATTGTAGTGGATGCTGGGACATATATAGAGAGGACTTTCTTGCTCAACATGATAGTATGCTATCTGGTTACCCTTTATCTTAACGTGTATACTTTCTATCTCTCTATTACATGTTGATAAAGCCCTTAGGATGTGTATTCGACTTCCAGGAATATGATGCAGATCATACTAGTGGGGCCTGGGTAGTCAATGAGTACATCCTTCAATGTTCCTAGTCGTGGGAATATCGAGACGGGGCATCGATATTCCAGAGTAGACCAGCGTATATCTTCTCGACCCATGTGATGGGCGATGGATGATCCCATATCCATTGGTGTTTGACATCAGAGATGGTATGCGGTTGCTCAGTGGGGACTGGGTACACTGAACGGACTCGCCGAGAACTCCCAGATGGCATTATACCTCACGTCAGATGGCAGTTCTCTGGTGACACTGGTACAGCTTAGTCTGTTGACTCGAGATCGTCATAGAGTCTTGTGTGTCTCCCACTGTGCTTTGATTTTCACCCTACCATGGCTCTTCTGAGTTGTGCAAACGGGTGGTTGTTGGGTGCAGTCCCGATTCACATGGAGGCAATGAGCGATAGGAGGGGATTCGTCTCTCCCGGTATTGGGGGTTGATGTTGCGCAATGCTCGACTGGCCATAACAGGAAATCCCTGGCCAGGGTTGCAGTGATATACTGGTAAGAGTTATCAGTAGTTTCACGATTGTTATGGACCTTATATCGGCATGACTTATCAAGCTATTGGGGTCTGACGTTTACCACCCCTGGGCGAGATATGCGACATATCAGACGAACTGACCGGACTGTACGGTAAGTGTTACTGGTTGGATTCATAGGAGTGTGAGCCGGCTTGCTCGTTGATCTTCTGATCGCTCAATACCCAGGTGGCCGTTACGTTTAGCAGACCGCTTGCGGCTTGTGGGTGTTTGATATGATCATCACCCGCTGCCGGCGTATTGACGAGTCTTTAGAGTCCTACACAGAGGTTTTCCTGGCTCGAGCAAAACGAAATAGGAGCGCATATTAGATATGTGCGGGACCGAGAATAATACGTGTATGTGATACTGTATTCCATTCTCGCGATATGTAACATTGATTGGTTATATGTGATATAGCCGGGTTATCGGATCAAGTGTTGATTCGATAATTTGTTACTATTCATATTAGTCGGTTATATGTGATATGACCGGATCGTTAAATCAAGTGTTGATTTAATGATTTAATGTATAATTATATATTTGATATATTACTTTACATTAACTAGTATTGGTTCACTTAAGATGGATTTTCTCACTTGGTGTGCACATTGTATATGTGATATATTTTCATGTGCACTTGATTGTATCATGTTTGTTGATACAAGCTAACTTAAGTTTGTGTAAAGATCAAACCATGGTTGTATAATGGTTAGGGTTTTCTTTTCATTATCTATTTATTTCATTTGTTATTCTTAGTGGGGGCAAGAATAAAATGGTGGCTAGTTTTTTATTCTTCATGAAATTGATGAAGCTTTGAAGCTTACACCATTTTGTCTCTTGACTTTGACCCAACCATTCAACCCAACCATGGTTCCATCTCTACAACTAACTATGGTTGCCATTATGATACTTATCGTAATATTTTTCTATTGGAAAAAGGAGACTTATCATTCTTCATGCTTCTTCTTCTTCTTCATCAAGAAGAATAAAAGCTCTCTTCCATTAATGGCAACCTTGTCAAAAGAGTGAGAAATCAAAATCTAAAACCTACCCACTTCCTATTTCTTCATTCTCTATCACTTGCCATGTGGTAGAGTGTGTTGTCTTCACAAGTTCTTTCACTTGGCGAAGGCGGAGCTCGAGTTTGAATTGCCTCGACGTAGATCATCATTGGCATCGAAGTCTTCGACCTAGCCCGTTCTTTTCTCCGACGAAACCATCGCCGGAGTCCCGGATCCGATGATCGCAGCGAAGAGACATCGTCATGGAGCAATGGAGGTGGACTACCGGATCTACAAAGGTTGTTTTTCGGTTCACTCTTTAGTTATGTTGATAAGTAGTTGCTATTTTCGCCTATTCTCTAGTCAACGATCCGTATAAGGGTTCTTCGGCATACAAATTTTTGAATTGGACATGCTTGATCAGTTGTAGAAGATCATAGGTGTGTCGTGGAACCCCTACACTTGGAACGTCCTTAAACCACGGAAAAATCCAACACTTGGAAATTTCCCGGCAGGGGAAAATTTGGGTATTTATATCCGGTCGAACTTTTTAACATATTCTAAATATTACCCAGAAAAACACACTGACAAAATTAGACAATCCGATCGAAACACGGAATCCCCAATACAACCCAGAAATTTCAACTCTTGAATAAATATTAAAAATTCCCAGGAAAACCAGCACTGCAAAGTAGGAGTTACTGTGCAAAATTCAATGCATGAAGAGACTAAACGAGCGCGGAACCGCCGAAATAGGCGGCTAATGCCGCGGTTCTGCCGCGCTTTAGACAGATCATTAGGTAATTTTTGCACCGTAATTCTTAGAATTTCCTGCTGAATTTTTTAAGAATTTTTAATTTGGAAAAAACCGTTTTTTCAGAAAAAGTCCAGAGAGGGTTAAAAGTTAGGGTTTCGGGGTTCAATCGGGTTTCTAATATCGTCTACGCATCGCCTAAGGCTCTAGCTAGGCTCTGATACCACTGTAGGGTTCCTAGGCACGCTAATGAGGTCTCACAAGGCATCAACCATGCCAATTTCAAAATTTACGGTGCCGAGAAACCCTAGACTAGATCGTTAACTAGAATTTTAGGCGACAAAAAGCAACTAGTTAACAAATTAACTACAAGAACGGAAATACAACCTTTGTAGATCCGGTCCTCCACCTCCATAGCTCTGCAATGAAGTCTCCTCGCTGTCCAAATGGAATACCAGGCTCTAGCATCGGTTTCATCGGAGAAATGGGCGGGCAAGGTCGTCGGCTTCGTGCCGAAGATGATCTACGTCGAGGCATCATAAGATCAAGCTCCCACTTCACCAAGTCATGAAACTTGTGATGAAACACACTCTACTACTTGGCAAGAGGTAGAGGATGAAGAAATAGGAAGTGGGTTCACTTTAGAATTGGATTTCTCACTTATTTGCTCAAGTTGCCATTGATGAAGTAAGCTTTCTTCTTGTTTAAGATGAAGAAGAAGAAGAAAGAATATATATGATAAGTTATTTTTCAAAAGAAATAAAAATGAATACTTATCATATTGCAACCATAGTTAGGTGTAGAGAATAAACCATGGTTAGTGTGAATGGTTAGGGTTAAGCATGAAGGCAAAATGGTCACTTAGTCAAAGCTTCATGAAGCTTCAACAAGAAAACAAATCAAGCCACCATTTGTTCTTTTGCCAAAATGAATAATAAATAAATAAATAGATAAGTAAATAAAATCAAAAGAAACCCTAACCATTGATCAACCATGGTTTAAACCATACACCAAACTATCATGTATCATCAAACATGATACAATCAAATGCACAAAAGTATATTACATATACAATGTGCACATCAAGTGAGAAAATCCCTTTTAAGTGAACCTATATTAGTTAATGTAAAGTGATATATCAAATATATAATTATACATTAAATCATTAAATCAACACTTGATTTAACGACCCGGTCATATCGCATATAACCGACTAATATCAATAGTAACATCTTATCGAATCAACACTTGATCCGATAACCCGGCTATAACGCATATAACCGATCAATGTTACAAATCGCGAGAATCGAATACAGTATCACATACTGGTATTATTCTCGGTCCCGCACATATCTCATATGCGCTCCTATTTCATTTTGCTTGAGCCAGGAAACCTCTGTGTAGGACTCTAAAGACTCGTCAATACGCCGGCAGCAGATGATGATCATATCAAACACCCACAAGCCGCAAGCGGTCTGCTAAACGTAACGGACACCCGGGTATTGAGCGATCAGAAGATCGACGAGCAAGCCCGCTCACACTCCTGTGAATCCAACCAGTAACACTCACCGCACAGTCCGGTCTGATCGTCTGATATGTCGCATATCTCGCCTAGGGATGGTAATCGTCAGACCCCAATAGCTCGATAAGTCGTGTCGATATGAGGTCTATAACAGTTCGAGAAACTACTGGTAACACTTACCAGTAAATCTCAGCAACCCTGGCCAGGGATTTCCGGTTATAGCCAATCGAACACAGCGCAACATCAACTCCCTATACCGGGAGAGACGAATCCCCTCCTATCGCTCATTGCCTCCATGTGATTCGGGACTGTACCCAAAACCACCGTTTTGCACGCCCTCTTGGACGTGGTAAGGTGGAAATCAAAGCATAGTGGGAACCACACAAGACTCTATGACGATTTCGGGTCAACAGACTACTCTGTACCAGTGTCATCAGAGAACTGCCATCTGACGTAAGGTATAATACCTTCTGGGAGTTCTCGGCGAGTCCGTACAGTGTACCCAGTCTCTACTGAGCACCCGTATATCATCTCTGATGTCAAACACCAATGGATATGGGGTCATCCATCGCCCATCTGTATGGGTCGAGAAGGTATACGCTAGTCTACTCTGGTATATCGATGCCCCGTCTCGATATACCCACGACTAGGGACTTTGAAGGATGTACTTATGGACTACCATGTCCCCACTAGTATGATCCGCATCATAGTCCAGGTAGTCAAGTACACATCCTAAGGGCTTTACCAACATGTAACAGAGAGACAATCAGTATACACGTTAAGGTAAAAAGCAACCAGATTGCATACTATCATGTCGAGCAAGAAAGTCCTCCCTATATATGTCCCAGCATCCACTACAATATACATCCTATGTATAGCAATGGCCTCTAGGGCATACATATAACTAACAATATTTCCATACGGCCTCTACAGCGTTTCGCCCGAAACCTGAGTTTCTGTGTGTGGTGGACTCTAAAGACTCGTCAATACTATGGCTATGGATTTAACCACTAGGACGTCAGAGGTATTAGCCATACGTGACGGGCCACTAGCTATTGACCAAAAGGGACGTCGATGAGCGAACTCATCCTGACACCCTACTGAGCCTGTCAATGACAATATCCGTACAGTCCGGTCCGTTCGTCTATGAGCATCGCATGGCGGGCCTAGAGGGTTGGTAAAAGTCAGACCCCTAAAAGCGGTACAAGTCATGTCGGAGTGCAGCCTAGAACACCCTGAGATACTATTGGAATACCTACCAGTAAATCTCCTGCCTTGGCCAAGGACTTTTCATGTACTGGCTCTCCTAGACACAGCGCGACCTCACCCCCAATACCGGGAGAGACGAACCCCTGCAGATCCGCTCACTTGCCTCCAATGTGGCTCGGGACTGTACCCAACTAAAACCTGTCTGCACGACTCCTTTGAGCCGTGGTAGGGTAGTAATCAAAGCACAGTGGGAACTCACACGAGACAAATGACGATCTCAGGTTGATGAACTAACCTGTACACATGTCACCAGGGAACTGCTATCTGATGTCAGGTATAATACCAACTAGCAGGTTCCCGGCGAGTCCTGTCCGGTGTACTCATAACCCAATGAGCACCTGTATACATCTTAGGTGAACCAACTGACACCAGTGGCTTGTGAAACCGGCCACCGCCCCTCGTCGTGGTCTTGACTGTATACACTAGTCTACTCCGGAGTATCGATGCCCTGTCTCGAAACTCCCACGACTAGGGACCTTTTAAGGATGTGCTTATAGATCCCAGCTCCCACGTATATGATCGCCCTCATACTGCTGGTAGTCAAGCAAGAATCCTAGGGGCTCTATCAACGTGCAATAGCGACTCGTAAGGTCACCTAAAGCAGTACACGATGATAAAGATAAACCAGATAGCATACTATCATCTTAAGTAAGACTGTCCTATTGGGACAGGTCCTCCCTCAATCATTGCAATCACGTGCCTGTGATCCAATAATTGACTCTGAGGGCACTATCTCCAACAATCTCCCACTTGCACTCAAGTCTAATTATTGCGATGTCGCATACTCACAGCCCGTGTGATACCGAACACCCAACTCCTCTACTAGTCGGTCTCACAAAGCTCGTTTGCGAAACTATTGCGTTCGAGGAATAGCCTCAGTGAGTGGATCCGTTCTGATGTTTCTTTCTATGTCCCTCTTTATCTCAAGTTCGCGGAGAAAGCCATCTCCCGAAATGAGCAATACTTGTCTTAGAATGTGTCTGGATATCTGATGGGACCTAGCTCATAAGTGAACTCCAAATCCAAACTTCTTAGACTATATCGTCAACTGAACTTAATCAGTATCTTGCGCCACACCTTCCTCAATATCCACCTGGACCACCTATCCAAAATACTGCCCCTCGTCAGAGGGAAAACTATAACTCTGACAGCCACTCTGCCATCCAGGTCATCTTGGAAGCCTGGAATGATAACTGTCTCCCGAAGGAGAATGCTGTTATCATATCCTTAGAACATCAACTTATGTTCTAAAACTGCTTTCGACTGTTTCTCCAGGATTGGATCAATATTAACTTATTGCACCTACTGCAAAAACAACATCTGGTGTGGTACTTGACATCTCATGATTGACTCAATTGCCTAAGCAAGTGATCTGCCAATCATGCGCATCCCTCTCCCCTTTAGTCTGTAAGACACCTTTAGAGAGGGTGACTCCATTACCTGCAGGTACACTACCATGCCAGGAGTCGTTCATTCTAAATACTCTCAAAATGCTGTCTAAGTACCCTGATTGGGAAACCACCCAAATCTAGATCTAAAACCATAGATCTAGTTACCAGAATGTACGATATAAGATCTAATTCCTATGCGGAGAAACTACTGTGTGACAACCAAAGTATAACCGATCGTAGTATAGGAATATCACTTCCTACTCTGTGTATGTCATCAAATACCAGGACATCACACCCTACTACCTTCTTAACAGATCCATCTCCTATTCTGATGAAGTCAAACCTATGACTGTCACATCAGAAATAGATGATCTATCTCCGCTATATCTGCTTTAGTCTATAAATAGACATAAGCTAACTGTCCACCAATGCTTCCGCTGCTCCTACTGATTACGACAACCCTCTGGCAGAGTCATATAGATGTACACTTCTAAAACTAGTTTAGAATGGCGCTATACTCATCCTCCTGCCGGGTCTCACAGTCTGGAACAACAGCAATGGCAAGTCTGGGTAAACAAGAACCTCCCTGTCACCGTCCTTGAGGCTACCGGAGTACCTCTCGGGTGCCTGAGGTTACCCACCATATCTGCGGAGTGGCCAATGGAGTGTCAAACCAGATTGAATCTTTAGGTTCTTATCAAATCTTCAGTAATCGTTTGCGGTTCTGGAATCACTTCCAGTTCTACCATACTCCTACCACTGTTTTCTCCAAAAAAAAATCCATTTTTAATTAAAACTATGGTGAGTCAAGAACAATATCACTATTGATCTTCCAGAAGGTAGAAAGTCAACCCTCGTTATAGCCCGGGTCAACCCGCAAACAGCCATTACAAAAACGTGCCTTGAGTTACCCGGAGTCTGGTTTTAAGCATAAGCCGGACAACTCCCCGTATCTTAACAATTTCAAGATATGAACTGTTCTATATTCAATATAGAAACAGAGGCACTAATTTAATTGAACCGGATTCAAATCATGCAGCTGTCTCCAGTGCATGTTAAGTAAATGGAAGGAGGCCGATTAGTGTTACCCACCTTAGGAATGCTTCCAATTATGAGTAATCTGAAAGAGAAGCAAGTTCTCTTAACCATTACTATCAACTGAATACCATACACAAGTATCTACATCTTCGATCACCTTGAAGAATCCCGATACTTGCAATACCTGGTTCTCTACTTTACTCTTATACCTATAACTTCTCAAAACTTCGACCTTGTGTTTCTACGAAACACCTGTCTTAGAACTAGAGAAGTTATAAGTAAACCGGGTATAGTACGAGGACCAACCCCTCTGTCCTAATGGACACTGGACAATATACAATACTCTGTATAAGTCCCCTGGTTCTAGTGACTCATTCACTGTGTGTCGTAGGTTGAATACTGTACTTATGGTTAAGAAGAATTACACCGCTGTTCAATGCCCCTTACCTAACCATCCACTGATATAGGTAAATGTCATAGACACAATTTCAAAAAGGTATATCTCACTCTATAAAAATAGACGTACAGATATATCAATTTGAAATTGGTGCATAACAACGGATATTCAAAACCAAATATTTGTCGTCTGGCAAACAACCCAGGTGACTTCCTCAAATATCACCAATTACAACGAATCCCGATATAATGAGGATAATCACCTAATTCCCAATAACTTACTCCCACTCATCATCTGTAAAACCATACAGATGTGAGAATCATACCTGGTAAATACATACCCTGGAGCAAGTGTCTAATTGGGAAATCAGTTTTCTTTTAACAGTACATAGTGAAACTGAAACATTGAAATGTTTCGATGGGGTATCCGGGTATTCCTAGTAATGCCTCTTCCATTATCCAGATTCACAACTATAACCGTATAATTCTTTGCCATCTGTCCAAATCCCTTTATAAGTCTTTAGTCATTACCTTCTGTACACCCCTTTAGGCCAAATGGTTTTCTTCCTTCCCTACCATTCTGCACCAGCCTATGGTTTGGAAGAAGACTATCCAATAAGCATAATGGGTGTACTGTCCTAATCCTTGGAGCACTCGCAATGCGAGAGAAGGTGAAGATAAAAGACAACCGAATAAACCTTATTCCTATTTCTCCTGAACTAGAATCCATCCCCGAACTGGAACAAGTTCCTTTCGAGTTCGTATATAACCATACGATGGAGCATCCAATAAACTTGGGATCTTCGTAGTGATACGGAGTGTCCTGTAGAAATACAAAGGTGATTTAGGATTGGCGAAGAAATACTTGGTTTGGTCGTGAATAGCAGTCGCAATTTACTTTGCCCTCTTACTAATCCATTTCTTTGTCTTAACTTAATACTTTCTGTACACCGTTTAGGCTAATTGGTTTTCATTATTCCCTACCATTCGGCACCAGCCTAAGGTTTGGAAGAAGACTATCCAATTTGCGTAATAGGTGTACTATCTCCTAAACCAAGGAGTACTCGCAACCTGAGAGAAGATAAAAGGAAAAGACAACTGAATAAACCTATTCGTTTTCTCCAGAACCGGAAACCATCCTCGAATATATTCCTTCGAGTTCGTATATAACCATACGATGGTTTTGTCCAATGGAAGTGGACGTTCGTAGTAATACGGGGTGTCCTGGAGAAAAGGGTAAAAGTAGGAGTGCCAATGAGGTTTGCAACTCTGACAATCCAAAAGCCAGTGTTAAGAAGGTTCGGTAAACTTGGTTACTGAGTCATAGTCTAGGGTCGGGTCAATGGTCGCTGCCAAAGAGAGAGAGAAAAGAATCACTCAGCGTGCACTCTAACCTAGATCAGAATGGTTATCACTTTATCTAATCAGGAAACCTCCCACTGTAACGTCAAATTCTTCTCCAAACCTAAAAGAAGAATTAGCCGGGATCACCCGAGGAGTAAACCAACTCATCAGTGGGAATCGGGATCCAACTATCATCGCATGATAACGTGATGGAATCCGCTCACGTTATCACACTCCAGAAGGTATGCGCATATCTGGCAAGTTTCAGTTTCTTTAGAAACTCCCGATGTGGATTTTTGCCCCATGCTCTTATGACTTTGGCTTGATGTCAAAATATCATAAGTCACATGTCAAGTTCTACCCATCATTGTCCAGGTTAATTTGAACCCACCCGTATATACCCTTGACGAAGGCCAAAATAGTAGTACGACTGTCCCAAACCAACGCATCTATCTATGCAACAGATAAATATCCGGCAGCTACCAATCACTATGCCTTGGCGTGAGGTCAAAATACATAGCTTGAATACTACCGAATATTTAACTGAAATGATGGAGGGCTACGAATGGTTTCTGGAGAAAACCTTTAACGTAATGAACTTGATATCGTTGAAGCAACCGGATAGATTTTTAAAAATATAGTGGCGAAAACCTTTGCTAAAGAGGTCACTCCCGGTGAAGGGATCTCGGCTCTTTCCCCGTAGAATGAGGTGAAGGATATTCCAACTGAATACCACGATGCAAAGCAAAAGTAATCGGCTATAGTGAAGTTATTGCCCTGATGCAAACTTCTGTCCAAGGGGTCACTCCCGGTGAAGGGATCTCGGCCCTTGCCTCGTCGACTGAGGAGCAGGATATTCCAACTGAATACCACGATGCAAAACAAAAGAGAACGCCCTTGCAATAACAGCTTTTTGAGAAGTGTTCCAACAACATCAGAATATGTTTGTTTAGCTTGCATTGATCCGAATCAACGCAGTCCCATCAATTGATAACACCAATAAAGAACGAAAATAATGATGTACGTATATGCCATCCGCATTCGCCACTGGGTTCAGTCATCACCCGTTAGGTTACTTAACTAACGACAGAGCGGGGACTGGACTAGCGCGGATGCAAAACATATACAACATCTACTAGTATATATATCAATATATTATATTTCGCTCAAGCCGTGATAAAATGCAACATCACAGAAATGTACAGCATCACAGAACAATACAGATATCTGGGATCCCCGGGTTTCATAGAGCCGCTACTGAAACCCGACGTTCCCCTGGTCGTGTGGATAGCCTGTGTAATGAGATCCTAGACCCCTACGGGCGCGGCAAGTTACCCGCCAAAACCTGAAGCGAGGCTGCCCCCTTCAGTAACGTGAATGGACCACCCAGCACTTCACGGAATCCGGTAACTTGGGCACCCCTCCTGGGTCAACCTGTATCCCCTACGAGTGCGGCGAATAGCCCGCCAATTCTAGAGTAAAGCCCCCTCCGTCTCAATGCCATGAGATGCGGGCCTGTTGCCCTCTAGAACCCGCCTATCCGTGCACCCCTCCGTGGGGTAATCCTAGTACAGAAAATAAAATATACAACGGGTACATCGACCTCAACCTGGTTGTGCCCCAAAAGAATAATACAAACAGGCAGTGACGGCAGTCCACAAGTCGGACGCTCGCCCCGCAATATCAAATGTACATATAAAACAAAACTGTGCTAACATTGCATCCAGGCTATCCCCCACGACCGATCCGCAACATCACAGCACAACATAGAACATCAACGTGAATGTCATGTTCGCAAATTCGTCTAAAAGGGCTATAGCAGATAGACTGGATTTACCGATCGAGTGAAATTCACGGTCGCAGATATAATGTAAATACTGTGAACTAACATATTTAAACTTTTCGATCGATCAAATTTATCGAAGTGGGCCCCAAGCAGTACTGTAGCACTCACAGAAAATCTGGGGCCCAAAATGAATATCCCACAAACCCTATTTTCTATTCAGAAGTCTACTGTGAAAATATGGTGCAACGATTACACTTACCCACCGCGGAACCGCGGCCAAACCGGGGGTTTGGCCGCGTTTCCGCGGTCATAGTGAGGAATCATTGCATCGTATTTTCCCAGAATTCTTTGAATTTTCTCCATGTGTTTCTGCAATGACCTGAAAAATTTTTAGAGCTGAAAAAATTTCGACAGAGAACACATGTGCACACGAAATACGGTTTTTGGGATTTTGTTCGATCGAATCTTTAAACATACTAGAGTAAGCTAGGCTAGGTTAACGGCGTGGCTCTGATACCAATGTAAGTGCACGGCGGCGCCCCGGCCGTCGATCCGACGCCGGAAACGCGGAAACGAAAAAATTTGCAAACTAGCAAACCGGCACCACCGCGCACTTTTATCCCGGATCGTGCCATTAACCTAGCTACTAGCAAACTAGAATAAGAGTAGAGAAGTATACCAAGCGATCCGTTTCCTTCGGTCTTCGTCTCCACTCCGATCTCCCGCGGAATCTCCGTCCGTCACGTCCTCGTCGGAAAGGGCACCACGTAGCCGATTTCTTTTACGGGCTCCCACCTCTAGACCGAGGCAACTCAGGCGCGAAGTTGGCTAGCCGACGCGTCCAAGGTTGAAGTAGAGAAGTGTAGAGATGATTGTCTCATAGGGTTATGAAGTTGCCTTTGAAGATGATGGAGGTGGAGAATGAAAGAAGTTTGGAAGAAGAATGATGCTCTCATTTTTCTTTAGCAAAGAATGAAATGAGAATGAAATCTTTCCACTCCTAAAAATGAATCTCTCTTCATCTCCCCTCTAATGTGGCCGCCCCTCTAAAAAATGGGTGGTGGAAAAAAAATTGCAAGCAATGCAAGTGGAGAAAAAGAAGTCATAAACAAGAATAATGATCACCACAATATCAACCTCACCATCCAACTCAATCCTATCTCAATCCTATCTCAATCCATCATAATAAATGCAATTGAAAAGATGCAAAGAGAATCTCATCATGAAGCCACATATTTACAAAGGACCCCCTCCACAACTGCTAATTTGTACAATTGCAAATTAGCCCATCCATCAATAAAGTCCGGCCGTGAAGGAACAAAGGGAAACCGGCCGGAACGGAATGCAAACTGGCAACTTCAGAAAACTGATCCCGTAATAAATTACAGGAAAACCTCGCAACTGCATATATATGCCCGCATTTGTATTCCCACTGAACACAAATGCAAATAGACAAAACTACACTCTCTAATACTAGGATCCGGCTTAAGCCAAAGCCGGCTAGTAAAATCCGTCCGATCATGATTCCTGCAATACCGCACGTATCAGATCGAACCCTGCCATATCTCCATATGGCCTCTACAGCGTTTCGCCCGAAACCTGAGTAACTAGGTGTGGTGGACTCTAAAGACTCGTCAATACTATGGCTGTGGATTTAACCACTAGCACGTCAGAGGTATTAGCCATACGTGACGGGCCACCAGCTATTGACCAAAAGGGACGTCGATGAGCGAACTCATCCTGACACCCTACTGAGCCTGTCAGTGACAATATCCATACAGTCCGGTCCATTCGTCTATGAGCATCGCATGGCGGGCCTAGGGGGTTGGTAAAAGTCAGACCCCTAAAAGTCGGTACACTATCATTGGGGGTTTGTTTGAGTACTGGGAGTTGTTCTTGGGGCCCACTTCGGGGAAATTTTGTCGATCAAAATTTTTAAGCATGTTAGTTCACAGTATTTACATTATATCTGCGACTGTGAATGCCATATGATCGGTAAATCTTGTCTAATTGCTATAGTTCTTTTAGACGGATTTGCGAACGTGACATTCACGTTGATGTTCTGTGTTGTGCTGTGATGTTGCGGATTTGTCGTGGTGGATAGCCTGGATGCAATGGTAGTACAATTTAGTTGTATTTGTACATTTGATATTGCGGGGCGAGCGTCCGACATATGGACTGCCGTCACTTCCTGTTTGTATATTATTCTTTTAGGGCACGACCGGGCTGAGGTCGATGTACCCGTTGCATATATTTTACTTTCTGTACTAGGATTACCCCGCGGTGGGGTGCACGGATAGCCGGGTTCTAGAGGGCAACGGGCCCGCATCTCATGGCTTTTATACGGAGGGGGCTTCACTCTAGAATTGGCGGGCTATTCGCCGCACTCGTAGGGGGTACAGGTTGACCCAAGGAGGGGTTCTTAAGTTACCGGATTCCGTGAAGTGCTGGGTGGTCCATTCACGTTGTTGAAGGGGGCTTCCTCGCTTCAGATTTTGGTGGGTAACTTGCCGCACCCGTAGGGGTCTAGGATTTCATTGCACAGGCTATCCACACGACCAGGGGAACGTCGGGTTTCAGTAGCGGCTCTATGAAACCCGGGGATCCCAGACTATCTGTATTGTTCTGTGATACTTATTACATTTCTGTGATGTTGCATTTTATCACGCCATGAGCGGATATTATATATTTATATATATACTAGTAGATGTTGTATATATTTTACACCCGCGCTAGTCCAGTCCCCGCTCTGTCGTTAGTTAAGTAACCTAACGGGTGATGACGTGACCCAGTGGCGAATGAGGATGGAATATGCGTACATCAAATTTTCGTTCTTTTGTGGTGTGATTAATTGATAGGACTGCATTGATTCGGATCAATGCAAGCTAAACAAACCTATTCTGATGTTGTTGGAACATTTTTCAAAAAAGCTGTTATTGCAAAGACGTTCTCTTTTGTTTTGCACAGTGGTATTCGGTTATGAATATCCAGCACCTCAGTCGACGAGGCAAGGGCCGAGATCCCTTCACCGGGAGTGACCCCTTAGAAAGAAGTTTGCGTCAGGGTAATAACTTCACTATAGTCGATTACCTTTTGCTTTGTATCGTGGTATTCAGTTGGAATATCCTGCACCTCATTCTACGGGGAAAGAGCCGAGATCCCTTCACCGGGAGTGACCTCTTTAGCAAAGGTTTTCGCCACTATATTTTTATAAAAAGCTATCCGGTTCCTTCAACGATATCAAGTTCATTACGTTAAAGGTTTTTCTCCAAAAACCATTCGTAGCCCTCCGTCATTTCAGACGGGTAGCACATTCATGCTATGTTTGTTGACCAAAGTCAAGGCATAGTGTATGGTAGCTATTTATTACTTTTATGTTGCATAGATACATGCGTTGGTTTGGGACAGTCGTACTGCTTTGTTGGCCAAAGTCAAGGGTAGGTACGGATGGGTTCAAATTAACCTGGATAATGACGGGAAGAACTTGACATGTGACTTATGATTTGTTGGCCAAAGTCAAGGTCATAAGAGCATGGGGTAAAAATCACATCGGGAGTTTCTAAAGAAACTGAAACTTGACAGATATGCGCATACCTTCTGGAGTGTGATAACGTGAGCGGATTCCATCACGTTATCATGCGATGATAGTTGGATCCCGATTCCCACTGATGAGTTGGTTTACTCCTCGGGTGATCCCGACTAATTCTTCTTCCAGGTTTGGAGGAGAATTTGAGGATACGGTGGGAGGTTTCCTGATTAGATAAAGTGATAACCATTCTGATCTAGGTTTGAGTGCACACAGAGTGTTTCTTTTCTCTCTCTCTTTGGAAGCGACCATGGCCCGACCCTAGACTATAACTCAGTGACCAAGTTAACCGAACTTTCTTAAAATACTGGCTTTTGGATTGTCTGAGTTGCATACCTCATTGCCACTCCTATTTTTACCCTTTTTCTCCAGAACACCCCGTATTACTACGAACGTCCACTTCCATTGGATAAAACCATCGTATGGTTATATACGAACTCGAAGGAACTTTTCCCAGATTCGAGGAGGGTTTCCAGTTCTGGAGAAAATGAATAGGACTATTCAGTTGTCTTTTCTTTTTACCTTCTCTCAGGTTGCGAGTGCTCCTTGGATTATGACAGTACACCTATTACGCTAATTGGATAGTCTTCTTCCAAACCATAGGCAGGTGTCGAACGGTAGGGAATGAAGAAAACCAATTAGCCTAACGATGGTGTACAGAAGGTAATAAGTTAAGACAAATAAAGGGATTAGTAAGAGGGAAAAGTAAACTGCGACTACTATTCACGACCAAACCAAGTATTTCATCGCCACTCCTACTTCACCTTTGTATTTCTCCGGAACACCCCGCATCACTACGACGATCCACAGTTATTTGGATACTCCATCGTATGGTTATATACGAACTCGAAGGAACTTGCTCCAGTTCGGGGATGGATTCTGGTTCAGGAGAAATAGGAATAAGGTTTTATTCAGTTGTCTTTTATTTTTACCTTCTCTCGAGTTGCAAGTGCTCCTAGGATTAGGACAGTACACCCATTATGCTTAATGGATGGTCTTCTTCCAAACCATATGCTAGTGCCGAACGGTAGGGAAAGGAGAAAACCATTTAGCCTAACGATAGTGTGCAGAAGGTAGCGACTAAAGACAAATAAAGGGATTTGGAGAGATAGCAAAGAAATATACGGTTACAGTTGTGAATCTTATAATGGAAGAGGTATTACTAAGAATAACTGGATACCCCTTCGAAACATTTACATGTTTCAGTTTCACTATGTACTGTTAAAAGAAAACTGATTTCCTAATTATTCCTTGCTCCAGGGTATGTATTTACCAGGTTTGATTCTCACATCTGTATGGTTTTATAGATGATGAGTGGGAGTAAGTTATTAGGAATTGGGTGATCATTCTCATTATATCTGGATTCGTTGTAATTGGTGATATTTGAGGAAATCTCCTGGGTTGTTTGCCGGACGGCAAATATTTGGTTTTGAATATCCATTGTTATGCACCAATTTCAAATTGATATATCTGTACGTTTATTTTTAAAAAGTGAGATATAACCTTTTGAAATTATGTCTATGAAATTTACCTATATCAGTGGATGGTTAGGTAAGGAGCATTAAACAGTGGTGTAATTCTTCTTAACCATAAGTACAGCTTTTCAACCTACGATACACATGGAATGAGTTATTAGACTCAGGAGACTTATACAGAGTATTGTATGCTGTCCAGTGTCCATAGGGACAGAGGGGTTGGTACTCGTACTATATTCTGTTTACTTGTGACTTCTCTAGTTCTTAGACATGTGTTTCGTAAAAATACAAGGTCTAAGTTTTGAGAAGTTATAGGTATAAGAATAAAGTAGAGAACCAAGTGTTGCAAGTATCAGGATTCTTCAAGGTGATCGAAGATGTAGATACTTGTGTATGGTATTCAGTTGATAGTAATGATTATGAGAACTTGTTTCTCTTTCAGGTTACTCATATCTGGATGTATTCCTAAGTTGAGTAATGTTGATCGGCCTCTCTCCATTTAGTTGACATGCACTGGAGACAGCTACATGATTTGAATCTGGTTCCAATTAAATCAGTGCCTCTGTTTCTATATTGGATATAGAATAGTTCATATCTTAACATTGTTAAGGTACGGGGAGTTTTCCGGCTTATGCTTAAAAACAGACTCTGGATAACTCAAGGCACGTTTCTGTAATGGCTGTTTGTGGGTTGACCCGGGCTATGACGAGGGTTGATTTTCTACCATCTGGAAGATCAATAGAGATATTGTTCTTGACTCGTCATAGTTTTAGTAAAATGGATTTTTTCAGAAAACAGTAGTGGGAGTATGGTAGAACTGGAAGTGATTCCAGAACCGCAAACGATTACTGAAAATTTGATAAGAACCTAAAGATTCAATCTAGTTTGACATTCCATTAGTCACTCCGCAGATATGGTGGGTAATCTCAAGTACCCGAGAGGTACTCTGGTAGCCTCAAGGACGGTGACAGGGAGGTTCTTGTTTACCCAGACTTGCCATTGTTGTTGTTCCAGACTGTGAGACCCGGCAGGAGGATAGGTATAGCGTCGTTCTAAACTAGCTTTAGAAGTGTACGTGTATATGACTCTGCCAGAGGGTTGTCGTAGTCAGTGGGAGCAGCGGAAGCATAGTGGACAAGTAGCTTATATCTATTTATGGACTAAAGCAGATATAGCGGAGATAGATCATCTATTTTTGATGTGACAGTCATAGGTTTGACTTCATCAGAATAGGGATGGATCTGTTAAGAAGGTAGTAGGGTGTGATGTCCTGGTACTTGGATGACATACATAGAGTAGGAAGTGAAATTCCTATACTACGATCGGTTGTACTTTGGTTGTCAGACAGTAGTTTCTCCACAAAGGACATGGATTCTATATCATACATTCTGGTTACTAGATCTGGATTTGGGTATTTTCCCAATCAGGATACTAAGACATCATTCTAAAGGTGTTTTAGAATGGATGACTCCTGGCACGGTGGTGAACCTGCAGGTGATGGATTCACCCTCTCTAAAGGTGTCTTACAGACTAAAGGGGAGAGGGACGCGCATGATTGGCAGATCACTTACTTAGGCAATTGAGTTGATCATAAGATATCAAGTACCACACCAGATGTTGTTTTTGCATGAGATGCAATAAGTTGATATTAATCCAATCCTGGAGAAACGATCGGAAGTAGTTTTAGAACATAAGTGGATGTTCTATGGACATGATAACAACAGCCTCCTTTAGGAGACAGTTATCATTCCAGGCTTCCAAGGTGACCTGGATGACAGAGTGGCTGTCAGAGTTATAGTTTCCCTCTGACGAGGGGCAGTATTTTGGACAGGTGGTCCAATCGGATACTGAGGGAGGCATGGCACAGGATACTGATTAAGTTCAGTCGACGATACAGTCTAAGAAATTTGGATTTGGAGTTCATTTATGAACTAGGTCCCATCCGATATCCAGACATATTCTAAGATAGGTATTGCTCATTTCGGGAGATGGCTTTCTCCACGAACTTGAGATAAAGAGAGACATAGAAAGAAACATCAGGGCGGATCCACTCACTGAGGCTATTCCTCGAACGCAATAGTTTCGCAAACGGGCTTTGTGAAACTGATTAGTAGAGGAGTTGGGTGTTCGGTATCACACGGGCTGTGAGTATGCGGCATCGCAATAATTAGCCTTGAGTGCAAGTGGGAGACTGTTGGATACAGTGCCCTCAGAGTCAATTATTGGATCACAGGTACGTGATTGCAATGATTGAGGAAGGACCTATACCGGTAGGACAGTCTTACTCAAGATGATAGTATGCTATCTGGTTTATCTTTATCATCGTGTACATGCTTTAGGTGACATTACAGGTCACTATTGCACGTTGATAGAGCCCATAGGATTCTTGCTTGACGGCCAGTAGTATGTTGGCGATTATATACGTGGGAGCTGGGGTCTATAAGCACATCCTTAAAAGGTCCCTGGTCGTGGGAGTTTTCGAGATAGGGCATCGATACTCCATTAGTAGACTAGTGTATACAGTCGAGACCCTGATGAGGGGTGGTGGCCGGTCTCAGAAGCCATTGGTGTCAGTTGGATCACCTAAGATGTATACAGGTGCTCATTGGGTTATGAGTACACCGGACAGGACTCGCCGGGAACATGCTAGTTGGTATTATACCTGACGTCAGATAGCAGTTCCCTGGTGACATGTATACAGGTTAGTTCATCGACCTAACATTGTCATTTGTCTTATGTGAGTTCCCACTGTGCTTTGATTACTACCCTACCACGGCTCAAAGGAGTCGTGCAAACAGGTTTTAGTTGGGTACAGTCCCGAGCCACATGGAGGCAGTGAGCGGATCGGCAGGGGTTTCGTCTCTCCCGGTATTGGGGGTGAGATCGCGATGTGTCTAGGAGAGCCATTACACGAAGTCCTTGGCCAAGGCAGGAGATTTACTGGAAGGTATTCCAGTAGTATCTCAGGGTGTTCTGGGCTACACTCCGGCATGACTTGTACCGCTTTTGGGGGTCTGACTTTTACCAACCCCCTAGGCCCGACATGCGATGCTCATAGACGAACGGACCGGACTGTACGGATATTGTCACTGACAGGCTCAGTAGGGTGTCAGGATGAGTTCGCTTATCGAGCTACCTTTTGGTCAATACCTGGTAGCACGTTACGTACGGCTAGTACCACTGACGTGCTAGTGGTTAAACACACAGCCAAAGTATTGACGAGTCTTTAGAGTCCCCCACAGACAGTTTTCTCTAGTTTTGGGTGAAACGTTGTAGAGGCCGTATGGATTTATGGTAGGGTTCGAACATATGCGTGCACTTGTGCATGTGTCATGGTTCGGACGGATAATATTAGCGGGCTTTGGTTTAAGCCGGATCCTAGTATTATACTGTGTAGATTTTGTCTCATTGCATTTGTATTCGGTCGGAATACAAATGCGGGTATGTATATACAGCCGCGGGGTTCTCCTGTAATTTATTACGGGATCGTTTTTTTGAAGTTGCCAGTTTGCTTTCTTGATTTGGCCAAATTCCTTTTCTTTTGTTCTTTGGCTGAATTTTCCTTTGAGGGGGTCTTTTTGCAAAGTAGGGATTTATAAAGCGAGGTTTTTTTGTGGTTGTTGGGGCTCCAGCAGCACATGGGGCTTTATTGAGTTTTCTAGAATGGATTAGCCTCCTTTTTGTGCATTAATGTGATTGGAGTGGGAAAAGATATTGGTGTGACTTATTTTCCTTGTTATCATCCATTTTCTTTTGCTTTTGCAAAACCTTTTTTCCTCCTCAATTAAGCATGGCCGACCACTACTAGGGGCATCCCCTCTTTCATTTTTGGTTTGGGAATTTTGATCTCATTTTCTTGCACAAAAATTCCTTAGCTCAATTCCAAAGCTCACTTCTCCTTCTCCACTCCAAAAGGTAACTTCAATTAACCCTCGAGAAAAAGCGTTCTACACATATTCTACAGCAATCTTGGACACGTCGGCTAGCAAACTTCGTGTCCGAGTTGCCTCGTTTCAGAGGCGAGAGCCCGTAAAAAGACTCGAAGATGTGGTGCCCTTCCGACGAGGAGACCGGAGATCGTAGATGCCGCGAGGAGCTTGGGATGGTGGCCAAAGACCGAAGGACACGGATCGATCGGTATAGCCTTTCCAACCTTTCTCTAATTGCTAGTTATAGGTTAATGGTTCGATCCGAGATTAAAGTCTACGATAGCACCGGTTTCTAGTTTAGAAAAAGTTTTCGTTCCGTATTTTGGCCTCGGACAGACGGCCGGGGCGCTACCATAGACTTACATAATCTATAACAGCGCATCTCGAGAGATCGCACGAACATCAACATATGAGTGTCCAGCATCGACACTCAATGTCATCATCTACCGAGTGTCCATCACCGACACTCAAAATTATTATAAATCTCGTGTCTATCACCAATACGTAAATCCAGATATCGTAGATAACGTCACGTCAGACCGGTCCTCTCCCGATATCAATAGTCTCGGTCAGTATCTCCAGGATATCCGCCGCACTCTAATAGTCTCTCCGGTACCGATCCACCTTGCTAGGCTCTCCGTACCTCCCTACGGACTTTCTGCCCATCGGTGTCGTACCGGGTCCACCATGTACCCGTAATCGGTTAACCCCTCCCTCGATTCGGATATCTCATCATCATAACCAAAGCCCATGGTGGACCCCTGTAACATTTCCAAAATAATAAAATATTATTTTTGGGAATTTTTATAATTTAATATTATTTTATTGATTATTTTAATATTAAATTCAAATAAATGAAGAAAAATTATGGAAAATTCTAAAATGGGTTATTTATTGGAATTATGCCATTTTTAAGTGTTTGCGATCAATTATATGCTAATTTAGTGCTAATCGCGATTAAAAATCGCTAATCGGATTTTTTGGCTTTTTGTGCAAAATTGTGCACATATCATTTTTGGACTTGTGTTACATTTTTCTAGCCATGTTACTTTTGGTTTACTATTGGTGTGAGAGGGATTAGGGATTAAAAGAAAAGGAAAAGAAAAGAAAAAGAAAAAGAGAAAAGAATGGGGTTGGTGAGAGAGAGGTATGGGTTGCACTTTGACTAAAAACCTTAGCCATTTTCCCTCATCTTCCCTCTCTCTTCCTTGAGCTGCTGCTGCTGCTGCTGCCCATTCTCCCCTCCACAAAATCCTCTCACTTCATTTCACAAACTATCTCAAAACCTCACACTCATTTCACAAAACATGCACACAAGCCCAAGATCTATGCTATGGACCAAGAAAGATGGTGTTTTGGTGCTGTTGAGGATTCATGAGGGTCTTGTGAGGTAATTTCTTCACAATTAGAGAGTAAATTCTTGTGCTTAGGCTTTAATTCAAGTTTTATATCGATATCGTGTGATTTGGTGCACTTTGGACAAAACTAGAGAGGATTAGGGTAATTTTGAGTTTTGACTTTGCAATTGAACTTAAAAGGTGACCTTAGACCCTATATTGACTAGAAACCCAGACCAACCCCACTGGAAACCCAAAAATACGGAATTACGGGACTTTCATGTCGGTTTGTGAGTGTTTAGAGTGTGCAGGAAAATCTGGAATGTACTGGGACTTTTTCAGAAAAATTAAGTGACACCAGGGACCCAATTGAGACCATAGGAAGCCACCCTGACCAGACGAACCCCATTGGAGATAGGGGGCCGGCCAGGCCGGTTTTGGGAAGGTTGTGGCCGGCCAAGTAGTGATGGAATGCTTCGGGGTTGGTCCAGTAGCTCAAATACATCATATACAGCACCCTGGACTTGTTTAATTGGCTAAATTTGACCCGAGGTGAAATCTGGGATCATTTTCTTGGGTTGCTGCCTTACTTTCAGTATTTGGTGTTACGTATTTTGATTTCCATATTTTGGTGTTTGTACGTTATCTCGATCGTGTGACGTTTGTACGACTGCATCGAGTGATTTCGGGTTGTTTTGCGAAGGCTAACCGTAGGTTCTAACCTATGGGCCTTTTAGCGAATCATATTGGTTTTAGCGTGTCGTTTCATGTTTTGATTTGGTTTTGATGCGATGCGATACGTGTGATATGTGTAGGTACCCCGCGACGATCCGAGGCGATGCAGAAGATGACGGTGATATCGACACCGACACGCAGGATACAGGTGAGTAGATTTATATCTACGGGGAGAAGTCGGGTGGATGGCGTATAGCACCCCCGCAGTCCGTGGTGTTGTATACGAATACGTATACACACGTATATTTATTATGTGGTTTAGATTAGTGATGGTAATAATGGTATTATTGATGATAAGAATATATTGGTTTAGTATAGTGCGAACCCTAGAGTAGTGGTTGCACCCACACATACACTTACACACAAACTTGCATACATTCTTTCATTTATTTGTGCGCATATGATGGTGCGTATATCTACACATGGGTATGGGACTATATGCTTATATACGGGATTTGAGAATGATACGTGGGTTTGAGATGATACTTGATGTGAGGCCGTGAGATCGGCGATGTGACATAGCTTGTCCTTGAGGTGCGAGATGATAGTTTTAGCGGGCCTTTGGACATGTGCTTTACCCGCATTCATATTCTTATAGATGGTATCGTTTTGTACTAGACTTGGAGTAGTACCCCAGATTATGCGATCTGATGATAGTGATACCTGATATGTGATGAGATAGTGTGATATTGACCCCTACCCAGCTATTGGGATGCCGTACGACGATTTACCGTACGAGCCGATATTGATGATAGATCCGCACTCATGACTCGAGGATATCTTACGATATGTTATTGAGGCGGGATCACCGACTTTTACATCTATATATATGGACTCAGATGTAGGTGGTTTCATATCCCTCCTGTCTAGATTACTTAGTAGACCTTAGACTGAGCCGAGATATACCTATTTCAAAACTAACGAATCGGGGATATTTTTAAGATAGGCAGAAGGGTTATACGGATATTTCCAAATGATGCATCTTTTCCTAAAACACCGTAGCCCTTGTTTTACTAAAAACCCGATTCGTCTTATTTCAAATGGCACCACTTCATGACATGTACATATTGGTGTAGATTCTGTACTTTTGCGTTGATTATTCGATTCCGCATATTCATGCTATCTGCATTGCATCGCTTATACTGTGGTTATATTTCAGTCATGCTGCTAGGACACCAGCACCATTATCGATGATGCATATGTTCTACGTACACTTGTTGCCGGCTCACACACTCATCATCGATAATTGCCATGCCACTACACTGTAGTACTATTACATTCAGTATATGATCCTTGCATGACATGATAATGTGCATACCTTCCTTTACATGTCGCATACTTCATGCTTTTGATTATACGCATTGAGATATGTTGTTTCTATGATATTTCTGGATTTGGGGACCGAGGGTGTTTCAAAAGAGGATATGTCATTTCTTTAAAAACCCGGTTACCCTTGATATGATATTTCAGTGCGTCCACCATGTGTTTTCTCGGTGCTGAGAGCGACATGTGAAACCCGAATCGAGGAGGCGGATGAGACCGATTGCGGGTACATGGTGGACCCGGTAAGGTACCCCGGGGCAAGAAGCTCGTGGTGATGACGATGAGCCTGGCAGGGGGAGACTACCTACCGGTGATATTACCCGACACGTCGGATATCCGGAGGATACCGTCGTAGTCATGAGATGGATGGTAGGGGCCGGTCTGGACTGACGGCGCCCTAGATTTTGTGATTGAGACATTGAGATTTCGAGATACAGAGGTATCGAGATACTGAGACTTATGTTTTGTGCCGATGCTGGGCACAGTTTTCACGATGTTTTCGAGTGCCGATGCTGGGGACTCCGGTTCCATGATATTGATGTGTCGTGAGGGACACGGGTGGATTATATCCTCATATTTCCATGCACAGGTTTTATGATATATACTTGCATGATGGTTATTGTCAGTGGGTGACGAGTGGACGGGATCCACGTGTGTGCAGATTTGATGACATTGTTTATACCTCATATTCATGCATACTATTACCTGAGGCACTAGCACGAGCACTTGGCACTACACTCATGTATAGAGGTTATATTGCCAGTTTAGCATGCTTCAGCTTTATTCATATTGAGGTTTATTTATATCTGATCGTATTAACCTAGGATGGGTCATGCATTCGATCTCTGCTTATAGATATCTTTCTATTCACGAGTTGGCAACTCACCCCCGTTGTGCCCCAGTTCTTGCAGGTTTTTGCCGTACAGATTCCATAGCGGCATTTCCGGCACACTGTTTCCTTATGGGTGACTTGCTTGGATAGGTGGGTTCTTTTGTATCAGAACCGCCATTGTTCATGTATTATTTTTTGTATCTAGAATTGTCCATCAACCAAAACTTGTATATTGTTTCAGACTTAGACATTAGTGTTGTATTATTCGACCATAGAGTCGCGCTTAGTAGTATTGCGGTTTTCTTGCTTTTGGAGCTTCCTTTTCAGTTTAGATCCTCGCCCTTTGGCGTTGTATATTATTATTGCTTGCGTGGTTGTGACCGTCGATTGACGAAGAGCTAGCTCTCGCTTGGGGATGCCTTTTATCATTGCATATTTATGTTATTCTTGTTGTACCCCGTTCGGGGCCAGTTTTACAAAGGAAACTCTGTCGAAATTTTCGGGAAAGGTTACACATTTCAAAAATGCATATTCGGCTTAGTTAATTAAAAACCTTGATTTTCAAAACATGTTTTCCTTCACTTCTTTAAACCAGTTTTCTTTACTTACTCTTAAAATGGTTTTAGATTTCTGGGCTTTTGGTTTACTTGGATCAGATGGAGTCCTATAGACTTCATATGGTTCAAGGGCCAGTCACGTGCTCTTTCGGGTCGTGACAAAGTTGGTATCAGAGCGCTAGGTTGACCTTGGTTCGAGTCTGAGTTTGACTATGTGGAGCCTAGGGCGTTATTTATATACGGAACTTAGGCTTGACCTTACGGAACTTAGACTTGGTCGAGGGGGTATTAGACCCGAACTTTCGTCGTATTAGGATGACCCTTGGTTGATGGAATAGGTGACTAAAGTAGAGTGACGTACCGTTGGTATGTTCCGCGGCATACTTACGACACGCCACTCCGCTTAAGAAACCTTAGGTTGTACATTTCCTTGCATTATGTCATATTCCTTCCTATGATCTACCCTCATCGATACTGGTTATGGTTTTGCTGCCGTGATTGCACGGGCAGAGTGAGCTACGGCTCGAGTTGTCAGCATGAGCTCGTCGTGGACGAGGACTGACCAGGACGTGATTCCCGAGGCATACGATTGCATGTTGAGGCGTCGTCTTATTGTGTTTCCGCACTTTGGGCGTTTGACAGATCGCTGTTGCGAGATTTCTAGGACGTACCGGTCGATACCAGAGGATTGAGCCACTGATAGAGGCTAGTCAGGATGTGATGACCGTTGATGTGTCGCTTGTTCATGATGGTTGAGGCGCTGCTTAGCGTACCGACGAATGATCCAGTTGTTGCTGCGAATGATGAGATATCGCCCAAATGATTGTAGCTACTGCAGCATGAGCATATTCATAGAGATATGATAACGAGTCGCTAGTCACCGAGGAGTAATGACTAGGACATGTGGTTCGTTCGCTTACCCCGATGCGAGGTCATCAGATAGATTGTTTCCAGCTAGATACGACTTCACGCAGATTTGTTGAGAGTCGATAGAGACAATCGAAGGTCAGGAACCTATTTTCCAATACGGAAAGACATGCAGGTGATTCTATGGACCCTCTAGAAGAATGAAACCCTAACTCGACTTAATGACCGTGTGAAAGCCTTTGAACCTTCGGGTTTGCGGCAGTTCCGCGGCGCCATTAGTGAGGCTTGGGTTTGCCCTTCTACGGCTGGACCACCGACGCTGTGGCATGTACTCGATACTATTAAACTGTACCCGAGATGTGAGCTCTTGGGGGATTATGAGGTTCTGACGAGTCGATCGGATGGTTCGACATCTTTCGGATATTGTGATGGGACACTGCTTGGGAGACTCCAGATGCGAGCATAGCCGTCGGAGCGCAGTTCGTGTAGCCACGATGAGTTGAGTCCGAATCAGTCGATATTGAAGTAAGGTGGAGTAAAGAGTTCGCACGAGATTTCGACGAGATGGCGTTCCACTCTGCTGACATCAGAGATGCGATACGCACGCTGAGGACGTGTTCGGCTAGATATCTTCTACTGAGTCAGGAAGATACCGAGTTCGTGATTTCGAGTCCGCGTGAGGGACTTCGGATGGACCGTAGCCGAAGGAATTGCAGTGCGCAGATAGACACGCGATGTTGAAATGGACGATGATACATACAAGCGGAACCAGAGGTTCGTGTGAGACACTGATGAGCTGTCATTACTTTCCGTCGAGACCAGAGGTCAGATATGCTTACAGAGGCATAGGGATGCGACCAATTTCCGAGGAATTGCTGTGCTGAGGACACAGATGTCCATTGGACGAGAAGAGACTATGCAAGAGTACCAGCCTCCGTACAGATCGGCATGGGCAAGATCGACAGAGATTTTGAGCAGGATTCCTTCTAGGACACCGCTACAATGACGTTTGCACCCAGGATCAGATATGTGATGTGCATTCAGAGAGCCGGAGGCCGATGCCAGTGACATATGGCTTTACGAGCAGTCGTGAGGATTGATCAAGAGATTTCCAAGGAAGTGCCAGAACGGAATCGTTCCTGTCAGCACTCCTGACCGGGCCGATGAGCCGATGGATTACGAGATTGGTAATCTACAGGAAAGATCAGGAACCAGAGGCAGAGGACGCCAGCCGCGAGCAAGAGGCAAGTGGAGATCTTGCGCCGCTAGAATTGGATGTACCGGCACATTCTCGACTTCGAGGGAGGATATACCGACGACAGTATTTATGATTTATGATTTTGTGATTCGACTATCACGTGTCTGTCAGTTGGGATTTCGGTATTTTGGCGATCCATTTGCATGATTGGTTTTGATGACTGAGTTCTATGATTTCTGTTTTCGTGCACCATGGTTGCACTTATTGGATATTTATACCTCGTGCATAGTTGTTATTCTTGAGGTATTGATTGTGATTTCGTGCCTACCTTATGCCGATGATTTGATTTACGCTTCCAGCATAGTTTTCATGCACTTTAGTGTTTTGATTTGATTTGTGCACGTTGATGCACACGGTTGTGAGATTTCCTTTGCGGTACACCTGACTTTGATTGAGCCGCATTTTATCGTCGATTTTGACCCTGATACTGATGATTGATTCTTGCACTCCGTGCTTTTGGCTTGACTTACGCATGTTCGGCGGTTGCTATTGGATTTCGTGATTCCGTGCATGTTGAGTGCGCAGGGTTTAGATTTTCAATCGTGCACGATGGATGCACCGATTTGGATTTTCGCGCATGTTGGGCGCATGTTTTGAGATACGATTTTGGTGCACACCCGATGCACTAAATCGAGATTTCTTCGTGCATGTCAGATGCACCGGATTTTTGGCTGTCAGGCACATACGTTGCCTATGACAGATGCTTCGTGCACACCCGTTGCACCTGGATGTGGTTTTGTGCACCTGTTTAGCACACATATGGATTTTATTTCCGTGCGCACCAGACGCACAGGGTGGTGTTATGTATATTTTTGAGATTTATTCCTTTGGGAGCAGTACATTTTTATGATATTGGATATTTGTTTTCATACTGAGCAGGACTAGTCAGAGGACAGTACCTGGATATATATTTTGCATGCATTGATAGTCGAGGGGATTTCCAAAGCGTGAGCTATAGTCTCAGTATATACCTACGTGTTCGGTATGACACAAAACGTTTTAAAAACAAGGAAACCCTTCTGATTGTTTTCAAAACGGCGGAACGTGCTTATTAAACAAATGATATATATATACCTATATGGTTATTTTCTTATGAAAAACGTCCGCCACTGTGCAGTGTTACGTGCATCGCACATCGACTTAAAAAGATTTGGCATGCTTTTACATCAGCTATTCACATATATAGATTGGATGTCTACATGTATAGTTCTGATTTATATCCTATTGGTTTTGTATTGGATTTGACATTTCTGTCTTTACCATGACTCCGATGATTGCGGGATGCTTGACGGAGTTTTGCTTTTGAGTTATCTGCTCATTACTCCTGCGCATGCATTGCGCTGTGACGTTTTATGTATTGATGATTTCGGAGCCCCGACGACTTGGAAATTTGTATTGAAATGTTTTAGTACTTGGGGGTTTTAAATTTAAATTCGGGGACCGAATTTCTTTAAGGGGGGTAGATTGTAACATTTCCAAAATAATAAAATATTATTTTTGGGAATTTTTATAATTTAATATTATTTTATTAATTATTTTAATATTAAATTCAAATAAATGAAGAAAAATTATGGAAAATTCTAAAATGGGTTATTTATTGGAATTATGCCATTTTTAAGTGTTTGTGATCAATTATATGCTAATTTAGTGCTAATCGCGATTAAAAATCGCTAATCGGATTTTTTGGCTTTTTGTGCAAAATTGTGCACATATCATTTTTGGACTTGTGTTACATTTTTCTAGCCATGTTACTTTGGGTTTACTATTGGTGTGAGAGGGATTAGGGATTAAAATAAAAGGAAAAGAAAAGAAAAAGAAAAAGAGAAAAGAATGGGGTTGGTGAGAGAGAGGTATGGGTTGCACTTTGACTAAAAACCTTAGCCATTTTCCCTCATCTTCCCTCCCTCTTCCTTGAGCTGCTGCTGCTGCTGCCGCCCATTCTCCCCTCCACAAAATCCTCTCACTTCATCTCACAAACTATCTCAAAACCTCACACTCATTTCACAAAACATGCACACAAGCCCAAGATCTATGCTATGGACCAAGAAAGATGGTGTTTTGGTGCTGTTGAGGATTCATGAGGGTCTTGTGAGGTAATTTCTTCACAATTTGAGTGTAAATTCTTGTGCTTAGGCTTTAATTCAAGTTTCATATCGATATCGTGTGATTTGGTGCACTTTGGACAAAACTAGAGAGGATTAGGGTAATTTTGAGTTTTGACTTTGCAATTGAACTTAAAAGGTGACCTTAGACCCTATATTGACTAGAAACCCAGACCAACCCCACTGGAAACCCAAAAATACGGAATTACGGGACTTTCATGTCGGTTTGTGAGTGTTTAGAGTGTGCAGGAAAATCTGGAATGTACTGGGACTTTTTCAGAAAAATTAAGTGACACCAGGGACCCAATTGAGACCATAGGAAGCCACCCTGACCAGACGAACCCCATTGGAGATAGGGGCCGGCCAGGCCGGTTTTGGGAAGGTTTTGGCCGGCCAAGTAGTGATGGAATGCTTCGGGGTTGGTCCAGTAGCTCAAATATATCATATACAGCACCCTGGACTTGTTTAATTGGCTAAATTTGACCCGAGGTGAAATCTGGGATCATTTTCTTGGGTTGCTGCCTTACTTTCAGTATTTGGTGTTACGTATTTTGATTTCCATATTTTGGTGTTTGTACGTTATCTCGATCGTGTGACGTTTGTACGAGTGCATCGAGTGATTTCGGGTTGTTTTGCGAAGGCTAACCGTAGGTTCTAACCTATGGGCCTTTTAGCGAATCGTATTGGTTTTAGCGTGTCGTTTCAAGTTTTGATTTGGTTTTGATGCGATGCGATACGTGTGATATATGTAGATACCCCGCGACGATCCGAGGCGATGCAGAAGATGACGGTGATATCGACACCGACACGCAGGATACAGGTGAGTAGATTTATATCTACGGGGAGAAGTCGGGTGGATGGCGTATAGCACCCCCGCAGTCCGTGGTGTTGTATACGAATACGTATACACACGTATATTTATTATGTGGTTTAGATTAGTGATGGTAATAATGGTATTATTGATGATAAGAATGTATTAGTTTAGTATAGTGCGAACCCTAGAGTAGTGGTTGCACCCACACATACACTTACACACAAACTTGCATACATTCTTTCATTTATTTGTGCGCATATGATCGTGCGTATATCTACACATGGGTATGGGACTATGTGTTTATATACGGGATTTGAGGATGATACGTGGGTTTGAGATGATACTTGATGTGAGGCCGTGAGATCGGCGATGTGACATAGCTTGTCCTTGAGGTGCGAGATGATAGTTTTAGCGGGCCTTTGGACATGTGCTTTACCCGCATTCATATTCTTATAGATGGTATCGTTTTGTACTAGACTTGGAGTAGTACCCCAGATTATGCGATCTGATGATAGTGATACCTGATATGTGATGAGATAGTGTGATATTGACCCCTACCCAGCTATTGGGATGCCGTACGACGATTTACCGTACGAGCCGATATTGATGATAGATCCGCACTCATGACTCGAGGATATCTTACGATATGTTATTGAGGTGGGATCACCGACTATTATATCTATATATATGGACTCAGATGTAGGTGGTTTCATATCCCTCCTGTCTAGATTACTTAGTAGACCTTAGACTGAGTCGAGATATACCTATTTCAAAACTAACGAATTGGGGATATTTTTAAGATAGGCAGAAGGGTTATACGGATATTTCCAAATGATGCATCTTTTCCTAAAACACCGTAGCCCTTGTTTTACTAAAAACCCGATTCGTCTTATTTCAAATGGCACCACTTCATGACATGTACATATTGGTGTAGATTCTGTACTTTTGCGTTGATTATTCGATTCCGCATATTCATGCTATCTGCATTGCATCTCTTGTACTGTGGTTATATTTCAGTCATGCTGCTAGGACACCAGCACCATTATCGATGATGCATATGTTCCACGTACACTTGTTGCCGGCTCACACACTCATCATCGATAATTGCCATGCCACTACACTGTAGTACTATTACATTCAGTATATGATCCTTGCATGACATGATAATGTGCATACCTTCCTTTACATGTCGCATACTTCATGCTTTTGATTATACGCATTGAGATATGTTGTTTCTATGATATTTCTGGATTTGGGGACCGAGGGTGTTTCAAAAGAGGATATGTCATTTCTTTAAAAACCCGGTTACCCTTGATATGATATTTCAGTGCGTCCACCATGTGTTTTCTCGGTGCTGAGAGCGACATGTGAAACCCGAATCGAGGAGGCGGATGAGACCGATTGCGGGTACATGGTGGACCCGGTAAGGTACCCCGGGGCAAGAAGCTCGTGGTGATGACGATGAGCCTGGCAGGGGGAGACTACCTACCAGTGATATTACCCGACACGTCGGATATCCGGAGGATACCGTCGTAGTCATGAGATGGATGGTAGGGGCCGATCTGGACTGACGGCGCCCTAGATTTTGTGATTGAGACATTGAGATTTCGAGATACAGAGGTATCGAGATACTGAGACTTATGTTTTGTGCCGATGCTGGGCACAGTTTTCACGATGTTTTCGAGTGCCGATGCTGGGCACTCCGGTTCCATGATATTGATGTGTCATGAGGAACACGGGTGGATTATATCCTCATATTTCCATGCACAGGTTTTATGATATATACTTGCATGATGGTTATTGTCAGTGGGTGACGAGTGGACGGGATCCACGTGTGTGCAGATTTGATGACATTGTTTATACCTCATATTCATGACATACTATTACCTGAGGCACTAGCACGAGCACTTGGCACTACACTCATGTATAGAGGTTATATTGCCAGTTTAGCATGCTTCAGCTTTATTCATATTGAGGTTTATTTATATCTGATCGTATTGACCTAGGATGGGTCATGCATTCGATCTCTGCTTGTAGATATCTTTCTATTCACGAGTTAGCAACTCACCCCCGTTGTGCCCCAGTTCTTGCAGGTTTTTGCCGTACAGATTCCATAGCGGCATTTCTGGCACACTGTTTCCTTATGGGTGACTTGCTTGGATATGTGGGTTCTTTTGTATCAGAACCGCCATTGTTCATGTATTATTTTTTGTATCTAGAATTGTCCATCAACCAAAACTTGTATATTGTTTCAGAATTAGACATTAGTGTTGTATTATTCGACCATAGAGTCGCGCTTAGTAGTATTGCGGTTTTCTTGCTTTTGGAGCTTCCTTTTCAGTTTAGATCCTCGCCCTTTGGCGTTGTATATTATTATTGCTTGCGTGGTTGTGACCGTCGATTGACGAAGAGCTAGCTCTCGCTTGGGGATGCCTTTTATCATTGCATATTTATGTTATTCTTGTTGTACCCCGTTCGGGGCCAGTTTTACAAAGGAAACTCTGCCGAAATTTTCGGGAAAGGTTACACATTTTAAAAATGCATATTCGGCTTAGTTAATTAAAAACCTTGATTTTCAAAACATGTTTTCCTTCACTTCTTTAAACCAGTTTTCTTTACTTACTCTTAAAATGGTTTTAGATTTCTGGGCTTTTGGCTTACTTGGATCAGATGGAGTCCTATAGACTTCATATGGTTCAAGGGCCAGTCACGTGCTCTTTCGGGTCGTGACAACCCCAAATCATCATATCACGAGAAAACCACACTTTTTGTCACGACCCGAAATTTAGTTCGTGACCGGCACTTAAATCACGCAACGTCTAAAGGTGTAACGCAATTCAGGTAAGCCGAAGCCCAGAAATCTAAACCTTTTAAAGAAAATAAAAGAAGTGAAGTTTTGAAATAAAGTTATGATGAAATCAAATATTTTCTTAAATAAATTAATAATGGAACATGAAAATGCAAGTGGATTATACTAGTTGAAAAACATGTTTCGTCTTTTTAAAAATTTGGGCAGCACCTCCCTTGTATATTTTGATCCAAAACCACATATACAGTCTAACAATAAAGGAATCCCCAAGTAGGAGCTAGCTCTTCGCCAATCGGCGGAATCACAACCACACAAGTCAGAAATATAAGTATATGACGCCCAACGACGAAGATCAACACAAAAGGATAATGTAAAGAAGCAAGACATCAAATCCCCCAAATGCGAACATATAATCCGTTGCTCTAAGTCTCGCAAGCACAAGTCTTTCTAAGTCTTACTAATTATACAAATACTAATTAAATGATTGATGGAGTTGACTAGATACAACAGGAATAATAATACAAGAGTAGGCACGATCCAATATGTCCCACCTACCATAGCAAATCACCCGAATGCAAGCTGTGTGCCAGCGATACCGCTACTGATTCATGCGGTCAAACTGCAAGAACTGTGGCACAATGGGGGTGAGTTGCCAACTCGTGAGTAGAAAACTTTAGCAGGTAGAAATCGAATAAAACAACGATTTCCTAGGTCAATTATATCATGAAGGTAATACTATGATATCTAGAGTGATCGTGTCTGCATATATGCCAACAATAATCAATGCATGTATGCATGTGGATATCATCCACGTGTCTATCAATGACACAACAACATCATGGAACCTGAGTGTCCAACATCGACACTCGAAACATCATGAAAGCATATGCATGTAAATATGAGGATATCAACCAACGTGTGTCCATCAACGACACATCAAAATCATGGAACCCGAGTGTCTAACATCGACACTCGAAACATCATGAAACCTGTTGGATATAATGCCCTCAGAGTCAATTATTGGATCACAGGCACGTGATTGCAATGATTGTAGGACGACCTATACCGGTAGGATAGTCTTACTCAAGATGATAGTATGCTATCTGGTTTATCTTTATCATCGTGTACATGCTTTAGGTGACATTACAGATCACTATTGCACGTTGATAGAGCCCATAGGATTCTTGCTTGACGGCCAGCACTATGATGGCGATCATATATGTGGGAGCTGGGGTTTAAAAGCACATCCTTAAAGTGGTCCCTAGTCGTGGGAGTTTCGAGACTGGGCATCGATACTCCATTAGTAGACTAGTGTATACAGTCGAGACCCCGATGAGGAGCGGTGGCCGGTCTCACAAGCCATTGGTGTCAGTTGGTTCACCTAAGATGTATACAGATGCTCATTGGGTTATGAGTACACCGGACAGGACTCGCCAGGAACATGCTAGTTGGTATTATACCTGACGTCAGATAGCAGTTCCCTGGTGACATGTGTACAGGTTAGTTCATCGACCTGAGATCGTCATTTGTCTCGTGTGAGTTCCCACTGTGCTTTGATTACTACCCTACCACGGCTCAAAGGAGTCGTGCAAACAGGTTTTAGTTGGGTACAGTCCCGAGCCATATGGAGGCAGTGAGCGGATCGGCAGGGGTTTCGTCTCTCCCGGTATTAGGGGTGAGATCGCGCTGTGTCTAGGAGAGCCATTACACGAAGTCCTTGTCCAAGGCAGGAGATTTACTGGTAGGTATTCCAGTAGTACCTCAGGGTGTTCTGGGCTACACTCCGATACGACTTGTACCGCTTTTAGGGGGTCTGACTTTTACCAACCCCCTAGGCCCGACATGCGATGCTCATAGACGAACGGACCGAACTGTACGGATATTGTCACTGACAGGCTCAGTAGGGTGTCAGGATGAGTTCGCTCATCGACCCCCCTTTTGGTCAATACCTAGTAGCTCGTTACGTACAGCTAGTACCACTGACGTGCTAGTGGTTAAATCCACAGCCAAACTATTGACGAGTCTTTAGAGTCCCCCACAGACAGTTTCTCAAGTTTCGGACGAAACGTTGTAGAGGCCGTATGGATTTATGGAAGGGTTCGAACATACGTGTGCACTTGTGCATGTGTCATGGTTCGGAAGGATAATACCAGCGGGCTTTGGTTTAAGCCGGATCCTAGTATTATACTGTGTAGATTTTGTCTCATTGCATTTATATTCGGTCGGAATACAAATGCAGGTATGTATATACAGTCGCGAGGTTACCCTGTAATTTTATTACGGGATCGTTTTTTTGAAGTTGCCGGTTTGCATCCCGTTTTGGCCAAACATCCATTCCTTTCTTTGTGGCTGATTTTTGGCTTCCGGGGCTTATTTGCAAAGTGGAAATTAGTGTTGGCAAGAGGTTTTTTGCGGTGCTGGGGCTCTAGGCCCATTGCTGCATGCTTCTTGATGTTTCTAGCATCATTGATTCCTTTTTGTGCATTTATTGTGATAGGATTGGGAAAAGATATTGGTGTGACTTATTTTCCTTGTTATCATCCATTTTCTTTTGCTTTTGCTCACCTCTTTTTCTCCTCAATCCTTGATGGCCGGCCACTAGAAGAAAGAGCCCCATTCTTTTTGGTGTGAGGGATTTTTGATTCATTTCATTGCAAAGAAAACTCCTAAGCTCCATTTTTCCCTTGCTCATTTCATCTCCACCCAAAAGGCAACTTCAATTAACCCTTGAGACAAAGTGATCTACGTATATTCTACAGCAATCTTGGACACGTCGGCTAGCAAATTTCGTGTCCGAGTTGCCTCGGTTCAGAGGTAGGAGCCCGTAAAAAGACTCTTTGATGTGGTGCCCTTCCGACGAGGAGACCGGAGATCGTAGATACCGCGAGGAGCTTGGGATGGTGGCCAAAGACCGAAAGACACGGATCGATCGGTATAGCTTTTCCAACCCTTCTCTAGTTTTCTAGTTATAGGTTAATGGTTCGATCCGGGATTAAAGTCTTCTATAGCGCCGGTTTCTAGTTTAGAAAAAGTTTTCGTTTCCGCATTTTGGCCTCGGACAGACGGTCGGGGCGCTACCGTAGACTTACAAAACCCGTGTCCAACATCGACACGTAGATCCTCATATCTCGGGCTCCGTCAGTCCGGATCGGCCCACAGGCTCCGTCAGTCCGGATCGGCCCATATCCATCTCACGACTACGGTCTGTATCCTTTGAATAACCACCGAGCCCAAATACTATCACCGGTAGGTAGTAGTTCCTCTACCAGGCTTATCGTCTACTGCACAACATACCTTTCTTGCCCCGGGGTACCGTACCAGGTCCACCATGAACCCGCAAACGGATCGTCCATCTCCTCGAATCAGGTTTCGCATACCAATCTCAGAATCGAGAAAACTCATGGTGGACTTCTCGAAATATCATATCAATAGAAACCGGGTTTTTAAAACAATACATAATTTCCTTTGAAATATAACCACGGTTCTCAAATCCAGAATCTCATGAAAACAACATCTCAATGCGTATAATCATAAAGCATGATGTATGCAAACATATAACAGAAATGTGAGCATATCAAGTATATCATGTGACATAGCATAATGATGTGAGCATAGCAATATATCATGCCAACGAGTCATGTGATAGTACTGAACAATTAAGAGTAATAGCATGATGTAGCAATTCTACTGTGTAGGTAACATAGCAATTATCGATTATGAAAGTGTGTGAGCCGACAATTCTGTGTAAGTGTAACATACGCATCATCGATAATTGTGTAGGTGTACTAGCACAGGTATATGTAATGTAATAAGATTATCATGAACGTAGCAGAAAGTAAATTGTGAGCGCAATGCTATAAGGTATATGAATCTAAACTAACATCTACGTAAAGGCTAAACTAAGCGGTGTAGACAGGAATTAAATATCTATAACACATCCGAGTCGATGAACCTATCAATCGGCATCCAGCCTCACAACATCACTTACGGTATAATCCATAGTACAACATCCTCTAGTCAAGGGTATGGATCAATCATCCGGTAAAATATCGCGTGCGGTAAACCATCGTACAGCGACAACAAACAGAATATGGATTCTATCGTCCTATACAACAATGAGGGTACGGATATAAGTCTTGTACGACATATCACTCATTATTATCATAATTATATATATATATACCTATATCTCAGGTCACATCCGTTTCAAACTCATATCATAGGACCTGACAAAGGTATCAATATTCTCGTATCACATTGCATCCGTATAATGACATATCAAACCAAGTCATCATATTTCATCATATACTCTTTTCATCATATCAATATCTCATATCAAGCCATCTTATTAATCTAATGTCGTATTTATCGACCCCATAACATACCACTATAATCTCATACTTATTCTCTTGCAATATATATATATATATCTCGTGATTCACATTCACATTTCAATATCTTTATATATCAATTCGAGACATCCTTTCTATCATATCATTGTTAGTGTATATGCCCTAGGGGCCATTATTGTATCATACTTGTATGTATATTACTTAATGGAAGCTTGGGATATTCACAGTTGTATATACAGTCTTGCTAAAAATGGTAGTATGCTACTTGGTTTGTGTCTACTTTAATATGTGCATATGTTTCTTGTAACGTATCACTCATACATATTAGTAGAGCCCATAAGATCTTTGCTTGATTACCAGCGTTGTGATGGCAGTCACACTAGTGGGGGCTGGGTAGTCTATAAGCAACATCCTATACATGTCCCTTGTCGTAGGATTATCAAGACTGGGCATCGATACTCCAGAGTAGACTAGTGTGTACGCTTCTCATCCCAGTTGGGGAGATGGTCTGTCCCACAGCCATCAGTACGTCGTACTGGAGATAGTATACAGGTGCTCGTTAGGTTACGGGTACACCGGACAGGACTCGCGGGGGAACTGTTGGTTGGTATTATACCAATCGTCAGTTAACAGTTCCCAGGTGACATGAGTACAACATAGTCCGCCGACTTGACACTGCTACTTCACTTCAAGTGCGTCCCACTGTTCTTAGATTGCTACCCTACCACGGCTCAAAGGAGTCGTGCAAACAGGTAGAAGTTGGGTGCAGTCCCGAGCACTTGGAGACAGTGGCGGTTAGATAGGATTCGTCTCTCCCGGTATTGGGAGTTGATATCGCGCTGTGTCAGAGAGCCATTACGCAAAGTCCCTGGCCAGGGCAAGCGAGATTTACTGGTACGTTCCAGTAGTTTCTTAGGGTGTAATGGGCTACGCTCCGACACGACTTATACCGCTATTAGGGGACTGACGCTTGCCGCCCCATAGGCTCGATATGCAATAGTCTTAGACGAACAGACCGGACTGTACGGAGATTGTTACATCAGGCTCAGTAGGAGTTCGGATGGGTTTCCTCATCGCCCTTCTTATCGACATCTACCTGGGGACCGTTACGTACAGCTAGTGCAGCTTGCGGTCTGTGGTTAAACCTACTACCAACGTAGTGTCGAGTCTTTAGAGTCCCACACAGAGGGTTTCCCTGCTCCAGGCGAAACGATATAGAGGTCGTATGGTTTTACGACAAGGGTTCGGATGCATACGTGTGTTTACGCACGTACGGCGTTCGGACAGTTTTTACTAGCCGGCTTTGGTTTAAGCCAGATTCTAGTATCAGGTTATTGGATTTATACAGTCTAAAGTTTTTCCGTGTTTTCACGAATTGGAGGGGCGTTCTCATAATTTTCCGGGAAGCTTCTAGATGCATGGTGGCTTTGGGGTTAAGGTGGCATAAGCATTTATTGCTTAATGACTCATTTGTGTGATTCATCCATGGAGTTAATGCTTCATTTATTGAGCTAATGACTCATGAGATGAATCAAACAAGAATGCATCAACCATGATGATTAATCATGTATATTATTTATTTGATAAATTGTTATGGTTGATATATTCAAATGAGTTCATTTTTCAATATCATTCTTATCATCACCTTCTCTCTCCTCAAGCTCTCTCATTCTTGAAACCCTAACCCTAACCTCTCATGTGTTGAGATCAAGGGTTAGCTAGACTAATACATCCATAACCTCACTCTATATCCCCTAGGTAGCTTAGATTAGCACTTTGAGCAACCTAGTTATCTCAAGTTAGAGATCAAGCTTGGCGTAGGAGCTCTCGGGTGGATCGTCTTTGACTCGAGGAGGCCGTTGAGGTGCCGATATGTAACACCTGAGGTCAGGGTTAGTAGTGATTAAGTGTTAATGTGGGGGTTTTTTGGCAAAAAGTTTACCAAAACGGGTTTCTTATAAACTATCTGGTTTTGTGGTTATTTTTGTGGAATTTTATCTCAACCACCCACACTTGTGCACGATAGCCAGGGATAAGATTAGGATATGCCATATCTTGAGCTTGTGAGTCGTTGTGCTAAGTTAACCATGGTGGTCTAAACTTCCTTGTTTTGTTTGGTGTTGATTGAGGGGTTGTAGTTTTAATTTGGTTTAAGATTGGGGTTGTCTTAAAGGGAGGTTATGATGGGCCTTGATTGTTTCACACTTCCTTCTTTTCAAAATCTCGTTTGCCTCTAAAAGCTCATCTTATATACACACACACCAGCATTATTCAGCTGATTTCAGCCAACCAGAAATCAGCATCAGCAGCTGATTTAGCCATCATCATCACCAGCACAATTACCTGCGCAATTTCAGCCTTGATGGTCAGCTATGGCTGTTGCAATCAGCCACCTAAACTCATGGAAATTCAGCTGAGGATACTCTACGACATCTACTAAACCATCACATCAGCACCACAACACCTTATCCATCACCTTCACATTTCACATCAGCCAAATTGTATCCAATCAGCCACCAATTTTCAAACTTCAGCAGCACCAAATCAGCCATTAGCATCAGAAGTCCACTTAGGCTGCTCCAAAAACAGCACACCAGCTGTTACTTCAGCCCATAGTTCAACACACAACACCACACTTCACCACAAATACTTCAACATCTTCTCCACCTGCTGCTACTGCTTCAAAACAGCCACACTAGCAAAAGAACATCATCATTTTCAGCTTCAGCCAGAACGTGAACTGCAGCAGCAGCAACAGCTCCTTCAACCCTCAACCCCGTACCAAACTCACACCATCCCATACCACCTTCACACCACACCACACACCACTCCATATCACACCTTATACCACACAACAACAACAACAACAACAGCAACAACAACAATAATATTCAGGATCAGCATCAGCATCAGCTCGAGCTCGGGAGAAGTCCAGCTCCGTTCCAGCCACGTTTTGATGCACCTACCCTCTTCTTCTTCTCCTTCTCCATTGTTGCAAGGTTCCTAGAGGGTATAACTCTTGAACTTTTCGTATATTACGTAGATTAGATGCTTGTTTAGCTAGTTGTTGCGACAAATAGAATTTTCATGCTAGAATTGTACCGTGATGCTAGATTTAGCGATTTTAGCGTGTTTATGGCTTTATGAACTCTCTTTGGTGTTAACTAACCTGTTGAAGCCCAGTAGTATCATTAAAATTGGATGGTTAGCCTAATTTGCTAAAAAATTCGAATATCTAGCTTAATCGGTGTCCGTATCATGCTTAGAAGTGATATTGGGTGTTTTATGGAAATTTTGAGCAAAGTAAGAATTGCGTTAGCTAGAATAAACTTCTTAGGTCCTAGTAAAGCCAGTCAACCAGAGAAATCCCCCAGATTTCATGTAGAAACCCGATTTACCCGACTTGGCGTATTTTGGCAGTTTAGCGACTTTTTAGCCTTTCTGAAATCTGCTGTTGACCCGATCACTTCAGAATAATTTTGAGAAGACTGCAGTATGGTGAGATGAGTAGAAACACACACCCAAAGCACGGGGACCCACCTCACAACGGAGGCCGCCATTTTTTGAGTTCTGGCCGCAAATTGCGGCCAGGAAGGGGGTGGGGGTGTTGGGTTTTGGGGTGTGGGTTTGGTCTTGGTAGCTAGGGTTTTTGGTATCTCTAACTTTTCAATTTTGGCCCTGAGGCAAAATCTGAAACTAGTTACTTGTTTACGATGTTTTAAGTCTTGTGCGACACGCGCGTGATACGCGTGGTTCTGTGGCGCGCTGCGCGACACAGCGTGTCAGTTCTGATTCAGGTAGGTTTGTGCGCGTCGCGTCGCGTCGCATCGCGTCGTGTGCACACGCGTTTGGTTTCACGCACGCGTATCCCTTTTGTCGATATATTGCGTTTTGCATGACTTTTCCTTATATGGTGACTCATGTGAATTCTAGGTTCGCCGGCAGGAACTTCAAGCGCAGCTGAAAAGGGAAAACAGGTGGTCGGACACACTTAGCACAGGACCACTGGTGAGTAGATTTAACATCTACGGGGAACAATCGTTTGGATGGCGCGAGTCGCCCGATAGATTTAGTAGACTTGGTATTACTGGTAAAATTGGAGTAAAAATGATAAAACTTGCATGATAATTGCTGTAGTTAGTATCTATATGATGTTCCATATACGCAAATTCATTATAGGACACATGCACCATTACCAGGTTTTATATGTTGCACGAGCACTATTCATATGGACACACACACCCTGGTAATTGCCATGTCACGACACTAGATAACTTTAAATCTGGAACATGTTAACTGCTTAGAAATGTGACATTGAAATAAGTACTTAAATTGATACCATAAGCATTCATAATCATCGGCATATGTATTTATGATAATTTCATGAGATTTATGATATTTCTGGATTTTGGGGGAAAGCCGCAAGATTTCAACTGATATTTGTTAATTATAAAAGCTGCGGTTTTCTAGTGATGTAAAGTGTCGTCCACCATGTGTTTGCTGTGGTTTTTGAGACCCGTTTCGAGGAGGTGGATGAACCGTCTCGGGTACATGGTGGGCCCGGTAAGGTACCCCGGGGCAAGAGGATCGTAGATGATGGCGTTGAGCCTGGCAGGGGACGGACTACCTACCGGTGATTTCATTTGGCACGGCGGATATCCAGAGGATACCGACTGTGGCCGCTGGATTGAGATATGGATTTTGATATGGATCAGCCGGATAGCTGAGGCCAGAGTTACTGGACATGGATATATGAGATTTGGACGGTTTTGAGGTGTCGTTGCTAGACACGGATTTTATTGTTTTCCTGGATATTATTATTGATGTTTAAAAAGGGGAGTTTCAAAACAAAGTAAGAATAATTCTCATACACACTGGATTGTATTTTCATGTGGCATACATACCTGTTATCACCTCCATGTGACATATATACTTGCTAGTATACTGTTGATGCATACATACCTGCTAGTACATGTAGCTATACCTGTTTTAGGGATGCCAGGATACTTGTGTGCATGCATACGATAGCCTTAGTAAATGTTATCTATTACTCACGAGATGGCAACTCACCCCCGTTGTGCCACAGCTTTTCTGCAGGCCCATTCCGTCAGCACTGTAGCGGCGGATACCTTTGCTTCATTTGTACTTCTTGCCTGCACTAGAGGCTTTTGCTCATAGGTTGGTTGTTATCATTTGGTACCACCTTATATATGCTCATTGTATCTAGAGTACTCCATCTACGACTACTGTTGCTACTACTGCCACTGCTACTACTACTATTTTAGTTGTACCAGTTATTTGGATTACTGTATATTGACCTAGAGACGAGGTTGTGAGACTTGGGGATATTATGATATGTTATTTGGGGTCGAGCTCACTTGAGTCGACATGTTATTTACCCATGCTTCATACTTATTTATGCACATTGTTATTTTATATTGCGTGGGATTTGTGACCGCATTGAGGCAAAAAGCTAGCTCCCGCTTGGGGGATGCCATATTCATGTTATTTATTTTTCGGTTTTGCGTCCGTTTGGGGCCTGGTTTACAAAGGAAATTCTACATGAATTTTGGAAAGAGGAAGGTTATTTTAAAAAGGGACTTGATGTGGATTAATGGTGAAAAATGTTTTAAATAAATTGGTTTTCTTTCGCTCTAAATTCTTAATTGGGTTTTGTATTCTGGGCTTCGGCTTACTTATTTTACGGACGCCTTGAGACGTTTCGTAACTTAAGTGCCGGTCGCGTTCCGTAACTTGCGGGTCGTGACAAAGTTGGTATCAGAGCGATAGGTTTCACCTTTCTGAGTGTAGGATGACCCTTAATAGATGGAGTAAGTGACTTAAGCAGGGTAGCGTAGCGTACGTATGTCCGCGGCATACTTGCGATGCGATACTCCGCCTAGGTGACTTTAGGATATACTTGCTTGAAATTCCTTCTTCAATTCCGTGTATCCTACGATCTTATTCGTGTTCCTGTACCAGCTACTATGCCGCCAAAAAATACCAGAGCACAGAGGGCTGCTGCCCAAAACGAGATTCGAGCTGGCTCGTCCGAGACTAGGACTGAGCAGGGTAGTATCCCTACGCCGCAGGGACAGACCGATCCACCTTCCCCAGGCCGTATGGATAGACTCGAGACTGGTATGGAGGAGTTGCGACAGATGATGGGGAGTATGCAGGAGCTACGTCAGATGGTAGGATCCTTCGTTGTGGCCAGTCATGCACCGAGGCCGGAGGACGTACCCACTGCATCCCAGACTACTGTGATACCTGCTCCTACTACTACCACCGTGACAATCCCGGTTTCGCTACAGGATTTCATGAGGCTGAGACCTCCAGTCTTCATGGGTACCGAGGTAGCAGAGGACCCGCAGACGTTCCTTGACAGTTTGGCCAGAATCTGCCGCTCGCTGAGGTGTTCTGATGACCGATGGGTAGAGCTGGCGAGTTTCCGATTAGAGGGCCTCGCACAGATATGGTGGGAGTCGATTCTGAGAGGTCGAGCTGCAGGTCTACCGTCCATGACCTGGACCGAGTTCACAGTAGTTTTTCTATCCCGTTTCCTTCCGGAAAGCATTCGTGACGCCAGAGCTCGTAGTTTTGAGACCTTGATCAAGACACCAGGGATGACGGTGTCTGAGTATGACGTCCAGTTTACACAATTGTCCCGATATGCTCCGTATCTGGTGGATACCGAAGCGAAGAGAGTGAAGAGGTTTATACAAGGACTGGATGCCCAGTTATATCTTGCCATTGGCGCCCAGCATTTCGATACCTATTCGGCAGCTATGAATACAACATTACGGATGGAGGCACGTATTTCAGCAACTTCGGCTGTTACCGGGCCAAAGAGGATTCGTACTGGCATGCCAGATCAAAGGCAGCATGCCAGATTCCTTCCGAGAGATAGGACCGGCAGAGGATTTGGACGAGGTCATCTATATGGATCGTATACACAAGGACAGCAGTCGTCGCCAGGATGGTTTGGATGCAGGTGTCTGCACCATCGTGTTAGAGACTGTCCAGCAAGGCGACAGGGAGCGACGACCGTTCCGCATGTGATTCTACCTCCATCACCGCCCCCTCCTCAAAGAGCCTTACTTCCTGCCACAGGCAATGCACCATGCCAGTTGGGTGTACCCAGAGGCCGTGGACGTGGTGCACCGATCCAGAGAGGACGAGGAGGCAGAGGCCGAGGCCGAGGTCAGCCCGCTATCGGAGGAGGTCAGGCCCGAGTTTTTGCATTAACACCCCAGGATGTTCAGGCATCCAATGTCGTCGTTACAGGTACTCTAGCAGTTTGTTCTGTTGATGCACGCGTGTTATTTGATCCCGGATCCACGCACTCTTATGTTTCCACACACTTTGTACCGAGTTTGGGTAGAGAGTCCGGTTTGCTTGATCAGCCACTTGTTGTGACCACTCCTATGGGAGAGTCCTTTGTTGCTAAGCACGTGTTCCGATCCTGTACCGTTCGTATTGGCGAGCGAGAGCTGCCTGTCGACTTGATCCTTCTGGAGATGTTGGACTTCGACATTCTTTTGGGCATGGATTGATTAGCCACGTGCTATGCGTCTGTGGACTGCCGTGAGAAGACAGTTAGATTTTGTTTTCCCGGCGAGTCGGTTTTTGTTGTGAAGGGGGACCGTGGTGCCACCCCTCACATGTTGATTTCTTCTCTTCACGCTGACCAGCTGTAGAGAAAGGGATGTCAGGGATTCTTGGCTTATGTCAGCGATACTAGAGCTACAGATGTTCCATTGGACCAGGTCCCGGTTGTTTGTGAGTTCCCTGATGTTTTCCCTGATGAGCTTCCTGGACTGCCGCCTGAGCGCGATATCGAGTTCTGTATTGATTTAATTCCTGGCTCGGGACCTATTTCTATACCGCCTTATCGAATGTCCCCGGCGGAACTTAGTGAATTGAAGGTTCAGCTGCAAGAATTGTTAGATAAGGGACTAATTCGACCTAGCGTTTCACCATGGGGTGCTCTGGTCCTGTTTGTCAAGAAGAAGGACGGAAGTTTGCGCTTATGCATCGACTACCGCCAGCTGAACAAGGTGACCGTTCGGAACAGATATCCGTTGCCACGCATCGATGATTTGTTCGACCAGCTTCAGGGTGCGGGTTATTTTTCTAGGATCGACTTGCGATCGGGGTACCATCAGCTGCTAGTCCGACAGGAGGATGTACCGAAGACAGCTTTTCGTACACGCTATGGCCACTATGAATTTCTGGTGATGTCGTTCGGACTCACCAACGCCCCAGCTGCATTCATGGATTTGATGAACCGTACATTCAGGCCGTATCTTGACTTGTTCATCATCGTGTTCATCGACGATATTTTGGTGTATTCCCGAAGCCGAGAGGAGCACGAGCAGCATTTGCGGATTACTTTGCAGACCTTGAGGGAGCACCAGCTTTTCGCAAAATTTTCCAAGTGTGCCTTCTGGTTGGACAGTGTCGGATTCTTGGGTCATGTGATTACGAGAGACGGCATATGTGTGGACCCGAAGAAGATCGAGGCCGTCCAGCAGTGGCCCAGACCGACATCGGTTACGGAGATCCGTAGTTTTCTAGGCCTTGCAGGCTACTACAGGAGATTTGTACAAGATTTCTCCCGTATTGCTGCACCTTTGATAGGTTTGACCCGGAAGGGAGTTCCTTTCGTTTGGACGGAGAAATGCGAGCGCAGTTTTCAGCAGCTGCGGACGTGTTTGACTACGGCGCCAGTATTATCTTTGCCTTCGGGATCAGGCGGATTTGTGGTTTACTGTGATGCTTCGCGAGTAGGGCTAGGATGTGTATTGATGCAGCATGACAGGGTAATCGCGTATGCTTCGCGGCAATTGAAGAAACATGAACAGAACTACCCTACTCATGATTTGGAGATGGCTGCAGTGGTCTTTGCACTTAAGATCTGGCGACATTACCTATACGGCGAGTCGTGCCAAATATTCACAGACCACAAAAGCTTAAAATACATATTTCAGCAGCGAGATCTGAACCTCAGACAGCGTCGTTGGATGGAACTGGTAAAAGATTACGACTGTGAGATCTTGTACCACCCGGGCAAGGCAAATGTAGTAGCGGATGCTTTGAGCAGAAGGCCCGGGGGTAATCTATCTTATATGTGCGTAGTGCAGAGGCAGTCGTCAGCAGATTGGCAGATTTTATGCGACAGCCGAGTTGAGTTCGAGTTCCCTCCAACAGGGGGACAGCTCGCGCATGTGCGTGCGCGCCCACAATTGCTTGACCTTATATATGAAGCACAGCGCAGCGATGACCGTTGTTCAGAGATCATAGCACAGATGGGACATGGCAGATTTTCCGAGTTCGTGGTTGATGAACAGGGAATTTTACGATTTGGGTCCAGACTGTACGTACCAGATGCTGAGGGATTGCGACGCGATATTCTTGAGGAAGCACACCGATCGGCGTATAGTGTCCACCCCGGTTCCACCAAGATGTACCATGATTTGAGAGAGACCTACTGGTGGGACGGAATGAAGAGGGACATCGCAGAGTTCGTATCAAGATGCCTGACTTGTCAGCAAGTCAAGGCCGAACACCAGAGGCCCGCAGGAGAACTACAGCCGTTACCCATTCCAGAGTAGAAATGGGAGCAGATTTCGATGGATTTCGTTGTGGGTCTACGCAGGACCAGTCGAGGGTATGACTCCATTTGGGTGATCGTGGATCGATTGACGAAAGCGGCTCACTTCCTGCCAGTGAAGACAACTTTTAGCTTCGCTCAGTATGCCCAGATTTACATCGACGAGATCGTACGATTGCATGGCGTACCGACTTGTATCGTGTCAGATCGAGGAACTCAGTTCACCAGCCGACTTTGGCAGAAACTTCAGAAGGCATTGGGCACTCGTTTGAGTTTTAGCACAGCATTTCATCCGCAGGCCGACGGACAATCAGAGCGGACCATTCAGACTCTCGAGGATATGCTTCGAGCGTGTGTTTTAGATTTCGGAGGTAGTTGGGATCGTCATTTACCTCTAGTGGAGTTCTCGTATAACAACAGTTTTCAGGATACTATTCAGATGGCACCTTTCGAGGCATTGTATGGAAGAAGATGTAGATCGCCTGTTTGTTGGACCGAGTTGAGCGAGAGCAGTATCTTCGGACCGCAGATCGTGCAGGAGACGACCGAGAAAGTACAGCTGATCCGAGACCGAATGAGGGCAGCCCAGTGCAGGCAGAAATCGTATGCAGACAGACGCCGTCGCAAATTAGAGTTCGCAGCTGGCGACCATGTTTTTCTGAGAATTTCTACGATGAAGGGCGTGATGCGTTTTGGGCGAAAGGGAAAGCTTAGCCCTAGATTCGTAGGTCCCTTCGAGATTCTCGAGCGTGTCGGCGCTGTTGCGTATCGTTTAGCTCTTCCACCTAGTTTTTCAGATGTTCATCCCGTTTTCCACGTATCGATGCTACGCCGTTATCTTCATGATCCTTCCCACGCGATTCAGCATCAGACGGTTCAGCTCGAGCCCGATCTTTCGTTCACCGTGCAGCCAGTTGAAATTTTAGATCGGCAAGTGAAGAAACTACGATCAAAGGTCCTGCCGTCTGTGAAAGTTCTTTGGCGCAGCCCGAGCAATGAGGAGATCACTTGGGAGGCCGAGGGAGAAATACGGAAGAAATTCCCTCATCTTTTTGAAGGTGCGCGTAGTTACATATTTTAAAATTCGGGGACGAATTTTCTTAAGGGGGGAAGACTGTAACACCTGAGGTCAGGGTTAGTAGTGATTAAGTGTTAATGTGGGGTTTTTTGGCAAAAAGTTTACCAAAACGGGTTTCTTATAAACTATCTGGTTTTGTGGTTATTTTTGTGGAATTTTATCTCAACCACCCACACTTGTGCACGATAGCCAGGGGTAAGATTAGGATATGCCATATCTTGAGCTTGTGAATCGTTGTGCTAAGTTAACCATGGTGGTCTAAACTTCCTTGTTTTGTTTGGTGTTGATTGAGGGGTTGTAGTTTTAATTTGGTTTAAGATTGGGGTTGTCTTAAAGGGAGGTTATGATGGGCCTTGATTGTTTCACACTTCCTTCTTTTCAAAATCTCGTTTGTCTCTCAAAACTCATCTTATATACACACACACCAGCATTATTCAGCTGATTTCAGCCAACCAGAAATCAGCATCAGCAGCTGATTTAGCCATCATCATCACCAGCACAATTACCTGCGCAATTTCAGCCTTGATGGTCAGCTATGGCTGCTGCAATCAGCCACGTAAACTCATGGAAATTCAGCTGAGGATACTCTACGACATCTACTAAACCATCACATCAGCACCACAACACCTTATCCATCACCTTCACATTTCACATCAGCCAAATTGTATCCAATCAGCCACCAATTTTCAAACTTCAGCAGCACCGAATCAGCCATTAGCATCAGAAGTCCACTTAGGCTGCTCCAAAAACAGCACACCAGCTGTTACTTCAGCCCATAGTTCAACACACAACACCACACTTCACCACAAATACTTCAACATCTTCTCCACCTGCTGCTACTACTTCAAAACAGCCACACTAGCAAAAGAACATCATCATTTTCAGCTTCAGCCAGAACGTGAACTGCAGCAGCAACAACAGCTCCTTCAACCCTCAACCCCATACCACACTCACACCATCCCATACCACCCTCACACCACACCACACACCACTCCATATCACACCTTATACCACACAACAACAACAACAACAACAACAACAACAGCAACAGCAACAATAATATTCAGCATCAGCATCAGCTCGAGCTCGGGAGAAGTCCAGCTCCGTTCCAGCCACGTTTTGATGCACCTACCCTCTTCTTCTTCTCCTTCTCCATTGTTGCAAGGTTCCTAGAGGGTATAACTCTTGAACTTTTCGTATATTACGTAGATTAGATGCTTGTTTAGCTAGTTGTTGCGACAAATAGAATTTTCATGCTAGAATTGTACCGTGATGCTAGATTTAGCGATTTTAGCGTGTTTATGGCTTTATGAACTCTCTTTGGTGTTAACTAACCTGTTGAAGCCCAGTAGTATCATTAAAATTGGATGGTTAGCCTAATTTGCTAAAAAATTCGAATATCTAGCTTAATCGGTGTCCGTATCATGCTTAGAAGTGATATTGGGTGTTTTATGGAAATTTTGAGCAAAGTAAGAATTGCGTTAGCTAGAATAAACTTCTTAGGTCCTAGTAAGGCCAGTCAACCAGAGAAATCCCCCAGATTTCATGTAGAAACCCGATTTACCCGACTTGGCGTATTTTGGCAGTTTAGCGACTTTTTAGCCTTTCTGAAATCTGCTGTTGACCCGATCACTTCAGAATAATTTTGAGAAGACTGCAGTATGGTGAGATGAGTAGAAACACACACCCAAAGCACGGGGACCCACCTCACAACGGAGGCCGCCATTTTTTGAGTTCTGGCCGCAAATTGCGGCCAGGAAGGGGGTGGGGGTGGGGGTGTTGGGTTTTGGGGTGTGGGTTTGGTCTTGGTAGCTAGGGTTTTTGGTATCTCTAACTTTTCAATTTTGGCCCTGAGGCAAAATCTGGAACTAGTTACGTGTTTACGATGTTTTAAGTCTTGTGCGACACGCGCGTGATACGCGTGGTTCTGTGGCGCGCTGCGCGACACAGCGTGTCAGTTCTGATTCAGGTAGGTTTGTGCGCGTCGCGTCGCGTCGCGTCGCATCGCGTCGTGTGCACACGCGTTTGGTTTCACGCACGCGTATCCCTTTTGTCGATATATTGCGTTTTGCATGACTTTTCCTTATATGGTGACTCATGTGAATTCTAGGTTCGCCGGCAGGAACTTCAAGCGCAGCTGAAAAGGGAAAACAGGTGGTCGGACACACTTAGCACAGGACCACTGGTGAGTAGATTTAACATCTACGGGGGACAATCGTTTGGATGGCGCGAGTCGCCCGTTAGATTTAGTAGACTTGGTATTACTGGTAACATTGGAGTAAAAATGATAAAACGTGCATGATAATTGCTGTAGTTAGTATCTATATGATGTTCCATATACGCAAATTCATTATAGGACACATGCACCATTACCAGGTTTTATATGTTGCACGAGCACTATTCATGTGGACACACACACCCTGGTAATTGCCATGTCACGACACTAGATAACTTTAAATCTGGAACATGTTAACTGCTTAGAAATGTGACATTGAAATAAGTACTTAAATTGATACCATAAGCATTCATAATCATCGGCATATGTATTTATGATAATTTTATGAGATTTATGATATTTCTGGATTTTGGGGGAAAGCCGCAAGATTTCAAATAATATTTGTTAATTATAAAAGCTGCGGTTTTCTAGTGATGTAAAGTGTCGTCCACCATGAGTTTGCTGTGGTTTTTGAGACCCGTTTCGAGGAGGTGGATGAACCGTCTCGGGTACATGGTGGGCCCGGTAAGGTACCCCGGGGCAAGAGGATCGTAGATGATGGCGTTGAGCCTGGCAGGGGACGGACTACCTACCGGTGATTTCATTTGGCACGGCGGATATCCAGAGGATACCGACTGTGGCCGCTGGATTGAGATATGGATTTTGATATGGATCAGCCGGATAGCTGAGGCCAGAGTTACTGGACATGGATATATGAGATTTGGACAGTTTTGAGGTGTCGTTGCTAGACACGGATTTTATTGTTTTCCTGGATATTATTATTGATGTTTAAAAAGGGGAGTTTCAAAACAAAGTAAGAATAATTCTCATACACACTGGATTGTATTTTCATGTGGCATACATACCTGTTATCACCTCCATGTGACATATATACTTGCTAGTATACTGTTGATGCATACATACCTGCTAGTACATGTAGCTATACCTGTTTTAGGGATGCCAGGACACTTGTGTGCATGCATACGATAGCCTTAGTAAATGTTATCTATTACTCACGAGCTGGCAACTCACCCCCGTTGTGCCACAGCTTTTCTGCAGGCCCATTCCGTCAGCACTGTAGCGGTGGATACCATTGCTTCATTTGTACTTCTTGCCTGGACTAGAGGCTTTTGCTCATAGGTGGGTTGTTATCATTTGGTACCACTTTATATATGCTCATTGTATCTAGAGTACTCCATCTACGACTACTGTTGCTACTACTACTGTTTTAGTTGTACCAGTTATTTGGATTACTGTATATTGACCTAGAGACGAGGTTGTGAGACTTGGGGATATTATGATATGTTATTTGGGGTCGAGCTCACTTGAGTCGACATGTTATTTACCCATGCTTCATACTTATTTATGCACATTGTTATTTTATATTGCGTGGGATTTGTGACCGCATTGAGGCAAAAAGCTAGCTCCCGCTTGTGGGATGCCATATTCATGTTATTTATTTTTCGGTTTTGCGTCCGTTTGGGGCCTGGTTTACAAAGGAAATTCTACAGGAATTTTGGAAAGAGGAAGGTTATTTTAAAAAGGGACTTGATGTGGATTAATGGTGAAAAATGTTTTAAATAAATTGGTTTTCTTTTACTCTAAATTCTTAATTGGGTTTTGTATTCTGGGGTTCGGCTTACTTATTTTACGGACGCCTTGAGACGTTTCGTAACTTAAGTGCCGGTCGCGTTCCGTAACTTGCGGGTCGTGACACGATATTCCAAGGAGCCTACGAGGAGTGGAGGACAGCGATGAAGACCCGAAGGACAAGTAACGTGAGGTATAACTTCGAATCCGAGTAGTTAAACCTCTCGTAGTTTTCTAGTAACGGTTTAGATACGATTCATGCGCTCAAGTCCGTGTTACGAAGCTTTGATAATCGTTTTTCATATATTCCGCCTCCCCGCAATTTCATGGGGTGCGTGACATGGACTTACAGTGGTATCAGAGCCAACTAAACCATTACTAACTTGTTAACAACTAATTAGAAGTTCGATCGACGGAAAACACGAAAACGAAACCCCGGAACCCTAACAGTTTCTGTAAATTTTAAACGTGTCGAAAAAAATATTTGATATACCTTAAAATTCACAGTAGGGTATTATAAGAATACTGGGAAAATACGAGCCCCTAACTCGGCAAGACGGCCGCGGATCCGCGGCAAGATGGTGCTTTTGGCCGCGGATCCGCCGCCGAGTCAACCCCGAGTTGACTCGGATTTGCACAGTAATTCATATTGTTTGGAGTTTTTTTTTCCTGTATGTTCTGTTTCTACCCAGGTTACTTCAGTGCAGGTTTGCTTTTGGTGTAGACACGGATAAAGGTTGTCGATCGATGTTCTAAGTTATTTGCTAATTGGGTTTTTATCTGTAATGTTTAATGTGTTCATAAACCTCCCCTAACTGCTAGTATGTCGGTTGGCAGGGGGTTGCACATTTCTGTAATGTTTACTGTTTGTGTATATGGACTTAATTGGAGTGTTGTGATGATTAGCCGGGATTTGAGATGGGTTTAATATTCATTCATTCGATGTAAATGTAATATGATGTAATATTCTTTTGCGGGGGGCATTCATGTTGCGGTTGTAGCCACCGTTGTATTATTTCTTTTTACTGTTTTTTGCTCCTAGGATAGACCCAAGGCGGGGTACACAAACTACCGGGTATGTTGAAGTGTTTAGTGGCTTACTCACGTTGTTGAGGGAGACCGCTTCACTTCGGGTACTTGGCGGGTAGTTTGCCGTACCCGTAGGGGTCTAGGGTTGGGGTAATGGCTATTCATCACAACTGTGTAATCTGTCTTTTATTGCAGACTCAAAGCAAATGCGGATTGCTAGTATATCCAATAAAGTTCATCTGTGATCTGGAATGCTTATTATTGCGTCTGACGAATGTACAATATCTATATATGATAGCTATTAGACGTCATTTATGTTTTACACCCTGCTAGCCCAGCCCCCGCTCTGTCGTTAGTTAAGTAACCTAACGGGTGATGACGGGACCCTGTGGCGAATGCGGATGGCATAAGAGGACGTGGTATTTTCGTTGTTTTCTGCAATGATAGGATAAATGGTGGGATGCATTGTTACAATGCAAAGAAAATAAACCAAAGTTAAGTCGTTGGAACAAATTTAAAAGAAACCACTCGGTTATTTTAAAAGGATCAGAATTTTTAATTGCGGAGCTTTAACCACTCCTTTTAAAAAGTATCAGGTTCCTTCGATTATATCAAGTTCACTACGTTCACGGTTTTGCCAAAACCAGTCGTAGCCCTCCGTCATTTCTTATGGATTGTCAGTAGTATTCAAGCTATGTTTGTTGGCTTTTGTCAAGGCACAGTGCTTGGTAGCTGCTGGGGTATTCATTTGTTGCATAGATAGATGGGTTGGTTTGGGACAGTCGTATTACCTTGTTGGCTTTCGTCAAGGGTATGTACGGGTGGGTTCAAATTAACAAAGATAATGATGGGAAGAACTTGACATGTGACTTATAATTTGTTGGATTTCGTCAAGGTCATAAGAGCATGGGGCAAAAATCCACATCGGGAATTTCTAAACAAACTGAAATTTGCAGAGAGATGCATACCATTTTGGAGTTTGATGAATGTTGGTAGGATTCCTTCAACATTATCATACGATGATATTTTGGATCCCGATCCTACTGTGAGTATAAGCTACTTATCAGGAGATTCGTCACTTAACGATCAATGATATAAACCAAGTAGGTGCCTAGAAAGGTGTCAGCGGGCTACGCCCCCAGAGAAAAGAGGTTATTTAATTAAGGAACTTCGCGAAAGCGTTGGAAAACCTACCTCGAAGTATCGACACTGACCTGGCTGAACGGTTAAGCAAGAATTGTACGGTGAGAATAGTCCTGGCTAATTCTTCTTTTATGGTTTGAGGAGGGATTCGAGAAACAGTGGGAGCCATCCTGTTTAGATAAATTAAAAACCAATCTAAACTTGCAAGAGTATCATGCTAAAGTGTTTTCTTCTCTTTTTCTCATTGCAGTGACCTTGTAACCACACATAGGTTACATCTAGATAACAAATTGACTGAATCTGACTTATATGACTGGCAAAGGTCTGTCCAGATGTCCATTGCTTATGACAAGCTAGACCACCCTATTGCTACTCAAGATCCCGCCGTCCCAGGTCCAGTTTCCACTGTCGCGGATATGGATATCCGTCAGACAAGGGAAAAAGATAAAGCGAAAGCTAAGTGCCTCGTGTTAGCTTCAGTTGATGGTGTATACCAGAAGCAGCACGAGAAGATGGACTTAGTTTCCATCTTTCTCCATAACAAAGATTTATATGGAGAGCAATCTCATATCACAAAATATGAAATCTCGAACGAATTAATTCAAGCGGGGTTGGCTGACGGGTCATCTGTAGGGGACAACATCCTTATAATGACTAGCTATATTGATGAGCTCACGGACCTGAAGACCACGTCGAAGAACGAGTCAGATACTGACTTGATTCTACAGTCTCTACCTTCTACCCTGAAGGAAACCAGGGAAGTAAAAGGAAAGAGAAAGGCAAAAGTTTCGGGACTGGATATAGTAAAAAGGGACGTTCCGATTGTTATGGAATTGGGCATAGGCAGAAAGATTACAGGGCTTTAGAAGCCAGTAGCCAGGATACGAAGCATGTTGTGGCTTCAGCCTCAAGTGTATTAGTAATTGAGAACTGTTTGTCAATTAACTCTACTTCCTGGGTACTTGATACTGGAGCAGGATCTCAAATCTGTAATTCATTACATTCTTTGAGAAACCGTAAAGTTATAAAAATAGGTGATTGGTCTCTCAGAGTTGCAAACGGAATGAGCGTGGACGCTGAATCCGTGGGAGCATATCGCCTAGGTTTGATAAGTGGGCAGATATTGATTCTACGTAACTGTCTGTATGTACCTAGTATGACTTGTAATATCATATCAGTATCCTCACTTTCGAGAGAGGGATATGATTTTACATTCGTAAGCGATGTAGTACACATCTACCTAAATCAAGTTCTGATTGGGTCTGGTACATTAGATAACGGCATATACATATTGAGTCAAGCTCAGGTTTTAAATATCCAGAACACACTTAAAAGAAAGTCTCCGGAATTAAATCAGGCTTTCTTATGGCATTATAGACTAGGTCACATCAATAAGAGAAGGTTGACTAAGTTACATAGAGAAGGATATTTGAATCCGTTCGAATATCAATCTTATGCTACTTGTGAATCTTTTCTCATAGGAAAGATGACAAAGACTCCGTTCACTGGACATGGAGTAAGAGCAAGCGAGCTCTTAGGACTCGTACACAGTGACGTGTGCGGTCCAATGTCTACACATGCGAAAGGAGGTTATTCCTACTTCATTACTTTTACGGATGATTTCTCTAGGTACGGACATGTCTTCTTAATGAAGTATAAATCCGAGGCCTTTGAGAAATTCCAAGAATACAAGAATGAAGTAGAAAACCAAACAGGCAAGAGTATAAAGACACTGAGATCTAATCGAGGTGGTGAATACTTAAGTGCCGAGTTCCTGGGTTACTTAAAAGAGAATGGAATTCTCTCTCAGCTTACTCCTCCATACACACCACAACACAACGGTGTATCATAAAGGAGGAATCGAACCCTATTGGATATGGTTCGTTCCATGATGAGTAAGGCTGAGTTACCATGATCTTTCTGGGATTATGCGCTAGAAACAGCTGCATATCTTTTGAACCAGGTTCCTACCAAAACTGTGCCTACCACACCATATCAGATGTGGAGTGGGAAGAAACCCTGTCTAAAACATTTTAAGACATGGGGATGTCCAGCTTTTGTAAAAAGGAAGCATGCGGACAAGCTCGAGGCACACTCAGTGCAGTGTAAGTTTGTGGGATATCCAAAGCACTCTAAGGGTTATTATTTCTATTACGCAGAGGAACAAAATGTTTTTTGTTTCTCGTCATGCCCATTTCTTAGAAGCTGAATTTTTATAAAATCAGAAGAATGGGAGCGAAATAGAACTGGAAGAAATTCCAGAACCACAAAGTACTACTGAAAGTTTGGTAGAACCAGAGATTTCAGAAGAAAGGGACATCCCGACGCCACTCCGCAGGAGTAGTAGGCAGTCTCATCTACCCGAGAGATACTACGGTTTTCTCATAGACGGGGATAGAGAGGATTACACTATTGACTATGATGAGCCTACTAGCTTCCAGCAAGCCATTTAGAGTGGTGATTCAGTAAAATGGCTGGATGCAATGCAGACCGAAATGGAGTCCATGTACACTAACAAAGTATGGACTTTGGACATTGCTCCAGATGGGGTAAAACCCGTAGGATGCAAATGGATCTTCAAAAAGAAGATTGGTGTAGATAGACAGGTTGAAACCTATAAGGCTAGACTTATTGCAAAGGGTTTTCGTCAAAGACCTGGTTTGGACTATGACGAAACCTTTTCTCCAATAGCTATGCTTAAATCCATTCGGGTCCTTCTTGCTATTGCTGCCTTCCACGATTATGAAATCTGGCAGATGGACGTAAAGACGTCCTTTCTAAATGGTAATTTAGAAGCGAGCATCTATATGGATCAGCCAGAAGGATTCATTTAGAGTGGGAGCAGCGGTAAAGCATGCAAGTTGCTTAAGTCCATTTATGGACTAAAGCAGGCATCGCGGAGCTGGAACATCTGTTTTGATGATGCTGTCAAAGAATTCGACTTTATCAAAAATTCAGATGAACCATGCATATACAGTAAGATTGTAGGGAGAGCAGTAGTATTCCTCGTCTTGTACGTGGATAACATTCTCCTAATAAGAAATGATATTCCTATGTTACAGTCAGTCAAAAGATTCTTATCATAGAAATTCTCCATGAAAGACCTAGGTGATGCCACCTACATTCTGGGGATCCGGATCTATCGTGATAGATCAAAGAGGATGTTGGGACTTTCACAGTCCAGGTACATAGACACCATAGTGAAGAGATTCAGTATGGATGATTCTAAGCGCGGTAACCTATCGGCTTGTCACGGAATCACCCTCTCTAAAGAGATATCTCCCAAGACTGATTTGGAAAGGGATCGCTTGTCGATTATACCCTACGCTTCTGCGGTAGGCTCTATAATGTATGCGATGTTATGTACCAGACCAGATGTAGCATACGCATTGAGCGTTGTAAGCCGGTATCAGGCAAACCCAGGGGAGAAGCACTGGATAGCAGTAAAGAACATTCTCAAGTACGTGAGGCCTTTGCCGACTCCGGCTTCCAGAGTGATAAGGATTACTCCAAATCCATGTCGGGTTATGTCTTTACCCTCAATGGAGGGGCGGTCTGTTGGAAGTGTTCCAAGCAGGACGCCGTTGCTGACTCAACAATGGAAGCGGAGTACATAGCTGCTTGCGATGCCGTAAAAGAAGCTGTCTGGATGAAGAAGTTCCTCACAGAACTTCAGGTGGTTCTTACCATTGTTGATCCAATACCTCTGTATTATGACAACAGCGGCGCTATAGCTTTAGTGAAGGAACCCAGGTCCCATCAGAAATCCAGACACATCTTAAGGCGGTATCACCTGATCAGGAAGATTGTAGATCGCCGGGAGATCGAGATAAAGAGAGTAGAGACGGAGAATAACATTGCTGATCCATTCACAAAGGCCATTCCTCAGATGCAGTTCGAAAGGCTATTCGAGATGATAGGTCTACGATATGTCAGCTCATGGCCCTAGTGCAAGTGGGAGATTGTTAGTGTATATACCCTAGGGGCCATTATTGTATCATACTTGTATGTATATTACTTAATGGAAGGTTGGGATATTCACAGTTGTATATACAGTCTTGCTAAAAATGGTAGTATGCTACTTAGTTTGTGTCTACTTTAATATGTGCATATGTTTCTTGTAACGTATCACTCATACATATTAGTAGAGCCCATAGGATCTTTGCTTGATTACCAGCGTTGTGATGGTAGTCACACTAGTAGGGGCTGGGTAGTCTATAAGCAACATCCTATACTTGTCCCTAGTCGTAGGATTATCGAGACGGGGCATCGATACTCTAGAGTAGACTAGTGTGTACGCTTCTTATCCCAGTTGGGGAGATGGTCTGTCCCACAGCCATCAGTACGTCGTACTGGAGATAGTATACAGGTGTTCGTTAGGTTACGGGTACACTGGACAGGACTCGCAGGGGAACTGTTGGTTAGTATTATACCAATCGTCAGTTAACAGTTCCCAGATGACATGAGTACAGCATAGTCCGCAGACTTGACACTGCTACTTCGCCTCAAGTGTGTCCCACTGTTCTTAGATTGCTACCCTATCACGGCTCAAAGGAGTCGTGCAAACAGGTAGAAGTTGGGTGCAGTCCCGAGCACTTGGAGACAGTGGTGGTTAGACAGGATTCGTCTCTCCCAGTATTGGGAGTTGATATCGCGCTGTGTCAGAGAGCCATTACGCAAAGTCCCTGGCCAGGGCAAGCGAGATTTACTGGTAGGTTCCAGTAGTTTCTCAGGGTGTAATGGGCTGCGTTCTGATACGACTTATACCGCTATTAGGGGACTGACGCTTGCTGCCCCTAGGCTCAATATGCGATAGTCTTAGACGAATAGACCGGACTGTACGGAGATTGTTACATCAGGCTCAGTAGGAGTTCGGATGGGTTTCCTCATCGGCCTTCTTATCGACATCTACCTGGGGACCATTACGTACAGCTAGTGCCGCTTGCAGTCTGTGGTTAAACCCATTGCCAGCATAGTGTCGAGTCTTTAGAGTCCCACACAGAGGGTTTCCCTGCTCCAGGCGAAACGATATAGAGGTCGTATGGTTTTACGACAAGGGTTCGAACGCATACGTGTGTTTACGCACGTACGACGTTCGTTTACGCACGTACGACGTTCGGACAGTTTTTACTAGCCGGCTTTGGTTTAAGCCAGATTCTAGTATCAGGTTATTGGATTTATACAGTCTAAAGTTTTTCCGTGTTTTCACGGATTGGAGGGGCGTTCTCGTAATTTTCCGAGAAGCTTCTAGATGCATGATGACTTGGGGGTTAAGGTGGCATAAGCATTTATTGCTTAATGACTCATTTGTGTGATTCATCCATAGAGTTAATGCTTCATTTATTGAGCTAATGACTCATGAGATGAATCACACAAGGTGAATGCATCAACCATGATGATTAATCATGTATATTATTTATTTGATAAATTGTTATGGTTGATATATTCAAATGAGTTCATTTTTCAATATCATTCTTATCATCACCTTCTCTCTCCTCAAGCTCTCTCATTCTTGAAACCCTAACCCTAACCTCTCATGTGTTGAGATCAAGGGTTAGCTAGACTAATACATCCATAACCTTACTCTATATCCCCTAGGTAGCTTAGATTAGCACTTTGAGCAACCTAGTTATTTCAAGTTAGAGATCAAACTTGGCGTAGGAGCTTTCGGGTGGATCGTCTTTGACTCGAGAAGACCGTTGAGGTGCCGATGTTACAAGGAGCCTACGAGAAGTGGAGGACAGCGATGAAGACCCGAAGGACAACTAACGTGAGGTATAACTTCGAATCCGAGTAGTTAAACCTCTCGTAGTTTGCTAGTAACGGTTTAGATACGATTCATGCGCTCAAGTCCGTGTTACGAAGCTTTGATAATAGTTTTTCATATATTCCGCCTCCCCGCAAGTTCGTGGGGTGAGTGACATGGACTTACAATCATTTCACACTAAAACCATTAATTATAACCTTAAGTCTTGGCATATCTTGTCTCCAAATTATAAATTACATATCAATGGTTGTATGGGTGCTATACGCCATCCTCCCGACTACCCCAGTAGATATAAATCTACTCACCTACGAAACTCCTTATTCAGCCGTAGTCGTTGTGCTTCGTCGTCGCGGAATCCACGTGAAGGTACCTACAATCAATACACAATCGCAATTCTATTAAAACCAATATCCGAAAACCGATACGGCACACGAAGTTCTCATAGGTTAGAACCTATAGCTTACGCATTCAAAAACAACCAAACAACTCTCGTCGTTGACGTAAAAATATCCAACGACCAAATCTCATATCTAATATCAAAACCAAGAATTCCAATATCGGAAAACATAGCCAAAACCAACCCAATATGCTCCCAGATTTTATCCCAGGTTAATTGGGACTAAATAAGCAAGTACAGGGAATAGGTTATTGGTATTAGGAGCTACACCCAAAAATCCAACCCCTGAACCCAACAGAAATTAGGCGACACTGCCCAAAATTCCGATCTCGCCGGCCAAAGTAGGGAAAAATTGGCTCGAACTTTGGTGGTGATCTTCTGGTCGTTTATCTAGGTCACTGGACTTTTTCGATTTTCTTGAAATTACCCTAGATAGCTCCAGATACCCTGTAGGCCAAAACCCCCCACAAAAAAACCACCACAAAACCGACACGGAACAATTCTAAGTTCGTATTTTGGTTCTAATCTCGGGTCTTAGCCAGTAAAACACCACTAAGGGTTAAGTAAACTCCCACTACATATCACAAGTCCACACAATCACCCAAACCTTCTCTTAGAATTTCCAAACATCACTAATCTAAATCGATTTAACTTTAAACTACTATAGGGTGCTAGGAAACTCAAAAACTAAACTAGAAGTGTAGGAATTACCTCATTGGGCAACTCAAGAATTTTCTTGTGTTGCTCAAAGTGATCAAAATCTCCACTTGAAGCATCCATGGGGTTTGTAGAGAGGTTGTGATCAATTTTAGTGAAGGGAGTATAGGGTTTTGGTGAAGAAATTGAGAAGATACATGGAGGTGAAGGTGGGGGGAGTATGAGGATGAAGGAGTTGAAGAAAAACAATGGGGGAGGAAATGAAGGCAGCCCCTCTCTCTCTCTCTTCTATCCTCACTCTCTCTTATTCTCACTCTCTCACAAGCCCATGCCTCAACATTTTGGTCCCCTCTCTCTCTCCAATAATTGTCTCATTTTCTATTCTCACAATAATTCACATAATACCAATAAAACAAACACAAATAAAACAATATGTAACAAAATTCAACATGTCATGGTGCACTGGCCATGATTAATTAAAAAAACAGGTTTGACATAATCGTGACTAGTAGTGCTCTAATCGAGTTTAATTTAACCTGCATATAATTAATTATAAAAATGCCCAAATCCGATAAATATATTTTTAAATGAATAAATCATTTTAATCTCCAATTATTTCACAAATATTGGTATATATTTATACCATTTTACGAAAACCCCAAATTCGCAAATTGAGCAGTTTTCGCGAAATATATTATTTTAATATTAAATTCCAAAAATAATATTTTATATTTCTGAAATGTTACAATTTCCCCCCCTTAAATAAATTCGAAACCCGAATTTAAATTTAAATTCCCAATTAGTAAAACATTCCAATAATCAACTCAAATCAACGGGGCTCCGAAATCACGGAAGATACAGAAATACCACAGCGCATCGTGTGCGCCTGAAAATAGGTACAAAACTCAAAATCGAACTTTGTCGAGCATCACACAATCATCGGAGTTACAATGGAGATACAGATCTCGAAATCCACTACTGAAATCCACTATACACTATTCGAATACTATACTACGTATATAGTACGCATCCTTGGAAAAAAATCTCCTAAAACTGAATAAAACACATGCAAAATCTTTTCTGAATCGCCGTGCGATGCGTAACTCAAGGCACAAGTGAAGGACGCTCATTTGTAAAGTAATAAATATACGTTCATATATGTTTTTCTCAAATATGCGTTCCGCCGTTTTGAAATATCCCAAAAAGTTTTCCTTTATAAACGTTCATGTCGCTCGCGGACACGTAGGAAATAGCGAGACTATAGCTCCTTTTTGAAAACCTCTTGGTAAACTTTTTATGCATGCAAAGTACTCTGATACTGTCCTCAGATCAGTCCTGTTCGGCTACTACATAATATATGTAGGAATTCTCTAGCATCATCCTAGGTTTAGGGTTGCATCACACATGCTATAAAAAAAATTTAGAGGGAGCTCAACAATTCCAAACATGAATCGAACTAGAAAAATAGAGTAACAAACAATAGTATCACATACTATAAAGTGTCTAACACTAAGTGGAGAGCAAATACAACCTTTGTAGACCTCCTCCTAAACTCCTTGGATCGATTGAGATTTGAACCGGTTGGCTTGTGTCCTTCCAAGTCCATGATGATCCACCACGAAGTCCCTTTGCACCAAGCTCCAAACTTCACTTGATCAAGGATGAAGATGAAGCAAACACTCCACACTAGTGGGCTAGACTAAAGTGGAATGGTCATGTGGGTTTGGATCTCACTACAAAACATTTTCTTATTAATTCTTTCTCTTTCTTTTAAAACCTTAGAGAGCTTTGAGGAGAGAGAGGAAGAAGGTGATGGTTCAAACTAAACTCAAAAGAATAATATGATAACCCTTCCTAAACTCAAGAGAGTAAGTGAAGTCATCCATGCTAGACCATGGTTACAAAATATCTAGATATTTTGTAACTTGAGTTTAAGCAAAACCATGGGCAACAAAACCATGGGCTAAAAAACCATTGACTATTGTCAACTCAAGAGAGTTGAATAGTCAACCATTATTATGTTGCCATTTTGCTTTTCTCAAATAAACAAAATACTAAAAAATGTTACCATGTGAGTCTCGTATTGCCACCACCATTGTATCATCAACCTTGACACATGTATGCTTGCATGTGTGCATCCATATCAACATATACATATACTCATGCATGCATCATAAAGAAATATGTTTTAATAAATGAGCTAATAGGCTTAATATTAAATCAACACTTGATTTATTAACCCGGTCATATCACATACGACTCGTCCAATAGAAAACGCCCGATTAAAATACGGTATCCAATACACACATTTAATCGAGCTCACACGCATATCTCATATGCACCCCCACATCTTTTCTCCTGAGCTAGTAGACCCCTTTGTGGGACTCTATGACTCGTCAATACGCTAGCAGTAGGCAGTGATTACATCACATGCCCACAAATCGTCAGTGGCACGAGCTGTACGTGACGGCTCCCAGGTATTAAGCGATCAGAAGAAACACAAGCAAACCTGCTAAAACTCTCGTCGAGCCAACTGGTAACACTTACCGTACAGTCCGGTCTCTTCGTCAAATATGCTGCATATGTGAGTCTAGGGATAGTATCGTCTACCCCAATAACCCAATAAGTCATGTCGGTATATGGCTCATAACAGATCGAGAAACTACTGATAACGCTTATCAGTAGATCTCAGCAGCCCTGGCCAAGGACTTCCTGTTATAGCCAATCGTACATGGTGCAACATCAACCCCCAATACCGGGAGAGACGAAACCCCTCCTATCGCTCATTGCCTCCATGTGCCTCGGGACTGTACCCAAAATCCACCCGTTTGCACGACTCAGTAGAGCCGTTGTTTACCCCAATCAGAGCAAAGCTCTGTTCAAATTCCGAGGCGGGAGATGAAGCTACGCCTCATCTTTCCCCAATCAGAGCAAAGCTCTGCTTTGAAAATTTAAAATTTAATAAATGAAGCAACGCTTCAGATCATTTGCGCTGCGCAATACGCCACGTAGCAGGCGCAGACGCATCAGCGCAGTGCCCAAGGCAGCGCACCTAATCAGAGCAAAGCTCTGTTTTAAACAAAATTAAATGAAGCAACGCTTCAGCTTCGCAAGCATTGCGCTGCGTGACACGTGTTAGCGCAGATGCGCTAATGCAGTTGCGCTGCGCTGTGCGCTGCGCGACACGTGTCATGCGCTGGGGCATCTGCGCCAAACAGAATTAAGATTTTAAAGAAATCTTTCTGTTCTTATTAAAACAAGAAGATTTTCTTCTGTAAAATAGAAGCCCTTGGATCAAAGATCCAACGGTGAGGAAAATTCCCCAAATCACTCAGAGAAAGATCTCTTCAACAAAATTAACTAATTTATGGGCACTATAAAAGAGACCCCAAACCTCAATTCAAGGGGATCAACATTTTTTTTTCTTGAAAAAAGTCAAGAGCTTCAAACAAATAGAGAATTCTGAGAAAATTTCAAAGAAAAAGGTAAAGACTTTCACGAGAGAAAAGAAATCTCTTTTAATAAATCATTGATCTAAAAACCAGATCAATGTTCTTCACATAATAAACAGTGCTTTGCACTTCTCATGAACCACTGGTTCTTTAAAAACAAGAAAACAACAAAATAAAAATAGCGCTTTGCACTTTTATGGACCTCTGGTTCTTGAAACAAAAAGAAAAACTTATTTTTCTTTGATCTAAATTAGATCAAGAAATCAAATAGTGCTCTGCACTTCTGTTCTTGAATCTAAAAGATTCTTAGTGCTTTGCACTTCCAAACTGCACTGTTGCACTCTTGAGAGAGCGCCACGTGTCAGCTACAGAACAACTTGCGCTACGCGCTCTTGAAATAGAGCTTTGCTATCTGGAATTGGCGCAACTCACCAGAGCGCGCCACGTGTTAGCAGCGCAACAGCGCAGCGCACTGCGCCGTTGGGCTTGCGCTCACCAGAGCATGACACGTGTCCTCACCACAAGCGCTTGCGCTCAGTAATTGGCGCAAAGCGCCTGACAAATGCAATGCATTTCTTTTCCTGAAGGGCCAGGCCCAATTAAAAGACCAAGCAGGCCTAATTAAATTGATGCTCTGCATCATTTATAAATGGGCAGAGCCCAAACGAAATAATAAAAATGCTACGCATTTTAAAAAGGGCAGAGCCCAAACAAAATAGATGCCTTGCATCATTCATAAATGAGCAGAGCCCAGAATAAATTGATGCTCTGCATCTTTATGGGCAGAGCCCAAACAAAAAAATTGGAAGCAATGCAATGCATTATTTAATAAAAGTGTTGAACATTTTCAACTGGACTTAGCCCAATTTTGGCCGTAAGTCCTCAAATTAAATTGACTGAGCATAGCTCTCTCTTAATTCAATTTATATCCGGTTCGAGGGTACATCTCCGAACTCCTCCGACACACGTCGTTGTAATCATTCAACGTCGTCAGAGAGGTGATGGGTCCCGACGACCACACCCTTCAATGTGGACTGCAGGGTCCTTAAACTCGTGGACTAAAACGTCCTTAAACTAATATCGGACCGAAACGTCCTTAAACTAATGTCGGACCGAAACGTCCTTAAACTAATGATGGACCGAAATGTCCTTAAACTAGTAATGGACCACCACGTCCCTAAACTGGAATATGGACCACCACGTCCCTAAACTGGAATACAGACCACCATGTCCCTAAACTGGAACAATAGAGTCTCTTCATGCTCTTTTATCGGATCTAAACGATCTCGTTTAAGTCGATCTTAGCCCCAAACACTGCTAATGTATCCTTAAACATTCAAATGGACTATAAAATTCACAAATCAACTCTGGTTCGAGGGTACATCTCCGAGCTCCTCTGACACCTGTCGTTGTAATCCTTCAACGACGTCAAAGAGGTGACGAGTCCTGACGGCCATATATTAAATGAAATCATCACGTTAAGTTGATCTTAGTCTCAAACAGGACTAACGTATCCTTAACGAATGTTTAAGTTGATCTTAGTCGCAACGCGGCTAATGCATCCTTAAACTAAAAACACCAAACCCAAATCTAAGTAAATACGGATTTGGACTAATCCACGTCCTACGGGCGACGGCATTACTCAGTCTCCGTATACAATCCACGGGCAACCACAAACAAAACAAACACCCACGACACTGAGTGAAATTCTGGAGAAGGATAAAGTTGTTACCGCGATGCGGTAGCATAATTAACTGCGGGGGAATCTGCATGGAAGAGCGTCCCCACAATCAAAAACCCCTCACCCTGAGGGGCAATCTGACGAAGTCTGCTACATCGGCCGCATCCGTCTAAACCTCCGATACACGGTGCCATAAATCAACTTGGCATCTTCGGAGAGGTGGACGGATAAAACCAAATAGCATCTGCCCCGAATCTCAGCGTCAAGACATCGCGGTCCCGTGCGCCGCCTTTCGGAGGGGAACAGATTCTGGCACGCCCAGTGGGACCTTCTCCTCTTTCCACTCCACACTTCGTATATCGTCCTCGCGAACCAATCGCGGTTTGTTAAATGGTTGCCTTCGGATTTCAAGTTACTCAGATTTGGTCTTTTGCCTGGCGCAGAACTCAAGATTCAATGGCCTTTAACTACACCAACTGCTCGAAATGCCACTGCAATGGACGCTCCACCTCACCGGGAGGTGTAGCATATGGGCCCCAAGCGGCTTCCTTCCTCGCTTTGCCGGTAGACCAAGTGACCCAAGCCACCACTGGCCTGTTCTTCGGGACCATGATCCTACCTACAAGCTTCTCTACGCTAATACCTGCACCGAAAGTGAACAAGAAGTCGGTCTTCGACCGACTCGCTGTTACGACGGCCCCTGTCAACGGGTCGCCAACTACCAAACTGACAGCCTCTGTTTTCATCAGGCTAGATCAGGACTCTAAACTGGCTGTCCCAAGGAAGGCAATAACTGCTGCTCTAGAAGTCGTCAAAGCGGCTTCCCCTGTCAAAGAGTTAGTCTTTTCAAGAGTGACGATTCCTGCTCCTGCCCCTGCTCGAGGATCCGTCTTCGACAGGTTGAATATCACCCCTCAAAAGACAACCTCAGTCTTTAAGAGGTTAACACCGGCGGCACCTCATTCAGACAGGGGGCAAAAAGAAGCTATCTTTATCTCCGAGCCAGTCCCAACGGCTCGTCGTGCTCGACGTCGCCATTAGCAACGAGTGAGAAAGGCAGAGGACAACTCCCCCTCCGGGCAAACTCCACCGGCTCCAGTGGTGGAAGTCAACGCTGCTGTTCCAACTGGGAACAGCTTTGAACTGCTGAGGAGGGTACGTAAGAACTCTCTAACCGCTACACTGAAGAGATCTCCTCCACCTGCGGAGAGAGCTCCAGAAACGAAGCAAGAACATCCCCATCAACGGCTGTCCTCAAGAATTTATAAAGTTTGGAGGAGGGTTCAAAACTCCGTGATCGACCCGGATCACTCCCGTCAACAGAACAAGGCGAAGGTGGAAAAAGACAAGGACCGCCCCATTAAACAGCAGGGGACAGCAGCTGCTAGGATGCCCACTTCAACGGTTCCTTCAACCTCAACGGCCCACAAAAGAAGGAGGCCAGAGAAAACTCCTGCGTCAGCGGCAAAAGTTAAAAATGGTGAACCTAAACGCCCCAAGACAGGGGGCATAACAATTCATACGGTTTACATGGCATCGGGAAAAGAAGACAGCCGTGCATCTACGGGTCATCGACCGCTTACCCGATCAGTGACCAAAGCACAAGAGCAACAGCAAAAGCTTCAAGAAATGATGAATGCTATAGCTGCACTTACCAGACCAAAAGAAAACCCTGAAACGTCCTCGGACGAACGTCAGGAGGAAGAAACCGACGCTGAATTCCTTCGTCGGATATTGGAGAAGAAGGACAAAGAGGCTGCTGAACAAGCAGCCAACATACAGCGTATGGGCTTCCTCTTCCAAGACATGATAGGGATGATGATACAACAAGATCCTCCGGCCGAAGAGCCCCTGATCGTCCTTGGGGACGATAGGGGAGAGACATCGAATCCTCCACCAGCTCTGTCGACGGCTAAGGAGGATACAATCTCCAAAGCTAATTTGGATGAATACATCGCCCAGCAAATACGGGTTCATCATGCGACCGAAGCGGCCAGTCAGGTCGTAAAAACGGGGCGGCCATATCCAAGTTGGTACGATCAAATCATGTACCCACCCGGTTACACATTTCCCAAGTTCCATGTCTATAAAAGGACAGGCAATCCTCATCAACATGTTTCCCAGTTCAGGACACTCTGCGGCAACACCGGCGGTGATGACAAGCTGTTACTTTGGCAGTTTGTTGGAAGCTTATCAGATACGGCGTTCGAGTGGTACTCTGAGCCCCCGAATGACTCTATCAAGACCTTCGCGGAGATGGAGCTGCTGTTTACTCAGCGTTTTGCAAGCGCCAGTGAACGCACCCCGATAACGGCACTGATTAACGCCAGGGTAAAGCCAGGCGAGACGTGGGTTCAGTACGCTATACGATGGCGGAACTTGTGGTCAAAGTGCGAGCAGCGCATTGAAGAAGCTCCCGCGGTGGGTATGTTTATGGGAACCCTTGATCCGTAAGCGACCATATCACAATTTATGGTGTTTTTCAAGCCAACTACCTTCCAGGCCTTGATTGACAAACTAGCGCAAATGGATCAAATGGGCCATAAACCCCCTCTTCCAAGGCCGGACTCCCGAAATGACAAAGGGAAGGGAAAAGCGATCGTCGTCGCTAATGCTCAACAACAACCGAGCGACCCGAAACCAGTTGCTCATCAAAATAATATGCGCCCGTACGTACCCCTTGAGGATAGGATGGGACGTCCTTATTCTTTTCCCCGCGATAAAACGAGGAGGTTATTCGAGATGGCGTTGCGCAACAAACTCATAAATCTGCCGGATCCAAAACGTCCGTTGCAACCAAGTGACGTCAACGAGCCCAACTACTGTCCTTATCATCGAGTACTAGGCCATCCGATCGAAGATTGCTACGTTTTCAAGAATTGGCTTGAAAACCAGTACCGACAGGGCAAGTTCGCGTTATCTGACAAATGGAAGGTGAATCCCCCGCAGCCCCACACCACTAAGGGGACGAATACGCCGGGGGCAACATGCTCCGTCATTGAAGAAGCTCCTTGGGAGGTTGTATTATCAGCCAAGACAAAGAGGATGCTAAACGATCTTCAGGCATGTCCAGCGATCAAGTGGAAGAACCCGTTGGAACCGCAGGTCATTGAGGGGATGTTGAAGCCGCGTACAACTCCAAAGACCGATGGTGGTGGCTCAAGCACTTGCAGCCAGCCGTCAAAATCTTCGAAAAAGAAGAAGAAGAAATCTAAAAAGCCCGTGAAGCCTGGCGACAAGCGCACAGACTTGCAAAAACAAAATGACGCGCTAGAGAAGTATAACCAGAAGGCACGGACTGCCATTACACTCCAAGAGTTCCTCAATCACGTCTTTTAAGAGGAAGGTGAGGGAGAAAGTTCGTCAGATGAATCTGAAGAATGCGTGGCGAGCTGTCATGTGATTTCCCATTCGTTCATGGGTGATGAGGAAACACCTTGTACCGAAGCGCTGGGGGCATATCTTGAACCAAAATTTCCGGAGCTATCAGATGAAATGATTGACGCGTTCCTTAACGAAGCTCGATTGAAAAGTAAAGCTGATCGAGAACGCGATACGGCTATATTTGAAAGGGCCAAGCGCCAGCGACTTGATAGAAGAGCTGAGACGATCCCGCTGGAACAAAACACCTCCGTTACCGACAAAAGACAATTCAAGATGAGGAAAAAGTTTGCTAAGGCCATATCAATGAGCATGAAGCTACCATCCTTTGAAGGAAACATCACCGGTGATGTGGAAACGCACCCCTCCTATTGCTTATATCATCAGAAGGTTTCGCACCCTACTCAAGAGTGCAAAGCTTTCGATAGATGGTGGCAAGGGTATGTAGATCATCGACAACACTTTAAATGGGAAAAGCGTATAACTCGTCGGGAGCAAAGAAATACGACTGAAAGGATTAAAAGAACTACCGGCGATTGTCGCGTGGTTAACACCGGCGGGTCACAAGTGCCTACATTCGAGATTGATTCTGATAGAGAGCTAGAACTTGCCCTTCTCTTTAAAGAGTCCGCTTCGAGAAAAGAAGAAGAGCTGAAGGTCTGCGAAAATATCCGGCTGCGGAATCGGACGCTGCCTGAAAAGAACCTCGGACCCTTAAACAGAAAAGATAAAGGGAATGAAAATGTCTCTGAAGATATCGTCTTAGATGACTATGTTCTGGAGGAGCTAAGCGCCAACAACCCGCCAAAGAAAAATAAGGTGGATTACAACGTCTTAGCACATCTGAGAAAGCTGCCCTCACAACTTAGCATTTTTTATGCCCTTTTGCTATCAAAAGAGGAGAGAGATTCGTTGATTAAGGCGCTCCAAGACCCAGAACAATTCCAAGCATGCCTGGCCGAGGAAAAGATGAAGGATGAATTGGAGGAAGTGCACACGGCCGATGTTACTTTTGGCGATGAAGACCTTCTACTTGGGACGTGCGAACACAATCGCCCTCTCTATGTCTCGGGATACTGCCATGATATAAAGATAGGCAAAATCCTGATCGACAATGGATCCTCCGTTAATCTCCTCAATGTACGGGTCTTAAAAGAAATCTGCATGAGCGTCCAGCACCTTGCTCGTGACAAGATCACCATCTCCGGGTTTGACTCCCAGTCATCAAGAACTCTTGGGTCTGTGATACTGACGTTACGCTTTGGGCTACTCGTGACGGACATTAAGTTCCATGTCATAGACGCCAAGACATGCTACAACGCTTTGCTCGGCCGACCATGGTTACACGAGTACAACATCATCCCTTCCACACAACATCAGTGTATGAAGTATTTTAAGGATGGTTTCGAGTATACCGTGACGGGAGAACTGAACCCGTTATCTGTGAACGAGGTCCGCAAATACGAAGATGCCAAATACTTCTTACCGGATTTCGAAGATACGGAAAAGTGTCACAAGCCGGAGAATAAAGCTAATGCCACCATCCCTGTCTTCGGCAGTGATACCGAGGAGGAAGAGGAGATAGTGTATTCGGGTCCGCCCCAACACAACAAGCCAGGACCGTCCGCCCCTATGTTGATCTTTGGTAGCGACTCAGAAGATGAGATCCATGCTGTATTCTCTGTTCGACCTTCAATACAAATGTTCGCTGATGAAGAGCAAAGTCTGCAAGTCGCCATGGTGCCGCTTGAACACCATAAAGAACTGGATGCACTTAATATTTACAATGTAGAAGAGCTACAAACGTTCTACATCCCTCCCAGGCGAGAAAGCGAGAAAGCAATTTTGTTCTACCGCTCTGAAGAAACCAAGGTAGAAAAAGAAATTTGGCATGGTGCGAATTCTACGATCGACAGGTTTCAGCCCATCCGTCTCCCCAGATATTATACGGAAGGTTTGAAAAAGCTGCTGAAACGCCAGGGAATATCCTTCAAGCAGACCGTTCGAAAAGCCAAGTTCTATGATAAAGTCTGGAACGTTCCCGGGACTCAACGCAAACTGCCTAACGGGAGAATGGAGACGAAAGGACTCGGATACATCCGGTCAAAGAAACGGGAGCTACTAAACAGCTGTTGCATCATGTATGACTTCGATGAAGAAGCAGATGCTCAATGGGAGGACGCTAATCCTAAGCCAGTGAAAGTTCCAGATGCAAAGGAGCCCAGTCCATCGTTCGAGGAACAAATGGACAAACTTATAAAGAAAGCTGGTCAAAAAGTCCGAGATGATCACAACCGTGAGACGGCCATCTACAAGAAAGCCAAGATGCAACGCCTTCTCCAACAGGCCGTGAAAGATGAAAAAGCCGCTCCATGTCAACCTGTTATAAAGAAGGCTCGGTGCAAAAGCAGAAATAAGTCGAAAGGCCAAAATGACGCTCAACAGCAACAAAGCAGGGCTAAGAAGCCACGCAAACAGGAGTCGAGTGTTATTGATCTATCCCTCATGAAGAAAATAGGTCGAGCATACTCTTTTCCTCGGGATAAGACGAAGAAGATACATGATCTTGCTTTAAAACATCAAATTCTTACACTGCCGGAGTCTAAACATCCCGAACGAGCGGGCGAAGTCTCACACTCGGACTATTGCTCTTACCATCGAGTAATAGGGCATCCTCTTAAGGACTGCTACACCTTTAAGAATTGGGTCGAAGATCAATATCAGCTTGGCCAGTTCGCTCTGTCTAACAACTGGAGGGTAGCGCCGCCACAGAAGCACGAGCCCAAGGCCACGAAAGAAGAACCAGTTCCGCATTGGGATTGCAAGCGAATCCGTACTTGTCACGTGATAATGATATCAAAAGAAGAGCCCGGGAACATGGATGACCTTCCCTGGTGCTTCGAAAACAGCAACGATGAGGCGATCTCAGAATTCCCGCCAGCGCCAAAAGAGCTGGAAGATGGAATCCATACCACTGCAGATAATCTCAAGAAAATTGAGTTGGGGACGGCAAATGACCCGCGACCGACATTCATCAGCGAGCTGCTATCTGAAGAAAGGGTGGCTGTGTTAAAGGATGTGCTTCTACAGCATAAAGATTGCTTCGCGTGGAACTATTCCGAAATGCCGGGACTAGATCCAGAAATTGCTGTACACAGATTGGCGATATCCCCGGACATCAAGCCAGTCAAACAGGCGCCGAGGAGAATGCGGCTCGAGCTTGAAATGAGTATCAATGCTGAAGTCAAAAAGCTGATCGACTCTAGCTTCATCCTGGAGGTTCAATATCCGGAGTGGATCGCCAACATCGTCCCGGTGATGAAGAAAAATGGGACAGTGCGTATATGCGTAGACTTCCGGGATCTTAATAAAGCTTGTCCGAAGGAAGATTTTCCAGTGCCAGTCACCGAACTGATGATAGACAATACATCCACTCATGAGATTTTCTCCTTCATGGATGGCTCGTCAGGATATAATCTGATAAAAATGCATCCAGAAGACCAGAAGCACACAGCCTTCAGGACCCCTTTAGGAATATTCTGTTACAAGGTGATGCCCTTCGGTTTAAAGAACGCCGGTGCCACCTACCAAAGGGCCATGACAAAGATCTTCGATGACCTTATACACGAAATCGTCGAATGCTATATCGACGATCTCGTGGTTAAAAGCAAATCATATGAGGAACATCTCGAGCATTTGAAGACTGTATTTCAACGCCTTCGGCAATACAACTTGAAGATAAACCCGCTCAAGTGTGCATTTGGAATTTCCTCAGGCAAATTCATGGCATTCATTGTTCGACACCGAGGTATTGAAATAGATCCGTCAAAGATCAAAGCGATCATGGAAATGCCTCCGCCGAGAACTCTCAAACAGTTGAGATCTCTCCAAGGGAAGCTCGCATAGATACAGCGATTTATAGCCAATCTTTCAGGCAAGTGCCGTCCCTACAGCCACCTGATGAAGAAGGGGACCCCGTTCGTCTGGGACCAAAAGTGCCAAAGCGCGCTAGACGAGATCAAACAGTATCTGCAGAACCCGCCGGTGTTGGCTGCTCCGGTCAAGGGAAAGCCCCTCATTCTTTATACAACCGCCCTCGAAGGTTCCTTAGGCGCATTATGGGCATAAGAGAACGATCAAGGGAAAGAAAGAGCACTTTGCTACTTAAGTCGAGTTCTGCTGGGGGCAGAAAGCAACTACTCCCCCATTGAGAAACACTGCCTAGCGTTGATCTTTGCGATAACAAAGCTCAGGCACTATGCGTTGGCGCATGAAGTCCGTCTTATTTCAAAGGTGGACCCCCTTAAATAATTGATATCAAAGGCCATACTGACGGGACGACTCGCTAAATGGGCCCTGCTCTTGATGGAGTTCTCGATAATATATCAACCTCTCAAGGCAGTGAAAGGCCATGCCATCGCCGACTTCCTCGCTGAGTATCCAATACCCGCCGATTCTCCTCTGAATTGCGATATTCCAGACGAACATGCGTTTGATGCGATCGACGGTGATAATATCCGATGGAAGCTTTATTTCGACGGAGCATCTTCTGTGAAGAAGCGCAAACAAAGTACCCCTATAATTAAATCAGGGGTAGGACTCATCTTTATAACTCCACAAAGAGGGATAATGCGCTACGCGTTCTCCCTAACAGAGCCGAGGACAAATAACGAAGCCGAATATGAAGCTCTGATAGCAGGCCTTGAGATCGCCATTGACATGGGAATTGAAAACCTCATTATATACGGGGATTCTCAACTGGTCGTTAGTCAAGTAAACGGCGACTACCAAACGTGCAAACCGGAATTGGTGAAATACGGTGAAAAGGTGCAACAACTGTTGACCCAAATTCCCTCTTATACTTTGGAGAACATACCGCGTGCGAAAAATAGCAAAGCAGACGCATTGGCCAAACTTGCTAAAGAACTGGCTGACGAGAACCTCGATGACGTTAGAATCGTGGTGCAAAGCCGTCGTGTGCTTGTCCCAGCAGAAATATCTCCGGAATCATCCGAAGAAAAGGGAGCGAGCGAGCAGACGACCTTACAAATAAAAGAACGAGAAAAGGCTGAGGACTAGAGAGAAGTCTTCATAGACAACTTTAAGTCCCACCGAATGCCTGAAGAAGCGTCCACAAGACATCAGCTCATGAAACGAGCTCTGTCTTTCGCCTTCGTCAACGATACTCTGTACAAGAGGTCATTCGATTCTTTATGGCTGAGATGCTTAGGACCTGACGAAGCGAAAAGGGTTGTCCAGGAAGTTCACGATGGACTCTGCGGTTCTCACCAAACAGGCCCAAAGATGAAGTTGAAGATCAAACGGATGGGCTACTACTGGCCCACGATGATCCAGGACAGCCTCGAATATGCGAAGCAATGCCACTCATGCCAAATTCATGGGGACTTCATCCACCAGCATCCAAATCTACTACATCCAACGGTGGCTAGCTGGCCATTCGAAATGTGGGGGACTGATATAGTCGGCCCCATCGAACCAGCATCGTCTAGAGGACATCGTTTCATCCTAGCGACGACTGACTACTTCTCCAAATGGGCAGAAGCGGTACCACTAAGAGAAGAGAAGACGGAAAATATCCTCCACTTCTTCAAGACGCACGTCATATATCGGTTTGGAACTCCGCGACGGATCATCTCCGATAACGGGCCAGCCTACAGAAGCCACAAGATCAGTCGCTTTGCACAGCAGCACAATATAGACTAGAGAAATTCCTCGATTTATAATCCGCAAGCTAACGGTCTAGCTGAGGCCTTCAACAAGACCTTGACAAAGATCATGAAGAAAACAGTGTCACGAAATAAGAAGGACTGGCACGAAAGGATGCAAGAGGCTCTCTGGGCATATCGAACCACGTTCAAGACAGCCACTAACACAACGCCATATGCGTTGGTATTCGGTACAGAAGCAATACTCCCCCTCGAGATAGAGTTACCCTCTCTACGAGTGGCAGTCCGCTACGAGCTAACGGACGAAGAAAATGCTCACCTTCGGCTTGAGGAGCTTGACGCCCTTGATGAAACTCGGCTCATAGCGCAGCAAAATCTGGAAGCTTATAAAGCAAAGATGACGCGCTCATATGAGAGATTGATTCGGCCGAGGACATTTCGCCAAGGCGAACTTGTGTTAGTGGTCAAAAGGCCTATAATCCCCAATCGCGCCAAGCGGGGGAAATTCGAGCCAAACTATGAAGGCCCATACATCATAGATAAGGTCTACCAGGGTGGGGCCTATCTACTCATGGACATGCACGGTGAAAGGCCTTTCAGGCTAATAAACGGTCGCTTCCTAAAAAGATACTACGCTTAATGAGCCACGGCCTAGGTCAATGATAAATGACGAAGACTATGTCCGCTCGCTATCTTCCTAAGCTCAAACTCCATCAGCAGTAGCCAGCCTTCTCAAACGTCGGACCGAAATGTCCTTAAACTAATAGCAGACCGAAACGTCTTTAAACTACTACCGCAGCATCTTTAGGCTAACGAGATATATAAAAAAAACATATAAAAATAAAATAAAATAATGGTATGTCCATGAGCAAAGAGGGCACGGATGAAAACCTGAAAGGGCACCGTGAGTAAAAACAGCAGGGCTACCGGCGAGTGTTCGTGAAAACCCGGAAGGGCACGACCTCGTAAAAAAAAAGAGAAGAAGAAAATAAATTAAAAAATATATATATAAAATAAAAACGGTATGTCCATAAGCAAAATGGGCACGGATGAAAACCCGAAAGGGCTCCGTGAGTAAAAACAGCAGGACTACCGGCGAGTGTTTGTGAAAACCCGAAAGGGCGCAACCTCGTTAAAAGACACTTATAAGGTCCTTTCGACCTTGTAAGGAGAAACCACCCGCGTGAGATCCTTACAACTCACAAGGGAGCAACACACTTAGGGATCCCCACGATTCCTAAGGAGAAAATACACTTGCGAGATCCTCACGACTCGTAAGGAGAACTCTCTTATGGGACCCTCACGGCTCATAAGAGTTGAAAGTCTTAAGTTACAGAGACCTAATCCTGTGCTTAAGCAACCCCCACAACTTCCGATATTGCCCTACAAGTGGCTCAATACTGACCCTTGTATACAATCCACGGGCGCGAATAAACATTTCCCTAACCAAGTCCCATCCGAGACAGGGGATATGTTCGCATAGTGAACGACCCTTGTAAATCCTTTCGATTTACAAGGAGAAAACCCTCCCGTAGGATCCTTACGACTTACAGAGGAACATACACTTAGGAATCCTCACGATTCCTAAGGAGAAAATACACCTACAAGATCCTCACGACTTGTAGGGAGAAATAACTTTGTGAGACCCTTACGGCTCATGAAGCCAAAAGCCTTAGCCGACAGGACCTTAACCCTGTTCGCTAAGCTACCTTTGTTCGACATCGACAGAGGAAAATGATGATTCGCTCCTGGCAATATCCCAGTTGTAGCGGTGCTGATGCCGAAATCGGTGTCTAATTTCAGGTTTACAGCGAAAAGCCAGTAGGCCGCACATGCATACGAAATAGCCGAAATGATGGGGCAGCTTGCAATAAAAAGCAGCAAGTAAAGAAAATGTATGCATAGAAAACAGCCGAAATGATTGGGCAACTCGCAATAAAAAGCAGCGAGTAAAAATAAAATAAATAGCCGAAATGATTGGGCACCGCGGAAAATAGCCGAAATGATTGGGCAATCGCGACTTTCGCGATATAAAAGCTGAAATGACAGAGCATCGCGGAAATAAATAAAAAAAAGAGAAGAAATGATAAAACTTTGGCCCTACAGTTAAGATCACATCGATCCCTGTATACAATCCAAGGGCGTAAATAAAGAGGGAACCATACCTTCCCAACAGGCTCCGCCAGAAGACGAAGCCAAATCTCGACGGTTCATTCCAACTCCGAAGAAACCAGTGTCTTCAGCCAATTCCTCGACTTACGGATACAAACACTCCTTGACAAGAGCCTCCTGATCCGAGTCGACTCGCAGAGCCACCAGTGCCTCCGTGGGAAATCCTCGACTCGTTTCAAACCCCAAGGAAACAAATAATCCTTGGCACTTGGGAAACAAATAATCCCTAGCAAACTCCTCGACTCACGGATACAAACACTCCTTGACGAGAGCCTCCTGATCCGCGTCGACTCGCAGAGCCACCAGCGCCTCCGTAGGAAATCCTCGACTCGTTTCAAACCCCAAGGAAACAAATAATCCTTGGCGCTTGGGAAACAAATAATCCCTAGCAAACTCCTCGACTCACGGATACAAACACGACTTGACGAGAGCCTCCTGATCCGCGTCGACTCGCAGAGCCACCAGTGCCTCCGTGGGAAATCCTCGACTCGTTTCAAACCCCAAGGGAACAAATAACCCTTGGCGCTTGGGAAAATAATAATCCCTAGCAAACTCCTCGACTCACGGATACAAACACTCCTTGACGAGAGCCTCCTGATCCGCGTCGACTCGCAGAGCCACCAGTGCCTCCGTGGGAAATCCTCGATTCGTTTCAAACCCCAAGAAAACAAATAATCCTTGGCGCTTGGGAAACAAATAATCCCTAGCAAATTCCTCGACTCACGGATACAAACACTCCCTGACGAGAGCCTCCTGATCCGCGTCGACTCGCAGAGCCACCAGTGCCTCCGTGGGAAATCCTCGACTCATTTCAAACCCCAAGGAAACAAATAATCCTTGGCGCTTGGGAAACAAATAATCCCTAGCAAACTCCTCGACTCACGGATACAAACACTGCTTGACGAGAGCCTCCTGATTCGCGTCGGCTCGCAGAGAAACCAGTGTCTCCGCGGGAAATTCCCGATTCATCTCAACATGCAAATGAAGCCTCAGGCAGCAAGGACTAAAAAACTTGCTTCCTGAACAATGGGACCCTGCAAGTCAATCCAAAATGGTCTCTTGCATACTATTCACGGGTCTCACTCTCCAAAGTCGAATTTCGACGAGGAGGGAAACAACCGCTTATGGGTCCTCTCGACTCGTAAGAGGGAAAAATTCTCTTATAAGATCCTTACGACTTATAAGAGAAAACCATACTTAGGAATCCTCACGATTCCTAAGGAGAAAACCCACCTATGAGATCCTCTCGATCCGTAGGGAGAAAAGTCTCTATGAGACCCTCACGGCTTATAGAGTTGAAAAGTCTTAGGCAGCAGATCCGAACCTGCGGCCTAAGCCATCGCTATTTCTTAAGAAAGTCAGAATACTCGTTCTAAACATCCGTCAACCATGGTTATTAAGACAGCCTGCTAACAATAAAAGAAAGAAGAAAATGACAGAAAGAACATCCGATTTACATTTGATCAGGCGTTCGAGACGCATTCATTTATGCATGGGCAGAAGACTCGGGACGAGAAATAAGACAAGCCGAAATAAAAAAAAACGTTTCCATTCATATTGCTAAAAATTCTTACAATCACAAGAGCAATGAATAAGAAACATTATTCAAATTATTACAACGGTATAACCTCAGATCCGGGGCACGGATTGAGGAATTCAAAAGTAAGGCCATCCAGAGTTCTTCTGGCCTTTCTAATTATTCTTATGCGCAACCTCTCGCGCTCCTCTGTGTCAAGATCCTCGGCAAGCCCTCCCAGCCTTCGATAAGCAGCAACTATCGTCGTCTGCTGGAAGATTTGATGTAGGATGTCAATGAGGCTGTCCCGCCGTTTCTTCGAGATCAGCCCCGTCAGGTACACTGAATGCACCTTGTCTTCGGCATCATCCATCGCATTGAGCGGTAGGGCCTCGTGAAGACCCAGAAGTGCTCTCCATATTGCTCCCAGCACGACTTTCAAAAGAGCCAAACGACGAGGTAGCAGCCAACCACCGCTTGCGTTCAGACGACCCATGACCTCGGCACATTGAGCGTCTATAAACTCCTGGTTTTGTTGACGACCCTGTGCGCGGATATCGTCATAGGTGATGAACTCGTGCAAACTGTATAGATGCACCGCCATTATGCCTAGAGGAAATACCACAGGAAAATTAGCGATAGAAGAAAAATAATATACATAGAGGGCTAAATTCCTAGAGAGCAGAGCTCTGTTCAGGGATTAAAACCCATGAACAAAAGCTCAATGAAACCCCAATGGAGATCTCTTTAGATCAAAAGATCTGTGAGAGCAAAGCTCTTTGACTGAGATTAATTCAAATTAATTTGATTTACATTAATGTTACCTAAAGTTTCTAACTTTGAAAATGAGCAAAGCTCTGCTAGTGAAACCCCAATGGGGATTTCTTTAGATCAGAAGATCTATGAGAGCAAAGCTCTGCTGGTTAAGATTAATAAAAATTAATTTAATCTAAGAATCAATTTTACCTAAATTTTTCTAAAAACTTTGGAAAGGAGAGCAAAGCTCTGGAGTTCTTGAAGGTAAGAGCAAAGCTCTGAAGTTTTTTGAAAATAAAAATCTGACAGATGATAAGCATCTGTGGGGGACCAAAGGTCCTATTTATAGGCATCAAGTGCCTCTTCGACTTCCAAAAGTTGTCACGGCGGTTGGAATTCCGCCACCGTTGCGCTCACGTTTGGGGCCACGTAAGCACAACGGTGGGGGGGCATTTGTTTACCCCAATCAGAGCAAAGCTCTGTTCAAATTCCGAGACGGGAGATGAAGCAACGCCTCATCTTCCCCCAATCAGAGCAAAGCTCTGCTTTGAAAATTTAAAATTTAATAAATGAAGCAACGCTTCAGATCATTTGCGCTGCGCAACACGCCACGTGGCAGGCGCAGACGCATCAGTGCAGCGCCCAAGGCAGCGCACCCAATCAGAGCAAAGCTCTGTTTTAAACAAAATTAAATGAAGCAACGCTTCAGCTGCGCAAGCACTGCGCTGTGCGACACGTGTCAGCGCAGATGCGCTTACGCAGTTGCGCTGCGCTGTGCGACACGTGTCAGCGCAGATGCGCTAGCGCAGTTGCGCTGCGCTGTGCGCTGCGCGACACGTGTCACGCGCTGGGGCATCTGCGCCAAACAGAATTAAGATTTTAAAGAAATCTTTCTGTTCTTGTTAAAACAAGAAGATTTTCTTCTGTAAAACAGAAGCCCTTAGATCAAAGATCCAACGGTGGGGAAAATTCCCCAAATCACTCAGAGAGAGATCTCTTCAACAAAATTAACTAATTTATGGGCACTATAAAAGAGACTCCAGACCTCAATTCAAGGGGATCAACATTTTTTTTTCTTGAAAAAAGTCAAGAGCTTCAAACAGAGAGAGAATTCTGAGAAAATTTCAAAGAAAAAGGGAAAGACCTTCACGAGAGAAAAGAAATCTCTTTTAATAAATCATTGATCTAAATACCAGATCAATGTTCTTCACATAATAAACAGTGCTTTACACTTCTCATGAACCACTGGTTCTTTAAAAACAAGAAAACAACAAAATAAAAATAGTGCTTTGCACTTTTATGGACCTCTGGTTCTTGAAACAAAAAGAAAAACTTATTTTTCTTTGATCTAAATTAGATCAAGAAATCAAATAGTGCTCTGCACTTCTGTTCTTGAATCTAAAAGATTCTTAGTGCTTTGCACTTCCAAACTGCGCTGTTGCGCTCTTGAGAGAGCGCCACGTGTCAGCTACAGAACAACTTGCGCTACGCGCTCTTGAAATAGAGCTTTGCTCTCTGGAATTGGCGCAACTCACCAGAGCGCGCCACGTGTCAGCAGCGCAACAGCGCAGCCCACTGTGCCGTTGCGCTTGCGCTCACCAGAGCATGACACGTGTCCTCACCACAAGCGCTTGCGCTCAGTAATTGGCGCAAAGCGCCTGACAAATGCAATGCATTTCTTTTCCTGAAGGGCCAGGCCCAATTAAAAGACCAAGCAGGCCTAATTAAATTGATGCTCTGCATCATTTATAAATGGGCAGAGCCCAAACGAAATAATAAAAATGCTATGCGTTTTAAAAGGGGCAGAGCCCAAACAAAATAGATGCCTTGCATCATTCATAAATGAGCAGAGCCCAGAATAAATTGATGCTCTGCATCTTTATGGGTAGAGCCCAAACAAAAAAAATGGAAGCAATGCAATGCATTATTTAATAAAAGTGTTGAACATTTTCAACTGGACTTAGCCCAATTTTGGCCGTAAGTCCTCAAATTAAATTGACTGAGCATAGCTCTCTCTTAAATCAATTTATATCCGGTTCAAGGGTACATCTCCGAACTCCTCTGACACACGTCGTTGTAATCATTCAACGTCGTCAGAGAGGTGACAGGTCCCGACGACCACACCCTTCAATATGGACTGCGGGGTCCTTAAACTCGTGGACCGAAACGTCCTTAAACTAATATCGGACTGCAACGTCCTTAATCTAATATTGGACCGAAACATCCTTAAACTAATGTCGGACCGAAACGTCCTTAAACTAATGTCGGACCGAAACGTCCTTAAACTAGTGATGGACCACCACGTCCCTAATCTGGAATATGGACCACCACGTCCCTAAACTGGAATACGGACCACCATGTCCCTAAACTGGAACAATAGAGTCTCTTCATGCTCTTTTATCGGATCTAAACGATCTCTTTTAAGTCGATCTTAGCCCCAAACACGGCTAACGTATCCTTAAACATTCAAATGGACTATAAAATTCCCAAATCAACTCTGGTTCGAGGGTACATCTCCGAGCTCCTCTTACACTTGTCGTTGTAATCCTTCAACGACGTCAAAGAGGTGACGAATCCTGACGGCCATATATTAAATGAAATCATCACGTTAAGTTGATCTTAGTCTCAAACAGGACTAACGTATCCTTAACGAACGTTTAAGTCGATCTTAGTCGCAACGCGGCTAATGCATCCTTAAACTAAAAACACCAAACCCAAATCTAAGTAAATACGGATTTGGACTAATCCACATCCTACGGGCGACGATATTACTCAGTCTCCGTATACAATCCACGGGCAACCACAAACAAAACAAACGCCCACGACACGGAGTGAAATTCTGGAGAAGGAGAAAGTTGTTACCGCGATGTGGTAGCGTAATTAACAGCGGGGGCTTGCGCCTGCAGGGAAGAGCGTCCCCACAATAAAAAAAACCTCACCCTGAGGGGGAATCTGACGAAGTCTGCTACATCGGCCGCATCCGTCTAAACCTCCGATACACGGTGCCATAAATCAACTTGGCATCTTCGGAGAGGTGGACGGATAAAACTAAATAGCATCTGCCCCGAATCTCAGCGTCAGGACATCGCGGTCCCGTGCGCCGCCTTTCGGAGGGGAACAGCCGTGGTAGGGTGGAGATCAAAGTACAGTGGGAGGCACACAAGACTCTAGGATGATCTCGGGTCTACAGACTAACCTGTACCGGTGTCACCTAAGAACTGCTATCCGACAATAAATATAATACCACATAAGAGTTCTCGGCGAGTCCTTTCAGTGTATCCAGTCTCACTGAGCACCCGTTTACGGTCTTTGGTGTCACCACACCAATGGATATGGGATCATCCATCGCCCATCATATGGGACAAGCAACGTATACGCTAGTCTACTCTGGTAATATCGATGCCCCGTCTCGATACATCCACGACTAGGAACATTTCAAAGATATGCTCATAGACTACACATGTCCCACTAGTATGATTCGCATCATAATCTCAGTAGTCCTGCATATCCTAAGGGCTATATCAACATGTACCAAATGAATGAAAGCACGATCAAATGAACATGTTAAGATAAAAGGTGCAACCAGATAGCATACTATCATGTTAAGCAAGAATGTCCCCTGAATACACACACACACACACACACACACACACATACAGGTACATACACTATCATATAATAGCCTCCAGGGCATACATATATCCAACAATCTCCCACTTGCACTAAGGCCAATTATTGGCGTATCTCATACCCAACATCTCAAAAATTCGCTCATGCTGCGGCAAAGGGAGGGCCTTGGTGAGTGGATCCGCGGTATTATCTTTTGTATCTACTCTCCGAATCACGATCTCACGGCGATCAACTATCTCCCGGATCAGATAATATCGCCTGAGGATGTGTCTCGATCGTTGATGGGACCTGGGCTCTTTGGCTAACGCCATAGCCCCATTATTATCACAATACAAAGGTATTGGATCAATAATTTTCGGAACTACTCCTAGCTCCGAGATGAACTTTTTCATCCATACGGCTTCCTTGGCAGCATCATTTGCAGCAATATACTCAGCTTCTATAGTGGAGTCTGCAACGGTACCTTGTTTGGAACTCTTCCAACAAACCGTCCCTCCATTGAGGGTAAAGACAAACCTTGAGATAGATTTGTGGTCATCCTTATCACTCTGGAAGCTCGAATTGGTAAAGGCCTCCATTTGGAGATCTCTGTTACCTTACACCAAGAACATTTCTTTAGTCCTTCACAAGTACTTAAGAATGTTCTTCACAGCAGTCCAGTGATTCTCTCCTGGGTTGGATTGATACCTGCTTACTACACCCAGTGCATAAGATACATCAGGGTGTGTACATAACATCGCATACATTATATATCCTACAGCAGAAGCGTAGGGTATAATGCTCATGCGAGCTCTTTCTTCATCAGTCGTTGGGAAAAGTCCTTAGAGAGAGTGACTCCATGTCTAAGGAACTCCGCTTGGAGTCTTCCATACTAAACCTCTTTAGGATAGTGTTAATATACCTGGTTTGGGACAATCCCAATAACCGTTTAGATCTATCCCAATAGATCTTCAAGCCCAATATGTACGAGGCATCACCCAGGTCCTTCATGGAGAACCTTTGTGATATGAACAGTTTGACCGATTGTAGCATAGGAACATCGTTTCCCATCAGAAGAATGTCATCCACGTACAATACGAGGAATGTGACAATACTTCCTACAATCTTCTTATAAACACAAGGTTCATCTGGATTTTTCACGAAATCAAACTCTTTGATAATATCATCAAAACAGATGTTCCAACTCCGTGATACATGCTTTAATCCATAAATGAATTTAAGCAATTTACATGCTTTCCCGCTGCTCCGACTATCAATGAAGCCCTCTGGTTGATCCATATAAACGTACTCTTCTAAATCACCATTTAGAAAAGCAGTTTTAACGTTCATCTGCCAGATTTTATAGTCGTAGTGAGCAGTAATAGCAAGTAAGATCCAAATGGATTTAAGCATGGCTATAGGAGAAAAGGTTTCGTCATAGTCCAGTCCTGGTCTTTATCGAAATCCTTTCACCACAAGCCTTGCCTTATAGGTCTCCACCTGCCCATCTACACCGATCTTTCTCTTAAAGATCCATTTGCACCCTACGGGTTTTACCCCAGAGGGTACAACATCCAAAGTCCATACTTTGTTGGTGTATATAGACTCCATTTCGGATCTCATGGCATCCAGCCACTTCACAGAGTCACCGCTCGTGATAGCTTGCTGAAAACTAGTAGGGTCATCATCATCCATGATGCAATCTTCTCCATCACCATCAACGAGAAAACCGTAGTATCTCTCCGGTGGGCGATAAGTCCTACCAGATCTACGAAGTGGTTGAGGTTCATTAGGTTCTGTTGCAACTACAGGTTCAACCAAGTCGTCATTTGTAACTTGTGTTTCTGGAACCTCTTCTAGATCTACCACATTGCCATCAGCATCATTTGGAAAAATCTCATTTTCTAAACATGTGGCATTTCGAGAAACAAACACCTTTTGTTCCTCCTTGTGGTAGAAAAGATATCTATATGAATCTTTTGGATATCCCACAAATATACACTTGACCGATCGTGTCTCGAGTTTTTCCGGATTCTGCTTTTTGACAAAAGCCGGACAACCCCAAATCTTAACTCACTTAAGAGATGGTCTCTTCCCGTACCATATCTCAAATGGAGTGGTAGACACGGTCTTGGTTGGAACCCTGTTCAACAGAAAAGTCGCAGTCTCCAATGCATGCCCCCAAAAGGAGAGGGGCAACTCAGCATCACTCATCATGGATCGTATCATATCCAATAGGGTTGAATTCCTCCGCTCTGACACACCGTTATGCTGTGGTGTGTAAGGGGGAGTGAGCTGAGAGAGAATCTCATTCTCTTTCAGGAAGTTCGAAAACTCTGTACTAAGATACTCACCACCTCGATCTGATCGAAGCATTTTGATGCTCATTCCAGTTTGTTTTTCTACTTCAATTTTGTACTCCTTGAATTTCTTGAAAGTTTCAGACTTATGTTTTAAGAAAAACACATGACCGAATCTTGAGAAATCATCAGTAAAAGTTATGAAGTAAGAAAAATCGCCTCTCGCATGTATAGACATTGGCCCACATACATCACTATGTATGAGGCTTAAGAGCTGAGTAGCTCTTTCTCCGTGTCCAGTAAACGGAGTTTTGGTCATTTTCCCTTTGATACAAGACTAACAAGTCGCATAAGATTTATACTCAAAAGAATTTAAGTATCCATCTTTATGAAGCTTGTTTAATCTTATTTCATTAATATGACTAAGTCTACAATGCCAAAGAAAAGCTTCATTTATATCTGAAAACTTTCTTTTGTTTGTGTGTTGTATGTTGAAAATTGTGTGTTGATTAAGGACGTATATCCCGTTATTAAGTGTACCATAACTAATCAACTCTTGATTCAGTTTAATGTTCATAACATTATGCTGCAATACAAAATGATATCCTTCATTGTCTAATAAAGAAACGGATATTATATTACAAAGCATGCTTGGTACAAAATAACATGGGTTCAAAACCAATATACAACCTAATGGCAACCCCAGATGATACTATCCCACTAAAACTGAAGGGTTCCTTAGAACGGCAGCAAGGTTTCGGGGGGCATCGTGCATACCGTTTAAAAATTTTGTCGTTTCAAAGAACCCTACGCTAGAATCGTTAACTAGATATTTAGTCGGAATAGAATGCAAACATCTTTACATCTAAAGAGAATCAAGAATACAACCTTTGTAGACGGTCCTTCTCTTCAATATGCTTCGTGTAGTAGTCCCGTGACTTTACCAGGCTTCTTTTGAGACTTTGAACAAGCTTCCTTCGTTGCCTTCTAGCCAAAGATGATCCACCACGAAGCTCCTACTAGCTCAAGCTACCACTACACTAAACTCTTTAGTGTATGAAACACATCACACTAATTTGCTAGAATGGTGTGAGATGATGAAGTAGGGGATGTTAAGAGCTCACTAATTTGTGTTCAAGCTTCATGATTCACATCACATGTGAGGGTTGAAGCTTGAGGCAAAGCAAGAGTAGGAAGAAGAAGCATGAGAGAAAAATGGTTAAGTCTTTTGGAATGAACATAATGAAAATAATATCAAGACCCCTCACTCATTCAAACATGGAATTATGCAATCTTAAATTGCAACCATGCTTGAATAGTGAGTCAAGAATGAATAACCAATATAAAACACCTTGCTTGCAACCATGCTTCAACTTTACACCTCATTTCTATTTTCATAAAATAGAAAAGAAAATGCCATGCTTCATTTTAATATATATATATATATATATATCATATATATTAATATATATTTAATGAAGATTAACTAGTGAGCTAATGATATTAGTTAATATATAATAATATCACATATAATTTATATTACATTATTAATTAATACTTGGTCTAATGATCCGGTTATATTATATATGACCGACTAATATCATTTATCCGTACAACACATTATTGAATCAACACTTGATTCGACAATCTGGTTATATCACATATAACCGTACCGATAAAAGATGACTGCCAGATTACAATACGGTATCATATACTCGTATTTAATCAGGCCCACACACATATCACATATGTGTCCTACTTCGTTTCGCTTGAACCAGAAAACTTCTGTGTGGGATTCTAAAGACTCGTCAATACGCCGACAGTAGGTGATGATCATATCAGTCACCTACAAGCCGTCAGCGGTACTAGCTGGACGTAACGGCTACCCGGGTATTGAGCGATATGAAGATCAACAAGCAAGCATGTCCATAATCTCCATGAAGCCTATCAGTAACACTACCGTATAGTCCGGTCTCTTCGTCTGATATGTCGCATATCATGTCTAAGGGTGGAAATCGTCAGACCCCAGTAACGTGATAAGTCATACCAATGTGAGGCTCCTAGCAGGTCGAGAAAAATACTGATAACACATATCAGTAGATCTCCATATCATCCCTGGCCAGGGACTTCCAGTTATTGCCAATCGAGCATAGCGCAACATCAACCACCAATACCGGGAGAGATGAAACCCCTCCTATCGCTCATTGCCTCAATACGACTCGGGACTGTACCTAAAATCAACTTGTTTGCACAACTCCTCTTGAGCGTGGTAGGGAGAAAATTAAAGCACAGTGGGAGCCGCACAAGACTCTATGGCGATCTTGGGTCTACAGACTAACCTATACCAGCGTCACCAGAGGACTGCTATCTGACGATAGGTATACTACTACATAGGAGTCCTCGGCGAGTCCTGTTCAGAGTACCCAGTCTCCACTGAGCACCTGTATACCATCTCTGATGTCAAACACCAATGGACGTGGGATCATCCATCGCCAATCATATGGGTCAAGAAGCGTATACGCTAGTCTACTCTGGAATATCGATGCCCTATCTCGATATTTCCTCGACTAGGAACAATTAAAGGATGTACTTGTGAACTACCCTGGCCCTACTAGTATGATCTACATCATAGTCCTGGTAGTCAATTACATATCCTAAGGGTTTTATCAACACGTGTGTCACGACCCGAAGGTACGGAACGTGACCGACACTTAGATTACGAAACGTTTAGAGGCGTAACGTAATCTAAGCAAGCCGAAGCCCAGAAATCTAAACCATTTAAAATAAGAATTGTAGGAAAACAATTTTAAAAGCAATATCAAATTTTCTCAAAAATTTCGGCAGAGTCTCCTTTGTAAAAACTAGCCTCAAACGGGTACAAACAAGAATAATATACATAAGCAATAATAAAAGGTATCCCCAAGCGGGAGCTAGCTCTTCGCCAATTGGCGTTCACAACCACGCAAGTAAAATAATATACAACGCCGAATGGCGAGAATCAAAACTCAAAAGAAAACCAAAAATCCACCAGAAAATCATAATAATACAAATGTGCTTCTAAGGTCGAAAGAATAAACAACTGGTCTACTAAATCTACCACAAAAATACAAGTCTGGTTGATGGAGCTTACTAGATACAACTGAAATAAATACAAGTACAACGGCGGTCACGATACAAGTGAACCAACATACCAAGCAATCACCCTGAATGAAATGGTGTGCCAGAAAGTCGCCAAGAAAACCTGTACATCTGAACCTATAAGAAAAGTTTGGCACAACGGGGGTGAGTTGCCAACTCGTGAGTAGAAGACATTTGCGAGTAGAAATCGCTTGCACGACGATCTCCTAGATCATAATAATATACATATGTAACACTAGACATCTATTAGTGACAGGGTAATAATTTATGCATAAGTGCAATGCTCAGTGCATCGTGTCAGTTTCACTAAAGAGTAATATGTCACATATCTGATATATGAATCCATCATGAATGAGAAAATCAACCATGATATCTGAATAATCTGATATAAGAAAAAACATCAATGAATCTTGTATAGTAAAACTGAAACCTCATCAGTGAAATCGACAGAAATCTGTGTCAAGTATCGACACAAAATATGTATATCTCAAAATCTCATATCTTTATGTCTCAAATCTAAATATCTCTGTATCTCAATCTCAATATCTTTGTATCTCAAATCTCAATATCTATGTATCTCGAGCTCCGGCAGTCCGGATCGGCCCATATCATCCAATCTCATGACCACGGTCGGTATCCTCCAGATATCCGCCGCGTCAAAAATAACAACAATAACCGGTCGGTAGTGCTCCCCTGCCGGGCTCAACGCTATCATCTGCGATCTTCTTGCCCCGGGGTACCACACCGGGTCCACTATGTACCCGCAGACGGTGCATCCATCTTCTCGAATCGGGTATATGATACTGCTCAAGAACCGAGAAAACTCATGGTGGACGGCACACACATCACATCTTGAGAAAACCGCAGTTTTTCTTTGAAAATAATAATAAGTTATGAAATTGTTGCGGTTTTCCCCAAAATCCAGAAATCTCACAGAAATCCGAAATCCATAATCCTAAGTAAATAAATAATAAGTATCCGCATAAGCCCCACAAAACTGTATGACAGTATGAATATATAACTGCATGAAGTATCTGAGTAAGCAGTGCGATATCTAAACTAGCACATGAAGCAAGCGTACTAAAATATGTTTAAACTACTAATTAGCAGCTATACTAAATGAAGTAGCTTTTCCTAAAGTGTGCGTGACATGGCAATTACCGATGATGATGTGTGTGAGCCGGCAAATAAGTGTATGTGGAACATGCGCATCATCGGTAATGGTTTCCTAACATATGGAATCATAACAGTTAAGGAACATATGTATAAACATGCAGTATAATGAGAATAACATGAATATCACAGAGAAGGAGTAATAACCGTAATACCGAAGAATATACATTTCTACAATACGAGTCATACCGTTTTGGTGTTTGAAAAAGCACGAATCATGGTTTTTAGAAAAATAAGGGCTACGGTGTTTTTGGGAAAAAAATACGACCTTTGAAAAATCCGTAGTATCCCTCAGGCTGTTTTTAAAATATTGTGCACGATTAGCTAGTTTTGAAAATAGGTATGACTCGAGCCTAAAATAACATCTACCTAACCAACTAAAGGACTAAACTAAAGAACTGGTCGAAAGATAAGAAAAATCCACCTAAATTCTGAGTCGATATCTCTAGGCGTCGGCGATCCAGCCTCAATATCGTCACATACAAAGTACGACTTCCTCGAGTCAAGAGTGCGGATCAATCATCACATCTATATCTCGTTCGGTAAAATCCATCGTACGGCATCCCAAAATCAAGGTACGGGTCAACTATTATATCTATACATCATCATTCATAAGGTATCATCATCAAACAATATCATGATCTGGTTACTGACCTAAAGTCTCGTGCAATCCGATGTCATCAACACATATTATCATATATGAGTATACATTGCACAAGCGATCCATTATAAATATCATAACATATCTCATATCATATCTCAATCATATGTCAATTGTCATATATATCATCAATCACATGGTATCATCGTCCAACGATCCGCTATAATATCATAACATATCTCATATCATAACTCGATCACATATCAAATATCTCACGGCATCATGCCCGATCATATCGACTCATCTTCAAGTATCATATAACATCCTCATCTCTCTTTTATATGTTGTGTGTGTGTATGTATAGAGAGTGAGAGAGAGAAACCTACACACATTCATACACACACACACACACACCAAGTCAAGTGTATGTGTGTGCGCGTGTGTGTGTCTGCGTGAAACCTATGAATTGCCTCCAAGGTAATCATCCTCTGGTTAAGTCTTTCTAAATCAACCTAATCCTACTTAAGGTCTTCAATAGTACCCTACTCGCCAAAATCCAAGGTCACGTCCGACTCAAAATAATAATACGCAATAACCTTACTCTACGTTTGTGGGGGTGCTATACGCTATCTACCCGACTTCCCACGTAGATATACATTTACTCACCTTGGTCCGTGCTTGCCGTAGACGATGCAGCCGTGCTCTTGCTTGTCGTCCTGAAGTTCACGCGGAGGTACCTATATATCATAACATAACGTATCGCATTAAAATCCGATTCAAAACCAAAACGACATGCGAGTTGCCTAAAGGTTAGAACCTATAGCCTATGAAATCAAAACATCCAAATAACCCTCGTCGTCGACGTACAAACGTCCGACGACCAAATCCAAATTCAAATACCAAAACCAAGTCATGAAAATCATGAAACTAAAACAGCAACATTGAAAACTTATTCCAGATTTTTGTTTAGGTGAAATAGGGATGAGCAAACAATACTGGGGTGATTTATAAGGGGTATATGAGCTACAGAGGTAATTTCAACACGATTGCTCACTTCATGGCCGGCCACAAGGCCCCATAATCCGAGCTCGCCGGCCTAACCTTCTTAGTTTTGGTTCGTCTTATCGTGGTGGTCTCCTATCAGTCTAACTAAGTCTCTGAGGTTGTTTGATTTTCTTGCAAAGGTCTCGGTGCATCCCAGATTCCCTGTAGGCACTAAGTCACACACAAAACCGACATTGCAACATCTAAATCCAATTTTGGGTTTGTCACTGGTTTGGTCTGGGTTTCTAACACCATGGGGTTTTGTAGTCACTAATACACCCACATGTATCATCACAACTCAAGAATTCCTCAAAACCTCAATTTGGAATTTTTAAAAAATCGCTAAACTACTCTAAAATTGATTCTAAATTCTAATAGATAATAGGATAAGTGAAATACTACTCTAATGATGAAACAATTACATCATTGGCAACTCAAGAATCTCCTAAACCTTCAAAATCTAATTTTTCTTTGTTCCCCATGCTTGTAGTGAGCTTGTGCACATTTTTTGTGAAGTGAATGCAAGATTTTGATGTAGTTTTGAAGGTGTTATGAAGAAGTAGAGGAGAGGGGAGTGAGAGGGCATCCATGAGAGAGTGAGGAAAAAGAAGAAGAAAGATGAAGATGAGGTTAAGAAATGGGCCAAGGTCAAATCTTTAGAAATTTCTAGAGCTCTATCTCTCTCTTTCTCTACAAATATCTCTCCAAACTCTTTTCTTTTCTTTTTATTTAAAAAAAAAAGCAAAAACACTAAACCATACACATATAAAAGAAAGTATAAGGTGCCATGGTTCATGCAAATTTTAAAAATGTGTTTTGAAAAATGATATGGTGTATGTCACATGCACAAAACAAAATCATTGCATAATGAATAACTAATAAATAGAAATCATGTTTAGTATTAACATAGCATGCCAATAATTATTTAAAAATCTATAAGTTCTAAATTCACACAATTTCTATCAAAAGGATTAAAATTTGATAAAATTTCCAAATATTTATAAAATTAATTATTTTATTTATTTTAAATTCCAAAAAAAATATTTTATTTTTCTGAAATGTTACAACGTGAGAGCAAGAAAGTATCACAATACAAGTCTACATGTTAAGATAAAGGTAACCAGACAGCATACTATCATGTCGAGCAAGAAAGTCCTCTCTGTATATATATATCCAAGCATCCACTATAATATACATCATATGTACAATAATGGCCTCTAGGGCATACACATAACTAATAATCTCCCATTTGTACTAAGGTCATGTGTTGTAGTATCTCATACCCAACATCCCAAAGAGTCTCTCAAATTGCGTCTGAGGGAGGGCCTTCGTGAGTGGATCTGCTACGTTGTGCTTCATGTCAACTCTCCTGACCTCAATCTCCCGGTGATCTACTATCTCTCGGATCAGGTGATACCGTCTCAGAATATGTCTGGATCTCTGATGGGACCTGGGTTCCTTGGCCAAAGCCACCGCTCCATTTTTATCACAATATACGGGTATTGGATGATCAATGGATGGAACCACACCAAGCTCAGTAATGAACTTCTTCATCCAGACATCTTCTTTGGCAGCATCGTTGGCAGCAATGTATTCAGCCTCCATCGTCGAGTCTGCAACGGTGTCTTGCTTGGAACTCTTCCAACACACCGCCCCTCCATTGAGGGTAAAGACAAAACCCGAGACCGACTTACTGTCGTCCTTATCACTTTGGAAGCTTGAGTCGGTAAAGGACTCCACTTGGAGTTCACCGTTACCATACACTAAGAACATCTTCTTAGTCTTTCTCAAGTACTTGAGAATATTCTTAACAGCTGTCCAATGATTCTCTCCTGGATCTGCTTGATACCTACTCACTACACTTAGTGAGTACGCTACATCGGGTCTGGTACATAACATCGCATATATGATAGAGCCTACTGCCGAAGCATAGGGTATCCTTTGCATGCGAGTTCTCTCCAAATCAGTCTTGGGAGACATCTCTTTGGAGAGAGTAAGTCCTGAGATCGTGGGTACATTCCTACGCTTGGACTCCTCCAAACTAAACCTCTTTAGTACGGTGTCTATGTACCTGGATTGGGACAATCCCAGTATCCGTTTAGATCTATCTCTATAGATCTTAATCCCTAAGATGTATGAGGCATCACCTAGATCTTTCATTGAGAATCTCTGTGATAAGAAGAGCTTGACCGAGTGCAGAATTGGAACATCATTTCTTATCAAGAGTATGTCATCCATATACAATACGAGGAAGACGACCTTACTCTCTGCAACCTTTTTGTATATACAAGGTTCATATATATTTTTGATGAAGTCAAACTCTTTGACTACATCATCAAAACAGATGTTCCAACTCCGCGATACCTGCTTTAACCCGTAGATGGATTTAAGCAGCTTGCACACCTTTCCACTGCTCCCACTGTCTATGAAGCCCTCTGGCTGAGTCATGTATACACTCTCTTCTAAATCACCATTTAGAAAGGCGGTCTTAACATCCATTTTCTAGACTTTGTAGTCATGGTATGCAGCGATGGCAAGTAGGATCCGGATAGACTTTAGCATAGCCACTGGAGAAAAGGTTTCATCATAATCCATACCTGTTCGTTGACGAAAACCTTTTGCAACAAGTCTAGCTTTGAAAGTCTCAACTTTTCCATCTACACCAAGTTTCTTCTTAAAGATCCATTTGCTCCTAACAGGTTTTACCCCTTCAGGAGCAACTTCCAAAGTCTATACTTTGTTGGTGTACATAGGTTCCATCTCAGATCTCATCGCATCCAGCCATTTCACAGAGTCCCTACTCGTGATGGCCTGCTCGAAACTAGTTGGGTCATCATCTTCTATGATGCAATCCTCGCTCCCACCACCAATGAGAAAACCATAGTATCTCTCGGGTGGATGAGGAACCCTACTAGATCTGCGGAGAGGCTAGGGTTCGTTGGGAACTACTGGATCCGCTGGTTCCAATAAATCATCAGTTGTAGTTTGTGTAGCTGGAACTTCTTCCAGCTCTACCTCTTTGCCACTAATTTCTTTTACAAGAAATTCCTTTTCCAAAAGGTGGCATATTGAGAAACAAATACTTTTTATTCCTCGGCGTGGTAGAAGATATACCCTTGTGAATTCTTTGCATATCCCATAAACTTGCAAAGAACTGATCGTGCCTTGAGTTTGTCCAGATTTTGCCTTTTGACATATGCCGAACAACCCCATATCTTAACTCATTTAAGATATGGTCTCTTTCCACTCCATATCTCATATGGTGCGGTAGGTATCGATTTAGATGGAACTTGATTCAATAGGTATGCTGCTGTCTCAAGCGCATAACCCTAAAAGGAAATAGGTAACTCAGCGGTGCTCAACATAGAGCGCACCATATCTAATAGGGTGTGATTCCTCCGCTTCTATACACCGTTGTGCTATGTTGTATACAGAGGAGTAAGCTAAGAGAGAATCCCATTCTCTTTTAGATAGTCACGGAATTCCGTGCTCAAGTATTCTCCTCCCCGATCAGATCGAAGGATTTTAATACTCTTACCCATCTGGTTCTCTACTTCATGCTTATATTCTTTGAATTTCTCAAAAGCTTCAGACTTGTGTTTCAACAGGAACACATGACCGAATCTTAAGAGATCGTCAGTGAATGTAATGAAGTACAAGGAGCCATTCCTTGCATGTGTAGATATGGGACCACATACATCACTATGTATCAGTCCCAAGAGTTCCGTAACTCTTTCTCTGTGTCTACTAAACGGAGATTTGGTTATTTTGCCTTTGAGACATGACTGGGAAGTGTAATAAGATGAAAATTCGAACAGATTCAAATATCCATTTTTATTCAACTTAGCTAGTTGTGTCGCATTGATATGACCTAGTCTACAATGCCACAAAAAGGATTCGTTTATTTCTGAACTCTTCCTCTTATGTGTGTTTTGTACGTTAAGAACTCTGTTTTTATTTAGAACGTACAATCCGTTACATAACGCACCAAACCCAATCAACACTTGATTTAGGTAAATGTTCATAACATTATTCTCTACTACAAAGTTATGTCCTTCTTTATCTAATAAAGAGATTGATATTAAATTGCATATCATAGAGGGTACATAGTAACAGTCGTTCAGGATCAATGTATTCCCTGTTGGTAATACAAGGTGGTATTCACCAACTGCTTTGGCTGCAACATTTGCACCATTCCCTACTTTTAAGGAATGATCACCTTTTCCTAGTTCTCTGCCTTTCCTTAGCCCATGCAACATATTGCATATGTGGGATCCCGATCCGGTATCTAATACCCACGACGTAGAGTGTACTGAGAAACAGTTCTCTGTAACTAACACACCTAAAGAAGATGCATCAACATGCTTATTCTTCGTTTGGGTGGCGTGGGAATCCGGATATGTTCCTATCTCCTGCTCGGACTTATAACACTTATAAGTTGGAGCGGGACCAACGTTCCTCTGCTCAGTATAATAAGCGGGTTCGGTCAATACATCCATATTATTATCTTGATTAAGGCATGGCATTGGTTTCTGCTAGGAGAAAGATAGAAGGAAACGCGTTAGCGTGCGCTCTTTGCAAGATTAGATTGGTTATTATTTTATCTAATCAGGACGTCTCCCACTGTTTTTATCAAATCTTCCTTCAAACCGTAAAAGGTAAGATTAGCCGGGATTAATTACACCTTACAAGTTCGCCAATCTTTCAGCCAGGCCAGTTTTGGTACTTTGAGGGAGGTTCCCCATGCTTTCGCACGGACCTAATTAGAATAAACCTCATTTTCACAAGGACGTAACCCCGTTAACACCTTTCTAGACACCTACTTGATTGCCTAATTGTTATGTGTAAAACTCTCCCAGGAGTAACTCTTACTCGCAGTGGGTATCGGGATCCAACTATTGTTAGTTGTATATATGCCCTAGAGGCCATTGTTGTACATACAATGTATATTATGATGGATGCTTGGATATATATAGAGAGGACTTTCTTGCTCGATATGATAGTATGCTATCTGGTTTCACTTTGTCTTAACATGTTGACTTGTATTAGTTTACTGTCTTGCTCTCACATTTTGATAAAGCGCTTAGGATATGTACTTGACTACTAGGACTATGATGAGATCATAATAGTAGGGCCAGGGTAGTCAACGAGTACATCCTATAACTGTTCGTAGTCGAGGGAGTATCGAGACAGGGCATCGATACTCCAGAGTAGACTAGCGTGTATGCATCTTGACCCATATGATGGGCGATGGATGATCCCATATCCATTGGTGTTTGACATCAAAGATGGTGTACGGGTGCTCAGTGGAGACTGGGTACACTGAACGGACTCGCCGAGAACTCCTAGATGGTATTATACCATTCGTCAGATAGCAGTTCTCCAGTGACACTGGTACAGGTTAGTCTGTAGACCCGAGATCGTCATAGAGTCTTGTGTGATTCCCACTGTACTTTGATTTCCACCTTACCACGTCTAAGAGGGCATGCAAAACGGTGGCTTTTGGGTACAGTCCCGAATCACATGGAGGCAATAAGCGATAGGAGGGGTTTCGTTTCTCCCGGTATATAGAGTTGATGTTGTGCTGTGTTTGATTGGCTATAACTGGAAGTCTCTGGCCACGGCTGATATGGAGTGCTACTGGTAAGAGTTATCAGTAGTTTCTCGACCTGTTATGAGCCTTACATCGACATGACTTATCGGTTACTGGGTTTGACATTTACCAACCCTAGACTTGTTATGCGACATACCAGACGAAGAGACCGGACTGTACGGTAGTGTTACTGATTGGTTTCACAGGAGAATGTACAGGCTTGCTTGTTGATCTTCTGATCGCTCAATGCCTGGGTGGCTGTTACGTTTAGCTGACCGCTTGCAGCTTGTGGGTGTTTGATATGATCATCACCTACTGCCGGCGTATTGACGATTCTTTAGAGTCCTACACAGAGGTTTCCTGGCTCAGGCAAAACGGAGTACGAGCACATATGTGATATGTGCGGGACCGAGAATAATATGATATGAGATACCGTATTCTATTCTCACGATATGTGATATCGGCCGGATATATGTGATATAGCCGGGTCATCGGATCAAGTGTTGATTCGATGAATTGGTACTTGTTATATTAGTCTGTTATATGTAATATGGCCAGATTATCGGATCAAGTGTTGATTCGATAATTTAATGTATAATTATATATGTGATATATTACATTACATTAACTAATATAAGCTCGCTTTATTGATTCTTTTTCTCACTTGATAATACATTGATGTATATGCGATATATGTTAATTGTATTATTTTCTTTTGTTACATTATATATTATATATGTGATATATAATATTGTAACATGTTAAGATTACAAATGCAACAAGGGTTTTGAGTTTAAACCAAGTTAGGGTTTGGATTAGGGTTAAGGTTTTGGATGAGCTTTCATGAAGCTTCATGAAGGTTTGACTTTTGTCATCTTTCTTTGATATTTTGGAAAGATATTTGTTAACCCAACCAAAACCTATACCCATGGTTTATTCTCTACAAGGGTTAAGCATGTCACGCTTAACCCTAGGTTGCAATTGTAACCACAACAATAATTCATTATTCATCACAAAAGGTTTTCTTCTTCTTTTTCTTGCTCTTGAAAAGCTTCACTAGCCTTTTAGTTTGTGGTGATTAATAGTGAGAAATTGAAAACAAAAGTGAGTAAAATTCCTACTTCATCATTCTCATCTATTCTAGCCACTTAGATTAGGGTGTTCGCTTCTCTAATAACTTCATTAGTGAAGTGTAAGCTTGGGTTAGAGATTCTTCAGGGTAGATCATCTTAGATCAAGAAGACTTCAAGCAAGATGCCTCATTCACCTCATGGAGCCTCTCAAGAGTCGGAGTTCTTGATGATTGCAGCGAAGGGACCTCAACACGGAGCTTATGAAGCGAAGGAACGGACTACAAAGGTTGTAATCCTTAACTCTATGTGATAGATAGTTCTTTGTATGTGATACAAAACCTTGTTACCCTAATATTTCTAGCAAAGATTCATGATTTGTTTGCTTTGCACCTCTCTAATTTTTAAAGTGGCATGAGTGATGCTACCAAACCCTAAACTAGGTGCAAAGGAAACCCTACACTGGTATCAGAGCCAAGCTAGAATTTTAGACACGGTGTTAAAACAATTACAAAAATGAAACCGACTCCGAAATACGGTATTATGGAACCGTCATTTTGCTCTCTGTAAATTTTCTAAAAAGTCCTTTAAAATTTTTTCAAACAAGTGCAGAATGATACATGGGACAAACTATGAACATGGGTGAAATACGGGGGGGGGTGCTCGGAATTTGGCCGTGCACCAAGACAAGATTTTCGGCCTGGCCGGCCCCTTATGCTCCTCTGCTCCCCGTATTCCTCCTGTGCTCTGATGTCTTCATTTTGGGGTTTCTAGTATTGTTTGTTTAGCCCAATTTTCATGTGATGATTAGTTTGACCTGGGGCTAATTCGTAGTGCTTCGTAGTCGTATAATTTAACACTATATTGATAACCTTGACTATATTTAGCAGTTTGATCGAATTTCGAACACCATATTTTGTACCCCGTTGAAATTTCCAAGTGTTGTAATTTTCCGAAGTTGATTATATTCGTAAAATCGTGCAAGTACCCCTATGGACCCTCTAGAAGACTATACTAACCTGAACTCGATTCTATGCTCACGGAACCGCGATCGAACCTTAGGATTTGCCGTAGTTCCGTGGTGTCATAGGTGAGACATTGGTTAACTCCTTCTACGGCTGGTCCATAGACACTGTGGCACTGTTTTTGACTGTTTTGACTTTGCTCAAGTGTTGAGCTCACCGGGGTAATTTGTGAGTGTATGTTGATTCGATCGAAACGTTAAACATCGTCATGATATTTTGTGAATGTGATACAATATGTGGAATTCAAATTGTTAGGCATGAAATCCGTAATATGTGATATTTCGGGTTTACGGTGTCTAAGGTGTTTATGGATTCCAAATGTTGTAGTTTTTCACTTTTCTTTTCTGCGACCATAAGTATAGTATGTGGGGTATTTCCGGCTTTGTTGCTATACATCAACGACAATCGGGATACGCATACTTGCTTACGTTGATGATATGAGATATTATGTGTTGCTGTGATATGTTATATTGGATTGTCGTGTTCTGAATAGCCGGGGGTTTTATGTGAGATGGGGTTTTTTATTTTCATTCTTGTAAAATTCAATGTATGTAATATTCTTTTATATGGGGCACTTCCGGGTTGAGTTTGTTGTCACCATTGTATATTATTTACTTTTCCGCATTAGAATAGACCTAAGGAGGGGAGCACAAGTAACCGGGTTCTAGAGTCCAGTGGGAGGCCCTCTCGAGAAGTCGAGACTGGGTCTCCTAACCATAGAATTGGCAGAATTACTTGCCGCTCTCGTAGGGGTCTAGGGATGTGGGTTTGGCTATTCATCGCGACCATGGAATCCGTGTTTTATACAGGCTCGAAATAAAACATGGACCTTCTAGTATATCCAATATTTCATATGTTTCTTCTGCTGCCGATATACTGTGATGCGATCATATTATATGCGTGAGACGAATACTTTATTATTGTATATATGATATATAATAAACGTTGCTTATGTTTTACACCCACGCTAGTACCTTCCCGGTATACCGTTAGTTAAGTAACCTAATGGTGCATAACGGAATATTGTGGCGAATGCGGATGGCATAAGAGTACGTTGTATTTTCGTTTCTTCTGTGATGCTTAGGAAGCATAAATGATGGGACTTATTAATGAGATTAATAAAAGAAAAGAAACCTAAAAGATGTTGTAAAATCAAATTTTCAAAAAGGGTAGCTACATTTTTTGCTTTACATAGTGATATATGTGATATACCCTGCACCTTATTTGATGAGGAAAGAGCCGAGATCCGTCCACTGGGAGTGACCTCTTTAGAAAAACTGGAAGATGCTACAAACTCACAGATTAGTTTTTGATTTCTTCTATACTTCTTGCTTTGCACCACGGTATTTGTGAAATATCCTGCACCTTATTCGATAAGGAAAGAGCCGAGATCCCTTCACCGGGAGTGACCTCTTTAGCGAAACTAGAAAAAGCCTCAAAAACACTCATTTTCAAAATCACTTGTTTCTACAATGATATCGAGTTCATTACGCTCATGGTTTTCTGAAAAACCTGCGTAGCCCTCCGTCATTTCAGATAAAGACTATTTAGTATTCGTGCTGCAATTGTTGACCTTTATCAAGGTGTAGTGTGTGGTAGCTGACTAGTACTTATCTGCTTAAGCATGTGATGCGAATGGATTATGGTAGTCGTACGACCTTGTTGGCCTTTGTCAAGGGTCGTGCGGGTGGGTTTATTTTAACCAAGAAATGACGGGTTGAACTTGATGATTGATACGAAAGATCGTGTTTGTAGTTAACCGCAATCAGAACGGTGTCGCGCGTAGCTAGACCGAGATGAGTACGGGTCGTCCTCTGGGAAACGTGGAACCTTTTATTCTTACTTTAGATGTGTTGAGAAAGAGAGGAGGAATAAAGAATTTTGTGAAAAGTTTCTAGATCTACTTTAAACAAGAATGTTAAATATAGATCTAGATTATTTTAGAGATTTAAATAATATAATAATAGGGCTTGTAGGGTTCGTTAGGATTTAGTAGTTATGGAAGGTTAATTAAAAGTTACCCTTTTAATCCATTAATAGATTTAGAACTAGAACGACGATGATGCGTGTAGATTAGGGTTTCTGGAGGGAAAAGGAATCCCACTCGTAACCCTTATCTTGACACGGAACTCCGTTCATATCTAGCCTTTACCAAAACAATCATTAATCTAATCTCTAATCGCAGTCGGAACTAGCAAAGAATTGCTAGCGCGCCCGATTAGGATGTTAATGATTATTTTGATAAAGTTCCTAAACTTTATAGGACTTAAAAAGGGTTTAATTATTTTCATCACCCATTAACCTACCATAATCCTACGAACCCTAACAAGCGGAGAATTAATCGCGCATGTTGGGAGAAAAAGAGATGGAGAGAAATTGCATAATTAAACTACGAAGAAATAGAATAAGAAAAAGAACTACCTTTATTAATCAACAAGATCAAGTACACTTTGATTCCTTAGAAAATGATTACAAAAACCTAGTTTGCTTCTCGATCTCTTCCAAGGAGGTAGTCGAACCGTTGATGATCAGCCTGGATGCATGAGCCGTCTTGGACTTTGTGATCTCTTCGGCTTGATGAATTTTCCAAGAGGCTCTCGGTGCCCTTTTATAGTGCAAAGCCAGAATATTATTGTTGAAAACTAGCTAGAATTTAGCAATTATTGATCTCCAAAAATCTTGCACTTTAACTCCATCAAATCGCGGCGGATCCGCGGCCAAAGAGGGGGTATGGCTGCGGATCCACGGCCAATGGTTGAGATCTTTTGATCATATTTCTCTGGCTCTCTGATTTTGACATTTGGCAATCCTAGGCATCTTTAGAATTCAGAAATCTTCTCTCTGTTGCTTCCAGACTTGGTCTCCAAGTTTTGCTTCTTAATTTGGCAAGTTTTCTTCAACAAATTGATTTGTTTGTTAAATTCTTCATAACAACTTGGAAATATTCTGCACAACAACTCAAATAAGATTTTAGTAGACTTTATTCTACTAGGATTAGACCAATAATATTATTTGCATACATTTTCCTTCCAAATGATAATTAAAATATATTAACACATGGAAAATAATGTTTTTACACATAAACCCTCATATGTATAATATATTATAATAAAGTCCTTTTTTAATATGAAAATGGTAGGAAAAATGTAATACAAATGTGCAGTTTTATCAACTGAACAAATACCCCCAAACTTATCTTTGATCGTCCCGAGCAAACTAGTTTATTTAAGAGGAGAAAAAGAAAGGAGAAAACTAAGCACACTTTCGTAGGCAGACACGATTGCACTGAGCGCGTGCAATAAGCCGTTAAACCTCTAGGTGTCCCTAGTAGGAGGAGTGTTGTCTCCTGAGGGTTTTCAGCGGATTACACCCACAAAATCCTATAACAAAAGAAAGATGGTGAAATTTACATATAAAGATATGAACCATAAAAGAAATACTTTGAAAAGAAGAGTTTCCAACTATACTAGCTTTTCAGTTGTCATGAGCCCTATCTTAATAGTCATGAAAAAATGTTGGAAATCACATCGTCCCTTAATAAAACATCGTCTTTATTCTTCATTCCTACCTTTTATCCTAAACATTGATCATATAACTTCACGTGTGTGTAAAGAACATCCCTACACTCAGAGAATTCAACTCAAGCTATCATACTCTTGTCCATCTACCTCAGTACTTTTTAACTTGATGAATATTAAGATTAGCTCACATATTTTCATGCGACCGTTAATACTTCTTGAGGTACTAACAGACCGATTACTTATGTGCACACATTTTCATGCGACCGTTAATACTTCTTGAGGTACTAACAGACCGATTACTCATGTGCATGCTGATTAGGTGATAATATTTTCCTCGTCTTGCACCATCTAAGGCTTAGCAGTGACTCCCAGACCAGTTGGCCTTAGGGCACTAGGTGAAGAGGCACCCTCGCTATATTTTTTTTATTGCTGCCTTGGCGATACAAAACCAGTGTTCATTTTTTTCTTTTCACCATTTTTATATTTTCTTCATGTTTTTTTTTTCTTCCTTCATACTTTGGCTTTTAGACAAGAGTATTTCAAGGTATCCTCTACTATCCCGAATTTCAAGACGTGTGTAAGTGCATATAGTAGGGTATCAACATTCAAATGTTTGGCTTCCAGAATAGAAACTATTTTTCAGACTTATTTTTATCCTCAGATTAGTGACTTCCTTCATCTTACTAACCCTTGGGACAACAGCTCATAACTACTTATTACAAGTTCGTTTAAGAAACTTCTAATTTTCTTGGTTTTCTTAAACTATTCCTATCTTTTGGATGTAATTTTTCACTTTCTACTCTTTTGTTATAAAATAATTTTTTTTTTGAAAATGTTGTGCTTATGCAAAATATGATGCAAATTGATGTGTAAATAAGCACAAACCTCCCCCAAACCTGTTTACAGCAGTGTCTTCACTGATGTCATCCGTTAAGCTCAAAAACCTGTAGACTTGGGAGGAAATTATTAATGGGGGCAAGAATATATGAAAGTGAAAATACTCCCCCAAACTTATTTTTGGCTCACAAATTTGAGGACAAAAGTTATGATCAAGAGCCAAAAATATACCCCCCCCCCTCAAACATGAGTTAGACAATATGAAGCATTTTAAGAGGGGGTGAGTCATTGGGTCAAAGTAAGGCTTTACAAAGACCAAAAGTTAACACCAACCATTCAAAAATTTTATCAGTATATCGTATAGGTTGGTGGAAGAATGTGTTGTATCGACTCAAGAAAAAGTGGGGAAGGCATAAGAGGTGGTCTGGAAAGGGTTTGAAATTAGAGAAAAGAAAGAATGAGGATGAATGTGAATGATTAGAAAGAAGGAATAGTGACGGTTCAACCTCTAGAGGTGGAGATTGATCAATCACAAAATCCGTATTGTTTAAAAAATCAAGTTCGTCAGCAAAAAGTTCTTCAAAACTTTTATCAATGGTGTGATTGAACATTTTGCTGTCAAAGAGTTTTATGCCAGAATTTATTCTACTTGATTCATAAAAAATCACTGAGGTAGAGGACTCGAAAAACTCATCTACCTCTTTTTCAAAAATATCCAAATCAAGTTGAATTTCTGGTACTATTGAACTTGAATTAACAGATTGTGATTTATCAAAACTCACTGAAACTATAGGAACAGAAGAAGAACCGGAGAAAGTAGAAGGTGAAATGGGTAAACAAATTGGTATGTAGAGTGTTGCAGAACCAGATGTGGAAGATGGAGGTTGTATTTCGGTCTGATCTTCGGGTATACCATTATCATCAACTTCAAGACATATTTGGGATTCGGGAAGAATTAAAGGCTCAAGATGATGACCATAAGGAAGTGAAAGGATTTGATGAATTGGTGGGCCAAAATCATCCAAAATTTCTGGTTCATCAATCAAAATATCCCCAACGTCAATCACCTCATTCAAGTGAAGGTTAAAATTCTCAAACTCCTCATCAAAAGTATGGTTTTCAATCAGTTTTGGTTCAAGAGTGGAGGTGTAGAGATCATAAGGGTTGGGTATGGTTTCACTTGAAAGGGACCCTTCACAGTTGGGTAAATCAAGCACTACAAAGTCACACAACTTATCAGTCATTCTATTTGGTGTACTTGATGAATCTATGAAACTGGAGTTATGGATTTCAGTTTGGAGGTACAGTTCTGTCTTACTACCCAAATCCTTCATAATTTGGTTCGACATTTCCATAAATTTTTCTAATGTCTGCTCCAGACTAGTCTTGGGCTGATAAGGGGTTTCAGTATAAGATTGAAATTCCTGTGGATAATTAAAACTCCCAAATGACTGATTAGAAGAACTGTCTAGAGTAGGTGGAAAAGTCGGATTGGATTGATAAGAATAGAATGGTTGCGGAACTTGGGTAGGAGTAGGATCAATATTATGATAAGAAGAATATTGATATGGGTTGGTTGGTTGGCTATTTTCAACAGACATCTTATATGCCACAAACCGCATATCAAACTCTTCTCCGGACAGTTGATATTGGTCCGGGTTGAAACTTTGGCCTCTAGACCTAGCTATGTGCTCAGCAATGGACATTCGTCTAGGGGCTTCCTCACTCTGGGTATGAACTGAAACAGGTGTAGGATTAGGATATGGTTGATAAGACCTAGACTGAGGTGGCCAACTGTTTCTTCCTGCTTGTTCTATATGATCTCTTAAGGACATGGAAGAGCCGGACGGTATACCGAAGGGATTTCGAAAATAAGAGATATCTGGTTGTGGACAGCAAAGCTCGGCAAGTATTCTTCTGTTTAGGTCACCCATTATAAGAAGAGAGGAAGGGGGAAGGGGTAAAAAGGAGAGAAAGTAATTGGTTTGTTTTGAAAAATGACGGATTTAGACAAATCACACAAAAATGCACAACCCTAGAACTATGGTTACCTAGGTCCAGTCTCTAGACCGCTCCTAGACATCCAAAGGACAAGCCGCAGGATAAATCCTCTACCGCCTCCGTACTACCCTTGTAGCCAGGTAAGTGCCAGGTAAGTGGGAAGGAACCACGTCGTGGGCCTAATTAAAAACCACTAGCCTTTGTCACACTTGCCTAGGCACTACAAAAGTAATGCGGATAAACGATAGATTACCCACGACCTTCCTCTGTCCTTATTGAGCGCGACAGTCTTTAGAGTCTGATCTAGATATTTTTTAAATTATTATAGGGCTGATCTATATGCTCGGTTTGTGATTTGTGGGGCTTAGGAAGGGTGATGAAATCCCCACCTAATCTTGATTTGGTCTTTGCCCCTTAAAGATCCGTATTAAAATATGCAAAAACAAACCAAAAAACAAAACTTTGCAAAAAGATTTTTGAGCGGCGATATTTTGCAAAGAATCCTGCAGAAAATAGATTTTATTGGATTTTAGAGGAGAGAGAAGGGAGTTAGAATCTTACCAGAGAAGTGTGAACCCTAGATCTCCTGTTTCCTCAAGTCCGTGACTCCAGATTTCCTCGCAAAAATTCACACAATAATCGTTAAATATACAATTTGCAGTTTTGTTTTAATAATGATATGACTCGTCTAAGAATTCAACACAAATAGTAAAAATAAAAAATTACGCACGTTTCCCCGGCAACGGCGCCATTTGATTGATACGAAAGATCGTGTTTGTAGTTAACCGCAATCAGAACGGTGTCGCGCGTAGCTAGACCGAGATGAGTACGGGTCGTCCTCTGGGAAACGTGGAACCTTTTATTCTTACTTTAGATGTGTTGAGAAAGAGAGGAGGAATAAAAAATTTTGTGAAAAGTTTCTAGATCTACTTTAAACAAGAATGTTAAATATAGATCTAGATTATTTTAGAGATTTAAATAATATAATAATAGGGCTTGTAGGGTTCGTTAGGATTTAGTAGTTATGGAAGATTAATTAAAAGTTACCCTTTTAATCCATTAATAGATTTAGAACTAGAACGACGATGATGCGTGTAGATTAGGGTTTCTGGAGGGAAAAGGAATCCCACTCGTAACCCTTATCTTGACACGGAACTCCGTTCATATCTAGCCTTTACCAAAACAATCATTAATCTAATCTCTAATCGCGGTCGGAACTAGCAAAGAATTGCTAGCGCGCCCGATTAGGATGTTAATGATTATTTTGATAAAGTTCCTAAACTTTATAGGACTTAAAAAGGGTTTAATTATTTTCATCACCCATTAACCTACCCTAATCCTACGAACCCTAACAAGCGGAGAATTACTCGCGCATGTTGGGAGAAAAAGAGATGGAGAGAAATTGCATAATTAAACTACGAAGAAATAGAATAAGAAAAAGAACTACCTTTATTAATCAACAAGATCAAGTACACTTTGATTCCTTAGAAAATGATTACAAAAACCTAGTTTGCTTCTCGATCTCTTCCAAGGAGGTAGTCGAACCGTTGATGATCAGCCTGGATGCGTGAGCCGTCTTGGACTTCGTGATCTCTTCGGCTTGATGATTTTTCCAAGAGGCTCTCGGTGCCCTTTTATAGTGCAAAGCCAGAATATTATTGTTGAAAACTAGCTAGAATTTAGCAATTATTGATCTCCAAAAATCTTGCACTTTAACTCCATCAAATCGCGGCGGATCCGCGGCCAAAGAGGGGGTATGGCCGCGGATCCGCGGCCAATGGTTGAGATCTTTTGATCATATTTCTCTGGCTCTCTGATTTTGACATTTGGCAATCCTAGGCATCTTTAGAATTCAGAAATCTTCCCTCTGTTGCTTCCAGACTTGGTCTCCAAGTTTTGCTTCTTAATTTGGCAAGTTTTCTTCAACAAATTGATTTGTTTGTTAAATTCTTCATAACAACTTGGAAATATTCTGCACAACAACTCAAATAAGATTTTAGTAGACTTTGTTCTACTAGGATTAGACCAATAATATTATTTGCATACATTTTCCTTCCAAGTGATAATTAAAATATATTAACACATGGAAAATAATGGTTTTACACATAAACCCTCATATGTATAATATATTATAATAAAGTCCTTTTTTAATATGAAAATGGAAGGAAAAATATAATACAAATTTGCAGTTTTATCAACTGAACAAATACCCTTCAACAAATTGATTGACACGAAAGAGTGTGTTTGTAGTTTAACTGCAATCAGAACGGTGTCGCGCGTAGCTAGACCGAGGTGAGTACGGGTCGTCCTCAGGAAAACGTGGAACCTTTTACTTTTACTTTAGATGTGTTGAAAGAGAGGAGGAAATAAGAATTTTATAGATTGGTTTCTAGATCTACGTTAAACAAGAATGTAAAATATAGATCTAGATTATTTTAAAGATGTAATTAATATAATAAGGAGGGTTGTAGGGTTCGTTAAGATTTAGTAGTTATGAACGATTAATTAAAAGTTACCCTTTTTATCCATTAATAGATTTAGAACTAGAGCGACGGTGATGCGTGTAGATTAGGGTTTCTGGAGGGAAAAGAAATCCCACTCTTAACCCTTATCTCGACACGGAACTCCGTTCATATCTAGCCTTTACCAAAACAATCATTAATCTAATCTCTAATCGCGGTCGGAACTAGCAAAGAATTGCTAGCGCGCCCGATTAGGATGTTAATGATTCTTTTGATAAAGTTCCTAAACTTTATAGAACTTAAAAAGGGTTTAGTTATTTTCATCGTCCACTAGCCTACCCTAATCCTACGAACCCTAACAAGCGGAGAATTACTCGCGCATGTTGGGAGAAGAAGATGAAAAGACAAAGAGGGGAAACATAATGTAAAATGCAAAAGAATTAAATAAAACAACTACCTTTATTAATCAACAAGATCAAGTACACTTTGATTCCTTAGAAAATGATTACAAAAACCTAGTTTGCTTCTCGATCTCTTCCAAGGAGGTAGTCGAACCGTTGATGATCAGCCTGGATGCGTGAGCCGTCTTGGACTTCGTGATCTGTTCGGCTTGATGATTTTTCCAAGAGGCTCTCGGTGCCCTTTTATTGTGCAAAGCCAGAATATTATTGTTGAAAACTAGCTAGAATTTAGCAATTATTGATCTCCAAAAATCTTGCACTTTAACTCCATCAAATCGCGGCGGATCCGCGGCCAAAGAGGGGGTATGGCCGCGGATCCGCGGCCAATGGTTGAGATCTTTTGATCATATTTCTCTGGCTCTCTGATTTTGACATTTGGCAATCCTAGGCATCTTTAGAATTCAGAAATCTTCTCTCTGTTGCTTCCAGACTTGGTCTCCAAGTTTTGCTTCTTAATTTGGCAAGTTTTCTTCAACAAATTGATTTGTTTGTTAAATTCTTCATAACAACTTGGAAATATTCTGCACAACAACTCAAATAAAATTTTAGTAGACTTTATTCTACTAGGATTAGACCAATAATATTATTTGCATACATTTTCCTTCCAAATGATAATTAAAATATATTAACACATGGAAAATAATGTTTTTACACATAAACCCTCATATGTATAATATATTATAATAAAGTCCTTTTTTAATATGAAAATGGTAGGAAAAATGTAATACAAATGTGCAGTTTTATCAACTGAACACTTGACTAGCTTCCTATGGTTTGTTGTCCTTTGTCAAGGTCATAGGGGGTTTGGGGTAAAAGCATTATCGGGAATTTAAAGTGTTGAAATTTGCAATGAGATTGCATACCTCCTATGAGATAGTTGGATCCCGATACCCACTGCGAGTAAGAGTTACTCCTGGGAGAATTTTACACAGGACAATTAGCCGATCAAGTAGGTGTCTAGAAAAGTGTTAACGGGGTTATGCCTCTGGAAAAATGAGGTTTATTCTAATTAGGTCCGTGCGAAAGCACGGGGAACCTCCCTCATAATACCAACACTAGTCTGGCCGAAAGATTAGCGAACTTGTAAGTTGTAATTAATCCTGGCTAGTCTTACCTTTTAGGGTTTTAACCAAGATTTGATAAAAAGCAGTGGGAGCCATCCTGATTAGATAAGATAATAACCAATCTAATCTTGCAAGAGCATACGCTAAAGTATTTTCTTCTCTCTCTCTCCAGGTAGCGACCATGTCAGGCCTTAATCAAGATAATAATATGGATGTATTGACTGAACCTGCTTATTATACTGAGTAGGGGAACGTTGGTCCCGCTCCCACTTATAATTGTTATAAGTCCGAGCAGGGAATAGGAGAATATATGGATTCTCACGCCGCCCAAACGAAGAATAAGCATGCTGATGCATCTTCTTCAGGTGTGTTATTTATCGAGAACTGTTTCTCAGTTCACTCTACATCCTGGGTATTAGATACCAGATCGGGATCCCATATATGTAACATGTTACATGAGCTACGAAAAAGTAGGGAACTGGGAGAGGGTGATCATTCCTTAAGGGTTGGGAATGGTGCAAATGTTACAGCCAAACCTGTTGGCGAATATCACCTTGTGTTGCCAAATGGTAATACATTGATTCTGAAAGAATGCTATTACATTCCGAGCATGATATGCAATATTATATCAGTTTCTTTATTGAGTAAAGAATGATGTAATCTAGTAGTACAAGATAATGTTATGAACATATTCCTGAATCAAAAGTTGATTGGATCAGGTTCATTATTTAATGGCATATACGTTCTCAATCAAACTACGGTACTTAATGTACAAAACACACACAAGAGGAAGAGTTCAGAATTGAACGAATCCTTCTTGTGGCATTGTAGACTAGGTCATATCAATGCGACACGGCTAGCTAAGTTGCATAAGGATGGATATTTGAATCCGTTTGAATTTTCATCTTATGACACTTGCCAGTCATGTCTCAAAGGAAAGATGACCAAAACTCCGTTTAGTGGACATGGAGAAAGAGTTGCGGAACTCTTGGGACTGATACATAGTGATGTATGTGGTCCCATGTCTACAATTGCCAGGAACGGTTCTTCCTACTTCATTACATTCACTGACGATCTCTCAAGGTATGGACATGTGTTCCTGATGAAACAAAAGTCTGAAGCTTTTGAGAAATCCAAAGAATATAAGAACGAAGTAGAGAACCAAATAGGAAAAAGTATTAAGATCCTTCGATCTGATCGAGGAGGAGAATACTTGAGCAATGAGTTTCTGGACTGTCTAAAAGAGAATGGGATTCTCTCTCAGCTTACTCCTCCCTATACACCACAGCACAATGGTGTATCAGAGAGGAAGAATCGCACCCTATTAGATATGGTGTGCTATTTGATGAGTACTGTTGAGTTACATATTTTCTTTTGGGGACATGCGCTTGAGACAGCAGCATACCTATTGAATAAAGTTCCGTCTAAATCTGTACCTACCACACCATATGAGATATGGAGTCGGAAGAGACCATGTCTTAAACGTGTTAAGATATGGGGTTGTCCGGCCTATGTCAAAACAAAAAATCCAGACAAACTCGAGGCACGGTCAGTTCTTTATAAGTTTGTGGGATATCCTAAACATTCACATGGATATCTTTTCTACCACGGCGAGGAACAAAAGGTGTTTGTTTCTTGACATGCCACCTTTTTAGAAAAGGAATTTCTTGCAAAAGAAATTGGTGGCGAAGAGGTAGAGCTGGAATAAGTTCCAGCCCCATAAACTACAACTGAAGATTTAGTGGAACCAGATGATTCAGTAGTTCCCAACGAACCCCAGCCTCTCCGCCGATCTAGTAGGGTTCCTCATCCACCTGAGAGATACTATGGATTTCTCATTGACAATGAAAGCGAGGGTTGCATCATGGAAGATGATGACCCAACTAGCTTCGAGCAGGCCATCATGAGTGGGGACTCTGTGAAGTGGCTGGATGCAATGCGATCTGAGATGGAATCCATGTACACCAACAATGTATGGACTTTGGAAGTTGCTCCTGAAGGGATAAAACCTATTGGGAGCATGTGGATCATTAAGAAGAAATTTGGTGTAGATGGAAAAGTTGAGAATTTCAAAGCTAGACTTGTTGCAAAGGGTTTTCGTCAACGACCGTGTGTGGATTATAAAGAAACCTTTTCTCCAGTTTTTATGCTTAAGTCCATCCGGATTCTGCTTTCCATTGCTCCATACCATGACTATGAAATCTGGCAGATGGATGTTAAGACCACCTTTCTAAATGGTGATTTAGAGGAGTGCGTGTACATGACTCAGCCAGAGGGCTTCGTAGATAGTGGGAGCAGCGGAAAGGTGTGCAAGCTGCTTAAATCCATCTACGGGTTAAAGAAGGCATCGCGGAGTTTTAACATCTGTTTTGATGTTGTAGTTAAAGAGTTTGACTTTATCAAAAACGTAGATGAACCTTGTATCTACAAGAAGGTTGCAGAGAGTAAGGTTGTCTTCCTCGTATTGTACGTAGATGACATACTCTTGATAGGAAATGATGTTCCTATGCTGCACTCGGTCAAGCTGTTCTTATCACATCGATTCTCAATGAAAGATCTAGGTAATGCCTCCTGCATTTTGGGAATCAAGATTTATAGAGATAGATCTAAACGGATACTGGGATTGTCCCAATCCAGGTACATTGACACCATACTAAAGAGGTTTAGTATGGAAGAATCCAAGCGTGGGAACCAACCCATGATCTCTGGACTCACTCTCTCATAGAGATGTCTCCCAAGACTGATTTGGAGAGAGCTCGCATGCAAGGAATACCCTATGCTTCGGCAGTAGGCTCTATCATGTACACGATGCTATGTACCAGACCCGATGTAGCATACTCACTAAGTGTAGTGGGTAGGTATCAAGCAGATCTAGGAGAGACTCACTGGACAGCTGTGAAGAACATTCTCAAGTACTTGAGAAGGACTATGGAGATGTTCTTGGTGTATGGTAATGGAGAACTCCAAGTGGAGTCCTTTCCGATTCGAGCTTCCAAAGTGATAAGGACGACTCTAAGTCGCACTCGGGATTTGTCTTTACCCTAAATGGAGTTGCGGTTTGTTGGAAGAGTTCCAAGCAAGAAACCATGGCAGACTTGACGATGGAGGCTGAATACATCGCTGCCAACGATGCTGCCAAAGAGGTTGTCTGGATGAAGAAGTTCATCACTAAACGTGGTGTGGTTCCGTCCATTGAGCATCTAATACCTTTGTATTGTGATAACAATAGAGCAGTGGCTTTGGCCAAGGAACCCAGGTCCCATCAGAAGTCCAGACATATTCTAAGGTGGTATCACCTGATCCGGGAGATAGTTGATCGCCGCGAGATCGAGGTCAGGAGAGTTGACATGAAGGACAACACTGCGGATCCACTCACGAAGGCTATTCCCCAGATACAATTTGAGAGACTCATTAAGATGTTGGGTATGAGATACTACAACAGCTGGCCTTAGTGCAAGTGGGAGATTGTTAGTTGTATATATGCCCTATAGGCCATTGTTGTACATACGATGTATATTATGATGGATGCTTGGATATATATAGAGAGGACTTTCTTGCTCGATATGATAGTATGCTATCCGGTTTCACTTTGTCTTAACATGTTGACTTGTATTGGTTAACTGTCTTTCTCTCACATGTTGATAAAGCCCTTAGGATATGTACTTGACTACTAGGACTATGATGAGATCATACTAGTGGGGCCAGGGTAGTCAATGAGTACATCCTATAACTGTTCCTAGTCGAGGGAGTATCGAGACAGGGCATCGATACTCCAGAGTAGACTAGCGTATACACATCTTGACCCATATGATGGGCGATGGATGGTCCTATATCTATCAGTGTTTGACATCAAAGATGTAGGGTTCCTAGGCACCCCAAGGAGGTCTCACAAGGCATCAACCATGCCAATTTCAAAAATACGGTGCCGAGAAATCCTAGACTACGGATCGTTGGCTAGAATTCTAGGCGAAAGATGCAACTAGTAAACTATTCTTGTCTCTTGCTTAACCCTAACCATCATTACTAACCATGGTCTATTCTCTACACTTAACTAAGGTTAAGAATATGATAAGAATGATTTTCTTTTTCTATTATTCTAACAAGACTTATCTTCTTCTTCATCTTCTTCTTCTTCTTGACATGAAGAAAGCTTGCTTCATCAATGGCATGTGAAGAAATCAAGTGAGAAATCCAATTCTAAAGTCTACCCACTTCCTATTTCTTCATCCTCTACCTCTTGCCAAGTAGTAGAGAGTGTTTTCTTCACAAGTTTCTTGACTTGGTGAAGTTGGAGCTAGATCTAGTGATGCCTCGACGTAGATCATCTTCGGCACGAAGCCGACGACCTTGCCCGCCCATTTCTCTGATGAAGCAGACACTAGAGCCCGGATTTCGATTTGGACAGCGAGGAGACTTCATTACAGAGCTATGGAGGTGGAGGACCGGATCTACAAAGGTTATATTTCCGTTCCTTTAGTTATTTTGTTAGCTAGTTGCTTGTTTCACCTAGAATTCTAGCCAACGATCCGTAGTCTAGGGTTTCTCGGCACCGTTAAATTTGAAATTGGCATGGTTGATGCCTCGTGAGACCTCCTTGGTGTGCCTAGGAACCCTACAGTGACCGCGGAACCGCGGCATAAGCATGGCTCGGTTCTCTAAAAAGAGAGTAAAATTCTTCTTCTTCTTGCTCTTGAAAAAGCTTCACTAGCCTTTTAGTTTGTGGTGATTAATAGTGAGAAATTGAAAACAAAAGAGAGTAAAATTCCTATTTCATCATCTTCATCTATTCTAGCCACTTAGATTAGGGTGTTCGCTTCTCTAATAACTTCATTAGTGAAGTGTAAGCTTGGGTTAGTGATTCTTTAAGGTAGATCATTTTAGATCAAGAAGACTTCAAGCAAGATGCCTCATTCACCTCATGGATCCTCTCAAGAGTCGGAGTTCTTGATGATTGCAGCGAAGGGACCTTAACACGGAGCTTATGAAGCGAAGGAACGGACTACAAAGGTTGTAATCCGTAACTCTATGTGATAGATAGTTCTTTGTATGTGATACAAAACCTTGTTACCCTAATATTTCTAGCAAAGATTCATGATTTGTTTGCTTTGCACCTCTCTAATTTTTAAAGTGGCATGAGTGGTGCTACCCAACCCTAGACTAGGTGTAAGGAAAACCCAACAACTATCACATAGAAGGTATGCAATCTCATTGCAAATTTCAACACTTGAAATTCCCAATAATACTTTTGCCCCTAGCAACTTATGACCTTAACATAGTCAACAAATCATAAGCGCTAGCCAAGTTCAACCCGTCATTTCCCAATTGAATTAAACCTACCCGTACGACCCTTAACATAGTCAACAAAGTCGCACGACTACCCTAATACAATCGCATCTCATGCTTTAGCAGATAAGAACTAATTATCTACCGCACACTACGCCTTAATATAGTCAACAAACATAGCACGAATACTAAGTAATACTTATCTGAAATGACGGAGGGCTACGACAGGTTTTTAAGAAAACCATTAGCGTAATGAACTTGATATCGTTGCAGAATCGAGTGATTTTGAAAAGGAGTGCTTTTGAGGCTTTTACTAGTTCCGCTAAAGAGGTCACTCCCGGTGAAAGGATCTCAGCTCTTTCCTCATCAAATGAGGTGCTGGATATTCTACAATAAATACCGCTATGCAAAGCAAGAAATATAGAAGCAATCAAAAACTAAACCGAGTGATTTGTAGCATTTTCTAATTTTGCTAAAGAGGTCACTCCCGGTGAAGGGATCTCGGCTCTTTCTTTATCGAATAAGGTGCTGGATATTCTACAAGGAATACCGCTGTGCAAAGTAAAAACTAGTGCTACCCTTTTTGAAAATTTGATTCTACAACATCTTTAGGTTTCTTTACTTTTATTAATCTCATTAATGAAGTCCCATCAATTAAGCTTCCTAAGCATCACAGAAGAAACAAAAATACAACGTACGCTTATGCCATCCGCATTCGCCACAGTGTCCCGTTATGCACCGTTAGGTTACTTAACTAACGGCATAGCGGGGCGGGACTAGCGCGGGTGCAAAACATAAGCAACGTTTATTATATATCATATATACAATAATAAAGCATTCATCTCATGCATATAAAATGATCACATCACAGAATATCAGCAGCAGAAGATAACATATGAAATATTGGATATACTAGGAATTCCGTGTTTTAAGTTAAGCCAGTATAAAACACGGATTCCACGGTCGCGATGAATAGCCAAACCCACATCCCTAGACCCCTACGAGAGCGGAAAGCAACCCTACCAATTCTAGAGTTAGGAGACCCGGACTCGACTCCTTGAGATGGTCTCCTACTGGACTCTAGAACCCAGTTACTTGTGCTCCCCACCTTGGGTCTATCCTAATGCGGAAAAGTAAATAATATACAACAATGGTGACATCATCCTCAACCCGGAAGTGCCCCAATAAAAGAATATTACATACAATGAATTTTACATGAATGAAAATAAAAAACTCTCATCTCACATAAAACCCCCAGCTATTCAAAACGTGACGATCCAATATAACATATCCAAGTAACACAGAAGATCACATGTCATCAAAATATTAGACGATGTTAAACATTCCGATCGAATCAACAAACACCCACAATTACCCAATAAGCTCAACACATGAGCGCAGTTTGAAAGTATTCGTCACATGCCACAATACCAATGAACCAGCCGTAGAAGGGCTACCAATGCCTTATATGTGGCACCGCTGAACCATCACGAACCCTATGGTTCAGTGGCGGTTCTGACGGTCACACAATCGAGTTAAGCTTTCGTTCTTCTAGAGGGTTCATCGAATAACTTGCACGATATTTGAATGTTTCAAACTATGGAAAAGATCCAACTCTTGAATAAATTTCCAGCAAGGGTCAAAGTGGGTATTTGATATCCGTTCGAACTTTTTAACACCGTCTAAAAATAGCCCAAAAACAGTTAAAATTACGACTACGAAATACTCCGAGTTGCTGTTTTGGTAAATAAACATCACATGGAAATTTAGTAAATATAAACAATACCTGAAACACCAAAACCCAGAGACCAGAACACACTACAAAACCCATCCCCAAATTCCTTAAGGAATCCGGCGACGCCGGAATTTCAAACTTGGTCGCCGGCCAAAATCCGAGCACTGGGGTGTATTTTGTACTGTGTTCTTATATTGTCCCATACTACATTCTGCACTTGTTCAAATAATTTTTTGACAACTTTTAAAAATCGACAGAAACTGGAATTTTAGGGTTTCAAGTTTCGGAGTTTTTCGGTTTCGTAATTCTACGCAATCCGTCTAATTTTCTAGTTTGTCTCTGATACCACTGAAGGGTTCCTTAGAATGACAGCAAGGTTTCGGGTGGCATCATGCATGTCGTTTTAAAAATTTTATCGTTAAAAAGAACCCTACGCTAGAATCGTTAACTAGAGATTTAGTCGGAATAGAATGCAAACATCTTTACATCGAAAGAGAATCAAGAATACAACCTTTGTAGACGGTCCTTCTCTTCAATATGCTCCGTGTAGTAGCCCCGCGACTCCACAAGGCTTCTCTTGAGACTTTGAACAAGCTTCCTTCGTTGCCTTCACGCCAAAGATGATCCACCACGAAGCTCCTACTAGTTCAAGCTACCATTACACTAAACTCTTTAGTGTATGAAACACATCACACTAATTTGCTAGAATGGTGTGAGATGATGAAGTAGGGGATGTTAAGATCTCACTAATTTTAGTTCAAGCTTCATGATTCACATCACATGTGAGAGTTGAAGCTTGAGGCAAAGCAGAGGAGGAGGAAGAAGCATGAGAGAAAAATGGCTAAGTCTTTTGGAATGAAAATAATATCAAGACCCCCGCACTCATTCAAGTATGGAATTATGCAATATTAAATTGCAACCATGCTTGGATAGTAAGTCAAGAATGAATAATCATTATAAAACACAATGCTTGCAACCATGCTTCAACTTTACACCTCATTTCTATTTTCATAAAATAGAAAATAAAATACACCATGCTTGCAACCATGCTTCAACTTTATACCTCATTTCTATTTTCATAAAATAGAAAATAAAATGCCATGCTTCATTTTAATATATATATATATATATATATATATATATATCATATATATTAATATATATTTAATGAAGATTAATTAGTGAGCTAATGATATTAGTTAATATATAATTATATCACATATAATTTATATTACATTATTAAATCAACACTTGATCTAATGATCCGGTTATATTATATATGACCGACTAATATCATTTATCCGTACATCACATTATCGAATCAACACTTGATTCGACAATCTGGTTATATCACATATAACCGCACCCGATAAAAGATGACTGCCAGATTACAATACGGTATCACATACTCGTATTTAATCAGGCCCACACACATATCACATATGTGTCCTACTTCATTTCTCTTGAACCAGGGAACTTCTGTGTAGAACTCTAAAGACTCGTCAATACGCCGACAGTAGATGATGATCATATCAGTCACCTACAAGCCGTCAGCAGTACTAGCTGGACGTAACAGCTACCCGGATATTTAGCGATATGAAGATCAACAAGCAAGCCTATCCACAGTATCCATGAACTCTATCAGTAACTGTAACATTTCAGAAAAATAAAATATTATTTTGGGAATTTTTATAATTTAATATTAATTTTTAATGAATATTTTAATATATCGGTATAATTAAATACCGATAAATGGGGAAAATTTTGGAAAAATTATGGAAAATTCTAAAATAGGGTATTTTATAGAATTATGCCATTTTTAAGTTTTTATGGTTAGTTATATTCTAATTTAGTGCTAATCGCGATTAAAAATCGCTAATCGGTTTTTAGCATTTTTGGGCAAAACATGCACATATCATTTTTACACTTGCGTTTCATTTGTTTCTTTGCCTTCTCTTTATTTTAGCATGGTGGCTTAGGGTTGACCATTGTGTGAGAAGGATATGAAAAGAAAAGAAAAGAAAAAGGTGGTATGATGAAAAGAGAGAAAGGGTAAGTCAACTTTTTCTTTTTGAACCATGACCCCATCATTTCCCCATCCCATTTCTCTCTCCCTCTCCCTCATGAGCTGCTCCTCCTGCTCCTCCCTCTTCCTCCTCCCTCTTCAAGCCTAGATCCACCATGAATACAACTCTAAAACCCTATTCCCATTTCACAAAAATTGTTCCCAAGCTCACTAGCTACACATTGGACCTAGAAAGAATGGATTTTGAGGACTTTGAGCAACTCAAGAAAATTCTTGAGTTGCTAAAGGAGGTAATTTCTACACCTTTAGAGTAGTACGTCATTTCATTATGCATCTATACTTGTTTCATGTCGATATCGTGTCGTTTTGAGGACATTGGAAAATCCAAGTTAGGGTTTAGGGTTTAAATTGAAATCAAAAGTGAAATTGAGGCTTGTAGTGACCTTAAAATCCTGTTAGTGATGTTACATGGGACTAGACCTGAGAGTAAAACCCAGAATACGGATTTATAGAAACGATATCGGGAAAAACTGTAATTCTGTGACTGTTTTTAGAAATCTGCCATCACCCGAGCCATCTGAAAATAAAATTGGTTTGACAGTAAGATGTGCATGCACCTAGGAACCACCACCCAAATCCCTAGCCCCTAACTTCTTGTTCAGGCCGCAGATAAATCCCTTCTGGCCGCAATTTGCGGCCAGACCTGGTTGTAACCCCCTCGTTTTTGTTTCTGGGCCATATTTCCAGTAAACTTGACCCTTGGCATGTGCAATTTTGACTAATTCCATCTAGGGTAGAATCTGGGGTAGTTTTCTTGTGTTGGATCATGGTTTACGACTTGTTTTAGCATGGATTTTGGTGTTTGGTGATTCGTTTCTGTCGGGTGGTGTTTGAACGTCAATGGGAAAGGGTTATTGATTGTGTTTGCATGCGAGACTATAGGTTTTTACCTATGGGCGTAGCGTATGCCGTTTTGGTTTTCGATGTGATTTTCAAGTGCTTTAGCGTTTGTGATATCCTTGTAGGTACCCCACGTGACGTCGAGGTGTTGGAGATAAAGATGGCGACATCGGCATCGGCATACAAGAAGCATGGTGAGTAGATTTATATCTATGGGGAGAAGTCGGGTGGATGGTGTATAGCACCCCCGCAGTTCGCGGTGAAGTATACGAATACGTATACACACATATATTGATTATATATTGCTTGAGATTATTGATGATAAAGATGGATTCTAGGTGTGATTGGATTGGTTTAGTGTTGCGAAACCCTAGAGTAGTGGTTGCACCACACATACACACACACCCATACTTGCATACATTCTTCTTTCATATGTGTGTATATGGGAATATATTTTTATGTGTTCACATGGTTATGGGACTATGTGTTCATATACTGGATTGAGGATGGTACTTGGGATTAGAGGTGAGTCGATGAGATTTGATTTGAGACCGTGAGATCGGTGATATGGTAGGATTCGTACTTGTGATACGTCATGATGTTATAGCGGATCTTTGGACGACGATACCATGTGAATAGTGATATACACAGAATAGTTGACTTGTGATCGAGACATGAGATAAGATATGTTAAGATATTTATAATAGGCCACATTGGGCGATGTATACTTCTTTATGATGATTTGTGCTGATGATATCGGTTTGTACGAGACTGTCGAGCAGTAGTCAGATCATGATTATATTGATGATATTAGTATTGTACTAGACGTAGGTCAGTACCCCGGATTATGATCTTTGATAAAGAGGATACTAGATGAATAATGTGATGAATGTGATATCGACCCGTATCCAGATTTGATTGCCGTACGACGGTTTTACGTACGAGCTATATATTGATGATAGATCCGCACTCTTGACTTGGGGATATCTGATTATAGATATGGTATCGGATGTGATATTATCGAGGCGGGATCACTGTCTAATATATATATATATGTGTGTGTGTGTGTGTGTATCGACTCAGATGTTAGGCGGTTTCCTTACCTTTCGTTCAGCTTGTTAGTTCAGCCCTATAGTTTAGTGTAGTTGTTAGACCATATTAGTTATCGTTGTGTCTAGTATTCAGCTCCCGCACATTATTGATGTTCGCTCCGCATCGCATACTTATATTGTGATTCATATACCATTGTTGATATCATGCTGTTATGACACCAGCACCATTACTGATGATGCGTATGTACCACGTACACTTACTTGCCAGCTCACACACATCTTCATCGGTAATTGCCATGTCACGTATACTTAGAAAATACTATTGCATTGACATAGCTTGTTAGCTAATAGTTTAGACATGATATTAGTGTACTTGCCTTATATGCTAGTTTAGACATTGTAGCTATTCCTTGCTACTTCATGCATGTTATTATTCACTGTTATGCCGCATTTATGGATTTTATGCATATATTCACTGTTTACATGCTATTGAGGATTTGGATTCGGATTTTCATGAGATTTCCTGGATTTGGGGGAGAGCCGCAAAAACATTTATAAACTTCTTTTCTCTCTTTTTAAATGAAAAGTACGGTTTTCCCATGATGTATGAGTCGTCCACCATGAGTTTACTGATGGATTTCGAGACCCGATTCGAGGAGTTGGATGAACCGTTTCGGGTACATGGTGGACCCGGTAAGGTACCCCGAGGCAAGAAGCTCGAGTAGTAGACGATGAGACTGGCAGGGGAGCACTACCGACAGGTGATTTTACCCGACGCGTCGGATATCCGGAGGATACCGTCGTGGTCTTGAGATTGATGTTAGGGGCCGGTCTGGACTGACGGCGCCCTAGATAGTGATATTGAGATACTGAGATTTCGAAAATTTGAGGTACTGAGATTTGATGATACGGGCCAGTCCGGATAGCCGGAGCCTAAGATTTTGAGACATTGGGATTTATGTTTTTGTGTCGATGCTAGACACTGTTTATACTGATTTCATTTATGATACCTCTCTTTAAAAATACAGTAATCTCACTAAGTTATGAAAGCAGTTTCTTCAGTACATGTATTCTGTTTTCATGCATTCATACATCATCCATATGATATATTGCTATCTGAGGCACTGACACGAGCACTTGGTATTACTGTTGTTTAGAGGTATACCCTAGCCATTGTTATTAGCTGCAGGTTATATATTTGAGGATATATATTGATCGTATGACCTAGGATTGCGTCATACATGCGATTTCTGTTCGTAGATGTTTTCTATTCACGAGTTGGCAACTCACCCCCGTTGTGCCACAGTTTCTTGCAGGTTTTGCCGTACAGGTTTCATTACGGCTTTGCTGGCACTACTTCCTTTTCCGGGTGATTTGCTAGTAGGTGGGTTCACTTGTATCGCGACCATCAGTATACTTTGTATATTATTATTCTGTTGTATCTAGAAGTTCCATCAACCAAACATGTATTTATTTCAGAGATAGAGACCAGTGATGTTTATTCTTTCGACCTTAAAGTCGTGCGTTGTATTTCTCTGAATTTCATGCTATTTTGAGTTTCCTTTTCTGTTGTGATCCTCGCCTTTCGGCGTTGTATATTATATTGCTTGCATGGTTGTGACCGTCGATTGATGAAGAGCTATCTCCCGCTTGGGGATGCCTTTATTCATTATATATATTTTATCAGGTTTTGTACCCGTTTGGGGTCAGTTTTTACAAAGGAAACTCTGCCGAAATTTTTAGAAAAGACTTGTGATTTTAAAATGCGCATTTCAGCCGGTGTTGCAAACTATTTGATTTAAAATGGTTTTTCCTTCACTCTACTACTTTTCTTGGTTTGGATTTCTGGGTTTTCGGCTTACTTAGATTACGTACGCCTCAAGACGTTTCGTAGTTTAAGTGCCGGTCATGTTCCGTACTTTCGGGTCATGACAAAGTTGGTATCAGAGCGTTAAGTTTTACCTTCGGAGCGTAGGATGACCCTTGGTTGATGGAGTAGGTAGCTTGAGTAGAGTGACGTACCGTACGTATGTTCCGCGGCATATTTACGATACGCTACTCCACTTAAAAAGCCTTAGGATGTACATTTCTTTGCTCAATATTATATTCATTCATGATCTAGCCTCATCGGTACCAGTTATGGTTTTGCTGCCACGGTTACGGGTAGGGAGAGCTACGGCTAGAGTTGCGGTCAGCACGAGCTCGTCACGAACGAGGACTGACCAGGGCGTAATTCCGGCGACACACGATTGCATAGATGTGTCATTTTATGATGTTTGAGGCACTGTTTAGCGTGCAGACGAGCGAACGAAGAGATATCACCCCAGATATTGGAGCTATTGCAGTACGAGTTGTACTAAGAGATGATAGAAGGTCGCTAGCCACCGAGGATGAATGACTAGGACATAGAGTTCGTTCGCTACCCCGATGCGAGGTCATCAGATAGATTGATTCCAGCTAGATACGACTTCACACGGATACGTGGAGAGTCGACAGAGACGATCGAATGTCAGAAACCTATTATTCCAAGTTTAAAGTATTCGGAAAGACATGCAGGCAATTCTATGGACCCTCTAGAAGAATGAAACCCTAACGCGACATAATGACCGTGTGAAAGCCTTTGAACCTTAGGGTTTACGGCAGTTCCGCGGCGCCATTAGTGAGGCTTGGGTTTGCCCTTCTACGGCTGGACCACTGATGCTGTCACGCCCCGCTTCCCAAAATACGGAATACGATGGGTTGACAAGGCCAGCCATGCTCCTACGGTCGAGAAAATATCCTTCTGTAGTCACACTTCGGCTTCTACCTTTACGTGGTAATCAGTAATCAATGCACAGGTAGTGAGAAATGCAGTAACTAAATCAAGAGGGATACAAAAGAACTAACCAAATGGAGATCAAGAGAATATGGCTCTGGGTAGCTGGTCAAGATGTCCGCGATGTCCTCGAGGTACGTCAGGTCCTGGTCCAGGCTAGATCCACTCCTCACTCTGAGCATGCATATTCAGGTCGTCAGAGCGACACGATAGCAACATATATATATAAATGCAAGTGGTAACTCGAACAGTGATAATAGATATATAACAGTAAATCAAGACAGTAAAGATGTGAACATGGAGTAACCAATGCGGTGTCTAATGGATCAGGTGAACAGTAAAGCAGTAAAATAGTATGTCAGGTGTGTCAATACAGTAAGTAATGCATGTCAATGTCACTATCCCTATCAGTCTCTAAGTCTCACTGTACAGGTCACTAAGCCTATCGTCGGTCCAAGTGTGAGAGTCAACCATTCGTGAGTGTCCTCCACCCAAGGGTAGGACCCAAGGGCAAGGGACCACGGGCCCAGAATATAACTCACGGTAATAATCATGTAATATCCCTGTAAATCTCCATATATCTCCATATATATATGCCGTCATGGGACTCCCGAGATTCTGTTGAACTCACACTCAAACTACCCCACACCCCGTAGTCTACATCAAACGCCAACCATAATCTCAAATACCGGTCGGTCTATGACATGTCTTCGCGAGAACTGGAGACAGGATCTCCATCAAGCATGTCTCGACTGATACCCAAGATCAATGGAAAGTGTTTGGTGCCTTACTTGTGACACCCATACAAGTGCTTCCATAAGTGTCACATACCACTTATAGTCACACTTATACGCGTCCCACAGACGTCGACAATGCATTAAATTGATAGGTTCCACTGATTGTGTATAAGTACGTGTCACTTTCACTTATCCATTCATGCACGAACACCAACGTACTTGCCACAATCACCACTAATACCTAACACTGGGTAATGCACATGATCACTAGGTTGCCAATGCAATGACATATATATATATGATGTGATGAGAAAATAGTATGTAAGGCATGATTAAGATGTCATATGTCGGTATCCTACCACTTGTATAATTTATCATAAATCATACATGACAAATTTAGCGAAACAATGAACAGGAGATAAGTAGTATGTTTGATTATCTATTCAGTAAATTTGGTTTCACGTCAATCGGGTTTCAGGATCACTAGATATGGCCATTTTATTTTAAGCATTCACTGCTGAAAATCCGGTTTCAGAATCGGAAGTCCGTTTCGCAACGCATTTTAATCCCAGTTGGGACCAAAATTTAGAGACGCTATAGTTGAATGAAATCTAGAGTTTTCAAAAACGTTTTCAACGCAGAAGACGGATTCTCAATCGCATCTGTACGTCAGGAGTTATGAACTATTCAACACTCGGGTATCAGTTCTGGTTCTGTTTGGGACTGCTATACGTCCCGATCTTTTAAATTGCAGTTAAAATAGTAAATGATGATAAAATGGGGTGAAATCACTTGCGTTATTTAGCTAACAGATCTATCATCAATAAAATGCAGGGGTCCGCAACATAAGAGTTCAGTAAACAAGGTAGTAAACATTACGGGGCAGAAAACAATAATCAGAGTCGCTCTGGACTGCAGTCCAGAGCCGCTCTCCGAACCAATTCTCATCATAATATCAGAACAGAAACAGTTAAGAATTTGCATAGAGCTACAGGTCGTCGAATCATCTTCGATTTGAGCCCTCGAACGCCTCATTTAGATAAGTACATAATTTATTGTTATTTTAACAATTTTCAGGTGCGGGAAATTCCCAGCTATTACGGGTGTAATTGGGGGTGATCGTTAAAGTCGTTAACGGTCATATTTTTCAGTGAAATTTCTGCACTAGGTTCATTGCCAGACGGGCCACAATATGCAAACAAGTTCCGTCAAATTAAGGAATGGTTTTCATTCAGATCTAGCGTCGAACACTTATGTTATATAAGGTTTTCATGAATCGCACCCAGGGAATTAATGCGGTTTGAATTATAACGGGAAATAATATAGCATGTAGTAAGTAGGGTACTTGCCAGAAGACGTTTTGGAGATGCACGGCAGCGGCAACGGTACGGACGCACGACGAACAGCGCGGTTTGGATGCACGGCCTCGGCTCGCGATCCGGGTTCGACGTTGGAGTTGTCCGGGGTGGCTCGTGTTCGCTGGAAACTGAAAGGGTGCTCTGTGGATCTCCCGAGGTGTGCTGGGGACGACGACGGTCGGCGGTGACGCTCCGGCGATGTGTACAGTGGGTTTCGTGTGGGCTGGTGGTTTTGGAGAGAGGGCGAGAGGCAGTGGGGCTTGGGCTAAGAGGTAAGGCGATGATGCTGAGGTTGTAGGAGTGTCGACGAGGTGGTTCAAGGCAGTTGGGGGATCGCCGGCGTCGAGTGCAGGCGATGGTCGAGCTCGAGTGCTGGGGAGTCGGTGAAGCAGTGAAAGGGACAATTGGTGGTTTGGGTTTGTGAGAGGGGGTGATAGGGTTGACGAGGAGGTTGTCGTCGTCGTCGGTGAGGTGAGCGGGGTTGGGAGCTCGGTGGCGTAGTTTCTGCAGAGAGAGAGAGGAGTTTGAGAGAGAGTGTGTGGGGGGAGGGGGAGAGGAGGAGTTGGAGAGTGAGGGTGTGAGGGGGAGAGGAGGAGTTGGGGTTTGAGGATAGGGTGAGGAAAATGTGGTCGAGGTCGGGGGCACGGCGGCGGGCGACGTGGGCACGAGGGAGAGGCTCGGGGACGTCGTGGGTGTGAGGGAAAGAATGTGCGGGAGAAATTTGTAACGGGAGGAAGAAGGGGAGGTGGAACACGGGCCGGGTCGGGTTCGGTGAAGGTTGGGTGCGGGCTTGGAGGGAGATTGGGCCGGGGGAAAGCTTAAGGATTTAATTCATTTGGGAAAACAAAGTGTTGGGCTGGGTTAAGGTTTAACAAAAATTAATTTAATTTAATTAGTTTGTTGGGCTGGGTTAAGGAAATTAGGTATAGGCTAAGGGATTAAAGAAATAAAGTTTGGGTTTGGGAGCAGGGGCTGAGTTAAGGTTAAGAAGGGATTTTATTTGAAATGAATGTGTTTATTTTATTCGGCTAGGCTGGTGAAGTTGTGGGCTGTGGAAATTGAAGTTTTATTTATTTGCTTAAATTATGGATAAGGGGAGTGGGCTGGCCAATTAAGGAAAATAGAGGAAAATGTGATGGGCCGGGCTCTAGGAATTTAAATTGATTGGGAAAGAAAAAGGTGGGTCGGGCTCTGGATTAAGAAATGGAAAAATATGAAGGAAATAGATAATAGAGTTTTGGATTAGTTTAGGGAAAAATAAAAGGGTTTAAGTATTGAAATTAGTTTTAGGAAAAATATGGATTTAAGAAGGGAAAGTAGAATAAAAGAATTACGATAAAATAATTATAAATACAATTAGGTAAAAATTGTTTGTGACCCCTATTGAATAGAAATACGGCTATTGGCCTATAAAAGAACCGGGTAATACATCACATCACCCTTACAAAAATTTCGTCCTCGAAATTTAAAACAAGCGATAAGCTATAAAATCATAAACGAAAAGCTACTACATCGAACACTAGTATATAGTAGTTTACTTAAAAAGTCCGATAGAAAAGTTTTGAAGGTCTATATATGTATAAAAACTAACGTAACTGAAGGGTAGGTCTAAGTAGGTACCAGGGGATAAAATAGCAATGACGACCAATAATGCTCGAGGCATGCCGAATAAAAATCGAAGTCCGAAATATGTGCACACATAAGTATTTCAAAAGAAACTCAGCTAAAATAATAGTATCAGGCACAACCATTTATAACAGCAATGATAAGAGCAAAACCCGGGAACAATAATAAAATGGTGCAGGATTTGCCGATAGGTTAATATTTTAGATAACGTATCAATCAAATAATTTTGACATAACTTAGAAAACAACATGGCGAAAATAAGAGACATAGCACAAAATAATATGTGCAATATATATAGTTGCGCTACCGAAAAATGGGAAGAATAGTAGTGTACTTAAAATGCATAAAACGGAAGCAGTCAATAACACGCACTTTTCGATAAATACAAAATAATGAAAACTAAATTTTCGAATAATGATGTCCTTAAATATAGTTAGGATAATAGGAAATAGCACAAAAACGTTTAGGGCTAGCTAGGGTAGGGATTTCAAGGAAGCACGGCTCACTCAAAAGGTCGGAGTGTGACGCTTTAAACTGAAGGTCGAAGAGATCGGGGTCGGGTTAGCCCAGGGTGTAAGGGTGAGCAGCAAGGAACCACGGGAGGGGAAGGGATGTATAGGAAGGAAAACGGTCGATACATCATGTGAATCAAAAATCCGAAGGGTTAGCGAACTCAGAAATTTTACTATGATCTATCCTCCAGAAGAATCTCAAACAAGGCACATACGAAGGATGAAGGGTGGCCCAATCAAAAGATCGGGGTGCGGTACTTTTTAATCCAAGCGAGGGTCAAAACGGTACAAGGTGCAGGGGTGGACAGTCAGGGATCTCAGGAGGAAAGTAGATGTATATGGGAAACAGTTAAGCATCGTGTGAACCAAAAGATCAGAAAACTAGCGAACTCAGCAAATTTTATTTCATTCCAGAAAAATCCGAACATGGCATCCCCGACGAAAAAAAGACGGCCCTAAATTATACATAGATTTTATTTGGCCAGAGGAGACGAAAGCTCAAACACGTCGGTCGTGGTTGTGGAGGGTCAGAAGGTTACGGTAGGCTCGCACACTCAGATAGGAGCGTCCATTCCCATATCGCCTCACTGGGATCGCCATCGAAGGTTCTTCTGCCGCGGGGTCTTATTCTTCTGGTCCTTCCGTCTTGACTGGAGCTTCTCCATCGAGGTCTGATTCTACGTGATCTTTTCTGCTGGATCCTCTTCCATAGGATCTTCTTCGGGATCTTCCTCTATCGGGTTCTCTTCGGGGTCCTCCTCATCGTCATCAGAGTCGCCGACTATGTTGTCTTCTGGGGCTGCGAATCCCTCACCCTCAGAATCAATGTTTCCGAAAACAACAAGTGGGCCATTGACCTCGTCATCTGATCTTACCAGCATGTAGTCCGAGGTAACGCACGACCGCGTGTTCTCATCTATAGGCGGCGCTTCTCCAAAGTAGGCCATGACCTGAAAAGAGAGATTCGTGATTAGACAGTGGGGAGCGTTAAGAAGATATCCAAGGATACAGTGGCACGGGGAGGATATGATGGAGCCAAGGACGGAAAAATTAAAATGAAAAAATGCTGATACAATGAATAGTATAGAATAAAGTGAGAAGCAAGAGAATGGTACATACATCATAACTCAGAGTTTTATTGCATTCAGCTAAAAGTTCAATGGCTACAAGATTTCAAACGAAAGGAATATTTACAAAGAAGTGACAACATTTTTATTGAAAGTAGAAAACGTGAAAATTCTTCTTTGGTTTCTGGACTGCCGCATTCCTATCTCGCGAGTTGAATCCTGCGCGGGGTCCGCACTATCCTCGAAGGTCGAACTACGAAGTAACCATCACTTAGCCGAAGTGGAGGGTGTGGACGAACTGCCTCCTTGTAGCTCCTTCCTTTCAGGGAAACTCTTGATAAAGTGTTCGCTGGATCCGCAAATCAGGCATTTCCCTTTGGCGCGGCAACACTCCCTCTGAAGATGTCCTGGCTTCTTGCAGTACCCACAACGTTGGGTCTTCTGCTGCTTCTGTCGCGGGGAAACAAGTGGGCGCTTCATCTTCACGTCTTTTCCGCGTCTAACAGGGATCCCTTTACGATTGGAGGCTTCCGCTGGTACCTGAGTCATCTGCCTTCTTAGTCCCTCAGCTAACAGGTCATTAGTTCGCTCCTGGGCTTCCTTCAGACCTTGCAATGCATTCAGAATCCCCACGGTCTGATTCTGGTGAGTGGAGATAGCGGAAGTATCGTTGGGAGACATAATCCTGAAATAACAACTTTGAGGATGATATAAGGCACAAGCTATAAGAATCAAAATATAATATGGATTATGCAAGGAATCAAGAATATCGGATGTGATGAAATTTATTACAAGTAGAAATCAGCTGTAGAACTCCAAGTCACTCAAACCCTAGCGGATAGATCAAAATGCATAGCCGAATACATTATGTGAATCAAGATTAAGAATAACAAGTTTACAATCTAGACCGAGGGATGTTTTAGATTGTCAAACTCTACACGGAAAACTGCAATCCCAATCGAAGCAAAACCTGGCTCTGATACTAACAAAACCATGTCACGCCCCGCTTCCCAAAATACGGAATACGAGGGGTTGACAAGGCCAGCCATACTCCTACGGTCGAGGAAATATCCTTCTGTAGTCACACTTCGGCTTCTAACTTTACGTGGTAATCAGTAATCAATGCACACGTAGTGAGAAATGCAGTAACTAAATCAAGGCGGATACAAAAGAACTAACCAGATGGAGATCAAGAGAATACGGCTCTGTGTAGCTGGTCAAGATGTCCGCGATGTCCTCGAGGTACGTCAGGTCCTGGTCCAGGCTAGATCCACTCCTCACTCTGAGCATGCATACTCTGGTCGTCAGAGCGACACGATAGCAACATATATATATAGATGCAAGTGGTAACTCGAACAGTGATAATAGATATATAACAGTAAATCAAGACAGTAAAGATGTGAACATGGAGTAACCAATGCGGTGTCTAATGGATCAGGTGAAAAGTAAAGCAGTAAAATAGTATGTCAGGTGTGTCAATACAGTAAGTAATGCATGTCAATGTCACTATCCCTATAAGTCTCACTGTACAGGTCACTAAGCCTATCGTCGGTCCAAGTGTGAGAGTCAACCACTCGTGAGTGTCCTCCACCCAAGGGTAGGACCCAAGGGCAAGGGACCATGGGCCCAGAATATAACTCATGGTAATAATCATGTAACATCCCTGTAAATCTCCATATATCTCCATATATATATGCCGGCATGGGACTCCCGAGATTCTCTTGAACTCACACTCAAGCTACCCCACACCCCGTAGTCTACATCAAACGCCAACCATAATCTCAAATACCGGTCGGTCTATGACATGTCTTCGCGAGAACTGGAGACAGGATCTCCATCAAGCATGTCTCGACTAATACCCAAGATCAATGGAAAGTGTTTGGTGCCTTACCTGTGACACCCATACAAGTGCTTCCATAAGTGTCACATACCACTTATAGTCACACTTATACGCGTCCCACAGACGTCGATAATGCAGTAAATTGATAGGTTCCATTGATTGTGTATAAGTACGTGTCACTTTCACTTATCCATTCATGCACGAACACTAACGTACTTGCCACAATCACCACTAATACCTAACACTGGGTAATGCACATGATCACTAGGTTGCCAATGCAATGACATATATATATATATGATGTGATGAGAAAATAGTATGTAAGGCATGATTAAGATGTCATATGTCGGTATCCTACCACTTGCATAATTTATCATAAATCATACATGCCAAATTTAGCGAAACAATGAACAGGAGATAAGTAGTATGTTTGATTATCTATCCAGTAAATTTGGTTTCACGTCAATCGGGTTTCAGGATCACTAGATATGGCCATTTTATTTTAAGCGTTCACTGCTGGAAATCCGGTTTCAGAATCGGAAGTCCGTTTCGCAACGCATTTTAATCCCAGTTGGGACAAAAATTTAAAGACGCTATTGTTGAATGAAATCTAGGGTTTTCAAAAAGGTTTTCAACTCAGTAGACGGATTCTCAATCGCATCTGTACGTCAGGAGTTATGCACTATTCAACACTCGGGTATCAGTTCTGGTTCTGTTTGGGACTGCTATACGTCCCGATCTTTTAAATTGCAGTTAAAATAGTAAACGACGATGAAATAGGGTGAAATCACTTGAGTTATTTAGATAACAGATAAATAATCAATAAAATTCAGGGTTCCGCAATATACGAGTTAAGAAAACAAGGTAGTAAACATTACGGGGCAGAAAACAATAATCAGAGTCGCTCTGGACTGTAGTCCAGAGCCGCTCTCCAAACCAATTCTCATCATAATATCAGTACAGAAACAATTAATAACTTGCATAGAGCTACAGGTCGTCAAATCACCTTCGATTTGAGCCCTCGAACGCCTCATTTCAATATGTACATAATTTGTTGTGATTTTAACAATTTTCAGGTGCGGGAAATTCTCAGCTATTACGGGTGTAATTGGGGGTGATCGTTTAAGTCGTTAACAGTCATATTTTTCAGTGAAATTTCTACACTAGGTTCATTGCCAGACGGGCCACAATATGCAAACAATTTCCGTCAAATTAAGGAAAGGTTTTCATTCAGATCTTGCGTCGAATACTTATGTTATATAAGGTTTTCATGAATCGCACCCAGGGAATTAATGCGGTTTGAATTATAACGGGAAATAATATAGCATGTAGCAAATAGGGTACTTGCCTGGAGACGTTTTGGAGATGCACGGCAGCGGCAACGGTACGGACACGCGACGAACAGCGCGGTTTGGATGCACGGCCTCGGCTCGCGATCCGGGTTCGACGTCGGAGTTGTCCGGGGTGGCTCGTTTTCCCTGGAAACTGAAGGGGTGCTCTGTGGATCTTCCGAGGTGTGCTGGGGACGACGGCGGTCGGCGGTGACGCTCCGGCGATGTGTACAGTGGGTTTCATGTGATGGTTTGGTGTGGGCTGGTGGTTTTGGAGAGAGGGAGAGAGGAAGTGGGGCTTGGGCTAAGAGGTAAGGCGATGATGCTGAGGTTGTAGGGGTGTCAACGAGGTGGTTCAGGGCAGTTAGGGGCTCACCGGCGTCGAGTGCAGGCGGTGGTCGAGCTCGGGTGCTGGGGAGTCGGTGAAGTAGTGAAAGGGATAATTGGTGGTTTGGGTTTGTGAGAGGGAGTGATGGGGTCGACGAGGAGGTTGTCGTCGTCGTCGTCGGTGAGGTGAGCGGGGTTGGGAGCTCGGTGGCGTGGTTTCTGCAGAGAGAGAGAGGAGTTTGAGAGAGAGAGTGTGGGGGAGAGAGGAGGAGTTGGAGAGTGAGGGTGTGAGGGGGATAGGAGGAGTTGGGGTTTGAGGAGAGGCTGAGGAAAACGTGGTCGAGGTCAGGGGCACGGCGCGGGCGACGTGGGCACGAGGGAGTGGCTCGGGGACGTCGTGGGTGCGAGGGAAAGAATGGGCAGGAGAAATTTGTAACGGGAGGAAGAAGGGGAGGTGGAACACGGGCCGGGTCGGGTTGGGTGAAGGTTGGGTGCGGGCTTGGAGGGAGATTGGGCCAGGGGAAAGCTTAAGTATTTAATTCATTTGGGAAAACAAAGTGTTGGGCTGGGTTAAGGTTTAACAAAAATTAATTTAATCAAATTAGTTTGTTGGGCTAGGTTATGGAAATTGGGTATGGGCTAAGAGATTAAAGAAATAAAGTTTGGGTTTGGGAGCAGGGGCTGGGTTAAGGTTAAGAAGGGATTTTATTTGAAATGAATGTGTTTATTTTATTCGGCTGGGCTGGTGAAGTTGTAGGCTGTGAAAATTGAAGTTTAATTTATTTGCTTAAATTATGGATAAGGGGAGTGTGCTGGCCAATTAAGGAAAATGAGATGGGCCGGGCTCTAGTAATTTAAATTGATTGGGAAAGAAAAAGGTGGGTCGGGCTCTGGATTAAGGAATGGAAAAATATGAAGGAAATAGATAATAGAGTTTTGGATTAGTTTAGGGAAAAATAAAAGGGTTTAAGTATTGAAATTAATTTTAGGAAAAATATGGATTTAAGAAGGGAAAGTAGAATAAAAAATTAGGATAAAATAATTATAAATACAATTAGGTAAAAATTGTAAGTGACCCCTATTTAATAGAAATACGGCTATTGGCCTATAAAAGAACCGGGTATTACAGATGCTGTGGTATGTACTCAATACTATTAAATTGTACCCAAGATGTTGAGCTCTTGGGTGATTATGAGGTCTTGACGAATCGATCGAATGGTTCGACTTCCTTCGGATGCTTGGTGGAGAGCTACACTTCTTGGGAGACTCCAGATACGAGGATAGCCGTTGGAGCTCAGTCCATACAGCCACGACGAGACGAGTCTAAAGCAGTCGACATTAGAGAAAAGTGGAGTAAGAAGTTCGTACAAGATCTGGATAAGATGACGTTCCACTCCACCGACATCAGAGATGCGGTACGCATGCTGATGCATTGTACTTGGATATACCTTCCAGAAGGAATCGCGATGAGTATGCAGCCGTTCCGGAACAAGAAACATGTATAGTAAAGTACGATGACTTCCGGACAGTTCGGCAGAGACGAGATTTGGGAGTGACCTCGACAGGACCTTTCTGGAATAAATTACGAGAAGACTTAGACCCAGGAGTGGTCATGTTACGCACCCCAGCAGGCCAAATTTCATGATCGTCGATGAGACATGCTATGAGTGACCACGACAGTTAGCCAGAGATTCTTAGAGATTGTGCTTGAGCGGGACTATTCCGCCATACTTGATTTCGTATTTTGGGTGATCTATTCGCATGACTGATTTTGATGATTGAGTTTCATGATATTTGTTTTCATGCACCATGGTTGCACCTACTGAGTATTTACGATTTTTGCACAGTTGTTGCACTTGATATCGTTTTCGTGCCTTGGTCTTACATGTTTATGATTTTATGGGTTTCATACAGTTAAGTTGATTTTGTGCATATGTACGCACACGATTTGGTTTTTGCACTCGGTATAGTTCGCATATGCTTGCAGTGTAGTGATACGCATTTTGTGCACTTAGATGCACTGGACTTCGAATTCGATTGTGATGTTCGATATTTGTTTAGTGCACCTGATTGGATTTTGCGCATGTTCGGCACTTGATATTGGATTTCATGATTTCCTGCATGATGGATGCACCTAATTTGGATTTTCGCGCATGTTGGGCGCATGTTATGAGATACGATTTTGGTGTACACCAGATGCACTAAATCGAGATTCTTCGTGCATGTCAGATGCACCTGATTTTGCTGCCAGGCACACACGTTACCTATGACAGATGTTGGGTGCACGCCCGTTGCACCTAGATGTTGTTTATGTGCGCATGTATGGCACATATATGGATTTTGATTTCCGTGTGCACCAGACGCACATAGTATTCATATGCACATTTTAGGGTTGATTTCTTATGGAGCAGTACGTTTTTGTGATGTTTTATTATTGTTTTCGTACTGAGCAGGACTAGTCAGAGGACAGTACCTGAATATATTTTGCATGCATTGATAGTTATTGAAGGGGATTTCCAAAAAGCGAGCTATAGTCTCAGTATTTACCTACGTGTCTGATATGACACGAAACGTTTAAAACAAGGAAACCCTTCTAAATTGTTTCCAAAACGGCGGAACGTACGTATTAAACAAAAGATAGATATGTATATGGTTATTTTCTTACGATAGACGTCCGCCACTGTGCAGTGTTATGCGCATTGCACAGCGACTTTAAAAGATTTGGCATGCATTTCCTTCAAATATTTACATATATAGATTTGATATTTACGTGTATAGTTCTGATTTATATCATTTTGGTTTTGCTTTGGATTTGACATTTGTGTCTTTACCTTGACTCCGAGGATTGCGGGACGCTTGACGGAGTTTCGATTTTGAGTTATTTGCTCACTACTCATGCGCATGCATTGCGCTATGATGTGTTTTATGTATTGATGATTTCGGAGCCCCGACGACTTGGACATTTTATTGAAATGTTTTAGAAATTGGGGGTTTTAATTTAAATTCGGGAACCGAATTTCTTTAAGGGGGGAAGATTGTAACCTTTCAGAAAAATAAAATATTATTTTGGGAATTTTTATAATTTAATATTAATTTTTAATGAATATTTTAATATATCGGTATAATTAAATACCGATAAATGGGGAAAATTTTGAAAAAATTATGGAAAATTCTAAAATAGGGTATTTTATGGAATTATGCCATTTTTAAGTTTTTATGGTTAGTTATATGCTAATTTAGTGCTAATCGCGATTAAAAATCGCTAATCGGTTTTTTAGCATTTTTGGGCAAAACATGCACATATCATTTTTACACTTGCGTTTCATTTGTTTCTTTGCCTTCTCTTTATTTTAGCATGGTGGATTAGGGTTGACCATTGTGTGAGAAGGATATGAAAAGAAAAGAAAGGAAAAAGGTGGTATGATGAAGAGAGAGAAAGGGTAAGTCAACTTTTTCTTTTTGAACCATGACCCCATCATTTCCCCATCCCATTTCTCTCTCCCTCTCCCTCATGAGCTGCTGCTCCTGCTGCTCCCTCTTCCTCCTCCCTCTTCAAGCCTAGATCCACCATGAATACAACTCAAAAACCCTATTCCCATTTCATAAAAATTGTTCCCAATCTCACTAGCTACACATTGGACCTAGAAAGAATGGATTTTGAGGACTTTGAGCAACTCAAGAAAATTCTTGAGTTGCCAAAGGAGGTAATTTCTACACCCTTAGAGTAGTACGTCGTTTCATTATGCATCTATACTTGTTTCATGTCGACATCGTGTCGTTTTGAGGACTTTGGAAAATCCAAGTTAGGGTTTAGGGTTTAAATTGAAATCAAAAGTGAAATTGAGGCTTGTAGTGACCTTAAAATCCTGTTAGTGATGTTACATGGGACCAGACCTGAGAGTAAAACCCAGAATACGGATTTATAGAAACGATATCGGGAAAAACTGTAATTCTGTGACTGTTTTTAGAAATCTGCCATCACCCGAGCCATCTGAAAAAATAAAATTGGTTTGACAGTAAGATGTGCAGGCACCTAGGAACCACCACCCAAAGCCCTAGCCCCTAACTCCTTGTTCAGGCCGCAGATAAATCCCTTTTGGCCACAATTTGAGGCCAGACCAGGTTGGAACCCCCTCGTTTTTGTTTCTGGGCCATATTTCCAGTAAACATGACCCTTGGCATGTGCAATTTTGACTGATTCCATCTAGGGTAGAATCTGGGGTAGTTTTCTTGTGTTGGCGCATGGTTTACGACTTGTTTTAGCATGGATTTTGGTGTTTGGTGATTCATTTCTATCGGGTGGCATTTGAACGTCAACGGCAAAGGGTTATTGATTGTGTTTGCATGCGAGACTATAGGTTTTTACCTATGGGCGTAGCGTATGCCGTTTTGGTTTCCGATGTGATTTTCATGTGCTTTAGCGTTTGTGATATCCTTGTAGGTACCCCACGTGATGTCGAGGCGTTGAAGATAAAGATGGCGACATCAGCATCGGCACACAAGAAGCAAGGTGAGTAGATTTATATCTATGGGGAGAAGTCGGGTGGATGGCGTATAGCACCCCCGCAGTTCGTGGTGATGTATACGAATACGTATACATACATATATTGATTATATATTGTTTGAGATTATTGATGATAAAGATGGATTCTAGGCGTGATTGGATTGGTTTAGTGTTGCGAAACCCTAGAGTAGTGGTTGCACCACACATACACACACATACCCATACTTGCATACATTCTTCTTTCATATATGCGTATATGGGAATATATTTTTATGTGTTCACATGGTTATGGGACTATGTGTTCATATACTAGATTGAGGATGGTACTTGGGATTTGAGGTGAGTCGATGAGATTTGATTTGAGACCGTGAGATCGATGATATGGCGGGATTCGTAATTGAGATACGTCATGATGTTATAGCGGAACTTTGGATGACGATACCATGCGAATAGTGATATACACAGAATAGTTGACTTGTGATCGAGACATGAGATAAGATATGTTAAGATATTTATAATAGGCCGCATTGGGCGATTTATACTTCTTTATGATGATTTGTGTTGATGATATCGGTTTGTACGAGACTGTCGAGCAGTAGTCAGATCATGATTATATTGATGATATTAGTATTGTACTAGACGTAGGTCAGTACCCCGGATTATGATCTTTGATAAAGAGGATACTAGATGAATAATGTGATGAATGTGATATCGACCCGTACCCAGATTTGGGATGCCGTACGACGGTTTTACGTACGAGCTATATATTGATGATAGATCCGCACTCTTGACTTAGGGATATCTGATTATAGATATGGTATCGGATGTGATAGTATCGAGGCGGGATCACCGACTAATATATATATATATATATGTATGTATGTATGTATGTATGTATGTATGTATCGACTCAGATGTTAGGCGGTTTCCTTACCTTTCGTCCACCTTGTTAGTTCAGCCCTATAATTTAGTGTAGTTGTTAGACCATATTAGTTATCGTTGTGTCTAGTATTCAGCTCCCTGACATTATTGCTGTTCGCTCCGCATCGCATACTTATATTGTGATTCATATACCATTGTTGATATTATGCTGTTAGTACACCGGCACCATTACCGATGATGCGTATGTACCACGGACACTTACTTGCCGGCTCACACACATCTTCATCGGTAATTGCCATGTCACGTACACTTAGAAAATACTATTGCATTGACATAGCTTGTTAGCTAATAGTTTAGACATGATATTAGTATACTTGCCTTATATGCTAGTTTAGACATTGTAGTTATTACTTGCTGCTTCATGCATGTTATTATTCACTGTTATGCCGCATTCATGGATTTTATGCATATATTCACTGTTTACATGCTATTGAGGATTTGGATTCGTATTTTCATGAGATTTCCTGGATTTGGGGGAGAACCGCAAAACCATTTATAAACTTCTTTTCTCTCTTTTTAAATGAAAAGTGCGGTTTTCCCATGATGTATGAGTCGTCCACCATGAGTTTGCTGATGGATTTCGAGACCCGATTCGAGGAGTTGGATAAACCGTTTCGGGTACATGGTGGACCCGGTAAGGTACCCCGAGGCAAGAAGCTCGAGTAGTAGACGGGGAGCCTGGCAGGGGAGCACTACCGACTGGTGATTTTACCCGACGCGTCGGATATCCGGAGGATACCGTCGAGGTCTTGAGATTGATGTTAGGGGCCGGTCTGGACTGACGGCACCCTAGATAGTGCTATTGAGATACTGAGATTTCGAGATATTGAGGTACTGAGATTTGATGATACGGGCCAGTCCGGATAGCCGGAGCCTGAGATTTTGAGACATTGGGATTTATTTTTTTGTGTCGATGCTAGACACTATTTATACTGATTTCATTTATGATACCTCGCTTTAAAAATACAGTAATATCACTAAGTTATGATAGCAGTTTCTTCAGTACATGTATTCTGTTTTCATGCATTCATACATCATCCATATGATATATTGCTATCTGAGGCACTGACACGAGCACTTGGTATTACTGTTGTTTAGAGGTATACCCTAGCCATTGTTATAGGCTGCAGGTTATATATTTGATGATATATATTGATCGTATGACCTAGGATTGCGTCATACATGCGATTTCTGTTCATAGATGTTTTCTATTCACGAGTTGGCAACTCACCCCCGTTGTGCCACAGTTTCTTGCAGGTTTTGCCGTACAGGTTTCATTACGGCACACTACTTCCTTTTCCGGGTGATTTGTTAAAAGGTGGGTTCACTTGTATCGTGACCATCAGTATACTTTGTATATTATTCTTCTGTTGTATCTAGAAGTTCCATCAACCAAACATGTATTTATTTCAGAGATAGATACCAGTGATGTTTATTCTTTCGACCTTAGAGTCGTGCGTTGTATTTCTCTGAATTTCATGCTGTCTTGAGTTTCCTTTTCTGTTGTGATCCTCGCCTTTCGGCGTTGTATATTATATTGCTTGCGTGGTTGTGACCGTCGATTGACAAAGATCTAGCTCCCGCTTGGGGATGCCTTTATTCATTATATATGTTTTATCAGGTTTTGTATCCGTTTGGGGTCAGTTTTTACGAAGGAAACTCTGCCGAAATTTTTAGAAAAGACTTGTGATTTTAAAATGTGCATTTCGGCGGGTGTTGCAAACTATTTGATTTAGAATGGTTTTTCCTTCACTCTACTACTTTTCTTGGTTTGGATTTCTAGGTTTTAGGCTTACTTAGATTACGTACACCTCGAGACGTTTCGTAGTTTAAGTGCCGGTCATGTTCTGTACTTTCGGGTAGTCAAGTACATATCCTAAGGGCTTTATCAACATGTGAGAGCAAGACAGTATCACAATACAAGTCTATATGTTAAGATAAAGGTAACCAGATAGCATACTATCATGTCGAGCAAGAAAGTCCTCTCCGTGTATATATATATATATATCCAAGCATCCACTATAATATACATCATATGTACAATAATGGCCTTTAGGGCATACACATAACTAACAGAAACTGCATGTACATTGGAATCATTTCCAACCCGGAGAGTATGATAACCTGTCTTCAAAACTCTGCTATTTCTCAGCCCATGCATAGAATTGCAGATATGAGAACTTGAACCGGTAGCCAATACCCAGAAAGTAGAGTTTATAGAAAAACAGTTTTCGGTTACGAACATACCTGAAGCTGAAGTATCACCATGCTTCCCTTTCTTGAGACCAAGGTACTCAGTACAGTTCCACTTCCAGTGTCCCGTCTTCTTGCAGTAGAAACATTCTCCTTTTCCTGACTCTGCAGCTTTGGATTTGTCTTTCCCCTTTGCTTTTTTTATTCCACCTCTCGGCTTGGTGAATTTCTTCTTGTTCTTTCCCTTGGCCTTGGCTTTTGGGACCGAAGAAGAAGATTGTCCAACAAGCAGGGAGGGAGACTTCGCCTTAAGCGTGCTCTCCGTATTTCTCAACATATTGAAAAGTTCGGGTAGTGACTTCTACATGTTGTGCATGTTGAAGTTCACCATGAAAGGAGCAATGGTAGAGGGAAGAGACTGTAGAACAATATCCGTATATTTCTCGTAATCCATTATCCAACCGAGGCCCTCAAGCTCTTCAATAAGAGATATCATCTTCAGAACGTGGTCACCTACTGAAGTGACAGGAGCCATCCGCATCTGAAACAGCTTTCGAGATGCTTCGTATCGTAGGATACGAGATTGCTTTCCATACAATTCCTTTGTATGGAGAAAGATGGATTGAACATCCATCTCCTCGTACTGCTTTTGATGTGTATTTTCCATCGATGCAAGCCGAGGCATTTGGCGGTGGCACGGTCAATATCCCATGTTTTGCGGATTTTCCTATCCGCAACAGAAGATTCAGGGCCTGGTTTAGGTGGGGCTGCGGCAGTGAGGACATATAATACTTTATCATATGTGAGAGCAAGATTAATGTTCCTCAGCCAATCATTATAATTCGGTCCGGTAAGCTTATTTTTCTCTAATAGTAGCTTAAGTCCAGTCATACTTATCTACCATTAGGAGAGAGAAAAGAATACACTCAGCGAAAGTGTCACGACCCGAAAGAGCACGTGACTGGCCCTTGAACCATATGAAGTCTATAGGACTCTGTCTGATCCAAGTAAGCCAAAAGCCCAGAAATCTAAAACCATTTTAAGAGTAAGTAAAGAAAACTGGTTTAAAGAAGTGAAGGAAAACATGTTTAAAGTCAAGGTTTTTAAATAACTAAGCCGAATATGCATTTTTAAAAGGTAAGGTCTTTCCTAAAAATTTCGGCAGAGTTTCTTTTGTAAATACTGGCCCCTAACGGGGTATAACAAGCACAACATATATACAATGATAAAAGGCATCCCCAAGCGGGAGCTAGCTCTTCATCAATTGACGGTCACAACCACACACGCAATATCATATACAACGCCGAATGGCGAGGATCAAATCCAAAAGAAACTCAGTAAGCATGAAAACCGCAATACTACTAAGCGCGACTCTAAGGTCGAATAATACATCACTAAAGTCTGAGTCTGAAACAATATACAAATTTTGGTTGATGGAAATTCTAGATACAATGAATAATATAAGTACAATGGTGGTTCTTGATGCAAAAGAAACCACCTACCAAATGCAATTCACCTGCAAGGAAGCAATGTGCCAGAAATGCCGCAATGAAACCTGTACGGCAAAACCTGCAAGAAATGTGGCACAACGGGGGTGAGTTGCCAACTCGTGAATAGAGAATATCTACAAGCAGAAACTGAATGCAAGACATAATCCTAGGTCAACAATCAGTAATAAACCTCAAGGAATAAGCCTGATACATGATAAGGTGGCAAAGCAACATCTAAACAGGTATGTGGTGCCAAGAACTCAGGTAATAACATGTCATCAGTATAAGGTATGTCTGCATGAAGTAAATATGATGAAGTATCAAAGGATATCAATACACATATATTAGCGTCCCATACCACTAATATTGGTGTAAGGGTATATATAACAGCGCCTCATACCCTGTTATATATACAAATGAAGTATGATCAGTGTAAATCCAGTCTGTATATGATCCATGTCTGTATATAATCCATGTCTGTATATACGTGGAACCCGTCCACCCGTCACCCAATGACAATAAACGTGGAACCCATCCACCCGTCACCCAATGACAATAAGCATCATGTATGCAAATATGAGGATATAACAAAATCATGGAAAAACATCATGAAACCCGTGCCAAGCATCGACACGTAAATCCTAGTCCATATGGGGCTCCGTCTGCGGTATCGGCCCTCGGCCCCGGCAGTACGGGTCAGCCCGTATCCTCATCCATATGGGGCTCCGTCTGCGGTATCGGCCCTCGGCCCCGGCAGTATGGGTCAGCCCATATCCATCTCTCAACTCCGGTCGGTATCCTCCAGATATCCGCCGAGCTCAAATACAATCACCGGTAGGTAGTAGTCCCTCTGCCAGGCCGTCTACTACACAGAGAAACCGTTCTCGCCCCGGGGTACTATACCGGGTCCACCATGTACCCGCAATCGGCCTCATCCGCCTCCTCGAATCAGGTTTCACATATCGCTCTCAGCACCGAGAAAACACATGGTGGACGCACTGAAATATCATATCAAGGGTAACCGGGTTTTTAACACAATTATATATTCTCTTTTTAAATACCCAAGGTTCCCAAATCCAGAAATATCATGGAAACAACATATCTCAATGCGTATAATCAAAACATGATGTATGCGACATGTAAGAAAGGTAAGCATATCATAAGTCATGCAACATGGAATAGTAATGTGCACATGTCGAGGGAAACCGCTCTTTTAAAACGAATCAGTTTTGAAGAACATCTTGCGGTTCCCAAATCTCTAATCAAGTCAGAATCATCTATGTTTGTGTACAAGTATAAGTGTACAACATGCCATGCAAGAATCATATCATGAACGCGACAGTACTACAGTGTAGTGGCATGGCAATTATCGATGATGAAGTGTGTGAGCCGGCAAATAGTGTACGTGGAGCATACGCATCATCGATAATGGTGCTGGTGTCCTAACAGCATGATAATAATATAGCAATAATCATATGCAAAGCAATGTGAATAGCATGAATATGCGGAAATCAAATAATCAACACCACAGGGAAGAATCTACATCAATATGTATATATCATGCAGTTATGTCGTTTGAAGTAAGACGAATCAGGATTTTTAGTAAAATAATGGCTACCGTATATTTTAAGAAAGATACGCCCTTTGAAAACTACCCGTAGAATCTCTTAACTTGTTTTTTAAGATATTCCTGATTCGTAGTTTTAGAAATAGGTATGACTCGGGTCTAGTCTAACATCTACTATGCAAACTACAGATCTAAGTATCAAGTAAATCAGGAGGGGTATGGAAACCACCTAAATCTGAGTCGATATATATATATATAGACATACTAGTCGGTGATCCCGCCTCAATAATATCGCGTACGATACAGTATATCTCAAGACATCCTCTAGTCATGAGCGCGGATCTATCATCAATATAGGCTCGTACAGTAAATCGTCGTACGGCATCCCAATAGCTGGGTACGGTCAATATCACACTATCTCAGCACGTCTCAAGTATCACTATCATCATATCACAAAATCTGGGGTACTGATCTAAGTCTAGTACAACTGATACCATCAAAAAACTGCGTGTGCAAGCACACGTCCCAAGGCCCGCTAGAAATCACGTATCGTATCCCAAATACGAATTACATCCAATCACCGATCTCGCGGCACCAGGCCTAACATCATCGACTCATCTCCAATGTCATCCAATACCATCAACACAGTGCAAGTATAAGTAATATGCAAGGGTGTGCGTGTAGGTGTAATTCTATTCTAGGGTTCGCGACTATGAACTACACTAGTCACTTCTAACCCTACACTATCCATAATACACCTAACTATCATATATATAATATCATAACTACGGACTGCGGGGGTGCTATACGCCATCCACCCGACTTCCCCCAGTAGATATAATCTACCCACCTTGCGTCTCCATCTTTCGATGTCACCACGCGTTTGCTTGTCGTCCCGTAGTCTTCATAGGGTACCTACAGATCAAAATATCGTATATGCGCATTAAAACCAAATCAAAGCTAAAACGGCACACGAAACCCAAAACGATACGATAAGAGGCCTATAGGTTAGAACCTATGGCACGCCTTCAAAACCATCAATAAATCCTCTATATCGTCGTATAAACGCCAAATAGTCGAGGTAAAACATAAGACACCAATTCAGACTTAAAAATACGGAATACGGAAACACGAATCCAAAACAGCAACTTAGGAAATATGTCCCAGATTTCACCCTAGGTCCAATTAGACAATTCTATATATACCAGGGGCCTAATCTACAGATAAGGAAACACAAAAACCAAAACGAGCCAAATTGGTGGGGTCCAGGCCGCAAATTGCGGCCAAATGGGTAAAATTTACAGCCGGGAAAAGGAGTTAGGGGCTGGGGTCTTGGTGGTAGCTTCCTGGGTGCCTGCACATACCACTGTCTAATCAATTTTAGTTTAGGATGTCTCGGGTGATAGCAGATTCAATATACCATGCACAGATTTCACAAATTCCCCGATATCGGTTTCTACAATCTGTATTATGGGTTTAATCTTCAGGTTAGGGTCTCAATTCACACACTAGGGTGTTGGTGTAACCTCTATTGAACTCAATTTCACAATACAACACAAGTTTCCCTCAAACCCTAACTAGGTTTTTCCCATGTTCACAAAATTACCCGATATCGATTCAATCTTAACATAGGGTTACAAGTAATGCTAAACCTAAGCTAATGGTTCGGTAATTACCTCATTTGGCAACTCAAGAAAATTCTTGAGTTGCCCCTAGTGGCCAAAATCCTCGCTTATTTGGTCCAATGTGTAGATCTTGAGCTTGTGCATCTTTTTAATGAAATGGAGATTGGGTTTTGGAGTTGTTTTGGATGTGTTTAGAGGGGTTGAACAGGGGAGGGAAGTGAAGAGCAGCAGCAGCAGTAAGGATGAAGAGGGAGAGAGAGATGAGTGAAGGAGAAATGGCTAAGGGTTTAGTCAAGGGTGCCCATACCTCTCTCTCACCAAACCTCATTCTTTAATCTTTTCCCATTTCTTTTCCTTTTCTTTTCTTTCTCTTTTCTTAAAACCCTTCTTACTCAAATAGTAAATCCAAAGTGAAAAGCCATGGTAGAAATGCATAAGTGTAGAGAAAAAGATATGTGCATGTTTTGCACAAAATTACTAAAAACCGATTAGCGATTTTTAATCGCGATTAGCACTAAATTAGTGTCAAACTAATCACAAAAACTTTAAAATGTCATAATTCTCTAATTTACCCTATTTTAGAATTTTCCATAATTTTTCCAAAATTTTTCTCATTTATTTGTATTTAATAATACCGAAATATTAAAATATTCAATAAAATAATATTAAATTATAAAAATTCCTAAAATTAATATTTTATCTTTTTTAAATGTTACAATCTACCCCCTTAAAGAAATTCGGTCCCCGAATTTAAATTTAAACCCCCGATACTAAAACATTTCAGTAAAAATCCAATTTGTCGGGGCTCCGAAAACATCAATACATAGCGAATATCATGAAAATGTACTGCTCTACTAGAAATCAATCCCCAAAATGCATATATAAGAATATCCTGTGCGTCTGGTGCGCAAGGAATCAAAATTCATATATGTGTCAAACAGGTGTACAAAACAACATCTAGGTGCAACTGGTATGCACGAGACATCTGTCGTAGGCAACGTGTGTGCCTGACAGTAAAAAATCAGGTGCATGTGACATGCACGAAGAATCCCGATTTAGTGTATCTGGCGTGCACCAAAATCGTATATCAAAACACTTAAGGTGCATGAAAACTATGCTGGAAGTGTAAATCAAATCACTGTATAAGATAGGCGTGAAATCACAATCAATACCTCGAATGTAATAACTATGCGCAAAATATAAATATCCAGTGGGTGCATGAAACAATATCATGAAACTCAGTCATCAAACTAAATCATGCAATACAACGCCCAAAATACCAAAATCCAAGATGACGGATACGTGATAATCGAATCACAAAATCAAAAATCATAAATACCGTCGTCGGTAGTTCCTCCTTCAAGGTCGAGAAGGAGTCGGTGCATCCAATACTAGCAGCGCAAGATATCTACTTGCCTCTTGCTCATGGTCTGGCGTCCTCTGACTCTGGGTCCTTATCTTCTCTGCGGATTACCTATCTCGCAGTCAATCGGCTCATCGGCCCTGTCAGGTGTGCTAACGGGGACGATTCCGTTCTGGCACTTCTCTGCTCATCTCTCGGTCGATCCTCACGACCACTCATAAAGCAGCATGTCACTGGCGTCGGCCTCTGGCTCTCCGAATGCACATCACACATCTGATCCTGGGTGCAAACATCATTGCAGCAATGTCCTGGAAGTAATCCTGCTCAAGGTCTCTTCCGATCTTGCCTATGCCGAACTGTACGGAGGATGGCTCTCTTACATAATCTCTTCTCACTCGATAGACATCTGTGTCCTCAGCACAATATTTTCTCGGAAATTGGTCACATCCCAACGTCTCTGTAAGCATATCAGGTCTCTAGTCTCGACGGGAAGTAATGACAGCTCGTCAGCGTCTCGCCCGAACCTCTGGTTCCACCTGTCCCTATCGTCGTCCACTATGACATCACGCCATGCTATCTACGCACTGCACTGTTCTCGGCCACGGTCAATCCGAAGTCTCTGGCACGGACTCGAAATCGCGTACTCTGTAGCTTCATCATTCTGTAGAAGATGTCAGGCCGAACAGGTCCTCGGGAATACATCCCGACCATCGGAGGAATACTCAATACTCGTCCGTCCTTGTCAATTCGCTGTAAGTCCGCGGCGGCGCCCCGGCCGTCAACCCGACGGCCAAATGCGGAAACGGTGATAAACTTAAATTTTGCGGACTTGGCAAACCGGCACCACCGCGCACTAAAACCGGATCGTGCCATTAAACTAGATCTAGCTAACTTCAAAGAGAAGGGGAAGAGATATACCGACGTTCCGAGTCCTCCGGTCTTCATCTCCACTCCGATCTCCTCGCGGGATCTCCGTCCGTCTCCTCCTCGTCGGAAAGGGCACCACGAAGCCGGGTACTTTTACGGGCTCCCGCCTCTATACCGAGGCAACTCGGGCATGAAGCCGGCAACTCGACATGCCCAAGGTTTGCGGTAGAATATCGTGAAGATGCAATGTCTCATTTGGGATTTTATTGTTGCCATGAAGGATGGAGGAGGAGGAGAAGAAAATTGGTACTTTCAATTTTCTTGTAAGAAGGAAGTATGAGATGAAGAGTGACCCCCTTAAACCAAAATGAAGCCCTCTTTCATATTTCTCTCCCTAATCCATAATTAACCCCATCCCCTTCATGAATGTGGCCGGCCAATTCATTCTTGAATAGAAAAAGGGGGGGGACAAAAACAAAGTGGTGGGAGGAGCACAAGAAAAAGCAAAAGGAATATCACAAAACCCAACACCCCAACATCACCAAACACAAGAAAGCCACCATGAAAAGAAGCAAAGATGCTTCACTTATCATAATGCCACAAGTGCAAGAAAACCCCTCTACAAATGTTATTTGCAAACTTGCAAATAACCCCCTCCATCGGAAAAGTCCGGCCGGGAAAGAACAAAGGAAAACCGGCCGGAACGGAAAGCAAACTGGCAACTCCAGAAAACTGGTCCTGTAATAAATTACAGGAAAACCCCGATACTGTGCATACACACCCGCGTCTGTATTCCAACCGGATACAAATGCAATGAGACAAAATCTACACTGTACTATACTAGGATCCGGCTTAAACCAAAGCCGGCTAGTAATATCCGTTCGATCCTGATCCGTGCAATACCGCACGTATCCGATCGAACCCTGCCATATATCCATACGGCCTATAGTACAAACTGTCCGATCCTGATCCGTACAATACCGCACGTATCTGATCGTACCTTGCCATATCTCCATACGGCCTCTACAGCTTTTCGCCCGAAAGCTTGAGTAACTGAAAGTGTGGTGGACTCTAAAGACTCGTCAATACTATGGCTGTGGATTTAACCACTAGCACGTCAGCGGTATTAGCCATACATGACGGGCCACCAGCTATTGACCAAAAGGGGACGTCTGTGAGCGAACTCAGCCTGTCACCCTACTGAGCCTATCAGTGACAATATCCGTACAGTCCGGTCCGTTCGTCTATGAGTATCGCATGGCGGGCCTAGGGGGTTGGTAAAAGTCAGACCCCCAAAAGCGGTACAAGTCGTGTCGGAGTGTAGCCCAGAACACCCTGAGATACTACTGGAATACCTACCAGTAAATCTCCTTGCCTTGGCCAAGGACTTCGTGTAATGGCTCTCCTAGACACAGCACGACCTCACCCCCAATACCGGGAGAGACGAACCCCTGAAGATACGCTCACTGCCTCCATGTGGCTCGGGACTGTACCCAACTAAAACCTGTTTGCACGACTCCTTTGAGCCGTGGTAGGGTAGTAATCAAAGTACAGTGGGAACTCACACGAGACAAATGACGATCCCCAGGTCGATGAACTAACCTGCACACATGTCACCAGGGAACTGCCATCTGACGTCTGGTATATGACCAACTAGCATGTTCCCGACGAGTCCTGTCCGGTGTACTCATAACCCAATGAGCACCTGTATACATCTTAGGTGATCCAACTGACACCAGTGGCTTGTGAGACCGGCCACCGCCCCTCGTCGGGGTCTCGACTGTATACACTAGTCTACTCGGGAGTATCGATGCCCTGTCTCGAAACTCTCACGACTAGGGACCATTTAAGGATGTGCTTATAGACCCCAGCTCCCACTTATATGATCGCCCTCATACTGCTGGCAGTCAAGCAAGAATCCTAGGGGCTCTATCAACGTGTAATAGCGACTTGTCAGGTCACCTGAAGCAGTACACGATGATAAAGGCAAACCAGATAGCATACTATCATCTTGAGTAAGACTGTCCTACCGGGATAGGTCCTCCCTCAATCATTGCAATCACGTGCCTGTGATCCAATAATTGACTCTGAGGGCACTATCTCCAACAATCTCCCACTTGCACTCAAGGCTAATTATTGCGATGTCGCATACTCACAGCCCGTGTGATACCGAACACCCAACTCCTCTACTAGTCAGTCTCACAAAGCTCGTTTGCGAAACTCTTGCGTTCGAGGAATAGCCTCAGTGAGTGGATCCACTTTGATGTTTCTTTCTATGTCTCTCTAAATCTCAAGTTCGCGGAGAAACCCATCTCCCGAAATGAGCAATACTTGTCTTAGAACGTGTCTGGATGTCTGATGGGACATAGCTCATAAATGAACTCCAAATCCAAATTTCTTAGACTGTATCGTCAACTGAACTTAATCAGTATCCTGCGCCATGCCTCCCTCAGTATTACCTTGGACCACCTGTCCAAAATACTGCCCTTCGTCAGAAGAAAAAGCTATAACTCTGACAACCTCCTTGTCGTCCAGGTCACCTTGGAAGCCTGGAATGATAACTGTTTCCCGAATGAGGCTGTCGTTATCATATCCCTAGAACATCCACTTATGTTCTAAAACTGCTTCCGACTTCTTCTCCAGGATTGGATCATTGTCAACTTATTGCACCTACTGCAAGAACAACATCTGGTGTGGTACTTGACATGTCATGATTGGCTCAATTGCCTAAGCAAGTGATCTGCCAATCATGCACATCCCTCTCTACTTTAGTCTATAAGACACCATTAGAGAGGGTGACTCTATTACCTGCAGGTATACTACCGTGCCAGGAGTCGTCCATTCTAAATACCCTTAGAATGCTGTCCAAGTACCCAGATTGGGAAACCACCCAAATCTAGATTTAAAACCATAGATCTAGTAACCAGTATGTCTGATATAATGTCCAAGTCCCATGTGGAGAAACTACTGTATGACGACCAAAGTATAACCGATTATAGTATAGGAGTTTCTTTTCCTATTCTGTGTATGTCATCCAAATACCATGACATCACACCCTACTACCTTCTCAACAGATCCATCCCCTATTCTGATGAAGTCAAACCCATGACTGTCACGTCAGAAATAGATGATCTATCTCCGCTACATCTGCTTTAGTCTATAAATAGACATAAGCTCCCTGTCCACCAATGCTTCCGCTGCTCCCACTGACTACGACAACCCTCTGGCAGAGTCATATAGACGTACACTTCTAAAACTAGTTTAGAACGACGCTATACTCATCCTCCTGCCGGGTCTCGCAACCTGGAACAACAGCAATGGCAATTGTGGGTAAACCAGAACTTCCCTGTCACCGTCCTTGAGGCTACCGGAGTACCTCTCGGGTACCTGAAGTTACCCACCGTATCTGCGGAATGGCCAATGAAATGTCAAATCAGATTCAAATCATGCAACTGTCTCCAGTGCATGTCAACTAAATGGAAGGAGGCTGATCAGCGTTACTCAACTTAGGAATACTTCCAATTATGAAATAACCTGAAAGAGAAGCAAGATCTCTTAATCATTACTATCAATTGAATACCATGCACAAGTATCTACATCTTCGATCTCTTTGAAGAATCCCGATACTTGCTACATCTGGTTCTCTACTCTATTCAAATACCTACAACTTTTCAAAATTCGGACCCTGTGTTTCCACGAAACACCTGTCTAAAAACTAGAGAAGTCATAAGTAAACCGAATATAGTACGAGGACCTACCCCTTTGTCCAGAGGGACCCTGGACAACATACAATACTCTGTATAAGTCCCTTGAGTCTGATAACTCATTCACTGTGTGTCGTAGGTTGAAAACTGTACTTATGGTTAAGAAGAATTACACCGCTGTTTAATGCTCCTTACCTAACCATCCACTGATATAGGTAAATGTCATAGACATAATTTCAAAAAGTATATCTCACTCTATGAAAATAGACGTACAGATATATCGATTTGAAATTGGTGCATAACAGCGGATATTCAAAACCAAATATTTGCCGACCGGCAAACAACCCAGGTGACTTCCTCAAATATCACCGATTACAACGAATCCCGATACAATGAGGATGATCACCCGATTCCCAATAACTTACTCCCACTCATCATCTGTAAAACCATACAGATATGAGACTCATACCTGGTAAATACATACCCTGGAGTAAGTATCTAATCGGAAAATCAGTTTTCTTTTAACAGAACACAGTGAAACTGAAACATTGAAATATTTCGATGGGGTATCCTGGTATTCCTAGTAATGCCTCATCCATTATGCAGATTCAAAACTGTAACCGTATAATTCTTTGCCACCTCTCCAAATCCCTTCATATGTCTTTAGTCTTTACCTTCTGTACACCCCTTTAGGCCAAATGGTTTTCTTCCTTCCCTACCGTTCGGCACCAGCCTAAGGTTTGGAAGAAGACAATCCAATTTGCGTAATAGGTGTACTACTCCTAATCCAAGGAGTACTCGTAACCTGAGAGAGTGTAAAAGGAAAAGACAACTGAATAATCCTATCCGTTTTCTCCAGAACCGGAAACCATCCTCGAATAAATCTTTCGAGTTCGTATCTAACCATACGATGGTTTTGTCCAATGGAAGTGGACGTTCGTAGTAAAACGGGGTGTCCTGGAGAAAAGGGTAAAAAGTAGGAGTGGCAATGAGGTTCGCAACTCTGACAATCCAAAAGCCAGTGTTAAAGAAGGTTCGGTCAACTTGGTCACTGAGTCATAGTCTTAGGGTCGGGTCAATGGTCGCTGCCAAAGAGAGAGAAAAGAAACACTCAGCGTGCACTCTAACCTAGATCAGAATGGTTACCAATTTATCTAATCTGGAAACCTCCCACTGTACCTCAAAATCTCCTCCAAACCTAAAAGAAGAATTAGTCGGGGTCACCCGAGGAGTAAACTAACTCATCAGTGGGAATCGGGATCCAACTATCATCGCATGATAACGTGACGGAATCCGCTCACGGTATCACACTCCAGAAGGTATGCGCATATCTGGCAAGTTTCAGTACTTTTGAAACTCCCGTTGTGATTTCTACCCCATGCTCTTATGACCTTGACTTTGGCCAACAAATCATAAGTCACATGTCAAGTTCTACCCGTCATTCTACAGGTTGATTCGAATCCACCCGCACAAGCCCTTGACTTTGGCCAACAAGGCTATACGACTGTTCCAAACCAACGCATCTATCTATGCTGCATATGAATAACCAACAGCTACCAAACACTGTGCCTTGACTTTGGCCAACAAACACAGCTTGAATACTATTGACTACCCATATGAAATGACGGAGGGCTACGAATGGTTTCTGGCGAAAACCTTTAACGTAAAGAACTTGATATCGTCGAAGGAACGGATAGCTTTTTTTAAAAATATAGTGACGAAAACCGTTGCTAAAGAGGTCACTCCCGGTGAAGGGATCTCGGCTCTTTCCCCGTAGAATGAGGTGCAGGATATTCCAACTGAATACCACGATGCAAAGTAAAAGTAATCGGCTATAGTGAGGTTAATGCCCTGACGCAAACTTTTTGTCCAAGGGGTCACTCCCGGTAAAGGGATCTCGGCCCTTGCCTCGTCGACTGAGGTGCTGGATATTCATAACCGAATATCACTGTGCAAAACAAAAGTGAACGTCCTTGCAATAACAGCTTTTTGAAAAAGTGTTCCAACAACATCAGATTAGGTTTGTTTTTAACTTGCATTGATCCGAATCAATGCAGTCCCATCAATTGATCACACCAAAAAGAACGAAAATATACTGACGTACGTATATGCCATCCGCATTCGCCACTGGGTCCCGTCATTACCCGTTAGGTTAGCTAACTAACGACAGAGCGGGGACTGGACTAGCGCGGATGCAAAACATATACAACATCTACTAATATATATACCAATATATTATATTTCGCTCAAGGCGTGAAAAAAAATGCAACATCATAGAAATGTACAGCATCACAGAACAATACAGATATCTGGGATCCCCGGGTTTCACAGAGCCACTACTGAAACCCGACGTTCCCCTGGTCGTGTGGATAGCCTGTGCAATAAAATCCTAGACCCCTCCTGGGTCAACCTGTACCCCCTACGAGTGCGACGAATAGCCCGCCAATCCAAGAGTGAAGCCCCCTCCGTCTCAATGCCATGAGATGCGGGCTTGTTGCCCTCTAGAACCCGGCTATCCGTGCACCCCACCGCGGGGTAATCCTAGTACAGAATGTAAAATATACATACACCGGGTACATCGACCGCAACCAGGTCGTGCCCCAAAAGAATAATACAATCAGGCAGTGACGGCAGTCCACATGTCGGACGCTCGCCCCGCAATATCAAATGTACATAATACCACCGCACTGTACTAGCATTGCATCCAGGCTATCCCCACGACCGATCCGCAACATCACAGCATAAACATAAAACATCAACGTGAAAGTCACGTTCGCAAATCCGTCTAACCGGGCTATAGCAGTTAGACAGGATTTACCGATCGAGTGACATTCACGGTCGCAGATATAATGTAAATACTGTGAAATAATGTGTTTAAAATTTTCCGATTGATCAAACTTAACAAGTGGGCCCCCAAACAAAACTGTAGCAACCACAGAAAACCTGGGCCCAATTTTAACATTCCAGAAACCACATTTCTCATTCAGGAACACACTGGACAAATTTGGGGGGGTGAACAGTTATTTCCGCGGCGGAAGCGCGGCCTAAGCAGGGGATAGGCCGCGCTTCCGCGGCGGTATGGTGGGATCGTGGTACCAAATTTTTACAGTGTGCTTATATTTCCCTGCACATCATTCTGAGACAACCAGAAAAATTTTTAGACTCAAAAAAAATTCGACAGAAACTGATGTGCATGAGATACGTGTTTTCGGGATTTTGTTCGATCGGAAACGTAAAACACATTACACAAAAGCTAGACGAAGTTAATGGGGAGGCTCTGATACCACTGTAAGTCCGCGGCGGCGCCCCGGCCGTCAACCCGACGGCCAAATGCGGAAACGGTGATAAACTTAAATTTTGCGGACTTGGCAAACCGGCACCACCGCGCACTAAAACCGGATCGTGCCATTAAACTAGATCTAGCTAACTTCAAAGAGAAGGGGAAGAGATATACCGACGTTCCGAGTCCTCCGGTCTTCATCTCCACTCCGATCTCCTCGCGGGATCTCCGTCCGTCTCCTCCTCGTCGGAAAGGGCACCACGAAGCCGGGTACTTTTACGGGCTCCCGCCTCTATACCGAGGCAACTCGGGCATGAAGCCGGCAACTCGACATGCCCAAGGTTTGCGGTAGAATATCGTGAAGATGCAATGTCTCATTTGGGATTTTATTGTTGCCATGAAGGATGGAGGAGGAGGAGAAGAAAATTGGTACTTTCAATTTTCTTGTAAGAAGGAAGTATGAGATGAAGAGTGACCCCCTTAAACCAAAATGAAGCCCTCTTTCATATTTCTCTCCCTAATCCATAATTAACCCCATCCCCTTCATGAATGTGGCCGGCCAATTCATTCTTGAATGGAAAAAGGGGGGGACAAAAACAAAGTGGTGGGAGGAGCACAAGAAAAAGCAAAAGGAATATCACAAAACCCAACACCCCAACATCACCAAACACAAGAAAGCCACCATGAAAAGAAGCAAAGATGCTTCACTTATCATAATGCCACAAGTGCAAGAAAACCCCTCTACAAATGTTATTTGCAAACTTGCAAATAACCCCCTCCATCGGAAAAGTCCGGCCGGGAAAGAACAAAGGAAAACCGGCCGGAACGGAAAGCAAACTGGCAACTCCAGAAAACTGGTCCTGTAATAAATTACAGGAAAACCCCGATACTGTGCATACACACCCGCGTCTGTATTCCAACCGGATACAAATGCAATGAGACAAAATCTACACTGTACTATACTAGGATCCGGCTTAAACCAAAGCCGGCTAGTAATATCCGTTCGATCCTGATCCGTGCAATACCGCACGTATCCGATCGAACCCTGCCATATATCCATACGGCCTATAGTACAAACTGTCCGATCCTGATCCGTACAATACCGCACGTATCTGATCGTACCTTGCCATATCTCCATACGGCCTCTACAGCTTTTCGCCCGAAAGCTTGAGTAACTGAAAGTGTGGTGGACTCTAAAGACTCGTCAATACTATGGCTGTGGATTTAACCACTAGCACGTCAGCGGTATTAGCCATACATGACGGGCCACCAGCTATTGACCAAAAGGGGACGTCTGTGAGCGAACTCAGCCTGTCACCCTACTGAGCCTATCAGTGACAATATCCGTACAGTCCGGTCCGTTCGTCTATGAGTATCGCATGGCGGGCCTAGGGGGTTGGTAAAAGTCAGACCCCCAAAAGCGGTACAAGTCGTGTCGGAGTGTAGCCCAGAACACCCTGAGATACTACTGGAATACCTACCAGTAAATCTCCTTGCCTTGGCCAAGGACTTCGTGTAATGGCTCTCCTAGACACAGCACGACCTCACCCCCAATACCGGGAGAGACGAACCCCTGAAGATACGCTCACTGCATCCATGTGGCTCGGGACTGTACCCAACTAAAACCTGTTTGCACGACTCCTTTGAGCCGTGGTAGGGTAGTAATCAAAGTACAGTGGGAACTCACACGAGACAAATGACGATCCCCAGGTCGATGAACTAACCTGCACACATGTCACCAGGGAACTGCCATCTGACGTCTGGTATATGACCAACTAGCATGTTCCCGACGAGTCCTGTCCGGTGTACTCATAACCCAATGAGCACCTGTATACATCTTAGGTGATCCAACTGACACCAGTGGCTTGTGAGACCGGCCACCGCCCCTCGTCGGGGTCTCGACTGTATACACTAGTCTACTCGGGAGTATCGATGCCCTGTCTCGAAACTCTCACGACTAGGGACCATTTAAGGATGTGCTTATAGACCCCAGCTCCCACTTATATGATCGCCCTCATACTGCTGGCAGTCAAGCAAGAATCCTAAGGGCTCTATCAACGTGTAATAGCGACTTGTCAGGTCACCTGAAGCAGTACACGATGATAAAGGCAAACCAGATAGCATACTATCATCTTGAGTAAGACTGTCCTACCGGGATAGGTCCTCCCTCAATCATTGCAATCACGTGCCTGTGATCCAATAATTGACTCTGAGGGCACTATCTCCAACAATCGCAACGCATCTGGGTAAGTTCCCTTATCCGAATCTGGTCAACTACCTCGTCGACAATGCCAATTCTGGCCTGCTGGGTGTGCGCAATATGACCACTCCTGGGTCTAGGTCTTCTCATATTGTATTCCAGAAAGGTCCTGTCGAGATTTCTCTCTCAAATCTCATTCCTGCCGGATTGCCCGGAAGTCATCATCCATCGCTGAAGCAAATTCTTATTCCGGAATGGCTGCATACTTATCGCGCCTCTTTCTGGAAGATATATCCATATACAACACCTCTGGGTGCGTATCACATCTCTGATGTCAGCGGAGTAAGACGTCATCTCGTCGAAATCTCTTGCGAACTCTTTTATTCACTCTGCTTCAATGTCGACTGATTCGGACTCGTCTCATCGTGGCTGCATGGACTATGCTCCAACGGCTATACTCGTATCTGGAGTCTCCCAAGCAAAGCATCCCATCACATGATATCCGAATGATGTCGAAACCTTCGATCGACTCGCCAGAACCTTATAATCCCCTAAGAGATCAACATCTTGAGTACAGTTTAATAGTATCGAGTACATGCCACAGCGTCGGTGGTCCAGCCGTAGAAGGGCAAACCCAAGCCTCACTAATGGCGCCGCGGAACTGCCGTAAACCCTAAGGTTCAAAGGCTTTCACACGATCATTAAGTCGAGTTAGGGTTTCATTCTTCTAGAGGGTCCATAGAATCACCTGCATGTCTTTCCGTATACTTTAAACTTGGAAAATGGGCTCCTGACACTCGATCGTCTCTATCGACTCTCAACGAACCTGCGTAGAGTCGTCTCTAGCTGGAAACAATCTATCTGATGACCTCGCATCGGTAAACGGACGAACCAAATGTCCTAGTCATTCATCCTCAGGTGACTAGCGACTCGCTATCATCTCTCTAAGTATATGCTCACGCTGCAGTAGCTCCAACTATCTGGGAGATATCTCGTCATTTGCAGCAACAACTGGCTCATTTGCCTGTATGCCGAACAGTGCCTCAATCCTCCAGGAAAGGCGACACATTGGCGGTCATCTTTGAATCGGTCTGCTCTAGATCTGAGTAAGACTCTCCACACTGGAAATCTTCAACTCAACTCGGCCCGCTCCGGTGCATAAATCGGACGAATCACCTTCGTCTCTCAAATCGAATAGACTAGCTATCATCTGTCTCATATCTGCATGGAAGCTCCGATAATCTCAGCTCGTAAGCTCCGGAAGCGACATCCTGTCAATCTCAGCAACAGCTGGTCCATCTGTCTGCACGGTAGGCGATATCATAATCTCTGAGGTATGCCGTACATCAACAGTTTTCTCTCAACTGTCAGCTCTAACAATGGCCCGATCATCCGGTGCAAAACCAAGCACTCACCTCTACTAAAGGTCACAATCACCAATACTAACTCGAGACGTTCTCATGTCACCAGAAAACACAATGGTCGGCCCTCGTACCAGACGAGCTCGCCCTGACCGCAACCCTAGCAGTAGCCCAAACTGCGCTCAAACATGGCGATAGGAACCTCAATCGAGTATCGAAGAGAGCAGATCAATGGCAAGAAAGAGAACAACAGATCCAGAGTGGATACATGATCATAGGAAGGAACAACATCAATGGAGGTATGATCATGAAACTAATAGAATCGGGGATCTCAAATGGATGTATAATCATGGATATAAAGAGAATCACTGATCTCGAAAATATGTACATCCTAAGGTTCCTTAAGCGGAGTGGCGTGTCGTAAGTATGCCACGGAACATACCAACGGTACGTCACTCTACTTTAGTCACCTATTCCATCAACCAAGGGTCATCCTACACGACGAAAGTTCGGGTCTAATACCCCCTCGACTAAGTCTAAGTTCCGTAAGGTCAAGCCTAAGTTCCGTATATATATAAATGCCCTAGGCTCCACATAGTCAAACTTAGACTCGAACCAAGGACAACCTAGCGCTCTGATACCAACTTTGTCACGACCCGAAAGAGCACGTGACTGGCCCTTGAACCATATGAAGTCTATAGGACTCCGTCTGATCCAAGTAAGCCAAAAGCCCAGAAATCTAAAACCATTTTAAGAGTAAGTAAAGAAAACTGGTTTAAAGAAGTGAAGGAAAATATGTTTAAAGTCAAGGTTTTTAAATAACTAAACCGAATGTGCATTTTTAAAAGGTAAGGTCTTTCCTAAAAATTTCGGCAGAGTTTCTTTTGTAAATACTGGCCCCTAACGGGGTACAACAAGCACAACATATATACAATGATAAAAGGCATCCCCAAGCGGGAGCTAGCTCTTCGTCAATTGACGGTCACAACCACACACGCAATATCATATACAACGCCGAATGGCGAGGATCAAATCCAAAAGAAACTCAGTAAGCATGAAAACCACAATACTACTAAGCGCGACTCTAAGGTCGAATAATACATCACTAAAGTCTGAGTCTGAAACAATATACAAATTTTGGTTGATGGAAATTCTAGATACAATGAATAATATAAGTACAATGGTGGTTCTTGATGCAAAAGATGTTGGAGATAATGCCCTCAGAGTCAATTATTGGATCACAGGCACGTGATTGCAATGATTGAGGGAGGACCTATCCCGGTAGGACAATCTTACTCGAGATGATAGTATGCTATCTGGTTTACCTTTATCATCGTGTACTGCTTTAGGTGACCTTACGAGTCGCTATTGCACGTTGATAGAGCCCCTAGGATTCTTTCTTGACTACCAGCAGTATGAGGGCGATCATATAAGTGGGAGCTGGTGTCTATAAGCACATCCTAAAATGGTCCCTAGTCGTAGGAGTTTCGAGACAGGGCATCGATACTCCATTAGTAGACTAGTGTATACAGTCGAGACCCCGACGAGGGGCGGTGGCCGGTCTCACAAGCCACTGGTGTCAGTTGGTTCACCTAAGATGTATACAGGTGCTCATTGGGTTATGAGTACACCGGACAGGACTCGCCGGGAACCTGCTAGTTGGGATTATACCAGACGTCAGATAGCAGTTCCCTGGTGACATGTGTACAGGTTAGTTCATCGACCTGAGATCATCATTTGTCTCGTGTGAGTTCCCACTGTACTTTGATTACTACCCTACCACGGCTCAAAGGAGTCGTGCAAACAGGTTTTAGTTGGGTACAGTCCCGAGCCACATGGAGGCAGTGAGCGGATCTTCAGGGGTTCGTCTCTCCCGGTTTGGGGGTGAGGTCGTGCTGTGTCTAGGAGAGCCAGAACATGAAAAGTCCTTGGCCAAGGCAGGAGATTTGCTGGTAGGTATTCCAGTAGTATCTCAGGGTGTTCTGGGCTACACTCCGACACGACTTGTACCGCTTTTGGGGGTCTGACTTTACCAACCCCTAGGCCCGCCATGCGATGCTCATAGACGAACGGACCGGACTGTACGGATATTGTCACTGACAGGCTCAGTAGGGTGTCAGGATGAGTTCGCTCATCGACGTCCCTTTTGGTCAATAGCTGGTGGCCCGTCACGTATGGCTAATACCTCTGACGTGCTAGTGGTTAAATCCACAGCCATAGTATTGACGAGTCTTTAGAGTCCACCACACAGACAGTTACTCAAGTTTCGGGCGAAACGCTGTAGAGGCCGTATGGAGATATGGCAGGGTTCGATCAGATACGTGCGGTATTGCACGGATCGTGATCGGACAGATTTTACTAGCCGGCTTTGGCTTAAGCCGGATTCTAGTTTTAGATAGTGTAGTTTTGTCTCTTTGCATTTGTGTTCAGTGGGAATACAAATGCGGGCATGTATTTGCAGTAGCGGGGTTTTCCTGTAATTTATTACGGGATCGGTTTTCTGGGGTTTCCAGTTTGCATTCCGTTCCGGCCGGTTTTCTCTTTTTCCTTCTCGGCCGGACTTTTGTGGTGGAGGGGTTAATTGCAAGTTTGCAATTAACTTATTTGATGAGGGGTTTCATGCATAAATGTGGCTTCCTCATCATGAGATTCCATTTGAATCTATCACTTGCATTTATGTGATGAGATACTTTGATGGTTGTTGATTTGGCTTAGGATTTGAAGTGGATGTGGTTTATGATCATTATCTTCTCTTTATCTCCTTGAATTAATTGTTTTCATTTTCCCACCAATTCCTTTCTTGGCCGGCCACTGTTGGGGAGAGCAGGAAGTGTTTTTATTTTGAGTGGAGAGAGGTTTAATTTGTGCAAAGGAAAATTCTTTACATGCTAATTTGGTGGACCCCTCTTTGTAGTGTGTGTGTGTGTGCTGTTGTTTTGTAAAGATTAATTTCCTTTGCATGGTTTTAAATATTAATGGAACCCCACACACAAATTTCCAGAGAGCACAAAATGACTTTTGGCCGAGCTCCTCTTTTCCACAGCATGCTCCATTTTTCATCAAGCCTCCATGAAAATTATTGTGGACAAATTCCTCCAACCATGGCAACCTCATAAACCCCAAAGAGATAACCTTCTACACTATTCTATAGCAAGTCTTGGACGCGTCGGCTAGCCAACTTCGCGCCCGAGTTGCCTCAGTCAAGAGGCGGGAGCCCGTAAAAAATTCCGGCAATGTGGTGCCCGTTTCGACGAGGAGGTGACGGACGATATATCCGCGGGAGATCGGAGTGGAGACGAAGACCGAAGGACACGGATCGCTTGGTATACTTCTCTACTCTTTTCTTATTTTGCTAGCTAGCTAGGTTAATGGCCCGATCCGGGTAAAAAGTCCGCGGTGGTGCCGTTTTGCAAAGTTCGCAAAGTTATTGTTTTCCGCGTTTCCGGCGTCCGATCGACGGCCGGGGCGCCCCCGCGGGCTTACAAAAGAAACCACCTACCAAATGCAATTCACCCGCAAGGAAGCAATGTGCCATAAATGCCGCAATGAAACCTGTACGGCAAAACCTGCAAGAACTGTGGCACAACGGGGGTGAGTTGCCAACTCGTGAATAGAGAATATCTACAAGCAGAAACCGAATGCAAGACATAATCCTAGGTCAACAATCAGTAATAAACCTCAAGGAATAAGCCTGATACATGATAAGGTGGCAAAGCAACATCTAAACAGGTATGTGGTGCCAAGTACTCAGGTAATAACATGTCATCAGTATAAGGTATGTCTGCATGAAGTAAATATGATGAAGTATCAAAGGATATCAATACACATATATTAGCGTCCCATACCATTAATATTGGTGTAAGGGTATATATAACAGCGCCTCATACCCTGTTATATATACAAATGAAGTATAATCAGTGTAAATCCAGTCTGTATATGATCCATGTCTGTATATAATCCATGTCTGTATATACGTGGAACCCGTCCACCCGTCACCCAATGACAATAAACGTGGAACCCGTCCACCCGTCACCCAATGACAATAAGCATCATGGATGCAAATATGAGGATATAACAAAATCATGGAAAAACATCATGAAACCCGTACCTAGCATCGACACGTAAATCCTAGTCCATATGGGGCTCCATCTGCGGTATCGGCCATCAGCCCCGGCAGTACGGGTCAGCCCGTATCCTCATCCATATGGGGCTCCGTCTGCGGTATCGGCCCTCGGCCCCGGCAGTACGGGTCAGCCCATATCCATCTCTCAACTCCGGTCGGTATCCTCCAGATATCCGCCGAGCTAAAATACAATCACCGGTAGGTAGTAGTCCCTCTGCCAGGCCGTCTACTACACAGCGAAACCGTTCTCGCCCCGGGGTACCATACCGGGTCCACCATGTACCCGCAATCGGCCTCATCCGCCTCCTCGAATCGGGTTTCACATGTCGCTCTCAGCACCGAGAAAACACATGGTGGACGCACTGAAATATCATATCAAGGGTAACCGGGATTTTAACACAATTATATATTCTCTTTTGAAATACCCACGGTTCCCAAATCCAGAAATATCATGGAAACAACATATCTCAATGCGTATAATCAAAACATGATGTATGCGACAAGTAAGAAAGGTAAGCATATCGTAAGTCATGCAACATGGAATAGTAATGTGCACATGTCGAGGGAAACCGCTCTTTTAAAACGAATCAGTTTTGAAGAACATCTTGCGGTTCCCAAATCTCTAATCAAGTCCGAATCATCTATGTTTGTGTACAAGTATAAGTGTACAACATGCCATGCAAGAATTATATCATGAACGCGACAGTACTACAGTGTAGTGGCATGGCAATTATCGATGATGAAGTGTGTGAGCCGGCAAATTGTGTACGTGGAGCATACGCATCATCGATAATGGTGCTGGTGTCCTAACAGCATGATAATAATATAGCAATAATCATATGCAAAGCAATGTGAATAGCATGAATATGCGGAAATCAAATAATCAACACCACAGGGAAGAATCTACATCAATATGTATATATCATGCAGTTATGTCGTTTGAAGTAAGACGAATCAGGATTTTTAGTAAAATAATGGCTACCGTATATTTTAAGAAAGATACGCCCTTTGAAAACTACCCGTAGAATCACTTTACTTGTATTTTAAGATATTCCTGATTCGTAGTTTTTGAAATAGGTATGACTCGGTTCTAGTCTAACATCTACTATGCAAACTACAGATCTAAGTATCAAGTAAATCAGGAGGGGTATGGAAACCACCTAAATCTGAGTCGATATATATATATATATATATATATATATATATATATATATATAGACATACTTGTCGGTGATCCCGCCTCAATAATATCGCGTACGATACAGTATATCGCAAGACATCCTCTAGTCATGAGCGCGGATCTATCATCAATATAGGCTCGTACGGTAAATCGTCGTACGGCATCCCAATAGCTGGGTACGGTCAATATCATACTATCTCAGCACGTCTCAAGTATCACTATCATCATATCACAAAATCTGGGGTACTGATCTAAGTCTAGTACAACTAATACCATCAAAAAACTGCGTGTGCAAGCACACGTCCCAAGGCCCGCTAGAAATCACGTATCGTATCCCAAATACGAATTACATCCAATCACCGATCTCGCGGCACCAGGCCCAACATCATCGACTCATCTCCAATGTCATCCAATACCATCAACACAGTGCAAGTATAAGTAATATGCAAGGGTGTGCGTGTAGGTGTAATTCTATTCTAGGGTTCGCGACTATGAACTACACTAGTCACTTCTAACCCTACACTATCCATAATACACCTAACTATCATATATATAATATTATAACTACGGACTGCGGGGGTGCTATACGCCATCCACCCGACTTCCCCCCAGTAGATATAATCTACTCACCTTGCGTCTCCATCTTTCGATGTCACCACGCGTTTGCTTATCGTCCCGTAGTCTTCATAGGGTACCTACACATCAAAATATCGTATATACGTATTAAAACCAAATCAAAGCTAAAACGACACAAGAAACCCAAAACGATACGATAAGAGGCCTATCGGTTAGAACCTATGGCATGCCTTCAAAACCATCAATAAATCCTCTATATTCTCGTATAAACGCCAAATAGTCGAGGTAAAACATAAGACACCAATTCAGACTTAAAAATACGGAATGCGGAAACACGAATCCAAAACAGCAACTTAGGAAATATGTCCCAGATTTCACCCTAGGTCCAATTAGACAATTCTATATATACCAGGGGCCTAATCTACAGATAAGGAAACACGAAAACCAAAACGAGCCAGATTGGTGGGTTCCAGGCCGCAAATTGCGGCCAAATGGGTAAAATTTGCGGCCGGGAAAAGGAGTTAGGGGCTGGGGTCTTGGTGGTAGCTTCCTGGGTGCCTGCACATACCACTGTCTAATCAATTTTAGTTTAGGATGTCTCGGGTGATAGCAGATTCAATATACCCTGCCCAGATTTCACAAATTCCCCGATATCAGTTTCTACAATCCGTATTATGGGTTTAAGCTTTAGGTTAGGGTCTCAATTCACACACTAGGGTGTTGGTGTAGCCTCTATTGAACTCAATTTCACAATACAACACAAGTTTCCCTCAAACCCTAACTAGGTTTTTCCCATGTTCATAAAATTACCCGATATCGATTCAATCTTAACATAGGGTTACAAGTAATGCTAAAACTAAGCTAATGGTTCAGTAATTACCTCATTTGGCAACTCAAGAAAATTCTTGAGTTGCCCCTACTGGCCAAAATCCTCGCTTCTTTGGTCCAATGTGTAGATCTTGAGCTTGTGCATCTTTTTAATGAAATGGAGATTGGGTTTTGGAGTTGTTTTGGATGTATTTAGAGGGGTTGAAGAGGGGAGGGAAGTGAAGAGCAGCAGCAGCAGCAAGGATGAAGAGGGAGAGAGAGATGAGTGAAGGAGAAATGGCTAAAGGTTTAGTCAAGGGTGCCCATACCTCTCTCTCACCAAACCTCATTCTTTAATCTTTTCCTATTTCTTTTCCTTTTCTTTTCTTTCTCTTTTCTTAAAACCCTTCTCACTCAAATAGTAAATCCAAAGTGAAAAGCCATGGTAGAAATGCACAAGTGTAGAGAAAAAGATATGTGCATGTTTTGCACAAAATTGCTAAAAACCGATTAGCGATTTTTAATCGCGATTAGCACTAAATTAGTGTCAAACTAATCACAAAAACTTTAAAATGTCATAATTCTCTAATTTACCCTATTTTAGAATTTTCCATAATTTTTCCAAAATTTTTCTCATTTATTTGTATTTAATAATATCGAAATATTAAAATATTCAATAAAATAATATTAAATTATAAAAATTCCTAAAATTAATATTTTATCTTTTTGAAATGTTACAGAAAGCTCTTGCAAAGATCAGATTGGTTTATTATCTTATCTAATCGATGTCCCCCACTGCTTTTATCAAATTTTCCTTCAAACCTTAAAAAGAAAAATTAGATAGGATTAATTACATTATACAACTTCGCTAACCGTTCAGCCAGGCCAGTGCCAGTACTTCTGAGGGAGGTTCCCCGTGCTTTCGTATGGACCTAATTAAAATAAAGCTCATTTTCCCAGAGTTGTAGCCTCGTTGACACCTTTCTAGACACCTAATGAGTTAGCTAATTGTAAATGCAAAACTCTCCCGGGAGCAACTATTGCTCACAGTGGGATCGGGATCCTACTATCATATAGTAGGTATGCAATCTCATTGCAAATTTCAACACTTGAAACTCCCGATATGGTTTTTACCCCTAATAACTTATGACCTTGACTATAATCAACATATCATAAGTACTAGTCAAGTTTTACCCGCCATTTTATGATTAATGAGACCCACTCATATGATCCTTGATTATAATCAACATAATCATATGAATGTCCTAATTAATCGCATCGTATGATGTGTAGGAAGACATCGCTTAGCTACCGTACACTACGCCTTGACTATAATCAACATACGTAGCACGAATACTAAGTACTCTACTTCATAAAATGATGGAGGGTTGTGAATAGTTTTTAAGAAAACCTTTAACGCTTTGAACTTGATATCGTTGTAGAATCTAATGGTTTTAAAAGGAGTGGCTTAAGCTCCTCAATTTGAAAACTTTGCTTTTTCACAAAAAGCCGAGTAGGTTTCAAATCTGATTCTACAACATCTTTTTAGGTTTCTTTTATTTACATTAATCTTATTAATGTAGTCCCATCATTTAAGTCCTAAGCCATTACAGAAAAGAAACGAAAATAGAACGTACGCTTATGCCATCCGCATTCGCCAAAATGTACCGTTAGGTTACTTAACTAATGGCATAGCGGGGCGGGACTAGTGCGGATGCAAAACATAAGCAATGTTTATTATATATCATATATATAATACATCATTCGTCTCAGTATATAAAGTGATCACATCACAGAATATCCACGGAAGAAGCACATATATGAAAATACATGATATACTAGGAGGTCCGTATTTTGTATTTAGCCAACAATAGAAAATACGGATTCCACGGTCGCGATGAACAGCCAAGCCTACACCCCTAGACCCCTACGAGAGCGGCAAGTGACCCTACCAATTCTAGTGTTTAGGAGACCCGGGTCTCGACTCCTCGAGATGGCCTCCCACTGAACCCCAGAACCCGGTCACTTGTGCTCCCCTCCATGGGTCTATCCTAATGCGGAAAAGTAAATAATATACAACAATAGTGACATCATCCTCAATCCGGAAGTGCCCCAATAAAAGAATATTACATATAATTAATTTTACATGAATGAAAAGAAAAAATCTCATATCACATAAACCCCCGGCTATTCATTCGTGACGATCATGTACATCATATCTCAGCAATACATAATATCACATATCATCAACGTAAGTAAGTATGTGTACCCAAATTATCGTTGATGTATACCAACGAAACCGGCGATACACCACATACTACACTTACGGTCGCAGAAAAGAAAATGAAAAACTACAACAATTGGAATCAACACTACCTTTAGACATCATAAACCCAGAATATCACATATTCAGGATTTCATGCCTAACAATGCAAATATTATTTTTATGTCTTAACTATGAAAACACATTTTCAAAAGAATCCGGGTAATTCAACAAGATTCCCAATTCTACAGAGACCGAAATATTAGACTTACACGCAACTAATTACTTTTCATAAAACTATTTAGTGTAGATTCCAATTATTGTATCACATTCAGAAATATCAAGACAATGTTAAATGTTTCGAACGAGTCAACAAACACCCACAAATTACCCCGAAGGCTCAACACTTGAGCAAAACTAAATTATCCAAAAACGTGCGACAGTGTTTATGGACCAGCCGTAGAAGGGTCAACCCTTGCCTCACCTATGGCGCCACAGGACTACGGAAAACCATAAGGTTTAGCCGCGGTTCCATGGTTATAGAATCGAGTTAGGGTTGTGTTCCTCTAAAGGGTCCATAGGGTTACTTGCATGAACATTCAAATATATTTAACTTAGGAAAATTCCAACATTTAGAAATTTTCAGCGAGGGTAATGGGGGTGATTGATGTTCCCTCAAACTGTTAAACATCGTCCAAGTTACCAATACAGTGTTAAAATATACGACTACGAAACACTCCGAATAAGCCCTTAAGCAAAATTAGCATCACATGAAATTTTGGCCTAAACAAACAATACCTGAAACCCCAAAACCCAGACACCAGAGCACAGGAAAAATTCGAGGCGATTTGGGGTTAAAGGGGCCGGCCTCAGCAGATTTTGGGGGAGGGTGCTCGGCCAAATTCCGAGGAAATCGCCTCAAATTTGTTCTGTGTTCTTAGTGCATTACCAGTAATCTTCTGCAGTTGTTTGAAAAAAATTTCGAGCACTTTTAAAAATCGACAGAGAAGCTATTTTGAGAGTTTCAGTTTTTGTTAATTCGGAGTTGTTTCGGTTTCGTAATAAATCTAACATCGTCTAAGTTTCTAACTTGGCTTTGATACCACTGCAAGAATTCTCTAGCGCCATCCTAGATTTAGGGTTGCATCACACATGCTATAACAAAAATTTAGAGGGTGCTAAACAATTCCAAACATGAATCGAACTAGAAAAATAGGGTAACAAACTCTAGTATCACATACTATAAAGTGTCTAACACTAAGTGGGGAGAAAATACAACCTTTGTAGACCTCCTCCTAGACTCCTTGGATCGATTGAGTTTTGAACCGGTTGGCTTGTGTCCTTCTAAGTCTACGATGATCCACCACGAAGTCCCTTTGCACCAAGCTCCAAGCTTCACTTGATCAAGGATGAAAATGAAGTAAACACTCCACACTAGTGGGCTAGACTAAAGTGGAATGGTGATGTGGGTTTGGATCTCATTACAAAACCTTTTCTTTTTAATTCTTTCTCTTTCTTTTAAAACCCTAGAGAGTTTTGAGGAGAGAGAGGAAGAAGGTGATGGCTCAAACTAAACTTAAGAGAATAATATGATAACCCTTCCTAAACTCAAGAGAGTAAGTGAAGTCATCCATGCTAAACCATGGTTACAAAATATCTAGATATTTTGTAACTTGAGTTTAAGCAAAATCATAGGCTAAAAAACCATTGACTATTGTCAACTCAAGAGAGTTGAATAGTCAACTATGATTATATTGCCATTTTTCTTTTCTGAAATAAACAAAATACCAAAAAATGTTACCATGTGAGTCTTGCATTCCCACCACCATTGTATCATCAACCATGACACATGCATGCTTGCATGTGTGCATCCATATCAACATATACATACACTCATGCATGCATCATAAAGAAATACGTTTTAATAAATGAGCTAATGGACTTAATATTAAATCAACACTTGATTTAATAACCCGGTCATATCACACACGACCCGTCCAATAGAAAACGCCCGATTAAAATACGGTATCCAATACACGCATTTAATCGAGCTCCCACGCATATCTCATATGCACCCCCACATCTTTTCTCCTGAGCTAGGAGACCTCTTTGTGGGACTCTATGACTCGTCAACACGCTAGCAGTAGGAAGTGATCACATCACATCCCCACAAACCGTCAGTGGCACAAGCTGTACATAACGGCACTCAGGTATTGAGCGATCAGAAGAAACACAAGCAAACCTGCTAAAACTCCCGTCGAGCCAACTGGTAACACTTACCGTACAGTCCGGTCTCTTCATCAAATATGCTGCATATGTGAGTCCAGAGATGGTATCGTCAACCCCAATAACCTAATAAGTCATGTCGGTATATGGCTCATAACAGATCGAGAAACTACTGATAACACTTATCAGTAAATCTCAGCAGCCCTGCCAGGGACTTCCTGTTATAGCCAATCGTATATGGTGCAACATCAACCCCCAATACCGGGAGAGACGAAACCCCTCCTATCGCTCATTGCCTCCATATGCCTCGGGACTGTACCCAAAATCCACCTGTTTGCACGACTCAGTAGAGCCGTGGTAGGGTAGAGATCAAAGTACAGTGGGAGGCACACAAGACTCTATGACAATCTCGGGTCTACAGACTAACCTGTACCAGTGTCACCTGAGAACTGCTATCCGATGATAGATATAATACCACATAGGAATTCTCGGCGAGTCCGTTCAGTGTACCCAGTCTCACTGAGCACCCGTATACGGTCTTTGGTGTCACTACACCAATAGATATGGGATCATCCATCGCCCATCATATGGAACAAGCAACGTATACGCTAGTCTACTCTGGTAATATCGATGCCTCGTCTTGATACATCCACGACTAGGAACATTTCAAGGATATGCTCATATACTACACATGTCCCACTAGTATGATCCGCATCATAATCTCAGTAGTCCTGCATATCCTAAGGGCTATATCAACATGTACCAAATGAATGAAAGCACGATCAAATGAACATGTCAAGATAAAAGGTGCAACCAGATAGCATACTATCATGTCGAGCAAGAATGTACCCTGAACACACACACACACACATACACACACACATACACACACATACCGGTACATACACTATCATATAATGGCCTCTAGGGCATACATATATCCAACAATATAGTGCCCGCCATGAAAACAAAGTGCTCAAAAGCAAAATCAGCCTCAAAAGGCGTATCCAACACCATGTACGTCTGGTGCGCACGGAAATCAAACCCAATACAAGTGCTACGAATGTGCACAAAACCAAACTAAGTGCAACCGGTGTGCACAAAAGCATCTGTCAAATGCAACTGGTGTGCGTGACAACAACATCAAGTTCATCTAGAGTGCACGAAAATCTCAACCCAGTGCAACTAACCTGCACGAATGGAAATCTAAATCAAGTGCATCCAACATGCACGAATAGAACCTCAATCAAGTGCATCCGACATGCACGAAAAAATCTAAATCAAGTGCATCTGACATGCACGAATAAAATCTAAATCAAGTGCATCCAACATGCACGAATAAAATCTCAATCAAGTGTATCTGACATGCACGAATAAAATCTAAAATAAGTGCATCCAACATGCACGAATAAAATCTCAATCAAGTGCATCTGACATGCACGAATAAAATCTAAATCAAGTGCATCCAACATTCACGAATAGAACCTCAATCAAGTGCATTCGGTGCGCACAAAATCCCACACCATGCGCCCAATATGCGCAAAAATCGAATCCAAGCCCGTCATGTCCGTATAAAGCATCTAGTGCAGTAGCATGCACAAAAACGAATATCAAGTGCAAACGCGCACAAAAACATAAACCTGATGAAACAAATGCTCAAAGACATAAATCGGGTGCAACCAATGTGCGGAGTATATATCTAGTACAACCAGTGCACGAAATACCAATCTGGTGCAACCAATGCATGAAATATGAATCTGGTGCAACAAATGCACGGAGTATATATCTAGTGCAACAAATGCACAAAATACAAATCGGGTGCAACAAGTGCACGGAAACTCATTAATAACTCAAATGCGTATAAAAACAGCACCGAGTGTACCAAGGTGTATAAAATCATAAACGTGTGCACAAAGCACGTATCAATGCACTGCAAGCACATGCGAGTTATACCGAGTGCAAAAACCAAATCGATTTCATACCACATGCATAAAATCAAATCAACCGTATGAAATCCACAAAATCATAAACACGTGCAGCCAAGGCACAAAACCGATATCAAGTGCAATAAATATGCACAAATCACAAACCAATATAGCGGTGTATAAACATAAATCAAGTGCAATAACTGTGCATAAAAGAAAATATCCAATAGGTGCAGCCATGGTGCACGAATATATAAATCACGAAACCCAATCATCGAAACTCAATCCAAGCGATAAAAGTGTGATACTCGGATCACAAAACACGAATCGCAATAAATGACACTGAGGTACACCTCCATCAATGTCGAAAATATGCCGGTGCGCCCAAAGCTGGCAGAGTAAGATCGTCTACTTGCCTCCTGCTCACGGTCTGGCATTTTCGGTCTTTGGGTCGTCATTTACTCTCTGAATTACTAATCTCGCAATCCTTCGGCTCGTCGGACCGGTCAGGTGCACTAGCGGAACAGCTCGCTCTAGCATTCTTCTGATCATCGTTTAGCCAATCAACATGACCACTCTCAACGGCACAATACTGACGACGACATCTGGCCCTCTGAATATACGCGATATAACTGATCCTGGGTGCAAATCTCTATCGCTGCAGTGCCCTGCAAAGAACCTAATTAGGGTCTCTCCCGATCTCACCTTTGCCGAACCATACGAAGGTTGGCACTCTTGCTTAACTCTTTTCTTATAACCGGACAGCTGTGTCCTCAGCACGGATTCCATCTGGAAATTCATGCTGCATCTAACTCCTCTGCACACATAACAATCCTCTAGCATCAACGGAGCATAACAACCGCTCGCTAACATCTCGCACAAACCTCTTGTTCTGCTCGTCTTTATTATCGTCCACTTTGACGTCATCTCTTGCTTTCTGCATATCGCAATTCGTCCTCGGCCATGGTCAATCCGAAGTCTCTCACACGGACTTAAAATTACAAACTCTGTATCTTCATCACTCTGTAGAAGATATCTAGCCGAACACGTCCTCGGGAACTCATCCCAACCATCGGAGGAATATACTTTATTCATCCGTTCTCGATCAACTCACAACGCATCTGGGTAAGGTCCTCTATCCGAAGCTGGTCAACTTACTGACCTCCTATCGGATCATCCAACGAACAACGTCATTTCTGGATCGATCTACTCTAGATCTTAATAAGATTCTCCACACTGGAAATCTTCAACTCAACTGAGCCTGCGTCGGCGCATCAAATCAGACGAATCATCTCAGTCGCTCAACTCAACTCAAGATAGGCTAGCTATCTTCTATCGCATCTCTGCCTGAAAGCTCCAGCGATCTCAGCTCATAAGATCTGGAAGCGATATCCCATCAATCTCAGCAACGGCTGGGTCATCTGTCTACACAGTAGACAACATCACAATCTCTAAGGTAAGCAGTACATCAACAGTCCTCTCACAACAGGCAGCCTCTATCAGTGGCCCGATCATCCGGTGCAAAACCGAACGCTCGCCTCAAACGAGAGGTCACAACACAAACACTAAATCGAGACGTTCACATGTCACCAGAAAACACGATGGTCGGTCCTCGTCCATGATGAGCTAGCCCTGACAGCATCACTAGCAGCAGCTCAATCTGCGCTCAAACCATGATGACAGGAACCTCCAGCATGTATCAATGAAGATAGATCAAAGGAATGAAAGGAATCAACAGATCCAGAATGGATACATGATCATAAGGAGGGACGGAATCAATAAGAGTATGATCATGGAAACGAATAGAATCAAGGATCTCAAGTATATACATCCTAAGGTCACTTAAGCAGAGTATCATATCGTAAGTATGCCGCGGAATATACGCACGGTACGTCACTCTACTTGATTTACCTACTCCATCAATCAGGGTCAACCTATGTAACGAAAGCTCGGGTCTAATACCCCCGTGTTCAAGTCTAAGTTCCGTAAGGTCAAGCCTAAGTTCCGAAATATTTACGCCCTAGAGTCCGCATAGTCAAACCCAGACTCAAACCAAGGTTAAACCTAGCGCTTTGATACCAACTTTGTAACGACCCAAAATTTAGTTCGTGACCGGCACTTAAATCACGCAACGTCTAAAGGCGTACCGCAATTCAAGTAAGCCGAAGCCTAGAAATTTAAACCTTTTAAAGAAAATAAAAGAGGTGAAGTTTTGAAATAAAGGTATGATGAAATCAAATGTTTTCTTAAATAAATTAATAATGGAACATGAAAATGCAAGTGGATTATACTAGTTAAAAAACATATTTCTTCTTTTTAAAAATTTGGGCAGCACCACCCTTGTATATTTTGATCCAAAACCACATATACAGGATAACAACAAAGGCATCCCCAAGCGGGAGCTAGCTCTTCGTCAATCGGCTGAATCACAACCACACAAGTCAGAAATATAAGTATACGAAGCCCAACGGTGAAGATCAACACAAAAGGATAATGTAAAGAAGCAAGACATCAAATCCCCCAATAGCGAACATATAATCCGTCGCTCTAAGTCTCGCAAGCACAAGTCTTTCTAAGTCTTACTAATTATACAAATACTAATTAAATGATTGATGGAGTTGACTAGATACAGCAGGAATAATAATACAAGAGTGGGCACGATCCAATATGTCCCATCTACCATAGCAAATCACCCGAATGCAAGCTGTATGCCAGCGATACCGCTACTGATCAATGCGGTCAAACCTGCAAGAACTGTGGCACAACGGGGGTGAGTAGCCAACTCGTGAGTAGAAAACATCAGCAGGTAGAAATCGAATAAAACAACGATTTCCTAGGTCAACTATATCATGAAGGTAATACTATGATATCTAGGGTGATCGTGTCTGCATATATGCCAACAATTATCAATGCCTGTATACAAGTGGATATCATCCACGTGTCCATCAATGACACAACACCATCATGGAACCTGAGTGTCCAACATCGACACTCGAAACATCATGAAAGCATATGCATGTAAATATGAGGATATCAACCAACGTGTGTCCATCAACGACACATCAAAATCATGGAACCTGAGTGTCTAACATCGACACTCGAAACATCATGAAACCCGTGTCCAACATCGACACGTAAATCCTCATATCTCGGGCTCCGTCAGTCCGAATCGGCCCACGGGCTCCGTCAGTACGGATCGGCCCATATCCATCTCACGACTACGGTCGGTATCCTCCGGATAACCGCCGAGCCTAAATACTATCACCGGTAGGTAGTAGTCACTTTGCCAGGCTTATCATAATTATATATATATACCTATATCTCAGGTCACATCCGTATCAAACTCATATCATGGGACCTGACAAAGGTATCAATATTCTCATATCGCCTTGCATCCGTATAACGACATATCAAATCAAGTCATCATCTTTCATCGTATACTCTTTTCATCACATCAATATCTCACATCAAGTCATCTTATTAATCTCATGTCGTATTTATCGACCTCATAACATGCCACTATAATCTCATACTTATTCTCTTGCAACTATATATATATATATATATATATATATATATATATATATCGTGATTCACATTCACGTTTCAATATCTTTATATATCAATTCGAGACATCCTTTCTATCATATCATTTCACACTAAAACCATTAACTATAACCTTAAGTCGTGGCATATCTTGTCTCTAAATTATAAATCACATATCAATGGTTGCGGGGGTGATATACGCTATCCACCCAACTTTCCCCGTAGATATAAATCTACTCACCTGCGAAACTCCTTGTTCTGCCATAGTCGATGTGCTTCGTCGTCTCAGAATCCACGCAAAGGTACCTACAATCAATACACAATCGCAATTCTATTAAAACCAATATCCAAAAACCGATACGACACACGAAATGCTCATAAGTTAGAACCTATAGCTTACGCATGCAAAAACAACCAAACAACCTTCGTCGTTGACGTAAAAACATCCAAGGACCAAATCTCATATCTAATATCAAAACCAAGAATTCCAATATCGGAAAACATAGCCAAAACCAACCCAATATGCTCCCAGATTTTATCCCATGTTAATTAGGACTAAACAAGAAAGTACAGGGAATAGGTTATAGGGATTAGGAGCTACACCCAAAAATCCAACCCCAGAACCCAACAGAAATCCGGCGACATTGCCCAAAATTCCGATCTCGCCGGCCAAAGTAGGGTAAAATTGGCTTGATCTTTGGTGTTGGTCTTCTGGTCGTTTATCTAGTTCACTGGAATTGTTTGATTTTCTTGAAATTACCCCAGATAGCTCCAGATACCCTGTAGGCTAAAAACCACCACAATACCGACACGGAAAAATTCTAAGTTCTTATTTTGGTTCTAATCTCGTGTCTTGGCCTGTAAAACACCACTAAGGGTTAAGTAAACACCCACTACAGATCACAAGTCCACACGATCACCCAAACCTTCTCTTAGAATTTCCAAACATCACTAATTTAAATCGATTTAACTCTAAACTACTATAGGGTGCTAGGAAACTCAAAAACTAAAGTAGAAGTGTAGGAATTATCTCATTGGGCAACTCAAGAATTTTCTTGAGTTGCTCAAAGTGATCAAAATCTCCACTTGAAGCATCCATGGGGTTTGTAGAGAGGTTGTGATCAATTTTAGTGAAGGGAGTATAAGGTTTTGGTGAAGAAATTGAGATGATACATGGAGGTGGAGATGGAGGGAGTATGAGGATGAAGGAGTTGAAGAAAAACAATGGGGGTGGAAATGAAGGCAGCCTCTCTCTCTCTCTCTCTCTCTCTCTCTCTCTCCCCTATCTTCACTCTCTCTTATTCTCACCCTCTCACAAGCCCATGCCTCATCATTTGGTCCCCTCTCTCTCTCTAATAATTGTCTCATTTTCTATTCTCACAATAATTCACATAATACCAATAAAACAAACACAACATGTAACAAAATGCAACGTGTCATGGTGCACTAGCCATGATTAATTAAAAAGACGGATTTGGCATAATCGTGATTAGTAGTGCACTAATCGAGTTTAATTTAACTTGGATATAATTAATTATAAAAATGCCCAAATCCGATAAATATATTTTTAAATGAATAAATTATTTTAATCTCCAATTATTTCACAAATATTGGTATATATTTATACCATTTTACGAAAACCACAAATTCGCAAATCGAGTATTTTTCGCGAAATATATTATTTTAATATTAAATTCCAAAAATAATATTTTATATTTCTGAAATTTTACACTTTTGAAAACATAATCAGTTTGGAAAAAAGATACCCGTGGTTTTTCAAATTCATAGAAAACAACAAGTTCCGAAAAACACATATATAATATGTCACAAGTTCATAAAATATAACGCATATATCAACTCTGCCACATTAGCAATAATCATATACGAATATCCATAACGATGGTACTCGTATATCAAAATCATTAAAGGTATCATCACATCTATCATGGATATCTAGAACACGAGAAAATATGGCAGTCCTACTGTGTCATGGCAATACTAATGTTGTGTAGTGTAGCATATGCGTCGGTGCTTGTGCATGGCAATCATTAGTATTTGTATAAGTGTTCTATCAAAAGTGTTTGAACATCGCTATCACATGGATATGTCAAACATCGCTTTCATATAATAACATTAACGCTATCAAGCATGGAAATTCTAGAGTGTCATGGCAGTACCAATGAGGTGTAGTGTAACATGCGCATCTATGATTTGTGCAACATAGTAATCATTAGTAGTTGTACGGTGTTCTATCAGTATGTTCGTATGAGAATAGTAACGCAGCTAGCCTATATAATAAATAATCGAATCGCGGGCGTATAAAAAGGTAACCAAATCGTAACATGAATAATCGCGAGTTATACCATTATAGTTTAAAGTATAACGAAACGTTGTTTTACAAATAAGGAAGCTGCAGTATATTTAAAATAGATTCCAGTTTAAAAGTAGCAGCGCATCCTTACCATTTATCATTTAAAAGTGGAAAATGAATTGTTGGTTTTTATAAGAGTGAAGCTCAAGAAATTAAATCGGGATAAACACACGACTCCGCGAGTCCAAATGAATCTCGGCCGTATTCGGCACACTATCCTCATCATAATCAGTACGGAATCATCCTTCGTACAATACTCATCAAATATCCCATCAATATCATATGGATCTAAATTCGCGTATGCATGTAACAATAATCATATATAAATATATATCCACGCATATATATTGTTGGCTATAGAGCCCTCAAGTCAATTATTGGATCGCAGGCACGCGATTGCGATGATTGAAGGAAGAAATATACAGATAGAACAGTCTTACTCGAGATGATAGTATGCTATCTGGTTTGTTTTTAACATGATGTTTATGCTTTAGGTGGCATTACAGATCACTATTACATGTTGATAGAGCCCATAGAATTCTTGCTTGACTACCAGCATTATGATGGCGATCATATACGTGAGAGCTGGGTGGTCTATAAGCACATCCTTAAATGTTCCTAGTCGTAGGAGTTTCGAGACTGGGCATAGATCCTCCAGTGTAGACTAGTGTATACTGATCGAGACCCCGACGAGGGGCAGTGGCCAGTTGTTTCCCCCAATCAGAGCAAAGCTCTGTTTTGAATTTCAAAAAATTGAAGCAACGCTTCAGATCTCGTGCGCTGTGCACTGCAAGCCACGTGTCAAGCGCAGACGCGCTAGCGCCAGGTGCGTTGCGCCCTAGGCAGCACACCCCCGATCAGAGCAAAGCTCTGCTTCAAAATACAAAATTTAAATTGAAGCAACGCTTCAGATTCTGCGCGCTGCGCGCCACGTGTCAAACACAAGTGCGCTAGCGCGAGTGCGCTAGCGCAGTTGCGTTACGCTGCGCTCTGCGCTGCGTGCCATGTGTCAAACACGAGTGCGCCTGCGCAGTTGCGCTGCGCGCCACGTGTCGAACGTAGGTGCGCCAGCGCTGGAATTAAAAATTCCCCCATCGTCAGATCAAAGGATCTATTAATAATAAATTATTAATTAATCAGAACTAAAATTCTGTTATGGAAAGATTTTTCAATGTTATTAAAACAAGAAGATTATCTTCTGTAAAACAGAATCCTTAGGATCAACGATCCAACGGTGGGAAATATTCCAAATCAATCAGAGAAAAATCTTTTAAAACTGATTTAACAAATCAATTGGCCATATATAAAGGCCCCTAGACTTCAAGTCTCAGAGACAGAAAAGAGAGAAAAAAACCCTCTGCAAAAGAAGAGAAAGCTCTTAAAAAAAGATGATTTTTTCCATCTTCAAGGTAAAAAGAACTATGTTCTTGAGTAATAGAGATGAAACCATCCCGTAAAAAGAAGAACCATCTTCTAAAAAGATCAGAGATCTAAGAAAAAGACTAAGGTCTTTAATAAAAAAGGAAAAGATCAAAGATCTAATCATAAAATAATAAAAAGAAGTAAAATACTTCACTTACATATCTTTTGATCTATAAAGGCAGAGCCTTTTATAAAAACAAGAACTTTTGTTCTTGGATCTTGAGGCAAAGCCTCCTTTGAAGAACATAAATCTGTTCTTTAATCTTAAAATTGATCATAAGCGCTTTGCGCTATTAAAAAGTACCTTGCGCTTTTGAATTGCACCCTTGCGCTCATTGGACCGGCGCTCAGTGCCAAAACCTGCCACGTGTCAACCAGAGACACAATCTGCGCTTTGCGCTTCTAAAATAGAGTACTGCGCTCATGAGCTGGCGCGCGCCACGTGTCACTCACTGGTGCACCAACAGACTAGCGCAATGCGCTCATAAATTAAAAGCGCAATGTGCTAACAAACTAGCGCTTAGCGCTAAGCGCGACACGTGTCCTCTTCGTGTGCGCTACCCGACAGAAGCCCAATGCGCTCTTTGACTGGCGCAACGCGCCTGGCGCGCCACATGGCGCACTGTCAGAACAAACTTTATTTCTGATGAATACTATGCATTCAATATAAGACAAAAATGTCAGAGCCCAATGCCTAGCATTATTAAAAGGGTTGAGCCCAAATAAAGGCTTAATAGCTAGAACAAAAAATAAAATGTTAAAACATTTTAATTGGACTTAGCCCAATTTTGGCCATAAGTCCTCAACTTGTTTTGAATTGAGCACATCTGCTCTTTCAACCAACTCACCTTGGTTCGAGGGTACATCTCTTCACTCCTCTGATATTTGTCGTTGTAATTCCTCAACGTCGTCAGAGAGGTGACGGGTCCCAACAACCACATATTACTACGGACTGTGGGGTCCCTAAACCCATAGACTATGATGTCCTTAATCTTGTCCGTGATGTCTTAAAACTAACAACGGACTGTAGGGTCCCTAAAACCATGGACTATGATGTTCTTAACCTCGACCGTGATGTCTTAAAACTAACAACGGACTGTGAGGTCCCTAAACCCACGAACTATGATGTCTTTAACCTCGACCGTAATGTTTTAAAACTAACATCAGACTGTGAGGTCCCTAAACCCATGGACTATGATGTCCTTAACCTCGACCGTGATGTCTTAAAACTAACAACGGACTGTGGAGTCCCTAAACCCATGGACTATGATGTCCTTAACCTTGACCACGATGTCTTTAAACTAACAGTGGACCGAGATGTGCTTAAACTAACAATGGACCGTAATGTCCTTAAACTAATTACCGACCGCAATGTCACTAAACTAAACAACAGAGCTCAATTGCTCTCTTGTCGGATCTAAACGATCCCGTTAAGTTGATCTTAGTCTAAAATTAGACTAACGTATCCTTAACAAACGTTTAAGTTGATCTTAGTCTCAAATAAGGCTAATGTGTCCTTAAACCCAAACCCCCAAAACCCAAATCTAAGAAAGATACGGATTTGGACTAGTCCACGCCCTACTGGCGACAGCATAATTTAGTCTCCGTATACAATCCACGAGAAATCAAACACAAAACAAACACCCACGACACGAAGTGACCATCTGGAGAAGGAGAAAGTTGTTACCGCGATGCGGTAGCGTAATTACCTGCAGGGGCTTGCGCCTGCAGAGAAGAGCGTCCCCATAATCAAAAACCTCTCAAATGAGGGGGAATCTGACGAAGTCTGCTACATCGGCCGCATCCGTTTAAACCTTCGATACATGGTGCCATAAATCAACTTGGCATCTTCGGAGAGGTGGACGGATAGCACCAATTAGCATCTGCCTCGAATTTCAGGCAAGACGTACATCACGTCTCCGCCGCGTCTTTCGGAGGGGAATACCAGTCTCACAAATCATTGGTGTCGGTTTGTTCACTTAAGATGTATACAGGTGCTCATTGGGTTATGAGTACACCGGATGGACTCACCGGGAACATGCTAGTTGGTATTATACCTATTGTCAGATAGTAGTTCCCATATGACATATGTACAGGTTAGTCTATCGAGCTGAGATCGTCATTTGTCTCGTATAAGTTCTCATTATGCTTTGATTACTACCCTACCACGGCTCAAAGGAGTCATGCAAACAAGTTTTAATTGGGTACAGTCCCGAGCCATATGGAGGCAATGAACGGATCGTCAGGGGATTCGTCTCTCCCGGTATTGGGGGTTGATGCCGCGTTGTGCACGGGTGCCCATCACCAGAAATCCTTGGCCAAGGTAATCGAGAATTACTGATTTAGGATCGGTAGTTTCTCAGGTGATGATGGGATTCAAACCGACACTAAATGTCGTGTTGTTAAGGGTCTGAGTTTATCCACCCTCCTAGACTCGATATACGATACTCAGAGAAGAACGGACCGGGCTGTATGGATATTGTCACTGTCAGGCTCAGTAGGGGTTTCAGGATGAGTTTGCTCGTCGGCCTCCCTTTCGCTCAATACCTGGGTAGCCGTTATGTACAGCTAGTGCTGCTGACGTGCTTGTGGTTAAATCTACTGCCAACGTATTGACGAGTCTTTAGAGTCCCACACAGAGGGTTTTCCTGCTTCGGGCAAAACGATGTAGAGGCCGTATGGTTTTACGGCAGGGTTCGATCATATACGTGCACTTGTGCATGGATCATAATTCAGACGGATAATACTAGTGGGCTTTGGTTTAAGCCGGATCCTAGTTTTAGATTGTTGGATTATTTTCGCCTCATTATATTCGTATTCTGTCGGAATATGGATACGGGTATGTATATACGGATGAGGAGTATTCTTGTAATTCTTTATATGATTGCTTCTAGAAGTTCCACTTCTTTTTGTATTAAATATTTAGGGTTAAATGTTTAATGGGGTGGAGGATGAGTTTTTGTTTCTTGGCATTAAACTTCAAGCATGCTTTGTGGTGGGTCATGAGATGAGTCATGTAGTGACTCATTATACACTATTCTAGCATGCTTGATGTTTTATTTGTGGTGTGAGATAAAATCTCACAACACACTTGAGCCTTTTCTTCACTTGGTTTTTCTTAGCCTCACTCTCTCATCCTCTCATGGCTTCTTCTACCTCCATCCTAATTGTCTCATGTGTTGAGAAACTTAGGGTGAATTGAGACAAACTAATCTTACACACTCTCTACTTCATCTTGGCTATCTAGTGTAGTGAACTAGGTACTCGAGTTGCCTCGGATATGAGGTTGGAGCTCGATGCAAAGACTCCGGGTGGATCATCTTCGATGGGGGGTGACCGGAGATCAAACTTGATCAAGTAAGCTTTAAGGTGCTTGGGATAAAGGTTAAAGACTGAAGGACACAGATCATTCGGTATAACTTTCTAAACTCCTTTGTTAATTGCTAGATTATGGTTAATGGTCGATCCGTAGATTCGGGTTCCGTTAGCGCCGATTTATAAAAATTTTGTTCCATATTTGGCCACGGATTGATGGCCGGGGCGCTGACATAACCCAGCATGGTATCAGATCCAACCCATTAACCTCATACTAGCAGTTTTAGACGATGTTAAAATATTGAAACCGAAACAACTCTGAAACAATACTCGATGTATTCCAATTTCTGTCAATATTTTCCGAGTCTTCAAAAAATTATTTAAACAATTGCAGAAGACTACCTTGGTGACATCTAGAACACACCCCAAAAACGAACCAGTTTCACCGGTATTGGCCCGGCCACTTTTGGGGAAAATCCGGCCTGGGCGGTCCACATTTGGGTTTTGGGTTTGGTTTTTTGGGTGTGGTTTAGACTCTGGAATATTGGTTAAGTGGTATTGTTTGTTTTGCCCAGTTTTGGCTATAGTGTTATCATTAGTTCGGGGCAATTCGGGGGTTTCGAAGTCGATATTTTTAACACTTTTTAAAATGTTTTCAGTGCTTACATTATTATCTGCGACCGTGAATATCATTAGAGCGGTACAACTTGTCTTATTTCTATATGTCTTTTAGACGGGTTTGCGAATGGGACATTCACGTTGATGTTTTGTGTTATGCTGTGGTTGTGGTTGGATCGTCGTGATGAATAGGTTGGGTGCAATGGTAGTACAGTTTAGATTTATTTGTACAATTGATATTGCAGGATGAGTGTCCAACATGTGAACTGTCGTCTCTGCCTGTTTGTATATTATTTTTTTGGGCACGACCGGGTTGAGGTCGATGTCACCCTTGAACTTATTTTCTTTTCTGTACTAGGATATATAACACCTTAGATTTGCGATTAGTGTTAATTAAGCGATAATGTGGGTTTTGGTAAAATGTTTACCAATTAGGATTCCTCACATTTTATAACATTTAATTAATAATTTATTTTTATTTGTTATGGCTTGCACACACATATGCATGTTTATGTGAGGATGTGTTTATGTTAATCTTGTTTAGTGACCATGACAACATTAAGTTAATCTTAATCCTTACTTTTCTTTAATACAATCCTTGTTTAACCTTAACCTTAAACCTCTAGATATTTGTGAGAGATATTTTCCTTTGGGTTTTGTTTGGATGAGAGGTGGCATGGTGAGTCATGGTTGCATTGATGATGCATGGTGCACTCACCCTTATCCTCACCTCTCTCTCTCTCATTATGCTCACCTCACTCATTTCTCTCTCACTTATCTCCTTCTCATTATTTCTCATCTCCTCACTTCCTCAAACTGAACACTTAACCTTTCCTTCACTATGCTTCATTAAAACCATCACAAACTTCATTAAACATCACCCAAATCACTTCTTAAACCTTGATTTGCCTCTTAGATGCCTTGGAGCTTGGAAAGCTAGGATCTTTGACCTTGTGGGAGTAGATAATGATCTCTATATGTTAATTAGATGCTTTTAATGTTGCGTAGCTTATTAGTTTTAGTTTAGAACGCGTAAAGTTTTGTTTCGTGCAAATATCATATTTTTAGCGTACGTTTGGGTCTCGGATGATCAGCTATCAAACCAGATATTTGTTGGAAAAGTTCCCATCACAGTGACCTTGTGTAGTGACCTAGAACCCACCATACAAATCTGAGACCATTCCACAAAAACTGGACCGCAAATAAATTGCTTCTAGCCGCAATTTGCGGCCAGACTGGGGTGTTTGGGTTTGGGTTTGGGTTTTGGTCTGGGGGTCTTTAGGGTTGTGTGTGGTCTTGTGGTACGTGCAACTTTTACAAACTCTTTGTGTAGCAAAATCTGGGATCACTTTTCTTGTTTCTAGTATTTCGATTACGCGCGTTACGTTATCCGATAAGGTTCGTGTCTTTGTGTGTCTATTGCTCTTGGGTTGGTTTCGTAGTGTTGCTACGCACGTTAGCCACTAGACGAAAGCTTGAGAGTTTGTTTGGAGTTGGTGCGTCGGTCAAACGTAGTTTGTACGTGTTATTGGTCGATTGCTAATATACACTTGTTATTGTTATTTTATGATCTTAGGAACACAGGCGAGGACTTTGGACGCTGCGAAGAAGGGAAAGCGAGTGGTTGGCTTTACTTAGCCAAGATCGTCTGTGAGTAGATTTAACATCTACAGGGGAATCGCCCGCATGGCGTTATGCGTCTAGGCCAGATTAATTGACATGATTATTAGTTACAAGTATATGGATATTTATTGTGCATGTGTACCTTTGTTGCATACCTCATTTTCCTATTGCATATGGATATAGTATTAATGAGACACAACACTATTACTGACGGTTTATATTGCACGAGCACAAATTGTATGTTACACCCACACCGTCGGTAATTGCCATGACACGCACAACCCAGATACATACGAGATATGGTTTACACCTATACACATGTGATATTGTATTGGTTAGGGACATTGAGACATTGATTCATATTCCTTTGTGCATATGACATATAGCATACCTGTATACCTACATACTTACATATATGCCTTTCCATGCCTACAGCTAGCTACCCTATACCTATATGGTATTGTACCATTAGTGATAGGTATATACACATATGAGACATAGCTACATGTACATCTTGCATACATACTTACATACACCAGTATGGTATTACATCATTAGTGATAGGTATATACATATATGAAACTTATCTACAGGTACCTTATGCACACATACTTACCTGTACACTCACTTACCTTGCTAGGGTTACATATACCTATGTGGTGTTGTTTTGTCACCAACATGGAGACATTGTTTCTTATGCTATTGTGCATATAAGATGCATCATACATACATTCTTACATATAGATACACATATCTTGCTATACCGACATGGTTACGCATACCTGGTTATAGCTACATGTTCACTTTTATATGATATTGTATGGATTTTGGAGAAATTAGGAACAGCATGATATATTTAATAACTTGTTGCAGTTATATATCGGTTTTTCCTTTATATGCTCATATTACCGTTGCATGTTGCATATATTATATTTCATGGATTTCGCATTGATATATGGATTTCATATGATGTTTTCTGGATGTTTTACTCCTGGGTATATATATCGGTGGTATGGGGCGCTGATATATATACATGTATATATATATATATATCAGTGGTATGGGACGATGTTATATATGTACACCTATATAATATATATATATCATCATAATGATCTGTGCAAATATTCTTATTCATTACTTGATATTTTCTGGATTTGAGGACCGTGGTAGTTTCATAAAATTATGTATTGTTTGAAAAACCCGGTTTCTCTTGATATGATATTTCGATGCGTCCACCATGAGATTTCTTGTTTCTGAGATTTGTGATATATACCCGATGCGAGGAGTGGAGTGGACCGTGTGCGGGTACATGGTGGAGCCCGGTATGGTTCCCTAGGGCAAGAAAGGTATGTCGATGGTTTTAACCGATGAGCCTGGCAGGCGGGCAAGTACCTACCGGTGATAGTATTTTAGACTCGGTGGTTATCGTGGTGATACCGGCCGGAGTTATGTACGTATGGATACGCGGAGTTTCGAGTGTCGAAGCTGGGCACTCGGATTTCCGAAAGACGTATGATACGTACCTATCAGGGCCAGTCGTTGTGACGGCACCTGATAGATGAGTATTTATGTGTCGATACTAGACACTAGTTTTCATGATGTTTTCGGGTGTCGATGTTAGACACTTAGGTTTCATGAGACTTACAGGATATGTTTTATTTCATACTCCGCATTTATTTGATATGCATTACTTCATGTATTAGTAGTACCTGATAGAGTGCCTTTCATGACTGTTGCATTTACATATTGCCATTTATTGCTATCAGCTTGCATGTGTTAGACCATCGCAGTGATTAGTAGAGTTTTTGCGTTCTAAGTTTATTACCGCAATCAAGACGGCTTCGCTTGTAGCTAGCCGGTTGAGCACGGGTCAATCCACAGGGAGATGGTTGTATGTTCGTTCGAGTTTTAGACGAGCTAATAAAGAATGTGTATATGTTTGTTCAGTTCTATCCTAAGTGTTCGTATTTTGTTAGTTGTATGTATGCCCTAGAGGCCAGTATTGTACAGATGATGTATATTATATTGGATGCTTGGACATATATAGAGATGACTTTCTTGCTCGATAAGATAGTATGCTATCTGGTTGCTCTTTATCTTAACATGTACACTAGTCTCTTTAAACTGTCTTATAGTTACATGTTGGTAAAGCCCTTAGGATGTGTACTTGACTACCTGGACTATGATGCAGATCATACTAGTGGGGGCATGGTAGTCTATAAGTACATCCTTCAATGTAACACTTTGAAATTTTCGTTTGATTGTTTCGGTGATAATTAGTAGTCGTGTATGTGTTTATTGGATTATTAGTTAGTTAGTAGTGTTAGCATCATTTTCCTTGTGTAGTGTACACTTGCATACTTTGACATTTTTGAGACTTAGGGTTTTGGTTGCATGTAACTATTTTTCTTGTGTTGCATGGTTGTTGTTTTTCCCCACCCATTTTTCTATCAAGTCAAACCCCTTTTATATAATACAACTTCTTTTTTTAATAGAAATGGGAGGTATGGTGGTTAGGTGAGCACTTTTGACTTGGTTGACCCTTGTTTTCTCTCTCAATTCATTTTCTTTCCCCTCTTTTTCTGAACTCAGCAGAGAAAGCAGCAGCAACATTAATGTTTTCTTCATCTCCTCTTCTCTTTTCACTTCCCAAATGATTCATGCTTAAACCCTACACAAATCAACATGTTTCCTTCACAAAACCTTAGTAAAAAGTGAGTTCTTGTGGTGTTTGAGGTAGATCTGCACACTTGAGTGGGGAGGCTGAAACCCTTGGTGTCTCTAAGGTCATTTGGAGGTATAAATCTCAATCCTAGCACCCAATTTTCATAACTTGCATGTTTAGTTTAGAAATATCATATTTTTAGGCCTTTTTAGTGCAATTGAAAGGGGTTTAGTGTAAATATGTTAAATTTGTGTTGTTGTGGCTTGACTAGCTTGTTAATAAGTTATTAGTGTGGGATTAAACCTGGGTTTGTTTCAGATTTCATCAAAATACCATAAAGTCCCATTTTTGTGCAAAATGTATGATTTGAACTGATAAAGGCACTGTAGGAAATCTGCTACTACCCGAGACTTTTCAGTAGAAATCTAGATAATACTGTAGCATGTATGGGGAGAATTGAGTGCACCAACCAAACCTGGGAACCCAATTCCCAAGTCTGGCCGCCAAAATGGGCATTCTGGCCGCAAATTGCGGCCAGATGGGGGAGATTTGGGTTGGGGTTTGGGGTGTAGGTCTCTGCTTGTGTGTGGGTTATTTTGGCATTTATAGTTTTGAAATATCTTTCCTGTATCAAAATCTGGGGTAGAATACCTATTTTCCCGTATTTTCAACCTTTCGCGACACGCGTGATACGTGTGTGTGGGTTTTGGGTTTCTGCGTATCGCGACGCGTCAGGATGCGTTTAGGTGCGTAACCACGCGTTTTAGCGTATCGCGCACACGCGAGTTTGGTTCACGACACGAGTTATTGGTTCGGCTTAAATGTCGCGTTTTCGTGATTTCAAGCTTACGTGTGATATATTGTGTAATTCTAGGTTCGCAGGCGAGTACAACGGACGCCGCGCAGGAGGGGATTCAGGTTGTTGACTATACCTAGTGGAAGGCTACGGTGAGTAGATTTCACATCTACGGGGATATCGCCCGCATGGCGTTCTACGTCAGGGCTGATAGGACCTTATAGTGTTCCTTATATACATATTGCATATTCATGGATACTAGCTAGTACATTGCATGCCTACTACACATATCACATTGGATCATTGCATGTAGCTTATTTATATGTGACATGACTTGATACTCATATTTGATACACATATCACATTGGATCATTGCATGTAGCTTATTTATATGTGACATGACTTGATACTCATATTTGATACACATATCACATTGGATCATTGCATGTAGCTTATTTATATGTGACATGACTTGATACTCATATTTGATACCTATATCACATTGGATCATTGCATGTAGCTTATTTATATGTGACATGACTTGATACTCATATTTGATACCTATATCACATTGGATCATTGCATTGTAGCTTATCTATATGTGACATGACTTGATATTCATACCTGATACACATATCACATCACAATTACTTGTATTATTGGTTGAGATTCATGTGATTTCTGGATTTGGGAACCGTGGCCTTTTCAAATAAATAATCATTTAAAAGCCCGGTTCCCTTGATATGATATTTGGGGCGCCGCCCCGTGTTTTCTCGGTGCTAGAGACATGTACTGAGAGAGGGATGACCCGGACTGACGGATGCCCGATGGATTGATATAGGGCTGACCCGGAATGACGGATGCCCGATGTATTGAGAGAGGGCTGACCCGGACTGACGGATGCCCGATGGATTGATATAGGGCTGACCCGGAATGACGGATGCCCGATGTATTGAGAGAGGGCTGACCCGGACTGACGGATGCCCGATGGATTGATATAGGGCTGACCCGGAATGACGGATGCCCGATGTATTGAGAGAGGGCTGACCCGGACTGACGGATGCCCGATGGATTGATATAGGGCTGACCCGGAATGACGGATGCCCGATGTATTGAGAGAGGGCTGATCCGGACTGACGGATGCCCGATGGATTGATATAGGGCTGACCCGGAATGACGGATGCCCGATGTATTGAGAGAGGGATGACCCGGACTGACGGATTCCCGATATATATATACTTTGAGAGAGGGCTGACCCGGACTGATGGATGCCCGATACAGGATGTTTTGCGTGTCGATGCTAGACACGAGTATTTATGATATTTGGGTGCCGATGTTGGGCACTCGGGATTCTCAGAGATGTACAGGATTTGAGGGCCGAGGAGAGTGCCGGCGCATGAGCTATTTTGGGAGGTCTGGGTGCATTGAGAAGCCTATTGTATATGTTCCACGTTGACATTCCGTGTAGATATTACATTGCCCCTGCTCAGCATTACTTTGTACCTCATCCTGTAGATGCATTACTTGTTAGAGCATTTATACCTCATCTGGTAGTACAGTACCCTATAGAGCACTTGCCTGATTATTGCACATACTGCTCATCCCATATTGATATCATCTGTTGGCATATGATAGAGTAGTGTTGTACGTACATGCTCGCGATTACCTTTATATGTTATCTCTATTCACGAGTTGGCAACTCACCCCCGTTGTGCCACAGTGTTTGCAGGTTGCCCTTCGGAGTAGTCGCGGCAGGCTGCTTTGCATCTTTTGACAACAGATACCCCCATAGCTGGTGTACTAGCTCTTTTGCTGATAGGTGGGTTTTGTGCGGTATCTGTTTATCTTTCAGTATGTACATTGTTGTATCTAGTATTCCCCATCTACCATGTATGTATTTGACTTAGAAACAGTGTGAGGACGATGTTGTATTATATCTGTGTTCTGGTGTCGAGCTCGTTGTGAGCCGGCTGTACTTGCAGTTTATTCTATCTGTGTTGTTCCCACTTGTGGATCTTGATCTTCGCTACGGCGTCGTATATTGTTTTCTTAGAGATTGTTACTTAGTTTTCTTATCATGTGTTGGTTAGTGCTTCCTTTAAAACTTCTATCACTCTATACTTTCACTGGTTTGATTTCTGGGTTTTCGGTTCACTTAGTCGTGTTACGCCTGTAGACGTTACGTGGTTAAGTACCGGTCGCCGGCCAAACTTTGGGTCGTGACAAAGTTGGTATCAGAGCCAGGTTTTACCTTTCGGAGTGTAGGATGACCCTGGTATGATGGAGTAGGTAGCTGCGGCAGGGTAGCGTAGCGTGTGTATGTTCCGCGGCATACTCACGACACGGTACTTCGCCTACGCGACCTTAGGACTTGTTGATTTAAATTCCTCCTTGAGTATATATATTCTTGTGATTCGATTTCCGTATCCTTATCGAATCCTGTTGTTTCTGATAGCCAATATGCCGCCAAGGACTACGAGGGCACAGAGAGCGGCCGCGAGGGCCGAGGTGCGAGTTGATTCATCTGAGACAAGGACTAATCCGAGTAGTTCTCCTGTTGCACCAGGACAGATTGTTTCCCCTACGGCAGCTCAGGTTGCTAGACTAGTGGTAGAGATACAGGGCCTATGCCAGGCGATGAGCTCATTGATAGAGGTCGTTCGAGCGCAGCGACAGATGGTTGCCACCCCTGTTACCCAGTTGTTCCTTGCGATCATCATGCAGTATTCCGTCCCCTACATAGCACCGGTAGAGGCAGCTCCCGTGTACGAGACGCGTCTTCCAGAGACCGTGAGAATTCCGGGACAGTTGAGGAATCATACTGGTATACCAGCCCAGAGCAGAGGCTTAGGATGAGGACAGCCGTTTGGCTTCCATCCCCAGGCAGGACGGCATTCAGTGCGTTGGTGTTTACGATGCGGAAGCCTTCAACACCTCATCAGGCAGTGTTCCTTCACGGTGCGTCAGGGGCGTGCTCGGAGACGTCGTGGACGCGGAGGGTTTGCGCAGAGGGGTCAGGCTAGTAGAGGAGGAGTTCGGGCAGTCGCAAATGAAGGACAGGCACAAGTTTTTGCTTCGACTCATCGGGACTTGCGGGTGTCCGATGCTGTGGTTTCAGGTACTCTTTTAGTTTGTCCTTTGTTGCACACGTATTGTTTGATCCGGATCCTTGTGCTCTTATGTTTCCACGTACCGTATGTATTCACACACCTTGTGCCGGGTTTGGGTAGAGAGTCCGGTTTGCTTGGTCAACCGCTAGTTGTGACTACTCCGGCGGGAGAGTCGGTTGTTGTTAGGCACGTGTTCCGATCCTGTACCGTCCGTATCGGCGAGAGAGAGTTGCCGGTCGATTTGATCCTTCATGAGATGTTGGACTTCGACGTTCTTTTAGGCATGGATTGGTTAGCCACGTGCTATGCTTCTGTTGACGGCCGCAAGGAGACAGTTCGATTTTGTTTTTCCGGCAAGTCGGTTGTTGTTGTTGTGTTGGGGGACCGTAGTGCCACCCCTCACAGTGTGATTTCTTCGGTTCGCGCTGGACAGCTTTTGCGGAAAGGATGTCAGGGATTCTCGCATATGTTTGCGATACTAGGGCTATAGAGTTTCTTTCGGATCAGGTTCCGGTTGGTAGCGAGTTCCCTGATGTGTTCCCTGACGAGCTTCCTGGACGGCCGCCCGAGCGTGATAATTCTTTCTGCATTGATTTGGTTCCTGGCACGGGACCTATTTCGGTACCGCTTTATTGGATGGCCCTGGCGGAACTTAGAGAGTTGAAGAGGCAGTTGCAGGACTTGCTGGATAAAGGATTTATTCGACCTAGTGTTTCTTCTTGGGGCGCTCCAGTCCTGTTCGTCAAGAAGAAAGGCGGCTGTTGCGTTTGTGTATTGACTACCGCCAGCTGAATAAGGTGACAGTGCGGAATCAATATCCTTTGCCACGCATCGACGATTTGTTCGACCAGCCTCGGGGGGGGCAGGATACTTTTCGAGGATCGATTTACGATCGGGCTATCATCAGCTGCGGGTTCGACAGGAGGACATTCCCCGGACAGCCTTCCGTACGCGCTACGGCCATTATGAGTTTTTGGTGACGTCGTTCGGACTCACCAACGCGCCAGCAGCATTTATGGATTGGGTGAATCGTATTTTCCGGCCGTATCTCAATCTGTTCATTATGGTGGTTATTGATGATATCTTGGTGTATTCCCGGAGTAGTGAGGAGCACGAGCAGTATCTGCGGATTTCATTGCAGACATTGAGGGAGCACCAGCTTTATGCGAAATTCTCCAAGTGTGCTTGTTGGCTGGACAGCGTAGATTTCTTGAGACACGTGATTTCACGAGACGGTATATGTGTAGACCCGAGGAAGGTTGAGGCCGTTCAGCGTTGGCCCAGACCTACATCGGTGACGGAGATTCGCAGCTTTTTGGGGTCGGCCGGTTACTACAGGCGTTTTGTGCAGGACTTCTCACGTATTGCTACACCGTTGACCGGGTTGACCCGGAAGGGAGTTCCCTTCGATTGGACGGAGGAGAGCGAACACAGTTTCCAGCAGCTACGGGCTCTACTGGCTACGACACCAGTGTTATCATTGCCTTTGGGATCAGTCGGATTTGTGGCCTACGGCGATGCTTCACGAGTAGGGTTGAGGTGCGTTTTGATGCAGCATGACAGGGTGATTGCGTATGCTTCACGGCAATTAAAGAAACATGAACAGAATTACCCTACTCATGATCTGGAGATGGCTGCAGTGGTCTTTGCACTCAAGATCTGGCAACATGATCTGCATGGAGAGTCGTGCCTGATATTCACCGACCACAAGAGCTTAAAGTACATATTTCAGCAGCGAGACCTGAACCTTAGACATCGCTGATGGATGGAGTTAGTAAAGGACTGCGATTGTGAGATCTTGTATCACCGGGGCAGGGCGAATGTTGTAGCGGACGCTTCGAGCAGGAGGCCCGAGGGTAGTCCATCATGTTTGAGCACAGTACAGAGACAGTCGTCGGCAGATTGGCAGATCTTATGCGACAGCCGGGTACAGTTAGAGTTTACGCCGACCGGAGGACAGATTGCGCATGTTCGTGCATGCCCACAGTTGGTTGACCGTATATAAGAGGCACCGCACAGTGTTGACCGCTGTTCAGAGATCAGAACACAGATGGGACATGGCAGATTTTCCGAGTTCGTGATCGATGATCAGGGGATACTACGAGTTGGGGCTAGACTGCGCGTACCAGATGCTGAGGGATTGCGGCGCGAGATTCTTGAGGATGCACATCGATTGGTATATAGTGATCATCCCGGTTCCACCAAGACGTACTACGACTTGAGAGATGTTTACTGGTGGGACGGTATGAAGAGGGGCATTGCAGATTTTGTATCGAGATGCCTGACTTGTCAACAAGTCGAGGCTGAGCGTCAGAGGCCAGCGGGAGAGCTACAGCCGTTAACCATTCCGGAGTGGAAATGGGAACAAATATCTATGGATTTCATTGTGAGTCTACCCAAGACTAGTCGAGGGTATAACTCCATCTGGGCGATCGTGGATCGTTTGATGGAAGCGGCTCACTTCTTACCGGCGAAGACGCCTTCCGGATTTTCTCAGTATGCCCAGATTTACATTGATGAGATTGTACGACTGCACGGAGTTCCGACATGCATCGTGTCCGATAGAGGCACCCAGTTACCAACCGGTTATGGCAGAGGCTTCAGGAGGCTTTGGGCACCCGTTTGAGTTTCAACACAGCGTTCCATCCACAGACCGACGGACAGTCAGAGCGGACTATTCAGACTCTCGAGGACATGCTCAGAGCATGCGTTTTAGACTTCGGAGGTAGCTGGGATCATCATATGCCTTAGTAGAGTTCTCCTACAACAACAGCTACCAGGAGACCATTCAGATGGCACTGTTTGAGGCTCTTTATGGGAGCGGATGCAGATCGCCCACCTGTTGGACGGAGCTCAGTGAGAACAGTATTTTGGGGCCACAGATAGTAGAGAAGACGACAGCAAGGATCCAGTTGATTCGCGCTGGGATGAGAGGAGCCCAGAGTAGGCAGGGATCTTATGCGGACCGTCGTCGACGCAGATTTGAGTTTTCTGTTGGTGATCATGTTTTCTTGAGGGTCTCCCCAATGAAGGGCGTAATGAGGTTTGTGGGCCCCATTGGAGGTCCTTGAGCGAATTGGTGCAGTTGCGTATCGATTAGCCCTTCCGCCCAGTTTTTCCAGACGTGCACCCCGTATTTCACGTTTTGATGCTCCGCCGATATCTTCATGATCCTTCGCATGCGATTCAGCATCCGACGATCCAGCTTGAGCGCGATCTTTCCTATGCGGAGCAGCCGGTGGTGATCTTAGACCGACAAGTGAAGGAATTGAGGTCGAAAGAGATACCGTCCGTCAAAGTACTTTGACGTGACCAGAGCGTCGAGGAAGTCACTTGGGAGAATGAGAGCGGGATGAGGAAGAGGTATCCCCACCTTTTTGAAGATGCGTATAGTTAGATTTTTAAATTCGGGGACCGAATTTCATTAAGGGGGGTAGATTGTAACACTTTGAAATTTTCGTTTGATTGTTTTGGTGATAATTAGTAGTCGTGTATGTGTTTATTGGATTATTAGTTAGTTAGTAGTGTTAGCATCATTTTCCTTGTGTAGTGTACACTTGCATACTTTGACATTTTTGAGACTTAGGGTTTTGGTTGCATGTAACCATTTTTCTTGTGTTGCATGGTTGTTGTTTTTCCCCACCCATTTTTCTATCAAGTCAAACCCCTTTTATATAATACAACTTCTTTTTTTAATAGAAATGGGAAGTATGGTGGTTAGGTGAGCACTTTTGACTTGGTTGACCCTTGTTTTCTCTCTCAATTCATTTTCTTTCCCCTCTTTTTCTGAACTCAGCAGAGAAAGCAGCAGCAACATTAATGTTTTCTTCATCTCCTCTTCTCTTTTCACTTCCCAAATGATTCATGCTTAAACCCTACACAAATCAACATGTTTCCTTCACAAAACCTTAGTAAAAAGTGAGTTCTTGTGGTGTTTGAGGTAGATCTGCACACTTGAGTGGGGAGGCTGAAACCCTTGGTGTCTCTAAGGTCATTTGGAGGTATAAATCTCAATCCTAGCACCCAATTTTCATAACTTGCATGTTTAGTTTAGAAATATCATATTTTTAGGCCTTTTTAGTGCAATTGAAAGGGGTTTAGTGTAAATATGTTAAATTTGTGTTGTTGTGGCTTGACTAGCTTGTTAATAAGTTATTAGTGTGGGATTAAACCTGGGTTTGTTTCAGATTTCATCAAAATACCATAAAGTCCCATTTTTGTGCAAAATGTATGATTTGAACTGATAAAGGCACTGTAGGAAATCTGCTACTACCCGAGACTTTTCAGTAGAAATCTAGATAGTACTGTAGCATGTATGGGGAGAATTGAGTGCACCAACCAAACCTGGGAACCCAATTCCCAAGTCTGGCCGCCAAAATGGGCATTCTGGCCGCAAATTGCGGCCAGACGGGGGAGATTTGGGTTGGGGTTTGGGGTGTAGGTCTCTGCTTGTGTGTGGGTTATTTTGGCATTTATAGTTTTGAAATATCTTTCCTGTATCAAAATCTGGGGTAGAATACCTATTTTCCCGTATTTTCAACCTTTCGCGACACGCGTGATACGTGTGTGTGGGTTTTGGGTTTCTGCGTATCGCGATGCGTCAGGATGCGTTTAGGTGCGTAACCACGCGTTTTAGCGTATCGCGCACACGCGAGTTTGGTTCACGACACGAGTTATTGGTTCGGCTTAAATGTCGCGTTTTCGTGATTTCAAGCTTACGTGTGATATATTGTGTAATTCTAGGTTCGCAGGCGAGTACAACGAACGCCGCGCAGGAGGGGATTCAGGTTGTTGACTATACCTAGTGGAAGGCTACGGTGAGTAGATTTCACATCTACGGGGATATCGCCCGCATGGCGTTCTACGTCAGGGCTGATAGGACCTTATAGTGTTCCTTATATACATATTGCATATTCATGGATACTAGCTAGTACATTGCATGCCTACTACACATATCACATTGGATCATTGCATGTAGCTTATTTATATGTGACATGACTTGATACTCATATTTGATACACATATCACATTGGATCATTGCATGTAGCTTATTTATATGTGACATGACTTGATACTCATATTTGATACACATATCACATTGGATCATTGCATGTAGCTTATTTATATGTGACATGACTTGATACTCATATTTGATACCTATATCACATTGGATCATTGCATTGTAGCTTATCTATATGTGACATGACTTGATATTCATACCTGATACACATATCACATCACAATTACTTGTATTATTGGTTGAGATTCATGTGATTTCTGGATTTGGGAACCGTGGCCTTTTCAAATAAATAATCATTTAAAAGCCCGGTTCCCTTGATATGATATTTGGGGCGCCGCCCCGTGTTTTCTCGGTGCTAGAGACATGTACTGAGAGAGGGATGACCCGGACTGACGGATGCCCGATGGATTGATATAGGGCTGACCCGGAATGACGGATGCCCGATGTATTGAGAGAGGGATGACCCGGACTGACGGATGCCCGATGGATTGATATAGGGCTGACCCGGAATGACGGATGCCCGATGTATTGAGAGAGGGCTGACCCGGACTGACGGATGCCCGATGGATTGATATAGGGCTGACCCGGAATGACGGATGCCCGATGTATTGAGAGAGGGCTGACCCGGACTGACGGATGCCCGATGGATTGATATAGGGCTGACCCGGAATGACGGATGCCCGATGTATTGAGAGAGGGCTGATCCGGACTGACGGATGCCCGATGGATTGATATAGGGCTGACCCGGAATGACGGATGCCCGATGTATTGAGAGAGGGATGACCCGGACTGACGGATTCCCGATATATATATACTTTGAGAGAGGGCTGACCCGGACTGACGGATGCCCGATACAGGATGTTTTGCGTGTCGATGCTAGACACGAGTATTTATGATATTTGGGTGCCGATGTTGGGCACTCGGGATTCTCAGAGATATACAGGATTTGAGGGCCGAGGAGAGTGCCGGCGCATGAGCTATTTTGGGAGGTCTGGGTGCATTGAGAAGCCTATTGTATATGTTCCACGTTGACATTCCGTGTAGATATTACATTGCCCCTGCTCAGCATTACTTTGTACCTCATCCTGTAGATGCATTACTTGTTAGAGCATTTATACCTCATCTGGTAGTACAGTACCCTATAGAGCACTTGCCTGATTATTGCACATACTGCTCATCCCATATTGATATCATCTGTTGGCATATGATAGAGTAGTGTTGTACGTACATGCTCGCGATTACCTTTATATGTTATCTCTATTCACGAGTTGGCAACTCACCCCCGTTGTGCCACAGTGTTTGCAGGTTGCCCTTCGGAGTAGTCGCGGCAGGCTGCTTTGCATCTTTTGACAACAGATACCCCCATAGCTGGTGTACTAGCTCTTTTACTGATAGGTGGGTTTTGTGCGGTATCTGTTTATCTTTCAGTATGTACATTGTTGTATCTAGTATTCTCCATCTACCATGTATGTATTTGACTTAGAAACAGTGTGATGACGATGTTGTATTATATCTGTGTTCTGGTGTCGAGCTCGTTGTGAGCCGGCTGTACTTGCAGTTTATTCTATCTGTGTTGTTCCCACTTGTGGATCTTGATCTTCGCTACGGCGTCGTATATTGTTTTCTTAGAGATTGTTACTTAGTTTTCTTATCATGTGTTGGTTAGTACTTCCTTTAAAACTTCTATCACTCTATACTTTCACTGGTTTGATTTCTGGGTTTTCGGTTCACTTAGTCGCGTTACGCCTGTAGACGTTACGTGGTTAAGTACCGGTCGCGGGCCAAACTTTGGGTCGTGACATTCAAGATCCCTAGTCGTGGGTGTATCGAGACGGGGCATCGATATACTAGAGTAGACTAGCGTATACGCTTCTCGACCCATGAGATGGGCGATGGATGATCCCATATCCATTGGTGTTTGACATCAGAGATGGTGTACGGGTGCTCAGTGGAGACTGGGTACACTGGACGGACTCGCCGAGAACTCCCAGATGGTATTATACCTCACGTCAGATGGCAGTTCTCAAGTGACACTTGTACAAGTTAGTTTGTAGACCCGAGATCGTCATAGAGTCTTGTGTGATTCCCACTGTGCTTTGATCTCTACCTTACCACGTCCATGAGGGCGTGCAAAATGGTGGTCTTTGGGTACAGTCCCGAGTCACATGGAAGCAATGAGCGATAGGAGGGGTTTCGTCTCTCCCGGTATTGGGGGTTGATGTTGCGTTGTGCTCGATTGGCCGTAACAGGGATGTCCCTGGCCAGGGCTGATCAGAGATTTGCTGGTAAGTGTTACCAGTAGTTTATCGACCCGTTATGAACCTCACATCGGCACGACTTATCGGTTATTGGGGTCTGACGTTTACCACCCCTAGACTTGATATGCGACATATCAGACGAACAGACCGGACTGTATGGTAAGTGTTACTGGTTGGATTCACAGGAGTGTGAGCGGGATAGCTCGTCGATCTTCTGATCGCTCAATACCCGGGTGGCCGTTACGTTTAGCAGACCGCTTGCGGCTTGTGGATGCTTGATATGATCATCATCTGCTACCGGCGTATTGACGAGTCTTTAGAGTCCTACACAGAGGTTTCCTGGCTCAAGCGAAACGAAATAGGAGCGCATATGAGATATGTGCGGGACCGAGAATAATGCGTGTATGTGATACCGTATTTCATTCTCGCAATTAATGTTTCGATTGGTTATATGCGATATAACCTAGTTATCGAATCGAAGATTGATTCGATAAGTCGATACATTGGATACTAGTCGGTTATGTGCGATATGACCGGATCATTGAATCAAGTGTTGATTTAATGATTTAATGTATAATTACATATTTGATATATTACTTTGCATTAACTAGTATTAGTTCACTTTAAAAGGATTTTCTCACTTGTAGTTCACAAGTTGTATATGTGATATACTTTTGTGCACTACAATGTGTCATGTTTGATGATGCATGTAAATTGGTTTTGTGTTAAGACTTAAACCATGGTTATGATAATTGTTAGGGTTTTGATTTATTTACTTATTTATTTATCTATTCTTTCTTGATAAATAAATAAAAGAAAACAAAACGGTTTCATTCAAACATGAAGCTTGTTGAAGCTTCAAGAAGGTTTGACTAATGTGACCATTTTGTCTTCATGCTTAACCCTAACCATTCCAAAATAACTATGGTATATTCTCTACACTTAACCAAGGTTAGAAGATGATAAGTATTCATTTTATTATTCTTTTAACAATACTCATCATATTCTTTCTTCTTCTTCATCATCTTCTTCTTCAAGAAAAGCTTAAGTCCATCAATGGCAACTTGAGCAAAAGTGAGAGAAATCCAATTCTAAAGTGAACCCACCTCCTATTTCTTCACCCTCTATCTCTTGCCAAGTAGTATAGGGTGTTTTCTTCATAAGTTTCACAACTTGGTGAAGTTGGAGCTTGAACTTGTGATGCCTCGACGTAGATCATCTTCGGCACGAAGCCGATGACCTATTTCGCTCATTTCTCCGATGAAGCCGATGCAAGAGTCCGGGATTCGAGATGGACAGCGAGGGGACGACTACGTGGAGCTAAGGAAGTGGATAACCGGATCTACAAAGGTTGTAGCCTCTCTCCTTTAGTTAAGTTGTTAACTAGATTCGTTTTTCTCCTAAACTTCTAGTCAACGATCCGTATTAGGGTTTCTCGGCACCCGTAAAATTAGAAATTGGCATGGTTGATGCCTTGTGAGACCTCTATAGTGTGCCTAGGAACCCTACAGTGGTATCAGAGCCTAGCTAGAGCCTTAGGCGAAGTCTAGACGACGTTTGAAACCCGATCGAACCAAAACCCTAATTCCCGAGATGCTCTCTGGACTTTTTCCAAAAACTGGGATTTTTTCATATTAAAAATGCTTAAAAAATTTAGCAGGGAATTCTAAGAATTACGGTGCAAAAATTATCCAATGATTTGTTAAACGAGCGGTGGAACCGCGGCAGAAGCTTGGCTTCTGCGGCGGTTCCGCGGTCAGAAGATGACGTTATCCTTCCAAACTTGCACAGTATTTCATGTTTTCAGGTGCTGAGTTTTCTAGGAGTTTTTAATCTGAACTCAAGAGTTGAGTTTTCTGGGGTGTTTTGGAGCTTGGATGATTCGATCGGATTATCAGATTTTGTCTATGTGGTATTCCGGATATTTATAATATGTTAAAAGTTTCGACCGGATGTAAATACCCAATCTTTCCCCTGCCGGAAATTTCCAATTGTTGGACTTTTCCGTAGTTTAATGACGTTCTAAGTAGTGCAAGTAACGCGATGGTCCTTCTAGAAGACAACAAACCTTAACCCGATTATGTGACCGTCTTGAACTGCCCTTTGAACCTTCGGGTTTGGTGCAGTATGGCGTGCCACATGTGAGGCGTTGGCTTGACGCTTCTGTTAGTTATATGTATGCCCTAGAGGCCATTACTGTACATTGGATGTATATTGTAGTGGATGCTGGGACATATATAGGAAGGACTTTCTTGCTCGACATGATAGTATGCTATCTGGTTACTCTTTACCTTAACGTGTATACTGATTGTCTCTCTATTACATGTTGGTAAAGCCCTTAGGATGTGTACTTGACTACCTGGACTATGATGCAGATCATACTAGTGGGGACATGGTAGTCTATAAGTACATCCTTCAAAGTCCCTAGTCGTGGGTGTATCGAGACGGGGCATCGATATACCAGAGTAGACTAGCGTATACCTTCTCGACCCATACAGATGGGCGATGGATGATCCCATATCCATTGGTGTTTGACATCAGAGATGATATACGGGTGCTCAGTAGAGACTGGGTACACTGGACGGACTCGCCGAGAACTCCCAGATGGTATTAGACCTTACGTCAGATGGCAGTTCTCTGGTGACACTGGTACAGAGTAGTCTGTTGACCCGAGATCGTCATAGAGTCTTGTGTGGTTCCCACTGTGCTTTGATTTCCACCTTACCACGTCCAAGAGGGCGTGAAAAACGGTGGTTTTTGGGAACAGTCCCGAGTCACATGGAGGCAATGAGCGATAGGAGGGGATTCGTCTCTCCCGGTATAGGGGGTTGATGTTGCGCTGTGTTCGATTGGCTATAACAGGAAATCCCAGGCCAGGGTTGCTGAGATTTACTGGTAAGTGTTACCAGTACTTTCTCGAATTGTTATAGACATCATATCGACACGACTTATCGAGCTATTGGGGTCTGATGTTTACCACCCCTAGGCAAGATATGCGACATATCAGACGACGAGACCGGACTGTACGGTAGTGTTACTGGTTGGATTCACTGGAGTGTGAGCGGGCTTGCTCGTCGATCTTCTGATCGCTCAATACCCGGGTGGCCGTTACGTTTAGCAGACCGCTTGCGGCTTGTAGGTGTTTGATATGATCATCACCTGCTGCCGGCGTATTGACGAGTCTTTAGAGTCTTACATAGAGGTTTCCTGGCTCAAGCGAAAAGAAATAGGAGCGCATATGAGATATGTGCGGGACCGAGAATAATGCGTGTATGTGATACCGTATTCCATTCTCGCGACGAATATATCGAATGGTTGTATACTATATAACCTAGTTATCGATTCAAGCGTTGATTCGATAAGTCGATACATAGAATACTAGTCGGTTATGTTCGACATGACCGGATCATTGAATCAAGTGTTGATTTAATGATTTAATGCATAATTATATATTTGATATATTACTTTGCATTAACTAGTATCGGTTTACTTAAGATGGATTTTCTCACTCGCCTGTGCACATTGTATATGTGATATATTTTGTGCACTTGATTGTTTCATATTTGATGATATATGATAGCTAGGGTTTGTGTAAAGAGTTAAACCTTAGTTAAGTAAATGGTTAGGGTTTTGATATATTTATTAATTCTTTTATCTTTTAATTTGTATTAAAAAGATAAGAGATAAAGAAAACAAAAGGTTTCTTTTCTTCATGAAGCTTGTTGAAGCTTTGACCAAAGAAACCTTTTGTCTTCATCTCATTAACCCTAACCATTCATTGAACTATAGTTAGCTCTCTACACTTTACCATGGTTACAATTATGATAAGAATTCATTTTCTTTTCTATTATTATTCTTATCATAATACTTATCATATATTCTTCTTCTTCTTCATCTTCTTTTATGAAGAAAGCTTCACTTCATCAATGGTGATTGATGAAATCAAGTGAGAAATCTAATTCTAAAGTCTACCCACTTCCTATTTCTTCATCCTCTACCTCTTACCAAGTAGTAGAGTGTGTTTTCTTCACAAGTTTCTTGACTTGGTGAAGTTGGAGCTTGATCTAGTGATGCTTCGACGTAGATCATCTTCGGCACGAAGCCGACGACCTTGCCGCCCATTTCTCCGATGAAGCCGACGCAAGAGCCCGGATTTCGATTTGGACAGCGAAGAGACTTCATTGCGGAGCTATGGAGGTGGAGGAACGGATCTACAAAGGTTGTATTTCCGTTCTCATAGTTAAAGTAGTTAACTAGTTTGTTTTGTCGCCTAAAATTCTAGCCAACGATCTTGTTAGGGTTTCTCGGCACCGTTAAATTTGTAAATTGGCATGGTTGATGCCTTGTGAGACCTCTAGTGTGTGCCTAGGAACCCTACAGTGGTATCAGAGCCTAGCTAGAGCCTTAGGCGAAGTCTAGACGATGTTTGAAATCCGAACGAACCCGAAACCCAGTTTCCAAAATGCTCTCTGTCCAATTTTTAAAAATATGGATTTTTCCATATTAAAAATATGCAGAAAATCAAGCAGGGTTTTTTATGAGTTACTGTGCAAAACGGAGCCCTAACTCCGTCAACCCACCGTGGAACCGCGGCCTTACCCCACGTGGCGCGGCGGTTCCGCGGCCGTTATGTTGAATCTTTGACTTTTGTTTGCACAGTAATTGTTATATTTGACTCCTTTGTTTTCTAGATAATTTTAATATTTTATTAAACAGTTGAGTATTTTGGGGTTGTATCGGAATCGCTGATTCGATCGGATTATCAAGTTTTGTCTATGTGTTTTTCCGGATAAATTTTAGAATATGTTAAAAAGTTCTACCGGATATAAATACCCAATTTTTCCCCTGTCGGGAAATTTCCAAGTGTTGGATTTTTCCGTAGTTTAACGACGTTCTAAGTAGTGCAAGTAACGCGATGGACCCTCTAGAAGACAACAAACCTTAACTCGATTATGTGACCGTCTTGAACTGCCCTTTGAACCTTCGGGTTTGGGGCAGTACGGCGTGCCACATGTGAGGCGTTGGCTTGACCCTTCTACGGCTGGACCGTTGGTACTGAGGCACGAACTGAATGTTTTTAGACTTGTTTCATGTGTTGATCTGTATCGGGAAAACTTGGGTGTTCGATTGTTCGATCGGAAAGTTTGACATTTTCTATTTATCCGGAATGGGATACAATAATTGGAATTCACAAGTAGTTATGAGATAACTGAATGAATGTTATAAACATAGCAGTTTAGTCTCACTTGATCGGTTGCCACGGAATTTTGATGTGATCAAAAGTCCGTCGCAATCACGTAGCGTACGCGGATACTCGCCGGGTAAACTTAATAGACAGCTACACCCCATAGCCCTGACCAAGTGACTGTAGGAGAACCCCGTCGCCGAAAGCATCCGTTCGGGTGCTCGCGGCAGCGGTGTTCCGCCTTGGTGCACTTCGTCGACGGTATCGGGGGTGCGACTGTCTACTGAAGTTTGCGACGAGCATTCGATCAGTTTTTCGGGAATCCTGTTGAATTGCCCGACTTGATATTGAAAATTGTTTTCGATAATGAGACTAAAATGCGGGGTTTATAACTGTTAGGCATGTGATGCCTAAGTAATTCATTTGATTAGGCATGCGATGTCTATGCAGATTGCGGATTCCAACTGTTGTAGTTTTATACTTTCTTTTCTGTGACTGTAAGTGTAATATGTGATATCGCCGGTTTCGTTGCTATATATCAACGATAATTGGGATGCGCATATTTACTTACGTTGATGACATGTGATGTTATGTGTTGCTGGATATGTTATATTGGATCGTCGTGTATGAATAGCCGGGGGTTTTTATGTGAGATGAGTGTTTTTCATTTTCATTCATGTAAAAACTTGTATGTAATATTCTTTTATTGGGGCACTTCCAGGTTGCGGAAGATGTCACCCTTTGTATATTGTTTACTTTTCCGCACTAGGATAGACCCAAGGAGGAGGGCACAAGTAACCGGGTTCTGGAGTCCAGTGGGAGACCAACTCGAGGAGTCGAGTCCGGCTCTCCTAACTCCAGAATTGGTAGGGTTGCTTGCCGCTCTCGTAGGGGTCTAGGGGTGTGGGTTTGGCTATTCATCACGACCGTGGAATCCGTGTTTTATACTGGCTCGTATTGAAAACACGGACGTCCTAGTATATCCAATATTTCATATGTTTCTTCTGCTGCGATATCTGTGATGTGATCATGTGATGTTCTGTGATAGATACTGTATATAGTATATATGATATATTATATAGACGTTACTTATGTTTTACACCCGTGCTAGCCCTGCCCCGCTCTGCCGTTAGTTACCTAACCTAACGGTGCATGAGAGGACATCGAGGCGAATGCGGATGGCATAAGTGTACGTCGTATTTATCTGTGATGTTTAGGTACTTAAATGATGGGACTTCATTAATATGATTAATGAAATAAAAGAAACCTAAGATGTTGTAGAATCGAATTTCAAAATAAAACAGGTAGCTACAGTTCTTGCTTTGCACAGCGGTATATACGATATATCCTGCACCTTATTCGATAAGGAAAGGACCGAGATCCCTTCACCGGGAGTGACTCCTTTAGCAATAACTGGCAAATGCTACACACTCGGTTTGTCTTTTGATAGCTTTTAAGTGTTTTGCTTTGCACAGCGATATATATGATATATCCCGCACCTTATTCGATGAGGAAAGGGTCGACGATCCCTTCACAGGGAGTGACCCCTTTAGCAAAACTAGAAAAGCCTCAAAGACACTCCATTTCAAAATTCATTTGATTCTACAACGATATCAAGTTTATTACGCAATAGGTTTTCAGAAAAACCTATCGTAGCCCTTCGTCATTTCAGATAAGTTGTATATAGTATTCGTGCTGCATTTGTTGGCTTTCGTCAAGGTGCAGTGTGCGGTAGTTATATGCTGCTTATCTGTTAGCATACGATGCGATTGGATTAGGGTAGTCGTGTAGCTTTGTTGGCTTTCGTCAAGGGCCGTGCGGGTGGGTTTAATTCAATCAAGAAATGTACGGGTTGAACTTGACTAGCGGGCTATGGTTTGTTGGCTTTCGTCAAGGTCATAACACGTTAGGGGCAAAATATTATCGGGAATTTCAAGTGTTGAAATTTGCAATGAGATTGAATACCTTCTATGAGATAGTTGGATCCCGATACCCGCTGCGAGTAAGAGTTACTCCTGGGAGAGTTTTATACATTACAATTAGCCGATCAAGTAGGTGTCTAGAAAGGTGTTAACGAGGTTAAGCCTCTGGGAAAACGAGGTTTACATTAATTAGGTTCGTGCGAAAGCACGGGGGACCTCCCTCAAAGTACCGACACTGGCCTGGCTGAAAGATTGGCAAACTTGTAGTGTATAATTAATCCCGGCTAGTCGTTCCTTTTAGGGTTTGAAGGAAGATTTGATAAAAAGCAGTGGGAGCCATCCTGATTAGATAAAATAATAACCAATCTATTCTTGCAAGAGCGCACGCTGAGTGTTTTCTTCTCTCTCTCTCCAGGTAGCGACCATATCATGCCTTAATTAAGATAATAATACGGATTATTGACCGAACCCGCTTGTTATACTGAGCTGGGGAACGTTGGTCCCGCTCCAACTTATAAATGTTATAAGACAGAGCAGGAAATAAGGGGAATACCAGATTTCATGTGCCGCCCAAACGAAGAGAGTGCATGCTGATGCATCATCTTCGGGTGTGTTCATTACAAAGAACTGTTTCTCAGTATCCTCCGTATCCTGGGTATTTGATACCGGATAAGGATCCTCGATATGTAAGATGTTACATAGGGCTACAAAAGGGTAGAAAAACTGAGAACGGGTGATAAGTTTCATGTGGCAGAAAACGGGGCAAGTGTTGCAGCCAAGTCTGTTGGTCACTGTCACCCTGTATTGTAATACATTGATTCTGAACGAATGTTATTAGATACCGAACCTGATATACAAAATCATATCGCTCTCTTTATTTAGTAAAGAAATGATAAAATTTTGTATTGTTGGATAATGTTTTGAACATTTCCTATATCAAAAGTTGATCGGTTCAGGCACGTTATCTAAAAGCATTGATGTTCTAAATCAAACCACAGTTCTTAGTATACGGAATACACATAAGAGGAAGTAGTTCAGAAATGAACGGATCCTTCTTAAGGCATTGTAGACTAGGTCATATCAATGCGACCCGACTGGCTGAAGTTACATTTAGATGTATATTTAAATCAGTTTGAATTTACATCTTATGAAACTTGCCAGTCATGTCACAAAGATAAAATGACCATAGCCCTGTTTTATTGGAAACAGAGAAAGAGTTAGTGAACTCTTGGGATGATGCATATTGATGTATGAAGGTCCCCTGTCTACAAATACCAAGACCGGTTCTTTTTACTTCATTACATTCTCTGATGATCTTTCAAGATTCAGGCCTATGTTCCTGTTGAAACACAAGTCCAAACCTTTTGAGATATTCACAGAATATAAGTTAGAAGTAGAGAACCAAAATATGGGTATAAGTATTATGTCCTATGATGAGATCAGGGAGGAGAATACTTGAGCACGGAATTCTTGGACTTTTCTAAAGGAGAATGAGATTCTCTCTCGGCATTACTCCTCCGAATACACCATAGCACGATGGTATATCGGGGCGGAGCAATCACACCATATATGATATGGTGTGCTCTATGATGAGTATTACTAAGTTACCTATTTCCTTTTGGGGGTTATGCACTTATGAAGCTGCATACCTATTGAATAGGGTTCGAATCAAATCAGTTGCCTACCGCTTCATATGTGATATGGAAAGGGAAGAGCCCATATCTTAAGTTAGTTAAGATTTAGGGTTGTCCGGCCTATGTCTGAAAAGCAAAATCCGGACAAGCTCGAGGCAAGGTCTGTTAAGTAGAACTGGAAAGGTTCCAGCTATACAAACTGCAGCTGATGATTTGATAGAACCAAAGGATTCAATAGATTCCAACGAACCTCAGCCTCTCCGCCGATCTAGTAGGGTTCCTCACCTACCAGAGAGTTACTTTGGTTTCTCTATGACAGTGGGAGCGAGGATTACATCATGAGATGATGACCCAACTAGTTTCGAGCTGGCCATCAAGAGTAGGGACTCTGTAAGAATGGCTGGATGTTTAGCGATCTGAGATGGAATCCTTATACACTAACAAAGTATGGAATTTAGTTGCTATATCTGAAGGGTTAAATCCCCATCAGGAGCAAGTATATCTTGAGAAGATTACTTGGTGTACATGGAAAAGTTGAGACTTTCAAAGCTAGACTTGTTAAAAGTTTGCATCATTTACCAGGCGTGGATTATGATGAAACCTTTTTCAAGTAGCTATGCTTAAGTCCATCCAGATCCTACTTTCCACGGCTACATACCATGACTACGATATCTGGTGGTTGGGTGTCATGACTGCTTTTCTAAATGATGTTTTAGAAGAGTGCGTCTATAAGTACACAGCCAGAGGGCTTCGTAGACAGTGGGAGCAGCGGAAACGTGTGCAAGATGCTTTATAGGATTAAAGCAGGCATCGCGGAGTTGGAACATCTGTTTTGATGGATTAGTCAAAGAGTTTGACATCATCAAAATGGTAGATGAACCTTGTATAAACAAAAAGGTAGTAGGGAGTATGGCGGTGATCCTCGTAGAGTACGTGGATGACATACTCTTGATAAGAAAGGAGTTTCTTATGCTACGCTCGATCAATCTCCGTTTATCACAAAGATTCTCCGTGTAGGATCAAAATGATACCTCCTAAATCCTGAGTTTTGGATCTATGAGATAGATTTAATTGGATGTTAGGATTCTCACTAGTTGTAGTGAGATGGTATCAATCGATCCTGGGGAGAATCACTGGAAGTGTTCCAGGGTGATAAAGACGACTGAATGTCAGTCACAGGCATTGTCTTTACCCTCAGTAAAGGGACGGTATGTTGGAAGAGTTCCAAGCTAAATACCGTGGCATACTAGACGATAAAGGCTAGATACATCGCTACTTAAGATGCTACCAAAGAGGCAGTTTGGGTGTATATAGGTTCATGAGATAAACTTGGTTCCTCCCATTATGTGACAATGGAGTTGTGGCTTATGCCAGGAACCCCGGTCCCATCAGCGACCCAGACGTATTCTGAGGCAGTATCACCTGATCATGGAGATAGTTGATCTTCAGGGTGATCGAGGTTAGGAGAGCAGACTCAGAGGACAACACGGCGGATCCACTCACGAAGGCCTATTCCTAGAGAGAGACTTTTAAGGGATGGTTGAGTATGAGATACTACAACCACTGCTATAGATGGCCCTAGTGCAAGTGGGAGATTGTTAGTTATATGTATGCCCTAGAGGCCATTACTGTACATTGGATGTATATTGTAGTGGATGCTGGGACATATATAGGGAGGACTTTCTTGTTCGACATGATAGTATGCTATCTGGTTACTCTTTACCTTAACGTGTATAGTGATTGTCTCTCTGTTACATGTTGGTAAAGCCCTTAGGATGTGTACTTGACTACCTGGACTATGATGGGGATCATACTAATGGAGACATGGTAGTCTATAAGTACATCCTTCAAAGTCCCTAGTCGTGGATGTATCGAGACGGGGCATCGATATGCCAGAGTAGACTAGCGTATACCTTCTCGACCCATACAGATGGGCGATGGATGATCCCATATCCATTGGTGTTTGACATCAGAGATGATATACGGGTGCTCAGTAGAGACTGGGTACACTGGACGGACTCGCCGAGAACTCCCAGATGGTATTATACCTTACGTCAGATGGCAGTTCTCTGGTGACACTGGTACAGAGTAGTCTGTTGACCCGAGATCGTCATAGAGTCTTGTGTGGTTCCCACTGTGCTTTGATTTCCACCTTACTGTAAGTGCACGGCGGCGCCCCGGCCGTCAACCCGACGGCCAAACGCGGAAACGGTGGTAAACTTTAAAATTTGCGGACTTAGCAAACCGGCACCACCGCGCACTAAACCCCGGATCGTTACCATTAAACTAGTCTAGCTAACTAACAAGATAGGTTAGAGATGTACCGACGATCCAAGTCCTCCGGTCTTCATCTCCACTCCGATCTCCTCGCGGGATCTCCGTCCGTCTCCTCCTCGTCGGAAAGGGCACCACGAAGCCGGGTACTTTTACGGGCTCCCACCTCTATACTGAGGCAACTCGGGCATGAAGCCGGCAACTCGACATGCCCAAGGTTTGCTGTAGGATTGTAGTGTAGAATCATAGTCTCTTTTTGGGGTATAGGTTGCCTTTTGAAGATGGAGGAATGAAGGTATGAAAAATGGTGCTTTCATTTTTCCTTGTTATCAAAAATGAGATGAATGAATGCTACTCTCTCAAAGATGAAGATGAAGCTCTCTCAAAGATGAAGATCTCTCATTTTCTTTCTTCTTCTCTTTCTTTTTCTTAATCTCTTTCTTTTTCCTTCTTCTCACTTCAACCATGATAACCTTCTTACATCCAGTGAGAAGAATGAATGATGGTGGAGGAATATGAATATGAAGGGAGGTGATGGTAGTAAAAGGTGGAGGGTAACCATATCCAAAACATAATCATGATCACAAATCAAATCCATTTCAAATCCTCTCTTATCACCATAAGTGCATGAAAAGCAAAGATGCTTATCATATCAAACCTTATGCAATAAAACCCTCCACAAAGTGTTATTTGCACAAATGCAAATAACCCCCTCCATCGGAAAAGTCCGGCCGGGAAAGAACAAAGAAAAACCGGCCGGAACGGAAAGCAAAATGGCAACTCTAGAAAACTGGTCCCGTAATAAATTACAGGAAAACCCCACACTGTGCATACACACCCGCATTTGTATTCCGTCCGGATACAAATGCAATGAGACAAAATCTACACTGTACTAAACTAGGACCGGCTTAAGCCAAAGCCGGCTAGTAATATCCGTCCGATCCTGATCCGTGCAATACCGCACGTATCTGATCGAACGCTGCCATATAACTATACGGCCACTAGTACAAAACCGTCCGATCCTGATCCGTGCAATACCGCACGTATCTGATCGGACCCTGCCATATCTCCATACGGCCTCTACAGCGTTTCGCCCGAAAGCTTGAGTAACTGAAAGTGTGGTGGACTCTAAAGACTCGTCAATACTATGGCTGTAGATTTAACCACTAGCACGTCAGAGGTATAAGCCAATACGTGACGGACCACCAGCTATTGACTAAAAGGGACGTCGATGAGGAAGCTCACCCCGACACCCAACTGAGCCTGTCAGTGACAATATCCGTACAGTCCGGTCCGTTCGTCTATGAGCATCGCATGGCGGGCCTAGGGGGTTGGTAAAAGTCAGACCCCCAAAAGCGGTACAAGTCGTGTCGGAGTGTAGCCCAGAACACCCTGAGATACTACTGGAATACCTACCAGTAAATCTCCTGCCTTGGCCAAGGTCTTTGTGTAATGGCTCTCCTAGACACAGCGCGACCTCACCCCCAATACCGGGAGAGACGAAACCCCCGAAGATCCGCTCACTGCCTCCATGTGGCTCGGGACTGTACCCAACTAAAACCTGTTTGCACGACTCCTTTGAGCCGTGGTAGGGTAGTAATCAAAGTACAGTGGGAACTCACACGAGACAAATGACGATCCCCAGGTCGATGAACTAACCTGTACACATGTCACCTGGGAACTGCTATCTGACGTCAGGTATATGACCAACTAGCATGTTCCCGGCGAGTCCTGTCCGGTGTACTCATAACCCAATGAGCACCTGTATACATCTTAGGTGATCCAACTGACACCAGTGGCTTGTGAGACCGGCCACCGCCCCTCGTCGGGGTCTCGACTGTATACACTAGTCTACTAATGGAGTATCGATGCCCAGTCTCGAAACTCCCACGACTAGGGACCTTTTAAGGATAAGCTTATAGACTCCAGCTCTCACTTATATGATCGCCCTCATACTGCTGGCAGTCAGGCAAGAATCCTAGGGGCTCTATCAACGTGCAATAGCGACATGTCAGGTCGCCTAAAGCAGTACACGATGATAAAGGTAAACCAGATAGCATACTATCATCTCGAGCAAGACTGTCCTACCGGGATAGGTCCTCCCTCAATCATTGCAATCACGTGCCTGTGATCCAATAATTGACTCTGAGGGCACTATCTCCAACAATCTCCCACTTGCACTCAAGGCTAATTATTGCGATGTCGCATACTCACAGCCTGTGTGATACCGAACACCCAACTCCCCTACTAGTCAGTCTCACAAAACCCGTTTGTGAAACTATTGCGTTCGAGGAATAGCCTCAGTGAGTGGATCCGCCTTGATGTTTCTTTCTATGTCTCTCTATATCTCAAGTTCGTGGAGAAAACTATCTCCCGAAATGAGCAATACCTGCCTTAGAATGTCTGGATGTCTGATGGGACGCAGCTCATAAATGAACTCCAAATCCAAACTTCTTAGACTGTATCGTCAACTGAACTTAATCAGTATCCTGCGCCATGCCACCCTCAGTATTGCCTTGGACCACCCGTCCAAAATACTGCCCCTCGTTGGAGGGAAAACTATAACTCTGACAACCTCCTTGTCGTCCAGGTCACCTTGGAAGCCTGGAATGATAACCGTCTCCTAAAAGAGGCAGCCGTTATCATATCCCTAGAACAGCCACTTATGTTCTAAAACTGCTTCCGACTGTTTCTCCAGGATTGGATCAATATCAACTTATTGCATCTAGTGCAAGAACAACATCTGGTGTGGTACTTGACATCTCATGATTGACTCAATTGCCTAAGCAAGTGATCTGCCAATCATGCACATCCCTCTCTACTTTAGTCTATAAGACACTTTTAGAGAGGGTGACTCCATTACCTGCAGGTACACTACCGTGCCAGGAGTCGTCCATTCTAAATACCCTTAGAATGCTGTTTAAGTACCCTGATTGGGAAACCACCCAAATCTAGATCTAAAACCATAGATCCAGTAACCAGTATGTCAGATATAATATCCAAGTCCTGTGTGGAGAAACCACTGTGTGACGACCAAAGTATAACCGATCGTAGTATAGGAATGTCACTTCCTACTACTTTCTCAACAGATCCATCCCCTATTCTGATGACGTCAAACCTATGACTGTCACATCAGAAATGGATGATCTATCTCCGCTACATCTGCTTTAGTCTATAAATAGACACAAGCCTGATGTCCACCAATGCTTCCGCTGCTCCCACTGACTACGACAACCCTCTGGCAGAGTCATATACACGTACACTTCTGAAGCTAGTTCAGAACGACGCTATACTCATCCTCCTGCCGGGTCTCGCAGCCTAGAACAACAACAATGGCAAGTGTGGGTAAACAAGAACTTCCCTGTCACCGTCCTTCAGGCTACCGAAGTACCTCTCGGGTGCCTGAAGTTACCCACCTTATCTGCGGAGTGGCCAATGGAATGTCAATTCAGATTGAATCTTTAGGTTCCTTATCAAATCTTCAGTAATCGTTTGCGGTTCTGGAATCACTTCCAGTTCTACCATACTCCCACTGCTGTTTTTGAAAAAATCCATTTTTGTTAAAACTGTGGCGAGTCAAGATGGTAGAAAATCAACCCTCGTCATAACCTGGGTCAACCCACAAACAGCCATTACAGAAACGTGCCTTGAGTTATCCAGAGTCTGGTTTTAATCATAAGCCGGACAACTCCCCGTACCTTAACAACGTTAAGATATGAACTGTTCTACATCTAATATAGAACCAGAGGCACTGATTTAATTGAACCAGATTCAAATCATGCAGCTATCTCCAGTGCATGTCAACTAAATGGAAGGAGGCCGATCAGCGTTACTCAACTTAGGAATACTTCCAATTATGAGTAACCTGAAAGAGAAGCAATTTCTCTTTATCATTACTATCAACTGAATACCATACACAAGTATCTACATCTTCGATCACTTTGAAGAATCCCGATACTTGCTACACCTGGTTCTCTACTCTATTCAAATACCTATAACTCCTCAAAACTTAGACCCTGTGTTTCTACGAAACACATGTCTAAGAACTAGAGAAGTCAAAAGTAAACTGAATATAGTATGAGGACCAACCCCTCTGTCCTAATGGACACTGGACAACATACAATACTCTGTATAAGTCCGCTGAGTCTAATAACTCTTTCACTGTGTGTCGTAGGTTGAAAACTGTACTTATGGTTAAGAAGAATTACACCGCTGTTTAATGCTCCTTATCTAACCATCCACTGATATAGGTAAATGTCATCGACATAATATCAAAAGGTATATCTCACTCTATGAAAATAGACGTACAGATATATCAATTTGAAATTGGTGCACATCAACGGATATTCTAAACCAAATATTTGCCGACCGGCAAACAGCCCAGGTGATTTCTTCAAATATCACTGATTACAACGAATCCCGATATAATGAGCATGATCACCCAATTCCCAATAACTTATTCCCACTCATCATCTGTAAAACCATACAGATGTGAGAATCAAACCTGGTAAATACATACCTTGAAGTAAGTATCTAATCGGGAAATCAGTTTTCTTTTAACATTACACAGTGAGACTGAAACATTGAAATGTTTCGATGGGGTATCCCGGTATTCTTAGTAATGCCTCTTCCAGATTCACGACTGTAACCGTATAGTTCTTTGCCACCTCTCCAAATCCCTTCATATGTCTTTAGTCTTTACCTTCTGCACACCCCTTTAGGCCAAATGGTTTTCTTCCTTCCCTACCATTCGGCACCAGCCTATGGTTTGGAAGAAGACTATCCAAAAAGCATAAAGGGTGTACTGTCCTAATCCTAGGAGCACTCGCATCGCGAGAGAAGGTGAAGATAAAAGACACCTGAATGTACTTTATTCCTATTTCTCCTGAACCAGGATCCATCCCCGAACTGGAACAAGTTCCTTTCGAGTTCGTATATAACCATACGATGGATTATCCAATAAAATGGGATCTTCGTAGTGATACGGAGTGTCCTGGAGAAATACAAAGGTGATTTAGGATTGGCGAAGAAATACATGGTTTGGTCGTGAATATCTGTTGCAATTTACTTTGCCCTCTTACTAATCCCTTAATTTGTCTTAACTTAATACCTTCTGTACACCGTTTAGGCTAATTGGCTTTCTTCCTTCCCTACCGGTCGGCACCAGCCTATGGTTTGGAAGAAGACTATCCAATTTGCGTAATAGGTGTACTACTCCTAAACCAAGGAGTACTCGCAACCTGAGAGAGGGTGAAAAGAAAAGACAACTGAATAGTCCTATCCGTTTTCTCCAGAACCGGAAACCATCCTCGAATTCCTTCGAGTTCGTATCTAACCATACGATGGTTTTGTCCAATGGAAGTGGACGTTCGCAGTAATACGGGGTGTCCTGGAGAAAAGGGTAAAAGTAGGAGTGGCAATGAGGTCTGCAACTCTGACAATCCAAAAGCCAGTGTTAAGAAGGTTCGGTCAACTTGGTCACTGAGTCATAGTCTTAGGGTCGGGTCAATGGTCGCTGCCAAAGAGAGAGAGAGAAAAGAAACACTCAGCGTGCACTCTAACCTAGATCAGAATGGTTACCAATTTATCTAATCTGGAAACCTCCCACTGTACCTCAAATTCTCCTCCAAACCTGAAAGAAGAATTAGTCGGGGTCACCCGAGGAGTAAACTAACTCATCAGTGGGAATCGGGATCCAACTCTCATCGCATGATAACATGACGGAATCCGCTCACGGTATCACACTCCAGAAGGTATGCGCATATCTGGCAAGTTTCAGTTCTTTTGAAACTCCCGATGTGATTTCTGCCCCATGCTCTTATGACCTTGACTTTGGCCAACAAATCATAAGTCACATGTCAAGTTCTACCCGTCATTCTCCAGGTTAATTTGAATCCACCCGTACATACCCTTGACTTTGGCCAAAATGGCAGTACGACTGTCCCAAACCAACGCATCTATCTATGCTGCATATGAATACCCAACAGCTACCAAACACTGTGCCTTGACTTTGGCCAACATACACAGCTTGAATACTATTGACCATCCATATGAAACGACGGAGGGCTACGAATGGTTTCTGGCGAAAACCTTTAACGTAATGAACTTGATATCGTTGAAGGAACGGATAGCTTTAAAAAATATAGTGACGAAAACCGTTGCTAAAGAGGTCACTCCCGGTGAAGGGATCTCGGCTCTTTCCCCGTAGAATGGGGTGCAGGATATTCCAAATGAATACCGCGATGCAAAGCAAAAGTAATCGGCTATAGTGAAGTCATTGCTCTGACGCAAACTTTTTGTCCAAGGGGTCACTCCCGGTGAAGGGATCTCGGCCCTTGCCTCGTCGACTGAGGAGCAGGATATTCCAAATGAATACCACGATGCAAAACAAAAGTGAACGTCCTTGCAATAACAGCTTTTTGAAAAGTGTTCCAATAACATCAGATTAGGTTTGTTTAACTTGCATTGATCCGAATCAACGCAGTCCCATCAATTAATCACACCACAAAGAACGAAAATATACTGACGTACGTATATGCCATCCGCATTCGCCACTGGGTCCCGTCATTACCCGTTAGGTTAGCTAACTAATGACAGAGCGGGGACTGGACTAGCGCGGATGTAAAACATATACAACATCTACTAATATATATACCAATATATTATATTTCGCTCAAGGCGTGAAAAGAAATGCAACATCACAGAAATGTACATCATCACAGAACAATACAGATATCTGGGATCCCCGGGTTTTACAGAGCCACTACTGAAACCCGACGTTCCCCTGGTCGTGTGGATAGCCTGTGCAATGAAATCCTAGACCCCTACGGGCGCGGCAAGTCACCCGCCAAAACCTGAAGCGAGGCAGCCCCCTTCATCGCCGTGAATGGACCACCCAGCACTTCACGGAATCCGATAACTTGGGCACCCCTCCTGGGTCAACCTGTACCCCCTACGAGTGCGGCGAATAGCCCGCCAATCCCAGAGTGAAGCCCCCTCCGTCTCAATGCCATGAGATGCGGGCTTGTTGCCCTCTAGAACCCGGCTATCCGTGCACCCCACCGTGGGGTAATCCTAGTACAGAAAGTAAAATATACATACAACGGGTACATCGACCGCAACCAGGTCGTGCCACAAAAGAATAATACAATCAGGCAGTGACGGCAGTCCACATGTCGGACGCTCGCCCCGCAAAATCAAATGTACATAATACCACCACAACTGTACTAGCATTGCATCCAGGCTATCCCCACGACCGATCCGCAACATCACAGCATAAACATAAAACATCAACGTGAAAGTCACGTTCGCAAATCCGTCTAACCGGGCTATAGCAGTAAGACCGGATTTACCGATCGAGTGACATTCACGGTCGCAGATATAATGTAAATACTGGGAAAAATGTGTTTAAAATTTTCCGATCGATCAAAAATTAACAAGTGGGCCCCCAAACAAAAACTGTAGCACTCACAGAAATAATTAACCCAATTTTAATATTCCAGAAACCACATTTTCAACTCAGGAACATACTGGAAAAATTTGGGGGGGTGAACAGTAAAATCCGCGGCGGAAGGGCCGCACGAGGTGGGGTTTCGCGGCGCTTGCGCGGCGGAATAGTGAGATCATGGTACCAATTTTTTTCAGCATGGTTAAATTTCCCTGCACATCACTCTGAGACAACCAGAAAAATTTTTGGACTCCAAAAAATTTCGACAGAAACTGATGTGCTAGAAAAATACGGTTTTTGGAAATTTGTTCGATCGGAAACGTAAAACACATAACACCAAGCTAGACTATGTTAATGGCGAGGCTCTGATACCACTGTAAGTGCACGGCGGCGCCCCGGCCGTCAACCCGACGGCCAAACGCGGAAACGGTGGTAAACTTTAAAATTTGCGGACTTAGCAAACCGGCACCACCGCGCACTAAACCCCGGATCGTTACCATTAAACTAGTCTAGCTAACTAACAAGATAGGTTAGAGATGTACCGACGATCCAAGTCCTCCGGTCTTCATCTCCACTCCGATCTCCTCGCGGGATCTCCGTCCGTCTCCTCCTCGTCGGAAAGGGCACCACGAAGCCGGGTACTTTTACGGGCTCCCACCTCTATACTGAGGCAACTCGGGCATGAAGCCGGCAACTCGACATGCCCAAGGTTTGCTGTAGGATTGTAGTGTAGAATCATAGTCTCTTTTTGGGGTATAGGTTGCCTTTTGAAGATGGAGGAATGAAGGTATGAAAAATGGTGCTTTCATTTTTCCTTGTTATCAAAAATGAGATGAATGAATGCTACTCTCTCAAAGATGAAGATGAAGCTCTCTCAAAGATGAAGATCTCTCATTTTCTTTCTTCTTCTCTTTCTTTTTCTTAATCTCTTTCTTTTTCCTTCTTCTCACTTCAACCATGATAACCTTCTTACATCAAGTGAGAAGAATGAATGATGGTGGAGGAATATGAATATGAAGGGAGGTGATGGTAGTAAAAGGTGGAGGGTAACCATATCCAAAACATAATCATGATCACAAATCAAATCCATTTCAAATCCTCTCTTATCACCATAAGTGCATGAAAAGCAAAGATGCTTATCATATCAAACCTTATGCAATAAAACCCTCCACAAAGTGTTATTTGCACAAATGCAAATAACCCCCTCCATCGGAAAAGTCCGGCCGGGAAAGAACAAAGAAAAACCGGCCGGAACGGAAAGCAAAATGGCAACTCTAGAAAACTGGTCCCGTAATAAATTACAGGAAAACCCCACACTGTGCATACACACCCGTATTTGTATTCCGTCCGGATACAAATGCAATGAGACAAAATCTACACTGTACTAAACTAGGACCGGCTTAAGCCAAAGCCGGCTAGTAATATCCGTCCGATCCTGATCCGTGCAATACCGCACGTATCTGATCGAACGCTGCCATATAACTATACGGCCACTAGTACAAAACCGTCCGATCCTGATCCGTGCAATACCGCACGTATCTGATCGGACCCTGCCATATCTCCATACGGCCTCTACAGCGTTTTTCCCGAAAGCTTGAGTAACTGAAAGTGTGGTGGACTCTAAAGACTCGTCAATACTATGGCTGTGGATTTAACCACTAGCACGTCAGAGGTATAAGCCAATACGTGACGGGCCACCAGCTATTGACTAAAAGGGACGTCGATGAGGAAGCTCACCCCGACACCCAACTGATCCTGTCAGTGACAATATCCGTACAGTCCGGTCCGTTCGTCTATGAGCATCGCATGGCGGGCCTAGGGGGTTGGTAAAAGTCAGACCCCCAAAAGCGGTACAAGTCGTGTCGGAGTGTAGCCCAGAACACCCTGAGATACTACTGGAATACCTACCAGTAAATCTCCTGCCTTGGCCAAGGTCTTTGTGTAATGGCTCTCCTAGACACAGCGCGACCTCACCCCCAATACCGGGAGAGACGAAACCCCCGAAGATCCGCTCACTGCCTCCATGTGGCTCGGGACTGTACCCAACTAAAACCTGTTTGCACGACTCCTTTGAGCCGTGGTAGGGTAGTAATCAAAGTACAGTGGGAACTCACACGAGACAAATGACGATCCCCAGGTCGATGAACTAACCTGTACACATGTCACCTGGGAACTGCTATCTGACGTCAGGTATATGACCAACTAGCATGTTCCCGGCGAGTCCTGTCCGGTGTACTCATAACCCAATGAGCACCTGTATACATCTTAGGTGATCCAACTGACACCAGTGGCTTGTGAGACCGGCCACCGCCCCTCGTCGGGGTCTCGACTGTATACACTAGTCTACTAATGGAGTATCGATGCCCAGTCTCGAAACTCCCACGACTAGGGACCTTTTAAGGATAAGCTTATAGACTCCAGCTCTCACTTATATGATCGCCCTCATACTGCTGGCAGTCAGGCAAGAATCCTAGGGGCTCTATCAACGTGCAATAGCGACATGACAGGTCGCCTAAAGCAGTACACGATGATAAAGGTAAACCAGATAGCATACTATCATCTCGAGCAAGACTGTCCTACCGGGATAGGTCCTCCCTCAATCATTGCAATCACGTGCCTGTGATCCAATAATTGACTCTGAGGGCACTATCTCCAACACTTACCACGTCCAAGAGGGCGTGCAAAACGGTGGTTTTTGGGTACAGTCCCGAGTCACATGGAGTCAATGAGCGATAGGAGGGGATTCGTCTCTCCCGGTATAGGGGGTTGATGTTGCGCTGTGTTTGATTGGCTATAACAGGAAATCCCTGGCCCGGGTTGCTGAGATTTACTGGTAAGTGTTACCAGTAGTTTCTCGAATTGTTATAGACCTCATATCGACACGACTTATCGAGCTATTGGGGTCTGACGTTTACCACCCCTAGGCAAGATATGCGACATATCAGACGACGAGACCGGACTGTACGGTAGTGTTACTGGTTGGATTCACTGGAGTGTGAGCGGGCTTGCTCGTCGATCTTCTGATCGCTCAATACCCGGGTGGCCGTTACTTTTAGCAGACCGCTTGCGGCTTGTAGGTGTTTGATATGATCATCACTTGCTGTCGGCGTATTGACGAGTCTTTAGAGTCCTACACAGAGGTTTCCTGGCTCAAGCGAAAAGAAATAGGAGCGCATATGAGATATGTGCGGGACCAAGAATAATGCGTGTATGTGGTACCGTATTTCATTCTCGCGATGAATGTATCGAATGGTTGTATGCTATATAACCAAGTTATCGATTCAAGCGTTGATTCGATAAGTCGATACATTGAATACTAGTCGGTTATGTTCGACATGACCGGATCATTGAATCAAGTGTTGATTTAATGATTTAATGCATAATTATATATTTGATATATTACTTTGTATTAACTAGTATCGATTTACTTAAGATGGATTTTCTCACTCGCCTGTGCACATTGTATATGTGATATATTTTGTGCACTTGATTGTATCATGTTTGATGATATATGATAGCTAGGGTTTGTGTAAAGAGTTAAACCTTAGTTAAGTAAATGGTTAGGGTTTTGATATATTTATTAATTCTTTTATCTTTTAATTTGTATTAAAAAGATAAGAGATAAAGAAAACAAAAGGTTGCTTTTCTACATGAAGCTTGTTGAAGCTTCATGAAGCTTTGACCAAAGAAACCTTTTGTCTTCATCTCATTAACCCTAACCATTCATTGAACTATAGTTAGCTCTCTACACTTTACCATGGTTACAATTATGATAAGAATTCATTTTCTTTTCTATTATTATTCTTATCATAATACTTATCATATATTCTTCTTCTTCTTCATCTTCTTTTATGAAGAAAGCTTCACTTCATCAATGGTGATTGATGAAATCAAGTGAGAAATCCAATTCTAAAGTCTACCCACTTCCTATTTCTTCATCCTCTACCTCTTACCAAGTAGTAGAGTGTGTTTTCTTCACAAGTTTCTTGACTTGGTGAAGTTGGAGCTTGATCTAGTGATGCTTCGACGTAGATCATCTTCGGCACGAAGCCGACGACCTTGCCGCCCATTTCTCCGATGAAGCCGACGCAAGAGCCCGGATTTCGATTTGGACAGCGAGGAGACTTCATTGCGGAGCTATGGAGGTGGAGGAATGGATCTACAAAGGTTGTATTTCCGTTCTCATAGTTAAAGTAGTTAACTAGTTTGTTTTGTCGCCTAAAATTCTAGCCAACGATCTTGTTAGGGTTTCTCGGCACCGTTAAATTTGTAAATTGGCATGGTTGAAGCTTTGTGAGACCTCTAGTGTATGCCTAGGAACCCTACAGCTTCTACGGCTAGACCGTTGGTACTGAGGCATGAAATGAATGTCTTTAAACTTATTTCATGTGTTGATCGGTGTCGGGAAAACTTGGGTGTTCGAATGTTCGATCGGAAAGTTTAATGTTTTCTATTTATCCGGAATAGGATACAATAATTGGAATTCACAAACAATTATGAGATAACTGAATGAATGTTATAAATCTAGCGGTTTAGTCTCACTTGATATTGAAAAGAGTTTTCGATAATGGGACTAAAATGCGGGGTTTATAATTGTTAGGCATGTGATGTCTAAGTATTTCATTTGATTAGGCATGCGATGTCTAAAGAAATTGCGGATTCCAACTGTTGTAGTTTTACACTTTCTTTTCTATGACCGTAAGTGTAATATGTGATATCGCCGGTTTCGTTGCTATATGTCAACGACAATTGGGATACGCATATTTACTTACGTTGATGACATGTGATGTTATGTGTTGCTGGATATGTTATATTGGATCGTCGTGTTTGAATAGCCGGGGGTTTTTATGTGAGATGAGTGTTTTTCATTTTCATTCATGTAAAAAACTTGTATGTAATATTCTTTTATTGGGACACTTTCAGGTAGCGGAAGTTGTCACATTTTGTATATTATTTACTTTTCCGTATTAGGATAGACCCAAGGAGGGGAACACAAGTAACCGGGTTCTGGGGTCCAGTGGGAGACCAACTCGAGGAGTCGAGTCCGGGTCTCCTAACCCTAGAATTGGTAGAGTTACTTGCCGCTCTCGTAGGGGTCTAGGGGTGTGGGATTGGCTATTTATCACGACCGTGGAATCCGTGTTTTATACTGGCTCGTATTGAAAACACGGACGTCCTAGTATATCCAATGTTTTATATGTTTCTTCTGCTGCGATATCTGTGATGTGATCATGTGATGTTCTGTGATAGATACTTTATATAGTATATATGATATATTATATAGGCGTTACTTATGTTTTACACCCGCGCTAGCCCTGCCCTGCTCTGTCGTTAGTTACCTTACCTAACGGTGCACGAGGGGACATCGAGGCGAATGCGGATGGCATAAGTGTACGTCGTATTTATCTGTGATGTTTAGGTACTTAAATGATGGGACTTCATTAATGTGATTAATGAAAGAAAAGAAACCTAAGATGTTGTGGAATCAAATTTTAAATAAAACAGGTAGCTACAGTTCTTGCTTTGCATAGCGGTATATATAATATACCCTGCACCTTATTCGATGAGGAAAGGACCGAGATCCCTTCACCGGGAGTGACTCCTTTAGCAATAACTGGCAGATGCTATACACTCGGTTTGACTTTTGATTGCTTCTATAGTTTCTGCTTTGCACAGTGATATATATGATATATCCCGCACCTCATTCGACGAGGAAAGGGCCGATGATCCCTTCACCGGGAGTGACCCCTTTAGCAAAACTAGAAAAGCCTCAAAATCACTCCATTTCAAAACTTCATTTGATTCTACAACGATATCAAGTTCATTACTCAATAGGTTTTCAGAAAAACCTGTCGTAGCCCTCCGTCATTTTAGATAAGTCCTGTTTAGTATTCGTGCTGCGTTTGTTGACCTTATCAAGGCGCAGTGTGCGGTAGCTAACCTGTATTTATCTGCTTATGCATATGATGCAGATTGGGTTAGGGTAGTCGTACGGCCTTGTTGACCTTGTCAAGGGTCGTGCGGGTGGGTTTGATTCAATCAAGAAATGACGGGTTGAACTTGACTTGCGGTCTATGGTTTGTTGACCTTATCATGGTCATAGATCGTTCGGGGCAAAATATTATCGGGAATTTCAAGTGTTGAAATTTGCAATGAGATTGCATACCTTCTATGAGATAGTTGGATCCCGATACCCACTGCGAGTAAGAGTTACTCCTGGGAGAGTTTTGCACATTGCAATTAGCCGATCAAGTAGGTGTCTAGAAAGGTGTCAACGGGGTTACGCCTCTGGGAAAACGAGGTTTACATTAATTAGGTTCGTGCGAAAGCACGGGGGACCTCCCTCAAAGTACCGACACTGGACTGGCTGAAAGATTGGCGAACTTGTAGTGTGTAATTAATCCCGGCTAGTCTTTCCTTTTAGGGTTTGAAGGAAGATTTGATAAAAACAGTGGGAGCCATCCTGATTAGATAAGATAATAACCAATCTGATCTTGCACGAGCATACGCTAAAGTGTTTTCTTCTCTCTCTCTCCAGGTAGCGACCATTTTATGCCCTAATCAAGATAATAATATGGATGTATTGACCGAACCCGCATGTTATACCGTGCAGGGGAACGTTGAACCCGTTCTATCTTATAAGTGTTATATGAATGAACAGGAAACAGGAGAATATCTGGATTCTCAAGCCGCCCAAAAGAACATGCATGTTGATGCATCTTCTACAGGTGTGTTAGTTATTGAGAACTGTTTCTCAGTTCACCCTACGTCCTGGGTATTAGATACCGGGTCAGGATCCCACATATGTAAGATGTTACATGGGCTGCGGAAAGGTAGAGAACTGGGAAAAGGTGATCATTCCGTTCAAGTAGGGAACGGTGCAAATGTTGCAGCCAAAGCAGTTGGCGAATATCACCTAGTATTACCAAGTGGTGATACAATAATTCTGAATGAGTGCTATTATATACCGAACATGATGTGCAACATTATATCAGTTTCTTTATTGAATAAAGAAGGATATAATTTTGTAGTACAGGATAATGTTATGAACATATTCCTAGATCAAAAGTTGATTGCATCAGGCTCGTTACATAATGACATATTCATTCTAAATCAAAATACAGTCCTCAATATACAAAACACACACAAGAGGAAAAGTTCAGAAATGAATGAATCCTACTTGTGGCATTGTAGACTTGGTCATATCAATGCGACACGACTGGCTAAGTTACATAAGGATGGTTATTTGAATCCGTTCGAATTATCATCTTATGATACTTGCCATTCATGTCTCAAAGGAAAAATGACCAAAGCTCCGTTTAGTGGACACGGAGAAAGAGTTACCGAACTCTTGGGACTGATACATAATGATGTATGCGATCCCATGTCTACACATGCCAGGGATGGTTCTTCGTACTTCATTACATTCACTGACGATCTCTCTAGATTCGGATATGTGTACCTGATGAAACACAAATCAGAAGCTTTTGAGAAATTTAGAGAATATAAAAGGGAAGTCGAGAACCAAACCGGAAAAAGTATTAAAATCCTTCGATCTGATCGAGGAGGAGAATACTTAAGCAATGAATTCCTGGACTTCCTAAAAGAGAATGGGATTCTCTCTCAGCTGACTCCTCCATATACACCACAGCACAACAGTGTATCAGAACGGAGGAACCGCAGCCTATTAGACATGGTGCGCTCTATGATGAGCACAGCTGAGTTACCTATTTCCTTTTGGGGTTATGCGCTGGAGACAGCAGCATACCTATTGAATCAAGTTCCATCTAAATCTGTACCTACCACACCATATGAGATATGGAGTGGGAAGAGGCCATATCTTAAACGAGTTAAGATATGGGGTTGTCCAGCCTATGTCAAAAGACAAAATCCGGACAAGCTCGAGACACGGTCAGTTCTCTGCAAGTTTGTGGGATATCCAAAGAATTCATATGGGTATTTTTTTCTACCACAGTGAGGAACAAAAAGTGTTTGTTGCTCAACATGACACCTTTTTAGAAAAGGAATTCCTTGAAAAAGAAATTAGTGGCAAAGTGGTAGAGCTGGAAGAGGTTCCGGCTACACAAACTCAAACTGAAGATTTAGTGGAACCAGAGGATTCAGTAGCTCCCGACGAACCTCAGCCTCTCCGCCGATCTAGTAGGGTTCCTCGCCAACCTGAGAGATACTACGGTTTTCTCATGGATGGTGGGAGCGAGGATTGCATCATGGAGGATGATGACCCAACTAGCTTCGAGCAGGCCATCACGAGTAGGGACTCAGTGAAATGGCTGGATGCTATGCGGTCCGAGATGGAATCCATGTACACCAACAAAGTATGGACTTTGGACATTGCTCCTGAAGGGGTAAAACCCATTGGGAGCAAGTGGATCTTCAAGAAGAAACTTGGTGTAGATGGGAAAGTGGAGACTTTCAAAGCTAGACTTGTTGCAAAGGGTTTTCGTCAAAGACCAGGTGTGGACTATGACGAAACATTTTCTCCAGTGGCTATGCTTAAATCCATCCGGATCATGCTTGCCATCGCTGCATATCATGATTACGAAATCTGGCAAATGGATGTTAAGACCGCCTTTCTAAATGGTGATTTAGAAGAGTGCGTGTACATGACTCAGCCAGAGGGCTTCGTAGATAGTGGGAGCAGCGGGAAGGTGTGCAAGCTGCTTAAATCCATTTATGGATTAAAGAAAGCATCGCGGAGTTGGAACATCTGCTTTAACGTCGTTATCAAAGAGTTTGATTTCGTCAAAAACCCAGATGAAACTTGTATCTACAAGAAGGTGGCAGAGAGTAAGGTTGTCTTCCTCGTATTGTACGTGGACGACATACTCTTGATAGGAAATGATATTCCTATGCTGCAATCGGTAAAGCTCTTCTTATCACAAAGATTCTCGATGAAAGATCTTGGTGATGCCTCCTGCATATTGGGAATTAGGATCTATAGGGATAGATCCAAAAGGATTTTGGGATTGTCCCAATCCAGGTACATTGACACCATACTAAAGAGGTTTAGTATGGAAGAATCCAAGCGTGGGAACTTGCCCACGATCTCTGGAGTCACTCTCTCCAAAGAGATGTCTCCCAAGACTGATTTGGAGAGAGCTCGCATGCAAGGGATACCCTATGCTTCGGCTGTAGGCTCTATCATGTATGCGATGCTATGTACCAGACCCGATGTAGCATACTCACTAAGTGTAGTGAGCAGGTATCAAGCTGATCCTGGAAAGAGTCACTGGACAGCTGTGAAGAGCATCCTCAAGTACTTAGGAAGGACTAAAGAGATGCTCTTGGTGTATGGTAACGGAGAACTCTAAGTGGAGTCCTTTACCGATTCGAGCTTCCAGAGTGATAAGGACGACTCTAAGTCGCAGTCGGGATTTGTCTTTACCCTTTATGGAGGGGCGGTTAGCTGGAAGAGTTCCAAGCAGGAAACCATGGCAGACTCGACGTTGGAGGCTGAATACATCGCTGCCAACGATGCTGCCAAAGAGGCTGTCTGGATTAAGAAGTTCATTACTGAACTTGGAGTGGTTCCATCCATTGAGCATCCAATACCTTTGTATTGCGATAACAATGGAGCGGTGGCTTTGGCCAAGGAACCCAGGTCCCATCAGCGATCCAGGCATATTCTGAGGCGGTATCACCTGATCCGGGAGATAGTTGATCGCCGGGAGATCGAGGTCAGGAGGGTTGACACGAAGGACAACACGGCGGATCCACTCACGAAGGCCATTCCCCAGATACAGTTTGAGAGACTCTTCGGGATGCTCGGTATGTGATACTACAGCAGCTGGCCCTAGTGCAAGTGGGAGATTGTTAGTTGTATGTATGCCCTAGAGGCCAGTATTGTACAGATGATGTATATTATATTGGATGCTTGGACATATATAGAGATGACTTTCTTGCTCGATATGATAGTATGCTATCTGGTTGCTCTTTATCTTAACATGTACACTAGTCTCTTTAAACTGTCTTATAGTTACATGTTGGTAAAGCCCTTAGGATGTGTACTTGACTACCTGGACTATGATGCAGATCATACTAGTGGGGGCATGGTAGTCTATAAGTACATCCTTCAAGGTCCCTAGTCGTGGGTGTATCGAGACGGGGCATCGATATACTAGAGTAGACTAGCGTATACGCTTCTCGACCCATGAGATGGGTGATGGATGATCCCATATCCATTGGTGTTTGACATCAGAGATGGTGTAAGGGTGCTCAGTGGAGACTGGGTACACTGGACGGACTCGCCGATAACTTCCAGATGATATTATACCTCACGTCAGATGGCAGTTCTCAGGTGACACTTGTACAGGTTAGTTTGTAGACCCGAGATCGTCATAGAGTCTTGTGTGATTCCTACTGTGCTTTGATCTTCACCTTACCACGTCCATGAGGGCGTGCAAAACGGTGGTCTTTGGGTACAGTCCCGAGTCATATGGAGGCAATGAGCAATAGGAGGGGTTTCATCTCTCCCGGTATTGGGGGTTGATGTTGCGCTGTGCTCGATTGGCCGTAACAGGGAAGTCCCTGGCCAGGGCTGATCAGAGATTTCCTGGTAAGTGTTACCAGTAGTTTCTCGACCCGTTATGAGCCTCACATCGGCATGACTTATCGGTTATTAGGGTCTGACGTTTACCACCCCTAGACTTGATATGCGACATATCAGACGAACAGACCGGACTGTATGGTAAGTGTTACTGGTTGGATTCACAGGAGTATGAGCGGGTTAGCTCGTCGATCTTCTGATCGCTCAATACCCGGGTGGACGTTACGTTTAGCAGACCGCTTGCGGCTTGTGGATGCTTGATATGATCATCATCTGCTACCGGCGTATTGACGAGTCTTTAGAGTCCTACACAGAGGTTTCCTGGCTCAAGCGAAACGAAATAGGAGCGCATATGAGATATGTGCGGGACCAAGAATAATGCGTGTATGTGATACCGTATTTCATTCTCGCGATGAATGTTTCGATTGGTTATATGCGATATAACCTAGTTATCGAATCGAAGATTGATTCGATAAGTCGATACATTGGATACTAGTCGGTTATATGCGACATGACCGGATCATTGAATCAAGTGTTGATTTAATGATTTAATGTATAATTACATATTTGATATATTACTTTGCATTAACTAGTATTGGTTCACTTTAAAAGGATTTTCTCACTTGTAGTTCACAAGTTGTATATGTGATATACTTTTGTGCACTACAATGTGTCATGTTTGATTATGCATGTAAATTGGTTTTGTGTTAAGACTTAAACCATGGTTATGATAATTGTTAGGGTTTTGATTTATTTACTTATTTATTTATCTATTCTTTCTTGATAAATAAATAAAAGAAAACAAAATGGTTTCATTCAAACATGAAGCTTGTTGAAGCTTCAAGAAGGTTTGACTAATGTGACCATTTTGTCTTCATGCTTAACCCTAACCATTCCAAAATAACTATGGTATATTCTCTACACTTAACCAAGGTTAGAAGATGATAAGTATTCATTTTATTATTCTTTTAACAATACTCATCATATTCTTTCTTCTTCTTCGTCATCTTCTTCTTCAAGAAAAGCTTAAGTCCATCAATGGCAACTTGAGCAAAAGTAAGAGAAATCTAATTCTAAAGTGAACACACCTCCTATTTCTTCACCCTCTACCTCTTGCCAAGTAGTATAGGGTGTTTTCTTCACAAGTTTCACAACTTGGTGAAGTTGGAGCTTGAACTTGTGATGCCTCGACGTAGATCATCTTCGGCACGAAGCCGATGACCTATTTCGCTCATTTCTCCGATGAAGCCGATGCAAGAGTCCGGGATTCGAGATGGACAGTGAGGGGACGACTATGTGGAGCTAAGGAAGTGGATAACCGGATCTACAAAGGTTGTAGCCTCTCTCCTTTAGTTAAGTTGTTAACTAGATTCGTTTTTCGCCTAAACTTCTAGTCAACGATCCGTATTCGGGTTTCTCGGCACCCGTAAAATTAGAAATTGGCATGGTTGATGCCTTGTGAGACCTCTATAGTGTACTAGGAACCCTACATATTTATGTTCAAGTAAGCTTGTTAAGGTTAATGTTGGTTAGTAGAGTTAGGATTAGTCTTGTACTTATCTTTAGCCATTCTTAAGACGATGATGGGATAATCGAAAGTAGCGGGGATTAGGAGGACATAGGAATGGGATTTGCGAGTTTAAGCAAGCTTTCCAACGCTAAATCCATTCCTAGTGCCCCTTGTCCGTCCGCTAAATACGCTTATTTCCAACCCTCGACCAAACACCCGCAATCATGTATCCAATTAAGTCACAACTACATGTCACGTTGTAGTGCGCTTAAAGGACTTCTCGACTTAGGTCGCGACCATATGTCACTTATAGCGAGCCTAAGTGAGGGGGTTGCGTTTGTTTGGTCGGGGGTCGTTTCAAGATGTTTGGCGAAGAGAAGCACAAGGGATTTCTACGTCCTTCAAACCACCTTCCTTAGCCTTAACAAGAGGGAAATTATTCACACATCATAAAAGAAAACAAAACAAAACAAGAAGGAAGAAAAGGGGAAAATACGGTTTTACAAGTGAAACAAGCTAACTCTTGGGTCCTCACCTTAGCAAGGAACTCCGTCAAGTATCATCGCTTGAAAATACGGATAAGAGAAGAAAAGAAAAGAGAACAAGAAAAGAAATAACAACAACTAGTTAACAACAAATAATAAAATTACAATACAAGATAATAGAATTACAAGACAATAAATAAAAGAGACACGATAAAAACAACCCTCATCTTCATTGATCTTCCACTCAAAAAGCTCTCACTACAATTTTCATGGAGGAAAGAATGAAGAAGAAGAAACTTAGCTAAATCCTAACAAAAAGAGGCATGAAAAAGAACACCTTTTGCTTGGCAAGTTCTGGGCAATTTATAGGCAGGGAACTGGAATCTGCCTCTATATAAAATTACCAATATACCCCTAAAGTTTCATCAATTGAGGAGCCGACATGGCCGCGGATCCGCGGCCTAAGCGCGCTTATGCCGCGGTTCCGCGACCCTTTAGAAGGCTTGTGCCTTCATATTTTGTCGTATCCCCTAGTTTGTGGTCCTCTTCAGTGTGGTATAGTACTTTTCTCATAATCTCTTCACAATTCTTCCAGAATTTCAGTAGATCAAAAGGTGATGTGATGTGGATCTTTTAACATGATTTCCTCGAGCTCCGCTTAGATATGTTGGATCTTGTGTTGACATTGAGCTTTGTTCATGAAAATGACATCGATTTGCCATTTTGTCCCTTAAACTGGTCTGTGGCAACACACGGATAGAGAGCGGCGGCCCGTGTTTTATCTGTTGTTGGCAGTAATCTGGAATTTGTCGTACTTTTCCATGATATTCACTGTTTAGAGATGAGACCAGTATCCTGCAATTATGTAGCAAATACTGATTAAAAGCACCTGCCTATAAACAAATGATCGTAAGAATGGGCGGTATAAAATGCAATATTCTGGTATGAACAAATACCACCAAACTTAACTTTTGCTCGTCCCGAGAAAAACCAATTATTCACAAAAAAGTCCTAACCGCACTTTCGCAGGGAACGCGATTGCACTGAGCACGTGCAACAAGCCGTTAAACCTCTAGGTGTCCCTAGTAGGAGGAGTGTTGTCTCCTTAGGGTTTTCAGCGGATTACACCCACAAAATCCCGTCAAGCTAGTGTCATAAGTTAACGTCGATTCTACTCTTACAGTTTAGTATTTATGTTAGAAATTCTATCATCCTAAGTTAGAAATATCCAACCCTAATACTTCACACCTCTTATCTATTTAACCTTAGATCATATACGTTCCAAAAAAGTTTAGAAAGATATTGATATCTCCTGAGTTTTCCTTCTTCAAGTGTGGTCTTAAATCAGGGATTTTTATCAACTTTACAGAAAACATAAGTCTTATTCTTTATTTCTATCTCTTATCCAAACATCGATTGTATACCCCTACGTGTGTGTATATTTGCACCCCTACACTCAAGAATTCAATTCAAGCTATAATACCCTTGCCCTAATACCTAATACTATTTCTTTTCATTAAGGATGGACGGATTTGCTCATACACCTTTCATGCGATTATTAATGCTTCTTGAGGCACTAACGGCCGATTACTGAATGTGTGAACTTTAAAGCGTAAATAGCAGTTTCCAGGTCTTTGACTTTATTCTATTTTTCTTTTTCTTTTTCTTTTTCTTTTTCAAGACCGGATATATTTTTTAATATGCTCTTTTGGTGTTTAGCTTTAAATATCGTTTTTTCTTTCATACTAGACTTTCAGGCAAGAGTATTTCTAGGTATCCTCTATTATCCCAAGTTTCAAGGTGCATGTAAGTGCAGTTTGTAGGGTATATACTTTCTAAATTTGAACTCAAGAAAAGAAACTATTTTTCAGACTTATCCTCCAGTAAAGCTTCAATACTTTCCCTTCATCTTGACTTAACTCAAGAACTGAACTCAAGATTACCTATTTCTCAAAAAAAACTATAAGGACGTATACTTACCAAAGTTAGACAGAATGAGGGTTATTTTAAGGGTTTTCAATTCCTAAGCCTATAATTTAGTTATTTCTAACATATCAACTAAACTTTCAGAATAAAAATCTAAGTTACCCTATTAGCTAACTTGACGACAAAGTTTTTATATTTTTGGAAAAATTTCAATTTTTGTGGGTTTTTAATAAGGTATGCAAATGCAAAATATACAAATGAATGCGAAGGAAGAAAGTTTACCGAGCACACCCCCAAACTTAAACTTGACAGTGCCCTCACTGTCAGGCTATACCAAGAGGGTCAAAATTGTCGGTGCTCTCCCTAAAAACAAATTATATACAAAACAAAAAGGAAAACAAAAAATATATACAAAAGAAAGAGTCCCCCCCAAACTTAAGTAAAACAGTGTTTCCACTGTTAAGCGTTGAAGTGTAGGATTAGAGGGGAAAGAGAACAGTTTCAAAATATACAAGGCCTTACAAAAGCCAAAAGTGAGTACCAACCATTCAAAGATTTTATCGTTATAAAGCGACGGTTGGTGAAAGAATGGAGTGTAGAGAAAAGAAATAAGAAACACGCGAGACCGTGTGGGGATAGAAGTGGCGTCCGGTCTCGGTGGAAGAGAAGAATGGCGGATGGGAGAAAGAAGTGGAATACGAACTTGATGGTGGAAATGGAGCGAATAAATTAGCACAATTTGTGATGACTGATGTGTAAAAAGCGAATGTGTTAATCTATTAACCTGTCGAGAAATGGGGTCAAATCCCTCAAGATAAGTGAGAAACCATGGGTACGCCGAACTCGGTAAACCAGACATATGAAATGAAAGTGAGACGGTTTCTTGCAAGGTCGGAACGATGGAATGGATGGAGGTAGGTGATTGAGGAAGGTTATCGGTTAAAGGTTCAGGAGGGTGTACACAGTCAATGAAAGGAACAGGATGAATTGGAAAATCCAACTCATCAATTAAAACTGGTTCATCCTCAAAAATATCCTCAAAAGTTTCCTCAAAATTCAGCTTATCCGTGCAAATTTCATCAAAATCTAGACGCATATGGGGTTCGGGAAAAACAGTAAATAACTCGGGATGATGAATTGGAGAGAAAAACTCTGCCAAATCTACAGGTTCATCATCCAAAATATTCCCGGCGTCAATATCCTTAATTAAGTGAAAATCAATATTCTTAGATACCTCAACAAAAGCATGGATATTAATCAATTCAGGTTCTAGAGTGGAGGTGTAGAGGTCAAAAGGATTGGGTGTGGTTTCACTCGAAAAGGACCCTTCACAATCAGGTAAATCAAACACTACAAAGTCGCACTACTCATTATCTGTTCTATCTTTAATCAATGAATCGTTTGGAACATTAGATAGACATTCAAAACCGGAGTTGTGGGATTCAAGTTGAAACGGGTAGGCTTGATTCGGAAGGGGGTACATCTCACTCTCTCCACTCAAATTCTCAACCTGTCCTACCGCCTCTTCATACATTGGAAAATTTGGAGCTAGTTGAAAACTAGCTACCGGGTCACTAGGTTGTATGAGGGCGGCCATGGATGCATTCAAATCCATCATCTGTTGGTACGACGCTACCCTAAAGTCTTCCAAAGACTGTTCCAGACTAGACATGGGTTGTGAAGGGGTTTCAGTAAAAGATTCAAAGTTGTTTGGATACTGAAAACTCCAAAATGGCGGTTCAGAAGAAATGTCTAAGGAAGGTGCAAAAGTCGGGTAGGCCTGGTAGGAATTGAATGGCTGGACAGGAGCAGGATCAACATTTGGATAAGAAGGTGAATGGAATTGTTGATCCCAAGAAGCTGTAGTGGTGAAAGGAGTGAAAGATCGGCTACAGGATTGTTCAATATGTTCAACGACGGACATAGGACGACTTGCAAAAGGGGTATCAACATAAGAGGGTGGGGGAGGTTGAAATGGTTGATACAAAGTGGATTGCGGAGGGCAAGTGTTTTTCCTAGACGCGTCTATCCAATCTTTCAAAGAGATTTTGGGCATGGAGGGATCGTTCGACGTTCGGCCAAAGCAAGAATCGTAAGAAGTAATGTCTGGTTGTGGGTACCAAAGTTCGGCAAGAGTTTTTCTAGGTGGAGTACCCATGATATGAAGAGAGAAAGAAAGAAAGGAAGAGAAAAGGAGGGGAAAAAGAATGTGAATTTTTTTAGTAAGATATTAACAAAAGAATGAAATATACAAACAAAAAGAATCTGGACAAAAATAATCACGACACAAAAATACCACGCACCTAATTGGTCTAGGGTTCGCCTAGGTCAACAAGACCTGCTCCAGAACTTGATTGTCGAAATAAAACTGTGTCGAGAAACGGGCTCAAAATACACTGATCACGAGGCCAGGTAAGTGCAGAGACAAGGGGAGGTTTTCCGACGCTTTCGCGAAGGTCCTTAATTAAATAACCCTTTCTCTTTTGGCGGTTTCACCGTTAACACTTTTCTAGAAACCCCGTAAACAATATACCGTTAAGCGAGGTTCTAAACACAGTTAACTTCTCCTAGTGAGCGCGAAGTCCTTAAGGCTTAAAGTCTAGTTTCTTTTAAAATTTGTGTGGGTAAACGTTATGCTCAAGTTCGTGATTTGTGGGCTACGGAAAAGGTGATGAAATCCTTTACCGTATGTTGTGAGGTTCGCTTGCCCTTAAGTCCGTATTAATGCATGCAATGCGCAATTCAATAAAAATTCTATAAAGAATCAAACAATCATTTTTTAGTTTAAGCACGGCACTGCAACAAATACGGGTTAGTCAATTTTTTAGCGTTTGCTAGCAAACTTGCAAAGAATCCTGCAAAGAATAGTATATTGGATGCGTCGGATTTGAGAAGAAGGTGTTAGTAAAGTACGTACCGTTAAGTTTTTGGGTTAGGAAACCCCCGTTGAATCAAATCCGGTAAGCTTGAAAAGTTCGCTTGCGCGGGTCAAACTACCCGGATCTTTGGCACTGTACTTTGCAATCACCTTAGCCTTGAACGTACACTTTGCTCCCCACAATCGCCGTTTGCAAATCCGCAAAAATCTGCAGAAAATACAGTATAATGGAATTTACAGAGACGATAAAAGAACAGAGATAGGGCAGGAAAAAAATTGGGGCACTGAGGCCTCAATACGGCCGCGGAACCGCGGCTAAAGCCCCCCTTTGACCGCGGTTCCGCGGTCAAGTTGCTTAGTTGGGGCTTCAACTTGGGTCCCTGCACTCCCCTTGGTCTCTTCTCCAAAATAAAATTCTCTGTTTTCTTTTTGGATTACTGCACTTGCTCCAGATTAGCCTGCACACTTGCACACAAAAATTATCAAAAATAAGAAAAAGATTTTTTTTATTATAAATATATATAAAAAGAATATTAATCCGAATAACAAGAAAGAAAATACGCTACCGTCTCCCCGGCAACGGCGCCATTTGATTAGTAAAGTTTTTGCGTGCTAAGTTTCTTACCGCAATCAAGACGGTTTCGCTTGTAGCTAGCCGGTTGAGCACGGGTCGATTCACAGGGAGATGGTTGTATGTTCGTTCGAGTTTTAGACGAGTTAATAAAGAATGTGTATATGTTTGTTCAGTTCTATCCTAAGTGTTCGTATTTATGTTCAAGTAAGCTTGTTAAGGTTAAGTTTGGTTAGTAGAGTTAGGATTAGTCTTGTACTTATCTTTAGCCATTCTTAAGACGATGTTGGGATAATCGAAAGTAGCGGGGATTAGGAGGACATAGGAATGGGATTTGCGAGTTTAAGCAAGCTTTCCAACGCTAAATCCATTCCTAGTGCCCCTTGTCCGTTCGCTAAATACGCTTATTTCCAACCCTCGACCAAACACCCGCAATCATGTATCCAATTAAGTCACAACTACATGTCACGTTGTAGTGCGCTTAAAGGACTTCTCGACTTAGGTGGCGACCATATGTCACTTATAGCGCGCCTAAGTGAGGGGGTTGCGTTTGTTTGGTCGGGGGTCGTTTCAAGATGTTTGGCGAAGAGAAGCACAAGGGATTTCTCCGTCCCTCATACCACCTTCCTTAGCCTTAACAAGAAGGAAATTATTCACACGTCATAAAAGAAAAGGAAAAAAAACAAGAAGGAAGAAAAGAGGAAAATACGGTTTTACAAGTGAAACAAGCTAACTCTTGGGTCCTCACCTTAGCAAGGAACTCCGTTAAGTATCATCGCTTGAAAATACGGATAAGAGAAGAAAAGAAAAGAGAACAAGAAAAGAAATAACAACAACTAGTTAACAACAAATAATAAAATTACAATACAAGATAATAGAATTACAAGACAATAAATAAAAGAGACAAGATAAAAAAACCCGCATCTTCATTGATCTTCCACTCAAAAAGCTCTCACTACAATTTTCATGGAGGAAAGAATGAAGAAGAAGAAGAAACTTAGCTAAATCCTAACAAAAAGAGGCATGAAAAAGAACACCTTTGGCTTGGCAAGTTTTGGGTTTATAGGCAGGGAACTGGAAACCTAGGGCAACAATCTGCCTCTATATAAAATTACCAATATACCCCTAAAGTTTCATCAATTGAGGAGCCGACATGGCCGCGGATCCGCGGCCTAAGCGCGCTTATGTCGCGGTTCCGCGGCCCTTTAGAAGGCTTGTGCCTTCATATTTTGTCGTATCCCCTAGTTTGTGGTCCTCTTCAGTGTGGTATAGTACTTTTCTCAGAATCTCTTCATAATTCTTCCAGAATTTCAGTAGATCAAAAGGTGATGTGATGTGGATCTTTTGCCATGATTTCCTCGAGCTCCGCGTAGATATGTTGGATCTTGTGTTGACATTGAGCTTTGTGCATGAAAATGACATCGATTTGCCATTTTGTCCCTTAAACTGGTCTGTGGCAACACACGGATAGAGAGCGGCGACCCGTGTTTTATCTGTTGTTGGCAGTAATCTGGAATTTGTTGTACTTTTCCATGATATTCACTGTTTAGAGCTGAGAGCAGTATCCTGCAATTATGTAGCAAACACTGATTAAAAGCACCTGCCTATAAACAAACGAGCGTAAGAATGGGCGGTATAAAATGTAATATTCTGGTATGAACATACGTGTATACTTGCGATTACCTGCATATGTTATTTACTATTCACGAGCTGGCAACTCACCCCCATTGTGCCACAGTGTTTTGTAGGTTGTCTCTCAGGGCAATCGCGGCAGGGCTTTCATCTATCGTTTCATCTTTTGCAGCGGATACCTTTACGGCTGACTTTGTGCAGTTTTTCTATAGGTGGGTTTTGCGGTTATCTGATATTGCTCATTGTATATTCGTTGTATCATGTACTCTCCATCTACCACTTTCATGTATTGACTTAGAGACGAGTTGTGAGGACGATATTGTATATTATTTTGTTACTTGGAGATCTTTTATGTTGTTTTTATTCATACTGTCTTTTTCTTCGCTACGGCGTCGTATATCTGTTATTGTGGTTGTTTTCCGTCTTTGGGTGCGGATTTTCTCCCGTTTGGGGATGCTTTACTTATATCTTTTGTTGTACCCTTTTTGTGGGCTTGTTTTACAAAAGAGGTGCTGCAAAATTTTAAAGAAAGTAAATTTGGACTTTAAAGAAATTGTACTTGAGATTTCAATAGTTTTAACAATATTCTTATCACTTACTACTTTTGATGGTTTAGATTGCTGGGTATTTGGCTTACTTGAATTACGTTACGCCTAGAGATGTTACGTAGTTTAAGGGCCGTCATGTGCTAAATTTTGGGTCGTGACAAAGTTGGTATCAGAGCGCTAGGTTTTACCTTTTGGAGTATAGGATGATCTTGGTATGATGGAGTAGGTAGCTTAAGTAGAGTGACATAGTCTGTGTATGTCCGCGGCATACTTATGACACGGTACTCCGCCTAAAGTGACCTAAGTACTAATTGCTTGAAATTCCTTCCGTGATTATACATATCCTTGTGATTCGATTTCCTTGTTCTTATCGAATCCTATTTCACTTGCTATAGCCTTTTTCCGTCGATGACTATGAGGGCTCAGAGAAAGGCAGCGAGAGCCGAGGTCAGAGATGACTCGTTTGGTACGAGGACTGACCAGGATGGTACGCTCGTTGCACAGGAGCAGTTTTATCCACCTTCGATAGATCGTATCGCTAGGCTTGAGGCAGATATGCCGGACTTGCGCTAGATGATGAGGTCATTAGTTGAGGCCAGTCGAGCGCAGCGACAGGAGGTTGCCACCCCCCGTTACCCAGTTATTCCTTGCTATCAGCATACAGCATTGTGTCACGTATACATCAGCAGTGGATACAGCCCGTTTAGCTGAGGAGCAACTTCCCGAGACCTTGGGAGTTCCGAGACTGAGAAGGACTCGTGCAGGTGTACCAGCCCAGAGACAGAGGTTCAGTCGCCGTGATAGGTTTCGTGCATGTCGCGGAAGTAGCAGAGGCTTAGGACGAGGACAGTCGTTTAGCTCTTATCCCCAGGTGGATGAGAAGCCATCGCATGGATGTTTCCGGTGCGGGAGTTTCCATCACCTCGTCAGAGATTGTACTTTGGTACGCCAGAGGAGGGCAGAAGTACCATATGTTACTTTACCACCTTCACCTCAAGGAGAGTCGCCTGTTGCGCCTGTTGTTGATCCGCGTCAGACTTATATTCAGAGAGGTCGTGTTCGCGGAGGATTTGTTCTGAGAGTACAGGATGGTAGAGGATGAAGACAGCTAGTTGCGGGTAGAGGGCAGACACGAGCGTTTGCTTCTACTCATCGGGACGCGCGGGCGTCCAATGCAGAGTTTTCAGGTATTCTAAATTTATATGTTCCATTGATGTGTATGTTGTTTAATTCGGGATCTATGCACTCGTTGTTCTACACACTTCGTGCCGTGGTTGGGCCAAGAGTCGTGTTTGCTAGATCAGCCGTTTGTTGTGTTAATTTCTGTCAACGATTGTTTTGTTGTGCGACACGTGTTTCGGTCGTGTGCCAATCGGATAGGAGATAGAGATTCGTCCATCAATTTGGTCCTTCTAGAGATGCTGGACTTGACGTTCTCCTAGGCACGGACTGGTTAGTTGCGTGATATGCGTCTGTGGACTGCCGCGAGGAAACAGTCAGGATTTGTTTTCCCGGTGAGTCAGTTCTTGTTGTGCAGGGGGACAGTGGCGCCGCCCTCAGAGCTTGAATTCAACCTTTTTCGCTAGTCAGCTTTTGAGGAAAGGATGTCGAGGATCTTGGCTTCTATTCGTGATACCGGAGCTAAGATGGGTTGTTGGACCGGGTTCTTATTGTGCGAAAGTTTTCCGACGTTGTTCCGGATGAGCCGGTGGAGCTTAGGGAGCTTAAGGATCTGCTGCAGAGTTGCTAGATAGAGGGACTTGTACGTCCAAGTGTTTCACTTTAGGGAGCTCATATTCTGTTAGTCAAGAAGAAGGACGGCAGTTTGAGGTTGTGTATCGATTAATCGTCAAGTGGACCGAGTTACGGTGCGGATAGGTATCCTTTACCCCGCATTGACAATTTCTTTGCTTAGCTCCAGGGTGCGAGACATTTTTCTAAGTTTGTTTTGGGATCAGGTCATCATTAGTTGTGGTTTCGGAGTGATGACATTCCAAAGACTGCTTTTTGTGCGGGCTATGAGCTTTATGAGTTTTTGGTGGTGTCATTGGACTCACCAGTGCCTTAGCAGCATTCATGGATGTGATGAACCAGATTCTTCAGGTCGTTCCTCGACCAGGGTATTGTTGTGTTATAGATGACATTCTGGTCTTTTCCAAGAGTCGTGAGGAACATGAGTAGCAGTTGAGGATTTGCTTTGCAGACATTGGGAGAGCACCAGCGGTTTGCTAAATTCTCAAAGTGTTCTTTCAGGCTTGATAGTGTTGAACTTCTTAGGTCTTGTGGTTACGAGAGACGGTATTTGTATGGACCCGAGGGAGATCGACGCCATACAGCTTTGGCCCAGACCTGTACCTGTGACAGAGGTCCGCAGCTTTTGGGCTTAACCGGTTTTTACCGCCGTTTCGTGCAGGATTGCTTATGTATCGCTGCACCGTTGACCGGGCTGACCGGGAAGGGAGTTCCTTTTCTTTAGACTGAGGCATGCGTGCGGAGTTTTCAGCAGTTGGAGACTTGGGTGACGAATGCACTAGATCTATCTTTGTTTCTGGATCGGGCGACTTTGTTGTTTACTGTGATGTTTCGCGAGTGGGGCTCGATTGTGTACTGAGGTAGTACTATAGAGTTATCACTTATGCTTCCCGACAGTTGGTGGAAGTACGAGCAGGATTTTCCCACTCATGATCTGGAGATGGCTGCGGTGGTCGTGCGTTGAAAATTTGGAGACACTACTTGTACGGAGAGTCATGTCAGATTTTCACAGACCGCCAGAGCTTAATCTTCCTGCAACAAGTTTTGATTGTTGAGACAGCGCCGTTGGATGGAGCTTGTGAAGGATTGTGATTTTGAGATCCTTTATTGCCCGGGGCAAGGCGATTGTGGTAGTTGATACTTTGAGTTGTAGGCCCGGGGGTAGCTTGTTCCAGTTGTGCGCAGTTCAGAGACAGTCTTCTGCAGATTTACAGTTCTTGTGCGATCGTGGAGTATAGATTAAGTTCGCCTCTACTGAGGGGACAACTTTCTCATGTCCGCGCCCGTCCACTTTTACTTAATCGTTTTCGTGAGGCACAGCCCGCCGATGCTCGGTTGTCTGATATTCTTGAGCATGTTCGGCAGCGTAAAGATTCAGAGTTCTTATTTGTGAGCAGGGTGTGCTACGTTTAGGGACGTGTTTGTGTGTACCTAATATTGATGGGCAGAGACGCGAGATCCTAGAGCAGGCATATCAGTCAGCTTTCTGTGTTCGTCCAAGTTCCACCATTATGTAGCGTGACTTGTGAGATAATTACGGATAGGCAGGGATGAAGAGTGAAGTTTCGGATTTCTTTTCGAGATGTCTGGCTTGTTACGAGCTTAGGTTGAGCATTTGGAGACCGGCTGGAGAGTTGCAACCTTTTTACCGTTCCGGAGTGGGAATGGGAGCAGATCTCCATGAAATTCATTGTGGGTCTACTCAGGTCTAGTCAGGGTGTGACTCCATTTGGGTATTTGTTTTCCGGTTATGCTCAGTTTTCTCAGTTGTTCTTCGCTAAGTTTGTGCGTTTGCACGGAGTTCCTTCATGCGTTATAACTAATAGAGGCACCCGGTTCGCTAGCCGTCGTTGGCAGAAGCTTCAGGAAGCCTTGGGTACTGGTTGAACTTTAGCTCCGCTTCCCATCTGTAGGACGATAGTCAGTTGGAGCGGACTATACAGACTCTGGAGGATATACTTGTGCGTGCATACTAAGTGTTTTGTTTGCTGTTGGGATCGTCACTTTCCATTGATGTAGTTCTCCTACTATAACGGTTATCAGGAGGCATTTCAAACAGCAACTTTTAGGCCTAGTATGGTAGGTTGTGTCGATCGCCAGTCTGTTTTACTAACTCCGCGAGAGTAGGATTTTTGGACCCCAGCTAGTCAAGAGGCTTCGGAGAAGATCTAGTTGATTCAGGTCAGGATGAGAGCAGCCCAGTGCAGACAGAAGTCTTATGCCGACCGTAGTTGTCGCAGACTTGAGTTCGCAGTGGGAGATCATGTATTCCTACGGATTTTTCTGATGAATGGCGTGTTGAGTTTTGGGAAGCTTAGTCCCGGAATTGTAGGTCCTTTTGAGATCCTCGAGCGAGTTAGTACCGTTGCCTATAATTTGGCACTTCCGCCCAGATTTTTGAGTATTCACCCCGTATTCCTTGTGTCGATACTTTGCAAATACCTTCATGACCTTTTCACATGATTTAGCACCAGACCGTTCAATTGGGATGCAATCTTTCGTTCACCGGCAACCGATGGTTATAGTAGATCGGCAGGTGGAGAAATTTCGGTCAAGGGTCTTGCTATCTGTGGAGGTTTTCTTTGGCGTAACCCGTCTATTGAGGGGATCACTTGGGAGGCTGCGAGCGAGAAGTGGGAGTTTTGCACTCATCTCTTTGAAGGTATGCATAGTAAGAATTTGAATTTGGGGATTAATTTTCTTTAAGGGGGGAGATTGTAACACATTAGATTTGCGATTAGTGTTAATTAGGTGATAATGCGGGTTTTTGGTAAAAAGTTTACCAATTAGGTTTTCTCATATTTTATAACATTTAATTAATAATTTATTTTTATTTGTTATGGCTTGCACACACATATGCATGTTTATGTGAGGGTCTGTTTGTGTTAATCTTGTTTAGTGACCATGACAACATTAAGTTAATCTTAATCCTTACTTTTCTTTAATCCAATCCTTGTTTAAGCTTAACCTTAACCTTAAACCTCTAGATATTTGTGAGAGATATTTTCCTTTGGGTTTTGTTTGGATGAGAGGTGACATGGTGAGTCATGGTTGCATTGATGATGCATGGTGCACTCACCCTTATCCTCAACTCTCTCTCATTATCCTCACCTCACTCATTTCTCTTTCACTTATCTCCTTCTCATTATTTCTCATATCCTCACTTCCTCAAACTGAACACTTAACCTTTCCTTCACTATCCTTCATTAAAACCATCACAAACTTCATTAAACATCACCCAAATCACTTCTTAAACCTTGATTTGCCTCTTGGATGTCTTAGAGCTTGGAAAGTTAGGATCTTTGAGCTTGTGGGAGTAAGTAATGATCTCTATCTGTTAATTAAATGATTTTAATGTTACGTAGCTTATTAGTTTTAGTTTAGAACACGTAAAGTTTCGTTTCGTGCAAATATCGTATTTTTAGCGTAGTTTTGGTTCTCGGATGATCTGCTATCAAACCAGGTATTTGTTGGAAAAGTTCTCATCACAGTGACCTTGTGTAGTGACCTAGAATCCACCATACAAATCTGAGAGCATTCCACAAAAACTGGGCCGCAAATAAATTGCTTCTGGCCGCAATTTGCGGCCAGACTGGGGTGTTTGGGTCTGGGTTTTGATCTGGGGGTCTCTGAGGTTGTGTGTGGTATTGTGGTACGTGCAACTTTTACAAATTCTTTGTGTAGAAAAATTTGGGATCACTTTGCTTGTTTCTAATGTTTCGATTACGCGCGTTACGTTATCCGATACGGTTTGTGTCTTTGTGTGTCTGTTGCTCTTGGGTTGGTTTCGTAGTGTTGCTACGCACGTTAGCCACTAGACGAACGCTTGAGAGTTTGTTTAGAGTTGGTGCGTCAGTCAAACGTAGTTTGTAAGTGTTATTGGTTGATTGCTAATATACACTTGTTATTGTTGTTTTATGATCTTAGGGACGCAGGCGAGGACTTCGGACGCTGCGAAGAAGGGAAAGCGAGTGGTTGGCTTTACATAGCCAAGATCGTCTATGAGTAGATTTAACATCTACATGGGAATCGCCCGCATGACGTTATGCGTCTGGGCTAGATTAAATGACATGATTATTGTAAGTCCATGCTACCTCTCTCGGTACTTTCGGGCATGCGGAATTTGGTGAAAAACAATTTTCTTAGAGGTGGTACCATGGACTCAAAACCGGATCTTTGTTAAACATCTAACTAACAACCTAACTATGAGTTGCTAACTACTCGGTTAGGGGGTTATACCTTTCTTTTTCTCGAACTCCTTCGTCTTCAAGCTTCGATGGTCGTCCGAATCGGCTTCTCCCCGTCGTCTCCTTGCGCCGAAGATAGATCCACCTGAAAGCTTCAACCTTTGGCTCCTTCTTCGAACTTTGAAGAAACTAGTTCACTCGGTTTGCTAAACTTTGTGAACTAGAGTGAGTAGAGAAGAGTTTGTATGGGATTCTATCTATGGTTCTTGGTTCTCAACTCATGAGACAAGTGAACCATAGAGTCAAGAGAGTGAGAGCAAGAGGAGGAGATGAGAGCTCAAGAACAAGAGAGAGAATGAGCATGAAAGAATGAGAGAAGACTTTTCTCATTTGGCTCTCATAATCCAAAACAATCATAACACCTCATATCAATCAAGTATTACGTGATGGTTTAGGCAACCATAGCCATATCATTTCATGCACTCATTTTGCACAAAAGAGCAAGCAAGCAAAAGTCTTTGCCATGAAATGATAGCTATAGTTATCATGATGGTCAACTAGTCAAGCCTTGTCAACCGGTCAACAAAGTCAACAAAGTCAACAAAAGTCAACAAAGTCAACAAAAGTCAACAAGTCAACAAAGTCAATCCCTCAACAACCATGTCACCATAATCCTTAATTAATATAATTGTTAATCACATATCATATTCTCATTAGGGTTGAGCAAAAAGTCAATAGTCAACTGTCAACGGTCAACAACCCTAATGAGAATCCTCCGCCTCTGTCTCTCCGTCAACTGTGCATACACACCCGCATCCGCGTTCCGAGAAACACGAATACAAACTGGATAAATCCAATCCCAATACATACACTAGGATCTGGCTTAAACCAAAGCCCGCTAGTGTCTACTGTCCGGACACTGTACGTGCACAAGTGCACGGATGTGACCGAACCCTGTCGAAAAACCATGTGACCTGCCGCAAAACCATGCGACCTCTACTCTTTTGCCTAAAGGCCAATAGCTTTCTGTGTGGGACTCTAAAGACTCGACACTACGCTGGCAGTGGGTTTAACCACAAACCGCAAGCGGCACTAGCTGTGCGTAACGGTCCCCAGGTAGATGCCGACAAGAAGACTGACGAGGAGAAACCCATCTGAACTCCTACTGAGCCTGAATGTGACATTCTCTGTACAGTCCGGTCTGTTCGTCCGATACATCGCATGGCGGGCCTAGGGGGCGGTAAACGTCAGTCCCCCAATAGCGGTACAAGTCGTGTCGGAGCGAAGCCTAAAACACCCTGAGATAACACTAGAAGCCTACCAGTATATCTCGTTTGCCCTGGCCAGGGACTACTCGTGTAATAGCTCTCCTAGACACAGCGCGATGTCAACCCCCAATACCGGGAGAAACGAATCCTGTCTAACCGTCACTGCCTCCAAGTGCTTCGGGACTGCACCCAACTACCACCTGTTTGCACGACTCCTTTGAGCCGTGGTAGGGTAGGAATCAAAGTACAGTGGGAACACACTCGAGGCGAAGTGACAGTGTCAAGTCAGCGGACTAAGCTGTACTCATGTCACCTGGGAACTGATAACTGACGATAGGCATAATACCAACTAGTCAGTTCCCGACGAGTCCTGTCCAGTGTACTCGTAACCCAACGAGCACCCGCATACTATCTCAAGTACGACGTACCGACGGCTGTGGGACAAACCGTCTCCCACACTGGGATGAGAAGCGCATGCGCTAGTCTACTCCGGAGTATCGATGCCCTGTCTCGATAGTCCTGCGACCAGGGACCTGCATAAGGATGTGCTTATAGATTACCCAGCCCCACTAGTGTGACTGCCATCACAACGCTAGTAATCAAGCAAAGATCCTGAGGGCTCCACTAATGTGTATAGGCGATATACTAAAATAAACACATGTACACATTGAAGTATAAACAAACCAAGTAGCATACTACTATTTTGAGCAAGATTGTATATGCAAGGTGAATATCCCAAGCTTCCATTAAGTAATATACAAACTAGTATGATACAGTAATGGCCTCTAGGGCATTTACACTAACAATCTCCCACTTGCACTAAGGCCATGTACTGGCGTATCGAAGACCTATCATCTTGATCAGCCGCTTGAACTGAGTCTGGGGCAAGGCCTTGGTGAATGGATCTGCAGTGTTATCTTCTGAAGCGACTCTCCGAACCTCGATCTCCTGGCGATCCACGATCTCCCTGATCAGGTGATACCGCCTCAAGATGTGTCTGGATCTCTGATGGGACCTGGGTTCCTTCGCTAAAGCTATAGCCCCGTTGTTGTCGCAATACAGAGGTATTGGATCAACAATGGACGGAACCACCTGAAGTTCTTTCAAGAACTTCCTCATCCAGACAGCTTCTTTTGCAGCATCAGATGCAGCGATGTATTCCGCTTCCATCGTCGAGTCTGCAACGGTTTCCTGTTTGGAACTCTTCCAACACACCGCCCCTCCATTGAGGGTAAAGACAAAACCCGACATGGACATGGAATCATCCTTGTCACTCTGGAAGCTGGAGTCAGCAAAGGCCTCGATCTGGAGGTCTTTTGCGCCATACACCAAGAACATCTCCTTAGTCCTTCTCAGGTACTTGAAAATGTTCTTTACCGCTATCCAGTGTTTCTCCCCAGGGTTTGACTGATACCGGCTTACCACACTCACTGCATAAGCTACATCCGGTTTGGTACAGAACATCGCATACATTATAGAGCCTACCGCAGAAGCGTAGGGTATAATAGACATGCGATCCCTCTCCAAATCAGTCTTGGGAGACATCTCTTTAGAGAGGGTGATCCCGTGACAAGCCGGTAGGTTACCGCGCTTGGAATCTTCCATACTGAATCTTTTTAGTATGGTGTCGATGTACCTGGACTGTGAAAGTCCTAATATCCTGTTGGATCTATCACGATGGATCCGGATCCCCAGGATGTATGAGGCATCACCCAGGTCATTAATGGAGAACCTGTGTGACAAGAACCCCTTGACAGATTGTAGCATAGGAATGTCATTTCCTATTAAGAGAATGTCATCCACGTACAAAACGAGGAATACTACAGTTCTCGCTACAAATCTACTATAGATGCATGGTTCATCTGGATTTTTGATAAAGCCAAATTCCTTGACCGTCTTATCAAAACAGATGTTCCAACTCCGCGATGCCTGCTTTAGTCCATAGATGGACTTAAGCAACTTGCACACCTTTCCGCTGCTCCCACTCTGAATGAAACCCTCTGGTTGGTCCATATAGACACACTCCTCTAAATTTCCATTTAGAAAAGCGGTCTTTACGTCCATCTGCCAGATCTCATAATCGTGGAAGCAGCAATGGCAAGAAGGATCCGAATGGATTTCAGCATAGCTACTGGAGAAAAGGTCTCGTCATAGTCCAAACCAGGTCTTTGACGAAAACCCTTTGCAACCAGTCTAGCTTTATAGGTCTCAACCTGTCCATCTACACCAATCTTCCTTTTGAAGATCCACTTGCATCCTACGGGTTTTACCCCGTCTGGAGCAATGTCCAACGTCCATACTTTGTTGGTGTACATGGACACCATTTCGGTCCGCATTGCATCCAGCCATTTTACCGAGTCGACGCTCTGAACTGTAGGGTTCCTAGGAACACTAATGAAGTCTCACAAGTGATCAAACATGCACAAATCAAAAATTCATTGTGCCTACAAACCCTAATACGGATCGTTAACTAGATATATAGGCGAAACAAGCAAGTAAACCGAAATGTATCTAAAGGAAAGGGGCTACAACCTTTGTAGATCCGGTCCACCACTTCCTAAGCTCCGCGATGATCTCCCTCCACTGTCCAAATCGAACCCATGACTCTGGCATCGGCATCATCGAAGAATGGGCGGTCTTGATCGTCGGTTCGATGCCGAAGATGATCTACGTCGAGGCATCACAAGAACAAGCTCCAACTTCACCAAGCCATGAAAACTTGTGAAGGAAACACCCTATACAACTTGGCAAGAGGTAGAGGATGAAGAAATAGGAAGTGGGTAAACTTTAGAATTGGATTTCTCACTTGTTTTGGCTAGTTGCCATTAAAGGTTGCAAGCTTTTTCTTTTGTTGAAGAAGAAGAAAATGAAGAAAAAGAATATGATAAGTATTATGTAAATGATAAATAAATCAATACTTATCATTTACTAACCCTTGGTTAGTTGTAGAGAATGGACCATGGTTAACTTGAATGGTTAGGGTTAAGGATGAGACAAGAAGGGTGACTTAGTCAAAGTTTCAAGAAACTTCAACTACAAACAAATCAAGCCACCATTCCATTTTCATTATCATTTCCTTTTTCCAAAATAAACAAAAAGAATAAATAAATGAATAAGTAAATAAAAAGAAAACCCTAATCATAAACTTAACCATGGTCTAATTCTTTACACTAACCCTAGCTTGCATGTATCATCAAACATGATACAATCATGTGCACAAAATATATCACATATACAATGTGCACAAACCAAGTGAGTAAATCCATTTAAAGTGAACCAATACTAGTTAATGCAAAGTAATATATCAAATATATAATTATACATTAAATCATTAAATCAACACTTGATTCAATGATCCGGTCATATCGCATACAACCGGCTAGTATCCAATGTATCGGCTTATCGAATCAATCCTTGATTCGATAACTAGGTTATATCGCATACAACCATTCGACACATTCATCGCGAGAATGAAATACGGTATCACATACACGCATTATTCTCGGTCCCGCACATATCTCATATGCGCTCCTATTTCGTTTCGCTTGAGCCAGGAAACCTCTGTGTAGGACTCTAAAGACTCGTCAATACGCCGGCAGCGGATGATGATCATATCAAACATCCACAAGCCGCAAGCGGTCTGCTAAATGTAACGGCCACCCGGGTATTGAGCGATCAGAAGATCGATGAGCAAGCCCGCTCACACTCCTGTGAATCCAACCAGTAACACTTACCGTATAGTCCGGTCTGTTCGTCTGATATGTCGCATATCTCGCCTAGGGGTGGTAAACGTCAGACCCCAATAGCTCGATAAGTTATGCCGACGTGAAGTCCATGACATGTGTGAAACTACTGATAACACTTACCAGTAGGTCACTGCAACCCTGGTCAGGGATTTCCTGTTATGGCCAGTCGAGCATAGCGCAACATCAACCCCCAATACCGGGAGAGACGAATCCCCTCCTATCGCTCATTGCCTCCATGTGAATCGGGACTGTACCCAATAACCACCTGTTTGCACAACTCAGTAGAGCCGTGGTAGGGTGGAAATCAAAGCACAGTGGGAGACACACAAGACTCTATGACGATCTCGGGTCAACAGACTAAGCTGTACCAGTGTCACCAGAGAACTGCCATCTGACGTGAGGTATAATACCATCTGGGAGTTCTCGGCGAGTCCGTTCAGTGTACCCAGTCTCCACTGAGCATCCGTATACCATCTTCGATGTCAAACACCAATGGATATGGGATCATCCATCGCCCATCGCATGGGTCGAGAAGATATACGCTAGTCTACTCTGGAATATCGATGCCCCGTCTCGATATTCCCTCAACTAGGAACAATGAAGGATGTACTCATTGACTATCCAGGCCCCACTAGTATGATCTTCATCATAGTCCTGGAAGTCGAGTACACATCCTAAGGGCTTTATCAACATGTTATCATAGAGACAGAAAGTATACATGTTAAGATAAAGAGCAACCAGATAGCGTACTATCATGTCGAGCAAGAAAGTCCTACCTATATATGTCCCAGCATCCACTGCAATATACATCCAATGTACAGCAATGGCCTCTAGGGCATACATATAACTAACAATCTCCCACTTGTACTAGGGCCATCTGTAGCAGTGGTTGCAGTATCTAATACTCAACCATCCCATATGAGTCTCTCTCTGGGAAAAGGCCTTCGTGAGTGGATCCGCCGTGTTGTCCTCTGAGTCTACTCTCCTAATCTCGATCAACCTGGAGATCAACTATCTCCATGATCAGGTGATGCTGCCTCAGAGTTTGTCTGGGTCACTGATGGGACCAGGGTTCCAGGGCCGAAGCCACACTTCCATTATCATACAATGGCAGGAACCTAGTTCATCTTATGAACCAATATACACCCAAACTTCCTCTTTGGCACCGGCCTTTATCGTCTAGTTTGCCACGGTATCTAGCTTGGAACTCTTCCAACAATCCGTCCCTCTACTGAGGGTAAAGACAATGCCCGTGACTGACATTCAGTCGTCTTTATCACCCTGGAACTCTTCCAGTGATTCTCCCCAGGATCGATTGATACCATCTCACTACATCTAGTGAGAATCCTAGCATCCAATTACATCTATCTCATAGATGAAAACTCAGGATTTAGGAGGTATCACTTTGATCCTATTTGGAGAATCCTTGTGATAATAGGAGATTGACCGATCGTATTATAGGAAACTCTTTTCCTATCAAGAGTATGTTGTCTACGTACAATACGAAGATCATCACCATACTCCATACTACCCTTTTGTATATACAAGGTTCGTCAACCATTTTGATGAAGTCAAACACTTTGACTATCACATCAAAACAGACGTTCCAACTCCGCGATGCCTGCTTCAATATTTAAAGCAACTTGCACACGTTTCCGCTGCTCCCACTGTTTACGAAGCCCTCTGGCTGTGTTCTTATAGACGTTCTCTTCTAAATCATTATTTAGAAAAGTAGTCATGGCACCCAACCACCGGATATCGCAGTCATGGTATGTAGCCGTGGCAAGTAGGATCTGGATGGAATCAAGCATATTCCCTGGAAAAGGTTTCATCATTATCCGTGCCTGGTTGATGACGAAAACCTTTAACATGTCTAGCTTTTAAAGTCTCAAGTTTTCCATCTACACCAAGTAATCTTCTCAAGATATACTTGCTCCTGATGGGGATTTAACCCTTCAAATATAGCAACCAAAGTCCATACTTTGTTGGTGTACATGGATTCCATCTCAGATCGCTAAGCATCCAGCCATTCTTACAGAGTCCCTACTCTTGATGGCCTGCTCGATACTAGATGGGTCATCATCTCATGATGCATTCCTCGCTCCCACTGTCATCGAGAAACCGAGGTATCTCTCAGGCGGATGAGGAACCCTACTAGATCGGCGGAGAGGATGAGGTTCGTCGGGAACTATAGAATCCTTTGGTTCTGTCAAATCATCAACTGCAGTTTTGTATAGCTGGAACCTTTCCAGTTCTACAGAACTGATCCTGCCTCGATCTTGTCCGGATTTTGCTTTAAACATAGGCCGGACAACCCCAAATCTTAACTCGCTTAAGAGATGGGTTCTTCCCATACCATATCTCATATGGAGTGGTAGGCACTGATTTGATTCAAACCTAATTCAATAGGTATGCAGCTTCTCAAATGCATAACCCCAAAAGGAAATAGGTAACTCAGTAATACTCATCATAGAGCACACCATATCTAATATTGTGCAATTGCTCCGCCCTGATACACCGTTGTGCTGTGGTGTATTCAGAGGAGTAACACTGAGAGAAAATCTCATTCTCCTTTAGAATAGTCCAGGAATTCTATGCACAAGTATTTTCCTCCCTGATCTTATCATAGGACATAATACTTATACCCGTATTTTGGTTCTCTACTTCTAACTTATATTCTGTGAATATCTCAAAAGGTTCGGACTTATGTTTCAACAGGAACATATGACTGAATCTTGAGAGATTATCAGAGAATATAATGAAGTATGAAGAACCAGTCCTGGCATGTGTAGACAGGAGACTTTACATACATCATCATGTATAAGTCCCAAGAGTTTACTAACTCTTTCTCTGTTTCTAATAAACAGAGCTATGGTCATCTAATCTTTGTGACATGACTGGCAAGTTTCACAAGATGTAAATTCAAACTGATTTAAATATGCATCTAAAATGTAACTTCAGCCAGTCGGGTCGCATTGATGTGACCTAGTCTACAATGCCTCAAGAAGGATTCGTTCATTTCTGAACTCTTCCTCTTGAGTGTGTTCTGTATACTAGGAACTGCAGTTTGATTTAGAACGTCAATGCTTTGAGATAACGTGCCTGAACCGATCAACTTTTGATATAGGAAATGTTCAAAACATTATCCAACAATACAAAATTATATCCTTCTTTACTAATAAAGAGACTGATATGATTTTGTATATCAGATTCGGTATCTAATAGCATTTGTTCAGAATCAATGTACTGGTAATACAGGGTGACAGTGACCAACAGACTTGGCTGCAACACTTGCCCCGGTTTCTGTCTCATGAAACTTATCACCCGTTCTCAGTTTTTCTACCTTTTTGTAGCCCTATGTAACAGCTTACATATCTGGGATCCTGATCCGGTATCATATACCCAGGATTCAGAGGATACTGAGAAACAGTTCTTTGTAATGAACATACCCGAAGGAGATGCATCATATGAACTTTCTTCGTTTGGGCGGCATAGGAAATCTGGTATTCCCCTATTTCCTGCTCGGTCTTATAACAATTATAAGTCGGAGCGGGACCAACGTTCCCCAGCTCAGTATAACAAGCGGGTTCGGTCAATACATCTATATTATTATCTTGATTAAGGCGTGATATGGTCGCTACCTGGAGAGAGAGAGAAGAAAACACTCGGCGTGCGCTCTTGCAAGATCAGATTGGTTATATATTTTATCTAATCAGGATGACTCCCACTATTTTTTATCAAATCTTCCTTCAAACCCTAAAAGGAAAGACTAGCCGGGATTAATTACACTCTACAAGTTCGCCAATCTTTCAGCCAGGCAAGTGTCGGTACTTTGAGGGAGGTTCCCCGTGCTTTCGCACGGACCTAATTACTGTAAACCTCGTTTTCCCAGAGGCGTAACCCCGTTGACACCTTTCTAGACACCTACTTGATCGGCTAATTGCAAAGTGCAAAACTCTCCCAGGAGTAACAATTACTCGCAGTGGGTATCGGGATCCAACTATCATATAGAAGGTATGCAATCTCATTGCAAATTTCAACACTTGAAACTCCCGATAAAGGTTTTTACCCCTAGCACCTATGACCTTAACTATGGTCAACAAATCATAAGTACTAGTCAAGTTCTACCCGTCATTTCGTGATTAATTAGACCCACCCACATGACCCTTAACTAAGGTCAACAAAGTCACGCGACTGTCCTAACTAATCGCATCATATGTGGTGTAGGAAGACATCACTTAGCTACCGTACACTGTGCCTTAACTAAAGTCAACAAACACAGCACGAATACTAAGTACTCTACTTCCTAAAATGACGGAGGGTTGCGAATGGTTTTTGTGAAAACATTTAACGCTTTGAACTTGATCTCATTGCGGAATCAAATGGTTTTTAAATGGAATGTTTTTGAGGCTTTTCTAGTTTTGCTAAAGGGGTCACTCCCGGTGAAGGGATCGTCGGCCCTTTCCTCATCGAATGAGGTGCGGGATATATCATATATATCACTGTGCAAAGCAGAAACTATAGAAGCGATCAAAAGACAAACCGAGGGTTGTAGCATCTGCCAGTTATTGCTAAAGGAGTCACTCCCGGTGAAGGGATCTCGGTCCTTTCCTTATCGAATAAGGTGCAGGATGTTCTACAAGGAACACCGCGATGCAAAGCAAGAACTGTAGCTACCTGTTTTCATTTTGAAATTCGATTCCACAACATCAATTAGGTTTATTTTCTTTCATTAATCTCATTAATTAATATCCCATCATTTAAGATTACCTAAACATCACAGATAAATATGACGTACACTTATGCCATCCGCATTCGCCTTGATGTCCCGTCTGCACCGTTAGGTTAGGTAACTAACGGCAGAGCGAGGCAGGGCTAGTGCGGGTGTAAAACATAAGCAACGTCTATATAATATATCATATATACTGTATACTACATCTATCTGAACAGAGCACAGAACATCGCATGATCACATCACAGATAACGCAGCAGAAAGAATCATATGAAATATTGGATATACTAGGACGTCCGTGTTTTCAATACGAGCCAGTATAAAACACGGATTCCACGGTCATGATGAATAGCCAATCCCACACCCCTAGACCCCTACGAGAGCGGCAAGCAACCCTTCCAATTCTAGGGTTAGGAGACCCGGACTCGACTCCTCGAGTTGGTCTCCCACTGGACCCCAGAACCCGGTTACTTGTGCTCCCCTCCTTGGGTCTATCCTAGTGCAGAAAAGTAAATAATATACATCAACGGTGACAACTTCCGCAACCTGGAAGTGCCCCAATAAAAGAATATTACATACAAGTTTTTACATGAATGAAAATGGAAAAACACTCATCTCACATAAAAACCCCCGGCTATTCAAACACGACGATCCAATATAACATATCCAGCAACACATAACAACACATGTCATCAACGTAAGTAAATATGCGCATCCCAATTGTCGTTGACATATAGCAACGAAACCGGCGATATCACATATTATACTTACGGTCACAGAAAAGAAAGTGTAAAACTACAACAGTTGGAATCCGCAACTCCTTTAGACATCGCATGCCTAATCAAATGAATTCTTTAGACGTCGCATGCCTAACAATTATAAACCCCGCATTTTAGTCTCATTATCGAAAACACTTTTCAATATCAAGTCGGGCAATTCAACAAGATTCCCGACATTCTGATCGAATGCTCGTCGCAAACTTCAGTAGACGGCCGCTCCCCCGACGCCGTCGACAAAGTGCACCAAGGCGGAACACCGCTACCGCGAGCACCCGAACGGATGCTTTCGGCGACGGGGTTCTCCTACAGTCACTTGGTCGGGGCTATGGAGTGAGGCTGTCTATTAAGTTTACCCGGCGAGTATCCGCGTACGCTATGTGATTGCGACGGACTTTTGATCACATCAAAATTCCGTGGAAACCGATCAAGTGAGACTAAACTGCTATGTTTATAATATTCATTCCGTTATCTCATAACTATTTATGAATTCCAATTATTGTATCACATTCCGGATAAACAGAAAATGCTAAACTTTTCGATCGAACAATCGAACACCCAAGTTTTCCCGATACTACTCAACACATGAAATAAGTCTAACAACATTCAGTTCGTGCCTCAGTACCAACGGTCCAGCCGTAGAAGGGTCAAGCCAACGCCTCACATGTGGCACACCGTACTGCCCCAAACCCGAAGGTTCAAAGGGCAGTTCAAGACGGTCACATAATCGAGTTAAGGTTTGTTGTCTTCTAGAGGGTCCATCGCATTACTTGCACTACTTAGAACGTCGTTAAACTACGGAAAAATCCAACACTTGGAAATTTCCCGACAAGGGAAAAAGTGGGTATTTATATCCGGTCGAACTTTTTAACATATTCTAAAAATACCAGGAAAAGCACACCGACAAAATTAGACAATCCGATCGATACACTGAGTTCCCAATACAACCCAGAAAATAAAACTCTGGAATAAATATTAAAATATTCCCAGGAAAACCAACACTAGAATCTAGGAATTACTGTGCAAACAGTATTGCGCACTGTGATAATACGGCCGCGGAACCGCCGCAGAAGCCTTGCTTCTGCCGCGGTTCCGCCGCACTCTTGTCGAATCATGGACACGTGTTGCACAGTAATTCTTAGGATTCCCTGCTGATTTTTCTGCATATTTTTAATTTCGAAAAAACCACATTTTACAGAAATGTCCAGAGAGCATGTTAAAATCGGGGTTTTGGATCGATCGAACTTCTAATTCCGTCTAGACTTCGCCTAAGGCTCTAGCTAGGCTTTGATACCACTGTAGGGTTCCTAGGAACACTAATGAAGTCTTACAAGTGATCAAACATGCACAAATCAAAAATTCATTGTGCCTACAAACCCTAATACGGATCGTTAACTAGATATATAGGCGAAACAAGCAAGTAAACCGAAATGTATCTAAAGGAAAGGGGCTACAACCTTTGTAGATCCGGTCCACCACTTCCTAAGCTCCGCGATGATCTCCCTCCGCTGTCCAAATCGAACCCATGACTCTGGCATCGGCATCATCGAAGAATGGGCGGGCTTGATCGTCGGTTCGATGCCGAAGATGATCTACGTCGAGGCATCACAAGAACAAGCTCCAACTTCACCAAGCCATGAAAACTTGTGAAGGAAACACCCTATACAACTTGGCAAGAGGTAGAGGATAAAGAAATAGGAAGTGGGTAAACTTTAGAATTGGATTTCTCACTTGTTTTGGCTAGTTGCCATTAAAGGTTGCAAGCTTTTTCTTTTGTTGAAGAAGAAGAAGATGAAGAAAAAGAATATGATAAGTATTATGTAAATGATAAATAAATCAATACTTATCATTTACTAACCCTTGGTTAGTTGTAGAGAATGGACCATGGTTAACTTGAATGGTTAGGGTTAAGGATGAGACAAGAAGGGTGACTTGTCAAAGTTTCAAGAAACTTCAACTACAAACAAATCAAGCCACCATTCCATTTTCATTATCATTTCCTTTTTCCAAAATAAAAAAAAAGAATAAATAAATGAATAAGTAAATAAAAAGAAAACCCTAATCATAAACTTAACCATGGTCTAATTCTTTACACTAACCCTAGCTTGCATGTATCATCAAACATGATACAATCATGTGCACAAAATATATCACATATACAATGTGCACAAACCAAGTGAGTAAATCCATTTAAAGTGAACCAATACTAGTTAATGCAAAGTAATATATCAAATATATAATTATACATTAAATCATTAAATCAACACTTGATTCAATGATCCGGTCATATCGCATACAACCGGCTAGTATCCAATGTATCGGCTTATCGAATCAATCCTTGATTCGATAACTAGGTTATATCGCATACAACCATTCGACACATTCATCGCGAGAATGAAATACGGTATCACATACACGCATTATTCTCGGTCCCGCACATATCTCATATGCGCTCCTATTTCGTTTCGCTTGAGCCAGGAAACCTCTGTGTAGGACTCTAAAGACTCGTCAATACGCCGGCAGCGGATGATGATCATATCAAACATCCACAAGCCGCAAGCGGTCTGCTAAATGTAACGGCCACCCGGGTATTGAGCGATCAGAAGATCGACGAGCAAGCCCGCTCACACTCCTGTGAATCCCATTGCCTCCATGTGAATCGGGACTGTACCCAATAACCACCTGTTTGCACAACTCAGTAGAGCCGTGGTAGGGTGGAAATCAAAGCACAGTGGGAGACACACAAGACTCTATGACGATCTCGGGTCAACAGACTAAGCTGTACCAGTGTCACCAGAGAACTGCCATCTGACGTGAGGTATAATACCATCTGGGAGTTCTCGGCGAGTCCGTTCAGTGTACCCAGTCTCCACTGAGCATCCGTATACCATCTTCGATGTCAAACACCAATGGATATGGGATCATCCATCGCCCATCGCATGGGTCGAGAAGATATACGCTAGTCTACTCTGGAATATCGATGCCCCGTCTCGATATTCCCTCGACTAGGAACAATGAAGGATGTACTCATTGACTACCCAGGCCCCACTAGTATGATCTTCATCATAGTCCTGGAAGTCGAGTACACATCCTAAGGGCTTTATCAACAAGTAATCAGAGAGACAGAAAGTATACATGTTAAGATAAAGAGCAACCAGATAGCGTACTATCATGTCGAGCAAGAAAGTCCTACCTATATATGTCCCAGCATCCACTGCAATATGCATCCAATGTACAGCAATGGCCTCTAGGGCATACATATAACTAACAATGAACGGCTTGCTGGAAGCTAGTAGGCTCATCATAATCTATGATGCAATCCTCTCTATCCCCGTCTATGAGAAAACCGTAGTATCTCTCGGGCGGATGAGACTGCCTACTACTTCTGCGGAGCGGCGTAGGAATGTCCTGTTCTTTTGAACCCTCTGGTTCCACTAAGCTTTCAGTAATAGTCTATGGTTCTGGAATTTCTTCCAGTTCTATTTCGCTCCCACTTGTTTCCTTTTCTAAGAACTGGTGTTCTAGAAAGTGGGCATTACGAGAAACAAGGACTTTTTGTTCCTCTGCGTGGTAGAAGAGCTACCCCCTGGAGTTCTTTGGGTATCCGACAAACTTGCACAGTACTGAGCGTGCCTCGAGCTTGTCCGCATGCTGCTTTTTGACAAAAGCCGGACATCCCTAGATCTTCAGATATTGAAGATAGGGTTTCTTCCCACTCCATATTTTATATGGTGTGGTAGGCACAGTCTTAGTCGGAACTCGGTTCAAAATGTATGCAGCTGATTCTAGCGCATACCCCCAGAATGATCGCGGTAACTCAGTGTTACTCATCATGGATCGAACCATATCCAATAGGGTTCGGTTCCGTCTCTCCGATACACCGTTATGTTGCGGAGTGTATGGAGGAGTAAGCTGAGAGAGAATTCTGTTCTCTTTTAAATAGTCCAGGAACTCGGCACTCAAGTATTCACCACCTCGATCCGATCTTAGAATCTTGATACTTTTGCCGGTTTGTTTTTCTACTTCATTCTTATATTCCTGGAATTTTCCAAAGGCTTCGGACTTATGTTTCATTAAGAAGACATAACCGTACCTTGAAAAGTCATCCGTAAAAGTAATGAAGTAAGAATAACCGCTTCGCGCATGTGTAGACATTGGACCGCACATGTCACTGTGTACGAGTCCCAAGAGCTCGCTCGCTCTTACTCCATGTCCAGTGAACGGAGTCTTTATCATCTTTCCTTTGAGATAGGATTGACAAGTGGCATACGATTGATATTCGAACGGATTCAAATATCCTTCTGTATGTAACTTTGTCAACCTTCTCTCATTGATGTGACCCAGTCTACAATGCCATAAGAAAGTCTGATTTATTTCCGGAGACTTTCTTTTGTGTGTATTCTGGATATTGAAAATCTGTGGTTGGCTTAATACGTATATACCATTGCTCAATGTACCTGACCCAATCAGAACTTGATTAAGGTGAATGTTTACAACATTGCTTACAAACGCAAATTCATATCCTTCTTTAGAAACCAAAGATACAGAAATGATATTACAAGTTGCGTTGGGTACAAAAAAGCAATTACGCAAAACCAAAACATGTCCATCTGACATTCCCAGGTGATAGTCCCCCACGGCTTTAGCATCCATGCTAGCTCCGTTCTCAACTCTGAGGGTCATGTCACCTGCTTTCAAAACACTACGGTTTCTCAACGCCTGCAAAGAATTATAGATATGAGATCCCGATCCGGTATCCAATACCCAGGAAGTAGAGTTTATTGAAAGACGGTTTTCAATAACATACACACCTGAAGCTGAAGCTGCAACCTGCTTCAATTCCTGTGTTCTGGCCTTCCAGGCCCTGCAATCATTCTTCCAGTGTCCTTTCTTATGACAATAGAAGCATTCTTCCTTATCCACAAGCTTCCCTGCTTTCTTTGTTGCTTTAGCTTTTCCCTTCATATCCACTTTACTAACACCGCCTCTTGGTTTGGCGGGGGCTTTCTTCTTCTTTCCCTTGGCTTTCGCCTTGGACCTAGAAGAAGATGATCCTCCTACAAACAAAGTGGATGTTTCCCTACCTTTCTGTAGGGTGCCCTCTGCGCTCCTCAGCATGTTGAGGATCTCTGAAAGTTCAACTTCTTTTTCTTGTAAGTTGAAGTTCAGTATAAACTGGGCGTAAGTGGAAGGAAGGGACTGGAGAACTAAGTCCGTATAGAGCTCACTCTCCAATGTGGTCCCTAGGTCCGCGAGCTCCTCAATGTAGCCGATCATCTTAAGCACGTGTTCTGCTACTGATGATCCGACGGCCATCCTTGCCGAAAATAACTTTTTCGACGCTTCGTATCTTGCGATACGAGATTGCTCTCCATACAGTTCTTTTGTATGAAGAAATATGGATTCCAAGTCCATATTCTCGTGCCTCCTCTGATGTTCATTGTCCATAGAGGCAAGTACGAGGCACTTGGCCTTCGCGCTATCAATCTCCCAAGTCTTACGGATTTCCTTATCCGCGACGCTAGAAGTGGGACCAGGGACAGGGGGAGCTTTGGTGGTAAGAAGATACCCCAGCTTGTCGTAAGTGATTGCCATCTTGACATTCCTGAGCCAATCTTTGTAGTTTGGCCCTGTCAGTATGTTTTTATCTAGAAGTAACTTAAGTCCAGTCATGTCGATTGGTCGCTGCAATTAGGAGAGAGAAGAAGAAACACTCAGCATGATGCTCTTGCAAGTTTAGAGTGGTTTTTAGTTTGTCTAAACAGGATGGCTCCCACTGTTTCTCGAATCCCTCCTCAAACCAAAAAGGAAGAATTAGTCAGGATCAATCTCACCGTACAATACTTGCTTAACCGTTCGGCCAGGCTGGTGTCGGTACTTCGAGGGAGGTTTTCCAACGCTTTCGCGAAGTTCCTTAATTAAATAACCTCTTTTCCCTGGGGGCGTAGCCCCGCTAACACTTTTCTAGACACCTACTAGGTTTATAGCATTGATCGTTTAGTGAGAAATTTCCCGAGGAGTAGCATATACTCACAGTAGGATCGGGATCCAAAAATCATCGCGTGACGAAACTGAAGGAATCCTACCAGAATCATCACACTCCAAATGGTATGCAACACTAGCAAGTTTCAGTTCTTTTGAAACTCCCGATGTGGATTTTTGCCCCATGCTCTTATGACCTTAGCGTGAGGTCAAAATGTCATAAGTCACATGTCAAGTTCTTCCCATCATTATCCAGGTTAATTTGAATCCACCCGTACCTACCCTTGACGTAGGCCAAAATGGTAGTACGGCTGTCCCAAACCAACGCATTCTATCTATGCAACAGATAAATATCCGGCAGCTACCAATCACTATGCCTTGGCGTGAGGTCAAAATACATAGCTTGAATACTACCGAATATTTAACTGAAATGATGGAGGGCTACGAATGGTTTTGGCAAAACCGTGAACGTAGTGAACTTGATATAATCGATGAAATGAGATAGCTTTTAAAAGGAGTGGCTCAAACTCCGCATTTAAAAGTTAGTTTTGAAAAGAACCGAGTGGTTTTTCGAAAGTGTTCCAACGACTTTTGCTTGGTTTATTTTCTTGCATTAGTTCTTTTAATGCATGATATTCTTGCATTAGTTCTTTTAATGCGTCCCATCATTTAATCCTACCATTGCAGAAAACAACCAAAATATAACGTACGCTTATGCCATTCGCATTCGCTACGGGGCCCCGTCATTACCCGTTAGGTTACTTAACTAACGACAGAGCAGGGGCTGGGCTAGCGCGGCAGTAAAACATAAGCAACGCCTAAATAATATCATATATAGATATGCATTGAAATGATAGACATTTCAGATCACAGATGAACACATTGGATATACTAGGAACCCGCAATTCGTACGAGCCTGTAACGAAAAGCAGATTACACGGTCGCGGTGAATAGCCAATACCCCACCCAAGACCCCTACGGGTGCGGCAAACTACCCGCCAAGCACCCGAAGCGAAGCAACCTCCCTCATCCCTGTGAGTAGGCCACTCGGCACTTCGGCATACCTGGTAGTTTGTGCACCCCCTCCATGGGTCTATCCTAGGAGCAAAAACAGTAAAAATAAATTATACAATGACGGCTACAACCCCGACCCGATTGTGCGGCCATACAAATAATTATTACATCAATTTACAAATTTACATGAATTGAAAGAAAAGAAAACTCTCGTCTCACAACCCCCGGCTATTCACCCGCGACAATCCAATGAATTCATATACACAATCCAGCAACATTACAGATCACAGATTTGTATAACCCCCACTAATCGGCATATAGCGATTAGCAGACGTTCAATACAAATATCACATCACAGAAAAACCCGTCAGCTTAAGTCTTTTAGAAGTTCGATCAAAAATACGGATTTATAGGCCCTAAACACAAAATTTTCGTTCTGGAAAATCTGGGCAGAAAATACATATTCCAAAAATCCCAAAACAACCCCAGAAATACACTGCACCAAATTTGGACCCCGCCGAGTCAACTCGGCCGCGGAACTGCGGCGGGAGCGTGCTCCCGCCGTGTTTCCGCGGCGCTTTGAATCGTTCGTCGGACCAAATTTGGTGGTTATTCAAAAAAAAGCCTGAGCCGATTTTTAAGATGAAAATTATCAACTTTTGAACAGAATAAAAATCGGCAGATACTAGACATTCTCGGGTTCGTTTTGCGACTTTTCTTTGATCGATCTTCTAGCTACTTTGCTAACATGTTAGATAGAGTTTAACTAGGCTCTGATACCACTGTAAGTCCATGCTACCTCTCCCGGTACTTTCGGGCATGCGGAATTTGGTGAAAAACAATTTTCTTAGAGGTGGTACCATGGACTCAAAACCGGATCTTTGTTAAACATCTAACTAACAACCTAACTACGAGTTGCTAACTACTCGGTTAGGGGGTTATACCTTTCTTTTTCTCGAACTCCTTCGTCTTCAAGCTTCGGTGGTCGTCCGAATCGGCTTCTCCCCGTCGTCTCCTTGCGCCGAAGATAGATCCACCTGAAAGCTTCAACCTTTGGCTCCTTCTTCGAACTTTGAAGAAACTAGTTCACTCGGTTTGCTAAACTTTGTGAACTAGAGTGAGTAGAGAAGAGTTTGTATGGGATTCTATCTATGGTTCTTGGTTCTCAACTCATGAGACAAGTGAACCATAGAGTCAAGAGAGGGAGAGAAAGAGGAGGAGATGAGAGCCCAAGAACAAGAGAGAGAATGAGTATGAAAGAATGAGAGAAGACTTTTCTCATTTGGCTCTCATAATCCAAAACAATCATAACACCTCATATCAATCAAGTATTATGTGATGGTTTAGGCAACCATAGCCATATCATTTCATGCACTCATTTTGCACAAAAGAGCAAGCAAGCAAAAGTCTTTGCCATGAAATGATAGCTATAGTTATCATGATGGTAAACTAGTCAAGCCTAGTCAACCGGTCAACAAAGTCAACAAGTCAACAAAGTCAATCCCTCAACAACCATGTCACCATAATACTTAATTAATATAATTGTTAATCACATATAATATTCTCATTAGGGTTGAGCAAAAAGTCAATAGTCAACTGTCAACGGTCAACAACCCTAATGAGAATTTTCCGCCTCTGTCTCTCCGTCAACTGTGCATACACACCCACATCCGCGTTCCGAGGAACACGAATACAAACTGGATAAATCCAATCCCAATACATACACTAGGATCTGGCTTAAACCAAAGCCCGCTAGTGTCTACTGTCCGGACACTGTACGTGCACAAGTGCACGGATGTGACCGAACCCTGTCGCAAAACCATGTAACCTGCCGCAAAACCATGCGACCTCTACTCTTTTGCCTAAAGGCCAATAGCTTTCTGTGTGGGACTCTAAAGACTCGACACTACGCTGGCAATGGGTTTAACCACAAACCGCAAGCGGCACTAGCTGTGCGTAACGGTCCCCAGGTAGATGCCGACAAGAAGACTGACGAGGCGAAACCCATCTGAACTCCTACTGAGCCTGAATGTGACATTCTCTGTACAGTCCGGTCTGTTCGTCTGATACATCGCATGGCGGGCCTAGGGGGCGGTAAACGTCAGTCCCCCAATAGCGGTACAAGTCGTGTCGGAGCGAAGCCCAAAACACCCTGAGATAACACTGGAAGCCTACCAGTATATCACGTTTGCCCTGGCCAGGGACTACTCGTGTAATGGCTCTCCTAGACACAGCGCGATGTCAACCCCCAATACCGGGAGAGACGAATCCTGTCTAACCGTCACTGCCTCCAAGTGCTTCGGGACTGCACCCAACTACCACCTGTTTGCACGACTCCTTTGAGCCGTGGTAGGGTAGTAATCAAAGTACAGTGGGAACACACTCGAGGCGAAGTGACCGTGTCAAGTCAGCGGACTAAGCTGTACTCATGTCACCTGGGAACTGATAACTGACGATAGGCATAATACCAACTAGTCAGTTCCCGACGAGTCCTGTCCAGTGTACTCGTAACCCAACGAGCACCCGCATACTATCTCAAGTACGACGTACCGACGGCTGTGGGACAGACCGTCTCCCACACTGGGATGAGAAGCGCATGCGCTAGTCTACTCCGGAGTATCGATGCCCTGTCTCGATAGTCCTGCGACCAGGGACCTGCATAAGGATGTGCTTATAGATTACCCAGCCCCACTAGTGTGACTGCCATCACAACGCTGGTAATCAAGCAAAGATCCTAAGGGCTCCACTAATGTGTATAGGTGATATACTAAAATAAACACATGTACACATTGAAGTAGAAACAAACCAAGTAGCATACTACTATTTTGAGCAAGATTGTATATACAAGATGAATATCCCAAGCTTCCATTAAGTAATATACAAACTAGTATGATACAGTAATGGCCTCTAGGGCATATACACTAACAATTATTAGTTACAAGTATATGGATATTTATTGTGCATGTGTACCTTTGTTGCATACCTCATTTTTCTATTGCATATGGACATAGTATTAATGAAACACAACACTATTACTGACGGTTCATGTTGCACGAGCATAAATTATATGTTACACCCACACCGCCGGAAATTGCCATGACATACACAACCTAGATACATACGAGATATGGTTTACACCTATACACATGTGATATTGTACTGGTTAGGGACATTGAGACATTGATTCTTATTCCTTTGTGCATGTGACATATAGCATACCTGTATACCTACATGTTTACACATATGCCTTGCCATGTCTACATGCTAGCTACCCTATACCTATATGGTATTGTACCATTAGTGATAGGTATATACACATATGAGACATAGCTAAATGTACATCTTGCATACATACTTACATACACCAGTATGGTATTACATCATTAATGATAGGTATATACACATATGAGACTTAGCTACAGGTACCTTATGCATGCATACTTATCTGTACACTCACGTACTTTGCTAGGGTTACATATACCTATGTGGTATTGTTTTGTCACCAACAAGGAGACATTGTTTCTTATGCTATTGCGCATATGAGATGCATCATACATACATGCTTACATATAGATTCACATATCTTGCTATACCGACATGGTTACGCATACCTGGCTATAGCTACATGTTCACCTTTATATGATGTTGTATGGATTTTGGAGAAATTAGGAACCGCGTGATATATTTAATAACTTGTTGCAGTTATATAGCGGTTTTTCCTTTATATGCTCATATTACTGTTTCATGTTGCATATATTATATTTCATGGATTTCGCATTGATATATAGATTTCATATGATGTTTTACTCCTAGGTATATATATCAGTGGTATGGGACGCTGATATATATACATGTATATATATATATATATATATATATATATATATATATATCAGTGGTATGGGACGCTGTTATATATATACACCTATATAATATATATATCATCATAATGATCTGTGCAAATATTCTTATTCATTACTTGATGTTTTCTGGATTTGAGGACCGTGGTAGTTTCATAAAATTATGCATTGTTTGAAAAACCCGTTTTCTCTTGATATGATATTTCGATGCATCCACCATGAGATTTCTCGGTTCTGAGATTTGTGATACATACCCGATGCGAGGAGTGGAGTGGGCCGTATGCGAGTACATGGTGGAGCCCGGTATGGTTCCCCGGGGCAAGAAAGGTATGTCGATGGTTTTGGCCGATGAGCCTGGCAAGCGGGCAAGTACCTACCGGTGATAGTATTTTAGACTCGGTGGTTATCGTAGTGATACCGACCAGAGTTATGTACGTATGGATACGCGGAGTTTCGAGTGTCGAAGCTGCGCACTCGGATTTCCGAGAGACATATGATACGTACTTATCAGGGCCAGTCATGGTGACGGCACCTGATAGATGAGTATTTATGTGTCAATGCTAGACACTAGTTTTCATGATATTTTCGGGTGTCGATGTTAGACACTCAGGTTTCATGAGACTTGCAGGATATGTTTTATTTCATACTCCGCATTTATTTGATATGCATTGCTTCATGTATTAGTAGTACCTGATAGAGTACCTTTCATGACTGTTGCATTTATATATTGCCATTTATTGCTATCAGCTTGCATGTGTTAGACCATCGCAGTACATGCATACTTGCGATTACCTACATATGTTATTTACTATTCATGAGTTGGCAACTCACCCCCGTTGTGCCACAGTGTTTTGCAGGTTGTCCCTAAGGGCAGTCGCGACAGGGCTTTCATCTATCGTTTTATCTTTTGCAGCGGATACCGCTACGGCTGACTGTGTGCAGTTTTGCTATAGGTGGGTTTTACGGTTATCCGATATTGCTCATTGTATATTCGTTGTATCCTGTACTCTCCATCTACCACTTTCATTTATTGACTTAGAGACGAGTTGTGAGGACGATATTGTATATTATTTTGTGACTTGGAGATCTTTTATGCTGTTTTTATTCATATCGTCTTTTTCTTCGAAACGGCGTCGTATATCTGTTGCGGTGGTTGTTTTCAGCCTTTGGGCGTGGATTTGCTCCCATTTGGGGATGCTTTACTTATATCTTTTGTTGTGCCCTTTTTGGGGGCTTGTTTTACAAAGGAGGTGCTGCCAAAATTTTAAAGAAAGTAAATTTGGACTTTAAAGAATTTTTACTTGAGATTTCAAAAGTTTTAACAATGTTCTTATCACTTACTACTTTTGATGGTTTATATTGCTGGGTTTTTGGTTTACTTGAATTACGTTACGCCTGGAGACGTTACATAGTTTAAGGGCCGTCACGTGCTAAATTTTAGGTCGTGACAGATTACCCCGCGGTGGAGTGCACGAATAGCAGGGTTCTGGTGGGCAACGGGTCCGCATCTCATGGCGTTGAGATGGAGGGGGCCTCACTCTAGAATTGGCGGGCTATTCGCCGCACTCGTAGGGGGTACAGGTTGGCCCAAGGAGGGGTGCTCGAGTTACCGAATTCTATGAAATGTTGGGTGGCCCATTCACGTTGTTGATTGGGGTTGCCTCACTTCTGGGATTGGCTGGTAACTTGCCGCACTCGTAGGGGTCTAGGTTTTCATTGCACAGGCTATCCACACGACAGGGAACGTCGGGTCTCATTTGCGGCTCAAATGAAACCCAAGGTTCCAGGATTATCCACCACTCTGTATTGCTTGGCTGAGATTCTGTGATATTTCTTTATATCATGTCAAGGATGATTGTTATATATATATATATATATATATATATATATATATATATATATACACTAGTAGATATTGTATATATTTTGCACCCGCGCTAGTCCAGTCCCCACTCTGTCGTTAGTTAAGTAACCTAACGGGTGATGACGGGACCTAGTGGCGAATGCGGGTGGCATATAAGTACATCATGTTTTTCGTTCTTTTCTGGTTTGATTAATTGATGGGACTGTGTTGATTCTGATCAATGCAAGGATAAAACAAACCTATTTGATGTTGTTGGAACCAAGTTTTTTAAAAATAGAGATTACAGACGTTTTCTTTTGCTTTGCACAGCGATATTCGGTTATGAATATCCAGCACCTCATTCCACGAGGCAAGGGCCGAGATCCCTTCATCGGGAGTGACCCCTTAAGCAGAGTTTGCGTCAACGTAATAACTTCACTGTTGTCGATTATTTTTTCTTTGCATTGTGGTATTCAGTTTGGAATATCCTGCACCTCATTTGACGAGGAAAGAGCCAAGATCCCTTCACCGGGAGTGACCTCTTTAGCAAAAGTTTTCGCCACTATATATTTGTAAAACTACTTGGATTCCTTCAACGATATCAAGTTCATTACGTTAAAGGTTTTTCGCCAAAAATCAGACGTAGCCCTCCGTCATTTCTTACAGGTATTACTTAGTACTCATGTTGTGTATGTTGATCTCTGTCAAGGTACGGTGCTTGGTAGCCGGGTAATGCTTGCTTGTTGCATAGATTTGCGATTATTTAGGACAGTCGCACGGTCATTTTGACCTCTGTCAAGGACACGTGCAGGTGGGTCTAAGTTAATCCATGACAATGACGGGTTGAACTTGACTTACGACTTATGATATGTTAACCTTTGTCAAGCTCATAAGCTGCTTCGGGTAAAAACAACATCGGGAGTTTCAAACATACAGGAAACTTGCTAGGAATGCGCATACCTTCTGGAGTGTGGTGACTTGAGTGGATTCCATCGAGTTATTATGCGATGATAGTTGGATCCCGATTCCCACTAATGAGTTGGTTTACTCCTCGGGTGATTTTAGATGATCCCGACTAATTCTTCTTTTGGGTTTGGAGGAGAATTAGAGGAAACAGTGGGAGACATCCAGATTAGATAAAGTAATTAACCATTCTGATCTAGGTTAGAGTGCACGCTGAGTGTTTCTTTTCTCCCTCTCTCTCTCTCTCTCTGGCAGCGACCATGGCCCAACCCTAGAATAAAACTCATAAACCAAGTTAACCGAATCTTCTTAAATCACATTGGCTTTTGGATTGTCATAGTCACATAAATCATTGTCGCTCCTATATTATCCTTTGCATTTCTCTGGAATACTCCGTATTACTATGAAGATCCCCTTTTATTGGATACGCCATCGTATAGTTACATACGAACTCGAAGGAACTTGTTCCAATTTGAGGATGGTTCCGGTTCTGGAGAAATAGAATAGGATTATTCAGTTGTCTTTTCTCCTTTACCTTTTCTCAGGTGGAGTGAGCTCCTTGTATTAGAAGAGTACACCTATTACGTTTATTAGATAGTCTTCTTCCAAACCATAGGCAGGTGCCGAAAGATAGGGAAGGAAGAAAACCAATTAGCCTAACTGTGGTGTACAGAAGGTAATAAATAAAGACATATAAAGGGATTAGAAAGAGGGCAAAAGGAAATTGCGACTGCTATCATTCACGACGAAGCCGCGTATATCATCGCTACTCCTACTTTACCTTTTCATTTCTCCAGTTCAGGAGAAATTGAATAGGATTATTCAGGTTGTCTTTTCCCCTTTACCTTCTCTCATGTGGAGTGAGCTCCTTGCATTAGAAGAGTACACCTATTACGCTTATTGAATAGTCTTCTTCCAAACCACAAGCTGATGCCAAAAGGTATGGAAGGAAGAAAACCATTTAGCCTGAGCGCGGTGTACAGAAGGTAATGAGTAAAGACATATAAAGGGATTGTAAAGATGGCAAAGAAATATACGGTAATAGTCATGAATTTGGATAGTGGAAGAGGCATTAATAGGAATACCCGGATACCCCTCCGAAACATTTTCATGTTTCAGTATTCACTGTGCGTCGTTAATTGAAAACTGATTTCCCAATTAGATCCTTACTCCAGGGTATGTATTTACCAGATTTGATTCTCACATCAGTATGGTATTACAGATGATGAGTGGGAGTAAGATATTGGGAATTAAGTGATTATATCCTCATCATATCGGAATTCGTTGTAATTATTGATATTTGAAAAAATCACCTGGGTTTTTGCCTGACGACAAATATTTGGTTTTGAATATCCGTAGTTATGAACTAATTTCAAACTGATATATCTATACGTTTATTTTATAAAGTGAGATATAACTTTTTGAAATTATTTCTATGACATTTACCTATATCAGTTGATGGTTAGGTAAGGAGCATTCAACAGCGGTGTAATTCTTGTTAACCATAGTACAGTTTTTCAACCCACGACGCACAGGGTATGAGTTATTAAACTTAGGGGACTTATACAAAGTATTGTATGTTGTCCAGTATCCATTAGAACAAAGGGGTTGGTGCTCATACTATATTCTATTTACTTATGACTTCTCCAGTTTTAGACAAGTATTTCGTTGAAATACAAGGTCCAAATTTTGAAAAGTTATAGGTATATGAATGAAGTAGAGAATCATATGTTGTAAATATCAGGATTCTTCAAGGTGATCGAAGATGTAGATACTTGTGTTTGGTATTCCGTTGATATTAATGGTTTTGAGAACTTGCTTCTCTTTCAAGTTACTCATAGGTGGATGCACTCCTAGATAAGTAATACTGCTTGGCCTCATTCCACTTAGTTAACATGCACTGGAGACAGCTGCATGATTTGAATCTGGTTCCAATTAAATTAGTGCCTCTGTTTCTATATTGGATATAGAATGGTTCATATCTTAACAATGTTAAGGTATATGGAGTTGTCCGGCTTACGCTTAAAACCAGACTCTGGACAAACTCAAGACATGTTTCAGTAATGGCAGTTTATGAGTTATCTCGGGCTATGACGAGGGTTAACTTTCTACCATGGAAGATCAATAGATATATTGTTCTTGACTCGCTACAGTTTTAGTAAAATGCATTCTTTTAAGAAAACATAAGTGGGAGTATGGTATAACTGGAAGTGATTCTAGAACCACAAACAATTACTAAAAATTTAATAGAACCTAGAGATTCAATTGGTATTGACATTCCATTAGCCACTCCGTAGATATGGGGGGTAACCTCAGCACCCAAGAGGTACTTCGGTCTTCTCAGAGAAGGTGACATGGAGGTTCTTGTTTACCCAGACTTGTCATTGCTGCTATTCTAGACTATAAGACCCGGTAGGAGGATGAGTATAGCTTCGTTCTAAACTAGCTTTAGAAATGCACGTGTATATGACTCTGCCAGAGGGTTGTTGTGGTCAGTGGGAGCAGCGGAAGCATAGTGGACAAGCAGCTTGTGTCTATTTATAGACTAAAGCAGGTATAGTGGAGATAGATCATCTATTTTTGATGTGACAGTCATAGGCTTTGACCTCATCAGAATAGGAGATGATCTGGTAAGAAGGTAGTAGAGTGTGATGTCCTGGTATTTGGATGACATGCACTTTATAGGAAGTGAAATTCCTATACTACGATCGGTTACACTGTGGTTGTCACAAAGTTGTTTCTCCATATAGGATATGGATATAATATCAGGGTTTCTAGTTACTAGATCTATTGTTTTAGATCTAGATTTGGGAAGTATCCCAATCTGGGTACTTTGACATTATTCTAAAGGTGTTTTAGAATGGTTGACTCCTGATATGGTGGTGTACCTGCAGGTGATGGAGTCGCCCTCTCTAAAGGATGTCTTTCAGACTGAAGGGGAGAGGGATTTGCATGATTGGCATATCACTTGCTTAGGCAATTGAGTCAATCATGTGATGTCAAGTACCACACCAGATATTGTTTTTGTACTAGCTGCAATCAGTTTATATATTAATCCAATCCTGGCGAAACGTTGGGAAGCAGTTTATGAACATAAGTGGATATTCTAGGGATATGGTAATGGTAGCCTCCATCTGGAGACGATTATCATTCCAGACTTCCAAGGTGACCTGGATGACAGAGCGATTGTCAGAGTTATAGTTTTTCCTCACATGAGGGACAGTATGTTAGACAGGTGGTCCAAGCGGATAATGAGGAAGGCATGGCGCATGATACTGATTAAATTCAGTAGACGATACAGTCAAAGAAGTTTGCTAGATTTGGAGTTCATTTGTGCACTGGGTCCCATCAGATATCCAGACATATTCTAAGATGGGTACTGCTCATTTCGGGAGATAGTTTTCTCCGCAAAATTGAGATATTGAGAGATACAGATAGAAACACTGGAGCGGATCCACTCACTGAGGCTATTTCTCGAACGCAATAGTTTCACAAACGATATTTGTGAGACTGATTAGTAGAGAAGTTGGGTGTTCGGTATCACACGGGCTATGAGTATGCGATATCGTAATAATTAACCTTAAGTGCAAGTGGGAGATTGTTGGCTATAGTACCCTCAAGTCAATTATTGGATCGCAGGCTCGCGATTGCGATGATTGAAGGAAGAACTATACGGATAGAACAGTCTTACTCGAGATGATAGTATGCTATCTGGTTTGTTTTTATCATCATGTTTATGCTTCAGGTGGCATTACAGATCACTATTACATGTTGATAGAGCCCATAGGATTCTTGCTTGACTATCAACATTATGATGGCGATCATATACGTGAGAGCTGGGTGGTCTATAAGCACGTCCTTAAATGTCCCTAGTCGTGGAAATTTCGAGAAGTGGGCATCGATACTCCAGAGTAGACTAGTGTATACTAATCGAGATCCCGACGAGGGGCGGTGTCCGGTCTCACAAACCATTGATGTCAGTTTGTTCACCTAAGATGTATACAGGTGCTCATTGGGTTATGAGTACACCGGACGGACTCGCCGGGAACATGCTAGTTGGTATTATACCTATTGTCAGATAGCAATTCTCATGTAACATGTGTACAGGTTAGTCTATCGACCTGAGATCGTCATTTGTCTCGTGTGAGTTCCCACTATGCTTTGATTATTACCCTACCATGGCTAAAAGGAGTCGTGCAAAAAGGTTTTAGTTGGGTACAGTCCCGAGCCATATGGAGGCAATAAGTGGATCGTCAGGGGATTCGTCTCTCCCGGTATTGGGGGTTGATGCCGCGTTTTGCACATGTGGCCATCACCAGAAATCCTTGGCCAAGGTAATCGAGAATTACTGATCTAGGATCGGTAGTTTCTCAGGTGGTGATGGGTTTCATACCGACACTAAATGTCGTGTTGTTAGGGGTCTGACTTTATCCACCCCGTAGACTCGATATGCGATACGCATAGAAGAACGGACCAGACCGTACGTATATTTTCACTGTCAGGCTCAGTAGGGGTTTCAGGATGAGTTTTCTCGTCGGCCTCCCTTTCGCTCAATACCTGGGTAGCCGTTACGTACAGCTAGTGCTGCTGACGTGCTTGTGGTTAAACCCACTGCCAGCGTATTGACGAGTCTTTAGAGTCCCACACAGAGGGTTTCCCTGCTACGGGCAAAACGATGTAGAGGCTGAATGGTTTTACGGCACGGTTCGATCATATACGTGTACTTGTGCATGGATCATGATTCGGACGGATAATACTAGTGGGCTTTAGTTTAAGCCAGATCTTAGTATTATATTGTTGGATTATTTTGTTGGATTATTTTCGTCCCATTGTATTCGTATTCTGTCGGAATACAGATGTGGGTATGTATATACGGATGATAGGTATTCTTGTAATTCTTCACAAGATTGCTTTTAGAAGTTGCCACTTCTTTTTGTATTAAACATTTAGGGTTAAATGTTTAATGAGGTGGAGGATGAGTTTTTGTTTCTTGGCATTAAACTTCAAGCATGCTTTATGGTGGGTCATGAGATGAGTCATGTAGTGACTCATGATACACTATTCTAGCATGCTTGATGTTTTGTTTGTTGTGTGAGATATTTGTGTGAGATATTTATTCTTTAGTTGCTAGCATGCTTAATAAAAAATCTCAAAACACAAATATCATAACACACTTAAGCCTTTTCTTCACTTGTTTTTTCGTAGCCTCACTCTCTCATCCTCTCATGGCTTCTTCTACCTCCACCCTAATTGTCTCATGTGTTGAGAAACCTAGGGTGAATTGAGACAAACTAATCCTACACACTCTCTACTTCATCTTGGCCATCTAGTGTAGTGAACTAGGTACTCGAGTTGCCTCGGATATAACGTTGGAGCTCGATGCAAAGACTCTCGGGTGTATCTTCGATGGGGAGAGACCGGAGATCAAACTTGATTAAGGAAGCTTCGAGGAGCTTGGGATAAGGGTTAAAGACCGAAGAACACGGATCATTTGGTATAACTTTCTAAACTCCTTTGTTAATTTCTAGATTGGGGTTAATGGTCGATCCGTAGATTCAGATTCCGTTAGGGCCGGTTTATAAAAATTTTGTTCCGCATTTGTCCATGGATTGATGGCCGGGGCGCTTGCGTAACCCAACATATATAGCCTACTAGATACAAACTATATACTAACTTAATCATAGACTAAGTTATCTAATATAACATTATAGCATAGGTATATAATATAAGTATCTTAGTTAATTGGTTGTGGGGGTGCTATACGCCATCCAACCGACTTTTCCCGTAGATATAATCTACTCACCGACGTATTGAGCTAGTCGAAATCCACAATCGCCTCGCTCGTCCTTGCGGTCTCGGAAATCCCCGCGATCGTACTTACAATCGAAATCATAACACAACTGCATAAATATCTAAATCGAAAATGATACAATGAGTGAAGCGCACATAGATTAGAATCTATGGTTAACATATGCTAAAAACGACCAAATACCCCCGACGTAGATGTACAAACGTCGAACGATCAGGTCGAGGTATAGAAATCCCGAAAATCAAGTTTAAAAACCGGAAAATATCGCCAAAATCACACTTAAACACTTCCAGATTTCTCTACATGAACCTGGGACAAAACAAACAATACAATGGTCTAATTACCACCAAATGAAGCTACAGAACAAAAATCAAAACCTAACTCTACAGGGGGACCGGACCGACATTGGCGATTTTTGGGGTAAAATTGACGGCCAAAACATGGAGTTAGGGGCTCGAGATTCTAGGATAGTTTTCTACTGGTCCCATCATATCACGGTACTCTTAGTTTATTTTTCAGAAAACCCTACTAGCTCTAGATTCAATTTGAACACTACAAACTTCAAACAAATCCTACTTTTTTGATATCTAATAAAGAAATCTGAAATTTAACACTTGGAAACTTGAAAGAAAGATGATATTTACCAATATGGAATGAGCACAATGGAATTCCAAGCTCATGAAGTGTATGCTTGAATCTTCTTGAGGTGGTATTGGTTTTAACTTGAGTTTTGAACAAATTTCATGAAGAACTCCTCAATTTTCTTATGATATGGTGAAGGAATAACACAATATTGTGATGAAGTTTGAAGGAAGTGATTTGTTCAGTTTGAGGGTGCAAAAGAATTCTTGAGAGTTATGATAGAATTGAAAAAGGAGGTGTAGGAATTGTGTGTAGAGAAAAGAGGAGGTGGAGGCATGAGGGTGCCTGACATGGTATGGTGTGTGTGTATGCATAATCTACCATAACATATACCCTCCTCTCTCATTTGAAATTAAAACCCTTTTTCAAATAAAAACCTTTTACAATTAAATACCATCATCTTTATAAAAAAAACCTTTTATAGGTAAATACCACAATCTTACACCAAAATCTCATATGTTTCTCAAAACAAAATACTTATCATTTTTAGAGTATCTCATATTTTCATTTTCCCCAAAATAATTACATTTTTACGGATACCAATCCGAAAACCCAAAATCCATACATGATATTATTTTCGCAACTTATAATATCCATATTTAAAGTATAACTTAATATTTACAATTTTTCACAATGTTACACAAGGATGAAAATTACCAAAAATCAAGCATGGAACAAGATTCACAAAGATCACACAAAGATACCGGACCGAAATTTGATTGAATCAGCAGTTGAGATTTTCAAGGATTCTTTCTTATTGGAAAATTCTAAGTCGACGTTAGACACCCCACATGATGCGGGGATGCGAAATAGGTAAAACAATCATTTTGTTTAAGTTAACATCGACTAACTTTACGGATCTTTGCTAAACCCTAACTAACAACTATCTAGAAGTGATTAACTACTATGATAGATGATTATAGATAAAGATTCAAGTCCTTCTTGCTCTTGTAGTTCACCTCCTCGTCGGCCTCCTCGATGTGATAGAAGATCCATCCGAGAGCTCCTTCTCCAAGCTTTAACCTCTCACTTGAGGTAACTAGATGGCTATGAGTGCTAATCAAAGTAACCTAGAGGATATAGAGATGGATTAGGGATCTATTAGTCTTGCTAACCCTTGGATCTCAACTCATGGGAGGATTAGAGTTAGGTCTTTGAAGAGAGAGAGCTTGAGGAGAGAGAATGTGAAAGTGAGAATGAAAATGAATTATGTCTCATTTCTATATATGATGAAGCATAAAGAATATCAAATAAATCATTATGTGATATTTACAACCATGCTTCATTTAATACATACAATGAATCATCTCATGAGTCATTAAGCAATAAATGCTTCATTAACTCATTTGGAAGAATCACCTCATGAGTCACTAATCCATTTAATGCAAATAACACCTAAGCTCTCCACCCCATCTTTCTTCTAGAAGCTTCTCGACTAATTACGAGAATGCCCCTCCCATCCGTGAAAACACGGAAATACTGAGACTGTATAAATCCAATAATCCAATACTAGAATCTGGCTTAAACTAAAGCCGGCTAGTAAAAACTGTTCGAACATCGTACGTGCATAAATACACGTATGTGTCCGAACCCTGTCATAAAACCATACGACCTCTATATCATTTTGCCTGAAGCAGGGAAACTCTCTGTGTGGGACTCTAAAGACTCGACACTACGCTGGCAGTGGGTTTAACCACAGGCCGCAAGCGGTACTAGCTGTACGTAACGGTCCCCAGGTAGATGTCGATAAGAAGGGCGATGAGGAAACCCATCCGAACTCCTACTGAGCCTGATGTGACAATCTCCGTACAGTCCGGTCTGTTCATCTAAGACTGTCGCATATCGGTCCTAGGGGGCGGCAAGCGTCAGTCTCCTAAAATCTGTATAAGTCGTGTCGGAGTGAAGCCCATTACACCTTGAGAAGCTACTGGAAATCATACCAGGAAATCTCGTTTGCCCTGGCCAGGGACTTTGCGTAATGGCTCTCCAAACACAGCGCGATATCAACTCCTGATACCGGGAGAGACGAATCCTTTCTAACCGCCACTGCCTCCAAGTGCTTCGGGACTGCACCCAACTGCTACCTGTTTGCACGACTCCTTTGAGCCGTGGTAGGGTAGCAATCTAAGAACAGTGGGAACACACTCGAGACAAAGCAGCAGTGTCAAGTCTGCGGACTATGCTGTACTCATGTCACCTGGAAACTGTTAACTGACGACGGGTATAATACCAACCAACAGTTCCCTGTGAGTCATGTCCGGTGTACCCGTAACCCAACGAGCACATGTATACTATCTCCAGTACAACGTACTAATGGCTGTGGGACAGACCATTTCTCCTGCTAGGATGAGAAGCGTACACACTAGTCTACTCTGGAGTATCGATGCCCCGTCTCGATAATCCTACGACTGGGGACCTGAAAAAGGATGTGCTTGTAGACTACCCAGCTCCCACTAGTGTGACTGCTATCACAACGCTGGTAGTCAAGCAAGATCCTAATGGCTCTATCAATATGTATTCGCGATATGCTAAAAGAAAGATATACACATATTAAGATAGATACAAACCAAGTAGCATACTACTATGTTGAGCGAGACTGTTAATATAACTGTGAATATCCCAAGCTTCCATTAAATAATATACAAACTAGTATGATACAATAATGGCTCCTAGGGCATATACACTAACAATCTCCCACTTGCACTAGGGCCATGTACTGGCGTATCGAAGACCTATCATCTCGAGTAGCCTCTCAAACTGTATCTGAGGTAAGGCCTTTGTGAATGGATCTGCAGTGTTCTCCTCTGTATCAACTCTCCGGACTTCGATCCCCTGGCGATCTATGATCTCCCTGATCAGGAGATACCGCCTCAAGATGTGTCTAGACTTCTGATGGGACCTGGGTTCCTTCGCTAAAGCTATAGCGTCGTTGTTGTCACAATACAGCGGTATTGGATCAGCAATGGTAGGAACCACCTGAAGTTTTGTTAAGAACTTCTTCATCCAGACTGCTTCTTTTATGGCATCGCAAGCAGCGATATACTCCACTTCCATCGTCAAGTCAGCAACGGTGTCCTTCTTGGAACTTGATTAGTCGAAAATATTGCATTTTTAACATATCAATTTCCCTACTCTTTGCAATCATCTAAAGGTGTTTGGTATAAATATAGCACATATTAGCAATTCGCCTGCAAAATACCAAATAACTTGTGTTATACATTATAACCGGCATTTTAAGGGAAATTGCGTATTTATTATTGCACGCATGATATTTTTATATCGCAACACTTGTCTCGAGATTGTATGCAGGAAATTCCAGGAAAAGAGCCGAAACTGCTAAAAGTGCTGATAAAACTACGCCAAGTCCAAAACTTGTGATCTGGCAGTGAACAAGAAAGATTTATAAGATTCCAGATATAAAATAAGTCCCCAAGGATCAGCTCCAAAATAACCAGAAAGTTCCATGCAGCAAGCCTTCCAAAGGGCCGCGGATCCACGGCCGAATGGCCCTATTGGCGGCGGATCCGCTACCGCGTCATCAAGTTGTCGGCAGGATACGTTGTCAGGTTTCTCTATTCAATTGGAAAACTTCTTCAAGCCACTTCGTTCTCCAGAGATCTCCAAAAGCTTCTGTCCTAACAGCCAAGCTTCTTGTACAAGCTAAACACCTCTAAGCTTCTTAAGGAAGCTAGCTAACTACCTAAATCTAGAAGCTTCCTTCATAACTACCAAGCTAGCAAGAGAAGCTAATCCTAGATTAGCTTCTAAAGGAAGCTAATCCTAATCAAGCTTCTAGGGGAAGCTAAAAGAGAAGACTATAAAAAGGACCCAAGGGCTTCATTCTAAGGTTGTTGAAAATTGAGCCAAAATTCCACAAGTTGAGTGACACAACTTGTGCATCCAAACCCTAATCCAATCCCAAAAGCCAATTCGAGATCTCTGAGTACAAAATCAAGCAAGAAGCCATCAAGCCTTTTTGAAGCGACACCGATCTTCAACCGAGCAAGTGATCCAAGACGATCCGCGACTCACGGAGACGATGCGAAACTAATTCGACGATCGAGTTCTCTCCTCAATTCTTGTAGTCTTGAGCAAATTGTAACGAAATTGTTGAATAATAAAAGGTGAAATTTCTTTATCTTTCTTATCTTTACATTTGAGCATTATGATGAGTTCTCAATTCTTGATTGTTTTCTTTGTCATGATGTTCGAGTGAAAACTCCGCTCGTGGAGGAATCGAGAAAATAGATAGATGATGATGATTACATTCTTGAACGATTCTTAAGTCTTATGAGTTTTGTAAACTTTAGTAAATTGAATCATCGACAACCTAGTTTCGAGCGAGATGCTTTCTTGAATGTTTTCGCTCTTAATTAGAGATCAACGATCGATGATTGAATTTCCTAGAGGCTAGAATTTGAATGCTAATCAACGAAAGGACAAGGGATATAATGAAGAAACCCTAGTTTCTTCAAGAGATCCCTAATTCTCGCTGATCGTCATCAATCTAGCAACAAATCTTCAATAGATAAGAATACGTAATCACAAGTCTTCATCATCACTATCGATTCGATCGATTCCTACGAGCCTCATTACAAATCTTGATAATTCATTTGATTTGGACAATTCTTGATTCTTGATCTTTAGTATTTCTTGATATTAAATCTAGTTCTTTACAATTCTTGAAACTAAATTTCAAAATTCTTGAATCATTTTCTTTTCTTCTTTAATTTTTAACTCGACTAAAACAATTACGATCAAATCACACTTTCCTTGTGGACGATCCGCACTCGCTAACGAACCTACAATTGACACCGTTATTGATTGCGGTTTACAAATTTCTTTGGTTGTGATCTTTACACTTTTCTACCTACACACCGAGAAAAATCATCAATCAAATGGCGCCGTTGCCGGGGATAGTGTGCTAATTTGTTCGTTTTTGAAATTTGAGTTGAAAAATTTATTCCATCAGAATTTTTAGATCAAAATTTGCACAAACACTAAACGATTCGTTGTGATTTGTTGCAAGGAAATCTGGAATCTGTGGAGCGAGAGGAAAAATTTTCTGAACATTCCAGAGAGTTTAGTGAGTGAACTGGAGTCTCTGGAAAAGTTTTTGTGCAGCGATCTAATCACAAAACCGTGGAAGCGCGGCCAATACCAGCATCTCGCGGCGGTTCCACGGCCATCCTAGGGACTTGTTGTGCCAAATTTGCTCGGTGACTTTCTGACTTTCTTATCTCCTTCTTGATCTGCACCAATAACCAATTTTTGCAGGTTTCTTTGAAAAAATTCGCAGCGCCACAAAAATAAAAATTGTGCATGTTTGATCTTGGTTGTTTGCATTTTTAATAGGGAAATTAAGGGGCAAAGACCAAATTCAGATTAGGTGGGGAGTTCATTACCCTTCCTAAGCCCCAAAAATCACAAAATTGCATCCGCAATACCCTCATTAACTAAAAAATATCTAGACATGACTCTAAGGACCGTCGCGCTCACTTAGGACAGAAGGAGGTCGTGGGTAATTTATTGCTTATCCGCGTTTCTTTTATGGTGTCTAAGGCAAGTGGTTACTTAATTAGGCCCACTACTTACGTAGTGGAGAACCTCCCACTTACCTGGCCATAGGAGGGACAAAGAGGCAGTAGAGGATTGATCTTGCGACTTGTCTTCTGGAAGTCTAGGAGCGGTCTAGAGACTTGACCTAAATGACCACTAGAATTAGGGTTGCTTGTGCATTGTTTGTGATTTGCATTTTTTCAAAAATCCGTATCTTTTTCAAAACAAACATCAACTCATCAATTTCCTTAATTATCACTTAACGCTGCCACTTGTGCTAAACCATTTAGTGCATGCTCGGCTGGACACGGGATTCTAGTGCCCGTCTTGTCCGCGTTCCCCCTATCGACTCCGAAGTCGGTAATTCTACGTCTACTTTTTCTTTACCCACCACCGCACCCACTTCGATGGACGGTTCTCCATCGAATTTCTTTAATACTACTCTGCCACCGTCCGTAGGTGCGCAGAATCCACCCCGCAACTCTCTCCAAGAGAGATGCTAACCTATACGAGGTCCTATTTCGACCTGTCTCACCATTCCACCAGCCAACGGGGACAATTTTGAAATAAAACCCCAATACATCAATTTTCTACCAAAATATCACGGTCTCGAATCTGAAGACGCATATGTCTTTATTACCAAATTTGAAAATGTATGCGCTATGATGGGTACTTCACAGCTTTCTGTGGATGCTATGCGTCTACGTCTTCCCCCATTTACCTTGTGCGATATAGCCGAGAAATGACTTTATAACACAGCCGCACATTCTATTTCAAATTGGGAAGCATTCATCGCAGCTTTCCTAAATAAATTCTACCCTAATCATAAGAGAGCTCGAGTCCGTAGCAAAATAAATCAATTCACCCAGCTTCCAAATGAACTATTCTCGAAGTGTTTTGAACGCTTCAAGGATCTGTTAGTTCAATGTCCACATCACGGAATCCCTAGATGGGATCTGTGCAGATTCATATATGAGGGCATTAATCTTACAACTAAACATAACCTTGAATCCATGTATCAAGGCACCTTCATGACTAAAAGATGATGGTGAAGCTTGGAGATTCTTAGAAGATTTCGCTGAAAAATCTTTACAGTGGGAGAGTGTAAGCCAGTCATCGTCTAGGGGTGGCATTCACCAAATTGATGTTTCCACAGGAGTTAGAGCTGAAATGGTAGCAATGCAAAAGAAGCTCGAAGCTATGGAACATAAATTCTTAGCAGCCTCCCTAAATCAAATGTCGTCCCCAAAACTGTATGTGGGTGCTGTTCTGATCCATCATATCTTACGGAAGAATGTCCATTGAATTCTCCGTTTCAAGGTCAAGAGCATACCAATGCTACTTTTCAATAAAGACCTAGAAACGATTCGTATTCTTCCACTTATAATCAGGGTTAGAGGAATCACCCTAACTTTGCTTGGAACTAATATCAAAATCAAAACACGGTTCCAAATCAAAACAATTTCCACAGGGCTCCTCCACCACAACAGCAACCACTTCAACTAACTCAGCACCCCTATCAATCACAAAATTTTCAAAACCAGGTCAACACTTCTGCACCATCTAGTCCTTTGCAGTTGACTGGTTCTGATGAATTCTCTTCATTCGCACAAACCATGAATTTGCTTTTGACAAATTTTATGCAAGTTTCGGCTGAAATAAAGACTTCTGTCGATAAAATCCAGAAAAACTCTGACTCTCATGATGAGAGTATTAAATCGATGGAAGCAGAAATTGCAAGATTAAAAGCCGAAATGAGTGAGAGAGAGAAAGGGAAACTTCCGTCTCAACCCTTACTGAATCCTGGGCATTACAATGTGAATGCCATCACAACGTTGAGATCAGGAAGAGTGTTGAATAATCATGTTGGGGAAGAGATTGATGATAATGTAAAATCCATCAATAATAGCCCGGCTGAGACCTTTCCTTCCACACACACTTTTACTTCTGATCCTTGTTCTTCTACCCCCCCCCCCACCTTCTTGCGAGCCTATTCTTCGTTTCCCACAAGGCTCGACACCTCAGCAAACCTCTTCTAGTCCACCAAAACCGATCCCCACTCCTATTCTGGGATCACTTCCACACACACCACCTTCTTCAATGATGGACCCGGCTCTTATTACTAAAGCTCCTTATCCTAATCGGTTAAGTGGTAACAAATCGAGTCCACATATGGAGAAGATTATGGAAATGTTCAAACAGGTTAATATCAACATCCCTCTCCTAGATGCTATTCAACAATTCCCCGCTTATGCGAAAATTCTCAAAGACTTGTGCACTAGGAGGATGAAGACTCAAGTGCCCAAAAAGGTTTTCATGACTAATAATGTTAGCACTGTTTTTACCCCACAGTTACCAAAGAAACGTAAGGACCCAGGATGTCCTATGATATCGATTTCTATTGGGGGTAAAAACATTAACCGTGCTTTACTTGACCTTGGCGCAAGTGTTAACCTGCTTCCATATTCTGTTTACGAGCAGTTAGGAATTGGAGAGTTGAAACCAGCTCATTGCACTCTCCAAATGGCAGACCGTTCAATCACCAAACCTAGGGGTGAACTGGAGGATGTGTTGATAAAAGTCGGGGAATTCGTATTCCCTGTGGACTTCATTGTTCTCGATACACAACCTGTAGCAAACCCACGGAACCAAATTCCGGTGATTTTGGGTCGACCATTCCTTGCCACTTCCAATGCTGTCATTAACTGTCGAAATGGTTCAATGAACCTATCTTTTGGAAAAATGACAATTGAACTGAACATCTATAAAATTGGAAGTCAGCCATCTGAACCCTCTGCTCATATACTTGATGTTTGTTCTGTCCACGAGATTGCTCCCGAAAGCTGCGAAGTTGATGAACTTTGCTTTGAAGATCTCGACGACACCACCACATCAATGTTTGATCTTGCACATCCTAGTGAGGACACACTTTCCACGCTTGAGTCTGACACTCTTGACTCATCACCTTCTGAGTCTGTATCTTTTACAGGCTACGAGCTTCTTTGTGACTCCGGAAATCATTCGATTATCCCACCTTCTATTATTTCTCCGCCAGCATTAGATCTCAAACTTTTACCTTCTCATCTTAAATATACATATTTAGGTGAGAATGAGTCTTTACCGATGATCATATCCGCTTCTCTAGCATCAGAGCAAGAGAATGCACTTCTGACGGTATTGAGATCTAATAGGCAGGCATTTGGTTGGACCATGGCTGACATCAAAGGGATTAGTCGCTTCATTGTTGAACATCATATACATCTGATGGATGAAGCCAAGCCAACCCGAGAACCATAGAGACAGTTGAACCCCGTCATGAAGGATGCGGTTAAGAAAGAAATTGTCAAATGCCTTGACAATGGTATCATTTACCCAATCTCCGATAGCCAATGGGTGAATCCAATTCATGTCGTCCCTAAGAAATCTGGCATCACAGTCATTACCAATAAGGCAAATGAGTTAATCCAGACACGCGCTCAAACTGGGTGGCGTGTATGCATTGATTACAGCAAACTCAATGCCGCAACGAGGAAAGACCACTTTCCTCTACCTTTCATTGAGCAGATGCTAAAACGCTTAGGTGGATGTGAATATTATGTTGGAGATAGTGCCCTCAGAGTCAATTATTGGATCACAGGCACGTGATTGCAATGATTGAGGGAGGACCTATCCCGGTAGGACAGTCTTACTCGAGATGATAGTATGTTATCTGGTTTACCTTTATCATCGTGTACTGCTTTAGGTGACCTGACATGTCGCTATTGCACGTTGATAGAGCCCCTAGGATTCTTGCTTGACTGCCAGCAGTATAAGGGCGATCATATAAGTGAGAGCTGAAGTTTACAAGCACAACCTTAAAAGGTCCCTAGTCGTGGGAGATTCGAGACAGGGCATCGTTTCTCCAGAGTAGACTAGTGTATACAGTCGAGACCCCGACGAGGGGCGGTGGCCGGTCTCACAAGCCACTGGTGTCAGTTGGTTCACCTAAGATGTATACAGGTGCTTATTGGGTTATGAGTACACCGGACAGGACTCGCTGGGAACCTGCTAGTTGGGATTATACTTGACGTCAGATAGCAGTTCCCTGGTGACATGTGTACAGGTTAGTTCATCGACCTGGGATAGTCATTTGTCTCGTGTGAGTTCCCACTGTGCTTTGATTACTACCCTACCACGGCTCAAAGGAGTCATGCAAACAGGTTTTAGTTGGGTACAGTCCCGAGCCACATGGAGGCAGTGAGCGGATCTGCAGGGGTTCGTCTCTCCCGGTATTGGGGGTGAGGTCGTGCTGTGTCTAGGAGAGCCAGAACATGAAAAGTCCTTGGCCAAGGCAGGAGATTTACTGGTAGGTATTCCAGTAGTATCTCAGGGTGTTCTGGGCTACACTCCGACACGACTTGTACCGCTTTTGGGGGTCTGACTTTTACCAACCCCCTAGGCCCGCCATGCGATGCTCATAGACGAACGGACCGGACTGTACGGATATTGTCACTGACAGGCTCAGTAGGGTGTCAGGATGAGTTTGCTCATCAACTTCCCTTTTAGTCAATAGCTGGTGGCCCGTCACGTATTGGCTTATACCTCTGACGTGCTAGTGGTTAAATCCGCAGCCATAGTATTGACGAGTCTTTAGAGTCCACCACACTTTCAGTTACTCAAGCTTTCGGGCGAAACGCTGTAGAGGCCGTATGGAGATATGGCAGGGTTCGATCAGATACGTGCGGTATTGCACGGATCGTGATCGGACAGGTTTTTACTAGCCGGCTTTGGCTTAAGCCGGATCCTAGTATTTGATAGTGTAGTTTTGTCTCTTTGCATTTGTGTTCAGTGGGAATACAAATGCGGGCATGTATTTGCAGTAGTGGGGTTTTCCTGTAATTTATTACGGGATCAGTTTTCTGAAGTTTCCAGTTTGCATTCCGTTCCGGCCGTTTTTCTTTTATTCCTTCGCGGCCGGACTTTTCGTTGGAGGGGGTTAATTGCAAGTTTGCAATTAACTTAGAAGTGAGGAGCTTTCTTGCATAAGTGTGGATTATGATTTGACCATCATCATGAGATTCTTTTTGCATCATTCTTTTGTATTTATGAGATATGAAATGAGTGTGACCATTTTCTATATGGTTGATATATTCTTTCTTGCATTTTTCTCTCTCCAATCCCATTCTTGAGAGGGAGGCCGGCCACTTGCAAAAGAGAGAGAGAGAGAGGTTGATTTAGTGATATGTTTATTCTTCATCGCATTTCATGCTTTGATGCTTGCAAAAATCCCAAGCCTCTCTCATTCATTCATTCTCCTCCTTAAATCCCTCCATCAAGGCAACTTCCATAAAACCCAAAAGAGACAACCTTCTACACTATTCTATAGCAAGTCTTGGACGCGTCGGCTAGCCAACTTCGCGCCCGAGTTGCCTCGGTATTGAGGTGGGAGCCCGTATAAGTACCCGGCTTCGTGGTGCCCTTTCCGACGAGGAGAAGACGGACGGAGATCCCGCGAGGAGATCGGAGTGGAGATGAAGACCAGAGGACTCGGATCAGTCGGTATATCTCTTCCCTTCCTCTTGTTAGCTTAGACTTGTTAATGGTTCGATCCGGGTGTTTAGTGCGCGGTGGTGCCGGTTTGCTAAGTCCGCAAAATTAAAGTTTATCACCGCTTCCGCATTTGGCCGTCGGGTTGACGGCCGGTGCGCCGCCGTGCACTTACAATGGTATCAGAGCCTCGCCATTAACTTCGTCTAGCTTCGTTTGATGTGTTTTTCAGTTCCGATCGACCAAAATTCCAAAAACCCAATTTTACCTCACATCAGTTTTCTGTTGAATTTTTTCTTGCTCCAAAAATTTTTCAGGTTGCATAAAACTGATGTACAAGAATTTCTAAGAATACTGGAAAAGTTCGACACAGTGATTCGACACCTGGAGCGCGGAACCGCGGCGAAACCCCCCCTTGGGCCGCGGTTCCGCCGCACATTTGATTGGTCACTGTATCATATTTTTCCAGTGGGCTTCTGGGCTTATTTTGGGTGTTTTGGAATATTAAATTTGGGCCCAGGATTTCTGTGAGTGCTGCAGTATTGCTTTGGGGCCCACTTGTTAATTTTTGATCAATCGGAAAATTTTAAACATATTATTTCACAGTATTTACATTATATCTGCGACCGTGAATGTCACTCGATCGGTAAATCCGGTCTAACTGCTATAGCCCGGTTAGACGGATTTGCGAACGTGACTTTCACGTTGATGTTCTGAGTTTATGCTGTGATGTTGCGGATCGGTCGTGGGGGATAGCCTGGATGCAATGCTAGTATAGTGCTGTTGTATTATGTACATTTGATATTGCGGGGCGAGCGTCCGACATGTGGACTGCCGTCACTGCCTGTTTGTATTATTCTTTTGGGACACGACCTGGTTGCGGTCGATGTACCCGGTGTATGTATATTTTACTTTCTGTACTAGGATTACCCCGCGGTGGGGTGCACGGATGGCCGGGTTCTGGAGGGCAACAAGCCCGCATCTCATGGCATTGGGACGGAAGGGGCTTCACTCTGGGATTGGCGGGCTATTTGCCGCACTCGTAGGGGGTACAGGTTGACCCAGGAGGGGTGCCCAAGTTGCCGGATTCCGTGGAGTGCTGGGTGGTCCATTCACGTCGATGAAGGGAGCTGCCTCGCTTCAGGTCTTGGCGGGTAACTTGCCGCGCCTGTAGGGGTCTAGGATTTCATTGCACAGGCTATCCACACGACCAGGGGAACGTCGGGTTTCAGTAGTGGCTCTGTGAAACCCGGGGATCCCAGATATCTGTATTGTTCTGTGATGCTGTACATTTCTGTGATGTTGTATTTTATCACGTCTTGAGCGAATATAATATATTGGTATATATATTAGTAGATGTTGTATATGTTTTTCATCCGCGCTAGTCCAGTCCTCGATCTGCCGTTAGTTAGCTAACCTAACGGGTGATGACGGGACCCAGTGGCGAATGCGGATGGCATATACGTACGTCAGTATATTTTCGTTCTTTGTGGTGTGATCAATTGATGGGACTGCGTTGATTCGGATCAATGCAAGCTAAAAAAACCTATTCTGATGTTGTTGGAACACTTTTCAAAAAGCTGTTATTGCAAGGACGTTCACTTTTGTTTTGCATCATGGTATTCATTTGGAATATCCTGCTCCTCAGTCGACGAGGCAAGGGCCGAGATCCCTTCACCGGGAGTGACCCCTTGGACAGAAGTTTGCGTCAAGGCATTAACTTCACTATAGCCGATTACTTTTGCTTTGCACCGTGGTATTCAGTTGGAATATCCTGCACCCCATTCTACGGGGAAAGAGCCGAGATCTCTTCACCGGGAGTGACCTCTTTAGTAAAGGTTTTCGTCACTATATTTTCTAAAAAGCTATCAGTTCCTTCAACGATATCATGTTCATTACGTTAAAGGTTTTCGCCAGAAACCATTCGTAGCCCTCCGTCATTTCAGACGGGTAGCAAGTAGTATTCATGCTATGTTTGTTGACCTTCGTCAAGGCATAGTGTATGGTAGCTGCTTGTTGTTTTTCTGCTGCATAGATAGATGCGTTGGTTTGGGACAGTCGTATAGCCTTGTTGACCTTCGTCAAGGGCTTGTACGGGTGGGTTCAAATTAACCTGGACAATGACGGGTAGAACTTGACATGTGACTTATGATTTGTTGACCTTCGTCAAGGTCATAAGAGCATGGGGTAAAAATCACATCGGGAGTTTCAAAAGAACTGAAACTTGCCAGATATGCGCATACCTTCTGGAGTGTGATAACGTGAGCGGATTCCGTCACGTTATCATGCGATGATAGTTGGATCCCGATTCCCACTGATGAGTTGGCTTACTCCTCGGATGATCCCGGCTAATTCTTCTTTCAGGTTTGGGGAAGAATTTGACGTTACAGTGGGAGGTTTCCAGATTAGATAAAGTGATAACCATTCTGATCTAGGTTAGAGTGCACGCTGAGTGTTTCTTTTCTCTCTTTCTGGCAGCGCCCATTGACCCGACCCTAGACTATGACTCAGTGACCAAGTTGACCGAACCTTCTTAACACTGGCTTTTGGATTGTCAGAGTTGCAGACCTCATTGCCACTCCTACTTTTACCCTTTTCTCCGGGACACCCCGTATTACTACGAACGTCCACTTCCATTGGACAAAACCATCGTATGGTTATATACGAACTCGAAGGACTTCAAGGATGGTTTCCGGTTCTGGAGAAAACGAATAGGACTATTCAGTTGTCTTTACCTTTTACCTTCTCTCAGGTTGCGAGTACTCCTTGGTTTAGGAGATAGTACACCTATTACGCAAATTGGATAGTCTTCTTCCAAACCTTAGGCTGGTGCCGAACGGTGGGGAATGAAGAAAGCCAATTAGCCTAAACGGTGTACAGAAGGTATTAAGTTCAGACAAAGCAAGGGATTAGTAAGAGGGCAAAGTAAATTGCGACTGCTATTCACGACCAAACCATGTACTTCTTTGTCAATCCTAAATCACCTATGAATTAAGTTCATTCGGTTGTCTTTTATCCTCACCTTCTCTTGCATTGCGAGTGCTCCTAGGATTAGGACAGTACACCCTTTATGCTTATTGGATAGTCTTCTTCCAAACCATAGGCTGGTGCTGAACGGTAGGGAAGGAAGAAAACCATTTGGCCTAAAGGGGTGTACAGAAGGTAATGACTAAAGACATATAAAGGGATTTAGAGAGATGGCAAAGAATTATGCGGTTATAGTTGTGAATCTGGATAATGGAAGAGGCATTACTAGGAATACCAGGATACCCCATTGAAACATTTCAATGTTTCAGGTTCACTGTGTACTATTAAAAGAAAACTAATTTCCCAATTAGACACTTGATCCAGGGTATGTATTTACCAGGTATGATTCTCACATCTGTATGGTTTTACAGATGATGAGTGGGAGTAAGTTATTGGGAATTAGGTGACCATCCTCATTATATCGGGATTCGTTGCAATTGGTGATATTTGAGGAAGCCACCTGGGTTGTTTGCCGGTCGGCAAATATTTGGTTTTGAATATCCGTTGTTGTGCACCAATTTCAAATTGATATATCTGTACGTCTATTTTTATAGAGTGAGACATATCTTTTTGAAATTATGTCTATGACATTTACCTATATCAGTGGATGGTTAGGTAAGGAGCATTGAACAGCGGTGTAACTCTTCTTAACCATAAGTATAGTTTTCAACCTACGACACACAGTGAATAAGTCATTAGACTCAGGGGACTTATACAGAGTATTGTATATTGTCCAGTGTCCATAAGGACAGAGGGGTTGGTCCTCGTACTGTATTCTGTTTACTTATGACTTCTCTAGTTCTTAGACAGGTGTTTCGTAGAAACACAGGGTCGAAGTTTTGAGAAGTTATAGGTATAAGAATAAAGTAGAGAACCCGGTGTTGCAAGCATCGGGATTCTTCAAAGTGATCGAAGATGTAGATACTTGTACATGGTATTCAGTTGATAGTAGTGGTTAAGAGAACTTGCTTCTCTTTCAGGTTACTCATAATTGGAAGCATTCCTAAGTTGAGTAACGCTGATCGGCCTCCTTCCATTTAGTTGACATGCACTGGAGACAGCTGCATGATTTGAATCTGGTTCAATTAAATCAGTGCCTCTGTTTATATATTGGATATAGAACAGTTCATATCTTGACTTTGTTAAGATACGGGGAGTTGTCCGGCTTATGCTTAAAACCAGACTCCGGATAACTCAAGGCACGTTTCTGTAATGGCTGTTTGTGGGTTGACCCGGGCTATGACGAGGGTTGACTTTCTACCATCTGGAAGATCAATAGTGATATTGTTCTTGACTCGCCACAGTTTTAATAAAAATAGATTTTTTTCAGAAAACAGCAGTGGGGGTATGGTAGAACTGGAAGTGATTCCAGAACCACAAACGATTACTGAAGATTTGATAGGAACCTAAAGATTCAATCTGGTTTGGCATTCCATTGGCCACTCCGCAGATAAGGTGGGTAACTTCAGGCACCCGAGAGGTACTCCGATAGCCTCAAGGACGGTGATAGGGAAGTTCTTGTTTACCCACACTTACCATTGTTGTTGTTCCAGGCTGCGAGACCCGGCAGGAGGATGGGTATAGCGTCGTTCTAAACTAGCTTTAGAAGTGCACGTCTATATGACTCTGCCAGAGGGTTGTCGTAGTCAGTGGGAGCAGCAGAAGCATTGGTAGACATCAGGCTTTTGTCTATTTATAGACTAAAGCAGATGTAGCGGAGATAGATCATCTATTTCTGATGTGACAGTCATAGGTTTGACGTCATCAGAATAGGGGATGGATCTGTTGAGAAGGTAGTAGGAAGTGATATTCCTATACTACGATCGGTTATACTTTGGTTGTCACACAGTGGTTTCTCCACATGGGACTTAGACATTATATCAGACTACTGGTTACTAGATCTATGGTTTTAGATCTAGATTTGGGTTGTTTCCCAATCAGGGTGCTAAGACAGCATTCTAAGAGTATTTAGAATGGACGACTCATGGCACGGTAGTATACCTGCAGGTGATGGAGTCACCCTCTCTAAAGGTGTCTTACAGACTAAAGGGGAGAGGGATGTTCATGATTGGCAGATCACTTGCTTAGGCAATTGAGTCAATCATGAGATGTCAAGTACCACACCAGATGTTGTTCTTGCACTAGATGCAAAAAATATGATATTGATCCAATCCTGGAGGAACAGTCGGAAGCAGTTTTAGAACATAAGTGGATGTTCTAAGGATATGATAACGAAAGCCTCTTTCGGGAGACGGTTATCATTCCAGGCTTCCAAGGTGACCTGGATGGCAGAGTGGCTGTCAGAGTTATAGTTTTCCCTCTGACGAGGGGCAGTATTTTGGACAGGTGGTCCAGGTGGAAACTGAGGGAAGGCATGGCGCAGAATACTGATTAAGTTCAGTTGACGATACAGTCTATGAAGTTTGGATTTGGAGTTCACTTATGAGCTAGGTCCCATCAGACATCCAGACATTCTAAGACAGGTATTGCTCATTTCGAGAGATGGTTTTCTCCGCGAACTTGAGATATAGAGAGACATAGAAAGAAACATCAAGGCGGATCCACTCACTGAGGCTATTCCTCGAACGCAATAGTTTCGCAGACGAGCTTTGTGAGACTGACTAGTAGAGGAGTTGGGTGTTCGGTATCACACGGGCTGTGAGTATGCGACATCGCAATAATTAGCCTTGAGTGCAAGTGGGAGATTGTTGGAGATAGTGCCCTCAGAGTCAATTATTGGATCACAGGCACGTGATTGCAATGATTGAGGGAGGACCTATCCCGGTAGGACAGTCTTACTCGAGATGATAGTATGTTATCTGGTTTACCTTTATCATCGTGTACTGCTTTAGGTGACCTGACATGTCGCTATTGCACGTTGATAGAGCCCCTAGGATTCTTGCTTGACTGCCAGCAGTATGAGGGCGATCATATAAGTGAGAGCTGGAGTCTACAAGCACATCCTTAAAAGGTCCCTAGTCGTGGGAGATTCGAGACAGGGCATCGTTTCTCCAGAGTAGACTAGTGTATACAGTCGAGACCCCGACGAGGGGCGGTGGCCGGTCTCACAAGCCACTGGTGTCAGTTGGTTCACCTAAGATGTATACAGGTGCTCATTAGGTTATGAGTACACCGGACAGGACTCGCCGGGAACCTGCTAGTTGGGATTATACTTGACGTCAGATAGCAGTTCCCTGGTGACATGTGTACAGGTTAGTTCATCGACCTGGGATCGTCATTTGTCTCGTGTGAGTTCCCACTGTGCTTTGATTACTACCCTACCACGGCTCAAAGGAGTCGTGCAAACAGGTTTTAGTTGGGTACAGTCCCGAGCCACATAGAGGCAGTGAGCGGATCTGCAGGGGTTCGTCTCTCCCGGTATTGGGGGTGAGGTCGTGCTGTGTCTAGGAGAGCCAGAACATGAAAAGTCCTTGGCCAAGGTAGGAGATTTACTGGTAGGTATTCCAGTAGTATCTCAGGGTGTTCTGGGCTACACTCCGACACGACTTGTGCCGCTTTTGGGGGTCTGACTTTTACCAACCCCCTAGGCCCGCCATGCGATGCTCATAGACGAACGGACCGGACTGTACGGATATTGTCACTGACAGGCTCAGTAGGGTGTCAGGATGAGTTCGCTCATCGACTTCCCTTTTAGTCAATAGCTGGTGGCCCGTCACGTATTGGCTTATACCTCTGACGTGCTAGTGGTTAAATCCGTAGCCATAGTATTGACGAGTCTTTAGAGTCCACCACACTTTCAGTTACTCAAGCTTTCGGGCGAAACGCTGTAGAGGCCGTATGGAGATATGGCAGGGTTCGATCAGATACGTGCGGTATTGCACTGATCGAGATCGGACAGGTTTTTACTAGCCGGCTTTGGCTTAAGCCGGATCCTAGTATTTGATAGTGTAGTTTTGTCTCTTTGCATTTGTGTTCAGTGGGAATACAAATGCGGGCATGTATTTGCAGTAGTGGGGTTTTCCTGTAATTTATTACGGGATCAGTTTTCTGAAGTTGCCAGTTTGCATTCCGTTCCGGCCGTTTTTCTTTTATTCCTTCGCGGACGGACTTTTCGTTGGAGGGGGTTAATTGCAAGTTTGCAATTAACTTAGAAGTGAGGAGCTTTCTTGCATAAGTGTGGATTATGATTTGACCATCATCATGAGATTCTTTTTGCATCATTCTTTTGTATTTATGAGATATGAAATGAGTGTGACCATTTTCTATATGGTTGATATATTCTTTCTTGCATTTTTCTCTCTCCAATCCCATTCTTGAGAGGGAGGCCGGCCACTTGCAAAAGAGAGAGAGAGAGAGAGAGGTTGATTTAGTGATATGTTTATTCTTCATCTCATTTCATGCTTTGATGCTTGCAAAAATCCCAAGCCTCTCTCATTCATTCATTCTCCTCCTTAAATCCCTCCATCAAGGCAACTTCCATAAAACCCAAAAGAGACAACCTTCTACACTATTCTATAGCAAGTCTTGGACGCGTCGGCTAGCCAACTTCGCGCCCGAGTTGCCTCGGTATTGAGGTGGGAGCCCGTATAAGTACCCGGCTTCGTGGTGCCCTTTCCGACGAGGAGAAGACGGACGGAGATCCCGCGAGGAGATCGGAGTGGAGATGAAGACCAGAGGACTCGGATCAGTCGGTATATCTCTTCCCTTCCTCTTGTTAGCTTAGACTTGTAAATGGTTCGATCCGGGTGTTTAGTGCGCGGTGGTGCCGGTTTGCTAAGTCCGCAAAATTAAAGTTTATCACCGTTTCCGCATTTGGCCGTCGGGTTGACGGCCGGGGCGCCGCCGTGCACTTACATATTATTGCTTCATGGACGGATACTCTGGCTATAATCAGGTCCCTATTGCCAAAAAGGATCAAGATAAAACCATATTTACTTGTCCTTTTGGTACCTTTGCTTATAGACGCATGCCCTTTGGGTTATGCAATGCTCCCGCTACATTTCAGCGGTGTATGATGGGGATATTCTCGAACATGGTCGAGAATTTTTTGGAGATTTTCATGGACGATTTCTCGATATTCGGAGATTCTTTTTCTGACTGCCTATCTCATCTTGACGCAGTTCTTACTCGTTGTAAAGAGAAGAACTTAACCTTGAATTGGGAAAAATGTCATTTCATGGTCCAAGAAGGAATTGTTCTTGGATATGTTATTTCACGAAAAGGCATTGAGGTTGACAAAGCTAAAATTGATGTCATTCAAAACCTTCCTCATCCCAAATGCGTTAAGGATATCCGATCTTTTCTTAGCCATGCAGGCTTTTACAGGAGATTCATTAAGGATTTTAGCAAAATTGCTAGACCGTTAACTCTTCTCTTGGCCAAGGACACAACCTTTCACTTTGACTCGGATTGTGAAGCAGCATTCGACTCACTCAAACACTCTCTCACTACAGCCCCCGTTTTATCGTCTCCAGATTGGAACCACCCTTTTGAGCTTATGTGTAATGCATCCGATTTTGCAATTGGTGCAGTCTTAGGACAACACATTGAAAAGATGCCACACACGATCTATTATGCAAGTAAGACCCTGAACGATGCTCAAATTAACTATACAACTACCGAGAAAGAACTTTTGACAGTTGTATTTAGAAAAATTCAGGCCTTACTTGATTGGCTCACCAATTGTTGTGTACACGGACCACTCCGCCTTGAAACATCTTTTGGCGAAGAAAGATGCTAAAAGTAGGCTAATGTGTTGGATCCTTCTATTACAAGAATTTGATCTTGTTATTAAAGATAAGAATGGATGTGAAAACGTTGTAGCCGACCATCTTTCGCGCATCTCTTCTTCACCTGTGACCCTGCCGATCAATGATTCTTTTCCGGACGAACAACTCTTGAATGTATCCGAAGAACCTTGGTTCAGGGATATTGTGAACTATCTTGCCACGGGACTTATTCCCCGCGAATGGTCAAAACCGGACAAATATCGATTTCTATCTCAAGTAAAACACTTTTACTGGGATGAACCCTATATGTTTAAGTATTGTCCTGACTAGATCATTCCCAGGTATGTCCCTAATGATGAATTCAAGAGTGTTCTATCTTTTAGTTACGATCAGGCATGTGGGGGTCATTTCGGTCCTCGAAAGACGGCGGAGAAGGTTTTGCAATGCGGTTTTTATTAGCCGACTTTGTTCAAAGATGCATTTGATCATTGCAAAACCTGTGCACAGTGTCAACACACGGGTAGGATTTCCTGGAGAAATGAGATGCCACAGCAACCCATCTTAGTGGTTGAAATTTTCGACGTTTGGGGCATTGACTTTATGGGTCCTTTTTCCCAACTCCTTTGGGAATCTGTATATTGCTTGCGGTTGATTACGTCTCAAAGTGAGTTGAAGCCATTCCTTGTCGCACTAATGACAAAAAGGTTGTCATTAAGTTCTTAAAAGAAAACATCTTTTCGCGATTTGGACACCCACGTGCTATCATTAGCGATAACGGGACACATTTCTGCAATCGGTCTTTCGAGACTTTGATGCAGAAATATGCAATCAACCACAAACTTTCCACACCCTATCATCCCCAAACGAGCGGGCAGGCTGAGATTTCGAATAGACAGTTCAAACAAATTCTGGAGAAAACTGTTTCTAAAAATCGAAAAGATTGGTCGACCAAATTGACGGATGTTCTTTGGGCATTCCAAACTGCATATAAAACCAATCTAGGTATGTCTCCTTATAGACTAGTGTTTGGTAAGGTTTGTCACCTGCCGGTCGAGATTGAGCACAAAGCAATGTGGGCCATTAGAGAAATCAAGTTTGACTTAAATCAAGCCTGCAACTTTCGGAAGATGCAATTACATGAGCTAAGCGAACTACGCGATGAAGCTTATGATAATGCTGTAATTGTAAAGAACCGGACTAAGGTATTTCACGATAAAAACATTTTGAGGAAAACTTTTACACCTGGTCAACAAGTCCTTCTTTATGATTCACGACTCCACCTTCACGCGGGTAAGCTACGATCTCGGTGGAAAGGACCTTTTCTTGTGCGGTCTGTATACCCGAAAGGGGCAGTTGAGCTTGAAAATGTTAAAAACGTACATTTTTCAAAGTAAATGGACATAGATTAAAGCCGTATTTTTCCACTGACCCCACGGAGGAGCTTCTGTTTTTACAGGAGCCGATTTATCTTGATTAAAAATCCTCCGTCTCACCTCCATGTCCTGTAAATAACTGTATCATCTTTTGAATGGAGGTGAGTGAAAAGAATAATTTTGGTGGAGGATTTTCACGATCATATTTATTGCCCCCGTTAATAAATTTCCTCCCAGGCTTACTGGTTTTTTATCATTTAGAGGATGGCAACAGTGAGGACACTGTTGAAAACAAGTTTGGGGAGGTTTGTGATTATTTTCGCATCATTTGCATACCACTTTGCATAAGCACAAAACATTTAAAACCTATAAAAAATTAAAAATTTGCAAAAGATAAAAATATTTAATATTTAATTTTGTACATAAATAAGATAATAAAAGATTAGATAGTGAAAAATTACATCCAAAAGATCAGAAAAAATTAAGAAAACTAAGAAAATTAGAAGTTTTCTTAAACGAAACTAGTAATAAGTAGTTATGAGCCGTTGTCCCAAAGGTTAATAAGATGAAGAAAGTCACTAATCTGAGTATAAAAATAAGTCTGAAAAATAGTTTCTATTCTGGAAGCCAAACATTTGAACGTTGATACCCTACTATTCGCACTTACACACGTCTTAAAACTCGGGATAGTAGAGGATACCTTGAAATGCTCTTGTCTAAAAGCCAAAGTATCAAAGAAATAAAAAAATTGAATAAAATATAAAAATGGTGAAGAAAAAAATGAACATTGGTTTTGTTATCGCCAAGGCAGCAATAAAAAAATATAGCGAGGGTGCTTTATCACCTAGTGCCTTAGACCAACTGGTCTGGGAGTCACTGCTAAGCCTTAGGTGGTGCAAGACGAGGAAAATACTAATACACCTAATAAGCAAGCACATGAGTAATCGATCGGTTAGTACCTCAAGAAGTATTAACGGTCGGATGAAAAATGTGTGAGCAAATTCATCTAAATATTCATCAATTAAAAAAAGTACTGAGGTAGATGGACAAGAGTATGATAGCTTGAATTGAATTCTCCAAGTGTAGAGATGTTCTTTACACACACGTAGAGGTATATGATCGATGTTTGGAAGAAAGGTAGGAATGAAGAATAAAGACGATGTTTTATTGAGGGATGATGTGATTTCTAACATCTTTTCATTACTATTAAGATAGGGCTCATAACAACCGAAAAGCTAGTATTAGTTGGAAACTCTAATTTTCAAAGTCTTTCTTTTATAATTCTTATTTTTATATGTAACATTCACGGTATTCCTTTTATTATTGGATTTTATGGGTGCAATCCGCTGAAAAACCTCAGGAGACAACACTCCTCCTACTAGGGACACCTAGAGGTTTAAAGGCTTGTTGCACGTGCTCAGTGCAATCGTGTTGCCTACGAAAGTGTGCTAGTTAGTTTTTTTTTTTTCCTCCTTTTCTTTCTAATAAAACAAGTTTTCTCGAGACGACAAAAATTAAGTTTGGGGGAATTTGATCAGTCGAAAATATTGCATTTTTAACACATCAATTTCTCTACTCTTTGCAATCATCTAAAGGTGTTTGGTATAAATATAGCACATATTAGCAATTCGCCTGCAAAATACCAAATAACTTGTGTTATACATTATAACCGGCATTTTGAGGGAAACTGAGTGTTTATTATTGCACGCATGATCTTTGTATATCGCAACACTTGTCTCGAGATTGTATGCAGGAAATTCCAGGAAAAGAGCCGAAACTGCTAAAAGTGCTGATAAAAATACGCCAAGTCCAAGACTTGTGATCTGGCAGTGAATAAGAAAGATTTAAAAGATTCCAGATATAAAATAAGTCCCCAAGGATCAGCCCAAAATAACCAGAAAGTTCCATGCAGCAAGCATTCCAAAGGGCCGCGGATCTGCGGCCGAATGGCCCTATTGGAGGCGGATCCGCGGCCGCGTCATCAAGTTGTCGGCAGGATACATTATCAGGTTCCTATATTCAATTGGCAAACTTTTTCAAGCCACTTCGTTCTCCATAGATCTCCAGAAGCTTCTATCCTAACAGCCAAGCTTCTTGTACAAGCTAAACACCTCCAAGCTTCTCAAGAAAGCTAGCTAACTGTAAGACTACGGTAGCGCCCCGGCCGTCTTTCCGAGGCCAAAATGCTGAACGAAAATTTTTCTAAACTAGAAACTGGCGATATCGTATGCTTAAAACCCGGATCGAACCATTAACCTACAACTAGCTATCTAAAGAGAGGGTTGGAAAGCTATACCGATCGATCCATGTCCTTCGGTCTTTGGCCACCATCCCAAGCTCCTCGCGGCATCTCCGGTCTTGATCTCCTCGTCGGAAAGGGCACCATATCTACGAGTCTTTTTACGGGCTCCCGCTTCATCCGAAGCAACTCTGGCACGAAGTGTGCTAGCCGACTTGACCAAGGTGTTGTAGAGAATGTTTGTGATCACTTTGTCTCTTGCATCCATTGCTTTGGATGGAGGTTAGAGGTGTTGCCATTAATGGAGATTTGAGCTAGAGAAGAAAGAGGAAGAAGAAGAAGTTTCTCACTTTCTTTTCTTTTGTGATGTGTGTGAAAAAAAATTGAGAGAGAGTGAGATAACAATAATACAAGACCAACCTCCTCATGGAAGCCCCTCTCTCTCTCTCTTCATCTCATATCACCACAAATCAATCACATTATGTGACACATGCACAAGAAAAGAGACCATGAGTCACCACTTGTGCATGTGTCACAATAAATGCTCCAAATCATGATATCTAGCTCATAATATACATATGTAACCCAAATGTTTACAACAATAAAAAGATACGGCAACATCTAAAGTAAACTCGTGACGGATCACAAGAATACCCCTCACCTGTATATACATACCTGCATCCGCATTCCGACTGAATGCGAATGCGATGAGACTAAAGTAATCCAACAAATCTAATACTAGAATCCGGCTTAAACCAAAGCCCACTAGTATGATCCATCCGATCATGATCCGTGCAATACCGCACGTATATGATCAAACCCTGCCATATATCATACTGCCTCTACAACGTTTCGCCCGAAACTTGAGAAACTGTCTGTGGGGGACTCTAAAGAATCGTCAATACTTTGGCTGTGGATTTAACCACCAGCACGTCAGAGGTACTAGCCGTACGTAACAGGCTACTTGGTATTGACCAAAAGGGAGGTCAATGAGCGAACTCATCCTGACACCCTACTGAGCCTGTCAGTGACAATATCCGTACAGTCCGGTCCGGTCCGTTCGTCTATGAGAATCGCATGTCGGGCCTAGGGGGTTGGTAAAATTCAGCCCCCAAAAGCGGTACAAATCGTGTCGGAGTGTAGCCCAGAACACCCTGAGATACTACCGGAATACCTACCAGTAAATCTCCTGCCTCGGCCGAGGGCTTTGTGTCTCCTAGACACAGCGCGATCTCACCCCCAATACTGGGAGAGACGAAACCCCTGCCGATCCGCTCACTTGCCTCCATGTGGCTCGGGACTGTACCCAACTAAAACCTGTTTGCACGACTCCTTTGAGCTGTGGTAGGGTAGTAATCAAAGCATAGTGGGAACTCAAATGAGACAAATGACGACCTCAGGTCGATGAACTAACCTGTACACATATCACCAAGGAACTGCTATCTGACGTCAGGTATAATACCAACTAGCATGTTCCCGGCGAGTCATGTCCGGTGTACTCATAACCCAATGAGCACCTGTATACATCTTAGGTGAACCAACTGATACCAATGGCTTGTGAGACCGGTCACCGCCCCTCGTCGGGGTCTTGACTATATACACTAGTCTACTAATGGAGTATCGATGCCCAGTCTCGAAAACTCCCATGACTAGGGACCACTTTAAGGATGTGCTTATAGACCCCAGCTCCCACGTATATGATCTCCATCATACTGCTCGTAGTCAAGCAAGAATCCTAAGGGCTCTATCAACGTTGAATAGTGATCTGTACCATCACCTAAAACAGTACACGATGATAAAGATAAACCAGATAGTATACTATTTTCTATCAACGTGTAATAGTGAACTGCAATGTCACTTAAAGCATGTACACGATGATAAAGACAAACCAGATAGTATACAATTCTCTTGAGTAAGACTGTCCTACCGGCATAGGTCCTCCCTCAATCATTGCAATCACGTGCTTGTGATCCAATAATTGACTCTGAGAGCACTATATCCAACAATCTCCCACTTGCACTCAAGGCTAATTATTGCGATGTCGCATACTCACAGCCCGTGTGATACCGAACACCCAACTCCTCTACTGATCAGTCTCACAAAGCCCGTTTGTGAAACTATTGCATTCGAGGAATAGCCTCAGCTAGTGGATCCGTCCCGATGTTTCTTTCTATGTCTCTCTTTATCTCAAGTTCACGGAGAAAACCATCTTCCGAAATGAGTAATACCTGTCTTAGAATATGTCTGGATATCTGATGGGACCTAGTTCAGAATGAAATCCAAATCCAAACTTCTTAGACTGTATCATCAACTGAATTTAATCAGTAACCTGCGTCATGCCACCCTCGGTGTTTGCTTGGATCACCTGTCCAAAACACTGCCCCTCGTCAGAGGGAAAACTATAACTCTGACAGTCACTCTGTCATCCAGGTCACCTTGGAAGCCTGGAATGATAACCATCTCCTAAAAGAGCCTGTTGTTATCATATCCCTAGAACATCCACTTATGTTCTTAAACTGCTTCCGATCGTTTCTCCAGGATTGGATTAATATCAATTTATTGCATCTCATGCAAAAACAACATCTGGTGTAGTACTTGACATCTCATGATTGACTCAATTGCCTAAGTAAGTGATATGCCAATCATGCACATCCCTCTCTTCTTTAGTCTGTAAGACACCTTTAGAGAGGGTGACTCCATCACCTGCAGGTACACTACCGTGCCAGGAGTCGTCCATTCTAAAACACCTTTAGAATGCTGTCAAAGTACCCAGATTGGGAAACTACCCAAATATAGATATAAAACCATAGATCTAGTAACCAGAATATCTGATATAATATCCATATCCTATGTGGAGAAAACACTGTGTGACAACCAAAGTATAACCGATCGTAGTATAGGAATTTCACTTCCTACTCTGTGTATGTCATCCAAATACTAGGACATCACACCCTACTACCTTCTTAACAGATCCATCCCCTATTATGATGAAGTCAAACCTATGACTGTCACATCAGAAACAGATGATCTATCTCCGCTATATCCGCTTTAGTCTATAAATAGACATAAGCTACTTGTCTACTATGCTTCCGCTGTTCCCACTGACTACGACAACCCTCTGGCAGAGTCATATACACGTACACTTCTAAAGCTAGAACCACGCTATACTCATCCTCCTGCCGGGTCTCACAGTCTGTAACAAAAGCAATGGCAAGTCTGGGTAAACAAGAACCTTCCTGTCACCGTCCTTGAGGCTACCAGAGTACCTCTCGGGTGCCTGAGGTTACCCACCGTATCTGCGGAGTGGCCAATGGAATGTCAAACCAGATTGAATCTTTAGTACCTATTAAATTTTCAGTAATCGTTTGCGGTTCTGGAATCACTTCCAGTTCTACCATACTCCCACTACTGTTTTCTAAAAAAATCCATTTCTATTAAAACTATGGCGAGTCAAGAACAATATCACTATTGATCTTCCAGATGGTAGAAAGTCAACCCTCGTCATAGCCCGGGTCAACCCACAAACAGCCATTACAGAAACGTGCCTTGAGTTATCCAGAGTCTGGTTTTAAGCATAAGCCGGAAAACTCCCCGTATCTTAACATCGTTAAGATATAAACCGTTCTATATCCAATATAGAAACAGAGGCACTGATTTAATTGGAGCCAGATTCAAATCATGCAGCTGTCTCCAGTGCATGTCAACTAAATGGAAGGAGGCCTATCAGCATTACTCAACTTAGGAATATATCCAATTATGAGTAACCTGAAAGAGAAGAAAGTTCTTTTAATCATTACTATCAACTGAATACCATACTCAAGTATCTACATCTTCGATCACCTTGAAGAATCTGATACTTGCAGCACCTGGTTCTCTACTTTATTCTCATACCTATAACTTCTCAAAACTTGGATCTTGTATTTCTACGAAACACATGTCTAAGAACTAGAGAAGTCATAAGTAAACAGAATATAGTACGAGTACCAACCTCTCTGTTCTAATGGACACTGGACAACATACAATACTCTGTATAAGTCCCTTGAGTCTAATAACTCATTCTCTGTGTGTCGTAGGTTGAAAACTGTACTTATGGTTGAGAAGAATTACACCGCTGTTTAATGCTCCTTACCTAACCATCCGCTGATATAGGTAAATGTCATGGACATAATTTCAAAAAGTTATATCTCACTTTATAAAAATAAACGTACAGATATATCAATTTGAAATTGGTGCATTACAACGGATATTCAAAACCAAATATTTGCCGTCCGGCAAACAACCCAGGCGATTTCCTCAAATATCACCAATTACAACGAATCCTGATATAATGAGGATGAGCACCCAATTCCCAATAACTTACTCACACTCATCATCTATAAAACCATACAGATGTGAGAATCCAACCTGGTAAATACATACCCTGGAGCAAGTTCTAATTAGGAAATCAGTTTTCCTTTAACAATACACAGTGAAACTAAAACATGTAAATGTTTCGAAGGGGTATCCGGGTATTCCTAGTAATGCCTCTTCCATTATGAGACTCACAACTGTAACCGTATATTTCTTTGTCATCTCTCCAAATCCCTTTATATGTCTTTAGTCATTACCTTCTGTACACCCCTCTAGACTAAATGGTTTTCTTCCTTCCCTACCGTTCGGCACTAGCCTATGGTTTGGAAGAAGACTATCCAATAAGCATAATGGGTGTACTCTCCCAATCCTAGGAGTACTCGCAACCCGAGAGAAGGTAAAGATAAAAGACAACTGAATAAAACCTTATTCCTATTTCTCCTGAACCAGAATTCATCCCCGAACTGGAACAAGTTCCTTCGAGTTCGTATATAACCATACGATGGAGTATCCAATAAACTATGGATCTTCGTAGTGATATGGAGTGTTCTGGAGAAATACAAAGGTGATGTAGGATTGGCAAAGAAATACTTGGTTTGGTCGTAAATAACAGTCGCAATTTACTTTGCCATCTTATTAATCCCTTTATTTGTCTTTACTTAATACCTTCTGTACACCTTTTAGGCTAAATGGTTTTCTTCATTCCCTACCATTCGGCACCAGCTTATGGTTTGGAAGAAGACTATCCAATAAGCGTAATAGGTGTACCGTCCTAATCCAAGGAGCACTCGGAACCTGAGAGAAGGTAAAAGGAAAAGACAACTGAATAGTCATATTCGTTTTCTCCAGAACCGGAAACCATCCTCGAATAAATTCCTTCGAGTTCTTATATAACCATATGATGGTTTTATCCAATGGAAGTGGACGTTCGTTGTAATACGGGGTGTTCTAGAGAAAAGGGTAAAAGTAGGAGTGGCAATGAGGTATGCAACCCTGACAATCCAAAAGCCAGTGTTTTAAGAAGGTTCGGTCAACTTGGTCACTGAGTTATAGTCAAGGGTCGGGCCATGGTCGCTGCCAAAGAGAGAGAGAAAAGAAACACTCAGCGTGCACTCTAACCTAGATCAGAATGGTTGTCACTTTATCCAATCAGGAAACCTCCCACTGTAACCTCAAATTCTCCTCCAAACCTTAAAGAAGAATTAGTCGGGATCACCCGAGGAGTAAACCAACTCAGCAGTGGGAATCGGGATCCAACTATCATCGCATGATAACGTGATGGAATCCACTCACGTTATCACACTCCAGAAGGTATGCGCATGCCTAGAAAGTTTCAGTTTCTTTAGAAACTCCCGATGTGTGTTTTTACCCCTAGGACCCAAGTGACCTTGACAATGCCAACAAATCAATAAGTCATAGTCAAGTTCAACCTGTCATTATCTTGATTGCGTTAAACCCATCCGTACGAGTTCTTAACAATGCCAACAAAACCGTACGACTGTCCTAACCAATCCACATATCCATGCGACAGAAAAGCATTACAGAGCTACCGAACACTACGCCTCGGCAATGCACGACAAACGTAGCACGAATACTAAGCAATACTAATTTGAAATGACGGAGGGCTACGGCAGGTTTTTGGCGAAAAACCTTTAACGTAATGAACTTGATATCGTTGAAGGAACCGGATAACTTTCTATAAATATAGTGGTGAAAACCTTTGCTAAAGAGGTCACTCCCAGTGAAGGGATCTCGGCTCTTTCCCCGTACAATGAGGTGCAGGATATTCCAACTGAATACCACGATGCAAAGCAAAAAGTAATCGGCTATAGTGAAGTTATTACCCTGACTCAAGCTTCTGTCCAAGGGGTCACTCCCGGTGAAGGGATCTCGGCCCTTGCCTCGTCAACTGAGGTGTTGGATATTCATAACCGAATACCACTGTGCAAAACAAAAGAGAACGTCCTTGCAATAACAGTTTTTTCAAAAATGTTCCAACAACATCAGAATAGGTTTGTTTAGCTTGCATTGATCCGAATCAACGCAGTGCCATCAATTGATCACACCAATAAAGAACGAAAATATGATGTACGTATATGCCATCCGCATTCGCCACTGGGTCCCGTCATCACCCGTTAGGCTACTTAACTAACGACAGAGCGGGGACTGGACTAACGCGGGTTTAATACATATACAACATCTACTAGTATATATATCAATACATAATATTCGCTCAAGGCGTGATAAAATGCAACATCACAGAAATGTAATAAGCATCACAGAACAATACAGATAATCTAGGATCCCCGGGTTTCATAGAGCCGCTACTGAAACCCGACGTTCCCCTGGTCGTGTGGATTGCCTGTGCAATGAAATCCTAGACCCCTACGGGTGCGGCAAGTTACCCGCCAAAACCTGAAGCGAGGCAGCCCCCTTCAACAACGTGAATGGACCACCCAGCACTTCACGGAATCCGGTAACTTGAGCACCCCTCCTTGGGTCAACTTGTTGTTAGTTATGTATATGCCCTAGAGGCCATTGTTGTACATATGATGTATATTATGATGGATGCTTGGATATATACAGAGAGGGCTTTCTTGCTCGTCATGATAGTATGCTATTTGGTTTCACTTTATCTTAACATGTTGACTTGTATTGGTTTACTGTCTTTCTCTCACATGTTGATAAAGCCCTTAGGATCTATACTCGACTACTGGGATTATGATGAGATCATACTAGTGGGGCCACGGTAGTCGATGAGTACATCCTATAAATGTTCCTAGTCGAGGGTATATCGAGACGCGGCATCGATACACCAGAGTAGACTAGCGTATACGCATCTTGACCCATATGATGGGCGATGGATGATCCCATATCCATCGGTGTTTGATATCAGAGATGGTGTACGGGTGCTCAGTGGAGACCGGGTACACTGGACGGACTCGCCGAGAACTCCCAGATGGTGATATACCACACGTCAGATGGCAGTTCTCCGGTGACACTGGTACAGGGTAGTCTGTAGACCCAAGATCGTCATAGAGTCTTGTGTGATTCCCACTATGCTTTGATTTCCACCTTACCACGTCCAAGAGGGCGTGCAAAACGGTGGCTTTTGGGTACAGTCCCGAATCACATGGAGGCAATGAACGATAGGAGGGGATTCGTCTCTCCCGGTATAGGGAGTTGATGTTGTGCTGTGTTCGATTGGCTATAACTGGAAGTCCCTGGCCAGGGCTGATATAGAGATATACTAGTAAGTGTTACCAGTAGTTTCTCGACACGTTATGAGCCTCACATCGACACGACTTATCGGTTACTGGGGTCTGACGTATACCACCCCTAGACTTGATATGCGACATATCAGACGAACATACCGGGCTGTACAGGAGTGTTACTGATTGGATTCACAGGAGAACGGACAGGCTAGCTCGTTGATCTTCTGATCGCTCAATACCTGGGTGGCTGTTACGTTTAGCCGACCGCTTGCAGCTTGTGGGTGTTTGATATGATCATCACCTGATACCGGCGTATTGACGATTCTTTAGAGTCCTACACAGAGGTTTCTTGGCTCAGGCAAAATGGAGTAGAGGCACATATGTGATATGTGCAGGACCGAGGATAATGCGATATGAGATACCTTATTATATTCTCGCGATAATTATATATGAACCGGGACATCGGATCAAGTGTTGATTCGATGAATCGGTACATGATATATTAGTCGGTTATATTCGATATAGCCGGATCGTCGGATCAAGTGTTGATTCGATGATTTAATGTATAATGATATATATGATATATTGTATTACATTATCTAATATTGGCTCGCTTTATTATTTCATTTTCTCACCGGATTAATACATTGATATATATGTGATATATGTTAAATGTGTTATTTTCTTTTGTTGCAAATATATAATATATATATGATATATATTATTGTGACATGATATGATTTATTATGAAACATGTTTAGGGATGATAAAAAGAGATTAGGATTTGATTAGGGTTAGCTCCTTCTTGATTATTCTAAAAGGATTTTCTTTTGTCTTGGTTAAGATATTATGGTTGATACTTATCCTTAACCTAACCAAACCCTAGCTCTAGTTTATTCTCTACAAAGGTTAAGCCTATCATCCTTGACTATGGTTCCATGTCAATCATATATTCTTATTACTATTCATCACAAAAGGATTATCTCAATCTCATTATTCTTCATCTTCTTCTCTCTTGAGTTTTTGAGAGAGCTTACTTGTGATTTCTTTTGTGATGATTTCTTGTGAGAAAATGATATAAAAAGAAAGCAAAAACACTACTCCATCATCCTTATCTAATCTAGCCCATTAGATTAGGGTGTTCATCTCATTAGAGTGAGAGAGCTTGAGCTATTGCAACTTCGACGTAGATCATCGGAGAAAAGGAATACGACAAGCTTTCATGGGTCGTTCGAGTCGTGGAGCCTCTCTTGAGTCCGGGAGATCATGGATCGAAGCAAAGGGACTTCTACTCGGAGCTTGTAAAGCGAAGGAGTGGACTACAAAGGTTGTAATCCCTCACACATAGCTTTAAAGATGTTATCTTGCATGTTAAACCCTAATAATCTAGCAAAGATCCCGGCTTTGGGTTGTTCGGCACATCTAAAATTTTATTCGGGCATGTTTGATACTTTATGAACCTTCACAAGAGTGCCTAGGAACCCTTCAGTGGTATCAGAGCCTAGCTAGAGCATTAGGCGACGTGTTTACAAAGTTAAAACTCCGATCGAACCCGAACCGACAAAAATGAACCCCTCTCTGGATATTTTTCAAAAATGCGATTTTTTCTGAATTAAAAATGCCTGAAAAATACATCAGACAAAAATAAGAATAACAGCGAAATACGAGGAATTGATCCGTACAAACGACCGCGGAATCGCGGCCGTACCCTGCTTGGGTCGCGGTTCCGCGGCAGTACTGCTTGATGTGACAATTTTTATTTCACAGTAATTTTTCTTTTTGATTCTTATACAGTTTCTGGTATTTTTATTTTGACTCAAGGGTTGAGTGTTCTGGGGTTTATTTTGTAATCGTAGATTCGATCGAAAAATTTAAATTCATTTTTATTTCCGGATATTTAGAAACTGTTAAAATGTTCGAACGGATATCATTAACTCAATTTTTCCGGGCACGAAAAACATTCAAGTGTTGAATTTTTCTCGGGTTTAAATCTTTCGGAAAACCGTGCATGTGACGCGATGGACCCTCTATAAGACAACAAACCTTAACTCGATTATGTGACCGTCTTGAACTGCCTTTTGAACCTTCGGGTTTGGGGCAGTATGGCGTGCCACATGTGAGGCGTTGGCTTGACCCTTCTACGGCTGGACCGTTGCTGCTGCGGCGTATTCTGGAACTTTTGAACTCCGCTCAAGTGTTGAGCTATTTAGGAAATCTTGGGTATTTGATTATTCGATCGGAAAGTTTAATATTGTCTATTTATCTGGAATGTGATACAATATGTGGAATTCATAGAGTTAGGCATGAAATGCGAAGTATGTGATATTTCGGATTTACGATGTCTAAAGTGATTGTGGATTCCAAATATTGTAGTTTTACAATTTCTTTTCTGTGACCGTAAGTGTAGTATGTAGTTGTATTGCCGGTTTTCGTTGCTATACGACAACGACGATCGGTGTATACATACTTGCTTACGTTGATAATATGTGATATTAAGTGTTGTTGTGATATGTTATATTAGATCGTCGTGTTATGAATAGCCGGGGGTTTTATGTGAGATGGGGTTTTTTATTTTCATTCATGTAAAATTCAATTGTATGTAATATTCTTTTATTGGGGCACTTCCGGGATGAGGTTGATGTCACCATTGTATATTATATACTTTTCCGCATTAGGTAGACCCAAGGAGGGGAGCACAAGTAACCGGGTTCTAGGGTTCAGTGGGAAGCCATCTCGAGGAGTCGAGACCGGATCTCCTAACCCTAGAATTGGCAGTGTTACTTGCCGCTCTCGTAGGGGTCTAGGAATGTGGGTTTGGCTATTCATCGCGACCGTGGAATCTGTGTTTTATGCAGGCTCGTATTGAAAACACGGACGTCCTAGTATATCCAATATTTCATATATGTTCATCTGCTGCAATGTTCTGTGATGAGACCATATTACTGCCTGAGACGAATGGTTATACTATATATATATATATATATATATATATATATATGCCGATATATAAATATTACTGCTTTCGTTTCTTCTGTGATGCTTAGAAAGCATAAGCTGATGGGATTTTTATTAATGAGATTAATAAAAAGCAAAGAAACCTAAAAGATGTTGTAGAATCAAAACTTTATAAAAAGGGTAGCTACAGTTTTGCTTTGCATAGCGGTATATATGATATACCTTGCATCTTATTCGATGAGGAAAGAGCCGAGATCCCTTCACCGGGAGTGACCTCTTTAGCGAAACTGGCAGATGCTACAAAACTCGGTTTGTCTTTTGATTGCTTTTAGAGTTTTGCTTTGCACGGTGATATATATGATATGTCCTGCACCTTATTCGATGAGGAAAGAGCCGAGATCCCTTCACCGGGAGTGACCTCTTTAGCAAAACTGATGAAAGCCTCCAAATCACTCCATTTCAAAATTTCACTTGATTCTACAGCGATATCAAGTTCATTACGCTCATGGTTTTCTGAAAAACCTGCGTAGCCCTCCATCATTTCAGATAAGTACTACTTAGTATTCGTGCTGCGGTAGTTTGGCCTCCGTCAAGGCGTAGTGTACGGTAGCTAACTAGTGCTTATCTGCTAGCATATGATGCGATTGGATTAGGGTATTCGTACGGCGTAGTTTGGCCTCCGTCAAGGGTCATACGGGTGGGTTTAATTCAACCAAGAAATGACGGGTTGAACTTGACTAGCGCCCTATGGGTAGTTTGGCCTCCGTCAAGGTCAAGGGACGCTAGGGGCAAAAGCAATATCAGGAATTTCAAGTGTTGAAATTTGCAATGAGATTGCATATCTCCTATGAGATAGTTGGATCCCGATACCCACTGCGAGTAAGAGTTACTCCTGGGAGAGTTTTACACAGGGCAATTAGCCGATCAAGTAGGTGTCTAGAAAAGTGTTAACGAGGTTACGCCTCTGGGAAAACGAGGTTTACTTTAATTAGGTCCGTGCGAAAGCACGGGGAACCTCCCTCAAGTACCGACACTGATCTGGCTGAAAGATTGACGAAATTGTAGGGTGTAATTAATCCCGGCTAATCTTACCTTTTGGGATTTGAAGGTAGATTTGATAAAAACAGTGGGAGACATCCTGATTAGATAAGATAATAACCAATCTAATCTTGCAAGAGCATACGCTAAAGTGTTTTCTTCTCTCTCTCTCCAGGTAGCGACCATGTCAGGCCATAATCAAGATAATAATATAGATGTATTGACTGAACCCGCTTATTATACTGAGCAGGGGAACGTTGGACCCGTTCTTTCTTATAAGAGTTATAAGACTGAACAGAGAATAGGAGAATATCTGGATTCTCAAGCAGCCCAAAAGAACATGCATGTTGATGCATCTTCTTCAGGTGTGTTAGTTATTGAGAACTGTTTCTCAGTTCACCCTACGTCCTGGGTATTAGATACCGGATCAGGATCCCACATATGTAAATTGTCACATGGGATGTGGAAAGGTAGAGAACTGGGAAAATGTGATCATTCCGTTCAAGTAGGGAATGGGGCAAATGTTGCAGCCAAAGCAGTTGGCGAATATCACCTAGTATTACCAAGTAGTGATACACTGATTCTGAATGAGTGCTATTATATACCGAACATGATGTGCAACATTATATCAGTTTCTTTATTAAGTAAAGACGGATATAATTTTGTAGTACAGGATAATGTTATGAACATATTCCTAGATCAAAAGTTGATTGCATCAGGCTCGTTACATAATGGCATATTCATTCTAAATCAAAATACAGTCCTCAATATACAAAACACACATAAGAGGAAGAGTTCAGAAATGAACAAATCCTTCTTGTGGCATTGTAGACTTGGTCATATCAATGCGACACGACTGGCTAAGTTACATAAAGATGGATATTTGAATCCGTTCGAATTATCATCTTATGATACTTGCCATTCATGTCTCAAAAGAAAAATGACCAAAGCTCCATTTAGTGGACACGGAGAAAGAGTTACGGAACTCTTAGGACTGGTACATAGTGATGTTTGCGGTCCCATGTCTACGCATGCCAGGAACGGTTCTTCCTACTTCATTACATTCACTGACGATCTCTCAAGATTCGGATATGTATTCCTGATGAAACACAAGTCTGAAGCTTTTGAGAAATTCAGAGAATATAAGCACGAAGTAGAGAATCAAACGGGCAAAAGTATTAAGATTCTTCGATCTGATCGAGGAGGTGAATACTTAAGCAATGAGTTCCTAGATTATCTAAAAGAGAATGGGATTCTCTCTCAGCTTACTCCTCCTTATACACCACAGCACAACGGTGTATCGGAACAAAGAAATCGCACTCTATTAGATATGGTGCGATCTATGATGAGCACTGCTGAGTTACCTATTTCCTTCTGGGGATATGCACTGGAGACAGCTGCATACCTATCGAATAGAGTTCCAACCAAATCAGTGCCTACCACTCCATATGAGATATGGAATGGTAAGAGACCATGTCTTAATTTTATTAAGATATGGGGTTGTCCGGCCTATGTTAAAACACAAAATCCGGACATGCTCGAGGCAAGGTCTGTCCTATGTAAGTTTATTGGATATCCCAAACATTCGCGAGGGTATATCTTCTACCACTCCGAGGAACAAAAGGTGTTTGTTTCTCGACATGCTACTTTCTTAGAAAAAGGTTTTCTTATGAAACAGATTAGTAGCATTGAGGTAGAACTGGAAGAAGTTCCAGCAGAACAAACTACAACAGATGATTTGGTAGAACCAGAGGATTCAGTAGTACCCGACGAACCCCAGCCTCTCCGCCGATCTAGCAGGGTTTCTCATCCGCCTGAGAGATACTACGGTTTTCTCATTGATGGTGGAAGCGAGGATTGCATCATGGAAGATGATGACCTAACTAGTTTCGAGCAGGCCATCACGAGTGGTGACTCTGTGAAATGGCTAAATGCAATGCGATCTGAGATGGAATCCATGTACACCAATAAAGTATGGACTTTGGAAAATGCTCCTGAAGGGGTAAAACCAATTGGGAGCAAGTGGATTTTTAAAAAGAAATTTGGTGTAGATGGAAAAGTTGAGACTTTCAAAGCTAAACTTGTAGCAAAGGGTTTTCGTCAATGACCAGGTGTGGATTATGACGAAACTTTTTCTCCAGTAGCTATGCTTAAGTCCATCCGGATCTTACTTGCCATTGCTGCATACAATGACTACGAAATCTGGCAAATGGATGTTAAGACCGTCTTTCTAAACGGTGATTTAGAAGAGTGCGTGTACATGACTCAGCCAGAGGGCTTCATAAATAGTGGGAGCAGCGGAAAGGTGTGCAAACTGCTTAAATACATTTATGGGTTAAAGCAAGCATCGCGGAGTTGGAACATCTGTTTTGATGTTGTAGTCAAAGAGTTTGACTTCATCAAAAACATAGATGAACCTTGTATCTATAAGAAGGTGGCAGAGAGTAAGGTTGTCTTCCTCGTATTGTACGTGGATGACATACTCTTGATAGGAAATGATATTCCTATGCTGTAATCAGTCAAGCTCTTCTTATCACAAAGATTCTCAATGAAAGATCTAGGTGATGCCTCCTGCATATTGGGAATCATGATCTATAGAGATAGATCTAAACGGATATTGGGATTGTCCCAATCCAGGTACATTGACACCATACTAAAGAGGTTTAGTATGGAAGAATCCAAGCGTAGGAACCAACCCACGATCTCTGGACTCACTCTCTCCAAAGAGATGTCACCCAAGACTGATTTGGAGAGAGCTCGCATGCAAGGGATACCCTATGCTTCGGCAGTAGGCTCTATCATGTAGGCGATGCTATGTACCAGACCCGATGTAGCATACTCACTAAGTGTAGTGAATCGGTATCAACCAGATCCTGGAGAGAGTCACTGGACAGCTGTGAAGAACATTCTCAAGTACTTGCGAAGGACTAGAGACATGTTCTTGGTGTATGGTAACGGAGAACTCCGGGTGGAGTCCTTTACCGATTCCAGCTTCCAAAGTGATAAGGACGACTCTAAGTCGCACTCGGGATTTTTCTTTACCCTCAATGGAGGGGCGGTATGTTGGAAGAGTTCCAAATAGGATACCGTTGCAGACTCGACGATGGAGGCTGAATACATCACTGCCAACGATGCTGCCAAAGAGGCTGTCTGGGTTAAGAAGTTCATTCGTGAACTTGGTGTGGTTCCATCCATTGAGCATCCAATACCTTTATATTGTGATAACAATGGAGCTGTGGCTTTGGCCAAGGAACCCAGGTCCCATCAGAAATCCAGACATCTTCTGAGGCGGTATCACCTGATCAGGGTGATAGTTGATCGCCGGGAGATCGAGGTCAGGAGAGTAGATACGAAGGACAACACTGCGGATCCACTCAAGAAGGCTATTCCCCAGATACAGTTTGAGAGATTATTCGGAATGCTAGGTATGAGATACTACAGCAGCTGGCCTTAGTGTAAGTGGGAGATTGTTAGTTATGTATATGCCCTAGAAGCTATTGTTGTACATATGAAGTATATTATGATGGATGCTTGGATATATACAGAGAGGACTTTCTTGCTCGTCATGATAGTATGCTATTTGGTTTCACTTTATCTTAACATGTTGACTTGTATTGGTTTACTGTCTTTCTCTCACATGTTGATAAAGCCCTTAGGATCTGTACTCGACTACTGGGATTATGATGAGATCATACTAGTGGGGCCACGGTAGTCGATGAGTACATCCTATAAATGTTCCTAGTCAAGGGTATATCGAGACGGGGCATCGATACACCAGAGTAGACTAGCGTATACGCATCTTGACCCATATGATGGGCGATGGATGATCCCATATCCACGGTGTTTGACATCAGAGATGGTGTACGGGTGCTCAGTGGAGACCGGGTACACTGGACGGACTCGCCGAGAACTCCCAGATGGTGATATACCACACGTCAGATGGCAGTTCTCCGGTGACACTGGTACAGGGTAGTCTGTAGACCCGAGATCGTCATAGAGTCTTGTGTGATTCCCACTGTGCTTTGATTTCCACCTTACCACGTCCAAGAGGGCATGCAAAACGGTGGCTTTTGGGTACAGTCCTGAATCACATGGAGGAAATGAGCGATAGGAGGGGATTCGTCTCTCCCGGTATAGGGAGTTGATGTTGTGCTGTGTTCGATTGGCTATAACTGGAAGTCCCTGGCCAGGGCTGATATAGAGATATACTAGTAAGTGTTACCAGTAGTTTCTCGACACGTTATGAGCCTCACATCGACACGACTTATCGGTTACTGGGGTCTGACGTATACCACCCCTAGACTTGATATGCGACATATCAGACGAACATACCGGACTGTACAGGAGTGTTACTGATTGGATTCACAGGAGAACGGACAGGCTAGCTCGTTGATCTTCTGATCGCTCAATACCTGGATGGCTGTTACGTTTAGCCGATCGCTTGCAGCTTGTGGGTGTTTGATATGATCATCACCTGCTACCGGCGTATTGACGATTCTTTAGAGTCCTACAAAGAGGTTTCTTGGCTCAGGCAAAACGGGGTAGAGGCACATATGTGATATGTGCAGGACCGAGGATAATGCGATATGAGATACCTTATTATATTCTCGCGATAATTATATATGAACCGGGACATCGGATCAAGTGTTGATTCGATGAATCGGTACATGATATATTAGTCGGTTATATTCGATATAGCCGGATCGTCGGATCAAGTGTTGATTCGATGATTTAATGTATAATGATATATATGATATATTGTATTACATTATCTAATATTGGCTCGCTTTATTATTTCATTTTCTCACCGGATTAATACATTGATATATATGCGATATATATTAAATGTATTATTTTCTTTTGTTGCAAATATATAATATATAAGTGATATATATTATTGTGACATGATATGATTTATTATTGAACATGTTTAAGGATGATAAAAAGATATTAGGGTTTGATTAGGGTCCTTCTTGATTATTCTAGAAGGATTTCCTTTTGTCTTGGTTAAGATATTATGGTTGATACTTATCCTTAACCTAACCAAAGCCTAGCTCTAGTTTATTCTCTACAAAGGTTAAGCCTATCATCCTTGACCATGGTTCCATATCAATCATATATTCTTATTACTATTCATCATAAAAGGATTAACTCAATCTCATTATTCTTCATCTTCTTCTCTCTTGAGTTTTTGAGAGAGCTTACTTGTGATTTCTTTTGTGATGATTTCTTGTGAGAAAATGATATAAAAAGAAAGCATAAACATTACTCCATCATCCTCATCTAATCTAGCCCATTAGATTAGGGTGTTCATCTCATTAGAGTGAGAGAGCTTGAGCTATTGCAACTTCGACGTAGATCATCAGAGAAAAGGAATACGACAAGCTTTCATGGATCGTTCGAGTCGTGGAGCCTCTCTTGAGTCCGGGAGATCATGGATCGCGGCGAAGGGACTTCTACTCAGAGCTTGTGAAGCGAAGGAGCGGACTACAAAGGTTGTAATCCCTCACACATAGCTTTAAAGATGTTATCTTGCATGTTAAACCCTAATAATCTAGCAAAGATCCCGGCTTTGGGTTGTTCGGCACATCTAAAATTTTATTCGGGAATGTTTGATGCTTTATGAACCTTCACAAGAGTGCCTAGGAACCCTTCACTTGTACCCTCTATGAGTGCGGCGAATAGCCCGCCAATTCTAGAGTGAAGCCCCCTCCGTCTCAAAGCCATGAGATGCGGGCTCGTTGCCCTCTAGAACCCGGCTATCCGTGCACCCCACCGTGGGGTAATCCTAGTACAGAAAGTAAAATATACTACGGTTATATCGACCTCAGCCCGGTCGTGCCCCAAAAGAATAATATACAAACAGGCAGTGACGGCTGTCCACATGTCGAACGCTCGCCCCGCAATATTAAATGTACATAAAAACCAAACTGTACAACCATTGCATCCAGGCTATCCAGCACGACAGATCTGCAACATCACAGCACAACACAGAACATCAACGTGAATGTCACGTTCGCAAATCCGTCTAAAAGGGCTATAGCAATTAGACAGGATTTACCGATCAAATGACATTCACGGTCGCAGATATAATGTAAATACTGTGAACCAACATATTTAAATTTTCGATCGACAAAATTTCCCGAAGTGGGCCCCAAGTACAATACCCAGTACTCAAATAAATCTGGGCCCAAAATAAAATTACCAAAAACCCCATTTCCAAGTCAGAGACCACCTCAGAAACTTTGGTGCACTGTGGCTACAGGACTGCGGCGGAACCGCGGCCAGCGCGTGGGTACGGTCGCGGTTCCGCGGAGCTACAGTGAGTTCATCCCACCAAATTTTCTCAGTTCTCATGAAAAACCCTGCCTGATTTTCTGACATGCCCAAAAAAAATTTTAGAGCACAAAACATTTCGACAGAAACAGTTAAATTGGAAATGCAGTTTTTGGAAATTTCGTCCGATCGAAGTTCTAAACATGCTAGAGCAAGCTAGAAAAGGTTAATGGCGTGGCTCTGATACCATCTAAGACTACGGTAGCGCCCCGGCCGTTTTTCCAAGGCCAAAATGCGGAACGTAATTTTTTCTAAACTAGAAACTGGTGCTATCGTATGCTTAAAATCCGGATCGAGCCATTAACCTACAACTAGCTATCTAGAGAGAGGGTTGGAAAGCTATACCGATCGATCCATGTCCTTCGGTCTTTGGCCACCATCCCAAGCTCCTCGTGGCATCTCCGGTCTTGATCTCCTCATCGGAAAGGGCACCACATCTACGAGTCTTTTTACGGGCTCCCGCTTCATCCGAAGTAACTCGGGCACGAAGTGTGCTAGCCGACGTGACCAAGGTGTTGTAGAGAATGTTTATGATCACTTTGTCTCTTGCATCCATTGCTTTGGATGGAGGTTAGAGGTGTCTCCATTAATGGAGATTTGAGCAAGAGAAGAAAGAGGAAGAAGAAGGAGTTTCTCTCTTTCTTTTCCTTTGTGATGTGTGTGAAAAAAGAATTGAGAGAGAGTGAGATAACAATAATACAAGACCAACCTCCTCATGGCAGCCCCTCTCTCTCTCTCTCTTCATCTCATATCACCACAAATCAATCACATAATGTGACACATGCACAAGAAAAGAGACCATGAGTCACCACTTGTGCATGTGTCACAATAAATGCTCCAAATCATGATATCTAGCTCATAATATCCATATGTAAACATTAACCCAAATGTTTACAACAATAAAAAGATACGACAACATCTAAAGTAAACTCGTGACGGATCACAAGGATACCCCTCACCTGTATATACATACCTGCATCTGCATTCCGACTGAATGCGAATGTGATGAGACTAAAGTAATCCAACAAATCTAATACTAGGATCCGGCTTATACCAAAGCCCGTTAGTAAGATCCGTCCGATCATGACCCGTGCAATACCGCACGTATATGATCGAACCCTGCCATATATCATACTGGCTCTACAACGTTTCTCCCGAAACTTGAGAAACTGTCTGTGGGGGACTCTAAAGACTCGTCAATACTTTGGCTGTGGATTTAACCACCAGCACGTCAGAGGTACTAGCCGTATGTAACGGGCTACTAGGTATTGACCAAAAGGGAGGTCAATGAGCGAACTCATCCTGACACCCTACTGAGCCTGTCAGTGACAATATCCGTACAGTCCGGTCCGTTCGTCTATGAGCATCGCATGTCGGGCCTAGGAGGTTGGTAAAAGTCAGACCCCCAAAAGCGGTACAAGTCATGTCGGAGTGCAGCCCAGAACACCCTGAGATACTACTGGAATACCTACCAGTAAATCTCCTGCCTCGGCCAAGGGCTTTGTGTAATGGCTCTCCTAGACACAGCGCGATCTCACCCCCAATACCGGGAGAGACGAAACCCTTGCCAATCCGCTCACTTGACTCCATGTTGCTCGGGACTGTACCCAACTAAAACCTGTTTGCACGACTCCTTTGAGCTACGGTAGGGTAGTAATCAAAGCGCAGTGGGAACTCACACGAGACAAATGACGACCTCAGGTCGATGAACTAACATGTACACATGTCACCAGGGAACTGCTATCTAACGTCAAGTATAATACAAACTAGCATGTTCCCGGCGAGTCCTGTCTGGTGTACTCATAACCCAATGAGCACCTGTATACATCTTAGGTGAACCAACTGACACCAATGGCTTGTGAGACCAGCCACCGCCCCTCATCGGGGTCTCGACTGTATACACTAGTCTACTAATGGAGTATCGATGCCCAGTCTCGAAAACTCCCACGACTAGGGACCACTTTAAGTATGTGCTTTTAGACCCAAGCTCCCACGTATATGATCGCCATCATACTGCTCGTAGTAAAGCAAGAATCCTAAGGGCTCTATCAACGTGCAATAGTGATCTGTACCATTACCTAAAACAGTACACGTTGATAAAGATAAACCAGATAGTATACTATTTTCTATCAACGTGTAATAGTGAACTGCAATGTCACTTAGAGCATGTACACGATGATAATGACAAACCAGATAGTATACAATTCTCTTGAGTAAGACTGTCCTACCGGCACAGGTCCTCCCTCAATCATTGCAATCACATGCCTGTGATCCAATAATTGACTCTGAGGGCACTATATCCAACATTAACTACCTAAATCTAGAAGCTTCCTTCATAACTACCAAACTTGCAAGAGAAGCTAATCCTTGCTTAGCTTCTAAAGGAAGCTAATCCTAATCAAGCTTCTAGGGGAAGCTAAAGGAGAAGACTATAAAAAGGACCCAAGGGCTTCATTCTAAGGTTGTTGAAAATTGAGCCAAAATTCCACAAGTTGAGTGACACAACTTGTGCATCCAAACCCTAATCCAATCCCAAAAGCCAATTCAAGATCTCCGAGTACAAAATCAAGCAAGAAGCTATCAAGCCTTTTTGAAGCGACGCCGATCTTCAACCGAGCAAGTGATCCAAGACGATCCGCAACTCACGGAGACGATGCGAAGATAATTCGACGATCGAGTTCTCTCCTCAATTCTTGTAGTCTTGAGCAAATTGTAACGAAACTGTTGAATAATAAAAGGTGAAATTTCTTTATCTTACTTATCTTTACATTTGAGCATTATGATGAGTTCTCAATTCTTGATTGTTTTCTTTGTCATGATGTTCGAGTGAAAACTCCGCTCGTGGAGGAATCGAGAAAATAGATAGATGATGATGATTACATTCTTGAACGATTCTTAAGTCTTATGATTTTTGTAAACTTTAGTAAATTAAATCATCGACAACCTAGTTTCGAGCAAGATGCCTTCTTGAATGTTTTCGCTCTTAATTACAGATCAACGATCGATGATTGGATTTCCTAGAGGCTAGAATTTAAATGCTAATCAACGAAAGGACAAGGGATATGATGAAGAAACCCTATTTTCTTCAAGAGATCCCTAATTCTCGTTGATCGTCATTGATCTAGTAACAAATCTTCAATAGATAAGAATACGTAATCACAAGTCTTCATCATCACTATCGATTCGATCAATTCCTACGAGCCTCATTACAAATCTTGATAATTCATTTGATTTTGACAATTCTTGATTCTTGATTCTTGATCTTTAGTATTTCTTGATATTAGATCTAGTTCTTTACAATTCTTGAAACTAAATTTCAAAATTCTTGAATCATTTTCTTTTCTTCTTTAATTTTCAACTCGACTAAAACAATTACGATCAAATCACACTTTCCCTGTGGACAATCCGCACTCACTAACGAACCTACAATTGACATCGTTATTGATTGCGGTTTACAAATTTCTTTGGTTGTGATCTTTACACTTTTCTACCTACACACCGAGAAAAATCATCAATCAGAACTCTTCCAGCACACCGCCCCACCATTGAGGGTAAAGACATAACCTGACATGGACTTGGAGTCATCCTTGTCACTCTGAAAGCTGGAGTCAGCAAAAGCCTCAATATGGAGGTTTTTTCCGCCGTAAACCAAGAACATATCCTTAGTCTTTCTCAGGTACTTGAGAATGTTCTTTACTGCTATCCAGTGCTTCTCCCCTGGGTCTGACTGATACCGGCTTACCACGCTCAGTGCGTAAGCTATATCTGGTCTGGTACACAACATCGCATAGATTATAGAGCCTACCGCAGAAGCGTAGGGTATAACTGACATGCGATCTCTTTCTAAATCAGTCTGGGGAGACATCTCTTTGGATAGGGTGATTTCGTGACAAGCCGGTAAATTACCGCGCTTAGAATCTTCCATACTGAATCTTTTCAGTATAGTGTTGATATACCTGGACTGTGAAAGTCCCAACATCCTCTTAGATCTATCACGATAGATCTGGATCCCCAGAATGTAAGAGGCATCACCCAGGTCTTTCATGGAGAACCTGTGTGACAAGAATCCTTTGACAGATTGTAGCATAGGAATGTCATTTCCTATCAAGAGAATGTCATCCACGTACAAGACAAGGAATACGACAGTTCATGCTACAATTTTACTATATATATATGGTTCATCTGGATTTTTGATAAAGTCATATTCTTTGACCGTTTCATCAAAACAGATGTTCCAACTCCGCGATGCATGCTTTAGTCCATAAATGAACTTAAGCAACTTATACACTTTCCCGCTGCTCCCACTCTGATTGAAACCTTCTGGCTGATCCATATAGACGCACTCTGTAACAACTTCAATTATAGAACTTCAAATTACTTTTCTTTTAGTCTGACTCGGGTTTGAGTCTGACTATTTCTGACTTGAATATGATTCAAGTCAATCTATATTCTTTAATATTCCAACTCAATATGAACACATGAATCCCAGAATCCTATTAACAATCATTACAACTTGACTGAACCGAACCATGGATATATTCCTTTTACATGTTTCCCAGTATTCCATTTACATGACTCTATGGTTATAACCGTTTCCTGATATCATGGTTTCAGTCAGTCAGTCAATCGATCATGCAATCTATACAATTTTACAATACAAAAATACTGTTAAAACACTACGGGGTTTAAGGGGTAGATTGGTACGGAAGGTGTTAAAGGTGGCACGAGGTGGTCAGATTAAGACACCTAACTTATATTCCGTTGCTGTTGTACCGTGGCTTAACGGTTCCTTGTACTTTCCGTTTGCCCTGGTCTCTAGCATATAAAGACCCCCCTCGTATACACTGGCATCCTTCTGTACCAAGCTACAAACAACAGCGATAACATAACATTATAACAATAGTTTACATTCTAAAAATGTATCTTCTTATTCTGTCTTCTCTACTTCCCTCTTACCTTTGGGAATTACCGAGCGATCTGTTCGCTGACGACATTCTGTTTCTCTCTTCTTTGAATGTCGTCAGGTGACTTGGACCCGGCAGAAGTTGAGCCCTCGCAAGGAGACTTGGAGCACTTTACTGAAGACCCTGCAGTATAATTTCATTGTACACTTTTCTTTCCAGTACTTTACATTTCCTGTTATGCCACTGTTTAGGCATCTTTATTTCAGTTGTATTTCCTTTTCATGTATTGTACAAAGAATGTTAATAAATAAAAGTTGTTGTTCTTTATATTCTTGTCTCTTGTGTATTATTTTATATTGCTTAGATACGCTTAGCGTATGTACTTCTGAGTATATACGTAGCGGACCTCGTCGCGCCCACTTCGCCGTACACTGGGAAGCGGGGCGTGACAGGTTTTGTTGGTGGCCCATGCAGGTCCCTCAATAGTAGGTTTGTGGTTCGAGGTCGAACCATTGTTCTTAAATGGGGGGAATGTAATAACCCAGAGCAGTGCGGTCTTAAAGATATCATGGTGATCTGCTCTGTCCACACCCAGTGCGGTCTGTTGTGGACATCTTAGTGATCTGAGTGAGGGAGCCATTTCAGAACAATAGGATCGGGTCCCTAAAACACATTCCGAAAGAGGACCGAACTGCATTATAAATATAATGATACCACCCTCAATTACAGAGGCGCCTTTTAAGTGAACCAGAACTACAAGAGCTTGAGAACTCCGTAGTTAAGCGTGCTCGGGCCAGGGAAGTCTTGGGATGGGTGACCACCTGGGAAGTGGCCCCTGGTCGGGTCCGGTTCGCTCTAAAGGGAAAAACCGTGCGGTTTCGGCCAAAGCGGACAATACCATCTGTATTGGGGCATGGGGCGTTACATTTATGGTGGCCCATGCAGGTCCCTCAATAGTAGGTCTGTGGTTCGAGGACGAACCATTGTTCTTAGATGGGGGGAATGTAATACCCCAGAGCAGTGCGGTCTTAAGACATCATGGTGATCTGCTAAGTGCGGTCTTAAGACATCATGATGATCTGCTCTGTCCACACCCAGTGCGGTCTGTTGCGGACATCTTGGTGATCTGAGTGAGGGAGCCATTTCAGAACAATGGGATCCGGTCCTTAAAGCACATTCCGAAAGAGGACCGATCTGCATTATAAATATAATGATACCACCCTCAATTACAGAGGCGCCTTTTAAGTGAACCGGAACTACAGGAGCTTGAGAACTCCGTAGTTAAGCGTGCTCGGGACAGGGAAGTCTTGGGATGGGTGACCTCCTGGGAAGTGGCCCCTGGTCGGGTCCGGTTCGCTCTAAAGGGAAAAACCGTGCGGTTTCGGCCAGAGCGGACAATACCATCTGTACTGAGGCGTGGGGCGTTACATTTATGGTGATCTGAGTTTAGGTACAATCCTAGTAGCTTCACTACCTGCACTTGCACTGTTTGATACTGGAGCATCCCACTGCTTTATGTCGCAATGGTTTGTTTGAACCCATGCGATTCCAGTCTCACCGCTTGTATCCAGCTGGAACGTCAGTTACGGAAATGGTGTTCTAAAGGCAACTATAGGATACAGCATGTGTCTAGTCGTCGTCTGCAGTCGAGAGTTTTATGCTGACTTCAAGGTACTGGATATACCAAACTTCGATGTGGTTATAGGAATGGACTGGCTTGGAACCTTTTATGCTACCATCGACTGTCGTCAAAGGAGGGTAGTATTTGAGATTCCAGATCATCCGGTCTTCTATTTCAAGAGTGGAGATCGTACCTTGGAGCCAAGTACCTACAAAGCGAAACCAAGAGAAGCAGTAGTTGCAGCAGCTCAAGCAGAGGAAGAGTCAAGACCAGAGGTAGTTCGAGAGTTCGATGATGTATTTCCTGACGATATATCAGGTTTGCCTCCCGATCGAGCTCTTGAATTCACTATTGACTTAGTACCAGGAGCACAACCGGTGATCAAAGCACCTTATAGACTAAGTCCGGAAGTATTGAAGGAAGTCCGAACACAACTGGACGAATTACTGGCGAAAGGATGGATTCGTCTCAGCACTTCAAGTTGGGGAGCACCTGCTATTGGTGAAGAAGAAGGAAGGTTCATACAGAATGTGCATCGATTATAGGGCCTTGAACGAAGTCACTATAAAGAACAAGTATACACTCCCTCGCATCGACGATTTATTCGATCAGCTAAGTGGATCTTGTGTCTTCTCTGAACTAGATCTTCGTTCAGGTTATCATCAAGTGAAGGTCAAGGAAGCTGATATTCACAAAACAGCTTTCAGAACTCGCTATGGAAATTACGAATTTCTAGTAATGCCATTTGGAGTGACCAATGCACCAGCAATCTTCACGAACCTAATGAACCAAGTTTTCCGGGAGTATTTAGACAGGTTTGTTGTCATCTTCATCGATGACATCCTGGTATATTCTAAGAATCGGAAAGAGCATGCGGAGCACCTACGAATTGTCCTGGAAACTCTTCGACAACATAAGCTTTATGCCAAGTACAGCAAGTGCGAGTTTTGGCTAAATCAAGTTGGTTTTCTTGGACATATCGTATCAGGAGAAGGAATTTCTGTGGATCCAGCAAAAGTTTCGGCAGTTAGCGAATGGCCTACACCAAAGTCAGTGAAGGACATTCGGAGTTTCTTGGGATTAGCTGGATATTACAGAAGGTTTATTGAAGGCTTTTCGAAGATAGCAACACCCCTGACCAAGCTCACACGAAAAGATGAAGAATTTGTGTGGTCAGAAGCATGCGAGCAAGCTTTCGTAGAACTCAAGTCAAGACTGACATCAACACCTATTCTCGTAATACCGGATCAATCTGGAGGATTCGAAGTACATTGTGATGCATCCGGTAAGGGATTAGGATGTGTTCTACATCAGCACGGTAAGGTTGTAGCTTATGCTTCAAGACAACTGAAGACTTATGAGCGCAATTATCCGACGCATGATCTGGAGTTGGCAGCCGTCATCTTTGCTCTCAAGATTTGGCGCCACTACTTACTTGGTGAACGAGTGAACATCTACACAGATCATAAAAGTCTGAAGTATGTATTTACTCAGAAGGAGTTGAATATGCGGCAGAGAAGATGGTTAGAACTCATGGCGGACTTTGACATCAACTTGCAATATCACCCAGGAAAGGTGAACGTAGTACCTGATGCTCTTAGTCGCCAACCATTATCAATGAATCTCACCGCTCAGTGGAAGCTTCAGCAAGACTTACATCAGATGGAGATTGAAGTAGTCATGCCAGGTGATGCTTCAAGTTTGATGAATCTACAAGTTCAATCAACCATTGTCAATCAGATCAAAGCAGCTCAAGCCAGCGATGCTAAGTTGCAAAAGATCAGAGAACAAGTAGAGAATGGACTCAGAACAGACTTCATCATCCATGAAGACGGATCTTTGAGATACGGTAGCAGATTGTGTGTACCAAAAGGTCCTGTTCGGGAAGAGTTAATGAAAGAAGCTCACAACTCTCCCTATTTAGTACATCTTGGAGGTATCAAAATGTACAAAGATCTACGTCAGAATTATTGGTGGCATGGAATGAAGCGTGAAGTAGCCAGAAGCGTCGCAAAATGTTTGGTGTGTCGGCAAGTAAAGGCTGAACATCACAGGACAGCTGGACTACTTCAACCGTTACCAATCCCAGAATGGAAGTGGTAGCACATCACGATGGACTTTGTGACTGCTCTTCCTCGCAGAACAAAGGGTAACGATGCTGTATGGGTCATTATGGATCAACTCACAAAGTCGGCTCACTTCATCCCATTTCGAGTTGGCCAATCAACTGAGACACTAGAGAAGAAGTACATGGAGGTAATAATCTAATTTAGATTTAAAACTCTTCATAATGTACTATCTCTGATACCCATGAACTCATACAGGAAATTGTGAGACTTCATGGAGTACCGGTCTGCATTGTCTCCGATCGTGACACCAGGTTCCGATCGCAATTTTGGCAGAGTCTGCAAGCTAGCTTGGGAACAAGTCTGAACTTCAGCGCGGCTTATCATCCACAAACAGATGGTCAGTCAGAACGAACTATTCAGATCTTGGAGGATATGCTCAGAGCAGGTATGTTAGATTTCAAAGGATCGTGGGAAGATCACCTGCATCTTGTGGAGTTCGCATACAACAACAGTTACCATGCAAGCATAGGAATGGCACCTTTTGCAGCATTATATGGAAGGAAGTGTCGATCACCATTAAGTTGGGACGACATCGGAGATAGGAAACTTCTTGGACCAGAGATGATAATAGCGACCGTTGATGTGGTTCGTACTATCAGGGAAAGAATGCACATAGCCCAAGATAGACAGAAACACTGGGTTGATGCAAAGAGACGACACTTGGAGTTCCAGTCAGGAGACCATGTGTTCTTGAAGATATCTCCGAACTGCGGAGTAATCCGATTTGGAAGACGGGGTAAGTTAAGTCTGAGATACATTGGACCGTTCGACATACTCGAACGATTCGGTGAAGTGGCATACCGTTTAGTGCTTCCACCCTCATTGGAAGGAGTGCATAACGTGTTCCACATATCCCAACTCCGAAGGTATGTAAGTGACCCCAGCCATGTACTTGATCATTCCGAGCTCACTATACAGCCCGACTTGTCTTGTGAGCAACAACCTGTGGAAATCCTGGACAAGAAAGTGAAGACACTTCGGAACAAGGATGTTAACTTGGTCCGGGTAATGTGGAGAAAAGATACTCCAGGAGAATCCACGTGGGAAAGGGAAGATGAAATGCGTGCAAGTTATCCGCACCTTTTTGTAAACTAGTCCTCAAATAAAAGTTGTAAATTTCGAGGACGGAATTTTTGTAAGGAGGGTAGATTGTAACAACTCCAATTTTTGTATACATAAATTTGATTTAAATTTGAAGTATACTTGGAGTATTAATGTTGCTGATAACACTTTAAGTATCTATTTCCCTACAATAATTACAAGAAGGAGCTTGTAGCTCATTGGTAAGACCTTGCACTACTGAACCAAGCCACCAGAGTTCGAATCACATGCCCTACATTATTTTTAGTTTATTTTTCTTTAAAAATTCTTGGAAGCCCAACAGTCCACAGGCCATAACTCTCAAAAGTTGAACTGAACCCTAAAACCTAAGTATACCAGAGCCTACATCAGGCGAACCCACCCCCGACGACACCCGGACTCGGCCGGGATCGGCCGAGTCGGCCGGCCGGCCGAATCGGCCGGCGCCGCCGGCCGGACTCGGCCGGACGGCCGAGTCGCCAACATGAAAGATTCACCTTTTCAGCTCCCTTAACTCCCTGTTAACTCCAATTTATTAGGTCGGTTCTCAATTGTTAAATACGACCAATTTATTACAAATTTTAATGCTTTTTATTTAAATTTTTATAATTTTTTAAATAAATAAAACCCTTCACCTACCCTATCTAGCTACCCTATAAATAGACCCCTACCCCCTACCTTCTCATTCCAAAACCATAGAATTACTTTCTTGAAATTTCCACAAGAAAAGTGTGTGTTGAAATCGAGTGCACGGCGAAGCGCTAACGGATTTCCGGCGACGTCCTTAGAAGCAACCGGCAACGAAACCACACCTCGGCCTATTTTCCTAGTTCCTCTTTACTCTTTAGAAGAGTTTGAAACCTGTAAGTCCCATTCTTCTCTCTTTTCTATTTCTTAAAATACGGAATTATGAAACCCGACGGAAAACGGAACAAACCGATTTCCGATTCGGTTTTTCTACAAAATCCCACTTGTCACCTAATCCATAACACCTAAACATATCCATGATGACTATTAATCACATAAAAATCAAATTAGACAAAGTTTCTCACATGAAATGATAACTTTCTTGTAATATCGTATTCTTTTCACAATAATACCATAAAGTTTATTTTTCTTCTTCTAATCAATTCCCTCATTCCTAAACATGTTCATCTTGATCACTAAACTTGTAAAAATCAATTTGAATGAGTTTTCACACATGAAATGATAACTTTTACAAATACCGTATTCTTACACTTAAAAACCCTCATGTTTCATTTATCATATTTAATCTCTAAACTTCACTAAACCTTAAAATAAATTACGAGGTAATGACCTACCTCCACACACACGCAAATACAACCTTAATTGATATTCCCAAAATTTAGAATACGAAAATACAAGACCTTACATTAAAATACCATAATCTTCATAAAACCATTCTTAAAGATTTTAGATTTGTTTCACTTTTTAGTAAATGGTTCTTACTAGGAAAATACGATAAGTTGTGGACATCGATCGTTTATCTAAACTGACTTTGTGGTGTCTAGGCAAGTGTGTCAAGGCTAGTGGTTTTTAATTAGGCCCACTATTGTGGTTCCTTCCCACTTACCTAGCACTTACCTGGCCGCAATTGGCGGTGAAGAGACGATTTGAGGCTTCTAATGACTTGTCGTTTAGACCTTAGAAATAAGCTAGTTGGCTTAGGAAACCCTAGAAACTAAAATACAGAAATTACATCCTTTTACAAATAAATACCTTATATTTATAAAACCGTTTTTCTAAATGAATAGTATTTATTAAAGCTAAGCAAAGCGCTGCTACAACCTACCTTTGGAAAACCCGTTAGAGATAGTACGGTTTATCGTGCACCCGCGGGCTAGTAGTGCGAGATTCAGACCTCCGCAAGGAGCATTCGGTCTCGAAAGGTTTAAAATACGACATTTAAGAAAAATGAGATTTTGGAAAATAAAATATTTATTTAAAATTATTCTTGTATTAATATATATATAATTATCATTTAAACACCTATTTTATCATAAGATAAAGTTTCCACATTTTTCGAAAAAAATACAAGATTAAAAGTTATATTAAAATACCATGAATTTCAAATAAATCAATATTATAAATTAATAATTTTATTAGGATATATTCACTAGAATAACACAAATAAAATCCACACTCATTATAACTATAAAGACGAATAATAAATTCTTGAGGTGTATTTTGAAAACTATACAAAAGTACTTTTTACATAAAACCCCCTCAAGTTCTATAAATTACAATAAGGGCCCTAACAATTATAGAACTTCAAATTACTTTTCTTTTAGTCTGACTCGGGTTTGAGTCTGACTATTTCTGACTTGAATATGATTCAACTCAATCTATATTCTTTAATATTCCAACTCAATATGAACACATGAATCCCAGAATCCTGTTAACAATCATTACAACTTGACTGAACCGAACCATGGATATATTCCTTTTACATGTTTCCCAGTATTCCATTTACATGACTCTACGGTTATAACCGTTTCCTGATATCATGGTTTCGGTCAGTCAGTCAATCGATCATGCAATCTATACAATTTTACAATACAACAATACCTATTAAAACACTACGGGGTTTAAGGGGTAGATTGGTACGGAAGGTGTTAAAGGTGGCACGAGGTGGTCAGATTAAGACATCTAACCTATATTCCATTGCTGTTGTACCGTGGCTTAACGGTTACTTGTACTTTCCGTTTGCCCTGGTCTCTAGCATATAAAGACCCCCCTCGTATACACTGGCATCCTTCTGTACCAAGGTACAAACAACAGCGATAACATAACATTATAACAATAGTTTACATTCTAAAATTGCATCTTCTTATTCTGTCTTCTCTACTTCCCTCTTACCTTTGGGACTTACCGAGCGATCTGTTCGCTGACGACATTCTGTTTCTCTCTTCTTTGAATGTCGTCAGGTGACTTGGACCCGGCAGAAGTTGAGCCCTCGCAAGGAGACTTGGAGCACTTTACTGAAGACCCTGCAGTATAATTTCATTGTACACTTTTCTTTCCAGTACTTTACATTTCCTGTTATGCCACTGTTTAGGCATCTTTATTTCAGTTGTATTTCATTTTCATGTATTGTACAAAGAATGTTAATAAATAAAAGTTGTTGTTCTTTATATTCTTGTCTCTTGTGTATTATTTTATATTGCTTAGATACGCTTAGCGTATGTACTTCTGAGTATATACGTAGCGGACCTCGTCGCGCCCACTTCGCCGTACACTGGGAAGCGGGGCGTGACACCAAATTTGCTCTGTTATTCTTCTATGTTGATATTGTGTTTTCTTAGATGATTTGTTTCTGCTCAGGTTTTATGTGCACAGAGAATTGTTTGGAGTAGATTCATTTGTGTTGCTTGATCAAAATTCTAAGATATTTGGCTAATTTGATTATATCTGTGTTCTGTTTAATGTGTTCGTAAACCTCCCCTAACTGCTAATATGTCAGTTAGCAGGGTGTTGCACATTTCTGTAATGGATTTTACTGGTTTGTGTTTGTGGACTTGTTGGATTGTCGTGAATGGATAGCCGGGGATGTGAGACGAGTGTTTCTTTCATTCAAATGTAAATAGTAATTTATTGTAATGTTCTTTTGCGGGGCACATCCGGGTTGAGCTTGTAGCCACCGTTGTATTATTTCATTTACTGTTTTCTGCTCCTAGGATAGACCCAAGGTGGGGTGCACAAACTACCGGGTACTTTGAAGTGCTTAGTGGCCTACTCACGTCGTTGAGGGAGACCGCTTCACTTCGGGTACTAGGCGGGTAGTTTGCCGTACCCGTAGGGGTATAGGGTGGGGTTTTGGATATTCATCGCGACTGTGTAATTCGTTGCAGGCTCAAAAGGAATGCGGATTCGTAGAAAATCCAATATGTTCATCTATGATCTGGAATGCCTATTATTACGTCTGACGAATGTACAATATCTATATATGATATCTAGTATGCGTCACTTATGTTTTGCACCCGTGCTAGCCCAGCCTCCGCTCTGTCGTTAGTTAAGTAACCTAATGGGTGAATTACGGGGCCCAGTGGCGAATGCGGATGGCATAAGAGGACGTTGTATTTTCGTTGTTTTCTGCAATGATAGGTTAATTGATGGGACACATTATTTTAATGCAAAGAAAATAAACCAAAGTTGAATCATTAGAACAGTTTAAAAGAAACCACTCGGTTATTTTAAAACAGAAGATATTTTTTAAAATTGCGGAATTTAAACCACTCCTTTTAAAAGCTATCAGGTTCCTTCGATCATATCAAGTTCACTACGTTCACGGTTTCGCCAAAACCATTCATAGCCCTCCGTCATTTCATTTGGGTATTCAGTAGTATTCAAGCTATGTATTTTGACCAACGCCAAGGCATAGTGTTTGGTAGCTGCTGGATATTCATTTGTTGCATAGATAGATGAGTTAGTTTGGGACAGTCGTATTATCATTTGGCCAACGTCAGGGGTTTGTACGGATGGGTTCAAATTAACAAGATAATGATGGGTAGAACTTGACATATGACTTATGACATTTTGACCAACGCCAAGGTCATAAGAGCATGGGGCAGAAATTGATATCGGGAATTTCTAAAGAAACTGAAATTTGCTAAGAGTTGCATACAATTTGGAGTGTGATAATTTTGGTAGGATTCCTTCAGCTTTATCATACGATGATATTTGGATCCCGATCCTACTGTGAGTATCCGCTACTCATCAGGAGATTCGTCACTTAACGATCAATGCTATAAACCAAGTAGGTTTCGAGAAAGGTGTCAGCGAGGCTACGCCACCAGAGTAAAGAGGTTATTTAATTAAGGAACTTCGCGAAAGCGTCGTAAAACCTCCCTCGAAATACCGACACCGGCATGGCTGAACGGTTAAGCAAGTATTGTACGGTGAGAATAGTCCTGACTAGTTCTTCCTTTATGGTTTGAGGAGGGATTCGACAAACGGTGGGAGCCATCCTGTTTAGATAAACTAAAAACCACTCTAAACCTGTAAGAGAATCATGCTAAAGTGTTCCCTCTCTCTCTCATTGCAGCGATCCAGAACATGACAGGCCTTAAGTTATTATTAGATAAAAATATTTTGACAGGGCCAAACTATAAAGATTGGTTCCGGAATGTTAAGATGGTTATTACCTATAACAAATTGGGGTATGTACTTACTACAAAGGCCCCTGCCTTCCCAGGTCCTGAATCCAGTGTCGCGGATAAGGAAATCCGCAAGACCTGGGAGATAGACTGCGCGAAGGCCAAGTGCATCGTGCTTGCCTCTATGAATAATGAACATCAGAGGAGGCACGAGAATATGGATCTAGAATATATATTTCTCCACACCAAGGATTTGTATGGAGAGCAATCTCGTATAGCAAGATACGAGACCTCGAAGAACTTGTTTCAGTCGAAGATGGCCGTCGGATCATCTGTAGGGGAACATGTCCTTAAGATGATTGGATATATTGAAGAACTCGCACACCTCGGGACAACATTAGAGAACGAGCTGTATACAGACTTGATTCTCCAGTCCCTTCCTTCCACCTACGCCCAGTTTATCTTGAATTTCAACATTCAAGGTAAAGAAGTTGAACTTCCAGAACTCCTTAACATGTTGAGGAGTGTAGAGGGCACCTTGCAGAAAGCAAGGGAAACACCCACTATGTTTGTTCGCGGTGCTTCCTCTTCAAGGGCCAAAGGAAGGAAGAAAAAGGCCGCTACCAAACCGAGAGGTGGTGTTGGTAAGGTGAGAGTCAAGAGAAAGGCAAAGGTTGTGGTGCCAGTAGTGGCAAAGGACGAGTGCTTCCACTGTCGTAGGAAAGGCTATTGGAAGAAAGATTGCAAAGTTTGGATTGCCAAGAACCAGGACCCGAAGCAAGCTGTGGTTTCAACTTCAGGTGTGTTTGTAATTGAAAATTGTGTGTCAATCAACTCTACTTTCTGGGTATTTGATACCGGATCAGGATCTCATATATGCAATTCATTGCAGGCACTGAGAAACCGTAGAGTGCTGAAGGTTGGTGATATGACCCTCCAGGTTGCTAACGGAGCTAGCATGGGTGCTGTGTCCGTAGGGGATTATCACCTAGGATTGACGAGTGGACACATTTTGGTTTTGCGCAACTGTTTTTGTGTACCTAGTTTAACATGTAATATCATATCAGTATCGTTGTTATCAAAAGAAGGTTATGATTTCACGTTTGTAAGCGATGTTGTTAACATCCACCTTAATCATGGTTTGATTAGGTCCGGTACACTAGATAACGGTATATACGTGTTAAACCAATTACAGATTTTCAATGTCTAGAACACACTAAAAAGAAAGTCTCCAGATATAAATCAGGCTTTCTTATGGCATTGTAGACTGGGTCATATCAATGAGACAAAGCTATCTAAGTTATATAGAGAAGGATATTTGGATCTGTTCGAATATCAATCTTATGCAACTTGTCAATCATGTCTCAAAGGAAAGATGACAAAGACTCCATTTACTGGACATGGAGTAAGAGCGAGCGAGCTCTTAGGACTCATACACAGCGATGTATGTGGTCCAATGTCTACACATGCAAGAGGCGGTTTTTCATATTTCATTACTTTTACGGATGATTACTCTAGGTATGGATTCATTTTCTTAATGAAACATAAATCCGAAGCCTTTGAGAAATTCCATGAATATAAGAATGAATTAGAAAACCAAACCGGCAAAAGTATCAAGACAATGAGATCTGATCGAGGTGGTGAATACTTAAGTGTTGAGTTCCTGGGTTACCTAAAAGAGAAAGGAATTCTCTCTCAGCTTACTCCTCCATACACTCCACAGCATAATGGTGTATCGGAAAGACGGAACATAACCCTATTAGATATGATGTGTTCCATAATGAGTAATGCTGAGTTACCGCGATCTTTCTGGGGCTATGCGCTAGAATCAGCTGCATATCTTTTGAACAGGGTTGCTACCAAGACTGTGCCTACCACACCATATCAGATGTGGAGTGGGAAGAAGCCCTATCTTCAGTATCTCAAGATATGGGGATTTCCGGCTTTTGTTAAAAAGTAGCATGCGGACAAACTCGAGGCACGCTCAGTACAGTGTAAGTTTGTGGGATATCCAAAGAACTCCAAGGGGTATTTTTTCTATTACGCATAGGAACAAAAGGTTTTTGTTTCTCGTAATGCCTATTTTCTAGAACAACAGTTTTTAGAAAAGGAAACAAATGGGAGCGAAATAGAACTGGAAGAAATTCCAGAACCACAAACTACTACTAAAAGTTTGGTAGAACCAGAAGTTCAAGAAGAACAGGACATTCCCGCACCCCTCCACAGGAGTAGTAGGCTGTCTCATCCGCCTGAGAGATACTACGATTTTCTTATAGACGGGGATAGAGAGGATTGCGTCATTGATAATGATGAACCTACTAGCTTCCAGCAGGCTATCTAGAGCGGCGGCTCAGTAAGATGGCTGGATGCAATGCGGACCGAGATGGAGTCCATGTACACCAACAAAGTATGGACTTTGGACTTTGCTCCAGATGGGGTAAAACTCATAGGATGCAAGTGGTTCTTCAAGAAAAAGATTGGTGTAGATGGACAAGTGGAAACCTATAAGGCTAGACTTGTTGCAAAGGGTTTTCATCAAAGACCTGGTTTGGACTATGACGAAACTTTTTCTCCAGTGGCTATGCTCAAATCCATTCGGATCCTTCTTGCCATTGCCGCCTTCCATAATTATGAGATCTGGCAGATGGACGTAAAGACGGCTTTTCTAAATGGTAATTTAGAAGAGTGTGTAATGCCCCACGCCCCAGTACAGATGGTATTGTCCGCTTTGGCCGAAACCGCACGGTTTTTTCCTTTAGAGCGAACCGGACCCGACCAGGGGCCACTTCCCAGGAGGTCACCCATCCCAAGACTTCCCTGGCCCGAGCACGCTTAACTACGGAGTTCTCAAGCTCTTGTAGTTCCGGTTCACTTAAAAGGCGCCTCTGTAATTGAGGGTGGTATCATTATATTTATAATGCAGTTCGGTCCTCTTTCGGAATGTGCTTTAGGGACCCGATCCCATTGTTCTGAAATGGCTCCCTCACTCAGATCACCAAGATGTCTGCAACAGACCACACTGGGTGTGGACAGAGCAGATCACCATGATATTTTTAAGACCGCACTGCTCTGGAGTATTACATTCCCCCCATCTAAGAATAATGGTTCGTCTTCAAACCACAAACCTACTATTGAGGGACCTGCATGGGCCACCATAAATGTAACGCCCCACGCCCCAGTACAGATGGTATTGTCCGCTTTGGCCGAAACCGCACGGTTTTTCCCTTTAGAGCGAACCGGACCCGACTAAGGACCACTTCCCAGGAGGTCACCCATCCCAAGACTTCCCTGGCCCGAGCACGCTTAACTACGGAGTTCTCAAGCTCTTGTAGTTCCGGTTCATTTAAAAGGCGCCTCTGTAATTGAGGGTGGTATCATTATATTTATAATGCAGTTCGGTCCTCTTTCGGAATGTGCTTTAGGGACCCGATCCCATTGTTCTGAAATGGCTCCCTCACTCAGATCACCAAGATGTCCGCAACAGACCGCACTGGGTGTGGACAGAGCAGATCACCATGATATCTTTAAGACCGCACTGCTCTGGGGTATTACATTTGGGTTGACTCGGAGTCAACTCGGCCGCGAATCCGCGGCGGATCGCTTGGATCGGCGGCGGTTCCGCGGTAGTATGGTCGAGTCACGATCCCAAATTTCTTCACAATTCTTAAAATTCCCTGCTTGTATTTTTAAGGGTCCCTGAAATTTTTAGACCCTGTTTTAAAAACGGCAGAAACTTGGTGAAAATGATGTTTTTTCGGGTTCGTTTTGCGATCGAATTTCTAACGACTTTGCTAACATGTTAGTTATGGTTTAGCTAGGCTCTGATACCACTGTAAGTCGATGTTAGACACCCCACATGATGCGGGGAGGCGGAATAGGTAAAACAATCATTTTGTTTAAGTTAACATTGACTAACTTTACGGATCTTTGCTAAATCCTAACTAACAACTATCTAGAAGTGATTAACTACTATGATAGATGATTATACCTAAAGATTCAAGTCTTTCTTGCTCTTGTAGTTCACCTCCTCGTCGGGCTCCTCGATGTGATAGAAGATCCACCCAAGAGCTCCTTCTCCAAGCTTTAACCTCTCACTTGAGGTAACTAGGTGTCTATGAGTGCTAATCAAAGTAACCTAGAGGATATAGAGATGGATTAGGGATCTATTAGTCTTGCTAACCCTTGGATCTCAACTCATGAGAGGATTAGGGTTAAGTCTTTGAAGAGAAAGAACTTGAGGAGAGAGAATGTGAAAGTGAGAATGAAAATGAATTATGTCTCATTTCTATATATGATGAAGCATAAAGAATATCAAATAAATCATTATGTGATATTTACAACCATGCTTCATTTAATACATACAATGAATCATCTCATGAGTCATTAAGCAATAAATGCTTCATTAACTCATTTGGATGAATCACCTCATGAGTCACTAATCCATTTAATGCAAATAACACCTAAGCTCTCTACCTCATCTTTCTTCTAGAAGCTTCTCGACTAACTACGAGAATGCCCCTCCCATCCGTGAAAACACGGAAATACTGAGACTGTATAAATCCAATAATCCAATACTAGAATCTGGCTTAAACTAAAGTCGGCTAGAAAAAACTGTCCGAACATCATATGTGCATAAATACACGTATGTTTCCGAACCCTGTCGTAAAACCATACGGCCTCTATATCTTTTTGTAAGTCCGCGGCGGCGCCCCGGCCGTTGATCCGACGCCGGAAATGCGGAAACGAAAAACTTTGCAAACTAGCAAACCGGCACCACCGCGCACTTTCAACCCGGATCGGGCCATTAACCTAGCTACTAGCAAACTAAAAGATGGGTAGATAAGTAAACCAAGCGATCCGTGTCCTTTGGTCTTCGTCTCCACTCCGATCTCCCGCGGAATCTTCATCCGTCACGTCCTCGTCGGAAAGGGCACCACGTAGCCGATCTCTTTTACGGGCTCCCACCTCTTGACCGAGGCAACTCGGGCGCGAAGTTGCTAGCCGACGCGTCCAAGATTTGCTGTAGGGTAGTGTAGTAGCTTGTCTCTTTTGGGGCTTAGAAGTTGCCATGGATGGAGGAAGTGAAGAATGAACTTTGGAGAGATTAGAAAATACAATTTTTGGCAAGGCAAAAATGAGAACCATACATCATGAAATTTCCTCTCTCCTCTCCCTCAAGAATTGTGGCCGGCCCCCCATAAGAAAATGGTGGAGGATTCAACAAAATATGAAGGGAGGTGATGGTAGGAAAAGTAGAGGGTGACCACATCCAAGAGCAATGATAACAAGGTCATATCCAATTCAAATCAACTCTAATCTCAATTAATTTCAAGCATCATGAAAAAGCAAAGATGCTAATCAAATCATGATCCCACAAAAGCAAGAAACCCCTCCACAATTAGTTATTTGCAAGTTTGCAAATAACCCCCTCCAACACAAAAGTCCAGCCGTGAAGGAACAAAGAAAAACCGGCCGGAACGGAATGCAAACTGGCAACCTCAGAAAACTGATCCCGTAATAAATTACAGGAAAACCCCGCTACTGCATATACATGCCCGCATTTGTATTCCCACTGAATACAAATGCAAAGAGACAAAACTACACTGTCTAATACTAGGATCCGGCTTAAGCCAAAGCCGGCTAGTAAAATCCGTCCGATCACGATCCGTGCAATACCGCACGTATCTGATCGAACTCTGCCATATCTCCATACGGCCTCTACAGCGTTTCGCCCGAAACTTGAGTAACTGTGTGTGGTGGACTCTAAAGACTCGTCAATACTATGGCTGTGGATTTAACCACTAGCACGTCAGAGGTATTAGCCATACGTGACGGGCCACCAGCTATTGACCAAAAGGGCCGTCGATGAGCGAACTCATCCTGACACCCTACTGAGCCTGTCAGTGACAATATCCATACAGTCCGGTCCGTTCATCTATGAGCATCGCATGGCGGGCCTAGGGGGTTGGTGAAAGTCAGACCCCCAAAAGCGGTACAAGTCGTGTCGGAGTGTAGCCCAGAACACCCTGAGATACTACTGGAATACCTACCAGAAAATCTCCTGCCTTGGCCAAGGACTTTTCATGTTCTGGCTCTCCTAGACACAGCGCGACCTCACCCCTAATACCGGGAGAGACGAACCCCTGCAGATCCGCTCACTGCCTCCATGTGGCTCGGGATTGTACCCAACTAAAACCTGTTTGCATGTCTCCTTTGAGCGTGGTAGGGTAGTAATCAAAGCACAGTGGGAACTCACACGAGACAAATGACAATCTCAGGTCGATGAACTAACATGTACACATGTCACCAGGGAACTGCTATCTGACATCAGGTATAATCCCAACTAGCAGGTTCCCGGCGAGTCCTGTCCGGTGTACTCATAACCCAATGAACACCTGTATACATCTTAGGTGAACCAACTGACACCAGTGGCTTGTGAGACCGGCCACCGCCCCTCGTCGGGGTCTCGACTGTATACACTAGTCTACTCTGGAGAATCGATGCCCTGTCTCGAAACTCCTACGACTAGGGACCTTTTAAGGATGTGCTTATAGACCCCAGCTCCCACGTATATAATCGCCCTCATACTGCTGGTATGTCATCAAATACCAGGACATCACACCAGGACATCAAACACTGTGTGACGACCAAAGTATAACCGATCGTAGTATAGGAATATCACTTCCTACTCTGTGTATGTCATCAAATACCAGGATATCACACCCTACTACCTTCTTAACAGATCCATCCCCTATTCTGATGAAGTCAAACCTATAACTGTCACATCAGAAATAGATGATCTATCTCCGCTATATCTACTTTAGTCTATAAATAGACATATTCCACCTGTCCACCAATGCTTCCGCTGCTCCCACTGACTATGACAACCCTCTAGCAGAGTCATATAGACGTACATTTCTGAAGCTAGTTCAGAACAACGCTATACTGATCCTCCTGCCGGGTCTCACAGCCTGGAACAACAGCAATGGCAAGCCTGGGTAAACAAGAACCTCCCTGCCACCGTCCTTGAGCATACCGAAGTACCTCTCGAGCGCCTGAGGTTACCCACTTTATCTGCGGAGTGGCCAATGGAATGTCAAACCAGATTGAATCTTTAGGTTCTTATCAAATCTTCAGTAATCGTTTGCGGTTCTGGAATCACTTCCAGTTCTACCATACTCCCACTACTGTTTTCTGAAAAAATCCATTTTATTAAAACTGTGGCGAGTCAAGAACAATATCACTATTGATCTTCCAGATGGTAGAAAGTCAACCCTCGTCATAGCCCGGGTCAACCCACAAACAGCCATTACAGAAACGTGCCTTGAGTTGTCCAGTGTCTGGTTTTAAGCATAAGCCGGACAACTCCCCGTATCTTAACAATGTTAAGATATGAACTGTTCTATATCCAATATAGAAACAGAGGCACTGATTTAAATAAACCAGATTCAAATCATGCAGCTGTCTCCAGTGCATGTCAACTAAATGGAAGGAGGCCGATCAGCGTTACTCAACTTAGGAATGCTTCCAATTATGAGTAACCTGAAAGAGAAGCAAGTTCCCTTAATCACTACTATCAACTGAATACCATACACAAGTATCTACATCTTCGATCACCTTGAAGAATCCCGATACTTGCAATACCTGGTTCTCTACTTTACTCTTATACCTATAACTTCTCAAAACTTGGACCCTGTGTTTCTACGAAACACCTGTCTAAGAACTAGAGAAGTCACAAGTAAACAGAATATAGTACGAGCACCTACCCCTCTGTCCTAATGGACACTGGACAATATACAATACTCTGTATAAGTCCCTTGAGTCTAATAACTCATCCACTGTGTGTTGTAGGTTGAAAACTGTACTATGGTTATGAAGAATTACACCGCCGTTTAATGCTCCTTACCTAACCATCCACTGATATAGGTAAATGTCATAGACATAATCTCAAAAAGGTATATCTCACTCTATGAAAATAGACGTTCAGATATATCAATTTGAAATTGGTGCACAACAACGGATATTCAAAACCAAATATTTGCCGATCAGCAAACAGCCCAGGTGACTTCCTCAAATATCACCAATTACAACGAATCCCGATATAATGAGGATGACCACCTGATTTCCAATAACTTACTCCCACTCATCATCTGTAAAACCATACAGATGAGAGATCCATACTTGGTAAATACATACCCTGGAGCAAGTGTCTAATTGGGAAATCAGTTTTCTTTTAACAGTACACAGTGAAACTGAAACATTGAAATGTTTCGATGGGGTATCCGGGTATTCCTAGTAATGCCTCTTCTGTTATCCAGATTCACAACTATAACCGTATAATTCTTTGCCATCTCTCCAAATCCCTTTATATGTCTTTAGTCATTACCTTCTGTACACCCCTTTAGGCCGAATGGTTTTCTTCCTTCCCTACCATTCGGCACCAGCCTATGGTTTGGAAGAAGACTATCCAATAAGCATAATTGGTGTACTGTCCTAATCCTAGGAACACTCGCAATGCGAGAGAAGGTGAAGATAAAAGAAAACCGAATGAACCGTATTCCTATTTCTCCTGAACCAGGATCTATCCCCGAACTGGAACAAATTCCTTTCGAGTTCGTATATGTAGGGTTCCTAGGCACACTAATGAAGTCTCACAAGGCATCAAACATGGCTAATTCAAATTTTACGGGTGCCTACAAACCCTAATACGGATCGTTAACTAGATATATAGGCGATGCAAGCATGTAAACGAATTTAATGCTAAAGGAAAGGGGTTACAACCTTTGTAGATCCGGTCCACCACTTCCTTGTTAGTTGTATGTATGCCCTAGAGGCCAGTATTGTACAGATGATGTATATTATATTGGATGCTTGGACATATATAGAGATGACTTTCTTGCTCGATATGATAGTATGCTATCTGGTTTCACTTTATCTTAACATGTATACTAGTCTCTTTAAACTGTCTTATAGTTACATGTTGGTAAAGCCCTTAGGATGTATACTTGACTACCTGGACTATGATGCAGATCATACTAGTGGGGACATGGTAGTCCATAGGTGTTAGTTATATGTATGCCCTAGAGGCCATTACTGTACATACGATGTATATTGTAGTAGATGCTAGGACATATATAGGGAGGACTTTCTTGATCGACATGATAGTATGCTATCTGGTTGTACTTTATCTTAACATGTACTCTGATTGTCTCTATGTTACATGTTGATAAAGCCCTTAGGATGTGTACTCAACTACTGGGACTATGATGAGATCATACTAGTGGGGCCACGGTAGTCGACGAGTACATCCTATAACTGTTCCTAGTCGAGGGTGTATCGAGACAGAGCATCGATACACCAGAGTAGACTAGCGTATACGCATCTTGACCCATATGATGGGCGATGGATGATCCCATATCCATCGGTGTTTGACATCAAGGATGGTGTACGGGTGCTCAGTGGAGACTGGGTACACTGGACGGACTCTCCGAGAACTCCCAGATGGTATTATACCATACGTCAGATGGCAGTTCTCCGGTGACACTGGTACAGAGTAGTCTGTCGACCCGAGATCGTCATAGAGTCTTGTGTGATTCCCACTGTGCTTTGATTTCCATCATACCACGTCCAAGAGGGCATGCAAAAAGGTGGCTTTTGGGTACAGTCCCGAATCACATGGAGGCAATGAGCGATAGGAGGGGATTCGTCTCTCCCGGTATAGGGAGTTGATGTTGTGCTGTGTTCGATTGGCTATAACCGGAAATCCCTGGACAGGGTTGCTGAGATTTATTGGTAAGTGTTATCAGTAGTTTCTCAAACTGTTATAGACCTCATATCGACACGACTTATCGAGCTACTGGGGTCTGACGTTTACCACCCCTAAGCGAGATATGCAACATATCAGACGACGAGACCGGACTGTACGGGAGTGTTACTGTTTGGATTCACAGGAGAATGTACAGGTTTGCTTGTTGATCTTCTGAGCGCTCAATACCTGGGTAGCTGTTACGTTTAGCTGACCGCTTGCAGCTTGTGGGTGTTTGATATGATCATCACCTACTGCCGGCGTATTGACGATTCTTTAGAGTCCTACACAGAGGTTTCTTGGCTTAGGCAAAACGGAGTAGGAGCACATATGTGATATGTGCGGGACCGAGGATAATGCGATATGTGATACCATATTATATTCTCGCGATTTTTGATATCAGCCGGGTCATCGGATCAAGTGTTGATTCGATGAATCGGTACGGATAAATATTAGTCGGTTATATGCGATATAGCCGGATTGTCGGATCAAGTGTTGATTCGATAATTTAATGTATAATAATATATATGATATATTAAATTACATTAACTAATATTTGCTCACTAAAAGATTCGTTTTCTCACTCGGGTAATACATTGATATATATGCGATATATGTTAATTGTATTATTTTATTTTGTTACGATAAATATTATATATGTGATATATAATATTGTAACATGATATGATAAATAATGCAACATGTTTTGTAAAGATTAATCAAGATTAGGGTTTGATTTGGGTTAATGACTTCTAGTAGATTCTAGAAGGTTTTCTTTTTGTTTTGTGTAAGATATTTTGTTATGACTCATTCTTAACTCAACCCAAACCCTAACCCTTGGTCAATTCTCTACAATGGTTAAGTCAACCATGGTTGCATAATTCATCATTATCTCTTTTGCATTATTCATCACAAAAGGAATTCTATTATTGTTCATCTTCTTCCTTCATCTTTCTTCATGAAAAAGCTTGCTAGCCTTTTTCAATGTGATGAATAAATATGAGAAAAAGATAAATAAAGAGAGCAAAAATCCTACTTCATCATCCTCATCTTCCCTTGCCATTTAGATGATGGTGTTCACATCATTTCATGAGTGTTAGCTTGTGTTAAAGAAACTTCAAGGTAGATCAACTTAGTATCGAAGATCGGAAGCAAAGGTTGCATCTTTCTCTTCGTGGAACCTCTCGAGAGTCCGGATCCCGATGATCGCAGCGAAGGGACCACAACATGGAGCATATGAAGTGAAGGACCGGATCTACAAAGGTTGTAATCCCTCTCACTTAGTGTTAAAGTGTTTAGCATGCTTGTTTTCGCCTAATCTCTAGTTTAAAGTTCCGTATTCGGGTTGTTCGGCACGGCTAAATTTTAAATCGGGCATGGTTGATGCCTCATAGACCCTTGTGCGCGTGCCTAGCAAACCCTATAATAGGTACATCCTTCAAGGTCCCTAGTCGTGGGTGTATCGAGATGGGGCATCCATATACCAGTGTAGACTAGCGTATACGCTTCTCGACCCATGAGATGGGCGATGGATGATCCCATATCCATTGGTATTTGACATCAGAGATGGTGTACGGGTACTCAGTGGAGACTGGGTACACTGGACGGACTCGCAGAGAACTCCCAGATGGTATTATACCTCACGTCAGATGGCAGTTCTCAGGTGACACTTGTGCAGGTTAGTCTGTAGACCCGAGATCGTCATAGAGTCTTGTGTGATTCCCACTGTGCTTTGATCTCCACCTTACCACGTCCATGAGGGTGTGCAAAACGGTGGTCTTTGGGTACAGTCCCGAGTCACATGGAGGCAATGAGTGATAGGAGGGGTTTCGTCTCTCCCGGTATTGGGGGTTGATGTTGCGCAGTGCTCGATTGGCCGTAACAGGGAAGTCCCTGGCCAGGGCTGATCAGAGATTTGCTGGTAAGTGTTACCAGTAGTTTCTCGACCCGTTATGAGCCTCACATCGGCATGACTTATCGGTTATTGGGGTGTGACGTTTACCACCCCTAGACTTGATATGCGACATATCAGACGAACAGACCGGACTGTACGGTAAGTGTTACTGGTTGGATTCACAGGAGTGTGAGCGGGCTAGCTCGTCGATCTTCTAATCGCTCAATACCCGGATGGCCGTTACGTTTAGCAGACCGCTTGTGGCTTATGGGTGTTTGATATGATCATCATCTGCTACCGGCGTATTGACGAGTCTTTAGAGTCCTACACAGAGGCTTCCTGGCTCAAGCGAAACGAAATAGGAGCGCATATGAGATATGTGCAGGACCGAGAATAATGCGTGTATGTGATACCGTATTTCATTCTCGCGATGAATGCATCGATTGGTTATATGCGATATAACCTAGATATCGAATCAAGGATTGATTCGATAAGCCGATACATAGGATACTAGTCGGTTATATGCGATATGACCGGATCATTAAATCAAGTGTTGATTTAATGATTTAATGTATAATTATATATATTTGATATATTACTTTGCATTAACTAGTATTGGTTCACTTTAAATGGATTTTCTCACTTGATGTGCAACTTGTATATGTGATATACTTTTGTGCACATATTTGTATCATGTTTGATGATACTTGATCATTTGGTTAAGTGCATAGAATTAAACCATGGTTAAGAAGATAATTAGGGTTTTGCTTATTCTTTTATTTATTTATTTGTTCATTTATTTATTTAGAAATGGTTTAGATGAGAATGGTGGCTTTATTTGTTTTTAGTTGAAGCTATGACTTCTTAACCATTCTTGTCTTCATGCTTAACCTTAACTCATCCAAGTAACTATGGTCTATTCTGTTAGTGTTTATGCCCTAGAAGGCCATTACTGTATCATACTAGTTTGTATATTACTTAATGGAAGCTTGGGATATTCACATGTATATAACAGTCTTGCTAAACATGGCAGTATGCTACTTGGTTTTTTCTATCTTAATATGTGAGTGTACGTATTGATAGAGCTCTTAGGATCTTGCTTGACTACCGGCGTTGTGATGGCAGTCACACTAGTGGGGGCTGGGTAGTCTACAAGCACATCCTTATTCAGGTCCCTGGTCGTTGGATTATCGAGACAGAGCATCGATACTCCGGAGTAGACTAGTGTGTACATTTCTCATCCCAGTTGAGGAGATGGTCTGTCCCACAGCCGTCAGTATGTCGTACTGGAGATAGTATACAGGTGCTCGTTGGGTTACGGGTACACCGGACAGGACTCACAGGGAACTGTTGGTTGGTTTTATACCAGTCGTCAGTGAACAGTTCCCAGGTGACATGAGTACAGCATAGTCCGCAGACTTGACACTGCTACTTCGCCTCGAGTGTGTCCCACTGTTCTTAGATTGCTACCCTACCACGGCTCAAAGGAGTCGTGCAAACAGGTAGCAGTTGGGTGCAGTCCCGAGCACTTGGAGGCAGTGGCGGTTAGACAGGATTCGTCCCTCCCGGTATTGGGAGTAGATATCGCGCTGTGTCAGAGAGCCATTACGCAAAGTCCCTGGCCAGGGCAAGCGAGATTTGCTGGTAGGTTCCAGTAGTTTCTCAGGGTGTAATGGGCTTCCCTCCGACACGACTTATACCGCTATTAGGGGACTGACGCTTGCCGCCCCCTAGGCCGGATATGCGATAGTCTTGGACGAACGGACCGGACTGTATAGAGATTGTCACATCAGACTCAGTAGGAGTTCGGATGGGTTTCCTCATCGGCCTTCTTATCGACAACTACCTGGGGACCGTTACGTACAGCTAGTGCCGCTTGCGGTCTGTGGTTAAACCCACTGCCAGCGTAGTAGTCGAGTCTCTAGAGTCCCACACAGAGAGTTTCCTATTCCAGGTGAAACGATATAGAGGTCGTATGGTTTTACGACAAGGGTTCGGATGCATACGTGCGTTTACGCGCGTACGACTTTCGAACAGTTTTTACCAGTCGGCTTTGGTTTAAGCCAGTTACTGGTATCCGGTTATTGGATTTTTACAGTCTAAAGTTTTTCTGTATTTTTGCGGATTGGAGGGGCGTTCTCGTAATTGTGCGAGAAGCTTCTAGAAGTGGTGACTAATGAGGTTTAGGTGTCATATGCAATGAATGAGGTTAGTGAGTCATGAGGGTGATTCATGCATGTCATTAAAGCACAATAAATGCTTAATGACTCATGATAATGAATCACCATTAGATATTTGTGAAGCATGCTTATTCATCATGTATTATTCTTTTCTTGATAAAAAAGAATGCTTCACATATATTATGATACTCAATAATCTCATCTCATTATTATCATCATCTTCTCTCTCCTCAAGCTCTCTCTCTTCAAAAGACTAATCATCCCCTCTCATGAGTTGAGAACAAGGGTTAGTAAGACTAAACAATCCTTAACCATCACACTATCTCAATCTATCTTCTTTGATTAGCAATCCAAGAAGGTTAGTTGCCTGAAGTTTAGAGGCTAAGCTTGGAGTTTTGCTCTCGGGTGGATCGTCTACTACTTCGAGAAGGCCGAGGAGAACAAGGAGTTCGTAAAGACGAAGGAGTTGGTTTATTAGGTATAATCCCTAAACACAGTAGTTTAGAAACACTTTGTGTTTGGTTATTTATAGTTTAGCTTCGATTCAAGCGGTTAGTCGATGTTCGTTCACTAAACAAGTTCGTTTTTGAAAATTCAGCCTCCCCACAAGTATTGGGGTGTTGTACATCGACTTACATATTCTCTACACTTAACCAAGGTTAGAAGATGATAAGTATTCATTTTTATTATTCTTTTAACAATACTTATCATATTCTATCTACTTCTTCTTCTTCTTCTTCATCTTCAAGAAAGAAAACTTGATGCCATCAATGGCATCTTGAGTTCTAAAGTGAGAAATCCAATTCTAAAGTGAACCCACCTCCTATTTCTTCATCCTCTACCTCTTGCCAAGTGGTTTTGGGTGTTTTCTTCACAAGTTTCATAAATTTGTGAAGTTGGAGCTTGAACTTGTGATGCCTCGACGTAGATCATCTTCGGCACGAAGCCGACGACCTAGTCCGCCCAATTCTCCGATGAAGCCGACGTTTGAGTTCGGGATTCGAGATGGACAGCGAGAGGACAACTACATGGAGCTAAGGAAGTGGATAAGCGGATCTACAAAGGTTGTAGCTTCTTATCTTTAGTTAAGTTGTTAACTAGATTCGTTTTTCGCCTAGAATTCTAGTCGACGATCCGTATTAGGGTTTCTCGGCACCCATAAAATTTGAAATTGGCATGGTTGATGCCTTGTGAGACCTCTATAGTGTGCCTAGGAACCCTACAGTGGCATCAGAGCCTAGCTAGACCCTTAGGAGAAGTCTAGACGACGTTTGAAACCCGAACGAACCCGAAACCCTAAAACCCAAGTGCTCTCTGGACTTTTTCTAAAATCTGGGATTTTTCCATATTAAAAATGCTTAAAAAATTCAGCAGGGAAATCTAAGAATTACGATGCAAAATTTATCCCATGAACAGTAAAGAGTGCGGCGGAACCGCGGCAGAAGCCTGGCTTCTGCGGCGGTTCCACGGCAATATGATGACATCATCACTCCCGTTTTGCACAGTAATTACTATTTTATTATGCTGAATTTTCTGGGAATTTTTATTTTGACTCAAGAGTTGAGTGTTCTGGGGTTGTATTGGGAATCGACGATTCGATCGGATTATCAAATCATGTCTATGTGGCTTTCCGGATAACTTTAGAATATGTTAAAAGGTTCGACCGGATAAAAATACCCAACTTTTCCCCTGCCGGAAAATATCCAAGTGTTGGATTTTTGTGTGGTTTAAGGACGTTCTAAGTAGTGCAAGTAACGCGATGGTCCCTCTAGAAGACAACAAACCTTAACTCGATTATGTGACCGTCTTGAACTGCCCTTTGAACCTTCGGGTTTGGGGCAGTACGGCGTGCCACATGTGAGGCGTTGGCTTGACCCTTCTACGGCTGGACCGTTGGTACTGAGGCATGAAGTGAATGTCTTTGAACCTATTTCATGTGTTGAACGGTTTCGGGAAAACTTGGGTGTTCGAATGTTCAATCGGAAAATTTAATATATTCTATTTATCCGGAATGGGATACAATAATTGGAATTCACAAACAGTTATGAGATAACTGAATGAATGTTATAAATCTAGCAGTTTAGTCCCACATGATATTGAAAAGAGTTTTCGATAATGAGACTAAAATGCGGGATTTATATCTGTTAGGCATGTGATGTCTAAGTATTTCATTTGATTAGGCATGTGATGTCTAAAGAAGTTGCGGATTCCAATTGTTGTAGTTTTACACTTTCTTTTCTGTGACCGTAAGTGTAATATGTGATATCGCCGGTTTCGTTGCTATATATCAACGACAATTGGGATGCGCATATTTACTTACGTTGATGACATGTGATGTTATGTGTTGCTGGATATGTTATATTGGATCGTCGTGTTTGAATAGCCGGGGGTTTTTATGTGAGATGAGTGTTTTTCATTTTCATTCATGTAAAAACTTATATGTAATATTCTTTTATTTGGGGCACTTCCAGGTTGCGAAAGTTGTCACCTTTTGTATATTATTTACTTTTCCGCATTAGGATAGACCCAAGGAGGAGAGCACAAGTAACCGGGTTCTGGGGTCCAGTGGGAGACCAACTCGAGGAGTCGAGTCCGAGTCTCCTAACCCTAGAATTGGCAGGGTTGCTTGCCGCTCTCGTAGGGGTCTAGGGGTGTGGGATTGGCTATTCATCATGACCGTGGAATCCATGTTTTGTACTGGCTCGTATTGAAAACACGGACGTCCTAGTATATCCAATGTTTCATATGTTTCTTCTGCTGCGATATCTGTGATGCGATCATGTGATGTTCTGTGATAGATACTGTATATAGTATATATGATATATTATATAGACGTTACTTATGTTTTGCATCCGCACTAGCCCTGCCCTGCTCTGTCGTTAGTTACCTAACCTAACGGTGCACGAGGGGACATCCAGGCGAATGCGGATGGCATAAGTGTACGTCGTATTTATCTGTGATGTTTAGGTACTTAAATGATGGGACTTCATTAATGAGATTAATGAAAGAAAAGAAACCTAAGATGTTGTAGAATCAAATTTTAAATAAAACAGGTAGTTACAGTTCTTGCTTTGCACAGCGGTATATGTGATATATCCTGCACCTTATTCGATGAGGAAAGGACCGAGATCCCTTCACCGGGAGTGACTCCTTTAGCAATAACTGGTATATGCTACACCCTCGGTTTGTTTTTGATTGCTTCTATAGTTTCTGCTTTGCACAGTGATATATATGATATATCCCGCACCTCATTCGACGAGGAAAGTGCCGACGATCCCTTCACCGGGAGTGACCCCTTTAGCAAAACTAGAAAAGCCTCAAAATCACTCCATTTCAAAACTTCATTTGATTCTACAACGATATCAAGTTCATTACGCAATAGGTTTTCAGAAAAACCTGTCGTAGCCCTCCGTCATTTCAGATAAGTACTAGTTAGTATTCGTGCTACGTTTGTTGACTATGTTAAGACGTAGTGTGCGGTAGCTGACCAGTATTTATCTGCTTATGCATATGATGCAGATTGGATTAGGGTAGTTGTGCGACTTTGTTGACTATGTTAAGGGTCGTGCGGGTGGGTTTAATTCAATCAGGAAATGACAGGTTGAACTTGACTAGCACTTGTGATTTGTTGACTATGTTAAGGTCATATAGCTGCTAGGGGCAAAATATTATCGGGAATTTCAAGTGTTGAAATTTGCAATGAGATTGCATACCTTCTATGAGATAGTTGGATCCCGATACCCACTGTGAGTAAGAGTTACTCCTGGGAGAGTTTTACACATTGCAATTAGCTGATCAAGTAGGTGTCTAGAAAGGTGTCAACGGGGTTACGCCTCTGGAAAAACGAGGTTTACATTAATTAGGTTCGTGCGAAAGCACGGGGGGCCTCCCTCAAAGTACCGACACTGGCATGGCTGAAAGATTGGCGAACTTGTAGTGTATAATTAATCCCGGCTAGTCTTTCCTTTTAGGGTTTGAAGGAAGATTTGATAAAAAACAGTGGGAGTCATCCTGACTAGATAAGATAATAACCAATCTGATCTTGCACGAGCATACGCTAAAGTGTTTTCTTCTCTCTCTCCAGGTAGCGACCATGTCATGCCCTAATAAAGATAATAATATGGATGTATTGACCGAACCCGCATGTTATACTGTGCTGGGGAACGTTGGTTCCGTTCTTTCTTATAAGAGTTATAGAACTAAACAGGATATAGGGGAATACCAGGATTCCCATGCCACCCGAATGAAGAAAGTACATGATGATGCATTTTCTTCGGGTGTGTTCGTTACAGAGAACTGTTTCTCCATTTGCTCCACGTCCTGGGTATTAGATACCGGGTCTGGATCCCATATATGTAATCAGTTACATGGGCTCAGGAAAGGTAGAGAACTTGGAGAAGGTGATAAAGACATTAGAGTTGGAAATGGTGCAATTGTTGCAGCTAAGACTATCGGAGAATATCACCTTGTATTACCAACTGGTAATACATTGGTTCTGAACGAATACTATTACATGCCGAACCTGATATGCAACATTATATCGGTTTCTTTATTAAGTAAAGAGGGATATAATTTTGTATTACAGGATAATGTTATGAACATTTTCCGTAACCAAAAGTTGGTTGGATCAGGCACGTTGTGCAATGGCATTTATGTTCTAAATCAATCAACAGTTCTGAGCATAACAAACACACACAAGAGGAAGAGTTCAGAACTGAACGAATCCTTCTTGTGGCATTGTAGACTGGGTCACATCAATGTGACACGACTGGCTAAGTTGTATAAGGATGGATATTTGAAACCTTTCGAATTTTCATCTTATGACACTTGCCAGTCATGTCTCAAAGGCAAGATGACCAAAACTCCGTTTACGGGACACGGAGAAAGAGTTACCGAACTCTTGGGACTTATACATAGTGATGTATGCGGTCCCATGTCTACACATGCCAGGGATGGTTCTTCATACTTCATTACATTCACTGACGATCTCTCTAGGTTCGTGTATGTGTTCCTGATGAAACACAAATCAGAAGCTTTTGAGAAATTTAAGGAATATAAACAAGAAGTTGAGAACCAAACCGGAAAAAGTATTAAAATCCTATGATCTGATCGAGGAGGTGAATACTTGAGCAATGAATTCCTGGACTTCCTAAAAGAGAATGGGATTCTCTCTCAGCTGACTCCTCCATATACACCATAGCACAACGGTGTATCAGAACGGAGGAACCGCACCCTATTAGATATGGTGCGCTCTATGATGAGCACAGCTGAGTTACCTATTTCCTTCTGGGGATATGCGCTGGAAACAGCAACATACCTATTGAATCAAGTTCCATCTAAATCTGTACCTACCACACCATATGAGATATGGAGTATGAAGAGACCATATTTTAAACGAGTTAAGATATGGGGTTGTCCGGCCTATGTCAAAAGGCAAAATCCAGACAAACTCGAGGCACGGTCAGTTCTTTGCAAGTTTGTGGGATATCCTAAGAATTCCCAAGGATATTTTTTCTACCATGCTGAAGAACAAAAAGTGTTTGTTTCTCAATATGCCACCTTTTTAGAAAAGGAATTCCTTGAAAAAGAAATTAGTGGCAAAGTGGTAGAGCTGGAAGAAGTTCCAGATACACAAACCGTAACTGAAGATTTAGTGGAACCAGAAGATTCAGTAGCTCCTGATGAACCTCAGCCTCTCCGCCGATCTAGTAGGGTTCCTCGCCCACCTGAGAGATACTACGGTTTTCCCATGGATGGTGGGAGCGAGGATTGCATCATGGAGGATGATGACCCAACTAGCTTCGAGCAGGCCATCATGAGTAGAGACTCGGTGAAATGGCTGGATGCTATGCGGTCCGAGATGGAATCCATGTACACCAACAAAGTATGGACTTTGACGTTGCTCCTGAAGGGGTAAAACCCATTGGGAGCAAGTGGATCTTCAAGAAGAAACTTGGTGTAGATGGGAAAGTGGAGACTTTCAAAGCTAGACTTGTTGCAAAGGGTTTTCGTCAAAGACCAGGTGTGGACTATGACGAAACCTTTTCTCCAGTGGCTATGCTTAAATCCATCCGGATCATGCTTGCCATCGCTGCATATCATGATTACGAAATCTGGCAAATGGATGTTAAGACCGCCTTTCTAAATGGTGATTTAGAAGAGTGCGTGTACATGACTCAGCCAGAGGGCTTCGTAGATAGTGAGAGCAGCGGGAAGGTGTGCAAGCTGCTTAAATCCATTTATGGATTAAAGCAAGCATCGCGAAGTTGGAACATCTGCTTTGATGTCGTTATCAAAGAGTTTGATTTCGTCAAAAACCCAGATGAACCTTGTATCTACAAGAAGGTGGCAAAGAGTAAGGTTGTCTTCCTCGTATTGTACGTGGACGACATACTCTTGATAGGAAATGATATTCCTATGCTGCAATCGGTCAAGCTCTTCTTATCACAAAGATTCTCAATGAAAGATCTTGGTGATGCCTCCTGCATATTGGGAATTAGGATCTATAGAGATAGATCCAAACGGATATTGGGATTGTCCCAATCCAGGTACATTGACACCATACTAAAGAGGTTTAGTATGGAAGAATCCAAGCGTGGGAACTTGCCCACGATCTCTGGAGTCACTCTCTCCAAAGAGATATCTCCCAAGACTGATTTGGAGAGAGCTCGCATGCAAGGGATACCCTATACTTCGGCTGTAGGCTCTATCATGTATGCGATGCTATGTACCAGACCCGATGTAGCATACTCACTAAGTGTAGTGAGCAGGTATCAAGCTGATCCTGGAGAGAGTCACTGGACAGCTGTGAAGAGCATTCTCAAGTACTTACGAAGGACTAAAGAGATGCTCTTGGTGTATGGTAACGGAGAACTCCAAGTGGAGTCCTTTACCGATTCGAGCTTCCAGAGTGATAAGGAAGACTCTAAGTCGCAGTCGGGATTTGTCTTTACCCTTTACGGAGGGGCGGTTAGCTGGAAGAGTTCCAAGCAGGAAACCGTGGCAGACTCGACGATGGAGGCTGAAAACATCGCTGCCAACGATGCTGCCAAAAAGGCTGTCTGGATCAAGAAGTTCATTAATGAACTTGGTGTGGTTCCATCCATTGAGCATCCAATACCTTTGTATTGCGATAACAATGGAGCGGTGGCTTTGGCCAAGGAACCCTGGTCCCATCAGCGATCCAGGCACATTCTGAGGCGGTATCACCTGATCCGGGAGATAGTTGATCGCCGGAAGATCGAGGTCAGGAGGGTTGACACGAAGAACAACACGGCAGATCCACTCACGAAGGCCATTCCCCAGATACAGTTTGAGAGACTCTTCGGGATGCTCGGTATGCGATACTACAGCAGCTGGCCCTAGTGCAAGTGGGAGATTGTTAGTTGTATGTATGCCCTAGAGGCCAGTATTGTACAGATGATGTATATTATATTGGATGCTTGGACATATATAGAGATGACTTTCTTGCTCGATATGATAGTATGCTATCTGGTTGCACTTTATCTTAACTTGTATACTAGTCTCTTTAAACTGTCTTATAGTTACATGTTGGTAAAGCCCTTAGGATGTATACTTGACTACCTGGACTATGATGCAGATCATACTAGTGGGGACATGGTAGTCCATAGGTACATCCTTCAAGGTCCCTAGTCGTGGGTGTATCGAGACGAGGCATCGATATACCAGTGTAGACTAGCGTATACGCTTCTCGACCCATGAGATGGGCGATGGATGATCCCATATCCATTGGTGTTTGACATCAGAGATGGTGTACGGGTGCTCAGTGGAGACTGGGTATACTGGACGGACTCGCTGAGAACTCCCAGATGGTATTATACCTCACGTCAGATGGCAGTTCTCAGGTGACACTTGTGCAGGTTAGTCTGTAGACCCGAGATCGTCATAGAGTCTTGTGTGATTCCCACTGTGCTTTGATCTCCACCTTACCACGTCCATGAGGGCGTGCAAAACGGTGGTCTTTGGGTACAGTCCTGAGTCACATGGAGGCAATGAGCGATAGGAGGGGTTTCGTCTCTCCCGGTATTGGGGGTTAATGTTGCGCAGTGCTCGATTGGCCGTAACAGGGAAGTCCCTGGCCAGGGCTGATCAGAGATTTGCTGGTAAGTGTTACCAGTAGTTTCTCGACCCGTTATGAGCCTCACATCGGCACGACTTATCGGTTATTGGGGTCTGACGTTTACCACCCCTAGACTTGATATGCGACATATCAGACGAACAGACCGGACTGTACGGTAAGTGTTACTGGTTGGATTCACAGGAGTGTGAGCGGGCTAGCTCGTCGATCTTCTGATCGCTCAATACCCGGATGGCTGTTACGTTTTGCAGACCGCTTGCGGCTAGTGGGTGTTTGATATGATCATCATCTGCTACCGGCGTATTGACGAGTCTTTAGAGTCCTACACAGAGGCTTCCTGGCTCAAGCGAAACGAAATAGGAGCGCATATAAGATATGTGCAGGACCGAGAATAATGCGTGTATGTGATACCGTATTTCATTCTCGCGATGAATGTATCGATTGGTTATATGCGATATAACCTAGATATCGAATCAAGGATTGATTCGATAAGCCGATACATAGGATACTAGTCGGTTATATGCGATATGACCGGATCATTAAATCAAGTGTTGATTTAATGATTTAATGTATAATTATATATATTTGATATATTGCTTTGCATTAACTAGTATTGGTTCACTTTAAATGGATTTTCTCACTTGATGTGCAACTTGTATATGTGATATACTTTTGTGCACATATTTGTATCATGTTTGATGATACTTGATCATTTGGTTAAGTGCATAGAATTAAACCATGGTTAAGAAGATAATTAGGGTTTTGCTTATTCTTTTATTTATTTATTTGTTCATTTATTTATTTAGAAATGGTTTAGATGAGAATGGTGGCTTTATTTGTTTTTAGTTGAAGCTATGACTTCTTAACCATTCTTGTCTTTATGCTTAACCCTAACTCATCCAAGTAACCATGGTCTATTCTCTACACTTAACCAAGGTTAGAAGATGATAAGTATTCATTTTTATTATTCTTTTAACAATACTTATCATATTCTGTCTACTTCTTCTTCTTCATCTTCAAGAAAGAAAACTTGATGCCATCAATGGCATCTTGAGTTCTAAAGTGAGAAATCCAATTCTAAAGTGAACCCACCTCCTATTTTTTCATCCTCTACCTCTTGCCAAGTGGTTTTGGGTGTTTTCTTCACAAGTTTCACAAATTTGTGAAGTTGGAGCTTGAACTTGTGATGCCTCGACGTAGATCATCTTCGGCACGAAGCCGACGACCTAGTCCGCCCAATTCTCCGATGAAGCCGACGTTTGAGTTCGGGATTCGAGATGGACAGCGAGAGGACGACTACATGGAACTAAGGAAGTGGATAAGCGGATATACAAAGGTTGTAGCTTCTTATCTTTAGTTAAGTTGTTAACTAGATTCGTTTTTCGCCTAGAATTCTAGTCGACGATCCGTATTAGGGTTTCTCGGCACCCATAAAATTTGAAATTGGCATGGTTGATGCCTTGTGAGACCTCTATAGTGTGCCTAGGAACCCTACATTCCTAAGCTCCACGATGATCTCCCTCCGCTGTCCAAATCGAATCCCGAACTCTAGCATCGGCCTCATCGAAGAAATGGGCGGGCTTGATCGTCGGTTCAATGCCGAAGATGATCTACGTCGAGGCATCACAAGAACAAGCTCCAACTTCACTAAGCCTTGAAAACTTGTGAAGGAAACACTCTATACAACTTGGCAAGAGGTAGAGGATGAAGAAATAGGAAGTGGGTAGACTTTAGATTTGGATTTCTCACACTTTTTCATCAATCACCATTGATGGTCAAGCTTTTTCTTTCTTGCTCAAGATGAAGAAGAAGAAGAAAAGATATGATAAGTTGTTTTAAAAATAGATAATAAAATGAATACTTATCATAATCATACCCTTGGTTAAGTGTAGAGAATCAACTAGGGTTAGTGAATGGTTAGGTTTTGTAGATGAAGACAAAATGGTCAAAGCTTCTTGAAGCTTCAAAGAAAAGAACAAAATGATCAACCATTTTATTTTCATTCCAAATGAAGAATGAATAAATAAATAAATAGTTAATAAATACAAAACCCTAACCATTACACAACCATGGTTTAATCATACACTTAACTAAGTATGCATGTATCATCAAACATGATACAATGATGTGCATAAAAATATATCACATATACAACTTGCACAATTCAAGTGAGAAAATCCATTTAAAGTGAACCAATACTAGTTAATGCAAAGTAATATATCAAATACATAATTATACATTAAATCATTAAATCAACACTTGATTTAACGATCCGGTCATATCGTATATAACCGACTAGTATCCAATGTATCGGCTTATCGAATCAATTCTTGATTCGATAACTAGGTTATATCGCATACAACCAATCGATACATTCATCGCGAGAATAGAATACGGTATCACATACACGCATTATTCTCGGTCCCGCACATATCTCATATGCGATCCTATTTCGTTTCGCTTGAGCCAGGAAACCTCTGTGTAGGACTCTAAAGACTCGTCAATACGCCGGCAGCAGGTGATGATCATATCAAACACCCACAAGCCGCAAGCGGTCTGCTAAACGTAACGGCCACCCAGGTATTGAGCAATCAAAAGATCGACGAGCAAGCCCGCTCACACTCCTGTGAATCCAACCAGTAACACTTACCGTACAGTCCGGTCTGTTCGTCTGATATGTCGCATATCTCGCCTAGGGGTGGTAAACGTCAGACCCCAGTAGCTTGATAAGTCATGCCGACGTGAGGTCCATAACATTCGTGAAACTACTGATAACTCTTACCAGTATATCACTGCAACCCTGGCCAGGGATTTCCTGTTATGGCCAGTCGAGCATAGCACAACATCAACCCCCAATACCGGGAGAGACGAATCCCCTCCTATCGCTCATTGTCTCCATGTGAATCGGGACTGTACCCAAAAACCACCTGTTTGCACAACTCAGTAGAGCCGTGGTAAGGTGGAAATCAAAGTACAGTGGGAGACACACAAGACTCTATGACGATCTCGGGTCAACAGACTAAGCTGTACCAGTGTCACCAGAGAACTGCCATCTGACGTGAGGTATAATACCATCTGGGAGTTCTCGGCGAGTCTGTTCAGTGTACCCAGTCTACACTGAGCACCCGCATACCATCTCTGATGTCAAACACCAATGGATATGGGATCATCCATCGCCCATCGCATGGGTCGAGAAGATATACGCTAGTCTACTCTGGAATATCGATGCCCCATCTAGATATTCCCATGACTAGGAACAATGAAGGATGTACTCATTGACTACCCAGGCCCCACTAGTATGATCTGCATCATATTCCTGGAAGTCGAGTACACATCCTAAGGGCTTTATCAACATGTAATCAGAGAGACAGAGAGTATACATGTTAAGATAAAGAGCAACCAGATAGCGTACTATCATGTCGAGCAAGAAAGTCCTACCAATATATGTCCCAGCATCCACTACAATATACATCTAATGTACAGTAATGGCCTCTAGGGCATACATATAACTAACAGTATATAACCATACGATGGATTATCCAACAAACTTGGGATCTTCGTAGTGATATGGAGTGTCCTGAAGAAATACAAAGGTGATTTAGGATTGGCGAAGAAATACTTGGTTTGGTCGTGAATAGCAGTCGCAATTTACTTTGCCCACTTACTAATCCCTTTCTTTGTCTTAACTTAATACCTTCTGTACACCGTTTAGGCTAATTGGTTTTCTTCATTCCCCACCGTTCGGCTCCAGCCTAAGGTTTGGAAGAAAACTGTCCAATTTGCGTAATAGGTGTACTATCTCCTAAACCAAGGAGTACTCGCAACCTGAGAGAAGGTAAAAGGAAAAGACAACTGAATAGTCCTATTCGTTTTCTCCAGAACCGGAAACCATCCTCGAATTCCTTCGAGTTCGTATATAACCATACGATGGTTTTTTCCAATAGAAGTGGACGTTCGTAGTAATACGGGGTGTCCTAGAGAAAAGGGTAAAAGTAGGAGTGGCAATGAGGTTTGCAACTCTGACAATCCAAAAGCCAGTGTTAAGAAGGTTCGGTCAACTTGGTCACTGAGTCATAGTCTAGGGTCGGGTCAATGGTCGCTGCCAAAGAGAGAGAGAAAAGAAACACTCAGCGTGCACTCTAACCTAGATCAGAATAGTTATCACTTTATCTAATCTGGAAACCTCCCACTGTAACGTCAAATTCTTCCCCAAACCTGAAAGAAGAATTAGTCGGGATGACCCGAGGAGTAAACCAACTCATCAGTGGGAATCGGGATCCAACTATCATCGCATGATAACATGACGGGATCCGCTCACGTTATCAGACTCCAGAAGGTATGCGCATATCTGGCAAGTTTCAGTTTTTTTAGAAACTCCCGATGTGGATTTTTACCCCATGCTCTTATGACCTTGGCGTGAGGTCAAAATGTCATAAGTCACATGTCAAGTTCTACCCATCATTATCCAGGTTAATTTGAACCCACCCGTACATACCCTTGACGAAGGCCAAAATAGTAGTACGACTGTCCCAAACCAACGCATCTATCTATGCAACAGATAAATATCCGGCAGCTACCAATCATTATGCCTTGGCGTGAGGTCAAAATACATAGCTTGAATACTACCGAATATTTAACTGAAATGATGGAGGGCTACGAATGGTTTCTGGCGAAAACCTTTAACGTAATGAACTTGATATCGTTGAAGGAACGGATAGCTTTTTAGAAAAATATAGTGACGAAAACCTTCGCTAAAGAGGTCACTCCCGGTGAAGGAATCTCGGCTCTTTCCCCGTAGAATGAGGTGCAGGATATTCCAACTGAATACCACGATGCAAAGCAAAAGTAATCGGCTATAGTGAAGTTATTGCCCTGACGCAAACTTCTGTCCAAGGGGTCACTCCCGGTGAAGGGATCTCGGCCATTGCCTCGTCGACTGAGGAGCAGGATATTCCAACTGAATACCACGATGCAAAACAAAAGAGAACGCCCTTGCAATAACAGCTTTTTGAAAAAAGTTCCAACAATATCAGAATAGGTTTGTTTATCTTGCAATGATCCGAATCAACGCAGTCCCATCAAGTGATCACACCACAAAAGAACGAAAATAATGATGTACGTATATGCCATCCGCATTCGCCACTGGGTCCCATCATCTCCCGTTAGGTTACTTAACTAACGACAGAGCAGGGACTGGACTAGCGTGGATGCAAAACATATACAACATCTACTAGTATATATATCAATATATAATATTTCGCTCAAGGCGTGATAAAATGCAACATCACAGAAATGTACAGCATCACAGAATAATACAGATATCTGGGATCCCCGGGTTTCACAGAGCCGCTGCTGAAACCCGACGTTCCCCTGGTCGTGTGGATAGCCTGTGCAATGAAATCCTAGGCCCCTACGGGCGCGGCAAGTTACCCGCCAAAAACCTGAAGCGAGGAAGCCCCCTTCAGCAACGTGAATGGACTACCCAACACTTCATGGAATCCGGTAACTTGGGCACCCCTCCTAGGTCAACCTGTACCCCCTACGAGTGCGGCGAATAGCCCGCCAATTCTAGAGTAAAGCCCCCTCCGTCTCAATGCCATGAGATGCGGGCTTGTTGCCCTCTAGAATCCGGCTATCCGTGCACCCCTCCGCGGGGTAATCCTAGTACAGAAAGTAAAATATACATACAACGGGTACATCGACCGCAACCTGGTCGTGCCCCAAAATAATAATACAAACAGGCAGTGACGGCAGTCCACATGTCGGACACTTGCCCCGCAATATCAAATGTACATATAAAACAAAATTGTACTACCACTGCAACCAGGCTATCCCCCACGACCAATCCGCAACATCACAGCACAACACAGAACATCAACGTGAATGTCACGTTCGCAAATCCGTCTAAAAGGGCTATAGCAGATAGACTGGATTTACCGATCAAGTGACATACACGGTCGCAGATATAATGTAAATACTGTGAACTAATGTGTTTAAAATATCCGATCGAACAAATTTACCGAAGTGGGCCCCAAGCAGTACTGTAGCACTTACAGAAAATCTGGGCCCAAAAAGAATATCCCAAAACCCCCATTTTGAACTCAGGAGCACTCTGCAAAAATTTGGTCAAATGAGGAGTCAAAGGAGCGGCGGAACCGCGGCCCAATCATGGGTTTGGCCGCGGTTCCGCGGTCGTATGGTGAGATCACTTGACCAATTTTTCACAGATTGCTTAGAATTCCCTGCACAACATTCTGAAACACCCTGAAAAATTTTTAGACTCCAAAAAAATTTCGACAGAAACTGTGCACACAAAATCAGGTTTTCGGGATTTTTGTTCGATCGAGGATGTAAACACACTAGACCATGCTAGGCTAAGTTAATGGCATGGCTCTGATACCATTGTAAGTCCGCGGTGGCGCCCCGGCCGTCGATCCGACGCCGGAAATGCGGAAACGAAAAACTTTGCAAACTAGCAAACCGGCACCACCGCGCACTTTCAACCCGGATCGGGCCATTAACCTAGCTACTAGCAAACTAAAAGATGGGTAGATAAGTATACCAAGCGATCCGTATCCTTCGGTCTTCGTCTCCACTCCAATCTCCCTGGAATCTTCGTCCGTCACGTCCTCGTCGGAAAGGGCACCACGTAGCCGATCTCTTTTACGGGCTCCCCCCTCTTGACCGAGGCAACTCGGGCGCGAAGTTGGCAAGCCGACGCGTCCAAGATTTGCTGTAGGCTAGTGTAGTAGCTTGTCTCTTTTGGGGCTTAGAAGTTGCCATGGATGGAGGAAGTGAAGAATGAACTTTGGAGAGATTAGAAAATACAATTTTTGGCAAGGCAAAAATGAGAACCATACATCATGAAATTTCCTCTCTCCTCTCCCTCAAGAATTGTGGCCGGCCCCCCATAAGAAAATGGTGGAGGATTCAACAAAACATGAAGGGAGGTGATGGTAGGAAAAGTAGAGGGTGACCACATCCAAGAGCAATGATAACAAGGTCATATTCAATTCAAATCAACTCTAATCTCAATTAAAAAGCATCATGAAAAAGCAAAGATGCTAATCAAATCATGATCCCACAAAAGCAAGAAACCCCTCCATAATTAGTTATTTGCAAACTTGCAAATAACCCCCTCCAACACAAAAGTCCAGCCGTGAAGGAACAAAGAAAAACCGGCCGGAACGGAATGCAAACTGGCAACCTCAGAAAACTGATCCCGTAATAAATTACAGGAAAACCCCGCTACTGCATATACATGCCCGTATTTGTATTCCCACTGAATACAAATGCAAAGAGACAAAACTACACTGTCTAATACTAGGATCCGGCTTAAGCCAAAGCCGGCTAGTAAAATCCGTCTGATCACGATCCGTGCAATACCGCACGTATCTGATCGAACCCTGCTATATCTCCATACGGACTCTACAGCGTTTCACCCGAAACTTGAGTAACTGTGTGTGGTGGACTCGAAAGACTCGTCAATACTATGGCTGTGGATTTAACCACTAGCACGTCAGAGGTATTAGCCATACGTGACGGGCCACCAGCTATTGACCAAAAGGGCCGTCGATAAGTGAACTCATCCTGACACCCTACTGAGCCTGTCAGTGACAATATCCATACAGTCTGGTCCGTTCGTCTATGAGCATCGCATGGCGGGCCTAGGGGGTTGGTGAAAGTCAGACCCCCAAAAGCGGTACAAGTCGTGTCGGAGTGTAGCCCAGAACACCCTGAGATACTACTGGAATACCTACCAGCAAATCTCCTGCCTTGGCCAAAGACTTTTCATGTTCTGGCTCTCCTAGACACAGCGCGACCTCACCCCCAATACCGGAAGAGACGAACCCCTGCAGATCCGCTCACTGCCTCCATGTGGCTCGGGACTGTACCCAACTAAAACCTGTTTGCACGTCTCCTTTGAGCGTGGTAGGGTAGTAATCAAAGCACAGTGGGAACTCACACGAGACAAATGACGATCTCAGGTCGATGAACTAACATGTACACATCTCACCAGGGAACTGCTATCTGACATCAGGTATAATCCCAACTAGCAGGTTCCCGGCGAGTCCTGTCCGGTGTACTCATAACCCAATGAGCACCTGTATACATCTTAGGTGAACCAACTGACACCAGTGGCTTGTAAGACCGGCCACCGCCCCTCGTCGGGGTCTCGACTATATACACTAGTCTACTCTGGAGAATCGATGCCCTGTCTCGAAACTCCCATGACTAGGGACCTTTTAAGGATGTGCTTATAGACCCCAGCTCCTACGTATATGATCGCCCTCATACTGCTGGTAGTCAAGCAAGAATCCTAGGGGCTTTATCAATGTGCAATAGTGACCTGTAGGGTCACCTAAAGCAGTACACGATGATAAAGATAAACCAGATAGCATACTATCATCTTGAGTAAGACTGTCCTACTGAGACAGGTCCTCCCTCAATCATTGCAATCACGTGCCTGTGATCCAATAATTGACTCTGAGGGCACTATCTCCAACACTTTTCGCCTGAAGCAGGGAAACTCTCTGTGTGGGACTCTAAAGACTCGACACTACGATGGCAGTGGGTTTAACCACAGGCCGCAAGAAGTACTAGCTGTACGTAACGGTCCCCAGGTAGATGTCGATAAGAAGGCCGATGAGGAAACCCATCCGAACTCCTACTGAGCCTGATGTGACAATCTCCGTACAGTCTGGTCTGTTCGTCTAAGACTATCGCATATCGGGCCTAGGGGGCGGCAAGCGTCGGTCCCCTAAAAGCTGTATAAGTCGTGTCGGAGTGAAGCCCATTACACCTTGAGAAGCTACTGGAAATCCTACCAGTAAATCTCGTTTGCCCTGGCCAGGGACTTTGCGTAATGGCTCTCCAAACACAGCACGATATTAACTCCCAATACTGGGAGAGACGAATCCTTTCTAACCGCCACTGCCTCCAAGTGCTTCGGGACTGCACCCAACTGCTGCCTGTTTGCACGACTCCTTTGAGCCCTGGTAGGGTAGCAATCTAAGAACAGTGGGAACACACTTGTAACGTTTCAAAATAATAAAATATGATTTTTGGGAATTTTTATAATTTAATATTGTTTTTAATGAATATTTTAATATTTAGGTATAATTAAATACAGAAAAATTTGGAAAAATTATGGAAAATTCTAAAATAGGTTATTTTATGGAATTATGCCATTTTTAAGTTTTATAATTAGTTATATGCTAATTTAGTGCTAATCGTGATTAAAAATCGCTAATCGGTTTTTAGCAATTTTATGCAAAACATGTACATATCTTTTGTTACACTTGTGCATTTTTCTATCATGTTATTTGGGGAAACTATTCTTGTGAGAAGGGTTTTTGGAGGAATAGAAAAAGAAAAGAAAAAGAAAAGAGAAAAGACTAAAGAATGAGGTTTGGTGAGAGAGAGAGAGGTATGGGCTTCTTTGACCAAACACTTAGCCATTTTCCTCCCCTCATTTCCCTCCATCTCCCTCCATTGCTGCTGCTGTTCCTGCACCTCACCTCCTTCCCCTCTTCAAGCCCTCTAAATATCTCTAAAACATCACCAAAATCCCACTCTCATTTCATTAAAAGTGTGCACAAGCTCAAGATCTACATTTTGGACCAAGAAAGCAAGGATTTTGGCCATTAGGGGTAACTCAAGAAAATTCTTGAGTTGCCAAATGAGGTATTTTTTGGATCATTAACTTAGTTTTAGCATTTCCTTTACCCACATGTTATGATTGAACCGATATTGTGTGATTTTGGTGACTTGAGGAAAACCTAGTTAGGGTTGTGAAGAATTATGAGTTGTGATGGGAAATTGAGCTCAGTAGAGGCTACACCAACACCTTAGTTCTATAATTGAGACCCAACCCTGAAGCTTAAACCCAAAATACGGATTTGTAGAAACCGATATCGGAAAATTTGTGAAATCTGTGAAGGTTATTTGGGATATGCTATCACCCGGGACATCCTAAATTAAAATTGATTGGACAGTGACATATGCAGGTACCCAGGAAGCTACCACCAAGACCCCAGCCCCTACTTCCCTTTCCCGGCCGCAAATTTAACCCATTTGGCCGCAATTTGCGGCCTGGACCCCACCAAATTGTCTCGTTTTTGTTTTGGTGCCCCCTTACCAGTAGATTAGACCCATGGTATGTATAAATTTGTCTAATTTGACCTAGGGTGAAATCTGGAGCATATTTCCTTAGTTGCTGTTTTGGATTCATGTTTCCGTATTCCGTATTTTCAATTCTGAAATTGTGTATTGTGTTTTACCTCGACTATTTGGCGTTTATACGACGATATCGAGGATTGATAGATGGTTTTGGAGGCACACCCGTAGGTTCTAACCTATAAGCCCCTTATCGTATCGTTTTGGGTTTCGTGTGCCGTTTTAGATTGATTTGGTTTTAATGCGCATATACGATACTTTGATGTGTAGGTACCCCGTGAAGACTTCGGGACGACAAGCAAGCGAGTGGCGACGTCCACAAATAAAGACACAAGGTGAGTAGATTATATCTATAGGGGGAAGTCGGGTGGATGGCGTATAGCACCCCCGCAGTCCGTAGTTGGTACACCTTATGTATATTATTTATGATAGTATAGTGTAGTGGATTATTTGAGATGTGTTAGATGTGATATGGTTAGAAGTAAACTAGAATATTTCCTAGTTGCGAACCCTAGGATAGGTTTACACCCACACGCACACACATGTTGATTTGCTACTTATACAGTGATGATGATGGATAGTGGATGACTTTGGAGATGAGTCGATGATATTGGGTTTTGTGCCGCGAGATCGGTGATTTGATATGATTCGTATTTGGGATACGACATGTGATCTCTAGCGGGCCTTTGGACGTGTGTTTACACACGCAGTCATGTAGATGGTATCAGTTGTACTAGACTTAGATCAGTACCCCAGATTATGTGATATGATGATGAGGATACCAAATAATTGATGAGCTGATTGTGATATTGACCCGTACCCAGCTATTGGAATGTCGTACGATGATTTACCGTACGAGCTTTATATTGATGATAGATCCGCACTCATGACTCGAGGATGTCAGATGATATATCGTATCGTACGTGATACTATTGAGGCGGGATCACTAACTTTTATATTTATATATATCGAATCAGATTTAGGTGGTTTCCATACCCCTCCTGATGGACTTGGCTTGATAGATGTTAGACCAGACCCGAGTCATACCTATTTCAAAACTAACGAATCGGGAATTATCTTAAGGACAAATAAAAGGGATTCTACGGGTATTTTCAAAAGACGCACCTATTCTTAAAAACACCGTAACCCTTATTTTACCAAAACCCCGATTCGTCTTAATTCAAATGGCACTACCGCATGACATGTACATATTGGTGTAGATTCTTCACTGTTGCATTGATTATTCTATTCCGCATCGCATTGCATGTGTTTATTTCTATATTGCAATCATGCTGTTAGGACACCAGCACCATTATCGATGATGCTTACGTTCCACGTACACTTGCTTGCCGGCTCACACACTTCATCATCGATAATTTCCATGTCACTACACATAGTATTATTGCACCAGGATATGACTTTGTATGTGCATACCAGTATTCTATGTTGCATGATATACTGTTATACTTGCATCTCATTTATATGTCACATACATCATGCTTTCTGATTATACGTATTGAGATATTCGTTTTCATGATATTTCTGGATTTGGGAACCGTGGGGTTTTTTCAAAGGAGAGTATGTACTTATTTGAAAAACCCGGTTTCCTTGATTATGATATTTGCGCAGCCACCATGAGATTCATCGGTTCTGATTATATACCCCATACGAGGAGTGTGTGCCGTATGAGGGTACATGGTGGGGCCCGGTATGGTTCCCCTCGGCAAGAAGATCGAAGGATTATGCCGATTGAGCCTGGAGGTGGGCGAGTACCTACCGGTGATTGTATTTGAGCTCGGCGGATATCCGGGGGATACCGACCGGAGTTGAGAGATAGACATGGGTTGACCCGTGCTGCCGGGGCCGAGGGCCGATACCGCAGACGGAGCCCCATATGGACGAGGATTTACGTGCCGATGCTAGGCACAGGTTTCATGATGTTTCCATGATTTTGATTATATCCTCACATTTACATGCATGATGCTCATTGTCATTGGGGTGACAGGTGGACAGGATCCACATATATACAGACTTTATTTACATTGGTCATACTTCATTTGTATATATAACAAGGTAAGAGGGCACTGTTATATATACCCTTACACCAATATTAGTGGAATGGGACGCCAATATATATGTATTGATATTCATTTTGATACTTCATCATATTTACTTCATGCAGACATACCTTATATGTATGACATGTTATTACCTGAGGCACTGGCACGGTTACTTGGCACTTCCTACACGATTAGATGTTACATTGCCACCTTATCATACTTCAGGCTTATTCTTTGAGGTTTACATATATATGATCGTTTTGACTTAGGATTATATCTTGCATTCGGTTTCTGCTTGTAGATATTCTCTATTCACGAGTTGGCAACTCACCCCCGTTGTGCCACAGTTTTTGCAGGTTTTGCCGTACAGGTTCTATTACGGCATTTCTGGCACACTGCTTCTTTTGCGAGTGATTTGCATTGGTAGGTGGGTTCGTTGTATCCGAACCACCATTGTACTTGTATTATTTCAGTTGTATCTAGAGATTCCATCAACCAAAACTTGTATATTGTTTCAGACTTAGACATTAGTGATGTATTATTCGACCTTAGAGTCGCGCTTAGTAGTATTGCGGTTTTCATGCTTATTGACTTTCTTTTTGGATTTGACCCTCGCCATTCGGCGTTGTATATTATTGCTTGCGTGGTTGTGATCGTCGATTGACGAAGAGCTAGCTCCCGCTTGGGGATGCCTTTTATTCATTGCATATATACATTGTTCTTGTTGTACCCCGTTCGGGGCCAGTATTTACAAAAGAAACTCTGCCGAAATTTTTAGAAAAGACTTTACTTTTTTTTTAAATGCGTATTCGGCTTAGTTATTTAAAAACCTTGACTTCAAATATGTTTTTCTTCACTTCTTTAAACCAGTTTTCTTTATTTACTCTTAAAATGGTTTTAGATTTCTGGGCTTTTGGCTTACTTGGATCAGATGGAGTCCTATAGACTTCATATGGTTCAAGGGCCAGTCACATGTTCTTTCGGGTCATGACAACACTCGAGACGAAGCAGCAGTGTCAAGTCTACGGACTATATTGTACTCATGTCACCTGGGAACTGTTAACTGACGACGGGTTTAATACTAACCAACAGTTCCCTGCGAGTCCTATCCGGTGTACCCGTAACCCAACGAGCACCTGTATACTTTCTCCAGTACAACGTACTAATGGCTGTAGGACAGACCATTTCCCCTGCTGGGATGAGAAGCGTACACACTAGTCTATTCTAGAGTATCGATGCCCCGTCTCGATAATCCTACGACTAGGGACCTGAAAAAAGAATGTGCTTGTAGACTACCCAGCTCCCACTAGTGTGACTGCCATCACAACGCTTGTAGTCAAGCAAGATCCTAAGGGCTCTATCAATATGTATTCGCGATATGCTAAAAGAAACATATACACATATTAAGATCGATACAAACCAAGTAGCATACTACTATGTTGAGCGAGACTGTTAATATAACTGTGAATATCTCAAGCTTCAATTAAGTAATATACAAACTGGTATGATACAATAATGGCTCCTAGGGTATATACACTAACAAAAATATTCTCTAAAACACCCTTGGAAATTGCCAGAGGCCTATAAATACTGTTGTATAGCTTCTCTAGGGCTTCATCTCTCCATGAGTCAATTGTTTTAGTTTTTGGGAGAGATCAAAATATTTTATAAGTTATTTTTGAAATGAAGTTATCTAATTTTATTATGTTTTCTTCCATCATGAGTAGCTAATTTAATTGCTGTGATTTTTTTGAATTATACTTGTTATGATTGGTGTTTGAATTCTTCTCTCTATTCTTTTCTATTTGGTTTTCATAATGAATCTTCTTGATTAAAATTAAGTCTTTTTTTATGCCATGCTAAATAACTAAATAAATCGATTCATGATTGACAACCATAACGTTTTTTTAGGGAAAGATGGCATCGCTAATAAACTAGTTATTCTTATGATAGATTGACGACCTTGAAGATTAACTAGGGAATCTAAAGATGGAGTTTTTATTATAATAGATTCAACCTAATTAATCTAGGGTAATTTAGATTATTCCGACAAAGCAAGGTAATTCGTAAATTGACAACTTATGTGTTATTTTGTAGAAGAGTAAGATCTAATTAATGTTAGGTTAATTAAAATTGAATATTTAAATTTATTGTTATATGATTTTATAGATTGATAGGGTATTTCCATGATCATATAAGTTAAACTTTCTTAATTGATTGATATTTTATCATGATGAATGTATTCTCCATTCTTTCTTTCAATTGATAAGTAATGAATTTAAATATGGGAATTAGAAAAGAATAGATATCTTATAAAACACCATGATTAGTAAAAGCAATTCAAAACCCTAGAACTTTCTTTATTATTTGAAATCTTTTCTTTTAAAACTTGCAATTTAATTAATTTCATTTATTTTCCTTTAATTAGTTTAGTTAAATAAATCAAATCTTTTTATTTAATTCGTTTTAAGTTAATTAGAATTCACACGTCTCTCTGTAAATCGATCTGTAAGTATTATGATGAATTAACTGTGCACTTACGGTTAAATTTAAGAGACTAAATAAATCTCCATCAGTTCTCAGCCGACCTCAACATATTGAGAAGCTATGGAAGTGTATGTTCCAGTTTATTCATATTGAAGTTCAATATGAATGAAGGGAAAGTGGAGGAAGAGACTGAAAAATTATATCAATATATAATCATTATCCAGAACAAAGCCTAAGTTCTGTGGGTTCTTCAACATAGCCAATCATCTTTAGAACTTGGTCTTGAATAAATGATCCGGTAGCCATTCTCGTTTGAAACAATTTCTTGAAGGTTTTGTATCTAGATTTACGAGATTGCTCTCCATACAACTCTTTTGTATGAAGAAAAATGTACTGAACGTCCATTTTCTCGGGTTGCCTATGCAATTCATTATTCATTGAGGCTAACACGAGGCATTTGACTCTCTCACAGTATTGGTCCTATGTGATGTGGATCTTCTTATCCACCACAGAGGATCCAGGCCAAGTTTAGGGGAGTAGGAGTGTTAAGAACATATGAAACTTTATCATAAATAAGAGCAATCATAACATTTCGTAGCCAATCATTATAATTAGGTCCGGTTAACACATTCTTTTCGAGAATGAGTTTAAGGCCAGACATGATGACTACATAGTGTAAAATAAAGATAATTAGCGAATGTTCATACAAAATTAGATTGCTGTTAATTCATCTAATTATGATAGCTCCCATTGTTTATCGAATTTCCCTTAAAACCTTATAAAAGGAAAATAAGTCATGATTGTCAAACCAACACAAGTAACTAACCAGTCAGCAAGATAAGTTTAAGTACTAAAGAGGAAGGCTCCCCGTACTTTTGCACGGTCCTAATTAAATAAGCCCCGTTTCCTTAGAGGCATAGCTTCGTAAATCACTTTTCTAGACACCTACTGAGTCAGTTCATTTTGGAGGTAAGATTCTCCCGATAATAACTTTTATTCCAGTGGGAATTGAGATCCAACTATCATGGCGCGGTAATCTTGACGGAGGTCAACAAATGTAAGTCGACGTTAGACACCCCACATGATGCGAGGAGGCGGAATAGGTAAAACAATCATTTTGTTTAAACTAACATCGACTAACTTTACGGATCTTTGCTAAACCCTAACTAACAACTATCTAGAAGTGATTAGCTATTATGATAGATGATTATACCTAGAGATTCAAGTCCTTCTTGTCTTTGTAGTTCACCTCCTCGTCGGCCTCCTCGATGTGATAGAAGATCCACCCAAGAGCACCTTCTCCAAGCTTTCACCTCTCACTTGAGGTAACTAGGTGGCTATGAGTGCTAATCAAAGTAACCTAGAGGATATAGAAGAGGATTAGGGATCTATTAGTCTTGCTAACCCTAGGATCTCAACACATGAGAGGATTAGGGTTAGTTCTTTGAAGAGAGAGAGCTTGAGGAGAGAGAAGGTGTGAGTGAGAATGATATGAATAATATCTCATTTGTGAATATATGAAGCATGATAATTATTAAATGAATAACATATGCTAATATCAACCATGCTTCATTAACTCACTATGTGTGAATCATCTCATGAGTCATTAAGCAATAAATGCTTCATTAACTCATTTGGATGAATCACACCATGAGTCACTAATCCATTTAATGCAAATTCCACCTAAGCTCTCCACCCCATCTTTCTTCTAGAAGCTTATCGACAAATTATGAGAATGCCCCTCCTATCCGTGAAAACACGGAAATACTGAGACTGTATAAATCTAATAATCCAATACTAGAATCTGGCTTAAATTAAAACCCGCTAGTAAAAACTGTTCGAACATCGTACGTGCATAAAAACACATATGTGTCCGAACCCTGTCGTAAAACCATACGACCTCTATATCATTTCGTCTGAAGCAGGGAAATTCTCTGTGTGGGACTCTAAAGACTCGACACTACGCTAGCAGTGGGTTTAACCACAGACCTCAAGCGGCACTAGCTATACGTAACGGCCCCCAGGTAGATGTCGATAAGAAGGCCGATGAGGAAACCCATCCGAACTCCTACTGAGCCTAATGCGACAATCTCCGTATAGTCCGGTCTGTTCGTCTAGGACTATCGCATATCAGGCCTAGGGGGCGGCAAGCGTCAGTCCCCTAAAAGCGGTATAAGTCGTGTCGGAGTGAAGCCCATTACACCTTGAGAAGCTACTGGAAAACCTACCAGTAAATCTCGTTTGCCCTGGCCAGGGACTTTACATAATGGCTCTCCAAACACAGCACGATATCAACTCCCAATACCGAGAGAGACGAATCCTATCTAACCGCTACTGCCTCCAAGTGCTTCGGGACTGCACCCAACTGCTACCTGTTTGCATGACTCCTTTGAGCCGTGGTAGGGTAGCAATCTAAGAAAAGTGGGAACACACTCGAGACGAAGCAGCATTATCAAGTCAACGGACTATGCTGTACTCATGTTACCTGGGAACTGTTAACTGACGACGGGTATAATACCAACCAACAGTTCCCTGCGAGTCCTGTCCGGTGTACCCGTAACCCAACGAGCACCTATATACTATCTCCAGTACAACGTAGTAATGGCTGTGGGACAGACTATTTCCCCTGCTGGGATGAGAAGCGTACACACTAGTCTACTCTGGAGTATCGATGCCCTGTCTCGATAATCCTACGACTAGGGACCTGAAAAAGGATGTGCTTGTAGACTACCCAGCCCCCACTAGTGTGACTGCCATCACAACACTGGTAGTCAAGCAAGATTCTAAGGGCTCTATCAATATGTATTCGTGATATGCTAACATATACACATATTAAGATAGATACAAACCAAGTAGCATACTACTATGTTGAGCGAGACTGTTAATATAATTGTGAATATCCCAAGCTTCCATTAAGTAATATACAAACTAGTATGATACAATAATGTCTCCTAGGGCATATACACTAACAATCTCCCACTTGCACTAGGGCCATGTACTGGCGTATCGAAGACCTATCATCTCGAGTAGCCTCTCGAACTGAATCTGAGGTAAGGCCTTTATAAATGGATCTGCAGTGTTCTCTTCTGTAGCAACTCTCCGGACCTCGATCTCCTGGCGATCTATGATCTCCCTGATCAGGTGATACCGCCTCAAGATGTGTCTGGACTTCTGATGGGTCCTGGGTTCCTTCGCTAAAGCTATAGCTCCGTTGTTGTCACAATACAGCGGTATTGGATCAGCAATGGTAGGAACCGCCTGAAGTTCTGTTAGGAACTTCTTCATCCAGACTGCTTCTTTTGCGGCATCGCAGGCAGCGATATACTCTGCTTCCACCGTCAAGTCAGCAACGGTGTCCTGCTTGGAACTCTTCCAGCACACCGCCCCTCCATTGAGGGTAAAGACATAACCTGACATGGACTTGGAGTCATCCTTATCACTCTGGAAGCTGGAGTCGGCAAAAGCCTCGATCTTTAGGTCTTTTCCGCCGTAAACCAAGAACATATCCTTAGTCCTTCTCAGGTACATGAGAATGTTCTTTACTGCTATCCAGTGCTTCTCCCCTGGGTCTGACTGATACCGGCTTACCACGCTCAGTGCGTAAGCAACATCTGGTCTGGTGCACAACATTGCATAGATTATAGAGCCTACCGCAGAAGCGTAGGGTATAACTGACATGCGATCTCTTTCTAAATCAGTCTTGGGAGACATCTCTTTGGATAGGGTGATTCCGTGACAAGCCGGAAAATTACCGCGCTTAGAATATTCCATACTGAATCTTTTCAGTATAGTGTTGATATACATGGACTGTGAAAGTCCCAACATCCTCTTAGATCTATCACGATAGATCTGGATCCCCAGAATGTAAGAGGCATCACCCAGGTCTTTCATAGAGAACCTGTGTGACAAGAATCCTTTGACAGATTGTAGCTTAGGAATGTCATTTCTTATCAATAGAATGTCATCCACGTACAAGACAAGGAATACGACAGTTCGTGTTACAATTTTACTATATATACATGGTTCATCTAGATTTTTGATAAAGTCATATTTCTTGACCGTTTCATCAAAACAGATGTTCCAACTCCGCGATGCCTGCTTTAGTCCATAAATGGACTTAAGCAACTTGCACACTTTCCCGCTGCTCCCACTCTGATTGAAACCTTCTGGCTGATCCATATAGACGCACTCTTCTAAATTACCATTTTAGAAAAGCCGTTTTTACGTCCATCTGCCAGATCTCATAATCATGGAAGGCAGCAATGGCAAAAAGGATCCGAATGGATTTGAGCATAGCCACTGGAGAAAAAGTTTCGTCATAGTCCAAACCAGGTCTTTGACGAAAACCCGTTGCAACAAGTCTAGCCTTATCGGTTTCCACCTCTCCATCTACACCAATCTTTTTCTTGAAGATCCATTTGCATCCTATAGGTTTTACCCCATCTGGAGCAAAGTCCAAAGTCCATACTTTGTTGGTGTACATGGACTCCATTTCGGTCTGCATTGCATCCAGCCTTCGTACCGAGTCGCCGCTCTGGATGGCCTGCTGGTAGCTAGTAGGTTCATCATTATCAATGACGCAATCCTCTCTATCCCCATCTATGAGAAAACCGTAGTATCTCTCAGGCGGATGAGACGGCCTACTACTCCTGCGGAAGGGTGCGGGAATGTCCTGTTCTTCTGGAACTACAGGTTCTACCAAACTTTCAGTAGTAGTTTGTGGTTCTGGAATTTCTTCCAGTTCTATTGCGCTCCCACTTGTTTCCTTTTCTAAAATCTGCTGTTCTAGAAAATGGGCATTACGAGAAACAAAAACCTTTTGTTCCTCTGCGTAATAGAAAAATTACCCTTAGAGTTCTTTGGATATCCCACAAACTTACACTGTACTGATTGTGCCTCGAGTTTGTCTGTATGCTGCTTTTTAACAAAAGCTGGACATCCACATATCTTCAGATACTGAAGATAGGGTTTCTTCCCACTCCACATCTGATATGGCGTGGTAGGCACAGTCTTGGTAGGAGCCCTGTTCAAAAGATATGCAGTTGATTCTAGTGCATAACCCCAGAAAGATCGCGGTAACTCAGCATTACTCATCATGGAACGTACCATATCCAATAGGGTTCGGTTCCGTCTTTCCGATACACCGTTATTCTGTGGAGTGTATGGAGGAGTAAGCTGAGAGAGAATTCCTTTCTCTTTTAGGTAACCCAGGAACTCGGCACTTAAGTATTCACTATCTCGATCAGATTTCAGTATCTTGATACTTTTGCCGGTTTGGTTTTCTTCTTCATTCTTATATTCTTAGAATTTCTCAAAGGCCTCGGATTTATGTTTCATTAAGAAAATGAATCCATATCTAGAGTAATCATCCGTAAAAGTAATGAAATATGAAAAATTGCCTCTTGCATGTGTAGACATTGGACCACATACATCGCTGTGTATGAGTCTTAAGAGCTCGCTCGCTCTTACTCTATGTCCAGTGAATGGAGTCTTTATCATCTTTCCTTTGAGATATGATTGACAAGTTGCATAAGATTGATATTCGAACGGATCCAAATATCCTTCTCTATGTAACTTAGTTAACCTTGTCTCATTGATGTGACCCAGTCTACAATGCCATAAGAAAGCATGATTTATATCTGGAGACTTTCTTTTTAATGTGTTCTGGACATTGAAAATCTGTAATTGGTTTAACACGTATATACCGTTATCTAGTGTACCGGACCCAATCAAACCATGATTAAGGTGGATGTTAACAACATCGCTTACAAACGTGAAATCATAACCTTCTTTTGATAACAACGATACTGATATGATATTACACGTTAAACTAGGTACACAAAAACAGTTGCGCAAAACCAAAATATGTCTACTCGTCAATCCTAGGTGATAATCCTACGGACACAGCACCCATGCTAGCTCCGTTAGCAACCTGGAGGGTCATATCACCAACCTTCAGCACTCTACGGTTTCTCAGTGCCTGCAATGAATTGCATATATGAGATCCTGATCCGGTATCCAATACCCAGGAAGTAGAGTTGATTGACAGACAATTTTCAATTACAAACACACCTGAAGCCGAAGCCACAACTTGCCTCGGGTCCTGATTCTTGGTAATCCAAGCTTTGCAATCTTTCTTCCAATGGCCTTTCCTACGACAGTGGAAGCACTCGTCCTTTGCCATTACTGGCACCGCAACCTTTGCCTTTCCCTTATCTCCCACCTCACTAACACCACCTCTTGGTTTGGTAGCGGCCTTTTTCTTCCTTCCTTTGGCCCTTGCCTTGGACCTGGAAGAGGAAGCACCACGAACAAATATAGCGGGTGTTTCCATTGCTTTCTGCAAGGTGCCCTCTGCACTCCTCAACATGTTAAGGAGTTCTGGAAGTTCAACTTCTTTTCCTTGAATGTTGAAATTCAGAATAAACTGGGCGTAGGTGGAAGGAAGGGACTGAAGATCCAAGTCTGTATATAGCTCGTTCTCTAATGTCGTCCCGAGGTCCGCGAGCTTTTCTATATAGCCAATCATCTTAAGGACATGTTCTCCTACAGATGACCCGACGAACAGCCTCGACTGAAACAAGTTCTTTGAGGTCTCGTATCAAGCTATACGAGATTGCTCTCCATACAAATCCTTGGTGTGGAGAAATATGGATTCAAGATCCATATTCTCGTGCCTCCTCTGATGTTCATTATTCATAGAGGCAAGCACGATGCATTTGGCCTTCGCGCAATCAATCTCCCGGGTCTTGTGGATTTCCTTATCCGCGACACTGGATTCTGGACCAGGGACAGCAAGTGCCTTAGTAGTAAGGACATACCCCAATTTGTCATAAGTTATATCCATCTTAACATTCCGGAACCAATCTTTATAGTTTCGCCCTGTCAAAATATTTTTATCTAATAATAACTTAAGGCCTGTCATGTTCTGGGTCGCTACAATGAGAGAGAGGGGTAACACTTTAGCATGATACTCTTGCAACTTTAGAGTGGTTTTTAGTTTATCTAAACAGGATGGCTCCTACTGTTTCTCGAATCACTCCTCAAACCAAAAAGGAAGAACTAGTCAGGACTATTCTCACCGTACAATTCTTGCTTAACCGTTCAGCCAGGCCGATGTCGGTACTTCGAGAGAGGTTTTACGACGCTTTCGCAAAGTTCCTTAATTAAATAACCTCTTTTTTCTGGGGACGTAGCCCCGCTGACACCTTTCTCGACACCTACTTGGTTTATAGCATTGATCGTTAAGTGACGAATCTCCTGATGAGTAGCGGATACTCACAGTAGGATCGGGATCCAAATATCATCGTGTGATAAAGCTGAAGGAATCCTACCAAAATTATCACTCCAAATGGTATGCAACTCTTAGCAAATTTCAGTTTCTTTAGAAATTCCCGATATCAATTTCTGCCCCATGCACTTATGACCTTGGCGTTGGTCAAAATGTCATAAGTCGCATGTCAAGTTCTACCCATCATTATCTTGTTAATTTGAACCCATCCGTACATACCCCTGACGTTGGCCAAATGATAATACGACTGTTCCAAACTAACTCATCTATCTATACAACAAATGAATACCCAGCAGCTACCAAACACTATGCCTTAGCGTTGGTCAAAATACATAACTTGAATACTACTGAATACCCAAATGAAATGACGGTGGGCTACGAATGGTTTTGGCGAAACCGTGAACCCAGTGAACTTGATATGATCGAAGGAACCTGATATCTATTTAAAAGGAGTGGTTTAAGCTCCGCAATTTAAAAAATATCTTCTGTTTTAAAATAACCGAGTGGTTTCTTTTAAACTGTTCCAACGATTCAACTTTGCTTTATTTTCTTTGCATTAATATAATGCGTCCCATCTATTAACCTATCATTGCAGAAAACAACGAAAATACAACGTCCTCTTATACCATCCGCATTCGCCATTGGGCCCCGACATTCACCCGTTTGATTACTTAACTAACGACAGAGCAGGGGCTGGGCTAGCACGGGTGCAAAACACAAGTGACGCCTACTAGATATCATATATAGATATTTTACATTCGTCAGACGCAATAATAGGCATTCCAGATCACAGATGAACATATTGGATTTTCTACGAATCTGCATTCCTTTTGAGCCTGCAAAGAAAGACGGATTACACAGTCGCGATGAATAGCCAAAACCCCACCCTAGACCCCTACGGGTACGGCAAACTACCCGCCAAGTACCCGAAGTGAAGCGGTCTCCCTCAACAACGTGAGTAGGCCACTAAACACTTCAAACTACCTGGTAGTTTGTGCACCCCATCTTGGGTCTATCCTCGGAGCAGAAAACAGTAAATGAAATAATACAACGGTGGCTACAACCTCAACCTGGATGTGCCCCGCAGAAGAATATTACAAAAAATTACAATTTACATTTGAATGAAAGAAACACTCGTCTCATATCCCCGGCTATCCATTCACGACAATCCAACAAGTCCACATTCATAAACCAATAAAAACCATTACAGAAATGTGCAACCCCCTGCTAACCGGCATACTAGCAGTTAGGGGAGGTTTACGAACACATTAAACAAAACACAGATATAATCAAGTTAGCCAAACATCTTAGAATTTCGATCAAGCAAACACAAATTAATCTACTCCAAATAAATCTCTGTGCACTTGAAACCTGAGAAGAAACAAAATATCCTAAAAAATACATCAACAAAGAAGAATAACTGAGCAAATTTGGGTTGACTCGGAGTCAACTCGACCGCGGATCCGCGGCGGATCGCTTGGAACGGCAGCGGTTCTGCGGCGCTATGGCCGATTAACAGTCCCAAATTTCTTCACAATTCTTAAAATTCCCTGCTTGTATTTTTAAGGGTCCCTGAAAAATTTTTAGACCCCGTTTTAAAATCGGCAGAAACATGGTGAAAATGATGTTTTTTCGGGTTCGTTTTGCGATCGAATTTCTAACGACTTTGCTAACATGTTAGTTATGGTTTAGCTAGGCTCTGATACCACTGTAAGTCGATATTAGACACCCTCATGATGCGGGGAGGCGGAATAGGTAAAACAATCATTTTGTTTAAACTAACATCGACTAACTTTACGGATTTTTGCTAAACCCTAACTAACAACTATCTAGAAGTGATTAGCTACTATGATAGATGATTATACCTAGAAATTCAAGTCCTTCTTGTCTTTGTAGTTCACCTCCTCGCCGGCCTCCTCGATGTGATAGAAGATCCACCCGAGAGCTCCTTCTCCAAGCTTTTACCTCTTACTTGAGGTAACTAGGTGGCTATGAGTGCTAATCAAAGTAACCTAGAGGATATAGAAGAGGATTAGGGATCTATTAGTTTTGATAACCCTAGGATCTCAACACATGAGAGGATTAGAGTTAGTTCTTTGAAGAGAGAGCTTGAGGAGAGAGAAGGTGTGAGTGAGAATGATATGAATAATATCTCATTTGTGAATATATGAAGCTTGATAATTATTAAATGAATAATATATGATAATATCAACCATGCTTCATTAACTCACTATATGTGAATCATCTCATGAGTCATTAAGCAATAAATGCTTCATTAACTCATTTAGATGAATCACACCATGAGTCACTAATCCATTTAATACAAATTCCACCTAAGCTCTCCACCTCATCTTTCTTCTAGAAGCTTATCGACAAATTACGAGAATGCCCCTCCTATCCGTGAAAACACGGAAATACTGAGACTGTATAAATCCAATAATCCAATACTAGAATCTGGCTTAAACTAAAGCCCGCTAGTAAAAACTGTCCGAACATCGTACGTGCATAAAAACACGTATGTGTCCGAACCCTGTCGTAAAACCATACGACCTCTATATCATTTCGTCTGAAGCAGGGAAACTCTCTGTGTGGGAATCTAAATACTCGACACTACGCTGGCAGTGGGTTTAACCACAGACCGCAAGCGGCACTAACTGTACGTAACGGTCCCCTGGTAGATGTCGATAAGAAGGCCGATGAGGAAACCCATCCGAACTCCTACTGAGCTGAGCCTGATGTGACAATCTCCGTACAGTCCGGTCTGTTCGTCTAGGACTATCGCATATCAGGCCTAGGGGGCGGCAAGCGTCAGTCCCATAAAAGCGGTATAAGTCATGTCGGAGTGAAAACCATTACACCTTGAGAAGCTACTGGAAAACCTATCAGTAAATCTCGTTTGCCCTGGCCAGAGACTTTGCGTAATGGATCTCCAAACACAGCGCGATATGAACTCCCAATACCGGGAGAGACGAATCCTATCTAACCGCCATTGCCTCTAAGTGTTTCGAGACTGCACCCAACTGCTACCTGTTTGCACGACTCCTTTGAGCCGTGGTAGGGTAGCAATCTAAGAACAGTGGGAACACACTCGAGACGAAGCAGCAGTATCAAGTCAACGGACTATGCTGTACTCATGTCACCTGGGAACTGTTAACTGACGACGGGTATAATACCAACCAACAGTTCCCTGCGAGTCCTGTCCGGTGTACCCGTAACCCAACGAGCACCTGTATACTATCTCCAGTACAACGTACTAATGGCTGTGGGACGGACCATTTCCCCTGCTGGAATGAGAAATGTACACACTAATCTACTCTGGAGTATCGATGCCCTGTCTCGATAATCCTACGACTAGGGACCTGAAAAAGGATGTGCTTGTAGACTACCCAGCCCCCACTATTGTGACTGCCATCACAACGCTGGTAGTCAAGCAAGATCCTAAGGGCTCTATCAATATGTATTCGCGATATGCTAACATATACACATATTAAGATAGATACAAACCAAGTAGCATACTACTATATTGAGCGAGACTGTTAATATAACTGTGAATATCCCAAGCTTCTATTAAGTAATATACAAAATAGTATGATACAATAATGGCTCGTAGGGCATATACACTAACAACAAATTACCACACTTCATAGAAAGCATACAATCTCATTGTAAATTACGACAATCGTAATTCCCAATGTGGTTTTTACCCCTAGTTATCATATGACCTTGACTGTGGGCCAACAAATCATACAGTTTTACTGGTCAAGTTTAGACCCGTCATTTCATGATTAGATAAACCCTATCATATAAACCCTTGACGAAGGCCAGCAAAGTCATACGATTATCCTACCTAATCTCATCGTATGTTACAGATAAGCATCACTTAGCTACCATACAATACGTCTTGACGGATACCAACAAACACAGCACGAATACTAAGTATTCTATTTATCTGAAATGGCGGAGGGCTACGACTGACTTTTAAGAAAATTTTTAACATAATGAGCTTGATATATGAAAGAATCAATTGGTTTAAAAACGAGTGTTTTGCAAAGATGGTTCTTCCGATTTAGAAAAGGTTTATTTCTTATATTAATATTGTCCCATCAATTAGTGATAAAAACGCATTTTTTATCTTATAGTTTTTATTCATGCACAATATGCAAGGCAATACTAATTGTACTAATCACGGAGCAACGTCGTTACTTGTTAGATTAGTTAACTAACAACGGAGCGGCCGCAGAGTTCTTACAATTGATACGCATAAAAATAACATCACAGGCATGTAATCATATCACAAGCACAAAATAATATTACAGGCATGCATAATACAAAATGGGATGGTTCGTGGACTAGATGGGATGGCCGCATTTCATTTGGAGCCGCAAATGAAGCGTGACTTCCTATATGTGGCGAATACATTAAAAAAAATATCTCGTGCCAATCTATCCGAGTCCGTGGTGTAGTCCGTCAGTCTTCAAAAGCGCCGAGCAACCTGCCGGTCCTAAAATCAGACGGCCCGATCTCAACTCCTTGAGAATCAAGCAACCATGCAACCTTAGAACCTGGCTGCCCGGGGATCCAATCGCAAAGCCACCACGAAGAGAAAATATACAAATTACATATCGATTAAGGACACACAGGCCCTACTATGAAAGAATATTACAATGGCATGTAATATTGGAATTGAAATACATCATATGTTTTACAATCAATTCACAAAACAAGAAAATAGTCCACAACCACCTTCATCCAATCGATGTGTATCACTCGTATACATGGTCGCAACAAACCAAATATGAGCAAACTAATTTAATTTGTAACACACTAATTAAACAAGTTTCCAAACACAAAAGTATACAAACTAATTTAATTAAACAATATAATCAAACTATTTTGTATCTCAATAATCCATTAAACATTTAAACTTTTCCAACATGAAACAGAAGATGTACCAGTCAAAACAAACACGAGCTAATGCCGGGTCGCAACCCCCGACCTCCAAGAAAAGTCCCGGAGGACACGGAAACCCCACCCCCACAGCCGCACACCCTCGAGGCTGAACCGGGAACCGTAAGGGCCCCAGTTCAGCCCCAAACCAGGGTCTGATTCAGTCTCAAACAGGGGCTGGTTTAGCCCTGAACCTGGCTGATTCAGCCCCTGGTTCGGGGCTGGTTCTGACCTGAACCAGGGCTAGTTCAGCCTGGGTTCGGGGCTGAACCAAGGTGGGGAAGGGGGAGGTATCAAAAAGCATTTTTATTTTTAAAAGAAGGAAAAATATAGAACAAATTTAAATTCTATCGGATCATCGGTTTAGGATTACAACTTGATGGGTTGGCTCTGATATACTTCTGTAATCAGGTTGTGAAGATCAGGTTGTAATTCCCTTTTTTTGTTAATTTATTTGAAAGGGCGGTATGGTCATTTTCTAATTTTCCGTTAACGTCGGTATGGTATTTTTGTGATACTCTGAAAATTCATGATAGCAATCTATCATTTTAAAAATTCAGGATAACTTTCTTGAAAAACGCCTAAAGTTTATGGTAGCAAGTTGAAATTAAGTCTAAATATTAAAAAGAGTGAGTGCCTGAGAGACTGTTGATTTGTTGATGCATGTAGTAGATTTCTACCGAGAGAATGAGAAGTTAGGAAATGCCAAAAAAGGGTTAAATGATTAGAAACTTCCAAAAGAAAAACAAAACGAGATTGGCGTGATACTGGCGGATAGACAAGTAAATCTTAACGCACATGAGATATAGACTGAATTTTTTCGGCAGATATCCAAGAGAAATATTATCCTACATGTGCATGCATACACAATAAAATAAGTTTCGGATGCGCTCGAATTCTGGCAAATTGTCAACTCCTTTAACTTAGCTATAGAAAAGAAGAACGTGTGGATGAAGATTGGGAGAAGGTCATTGCTTGGAGTAGGGTTGATAAATATTTGAAAGTTATATATTTGTTTCGAATATGAACCATATATGATGCCTTGTTTTTATTTTATTTTTTTCCCCTAGTTGACTTAAAATAAAATTGATTTCATTAAGTTAACTATGCGAATGATCAAGAAGTTAAATGGTTTAATCTTCCCTGTTTCTTTCTTCAACCTTCTTCAAACCTGTGATCTTCTTGTCACAATTATTCTAATGCTCTACCAATTGTTTCACCCTACAGTTTTTGATCTTATAATTTTATAGACTGTAGTCGTGCATGTTAGGGAAAAAATTATCTCATTAGCTGGTTAGTGATTATGTTCTTTCCTATTGGATATGTAAAATTAAGTAATGGTTTAAGAGAGATGATTTTGAGAATAAATATATTTCAAAGTTTTAAAGTATATGTTTAGAAACATGGTAGCCAAGCATATCAAATAAATATGAAATGAATTGACTAAGGAAGTTGGGTCAAATTCCTATCATGCATCAAGAAAGGGATGAACATGGAGGAGAAAGTGGAAAGTCCCTTGCTTTCGTGAAAAGGGTTTTAGGTATGCTTCAAATAGAAACGTTGTTAACTTTTTAGATTTGGATTCAAACATCTTAGGGTTGGCAATATTTGTATGATTATTGACTTTATTTGATTACCAAGAAGTTGGTATAATGCCGAATTAACTAATTTTGAAGTTTTTTTGTCCATCAATTTTGTTTGTAATCTTACGTCTTCACGATGGGTTGATGGGTTGAGAAGATTGTTTCCATAACCGTTTTTTTAACTTGATTTATTTTAAACCACCGGAAAAATTGCAAAATTATGGAAAACCAAAATATATATTATTGAAGGCAAAAAGGTATGCACCCGAAGATTTTCTACACAAGTAACTGCGCAATATCTTGCACAAGTATAAACATTAGAGGGAAGACCCAGCCCCCCAGCCCCTTGTTATTGCGTAGTAACTTGTGTAGGGGCCTTGTGCAGGTCCCTCTAGGCCTGTGAGTGGACGGGATTGGGTCGGGTCTAGCATGTTCCATATCTATATCCATTTATTTTTTAATGGATCCAGACCTTACCATTTATCCGACGAATTTGTATGGAGTGGACCCAGACCCGAACCCATTATTAATTGGATCAAACCAGTTTACCAGGATCCATTTATCAACTTTAATTTTTATCAGTCATTACCATAACTCACTCAGAAGTTTACGAATAATTTTCAAAAGCTAGCACTAATCAACTCAAGCTATTAATAATTATATTTCTAAAATCAGCAAATACTACAAGTTGACAACTAAGATCTACATCACATGAACTAAATTGAACGAATAATCCACCATAAATGAAAAATTAAAATCCTACTAAGATTTATCTCGATGTTTCTTAAACCAATCAACTAAGAAATGACGGTAAATGTACTGCATTCCAAACTTATGGTTTTTGTAGAGCTTTCCAATTCATGTAGCCAACAAGAGAAATATTATAAATATGAAAAATCAGTAACAAAAGTAAAACTAAAAGAATATTTATGAATTATTATATATAGGAGAAAGATACTCCAAGATATATATAAGATATATATGAGCCGGGTCTAAACGGGTACGAACCAAACAAACCCAGACCCGACCCATTTATTAAGTAGTTAAATGGGTATGGGTCGGGTTTGGGTCTGGGTCAAGAAGAATTTATACCAGATCCGGATTTTATCAGCGGGTCTGGGTCACATCCGGGTCTAGACCTAACCCATTGACCGTCCCCGCAATCCCATTATTGAATTCCTTTTGAAACCAAATCTTGATTTGTCGTATGTATTTTTGTATGTATTGCCAATATACCATTTCAATTTCATAAAATATGTATTATGATTGGTATATAAAGTCATATTATCATTGATAGTGTTACAATTTGGTAAACAATGTTATGATTTGACAATAAGTATTATGATTTAATAAATAATGTTATGGTTGAATAAACAAAATTATTTAAGTTAGAAAACGAATAGCTTGACAAATAATAAAGGGTTTGTTTGAAAAGCCATCTCAATTAGCCTATGCAAGGGCTTGAAAACTTGGTATTTTATAAGTACTAGCAAGGAGCCACATTCGAATGCACGGGCCCGTGAATAATACTGGAAAGATTTTGTTTTAATATTTTTCATGATCTACGATGAATTTAAGTAATTCTTATAAAGAAAATTGTAACAATTAAGGGCTAAAATCTGCATTGATACTACGCTTGAATAAAAATAATTAATATGAAAATGTATCTAAAGTATTCCTTCCGTCCCATTTTAATAGTCGTTTTAGTATTTTTCACGCTTATTAAGATGTTAAATTATGAGTACTTTAATTTACCGCAATACCCTAATTCATCAAGTCTTCCCTACATAAAACACAGTGCCTTAGATCATGCAAAAAAAATTCTTTACATTATGCAGTTAATTTCTCTTGATTTCATGTGTTCAATCAATTTGAGAATTCCCATAATTTTTTTGACCCTTTGCCTTCTATCCAACCGCAAAGATCTAACGCACAGCATTAATTATGAGCTTGGGGAGTTGATGGAGATTGAAATGGGAGAATTTGGGTGCATGGGGCCTTTCCTAAAAACTATTTTCCTTAAATTCTTTTCTTTTAACACTAACATTAATTAAGACCATTTTCTATGAGGTGCATGAGATTATAACGAAGGGTAAATTTAATAATCAGCTGGTAAAGTTACGTTAATATCAAAAACGACTAGAATTGTGGGGAAAAAATAAATCTCTAAAACACTGTTAAAATGGGACGGAGGAAGTAATAATTAAGTCACCTATATACGATCGGTAGCAGCTTATATGTTTGAGGAGTTGATCTTGAGCAAAACGAAACCATAAATTAAGCCAATTTTGTCGTGTTTGAATTAATTTAAAAACCACATACATAAAATATAGACACAAATGGTGGTAAGGTCGACTACAACCTTATGAGTCACATGATATAATCCTGACGACGAGCACCACTCCAATAAATCTAAAAGACACATTGTTCGACTATCTTTTCTTTTTGGGACGCGGTGGACATCATCAAGTTTACTACCGTTGACCGTAACATCATATTACTCTAAAATATATATCAGTTTAGATGATGCCTCTAAACTTAATCAGTACAATATAAGAAACTGAAATAAAAAATTTAGTCTTTTTAGCCACGAATAGATAAATGTAAAAAGGCCAAAAGCATATCATCATCATAAAGCGTTTTTTATGAAAATTTCAATGAAAAAGAAAGGGCAAAACTAATTTTCTAATGTTTTTGGCTAGTTAAATTTTAAAGGGGCCACATGCAAATTTCTTAGAAGATAGAAGCAGATGCTAAATATTTCCATCACCATTTTCCCTAAAGAGAAAGACCAAATGCGGAAACCACAAGAAAAAGCTTGATTGCGCTTCCTATATTGCTTTATATATAATTAAACTTTTAAACAATTTTGAAAATAGGTTTAAAAACAAATCGTTTCTTCCAAAGCTAAGTAATGACGCCTGATCAAAAACTTTTAGGTTCAAATTTTAATTAAATCAGGTTGGGGCATATTATTCTATTATTTGGGGGGAAAAGAACAAGAAAAATGAACAGCTAAACCAAAAAAAGATCCTTCACTCGTCAGAAATCAAGCACCACCACCACTGCATAAAAATACACAATTTTCTCACTGTAAATTGTTTACTTGCAGCAAGTCGCAAGCAAAAATGGTACTCACAAATAACAACCTCCAGCAAAATATTTAACAAGGCTTGCATGAATCAAAGTCACTGATCAATAATTAGGCAATGATTCATGGAATAGAAAGAGAACACTGAGTACCTCATAAAGTGTTTGAGACCAAGGTCTTGAGCAGTTCATGAATGATTATACAATTACAAAAGTAACAAACTTCTGCAATCCAGAGAATATTGCAAACATATGAGCAACAACTCAGCAGTGGAACAACAATGAATTGTACAGAAATTCGATCGTACATGAAAAAAATATTGAAGCATACAATAAAATGAATAGCTAGAACCCCTACATGCACAACCTAGGGACCCGATAGGCGCAAAATATGAAACCCTAGTAATCAAACCTCTTGTTAGCATCTGTCCTATTTCTCTCACTTTGCTTTCTTAAGGAGGGTCGAGGTCCTGAACTCGGCATCGGACTTGATGAAACTCCACCAAAGGCAGGTGAGAGGGGCGGTGGTGGCATGCCAGAGCGTGTGGGCATCAACAAATCCATAGTAAGGAGGGAAATCGTAAATCTCAAGAAGCATACCGAGGGCCCCACCGAAAACGACAGTCCAAAGCTTGAATCGTGAAGGGTGACGAGACATTCCGGCCCAGACAGCCCACACGAGGAGCTGGACCACGGCCATTGTAACACACACCTTCATGTTCCATCCTGAAAATTTAGGAGAATAGGATTGAAGGTGTTTGATTTAGAAATATACTTATTTCATGAATCTATTTGTATTGTAAGAAAAAACATAGACGTGAAAAAGGTTAAATTACACTAACATACCCTTCACTAGTTTTTGTCACTAAACTACCTCGCAGATTTTTATTACCGTAAACTCTCTTAAAGTGTTGCATTTAAGGAATTTTAGTAAAAATAAAAAATAAAACTCCCTCACACCCAAAGTTTATGGGAGTTTACTTTGATCCAAAAAAACATTAACACGGTTTAGTGGAAATGCTCCTAGCTATAGGTAGTTTAGTGTAGTTTAGCCTAAGAAAAAACATAGTCAAACTGAAAGGAAATGACTGGAATACAGTACAAGTGAGCATAAGAATAGATAATGTCGAACAATAAGGTTGGTGCAAGTTGAAAAAGAAATCTAATGGTACAAGTACATTTTAAATGAAAAGAGTGGAAACCCCCATCGAACTAACATGGGAATGAGTACCCACATAGAGAGCCTGAGGTAGCTCACATGGAGGATGAAATGAGGGAAGACCAGTTAAGATGGTTTGTATATGAGTAACAAAGACCAATAAATGTGACAGTTAGGAGTGAATTATATTGTGGTTAGTGGTGCAACAAGGTTAGAGGTAGGCCAAACGAAGAAGGCTGAAATCAGTCAAAAAAAATATGTTAGTTGCCGAGCAAGGAGATGACCCTTAACTGCATAGAAAAATATCGATGCCGAAAGTTAAGGATAAAAGTTTGTTATTGTTATATACATCCAATAAAATGAGTGGAAATACTCTCAAGGAATGAGTGCATCCATAAAGTTTGAGATAGCGACCATTGAAGGATGAAATGAGAGAGAACCGGTTTGGATATGTGCGAGGACAATGAGCGTTCTTTTTAGTGTTCCATTAAAAAGGATGAAAAAGTAGCAATAAATGGATCAGCAAGGCCCAGGCCGATGAGCGATCCATTAGAAAGGGAGAACAAACCAGAACATGTGCAAGGCAGATAAATGTTCCATTAAAAGTGTGACAAAATCGTAGTAATGGATCAAGAAGGCTTAGGCCTAAGTGAACATAGATGGAGGCAGTTAACAAAAATATGCAAGTTAATCTCTAATTGAGGAGATGGTGGTTGCCTGAGATTAAGCAAATAAACAAATTTATGTAGCTGAACCAAAGTTCAGGATTTGGGTGTGCCGTTGTGTTACAGTTCAACTGATAGATTTGATTACCGATTATGCAAATTAACTAATGCAAGAAGTAGTTAATAAAAGTAAACGATCACCTTGCAAAATTTTGTAACATTGAAAAATAGATAATATCGCCACTTCACATAATTCGAAGCAAACTTTCAGAGGGTGAGAAGACCTTCTGGTTGCATTAAATCCAAAATTAAGCTGGTTTAAAACTCAGCATGAGGAGTCAACTCACCATAATCAAGATCATAGAAGTTGAGATATAATATGTGTGTCGTGACAAAAGCTAAAATAGGGGCAGCATACATAACCCTTGAGGCCTCATCCTTCACGTCAAAAGTTCGCAATAAAGACAGTATGAATGAGTAACCAAGTAAAGCCACAGCTGATGAATAATCCAACTTCTCAGTCAACTCAAAATCTCTGTAGAACACAGCACATAACCATCAAGTATCAGACGAAATTTATCTACTTTCAGTTCATATAAATCTAAATGACTTGCCTAGTATGGAATATAGCACTCCAGAACCATGCATTCATCGATAACAGCCCATAGATATGCCATAATCCAGTAAATTCGTAGTATGTCCTCTTACTTTGAGGTCTAAGAGGCAATTTGTAATTTACCAACATGAAGAACGATAGCCAGCCAATGAAATGCATCATTAGATTGAGTGCGGAGAGCGCAGCACAAACAGGCTCCTGGATAGAATTAGTATTTAATAGGCAGGTAAAAATACATAGATTACCAGGTAACAACCACAAGAAAAAGCGAAAATGAAATGGGAAGTGGTGTTAGTTTAATGATGGGCCAAATTGCATGAAACCTCTAACTTTTGTCTGGATAGCATGTATCCATCATTCGAAAAGACACACATCGCCGCACCCGATTGCCAACCAGGCAACCCCGTGTTTGTACTATCACTCGTTTTCCTGTTTGTGCAATTGTTATATTCCGAAGGCCTAATTTCTCTAGACTGCGACAAACTAACCCTTTTCACTAAACTACCATAAAAACTTGTGATTTAGGAGAAACAACCAAAAGGCTTCATATTATGGTACCCTTTATTTAGTGAATAATACCCGTATTTGACTAAACTAATATAAAGGCGTCAACGAAATTTGTAAAATGCCGTCATGGCAGGTTAGTGAAAAACGGTCAGTTTTAATATAAATCTTTTCAGTAATTACTTGAATGCCATAATCTTTTTGGAAGTTTAGTGAAAACTGATGTAGTTTTTTCGAGTTCAGTGAAATTAAGCCTACTCTCAAAAATCCCCTGCTAGAGTCTAGATACGAAATATTCATGGGAAAATGTGGCAGAAATCAGGGGTACTTGGGGTGGGGGTGGGGGGGTGAAGGAAGTATGCAAAATGAAACCAAACTGTTGTTAGTAGGTAAAGTGCAACTTCTCAAAAGAGACAGTGAGATCTTCTATTCCAGCAAAAGTGATAAATTTTCCTGCAGTTCCTTTAGGATTTCTAAAAGGACAATAAAAGAATCACAAACCTGAAAGACATGAACACGCGTCAAGGGCCATTTCCCATGATACTTGACAGGACTTAGGCCTATTTTTTCCCTCTCACTTTCTCTTTGCATCATACAATGATAACGGCAGTCACTTCTGCAGTTCAATTGTTTCCACTGCAGATAGAGGGGCTCTTGCATGTACCATGAACTGTTGACAACTTCATCTGAGAGTAGGCAATGCTGGATAATGACGTCTCCAATTGAGCCAGTCCGCTCACATTGTTCGACACAAGATCTAGTAATAACAAAAAAATAATAGTTGTAATCTAAGCAAAAAACATCAAATTGTTTTATATGAATTTTGAAAGTGGAGTTTCACTATACAAATTTAAGGCATGATCAACCACCGCGTTGAGTTCCTAGGAACTTCATGTGGTAACCATGTCAACAAAAATGTTTTCTATTTTTACATTGAGGGGTCTCTAAGAAAATTAGTAACGAAATTACCACAAGCATGCACAGTCCACATCTAGTATTTAGTGATTCAGGGTTCAGATGATGCATTTCCATGATTGAGGATTGAAAACTTTTTAGTTGATCACTAGTCACCACCATAGTAACAGTAAGCAACCAATGTAATCAATAAGGATGAGATTTTTGCCCTTTCTCAGTGCACAAGAATTTATATCCGATATTATCAAAGATGAATGAACCCAAAGATTCTATTATGAATCAAATTCAAGTTTTAACACACTGGTTTATTTCTTATTTGGGGGGAAATCACTATACATAAGTGACAAGTAGAAAACGATAACATCAATCACTGTGGACGGCAGGTATAGTCGCTGCGACACCAAAAAGTTACTTGGAGGACAAACAAACAAAACCTATGGATATGTGTGTGTGTGTGGTGGGGGGGATATCTAAAGATAACAGATCAGAAACATTTCTTCATATATACATAGTTTACCGTACATAAGTGCAGAAAATGATCCACGATTTCCTCATCTCAAATGTTCAGCAGAAATTATATATCTCTACTTTCGACTCCCATTGGAAATATTAATATGGATAGTAAATGGGAAAATGCAAGGTATGTAGCAGAATATATTTGAGCCTACCTGCTGTCAATAAAATATTCAAGTAAACAATTATATCGAATTATCACTATATAATTAAGACCTATAAAACCCAGTCCGAAAATATTATCTAATTTAAGTTCATACTTCTTTAAGTTAGATTTCATAATGCAACTCATGATTACAATTTTAAATTAAAATGTTCTCTTCAAAGTGAAGCTTAATAGCTCTAACGTATAGTTTCATGACAGTATTTGTAAAACAAATCATCTATTTTAAACACTTCGTATCAGATTTTTATTTGTTTTGTTTTTCAAAAAGTGTTCATTGCAGAAACCGCTTGTGGGCTATGAGATATGTAATTTTTTGATTTCTTAGGTTTAATTTTAAAAAACTACCAAATTCTCTCAAAAAATTATGAGAAATTTCCATGCTTTGAAAGTTGTGCCAGTTTTTGCAATTATTAATGACGTGGCACCTGATAGTTTTTCGTAGTTTTTGAAAGTTTTATGGTAGTTTCATGTAATTTTTAAAAGTTTTGTAGTAGTTTCTTTTGTATTTAATAAGAATTTGGTAGTTTCTCGTAATTAGACCAGAGTATTTGGTAGTTTTTTTGGAATTAAGCCTTTTTTAATAGACAAAAACAATGATATATGGAGACCAGTGTTTTAAAAACGATGGGCAATGTCAACACGGTTAATCCCGATCAAGAACTCCGCGTCTCAGAGCTAGGTCCCATTTCTAAAAACCTACCTATCATCTGAGGCTAGGCTAGAGACGCTAAAAAATGACCGCCTGAGAAAAATGAGACGACAAACTTTATAATTGCCTAAAGAATTTTGGTAGATCGGTTTGAGGATTAGAGAAATAATGTGAAAGAAAGGAATAAAAGAGTTTCATTTGGAATTTTTAAAAAACTAGTTTATTCGTCATTTTTTGTTCAATTCTGCTCTCAATCTCATTGACGACTTCTCTATGATTGAGGAGAAAGTAAGTATACACAAACAAAAAGGAAAATGAAATAACATGATTTTTTTAAAAATAAAATTCACTCTAATCCTTGCCTTGGACGCCTGAGGCGAGTGCTTAGACACTAGAGGCGATGGTAGCTTAAATTGCCTCGCTCGAGCGCCTAAGACGCTTCACCTTTAAAACACTGATGGAGACCATGATGAACGCCACACATCAACTATAGAATAAATGGTCCATGATCTATAATCAGATTTTAGTCCGACATAATGTTAGTACGTAACTACACAACCATAGCCTACACATATATACTGATAGATCATCAACATATATACTAATAGATATCATCAAAACCACCATCACCATCACCGCCGCCGCCGCCATCATTAGCTGATCAAAATTTGGGTGGCTTTAGAGAAAAGGCTCTGAATAGATTTGATAGAGTTTTATGACTGCCTATAAACCTCATGTGAACTCTCACTTAATTAATGCCTATTTTCTCCTCGAGGATACTATGGACGCGAGAATTGCTTGCCATACTCATAGAACATCAGTTGATGTCCTCGACCTCCATTATCTTCGAAGACTACAAAAAAATCTAGAAAGGGGAAAGAAAGGGTTTCCATAGATGTGAGGCACAAATAAAGCAAAGAGTCAGACAAAAAATGTCGCATATGCATGACACAAGTACTACACTACAGGCATAATAGGTGACAGACCAAAGACACATTCAACATATTAAATTACTCAAATAAAATGTAAGGCCAAAAAGAGATAGTTTGTTCAGTATATTGTTAACAAGAGAAATGAACTGGACCAACTGATTGGTATACAAATCAAAGACGGGTAGTATATACAAGTTTCAATGGGTTGTGAAATATAAGCATGGAGGTTTAGAGTATTGAATACAGAAAGATGCATATGAAGAGGTTCTAAAGTTGATTAAAATGACATATACTTCAGTTATAGGCACATCGTGTGTAATATAATAATGACAAATAGCACAACTGAAAGAAACATTAGCACGAAACTTTACAGTTAAATGTAACTAATACTCACGGCATTAAGTAATAGAGGATGCGGGGTATAAAGTGGCACCGTATGAGATTTCCTACATTGGAAGCAAAAAAATTCAACCATCCATTGATCTTATGAACTATCGGCACCAACCATATTAATCTCCATTTCCTAAACTATGGGCATACCAATTTTCATGTCGCTTGGATACTCTTCTCCCTTTCATTTAGCATTGTATGATGTTCTATTAACTAGAAACCGTTGATTTTGCAAGCATTCAATACAACGGCGAACGGTACCAATCATCAAAAAGAAATCGACGGGTGGTTGCCTTTTAGAGCTGCCAATGTAGAAAACTTCCAACCGTCTCACTTTATACTCCGATTTATCTAAGTAATATGCCATAGATTTGATAGCTAGTTGCTACAATGTTAAGCCTGTCATGCTTATACAAATTATTGGATAAAACTAAGATGACATATCAAGATCTTTTATGTTCTATTCAGCTCTTTACCAAAGCTTCAACAGCTACAAATTTCCTATAAATATCTTAATCTCTTGATATTAACTACCAATTAGCTCTACTGTGATTCATTAGCCAAAATAACTTTTGACCTAAACTTTCACAAAAATCATAAGATCGAGAAGGCGAAAACGAATCAGAACCTGTAGAGGGGATCGGCGTCGCCGGCGCTGGCGTCGATTGACGCGAAGAGAAATCCAAACGCCAAAATTAAACAGACCCAAGAGTCTCTCATCATCTCCCAAGGGAAAAAATCGAAGGATTCTTCAAAAAAGCTTGGATCCTGAGATAGATCAGCACGCAATAGATCCAGCCACTCCTTCGATTGACCTTTTGGATTCGAGAATCGAAACCCTAATTTTGATTGAGAGATTGGGAGAAGTGTGTGATATAGAATTACGGAAGGGGGGAAAATAAATAAATAAAAAAGAAAAGTCTTTAGGCTTCTAGGTTCTTTTACTTTTTAATTTTCTAAGGATGATAACAAAAATAATACTATTCTCCCTTACTTTTCTTTGATCGAATTTTTCAAATTATCCTCTCATTTATTTATTTTCATGATGCAAAACACTCTTCTTAGACCCGTATAAAGAAGCAACATTGACGGTCATTATAAATAAACTGTAATAAAGCTTCTGAAAGTGTCATCTCATCAAACTTGACAAGTTAATTTAGTGCTTTAGCATCAATCGGAATATCGGTATTTATGCATTTTCTTAAAAAAAAAGTGTGAGAAGTTCGAAACCTTTTAAACAGTCCAATCTAATTCTATATATCATCGAGCATCAATTTCGTGAGAATAAACTTTTTTCTCTCCTTTACCCTCCAATTTTGGTAAGCCCCTCAATAAATTTATTTTGCATGCAAAATCTTTTACCATGTAATGAATATTGATGTACTTTGCATAGTATTGTTAGAAAATATAGAGTTTCTAATATAAGTTACTTTTTAAAATTTATTTTCCCACATATCCAAAAATGGAGAAAAAAATAGAAACTCGACACCATACACCTTGGTACGCCCAGTTATATTTGCATCTTAATATACATACTCATATTCATACATCCTATGAATTGGTTCAAATTTATTATCAATTAATCATAGTCTTCAATGTTCAACAATTTTCATATTGAAATTAATTTCGTAGCGAATCATAGCCCTTCCATGGAAAATTTTGTTGTGAAATGATAAGATTTTTATATATATTTTTTAAAATAATAAAATGGTTTGGCATAGAAACATTACTTGTCCTGTACCTAGTAAATGAGCGCATAATTTCGTAATTTCATTGAATAACACATAATTTTGGAAATGAAATTTTTTCTATAATATGATATAAATATTAATTTAATCTCAAAATAATATTTTGCTTTTTCTAATTTGTAGCTGGAATTTCGTAAAACTAAGTGTTGGCTTAATAATTTCTTTCAAATAACTTATGTGCTACTTACTTTAAAATATTATTTTAATCTCAAAATAGTATACATAAGGTTATGTTCTGGTATTAGAATTAGATTTGGCTTCGCTCCATAGGATTTGATAAGTTTTTAATAATTAGACTGTTTTAAGGTTTGGATAAACAATGATATCATGATTATAATAAATGAGAGCTTTTCTTCAAAATTAATTGCACAAATCTCAAAATAGATAGGCTAAATTACACATAAATACCTAAGATTTCACCGTTTTGTCAGATAAATACTTAAGTTTCTATGAGTAGCAGATAAATACCAAACTTTTTACTCCATTTGCACTTAACTACCTACGCGTGATATATAAAGGTGGTATATCGGTTATTTTGCCATTGTTGTTACTTTCTTTTTTTATAGAAATGCTTGATTCAAAGATAAGTATTTTTGCGCAACTCATAATAAGTAGTTATTATCAAAACTGTAAAACTTTAGGTATTTACATGCAATTTAACCAAATAGATATAATGATTTAAAATTTGGCATGATTTGCTTACAGATGCTACGGAGTGGATCATAATCTAACTCAATGTAATATGATTATTTGAAAACTTTATCTTTCACCTTATATTTTAAAATATATTAAAAAAAATTTTAATCAATAAATCCATCCATCACTAACTAAGTGAAATAAAGCCTACAATTTAGGGTTAATTGCATAAAACAACCTTGTAGTTAGTTTACCATGTTTGGCACTTACACCCCCTCAAGTCATATACACCAGTGAATTCATCATTTAAGCATCTTAAAATCTTTGGCATTCATTTCTAAATGGCTCAAATGATAGTCTGGTTTAAGTTTAGAACTTGTTCATGTTTTTTTTTTAATGTTGTTTAGAGTAGATTTTCATCGAATTTTTTGGGTTTTGGTCGATGAATTGAGGGGGTACATGTGCTAATAAATGACTTGAGTGGATGTGAGTGCTACACAGGATAAACTGCATGGGTGTTTTCTGCAATTAACCCTATAACTAGATAGATGAAAAGGATTGATTTTAAAATAAAAACCTACAAAACTTAATGGGATATTAATAAATATATCAGGATAAATTCAGAAAACATGTTGATAAAAGCCATAGGCTTAAGAGAGGAGTTGATTGATCTGTACTTGTTTGTTGAAAAGTACTCCAGAGGCAAAGTTGTCTTTATAAATGCTTTTCATGTGAACCAAAATCACTGGTCAACTTCAATAATTTATGGATGCAACAAACTGGAAGTCTCAATCAAATATTTCACTGACATTACATAATACTAAGACCAGGCCTACCTAAGTTGCATATTTCTAAGGGCAGGAGTATAAAGTGGTATTTTAGGAAATTTTCTGGAACGAGCAGTTAAGAAATAATCAACTATTTGTTGAATTGTAGACAACCCGCACCGGTTATATTGATTTCCATGTTTTAAACTATGAATATACTAATCTTCTTGGCGAAGCATGCAAGCCACAATAAAATTCAGCTACTTGAAAACCATCCCAAACAGTCCATGGATGATTGAATTATGTTTTAAAAAATTTCCTTGTGTACCGCTCTACATACCGTTTTCTCTATTAAAATTACTGAACTAATTATAAATTACATAAGAATAGCATCATTTAGCTACTTCCCAAAAGAAAAAAATATTAAATAAATAGGCTATCCTTAAGAAAAAAGTTTCAACAAATTCTAAGGAAATCAACATTAAAGACTACATTATAATTTCAATCCACCGATTAATTTATCTAACATTGCGATTGAAATTATACCCAGTAGCCCATACTGTTACTGCTGTTCACTTAAACACAGTTCAAGAGCATGCTCTGCCTCTTTCAAGAATAATCTTGTGAGTTGTTTCTGCCCTCTTCTGTAAACTATGCTGGACCATTTGTTTCGAGTCATCAGAATCGTGGACTTTTCATTCCTCTCGCTTCCATCGCTGCGATAAAAGAAAAAATATAGTATAATGGATGCACAACTGAATCATTTTCATCATTGAAGCACATTAACGTGCAAATTTGTAGTTTCTCTCCGCAAATTGTATGTGATTAAAATTGTAATAGATGAAATGATTTTCATAGTCATGATAGAGGCGATAAATGTAATGAATAAGAAAAGATACAGGAATTGATTGTCATCCAAAAAAGAGCCAATAACAAGTCGCCGTGTGTCGGTACACCGTTAGGGATTCGCCACGTGCTGGCTGAATTGTGTCCATACGGAAGCATGGAAAACCATGCATCAACTGTGACCCGACCAAATTCACCGCTAAAACAAGCTGTGGCAGCATTTTGTCCCCATGCAGAGTGCATTAATTTGGTCGGGGTCTTTTACTGACAGTTCTTTATTGCCAAAGCATCCATTAACTTACCGAGCATCCATCTCTATATTAACAGTGCTGCCTCAATCTTTACAAGTACTTGAAAAATATTTCTAACAAGCAAAGCCAAAAACTTATCAAGACATGGATTGCAACTCATCATCACCTTCCCAGAGAAGCACCAGTGCGTCGCCAGCTGCTCGACGCCGCAAGTCTGCTACGAGTCGAGGTGGAATAAGGTGGCCTACTATTTGCGCAAGCCGTGAAGTTCATTTTGAACGTCGGTGCAAGTTTTTTGTAGATGCAATCCGTCGGATCGACTACGAAAGAAACAAGCTTGTCATGAACTACTCTCACGAAGATGACTTTGCTTCATGTGTGCGGGATATTGATGTTTGCAATACTTGAATAGTAGTTGTGGCTTCGACCCAGCTAATCCTGGTATCCCATCGCCTGTAATCGAGATCCGCGATGATGTAGGCGATCATGCTAGAGAGGGCTATGTTGGGGAGAGGGTTATGTTCAATCCGATAGAAATTTCTAATTAGTCCTCATCTTTTGCCTCTAATATATGAATGTTGCAGTAAATCTTTTCTTTATCTACTGTCCTTTGTACTACTATTCCAAAGTTTGATCTTTCATATTGTAGTTTATCTTCCGTAGTGCTGCTTTCCATTTTATTAAAGAGTGGGCAATTGTTGCTATTATTTTTCTATCCATAGTTAGCAATCTAATACACATGACTTATAGCTTAGTTGGTATGAGCACTTCCCCTCTTGAGAAGAGTGCGGGATTCGAACCTCAGAAATCTTATGGGAGAAGAGGCCAAAAAACTTAATATTTCGAAGCAAATTCGTGGGTCCCATGGATGCGTGTGTTATGTGCTTGTGTATAATGTGTGCATGGGTGTATTGTGTGCATAGGTTAGGGCTTACAGTTCAGTGCTAAATAAAAAAAAAGTTAGCAATCTAACATTGCATATATGACTGGTTTTTTTAATGTCAGTTTGGATGTCTTACAAATTCTGCGGCTTTTTACTTATGAAAAAAATACCATATTAATTGGTTTTTTTATTTCCTTAAAAATGAATTCTGAAGCCGAAATTCAAGTTTCGAAAAAAAAATCAAGTAATATTTTTTTTGGCACTGGCCCGTAAGCCTTAACCTACAGCACACACAATACACCCAATGTTGGATATAGTGCCCTCAAATTCAATTATTGGATCGCAGGCACGTGATTGCAATAATTGAGGGAGGACCTATGCCGGTAGGACAGTCTTACTCAAGATGATAGTATGTTATCTGGTTTGTCTTTGTTATCGTATACATATTTTAGATGATATTATAGATCACTATTACACGTTGATAGAGCCATTAACATTCTTGCTTGACTACCAGCAGTATAATGGCGATCATATACGTGAGAGTTGGGTAGTCTATAAGCACATCCTTAAAAATGGTCCCTAGTAGTGGGAGTTTTCGAGACAGGGCATCGATACTCTGGAGTAGACTAGTGTATACAGTCGAGATCCCGACGAGGGACGGTGGCCGGTCTCACAAGCCATTGGTATCAGTTGGTTCACCTAAGATGTATACAGGCGCTCGTTGGGTTATCAGTACACCGGACAGGACTCGTCGGGAACATGCTAGTTGGTATTATACCTGTCGTCAGATAGCAGTTCCCTGGTGACATGTGTACAGATTAGTTCATCGACCTGTGATCGTCATTTGTCTCGTGTGAGTTCCCACTGTGCTTTGATTACTACCCTACCACGGCTCAAAGGAGTCATGCAAACAGGTTTTAGTTGGGTACAGTCCCGAGCCACATGGAGGCAGTGAGCGGATCGACAGGGGTTTCGTCGCTCCCGGTATTGAGGGTGAGATCGCGCTGTGTCTAGGAGAGCCATTGCATGAAGTCCTTGGCCAAGGCAGGAGATTTACTGCTAGGTATTCCAGTAGTATCTCAGGGTGTTCTGGGCTACACTCCGACACGACTTGTACCGCTTTTGGGGGTCTAACGTTTACCAGCCCCCTAGACCCGACATGCGATGTTCATAGACGAACGGACCAGATTGTACGGATATTGTCACTGACAGGCTCAGTAGGGTTTCAGGATGAGTTCGCTCATCGGCCTCCTTTTTGGTCAATACCTGGACGCCCGTTACGTACGGCTAGTAACACTGACGTGTTAGTGGTTAAATCCACAGCCAGTGTATTGACGAGTCTTTAGAGTCCCCCACATATAGTTTTCCCAAGGTTCGGGCGAAACGTTGTAGAGGCCGTATGGTTTTATGGCAGGGTTCGATCATATACGTGTACTTGTGCGCGGATCATGATCGGACGGATCATACTGGTGAGTTTTGGTTTAAGCCGGATCCTAGTATTAGATTTGTTGGATTACTTTAGTCTCATCGCATTTGCATTCAATCGGAATGCAGATACAGGTATGTATATACAGGTGAGGGGTATCCTTGTGATCTGTCACGAGTTTACTTTAGATGTTGCCATATCTTTTTGTTGGACTAAACATTTGGATTAATGTTTGGATGGTGGAAATTGTGAGTGAATATTATCATGAGGAGCAATTAATGTGGCATGTTCAATTTGGTGACTCGTGGTCTCTTTTTTTATGAACATGTCATGTTAATTGATTGTTGATTGTATTGAAATGAGACGTGGAGAGAGAGAGAGGGCAGTCATATGAGGTTGTTTGCTCTTGAGATTATGATGCAAGCTCTCATTTTTCATTTTGCAACACAACAAAAGCCCCTCTTCTTCTTCTTCCTCTAACTCACAAATTCCACCATTGCTTCATCTTCAACCTCCATCCATACACTCTCATATGTTGAGAATCAATGGAAACTTGAGACAAAGTCATCACACACATTCTCTACATTATCTTGGACATGTCGGCTAGCAAACTTCATGTCCGAGTTGCTTCGGTTTGAAGCGGGAGCCCATAAAAAGACTTCTTGACGTGGTGCCCTTCCGACGAGGAGACCGGAGATCGGAGATGCCGTGAGGAGCAAAAGATGGTGGCTAAAGACCGAAGGACACGGATCGATCGGTATAGCTTTTCTATCATCTTTCTAGTTAGCTAGTTTGTGTTAATGGTACGATCCGGGTAAAAGCTTACGATAGCGCCAATTTCGTAAAAAAGTTTTTGTTTCGCGTTTGGCTTCGGATTGACGACCGGGGCGCTACCGTAGACTTACATGGTATCAGAGCTACGCCATTAACCCTTACTAGCTTGTTCTAACTTGTTTAAAATATCGATCGAACGAAATTTCCAAAACCGCAATTCCAAATTCAAAGTTTCTGTCGAATTTTAAAACTGGTCGAAAAATTATATTCAGTATGTCAGAAAATCGTGCAGGCTTTTTTAAGACACAAGAAGAAATTTGGGAGCACGATCGTACCATCACACCGCGGAACCGCGGCGGAACCACCATGTTTGTCGCGGTTGCACGGCGCAATAGTCGATTCAGTGCACCATATTTCTTCTGGGTGTCTTTCATATGGAACTGTGGTTTCTGGAATATTTTGTTTGGGCCCAGATTTTGTTTGAGTACTGGATTTGTGCTTGGGGCCCACTTCGGGAAGTTTTGTCGATCAAAATTTTAAATACGTTAGTTCACAGTACTTACATTATTATCTGCGACCGTGAATATCATTCGAGCGGTAAATCTTGTCTAATTGCTATAGCTCTTTTAAACGGGTTTGCGAACGTGACATTCATGTTGATGTTCAGTGTTGTGCTGTGATATTGCGGATTTGTCATGGTGGATAGCTTGTATGCAATGTTAGTACAGTTCAGTTTTATTTGTATATTTGATATCGCGGGGCGAGCGTCCGACATGTGGACTGCCGTCACCACCTGTTTGTATATTATTCTTTTGGGGCACGACCGGGTTGAGGTCGATGTCACTGTTGTATATATTTTATTTTCTGTAATAAGATTACCCCACAGTGGAATGCACGGATAGCCGGGTTCTAGAGGGAAACGGGCCCGCATCTCATGGCTTTGAGACGGAGGGGGCTTCACTCTAGAATTGGCAGGCTATTCGCCGCACTCGTAGGGGGTATAGGTTGACCCAAGGTGGGCTGCTCAAGTTACCGGATTCCGTGAAGTGCTGGGTGGTCCATTCACTTTGCTGAAGGGGGCTGTCTCGCTTCTGGTTTTGGCGGGTAACTTGCCGCGCTCGTAGGGGTCTAGATTTTCATTGCACAAGCTATCCATATCACCAGGGGAATGTCGGGTTTCAGTTGTGGCTCAATAAAACCCGGGGATCCCAGATCATCTGTATTGTTCTGTGATGCTTATTACTTTTCTGTGATGTTGCATTTATCACACCTTGAGAGATTATTATATATTGCTATATATATACTAGTAGATGTTGTATATGTTTTACACCCGCGCTAGTCCAGTCCCCGCTCTGTCGTTAGTTAAGTAATCTAACGGGTGATGACAGGACCCAGTGACGAATGCGGATGGCATATACGTACATCATATTTTCGTTCTTTATTGATGTGATTAATTGATGGGACTTCATTGATTCGGATCAATGCAAAGGAAAACAAACATATTCGATGTTGTTGGAACAATTTTCAAAAAGCTGTTATTATAAGGACGTTTTCTTTTGTTTTGCACGGTGGTATTCGGTTATGAATATCCAGCACCTCATTCGACGAGGCAAGAGCCGAGATCCCTTCACCAGGAGTGACCCTTTGGAAAGAGGTTTGCGTCAGGGTAATAACTTCACTATAGTCGATTACTTTTTGTTTTGCATCACGGTATTCAGTTTGGAATATCCTGCACCTCATTCTACGAGGAAAGCCGAAATCCCTTCATCGGGAGTGACCTTTTTAGGAAAGGTTTTCGCCACTATATATTTATAAAAAGCTATCCGGTTCCTTCAACAATATCAAGTTCATTACGTTAACAGTTTTTCGTCAAAAACCATTCGTAGCTCTCCGTCATTTCAGACGGGTAGCACTTAGTATTCATGTTATGTTTGTTGACCTTCGTCAAGGCATAATGTATGGTAGCTGCTTGTTACCTTTCTGTTGCATAGATAGATGCGTTGGTTTGGGACAGTCGTACAGCCTTGTTGACCTTCGTCAAGGGCGAGTACGGATGGGTTCAAATTAATCTAAACAATGACGGGTAGAACTTGACAAGTGACTTATGATTTGTTGACCTTCGTCAAGGTCATAAGAGCATGGGATAAAAATCACATCGGGAGTTTCAAACATACAGGAAACTTGCCAGATATGCGCATACCTTCTGGAATGTGATAACGTGAGTGGATTCCATCATGTTATCATGCGATGATAGTTGGATTTCGATTCCCACTGATGAGTTGGTTTACTCCTCGGGTGATCCCGACTAATTCTTCTTTCAGGTTTGGAGAAGAATTTGAGGTTACAGTGAGAGCTATCCTTATTAGATAAATTGATAACCATTTTGATCTAGGTTAGAGTGCACGCTGAGTGTTTCTTTCTCTCTCTTGACAGCGACCATGACCCGAGCCTGGACTATAACTCAGTATCCAAGTTAACCGAACTTTCTTAAAACACTGGCTTTGATTGTCTAAGTTGCATACATCATTGCCACTCCTTTTACACTTTGCATTTCTCTAGAACACCCCGTATCACTACGAACATCCACTTCCATTAGATAAATGCATCGTGTGGTTATATACGAACTCGAAGGAACTTGTTCCAGATTCGAGAATGGATTTTGGTTCTGGAGAGATTGAATAGGACTATTTAGTTGTCTTTTCACTTTACCTCTCTCAGGTTGTGAGGGCTCCTAGGATTAGGAGAGGGTACATCCATTGCGTTTATTGGACAGTCTTCTTCCAAACCATAAGCATGTGCCAAACGGTAGGGAATGAAGAAAACCAATTAGCCTAAGTGTGGTGTATAGAAGGTATTAAGTAAAGACAAATAAAGGGATCAGAAAGAGAGCAAAGTAAATTGCAACTGCTATCATTCACGACCAAACCACGTATTTCATCGCCACTCCTACTTCACCTTTGTATTTCTCTAGAACTCCCCGCATCACTACGAAAATCCACAGTTATTGAATACTCCATCGTATGGTTATATACGAACTCGAAGGAATTTGTTCCAGTTCGGGGATGGATTCTGGTTCAGGAGAAATAAGAATAAGGTTTATTCAGTTGCCTTTTATTTTTATCTTCTCTCGCGTTGCGAGTGCTCCTAGGATTAGGACCGTACACCTATTACGCTTATTAGATAGTATTCTTCCAAACCATATGCTGGTGCCGAACGGTAGGGAAGTAAGAAAACCATTTAGCCTAATGATGGTGTACAGAAAGTAACGACTAAAGACAAATAAAGGGATTTGGTGAGATGGCAAAGAAATATGCGGTTATAGTTGTGAATCTGATAATGGAAGAGGCATTACTAGGAATACCCGGATACCCCTTCGAAACATATTCATGTTTCAGTTTCACTGTGCATTGTTAATAAAAAACTGATTTCCCAAATAGACCATGCTCCAGGGTATGTATTTACCAGTTTTGATTCTCACATCTGTATGGTTTTACAGATGATGAGTGGGAGTAACTTATTAGGAATTAGGTGATCATCCTCATTATATCGGGATTCGTTGTAATTGGTGATATTTGAGGAAATCACCTAGGTTTTTGCCGGACGGCAAATATTTGGTTTTGAATATCCGTTGTTATGCACCAATTTCAAACTGATATATCTGTACGTTTATTTTATAAATTGAGATATAACTTTTTGAAATTATGTTCATGACATTTACCTATATCAGTTGATGGTTAGGTAAGGAGCATTAAACAGCGGTGTAATTCTTCTTAACCATGGTACAGTTTTCAACCTACGACGCACAGGGTATGAGTTATTAAACTCGGGGGATTTATATAAAGTATTGTATATTGTCTAGTGTCCATAAGGACAGAGGGGTTAGTCCTCGTACTATATTCTGTTTACTTATGACTTCTCTAGATTTTAGAAAAATGGTTCGTAGAAATACAAGGTGTAGGTTTTGAGAAGTTACAGGTATAACAATAAAGTAGAGAACCAGATGTTACAAGTATCAGGATTTTTTAAGGTGATCGAAGATGTAGATTCTTGTGTTTGGTATTCAGTTGATAGTAATGATTTTGAGAAACTTGTTTCTCTTTCAGGTTACTCATGTTTGGATGCACTCCTAAGTTGAGTAATGTTGATTGGCCACTCTCCATTTAGTTAACATGCACTGGAGACAGCTGCATGATTTGAATCTGGTTCCAATTAAATCAGTGTCTCTGTTTCTATATTAGATATAGAATGGATCATATCTTAACGATGTTAAGGTATATGGAGTCGTCCGGCTTATGCTTAAAACTAGACTCTGGATAACTGAAGGCACGTTTCTGTAATGGCTGTTTGTGGGTTGACCCGGGCTATGACGAGGGTTGATTTTCTACCATCTGGAAGATCAATAACGATATTGTTCTTGACTCGCCACAGTTTTATTAAAATGGATTTTTTCAGAAAACAGTAGTGGGAGTATGGTAGAACTGAGAGTTATTTCAGAACCGCAAACGATTACTGAAAATTTAAAAGGACCTAAAGATTCAATCTGGATCGACATTCCATTAGCTACTCCGCAGATATGGTGGGTAACCTTAGGCACCCGAGAGGTACTCCGGTAGCCTCAAGAACGGTGACAGGGAGGTTCTTGTTTACCCAGACTTGCCATTACTGTTGTTCCAGACTATGAGACCCGGTAGAAGGATGAGTATAGCATCATTCTAAACTAGCTTTAGAAGTGCACGTGTATATGATTCTGCCAGAGGGTGGTTGTAGTCAGTGGGAGCAGCGGAAGCATATTGGACAAGTAACTTATGTCTATTTATAGACTAAAGCAGATATATTGTTGATAGATCATCTATTTCTGATGTGACAGTCATAACTTTGGCTTCATCAGAATAGGGGATGGATCTGTTAAGAAAGTAGTAGGGTGTGATATCCTGCTATTTGGATGGCATACACATAATAGGAAGTGAAATTCCTATACTACGATCGGTTATACTGTGGTTGTCACACAGTGGTTTCTCCACATAGGATTTGGATATTATATCAGGCATTCTGGTTACTAGATCTATGGTTTTAGATCTAGATTTGGGTATTTTCCCAATCTGGGTACTTAGACAGTATTCTAAAGGTGTTTTAGAATGGACTACTCCTGACACGGTAGTATACCTGCAGGTGATGGAGTCACCCTCTAAAGATGTCTTACAGACTAAAGGGGGGAGGGATGTGCATAATTGGCATTTCACTTGCTTAGACAATTGAGTCAATCATGAGATATCAAGTACCACACCAGTTGTTTTTGCACTAGATGCAATAAGTTGATGTTAATCCAATCCTGGAGAAACGTTCGGAAGCAATTTTAGAACATAAGTGGATGTTCTAGGGATTTGATAATAACAGCCTCCTTCGGAAGACGGTTATCTTTCCAGGCTTCCAAGGTGACCTGGATGACAGAGTGATTGTCAGAGTCATAGTTTTCCCTCTGACGAGGGGTAGTAGTTTGGACAGGAGGTCCAAGCGGATACTGAGAGAGACATGGCGCATGATACTGATTAAGTTCAGTTGACGATATAGTCTAAGGAGTTTGGATTTGGAGTTCATTTATGAACTAGGTACCATCAGATATCCAGACATATTCTAAGACAGATATTGCAAATTACGGGAGATAGCTTTCTCCGCGAACTTGAGATAAAGAGAGACATAGAAAGAAACATTAGGACGGATCCACTCACTGAGGCTATTCCTCGAACGCATTAGTTTCACAAATGGGCTTTGTGAGACCGATCAGTAGAGGAGTTGGGTGTTCAGTATCACACGGGCTGTGAGTATGCGACATCGTAATAATTAGCCTTGAGTGCAAGTGGGAGATTGTTGGATATAGTGCCCTCAAAGTCAATTATTGGATCGCAGGCACATGATTGCAATGATTGAGAGAGGACCTATGCCGGTAGGACAATCTTACTCAAGATGATAGTATGCTATCTGATTTGTCTTTGTCATCGTGTATATATTTTAGGTGATATTACAGATCACTATTACACGTTGATAGAGCCCTTAGCATTCTTGCTTGACTACCAGCAGTATGATGGCGATCATATACGTGAGAGTTGGGTAGTCTATAAGCACATCCTTAAAAATGGTCCCTAGTCGTGGGAGTTTTCGAGACAGGGCATCGATACTCCGGAGTAGACTAGTGTATACAATCGAGATCCCGACGAGGGGCGGTGGTCGGTCTCACAAGCCATAGGTATCAATTGGTTCACCTAAGATGTATACATGTGCTCATTGGGTTATGAGTACACCGGACAGGACTCGCCGGGAACAGCTAGTTGGTATTATACTTGTCGTCAGATTACAGTTCCCTGGTGACATGTGTACAGGTTAGTTCATCGACCTGAGATTGTCATTTGTCTCGTGTGAGTTCCCACTGTGCTTTGATTACTACCCTACCACGGTTTAAAGGAGTCATGCAAACTGGTTTTAGTTAGGTACAGTCCCGAGCCACATGGAGGCAGTGAGCGAATCGACAGGGGTTTCGTCTCTCCCGGTATTGGGGGTAAGATCACGCTGTGTCTAGGAGAGCCATCACACGAAGTCCTTGGCCAAGACTGGAGATTTACTGGTAGGTATTCCAGTAGTATCTCAGGGTGTTCTGGGCTACACTCCGACACGACTTGTACCGCTTTTGGGGGTCTGACGTTTACCAGCCCCCTAGGCCCGACATGCGATGCTCATAGACTAACGGACCGGACTGTACGGATATTGTCACTGACAGGCTCAGTAGGGTTTCAGGATGAGTTCGCTCATCGGCCTCCTTTTTGGTCAATACCTGGACGCCCGTTACATACAGCTAGTACTACTGACGTGCTAGTGGTTAAATCCACAGCCAGTGTATTGACGAGTCTTTAGAGTCCCCCACAGATAGTTTTCCCAAGGTTCGGACGAAACGTTGTAGAGGCCGTATGATTTTATGGCAGGGTTCGATCATATACGTGCACTTGTGCGCGGATCATGATCGGACGGATCATACTAGTGGGCTTTGGTTTAAGCCGGATCCTAGTATTAGATTTGTTGGATTACTTTAGTCTCATCGCATTTGCATTCAGTCGGAATGCGGATGCAGGTATGTATATACAGGTGAGGGGTATTCTTGTGATCCGTCACGAGTTTACTTTAGATGTTGCCATATATTTTTGTTGGACTAAACATTTGGATTAATGTTTGGATGGTGGAAATTGTGAGTGGATATTATCATGGTGACTCATGGTCACTTTTTTTGTGAACATGTCATGTTAATTGAATGTTGATTGTATTGAAATGAGAGGTGGAGAGAGAGAGGGCAGCCATATGAGATTGTTTGCTCTTGAGATTATGATGCAAGTTCTCGTTTTTCATTTTGCAACATAACAACAAAAGCCTCTCTTCTTCTTCTTCTTCCTCTAGCTCACAAATTCCACCATGGCTTCATCTTCAACCTCCATCCATACACTCTCATGTGTTGAGAATCAATGGATGCTTGAGACAAAATTATCACACATTCTCTACATCACCTTGGACATGTCGGCTAGCAAACTTCACGTCCGAGTTGCTTCGATTTGAAGCGGGATCCCGTAAAAAGACTTCTTGACGTGATGCCCTTCCGACGAGGAGACCGGAGATCGGAGATACCGTGAGGAGCAAGAGATGGTGGCTAAAAACCGAAGGACGCGGATCGATCAGTATAACTTTTCTATCATCTTTCTAGTTAGCTAGTTTATGTTAATGGTACGATCCGGGTAAAAGCCTATAATAGCGCCAGTTTCGTAAAAAGTTTTTGTTCCGCGTTTGGCCTCGGATTGACGGCCGAGGCGCTACCGTAGACTTACACCCACCCACCCCGCCCCACATACACTCAGGGGACCCATGAATTTGCCCTGAAAGCGTTAATTTGTGCACACTTTCCCTCTTGGGTTTCCTGGGTTCGAGCCCTGCACTCTCCCCAAGAGAGGAAGTGCCCATACCGACTGGACTACTGCTAATTGGTAAGTCAAAAAATATTGAAACAAAGCACAAAAGCTAAGTCTTGCAGGATATATAAGTTTGAAATGCATTGCCTTACATCCATCTTAGGAAAAATCTACTGACAATAGACAAAATAATATAACAAACAACTTTTAATTGTCCGTCTACGGTAACATTACAATTATTTCTGCGAACAAGTTCCCTTTGTAATCGTTCTATTTTAGCCAGCAAAATCGTTTTTTCCCGTATCGCGGTCTAGAAGTAGCTTATGTAGTTCGTATTCCCATGTAAATGCATAACTTCCAATTAGCACACCTATAAAATGTTCTCCCAGGATTCTTTTGACTTGTCGAAGCCCGCAGCTTCAAATCGGCACCGCACTTGCATCCCAAATGAACATCTGGGGTTATTTCCGTGACCATTTTTTGAAGAAAAGAAAGAGCTAGGAGAAATATTGTTCATAAACATGCAAATATATAAGCAAGAAAGATGGGTAAATAAGAGATGATATGATGGAGAGAGAACGATTGACGCCCGATATGTAGAAAGAACGAGCTAGGCTAGTGGCCAATAACGCCTCACATAGGAATATACAATCTAAACAATCACAGACGATTGGTATCGTCCCTATCAAGGTCCTTTCTTTTCGATTACGCCCGATATGCCTCACAACTCAATCCAATCCGACACACATTCAATAGATCGATATTGAACCCGACATGGAATCTTCCATTCACTCCAAGACCAGTTGTATTGCTACAGCATCTAAGTCCAAACAAAAGTCTCCCTATGCCCCTAATGTCGCATTTTCAATCTACTATTTCCCGGCCCCATCAGATCCCGTAAAGGCCTACCCTCAAAGATCCCATGTCCAAACGATCAAAAAGGAAACCAAAACCGGAGATGGAACCCAAACCCACTTAATTCAGACCACTATTGGGTTTGGGTGTTGTAAACTTTATATACCCTTAAACCATCATTTTCACAACCCAACCCAAACCCTCATCATTATTTCCTCCTCATTTCTCTCTCTTCTAACTCTTCAAATCTCCAAACCGGCATCCTCCTTCGTCAAAACTCCGGTGTACTCCGCTCTGGCAGAAATGTTGAGTTTTTTTAAAAAAAAGTTTCATCTTTTTTTCTAAAGTTTTACACTTCAAAAAGGTTTACTCTTTAATTTAAAATTTTAAAGTTGCATAGAGTTCCACTTGTAACGTTGATCTCTTCTCCTCATTAAACTTGAGATCCCTTCTTTGATTTGTGCGTTGACGTTGATTTTGTTGAGAGTTTGATATGCTTGAGTCGTCTTTTTTTCAATCTTTCTTAAATGGCATGATCAAACCAAACCCCCACCAATTCAACTACGAGAAGAGTCTGGAATGCATGTCGGCCGCCGCCTGCTCTAAGGCTGGCACTTCCCCCACCAGAGTCGGCTCAACCCAACCCTAACCCCAATCATTCACCTGGGCATGTTCCGTGCGGTTCCTGGGACGATCATCAACCTAAGGTCTACCAGTTGCAGCAAGAGATTCTTCGCATTCAAAAGGACATGCAGAATGCCATCAAGAGCACTGGGAAGTGGGACTATCTAATACACCGTCTCCAGAAGATCGTTTTTATGTGGAGCAAGTCCACTGGTGCGAATGTCTACCCAACGCGTCGAACATTTAGAACACTCCGAAAGTGGTTGTTGTTGGCTCCGACAAGAACGACAACGAGTATAGGGGCGGGGGTTATGGCGGCGAATGCTACGGTGAAAGATTCAGCAGTAGCAATGATGAGGCCTAACCTTAGGGGACGGCAATGATAGCTTAATTGGTTGGTGGCTATGTTCAGGTCAGGTCTTGTTTGTTCTTGTTTTGCACCCTCATTTTCGTATTTTGTGTCATGTCTGCTTAAACTCTTCTGATGGGTTTGTATGATGGATATTATGCCTTGTTATAGTTATGTTTACGAATTTGCTGGTTTAATTGTCGTCATTTGGAATTTGATTGTCTAGAATTTGGCTAGTTCGATGGATTACGCCCGATTATCACAAGACAAGCAAATTCTACACAAATACAAAAATCTAAGTTTGGAAGTGCAGAAGTAGATTTGTGCTAATTCCACGATTTTTCATCCCCAAACTGGATCAAGAAATTGCTGTTATTTTTCAAAATAATAATTATATACGTTTTTTGAACTAGAATAATTATTTATGTTAAGTTGTTTTAACTGTAACTGCTAAATCAAAAAAGAAACTTGAGCCTTAATTAAAGAAAATAATATTTTCATAATATAGAATATAGATAAGAAATTAACTAAAAAGAGAAAATATGTTAAGTTGATTTAATTCTAACTGCTAAATCTGTAAGGATAGTTTAGTCTTATATAAAGAAAATAATATTTGCATAATATATATATATATATATTATTGAGAATATACATAAGAAGCTAGCATATAGGTATGATATTTTGGAGGGGCAAAAGTCAAAAGAATACAAGACATTTCTCGAGAGTTTTTTCCCCATCATCATAGCAGTAAATCTTCAAACCCGAGAACCTGAAAAACCAAGGAACCCAGGAATCCTCTCTGAAGATTTACTCAGTACGATCCTTTTATAGATAAATTTCATTTGTAGAGCATACAAACAATTGCTGAAGAGAAAAAATAGTAATATTACTGGAAAAGAAAAAAAAATATTACAAGGGAAAAAGTTACTAAACGTAGAAATAACTTCAAAATTTTCATGAAATCAAATGTTTCATGTTCATCTCTAACTTGTGAGAAATAGTGTGAACATGTTTTTTTTTATGGTTAGGTCTTCCACAATTAGAGTATCTATATTGTCTTTTTTAATGAATTTTATGCGCTTTGGTGCATCTTTGGTTATTGACACGAGAATCAAAACCATCTCTTCTCCATCTCTTTATTTATCTAAGTCATCTTCTGATGACCCCTCATTCTCAATGGCATCTGAACTGGATATTCTTTCTATCATCCAATTATTCATTTCCGCATGCTGTTCTTCAGATTTAGAACCTTATACACATAATTTTTTCGCGTTTTGTAATAAATTAGTATGTCGTAACATTTCTTCTAAGTATTACTGAACTTAGAATATGTTAGTGTTCATGTTATGTCTATAAAGAACCCAATCATAACTATAAATTATAGGTTTTGTACCCATCCATATTCTAAGTTCGATAATACTTCAGAATAAATGTTGCGGGATAATAATCTATTACAAAACATGGGGAAAAATGCTTACAAGGTTCTAAATCTGAAGAACAGTATTTGGAAATGAATAATTGGATAACTGAAACAATATCCACTTCATTTGCCGTTGAGAATGAGGAGTCATCAGAAGATTACTTAGATAAAGACATGTGCACAGAAGAGATGGTTTTGGATCCTCTTGTGTCAATAACTAAAGGTGCACCAAAACGCATAAAATTGTTCAATGAAAAAAGACAATATGTATACTCTAATTATGGAAGACCCAACAATAAAAAAAGAACAAGTCCACACTATTTCTCACCGGTTAGAGATGAACATGAAACGTTTGATTTCATGAAATTTTTATAGCTTTTTCTACATTTAGTAATTTTTTCCCTCTCATAATATTTTTTTCTTTTACAGTAATATCACTATTTCTATCACTCCCGCAATCGTTTGTATTCTTTACAAATGAAATTTATCGGTAAAAAGATTGTACTGACTTGAGCATCAAAGAGGACCCCCGGTCCCGGGGGTTCTTGGTTTTCCAGGTTCTCTGGTATGAAGATTTACTACCACGACGGAAAAACATCCGAGAAATGCCTTGTATTTTCTTAATTTTTTCCCTTCCAAAATATCAGCCCAATATGTTAACTTCTTATGTATATTTTCAATATATATTCTATATTATGCAAATATTATTACATTTATGTAAGCCTAAAATTTCCTTCTTGATTTAGCAGATACAATTAAATCAACTTAACATATTTTCTTTTTTTTTCTGGGTTATCTTCTTATCTATATTCTTTACATATATATTCTATATTATGAAAATATTATTTCCTTTAATTAAGGAGTAAGTATCTTTTTTGATTTAACAGATACAGTTAAAACAACTTAAAATGAATAATTATTCCAGTTAAAAAAACATAAATAATTATTATTTTGAAAAATAATTGTAATTTTTACATCCGGTTTGTGGATGAAAGACTGTAGAATTATCCCAAATCTAGTTCTTTACTTCTAAACTTAGATTTCTGTATTTGTGTGGAATTGACTTCTTCTGTAATGTGTGGGCGTAGCGTAATCCATCGAAGTAGCCAAATTCAACACAAATTCCACACAACCAGATTACAAACGACAACCAACTAATATACCCATAACCATAAAGCATAATAACCATCATACAACCCCACCAGAAGAGTTCAAGCAAACATAACACAAAATACGAACACAAGGGCCCACAACAAAAACAAGCAAGACCTAAACATATCAACCAATCAGTCAAGCCATCATTGCCGTCCTCAAAGGTCCGGCCCCATCATTGTCGCCGTTAAATCTTCCACTGAATCTCCGTTGCCCCCATAACCGTCGACACCGCCGTCATCCTCGTCAGAGTCAACAACCACCTTCAGAGTGTTTCAAATATTAGACGTGTTAGGTGTAGAGGGTTTTTCGTCATCCCATGAAGATGGATGCGCTCGTGTTTCGGGACTTATACAGATTCCCCTGCCATTACAAGCATGTGTTTATTGATCGCGGAAATTCTAATTTTCAGAAGTCGTGGACAAAATTGCTGTCAATTACCTCTCGTTGGGACACGAGAGCACCTCCAATTAACGGGTTAAACGTGTCATGCAAACTCACTCATGATATGTGCATTTGTGTTTGAAACCCCTTTTAAGGGTGCTTTGAACATTATGGGGCCTACAACAGGGGTCCCGCTACCCGGTCAGCGAGCTAAGGGTCAAGGGCTAACAGCACCCTCACGGGACTCGAGGCAGCACCCTGAAAAGGAAATTTTTTTCAAGGAGAGTGATTTGAGTGTCAGAAGTCTACCGAAAGCATAGTCACATAATTCACGAATTATTCGCCGAATTCGCGAATTTTTGATCAGCTAGCTTAATAACCGAATTAATTCAAAAAACAACAAATAATTCAAAAAATAGCAAATAATTCACAAAATCAAAACCTGGCGTCTCATATATTAATTTTTTACTCGAAATCCTTCCCGAACATTTCCCGAACACTTACCAAATCTTTCCCGAATACGTGCCAATTTTTTCCGAATAGTTCTCCGAATCCGAATTTTCGACGTCGCCGAATTATACCCGAACGACGAATTTATGACTATGCCCGAAAGGACCACTTTGGGATTCGGGAGGCCTCCCGAAAAGACCACTTTGGGAGGGTCCCGAAGTAAGGACCCTTTAAAGGGGCCCTGACAGCGGGAACTTTTTAGGGGGTCCTGAAGGCGGGACCCCTTTTGGGGGGTTTCGAAAGGGGGTCCCTTAAGAGGGATCCCGAAGCTGAACATGGGTGTCCCGTGTTCACGATTTTACGAGGAACATAGGTTGCGACCCATGTTCTCGTGGATCTCGTGGGAGACCTGGCATCGAATGATCAAAACCGAACCTTTCATCGAGTTCATTTTGTCCCAAAATGCTTGCTCGGGATGAAAACCATAGGCTTTCACCTCGAGAGTCATCTCTTATTCTTTAAGTTTCTTTGGTTTTGGTCTTTAGATCTTGGGTTCTTGAGATGGACCCTTCTTAAAGAGATGGAGCCTCTTTAATGGGTTGTTTTAGGAAAGAAAAAGATGAAGCAGATGAGAGACCCGAAAGGAACTTTTCTTTCAGGTTTCTCTTTGAGGAAGAAGATGAACAAAGCGACTTGTCTCTTTCTTGATGGAGGCTCAAAACCCTAGTATTTTTGTGAGGGATAAAAAACTTATCATGTCATCATATGGGACAGTTTAAATACCCCTTACATTTTACACTTTAGCCCTTGGACTTTACAGAATTGACTTTATGCCCATTTTTCTTACATTTATTTCCTAATTCCTTACATATTAAATTTATTTATTACATTTTCTCTTCTTTTCTTTTCTTGGCATGGGACCGGTCCTATGTTTGAGCTTGGCTTGACTTGGGCTTTAGGCCCGGGTTGATTGGGCTCAAGCCTACTTGTTTGGGCTTTTCTTGAAAATAAAGTTCATTTTTTGGCTTCAACATCATGTAGACATTTGCACTAGTTGACTGGATTTACATAAAAAAACGATCTTCTGGGGGCGGTGCACAAGATGAGCACACTTTCTAGTGCTCTCGATGGCACTGTGCATGTCCTTCTGAATACAGAGAACCTCTTGTTGCAACTGGTAGACCCTATGCTAATAAGGATCGTTCCAGGAACAGTATAGCACATGCCCAGGTGAATGATTAGGGTTAGGGTTGAGTGGACTGGCGCTGGTGGGGGAAGTGCCGGCCTTAGAGCAGGTGGCAGCGGACGTGCATTTAGGACTCGTATCATAGTTGAATTGGTGGGTTTGGTTCGATCGTGTCATCTAAAAAAGATGACATGAGCATATCAAACTCAACAGAATCAACGTCAACGCACAAATCAAAAAAGATATATCAAGCTTAATGAGAAGAGATCAACAAAATCAACGTTACAAGTAGAATTCTATGCAACTTTAAGTATTGCAAAACATCCATATCCCGCAGCCACAACTACTGTTCAAGTTTTGCAAAACATCCATAACCCGCACACATGAAACAAAGTCATCTTCGTGAGAGTAGTTCAAGACAAACTCGATTCTTTCGTAGTCGATTTGACAGATTGCGTCTACAATTGCACCAACATTCAGAATGATCTTCACGGCTTGCGCAAACAAGACACTTTATCACACCTCTACTCGGAGCAGACTTGTTGCGTCACCAGTGCTCCTCTAGGAAGGTGATGATGAGTTGCAATCCATTTCTTGGTCAGTTATTGGCTTTGCTTGTAATAATTTTTTTCAAATACTTGTAAAGATTGAGACAACACTGTTAATATAGAGATGGATGCTTAGTAAGTTGATGGATGTTTTGGCAATAAGCACCGTCAATAAAAGACACCAACGAAAAGACCCCAAAACTGTCCAAATTAATGCACTCTACACGGGAGCAAAAAGCTGCCACAATTTGTTTTTAGCTGTGAATTTGGTTGGGTCACTGTTGACGCATTGTTTTTCGCGCCTCCATGTGGACACAATTCAACCGGCACGTGGCGATTCCCTACTGGTGTACCGACACATGGCGACTTGTTATTGGATCACGCAACAACCCCATACAAGATACCCCAAGACAACAAACCTGGAAGAAAATTTCTATATATAGAGTTGTGTGTGTGGTCAAGAGCCTTCAGAAAAAAAATATTCAGCAAATAAAGAATATTGCAGCTGTGATTAATTTTCACGATATCGTGACAAAATGTTGCCTTATCCACAAAATGTTGCCTTATCCACGAATTCAACAATTGAAACATGCTCACTTCTACGGCGAAAAAGAAACTTTTGTCGGGAGAAATATTCTCAGAAATGGAATTGGCATACCTCGAGTTATCTTCAAGCTCCACAAGCTGGCAATTTTCAAGAAGCTGTGCATCTGAATCTTGTGTCCCAGAACCCTCTTCAAGTTCCAGCATCCTATCAAAGCAGAAAGTTTGAAATGAAATATATTCGGATACAGATATAATATTTACATTCTGGCATAATAGTATGTTAGTAACTAACGTCTCAACAAAATATTCCAAATGAGCTATTATAAAGAGTGACGATGGAGTTCAAAATTAAACAAATATATATTTAGAATTTCTAAAATTAGAGAGCTGCTCATGTTATTCGTTTCTCTATTTAATTCTTCTTTTAAATTAATTTCACTTATATGGTATATCAAATTTCTAAATCTATATCACAATAACGGAACAGGATACTAAAAGAGTAAGGATGAATTATTTTACTTCATTTGAAGAAGATCTACAAGCAACTGCAAGGCTCCACAATCCCCAGAAACTTCCCAAATAGCAGCTTGCACCTCTCTATCAGTAGGCTGTCTCTCCTCTTCGGATCCAACAAGCTTGAAAATCATTAATTGGCGTAAAATAAGTTCAGAACTGAACTTAAACAACATGAAGGGCATGTTTTATGGTAAAAAGGAAAAATAAATATAAAAAACATGCAAAACTATCTCCTGCTTCCAACTGCAGCAAAGCTTCCTCTGAAAGGTACACAATTTAACATCGCTCAAAAAGAGGACGAATAAATGTGATTCATTATTGAGATGCATCATGAAAAATTATAGTCCCTTGACTACAACATCTGATATTTTTAATATGTATAACCTTTTTCTATTTAGAAACATGATATGATCCAATATATCCCATCTTTGCATATGAGAGAATAATATATTAGAAATGATTTTCCACCTAGCATCAGAAAATGTATTCTAATTGTTGCGAAAATATTTGAATTATCCCAGAATCCCTACAATTATAACTTTGACTTAAATATAAAAAAACTGAATCAGATAGGGTAGTTCATAGGAGGTGGTGCTACCTTCTGGTCATCTAGGCCAGCAAACTAATATCAAATCCCATAAAGAATGTGATATGCATAAACGAACAAGATGGATATTATCGCCAAACTATCATGCCATTCATTTTGTTTTACTAAGGGGAAGCACAACTCATCAGCAATGATTCAATGATCTAAAGCCATAGCAACATTGCTTATAAATAAAAAAAATCAGATTGCTTGCATATAATACCATCATGCAAATGTTTCAATGCCAACACGTCAATCCATCCTCTTCTATAAATATCCCAAAATATGAATGTGTACAAGTTTGTTCCACCTCCAATAGAACAAATGATGTATTTATTTTCTTATACATCACCCCTAGAACTTAGTAGTTTCCATGAATCATCCGCACAAACTTCATAGTTTCATATATCACCCCTATAACCTATCAGATATCCAAAATGTTCCCTTCATTGCAAATGAAGAGTATTAAAGAAACTTTTCTAAAACTCACTTCACGGTTGTTAAATGAACGGGATAATAGCAAATGAGCAATTTCCCTTTTCAATGATCAAAATTTAATCTATAAGTTCCTCCACTAGGAAAATGGGAGTAAGACACATAAGGGACTTGGATTTCCAAAAGAGTGTTAGCTTGGAGCAATTAAACCCGTTGTAATTAGTATATTCATGACATCAACTATTCAAGTTAATTTGATAACATGCAAGTATGTAACATATAGTGCGGGTTTGTTCAATTGATGGCAAGTTTTTGAGGTGATATATGAAAATATAAAGTTTTGGATGTATTTTATGGATTTACCTATGTTTTGGGGTGATATAAGAGAAACTTTTTATAAAAATGGAAACATCTAAAACTGGAAAGTTCATATGGTAAGCAGAGGGGTACATTCCAGTTAAAATATGACCAAAAACTACAGTTCAGAAAGCAATTGTGTTTTAGAATCATGAATTCAGTAAGAAGAAATCTAATATTTGAAAGACAAGTCAGGAAATCTGAAATCACGACACGTGCATGCACACAGAAAAGGAAAAATGATTGTGGGAAATAAAGAAAAGATCATTACCTCTTCTAGCAGCGAAGAAACCTGAGTAAGCTCATCTTCCTGCAATGCTAATGTACGCAAAGTTGTTAAAAACTCCTGGGGGAAAACCAATCTATTTAGATAAGGAGGAGCCTTGCGCTGACCGCTCCAACTATAGTTGCAGAGCTGATTGTTCGAGTTTTTCTTGTCATTTTCATTCTGGAGTTGATAAGGAGCGAAAAAACCATGATCAAGTAAATTCCTAGGTAAGAGGCATCTTAGTTCAGCATTCTGCACAAACCAATCAGTTCTGTTAATGTCACTGCTTGAGAATTTTTTTTTGGGGGGGGGGGGGGGGGGGGTTGGGGAGGGTGGGGGGTTATTTTTATTTATTTATTTATTTATTTATTTATTTGGGGGGGGGGGATAGGGATACAAGGTAACCTGCTGAGTTTACTTCACATGAATCAAGTCAAGATAGAAAAATGTATGATGGATTATTTGACTTATCTTATATGGATTCATCTTTTTATTTTCCTTTAGAGTAACCATTCGTTGAGGAGAAGAATACAAAAACAATAAAAATGCTTATCTTCGGCTTTTCTCAATGGCTCAAACCTAGGTTGCACGGACACGTCTTTTTGGTTGCCGTATCCGTGTCGGATATGTGTCGGACACGGATTCGTGAACGACACTTACATAACACATATCCGACACGGAATTTCCGTGTCCCGCTTCGAAATGAGACAGTTTTGGATTTAGACACGTGTCGAACACGTTTAACTGTAGCCACGACACAAAAAGCGATTTCCGTAGTAGTGGCAACCTTATTTTTTCAATTAAACACAAGAAAAAACATAATTTTAATGAAACTTTTTTGAATTTTTGCTGAATATGTTGTAATATTATGATACTATCTTTCTTATAATTATATATATAGAGTACAGATCCGTCAGGACGGGTTCGCGTTTTTAAAAACACGAATCTGAATGAGGGCCGTCAGATCTTGTGTTTTTAATCAACGGTTAAAATTAACGTATCTTAATAAATCGTTAATAAATGGAAGGTAAATATTCCACTCCTTGATTTTAGAAAAAAATCAAGAGCAACATCAAATCCTTTAGTATTACCTACATAATATTTGAAAGTGCAAACAGATTAAAATATTTACCTTCTATTTATTAACGATTTATTAAACTGGATTAATTTTAACCGTTGATTAAAAACCAACGGGTCTCATTCAGATTCGTATTTTTAAAAACATGAACCCGTCCTAACGGATCCGTACTTAATATATATCCGTGTTCTCGTATCCTATATTTTAGGATTTTGCCGTATCGTCGTGCCGCATCATATCATATCCGTGCCTCTGTACCGTATCCGTGCAACCTTGGCTCAAACATTAATAAAATAAACTAAAAACACAAATCATGGAAAATGAATAATATTTTTCTCATGTGTCCACTAGAGCTCTAAAAACCACCCCCTCCCCCTCCCCTCCCCACCCCACCCCAAAAATTAAATAAATAAATTATAACCTGCTTCGTATCATATCACATGATTGATATTGTTAGAATACTCGTATTGTACACGGGTATCTTATATGTAATTAGGTGTTAAGTAGGGGTGTAATAGTAAAATGACATTGTCTATATAAAGAGGATTAATATTAGTCTGATCTATCCATTATATTTCCCTAAAACATTTTCTCTCTTAATCCTCTCCCCCTAATAATTTTCACATGGTATCAGAACGCATTTGAACTACTCATTTCTTCATGATCTAATCTCAGCCATTCATTATACATCAACCACCTAACCCTAACCCTAACCCACACCCACCCCTACCCACAGCCGCTGCCGGAGACTTGTCACCATCTCGAGACTCGCCACCACCTCACCGGAGTTCGTCGACCTCACCTGAGTCTTGCCGGAGCATCACCTGAGCATCTCATTGACCTCCAATTCGAATCGACGATTGTCCAAGCTTGAAGACAATTGATCTCGACATGGAAGTTATCCATCTCCACTTAGAAGACCACGTGGGCTGTTGCTTGAGTTCCTCGGCCTCACCGGAGCTCGCCTGAGTTCATCGACCTCACTTGAGCTCTTCTTCGACCAATTTCGACTCAGATTAGACCTCGACGAGCATCTGCATCAGATCTGAAGCCTCAAGTTGCAGTTTCTTGGGTTTTTGGAGATCGATTCCAGCCTTTAGGTGATCGATTCGAGCCATCGAAGATTTGTTTGATCGATTCCAGACATTAAGTGCTCGGTTTGGGGTATTTGGAGTTCGAATTTGGTCTTTGAGTTCCTTTTTTTGTGACTGCGACAGTAGCCTGAGCCCAATAGTGGACTTGAGATAGTTTCTTGATAAATTTTTTGTTGGATATGTATGCCCTAGAGGCCATTATATGATAGTGGATGTATCAGTATGTGTATATATATATATATATATTCAGAGGACATTCTTGCTCGACATGATAGTATGCTATCTGGTTATACTTTATCTTGACATGTTCATTTGATCATGCATCGTACTCATTTGGTACATATTGATAAAACGCTTAGGATATTTGCTTGACTACTGGGATTATGATGCGGATCATACTAGTGGGACATATGTAGTTTATAAGCATATCTTTGAAATGTTTCTAGTCGTGGATGTATCGAAACGGGGCATCGATATTCCAGAGTAAACTAACGTATACGTTACTTGACCATATGATGGGCAATGGATGATCCCATATCCATTGGTGTGGTGACACCAAAGACCGTATACGGGTACTCAGTGAGACTGGATACACTGAATGGATACGCCGAGAACTCCTATGTGGTATTATATCTATCGTCAGATAGCAGTTCTCAGATGACACTAGTACAGGTTAGTCTGTAGACCCGAGATCGTCATAAAGTCTTATATGTCCTCCCACTGTACTTTGATCTCCATCCTACCACGGCTCTACTGAGTCGTGCAAACATGTGGATTTTGGGTATAGTCCCGAGGCACATGGAGGCAATGAGCGATAAGAGGGCCGATGCGATTTACTGATAAGTGTTATCAGTAGTTTCTCGATCTGTTATGAGCTATATACCGGCATAGCTTATTGAGTTATTGAGGTCGACGATACCATCCCTAGACTCGATATGCAGCATATCTGACGAAGAAGCCGGACTGTACGGTAGGTGTTGCCAGTTGGCTCGACGGGAGTTTTGACAGGTTCGCTTGTGTTTCTTCTGATCGCTCAATACCTGGGAGCCGTTACGTACAGCTTGTGCCACTGACGGTTTGTGGGTATGTGATATGATCACTGCCTTCTGCTAGCGTATTGACGAGTCTTAGAGTCCCACAAAGGGGTTTCCCAGCTCAGACGAAAAGATGTGGGGTGCATATGGAATATGTGTGGGAGCTCGATTAAATGCGTGTATTTGATATCGTATTTTAATCGGGCGTTTACTATTAGACGGATCGTATGTGATGTGACCGGGTTATTAAATCAAGTGTGGATTTAATATTAAGTCCATTAGCTCATTTATTAAAACCTATTTCTTTATGTTGCATGCATGAGTGTATGTATATGGTGATATGGATGCACACATGCAAGCATACATGTGTCATGGTTGATGATACATTGGTGATGGCAATGCAAGACTCACATGGTAACATATTTATATTTTTTGATTATTAAGAAAAGCAAAATGGGAATAAAATCATGGTTGACTATTCAACTCTCTTCTCTTGTGTTGACTAAAGTCAATACCATGGTTTCATTGCCCATGGTTTTGGTAGCCTAAGGTTTTGCTTAAACTCAAGCCTCAAAATATCTAGATATTTTGTAATCATGGTTAAGGATGACATAATTCTCACTCTCTTGGGATTATGTTGCATTATTCTCACTCGAGTCAAGTTTAGCCATTATCTCCTTCTTCCTTCTTCAAGCTCTCTAAGTTTTTGAATGTGGATGAAGAACATATAAAGAAAAGGTTTTTGAATGAGATCCAAACCCACATCACCAATCTATATAGTCTAGCCCACTAGTGCAGATTGTTTGCTTTACTTCTTCAAATATCAAGTGAAGCTAGGAGCTTGTGCAAAAGGACTCCGTGGTGGATCGTCATGGACTTGAAAGGATTCAAGCGAACCGGTTCAAACCCTAGTAGATCCAAAGAGTCACAAGAGAAGGTTTACAAAAGTTGTATTACTTACCTCTTAGTGTTAGACACTTGTTAGTATATGATACTAGTTGTTGTTACCCTAATTTTCTAATTCGATTCATAGTTGGTATTGTTTAGGATCCTCTAAATTTTTATTATAGCATGTGTGATGCAACCCAATCTCTAGGATGGTGCTAGAGAATCCCTACAGTGGTATCAGAGCCAAGTTAGAAACTTAGACGATGTTAGATAAATTGCGAAACCGAAACAACTCCGAAATTGCAATAAATTGAAACCCTGAAAATGCTCTCTGTCGATTTTTAAATGGGCTCAGAAAAATTTTTTAGCAACTGCAGAAGCTTGCATATGATGTACTGAGAACACTGGAGAAAAACGAGGCCCATCCACCGGTTTTGAACCGGCCACTTACCCATTTTTTCCGGCCTGGCCGGCCACTTTGCCTCCAAACTGCTTCGTTTTCCTCTGGTGCTCTGGTCTGTAGATTTTGGGGTTTCAGGTATTTGTTTGTTTAGCCCAAAATTTCATGTGATGTTAATTTTATTTAGGGGCTAATCAGGAGTATTTCGTAGTCGTAATTTTAACATTTTTTTGGGTAACTTGGACGACTTTTAACAGTTCGAGCGAACATCAATCCCCCCCTCATTGCTTTCGTTGGAAATTTTCTAAGTGTTGGAATTTTCCAAATTAAAGAAATTTGAAAGTTCATGTAAGTAACCCTATGGACCCTCTAGAGGAACGTAACCCTAACTCGATTCTATGACCGTGGAACCGCGGCCAAACCTTAGGGTTTGCCGTAGTCCCGTGACGCCATAGGTGAGGCAAGGGTTGACCCTTCTACGGTTGATCCATAGGCACTGTGGCATGTTTAGGGTATTTTAGCTTTGCTCAAGTGTTGAGCTCTCAGGGTAATTTGTGGGTGTTTGTTGATTCGATCGAAACGTTTAATATCGTCTAGATATTTATGAATGTGATACAATAATTGGAATCTATACTAATTAGTTTTGTGAAACGTAATTAGTTGCGTGTAAATCTAACATTTTGGCATCGGTTGGAATCGGGAATCTTGTTGAATTACCCGACTTCTTTTGAAAAGGTGTTCTCATAGTTGAGACCCAAATGTAAGATTTGCATCGTTAGGCATGAAATCCAGAATATGTGATATTCCGGGTTTATGATGTCTAAAGGCAATGTTGATTCCAATTGTTGTAGTTTTTCACTTTCTTCTCTGCGACCGTAAGTATAGTATGTGGTTTATCGCCTGTTTCGTTGCTATATATCAACGACAATTAGGGTACGTATACTTACTTACGTTGATAATATGTGATGTTATGTATTGCTGAGATATGATGTACATGATCGTCGTGAATGAATGGCCGGGGTTTTATGTGAGATGAGAGTTTTTCTTTTCATTCATGTAAAATTCATTGTATGTAATATTCTTTTATTGGGGCACTTCCGGGTTGAGAATGATGTCACAATTGTATATTATTTATTTTTCCGCATTAGGATAGACCCAAGAAGGGGAGCACAAGTGACCGGGTTCTAGAGTTTAGTGGGAGGCCATCTCGAGGAGTCGAGACCGGGTCTCCTAAACTCTAGAATTGGTAGGGTCACTTGCCGCTCTCGTAGGGGTGTGGGGGTGTGGGCTTGGCTATTCATCGTGACCGTGTAATCTGTATTTTCTATCGTTGGCTAAATACAAAATACGGACCTCCTAGTATATCCTGTATTTTCATATATATGCTTCTGCTGTTGATATTCTGTGATGTGATCACTTTATATGTTGAGACGAATGATGTATTATATATATGATATATAATAAACGTTGCTTAATTTTGCATCCGCGCTAGTCCTGTCCCGCTATGCCGTTAGTTACGTAACCTAACGGTACGTAACGGGACATTGTGGCGAATGCGGAAGGTATAAGCGTACGTTCTATTTTCGTTTCTTTTCTGTAATGGCTTAAGGACTTAAATGATGGGACTGCATTAATGAAAAGAAAAAGGAACCTAAAAAGATGTAGATCGGATTTGAAACCTATTCGGCTTTTTATGAAAAAGTAAGTTTTCAAAGTGCGGAGCTTAAGCCACTCTTTTTACAACCATTGGATTCTACAACGATATCAAGTTCAAAGCGTTAAAGGTTTTCTTAAAAACTATTCGCAGCCTTCCGTCATTTTAGGAAGTAGAGTACTTATTATTCGTACTGCGTATTTTGACTATAGTTAAGACGCACTGTACGGTAGCTAAGTGATGTCTTCCTACACCGCATATGATGCGATTAGTTAGGACATTCATATGATTATGTTGACTATAGTTAAGGGTCATATGGGTGGGTCTAGTTAATCACGAAATGACGGGAAGAACTTGACTAGTACTTATGATATGTTGACTATAGTTAAGGTCATGAGTGTTAGGGGTAAAAGCCATATCGGGAGTTTCAAGAGTTGAAATTTGCAATAAAATTGCATACCTTCTATGAGATAGTAGGATCCCGATCCCACTGTGAGCAAAAGTTGCCCCCAAGAGAGTTTTGCACTTTACAATTAGCTAACCCATCAAGTGTCTAGAAAGGTGTCAACAGGGCTACGCCTGGGAAAATGAGGTTTATTTTAATTAGGTCCGTGTGACAACACGGGGAACCTCTCTCAAAGTACCGGCACTGGCCTGGTTGAATGGTTAGTGAAGTTGTAGAATGTAATTAATCCTGGCTAATTTTCTTTTTTAAGGTTTGAAAGGAAATTTTGAAAAAAGCAGCGGGTGACATCGATTAGATAAGATAATAACCATCTGATCTTTGCAAGAGCTTTCGCTGAGTGTATTCTTTTTTCTCTCCTAATGGCAGATAACCATGACTGGACTTAAGCGCTACTGTTAGAGAAAAATAAGCTAAATGGGCCAAACTATAAAAACTGGTTGAGGAACATTAATATTGCTCTCACATATGATAAAGTATCATATGTCGTCACTGCCTCAGCCCCGTCCAACCCAGGCCCCGAATCTTCTGTTGCGGATAAAGAGATCAGCAAAACATGGGATATTGACTGTGCTACTGCCAAATGCCTCGCGCTTGCATCGATGGACAATACACATCAAAAGCAGCACGAACAGATGGATGTTCAATCCATCTTTCTCCATACAAAAGAGTTGTATGGGGAGCAATCTCGTATCCTACGATACGAAGCATCTCGAAAGCTGTTTCAGACGCGGAAGGCTCCTGGATCACCAGTAGGTGATCACGTTTTGAAGATGATAGCTCTTATTGAAGAACTTGAGGGCCTAAGATGGACAATGGAGAACGAGCAATATATTGATATTGTTCTACAGTCTCTTCTCTCTGCCTTTGCTCCATTCATAGTGAACTTCAACATGCATAATATGGAGAAGTCACTACCCGAACTTCTCAATATGCTGAGAAATGCGGAGAGCACGCTTAAGACGAAGTCTCCCTCTCTGATTGTTGGACAATATTTCTTTTCCGTCCCAAAATCCAAGGCCAAGAGAAGGAATAAGAACAAACCCACCAAACCGAGAGGTGGAATCAAGAAGGCATAAAGAAGAGACAGATCCAAGGTTGACAAGTTGGGTAAAGGAGAATGTTTCCATTGCAAGAAGACGGGGCATTGGAAGCGGAATTGTGTCGTGTATATTGCTGATCTCAACAAAAAGAAGCATGGTGATGCTTCTGCTTCAGGTGTGTTTGTGACCGAAAACTGTTTTTCTATAAACTCTGCTTCCTGGGTATTAGATACCGGTTCAGGTTCTCATATCTGCAATTCTGTGCAGGGCTTGAGAAATAGCAGAATTTTAAAGACCGATGATCATACTCTCCGGGTTGGAAATGGTTCCAATGTCATACAGTTTCAGTGGGAGAGTATCACCTAGGGTTGCCGTCGGGTTGTATATTGGTTTTGAACCCATATTATTTTGTACGTAATATGCTTTGTAATATAATATCTGTTTCTTTGTTAGACAATAAAAGATATCATTTTGTATTGCAACATAATGTTATGAACATTAAACTAAATCAAGAGTTGATTGGTTCTGGTATACTTAATAACGGGATATACATCCTAAATCAACACACAGTTTTCAAAATACAATACACAAATAAAAGAAAATTTTCAGATATAAATGAAGCTTTTCTTTGGCATTGTAGACTTGGTCATATTAATGAAACAAGACTAAACAAGTTTCATAAAGATGGATATTTAAATTCTTTTGAGTATAAATCTTATGCGACTTGACAGTCTTGTATCAAAGGGAAAATGATCAAAACTCCGTTTACTAGAGACGGAGAAAGAACTACAGAGCTCTTGGGCCTCATACATAGTGATATATATGGGCCAATGTCTATACATGCGAGAGACGGGTTTTCTTACTTCATAACTTTTACTGATAATTTCTCGAGATTCGGTCATGTGTTTTTATTAAAGCATAAGTCTGAAGCTTTCGAGAAATTCAAGGAATACAAACTTGAAGTAGAAAAACAAACAGGAATGAGCATCAAAATACTTCGATCAGATCGAGGTGGAGAGTATCTTAGTACAGAGTTTTCGAACTTCCTAAAAAAGAATGGGATTCTCTCTCGGCTCACTCCCCCTTACACACCACAGCACAACGGTGTGTCGGAGCGGCGGAATCGTACCCTGTTAGATATGGTACGATCCATGATGAGTGATGCTGAGTTACATCTCTCCTTTTGGGGGCATGCATTGGAGACTGCAGCTTTTCTGTTGAACAAAGTTCCAACCAAGACCGTGTCTACCACTCCATATGAGATATGGTATGGGAAGATACCTTCTCTTAAACGAGTTAAGATTTGGGGTTGTCCGGCTTTTGTCAAAAAGCAGAATCCAGACAAACTCGAGACACGATCGGTCAAGTGTATATTTGTGGGATATCCAAAACATTCGTTTGGATATCTTTTCTACCACAAGGAGGAACAAAAGGTGTTTGTTTCTCAGTATGCTATATTTTTAGAAAATGAAATTTTTCCAAATGATACTGATGGCACTGTGGTAGATCTAGAAGAGGTTCTAGAGACACAAGTTACAAATGATGACTTGGTTGAATCTGATGTTGCAACAGAATCTTATGAACCTCGGCCACTCCGTAAATCTGGTAGGACTTCTCGCTCACCGGAGAGATACTACGATTTTCTCGTTGATGGTGATGGAGAAGATTGCATCATGGATGATGATGATCCTACCAGTTTTCAGCAAGCTATCACGAATGGTGACTCTGTGAAATGGCTGGATGCCATGAGATCCGAAATGGAGTCTATGTACATTAACAAAGTATGGACTTTGGATGTTGTCCCCTCTGGGGTAAAACCCGTAGGGTGCAAATGGATCTTTAAGAGAAAGATCGGTGTAGATGGGCAGATGGAGACTTATAAGGCAAGACTTGTAACGAAAGGATTTCGGCAAAAACCAGGACTGGACTATGACGAAACCTTTTCTTCTGTAGCCATGCTTAAATCCATTCGGATCCTACTTACTATTGCTACTCACTACGACTATGAAATCTGGTAGATGGACGTTGCTTTTCTAAATGGTGATTTAGAAGAAAACATTTATATGCATCAGCCAGAGGGCTTCATTGATAGTGGGAGTAGCGAGAAAGCATATTGGTTGCTTAAATCCATTTATGGATTAAAGCAGGCATCACGGAGTTGAAATATCTGTTTTGATGATATTATCACAGAGTTTGATTTCGTCAAAAATCCAGATGAATCTTGTGTTTATAAGAAGATTGTAGGAAGTACTGTCACATTCCTCGTATTGTACGTGGATGACATTCTTCTGAAAGGAAACGATGTTCCTATGCTACAATCGGTCAAACTGTTTTTATCACAAAGGTTCTCCATGAAGGACCTGGGTGATGCCTCGTACATATTGGGCATGAAGATCTATAGGGATAGATCTAAAAGGCTATTGGGATTGTCCCAAACCAGGTACATTAACACCATCCTAAAGAGGTTTAGTATGGAAGACTCCAAACGGGATGCCTTACCCGCTAGTCATGGAGACACTCTCTCCAAGGACTTTTGCCCAAAGACTAATGAAGAGAGAGCTCGCATGAGCATTATACCCTACACTTCTGCTGTAGGATCTATAATGTATGCGATGTTATGTACATGCCCTGATGTAGCTTATGCACTGGGTGTAGTAAGCAGGTATCAATCCAACCCAGGGAAGAATCACTGGACAGCTGTGAAGAACATTCTTAAGTACTTGTGAAGGACTAAAGAAATGTTTTTGGTGTATGGTAACGGGATCTCCAAATGGAGGACTTTACCGATTCGAGTTTCCAGAGTGATAAGGATGACAGCAAATCTATCTCAGGGTTTGTATTTACCCTCAATGAAGAGGCGGTATGTTGGAAGAGTTCCAAACATGGTACCGTTGCAGACTCCACGATGGAAGCTGAGTACTGCAAATGATGCTGCCAAGAAAGCCGTTTGGATGAGGAAGCTCATCTCGAAACAGGAGTAGTTCCAACCATTATTGATCCAATACCATTGTATTATGATAATAATAGGGCTATGGCGTTGGCCAAAGAGCCCAGGTCCCATCAGCGATCTAAACACATCCTCAGGCGATATCATTTGATTCAGGAGATAGTTGATCGCCGCAAGATTAAGATTCGGAGAATAGACACAAAGAATAACACCGCGGATCCACTCACCAAGGCCCTCCCTCTGTCGCAACATGAACGACTTTTTGAGATGTTAGGTATGAGATACGCCAATAATTGGCCTTAGTGCAAGTGGGAGATTGTTAGATATATGTATGTCCTAGAGCCATTATATGATAGTGGATGTATCAATATGTGTATATATATATATTCAGAGGACATTCTTACTCGACATGATAGTATGCTATCTGGTTGTACTTTATCTTGACATGTTCATTTGATCATGCATCTTACTCATTTGGTACATGTTAATAAAGCTCTTAGGATATTTGCTTGACTACTGGGATTATGATGTGGATCATACTAGTGGGACATGTGTAGTTTATAAACATATCCTTGAAATGTTCCTAGTCGTAGGTGTATCGAGACAGGACATCGATATTCCAAAGTAGACTGGCGTATACGTTACTTGACCCATATGATGGGCGATGGATGATCCCATATCCATTGGTGTGGTGACACCAAAGACCGTATACGTGTGTTCAGTGAGACTGGATACACTGAACGGACTTGCCGAGAACTCCTATGTGGTATTATATCTATCGTCGGATAGCAGTTCTCAGATGACATCGGTGCAGGTTAGTTTGTAGACCCGAGATCGTCATAAAGTCTTGTGTGTCCTCCCATTGTACTTTGATCTCCACCCTACCACGGCTCTACTGAGTCGTGCAAACATGTGGATTTTGGGTACAGTCCAAGACACATAGAGGCAATGAGCGATAGGAGGGGTTTCGTCTCTCCCGGTTTTAGGGGTTGATATTGCGCTATGTACGATTGATTATAATAGGAAGTCCCTGACCAGGGCTGGTGAGATTTACTTTTAAGTATTATCGGTAGTTTCTCGATCTGTTATGAGCCATATACCGGCATAACTTATTGAGTTATTGGGGTCGACGATGCCATCCCTAAACTCGATATGCAGCATATTTGACGAAGAGACCGGACTGTACGGTAAGTGTTGTCAGTTGGCTCGACGAGAGTTTTGATAGATTCGCTTGTGTTTCTTCTGATCGCTCAATACCTAGGAGCCGTTACGTACAGCTTGTGCCACTGACGGTTTGTGGGTATGTGATAAAATCACTGCATGCTGCTAGCTTATTGACGAGTCTTAGAGTCCCACAAAGGGGTTTCCTAGCTCAGGCGAAAAGATGTGGGGGTGCATATGGGATATGCGCGGGAGCTCGATTAAATGCGTGTATTTGATACCGTATTTTAATCGGGCGTTTACTATTGGACGGGTCGTATGTGATATTACCGGGTTATTAAATCAAGTGTTGATTTAATATCAAGTCCATTAGCTCATTTATTAAAACCTATTTCTTTATGTTGCATGCACGAGTGTATGTATATGTTGATATGGATGCACACATGCAATCATACATGTGTCATGGTTGATACATTGGTGATGGCAATGTAAGACTCACATGGTAACATATTTATATATTTTGATTATTGAGAAAAGCAAAATGGGAATAAAATCATGGTTGACTATTCAACTCTCTTCTCTTGTGTTGACTAAAGTCAATACCATGGTTCATTGCCCATGGTTTTGATAGCCAATGGTTTTGCTTAAACTCTGTTAGTGTGATATGCCCTAGAGGCCATTACTGTATAGTACTGGTTTGTATATTACATTTTGGAAACTTGGGATATATACACGGATTTATGACATTCTTGCTCGATATAGTAATATACTACTTGGTTTGTATCTATCTTAATATGTGTATATGTTTCTTTTAACGTATCGCTAATACATATTGATAGAGCCCCATGATCTTTGTTTGACTACCAGCGTTGTGATGACAGTCACACTAGTGGGGGCTGGGTAGTCTACAAGCGCATCCTTATACATGTCCCTAATTGTAAGATTATCGAGACAAGGCATCGATACTCTAGAGTAGAGTAGTGCATACGCTTCTCATCACGGCAAGGGAGATGGTCTGTCCCACAGCCATCAGTACGTCGTACTGGAGATAGCATGCAGGTGCTCATTAGGTTATGAGTACACTGGACGGACTCGTGGGAAACTGTTGGTTGGTAATATACCTATCGTCGGGTAGCAGTTCCCAGGTGACATGAGTACAGCTTAGTCCGTTGATTTGACAATGCTGCTTTGCCTCAAGAGTGTTCCCACTGTTCTTAGATTGCTACCCTGCCATGGCTCTATTGAGTAATGCAAACAGGTAGTAGTTGGGTGCAGTCCCGAAGCACTTGGAGACAGTGGCGGTTAGATAGGATTCGTCTCTCCCGGTATTGGGCGTCGACGTCGCGCTGTGTTCGGAATGCCATTACACAAAGTCCCTGACCAGGGCAAGCGAGATTTACTGGTTGGTTTATCAGTAGTTTCTCAGGGTGTTCTGAGCTATTCTCCGACACGACTTATTGCGCTATTAAGGGTCTGACGTTTACCGGCCCCCTAGGCCCGATATACGATACTCTTAGACGAACAGACCGGACTGTACGGAGATTGCCACTGAAAGGCTCAGTAGGAGTTCAGATGAATTTTCTCATCGGCCTTCTTATCGACAGATACCTGGGTAGCCGTTACATACAGCTAGTGCCGCTGACGTGCTTGTGGTTAAACCAACTGACGGCGTAACTGTCGAGTCTTTAGAGTCCCCACACAGAGGGTTTTCCTAGTTCGGGCGAAACGACATACAGGTCGTATGGTTTTACGACAAGGTTTGATAACATACATATACTTGTGCACGTATGACATTCGGGCGGATTATATTAGTGGGCTTTAGTTTAAGACAAATCCTAGTATTCGATTATTGGGTTAGTTTCGTCTCTTTGTATTCATGTTTTTCGAAACGCGGATATGGGTAAGTATGTACGGATGAGAGGGGCATTCTTGTAATTACTCAAGCTTGTTTTAGAAGGAGACACCTCATTACGGTTTTAATTATTTGTTTAATTAAAACAATTATGAGGTGGAGGAAAAACATTATTATTCATTATAATTAATAATTAACCATGGCTAATTGGTTTGACTATGGGGCAAAGTTTGACTTAGATATTTTGTGAGATATTTTGTGTGAGCACCAGATATTTTGGAGATATTTTAGTCAAGCCATGCTTATAGTCTAATCAACTAGCCATCTCAATTATCATTATCACAAATACTTTCTCTTTCCTCAAACTTGCTCTTTCCTTCTTCCTCTCAAACCCTAGTATCTCATGTGTTGAGAATTAGGGGTTAGTGAGACTTAGCCATCCAAAATCACTCTCTACTCATTCTAAGTTACTTAGTTTAGCACACCAAGTACCCTAGTTGCCTCATCTTAGAGGTTAGAGCTCAAGGTAGAAGCTCTCAGGTGGATCATCTTTGACGCGGAGAAGCCGACAAGGAGGCGCATCCACCACCACTCCAAGGAGCTCACATCAAGGAGGAGGACCGTGAGGAGAAGGACTTGTAGCTTGAGATATAATCTTCTTACACAGTATTTACAACTCCTAGTTAGTATGTTAGTTAGAGTTTAGCAAAGATCCTTATGCATAGTCGATATTATCTTGTTTGCTAAAATTTGATTTTTACCTATTTCGCCTCCCCGTTAACCCGCGGGGTGAGTGACATCGACTTACAGTGGTATCAGAACCTAGCTAAATCATAGCTAACATATTTGCAAAGTCTTTAGAACTTCGATCACGGAAAAATCCCGAAAACACGACTACATTTTGCACTTTCTGTCGAATTTCAAATCTGGTCTAAAAATATTTTCAGGGACCTGAAAAATTCGTGCAGGGTTTTTGTAGATCACTAAAGAAATTTGGGCGCCTAACTCGGTCAGACCACCGCGGAACCGCGGCAGAACCAAGCGTTCTGCCGCCGTTCCGCGGTCGAGTCGATTCCGAGTTGGCCCAAATTTTCTCTAGGGGTCCACTGTGTTGTGTTGTGTTGCTTGGGATATTTTATTTCTGCTCAGGAATTTGTGTACAGTATTATACTTGGGTAGATTAAAATTTGGTTACTGATCGAAATTCTAACTTTGGATAATCGGATTTCATCTGTGATGTGTTATATGTGTTGAACGTCCGCTAATCACTATACGTCAATTAGTGGGAGTTGCACATATTTGTGATTTGTGATGTTGGTTTATATATATGAACTTGTTGGATCGTCGTGGATGAATTGCCGGGATGTGAGATGAGTGTTTTTTTTATCTTTCATTCAATGTAATATGTAAAAGTGATATAATATTATTTTTGCGGAGCACATCTAGGTTGAGCTTGTATCCACCGTTGTATATTATTTCTTTTACTGTTTTCTTCTCCTAGGATAGACCCAAGGTGGGGTGCACAAATTACCGGGTTATTTGAAGTGCTAGATGGCCTACTCACTTTGTTGAGAGAGGTTGCTTCACTTCGGGAACTTGGCGGGTAGTTTGCCGCATCCGTAGGGGTCTAGAGTGGGGTTTGGCTATTCATCACGACCGTGGAATCCGATTTTCGTTGCAGGCTTAAACGAAATGCGGAATTCCTAGTATATCCAATGTGTTCATCTGTGATCTGGAATGCCTAATATTGCATCTGACGAATGTATATATATCTGTATATGATATCTAGTAGACGTTGCTTATGTTTTGCATCCGCGCTAGTCCAGCCCTAGCTCTGTCGTTAGTTAACTAACCTAACGGATGATGACGATGCCCCATGGCGAATGCAGATGGCATAAACGTACATTATATTTTCGTTGTTTTCTGCAATGATAGGTTAATTGATGGGACTGCATTAGATTAATGCAAAGAAAATAAACCAAAGCTGAATTGATGGAACAATTTCAAAACCACTCGGTTTTTTCAAAACAGCAAAACTTTTAAAATGCGGAGCTTAAACCACTCCTTTAAAAGCTATCAGGTTCCTTCGATTATATCAAGTTCACTACGTTCACGGTTTCGCCAAAACCATTCATAGCCCTCCGTCATTCAAGTTGGATATTCAGTAGCACTCAAACTATGTATTTTGACCTTCGCCAAGGCATAGTGATTGGTAGCTGCTGAATATTCATTTGTAGTATAAATAGATGCGTTGGTTTGGAACAGTCGTGCTGCTATTTTGGCCTTCGTCAAGGGTATGTACGGGTGGGTTCAAATTAACCTGGACAATGACGGGTAGAACTTAACATGTGACTTATAATATGTTGGCCTTCGTCAAGGTCATAAGAGCATGGGGCAAAAATCCACATCGAAAGTTTCTAAAGAAACTGAAACTTGCTAGTGTTGCATACCATTTGGAGTGATAATTTTGGTAGGATTCCTTCGACTTTATCACACGATGATATTTGGATCCCGATCCTACTGTGAGTATATGCTACTCCTCGGGAGATTTTTTCACTTAACGATCAATACTATAAACCAAGCAGGTGTCTAGAAAGGTGTTAGCGGGGTTACGCCCCCAGAGAAAAGAGGTTATTTAATTAAGGAACTTCGCGAAACCGTCGTAAAACCTCCCTCGAAGTACCGACATTGGCTTGGCTGAACGGTTAAGCAAGTATTGTACGGTGAGATTAATTCTGACTAGTTCTTTTATGGTTTGATGAAGGATTTGAGAAACAGTGGGAGCCATCATGTTTAGATAAACTAAAAACCAATCTAAATTTGCAAGAGCATCATGCTAAAGTGTTTTCTCTCTCTCCTAATTGCAGCGACCAAACATGACGGGCCTTAAATTACTATTAGATAAAATATATTGACAGGGCCAAACTACAAAGATTGGTTCAGGAATGTCAAGATGGCAATAACTTATGACAAGTTGGGCTGTGTCCTTACTACTAAAGCCCCCGCTGTCTCAAGTCCAGAATCCAGTGTCGTGGATAAGGAAATCCGTAAGACCTGTGAGATTGACTACGCGAAGGCCAAGTGCCTCGTGCTAGCCTCCATGGACAACGAGCACCAGAGACGGCACGAGAATATGGATCTTGAATCCATATTCCTCCATACCAAGGAATTATATGGAGAGCAATTTCGTATCGCAAGATACGAAACCTCGAAGAAACTATTTCAGGCGAGGTTGGCCGTCGGATCATCTGTAGAGGAACACGTCCTTAAGATGATCGGCTATATTGAAGAGCTCGCGAACCTCGGGACCACGTTAGAGAATGAGCTGTATACAGACTTGATTCTGCAGTCCCTTCCTTCTACCTACGTCCAGTTTATCTTGAATTTTAATATTCAAGATAAAAAAAAGTTGAACTTCCGGAACTCCTCAACATGTTGAGGAGTGCAGAGGGCAACCTGCAGAAAACCAGGGAAACACCAGCTCTACTTGTTGGTGGAGTTTCTTTTTCTAGGTCCAAGACGAAAGCCAAAGGAAAGAAGAAGAAGACCCCCACCATGCCGAGAGTCGGTGTTAGTAAGGTGGAAGCAAAGGGCAAGGCAAAAGTGGCGGAGCCGACAGTAGGAAAAGAAGAATGCTTCTACTGTCATAAAAGGGGTCATTGGAAGAAAGATTGCAAGACTTGGAAGGCCAAGAACCAGGACCCGAAGTAAGTTGTGGCTTCGGCTTCAGGTGTGTTTGTAATTGAAAACTGTCCGTCAATCAACTCTACTTCCTGGGTATTATTGGATACCGGATCAGGATCTCATATCTGCAATTCTTTGCAGGCACTGAGAAGCCGTAGGGTTCTGAAGACCAGTGATATGACCCTCAGGGTTGCTAACGGAGCGACCGTGGATGTTGTGCCCGTAGGGGAAAATCACTTTGGATTGACGAGTGGACATATTTTGGTTTTGCGCAACTGTTTTTGTGTACCTAGTTTGACTTGTAATATCATTTCTGTATCTTTGTTATCTAAAGAAGGTTATGATTTTATATTTGTAAGCGATGTCGTAAACATCCACCTTAATCATGGTCTGATTGGGTCAGGTAATCTAAATAATGGTATATACGTATTAAACCAACTATAAATTTTCAATGTGCAGAACACACATAAAAGAAAGACTCCTGAAATAAATCATGCTTTCTTATGGCATTGTAGACTAGGTCACATCAACGAAACAAGATTGACCAAGTTACATAAAGAAGGATATTTGAATCCGTTCGATTATCAATCTTATGCAACTTGTCAATCATGTCTCAAAGGAAAAATGACAAAGACTCCGTTCACTGGACGCGGAATAAGAGCAAGCGAGCTCTTAGGACTAATACACAGCGATGTGTCCAATGTCTACAGATGCAAGAAATGGTTATTCCTATTTCATTATTTTTACGGATGATTTCTCTAAGTATGGACATATTTTCTTGATGAAACATAAATCCGAGACCTTTGAGAAATTCCGAGAATATAAGAATGAAGTGGAAAAACAAACCGGCAAAAGTATCAAGACACTAAAATCTGATCGAGATGGTGAATACTTGAGTGCTGAGTCCCTAGATTACCTAAAAGAGAATGAAATTCTCTCTCAGATTACTCCTCCATACACACCACAACACAACGGTGTATCGGAGAGACGGAACCGAACCCTATTGAATATGGTACGTTCCATGATGAGTAACGCTAAGTTACCGCGATCATTCTGAGGCTATGCACTAGAATCAGCTGCATATCTTTTGAACAAGGTTTCTACCAAGATAGTGCCTACCACACCATATCAGATGTGGAGTAGAAAGAAACCCTATCTTCGGTATCTGAAGATATGGGGATGTCCAGCTTTTGTTAAAAAGCAGCATGCGGACAAACTCGAGGCACGGTCAATACTGTGTAAGTTTGTGGGATACCCAAAGAACTCCAGGAGGCATCTTTTCTATTACGCAAAGGAACAAAAGGTTTTTTTTCTCGTTATGCCCACTTTTTGGAACATCAATTTTTGGAAAAAGAAACTAGTGGGAGCGCAATAGAACTGGAAGAAATTCCAGAACCACAAGTTATTATTGAAAGCTTGGTGAAACCAGAAGTTTCAAAAGAACAGGACAATCACGGACCACTCCGCAGGAGTAATAGGCTTTCTCATCCGCCTGAGAGATACTACGGTTTTCTCGTAGATGGGGATAGAGAGGATTGCATCATTGATAATGATGAGCCGACTAACTTCCAGCAAGCCATTCAGAGTACTGACTCGGTAAAATGACTGGATGCAATGCGGACCGAAATGGAGTCCATGTACACCAACAAAGTATGGACTTTGGACATTGCTCCAGAAAGGGTAAAACCTGTAGGCTGCAAATGAATCTTCAGAAAGAAGATTGGTGTAGATGGACAGGTTGAAACCTATAACGCTAGAGTTTTTGTAAAAGGATTTCGTCAGAGACCTGGTTTGGACTATGATGAAACATTTTCTCCAGTGGCCATGCTCAAATCCATTCGGATCCTTCTTACCATTGCTGCCTTCCACGATTATGAGATTTGACAGATGGACGTAAAAACCGCTTTTCTAAATGGAAATTTAGAAGAGTGCGTCTATATGGACCAGCCAGAGGGTTTCATTCAGAGTGGGAACAGCGGGAAAGTGTGCAAGTTGCTTAAGTCTATTTATGGACTAAAGCAGGCATCGCAGAGTTGGAACATCTGTTTTGATGAGACGGTCAAAAAATTTGACTTTATCAAAAATCCAGATGAGCCATGCATTTATAGTAAGATTGTAGCACGAACTGTTGTATTCCTCGTCTTGTACGTGGATGACATTCTCTTGATAGGAAATGACATTCTTATGCTACAATCTGTCAAAGGGTTCTTGTCACACAGGCTCTTCATGAAAGACCTGGGTGATGCCTCTTACATTCTGGGGATCCAGATCTATCGTGATAGATCTAAGAGGATATTGGGACTTTCACAGTCCAGATACATCGACACCATACTGAAAAGATTCAGTATGGAAGATTCTAAGCTCGGTAATTTACCGGCTTGTCACGGAATCACCCTCTCCAAAGAGATGTCTCCCAAGACTGATTTGGAAATGGATCGCATGTCTATTATACCCTACGCTTTTGCGGTAGGCTCTATAATGTATGCAATGTTGTGCACCAGACCAGATGTTGCTTACGCACTAAGCGTCGTAAGCCAATATCAGTCAAATCCTGAAGAGAAGCACTGGATAGCAGTAAAGAACATTCTTAAGTACCTGAGAAGGACTAAGAAAATGTTCTTGGTTTAAGGCGGAAAAGACCTTCAGATCGAGGCCTTTGCTGACTCCAGCTTCCAGAGTGACAAGGATGACTCCAAATCCATGTCGGGTTGTGTCTTCACCCTCAATGGAGGGACGGTCTGTTGGAAGAGTTCCAAGCACGGCATCGTTGCTGACTCGACGATGGAAGCAGAATATATCGCAGCTTCTGATGCCGCAAAAGAAGCAGTCTGGATGAAGAAGTTCTTAACAGAACTTCAGGTGGTTCCGTCCATTGTTGATCCAATACCTCTGTATTGTGACAACGGGGCTATAGCTTTAGCAAAGGAACCCAAGTCCCATCAGAAGTCTAGACACATCTTGAGGCAGTATCACCTGATCAGGGAGATCGTAGATCGCCGGAAGATCGAGGTTCGGAGAGTTGCTACTGAGGAAAATACCGCAGATCCATTCATAAAGACCATCCCTCAGACGCAGTTCGAGAAGCTATTCGAGATGATAGGTCTGCGATATGCGAGCACATGGCCTTAGTGCAAGTGGGAGATTGTTAGTGTGATATGCCCTGGAAGCCATTATTGTATATTACTGGTTTGTATATTACAAATTGGAAGTTTAGGACATATACACGGATTTATGACATTCTTGCTCGATATAGTAGTATGCTGCTTGGTTTGTATCTATCTTAATATGTGTATATATTTTTTTTAACATATCGCTAATACATATTGATAGAGCCCTTAGGATCTTTGTTTGACTATCAACGTTGTGATGGCAGTCACACTAGTAGGAGCTGGGTAGTCTATAAGCACATCCTTATACATGTCCCTAGTCGTAGGATTATTGAGACAGGACATTGATACTCCAGAGTAGACTAGTATATACGCTTCTCATCCCAGCAGGGGAGATGGTTCGTCCCACAGCCATCAGTACATCGTACTGGAGATATAGTATGCAGGTGCTCATTGGATTATGAGTTACACTGGACGGACTCATGGGGAACTGTTGGTTGGTAATATACCTATCGTCAGGTAGTAGTTCCCAGGTGACATGAGTACAGCTTAGTCCGTTGACTTGACACTGCTGCTTCGCCTCAAGTGTGTTCCCGCTGTTCTTAGATTGCTACGCTACCACGGCTCTATTGAGTCGTGCAAACAGATAGTAGTTAGGTGCAGTCCCGAAGCACTTGGAGGCAGTGGCGGTTAGATAGGATTCGTCTCTCTCGGTATTGGGGGTCGATGTCGCGCTGTGTTCGGAATGCCATTACACAGTCCCTTGCCAGGGCAAGCGAGATTTACTGGTTGGTTTATCAGCAGTTTCTCATGGTGTTCTGGGCTATTCTCCGACACGACTTATTGCGCTATTAGGGGTCTGACGTTTACCGGCCCCCCAGGCCCGATATGTGATACTCTTAGACGAATAGACCGGACTGTACAGAGATTGCCACTGACGGGCTCAGTAGGAGTTCGGATGAGTTTCCTCATCGGCCTTCTTATCGACAGATACCTGGATAGCCGTTACGTACAGCTAGTGCCGCTGACGTGCTTGTGGTTAAACCCACTGCCAGCGTAACTGTCGAGTCTTTAGAGTCCCACACAGAGGATTTCCCTACTTCGGACGAAACGACGTAGAGGTCGTATGGTTTTACGACAAGGTTCGATAGCATACATGTATTTGTGCACGTATGACATTCGGGCGGATTATGCTAGTGGGCTTTAGTTTTAAGCCAGATCCTAGTATTCGATTATTGTGTTAGTTTCGTCTCTTTGTATTCGTGTTTCTCGAAAAGCGGATACGGGTATGTATGTACGAATGAGATGGGCATTCTTATAATTACTCAAGATTGTTTTAGAAAGAGACACCTCATTAGGGTTTTAATTATTTGTTTAATTAAAACAATTATAATGTGGAGGAAAAACATTATTATTCATTATAATTAATAATTAAGCATGGCTAATTGGTTTAACTATGGGGCAAAGTTTGACTTAGATATTTTGTGTGAGCACCAGATATTTTGGAGATATTTTAATCAAGCCATGCTTATAGTTTAATCAACTAGCCATCTCAATTATCATTATCACAAATACTTTCTCTTTCCTCAAGCTTGCTCTCTCCTTCCTCTCAAACCCTGGTGTCTCATGTGTTGAGAATCAAGGATTAATGAGACTTAGTCACCCAAAATCACTCTCTACTCACTCTAGATTACTTAGTTTAGCACACCAAGTACCCTAATTGCCTCATCTTAAAAGTTGAAGCTCAAGATTGAAGCTCTCGGATGGATCATCTTTGACGTGGAGAAGCCGACGAGGAGACGCATCCACCACCACTCCAAGGAGCTCACATCAAGGAGGACCGCGAGGAGAAGGACTTGTAGCTTGAGGTATAATCTTCTTACACAGTAGTTACAACTCCTAGTTAGTATGTTGGTTAGAGTTTAGCAAAGATCCTTATGCATAGTCGATGTTACCTTGTTTGCTAAATTTTGATTTTTACCTATTCCGCCTCCCCGTTAACCCGCGGGATGAGTGACATCGACTTACAAACTCAAGCCTCAAAATATCTAGATATTTTGTAACCATGGTTAAGGATGACATAATTCTCACTCTTTTGGGATTATGTTGCATTATTCTCACTTGAGTCAAGTTTAGCCATTATCTCCTTCTTCTTCCTCTTTCAAGCTCTCTAGATTTTTGAATGTGCGTGAAGAACATAAAAAGAAAAGGTTTTTGAGTGAGATCCAAACCCACATCACCAATCTATATTAGTCTAGCCCACTAGTGTAGGTTGTTTGCTCCACTTCTTCAAAGATCAAGTGAAGCTAGGAGCTTATGCAAAGGGACTCTGTGGTGGATCGTCGTGGACTTGAAAAGATTCAAGCGAGCCGGTTCAAACCCTAGTAGATCCAAGAAGTCACAAGAGGAGGTCTACAAAGGTTGTATTATTTACCTCTTAGACACTTGTTAGTATGTGATACTAGTTATTGTTATCCTAATTTTCTAGTTCGATTCATGGTTGGTATTGTTTAGCACCTCCTAAATTTTTATTATAGCATGTGTGATGCAACCCAAACCCTAGGATGGCGCGAGAGAATCCCTACATTTTTTAGGGTTTTGATGTCTATTTTTGCCATGTGTTGGTGTATTGATTGCGTTGTCTGAGTATTTGGAGATCGATCACCACGATTGAGTTGATTTTGGGTGTTGTGTTGTGGATCGGAACTTGGAAGATCGATCGTAATGGAATCTTTGCGATTCCTTTCTTTGTTTGATTGGAGTTTGTTCTTGTTTGAGGAGTGGTTCTTCGATTCTTGGAGATGGAGAGCAAATCCGAGAGCAAGCAGATCTCTTCAACCGATGTCTTAGCCACAAAAATAATGGATTTCAAACTTGATGATCAGAATTTCTATAGTAAGAAACTCATGATGGAACGTTATATCAAGCGAAGGAGAAAGGACGATCACTTAACAAAACTTCTCCTGAGCCGATTACCACCGATTGAGAGACGGATGATGCACAGCTTAGTCATCTCATGCTTAGCTCGATGGAGCGACAGATCATGGATGAGCTCGTCCACCAAGGATCCATGAAAGCGATTTGTGATTAGCTCCATGAGCTTTATTCTTCACAACAGAGCCTTGCTAAGGCCTACGATTTGGTTCGTTAGTTATACAAGATTCAGCAAGGAATCCGCTCACTGCATCAGTACTACTCAGAATTTTGACGTCTTGTCAAGCTGGTCTTAGAGTTGTTCCCGATCACTAGTGACGTTGCGGAGATGAGAAGGCGACATGAGGCCCTTCTAGCGATTATTTTTCTTGGTGGGCTACGACCCTAATATTAGTCGGCACATCCAGCCTTATTTGGAAAGGCAGATATTACTCTTGCGGACACTTATCACACGTTCCACCAGATATTTCGGTCGAAAATTACCAAGGAGTATCCTGCATCTGGTGAGCACAGTGCTCCTATCGAGTAGAGAGTTCTCCCACCTATTACTCTTCATGAGGGAAAGGGGAGCAGGTTGTGGAAAGTAATAGGCCGGAGAGTTTTCCCACCTATTACTCTCCATTAGGTAGAGCCGGAGGCAGAGGCTGGGTCTCGTTTTTGTGACTATTGTCATCAGGAGGGATATATTCGCAGTACTTGCTGGAAGTTGAATGAGAGGCATCAGCCTCCTCGCCCTGCTGTCCGTGCACATATTGGGACCTCATCTTCTATATTCTCTACTATTTTGACGGACTCCACATAATCCGAGAGTTCCGTCAAGTCTATGGAGGAGAAGATTGCTCGATTGAGATTTCTTGTGATCTCGTCTGCTTCTAGCAGCCAGACTGGATCGGCTACCCCTCGGGTTTCAGTTGTGACCATTTTGGGTCTTTCGAAAGGTAACCATACAGCTTTTATTATTTTGACTTCTGTATGTCGTTCCTGAGTGATCTATACAGGAGCGACAGATCATATGACAAGAGAAAGAGGCATATTGTATTCATATAGACTAAAACTTGGGTGTACCCAGTGACCTTAGCGAACGACACCACCTCTGCAATAGAGGGAGTGGGGTCTATTCGTGCCACATCATAGTTACCTCTCTATTGTCTTATACTTGAATGGCTTTCTTTTCAACTTACTTTTTATTAGCCAGCTGACTCGAGATTTGAACTGTAACGTAATTTTTTTCTTCTAACGGCTGTGTTTTTCAGGAGTTTGGGATGAGGCGGACGATAGGCACAGGGACTGAGGTTGACGGGTTGTACCACCTCGATGAGCATCCACGCCCTATAGCCTGCCCAACAGCATCCACATCTGCCTTTGATGCCTATTGTCGGTTTGGTCACCCTTCTCTGCAGACCTTGGAGAGAATTGTTCCCTCTCTTAGTACTTTATCTAGTTTAAAGTGAGTCTTGTGAGTTGAGTAAGCATCATTGCTTTAGTTATCCATCTCGTATCAGTAAGAGAGCTGAAAAACCTTTTGGTTTAGTACATTCTGATATTTGGAGGCCATGCCCTGTTGTTCCCTAAGGAGACTTTCGCTACTTTATGACTTTTATTGATGATTTTTCTCGAGTCTCGTAGTTATATTTGATGAAATCTAGAATGAAGTGTTTTCTCATTTCCAGATTTTTTGTTTTGAAGTTCAGACTCAATTTGGAGTCACAGTTGGTACCTTGAGGAGTGATAATACTAAGGAGTATTTTAGTATACCCTTTAGGAAGTATATGGAAATACTTGGTATTATTCATGAATCTTTTTGTCCTTATACTTCCCAACAAAATGGGACGGCAAAAATGAAGAATCGTCATTTGTTTGAAGTTACTCATACCCTTTTGTTTCATATGCGAGTGCCTAAATCCTTTTGAGAAGCAATTCTTACTGCTAATTATTTGATCAATCGTATGCCTTCCTCTGTCCTAGATGGACAAATTCATCATTCTATATTGTTCCATTTGGTGGTCTTTTTCCCTATTCCTTCGCCGGTCTTTGGGTGTGTCTATTTTGTCCATGATCTACAACCTGGGGATCTAAACTGGACCTTAAGGCTATTAAGTGTGTTTCTTCGGTACTCTTGAATTCAAAAGGGATATCGTTGTTATAGTCCTGAGTTACGCTGTTGATTTATATCGGTTGATATGACTTTTCATGAGTTCATCCCATGCTTTTCTACATCTCACACTTCTGTAGATATGGACAGTGAATTTCCTTTAGATATCTCATATTTTGTCATAAGAGAGCACCTCTTCTGAGACGGTTGATTCTCCACCTCCCGTATTGAAGGTCATATGTATCGTGTTTCTATTGACCCATCTCCCATCCCTGATTCCCCATTGTTGGGCCACACACCACCGGTTACGAGGGTATATGCGCGTCGAGCCCGTACGGCTCCTGAACCTCAGCCTTCTGCTGCTGATCTTCTAAAGTCTCAATCTCCGCCGAAGACTGACATTGATCTCTCTATCGCCTTACGTTAAGGCCGCTTACGGAAAGCACCCGAAGCTGTACTTCTCACCCTATAGCTCATCATGTGACTTCTCATTTTTCTCTGGTATACCGGGTGTTTCTCTCCTCTCTCGACTCTCATACTTTACCCAAGTCCCTATCCGATACTTTCTCATAAAGGATGGACAGATGCTATGATTAATGAGATACTGGCCCTAAAACATAATCAAACTTGGGATTTGGTTCCTCTTTCAACTGGGAAGAAAATGGTCGGCTGCCGCTGGGTATACACTGTGAAGCTTATGGGACGTTTGGTTGCTAAAGGGTATTCGCAGACTTAAGGGATTGATTATGAGGAGACCTTTTCTCGTGTGGCCAAGACGACCTCTGTTCGCCTATTTATGCCTCTTGCGGCTACTCATCATTGGTTGTTGCATTAGCTTCATGTGAAAAATGTGTTTCTCCATGGTTCTTTGGTAGAAGTCTATATGGAGCAACCACCTGGTTTTATTGCTCAGGGTAAGTCCAGCTTAGTTTGTCGATTGAAAAAGTTATTGTATGGTTTGAAACAGTCTTCACGAGCATGGTTTGGGAAATTCACCAACGTAGTTATTTCGTTTGGCCTCAGACGTTATGCTCATAACCATTTGGTGTTCTACCGTAATAACATCAATGGTCTTCGCATTCTAATGGTGGTATATGTTGATGATATAGTGATTACTGGCGATAATATGGCTGGTATTGCACAGTTTAGGCACCACTTTCAAAAAAAGTTTCAGAGTAAGGACCTTAGAAGCCTTAAATAATTTTTTTTGGGTATCAAGGTTGCTCGATCGAAGGATGTTGGCTATATCTCACGGCGAAAGTATGTCCTTGATATGTTAACTGAAGCTGGGATGTTAGGGTGCAAACCCATAAAAGCTTTAATGGAGCCTAATACTAAGCTGCTTCCGAAACAAAGTGATTTGTTTGAAGATCCCGAAAGATACCGACGATTGGTCGGGAAGCTTAATGACCTCATCGTCACTCAGCCAGATATTGCATATCCCGTTAGCGTTGTGAGCCAATTCATGGCCGATCCTCAAGCTGCTCATTGCGATGTGATGATTCAGATACTTCGATATTTGAAGAATGCTCCAGAAAAGGGTTTACTGTCTTCAGATCATGGACATTCTCAGGTAGCAGGATTCACATGCAGATTACGCTGGGACTCCATTTGATCACAGATCTACTACAGAATATTGCGTGCTTGTAAGAGGCAACTTGTTCTTCTGGAAGAGTAAGAAGCAGAGCGTAGTGTCAGGTTCCAGTGCTGAGTCAGAGTACCGAGCCATGGCGAATACTACTTGTAAGCTTATATAGATCCGCTTTCTGCTTGGAGAGCTTGGTTTTAAGTTCACTTCTTCTATGCGGCTATATTGTAATAATTAAGCTGCAATGTATATCGTTTCTAATCATGTATTATATGAACAAACGAAACACATCGAGGTTAATTGTCACTTTGTGAAGGAGAACATTGAGGATGAGATTATCGACACTTACTATGTTCAATCTGCTCATCGGTTAGCAGATTTATTCACAAAATCTTTGGGAAGGAATATAGCACATTTTATTTGTAACAAGTTAGGCATGTTTGATATGTATGCTCCAACTTATGAATAATAGAATACTCGTATTGTACACGGATTTTTATATGTAATTTAGGTGTTAAGTAGGATTGTAATAGCAAAATGGCATTACATATATAAAAAGGAGGATTGAGATTAGTACAACTTATCCATTACATTTCCCCTAAAACATTCTCTCTCTTAATCCTCTTTCCCCCCTAATAATCTTCACAGATATCAACAATTTATGCAGTATTTGAAAATTCCTATAGCTTGCAGAGAGCTACGTATTAGGGTCTATATTAATGCTCACATATATGAAGAAAGCGCAAGTCAGAGCAAGAGAGTTTAAGTTGAAAAAAGGAGGTGCTTTTATTTTCCTATACAGGTCATGCAATGGATGTTACTTAAATTGTTAATACAAACTGACCAGAAATGAATGTGCATAGCATGTCGGTACAAGTAATAACAGTATAATACACAAGAATGTCTAAAGTATTGATTATAGAGGAATGATTAGTTGTAAAGGACTAAATTAGGATTTTACTAGCGGTACACCCTGCGCGTTGCGGCGGGTTTTGGAATAATCTGTGAAAATAAGTAGCCAACTCATAAAGAACCGGTACACCAATCATCATAAAGATTAAAATACGATTATCTAGTCATGATATTGCATCGCCAAAAATCATAACTAATATTTGATATTTAAATTTTTTAAGCTTAATAAATACACACCCAAAAAATTCTAATTATAACCAAAAGTAGACAAAGTAAAGAGTAACCACACGTTCTAAAAGAAACAGTCCATGGAAACTAAAAGAAATTTAATTTATTTTGAATATTGCCAAAAGCAAGGGAAAAATCCCTTTTGGAAAAATAGAAAAATGATATTTTTCTTTAAATATAAAACCATGGAAAGGAAAAGAAAGACAAAACACATAATGGATCTTTGAACAAAATTATTCTACATAAAAGCCAAATTCCCTACTTAATTTTTTTGGATATAAAAATAGGCTATTAATATAATTATAAAAATAAATTTAGCTGATCACGAGCGGAACGATTCTGTTTGGAGGTTTTAAACCGTTCTTCTTTGTTTCTATCATCAATTTGGTTTCGGGCACATTGAATTTGTGTTATTTAACCATTCATGTACACAAAATTATTTGCCCTTCATGGTAAGAACTTAGAGAGAGAGTGAGAGGTTTACATATGGAGATTTATTGTTTGAGAGAGAGATAAATAAGAAAGCCATAACATTATAATAATTAAGAGGTGGGACCCACACCCAAAAAATGAATCCAAAACCCTCAGCAAGCACGTGGGCCCCACGGAAGAAAAGGACAAAGTATAATTTTGGTACTCCCCATTAAACCCCCATCTAAACAATAATATCTACAAAAATACCAAACCTTTTGTGTTCAAGTCTAAATGAATAGTTTGTCATTGAGGGCATTTTGGGAAGAAACACAAACTTCCACATCCTCACCCAACTTTCTTATGATACGTATAAAATACAAGGCAGAACTTTGCCTTGAAGTGCCCAAATTACCCCCACTAAAATTTTAGAATTTACAAAGAAACCAGATATTTTGCAAACAAAGCAAAAGGAATATTCTATTATTAGGGGTATTTTCGGAATAGCCCTGAAATTCCACTTCTCATACCTCTGTCTATTATTATAAGGGCCTGTTTGGTTGCAGGATGATGAGTTTGGATTTTGATTTTGGATTGTGGAATCCTAGGATTCCATAATTTTGTGTTTGGTTGGAAGATTAGGATTTCTAGGATTTCTTTGTTTTTTATGGAGGGCCCACCACAAAACAAGGATTATGGAATCCTAAAAATTTTCAAGGATTTTCAAGGATTTGGCACTATTCATTGTACTTTTAGATGGGGCCCATGCACTTTATTTATTTAACAATCCTCTCTCTCTCTCTATCTCTCTCTAAAATCCTCAAATCCAAATCCCATTTTTTTTTCACCAACCAAACAAAGATTACAAGGATCTACAAATCCAATACTAGGAATCCAAAACCAACCAAACAACAAATTACCAAATCCAGAAATTTCAACCGTACTATTTTGGAATCCAAATTCCATAATCCTACAACCAAACAGCCCCTAAAGAAAGATGGAACAATGCTGACCCAAAGAATACCTGAACTTCTAAAAGTTTTCCTTTGGCATCCGAAAATGGGAGCTTTGAAACTGCATCCATGGGATAATGGACCTGAACAGAAGATAATAAATCATACATTTAATACATGGATATCATGAATCAAACATGTCGCAAGTATGAAGGAAAATTTTAATAAGTAACAATGAATATGGCTTAGAAATTAGAAAACCAAGAGTGCGGGATTAACTACCATGAGAAAATCATCTGGATTATTATCAATACAAAACCCATAAAGGTACAACAATTCCTGCATACAAGCACAAGGAAAAACGCACTTAAACTCTGAGAAAAACATTAGCACAGAGCAGAAACAGATAAACATAAATGTGATACAGATATTAACAACTATTTTTTCCTTTAAATCAACAACTATTATGCCCTTTAAATGCCCAATCATATATGTTGGTTTAGATGTACGAACTACATTAAAAAATTAAATCCTAATAAGAGAATATTAACTTAAGGCAACGAACAGTTTTGCCGCATGCATGTGCATTACATATCCAATGTTGTAGATTTTACGTTCAAAAAGCTTTTTTCCAAAATGCAGCAACTACATGGAGTAACATGAACTGAGTTTTTAAGGAGCACTCGATCAAATAATTGATAAATTTTCAAGGTGATGTGAACTTCTATTGTAATGTCGGGACTAGGCAACTGTTGATAATTGACTGAATTGACAGGTCTTCCTTTGATATCTAAAATATTAGTTGGGGAGTTAGGAATAAAGAATACAAGTCACAGAATTTAAACTAATGCAGTCAAAAAAAGAATAAAACTACAGATGTTCACAAGACATGATTGAAGCTATGATTAAATATAGGATTCAGAATCTACTATAAAGTTTTTAGACAGACAAATATCACCATCCATGGACATTGGAGTTTTTTTTAAAAGGTGATTCAATACAAGGAAAATTGATATTATTATGGCAAAAAAAGCCAAGGATACAACTTGTAACACGTTAGAATGCGATTAGAGTTAATTAAGCGAGATAATGCGGGTTTTTACTAAAATTTAACCAATAATTGTTTTCACATATTTTATTATAATTAATTAATATTTTATTTAATTATTTTTGTAATTGCACACACATGTGAATGCTAATCTAGGGTTAAGGAGGTATTAACCACGCTTTGTTAGTCATGGCACCTTAACATATTGTTATGGCATCGTATATATATGTATACATATTTATTTTAAGTATAAGTTCTATTTTGAAAAATGAAAGAAAAATAAAAGGAAAAGAGCACATAACGAGGCATGGGAGCATGGGGGACAAGGCATGGGGAGGCATTAAATGAAGAAAGAGAGAGAGAAAGAGCATGGCTCTCAAAAACCATGTCTCATCAAACTCTCACCCTCTCGTTCACTCGTTCCTCACAAACCCTCACTCTCCATCATTTTCCATCTTCTTCTTCACTAAAAATCTTCTCTTATCTCTTTTTCTCCACAAACCTCAAGCATAAATTCTCATCAAACCTCACCAAACCCCAACCAAGCATGTTTTAACCCTCTTGGGTTGTCTTGGAGCTTGCAAGGCTAAGGTTTTTCCCAAGTTGTGGTGAGGTTATGATCTTTAACTGTTATTTAGGCTCTAAGGATGGTTTGTGTGTTAATTAGCTTCAGATAAATACCTTAATGTTATAGTTTAGTGCTAAATATCGTATTTTTGTAAGATTTGAGTCTATGTTGATCTTTTGTTGTTACGTTAGTTTACAATTAAATCAAACAATACAGTAGAATAGTGTAAGAGTCCTGAGTGTACCCTAGAAACCCGGACCCACCCCTCCACTGATCGGCCTACAAGAATCCAGTTTAGCCCGACGCCGCCTATTTTTCTGTAGCTTTGGCGATGGGATTTTGTGGGTAGCTCTCTATGGGTCTTTTAGGATATTTGGTATACTTTGTTTTTCCTATATTATCTATAGACAAATTCTGGGACCGTTTAGCTAATTCTTGCGTTTCGATATCGTGGGATATGGTTTTATCCGACATTGTTTAGATGTTCATACATTTAACAGTCGTAAGTTGGGTTAGGATGTCGCTGCATGCGTTAGCCCACTAAGCTAATACTTGGTAGCTTGTGGGAGTCGATTCGTTAATTTGGCATTGTGTTCGTGTTTGATTTGAAAGTTTACTAATTTCATGAGTATTGGTTTTGTATGATATTAGGATCACAGGCGGGGACTTCAGGTGCTGCTAGGAAAGGGAAAGAGGTGATCGGATTCACCTAGCTTGAGATCGTCCGGTGGGCAGATTTAACATCTACGGGGGAATCGCCTGTATAGCATTAAGCGCCGAGAGCTAGATTCAGTGATATAACCATATGCTTATATGTATATATATTGATTGTGCATGGGTACCATTTTGCACATCCTATTACCTGTTGCACATTGACATAGTATTATTAGACACTGCACCATTACTAACGGTTCATGTTGCACGAGCACCGAAGTATATGCCACACGCACACCGTTGGTAATTGCCATGGCACGCTCATTATAGAAATTGTCATGGATAAATATATTGTACCGCTTTTATTATTATTAACAGTTAGACATTGATTCTTGTTCTATTGCACATTGTGAATTGCATCATACGTACATACATGCATACATTGCTATAGTTATATATACTCTCATATGGTGTTTTATTTCGATTTCGTGGATTTGAGAAACCACAAGATACCTTTTGAAACTTGATATATTTAAAAAGTGTGGTTTTCCCTTGATATGATAATTGTGTCCACCATGAGTTTTCTCGGTTCTGAGCGATTTCAAGTACCCGATTCGAGGAGTTGGCTGAGTTGTCTGTGGGTACATGATGGACCCGGTGAGGTACCCTGGGGCAAGAAGATCGTGGGGTAGACGATGAGCCTGGCAGTGGGAGTACTACCTACCGGTGATTGTATGGAAACTCGATGGATATCCGGAGGATACCGTTCGGAGTTATGAGATGGATATGAGAGCCGATCAGAGTGACGTCGCCTGAGATATTAGGATTTGGGGTGTCGTTGATGGACACCGGATTTCTATGATGAGGATTTTGTTTCATCCCACACTCAGGATTTATTATGACATGCACAGTTTCATGTAGTTGTACCCTAGTGGAGTACCTTGATCATAATTTTGTTGCATATCCATACTGCTATACTTATGCCATCGGATTGCATATTTTGGATTATCGCTTTTCATGCATACTTGCGATTATCTGTATGATATTATTTACTATTCACGAGTTGGCAACTCACCCCCGTTGTGCCACAGTGTTTTGCAGGGTTGACCCTCAGAGTAGTCGCGGCAGGGCTCTTTATTGCATCATTTTCAGTGGATACCGTTGTTGTTAGGTGTGAGACCTTTTGTAGGTGGGTTTTGTGCGGATATCCATATAATTCCGCTTGTATATCTTATTGTATCTAGTCCTCTCCATTTACCACTTATATGTATTTGACTTAAAGACGAGACTAAGAGATTCGGTATTTGTATATTATTTGTGCTTCTGGTTGTCATGCTCGTGTGAGCCGGATTTTATTTCATGCTATGATGTTTTACCTCTTATTATGTTTTCACTTCTTATTTGCTTATTTCTTCGCTACGGCGTCGTATATATACCTATTGTGGTTGTGTTCCGCCTTTAGGCATGAGTTGCTCCCATTTGGGGATGTCTTTTATATATTTTATGTTTGTACCCGTTTGGAGCTAGTTTTTACAAAGGAGATACTGTCAAAATTTTTAAGAAAATAAATTTAAGTTCTGAGATTTTTAACTTGAGATTTTTTAAATGTTTTTAACTAATGTTTTATCACTCTATCTTTTCTTGGTTTAGATTTCTGGATTTTCGGCTTACTTGAATTACGTTACGCGTAGTGACGTGGCGTGATTTAAATGCTGGTCGCGTTCCTAAATTGGGTCGTGACAAAACTCCATGTTTTTTCCCACATTATGTAGCATGGGGATGGTAGTTTACTGAACGAAATAAATGAAAACAAAAGGTAAACTAATCAAAAAAGAAGAAGAAGCGAACATACCCAAAAAAAATTTGTATTCTAATTGTAAGTTTTAACAAATAGAAGCCTGAAGATATAAAAAGGGACAAAATACCTCATTTCCCTTGTTACCATAACTGATGCTTATCTCTTCCTCAACTTCACCAGTAATCTTTTCAGCTTTGAGATGTAAACAAAGAGAAAAGAAATGACTATTTGAAATGATGATTAAATAAGGGTAAATTGTCAGCAAAAAAAAACCAACCACTTTTTTCCGCTGTCAAAAAACCCCTATCCTCGAAACGGTAGTCAAAACCTCCCTGAAATTTTTTCCTGCAGTATCTATATAGTAGCCAGCTATATATAACCAATTCATACAAACTATTTAGATATCGCAGGCTACTGCTTAGATATCACATGCTGCTTCTTAAATATCGCTTCTGACAACTATAAACTTTTTTAGGGGGGGTTTGACTAACTTTTCGAGACCGGGGGTTTTTGACAACGGAAAAAAGTGCTTGGGGATTTTGACAATTTACTCAAAATATAATACAAGCATTCTACAACTTCTATGTTCACTAAAATACCAAGAACATTGCCATCCACATTTTGATGGGAAAAGTTGTAGTTGAAGATGATAAGTCCCAAATGTATGAAACATATAACAAATAATAGTAGAAGTTTCTCATTTCACATTCAATAACTTGTTATTTGGCAAGGGTTTACAGTTCAGAACTCAAAAAAAATGATTTGGGAAAATTAGAAATTTTTTGGCATGAAACGAGAACAAAAAAATGGATTAGAACTTAAAAGTTCTAGGAGTGCACATAATTTTTTTGCTGATTATATTCTGAGTGGTAGTTAGAATCACAAACAAGCATACAGCACAATAGTAAGTCAATAGATTCCCGCCTGAAAATGTTCTCGTTTGAGTTTGGACGGAACCAGCGTAGTAGTTTTTGGTGGAATGTGAAAAAGATGTGGATAAATTGCATGTTTCACTAATCATTCATCATTGACGTCAATGAGATTGGAAGATAAATTAATTGCGAGCAAGTTTGGTTTCCATGGCATGAATGGTTCCCAGATTATTCCGAAAATAATGAATTATGTGACAGTCACATAGAGATATCTAAAATATGCTTGCAGTCCTTCCTCATTCAGATCACTTGCACATTATCATGGTTTGGATAGGTAATTTCAAATTTACTCTGGTGGATACCATGTTATTAATTATTCCAATGATGACATATGTTGGATGTTTGTGTGGTGCACAAAGAAGCATTCATATATAGTCGATTTCCTAATTAATTTAGGTACCAAGTTGATATTTCATGCAAAATTTTACCAAGTATGAGATACATAGAAGCTGGAATTCCAGATGTGCTCCCTGTTGGATCAACTTCCCAAGTTGCTTTAGCTTTCAGACCTGAAGAAGGGGTCATAATAAAGAACAGCAAATTAATACGGGATATATGAATGAGATAAAGCAAAAAAAAAAATCTAAGAAATCCAGAACCATTAATAGTTACAAGGAAAGATTTGATCATAGTTCATGAAATGTAATTTCATTTGGCTATTTGCCTAGTTTGTTCCTCTAAAGTAGATACTTCCCTATAACAGAACTTAGCTCTCCACCAAAGCCATTATGTTAGTACATACACTCTGAAATCCACGAGTAAAGCGCAGCGGTACACAATCAAACCATGATTAAAGTTTTCAAGCATACAATAAAAATGATTTAATATATACATACTTATTCTGTAAGTAGTAAAAGTCTTTAGCACATTACTTATGCGAGCTGAGTTATCAAATACAGGTAAAGAAGCCAGCTTGGGCCTGCCGCATGGTTCAATCGCCTAAAACAAAAACAATTTGACATAATTGAACAGACTAGGAAAGAAAGGAACCTAAGGACCATATAGAATTAATAGATATCTAAGAATACATCACATTCATGGGGTTGCTGGCTGCATATCACTTCAAACGATAGTCATATTAGCTACTTAGAAGAACCGGCCATCTGTCACCAGGCTTATTGTTATCAAAAAATGAACGGGCCTCATGGATGAGATAGCACACACTAAGTTGGGTATCAGATAAGGATATCGCTATCATTATGCAGATCTGAACTGTTTCTTAGAAATTACATACTAGGTATTCGAAAGCTAGCTCGAGTTTCCTTGCATGCAACAAAAGCTTGACAGCTTCAAATGTATTACCATGCAATAGATCATTAGGGGTTTGGAAAAAAAATTTGGCAAGCGGACTTTTGTGGAGAGCTTAGAAAAATTATTACTGATGTTGTTACTAGTTTTTAAAAGAATGACTTAAAGAACAACATCCAGTTACACAAATTTATAAGGCACGTATACTGCTAAATTGAATTTATCCTACGGAAACGCAATCATTCAGACTTCACATTAGTAAAGGACCAATAAGAAAGATAACATCTTATTGAACAGTCAATTTGTTCACACCAGCCAACTACTACTTGTATGACCATTACATGTAGATATCATACTGTGGACTCAACCAAGGTAAGAAATTCAACCACCAAAGGCCGAATAGGCTCAATATAAAGAGGTCTTCTTTAGCAACCTCCTTTTTTTCTTTTTCTTTTCTTATTTTTTTTGTGAGAAACAATTTCTACCTTGAAACAATATACTGGAATACATTCCACTTCGCTTTTGTGCCTTAGAGTTGAACGTAATTCCATATAGCAAATATTATCATCCTTTCCCCTTCTTTTAGACTTCTCGAATTTGGAGGACGATGCCAACGGGTCATCTAGGACTCTGACATGCCCCTCACTTGTCATAGTTTTCAAAACCAGGAATTTGGCGTTTATTTGGAGAGGGTTGACGTGCAGACAGCGGTCGTAAAACTTTATCGCATTGTTATCGGAGCTTTGCTTCATAGCGGACCCCATTTGGATGGGAAAAGGCTGTGATGATGATGACCTTGAAACATTATCTTCATGTTTGTTGAAGAAATTTGCTGTTATCTTTGGGGATCTATTACATGACACTAGAACTATGATAAGAGCGTGCAAATAAGAAAAAAACAAGTACAAAGATAAGTGAGTGCATATTAGTTACAGATACTAGATATACCATGGTTGCAGAAATCAATGCCAGGAACCAGACCCTCGACCCAAATGGTATTTCCATCTTTTGTAGTGGAAGTTCCATTACCATTTTCGTTAGTCGTCACGGCATTAGCAGCCTAGCACACAAAGAAATGAGTAAATAAGAAACAATATGATCTCCTTTAAGTTGTATGTCCAATTTTCAATACCATAACGGAACAATAAGAAATTGAGCAAATTAAATATCGTAATGAAAACAATATAGGCAAGGGATTCTATGGAAGAAAATTGACCAAGATTCTAGGGAAGAAAGTTGACAAAGAAATAATGACCTCAGTTTCAGTACCCTTTCTGTCAAAAGCTTCACCAATATTTTGGGATTCTAGCGGTTCAGGAAATACATAAGTGCGAGGAAATGGAATATTCAAAGCTCTTGTCCAGAATACAGAATTTGCCCTGTCAAATTGAAATTGAGAGGTAATAAATCAGACAACATATGTAAATCAGAAATTCATATTGAAACTTATGGTGTTGAATAGTGGTCTGAAAAAAAGACATCAGAAACTTGGAACTAAAATGGACCATGAGCTATGATTGCATAAGATATTATATAACTTCCGACCATGGTTTGAAATCTCGGCCAATCCCGATCCAAGATGGCCGATTCAGCTCCCAAAAATGACCGTCATAGTTCCGAGACCCATATCGTCCGATACCGAGTAATATTATGTTTACAATTTGATTAGATGGGTTTTAGTATTAAGGTTAATTAACGGTTAGTGGGTTTATTGATAGGTTAATGGGTTTATTAATGGTTTAATGGGCTCATTATGCGTTATTAAGTTATTACAGTTAGTTATACTGTTTTTATAACTTTAGACATCGGTAATTACAAAAGAATTAACCAAGTTGTTATAGTTACGTTAGCTGCTTTAATCTAGAAAATTCAAATCTTAGAAATTCTATTTCTCAAACGATAAGAAATATGATATTCCCGATTTGACTCGGCCGAGATTGTCGATTCCAACCCCAAAAGTGACCGTTCGATACTGGTCCCGATAATGAGATTTTAAACCTCGCTTCCAACATTTAGCAAATAGGTAAGATGGTTCCATAGGAGAGAAATTTTTGGCAGAAAAGGCATAAATGATAATTATGATAAGTTTCATATCGAATTTATGGCTCGCGTATATGAGAAAAATGTTTACTAAAAGTTTACGAAATAAAAGATGGGCCAGTAAATTGGAGAGCTGAATAACGAGATTAAAGCTCAAGATCACAGCTAATATATTCCAAGAAGACAAGTACCAGAGGAAGTCTTCGAATTGCACCTCCCTGACACTAGCAAAATACAAAAAGGTTGCCGAATCAGTATCAGAAATAATAATTTATCCAGAAAAGAGAATTATAAAAGAATAGTAACGCATGAAAGATATTAAAGAAAATGTTGGAATAAGCTATGCTTTATCTTTGATTATCATCTTAGAATGAATAGGTTCAATATAGGATTAAGTTGTTAAAAAAATGTAAATGCTGGGATAGAAAGCTTCATTAAAGAATTCTACACTTCGTTAGCAGCACAGCTCTAGAGTTTTTGATGAGTGGGGTAAATAAAATGAATATGTTTAATATAAACTTACCAATAAACAACTCAGAACAACACGAGATCATATATAACAGATACAATGGATGGAGCCATCAAGGGAATAGTTTGGAAATGGCAATGAGACACAGATGAAACTATGTTACAACAGAACATTTCAATTTCAAGCCCCTAAGGAGAAATGGACAGCATCTGAAATTACCGACAAAAATCATGAAACTATACAACACTTCGCCAAGTTGGTCTTCAGACATTATACCACCTTTTACCATTCTTAGCTAGCTGATTGTCATCACCTAACAACTATAGAGCAATAAGGCCTTTGTCCCAAATTTTATCTGTCTTTCTCTATCGTCAAAAAGACCCAAGTATGAAAAACGAAATTATCAAAGAGATTATACATTCCATCAGTTTGCACGAAGTGGTCATACTTGCTTAACTAACAGGTGCGGATATAATAATCTACTCAAGAAGAATATCAGATTATGATGCAATATAATTAACTATATGATTTCTTTTATTAGAAAAATGGATGCAAGGTTGTTACCTTTTCAACTCCCCGTCACAACGTAATAAGTCCGCAACTAGGCCCTTCACCTTACCTTCATACAGTGCTTCCAATTTTTTCCTCTGTAGACAGTATAACTTGTTTATATTACCCATTCGCCAGAAAAAATACAATAGGAACCTTAGAAACCTAAGGGAGTAATCAAAAAGAAAAATTACATTCATAAGCAAAAACCCGAAATAGGATTATTGTATAACTTCCAGAATATAGATCATCTTCATTTAATAATCATATGCTCCAGAGATTCATATTTTCCAAGACGGGTAAATGGCAACATTGTCTACAGGACTAGAGAGATTGTCCTTTCGATATCAAATCAAAAAAGAAACATTTAGCTGCAAATCTACACAACTCGAGTAATAGGATCAAACTAAGCCTATCATATAGTAAATTACTATTACCCTTATAATCAGATTCCATGGAAATGGAATTAATGGGTTAAGAAATTCAATTTGGTGTTTTTTTAAGGAAAAAAAATCAGACACGCATTTTGCAGTGGCAATACACATGGTTTAAGCATTTAATTTTTAAATAAATTCACTTAGCACTATTTATGAGAATCGACAATGTAAAACAACAGAACAAATCACCCATATATAAAAATAATGAAACTAGAACATGGATATCTTACTTGCAGCACACTGGCTCTGTATAATGTTGTTCCCTTCAGTTCAGCGAGTTCACTTTCTGTGAACCACAGCGGATTGCCGAAACTAGTTGGAAGCATGTCGAGGTACCTATATACAGCATAATCCAAAACATATTAAGCGAAATCGCTTTTAAAGCAAGTAGTTTTGAAAGGCAGTTAGTTCTTGAAACCATGATATGGTGAAGCTTAGGGGCCAAGGTCTTAAATTTGAATTTTTGGTCTGTTTCCAAACAAAATGGACAAACCAGAGTTTGAGACACTCCAAAATCACTACAGCCATGATTTTAAAAACAAGAGTCTTAAGCCTCTTTGGCAGTGTGGTTTCAGCATAGTTTCATGGGAATCGAGGACAAACTTCGGAAATCGAAAATGGGTCTGTTTCAAAATCAGAATAAAGATTTCCAAGATAGAGAGACTCCAACTTTTTGCAAAAGTTTCAATAACTCAAGCTTCTGACAATGATGCCAAACAGCAATTTAGTTAGGTAACTCCTAGTTTCATAAACCGGGGTACAATCGTAACCGTGCACACTCCAGACTTAAATTGACTCAAACAAATTGCGGTTTCAATAATTTCGCTGCCAAACTTGGCCACAGATTAGTTTCATATTTGAATAATTAAATGTGTTGCCAAACAGCATTCTAGGGTTACCTAAACAGGCTAGGGTCTGCATTCAACTTAGAAATGACACTGTCATATAGGTAACTATGTCAGCCAACAAGAAGCTGAAAAATTGGCACAATGCCGAATATTCTTACGGTTTCCACGGAGAATCGATCCGCAGACGCTCCACAGCTACAAAAACCATGACAAGGAAGCGGTCGTCGACGTCGCCCTCGTCGAACAAGGCCCGGCACCTGGGCCCCACAAGAGGGTCTTGTAGGACCCTCATGGGGGTGATAGCCAGACCCAAAGGCACCACCATCACAGCATCTGCTCAAAGATGGTATCATGCAAATATATTAACAAAGGAAAGAAATTTTTTTTTGGGGTGAAAAAAAGGGTTACCATTGTTGGAGGTGTTCTCATTGGAGAAGACGCCGAAACCTTTGTTGGGCCCGCAGTGCTTGATGCTGCAGCCTCGTAGCTCTGCTCCATTAGCCTGTAAAAAGTTACCATTTTTATTTGTTAGTGGATTTTTACAGAGAGAGAGAGAGAGAGAGAGAGAGACCTGAAGCCATTGAAGGTAACTATGGAGCTTGGATTCTTGATCTGAGTAGGAAGAGGCCATGATTGCAGAAATTGATGGGGAATTTTTTTTTTTTTTTTGTTTGATCTTAGGGAGGAAGGAGACGAAGGGGCTTTTAGGGAAGTGAGGGAGCAGGATAAATTATCTGGAAACTGAGGAGGTTTATAACTGTCACTGTATTTTCCTTTTCTTTTATTTTTCTTTTTCGACAGTGGATTAAATCCTGCTTGCATATGGCCTATTAATTTTTTGAGAGAGAAATAGGAATTAAATCCCGCTTGCATATGGCCTATTAAATCCCGCTTGCATAAGGCCATGGATTAAATCCCGCTCCATTAGCCTGTAAAAACTTCCTCCATCATGAAAATCTCATCCAGCATCATATCATCCCTCTACTGGTTAACTATCATCACATACAGTTTCTGAAGCTGTTCCCAATACGACTTGTAAGGACAAACAAATTTGATATAATCAATCGCTGAAAAATAATTAACTGGTTGAGATCTCATAAATGTTACTCAAGACAAAGATGAGGGGTGTTATAGGTAACAAACATTTTTTTTTTGGGGTATGATCAAACTTATCACATTATCAGAACAAATGCTGTGGTCTGGCACATAATCTTCTCAACATGCTGCCTTGCATTATTTGGACAAAACATTTGCCTTTTGTTTCTTCTGCACCAAATGTGAGTAAATTACAAGGAATATTTGATCTTATAACAAGGAGAATGTAAAAGCACCAACCAAAATATAAACAGCCATCAATTTTTATTTCAGTTTAAAAATTACAGCAGCCCCACATTATTTAAAAGACCTGATCGAAATCGATACAAAGAATCATCACTCTTGACGTTGAACATGACCTTGGTCGCAGTACTGCCACTAGCACCGACTTCAAAAGCTTCCTCTACGTCCTCCTGCGAAAACCCTTATCTGTGTGTGATCAATGGCTTCACATCAATCTTTCCGCTTCTTACGAATTCGATGCATAATGGCCTAGTGTCCTTTGTAGCGGAAAATTCCGACAACATCGTACTGTCACATAAGAGAAAAGAAATATTGGAGGTTACAATGTAATTGTCTTATCGAGTTATTAACTAGAACTTTCCCCTTTAACCTATCTATAATGAATCTACGACTGATATTGTTAGGCTGCGTCTCGAATCGAGCACCCGATTGTGATTAGTTGGATCACAGGAAGTCTGGATTGGACTTGGGCGTTTTAGTCCGGGGCCGTATGTTGTAGTGGTGCTATTACGAGATGATGAATAGTGTTTGGATGCGAAACAATGTAAATACCTTCCTTTATACTCGTAGAAAGCCGAGGGAAGGGTGAAATTTTGAGTATTTCCAGATTTTCCCATGACTATTGAGTATTCTATGTGAAAACTGGACTTTGTTGGTATATGGGCAATTTTAATTATGTGGTGAAGGTATCAAAGGAAAGAAGAGGTTAAATATATGTTCAAAGCAGCTATAATTCGAGCTGTTCAATGAGAAAAAGGATCAATTGCGTATAGCTCATGCGGCAAAACTTTCCTTTTCAATGTCGGCGGCCGCCGATTTGATTCCTGCAGGTGGGGTGGGGGTGGGGGGTACATTCACCATATGCGAAGATTCCAGTTTATGGAATCAAGTCGCGTTATATCCTCTCTCTCCCTCGCGATGCGCCAGTTAACCCTTTTCTTGTTTTTGGTTTTTCGTCTCTCTCACACTCGGTCCTCTCTCCCCTCTTTTCTCAAACTCCCTTGAACTTCGGTTTTATAGGGAAAAAATAGGACATAAATATCAAGAAATTGTAATGAAATAAACCGATCAAGGAGAACTTCACACCAACTAGCGAAAGCACGCCCGAAAACAAAAATAATAAATGACTTTTATTTTATATTGTTCTTTTCAAAGAATCACGGAATGATGCATGAAGAAGCCAAACCTGAATATCGGTAGAAACCTTTACAACTTCATCAGCACCAAGAGATTTTGCAACCGTAAGACGATGATTATCAATATCCACTATAGCGATCCTCGGCGAGCCAAAAGCACGTGCAGAAAGCATAGTGACCAATCCCATAGGTCCAGCTCCCATGATCAACACATTCGTCTCGGGTCCAACCTTGGCACGTCGACAAGCATGGATCCCAATAAGTAGGGGCTCACACATCGCCCCTTCTTCTAAGCTTATATTATCAGGAAGCTTAAAACACAAATCAGCAGGATGAACAATCTGCGAAGATGAACGAGATCAGTAACACTAATAACGGCTTATAAGTTTTGCGTAAGCTTGATATGATATTTAATTGAAAATGTTAAGTACCCATCCCACAGCAGGTGTTGATGAAACAAAACAAGGATGGCATGGTTCTTATATGTCCCCGCCACAATACCATAACTCCAAAGTTTTGACGAGAGTTGAAAAATATATTTTTCTATTCTAACTAGCTTCCGCAAGTTAAGCTCCCTTTTATAGACCGACACCCGTCCCCGGCTTTTCGTAGCAATATCTTATTTATAAACTGCTATTCTAAATTCCCTCAAAAGTGCCCAGAAGTTTGCGGCTCTCCTCTCCCCTGCCCGGATGACATCGCACCTGGTATACCGAATAATTTCTCCTAACCATGACCTAGAACTATGTTATCAGTTATCATCTTATTTCGGCATTACTTTCCAACACCTCTTTCCTCTCTAACTCTCAGCACGACATTTGGCTTAAATCAAAGCTTGAGAAGCAACTATAAGTCTGGCCAAGAGTAATAGCTTACAATGTTTTTAGATGCGGGAAAGATGCACTACACAATTAAGGAATTTACACAGTGATTGCGCACAGATTAATTCTTGGAACGATAACATAATCAAACTGATATTCCATCAATCGACTAATTCAAACAACTAAAATTATGACATTTCTATGGGTTGATTGCACAAAACTCACCTCTAGTTTACCCCCACATAGAACTTTTACCTCCTCAAGTGATTTATTACCGCAAACAACCCCTTTTTTCATAGACCAACAACCTAAATATAACCTTCTTGTCTTACGGTTTCAAAACGTTACTTTTTTGTTTGGTTGTTGTCATAAAGAGGGTGAGAAAGATATTTTGAGTATAAATATACTTTTACAAGTCATGTGCATGTCATATATGGACATGGTTAAAGAACTTTACAAAAAATTAACAGTATTTGGTTTTTTTCCGAAACCACATAGGGGTTTTTTGTCAAAAAATAAACCACATGGGGTTTTCCGTAAAAGTGTGAAACCACATGGTGTCTTTTGTTAAATATCTTGATAATCTACAAGTAGATTAAACATTTTTTTTTGGGAGTAAGCTGCTCTCTTCATGGCTACGTTTCATAAAAGTCCCTTAAACTTTTGGCATTTCTCAAATAAATGATCTAAACTACTTTTACAACGAATATTTACCTTAAAAGTTTCAATTTAATACGTTAATCATCGTCAATCATTGTCGGTGAAATGATGAAGAGATGCATAAAGGTAAGCATTTTTTATCGAAATTGGCATAAGGTATTATAAGTTTAAGGTATTTATTTGCAATTTACTAAGTTTAGGGTATTTATTTACTGTAAACATACTTAGAGTATTTATTTGAAAGACACAGAATATTTGAGGCATTTTTAAAAATTGAAGGAAAAACAACAAATATAAATTAAAAGATGGAGTTTTTACCAAGAGGTGGTAGTTCTCTCAATGCGATTCCTATTTCTCTCTAAAAAAATTGTTGTTTGTAATTTTTAATTTTTTTGAAGAAGAGGAGGAAAAATTGCCCCTTTTTTTGACTTTTGAATCAGAAATGGGACCTCCTTTTTGATTCTTATCCCTTGAAAAATCCAATTATTTTTCTGTTCATGATCTGATCCTGGATCTTGTCCCAGCAACTTGTTCCTAATAACATGGATGAATTGCAGGAAACCCTTGCATTTTCTTATGTAGCAAGTGCCACATGTCATATTTACTGGCCCTTTACAAAATTACCGGTAACTGACTTGCTTGTTTAAAAGTATCATCGGATCAACCTGACTCATGGGTTCGTGGGTTTTACACGTCATGGATTGAAAATGAGGTTGAGAACGAGAAAGTTATAATAGAGCTTCCAAATAACAACGAGAAACCGTCCACGTTAATTTCATGTAAAGTTTTCAATTGGTTTTCTTGGGTCATGAAAGTTTATTTGCATCTTCATTTCAAATTTGTATGTTCTGACTGTTTATGTATGTATTTTAATATAGGTAATGATTAGAACATTAGTGGTGGGTTTTACTTACTTTTCAACCATATATATATATAAAGATAAGTCATCTTTATCTGATGATGCTCATAAGTGGGGATTTCTTAGATCATGACACGTAGCAGATGACGTGTCCCGAAAGGTACGGAGCTGAAATAAGTATGATGCTTTGGGGGCTTATCTTGGAACCTTGTCTCCGAGAATACACCTGATCTATCAGAGACCTTCCCGAGTACCTTCCGTACTCACCCAACGAACAGCCAACGGCTCACCTTCGACATGTCGAGCTTTCTCGGCCTTCCGGCTCATCTTCGAGCTTCCTGACATGCTGATGCCGAGCTTTCTCGGCCTCCTGATCAACCGGGAACGCGGAACCCAAGCGCCTCAGCAATGACTCCGCGTATCTCGCCAAGGCGAGATATCCGCCACCCCACGCTCCACGTCCCACGCAGGCTTGTTCTCCCATTAATGAGCGAGTCCTGCCATTAACGCGGGCGTAACGTAAGGGCGTAACTGACGGCGAGGATCTCGCACCGACTCGCTCCATGCGATGACTATAAAAAACCCTTTTCCAGACGGCTCGGGTAACTCGAATTCATTCCAATACGCCGCTACTCTGCTCATATTCCTCGGTACTAACTTGATCGTCGGAGGATCCTACGGTGGTCACCCACCCTGGGACTTCACTTGCAGATAGCTTGGCTTCAACTCTAATGTCAACCCATTAAGATCCACACGCTCAACAACAACCACATCAAATCTCAACCGTCCAAGACGCTCGCTATCAGATCGATGGAAGACAATATCTGAGGGAGATCTCAACCTCCATCAGTTGGCGCTGTCTGTGGGAATGTTTCATAAGCTTCTCCACCCATAAAGTTGATCTTCCGCCTTCGACCCGATGACGAGCGACAATCACGACCATCCAAATACGAGCCGCCACAAAGGAGGCGGGAGCGGCTCGTCTCCCCCTCCTAACGTCATCAACGCCCTTTCCGCTCGGATAGACAGGCTCACATCGCTGGTGGATATCCTCATCCGCGTTCAAGCAGCGGGCCCTACTCACCAGACCACAGTTCCCCCTTCCCGGGATAACGATGCCCGTAGAAAGACGGATGGCCATGCTCAGGCCCTCGGTCACGCTCACCTCAGCGTCACCGAGCGCCGATGTGCCAACTCTGGCAACCATGGCCCTCGCGCGGCGAGTGATTCTATGACCCGCTGGGCGCTGGACAGCTCCACACCTCGATCTCAGGACAAACTAGGCCGTTGCTTCAACACCCGCCGTGCGCTCACACTGTCTGGGGAGATGTCGGTCAGTTCACCTGCTTCCAGGCACAACCGACACCCCCACTCCCGCCGAGGACGTGCACGCGGAGAACGTCGGGACTACTCAAGAAGGGACACGCCCGAGAATTTGAGAAATCTGATAGAGCGGATTCGAAGCCGCTCCGTTGCCCCGACCCAAAGCGGGAGTAGACACCACTTCGACTGTGTTGAATCCTCACGGTACTACCACCGGCTCGCAGCCCTCGAAAAGAAAATCGAAGGCATACGACGAGATGGCTAAAATTCCGGCGAAGGGGTCCGATATTCCTCCGATTTACTCACAAAGCCCTGTTTACCGCCGAAAGACGCGACTGGGACGTTGGGACGTCTGGCCTAAATTTTGGGGGCAGATGCTATTTTGTTTTATCCGTCCACCTCTCCGAAGATGCCAAGTTGATTTATGGCACCGTATATCGGAGGTTTGGACGGATGCGGCCGTTGTATCAGACTTCGTCAGATTCCCCTTCGTTTGCGAGGGTTTTTTTGATTGCGGGGACGCTTTTCCCTACAGGCGCGAGCCCCTGTAGTTAATTATGTTATCGGGTTATGATAACCACTTTCTCCTTCTCCAGATGTTCATTTCGTGTCGTGTGTATTTGTTTTGTTTTTGGTTGTCAGGACCCGCCATCTCTCTGAAGACGTTGAAGAATTACAACGACACATATTAGAGGTGTGAAGAGATGTACCCTTGAACCAATGTGGGTTGGGAGATCTGTAGTCAGGTTTGAGACTAAGACCAATTAAAAAGATTGTGAGCGCATGTGCTTGGTTGATCTGAATTGGAGACTTGTGGCCAACTTGGGCTTAGTCCACTCAGTTTTGAATAAAATGTTGAACATTTGTTTGTGCTCAGTCCCTTTTTGTTCAACAATGCTGAGCATTGATTTGGGGTTTTAACACCTCTCTTTTTTGTTTTTTTATTGAGTGTTGAACACTTTTTATGGCGCTGAGCTCTATTTACATAGCGCTCTTTATAAAATAGCGCTCTCGTGAGGAGCACGTGTAATGCTTGGCGCTGAGCGCCAGATCTGGAGTACTGAAGCGCTCTTTATAATAGTGCTCACATGAGGAGCACGTGCTGAGCGCCAGGCACTGTTTTTGGCAGTTCTGATCAGTTCGGTGCTCTGAGAATTAAATTCTCGTTTATGAGAGACTTTGTCTCATGGATCTAAGAACTAAGTTCTTCTTTTATGAAGAGATGCTATGATCTCTTTTGTTTTTCTTTATGAGAGACTTCGTCTCCTGGATCCAAGAACTAAGTTCTTCTTTTCTGAGGAGATACTATGATCTCTTTGTTTTTCCCTACCTTGAAGAGAGGTAGTTCTCGCCTTGAACTCTGAAGTTTATTAGGAAGTTCTTCTGTTCTTTTTCTTTCGATTTGAAACTTATATGGAGGTTTTTTCTCTCTGGAGAATTGTAACACCCTATACCAATTCCAGTGCACGTATTTCTTTATTTATAGTATTTTCCTGATTTACTGTATTTTGGGTACGAATAGTGTTTTTGACATTATATTGCATCCGACCCGACCCGCATGCTCGAAACCTGTTTGATTCATATTTATGAATTACCCTGACTTGTTACATAGACTGTGCACTTTCATAAATACCGCATACTGGCATTTTATCTGACATGCGCATTTTACAATATAACATTTTTTAAGTCACGTAAAATATTTTAAAATATATTGCATGGCCTGCATGATACCCCTAACCCCGTGGTAGCATCCGCATATCTTGTTCTTGTCCCGTTCAGTAAAACGGACATGTTTGGATGGCTACGCGCACGTACGTGCATCCAATCTTAGGGGTATGCATTTTCGTTATCCGGGCATTCATTTTGAAATTTGGACGCCGCATATATTTTTCATATTTTGAATCTGAATTTTTAGACCCGACCCGGGCATGTTTTGGAGTTGGTTTGTATTTGCCAAAATCTCAACGGACTAATATTATATTATTTAATTCATATTACTACATATATTCACCCCATGCTTTTTTTCCCCATGACACACGTTCTCTTTCTCCCCCTTTATAAATATTCAATTAACCCACACCCTCTCTCTCCTTTCCCTCTTTTCTCACGTTCTCTCCTCTCACCCACTCCTTACGCTTTACAACTCACCTCACCCACCTCCCTCTCTTTTTCCTTCTTTACAGCTCCCATCCTTATCATTTTCTCTCTTCTATTTATTAAAACCCATACTCATCCCTCTCACAGAACTCATTCTCTCTTCTCTCTCTCTGATTCTCTCTCCCAATCTCTCTCCACTAACTATATATATATATTATATTAATTTTTCCTAACTAATCCTAATACCCACGTCCCCATCTCTTCTCTCTCTCTTTCTCTCTATCTCACACAACTGCCTCCTCTCTCTCCTATATATATATTACACGTCTCCCTCTCTCCTCACATCTTCTTCCTCGCTCACACCCACGCCGAGCCCTTGCCTCTGCCTTCGCCGCCTCCACCTCGTCGGCCTCCCCTCGCCCATCTCCTCCTCTCATCTCCTCCACCACCGTCATCACCTTCTTCCCGACGAAGACCCCAAGCCGACCACGAAACCCACTGCAACTAGCCCGACGCCTTCGTCCACGACCTCGTCTTCGCCTCGTCGCCGACCATCCTCGTCGGCCTCCTCTCGTCCCCAGCACCGCCACCACCTCCTCACCAACATCCCAAACCAAACCCCGAGTCCTCTCCCCTGCACACCCGAGCCTCCATCGCCCTTCGCCGGCGATCCCCTCGCTGTCGTCTCCCTCTCCACCACCTCCTCCACTCTCTTACTTGCCTTCTCTGAACCCCGACAGCACACCCGCTCACCCGACCCCGAACCTGTGTCTCCTCTCCAACTCGTGCCTGCACTCATCGCCGGGACTTCAACCCATCACCGTCGTTGTCCCTTGTCAGATCCTCCGACCCTGAGCTAACTCCAGACCAGAACTCCCCGCCTTGATCTCCTCTTTTCCCTGCATAGAACCCTGCACGAACCCAAGAAACCTTACTGCCTTGCCGTCGAACACCATCGCCGGAAAACCCACGACCCATCGTCGTCATCCTCTCGTCTTCTTCTCCACCACAGAACCCAAACCCAGAGCCATACTGAAATCCCAGCCCTTCCTTTGTCTTCTTCTTTTAATCTCTTGCTTTCTGGGATTCGCGTTTTCCGGTGATCGCCGGAGCCGTGCCGCTGCCAACGATCCGAACAACTCAGTGGACATACATTACCTGCGTGATCACCCTATTGGATTGCCTGGATCCGTCCCGCGTGCCGATCTTACCGTCGGACGTGCCGTGCGCATCTCGTATTGAGATCCGATCAGGCAAGTATATCTTGCTACATGCTATGTTACTTATATTGTGCTCAAAGTAACCTATAACATTAATAAAACAATATAATGCATTCACCCCACTAGAACCAGTGCACTCACTGCCACCTTATAATGGCCAGCCCATTAGCATGATAAAGGGAAATATTCCCTTTGCATTAATTAACATGTAGGCTACGTTTTTATTCTCCAGCACACACTTCATATGCTCTTTCCTTACTAAATCATTCTCCAGCACATTTCACATAATGCTCTTCCCCACTAATAAATTAATCTCATATTAAAACATCAGCACACACATTGGGTGGGGGGCACTAAATTAATGCATCAACCACTGCACACTAGGGGGCCACAAAATCAAGCATTGCAAGCAACATATGCAGAAGGTAGCCATTAATTAAACCAAAGCAACTTCACAATTAATCCAATCTCCTGCATACACTATTGCATAAGTGTAAATAAATGTTAATTAACATCATCTCACTTTCCATTTTATTCTCCTGCGATTTTTGGCAGTTACGCCAAAAAAATTTGATTAATTTATTATCAGTTAATTATAGTATTGAATGTTATCAGTTACGCCAAAATGTTATCCGTTACGGAATACCTATTGTTTGCCGTTTTTCCGGGCGTTACGGAATACCTATTGTTTGCCGTTTTTCCGGGCGTTACGGAATACCTATTGTTTGCCGTTTTTCCGGGCGTTACGGAATACCTATTGTTCGCCGTTTTTTTCCGGGCGTTACGGAATACCTATTGTTTGCCGTTTTTCCGGGCGTTACGGAATACCTATTGTTTGCCGTTTTTCCGGGCGTTACGGAATAATCACCGATGGGTTACGATGAGGATTACATTGACTGATTTTGAATAACTTTAGAGTAGATAACCCTATAGCACAGTTTAGACTACTCACTGCACTTCACCTGTTTATATCCTGTTCACTGATTTATATTCATGTTACTGTTTGCTTGTTACTGATGACTTGTTACTGTTCATACTTCATGCCTGCATATTTCATTTTATCCTGCTTGTTTAGAATTATTGATATTATGACGCACTGACGTCTGGGTTTTGCATGGCCCAGATCCTTTATCATTATCGCAGGCTGTTCAAGAGTATTTTGATCAACAGGCCGAGCAGTGAGGACCTGTCATTAGTTTAGTTCAGTTTCTTTTCAGTATTTTCTTTCCTGATGTGAGCCCGCATTATGGGACGTACATTCCAGTTTATTATTGTACTTGGATATTTTGCTTCCGCATTTATTTCATGACTCTTTCATTCTAGCTTATGGACATGTATTAGATAGTTTATTACTGTTCTTGATATCTCTAGACAGCCGTAATGTGACTGTGGAGGGATATTTCCTAGCCACAGGTAGCATGGTTGGCTCTGTCACGTGCCGATCTTAGCGCACTCTGGGAAGCGGGGCGTGACAGGGTTTGTTTGGTATCAAAGCCATAGGTTATAGGTTAATCGAGTTTGATTCTTTTGTAGTTGGGTATTGGACCCAATACACAAATCAGAATACTCGTGATTAGGAGCATGTCCTGCCACTCAACCATCTTGCCATTCTTGAATCCCATCTTTCTCTTGATCCTTACCTTGACGATATGCAAACCACTTTGCATCTCGACTTGAAACCTTTTGGTTCCCTATTATTTCTCCCTGTTCCTTGATTCGGATACTGGAAGTTGGGCGACTTGAACTGAGTTATGTGATTGTAACTATGAACTGCAGCATGGTTACAATGCGGTACTCTATTTAAGTAACTTGGAGTTCTAGTCTTGATTCATTTCCTTGATTTATAATCATGATATTTCTTTACTCCTTTTGGTTTCATTGCTTACCAGTTTATGTTTACCGCAAGCTTGAATCTTGTTTACTGTGCTAATCCCCTTCCGTATTGTGGCTTCAGAATCATGGCAGATGAAGATTTACGAACGTACCAGAGGCGTGTTGATAACGCCGCACTGCTTGGAGTGATTCGTGGAATGCTGGAGAACCAGAAGCGGCAAACCGATCTGAACCAGCAGCAAGCTGAAGCTTTTCAGGAAGGTTTGCGGATCGTCCAGCAGTCCGTAAACAATGTTGTGGCCAGACCAGTTGATCGTGTGGGTACCGTGGCGGATTTCAGGAGACTTGGTCCGTCCGTTTTCACTGGTCTGGAGGAGCCGTTGCCAGCAGAGCAGTGGCTAGTCGATACAGAGAATTTGCTCATTGCAGCCCAGATTCCAGAGGACAAGAGAGTGGATGTTGTACGCATCCAATTGGTGGACTATGCCCGTGAATGGTGGCTCGTGGAAGAGACCCGTTTGCCCAAGCCGATCAGTTGGGCAACATTCTCGCAGAGTTTCTTGGAGAAGTTCTTTCCGCAGACTGCGCGGGAAGAGATGGAAGAAAGGTTTATCAGCTTGAAGCAAAATGGCGGATCCGTGGATGCACATGCGGCTGAGTGGACACGACTCAGTCGATTCGCAGGACCTTTGGTTGCCAAAGAGGCTGATAGGGCAAAAAGGTTCATGCGCAGTTTGGACGTGGAAATCCAGAGGCACATTATATCTTTAGGATTGACCACTTTCTCGCAAGTTCTCAGGGCAGCCAGGGAGCAGCAGAGCCTATTGATGAAGGCAAAGGATACACGGCAGCATGCCGAAGTAGTACGGAAGCCGGCGTTTATGCCAAACCAAGCGCCTATACGCAGAGGTGTCCCAGTGGACAGGCGCGGCGTTGTACCGATGAAGAGGCCAGTTTTGCCCGAGCATAAAGGAAGGGTGTTGTGCGATTACTGCCAACGACCGGGTCACTATCGAAGAGATTGTCGTAAGAGGCTTGGACTTTGTCTTATTTGCGGATCAGCTGATCATGCCATTGATACTTGTCCGTCGAAACTACGTTTGAAGGAAGATACTCAGAGGCCACCGCAGAAGCAGTTTCAGGGGCAGAAGCGGATAACTCAAGGACCTAATCAAGCTCAAGCCTTTATCCTGACGGCTGAAGAGGCCAAGGATTCAGATGAAGTTGTTTCAGGTATCCTACTTGTTCATGATTTTCCCGCATTAGTATTATTCGATTCTGGTGCAACCCATTGTTTTATGTCGTCCAAGTTTATTGCTGCATATTCTATTTCTTGCACGACCCTGTCTAGTTGTTGGGACATACACACTGGGAATGGGAAGATCATAGCTAGTAGTGAGTGTAAGGATTGTTCAGTAATTTTCTGAGTTCTTGGTGATCGATACCGGTAGTTGTGATGTTGTCTTAGGAATGAATTTTTTTTTTTTCCTTCTCGGCACTTTCCATGATCACATGTAGTGTAGGACAAAGAAACTGATTTTCCAGATTCCCAGACATCCGGAGTTTGTTGTTGGAGGTAGCAGTTCTGTCGGGCCAGTCGAGTTTAGGGCTAGGCCGACAAACACCGTTCTTGCGTCGATGGAAGTTGATAAGGAAGGAGCGTCAGCTGTAGTTCGAGATTTCATGGACGTGTTCGAGGACATCTCGGGTGTACCGCCAAAACGAAATGTGGAGTTCGCGATCGATCTTGTTCCTGGTGCAACACCAATCTCAAAGGCGTACTATCCAATGACACCAGTGGAATTGGATGAAGTCAAGAAGCAAGTTATCGAACTGCTAGAGAAGAGTTGGATTAGCAACAGCAATTCACCCTAAGGAGTTCCAGTTCTTCTACTGAAGAAGATAGATGGCATAAGGAGGATGTGCATCGAATATCGAAAATTAAACCGGGTGACTATTAAGAACAAGTACCTGATCCCTCGCATTGGCGATTTGTTCGAGCAACTTAATGGCGCGAAGATATTCTCGAAGATGGATTTGCGATCCAGATATCATCAGGTCCAAGTTAAATCAAAGGATATTTGCAAGACCGCGTTCCGAACTCGGTATGGACATTACGAGTATTTAGTAATGCCATTCGGAGTCACGAATGCACCGGCAATAATTATGGACTTGATGAACCGAATCTTTTACCATTCTTGGACCAGTTTATTGTGGTGTTTATCAATAATATTCTGGTCTGCTCGAGGAGTCTTGAAAAGCATGCTGAACTCTTGAAGACATGATGAGAGCTTTCAGCTAGACTTCAAAGATTCATGGGAGGATCATCTACACTTGGTGGAGTTTTCTTACAATAACAGCTTTCGGGCGACTATTCAGATGGCTCCATTTGAAGCGTTATATGACCACAAGTGTCGGTGAACGAAGATGGTTAGGACCGGATTTGATCATACAAACAGTAGAGAAAGTCAATACTATTTGGAATAACATGAAGGCAACACAAGATCGGCAGAAGAGTTGGGCCGATACATCGGGAAGACCTCTACAGTTCGCTATTGGTAATATGGTGTTCTTGAAGATATCCCCGACTAGAGGAGTGATTCGTTTTGGGAGTCGAGACAAGCTTAGTCCTCGATTCGTGGCGCCTCTTGGTATCATCAAGCGCGTTGGAGAAGTAGCTTACCGATTGACTTTATCACCTTCTTTGACGAATGTGCATGACGTGTTTTATGTATCTCAACTCCGTAAGTATGTTCGAGATGAAACACACGTACTAGATCGTTCGGAGCTGACTGTAAGGGAGGATTTGACGTATGAAAAACGACTGATGTCGATTGTTGATCGAAGAGAAAATGTCCTTAAGAATAAGGTTATCCCACTCGTACTTGTTTCTTGGGGAAATCGCTCGCTTGGAGAATCGACTCGGGAACGAGAAGACGAGATTCGACAGAAGTTTCCAGATCTCTTCCTGTAGTTTCATGTTGTTTACTTTTCTTGTCTTGGGAATTTCGAGGACGAAATTCTTTTGTAGTTGGGTATAATGTAACACCCTATACCAATTCCAGTGCACGTATTTCTTTATTTATAGTATTTTCCTGATTTACTGTATTTTGGGTACGAATAGTGTTTTTGACATTATATTGCATCCGACCCGACCCGCATGCTCGAAACCTGTTTGATTCATATTTATGAATTACCCTGACTTGTTACATAGACTGTGCACTTTCATAAATACCGCATACTGGCATTTTATCTGACATGCGCATTTTACAATATAACATTTTTTAAGTCACGTAAAATATTTTAAAATATATTGCATGGCCTGCATGATACCCCTAACCCCGTGGTAGCATCCGTATATCTTGTTCTTGTCCCGTTCAGTAAAACGGACATGTTTGGATGGCTACGCGCACGTACGTGCATCCAATCTTAGGGGTATGCATTTTCGTTATCCGGGCATTCATTTTGAAATTTGGACGCCGCATATATTTTTCATATTTTGAATCTGAATTTTTAGACCCGACCCGGGCATGTTTTGGAGTTGGTTTGTATTTGCCAAAATCTCAACGGACTAATATTATATTATTTAATTCATATTACTACATATATTCACCCCATGCTTTTTTTCCCCATGACACACGTTCTCTTTCTCCCCCTTTATAAATATTCAATTAACCCACACCCTCTCTCTCCTTTCCCTCTTTTCTCACGTTCTCTCCTCTCACCCACTCCTTACGCTTTACAACTCACCTCACCCACCTCCCTCTCTTTTTCCTTCTTTACAGCTCCCATCCTTATCATTTTCTCTCTTCTATTTATTAAAACCCATACTCATCCCTCTCACAGAACTCATTCTCTCTTCTCTCTCTCTGATTCTCTCTCCCAATCTCTCTCCACTAACTATATATATATTATATATTAATTTTTCCTAACTAATCCTAATACCCACGTCCCCATCTCTTCTCTCTCTCTTTCTCTCTATCTCACACAACTGCCTCCTCTCTCTCCTATATATATATTACACGTCTCCCTCTCTCCTCACATCTTCTTCCTCGCTCACACCCACGCCGAGCCCTTGCCTCTGCCTTCGCCGCCTCCACCTCGTCGGCCTCCCCTCGCCCATCTCCTCCTCTCATCTCCTCCACCACCGTCATCACCTTCTTCCCGACGAAGACCCCAAGCCGACCACGAAACCCACTGCAACTAGCCCGACGCCTTCGTCCACGACCTCGTCTTCGCCTCGTCGCCGACCATCCTCGTCGGCCTCCTCTCGTCCCCAGCACCGCCACCACCTCCTCACCAACATCCCAAACCAAACCCCGAGTCCTCTCCCCTGCACACCCGAGCCTCCATCGCCCTTCGCCGGCGATCCCCTCGCTGTCGTCTCCCTCTCCACCACCTCCTCCACTCTCTTACTTGCCTTCTCTGAACCCCGACAGCACACCCGCTCACCCGACCCCGAACCTGTGTCTCCTCTCCAACTCGTGCCTGCACTCATCGCCGGGACTTCAACCCATCACCGTCGTTGTCCCTTGTCAGATCCTCCGACCCTGAGCTAACTCCAGACCAGAACTCCCCGCCTTGATCTCCTCTTTTCCCTGCATAGAACCCTGCACGAACCCAAGAAACCTTACTGCCTTGCCGTCGAACACCATCGCCGGAAAACCCACGACCCATCGTCGTCATCCTCTCGTCTTCTTCTCCACCACAGAACCCAAACCCAGAGCCATACTGAAATCCCAGCCCTTCCTTTGTCTTCTTCTTTTAATCTCTTGCTTTCTGGGATTCGCGTTTTCCGGTGATCGCCGGAGCCGTGCCGCTGCCAACGATCCGAACAACTCAGTGGACATACATTACCTGCGTGATCACCCTATTGGATTGCCTGGATCCGTCCCGCGTGCCGATCTTACCGTCGGACGTGCCGTGCGCATCTCGTATTGAGATCCGATCAGGCAAGTATATCTTGCTACATGCTATGTTACTTATATTGTGCTCAAAGTAACCTATAACATTAATAAAACAATATAATGCATTCACCCCACTAGAACCAGTGCACTCACTGCCACCTTATAATGGCCAGCCCATTAGCATGATAAAGGGAAATATTCCCTTTGCATTAATTAACATGTAGGCTACGTTTTTATTCTCCAGCACACACTTCATATGCTCTTTCCTTACTAAATCATTCTCCAGCACATTTCACATAATGCTCTTCCCCACTAATAAATTAATCTCATATTAAAACATCAGCACACACATTGGGTGGGGGGCACTAAATTAATGCATCAACCACTGCACACTAGGGGGCCACAAAATCAAGCATTGCAAGCAACATATGCAGAAGGTAGCCATTAATTAAACCAAAGCAACTTCACAATTAATCCAATCTCCTGCATACACTATTGCATAAGTGTAAATAAATGTTAATTAACATCATCTCACTTTCCATTTTATTCTCCTGCGATTTTTGGCAGTTACGCCAAAAAAATTTGATTAATTTATTATCAGTTAATTATAGTATTGAATGTTATCAGTTACGCCAAAATGTTATCCGTTACGGAATACCTATTGTTTGCCGTTTTTCCGGGCGTTACGGAATACCTATTGTTTGCCGTTTTTCCGGGCGTTACGGAATACCTATTGTTCGCCGTTTTTTTCCGGGCGTTACGGAATACCTATTGTTTGCCGTTTTTCCGGGCGTTACGGAATACCTATTGTTTGCCGTTTTTCCGGGCGTTACGGAATAATCACCGATGGGTTACGATGAGGATTACATTGACTGATTTTGAATAACTTTAGAGTAGATAACCCTATAGCACAGTTTAGACTACTCACTGCACTTCACCTGTTTATATCCTGTTCACTGATTTATATTCATGTTACTGTTTGCTTGTTACTGATGACTTGTTACTGTTCATACTTCATGCCTGCATATTTCATTTTATCCTGCTTGTTTAGAATTATTGATATTATGACGCACTGACGTCTGGGTTTTGCATGGCCCAGATCCTTTATCATTATCGCAGGCTGTTCAAGAGTATTTTGATCAACAGGCCGAGCAGTGAGGACCTGTCATTAGTTTAGTTCAGTTTCTTTTCAGTATTTTCTTTCCTGATGTGAGCCCGCATTATGGGACGTACATTCCAGTTTATTATTGTACTTGGATATTTTGCTTCCGCATTTATTTCATGACTCTTTCATTCTAGCTTATGGACATGTATTAGATAGTTTATTACTGTTCTTGATATCTCTAGACAGCCGTAATGTGACTGTGGAGGGATATTTCCTAGCCACAGGTAGCATGGTTGGCTCTGTCACGTGCCGATCTTAGCGCACTCTGGGAAGCGGGGCGTGACAGGGTTTGTTTGGTATCAAAGCCATAGGTTATAGGTTAATCGAGTTTGATTCTTTTGTAGTTGGGTATTGGACCCAATACACAAATCAGAATACTCGTGATTAGGAGCATGTCCTGCCACTCAACCATCTTGCCATTCTTGAATCCCATCTTTCTCTTGATCCTTACCTTGACGATATGCAAACCACTTTGCATCTCGACTTGAAACCTTTTGGTTCCCTATTATTTCTCCCTGTTCCTTGATTCGGATACTGGAAGTTGGGCGACTTGAACTGAGTTATGTGATTGTAACTATGAACTGCAGCATGGTTACAATGCGGTACTCTATTTAAGTAACTTGGAGTTCTAGTCTTGATTCATTTCCTTGATTTATAATCATGATATTTCTTTACTCCTTTTGGTTTCATTGCTTACCAGTTTATGTTTACCGCAAGCTTGAATCTTGTTTACTGTGCTAATCCCCTTCCGTATTGTGGCTTCAGAATCATGGCAGATGAAGATTTACGAACGTACCAGAGGCGTGTTGATAACGCCGCACTGCTTGGAGTGATTCGTGGAATGCTGGAGAACCAGAAGCGGCAAACCGATCTGAACCAGCAGCAAGCTGAAGCTTTTCAGGAAGGTTTGCGGATCGTCCAGCAGTCCGTAAACAATGTTGTGGCCAGACCAGTTGATCGTGTGGGTACCGTGGCGGATTTCAGGAGACTTGGTCCGTCCGTTTTCACTGGTCTGGAGGAGCCGTTGCCAGCAGAGCAGTGGCTAGTCGATACAGAGAATTTGCTCATTGCAGCCCAGATTCCAGAGGACAAGAGAGTGGATGTTGTACGCATCCAATTGGTGGACTATGCCCGTGAATGGTGGCTCGTGGAAGAGACCCGTTTGCCCAAGCCGATCAGTTGGGCAACATTCTCGCAGAGTTTCTTGGAGAAGTTCTTTCCGCAGACTGCGCGGGAAGAGATGGAAGAAAGGTTTATCAGCTTGAAGCAAAATGGCGGATCCGTGGATGCACATGCGGCTGAGTGGACACGACTCAGTCGATTCGCAGGACCTTTGGTTGCCAAAGAGGCTGATAGGGCAAAAAGGTTCATGCGCAGTTTGGACATGGAAATCCAGAGGCACATTATATCTTTAGGATTGACCACTTTCTCGCAAGTTCTCAGGGCAGCCAGGGAGCAGCAGAGCCTATTGATGAAGGCAAAGGATACACGGCAGCATGCCGAAGTAGTACGGAAGCCGGCGTTTATGCCAAACCAAGCGCCTATACGCAGAGGTGTCCCAGTGGACAGGCGCGGCGTTGTACCGATGAAGAGGCCAGTTTTGCCCGAGCATAAAGGAAGGGTGTTGTGCGATTACTGCCAACGACCGGGTCACTATCGAAGAGATTGTCGTAAGAGGCTTGGACTTTGTCTTATTTGCGGATCAGCTGATCATGCCATTGATACTTGTCCGTCGAAACTACGTTTGAAGGAAGATACTCAGAGGCCACCGCAGAAGCAGTTTCAGGGGCAGAAGCGGATAACTCAAGGACCTAATCAAGCTCAAGCCTTTATCCTGACGGCTGAAGAGGCCAAGGATTCAGATGAAGTTGTTTCAGGTATCCTACTTGTTCATGATTTTCCCGCATTAGTATTATTCGATTCTGGTGCAACCCATTGTTTTATGTCGTCCAAGTTTATTGCTGCATATTCTATTTCTTGCACGACCCTGTCTAGTTGTTGGGACATACACACTGGGAATGGGAAGATCATAGCTAGTAGTGAGTGTAAGGATTGTTCAGTAATTTTCTGAGTTCTTGGTGATCGATACCGGTAGTTGTGATGTTGTCTTAGGAATGAATTTTTTTTTTTTCCTTCTCGGCACTTTCCATGATCACATGTAGTGTAGGACAAAGAAACTGATTTTCCAGATTCCCAGACATCCGGAGTTTGTTGTTGGAGGTAGCAGTTCTGTCGGGCCAGTCGAGTTTAGGGCTAGGCCGACAAACACCGTTCTTGCGTCGATGGAAGTTGATAAGGAAGGAGCGTCAGCTGTAGTTCGAGATTTCATGGACGTGTTCGAGGACATCTCGGGTGTACCGCCAAAACGAAATGTGGAGTTCGCGATCGATCTTGTTCCTGGTGCAACACCAATCTCAAAGGCGTACTATCCAATGACACCAGTGGAATTGGATGAAGTCAAGAAGCAAGTTATCGAACTGCTAGAGAAGAGTTGGATTAGCAACAGCAATTCACCCTAAGGAGTTCCAGTTCTTCTACTGAAGAAGATAGATGGCATAAGGAGGATGTGCATCGAATATCGAAAATTAAACCGGGTGACTATTAAGAACAAGTACCTGATCCCTCGCATTGGCGATTTGTTCGAGCAACTTAATGGCGCGAAGATATTCTCGAAGATGGATTTGCGATCCAGATATCATCAGGTCCAAGTTAAATCAAAGGATATTTGCAAGACCGCGTTCCGAACTCGGTATGGACATTACGAGTATTTAGTAATGCCATTCGGAGTCACGAATGCACCGGCAATAATTATGGACTTGATGAACCGAATCTTTTACCATTCTTGGACCAGTTTATTGTGGTGTTTATCAATAATATTCTGGTCTGCTCGAGGAGTCTTGAAAAGCATGCTGAACTCTTGAAGACATGATGAGAGCTTTCAGCTAGACTTCAAAGATTCATGGGAGGATCATCTACACTTGGTGGAGTTTTCTTACAATAACAGCTTTCGGGCGACTATTCAGATGGCTCCATTTGAAGCGTTATATGACCACAAGTGTCGGTGAACGAAGATGGTTAGGACCGGATTTGATCATACAAACAGTAGAGAAAGTCAATACTATTTGGAATAACATGAAGGCAACACAAGATCGGCAGAAGAGTTGGGCCGATACATCGGGAAGACCTCTACAGTTCGCTATTGGTAATATGGTGTTCTTGAAGATATCCCCGACTAGAGGAGTGATTCGTTTTGGGAGTCGAGACAAGCTTAGTCCTCGATTCGTGGCGCCTCTTGGTATCATCAAGCGCGTTGGAGAAGTAGCTTACCGATTGACTTTATCACCTTCTTTGACGAATGTGCATGACGTGTTTTATGTATCTCAACTCCGTAAGTATGTTCGAGATGAAACACACGTACTAGATCGTTCGGAGCTGACTGTAAGGGAGGATTTGACGTATGAAAAACGACTGATGTCGATTGTTGATCGAAGAGAAAATGTCCTTAAGAATAAGGTTATCCCACTCGTACTTGTTTCTTGGGGAAATCGCTCGCTTGGAGAATCGACTCGGGAACGAGAAGACGAGATTCGACAGAAGTTTCCAGATCTCTTCCTGTAGTTTCATGTTGTTTACTTTTCTTGTCTTGGGAATTTCGAGGACGAAATTCTTTTGTAGTTGGGTATAATGTAACACCCTATACCAATTCCAGTGCACGTATTTCTTTATTTATAGTATTTTCCTGATTTACTGTATTTTGGGTACGAATAGTGTTTTTGACATTATATTGCATCCGACCCGACCCGCATGCTCGAAACCTGTTTGATTCATATTTATGAATTACCCTGACTTGTTACATAGACTGTGCACTTTCATAAATACCGCATACTGGCATTTTATCTGACATGCGCATTTTACAATATAACATTTTTTAAGTCACGTAAAATATTTTAAAATATATTGCATGGCCTGCATGATACCCCTAACCCCGTGGTAGCATCCGTATATCTTGTTCTTGTCCCGTTCAGTAAAACGGACATGTTTGGATGGCTACGCGCACGTACGTGCATCCAATCTTAGGGGTATGCATTTTCGTTATCCGGGCATTCATTTTGAAATTTGGACGCCGCATATATTTTTCATATTTTGAATCTGAATTTTTAGACCCGACCCGGGCATGTTTTGGAGTTGGTTTGTATTTGCCAAAATCTCAACGGACTAATATTATATTATTTAATTCATATTACTACATATATTCACCCCATGCTTTTTTTCCCCATGACACACGTTCTCTTTCTCCCCCTTTATAAATATTCAATTAACCCACACCCTCTCTCTCCTTTCCCTCTTTTCTCACGTTCTCTCCTCTCACCCACTCCTTACGCTTTACAACTCACCTCACCCACCTCCCTCTCTTTTTCCTTCTTTACAGCTCCCATCCTTATCATTTTCTCTCTTCTATTTATTAAAACCCATACTCATCCCTCTCACAGAACTCATTCTCTCTTCTCTCTCTCTGATTCTCTCTCCCAATCTCTCTCCACTAACTATATATATATTATATATTAATTTTTCCTAACTAATCCTAATACCCACGTCCCCATCTCTTCTCTCTCTCTTTCTCTCTATCTCACACAACTGCCTCCTCTCTCTCCTATATATATATTACACGTCTCCCTCTCTCCTCACATCTTCTTCCTCGCTCACACCCACGCCGAGCCCTTGCCTCTGCCTTCGCCGCCTCCACCTCGTCGGCCTCCCCTCGCCCATCTCCTCCTCTCATCTCCTCCACCACCGTCATCACCTTCTTCCCGACGAAGACCCCAAGCCGACCACGAAACCCACTGCAACTAGCCCGACGCCTTCGTCCACGACCTCGTCTTCGCCTCGTCGCCGACCATCCTCGTCGGCCTCCTCTCGTCCCCAGCACCGCCACCACCTCCTCACCAACATCCCAAACCAAACCCCGAGTCCTCTCCCCTGCACACCCGAGCCTCCATCGCCCTTCGCCGGCGATCCCCTCGCTGTCGTCTCCCTCTCCACCACCTCCTCCACTCTCTTACTTGCCTTCTCTGAACCCCGACAGCACACCCGCTCACCCGACCCCGAACCTGTGTCTCCTCTCCAACTCGTGCCTGCACTCATCGCCGGGACTTCAACCCATCACCGTCGTTGTCCCTTGTCAGATCCTCCGACCCTGAGCTAACTCCAGACCAGAACTCCCCGCCTTGATCTCCTCTTTTCCCTGCATAGAACCCTGCACGAACCCAAGAAACCTTACTGCCTTGCCGTCGAACACCATCGCCGGAAAACCCACGACCCATCGTCGTCATCCTCTCGTCTTCTTCTCCACCACAGAACCCAAACCCAGAGCCATACTGAAATCCCAGCCCTTCCTTTGTCTTCTTCTTTTAATCTCTTGCTTTCTGGGATTCGCGTTTTCCGGTGATCGCCGGAGCCGTGCCGCTGCCAACGATCCGAACAACTCAGTGGACATACATTACCTGCGTGATCACCCTATTGGATTGCCTGGATCCGTCCCGCGTGCCGATCTTACCGTCGGACGTGCCGTGCGCATCTCGTATTGAGATCCGATCAGGCAAGTATATCTTGCTACATGCTATGTTACTTATATTGTGCTCAAAGTAACCTATAACATTAATAAAACAATATAATGCATTCACCCCACTAGAACCAGTGCACTCACTGCCACCTTATAATGGCCAGCCCATTAGCATGATAAAGGGAAATATTCCCTTTGCATTAATTAACATGTAGGCTACGTTTTTATTCTCCAGCACACACTTCATATGCTCTTTCCTTACTAAATCATTCTCCAGCACATTTCACATAATGCTCTTCCCCACTAATAAATTAATCTCATATTAAAACATCAGCACACACATTGGGTGGGGGGCACTAAATTAATGCATCAACCACTGCACACTAGGGGGCCACAAAATCAAGCATTGCAAGCAACATATGCAGAAGGTAGCCATTAATTAAACCAAAGCAACTTCACAATTAATCCAATCTCCTGCATACACTATTGCATAAGTGTAAATAAATGTTAATTAACATCATCTCACTTTCCATTTTATTCTCCTGCGATTTTTGGCAGTTACGCCAAAAAAATTTGATTAATTTATTATCAGTTAATTATAGTATTGAATGTTATCAGTTACGCCAAAATGTTATCCGTTACGGAATACTTATTGTTTGCCGTTTTTCCGGGCGTTACGGAATACCTATTGTTTGCCGTTTTTCCGGGCGTTACGGAATACCTATTGTTTGCCGTTTTTCCGGGCGTTACGGAATACCTATTGTTCGCCGTTTTTTTCCGGGCGTTACGGAATACCTATTGTTTGCCGTTTTTCCGGGCGTTACGGAATACCTATTGTTTGCCGTTTTTCCGGGCGTTACGGAATAATCACCGATGGGTTACGATGAGGATTAAATTGACTGATTTTGAATAACTTTAGAGTAGATAACCCTATAGCACAGTTTAGACTACTCACTGCACTTCACCTGTTTATATCCTGTTCACTGATTTATATTCATGTTACTGTTTGCTTGTTACTGATGACTTGTTACTGTTCATACTTCATGCCTGCATATTTCATTTTATCCTGCTTGTTTAGAATTATTGATATTATGACGCACTGACGTCTGGGTTTTGCATGGCCCAGATCCTTTATCATTATCGCAGGCTGTTCAAGAGTATTTTGATCAACAGGCCGAGCAGTGAGGACCTGTCATTAGTTTAGTTCAGTTTCTTTTCAGTATTTTCTTTCCTGATGTGAGCCCGCATTATGGGACGTACATTCCAGTTTATTATTGTACTTGGATATTTTGCTTCCGCATTTATTTCATGACTCTTTCATTCTGGCTTATGGACATGTATTAGATAGTTTATTACTGTTCTTGATATCTCTAGACAGCCGTAATGTGACTGTGGAGGGATATTTCCTAGCCACAGGTAGCATGGTTGGCTCTGTCACGTGCCGATCTTAGCGCACTCTGGGAAGCGGGGCGTGACAAGAATTAAATTTTCTTTTAAGCTTACGAGGGGGTTTCTCTCTTTCTTTTCTGTATTGAACTTGATGTTTGGTGTAACATTTTCAAAAGTTTAAAATATTAATTTTAGGAATTTTTATGATTTAATATTAAATTAATGATTAAATGCAAATAACTAGGAAAAATGTTAGAAAAATTAGGAAAAATTTTGGAAAATTCTAAAATAGGGCAAATTAGTGAATTATGACATTTTTAAGTTTTTGTGATTAGTTTGACACTAATTTAGTGCTAATCGCGATTAAAATCGCTAATCGGGTTTTTTGGCAATTTTGTGCAAAACATGCACATATCACTTCTTTTCTACACTTGTGCTTTTCTAGCCATGGTTTTCATTTGGGTTACTATGTATGTGAGAAGGATTTTGAAGGAAAAGAAAAAGGAAAAGAGAAAGGAAAAGAGGTATGGTGAGAGAGAGAGAGTAGGTGAAGACTTTGACTAAAACCTTAGCTCTTTTCTCATCCCTCTCCTCCTCATTTCTCTCCCTCTCCCACCATTTGCTGCTGCTGCTCCTGCACCCCCTTTCCCTCCCTCTTCAACTCCTCATTTCATCTCAAAAATCAACTCAAAACCTCACACTCATTTCATTAAAAAGATGCACAAGCTCGAGATCTACAAGATGGACCAAGAAAGCATGGATTTGGCCACTAGAGGGCAACTCAAGAAAGTTCTTGAGTTGCCAAGTGAGGTAAATTCTGAACCATTAGCTTAATTGTAGCATTTCCTTTAACCCCATGTTAAGATTATATCGATATTGTGTGATATTATGGACTTGGTGATAACCTAGTTAGGGTTTGAGAGAAACTTGAGTTGTAATGTGAAATTGAGCTCAGTAGAGGACTTGTAAACACCCTAGTGCATGATTTGAGACCCTAACCTGAAACTAGAACCCATAATACGGATTTTGGAAACCGATATCGGGGAAAATGTGAAATCTGGGAAGGTTAATTTGAATCTGCTAACACCCCGAGGCTCCTAAAATGATATTGAGTGGACAGTGAGATGTGCAGGCACCATTGAACCAACACCCCAAACCCTAGCCCCCAACTCATCCGTACGGCCGCCAATTTCTCCCATTTGGCCGCAAATTACGGCCTGGGTCCCACCATTCTGGCTCGTATTGGTTCTGTAGCTCCTACATTGTTAGTTTAGGCCCCTGGTATGTATAGATTTGTATAAATTGATCTAGGGTAAAATCTGGAACACATTTCATGAGTTGCTGTTTTGGACTTTAGTTTCCGTATTCCGTATTTTCATTTCTGCATTGGTGTGTTTCGTTTTGCCTCGACTATTTGGCGTTTATACGACGATATAGAGGATTTGTTGATGGTTTTGAAGGCGTGCCATAGGTTCTCACCTATAGGCCCCCTTATCGTATCGTTTGGATTTCATGCGCCGTTTTAGCTTGGATTTGGTTTTAATGCGTATATGCGACACTTTGATGTGTAGGTACTCATGAAGACTTCGGGACGACAAGCAAATGCATGGTGACGTCCGCAAATGATGATGCAAGGTGAGTAGATTATATCTACAGGGGGAAGTCGGGTGGATGGCGTATAGCACCCCCGCAGTCCGTAGATAGATTACTATGTAGTTTATGTGATAATAGGTGTATTATGGATAGTGTAGGGTTAGAAGTGACTAGTGTAGTTCATAGTCGCGAACCCTAGGATAGAATTACACCTACACACACACCCTTGCATATTACTTATACTGGCACGGTGTTTGATGATATGGGATGACTTTGGAGGTGAGTCGATGATGTGGCTTGGTGCCGTGAGATCGGTGGTTTGATACGATTCATATGTGGAATATGACTTGTGTTTCTTGCGGGCTTGGGATATGTGTTTACCCCCGCATGCATACTTTATTGATGGTATCGTTTTGTACTAACATAGAGTAGTACCCCAGACTATATGATCTGATGATAGTGATACCTGTTATGTGACGAGATAGTGAGATGTTGACCTGTACCCAGCTTTTGGGGATGCCGTACGATGATTTACCGTACGAGCCGATATTGATGATAGATCCGCACTCATAACTCGAGGATATCTTACGATATGACATTGAGGCGGGATCACCGATTATATATATATATATACCGACTCAGATTTAGGTGGTTTCCACACCTACCCCTCCTGATTGACCTGATACTTAGATGTAGTTTGCATAGTAGATATTTCACTGTGGTGTTGACTACTAGATTTCTGCATTTCCATGCTATTCGCATTGCTGGCATATGTTCATTGCTATATTATTATCATGCTGACAGGACACCAACACCATTACCGATGATGCGTTTGTTTCACGTACACTATTTGCCGGCTCACACACTTCATCATCGATAATTGACATGCCACTACACTGTAGTATTGTTGCATTCATGATATGATTCTGGCTTGGCATATTGTATACTTGATACCTATATCATATTGGATCATTGCATTGTAGCTTGTCTATATGTGTCATGACTTGATATTCATACCTGATACACATATCACATCAAAATTACTTGTATTATTGGTTGAGATTCATGTGATTCCTGGATTTGGGAACCGTGGCCTTTTCAAATAAATAATCATTTAAAAACCCGGTTCCCTTGATATGATATTTGGGGCGCCGCCCCGTGTTTTCTCGGTGCTAGAGGATGTACTGAGAGAGGGATGACCCGGACTGACGGATTCCCGATATATACTCTGAGAGAGGGCTGACCCGGAATGACGGATGCCCGATGGATTGATATAGGGCTGACCCGGAATGACGGATGCCCGATGCATTGAGAGAGGGATGACCCGGACTGACGGATTCCCGATATATACTTTGATATAGGGCTGACCCGGAATGACGGATGCCCGATGGATTGATATAGGGCTGACCCGGAATGACGGATGCCCGATGCATTGAGAGAGGGATGACCCGGACTGACGGATTCCCGATATATACTTTGATATAGGGCTGACCCGGAATGACGGATGCCCGATGGATTGATATAGGGCTGACCCGGAATGACGGATGCCCGATGCATTGAGAGAGGGATGACCCGGACTGACGGATTCCCGATATATACTTTGATATAGGGCTGACCCGGAATGACGGATGCCCGATGGATTGATATAGGGCTGACCCGGAATGACGGATGCCCGATGCATTGAGAGTGGGATGACCCGGACTGATGGATTCCCGATATATACTTTGAGAGAGGGCTGACCCGGAATGACGGATGCCCGATACAGGAGGATTTACGTGTCGATGCTAGGCACGGGTTTCATGATGTTTTTCCATGATTTTGTTTATATCCTCACATTGCATACATGACGCTTATTGTCATCGGGTGACGGGTGGACGGGTTCCACATATATATACAGATATGGATCATATACAGACCTAGATCATATACAGATATGGATCATATACAGACATAGATCATATACAGACATAGATCATATACAGACTGGATTTACACTGATCATACTTCATTTGTATATATAACAGGGCATGAGGGCGCTGTTATATATACCCTTACACCAATATTAGTGGTATGGGACGCTAATATATGTGTATTGATATCATTGATACTTCATCATATTTACTTCTTGCAGACATACCTTATACTGATGACATGTTATTACTTGAGTACCTGGCACTACATACATGATTAGATGTTACCTTGCCACCTTATCACACTCAGATGTACTCTTATGGTTATATTACTGATCGTTGACTTAGAATTATGTATTGCATTCGGTTTCTGCTTGTAGATATTTTCTATTCACGAGTTGGCAACTCACCCCGTTGTGCCACAGTTCTTGCAGGTTCTGCCGTACAGGTTTCATGCGGCATTTCTGGCACACTACTTTCTTAAGGGTGATTTGCTTTTGGTAGGTGGATTCTTTTGTATCAAGAACCACCATTGTACTTGTATTATTCATTGTATCTAGACTTTCCATCAACCAAAATATGTATATTGTTTCAGATCTTGACTTTAGTGATGTATTATTCGACCTTAGAGTCGCGCTTAGTAGTATTGCGGTTTCTTGTTGCCTTGAGCTTTCTTTTGGGTTTGATCCTCGCCACTTGGCGTTGTATATTATTGTTGCATGTGTGGTTGTGACCGTCTATTGACGAAGAGCTAGCTCCCGCTTGGGGATGCCTTTATCATTGCATATATATTGTCATTCTTGTTGTACCCCATTCGGGGCCAGTTTTACAAAAGAAACTCTGCCGAAATTTTTAGAAAAGACTGTACTGTTTTAAATTGCACATTCGGCTTAGTTATTCAAAAACCTTGATTGTTAAACATGTAGTTCTTTACTTATTCTTAAAAAGGGTTTTAGATTTCTGGGTTTTCGGCTTACTTAGTCGCGTTACGCCTGTAGACGTTACGTGGTTAAGTGCCGGTCACGGGCCAAACTTTGGGTCGTGACAAAGTTGGTATCAGAGCGCTAGGTTGACCTTGGTTCGAGTCTAAGTTTGACTATGTGGAGCCTAGGGCGTTTATATATATACGGAACTTAGACTTGGTCGAGGGGGTATTAGACCCGAACTTTCTTCGCGTAGGATGACCCTTGGTTGATGGAATAGGTGACTAAAGTAGAGTGACGTACCGTTGGTATGTTCCGCGGCATACTTACGACACGCCACTCCGCTTAAGGAACCTTAGGATGTGCATATTCTTCGAGATCAGTGATTTTCTTTATATCCGGGATTATACATCCATTTGAGATCCCCGATTCTATTAGTTTCATGATCATACCTTCATTGATACTGTTCCTTCCTATGATCATGTATCCACTTTGGATCTGTTGTTTCCCTTCTTGCTACTGGTGTACTCTTTTGATGCTCGATTGAGGTTCCTGTCACCGTGTTTGAGCGCAGTTTGGGCTGCTGCTAGGGTTACGGCCGGTGTGAGCTCGTTTGGTACGAGGGCCGACCATTGTGTTTCTGGTGACATGGGAACGTCTCGAGTTAGTATTGGTGATTGTGACCTCTAGTGGAGGCGAGTGCTTGGTCTTTCACCGGATGATCGGGCCATTGTTAGAGCTGCCAGTTGAGAGAGGACTGTTGATGTACAGCATACCTCAGAGATTGTGGTGTCGCCTACCGTGCAGACAGATGGACTAGCTGTCGCTGAGATTGACAGGATGTCGCTTTCGGAGCTTACGAGCTGAGATTGCCGGAGCTTTCAGGCAGATATGAGACAGATGATAGCTAGTCTATCCGATTTGAGAGACGAAGGTGATTCGTCCGATTTATGCACCGGAGCGGGCCCAGTTGAGTTGAAGATTTCCAGTGTGGAGAGTCTTACTCAGATCTAGAGAAGACCGATTCAGAGATGACCGCCACTGTGTTGCCTTTCCTGGAGGATTGAGGCGCTGTTCGGCGTACAGGCGAATAAGCCAGTTGCTGCTGCAAATGACGAGATATCGCCCAGATGGTTGGAGCATATACTCAGAGAGATGATAGCGAGTCGCTAGTCACCTGAGGATGAATGACTAGGGCATGTGGTTCGTTCGTTTACCGATGCGAGGTCATCAGATAGATTGTTTCCAGCTAGAGACGACTTCACGCAGGTTCGTCGAGAGTCGATTGAGACGATCGAATGTCAGGAGCCCATTTTCCAAGTTTAAAGTATACGGAAAGACATGCAGGTGATTCTATGGACCCTCTAGAAGAATGAAACCCTAACTTGACTTAATGACCGGGTGAAAGCCTATGAACCTTCGGGTTTGCGGCGGTTCCTCGGCGCCATTAGTGAGGCTTGGATTTGCCCTTCTACGGCTGGACCACCGACGCTGTGGCATGTACTCGATACTATTAAATTGTACCCGAGATGTGAGCTCTTGGGGGATTATGAGGATCTGACGAGTCGATCGGATGGTTCGACATCTTTCGGATATCGTGATGGGACACTGCTTGGGAGACTCCAGATGCAAGCGTAGCCGTCGGAGCGCAGTTCGTGTAGCCACGATGAGTTAGGTCCGAATCAGTCGACTTTGAGCAATGTGGAGTAGAGAGTTCGTACGAGGTTTCGACGAGATGACGTCCCACTCCGCTGACATCAGAAATGTTATACGCACTCAGAGGCGTGGTATATGGATATATCTTCCAGAAAGAAGCGCGATGAGTATGCAGCCATTCCGGAATAAGCTTTAGCTTCAGCATTGGATGATGACTTCCGGGCAATTCGGCAGGTATGAGATTTGAGGAAGGAACCTCGACAGGACCCTTCTGGAGAACGATACGAGAAGACCTAGACCCGGGAGTGGTCGTATTGCGCACACCCAGTAGGACAGAGTTCGGCTTTGTCGACGAGGTAGTTGACCAGGTTCGGATAAAGGAACTTACCCAGATGCGTTGCTAATTGATCAGGGACGGACGAGTGACGAGTATTCCTCCGATGGTTGGGACGTGTTCCCGAGGATCTGTTCGGCCTGACATCTTCAACAAAATGGTGAAGCTACAGAGTACGCGATTTTGAGTCCGTGCGAGAGACTTCAGATTGGCCGTGGCCGAGGACAGTGCAGTGCAAGGTAGCTTGGCGTGACGTCATAGTGGATGACGATGGAGACAAGTGGAACCAGAGGTTCGTGTGAGACACTGACGAGCTGTCATTACTTCCCGTCGAGACTAGAGACCTGATATGCTTACAGAGACGTTGGGATGTGACCAGTTTCTGAGAAAACATTGTGCTGAGGACACAGATGTCTCTCAAACGAGAAGAGGTAGTACAAGAGAGCTAGCCTCTGTGCAGATCGGCATAGACATGATTGGAAGAGACCTTGAGCAGGATTCCTTCCAGGACATTGCTGCGATGATGTTTGCACCCAGGATCAGATGTGTGACGTGCATTCAGAGAGCCAGAGGACGACGCCAGTGATATGCTACCTTACGAGTGGTCATGAGGATTGACCGAGAGGTGACCAGAGAAGTGCCAGAACGGGATCGTCCCCGTTAGCACACCTGACAAGGCCGATGAGCCGATTGACTGCGAGATAGGTAATCCGCAGAGAAGATAAGGACCCAGAGTCAGAGGACGCCAGACCGTGAGCAGGAGGCAAGTAGATATCTTGCGCTGCTAGCATTGGATGCACCCTTAATGTTTTGAGGTACGATTTTGGTGCACACCAGATGCACTAAATCGGGTTTCCTTGTGCATGTTAGATGCACCTGGTTTTGCTGTCAGGCACACACGTTGCCTATGACAGATGTTGTGTGCACACCCGTTGCACCTGTATGGTACTTAGGTAGGTTTTGTTTTCCGTGCGCGCCTGATGCACGGGGTATTCTTATATACGCCTTAGGATTGATGTTAGAGGAGCCCCGACAATTTGGATTTTTGCTGAAATTGTTTTAGTAGTGGGGGTTTAAATTTAAATTCGGGGACCGAATTTCTTTAAGGGGGGTAGATTGTAACATTTTCAAAAGTTTAAAATATTAATTTTAGGAATTTTTATGATTTAATATTAAATTAATGATTAAATGCAAATAACTAGGAAAAATGTTAGAAAAATTAGGAAAAATTTTGGAAAATTCTAAAATAGAGCAAATTAGTGAATTATGACATTTTTAAGTTTTTGTGATTAGTTTGACACTAATTTAGTGCTAATCGCGATTAAAATCGCTAATCGGGTTTTTTGGCAATTTTGTGCAAAACATGCACATATCACTTCTTTTCTACACTTGTGCTTTTCTAGCCATGGTTTTCATTTGGGTTACTATGTATGTGAGAAGGATTTTGAAGGAAAAGAAAAAGGAAAAGAGAAAGGAAAAGAGGTATGGTGAGAGAGAGAGAGTAGGTGAAGACTTTGACTAAAACCTTAGCCCTTTTCTCATCCCTCTCCTCCTCATTTCTCTCCCTCTCCCACCATTTGCTGCTGCTGCTCCTGCACCCCCTTTCCCTCCCTCTTCAACTCCTCATTTCATCTCAAAAATCAACTCAAAACCTCACACTCATTTCATTAAAAAGATGCACAAGCTCGAGATCTACAAGATGGACCAAGAAAGCATGGATTTGGCCACTAGAGGGCAACTCAAGAAAGTTCTTGAGTTGCCAAGTGAGGTAAATTCTGAACCATTAGCTTAATTGTAGCATTTCCTTTAACCCCATGTTAAGATTATATCGATATTGTGTGATATTATGGACTTGGTGATAACCTAGTTAGGGTTTGAGAGAAACTTGAGTTGTAATGTGAAATTGAGCTCAGTAGAGGACTTGTAAACACCCTAGTGCATGATTTGAGACCCTAACCTGAAACTAGAACCCATAATACGGATTTTGGAAACCGATATCGGGGAAAATGTGAAATCTGGGAAGGTTAATTTGAATCTGCTAACACCCCGAGACTCCTAAAATGATATTGAGTGGACAGTGAGATGTGCAGGCACCATTGAACCAACACCCCAAACCCTAGCCCCCAACTCATCCGTACGGCCGCCAATTTCTCCCATTTGGCCGCAAATTGCGGCCTGGGTCCCACCATTCTGGCTCGTATTGGTTCTGTAGCTCCTACATTGTTAGTTTAGGCCCCTGGTATGTATAGATTTGTATAAATTGATCTAGGGTAAAATCTGGAACACATTTCATGAGTTGCTGTTTTGGACTTTAGTTTCCGTATTCCGTATTTTCATTTCTGCATTGGTGTGTTCCGTTTTGCCTCGACTATTTGGCGTTTATACGACGATATAGAGGATTTGTTGATGGTTTTGAAGGCGTGCCATAAGTTCTCACCTATAGGCCCCCTTATCGTATCGTTTGGATTTCATGCGCCGTTTTAGCTTGGATTTGGTTTTAATGCGTATATGCGACACTTTGATGTGTAGGTACTCATGAAGACTTCGGGACGACAAGCAAATGCATGGTGACGTCCGCAAATGATGATGCAAGGTGAGTAGATTATATCTACAGGGGGAAGTCGGGTGGATGGCGTATAGCACCCCCGCAGTCCGTAGATAGATTACTATGTAGTTTATGTGATAATAGGTGTATTATGGATAGTGTAGGGTTAGAAGTGACTAGTGTAGTTCATAGTCGCGAACCCTAGGATAGAATTACACCTACACACACACCCTTGCATATTACTTATACTGGCACGGTGTTTGATGATATGGGATGACTTTGGAGGTGAGTCGATGATGTGGCTTGGTGCCGTGAGATCGGTGGTTTGATACGATTCATATGTGGAATATGACTTGTGTTTCTTGCGGGCTTGGGATATGTGTTTACCCCCGCATGCATACTTTATTGATGGTATCGTTTTGTACTAACATAGAGTAGTACCCCAGACTATATGATCTGATGATAGTGATACCTGTTATGTGACGAGATAGTGAGATGTTGACCTGTACCCAGCTTTTGGGGATGCCGTACGATGATTTACCGTACGAGCCGATATTGATGATAGATCCGCACTCATAACTCGAGGATATCTTACGATATGACATTGAGGCGGGATCACCGACTATATATATATATATACCGACTCAGATTTAGGTGGTTTCCACACCTACCCCTCCTGATTGACCTGATACTTAGATGTAGTTTGCATAGTAGATATTTCACTGTGGTGTTGACTACTAGATTTCTGCATTTCCATGCTATTCGCATTGCTGGCATATGTTCATTGCTATATTATTATCATGCTGACAGGACACCAGCACCATTACCGATGATGCGTTTGTTTCACGTACACTATTTGCCGGCTCACACACTTCATCATCGATAATTGCCATGCCACTACACTGTAGTATTGTTGCATTCATGATATGATTCTGGCTTGGCATATTGTATACTTGATACCTATATCACATTGGATCATTGCATTGTAGCTTGTCTATATGTGACATGACTTGATATTCATACCTGATACACATATCACATCAAAATTACTTGTATTATTGGTTGAGATTCATGTGATTCCTGGATTTGGGAACCGTGGCCTTTTCAAATAAATAATCATTTAAAAACCCGGTTCCCTTGATATGATATTTGGGGCGCCGCCCCGTGTTTTCTCGGTGCTAGAGGATGTACTGAGAGAGGGATGACCCGGACTGACGGATTCCCGATATATACTCTGAGAGAGGGCTGACCCGGAATGACGGATGCCCGATGGATTGATATAGGGCTGACCCGGAATGACGGATGCCCGATGCATTGAGAGAGGGATGACCCGGACTGACGGATTCCCGATATATACTTTGATATAGGGCTGACCCGGAATGACGGATGCCCGATGGATTGATATAGGGCTGACCCGGAATGACGGATGCCCGATGCATTGAGAGAGGGATGACCCGGACTGACGGATTCCCGATATATACTTTGATATAGGGCTGACCCGGAATGACGGATGCCCGATGGATTGATATAGGGCTGACCCGGAATGACGGATGCCCGATGCATTGAGAGAGGGATGACCCGGACTGACGGATTCCCGATATATACTTTGATATAGGGCTGACCCGGAATGACGGATGCCCGATGGATTGATATAGGGCTGACCCGGAATGACGGATGCCCGATGCATTGAGAGAGGGATGACCCGGACTGATGGATTCCCGATATATACTTTGAGAGAGGGCTGACCCGGAATGACGGATGCCCGATACAAGAGGATTTACGTGTCGATGCTAGGCACGGGTTTCATGATGTTTTTCCATGATTTTGTTTATATCCTCACATTGCATACATGACGCTTATTGTCATTGGGTGACGGGTGGACGGGTTCCACATATATATACAGATATGGATCATATACAGACCTAGATCATATACAGATATGGATCATATACAGACATAGATCATATACAGACATAGATCATATACAGACATGGATCATATACAGACTGGATTTACACTGATCATACTTCATTTGTATATATAACAGGGCATGAGGGCGCTGTTATATATACCCTTACACCAATATTAGTGGTATGGGACGCTAATATATGTGTATTGATATCATTGATACTTCATCATATTTACTTCTTGCAGACATTCCTTATACTGATGACATGTTATTACTTGAGTACCTGGCACTACATACATGATTAGATGTTACCTTGCCACCTTATCACACTCAGATGTACTCTTATGGTTATATTACTGATCGTTGACTTAGAATTATGTCTTGCATTCGGTTTCTGCTTGTAGATATTTTCTATTCACGAGTTGGCAACTCACCCCCGTTGTGCCACAGTTCATGCAGGTTCTGCCGTACAGGTTTCATGCGGCATTTCTGGCACACTACTTTCTTGAGGGTGATTTGCTTTTGGTAGGTGGATTCTTTTGTATCAAGAACCACCATTGTACTTGTATTATTCATTGTATCTAGACTTTCCATCAACCAAAATATGTATATTGTTTCAGACCTAGATTTTAGTGATGTATTATTCGACCTTAGAGTCGCGCTTAGTAGTATTGCGGTTTCTTGTTGCCTTGAGCTTTCTTTTGGGTTTGATCCTCACCACTTGGCGTTGTATATTATTGTTGCATGTGTGGTTGTGACCGTCTATTGACGAAGAGCTAGCTCCCGCTTGGGGATGCCTTTATCATTGCATATATATTGTCATTCTTGTTGTACCCCATTCGGGGCCAGTTTTACAAAAGAAACTCTGCCGAAATTTTTAGAAAAGACTGTACTGTTTTAAATTGCACATTCGGCTTAGTTATTCAAAAACCTTGATTGTTAAACATGTAGTTCTTTACTTATTCTTAAAAAGGGTTTTAGATTTCTGGGTTTTCGGCTTACTTAGTCGCGTTACGCCTGTAGACGTTACGTGGTTAAGTGCCGGTCACGGGCCAAACTTTGGGTCGTGACATTTGGGGGGGGGGTTCTTTTGTACCAGACTCGAAGTCTTGAGTCCTTTATATAGGGGAGGCATATCTGTTGAATCAGTTAAGGTAATCTTTTATTGAGAGATCTCTAATTGATTTGGAGATTTTATCCACCGTTGGATCTTTGATCCAAGAACTTCTGTTTTACAGAAGACATTTTTCTTGTTATTAACAAGATTGGGAGAATATTTTCCCATACAGAACTTATTCTGTATCTTGATAATTTTTAATCATCATTGGATCTTTGATCCAACAGTGCTCTGATTTACAGAGCGCAATCTTTCTTGTTTGGAAAGATTTGAGGGGTATTTCCTCAACAGAATTTAATTCTGTAATTTTGACGATTTATCATCTTCGTTGGATCTTTGATCCAATGGTGGAGAACATTTAGTTCTAGCGCTGGCGCTCTCGTGCTTTGCACATGAGGCGCTGCCTCAGAGTCTTTGACTCTTGGCGTCGCTCTCGTGCTTTGCATGTGAGGCGCTGCCTTAGAGTCTTTGACTCATGGCGCTGGCGCTCTCGTGCTTTGCACGTGAGGCGCTTCCTAAGAGTCTTTGACTCTTAGCGCTGGCACTCTCGTGCTTTGCACGTGAGGCGATGCCTCAGTTCAAATTTCAAATTTTGAACAGAGTTTTGCTCTCTGATTGAGGAAACAAATTCCCCTACCGTTGCGCTACGTGGCTCATACGTGAGTGCAGCGGTGGTAGCCTTTCCACCGTTAGATCAACTTGGAAGTTGGATCGACTTCCAGCGCCTATAAATAGGGCCTTTGGCCATTGAGATGATTTCTGTTCATCTTCATCCCTTCTTGTTTTTCTGAGAACTTAATTCTCTCTTCAGAGCATAGATCTCTGCCCAAAGAACTTCTTTTAAGTTAGAACTTTGTTCAAAAATTTGGTAAGAATCATGTTCGACCCCATTAACAGAGCTTTGCTCTTACTAGATCATAGATCTAATTTTTTTTTATTTTTTAGGGTTTGTTTAAACCGTTAATTAAAACAGAGTTTTATTCTTCCTATATCATAGATCTAAAGAGACCTTTTTTAGGGTTTCTTAAAAGAGTTTTGCTCTTTCTTAGATCATAGATCTAAAGAGATCTATTTTAGGATTTGTTTAACCTATTAATGAAGAACTCTTAAAGTTTTTAAGATTTGTATTTCAGATCTTTAAAGATCTTAGGGTTTTACCTCTCTAAAAAGCTTTGCTTTTTTAGGGTTCTGATGGCTTGTTCCATCTTCTTCGCAAAGCATAGCTCTTTAGAATTCTTGGGGAGTTTTTATTCCCCTCATAATGATCGATGTGATTTCTGTTGCAGAGCGCTGCTCTCGAGGGAGTTCAACTCCTTGGCCCAATGAGCCTCTCATTAAATGAGAATCCTTTTAGGATCTCCTCTTTAATGAGTGACTGTCTCATCAATGATGAGCCGTCACCTTGATTCTATAGGTCCCCCTTGGTCCCTTTCCACTGCATTGCAGCATGGTACAAATTTAAAGTACCAAGTATCAGAATTTGGACTGTAACATTGACAGCTAATCCATGTTCTTTTCGCACAGGTACTATATCTTTTGACACTTCTTTCCCATTTGTTCGTTCGGAGAGCGCATTTGCTGACGCGCCCGTGGATAGGGAAGTATTTGCGCTTATTAAAGATCACGACCGGAGCAGAAATCTCTTCATTTATGGGGGTCGTGGTACAATCAAATCATCCGGGGTAGACACATCTTCTCTTGTGTGGTGCCTTCAGAGCCAATCTCCGCCATTAATTATGCTGACTCACCCTAGGTGAATTACGCGGTGGAGGAGGTTAACTGGATTATGGATGGATGCCTCCAGTCCTCGATGGGTTCGATACCTGTACAGCCGCCGATGGCTTTAGATATTCTGGGGTGGCATATATATCAAGGCGAGTCGCGCCATTGGGGACAGCCATACATGATAGGCTTGACTCCTCGCCATTCAGCCAGGTACTTGCAGTGGGCTCGATATATCTTGTCGGCCAAGAAATTACTGTTGCTGAAGCTTGGGTTGTACCCCGCGATTTATGCGTCTCTCTTCCAGTATTCCACGCCCCTTGTATGGTGGGTCAAAACTTTCTTGGAACAATGGAATGTCCCGACTCACACCTTAGTTCTATCAGATCGGGAAGTTTCAATCTCCCTGGAGGAGTTCGCGGAGATCTCCGGCTTACCCGTCAGGGGAGAACATAACGAGGAGCTACTTCCTCCCGACGAGTACATCTTCTCCACCAAATCAGTGGTGATGGGTCTTACTCCAGATAATGCTATTCAACATCGATTCCCGAGTCTGATCAAGGTGTTGAATATTTATGAGGGTCTGTTTCTTGAATCCGGAAGGCATGGGGTCAACTTCACAGATTTCATCGCCCGCTTTCTTCACCCGGAAGTTTTGTCAAAACAAGCTGCGAAATTCGCCAAACTCGACGACCCATTTGGTTTTGGTTTGGATAACTAGCTGACGGCGGAAGCAGATTTGAAAAACTTCTTCATTCCGGATACCCCGGTCGTCCCTTTCGTAGAGCTTGCTGCTTCAGACGTCGATGAAGATACGTTCTTCCTGGGGTTTATTGGCTTGTGGTTGAAATGGTTCGTGTTTCCGATGCACCCTTGCTATATGAGGCCGTCAGTCTTTTACCCAGCCCACCGAATGGTTGCGGGGAGCGAGTGGCCGTCGGGATCGCTGGGCTGGCTCACCTTTGCCATGGCCTTAGCTTGGCAGAAGACACCACTCAGCCGGGGGTGCAGCCCGTAAACCTCCTGCTGCATTATTTTATGTCATGGATCGAGCTTCATGTGCTCGGTGCTTTTGGAATCCATAAGCGGCCCCGTTTCTACGACAGCTACAATTTTCCTCGGGTCATGTTCCCAGTTGACGCTTCTGCTTTAGATCCGTCACAGCGAGAGGCTCGGGGCTTGGTCCTTCGCCCGCGTATGGTCGGGGACGGCATGACCTTTGTTGATAAGGTCTTAACCATCGGCAAGGAATCCACAAAAACGGTGCAGCCGCTGCGCGACACCTTCAAAGACGGTGCCCCTATATTGAAAGCTCGGGAGATTCTGCATCTGTACTCAATCAGGTCGGGCTTTTTGGTGTTCAGGTAGAACGACTCGGCACTATTCATGAGGTATAACCCGCACCGTTTTGCTCAATAGTCGGGCAACAATCAGGGTGTCCCGCTAGAAGCCTTTTTAGCTGAGCCGGTTGCTTCAGAAGAGGGTATCCGTGGCGCACTGCACCATTTCATACAGCTAAACACCGGGACCAACTTTTTTATCAGTGAGCCGAGCTGCATTCCGAAAATCTTGAACGCATATGTGGCGTGGTATCAGCATGCGACGGGTGCTGTTATTAGGGAAGAAAAGCGATTACTGCTCGATCGCAAGGGTGTTGTCCCAGTTGATAATCCAGCCGTTCCCTTGAAGCGACGGACAACTGTTCGTCCTTCTTTAAGAGATGCTGCTGCGATTGTGGTCCCGCGCGCTTTTCCTGATAAGCCTCTACCTCGTGTTCCTGTGGAAGCGGTAGTTGCAGCGTCTCCTGAGTCTGTGTAACATTTCAGAAAAATAAAATATTATTTTTAGGAATTTATATAATTAAATAATAAATATTATGAATATTTTAATAATGCGGTATAATTAAATACCGAAAAATTGGGAAATATTTGGAAAATTATAGGAATTTCTGAAATGAGGGTGTTTTATATGATTTAAGCAAATTATAAATTCTTTATGATTAATTATATTCCATTTTAATGCTAATCGCGATTAAATATCACTAATCGTGCATTAAGCTTGATTTGTGCACACGACATGCACCATGTCATATTTCACATTTTTACATGTTCTACCATGGCTTTTCCTTTTCTTTCATGCATGACTTTGTTTTAAGAAATAAAAGAAAAGAAAAGAAAAAGGAAAAGAGTAAACAAATGAGTATAGGCAAGAGAGAGAAGAGAGAGAGAGGGGTGAGGGGTCAACCTTGGACCATGGCTCATTGTCCCCTTCATTATTTTCTTCTTGATTTTCCCTCTCCCTCTCACCATGGCTTCCCTCCTCTTTCCCCCTCCCCAAACACCTCACAACATACCCCAAAACACATCAAAACATCACCTCCATTTCATTAAAAATGTGCACAAGCTCATTACAAGCATTTTGGACCAAGAAAGCTAGGATTTTGAGCACTAGGAGCAACTCAAGAAATTTCTTGAGTTGCCAAATGAGGTAATTCCTTAACCTTTAATATAGTATTTCATTCACTTTAGCATCCATACATGTTTAGAAGTGTTTTAGTGAAGATTAGTGAACTTGGAAAATTCCAAGTTGAGGTTAGGGTTTGTTTTGAATTGAGATAGTGTAATTGAGCTTAGTATGTAGGGTTCCTAGGCACACTCATGAGATTACACAAGGCATCAACCATGCCAAAATCAAAAATTTATGTGCCGAGAAACCCTAATGAAGATCGTGGGAGAACCTCGTCGCCCCATAGCCCCGACTAAGTGACTGTAGGAGAACCCCGTCGCTGAAAGCATCCGTTCGGGTGCTCGCGGCAGCGGTGTTCCGCCTTAGTGTACTTCGTCGACGGTATCGGGGGTGCGGCCGTCTACTAAAGTTTGCGACGAGCATTCGTTCTGGATATCGGGAATCTTGTTGAATTGTCCGACTTGATATTGAAAAGTGTTTTCGATAATGCGACTAAAATGCGGGGTTTATAATTGTTAGGCATGCGATTCCTAAGGAATTCATTTGATTAGGCATGCGATGTCTAAGGAGGTTGCGGATTCCAACTGTTGTAGTTTTACACTTTCTTTTCTGCGACCGTAAGTGTAATATGTGATATCGCCGGTTTCGTTGCTATATGTCAACGACAATTGGGATGAGCATATTTACTTACGTTGATGACATGTGATGTTATGTGTTGCTGGATATGTTATATTGGATCGTCGTATTTGAATAGCCGGGTTTTTTTATGTGAGATGAGTGTTTTTTCATTTTTCATTCATGTAAAAAACTTGTATGTAATATTCTTTTATTGGGGCACTTCCGGGTTGAGGATGATGTCACCATTGTATATTATTTACTTTTCCGCATTAGGATAGATCCAAGGAGGGGAGCACAAGTAACCGGGTTCTAGGGTCCAGTGGGAGACCATCTCAAGGAGTCGAGTCCGGGTCTCCTAACTCTAGAATTGGTAGGGTTGCTTGCCGCTCTCGTAGGGGTCTAGGGGTGTGGGATTGGCTATTCATCACGACCGTGGAATCCGTGTTTTATACAGGCTCAAAATAAAACACGGACGTCCTAGTATATCCAATATTTCATATGATATTTTCTGCTGCGTTATCTGTGATGTGATCATGTGATATGTTCAGATTGATATTGTATATAGTATATATGATATATTATATAGACGTTGCTTATGTTTTACACCCGCGCTAGCCCTGCCCCGCTCTGCCGTTAGTTACCTAACCTAACGGTGCAGACGGGACATCGAGGCGAATGCGGATGGCAATAGTGTACGTTGTATTTATCTGTGATGTTTAGGTAGAATTAAATGATGGGACATTCATTAATGAGATTAATGAAAGAAAATAAACCTAAAAGATGTTGTGGAATCGAATTTCAAAAATCAGGTTGCTACAGTTCTTGCTTTGCATCGCGGTGTTCCTTGTAGAACATCCTGCACCTTATTCGATAAGGAAAGGGCCGAGATCTCTTCACCGGGAGTGACTCCTTTAGCAATAACTGGCAGATGCTACAACCCTCGGTTTGTCTTTTGATTGCTTCTATAGTTTTTGCTTTGCACAGCGGTATATACGATATATCCTGCACCTTATTCGATGAGGAAATGGCCGACGATCCCTTCACCGGGAGTGACCCCTTTAGCAAAACTAGAAAAGCCTCAAAATCACTCCATTTAAAAACCATTTGATTCTGCAGCGAGATCAAGTTCAAAGCGTTAAAGGTTTTATTAAAAACCATCCGCAACCCTCCGTCATTTTAGGAAGTAGAGTACTTAGTATTCGTGTTGTGTTTGTTGACCATAGTCAAGGCACAGTGTACGGTAGCTAAATGATGTCTTCCTATACCGCATATGATGTGATTAGTTAGGACAGTCGTGTGACTTTGTTGACCTTAGTTAAGGGTCATGTGGGTGGGTCTAATTAATCACGAAATGACGGGTAGAACTTGACTAGTGCTTATGATTTGTTAACCATAGTTAAGGTCATAAGTGCTAGGGGTAAAAACCTTTATCGGGAGTTTCAAGTGTTGAAATTTGCAATGAGATTGCATACCTTCTATATGATAGTTAGATCCTGATACCCACTGCGAGTAATTGTCACTCCTGGGAGAGTTTTGCACTTTACAATTAGCCGATCAAGTAGGTGTCAACGGGGTTACGACCCTGGGAAAACGAGGTTTACTTTAATTAGGTCCGTGCGAAAGCACGGGGAACCTCCCTCAAAGTACCGGCACTGGCCTGGCTGAAAGATTGGCGAACTTGTAGAGTGTAATTAATCCCGGCTAGTCTTTCCTTTTGGGTTTGAAGGAAGATTTGATAAAAGCAGTGGGAGCCATCCTGATTAGATAAAATAAATAACCAATATAATCATGCAAGAGTGCACGCAGAGTGTTTTCTTCTCTCTCTCTCTCCAGGTAGCGACCATGTCACGCCTTAATCAAGATAATAATATGGATGCATTGACCGAACCCGCTTGTTATACTGAGCTGGGGAACGTTGGTCCCGCTCCAACTTATAATTGTTATAAGACCGAGCAGGAAATAGGGGAATACCAGGATTCCCATGCCGCCCAAACGAAGAAAGTACATTATGATGCATCTTCTTCGGGTGTGTTCATTACAAAGAACTGTTTCTCTGTATCCTCTACGTCCTGGGTATTAGATACCGGATTAGGATCCCGCATATGTAATCTGTTACATAGGGCTTCAGAAAGATAGAGAACTGAGAACGAGTGATAAGTTTCATGAGACAGAAAACGGTGCAAGTGTTGCAGCCAAGTCTATTGGTCACTATCACCCTGTATTACCAAAATACACTGATTCTGAACGAATGTTATTAGATACCGAACCTGATATACAACATCATATCAGTCTCTTTATTTACTAAAGAAGGATATAATTTTGTATTGTTTGATAATGTTTTGCACATATCCTACATCAAGAGTTGATCGGTTCAGGAACGTTATCTAAAAGCATATACATTCTAAATCAGACCACAGTTCTTAACGTATAGAACACACACAAGAGGAAGAGTTCAGAATTGAACGATTCCTTCTTGAGGTATTGTAGACTAGGTCATATCAATATGACCCGACTAGCTAAAGTTACATTTAGATGCATATTTAAATCAGTTTGATTTTACATCTTGTGAAACTTGCCAGTCATGTCACAAAGATAAGATGACCATAGCTCTGTTTACTCGAAACAGAGAAAGAGTTAGTAAACTCTTGGGACTGATACATAGTGATGTATAAAGATCCCCAGTCTATATATGCCAGGACTGGTTCTTTGTACTTCCTTACATTCATTGATGATCTTTCAAGATTCGGACACATGTTCCTGTTGAAACACATTTCTGAAGCTTTTGAGAAATTCAAAGAATATAAGTTAGAAGTAGAGAACCAAAAATGGGTATAAGTATTATGTCCTTTGATGTGATCAGGGAGGAGAATACTTGAGCACGGGATTCCTGGACTATTCTAAAGGAGAATGAGATTCTCTCTCAGCATTACTCCTCTGTATACACCACAGCACGTCGGTGTATAGGGGCGGAGCAATCACAACCTATATGATATGGTGCGCTCTATGATGAGTACTGCTGAGTTACCTGTTTCCTTTTAGGGGTTATGCACTTAAGAAGCTGCATACCTATTGAATTAGGTTCGAATCAGATCACTGCCTACCACTCCATATGAGATATGGTATGGGAAGAGCCTATCTCTTAAGTAAATTAAAATTTGGGATTGTCCGGCCTATGTCAAAAGCAAAATCCGGACAAGATCGAGGCAAGGTCAGCTCTGTAGAACTGGAAGGATTTCCAGCTATACAAACTACAGCTGATGATTTGACAGAACCAAAGGATTCTATAGTCCCCAACGAACCTCAGCCTCTCCGCCGATCTAGCAGGGTTCCTCACCTGCCTGAGAGATACTTCGGTTTCTCGATGACAGTGGGAGCGAGGATTGCATCATGAGATGATGACCCAACTAGTTTCGAGCAAGCCATCAAGAGTAGGGACTCTGTAAGAATGGCTGGATGCTTAGTGATCTGAGATGGAATCCATGTACACCAACAAAGTATGGACTTTGGATGCTATATCTGAAGGGTTAAATCCCCATCAGGAGCAAGTATATCTTGAGAAGATTACATGGTGTAGATGGAAAAGTTGAGATTTTCAAAGCTAGACTTGTTAAAGGTTTTCGTCATCGACCAGGCGTGGATAATGATGAAACCTTTTTCCAGTAGCTATGCTTAAGTCCATCCGGATACTACTTAACATTGCTACATACCATGACTACGATATCTGGTGGTTGGGTGTCATGACTGCTTTTCTAAATACTGATTTAGAAGAGAACGTCTATAAGTACACAGCCAGAGGGCTTCGTAAACAGTGGGAGCAGCGGAAAAGTGTGCAAGTTGCTTTACAGGATAAAGCAGGCATCGCGAAGTTGGAACGTCTGTTTTGATGTGGTAGTCAAAGAGTTTGACTTCATCAAAATGGTAGACGAACCTTATACATACAAAAAGGTAGTAGAGAGTAAGGTGGTTATCCTCGTATTGTACGTGGACAACATACTCTTGATAGGAAAAGAGTTTCCTATGCTACGCTCGGTCAATCTCCTCTTATCACATGGATTCTCCACATAGGATCAAAACGATACCTCCTAAATCCTGGATTTTGGATCTATGAGATAGATCTAAATGGATGTTAGGATTCTCACTAGGTGTCGTAAGATGGTATCAATGGATCCTGGGGAGAATCACTGGAAAGGTTCCAGGGTGATAAGGATGACTGAATGTCAGTCACAGGCATTATCTTTATCCTCAGTGGAGGGACGGTATATTGGAAGAGTTCCAAGCTAGATACCGTGGCAAACTAAACGATAAAGGCTGGTGACATCGCTATCAAAGATACTACCAAAGAGGCAGTTTGGGTGTATATTGGTTCATAAGATGAACTAGGTTCCTACCATTGTATGACAATGGAAGTGTGGCTTTGGCTAAGGAACCTCGGTCCTATCATTGACCCAGACATATTCTGAGGCAGCATCACCTGATCATGGAGATAGTTGATCTCCAGGGTGATCGAGTTTTGGAGAGTAGACTCAGAGGACAACACGGCGGATCCACTCACAAATGCCTTTTCCCAGAGAGAGACTTTTATGGGATGGTTGAGTATGAGATACCACAATTACTGCTACAGATGGCCCTAGTGCAAGTGGGAGATTGTTAGTTATATGTATGCCCTAGAGGCCATTACTGTACATAGGATGTATATTGTAATGGATGCTGGGACATATATAGGTAGGACTTTCTTGCTCGACATGATACTACGCTGTCTGGTTGCTCTTTATCTTAATGTGTATATTTTCTGTCTCTCTGTTACATGTTGATAAAGCCCTTAGGATGTGTACTCGACTTGCAGGGCTATGATGTAGATCATACTAGTGGGGCCTGGGTAGTCCATGAGTACATCCTTCAATTTTCCTAGTTGTGGGAAGATCGAGACGGGGCATCGATATTCTAGAGTAGACTAGCGTATATCTTCTCTATCCATGTGATGGGCGATGGATGATCCCATATCCATTGGTGTTTGACATCAGAGATGGTATGCGGGTGCTCAGTGGTGACTGGGTACACTGAACGGACTTGCCGAGAACTCGCAGATGGTATTATACCTCACGTCAGATGGCAGTTCTCTGGTGACACTGGTACAGCTTAGTCTGTTGACCCGAGATCGTCATAGAGTCTTGTGTGTCTCCCACTGTGCTTTGATTTCCACCCTACCACGGCTCTACTGAGTCGTGCAAACAGGTGGTTTTTGGGTACAGTCCCGATTCACATGGAGGCAATGAGCGATAGGAGGGGATTCGTCTCTTCCGGTATTGGGGGTTGATGTTGCGCTATGCTCGACTGGCCATAACTGGAAATCCCTGGCCAGGGTTGCACTGATTTACCGGTAAGTGTTATCAGTAGTTTCATGCTTGTTATGTACCTTACATCGGCATGGCTTATCGAGCTACTGGGGTCTGACGTTCACCACCCCTAGGCGAGATATGCGACATATCAGACGAACAGACCGGACTGTGCGGTAAGTGTTACTGGTTGGATTCACAGGAGTGTGAGCGGGCTTGCTCGTTGATCTTCTGATCGCTCAATACCCGGGTGGCCGTTACGTTTAGCAGACCGCTTATGGCTTGTGGGTGTTTGATATGATCATCACTTACTGCCGGCGTATTGACGAGTCTTTAGAGTCCTACACAGAGGTTTCCTCGCTCAAGCGAAACGAAATAGGAGCGCATATGAGATATGTGCGGGACCGAGAATAATACCAGTATGTGATACTGAATTCCATTCTCGTGATTAGTATCATCGAACGGTTATATAAGATATAGCCGGGTTACCGAATCAAATGTTGATTCGATATATTGATACACTTGATATTAGTCGGTTATATGCAGTATGACCGGATCATTAAATCAAGTGTTGATTTAATGATTTAGTGTATAATTATATATTTGATATATTACTTTACATTAATTAGTATTGGTTCACTTAAGATTATTTTTCTCACTAGATTGTGCACATTGTATATATGATATATGTTTGTGCACTAGTTTGTATCATATTTGATGATACATGCAAACTTGGGTGTGTGTATGCTTTAAACCATGTTTAGATTAATGGTTAGGGTTTTAACTTATTTATTTATTTTTGGCAAAAAAAATTAAAGTGGTGGTTTTCTTTCTTTGCTTTAAGCTTCATGAAGCTTCTTAGCATCTTTGACCATTTTGTTTTTTCCTTTAATCTAACCATTACACCTAAACCCTAGTTTATTCTCTACATGTGTTAACTTCACCCATGGTTGCATTATGATAAGTATTCAGTTGATTTTTTATTTTCAAAGAAGAATTCATTTTCCTTCTTCTTCTTCTTCATCTTCTTCAAGTGAAGAAAACTCTTCTTGAAAATTTTCAAGTGATGAAATCAAGTGAGAAATCCAAATCCAAAGTGAACCCACTTCCTATTTCTTCATCCTCTACCACTTGCCATGTTGTATAGGGTGTTATCTTCACAAGTTTCATGACCTAGTGAAGATGGAGCTTGAGTTTGAGTCGCCTCGACGTAGATCATCTTCGGCATCGAAGCCAACGACCTAGCCCGATCATTTCTCCGATGAAACCAACGCTAGAGTCCGGGATCCCGATGATCGCAGCGGAGGGACGTCATCATGGAGCTAAAGAAGTGGAGGATCAGATTTACAAAGGTTGTAGTCCCTTTCACTTAGTAGTAAAGTAATTTTCTTGGTTGTTTTTTTTCGCCTATCCTCTAGTTAACGATCTTCATTAGGGTTTCTCGGCACATGAATAAGTTAAAAAACATTTACTTCATGCCACAGTACCAACGGTCCAGCCGTAGAAGGGTCAAGCTAACGCCTCATATGTGGCACGCCGTAGTGCCCCAAATCTTAAGGTTCAAAGGGCAGTTCAAGACGGTCACATAATCGAGTTAAGGTTTGTTGTCTTCTAGAGGGTCCATCGAGTTATTTGCACTACTTAGAACATTCTTAAATTACGGAAAAGTCTAACACTTGGAAATTTCCCGGCAGGGGAAAAAGTGGGTATTTATATCCGGTCGAACTTTTTAACATGTTCTAAAATTACCCGGAAAAACAAAATGGTCAAAGATACTACGAAGCTTCATGAAGCTTAAAGCAAAGAAAGAAAACCACCATTTTATTTTTTTTGCCAAAACTAAATAAATAAGTTAAAACCCTAACCATTAACCTAAACATGGTTTAAAACATACACAAGTTTGCATGTATCATCAAACATGATACAAACTAGTGCACAAACATATATCATATATACAATGTGCACAATCTAGTGAGAAAAATAATCTTAAGTGAACTAATACTAGTTAATGTAAAGTAATATATCAAATATATAATTATACACTAAATCATTAAATCAACACTTGATTTAATGATCCGGTCATACTGCATATAACCGACTAATATAGAGTGTATCAATATATCGAGTCAACATTTGATTCGGTAACCCGGCTATAGCTTATATAACCGTTCGATGATACTAATCGCGAGAATAGAATTCGGTATCACATACTGGTATTATTCTCGGTCCCGCACATATCTCTTATGCGCTCCTATTTCATTTCGCTTAAGCCAGGAAACCTCTGTGTAGGACTCTAAAGACTCGTCAATACGCCGGCAGTAGGTGATGATCATATCAAACACCCACAAGCTGCAAGCGGTCTGATAAATGTAACGGCCCACCCGGGTATTGAGCGATCAGAAGATCAACGAGCAAGCCCGCTCACACTCCTGTGAATCCAACCAGTAACACTTACCGCACAGTCCTGTCTGTTCGTCTGATATGTCGCATATCTCGCCTAGGGGCGGTGAACGTCAGACCCCAGTAGCTCGATAAGTCATGCCGATGTAATGTCCATAAAAAGTATGAAACTACTGATAACACTTACCAGTAAATCATTGCAACCCTGGCCAGGGATTTCCAGTTATGGCCAGTCGAGCATAGCGCAATATCAACCCCCAATACCGGGAGAGACGAATCCCCTCCTATCGCTTATTGCCTCCATGTGAATCGAGACTGTACCCAAAAACCACCTGTTTGCACGACTCAGTAGAGCCGTGGTAGGGTGGAAATCAAAGCACAGTGGGAGACACACAAGACTCTATGACGATCTCGAGTCAACAGACTAAGCTGTACCAGTGTTACCAGAGAACTGCCATCTGACGTGAGGTATAATACCATCTGCGAGTTCTCGGCGAGTCCGTTCAGTGTACCCAGTCACCACTGAGCACCCGCATACCATCTCTGATGTCAAACACCAATGGATATGGGATCATCCATCGCCCATCACATGGATCGAGAAGATATACGCTAGTCTACTCTGGAATATCGATTCCTCGTCTCGATATTCCCACGACTAGAAATATTGAAGGATGTACTCATGGACTACCCAGGCCCCACTAGTATGATCTACATCATAGTCCTGCAAGTCGAGTACACATCCTAAGGGCTTTATCAACATGTAACAGAGAGATAGAAAGTATACACATTAAGATAAAGAGCAACCAGATAGCGTACTATCATGTCGAGCAAGAAAGTCCTACCTATATATGTCCCAGCATCCACTACAATATACATCCTATGTACAGTAATGGCCTCTAGGGCATACATATAACTAACATAGTAGAGTCCGTAAAAACCCTGTGGTGATAGTATATTGGACTAAACCAGAGACTAGAACCCCAAACCCCAAACTTAGAAACCCCGATATCAGATTTTATTGACTTTGGTGATGTGTTTTGGAGATCTTCTATGACCCGGGGCACCTGAAATTTTTTTAACGATCACAGTGAGTCGTGCAGGCAACCTAGAAGCTATCCCGAAGATCCGAGACCCTCCACCCTCCACTTGGCCCTAAATTTAATCTCCCTGGCCGCAAATTACGGCCAGGGTGGGGTGAAATGCATCCATGTTTGGTCTATGGCTTTAACTCCAGTAAAATAGACCCTTCATATATGCAAAATGTCCCAATTGTCACCTAAGGAAAATCTGGAGCAAGTTTTCAAAGTTTCTGATTTCGTTTTGTGGCTTTTAATGAATTGGGATTTGGTATTTGATATTGTGTCCCATCGTCTGACGTTTGTACGTCCACGACGAGGGTTGTTTGGTTATTCTTGCATGTATAGACCATAGGTTTTAACCTATGTGTGATACGCGTGCCGTTTTGGTTTTCGTGTGCGATTTCGGTTTACGATACTATGTGTGATATGTAGGTACCTCCATGTGGACTTAGAGCAACAAGGATGAGCATGGCGACATCGACTTCGGCAAGTAAGGATCAAGGTGGGTAGATATATATCTACGGGGGAAATCGGGTGGATGGCGTATAGCACCCCCGCAGTTTCGTAGAGTAGCCTATGATATATTATATTTATATATGATTATGTGTTATGTAAGACATGGGTAATTAGCAAGTATGACCTTAGAAGATCATGGGTAAAATTTTAGTGTAATTGGATGACAGTCTCGTTAGTTAGCTCCTTAGTTGCGAAACCCTAGAATAAGGTACACGCGCGCGCACACACACGTATACACTTTTTTTTCTTGTGCGTATATGGGGATACACACACACACATATACATATATGTATGTGAGTGAGTGTGTGTGTACACACACACACACTCACATACATATATATATATACATATATGTATGTGAGTATGTGTGTGTGTGTATGTACATATACATGGATAATGAGGATAGTATATGGTACTTGGAGATGATTCAATGTGATTGGGCATGATGCCACGGGATCGGTGATATGACTTGGTTCATATATGAGATACGGCATGATATTATAGCGGGTCTTTAGGCGATGTGTTTTCATACACACGCATATATATATGTTGATGGTATTGGAATGTACTAGACTTTAGATCAGTACCCCTAATTCAGGATATGACGATAAGGATACCAGATGAATAATGAGATAAATGTGATATTCGACCCGTACCCAGATTTGGGATGTCGTACGATGAATTTACCGTACGAGACATAGTTATGATGATAGATCCGCACTCTTGACTCAAGAATGTCATATTATATATTGTATCGTACGTGATACTATTGAGGCGGGATCACCGACTACTAGATATAAATATCGACTCAGACTTAGGTGGTTTTCCTTATCCTTTCGATTAGTCTGCTAGTTTAGTCCTGTAGATCATTTAGTAGATGTTAGACTGGGCTCGAGTCATACCTATTTCTAAAACTAACGAATCGTGAGTATTTCAAAGAATGGCCAAGGGAAACTACAGATATTTCAAAGGACGTATCTTTCTTAAAAACATCGTAGCCCCTATTTTCTAAACACCACGATTCTTGTTACTTCAAATGATAAACTGTATGACTCGTATATCTAATGTAGATTCTTTATTGTTGCAGTTACTATTCATTTCTGTATATTCATGTTGTTCTTATCGCATCGCATCGCATGTTTAAATGTACTTTTATTGTTATTATGAAACCATGTTGTTAGGACACCAGGACCATTACCGATGATGCGTATTCTACACGTACACCTGCTTGCCGGCTCACACACATCTTCATCGGTAATTGGTATGTCACGTACATATTAGAAAATACTACTTCATTAGTATAAATTGCTAGCTGATAGTTTCGACATAGTACTAGTGCGCATGCCTTTATATGCTAGTTTAGATATTGCATTTATTACTGTTATTTTCCATGCATATATATATATATATATATTCATTTGCCATGCGATATTATGGGCCAGTCCGGATTGCTGGAGCCCGGTATTCACTGTTATTGACCTGTCATTTTGAGATTTTGGATTTTCCATGAGATTTCTGGATTTGGAGAAACCGCAGATTTTATAAACTCATTTATCATTTTCAAAAGATAAAAAGTGTGGTTTTCTCATGATATGATGTGGGATACGTCCACCATGAGTTTTCTCGGCTCTTGAGCAATATCATACACCTGATTCGAGGAGGAAGAGGAATCGTCTGTGGGTGCATGGTGGACCCGGTGCGGTACCCCGGGACGAGAAGGTTGCAGATGATGGCGTTGAGTCTGGTAGGGGAGCACTACCGACCGGTTATTTATGACGCGGTGGATATCCGGAGGATACCGACGCAGTCGTGAGATTTGTTAAGGGGCCAGTTCGGATAGCCGGAGCCCGAGATATTAAGTCTTTGAGGTATTGAGATCATATGATATGGGCCGGTCCGGATAGTCGGAGCTTGAGATATTGGATATTTGGATTTATGTTTTGTGTCGATGATTGACACGGATTTTATGTTGATTTTATTGATGATACCTCGATTTATATATACAGAAATCTCACTAAATTAAGAAAACAGTTTTCTCATTCATGATGTATTCTGTTTTCATTCGTAATGCATTCATACATCATATATATGATATGTTTCTATCTGAAGCACTGACACGAGCACGCGGTATTACACTTATGTGTAGAGGATTCAGGATATTACATTGAGGATATATTATTATGGTATGACCTAGGATAGAGTCATACATACGATTTTTGCTCGGTGATGTTTTCTACTCACGAGTTGGTAACTCACCCCCGTTATGCCAAAGTTTCTTGCAGGTTTTGCTGTACATGTTTCTTGGCGGCTTTGCTGGCACACTGCTTCTTTCCGGGTGATTACTTTGGTGGGTGAGTTCACTCGCATCGTGACCACCGTTGTATTTTATTTATATTAAGTTGTATCTAGTAAACTCCATCGACCAGACTTGTATTATTCGATAGACTTAGAAGACCAGTTGTATATTCTTTCGACCTTAGAGTCGCGCTTGCATTATTATAGTTTTCTTGATGATATTAGTTTCCTTTTGAGTTTTGATCCTCGCCCTTCAGTGTTATATATTATTGCTTGCATGGTTGTGACCGCCAATTGGTGAAGAGCTAGCTCCCGCTTGGGGATGCCTTTATATAGATTTCATGTGTTGTACCCGTTTGGGGCCAGTATTTACAAAGGAAACTCTGCCGAAATTTTTGGAAAAGACTTGAGATTTTTAAAATGCATACTTCGGCTTATTTGTTAAACCACTTTCTTTAAAACTAAAGTTTTCCTTCACTTTCTTCTTTAAATGGTTTAGATTTCTGGGATTTTGGCTTACTTGAATTAGATGGGTTCCTATAGACTTCATATGATTCAAGTGCCAGTCACGTACTATTTCGGGTCGTGACAGTCTGGCGTAGGTACGGAGATCGGGACTCGTCGCCCAAAATTGCCCGCCAAGCGCAAGCTCCTGTCATCGGCTGTCGGCATTCGCTCACAAAAGAAGAAGAAGACGCTATTTTCTGCCGACGTCGTACTCGGCCAGGAGCCTCATGCTCCTTATAGCGAGGGTTTGTGTGAGTATGGGACCAATGAGGGCTTATTCATCGCTCTTGCGGATGATACGGATCTCCAGGATGCCCTTATGGCCTCCGAGCGATTGGCTCACGAAGAAGCGGCACTGATCACCATCGCGAAGTCAGGTATACTTCAGTTGTATTTTTCCCGTTCATTCCTTCCTTATTATTATGTTTTTATTGTTGCTTTCTTCTTCAATAGGCATCCCTGCCGAAGAGGCTCTCGCGGCTTACCTCAAAACATTCGAAGAGGAAGAGAGGCTCCGTACTTCTTTGGGCCTTGGTATAATTTAACTCATTGTGTCTTCATTCCGTTCTTCATTCATGCTTTGACCCTTACTTTCATCTTATCGCAGGGACTGCCTTGACTCAGGTTATCTCGAGTGTAGTGCCTATCCCGCGTGGTAATGCGGCGACGCTTCCAGAGCCAGCTATTGAGGCCCCAGCTCCCCCAGTATTACCGCAAGAGGCTTCGCTCGAGCAGCCGATGACGGACACCGTAACGTCTCTAGAGGCAGAGCTTGGTTCGGACGATGATGTCCATTTGACAGAGGTCTTGAGGAGATCGCTTCTCACTGCTCAGACTGAAAAGAAACGCAGGAAGCACACATCGAAGGAATGCGATGCCGCTTTGGCTATAGGTGCAGGCTCAAGCACCACTCCATCTGTCGCTATTCCTTCAGAGGGTGCTCCAGCCGTCCTGTCTACCGCCCATAGACAGGTTGCACGCGCGGCTCGGGAGGCAACCCAGAATCATTCTCAAGGTAACGTAATGCCCGGTCTTTTTATTAGAACTCAATCTGCAAATTCTTATACACTATATCCTGCAGGGCCAAGTCCTGGCGATGAGATGGCAGGCGAGACGATGGCGACAATAGAGCCTGAAGTGGCTACTCTCTCTCGAGAGTCCGGGACTGCCCAAATCGCCGCTCTTTCCCCTTGTGGTTCCCTGGTATCGGCGGGCATCGCGAGTGTCACGACGGCCCTTGTCGAATCAGGGGATGAAGCCACGGGCGCAGAAACTATTCCAGTGAAGGAGAGCGAAGAAGCCGCTGCGCCTGGTGATGCTTTTATCGTGGTTTTGGCTGATAACCCATCAGGTAGGTCTTGAGTCACTGTTTTCATTTATTTCTCAATCCCGTTCAGCTTTATCTGATGATATTTTGTTTGTTTTGAGTGTAGATACAGCGAATGCTGAGATCGTGCCATCTGAAGCGCCTCTAGTCGCCGCCCTGACGGCTGTTGTTCCGTCACCTTCTCCTATATCCTCCGGAATGCTGGAAGGTATAGGTTTCGCGATTTGTGGGTATCATCCTCTTCGTACTGACAGTATATTGTCACAACTTTGCAGGAGTTCTTTTTGATCATCTGTATTAGGTGCTGAACCTGCATTTCTCCTTCTAGACAGAAATCGTCCTACCTGCTGGTGTCAGTGAGTGTAGTTTTTAACCGACATCCTTTCCTTTGTTTTACGGGTAACCATGTCGTCGCTAATTCTTCTTCATATTGAATGTAGCGTCACGGGTCGAAGGAGGAGGTGAAGGAATAGCTGTGCCTCCGGTACTCCCAATTTTGCCACCTGCTGCAGCCGGTATAGTAGACTCCATCGCTCGTGTACTTTCTTTACCTCTTGAGCTGACATTTGACCATAATTTTTTTTACAGCAATCACACCAGCTCCAGCTCCTTTTGAGTCTCGCATCCCAATGCCGGCAGGGCCCTTTGCTAAACGTCCATCTTCTAGGGGCGCTGCGACTAGCCTGCTGATGTTGAGCGAATTCTTTGAGGATCTTGACGCCGAGGCCATCGCATTCGCTGCAGATTTTGCTGTTGAGGTTAATTCTATGCTGGCGACGCTCGTGAACTTCTATGATGAAGGCGTCGTTGAGTCTTAGGTTAATTACTGCAGAAAGATCGAGGCCTTCCTGCATGAGATTGAGCTCAAGCGTCCCGCTCCTGAAGTATCAGCTTTGAACCCCCAGCGGGCTGCGTGGATCGAGAGTAGTGTTCCTTCCATCCGCCATTTTGAACAAGAGGCGACTCTGAAGGGAAAGGAACATGAAGTAGCTTCAAGCGAATCTACCCAGTTGCGCGCCTAGGTTGAAGCGAATGCTGCGCAGTTAAAAGCTATCTTCGACAATCTCCAGCGATGCATTTCGGATGGATTGATGCTGAAGCGGACGCTTGACTCTACCTAGTGGGTCGTGCAGGACTGCAAAGCTGCCCTGCTAGAAACCGATGAAAAGCTTTCATCCTGTCTATGGCAATGGACTCAAGTTGAGGCGGAGTTGGCCGCGGCGGCCAATTGCGAGAAAGGATTGAGAGGAGCACGCGAACAACTGGCTAATTTGTTGAAAACGCCTCCTCCTCAATAGCCGTCTTTATATCGACTTAAAATTTGTAATCTATGAATAACATGCATTCATTCTTTTCATTTTTTTATACGATATTTCTTGTACTCAATTGAATTCAAGAATAAAAGTCATATTTTTTTGTTGCTATTGCTTTCTTCTCTTTGCTGTGTCGTTGGTATGTTACTTTAGCAAATATGGCCTGTGTATAGTAAAAAACAGTCCATCTTAACCTCTTTGTAGAGCTGCGATGGCTTACGAAGCAGGTTCAGGTCTGCTGCCTGAGACTTTTTCACTTTATGAGCCGTGAAGGTCTCATAAAGACTTTTCTCCCTACGAGTCGAGAGGATCCCGTAGGTGTATTTTCTCCTTAGGAGTCGTGAGAACTGCTAAGTGCGTTTTCTCTTGAGAGTTGTAAAGCTCTCACAAGAGAATTTTCCCCCTTACAAATCGAGAGGACTTGTAAGTGGTTTTTTTCCTCCTTTTCGATATTCGACTTTGGAGAGTGTGGCTCGTGAATAGTATACAAGAGTCAGTTTGGGCCTGCTTGCAGGGCCCTAGTGCCTAGGAAACATGTCCTTATCCCTATTGCCTAAGGCTCTCCTTTATGAGTCGAGACGAATCGAGGGATTATTGGTTGACTGGCTCTGCTTTCTGCGGTGTCAGGGTTGACTTTCTTCAGGGTTTGACAATCTCTGCTTTTTGCGGTGTCGGGGTCGACTTTCTCCGCTTTCTGCGGTGTCGGGGTTGACTTTCTCCGCTTCCTACGGTGTCGGTTTGACTTTCTCCGCTTTCTGCAGTGTCGGGTTGACTCTCTCCACTTTCTGCTTTGTCGGGTTGATTTTCTCCGCTTTCTGTGGTGTCGGGGTTGACTTTCTCCCCTTTCTGCGGTATCGGGTTGACTTTCTCCATTTTTTGCGGTGCCCGGGTTGACTTTCTCCGCTTTTTGCGGTGCCCGGGTTGACTTTCTCCGCTTTCTGCGGTATCGGGGTTGACTTTCATTCCTTCATTTTTTCTTTATTTCTTTTCGCGACGCTCTATCATTTTGGCTTTTTATATAGCAAAAGTCGCGATTGCCCAATCATTTCGGGTTTTTTTGCGGTGCCTAATCATTTCAACTATTTTTTCTTTTTCTTTACCCACTACTTTTTATTGCGAGTTGCCCAATCATTTCGGCTATTTTTGTATGCATATATTTTACTTGCTGATTTTTATTGCGAGTTGCCCCATCATTTCGGCTATTTCATATGCATTTTGGCTCGCCGATTTTGTTGCAAGTATGGCGCTCAAGACCTGATACCAAACTTAGCATCAGCATCGCTGTGACTGGAATATTGCCAGGAGCGAATCATCATTTGCCGTGAAAGGACTTAGAATTTGTTACCGATTTAGGCGTCAGCATCGCTATAATTGGGGTATTGCCAGGAGCGAATCATCATTTGCCTTTGTCGATTCGAACAAAGGTGGTTTAGCAAACAGGGTTAGGATCCTGTTGACTACGGATTTTGACTTCATTAGCCGTAAGGGTCTCATAAAGATGTTTCTCCCTACGAGTCGTGAGGATCTCGTAGGTATGTTTTCTCCTTAGGAGTCATGAGGATTCCTAAGTGTATGTTCTCTTAAAAGTTGTAAGGATCTTACAAGAGTGTTTTCTCCTTATAAATCGAGAGGACTTACAAGTGTCGTTCACCACATGAAGACATTCCTCGTCGTTGGTGGGACTTGGTGAGGGAATGTTTATTTGTGTTCGTGGATTGTATACAAGGGTCAATATTGGACTGTTTGTAGGGAAAACTGGGGAATGTGATGGCTTAAGAACAGGTTCAGATCTCTGTAGCTTAAGGCTTTTGTATCCTATGAGCCGTGTGGGTCTCATAAGGGAATTCTCCTTACGAGTCATGAGGATCTCGTAAGTGTAATTTCTCCCTAGGAATTGTGGGGATCCCTAAGTGTGTTGCTCCCTTGTGAGTCGTAAGAATCTCACGCAGGTATTTTCTCCTTACAAGGTTGAGAGGACCTTGCAAGTGTGCATGATTTTTTTACGAGTCTGAGACCTTTTGGGTTTTCACAAACTCATCGGTAGCCCTGCTGTTTTTATTCACGAAGCCCTTTCGGGTTTTCATCCATGCCCATTTTGCTTATGGGCGTACCTTTTTTTTGCCACGTTAGCCTGAGGATGCCGCGGTTCGTAATAGTTTAAAGACGTTTCGGTCCGTAGCTAGTTTCAAGACATTTCGGTCCGTTGTTAGTTTAGGGACGTTTCGGTCCGTAACTAGTTTAAGGACATTACGGTCCGTTGTTAGTTTAGGGACGTTTCGGTCTGTTGTTAGTTTAGGGACGTTTCGGTCCGTTGTTAGTTTAGGGACGTTTCGGTCCGTGGTTCTTCCGTGTTCTGGGACAGGGTATCGTTGGATACTACTTTTAGAGTCTTGACTCAAGAAGATAGCAAGCGGACATAGACATCGTCATCTATCATTAACTTGAGCTTTGACTCGTCAGGCATAGTATTTCTTAAGGAATCGGCCGTTTATTGACCGGAAGGGTCTTTCGCCATGCATACCCATGAGTAGGTAGGCCCCACCTTGGTAGATCTTGTCTATGATGTACGGGCCTTCATAGTTCGGCTCGAATTTCCCCCGTTTGGCACGATTGGGGATCATAGGTCTTTTGACAACTAGCACGAGTTCTCCTTGGCGGAATGTTCTCGGCCTAGTTAGTCTTTCGTATGAACGTTCCATCCTTGCTTTATAAGCTTCTAGGTTTTACTGCACCATGAGATGAGTTTCATCGAGGGCGTTGAGCTCCTCAAGATGAAGATGAGCATTCTCTTCATCCGTTAGCTCGTAATGAACCGCTACTCATAGAGAGGGTAGCTCTATCTCGAGGGGGAGTACTGCTTCCATGCCGAATACCAATGCATAGGGCGTTGTATTTGTAGCCGTTTTGAACGTAGTTCGATACGCCCAGAGAGCTTCATGCAGTCTCTCGTGCCAGTCCTTTTTATTTTTAGACACCGTCTTCTTCATGATCTTTGTCAAGGTTTTGTTGAAAGCCTCAGCTAGACCGTTAGCTCGGGGATTATAGACCGAAGAGTATCTCCAGTCTATATTATGCTGTTCTGCGAAGCGGCTGATTCTGTGACTTCTGCAGGCCGGCCCGTTGTTGGAGATAATCCGTCGCGGAGTGCCAAACCGATAGATGACGCGTATCTTGAAGAAATGGAGAATATTCTCCGTCTTTACTTCTCTTAGCGGTGGTACTTCTGCCCACTTAGAGAAGTAATCGGTTGTTGCCAATATGAACCGATGTCCTTTGGATGACGCTGGTTCGATGGGCCTAATTTTGTCGGTTCCCCACATTTCGAACGGCCAGCTAGCCACTGTTGGGTGAAGCGGGTTTGGATTCTGGTGGGTGAAGTCTCCATGAATTTGGCACGAGTGGCACTGCTTCGCGTATTCAAGGCAATCCTGAATCATCGTGGGCCAATAGTAGCCCATTATTTTGATCTTTAGCTTCATCTTTGGCCCGACTTGATGAGAACCGCAGAATCCGTCGTGAGTTTCTTGGATGACTCTCCTTGCCTCTTCCGGTCCCAGGCATCTCAGCCATAGAGAGTCGAATGATCTCTTATATAGAGTATCATTGATGAAGGCAAAAGACAGAGCTCGTTTCATGAGCTGATGTCTTGAGGATGCATCTTCAGATGTTTGACGAGAATTGAAGTAGTCTATAAAGACTTCTCTCCAATCTTTGGCCTTTTCCTGGTCCTTTATTTGTAGTGCTGTTTTCTTGGTTGCTTCCTTTTCTTCAGACGACTCCGGAGATATTTCTGCTGGTGCAAGAACCCGACGGCTTTGTACAACGATCCTTACATCATCGAGGTTTTCATCAGCCAGTTCTTTAGCGAGTTTGGCTAATGCATCCGCCTTACTATTTTCTGTACGCGGTATGCTTTCCAGGTCGTAGGAGGAAATTTGAGTTAGTAACTGTTGCACTCTCTCTCCGTACTTTACCAACTCTGGTTTGCACGTTTGATAGTCACCGTTTACTTGACTAACGACCAGCTGGGAATCTTCGTATATGAGGAGATTTTCGATTCCCATGTCGACAGCGATCTCAAGACCTGCTATCAAAGCTTCATATTCTGCTTCATTGTTTGTCCTCGGCTATGTTAAGGAAAAGGAAAAGAGCATTATCCCTCCTTGTGGAGTCACGAAGATGAGGCCTACCCCAGATTTGATTATGGGGGAGGCGTGCTTTCGCTTCTTCATGGAAGATGCCCCATCGAAGTAGAGTTCCCATCGGGTATCACTCCTTCCTCTCTGCCCGTCGATCGTGTGGAATGCGTGCTCGTCTGGCAATTCGCAATTTAGGGGTGAATCGGCAAGTATCGGATGTTCAGCGAGGAAGTCGGCGATGGCCTGGCCTTTCACTACCTTGAGAGGTCGGTATGTTATCGAGAATTCCATTAAGAGTAGGGCCCATTTAGCGAGCCGTCCCGTTAGAATGGCTTTTGACATCAAATATTTAAGAGGGTCCACCTTTGATATGAGATGGACCTTATGCGCCAAAGCATAATGCCGAAGCTTCATTATCGCGAAGATTAACGCCAAGCAGTGTTTTTCGATAGGGGAGTAGTTGTTTTCTGCCCCCAGGAGAACTTGACTCAAATAATAGAGGGCTCTCTCCTTCCCTTAGTCGTTCTCCTACGCCTATAGCGCGCCTAACGAACCTTCGAGGTCTGTTGTGTACAGGATGAGGGGCTTTCCTTTGACTGGAGCGGTCAGTACCGGCGGATTCTGCAGGTATTGCTTGATTTCGTCCAGTGCGCTTTGGCATTTGCGATCCCAAACGAACGGGGTCCCCTTCTTCATTAGATGACTATAGGGGCGGCATTTTCTGGAGAGGTTAGCTATGAACCGTCGGATGTACGCTAGCTTCCCTTGTAGAGACCGCAATTGTTTCAAAGTTCTTGGAGAAGGCATTTCCATAATTGTCTTGATCTTTGATGGGTCTATTTCAATGCCTCGATGTCGTACGATGAACCCTAGAAATTTGCCTGAGGAGACTCCGAACGCGCATTTCAGAGGGTTCATCTTCAAGTTGTATTTCCGAAGGCACCGAAACACTATCTTTAGATGCTCCCAATGCTCCTCGTGCGGTTTGCTGTTCACCACGAGGTCGTAAATATAACATTCGACGATTTCATGTATGGGGTCATCGAAAATATTCGTCATGGCCCTCTGATAGGTAGCACCGGCATTCTTCAGACCGAAAGGCATCACTTTGTAGTAGAATATGCCCAGAGGGGTTCGAAAAGCGGTATGCTTATGTTCTTCGGGATGTACCTTTATTTGATTGTACCCCGATGATCCGTCCATGAAGAAGAAGACTTCATGAGCGGACGTGTTATCTCTCATCAGCTCGGTAACCGGTACGGGAAAGTCATCCTTCGGACAGGCTTTGTTGAGATCCCGAAAGTCCACGCAGATGCTCACCGTCCCATTTTTCTTCATCACCGGGACAATGTTGGCGATCCAGTCGGGGTATTGAACTTCTTGGATGAAGCCGGAGACGATTAGCTTCTTCACTTTGGCGTTGATACTCATTTCAAGTTCGAGACGCATTCTTCTTGGTGCTTGTTTGACTGGTTTGACGTCCGGAGATATTGCCAATTTATGCACAGCTATTTCTGGATTTAGTCCCGGCATCTCGGAGTAGTTCCATGCGAAGCAGTATTTATACTGCATGAGCACATCTTTTAGCGTAGCCACCTGCTCTTTAGACAGCAGCTCACTGACAAACGTTGGTCGTGGGTCGTTTGTCGTCCCCAAGTCGATTTTCCTTAGGTTGTCCGCAATAGTATGTATTCCATCTTCCAACTCTTTTGGCGCCGGTGGAAATTTTGAGATCAACCCATCTTCTTCTTGATTTTCGAAGCACCAGAAGGGATCATCTATATTTTCGTGCATTCCTTCTTCCGACAACGTTATCACGTGATAGGTACGAACTCGTTTCCAAGACCGATGTTGATCCGGTTCTACTCTTGACATATACGTTGCTTTTGGCACATGCTTTTGTGGTGGGGCCACCTTCTAATTGTTGGATAGAGCGATTCTGCCCAGTTGATATTGGTCTTCGACCCAGTTTTTGGAGGGGAAGCAGTCTTTAAGAGGATGCCCTATCGCTCGGTGATAGGAGCAATTATCCGGGTGATGAAACTCGTTTGCTTGATCACAGGGTGCCGAGACTCTGGGAGTGTCATCATCTGATGTTTCATGACAAGGTCGAAGATCTTCCATGTCTTGTCTCAAGGGAAAGAATATGCTCGACCCATCTTTTTCATAAGAGACGGATTTCGGCTGACCTTTTCTCGATCGCGTGGCCTTTTGGACCCGTTTTGTATCTTGGAATGCTATCCCCGTTCTTGACCTTATCATTGCATCTGCTCCGGGCTTTCTTTTTGCCATGGGAGCGCTCAGCGGGTTGGGGGTAAAAAGGATCGTCATCCTCCGTAGCCTGCCGAATGATATGTTGCGTCCTGGCTTTTTCGTAAATAGCCATTTCACTGCTATAATCATCTTGAAACCTTTGACCTGCTTCTCTGATTAGCTTTTCAATCTGTTCCTCAAACGACGGGCTCAGCATTTTTATGGCGGGACCTCGTTCTGGTTCAGCGTCAGCATCCCCTTCTTCATCGAGAACATTTTGTTGGATATAGTGCCCTCAGAGTCAATTATTGGATCGCAGGCACGTGATTGCAATGATTGAGGGAGGACTTATACCGGTAGGACAGTCTTACTCGAAAGGTTTGTATACTATCTGGTTTGTCTTTATCATCGTGTACATGCTTTAGGTGACATTGTAGTTCACTATTACATGTTGATAGAGAATAGTATGCTACCATGGTTTATCTTTATCATCGTGTACTGCTTTAGGTGACCTTACATGTCACTATTGAAAGTTGATAGAGCCCATAGGATTCTTGCTTGACTACCAGCAATATGATGGCGATCATATACGTGAGAGTTGGGTAGTCTATAAGCACATTCTTAAAGTGGTCCCTAGTCGTGGGAGTTTCGAGACTGGGCATCGATACTCTATTAGTAGACTAGTATATACAGTCGAGACCCCGACGAGGGGCGGTGGCCGGTCTCACAAGATATTAGTGTCAGTTGGTTCACCTAAGATGTATACAGGTGCTCATTGGGTTATGAGTACACCGGATAGGACTCGCCGGGAACATGCTAGTTGGTATTATACCCGACGTCAGATAGCAGTTCCTTGGTGACATGTGTACAGGTTAGTTCATCGACCTGAGATTGTCATTTGTCTCGTGTGAGTTCCCACTGTGCTTTGATTACTACCCTACCACGGCTCAAAGGAGTCGTGCAAATAGGTTTTAGTTGGGTACAGTCCCGAGCCACATGGAGGCAGTGAGCGGATCGGCAGGGGTTCGTCTCTCCCGGTATTGGGGGTGAGGTCACGCTGTGTCTAGGAGAGCCATTACATGAAGTCCTTGGCCAAGGCAGGAGATTTACTGATAGGTATTCCAGTAGTATCTCAGGGTGTTCTGGGCTACACTCCGACACGAGTTGTACCGCTTTTGGGGGTCTGACTTTTACCAACCCCCTAGGCCCGACATGCGATGCTCATAGACGAACGGACCGGACTGTACGGATATTGTCACTGACGGCTCAGTAGGGTGTCAGGATGAGTTCGCTCATCGATCTCCCTTTTGGTCAATACCTGGTAGCCCGTTACGTACGGCTAGTACCACTGACGTGCTAGTGGTTAAATCCACAGCCAAAGTATTGACGAGTTTTTAGAGTCCCCCATAGACAGTTTCTCAAGTTTCGTGCGAAACGTTGTAGAGGCCGTATGAAATATGGCAGGGTCCGATCATATACATGCAGTAGTGCACGGATCATGATTGGGCGGATCATACTAGTGGGCTTTGGTTTAAGCCGGATCCTAGTATTAGATCTGTTGGATTACTTTAGTCTCATCGCATTCGCATTCAGTCGGAATGCGGATGCAGGTATGTATATACAGGTGAGGGGTATTTTTGTGATCCGTCACGAGTTTACTTTAGATGTTGCCGTATCTTTTTATTGTTGTAAACATTTGGGTTAATGTTTACATATGGATATTATGAGCTAGATAGCATGATTTGGAGAATTTATTGTGACACATGCACAAGTGGTGACTCATGGTCTCTTTTCTTGTGCATGTGTCACATAATGTGATAGTTTTGTGAGTTGAAATGATAAGAGGAGAGAGAGGGGCAGCCAAGGCAAGTGAGCTCTTGTATTTCTTTTTCTTGCTCTCTCTCATCATATCATTCCAACACAAGAAAAGAAATGAAGAGAAAGCTTCTCCTCCTCCTTCTTCCTCTAGCTCATAGCCTCCATTAATGGAAACACCTTCAACCTCCATCCAAGCGATGGATGCAAGAGACAAAGTGATCACAAATATTCTCTACAACACCTTGGACATGTCGGCTAGCACACTTCGTGCCCGAGTTGCTTCGGATGAAGCGGGAGCCCGTAAAAAGACTCGTAGATGTGGTGCCCTTTCCGACGAGGAGATCAAGACCGGAGATGTCGCGAGGATCTTGGGATGGTGGCCAAAGACCGAAGGACACGGATCGATCGGTATAGCTTTCCAACCCTCTCTCTTGATAGCTAGTTGTAGGTTAATGGTTCGATCCGGGTTTTAAGCATACGATAGCGCCGGTTTAAAGTTTTGAAAAAGTTTTCGTTTCCGCATTTTGGCCTCGGAAAGACAGCCGTGGCGCTACTGTAGTCTTACACATTTATGACATAGCAGTCATGAAATTATTCCCGTTTCTTGGACTAGACGTATTTAAGCCCAATCGTTTCCATTTTTCCGTTGGACAATTTTCGCTGAGTTCCGGGGACGTTCCAGATCCTGTTGAAGAACCGAGCTTGTCGGGGAGTCTGTTTGAAAGGTACGCCTTGGCATCTCAATAACCTTTTTAATCCCTCCGTGTAGTATCTGGGCAGACGGATGGGTTGGAGCCTGTCGAGCAAAAAATTGGCACCATGCCAGACTTCTCTTTTAACTTTAGTCTCTGTGGATCGATAGAATATGATCTCCCTTTCACCTCTTTGCCCGGGAGGAATGTAGAATGTTTGCAGCTCTTGCACACTATATGTCTCAAGAGCATCAAGCTCTTTGTAGTGCTGTCGCGGAACCATGTCGATTTGCAAACTCTGATCATCTTCAGTGAGGGCCTGCATTGATGGACGAACCGAGAACACTGCGTTGACTTCGTCTTCAAAGTCACTGCCAAAGACCAGAACAGGGGTAGATGGTCCCGGCCTGTTGCATTGGGACGGCCTTGAATAGACTATCTCTTATTCCTCCTCGGTATCGCTCCTGAAGACCGGAATAGTGGTGATAACTTTTTGCTTATTATCCGGTTTATGGCATCTTTCCACGTCTCCAAAGTCTGGTAGGAAATACTTTGCATCTTCGTACTTTCGGACTTCATTTATGGAGAATGGGTTTAGTTCCCCCATCACGGTATACTCGAGACCATCTTTGAAATACTTCATACACTAATGTTGTGTAGAAGGGATGATGCTGTACTCATGTAACCAAGGCCTGCCGAGCAATGCGTTGTAGTAGGTCTTGGTGTCAATGACATGAAATTTGATGTCAGCGACGAGCAGCCTAAAGCATAACGTTAGTATTACAGACCCGAGCGTCCGTGATGACTAGGAGTCGAACCCGGAGATGTCGATTTTATCCCGAGCGAGGTGCTGAACGCTCATGCAGATTTCTTTTAACACCCTCACATTTAGGAGGTTGACAGAGGACCCGTTGTCAACTAAGATCTTCCCTATCTTGATGTCATGGCAGTACCCGGTGACATACAGGGGACGATTGTGCTCTCACGTTCCGAGGAGGAGATCTTCATCGTCGAAAGTGATGTCAGCTGTGAGCACTTCTTCCAGCTCGTCCTTCATCTTTTCTTCGGTAAGGAAAGCTTGAAACTGCCCGGGCTCTTGTAATTCCTTGATCAGAGAATCTCGTGCCTCTATGGACAACAGAAGGGCATCTAAAATGCTTAACTGTGAGGGTATCTTGCTCAGATGCGCTAGGACATTGTAATCCACTTTGCTTTTCTTGGGTGGGTCCTTGGCTGTCAGCTCTTCGACGACTCGATCATCGAGGGTGATATCCTAAAGGACTTTTTCCTTCCCCTTATCTTTTTTGTTCGATCGCTTGTTTGTAGGTCCAAGATTCTTTTCAGGCAACGTACAATTGCGCAGCTGAATATTCTCACAGTTCTTCATCTCTTTCTCTTTTCCTGAGGTGGGTTCTTTGAAGAGATGGTCGAGGGCTATTTCTTCATCAGAATCGCTTCCGAAGGTGAGAACTTACAATCCCCCGGAATCAACCATGTGACAATTGCCGGCAGTTCTTTTCCGCTCATCTGTCATGTTTCTCTGCTCCCGACGAGTTTTGTGCTTAAAATGTTGTCGATGAGCAACATATCCCTGCCATCATTTTTTATAGGACATGCATTCTTCGGTAGGGTGCACAACCCTTCGATGGATGTACATCTGCTTTGTCAAGGTATATGCCGCCAGGAGTATTTCCTTTGGGAGATGGCAGCTTCATTCCCATTGACAGGGCTTTAGCGAACCGTTTCCTTGCCTTAAGCTTTATTTTGTCTGCCCCGGGCGTGCTTCGATTTGGTTGGAGCACTTTGCAATTCATCCGTACCATGACATCCTCAGCTTGATGCCGATGCCTGGCTCTTTCGACTATGGCCATTTCACGCTCTTGATCAGCTTTGCTCTTCTGACGGGCTTCGTTCAGTAGCAGGTCGATCATCTTGTCTGATGGTCCCAAGGATTTTGGCACCGATCTTGCCCCCAGCTCCTCTATATTATCTTCTGATGCCGAGTGAGCTTCTTCATTATTTAGCGACGAATGAGAGATCATATGGCAATTTTCCGTATAATCTTCAGGTTCTTCTGATGAGTCTTCTCCCTCATCATTGTCATTATCTCCGCTCTCAAGGATATGGCTGAGAACTCTTGGAGTGTGACCAGGGTTCGTGCCTTCTGGTTATATTCTTCCAGCATGTCAATATGCTTTTGCAAATCCGTACGTTTGTCATCAGACTGCGCGGGCTTTTTGGTCTTCTTCTTGTTCTTTGAAGACTTCGACAGCTGGACCTGGGTGTTTTGCCCATCGTTACCAACTCTCGCTGTTGGGCGTTGTTTCAGCATCCCCTCAATGATCTCAAGCTCTAGCAGGGTTTTCCACCTGATTGCATGGTATGCTTAGAGATCCTTTAGCATTCTTTTGGTCTTAGCCGGAAGAACAACTTCCCATGGAGCTTCCTATATAAATGAGCATGATGCCCCCGATGTGTCCATCTTTTAGGAGCGTGTGGTTGTGGCGGGTTTACTTTTCAGTTTTCGGACAGCGCGAATTTGCCTTGTTGGTATTGGTCCTCAATCCAGTTTTTGAAGACGAAACAATCTTCGATTGGATGGCCCAATATTCAGTGGTAGGGGCAGTAATTGGGATTATTGACGTCACTGGGTTGCAGTAGGCGTTTCGGATCCGGCAAGATGAGCCTATTACGCACCGCTAGTTCGAATAGTCTCTTCGTTTTATCGCGGGGAAACGAGTAAGGACGTCTCAACTTCTCATCGAAGAATCGTGATTTGTTGCCTTGGCGAGCAACCGGTTTCGGATCACTTGGCTGTTGCTGAGCGTTGGCGACAAAGGTCGCTTTACCTTTCACCTTCTCATTTCGAAGCTCCATTTTTGAGGAAGGCGGTCTATGGCCCATCTGGTCCATTTGGGCCAGCTTGTCGATTAGGGCCTGGAAAGTGGTCGGCTTGAAGAACATCATGAATTAGGATATAGTTTCTTATGGATCCAGGGTCCTCATGAACATGCCCACAGAAGGAGCTTCTTCTATGTGTTGTTCGCATCTCGACCATAGGTTCCACCACCGAATTGCATACTGAACCCATGTCTCTCCTGGCTTCACCCTGGCATTAATCAATGCCGTGATTGGGGTGCGTTCGCTGGAACTTGTGAAACGCTGTGTGAATAACAACTCCATTTCTGTGAATGTTTTGATGGAGTCGTTCGGAAGCTCTGAGTACCATTCAAAAGCTGTCTCCGCTAAACTGCCGACGAATTGGCGAAGTAGCAATTTGTCGTCACCTCCAGTATTGCCACAAAGAGTCCTGAACCGAGCGACGTGCTGATGGGGATTGTCTGTCCCCTTATACATGTAAAATTTGGGGATCGTATATCCCAGCGGGTACTTAATCTGATTGTACCATCCTGGATATGGTCATCCAGTTCTGACGACTTGGCCAGTAGCTTCATTTGCCCAATGAGCTCGTATCTGTTGAGCTATGTAGTCATTAAGCGCAGCTTTCGAGATCGTCTCCTCACTGGCTGCTGATAAAGTCGGAAGAGGGTTTGATGTCTCCCCTGTGTCGTCTTCAATGATCACTGGAGGATCTTTGGCTGAGGGTCCGATTGGATCATCATCCCTACCATATCTTGGAACAGCAGCGCCATCTGTTTTATATTAGCTGCTTGTTCTACGGCCTCTTTATTTTCTTTTCGAGCATTCTTCGGAGGAACTCGGCGTCGGTTTCCTGCTCCTGGCGTTGATCCGACGATGCCTCCGGGGTTTCTTTCTGCCCAGTGAGTGCAGCCATCTTTGTCAGCATCTCGTGGAGTTTCTGTTTTTGCTCCTGAGCCTTTGTTACCGATCGTGTAAGTGGTCGATGACCCCCGGAAGCACGGCTTTCCTCTTTTCCGGAAGCCATGTAAACTGTGTGCACTACCATGTCCCCAGACTAGGGGCGTTTGGGTTCAGTACCCTTGAGATTTGTCGTAAGCACGGGGATTTTCTCCGACCTTCTCCTTTTATGGGCGGTCGAAGTTGAGGGGGCTGTTGCAGGCGATACTTTTCGTGGTACGGCGACGGGATGGTCCTCCTCTTGCCGAACTTTCATTTTCTTCTGTCGGCGGGAGTAGTCCTTGTCGATCATAGAGTCTTGGACTCTTCGCCAGACCCTGTGGATTTTGGAGGATAGCCGCTGAGAGGGCTATTCCGGCTTCGCTTCAGTAACATTTTTAGCAGGTGGAGGAGACCTCTTCAATACGCAAGTTGGAGAGTTCTTGCGCACCCTCCTGAGCGGCTCAAAGATGTTCCCAGTTGGAACAGCTGCATCAATTTCCACCATTGGAGCTGGTGGAGTCAGTCCAGAGGGAGAGTTGCTTCCAGTTTTCCTCACTCGACGCCAGTGGTGACGTCGAGCATGTCTTGCAGATAGGACTGGCTCAGTTACGGGGGTGGCTTCATCATGCCCCTTGTTCTGGTGAAGGGCTATTGGGGTCAACCTGTCGAAAACTGGCGTCCGCTGAGAGGGAATTGTCAATCTTGCAAAGACCGACTTTTTGGCAGGGGAAGCATTTGTAATCACCTCACCCGAAGCAGGAATTAGGATGTCCAGTCTTGCAAAGACCGACCCCTTAGCCGGAGAAGAAGCCCCTCTGATGACTTCGTTTACCGGAGCTGGAATGGCTATCCTCTTCAGGCTAAATCCTTCGGGTATTGCAGGCTTCTTCATGAGCCTGCTTGAGCTTTGGTCTAGTCTGTTAAAGACCGAGGCGTTGGACTTGGACGAGCCGTTGAGAGGGGCTGTGGTAGTGGTAAGACGATCAAAGATCGACTTCTTTGGAGCTTCCTATAACGGCACTGGAGCGTTGAAACTTATTGGCGGGAGAATGGTCCTAAAGAACAACCCAGTGGTGGCCTGTGTCACCTGTTCCACCGGCATTACGAAGATGGAGTCCGCTTGGGGCTCATAAGTTACTCCTCCAGATGGGACGGAGCGGGAGTTGTTGCAATTAGTGCAGCTGGAAGCCATTGATCTTCTTTTCTCTGCACGGGAGCAAGACACCAAATCTTAGTACCTTGAATCCACAGACAACCATAGTAGACCGCGATTTGTTCGCGAAACACGACATACGAAGTGTGGAGTGGAAAGAGGAAAAATTCTTACCAAAATCTGTTTACCGCCAAAAGACGCGACCGGGACGTTGGGACGTCTGGACTGAATTTTAGGGGCAGATGCTATTTGGTTTTATCCTTCCACCTTTCCGAAGATGCCAAGTTGATTTATGGCACCGTATATCAGAGGTTTGGACGGATGCGGCCGTTGTAGCAGACTTCGTCAGATTCCCCCTAGTTTGCGAGGGTTTTTTGATTGTGGGGACGCTTTTCCCTGCAGGCGCGAGCCCCTGCAGTTAATTATGTTATCGGGTTACGATAACCACTTTCTCATTCTCCAGATGTTCACTTCGTGTCCTGTGTGTTTGTTTTATTTTTGGTTGTCAGGACCTGCCACCTCTCTGAAGACGTTGAAGAATTACAACGACAAATATCAGAGGTGTGAAGAGATGTATCCTTAAACCAATGTGGGTTGGGAGATCTGTAGTCAGGTTTGAGACTAAGACCAATTAAAAAGATTGTGAGCATATGTGCTTGGTTGATCTGAATTGGGGACTTGTGGCCAACTTGGGTTCAGTCTACTCAGTTTTGAATAAAATGTTGAATATTTGTTTGGGCTCAGTCCCTTTCTATTCATTAATGCCGAGCATTGATTTGGGGTTCTGACACCCCTCTTTTTTGTTTTTTATTGAGTGTTGAACACTTTTTATGACACTGAGCTCTATTTACAGAGTGCTCTTTATAAAATAGCGCTCACGTGAGGAGCACGTGGAGCGCTCGACGCTGAGCGCCAGACTTGGAGTGCTAAGGCGCTCTTTATAAAATTGCGCCCTCGTGAGGAGCACTTAGAGCGCTTGGCGCTGCGCGCCAGACTTGGAGTACTGAAGCGCTCTTTATAATAGCACTCACGTGAGGAGCACTTAGAGCGCTTGGCGCTGAGCGCCAGACACTGTTTTTGGCAGTTCTGATCAGTTCGGTGCTTTGAGTATTAAATTCTCGTTTATGAGAGACTTTGTCTCATGGATCTAAGAACTAAATTCTTCTTTTATGAAGAGATGCTATGATCTCTTTTGTTTTTCTTTATGAGAGGCTTCATCTCCTGGATCCAAGAACTAAGTTCTTCTTTTCTAAGGAGATGCTATGATCTCTTTGTTTTTCCCTACCTTGAAGAGAGGTAGTTCTCGCCTTGAACTCTGAAGTTTATTGGGAAGTTCTTCTGTTCTTCTTCTATCGATTTGAAACTTATAGGGAGGTTTTTTCTGTCTAGAGAATTAAATTCTCTTTTCTTTTAAGCTTACGAGGGGTTTTCTCTCTTTCTTTTCTGTATTGAAGTTGAAGTTTATGGAGGGGGTTCTTCTGTACCAGACTCGAAGTCTTGAGTCCTTTATATAGGGGAGGCTGATCTGTTGAATCAGTTAAGGAAATCTCTCATTGAGAGATCTCTAATTGATTTGGAGATTTTATCCATCGTTGGATTTTTGATCCAAGGACTTCTGTTTTACAGAAGACATTTTTCTTGTTATTAACAAGATTGGGAGAATATTTTCCCATACAGAACTTATTCTGTATCTTGATGATTTTTAATCATTATTAGATCTTTGTTCCAATGGTGCTCTGATTTACAGAGCACAATCTTTCTTGTTTGGAAAGATTTGAGGTGTATTTCCTCAACAGAATTTAATTCTGTAATTTTGATGATTTATCATCTTCGTTGGATCTTTGATCTAATGGTGGAGAACATTTAGTTCTAGCGCTGGCGCTCTCGTGCTTTGCACGTGAAGCGCTGCTTCAGAGTCTTTGACTCAGCACCAACGCTCTTGTGCTTTGCACGTGAGGCGCTGCCTCAGAGTCTTTGACTCATGGCGCTCTTGGCGCGAGCGCTCTCGTGCTTTGCACGTAAGGCGCTTCCTTAGAGTCTTTGACTCTTACCGCTGGCGCTCTTGGCGTGAGCGCTCTCGTGCTTTGCATGTGAAGCACTGCCTCAGTTCAAATTTCAAATTTTGAACAGAGCTTTGCTCTCTGATTGGGGGAAACAAGCCCTTTACAGAAAAGCTGCTGGCCGAGCACGTCTCGTCCATGAACAAGTTGCCCAAAGTGGCCCTCTTCAATGGGAAGTCTGACCCGAAAGACCATATGGACGCATTTACAGCGGGTATTAGCTTCCAAGATAACTCGGACGTGGCTTAATTCCGAGCTTTCCCCATCACGCTAATCCGGGTTGGCTGGGACTGGTTCTGGGGGCTTGCGCTGCGCTCCATCTCCACCTTTGACGAGCTGGCTACCCAATTCCTCGGCCATTTCATCGGCAACCGATGGCAGAAGAAGACAATCGACTACTTATTCACTGTCAAGAGCCGAGACATGGAATTCTTCAAAGGGTTTGTCACCCGCTTCTACAATGCCCTCCTGGAGGTACCCGAGAACCATGACGAAACGGTCATCACCGTGCTGAGGTCGGGTCTTAGGCACAAAGAGTGGCTCTGCTCTTTCACATTGGCGCAACCTAAGACCATGGCCGAAGTGAAAGTGTGGACCGAGCGAGAAATCCAACTCAAGTCCGAGGTGAACTCTAACATGCCCGGAGGCGACCAAGCTGACCGGAAGAAGTGGGACAGGGAAGAGAAAAGGACAGGCGATCGTTCGAAACCTTACTCCCCGAGGTTCCAGAAATATACTCCTCTAAACATTTCCCAGACCGAGCTCCTGAAGGAAGTTAAGGGCGAAGAGTTCTTCAGGCTCCCTCCAGCTACCCGATGGACGGGCAAATGGTCATGAGGCCCGTATTGCGCCTATCATCGGGTGCAAGGACATCCGACCGAGGATTGTAAACAGCTGCGCGATTACATCGAGGATCTGATCCGCCCCGGTCACTTGGCAAAGTACCTACGAGATAAACGTCAAGCAGATAGGGGGCAATCCGATCAAATTAAAGACAGAGAGCTGACGATCGGACAGATCATGGTCGTCACTGACCATCCCAAGTCCGAGAAACAAGGACACCCACCAAAATTGGTCATTCAATGCGGGAGAATTTAAACTGAATCACATAATCTGTATTTTGTTTAATAATAAAGATTCTTGCTTCCCTGCAATCTGAACTACTTCTCTTTGTTTCCATGCTAAAACTCCCTGCAGGGCCGATGAATGTCTTCCTGCTCGGCTCATCCACAGCGGGTAGCTTCCAATCCAACAACGCTGTGGATCAAAAACCTTCATCACGAGGCCGCCGAGCAATTTCCTGCTAGCCCATCTGCAGCAGGTAGATTCTTGCCCAACAAACGCCGTGGATCAAAGCCCTCATCGCGAGGCCGCCGAGCAATTTCCTGCTGGTCCATCCCATGCAGGTAGATTCCTGCCCAACAACGTTGTGGATCGAAAGCCCTCCTCACATGGCGACCGAGTATCTTCTTGCTCGGTTCATCCGTAGTGGGTAGCTTCCTACCCAACAAACGCTGTGGATTGAAAGCCTTCCTCATGAGGCGACCAAGTAGCTTCTGCTCGGTTCATCCGCAGTGGGTAGCTTCTTTCCTAACAATCGCTGCGGATCGAAATCCCTCCTCACGAGGCGACCGAGTAGCTTCCTTCTTGGTTCATCCGCAGTGGGTAACTTCCTGCCCAACAAACGCTGCGGATCTAAAGCCCTCATCACGAGGCCATCGAGCAATTTCCTGCTGGCCCATCCCTAGCAGGTAGCTTCCTACCCAACTACGCTAAGGATCGAAAGCCCTCCTCACGAGGCGACCGAGTAGCTTCCTATTCGGTTCATCTGCAGTGGGTAAATTCCATCCCAACAACGCTGTGGATCGAAAGCCCTCCTCATGAGGCAACCGAGTAGCTTCCTGCTCGGTTCATCTGCAGTAGGTAGCTTCTTGCCCAACAAACACTGTGAATCGAAAGCCCTCCTCACGAGGTGACCGAGTAGCTTCCTGCTCGGTTCATCCACAGTGGGTAGCTTCCTGCCCAACAAACGCTGCGGATCGAAAGCCCTCTTCATGAGGCGACCGAGTAGCTTCCTGCTTGGTTCATCCACAGTAGGTAGCTTCTTGCCCAACAAACGCTGCGGATCTAAAGCCCTCATCACGTGGCCGCCGATCAATTTCCTTCTGGCCCATCCCTAGCGGGTAGCTTCCTACCCAACTATGCTAAGGATCGAAAGCCCTCCTCACGAGATGATTGAGTAGCTTCCAGCTCGGTTCATCCGCAATGGGTAGATTCTGCTGGGTTTCTTAGCACCCTCACTATGTTTTTTAAGGCATCTAGCATGCAATTTTAAAAAACCTAGATTGCTAAGCAACACGGAATGGGGATCTAACTAGAGAATTAGGGTTAAGCTAACATGTAAACAACTTTACACTAAGTGAAATGGGAATACAATCTTTGTAGACCGGTCCTTCACTTCTAAAACTCCATATAGTAGTCCCTTTTCTTCAAGTAGTGGTATCCCGGACTCTCCTTTAGCTCCACTTGGTGAAAGGAATGAGCTCCCTCAAGGATCTTCGATGCCGAAGATGATCTACGTCAAAGAATCTCTAACTCAAGCTACCTCTTCACTAATTGATGAACCAGTGATGAAACAACCTATACTAAATGGCTAGTTTGGTATAGATTGGTGAAGTAGGAATTTTGCTCACTTTGGAATAATTTCTCTCTCTTTGTTTTCTTTTCTCACTCAAAACTAGAGAGCAATTCAAGGAGATGAAGAAAATGAACAAGTGATCAACCCATGAACCATGGGTGAGAAAATATCATATATAACTCATGCAGAGACTAAACCATGGATAAAGATAATGGTTAGGTTAATAAATATTTAAAGTAAAACAAAATTAGTGGACTAGATCAATGGTTTCCATAAGCTTCTTCAAGCTTCAAGCCATGACAAATTTCCACCAAATTTTGATTTTCCCTTAATAATTAAAACCCCACATTATCTTAAGTATGGTATGAGTCTCATACACCCAAGTCCAATGTATCATCTAGCATGATACAAAATAAATACATTAATATATATCACATATATATTAAATGTATAAAGAGAGAACATTTTCTTAAGTGAGCTAATATTGGTTAATATATATTAATATATCAAATATATAATTACACATTAAATTATTAAATCAACACTTGATTTAATAACCCGGTTGTATCACATACATCCGACTAATATCAATTTATATGCATATCACATATACATATAACATATCATTGAATCAACACTTGATTCAACAATCCGGTTACATCACATATAACCTATATCGCGAGATTAGAATACTATATCACATACACGTATTAATCTCGGTCCCGCACATATCACATATGTGCCCTACTTCGTTGTGCATAAGCTAGGAAATCTCCGTGTAGGAATCTAATGACTCGTCAATACGCCGGCAGTGGGTGATGATCATATCAGTCACCCACAAACTGTAAGCGGTACTAGCTGGACGTAACGGCTACCCGGGTATTGAGCGATCAGAAGATCAACAAGAAATCTTATCTATATTCCTGTGAATCCAACAGTAACACTACCGTACAGTCCGGTCTCTTCGTTTAATATGTCGCATATCTAGTTTAGGGTTAGTAAACGTCAGACCCCAGTAACAAGATAAGTCATGCTGATATGAGGCTCATAACGGGTCGAGAAACTACTGATAACACTTACCAGTAAATCTCAGTATCAGCCCTGGCCAGGTACTTCCTGTTATAGCCAATCGAGCACAACACAACATCAACCCCCAATACTGGAAGAGACGAATCCCCTCCTATCGCTCATTGCCTCCATGTGACTCGGGACTGTACCCAAAAACCACTGTTTTGCATGCTCTCTTGAACATTGTAAGGCGGAAATCAAAGCACAGTAGGAATCACACAAGACTCTATGACGATATCGGGTTTACAGACTAACCTGTACCAGTGTCACCAGAGAACTGCTATCTGACGTTAGGTATAATACCATCTAGGGGTTCTCGGCGAGTCCTGTTCAGTGTACCCAGTCTCTACTGAGCACCCGTATACCATCTTTGATGTCAAACACCAATAGATATGGGATCATCCATCGCCCATCATATGGGCAAGAAGCGTATACGCTAGTCTACTATGGAATATCGATGCCCCGTTTCGATACACCCTCGACTAGGAACAATTAAAGGATGAACTTATGGATTACCCTGGCCCCACTAGTATGATCTCCATCATAGTCCTGGTAGTCAAGTACACATCCTAAGGGCTTTATCAACATGTGAGAGAAAGACAATATCACAATACAAGTCTACTTGTTAAGATAAAGAATAACCAGATAGCATACTATCATGTTGAGCAAGAAAGTCCTCCCTATATATGTCCAAGCATCCATTGTAATATACAATCATGTACAACAATAGCCTCTAGGACATACATATAACTAATAATCCCCCACATGCACTAAGGCCAGTTGTTGTAGTATCTCATACCCAACATCCTAAAAACTCTCAAACTTTATCTGGAGTTTTGTCCTAGGTGAGTGGATCCGCCGTGTCATTCTTCGCGTCAACTCTCCTGACCTCGATCTCCCGGAGATCAACCATCTCCCTGATCAGGTGATACTGCCTAAGAGTATGTCTAGGTCACTGATGGGACCGGGTTTCTTAGTCCAAAGCCACAGCTCCATTGTCACCACAACGGTAGGAACGAAGTTCATCTCATGAACATCTTTATCCAGATGGCCTCTTTGGTAGCATCGTTGGTAGCGATGTATTCACCCTTTATCGTTGAGTCTGCATATCTAGCTTGGAACTCTTCCAACATACCGTCCCTCTACTGAGGGTAAAGACAAAACCCGAGACTGTCTTACAGTCGACCTTATCACTCTGGAAGCTCGAATTGCTAAAGAACTCCACTTGGAGTTCACCGTTACCATATACCAAGAACGTTTTTTTAGTCCTTCTCAAGTACTTAAGAATGTTCTTCACTGCTGTTCAGTGATTCTCCTCAGGATTTGATTGATACCTGCTTACAACACCCAGTGCATATGCTGCATCCAGTTGGGTACATAACATCTCATACATGATAGACCCGACTGCCGAAGCATAGGGTATCCCTTGCATACGAGCCCTCTCCAAATCAGTCTTGGGGGATATCTCTTTGGATAGATTGATTCCTGAGATCATGGGTAAATTCCCATGCTTGGAATCTTCCATAATAAATCTCTTAGTATGGTGTCAATATACCTGAATTGGGACAATCCCAACATCCGCTTAGATCTATCTCTATAGATCTTAATCCCCAGGATGTAGGAGGCATCACCCAGATCCTTCATGGAAAATCTTTGTGATAAGAGGAGCCTGACCGAGTGTAGCATAGGAACACCATTTCCTATCAAGAGTATATCATCCACGTACAATTCGAGGAAGACAACCTTACTCTCTACAAACTTCTTGTATATACAAGTTTCATCTACCATTTTGATGAAGTCAAACTCTTTGACTGCCACATCAAAACAGATGTTCCAACCCCGCGATACCTGCGTTAATCCGTAAATTGATTTAAGCAACTTGCACACTTTTCCGCTGCTCCCACTGTTTATGAAGCCCTCTGGCAGTATCATGTACACGCTCCCTTCTAAATCACCATTTAGAAAAGAGGTCTTGACGTCGATCTGCCAGATTTCGTAGTCATGGGACGCAACAATGGCAAGTAGGATCCGGATGGACTTAAGCAAAGCCATTGGAGAAAATGTTTCATCAAAATCCATACCTGGTTATTGACGAAAACCTTTTACTACAAATCTAACTTTGAAAGTATCAACTTTTCCATCTACACCAAGAATCTTCTCATGATCTACTTTCTCCCGATGAGTTTTACCCCTTCAGGTGAAACTCCCAAAGTCATACTTTGTTGGTGTACATGGATTCCATCTCAGATTGCATAGCATCCAGCCATTTCACAGAGTCCCCACTTGTGATGGCCTGCTTGAAACTAGTTGGGTCATCATCTTCCATGATGCAATCCTTGCTCCCACTGTCATTAAGAAAATCATAGTATCTCTCAGGCGGATGAGGAACCCTACTAGATCTGCGGAGAGCTTGAGGTTCGTCGGGAACTATTGAATCCTCCGGTTCTACCAAATCATCAGCCATTAGTTTGTCTGGCTGGAAATTCTTCCAGTTCTACCTCATGACCATAAATTTCTTCCATAAGAAATTCATTTTCTAAAAAAGTAGCATGCTGATAAACAAAACACCTTTTGCTCCTCAGTGTGGTAGAAGATATACCCTCGCGAATGTTCGGGATATCCAACAAACTTATACAGTACTGACTTTGCCTCGAGCTTGTCCGGATTTTGCTTTTCAACATAGGCCGGACAACCCCATATCTTAACTCATTTAAGAGATGGTCTCTTCCCATTCCATATCTCATATGGAGTGGTAGGCTCCGATTTGGATGGAACTCTATTCAATAGGTATGGGGCTTTTCAAGCGCATAACCCCAAAAGGAAACAGGTAACTCAGAATTACTCATCATAGAACGTACCATATCTCATAGGGTGCGATACCTCCGCCCTGATACACTGTTGTGCTGCGGTGTATACGGAGGAGTAAGCCGAGAGAGAATCCTATTCTCTTTTAAATAATCCAGAAACTCCGTGCACAAGTATTCTCCTCCCCGATTACATCGAAGGACTTTAATACTTCTACCCGTCTGGCTCTCTACTTCGTACTTATATTCTTTGAATTTCGCAAAAGTTTCAGACTTGTGTTTCAACAGGAACTCATGTCCGAATCTTAAGAGATCATCGATGATTGTAATGAAGTACAAAGAACCAACCCTGGCATGTGTATACATAGGGCCGCATACATCACTATGTATCATTCCCAAGAGTTCAGTAACTCTTTCTCCGTGTCCAGTAAACGGAGTTTTGGTCATTGTACCTTTGAGAAATGACTGGAAAGTTTCATATAATGTAAATTCAAACTGATTCAAATATCCATCCTTATGTAACTTAGCTAGTCATGTCGCATTGATATGACCTAGTCTACAATGCCACAAGAAGGATTCGTTCATTTCTGAACTTTTCCTCTTGTGTGTGTTCTGTACGTTGAGAACTATAGTTTGATTTAGAACGTATATGTCATTATATAATATGCCTGATCCAATCAACTTTTGATTCAGGAAAATTTTCATAATATTATCCTACAATACAATACAAAATTATATCCTTCTTTACATAATAAAGAAAATGATATAATATTGCATATCAGGTTCGGTATGTAATAACATTCGTTCAGAATCAATGTATTACCAGTTGGTAATACAAGGTGATATTCACCAACTACTTTGGCTGCAACATTTGCACCATTCCCTACTCTAGAGAATGATCACCTTTTTCCAGTTGTCTACCTTTCTTTAGCCCATGTAACATATTACATATGTGGGGTCCTGATCCAGTATCTAATACCCCGGACGTAGAGTGTACTGAGAAACAGTTCTCTGTAACGAACACACCCGAAGAAAATGCATCAACATGTTCTTTCCTCGTTTGGGTGGCATGGGAATCCGGATATTCCCCTATTTCCTGCTCAGACTTATAACAATTATAAGGAAGAGCGAAACCAACGTTCCCTAGCTCAGTATAACAAGTGGGTTCGATCAATACATCCATATTATTATCTTGATTAAGGTGTGACATGGTTGCTACCGAGAGAGAGAGAGAGAGAGAGAGAAGAAAATACTTAGCGTATGCTCTTGCAAGATTAGATTGGCTATTATTTTATCTAATCAGGACGGCTCCTACCGTTTTTATCAAATCTTCCTTCAAACTCTAAAAGGTAATACTAGCCGGGATTAATTACACCCTACAAGTTCGCCAATCTTTCATCCAGGCCAGTGTCGGTACTTTGAGGGAGGTTCCCCGTGCTTTCGCACGGACCTAATTAAAATAAACCTCATTTTCCCAGAGGCATAACCCTATTGATACCTTTCTAGTCACCTACTTGATCGGCTAATTGTAATGTGCAAAACTCTCCCAAGAGTAACTCTTACTCACAGTTCGGGATCCAACTATCCCATAGAAGGTATGCAATCTCATTGCAAATTTCAACACTTGAAATTCCCGATAATGTTTTGCCCCTAGCGTCCTATGGCCTTGACGGAGGCCAACAAACTATAGGCTGCTAGTCAAGTTCAACCCGTACATTTCATAATTGAATTAAACCCACCCGCACAACCCTTGATGGAGACCAACAAAGTCACATGACTACCCTAATCCAATCTCATCTTATGCTGTAGATAAGCACTAGTTAGCTACCGCACACTACGCTTTGACGGAGGCCAACAAACGTAGCACGAATACTAAGTATTACTTATCTGAAATGACGAAGGGCTACGATAGGTTTATAAGAAAACCTTTTGCGTAATGAACTTGATATTGTTGTAGAATTGAGTGATTTAGAAAAGGAGTGTTTTTTAGGCTTTTACTAGTTTTGCTAAAGAGGTCACTCCCGGTGAAGAGATCTTGGCTCTTTCCTCATCGAATGAGGTGCTGGATATTCAGGAATACCACTATGCAAAGCAAGAACTAGAGAAGCAATCAGAAGACAAAACCGAGTGGGTTGTAGCATCTGCTAGTTTTGCTAAAGAGGTCATCCCGGTGAAGTGATCTTGGCTCTTTCCTCATCGAATAAGGTGCTGGATATTCATCAAGAAATACCACTATGCAAAGCAAGAACTAGAGCTACCAGTTTTTAAAACAGGATTCTACAACATCTTTAGGATTCTTTCTTTTTCATTAATTTCATTAAGGAAGTCCCACCATTTATGCTTCCTAAGCATCACAGAAGAAGTGAAAATACTTATACAACGTACGCTTATGCCATTTGTATTCGTCACGGGGTCCTGTCATGCACCGTTAGGTTAGATAACTAACGGCAGAGCGGGGGCAGGACTAGCGTGGATGCAAAACATAAGAAACGTTTATTATATATCATATATATAATATTAAGCATTCGTCTCAGGCAGTTATATGATCTCATCACAGAACATTACAACAGAAGCCAACATATGAAATATTGGATATATTAGGAGGTCCGTGTTTTAAATTAAGCCAGTAAAAAACACGGATTCCACGGTCGTGATGAATAGCCAAACTCACATCCCTAGACCTCTACGAGAGCGGCAAGCAACCCTACCAATTCTAGAGTTAGGAGACCCGGTCTCGACCCCTCGAGATGGTCTCCCACTGGACTCTAGAACCCGGTTACTTATGCTCCCCGCCTTGGGTCTATCCTAATGCGGAAAAGTAAATAATTTACATCGATCGTGACATCATCCTCAACCAGGAAGTTCCCTAATAAAAGAATATTACATATAAGTTTTTACATGAATGAAAAAGAAAAACTCTCATCTCACGCAAAAACCCCCAGCTATTCAAACACGACGATCCAATATAACATACCATAGCAATACATAACATCACATGTTATCAACGTAAGTAAATATGCATATCCTAATTGTCGTTGACGTATAGCAACGAAACCGGCGATACACCACATATTACACTTATGGTCACAGAAAAGAAAGTGAAAACTACAACAATTGGAATCCGCAACCACCTTAGACATCAAAAACCCGAAATATCCCATACTTCGAATTTCATGCCTAATCAAATGAATTCCTTAGACATCATAAACTCGGAATATCTCATATTCCGAATTTCATGCCTAACCTTATAAACCCCGCATTTTAGTCTCAATATTGAAAACACTTTTCAATAACCAGTCGGGTAATTCAACAATATTCTCGACAATCTGTTCGGATGCTCGTCGGAAACTTTAGTAGATGGCCGCACCCCCAATGCCGTCGATGAAGTGCACTTAGGCGGAATACCGCGGCCGCGAGCACCCGGGAGGATGCTTTTGGCAACGGGGTTCTCCAAAGTCACTTGGTCGGGGCTTTGGGGCGCGGCTATCTAGTAATGTTTCCCGGCGAGTATCCGCGTACACTACGTGATTGCGGCAGAGTTTTGATCCATATCAAAACCCCGTGGAAACCGATAAAATGAGAATAAATTGCTAGGTTTACAAAATTCATACTAGTTTTCAAAAAACTAATTATTGTGGATTCCAAATATTGTATCACATATATAAACCCGAAACGATGTTAAAATTACGAATACGAAACACTCCGAATAGCCATTACAGAAAGATAACATCGTATGCAATCTTTTGCAAAATCAAAAAATACCCGAAACAACAAACCCCGAAGACTGGAACACCAAAGAAAAATGATGCCTAAACAACATCTCAAAACCGGCCAGGCCGGTTTTTATCCATGTTTCGCCGGGCCAAATCCGGTGGAGGGGGCTCAATTTTCTCTGGTGTTCATATTACATCACATGTAACATTCTGCACTTGCTTAAATAATTTTCAGAGAACTTTTACAAAATGACATAAACTAGGGATTTTGTTTCGAGGTTTCGGAGTTGTTTCGGTTTCGTAATTCTACTAATATTGTCTAATTCTCTAACCTTGCTCGGATCATCCGCAGCGGGTAGATTTTGCTAGGTTCCTTAGCACCCTCACTATGTTTTCTAAGACATCTAGCATGCAATTTTAAAAAACCTAGATTGCTAAGCAACCCGGAACGAGGATCTAACTAGAGGATCTAACATGTAAACAACTTTACACTAAGTGAAATGGGAATACAACCTTTGTAGACCGGTCCTTCACTTCTAAAGCTCCATGTAGTAGTCCCTTTGCTCCAAGTAGTGGTGTCCCAGACTCTCCTTTGGCTCCACTGGGTGAAAGGAATGAGCTCGCTCAAGGATCTTCGAGGTCGAAGACGATCTACGTCGAAGAATCTCTAACTCAAGCTACCTCTTCACTAATTGATGAACTAGTGAAGAAACAACCTATACTAAATGGCTAGTTTGGTATAGATTGGTGAAGTAGGAATTTTTCTCATTTTGGAATAATTTTTCTCTCTTTGTTTTCTTTTCACACTCAAAACTAGAGAGCAATTCAAGGAGATGAAGAAAATGAACAAGTGATCAACCCATGAACCATGGATGAGAAAACATATATAACTCATGTAGAGTCTAAACCATGGCTAAAGATAATGGTTATGTTAATAAATATGTAAAGTAAAACAAAATTAGTGGACTAAGTCAATGGTTTCCACAAGCTTCTCCAAGCTTCAAGCCATGACAATTTCTACCTAATTTTGATTTTCCCTTAATAATTAAAACCCCACATTATCTTAAGTATGGTATGAGTCTCATACACCCAAGTCTAATGTATCATCTAGTATGACACAAAATAAATACATTAACATATATCACATATATATTAAATGTATAAAGAGAAAATATTTTCTTAAGTGAGCTAATATTAGTTAATGCATATTAATATTGTAACGTTTTGAAAATCGTTTCGGTGAAATTTCGAAAAAACGGTAAAATAAGGGGGTTTTCTGTAAAAAGTCAAAATACAAATATCTTTATTATAAAATTAAATATACATATTCTAGCTATGAATTTGCTAGTATTTGGTGTTTATTGAACCACGGGTGAAATTTCAAATTTTCTGAAATTTTTTCCTAAATTAGTTATTTTAATATTATTTTAAGCCGTCACTAATACATTTAATTAGGGAAAATTACAAATTGGAATGAGTTGAAACAAATTTTGTGCATCATAACACATTAAACAAAATTTTATCATATTGTTTTTGAAATGATATGGTTTGCCAAAATGGTTTAGAAATTATTGAAGAAAAAATGTTTTTTTGTGAAATTAGCGAAAACTTGCAATTTGGTAGCTTGAGAGGGTCTTTTTGCACAAAATTCCCTTGCCAATTTTCACAAACCCTCACCCTAACCCCTTGACCGAGCCCACCATGGCAGCAGCCCAAAATTTTTCCACTCTAATTTTGCTTCTTCAACTCATTTTAAAGTGGTTGGAAATGAAAATGTTAATATATTATACTGAGGTATGGGTTTTAAGTGATTGGATGGGCTTTGACTAAGACTTTTTCACACAAATCCCCTACTCTTCCACACCTCCACCTGCTGGCCGAAACAGCCCTTTCCCCCCTCCTTGTTCCATCTCTTCTCACATCAATTTCTTCACAAAATTCAAATAAAAAATCTACAAATTTCTTCTCAAATTCTAAGCTAATCCTCATGCTATTCCCTTCTTAAGCCATATTGCTTTAAAGTATGGAGAATGATGGTGTCTATGGAGGCTAGGGAAACCTAGGATTTCAATCTTGGGAGGTAAAACTCCAACCTAATGTTTAAATTGTAGTTTGTATATGCTAATTTAGATATTAGAAGTGTTAAATTAGTTGTGGTGGCTTATTTTAGGAAAATCAAGAGAAGGGGGTTGATTTGGAAGTAGGATTTGAGGCTTTGTAGATGGGATATTTGAGTGTTGTAGGTAGCTAGTAGTGTGGATCGGGTGATTGTGCGGTGTTGTGACCTTTTTGTCGCCAATCCGCGATGTTCGCGCATATTTTCTTTTTCATGCTTGCTAGGTTTTTGGAAATTGAATTAGAATGTGGGATTAAAATTATGGTTAGGGTTTTATCACCTCGTTAGCAATTTAATGGGTAGTTTCACACACTAGTATATGCAAAACCAAGCTTAATTGTTAAATTGTGAATTTTGCTTTAAAAAGAGGTAAAATCGGTATTTTTGCAAACTAGTTTTTTTGAACATATATGGTTTGGTGAAATTAAATTATGGAAATGATTTATATGACTTATTTAAGATATTTAATAAGTATATTGGCCACTGCATTCATTTAAACGTCGATTTTTGGACTAACACGGGTAATTTTAGCTTGCTAGATTTTCGGAAAAATGGCTTCTAAAGTGAATTTGAGGTTTTTGTGAATTTTAACCTATTCTATATTTAAATTAGAATTCGTGAATGTGCAAATGAGTGTACTTGGGTTTTTCTCGATGGTCGGGCGTTTGCATGTCTATGTCGAGGGTTTTTGGGTTGGTTTGTGAGAGCAACCTTAGGTTTTGACCTATGTGGGATTCGTGCGTCGTTTTGGTCATGAGTCGGATTTTAATGCGATATGGTGCGTTTTGATATGTAGGTACCCCATGTGGACTTCAAGACGACAAGCAAGCGCGTGGCGACGTCGGCACCGGTGAGCGAGGACCAGGTGAGTAGATTTATATCTATGGGGAGAAGTCGGGTGGATGGCGTGTAGCACCCCCGCAGTCCGTGGTGGGGTATACGGATGCGTATACACACCAAAAATTATTATTTGTAATTTGGGATTAATAACGATGTTTAGGATGGATATTGGTGTGTTGGATTATTTTAGTGTTGCGAACCCTAGGGTAGTGTTGCACTACACATACACACATACATACTTGCATACATTCCTATTTATGTGTGCTCTTGGGATCCTTTATAGTTATGTGTTCACATGGGTATGGGACTCTGTGTTCACATACGGATTTAAGGATGATACTTGGGATTGAGCTGAGTCGATGAGATTTGTTTTGTGGTTGTGATATCAGTGATATGGCAGGATTCGTACTTGAGGTACGTCCTGGTGTTATAGTGGATCTTGGGACGACGATACGGGTGAATAGTGTTATTAATAAAATGGTCGATATGTGATCATGATATAAGATATGATATGCTAGGATATTGATACTAGGCCGTATTGGGCGATGTATACCCCTTGATGATGATATGTGCTGACGATATCGGTTTGTATGAGATTGTCGATCAGTAGTCAGATCATGAGTATATTGAGGATATTAGTATTATACTAGACATAGGTCAGTACCCTAGACTATAATCTTGGATAAAAGAGGATACGAGAGGAATAGTGTGAGGAATATGATATTGACCCGTACCCAGATTTGGGGATGCCGTACGACGGATTTACGTACGAGCTATATATTGAAGATTGACCCGCACTCCTGATTTGGGATGCCTGATTATAGATATGGTATCGGATGTGATATTATTGAGGCAGGATCACCGACTATACATATATAGGTATGTATATGTATCGACTCAGATGATAGGAGGTTTCCTTACCTGTAGTTCAGCTTGTTAGTTCAGCCGTATAGTTTAGTGTAGTTGTTAGATTAGATTAGACTCCTACCTATTTCAAAACTAACGAATCGTGGGTATTTTAAAAGACAACCCAAGGGATTCTGCGGATATTTCAAAAGACGTATCTTTTCATAAAAACACCGTAGCCCCTATTTTCAAAACCCCATGATTCGTGTTATTTCAAAAGGCACCATTTGTAGGACTTATATTAGATTAGTGCAGATTAGTTATAGTTGCGTCTAGTATTCAGCTCCCGCTCATTATTGTGGTTCGCTTCGCATCGCATGCTTATATTATGTTTCATACTCAATTATTAATATCATGCTGTTAGGACACCAGCACCATTACCGATGATGCGTATGTACCACGTAAACTTACTTGCTGGCTCACACACATCTTCATCGGTAATTGCCATGTCACGTACACCTTAGAAAATATTATTGCTTGACATAGCATACTTGCCTTATATGTTAGTTTAGACATTGTAGTTATTACCTGCTACTTCATGCATACTGTTATTCATTGTTATGCCGCATTCATGGATTCTCATACATATATTCACTATTTTACGTGTTATTGAGGTTTTGGATTCGGATTTCCATGAGATTTTCTGGATTTGGAGGAAAACCGCAAAAAATAAATAAACCTTCTCTCTCTTTTAAAATAAAAAGTGTGGTTTTCCCATGATGTATGAGTCGACCACCATGAGTTTGCTGATGGATTTCGAGACTCGATTCGAGGAGTGGAGGAACCGTTTCGGGTACATGGTGGGCCCGGTGCGGTACCCCGGGGCAAGAGGAATGTGTTGTTGACGCTGAGCCCGGCAGGGGAGCACTACCGACCGGTGATTTTACCCGACGCGTCGGATATCCGGAGGATACCGTCGTGGTCTTGAGATAGATGGTAGGGACCGGTCAGGATTGACGGCGCCCTAGATATTGTGTTTGAGATATTGAGATTTTGAGATATTGAGGTACAGAGATTGTGATACAGAGATATCGAGATATTTGGACACTTGTTTTGTGTCGATGCTGGGCACTGTTTTATGCTGATTTCATTTATGGTACCTCACTTTAAAATACAGAAATCTCACTGATTTATGAAAGCAGTTTTCTTGAGTACATGCATTCTGTTTCATGCATTCATACATCATCCATATGATACATTGCTACCTGGGGCACTGACACGGGCACGTGGAATTACACTTGGGTTAGATATTTGCCCTAACCATTGTTATGGGTTGCTGGTTATATATTTGAGGATATATTATGATCTTTGACCTAGGTTGCGTTATTTATTCGATTTCTTTCCGTAGATGTTTTTCTATTCACGAGTTGGCAACTCACCCCCGTTGTGCCCCAGTTTCTTGCAGGTTTGCCGTACAGGTTTCATTACGGCTTTGCGGGCATAGTTTCCTTCGGGTGATTTGCTAGTAGGTGGGTTTACTTGTATCGTACCCCCATTATATATCTTGTATATCATTATTCCATTGTATCTAGAAGTTCCATCAACCAAACATGTTTTATTTTTGAGATAGAGACCAGTGATGTTATTCTTTCGACCTTAAAGTCGCGCGTTGTATTTCTGTGGATTTCTTGTTGTTTTGAGTTTCTATTTGAGTTTTGATCCCCGCCCTTGGCGTTGTATATTATATTGCTTGTGTGGTTGTGACCGTCGATTGACGAAGAGCTAGCTCCCGCTTGGGGATGCCTTTTTATTGATTTCGTATACTATTCATATTGTATCCCGTTTGGGAGGGCTGTATTTACAAAGGAGACTCCGCCGAAATTTTCAGAAAATACTTGATGTTTTTAAAAAACCGCATAATTCGGCTTATGCTATTAAAACTACTTGTTTTAAATTGGTTTTCCTTCACTCTACTACTTTTCTTGGTTTGGATTTCTGAGTTTTCGGCTTACTTAGATTACGTACGTCTCAAGACGTCTCGTAGTTTAAGTGCCGGTCATGTTCCGTACTTTCGGGACGTGACAAAGTTGGTATCAGAGCATTAGGTTTTACCTTCGGAGCGTAGGATGACCCTTGGTTGATGGAATAGGTGACTAAAGTAGAGTGACGTACCGTGGGTATGTTCCGCGGCATACTTACGACACGCCACTCCACTTAAGAAGCCTTAGGATGTACATTTCTTTGTTCAGTATTATATTCATTCCGATCTAGCCTCATCAGTACCAGTTATGGTTTTGCTGCCACGATTACGGGCAGGGAGAGCTACAGCTAGAGTTGCGGTCAGCACGAGCTCGTCATAAACGAGGACTGACCAGGGCGAAATTCCGGCTACACACGATTGCGGAGATGTGTCTTTTTACTGTGTTTCCGCTCCACGAGCATTTGGCGGATCGCCTTTATGAGGTTACTCAGATGTGCGGATCGACACTAGGGGATTGAGCCAATGATAGAGGCCAGCCAGATTTTGATGACCGTTGGTGTATTGCTTACTCATGATGATTGAGGCACTGTTCAGCGTGCAGACGAGTGAGCCAGTTGTTGCTGCGGACGACGAGATATTACCCCAGATGCTGGAGTTAGTGCAGAATGAGTTGTACTAAGAGATGATAGAAGGTCGCTAGTCATCGAGGATGAATGACTAGGACATGTGGATCGTTCGCCTACCCCGATGCGAGGTCATCAGATAGATTGATTCCAGCTAGAGACGACTTCACGCGGAGACGTTGGGAGTCGACAGAGACGATCGAATGTCAGAAACCTATTATTCCAAATTTAAAGTAGTCGGAAAGACATGCAGGCAATTCTATGGTCCCTCTAGAAGAATGAAACCCTAACTCGACTTAATGGCCGTGTGAAAGCCTTTGAACCTTTGGGTTTGCGGCAGTTCTACGGCGCCATTAGTGAGGCTTGGGTTTGCCCTTCTACGGCTGGACCACCGATGCTGTGGTTTGTACCCGATACTATTAAACCGTGTCCAAGATGTTGAGCTCTTAGGGGATTATGAGGTTTTGACGACTCGATCGGATGGCTCGACTTAATTCGGATGCTAGGTGGTGAGATGCATTTCTTAGGAGACTCCCGATACGAGGATAGCCGTTGGAGCTCATTCCAAGTAGCCACGATGAGACGAGTCCGAAGCAGTCGACATTAGAGAAAGTGGAGTAAAGAGGTCCGTACAAGATCTGGATAAGACGACATTCCACTCCGCCGACATCAAAGATGCGATACGCATGACGAGGCATTGTGCTTGGATATACCTTCCAGAGGAGTCGTGATGAGAATGTAGTCATTCCAGAGCAAGACGCAGATATAGTAAAGGTCGATGACTTCCGGACAGTTGGCAGAGACGAGGCATGGAAGAGACGGTGAGCAGGATTCCTTTCAGGACACTGCTGCAATGATACTTGCACCCAGGATCAGAGGTGTCACGTATATTCAGAGAACCAAAGGCCGACGCCAGTGATATGCTGTCTTACGAGTGGTCGCGATGATTGACCGGGAGATGACAAGAGACGTGCCAGAACGGGATCATCCCCGTTTGCACACCTGACAAGGCCGATGAGCCGATGGACCGAGAGATTGGTAATTCCCAGTGAAGACCTTGACTCAGGAGTGGTCATTGTTATGCCCACCAGCAGACCAGAGTTCATGATCATCGACGAGACGTCCCACTAGTGACCGTGACAGTTGGCCCGAGATTCTTAGAGGATGCGCTTGAGCGGTACTATGCCGCCATTATTGATTTCGATGTTTTGGGTGATTTATTCGAACGATTTGATTTTGATGATTGAGGATTTCCGGTCCTTGCACAGTGTTGCACTTGATATCATTTTCGTGCTTGGGTTTCACATGTTTGTGATTTTACGGTTTTAGACATTTGAGTTGATTTTTGTGCGCATGCACGCACACGATTTGGTTCCTGCACTCTGTATAGTTAATATATGCTTGCAGTGCAGTGATACGCCTTTTGTGCACTTAAATGCATTGGACTTTGATTTCGATGGTGATGTTCGATATTTGTTTTGTGCACCTGATTTGATTTTGCGCATGTTCTTCACTTGATATTGGATTTCATGATTTCGTGCACGATGGATGCACCTGATTTGGATTTTCTCGCATGTTGGGCGCATGTTTTGAAGTGTGATTTTGGTGCAGACCAGATGCACTAAATCGAGATTTTTCGTGCATGTCAGATGCACCTGATTTTGCTGTCAGGCACACATGTTGCCTACGACAGATGTTTCGTGCACACCCGATGCACTTAGATGTTGTTTCTGTGCATATGTATGGCACATATTTGGATTTTGATTTCCGTGCGCACAAGACACGCGTAGTATTTATACGCGTATTTTGGGATTGATTTTTTTCTTATAGAGCAGTACGTTTTTTATGATATTGCGATGTGTTTTCGTACTGAGCAGGACTAGTCAGAGGACAGTACCTGAATATATTTTACATGTATAGTTTCGAGTTATATCATAATGGTTTTGCTTTGGATTTGGTATTTATGTCTTCCCCATGACTCCGATGACTGCGGGATGCTTGACGGAGTTCTGATTTGAGTTATATGCTCATTTTTCATGCGCATGCGTTGCGCTACGATTTGTTTTATATATTTATGATTTCGGAGCCCCGGCGATTTGATGGTTTTGGCTGAAATATTTTAGTATTTGGGGGAAGTTTTAATTTAAATTCGGGGACCGAATTTCTTTAAGGGGGGAAGATTGTAACGTTTTGAAAATCGTTTCGGTGAAATTTCGAAAAAACGGTAAAATAGGGGGAGTTTTCTGTAAAAAGTCAAAATACAAATATCTTTATTATAAAATTAAATATACATATTCTAGCTATGAATTTGCTAGTATTTGGTGTTTATTGAGCCACTGGTGAAATTTCAAATTTTCTGAAATTTTTTTCGAAATTAGTTATTTTAATATTATTTTAAGCCGTCACTAATACATTTAATTAGGGAAAATTACAAATTGGAATGAGTTGAAACAAATTTTGTGCATCATAACACATTAAACAAAATTTTATCATATGGTTTTTGAAATGATATGGTTTTCCAAAGCGGTTTAGAAATTATTGAAGAAAAAATGATTTTTTTGTGAAATTAGCGAAAACTTGCAATTTGGTAACTTGACAGGGTCTTTTTGCACAAAATTTCCTTGCCAATTTTCACAAACCCTCACCCTAACCCCTTGGCCGAGCCCACCATGGCAGCAGCCCAAAATTTTTTCACTCCAATTTTGCTTCTTCAACTCATTTTAAAGTGGTTGGAAATGAAAATGTTAATATATTATATTGAGGTATGGGTTTTAAGTGATTGGATGGGCTTTGACTTAGACTTTTTCACACAAATCCCCCACTCTTCCCCACCTCCACCTGCTGGCCGAAACAGCCCTTTCCCCCCCTCCTTGTACCATCTCTTCTCACATCAATTTCTTCACAAAATTCAAATGAAAAATCTACAAATTTCTTCTCAAATTCTAAGCTAATCCTCATGCTATTCCCTTCTTAAACCATATTGCTTTAAAAGTATGGAGAATGATGGTGTCTATGGAGGCTAGGGAAACCTAGGATTTCAATCTTGGGAGGTAAAACTCCAACCTAATGTTTAAATTGTAGTTTGTATATGCTAATTTAGATATTAGAAGTGTTAAATTAGTTGTGGTGGCCTATTTTAGGAAAATCAAGAGAAGGGGGTTGATTTGGAAGTGGGATTTGAGGCTTTGTAAATGGGATATTTGAGTGTTGTAGGTAGCTAGTAGTGTGGATCGGGTGATTGTGCGGTATTGTGACCTTTTTGTCGCCAATCCGCGATGTTCGCGCATATTTTCTTTTTCATGCTTGCTATGATTTTGGAAATTGAATTAGAAGGTGGGATTAAAATTATGGTTAGGGTTTTATCACCTCGTAAGCAATTTAATAGGTAGTTTCAAACTCTAATATATGCAAAACCAAGCTTAATTGTTAAATTGTGAATTTTTCTTTAAAAAGAGTTAAAATCGGTATTTTTGCAAACTAGTTTTTTTGAACATATATGGTTTGGTGAAATTAAATTATGGAAATGATTTATATGACTTATTTAAGATATTTAATAAGTATATTGGTCGCTGCATTCATTTAAACGTCGAGTTTTGGACTAAAACGGGTAATTTTTTGCTTGCTAGATTTTCGGAAAAATGGCTTCTAAAGTGAATTTGGGGTTTTTGTGAATTTTAACCTATTCTATATTTAAATTAGTATTCGTGAATGCGCAAATGAGTGTACTTGGGTTTTTCTCGATGGTCGGGCGTTTGCACGCCGACGTCGAGGGTTCTTGGGTTGGTTTGTGAGAGCAACCATAGGTTTTGACCTATATGAGATTCGTGCGTCGTTTTGGTCATGAGTCGGATTTTAATGCGATATGGTGCGTTTTGGTCATGAGTCGGATTTTAATACGATAGATATTGCCCCAGATGCTGGAGTTAGTGCAGAATGAGTTGTACTAAGAGATGATAGAAGGTCGCTAGTCATCGAGGATGAATGACTAGGACATGTGGATCGTTCGCCTACCCCGATGCGAGGTCATCAGATAGATTGATTCCAGCTAGAGACGACTTCACGCGGAGACGTTGGGAGTCGACAGAGACGATCGAATGTCAGAAACCTATTATTCCAAGTTTAAAGTAGTCGGAAAGACATGCAGGCAATTCTATGGTCCCTCTAGAAGAATGAAACCCTAACTCGACTTAATGTCCGTGTGAAAGCCTTTGAACCTTCGGTTTGCGGTAGTTCTACGGCGCCATTAGTGAGGCTTGGGTTTGCCCTTCTACGGCTGGACCACCGATGCTGTGGTATGTACCCGATACTATTAAACTGTGCCCAAGATGTTGAGCTCTTGGGGGATTATGAGGTTTTGACGACTCGATCGGATGGCTCGACTTAATTCGGATGCTAGGTGGTGAGATGCATTTCTTGGGAGACTCCCGATACGAGGATAGCCATTGGAGCTCAGTCCATGTAGCCACGATGAGACGAGTCCAAAGCAGTCGACATTAGAGAAAGTGGAGTAAAGAGGTCCGTACAAGATCTGGATAAGACGATGTTCCACTCCGCCGACATCAAAGATGCGATACGCATGACGAGGCATTATGCTTGGATATACCTTCCAGAGGAGTCGTGATGAGAATGCAGTCGTTCCAGAGCAAGACGTAGATATAGTAAAGGACGATGACTTCCGGACAGTTGGCAGAGACGAGGCATGGAAGAGACGGTGAGCAGGATTCCTTCCAGGACACTGCTGCAATGATACTTGCACCCAGGATCAGAGGTGTCACGTATATTCAGAGAACCAGAGGCCGACGCCAGTGATATGATGTCTTACGAGTGGTCGCAATGATTGACCTGGAGATGACAAGAGACGTGCCAGAACGGGATCATCCCCGTTAGCACACCTGACAAGGCCGATGGACCGAGAGATTGGTAATTCCCAGTGAAGACCTTGACCCAGGAGTGGTCATTGTTACGCCCACCACAGGCCAGAGTTCATGATCATCGACGAGACGTCCCATTAGTGACCGCGACAGTTGGCCCGAGATTCTTAGAGGATGCGCTTGAGCGGTACTATGCCGCCATTATTGATTTCGATGTTTTGGGTGATTTATTCGAACGATTTGATTTTGATGATTGAGGATTTACGATCCTTGCACAGTGTTGCACTTTACGGTTTTAGACATTTGAGTTGATTTTGTGTGTATGCACGCACACGATTTGGTTCCAGCACTCTGTATAGTTAATATATGCTTGCAGTGCAGTGATACGCCTTTTGTGCACTTAAATGCATTGAACTTTGACTTCGATGGTGATGTTCGATATTTGTTTTGTGCACCTGATTTGATTTTGCGCATGTTCGGCACTTGATATTGGATTTCATGATTTCGTGCACGATGGATGCACCTGATTTGGATTTTCTCGCATGTTGGGCGCATGTTTTGAAGTGTGATTTTGGTGCACACCAGATGCACTAAATCGAGATTTTTTGTGCATGTCAGATGCACCAGATTTTGCTGTCAGGCACACATGTTGCCTACGACAGATGTTTCGTGCACACCCGATGCACTTAGATGTTGTTTCTGTGCATATGTATGGCACATATTTGGATTTTGATTTCCGTGCGCACAAGACGCGCGTAGTATTCATACGCGTATTTTGGGATTGATTTTTTTCTTATAGAGCAGTACGTTTTTTATGATATTGCTATGTGTTTTCGTACTGAGCAGGACTAGTTAGAGGACAGTACCTGAATATATTTTACATGTATAGTTTCGAGTTATATCATATTGGTTTTGCTTTGGATTTGGTATTGATGTCTTCCCCATGACTCCGATGATTGCGGGATGCTTGACGGAGTTCTGATTTGAGTTATATGCTCATTTTTCATGCGCATGCGTTGCGCTACGATTTGTTTTATGTATTTATGATTTCGGGACCCCGGCGATTTGATGGTTTTGGCTGAAATATTTTAGTATTTGGGGGAAGTTTTAATTTAAATTCGGGGACCGAATTTCTTTAAGGGGGGAAGATTGTAACGTTTTGAAAATCGTTTCGGTGAAATTTCGAAAAAACGGTAAAATATGGGGGTTTTCTGTAAAAAGTCAAAATACAAATATCTTTATTATAAAATTAAATATACATATTCTAGCTATGAATTTGCTAGTATTTGGTGTTTATTGAGCCACTGGTGAAATTTCAAATTTTCTGAAATTTTTTCCGAAATTAGTTATTTTAATATTATTTTAAGCCGTCACTAATACATTTAATTAGGGAAAATTACAAATTGGAATGAGTTGAAACAAATTTTGTGCATCATAACACATTAAACAAAATTTTATCATATGGCTTTTGAAATGATATGGTTTGCCAAAACGGTTTAGAAATTATTGAAGAAAAAATGCTTTTTTTATGAAATTAGCGAAAACTTGCAATTTGGTAACGTGAGAGGGTCTTTTTGCACAAAATTTCCTTGCCAATTTTCACAAACACCCATCCTAACCCCTTGGCCGAGCCCACCATGGCAGCAGCCCAAAATTTTTCCACTCCAATTTTGCTTCTTCAACTCATTTTAAAGTGGTTGGAAATGAAAATGTTAATATATTATATTGAGGTATGGGTTTTAAGTGATTGGATGGGCTTTGACTTAGACTTTTTCACACAAATCCCCCACTCTTCCACACCTCCACCTGCTGGCCGAAACAGCCCTTTCCCCCTCCTTGTTCCATCTCTTCTCACATCAATTTCTTCACAATATTCAAATGAAAAATCTACAAATTTCTTCTCAAATTCTAAGCTAATCCTCATGCTATTCCCTTCTTAAGCCATATTGCTTTAAAGTATGGAGAATGATGGTGTCTATGGAGGCTAGGGAAACCTAGGATTTCAATCTTGGGTGGTAAAACTCCAACGTAATGTTTAAATTGTTGTTTGTATATGCTAATTTAGATATTAGAAGTGTTAAATTAGTTGTGGTGGCTTATTTTAGGAAAATCAAGAGAAGGGGGTTGATTTGGAAGTGGGATTTAAGGCTTTGTAGATGGGATATTTGAGTGTTGTAAGTAGCTAGTAGTGTGGATCGGGTGATTGTGCGGTATTGTGACCTTTTTGTCGCCAATCCGCGATGTTCGCGCATATTTTCTTTTTCATGCTTGCTAGGTTTTTGGAAATTGAATTAGAATGTGGGATTAAAATTATGGTTAGAGTTTTATCACCTCGTTAGCAATTTAATGGGTAGTTTCACACTCTAGTATATGCAAAACCAAGCTTAATTGTTAAATTGTGAATTTTGCTTTAAAAAGAGTTAAAATCGGTATTTTTGCAAACTAGTTTTTTTGAACATATATGATTTGGTGAAATTAAATTATGGAAATGATTTATATGACCTATTTAAGATATTTAATAAGTATATTGGCCGCTGCATTCATTTAAACGCCGAGTTTTGGACTAAAACGAGTAATTTTTGCTTGCTAGATTTTCGGAAAAATGGCTTCTAAAGTGAATTTGGGGTTTTTGTGAATTTTAACCAATTCTATATTTAAATTAGTATTCGTGAATGTGCAAATGAGTGTACTTGGGTTTTTCTCGATGGTCGGGCGTTTGCACGCCGACGTCGAGGGTTTTTGGGTTGGTTTGTGAGAGCAACCATAGGTTTTGACCTATGTTGGATTCGTGCGTCGTTTTGGTCATGAGTCGGATTTTAATGCGATATGGTGCGTTTTGATATGTAGGTACCCCATGTGGACTTCGGGACAACAAGCAAGCGCGTGGCGACGTCGGCACCGGTGAGCGAGGACCAGGTGAGTAGATTTATATCTACGGGGAGAAGTCGGGTGGATGGTGTGTAGCACCCCCGCAGTCCGTGGTGGTGTATATGGATGCGTATACACACCAACAATTATTATTTGTTATTTGGGATTAATAACGATGTTTAGGATGGATATTGGTGTGTTGGATTATTTTAGTGTTGCGAACCCTAGGGTAGTGTTGCACTACACATACACACATACATACTTGCATACATTCCTATTTATGTGTGCTCTTGGGATCCTTTATAGTTATGTGTTCACATGGGTATGGGACTATGTGTTCACATACGGATTTGAGGATGATACTTGGGATTGAGCTGAGTCGATGAGATTTGTTTTGTGGTTGTGATATCGGTGATATGGCAGGATTCGTACTTGAGGTACGTCCTGGTGTTATAGCGGATCTTGGGACGACGATACGGGTGAATAGTGTTATTAATAAAATGGTCGACATGTGATCGTGATATAAGATATGATATGCTAGGATATTGATACTAGGCCGTATTGGGCGATGTATATCCCTTGATGATGATATGTGCTGACGATATCGGTTTGTACGAGATTGTCGATCAGTAGTCAGATCATGAGTATATTGAGGATATTAGTATTATACTAGACATAGGTCAGTACCCTAGACTATGATCTTGGATAAAAGAGGATACCAGAGGAATAGTGTGAGGAATATGATATTGACCCGTACCCAGATTTGGGGATGTCGTACGACGGATTTACGTACGAGCTATATATTGAAGATTGATCCGCACTCCTAATTTGGGATGCCTGATTATAGATATGGTATCGGATGTGATATTATTGAGGCAGGATCACCGACTATACATATATAGGTATGTATATGTATCGACTCAGATGATAGGCGGTTTCCTTACCTGTAGTTCAGCTTGTTAGTTCAGCCGTATAGTTTAGTGTAGTTGTTAGATTAGATTAGACTCCTACCTATTTCAAAACTAACGAATCGTGAGTATTTTAAAAGACAGCCCAAGGGATCTTACGGATATTTCAAAAGACGTATCTTTTCATAAAAATACCGTAGCCCCTATTTTCAAAACCCCATGATTCGTGTTATTTCAAAAGGCACCATTTGTAGGACTTATATTAGATTAGTGCAGATTAGTTATAGTTGCGTCTAGTATTCAGCTCCCGCTCATTATTGTGGTTCGCTTCGCATCGCATGCTTATATTATGTTTCATACTCCATTATTAATATCATGCTGTTAGGACACCAGCACCATTACCGATGATGCGTTTATACCACGTACACTTACTTGCCGGCTCACACACATCTTCATTGGTAATTGCCATGTCACGTACACTTTAGAAAATATTATTGCTTGACATAGCGTACTTGCCTTATATGTTAGTTTAGACATTGTAGTTATTACCTGCTAATTCATGCATACTGTTATTCATTGTTATGCCGCATTCATGGATTCTCATGCATATATTCACTATTTTACGTGTTATTGAGGTTTTGGATTCGGATTTCCATAAGATTTTCTGGATTTGGAGGAAAACCGCAAAAACATAAATAAACCTTCTCTCTTTTTTAAAATAAAAAGTGCGGTTTTTCCATGATGTATGAGTCGTCCACCATGAGTTTGCTGATGGATTTCGAGACCCGGTTCAAGGAGTGGAGGAACCGTTTCGGGTACATGGTGGGCCCGGTGCGGTACCCCGGGGCAAGAGGAATGTATTGTTGACGTTGAGCCCGGCAGGGGAGCACTACCGACCGGTGATTTTACCCGACACGTCGGATATCCGGAGGATACCGTCGTGGTCTTGAGATAGATGGTAGGGGCCGGTCTGGATTGACGGCGCCCTAGATATTGTGTTTGAGATATTGAGATTTTGAGATATTGAGGTACAGAGATTGTGATACAGTGATATCGAGATATTTGGACACTTGTTTTGTGTCGATGCTGGGCACTGTTTTATGCTGATTTCATTTATGGTACCTCACTTTTAAAATACAGAAATCTTACTGATTTATGAAAGCAGTTTTCTTCAGTACGTGCATTCTGTTTCATGCATTCATACATCATCCATATGATACATTGCTTCCTGGGGCACTGACACGGGCACGTGGAATTACACTTGGGTTAGATATTTTTCCTAACCATTGTTATGGGTTGCTGGTTATATTTTTGAGGATATATTATGATCTTTGACCTAGGTTGCGTTATTTATGCGATTTCTTTCCGTAGATGTTTTTCTATTCACGAGTTGGCAACTCACCCCTGTTGTGCCCCAGTTTCTTGCAGGTTTTCCGTACAGGTTTCATTACGGCTTTGCAGGCATAGTTTCCTTCGGGTGATTTGCTAGTAGGTGGGTTTACATGTATCGTACCCCCATTATATATCTTATATATCATTATTCCGTTGTATCTAGAAGTTCCATCAACCAAACATGTTTTATTTTTGAGATAGAGACCAGTGATGTTATTCTTTCGACCTTAAAGTCGCGCGTTGTATTTATGTGGATTTCTTGTTGTTTTGAGTTTCTATTTGAGTTTTGATCCTCGCCCTTGGCGTTGTATGTTATATTGCTTGTGTGGTTGTGACCGTCGATTGACGAAGAGCTAGCTCCCGCTTGGGGATGCCTTTTTATTGATTTCGTATACTATTCATATTGTATCCCGTTTGGGAGGGCTGTATTTACAAAGGAGACTCTGCCGAAATTTTCAGAAAATACTTGATGTTTTTAAAAAACCGCATAATTCGGCTTATGCTATTAAAACTACTTATTTTAAATTGGTTTTCCTTCACTCTACTACTTTTCTTGGTTTGGATTTCTGAGTTTTCGGCTTACTTATATTACGTACGTCTCAAGACGTCTCATAGTTTAAGTGCTGGTCATGTTCCGTACTTTCGGGACGTGACAAATATATCAAATATATAATTACATATTAAATTATTAAATCAACACTTGATTTAATAACCCGGTTGTATCGCATACATCCGACTAATATCAATTTATATGCATATCACATATACATATAACATATCATTGAATCAACATTTGATTCAACAATCCGGTTATATCACATATAACCTATATCGCGAGATTAGAATACTGTATCACATACACGTATTAATCTCGGTCCCGCACATATCACATATATGCCCTACTTCATTTCGCATGAGCTAGGAAACCTATGTGTATGACTCTAATGATTCGTCAATACGCCGGCAGTAGATGATGATCATATCAGTCACGCACAAGCCGTTAGTGGTACTAGCTGGACGTAACGGCTATCCGGGTATTGAGCGATAAGAAGATCAACAAGCAATCTTGTCCATACTCCTGTGAATCCAACAACAACACTACCGTACAGTCCAGTCTCTTCGTATGATATGTCGCATATCTAGTCTAGGGGTGGTAAATGTCAGACCCCAGTAACTTGATAAGTCATGCCGATATGAGGCTCATAACGGGTCGAGAAACTACTGATAACACTTACCAGCAAATCTCAGTATCAACCCTGACCAGGGACTTTCTGTTATAGCCAATCGAGCATAGCGTAACATCAACTCCCAATACCGGGAGAGAAGAATCCCCTCTTATCGCTCATTGCCTCCATGTGACTTGGGACTGTAACCAAAAACCACTATTTTGCATGCTCTCTTGAACGTGGTAAGGTGGAAATCAAAGCACAGTGGGAATCACACAAGACTCTATGACGATCTCGGGTCTACAGACTAACCTGTACTAGTGTCACCAGAGAACTGCTATCTGATGTTAGGTATAATACCATCTAAGAGATCTCGGCGAGTCCTGTTCAGTGTACCCAGTCTCTACTGAGCACCTATATACCATCTTTGATGTCAAACACCAATGGATATGGGATCATCCATCGCCCATCATATGGGTCAAGAAGCGTGTACGCTAGTCTACTATGGAATATTGATGCCCTGTCTCGATACACCCTCGACTAGGAACAATTAAAGGATGAACTTATCGACTAACCTGGCCCCACCAGTATGATTTCCATCATAGTCCTGATAGTCAAGTACACATCCTAAGGGCTTTAACAACATGTGAGAGAAAGACAATATCACAATACAAGTCTACATGTTAAGATAAAGATTAACCAGATAGCATACTATCATGTCGAGCAAGAAAGTCCTCCCTATATATGTCCAAGCATCCATTGTAATATACAATCATGTACAACAATGACCTCTAGGGCATACATTCAACTAACAGATTCCTGCTTAACAACGCTGTGAATCGAAAGCCCTCTTCATGAGGCCGCCAAGTGGCTCCCTGCTCAGTTCATCCGCAATGGGTAGCTTCCTGCCCAATTGATTGTTAGAGATTTTTTGTGTTTAAATTTACCTCAATCAAGACGGTGTCACTTGGTAGCTAGCCGGTTGAGTACGGGTCGATTCACAGGGAGATGGAATCTTTTTCTTTATGTTTTAACTAGTTAAATCCGATTAAGTCGGGTTTTGTTTTAAGATCTACGAATGAGATAAAAGATGATAAAAGACTTGCTAGGGTTAGGATTAGGTTAGTTCGAATTTAAGAAATTCTTAATTCTTTCAATGCCCTTCTGATTATAGGTGTTAAGGTAATCGGCAACAACGGGGATTAGCACAACTAGGAAGAAACTTGCAAGTATAAACTAGGCTTTCCATGCTTAGTTTCTCCCTTTTAGTTCTTGTCCGTCCATTCTTTTCTCTTAGCCCTAACCTCCAATTAATTCAACCAAAACTGGTCTAACTAGGGAATCACCACTATCATGTAGGATAGGGTACCGTAGTGAGCGGATTATGGTTCAATTAATTGGAGTCTGAATTTTTAGATGTTGGGCAAAGAAAGGAGTGGGAGAGATTTCCTTCTCTCAAGCCTTCCTTCTCCCGCCCTAACAAGTGAGGAATTACTCACCCATTAAAAAGATAAAAATAAAATTCGAGATAAGAAAAATGCAGATTAAATTTTACAACTAGATTAACAAATAATAATTGTAGATAATAAAATACGATAAGAAGAATGCGAGAAAAATAAAAGAACTTACTTTTTATTGATAACCTCTCAACGATCTCTACAATTTTTGAATTGATAAAGATAAAGAACAAGATTAAAATTCTAGATCTAAAAATAAAAAGAGGCATCTAAGAAAGGCACCCTAAAAGAGGCACACTAGTTTGGCTTTGAGCTTTCCTATTTATAAATAGAAAAACCCTAGGTTTACATTCTGATCCATACTCGAAATTATAAAACTACCCTCAGACAGCCGAGTCAAAGCACCGACACTGCCACCGACATGCGCAGAACGCGGCCGCGGAACCGCGGCAGAAGTGCCTATTTGGCCGCGGTTCCGCGGCCATATGGTGGACTTGGAGTATCAAACTTTCTGGTCGTTTTCATGTTGCTTTTATCTTCTGTTTTATCCTCTTGGTTTCTCAGAATCTCTTCAATTTCCTTACAGATTTTTAACAGCGCAAGATAATGTGGACTTTTGCCTTGAGCTCCACGTTGAAGTCTTGGATCTTTTGCTGCCCTTATGCCTTGTGCAATGAAGTGATCAACGATTTTCCATTTTGTCTCTTGAACTAGTAGGCGACATCATACGAATGGTTAGCGAAGATCAGTATTCATCTGTTGTTGGTCGTAGTCCCACATTTGTTGCGACTTTTCATGAATTTCACTGTAAAGAGCTGAGAACCTGTAACCTGCAACTATTTAGCAGACATGGATCAAAAGTACCTACTTATAGTAATGTGATTAAGAATGGGCGATATAAAAATGCTAAAATATGATATGAACAAATACCCCTAAACTTATCTTTTGCTCGTCCCGAGCAAATCCAATTTTATTCTCGAAAAATCCCAGCCTCACTTCCCCTGGGAACGCGATTGCACTGAGCTCGTGCAACAAGCCGTTAAACCTCTAGGTGTCCCTAGTAGGAGGAGTGTTGTCTCCTGAGGGTTTTCAGCGGATACTACCCACAAAATCCGATCAATTTGGTTGTTGACTCCGATTCTTCAATTTAGTATTCTAGCGAGAAAGTCTATTATCTTCAACTTAGAAATCATCAGCCTGTATTCTTCACACTTCCTTTTCATTTAACCTTAGATCATATACGTTTTGTCAGTTTATAAAGCTTTCAGCATCTCCTAAGTTTTCCTTCTAAGTTGCAATCTTAACCCAGGAATTTTTATCATCTCTACTGAAGATATAAGCCCTATCTTTTATTCCTATCTCTCCTCCAAACTCCAATTTTATATCCCTACATGTGTGTAATTATCACCCCTACACTTGGAAATTCAATTCAAGCTATCATACTCTTGTCCATCTTCCAAAATACTTTTAGTTGGTGAATTTTAGATGAAATTGCTCACACATCTTTCATGCGACCGTTAATACTTCTTGAGGTACTAAACGACCGATTATAAAATGTGCTTGCGCATTTAGGCGTAATTTCTCGTCTTGCAACACCTAAGGCTTAGCAGTGACTCCCAAACCAGTTGGTCTAAGGCACTAGGTGATAAAGCACCCTCGCTATATTTTTTATTTATGCTGCCTTAAGCAATTACAAAATCAGTGTTCATTTTTTATCTCTTTATTCACCACTTATACTTTTATTTTATTTTTCTTCATACTAAGGCTTTTAGATAAGAGCATTTCAAGGTATCCTCTACTATCCCAAGTTTCAAGATGCGTATAAGTGTGTATAATAGGGTATATATTTTCAGAATTTGGACTTAAGGTTCAGAATTATTTTTCAGACTTATATTTCAAATGGAGCTTTCAATACTCTTCCATTATTTTGACTTAGCCTAAGAACTGAACTCAAAATTTGCCTATTTCTAAATAAACTAAAAGGACGTATATTTTCTAAAGTTAAACTATAAGAAAAGTTATTTTTAGGGTTTTTAATTTACTAAGTTTAGGATTTAGTTTTTCCTAACTAGTCAACTGTCATGTTGAACTTGAGTCAAATATGGCCAAAATTGAATTTTTCAATTTTTTTAATTTTTGATTTTTATGGGTTTTAAAATAAGTATGAAAATGCAAAAATATACACATGAATACGAAGGAAGAAAGCTTACCGAGCACACCCCCAAACTTAAACTTGACAGTGCCCTCACTATCAGTCTACACCAAGAGGGACAAAATTGTCGGCACTCTCCTGTTTGTTTGTTTATTTATTTATTTAATTTTATTTTTTTATTATTATTAATAGAAAAACAAAATACACACACACACACACAAAGATCCCCCCAAACTTAAGTGAAACAATGTTTCCATTGTTTAAGCGTTAAAGTTCAGAGTTAGGGGGGAGCACAGTATCAAGCTATAGAAGGCCTTACGCAGGCCAAAGGTTGGCACTAACCATTCAAAATTTTTATCGTTATAATGGTGTGATTGGTGAAAGAATGGAGTGTAGAGAAAAGAAATGAGAAACACACGAGACCGTATGGAGATAGAAGCAGTATACGGTCTTGGTGGAGGAGAAGAATGGCGGAAGGGAAAAAGAAATGGTGTACGAATTTGAGGGTGAAAATGAATTAAATAAATTAGTACAATCTGTAATAATCGATGTGAAAGGATGGATTGTACTAATCTATCAATATGGCGAAAAATTGGGTCAAATCCCTCAAGATTCATGAGAAAACATGGGTACGCCGAACTTGGTAAACCAGACACAGATAATGAAGGTGAAACGGTGTCTTGCGCGGTCGGAATGATGGAAAGGATGGAGAGGAGTGATTGAGGAAGGGTAACAGTGAAAGGTTCAGGAGGGTGTACACAGTCAGTGGAAGGGACATGATGAATTGGAACATCCGACTCATCAAACAAAACTGGTTCATTCTCAATACTATTCTCAAAATTCCCCTCAAAAGTTATCTCATCCATACAAGTATCATCAAAATCCAGACGCATATGAAGTTCGGGAAAAACAGTTAATAACTCGGGATGATGAATTGGAGAGAGAAACTCATCCAAATCTGTGGATTCATCATCCAAAATATTCCTAGCGTCAATATCCTCGATCAAGTGAAAATTAAATTTCTTAGACACCTCATCAAAAGCATGGATATCAATTAATTCAGGTTCTAGAATGGAGGTGTAGATGTCAAAAGGATTGGTGATGGTTTCACTCGAAAGGGACCCTTCACATTCAGGTAAATCAAACACTACAAAGTCGCACAACTCATTAAACGTTCTATCTTTAACTGGTGAATCATTTGGGACACTTGATAGACATTCAAAACCGGAGTTGTGGGATTCAATTAGGGATGGATAGGTTTGATTTGGAAGGGTGCACAGCTCACTCTCTCCACTCAAATTCTCAATCTGTCCAACCGCCTCATCATACATTGGAAAATTTGGATTTAGTTGGAAACTAGCTACCGGGTTACTTGGTTGTATAAGGGTGGCCATGGACCCATTCAAATCCATCATCTGTTGGCATGACGCTACCCTAAAGTCTTCCAACAACTGTTCCAGACTAGACATGGGTTGTGAAGGAGTTTCAGTAAAAGATTCAAAATTGTTTGGATATTGGAAACTCCCAAATGGCTGTGTAGAAGCAATGTCTAGGGAAGGTGCAAAAGTCGGGTAGGACTGGTAGGAATTGAATGGTTGTACAGGAGTAGGATCAACATTTGGATAAGAAGATGAATGGAATTGTTGACTCAAAGAATTCGTAGTGGTGAAAGGAGTGAAATATCGGTTACGAGATTATTCAATACGTTCAGCAAGAGACATAGGTTTTGGGGTTACAACTGGACTCTTAAAAGGGGTATCAATATGAGAAGGGGTGAATGTTTGAAACGGTTGATATGAAGTGGATTGCTGAGTCCAATTGTTTGTCCTAGACACGTCTATTCGATCTTTCAAAGAGATTTTTGGCATGGAGGGATCGTTCGATGTTCGGCCAAAGCAAGAACCGTAGGAAGTTATGTCTGGTTGTGGGTACTAAAGTTCGGCAAGAGTTTTGCGAGGTGGGGTACCCATGTTTGGAAGAGTAAAAAGATAGGGAAGGAAGGAAGTGTTTTTTTTTAAATTTTAAAAATGTTTGTTTTGGAGTTTTTTTTTAAAAATTGTTTTTGAAAGAATACAGAATTATGGGACTAAACTTTACATAAGCACAATCACAATCACAAAATGCACAAACAATCACCTAGAGCTAGGGTCTTCAAAGTCCACTAGACTACTCCTAACTGTTCCAAAGTGACAAGTTGTGAGATAACCCTAAAACCGTCTCTTCACTGCCAATTGTGGCCAGGTAAGCACAAATGAAAAAAGGAGGGTTCCGCTCACGAATCACTGTGAGATGGACCTTTTAAAATTACCTTTCTCACTTGTCTAGCCTAGGCACCATAAATTCAAGTTTAGATAAATGATTGAATGCCCACAACCCTCCTCTGTCCTAATGAGCACGACAATCCTTAGTTGGCTGTGTCTAGATATTTTTTTAATTAAGCTCAAGGGTGATGCGTATGCTTTTAGTGAATTTTGGGGTCTTAGGAAGGGTGATGAAATCCCCACCCAATCTGAATTAGTGTTATAGCCCCTTAAAATCCGTATTAATTATGCAAAGCAGTAACAACCAAAAAGTTAAAACACTTTGCAAAAAAATTTTATTTGGCCGTGGCGCAAAGAATCCTGCACAAAAATCAGTTTATTGGAGAGGGGAAGAGAATTTGCGCAAAGAATGCTGCAGAAAAATTTTGTCAGTGGAGTTTAGAGGAGGGAAGGAGATAATTGGAATACTCACATAGAAAATGAATTGCTGACGTCACCAATTGACTGCGGTTCCGCGGTCAAACAGGCTATTCTGCCGCGGTTCCGCGGCTGTTCAGACATTTGACCGCTTCAAAAAAATTTGCTGTGTTGATTTGGTTCTCCTCTTCCTGTTAATATCCCCTGAATCTTGATTTGTTCACAAAGTTTGTTTTAGAACTGAACTAGATCTTCTTCCTATCCTGCACACTTGCACAAAAACTAATCACAAATAAAAAGATGATTTTATTATTATTTTTTTTTGTTTTAAAATTTTTCAATTTTTATAATTTTCAATTTTTTTAAACCCGAAATTACACAAAGAAAGAAACTACCGTCTCCCCGGCAACGGCGCCATTTGATTGTTAGAGATTTTCTGTGTTTAAATTTACCGCAATCAAGATGGTGTCGCTTGGTAGCTAGCCGGTTGAGTACAGAACGATCCATAGGAAGATGGAATCTTTTCCTTTATGTTTTAACGAGTTAAATCCGATTAAGTCGGGTTTTGTTTTAAGATCTATGATTGAGATAAAGATGATAAAAGACTTGCTAGGGTTAGAATTAGGTTAGTTCGAGTTTAGGAAATTCTTACTTCTTTCAATACCCTTCTGATTATAGGTATTAAGGTAATCGGCAACAACGGGGATTAGTGTAGGGTTACTAGGCATTCTCACAAGGTTCTACAAGGCATCAACCATGCCCGATTTAAAATTTAGACGTGCTGAACAACCCTAACCAAGATCTTAAACTAGAGATTAGGTGAAACAAAGCAAGTAATCAACTTTACTTCTAAGTGAAAAGGATTACAACCTTTGTAGTCCGGTCCTTCACTTCAAAAGCTCCGTGTTGAGGTCCCTTCGCTGCGATCATCGAGAATCCGGACTCTAGAGAGGCTCCATGAAGAGAAAGATGCAAGCTTGCTTCCGATCTTCGATAACAAAGATGATCTACCTTGAAGTTTCTTTAACACAAGCTCTCACTTACTAATGAAGTGAACACCCTAATCTAATGGGCTAGATTAGATGAGGATGATGAAGTAGGAATTTAGCTCTCATTTATTTTCTTAATCTCACTCATTATCATCACTTCATAAAAAGCTAGAAAGCTTTTTATCCAAGGAATAAGAAGAAAGAAGATGCTTCATCCTTTTGTTATGAATAATGAAAGTGTGTTATAATTACAAATGCAACCATGGTTAAGTCAAGAAAGACTTAACCATTGTAGAGATATAACTAGGGTTAAAGGGTATTGGTTGGGTTAGGAAATATCTTGCAAAATATCTAAACAAAATATCTTTCCAAGAAACAAAATAAAAGCTTCTAGAAGCTTCTAGAAAAGATTAACCCAGATTAAACCATAACCATGTTTAATCTCTACTAATCATGTTGCATTAGTAATCATAACTTGTTACAATATTATATATCACATATACAATATTTATTGTAACAAAATAAAATATTACAATTAACATATATCGCATATATATCAATGTATTACCCGAATGAGAAAAAGAATCTTTTAGTGAGCTTATATCAGTTAATGTAATTTAATATATCAAATATATAATTATACATTAAATTATCGAATCAACACTTGATCCGATAATCCTGCTATTTCACAAATAACCGACTAATATAATCTGTATCAGTTCATCGAATCAACACTTGATCCGATGACCCGGCTATATCACATATACCCGGCCGATATCTCATATCGCGAGAATCATAGTACGGTATCACATACACGTATTGTTCTCGGTCCCGTACATATCACATATGTGCTCCTACTCCATTTTGCCCGAGCCAGGAAACCTCTGTGTAGGACTCTAAAGAATCGTCAATACGCTGACAGTAGGTGATGATCATATCAAACACCCACAAGCTGCAAGCGGTCAACCAAACGTAACAGCCACCCAGGTATTGAGCAATCAGAAGATCAACAAGCAAGCCTGTACTTACTCCCATGAATCCAATCAGTAACACTCCCGTACAGTCCGGTCTCTTCGTCTGATATGTCGCATATCTCGTCTAGGGGTGGTAAACGTCAGACTCCAGTAGCTTGATATGTCGTGTCGATATAAGGTCCATAAAAATTCGAGAAACTACTGATAACACTTACCAGTAAATCTCAGCAACCCTGGCCAGGGATTTCCAGTTATAGCCAATCGAACACAGCGCAACATCAACTCCCTATACCGGGAGAGACGAAACCCCTCCTATCGCTCATTACCTCCATGTGATTCGGGACTGTACCCAAAAGCCACCTTTTTGCACGCCCTCTTGGACGTGGTATGATGGAAATCAAAGCACAGTGGGAATCACACAAGACTCTATGATGATCTCGGGTCTACAGACTACTCTGTACTAGTGTCACTAGAGAACTGCCATCTGACGTGAGGTATAATACCATCTGGGAGTTCTCGGCGAGTCCGTCCAGTGTACCCAGTCTCCACCGAGCACCCGTATACCTTCTCTGATGTCAAACACCAATGGATATGGGATCATCCATCGCCCATCATATGGGTCAAGAAGCGCATACGCCAGTCTACTCTGGAGTATCGATGCCCTGTCTCGGTACTCCCATGACTAGGAACATTTGGAGTATGTACTTGGCGACTACACTGTCCCCACTAGTATGATCCGCATCATAGTCCTGGTAGTCAAGTACTCATCCTAAAGGCTTTATCAACATATAACATAGAGACAATCAGAATACATGTTAAGATAAAGAGCAACCGGATAGCGTACTATCATTTTGAGCAAGAAAATCCTCCCTATATATGTCCAAGCATCCACTACAATATACATCGTATGTATAATAATGGCCTCTAGGGCATACTTATAACTAACAATCTCCCACTTGCACTAGGGCCATCTGTTGTGGTATCGCATACCCAACAATTAGCTGTGGTTGAAGTATCTCATACTCAACCTTCCCATAAAAGTCTCTACTAGGAAAAATGCCTTTGTGAGTGGATCCGCGCTGTTGTCCTCTGCGTCTACTCTCCAAACCACGATCTCCCTTGAGATCAACCATCTCCATGATCAGGTGATACTGCCTAAGATTTATATCTGGATTTCTGATGGGACGGGGGTTCCTAGGCATCAGCCACAACTCCATTGTCACACAATGGCAGGAACGATGTTCATCTCATGAACTAAAATATATCCAGACTTCCTCTTTGGTAGCATCTTTGGTAACGATGTATCTTGCCTTTAATCGTCTAGTAAGTCACGGTATCTAGCTTGGAACTCTTCCAACATACCGTCCCTCCACTGAGGGTAAAGACAATGCCTGCGATTGATATTCAGTCGTCCTTATCACCCTGGAACCTTTCCAGTGATTCTCCCCAGGATCTATTGATACCATCTCACTACAACTAGTGAGAATCCTAACATCCAATTAGATCTATCCCATAGATCCATAACCCAGGATTTAGGAGGTATCACCTTGATCCTATATGGAGAATCTTTGTGATAAGAGGAGATTGACCGAGCGTAGCATATGAAACTCCTTCCCTATCAAGAGTATGTCATCTACGTACTCTACGAGGATCACCACCATACTCTCTACTACCTTTTTTTATATACAAGCTTCATCTACCATTTTGATGAAGTCAAACTCTTTGACTGCTTCATCAAAATAGACGTTCCAACTCCGCGATGCCTGATTTATCACATAAAACATCTTGCTCACGTTTCCGCTTCTCCCACTATTTACGAAGCCCTCTGGCTGTGTACTTATAGACGCTCTCTTCTAAATCATCATTTAGAAAAGCAGTCATGACACCCAACCGCCAGATATCGTAGTCATGGTATGTAGCCGTGGCAAGTAGGATCTGGATGGACTTAAGCATAGCTTTGAAAGTCTCAACTTTTCCATGTACACCAAGTAATCTTCTCAAGATATACTTGCTCCTGATGGGGATTTAACCCTTCAGATAAAGCAACCAAAGTCCATACTTTGATGGTGTATAAGGATTCCATCTCAGATCGCTAAGCATCCGACCATTCTTACAGAGTCCCACTCCTGATGGCCTGCTCGAAACTAGTTGGGTCATCATCTCATGATGCAATCCTCGCTCCCACTGTCATATAGAAAATCGAAGTATCTCTCAGGTGGGTGAGGAACCCTACTAGATCGGCGGAGAGGCTGAGGTTTGTTAGAAACTATTGAATCGTTTGGTTCTACCAAATCATCAGCTGTAGTTTGTATAACTGGAACTCTTTCCAGTTCTACCTCATGTCCACTAATTTCTTCACAAGAAATTCCCTTTCATAAGGGTGGCATGCTGAGAAACAAAACATCTTTTGTTCCTCGGTTTGGTAGAAGATATTCCTTTGCTAATGCTTGGGATATCTAACAAACTTCTACAGAACTGACTTTGCCTCGAGCTTGTCCGGATTATGCTTTTAGACATAGGCTGGACAACCCCAAATCTTAACTTACTTAAGATATGGGCTCTTCCCATTCCATACCACATATGAAGTGGTAGGAAACTGATTTGATTGGAACCCTATTCAATTGGTATGCAGCTTCACAAGTGCATAACTCCCAAAAGGAAATAGGCAACTCAGTAGTACTCATCATAGAGCACACCATATCACATAGGGTGAGATTGCTCTGCCCCGATACACCGACGTACTGTGGTGTATACGGAGGAGTAATGCTGAGAGAGAATCTCATTCTCCTTTAGAATAGTCCAGGAATCCCGTGCTTAAGTATTCTCCTCCCTGATCACATCGAAGGACATAATACTTATACCCGTTTTGGTTCTCTACTTCTAACTCATATTCATTGAATTTCTCAAAAGGTTCAGACTTGTGTTTCAACAGGAACATATGTCCGAATCTTGAGAGATAAACAGTGAATGTAATGAAGTATAATGAACCGGTCTTGGCATGCGTAGACAGGGGACCTTACATACATCATCATGTATCAATCCCAAGTGTTCACTAACACTTTTTCTGTTTCCAATAAACAGAGCTATGGTCATCTTATCTTTGTGACATGACCGGCAAGTTTCACAAGATGTAAATTCAAACTCATTTAAATGTGCATCTAAATGTAACTTCAGCTAGTCGGGTTACATTGATATGACCTAGTCAACAATACCTCAAGAAGGATTCGTTCATTTCTGAACTCTTCCTCTTGTGTGTGTTTTATACATTAAGAACTGTGGTTTGATTTAGAAAGTTATTGCTTTTAGATAACGTGCCTGAACCGATCAACTCTTGATATAGGAAATGTTCAAAACATTATCCATCAATGCAAAATTATATCTTTCTTTACTAATAAAGAGACTGATATGATGTTGTATATCAGGTTCGGTATCTAATAACATTCGTTCAGAATCAATGTATTCTGGTAATGCAGGGTGATAACTGCCAACAGACTTGGATGCAACACTTGCATCATTTCCAACTCTTAAAACTTATCACCCGTTCTCAGTTCTCTACCTCTCTGTAGCCTATGTAACAAATTACATTTGCGGGATCCTGATCCGGTATCTCATACCCAGGACGTAAAGGATACTGAGAAACAGTTCTCGGTAATGAACACACCCGAAGATGATGCATCAGCATGCACTTTCTTCGTTTGGGCAGCACAGGAATTCTGGTTATCCCCTATTTCCTGCTCTGTCTTATAACAATTATAAGTTAGAGCGAGACCAACTTTCCTTAGCGCAGTATAACAAGCGGGTTCGGTCAATACATCCGTATTATTATCTTGATTAAGGCGTGACATGGTCGCTACATGGAGAGAGATAGAAGAAAACACTCAGCATATGCTCTTGCAAGATTTAGATTGGTTATTAATATATCTAATCAGGATGTTTCCCACTGTTTTAGTCAAATCTTCCTTCAAACCATAAAAAGAAAGACTAGCCGGGATTAATTACATCCTGCAAGTTCGCCAATTTTTCAGCCAGGCCAGTGCCGGTATTTTGAGGGAGGTTCCCCATGCTTTCGCACGGACCTAATTAAAATAAACCTTGTTTTCCCAGGGACGTAACCCCGTTGACACCTTTCTAGATACCTACTTGATCGGCTAATTGTAATGTGTAAAACTCTCCCAGGAGTACCTCTTACTCGCAGCGGGTATCGGGATCCAACTATCTCATAGAAGATATGCAATCTCATTGCAAATTTCAACACTTGAAATTCCCGATAATATTTTACCCCTAACGTGCTATGACCTTGACGAATGCCAAACAACCCATAGTCCGTTAGCCGAGTCAACCCGTACATTTCCTAATTGAATTAAACCCACCCGCACGACCCTTGACGAATTCCAAACAACGCCGTACGAATACCCTAATCCAATCGCATCATATGCTAGCAGATAAGCACTAGTTAGTTACCGTACACTACGCCTTGACGAATTCCAAACTACTGCAGCACGAATACTAAGTAGCACTTATCTGAAATGACGGAGGGCTACGACAGGTTTTTACGAAAACCCTTTGCGTAATGAACTTGATATCGTTGTAGAATCGAGTGATTTTAAATGGAATGTTTTTGAGGCCTTTTCTAGTTTTGCTAAAGAGGTCACTCCCGGTGAAGGGATCTCGGCTCTTTCCTCATCGAATAAGGTGCAGGATATTTCAAAAATATCACCATGCAAAGCAAAAACTATATAAGCAATCAAAAGACAAACCGAGTTTGTAGCATCTTGTAGTTTCGCTAAAGAGGTCACTCCCGGTGAAAAGATCTCGGCTCTTTCCTTATCGAATAAGGTGCTGGATGTTCTACAAGGAACACCGCTATGCAAAGCAAGAACTAGAGCTACCAGTTTTTAAACAAGTTTCTACAACATCTTTAGGTTTCTTTTATTTCATTAATCTCATTAATGAAGTACCATTTTATTATGCTTCACAAGCATCACATTTGAAACGAAATCTGCAATATAACATATATCTCATATATATAATATAAACATTCGTCTCATGTAGCAATATGATCTCATCACAGAACATTGCAGCAGAAGATAACATATGAAATATTGGATATACTAGGATTTCCGTGTTTTATGCGAGCCTGTATAAAACGCAGATTCCACGGTCGCGATGAATAGCCAAACCCACATCCCTAGACCCCTACGAGAGCGGCAAGCAACACTGCCAATTCTAGGGTTAGGAGACCCGGTCTCGACTCCTCGGGATGGTCTCCCACTAAACCCTAGAACCCGGTTACTTGTGCTCCCCGCCTTGGGTCTACCTAATGCGGAAAAATAAATAATATACAATAGTGACATCATCCTCAGCCCGGAAGTGCCCCAATAAAAGAATATTACATACAAATAAATTTTACATGAATGAAAATAAAAACCCTCATCTCACATAAAACCCCCGGCTATTCAAAACGCGACGATCCAATATAACATATCACAGCAACATATAATATCTCATATCATCAACGTAAGTAAGTATGCGTATCCCGATTGTCGTTGATGTATAGCAACAAAGCCGACGATACACCACATCCTACGCTTACGGTCACAGAAAAGAAAGTGTAAAACTACAACAGTTGGAATCCGCAACCTTCTTAGACATTACATGCCTAACCAAATGAATTCTTTAGACATCGCATGCCTAACAATTATAAACCCCGCATTTTAGTCTCGATCTCGAAAACACTTTTCAATATCAAGTCGGCCAATTCAACAAGATTCCCAACATCCTGATCGAATGCTCGTCGCAAACTTTAGTAGACGGCCGCACCCCCGGATGCCGTCGACGAAGTGCACTAAGGCGGAACATCGCTGCCGCGAGCACCCGAACGGATGCTTTTGGCAACGTGGTTCTCCTACAGTCACTTGGTAGGGGCTATGGGGCGTGGCTATCTATTAAGTTTACCCGGCGAGTATCCGTGTACACTACGTGATTGCGACGGACTTTTGATCACATCAAAATCCCGTGGCAACCGATCAAATAAGACTAAACTGCTAGATTTATAACATTCAAATTAGTTATCTCATAACTACTTGTGGATTCCAAATATTGTATCACATTCCAGATAAATAGACACTGTTAAAGTTTCCGATCGAATAAACAAATACCCAAGATTTCCCAAATAGCTCAACACTTGAGCGGAGTTCAAAAAGTATCCATCACATGCCACAGTACCAATGGTCCAGCCGTAGAAAGGTCAAACCAACGCCTCATATGTGGTAACGCCGTACTGCCCCAAACCCTAAGGTTTAGAGGCGGTTCAGACGGTCACATAATCGAGTTAAGGTTTGTGTTCTTCTAGAGGGTCCACCGCGTTACTAGCACGACTAAGAACGTTCTTAAACTACGGAAAAATCCAACACTTGGAAATTTTCCGGCAGGGGAAAAAGTGAGTTATTGATATCCGTTCGAACTTTTTAACATGTTCTAAATTATCCGGAAAAAAACTTAAACGAAGCAAAACTTTCCGATCGAATCAACGGGTTCCCAATACAACCCAGAAAACTCAACACTTGAGTAGAATTAAAAATTCTCAGAAGTATCAGGAAATACATACGGATTTTACCGTACAAAAATAAAACCCTAGTTCCACTGTAGCGCCGCGGAACCGCCGCGCAAGGCATGTCTTTGCCGCGGTTCCGCGGCTCTCTAATGGGATTAGTGGCTCGTTTTTCACAGATATCCTTATAATTCCCTGCTTATATTTCTGAGTATTTTTAATACGAAAAAATCAACATTTTAATTTTTTTTTTAGAAACTAGGTTTTATCGGGTATTCGGAGTTCGATCGGACTTTAAACTTCGCCTAAAGCTCTAGCTTGGCTCTGATACCACTGTAGGGTTACTAGGCACTCTCACAAGGTTCTACAAGGCATCAACCATGACCGATTTAAAATTTATACGTGCCGAAAAACCCTAACCAAGATCTTAAACTAGAGATTAGGCGAAACAAAGCAAGTAAACAACTTTACTTCTATGTGAAAAGGATTACGACCTTTGTAGTCCGGTCCTTCACTTCAAAAGCTCCGTGTTGAGATCCCTTCGCTGCGATCATCGAGAATCCCGACTCTAGAGAGGCTCCACGAAGAGAAAGATGCAAGCTTGCTTTCGATCTTCGATAACAAAGATGATCTACCTTGAAGTTTCTTTAACACAAGCTCTCACTTACTAATGAAGTGAACACCCTAATCTAATGGGCTAGATTAGATGAGGATGGTGAAGTAGGAATTTAGCTCTCATTTATTTTCTCAATCTCACTCATTATCATCACTTCATAAAAAGCTAGAAAGCTTTTCATCCAAGGAAGAAGAAGAAAGAAGATGCTTCATCCTTTTGTTATGAATAATGAAAGTGTGTTATAATTACAAATGCAACCATGGTTAAGTCAAGAAAGACTTAACAATTGTAGAGATATAACTAGGGTTAAAGGGTGTGGGTTGGGTTAGGAAATATCTTGCAAAATATCTAAACAAAATATCTTTGCAAGAAACAAAATAAAAGTTTCTAGAAGCTTCTAAAAAAGATTAACCCAAATCAAACCCTAACCATGTTTAATCTCTACTAATCATGTTGCATTAGTATTCATAACTTGTTACAATATTATATATCACATATACAATATTTATTGTAACAAAATAAAATAACACAATTAACATATATCGCATATATATCAATGTATTACCCGAGTGAGAAAAAGAATCTTGTAGTGAGCTTATATCAGTTAATATAATTTAATATATCAAATATATAATTATACATTAAATTATCGAACCAACACTTGATCCGATAATTCGTCTATTTCATAAATAACCGACTAATATAATATGTATCAGTTCATCGAATCAACACTTGATCCGATGGCCCGGTTATATCACATATACCCGGCCGATATCTCATATCGCGAGAATCATAGTACGGTATCACATACACGTATTGTTCTCGGTCCTGCACATATCACATATGTGCTCCTACTCCATTTTGCCCGAGCCAGGAAACCTCTGTGTAGGACTCTAAAGAATCGTCAATACGCCGACAGTTGGTGATGATCATATCAAACACCCACAAGCTGCAAGCGGTCAACCAAACGTAACAGCCACCCAGGTATTGAGCAATCAGAAGATCAACAAGCAAGCCTGTACTTTCTCCCATGAATCCAATCAGTAACACTCCCGTACAGTCCGGTCTCTTCGTCTGATATGTCGCATATCTCGTCTAGGGGTGGTAAACGCCAGACCCCGGTAGCTTGATAAGTCGTGTCGATATGAGGTCCATAACAGTTCAAGAAACTACTGATAACACTTACCAGTAAATCTCAGCAACCCTAGCCAGGGATTTCCAGTTATAGCTAATCGATCACAGCGCAACATCAACTCCCTATACCGGGAGAGACGAAACCCCTCCTATCGCTCATTGCCTCCATGTGATTCGGGACTGTACCCAAAAGCCACCTTTTTGCATGCCCTCTTGGACGTGGTATGATGGAAATCAAAGCACAGTGGGAATCACACAAGACTCTATGATGATCTCGGGTCTACAGACTACTCTGTACCAGTGTCACCAGAGAACTGCCATCTGACGTGAGGTATAAAACCATCTGGGAGTTCTCGGCGAGTCCGTCCAGTGTACCCAGTCTCCACCGAGCACCCGTATACCTTCTCTGATGTCAAACACCAATGGATATGGGATCATCCATCGCCCATCATATGGGTCAAGAAACGCATACGCTTGTCTACTCTGAAGTATCGATGCCCTATCTCGGTACTCCCACTACTAGGAACATTTGAAGGTTGTACTTGGCGACTACACTGTCCCCACCAGTATGATCCGCATCATAGTCCTGGTAGTCAAGTACTCATCCTAAGGGCTTTATCAACATGTAACATAGAGACAATCAGAGTACATGTTAAGATAAAGAGCAACCAGATAGCGTACTATCATGTCGAGCAAGAAAGTCCTCCCTATATATGTCCAAGAATCCACTACAATATACATCGTATGTACAGTAATGGCCTCTAGGGCATACATATAACTAACAATTAGCACGACTAGGAAGAAACTTGCAAGTATAAGCTAGGCTTTCCATACTTAGTTTCTCCCTTTTGGTCCTTATCCGTCCGTTCTTGTCTCTTAGCCCTAACCTCCAATTAATTCAACCACAACCGGTCTAACTAGGGAATCACCGCTATCATGTAGAATAGGGTGCCGTAGTGAGCGGATTATGGTTCAATTAATTAGAGTCCGAATTTTAAGGTGTTGGGCAAAAAAAGGAGTGAGAGAGATTTCCTTCTCTCAAACCTTCTTTCTCCCGCCCTAACAAGTGAGGAATTACTCACCCATTAAAAAGATAAAAATAAAATTCGAGATAAGAAAAATGCAGATTAAATTTTACAACTAGATTAACAAATAATAATTGTAGATAATAAAATACGATAAGAAGAATGCGAGAAAAATAAAAGAACTTACTTTTTATTGATAACCTCTCAACGATCTCTACAATTTTTGAATTGATAAAGATAAAGAACAAAATTAAAATTCTAGATCTAAAAATAAAAAGAGGCATCTAAGAACGGCACCCTAAAAGTGGCACACTAATTTGGCTTTGAGCTTTCCTATTTATAGATAGAGAAATCCTAGGTTTACATTCTGATCCATACACGAAATTACAAAACTATCCCCAGAGAGCCGAGTCAAAGCACCAACACTGCCACCGACATGCGCAGAATGCGGCCGCGGAACCGCGGAAGAAGTGCTTGTTTGGCCACGGTTCCGCGGCCATTTGGTGGACTTGGGGCATCAAACTTTCTGGTCGTTTTCATGTTGCTTTTATCTTCTGTTTTATCCTTTTGGATCTTGTGCTGCCCTTGTGCCTTGTGCATTGAAGTGATTAACAATTTTCCATTTTGTATCTTGAACTAGTAGGCGGCATCATACGAATGGTTAACGAAGATCAGTATTCATCTGTTGTTGGTCATAGTCCCACATTTGTTGTGACTTTTCATGAATTTCACTGTAAAGAGCTGAGAGCCTGTAACCTGCAATTATTTAGCAGACATGGATCAAAAGTACCTACTTATATGCAATTTGATTAAGAATGGGCGATATAAAAATGCAAAAATCTGATATGAACACCAACCAACGCTGTGAATCAAAGCTCTCATCGCGAGGCCGCCGAGCAATTTCCTGCTGGCCCATCCCTAGCGGGTAGACTCCTACCTAACAAACGTTGTGGATCAAAATCCCTCCTCACGAGGTGACCGAGTAGCTTCCTGCTCGGTTCATCCGTAGTGGGTAGCTTCCTGCCCAACAAACGTTGTAGATCTAAAGCCTTCATTATGAGGCGACCGAGTAGCTTCCTGCTTGGCCCATCCCCAGCGGGTGTTTTCCTGCCCAACTACGCTAAGGATTCAAAGCCCTCCTTATGAGGCCGTATAATCGATCAATGCCGACCTATGCAAACTTAGCTATCGTTTGATCCATACTCGATGCTCGATCGCCACCTCCACTCCGGGGAAAGGGAGGGTACCGACCTTCCTATAGTTGGATATCAATGGTTTCATACTCGACGAGCGATCACCACCTCGACTCCGGGGAAAGGGAGGGTGCCGACCTTCCTACACTTTTCTATCATTCGACTTACACTCGACGCGCGAGCACCGATCTAACAACCGTGAGATGAAAAGACCTACGAGCTAAATATACTTACAGAATGAAGATTCGAGCAATAAAAAGTATACGAGCTAAAGTACTTGCGTAGTGAGCAGACACTGGAGCAAGAAAAATACATACTTTATTCATAATTAAAAATAAGTATAAGGCATTCTGGGCTCCTCAACCTTAAGAAAGTTCCCGGAGGCTTAGAAAAATCCTAAAAGAAAAAAAATGGAGAAGGGGGGATAGCTTAGGCCGCCCGCTCGACCGGGATCTCTCCCTTCTCAATGCCATTGCCCGGGATCGGAGCTTCGGCCTCTAGGTCGGCGCTTCCGCCGACGGCTTTGCCCCCAGCAGCCACCTCGGTGCCTCCCTGTAACGCCTTAGATTTTGATTAGTGTTAGTTTAGACGGTAATACGGGTTTTTGGTAAAAAGTTTACCAATTTGGGTTCCTCATATTTTATAAAATTTAATTAATAATTTATTGTTATTTATTATGGCATGCACGCACGTGTGCATGTTTATGTGAGGGTTTGTTTGTGCTAATCTAGTTTAGTGACCATGACACTTAACCTAATTCTAACCCTTTGCTTTAACCTAATCCTTAATCTTATTCCCTAGATATTTGTTGAGAGAGAAGATATTTCTTCTATGGGTTTTGTTTGATGAAGAGGTGGTATGGTGAACTTAAGCATGCATTTAATGAATGGTGCACTCACTCTTGCACTCATCTCTCTCTTTCTATTTATCTTTTCCTTCACTCATTTCTCTCTCACTTATTCCCTTATCATTTTGTTCATCCCTCTCTCAACTCAAACTTAACACTCACCAATCTTTCACAAATCCATCTCAAATCTTCATCAAAACTCACAAAAATCATATCTTTTGCCTTGATTTGTCTCTTGGATGCCTTGGAGCTTGGAAAGCTAGGATTTTTGAGTTCTTTTGGATAGGTAATGATCTCTTTCTGTTAGTTAAGTCTTTATTGTGTTGTGTAGACTTTTAGTTTTAGTTTAGAACGTTTAAAGTTAAGTTTCGGGTAAATATCGTATTTTTAGTGTCAATATATGACATCTGTGATCTGCTGTGACCCCGGGAGTTTACTAGAAAACCAAACAATGTAGTTGTGTTACCTGAGACCCTGAGCTTACACCTGGAGCATGAACCGCCTTGCTCGGACCATGGCCGGAGACGAGAAGGGAAAATCCGGTTACATCGGTTTTTGGGTAGAGTTAGGGTGTGGGTTTTTGTGGGTAGGTGTCTGCTTTGGTTTAGGTGTGTTTGGTCCTGTTTGATTCTTGGGTTTTCTCTGTATGCAAAATCTGGGATCACATAGCTAGTTTCTTGTGTTACGACTACGCGCGATACGTTATACGACACGGATCGTGCACTTTGTATGGTTTTGCTCTTGGGTTGGTTTCGTAGTTTCGCTATGCACGTTAGCCACAATACGAACACTTGAGAGTATGTTTTGTGTAATTGAGTCGGTCAAACGTAATTTGTACGCATTTTGGGTCTATTGATAATAAATACTTGTTATATTGTTATTTGCTTTCAGGATCGCAGCGGGGACTTCGGACGCTGCGAAGAAAGGGAAACGGGTGGTAGGCTTTACTTAGCCAGGAGCGTTGGTGAGTAGATTTAACATCTACAGGGGAATCTCCCGCATGGCGTTATGCGTCTGGGATAGATATGTTATGATATTGTCGCATACTCTATTGCATATATAGAGTTGCGCATACACCTTATTGCTTAGTTACTTATTGTGCTTGGACTTGTACCCTTAGGACACTGCACTATTATTGATGGCTCATGTTGCACGTGTACTGATTGAATGCCACACACACTGTTAATAATTTCCATGACACGCACAACACACATACATATATGACATTGTTTGGTTAGGGACATTGAGACATTGATTCATATTCCTTTATGCATATGACATATAGCATACCTGTATACCTACATGCTTACACATATACTTTGACATGCTTACATGCTAGTTACCCATATACCTATATGGTATTGTACCATTAGTGATAGGTATATACACATATGAGCATAGCTACATGTACATCTTTCATACATACTTACACTTGTACCCGGAGGGTATATTACATCATTACTGATAGGTAGATACATATACCTTGCTATACCTACATGTTTACACATATATCTGGTTATAGATACATGTTTACCTTTATTTGATGTTATATAGATTTGGAGAAATTAGGAACCGCATGATATATATATTAACTTGTTGCAGTTAAATAGCGGCTTTTCCTTTATATGCTTACATTACAGTTTTATGTTGCATATATTATATTCATGGATTTTCGCATTGAGATATGGATTTTTCATGATTTTTTCTGGATTTGAGGACCGTGGTAGTTCATGAAATTATGCATTATTTGAAAAACCTGGTTTCTCTTAATATGATATTTCAGCAGCTACCATGAGTTTTATTGGTTCTGATATATATACCCCATGCGAGGAGCGTCGTGGGCCGTGTGAGGGTACATGGTGGGGCCCGGTACGGTTCCCCTCGGCAAGAAGATCGACGGTCTATGCCGATTGAGCCTGGAAGGTGGGGAAGTACCTACCGGTGACAGTACCTATGACTCGGCGGTTATCGTGGGGATACTGACGGGAGTCATGTACGTATAGATACGTCGAAAGGCGAGGGTCGAAGTTGGGCACTCGAGTTTTCGTAATAGCGTATGATACGTACCTATCAGGGGGCCAGTCGTGGTGACAACACCTGATAGATCAGTATTTATGTGTCGATGCTTGACACAAGTTTTCATGATATTTTTACTCCTAAGTATGTATAACAGTGGAATAGGACGCTGCTATATATATATATATATATATTAGTGGATGGGACGCTAATATATATGTATAAATATCAATTTATATACATCATCATAATGATTCATGCAATTATACTTATACAGGATATATGAGATTCACTTGATATTGGATACAGGATTTATGAGATTCACTTGATATTGGATACTTGATATATGAGATTTACTTGATATTGGACACTCAGGATATATGAGTTTTACATGATATGAGAGCCAATTTAGGGGCTGATTTGAGGAAATTGGGATTTGGATTGTCTTGTTGGACTTGGGTCCTACCATGAGGTCAGGATTCCGTGGGGATGACATGTTTTATCCCATACTCCACATTTATTGTTTATGCACTGCTTCATGTATTAGTAGTACCTGATACCGTACCTTACATGATTGTTGCATACATATTGCCATTTATTCTTCATGTATTAGTAGTACCTGATAGCGTACCTTACATGATTGTTGCATACATATTGCCATTTATTGTTCATGTATTAGCTGTACCTGATAGAGTACATTACATGACTGTTGCATATACATATTATTATATTATTGCTTCATGCATTAGTTGTACCTGCTAGAGTACCTTTCATGATTGTTGCACACATATGACTATTATTGCTATTAGCTTGCATATGTTATATTCGCGCTGTACGTGCATACTTGAGATTACTTGCATATGTTATTTACTATTCACGAGTTGGCAACTCACCCCCGTTGTGCCACAGTGTTTGCAGGTTATTCCTCAGAGTAGTCAGAGGCATGGCTATTTTCATCTATCGTATCATCTTTTGCAGCGGATACCGCTTCGGCTCATAGTGTGCAGTTTTGCTTAGGTGGGTTTTGCGGTTATCCGATGTTGTTTATTGTATATTCGTTGTATCATGTACTCTCCATCTACCATTATCTTGTATGACTTAGATACTTGATGTGAGAACGATATTGTATAATATTTTGTGACTCGGAGGTCTTTTATGCAGTTTTATTTATATCGTCTTTTATTCTTTCGCTACGGCGTCGTATATATTTGTGGTGGTTGTTTTCCGCCTTTGGGCGTGTTTTTGCTCCCGTTTAGGGATGCTTTACTTATATTTATGTTGTACCCATTTTTGGGGCTAGTTTTTACAAAGGAGGTGCTGCCAAAATTTTAGAGGAAGAAAAGTTGGACTTTATAGATTTTGGGTTAAGATTTCAAAGGTTTTGAAAATGCTATTATCACTTACTACTTTTGATGGTTTAGATTGCTGGGTTTTCGGCTTACTTAAATTGCGTTACGCCTGTGGACGTTGCGTAGTTTAAGGGCCGTCACGTGCCAATTTCGGGTCGTAACACTCCCCCCTGTGGCACTTCCTCAAAGAGAGAGTACTTGGTACGGAGCTCACTGTCGGTGAACTCCAGCATTGACACTGAAAGGTTCCTAGGCACTCTTGTGAAGGTTCATAAGGCATCAAACATGCTCGGATAAAAATTTAGACGTGCCGAACAACCCAAAGCCGGGATCTTTGCTAGATTATTAGGGTTTAACATGCAAAATGATAACTTTTATCTAAGTGTGAGGGATTACAACCTTTGTAGTCCACTTATTCGCTTCATAAGCTCCGAGTAGAAGTCCCTTTGCCGCGATCCACGATCTCCCGGACTCATGAGAGGCTCCACGACTCGAACGATCCATGCTAGCTTGAAGTGTTCCAAATCTCCGATGATTTACGTCAAAGTTGCAAAGACTCAAGCTTTCTCACTCTAAAGAGATGAACACACTAATCTCATGGGCTAGATGAGATGAGGATGAGAGAGTAGTATTTTTGCTTTCTTTTTATATCATTTTCTCATATTTATTCATCACATAAAGAAAATCAAGTAAGCTTTTTCAAGAGAGAAGAAGATGATCATGGAAAATGATAATGAATTATTTCTTTTGTGATGAATAGAAAAGAAAACTATATGATTGATATATCAACCATGGTCAAGGATGAGTGGCTAAGATTTAGTAGAGAATAAACTAGAGTTAGGGTTTGGTTGGGTTAAAAATGTGTCATCCAAAAATATCTTTACAATGACAAAAGAAAAATGCTTCTAGAAGGTGCATGAAGCATCTAACCCTAATCAAACCCTAACCTCAATTAATCATCCTTAAACATGTTTAACAATTAATCATATCATGTCACAATAATATATATCACATATATATTATATATTTGCAACAAAAGAAAATAATACAATTAACATATATCGCATATATATCAATGTATCATCCAATGAGAAAATGAAATAATAAAGCGAGCCAATATTAGATAATGTAATAATATATCATATATATATTATTATACATTAAATCATCGAATCAACACTTGATCCGACGATCCGGCTATATCGAATATTACCGACCAATATATCATGTACCGATTCATCGAATCAACACTTGATCCGATGACCCGGTTCATATCTAAATATCGCGAGAATATAATACGGTATCCCATATCGCATTATTCTCGGTCCTGCACATATCACATATGTGCCTCTACTCCGTTTCTCCTGAGCCAAGAAACCTCTGTGTAGGACTCTAAAGAATCGTCAATACGCCGGTAGCAGGTGATGATCATATCAAACACCCACAAGCTGCAAGCGGTCAGCTAAACGTAACAGCCACCCAGGTATTGAGCGATCAGAAGATCAACAAGCTAGCCTGTGCGTTCTCCTGTGAATCCAATCAGTAACACTCCCGTACAGTCCGGTCTGTTCATCTGATATGTCGCATATCAAGTCTAGGGGTGGTATACGTCAGACCCCAGTAACCGATAAGTCATGTCGATGTGTGGCTCATAATGGGTCGAGAAACTACTAGTAACACTTACCAGTAAATCTTTATATCAGCCCTGGCCAGGGACTTCCAGTTATAGCCAATCGAACACAGTACAACATCAACTCCCTATACCGGGAGAGAAGAATCCCCTCCTATCGCTCATTGCCTCCACGTGATTCGGGACTGTACCCAAAAGCCACCGTTTTGCACGCCCTCTTGGACGTGGTAAGGTGGAAATCAAAACACAGTGGGAATCACACAAGACTCCATGACGATCTCGGGTCTACAGACTACCCTATACCAGTGTCACCGGAGAACTGCCATCTGACGTGTGGTATATCACCATCTGGGAGTTCTCGGCGAGTCCGTCCAGTGTACCCAGTCTCCACTGAGCACCCGTACACCATCTCTGATGTCAAACACCGATGGATATAGGATCATCCATCGCCCATCATATGGGTCAAGATGCATATACTCTAGTCTACTCTGGTGTATCGATGCCCTGTCTCGATATACCCTCGACTAGGAACAGTTATAGGATGTACTCATCGACTACCGCGGCCCCACTAGTATGATCTCATCATAATCCCAGTAGTCGAGTACAGATCCTAAGGGCTTTATCAACATGTGAGAGTAAAACAGTGAACCAATACAAGTCAACATGTTAAGATTAAGTGAAACCAAATAGCATACTATCATGACGAGCAAGAAAGTCATCTCTATATATATCCAAGCATCCATTATAATATACATCATATGTACAACAATGGCCTCTAGGGCATATACATAACCAACAATCTCCCACTTGCACTAAGGCCAGCTGCTGTAGTATCTCATACCTAGCATCCCGCATAATCTCTCAAACTGTATCTGGGAAATAGCCTTCGTGAATGGATCCGCAGTGTTGTCCTTCGTATCTACTCTCCTGACCTCGATCTCCCGGCGATCAACTATCTCCCTGATCAGGTGATACCGCCTCAGAATATGTCTGGACTTTTGATGGGACCTGGGTTCCTTGGCTAACGCCACAGCTCCATTGTTATCGCAATACAGAGGTATTGGATGCTCAATGGATGGAACCACACCAAGTTCACTAATGAACTTCTTGATCCAGACAGCCTCTTTGGCAGCATCGTTGGCAGCGATGTATTCAGCCTCCATCGTCGAGTCTGCAACGGTATCCTGTTTGGAACTCTTCCAACATACCGCCCCTCCATTGAGGGTAAAGACAAAACCCGAATGCGACTTAGAGTCGTCCTTATCACTTTGGAAGCTGGAATCGGTAAAGGACTCCACTTGGAGTTCTCCGTTACCATACACCAAGAACATCTCCTTAGTCTTTCGTAAGTACTTGAGAATGTTCTTCACTGCTGTCCAATGACTCTCTCCAGGATCTGGTTGATACCGACTCACTACACTTAGTGAGTATCCTACATCGGGTCTGGTACATAGCATCGCATACATGATAGAGCCTACTGCCGAAGCATAGGGTATCCCTTGCATGCGAGCTCTCTCCAAATCAGTCTTGGGAGACATCTTTTTGGAGAGAGTGAGTCCAGAGATCGTGGGTTGGTTCCCATGCTTGGATTCTTCCATACTAAACCTCTTTAGTATGGTGTCAATGTACCTGGATTGGGACAATCCCAGTATCCGTTTAGATCTATCTCTATAGATCATGATTCCCAATACGCAGGAGGCATCACCTAGATCTTTCATTGAGAATCTCTGTGATAAGAAGAGCTTGACTGATTGCAGCATAGGAATATCATTTCCTATCAAGAGTATGTCATCCACGTACAATACGAGGAAGACAACCTTACCCTCTGCTATCTTCTTATAGATACAAGGTTCATCTACATTTTTGATGAAGTCAAACTCTTTGACTACAACATCAAAACAGATGTTCCAACTCCGCGATGCTTGCTTTAACCCATAAATGGATTTAAGCAGCTTGCACACCTTTCCGCTGCTCCCACTATCTACGAAGCCCTCTGGCTGAGTCATGTACACGCTCTCTTCTAAATCACCGTTTAGAAAGGCGGTCTTAACATCCATTTGCCAGATTTCGTAGTCATGGTATGCAGCAATGGCAAGTAAGATCCGGATGGACTTAAGCATAGCCACTGGAGAAAAGGTTTCGTCATAATCCACACCTGGTCGTTGACGAAAACTCTTTGCTACAAGTCTAGCTTTGCAAGTCTCAACTTTTCCATCTACACCAAATTTCTTTTTAAAAATCCACTTGCTCCCAATGGGTTTTACCCCTTCAGGAGCATTTTCCAAAATCCATACTTTATTGGTGTACATGGATTCCATCTCAGATCGCATTGCATCCAGCCATTTCACAGAGTCACCACTCGTGATGGCCTGCTCGAAACTAGTGGGGTCATCATCATCCATGATGCAATCCTCGCTTCCACCATCAATGAGAAAACCATAGTATCTCTCAGGTGGACGAGAAACCCTATTAGATCGGCGGAGAGGCTGGGGTTCGTCAGGTACTACTGAATCCTCTGGTTCCAATAAATCATCAGTTGTAGTCTGTGGTGCTGGAACCTCTTCCAGCTCTACCTCTTTGCCACTAATTTCTTTTGCAAGAAATTCCTTTTCTAAAAAGGTGGCATATTGAGAAATAAACACTTTTTGTTCCTCAGCGTGATAGAAAATATATCCTTGAGAATTCTTAGGATATCCCACAAATTTGCAAAGAACTGATCGTGCCTCGAGTTTGTCTGGATTTTGTCTTTTGACATAGGCCGGACAACCCCATATCTTAACTCGTTTAAAATATGGTCTCTTCCCACTCCATATCTCATATGGTGTGGTAGGTACAGATTTAGACGGAACTAGATTCAATATGTATATGGCTGTCTCAAGCGCATACCCCCAAAAGGAAATAGGTAACTCAGCATCGCTCATCATAGATCGTACCATATCTAATAGGGTCCGATTCCTTCGTTCCGATACACCGTTGTGCTGTGGTGTATAAGGAGGAGTAAGCTGAGAGAGAATCCCATTCTCTTTTAGATAATCTAGGAACTCACCGCTTAAGTATTCACCTCCTCGATCAGATCGAAGAATCTTAATACTTTTGCCCGTTTGATTCTCTACTTCGTGCTTATATTCTCTGAATTTCTCAAAAGCTTCAGACTTGTGTTTCATCAGGAACACATGTTCGAATCTAGAGAGATCGTCAGTGAATGTAATGAAGTAGGAAGAACCGTTCCTGGCATGCGTAGACATGGGACCACATACATCACTATGTATTAGTCCTAAGAGTTCAGTAACTCTTTCTCCGTGTCCACTAAACGGAACTTTGGTCATTTTTCCTTTGAGACATGAATGGCAAGTATCATAAGATGATAATTCGAACGGATTCAAATAACCATCCTTAAGTAACTTAGCCAGTCGTGTCGCATTGATATGACCAAGTCTACAATGCCACAAGTAGGATTCGTTCACATCTGAACTTTTCCTCTTGTGTGTGTTTTGTATATTCAGGACTGTATTCTGATTTAGAATGAATATGCCATTATGTAACGAGCCTGATGCAATCAACTTTTGATCTAGGAATATGTTCATAACATTATCCTTTACTACAAAATTATATCCTTTTTTACTTAATAAAGAAACTGATATAATGTTGCACATCATGTTCAGTATATAATAGCACTCATTTAGAATCAGTGTATCACCACTTGGTAATACTGGGTGATATTCGCCAACTGCTTTGGCTGCAACATTTGCACCGTTCCCTACTTGAACGGAATGATCACTTTTTCCCAGTTCTCTACCTTTACGTAGCCCATGTAACTGTTTACATATATGAGATCCTGATCCGGTATCTAATACCTAGGACGTAGGGTGAACTGAGAAACAGTTCTCAATAACTAACACACCCGAAGAAGATGCATCAACATGCATGTTCTTTTGGGCGGCGTGAGAATCCAGATATTCTCCTGTTTCCTGTTCAGTCTTATAACTCTTATAAGAAAGAACGGGTCTAACGTTCCCTTGCTCAGTATAATAATCGGGTTTAGTCAATACATCCATATTATTATCTTGATTATGGCCTGACATGGTCGCTACCTGGCGAGAGAGAGAGAAGAAAAACACTTTAGCGTACGCTCTTGCAAGATTAGATTGGTTATTATCTTATCTAATCAGGATGTCTCCCACTGTTTTTATCAAATCTACCTTAAAACCCTAAAAGGTAAGATTAGCCGGGATTAATTACACACTACAACTTCGTCAATCTTTCAGCCAGATCAGTGTCGGTACTTTGAGGGAGGTTCCCCGTGCTTTCGCACGGACCTAATTAAAGTAAACCTTGTTTTCCCAGAGGCGTAACCCCGTTAACAATTTTCTAGACACCTACTTGAATGACTAATTGTCCTGTGTAAAACTCTCCCAGGAGTAACACTTACTTGCAGTGGGTATCGGGATCCAACTATCTCATAGGAGGTATGCAATCTCATTGCAAATTTCAACACTTGAAATTCCCGATAATATTTTGCCCCTTGCGATCTATGACCTTAACTAAGTCAACAAACCATAAATCGCAAGTCAAGTTCAACCCGTACATTTCCCGATTGAATTAAACCCACCCGTACGACCCTTAACTGAGTCAACAAGGCCGTACGAATACCCTAATCCAATCACATCTCATGTTTTAGCAGATAAACATTACTTAGCTACCGCACACTATGCCTTAACTAAGTCAACAAACATAGCACGAATACTAAATAATATCTATCTGAAATGACGGAGGGCTACGCAGGTTTTTCAGAAAACCCTGAGCGTAATGAACTTGATATCGTCGTAGAATCGAGTGAAGTTTTGAAAAAGGAGTGTTTTTGAGGCTTTTCTTAGTTTCGCTAAAGGGGTCACTCCCGGTGAAGGGATCGTTGGCCCTTTCCTCATCGAATAAGGTGCAGGATATATCATATATACCGCTGTGCAAAGCAAAACATTAAAAGCAATCAAAAGACAAACCGAGTTTTGTAGCATCTGCCAGTTTCGCTAAAGAGGTCACTCCCGGTGAAGGGATCGTCGGCTGTTTCCCCATCGAATAAGGTGCATGATATATCATATATATCACTGTGCAAAGCAAAACTGTAGCTACCCTTTTTATAAAGTTTTCGATTCTACAACATCTTTAGGTTTCTTTTCTTTTATTAATCTCATTAATAAAAATCCCATCAGCTTATGCTTCCTAAGCATCACAGAAGAAACGAAAGCAGTAATATTTATATATCAGCATATATATATAGTATAAGCATTCGTCTCAGGCAGTAATATGATCTCATCACAGAACATTGCAGCAGAAGAACATATATGAAATATTGGATATACTAGGACGTCCGTGTTTTCAATACGAGCCTGTATAAAACACGGATTCCACGGTCGCGACGAATAGCCAAACCCACATCCCAAGACCCCTACGAGAGCGGCAAGTAACACTGCCAATTCTAGGGTTAGGAAACCCGGTCTCGACTCCTCGAGATGGCCTCCCACTGGACCCTAGAACCCGGTTACTTGTGCTCCCCTCCTTGGGTCTACCTAATGCGGAAAAGTAAATAATATACACCGGTGACAGCAACCGCAACCTGGAAGTGCCCCAAATAAAAGAATATTACATTACAAATGAATTTTACATGAATGAAAATAAAAACCCTCATCTCACACAAAACCCTCGGCTATTCAGAACGCGACGATCCAATATAACATATCACAGCAACACATAATATCACATATCATCAACGTAAGTAAATATGCGCATCCCAATTGTCGTTGACATATAGCAACGAAACCGGCGATATCATATATTACACTTACGGTCACAGAAAAGAAAGTGTAAAACTACAACATTTGGAATCCACAATCACTTTAGACATCGTAAATCTGAAATATCACATACTTCGCATTTCATGCCTAACTCTATGAATTCCACATATTGTATCACATTCCAGATAAATAGACAGTATTAAACTTTTCGAACAGATAATCAAATACCCAAAATTTCCTAAAGTGCTCAACACTTGAGCGGAGTTCAAATAATCCCAGAATATGTCACAGTACCGGTGATCCAGCCGTAGAAGGGTCAAGCCAACGCCTCACATGTGGCACGCCGTACTGCCCCAAACCCGAAGGTTCAAAAGGCAGTTCAAGACGGTCATATAATCGAGTTAAGGTTTGTTGTCTTCTAGAGGGTCCACCGCTTAACTTGTACAATTTTTCCGAAAGATTTAAACCCGATAAAAATTCAACGCTTGAAAGTTTTCCGTGCCGGGATAAAGTGGGTTAATGATATCCGTTCAACTAGTTTAACAGTTTCTAAATATCCGGAAAGAAATACGAATTTAAATATTCCGATCGAATCTACGATTACAAAATAAACCCCAGATTTAAACAACACTGGAATCACTTTTAAAAATATCCAGATGCATCAACAAGCACCTACGGATATTACCATGAATCTACGTGTCACAATCCCACAAATCCGCCGCGGAACCGCCGCGCAAGCTTGCTTGTGCCGCGGTTCCGCCGCCGTTTTGAGGAATTGTGGGCCTGTTTTTCATGGTAATTCTTAGAATTCCCTGCTGATTGTTTTACATATTTTTAATTCAGAAAAATCCCAAATTTTGAAAAATTTCAAGAGAAAGGGCTTTTTCCGTCGGTTCGGGTTCGATCGGAGTTTTAACTTCGTAAACACATCGCCTAATGCTCTAGCTAGGCTCTGATACCACTGAAAGGTTCCTAGGCACTCTTGTGAAGGTTCATAAGGCATCAAACATGCCCGGATAAAAATTTAGACGTACCGAACAACCCAAAGCCGGGATCTTTGCTAGATTATTAGGGTTTAACATGCAAGATGATAACTTTTATCTAAGTGTGAGGGATTACAACCTTTGTAGTCTGCTCCTTCGCTTCACAAGCTCCGAGTAGAAGTCCCTTTGCCGCGATCCACGATCTCCCGGACTCATGAGAGGCTCCACGACTCGAACGATCCATGCTAGCTTGAAGTGTTCCAAATCTCCGATGATCTACGTCGAAGTTGCAAAGACTCAAGCTTTCTCACTCTAAAGAGATGAACACACTAATCTCATGGGCTAGATGAGATGAGGATGAGAGAGTAGTATTTTTGCTTTCTTTTTATATCATTTTCTCATATTTATTCATCACATAAAGAAAATCAAGTAAGCTTTTTCAAGAGAGAAGAAGATGATCATGGAAAATGATAATGAATTATTTCTTTTGTGATGAATAGAAAAGAAAACTATATGATTGATATATCAACCATGGTCAAGGATGAGTGGCTAAGATTTAGTAGAGAATAAACTAGAGTTAGGGTTTGGTTGGGTTAAAAATGTGTCATCCAAAAATATCTTTACAATGACAAAAGAAAAATGCTTCTAGAAGGTGCATGAAGCATCTAACCCTAATCAAACCCTAACCTCAATTAATCATCCTTAAACATGTTTAACAATTAATCATATCATGTCACAATAATATATATCACATATATATTATATATTTGCAACAAAAGAAAATAATACAATTAACATATATCGCATATATATCAATGTATCATCCAATGAGAAAATAAAATAATAAAGCGAGCCAATATTAGATAATGTAATAATATATCATATATATATTATTATACATTAAATCATCGAATCAACACATGATCCGACGATCCGGCTATATCGAATATTACCGACTAATATATCATGTACCGATTCATCGAATCAACACTTGATCCGATGACCCGGTTCATATCTAAATATCGCGAGAATATAATACGGTATCCCATATCGCATTATTCTCGGTCCTGCACATATCACATATGTGCCTCTACTCCGTTTCGCCTGAGCCAAGAAACCTCTGTGTAGGACTCTAAAGAATCGTCAATACGCCGGTAGCAGGTGATGATCATATCAAACACCCACAAGCTGCAAGCGGTCAGCTAAACATAACAGCCACCCAGGTATTGAGTGATCATAAGATCAACAAGCTAGCCTGTGCATTCTCCTGTGAATCCAATCAGTAACACTCCCGTACAGTCCAGTCTGTTCGTCTGATATGTCGCATATCAAGTCTAGGGGTGGTATACGTCAGACCCCAGTAACCGATAAGTCGTGTCGATGTGTGGCTCATAACGGGTCGAGAAACTACTAGTAACACTTACCAGTAAATCTCTATATCAGCCCTGGCCAGGGACTTCCAGTTATAGCCAATCGAACACAGCACAACATCAACTCCCTATACCGGGAGAGACGAATCCCCTCCTATCGCTCATTGCCTCCACGTGATTCGGGACTGTACCCAAAAGCCACCGTTTTGCACGCCCTCTTGGACGTGGTAAGGTGGAAATCAAAGCACAGTGGGAATCACACAAGACTCCATGACGATCTCGGGTCTACAGACTACCCAGTACCAGTGTTACCGGAGAACTGCCATCTGACGTGTGGTATATCACCATCTGGGAGTTCTCGGCGAGTCCGTCCAGTGTACCCAGTCTCCACTGAGCACCCGTACACAATCTCTGATGTCAAACACCGATGGATATGGGATCATCCATCGCCCATCATATGGGTCAAGATGCGTATACGCTAGTCTACTCTGGTGTATCGATGCCCTGTCTCGATATACCCTCGACTAGGAACAGTTATAGGATGTACTCATCGACTACCGCGGCCCCACTAGTATGATCTCATCATAATCCCTGTAGTCGAGTACAGATCCTAAGGGCTTTATCAACATGTGAGAGTAAATCAGTAAACCAATACAAGTCAACATGTTAAGATAAAGTGAAACCAAATAGCATACTATCATGACGAGCAAGAAAGTCATCTATATATATATCCAAGCATCCATTATAATATACATCATATGTACAACAATGGCCTCTAGGGCATATACATAACTAACAGACACCTTGACGGCTTCGTGCCAAACGATGGTCGCGGATTCATCAAGATCGGCGTAAAATTGGACGGATGCCTTATATCCATCCACGGCCTTCGTCGCCCGGCTCTCGGCGTGCTTCATTGCGTCTATTGCCACCCGAATATCCCTTCTGAGGGCATCCCTCGACTTCTTCATCGCGTTATAGAGGTTGTTAGCCTCCTCTAGCCTGGCTTGAATAGCCCAGGGGGACTCCTTCAGCTTAGAGTTCGTCCGCGCCTCGGCGTCCAATTTCGAGTCAAGGACGGCCGCCTTCTCCTCTGCCTGCTCCAGCTGAAAGTGAAGTTCTTCCTCCCGCGAGGAGGACTCGCCCGCATTCTTCATGGCTGGGGCCACCTCCTCGGACTCCAGGGCGACGAGGAGGGCACCGTGATGAAGGACCTGAGGAAAGCAGCAAACGGGTTAGAAAACTCGAACAGAGGAAAAAATACTTAAGGATATTTTAAAGGAAAGTTGGATACCGACCTGAACCGCCTCTTGAGCTATGGCGGCCACATGGGCCTTTATGGTTCCCCAGGGAATCTTGCCCTCGGCTGCTTGCTCCATGTTCAAAAGCAAGCTATCGGTGACAGAGAGCTCCGAGGGCACCTCAATGCAGAAGTCGCCCTCCTGCACCGGGATCCCGGTAGAAGGCGTCTGGGATACCGTCCTATTATGTCTCTTGAGGGTGGCTTCAGAGGGCTCAGCCTCCTCCTCGTCCTCTTCCCTCGACTAGGACGCTGGGTCTCGCGCATGCTTATGACCCTCCCGCGGCGTTCTTCCAGGGCTCAGGGAGCGGCGGAAGGCTTGGACGATGGAGTTGTTCTCGGGGCCGAGCTCAGACTGGGTCGGGATGAGCTTGTGCCCTCGGCCTTCCTTCCTTAGGCCTTTACGGCTATGGCGACTAGGAATTTTGATCGGTCCATGGGCTCTGCAGAAGAAAGAACACACAACCAAAAGAGTGTTAGTGATGAAGAAAAAGGAAATTGCTTTAAAGTCTAAACAGATCTTCTAAAGCCCTGACTTACCCAGAAAATGCGCAGGGCTGAGCCCAGCCCAGCTCAGAGCCTGCTCGGACAGCAGGACATCGGCCCGCTGGATCAGGTCCCTCAAGGACACCGTCCTTACTTTAGGGGAGGACGGTTGTTTCGCCCTCGGGTAGTCGGCCCTGTGCCACTGTGTGGACACAGGCCAATCCTCGCCCTTAGGTGGCCCGACGAATATAAACTTCTCCTTCCATTCATTGATGGAAGAAGGGACGACTGCCACACCCTGCTTCCCAGTGTACGGGTAAGGAGATGTGGCGAGGCCCACTACGTATTTACTCCAAAGTAAACACGCTAAGCATAAATAAGCAATATAATAAATGTACACAAGAAATGACAAAAGATATAAATCAACAATAATTTTTTATTGATTAAAAATTCTTTACAATACAACAGGAAAGTAAATACAATACTGGAAAGCGATGTCTAAACAATGGCATATGAACTGAAAGTAAAAGTATGTACAAGTAGACTAGAGCTATGGGTCCTCAATGAACTACTCCAAATCCTCCTGGTTGGGCTCGATCTCCAGAGAGTCGGGTCTTCCTGACAATATACTAAAGAGAGAAGAGAAAATGAATGTCGTCAGCGAACAATCGCTCGGTAAGTTCCTAAAGAGAAATAGCGAAGAATAGACTGGGAATAGAACATGTAAAGTTTATAAGGTTATGTTTGTTATGCTAACATAGTTGTTTGTAACTTGGTACATAATATATCAGTGTATACAAGAGGAGTCCAACTATCCCGTAGACTAAGGTAACCCGTAGTATAAGGCTCCGTCAAACTCCACGGAACAACGACAACAGAGGTATATTTATGTCTTTTAGTGACCATCTCGTGCCACTTTTAAAACATTCTATACCAGTCTACCCCTTTAAAACCTCGTAATATATTTTGTGTTGATTTTAATGATTTGTAGATATAAGACTTGCCGAGAACATGGTATATATTGTTCATGTAAACGGATAAGGATGTAAAAGGATAGTCATGTAGTCAAATCAATATATATCCATGGTTCGGTCAAATCAAGTCATGTTGATTGTTTATACCAGAATATTGCATTTAATACCGTCCATTCTTCTGCTCGTTTGTTTATAGGCAGGTGCTTTTGATCCATGTTTGCTACATATTTACTGGTTACGGGTTCCTAGTCCAAAATAATGAAAATCATGCAAAATCTCCACAGTTACGCCAAACATCTGTTGCCGACAGATAAAAGCTGGATTCCGGTCATCCGTATCCATCCAGTGCCGCTTACCAGTTCAAGAGACATGACAAAGAACAGTGGCCATTCGTGTCTCGGACAACCACCGAGCACGAAAGGGACAACACAAGATTCAATGGGTGCGCGGAGCTCGAGGGAGATAATTTCAAATGAATTAAAAGTGAAGCCATTTTGGACTGTTGCAAATCTGAAGAATCTTTGGAAGCATTTTGCAATTTGGGACATATAGAACATCAGAAGAATGCAACACGAGATAACCTTAGAAAACGATATCCCAATTTCTCTATAGCGCCGTGGAACCGTGACCAATATGGCCATTATGCGGCGGTTCCATGGCCGAGTTGACTCGGCGTCTGAAGATATTTTGGGTGTAAATTGGTAACTTCATTTGGGCTCAGAATATGGGTCTAGGGTTTCAGCTCTCTGCCTATAAATACTCCAGTTTTGAGCTATTGTAGGGATGCTTATTCTTTGTTAGATTTTAGTGTAGGTTAGCTTGTATCTTCTTACTCTTCATCTATTCTTCCATTAATGTGTAGTGAGAGCTCTTGAGTGGTTGTTTAATGAAGATGAGGTTTTTTTGTATCTTTTAATTCTTGTATTGTAATTTCAATTCTTAGTGTAATTTTATTTCTTGTTGTTAAGTAGTTGTTGTTATTTCTTTCCTTGTTTTCTTTTTCTTTTCTTCTTATCCGTATTATTTTCAAGCCATGATACTCGATGGAGTCCCTTGCTAAGGTGATGGCCCAAGTAGTTAGCTTGCTACCATTTTGTAAAATGGTATTTTTTCCTTTCTTTCTTTTCTTCTTTCTTTCTTTGTTTTTATTTTCATTTTAATGCGTGAATAATTTCCACTTGTTAAGGGCTAAGGAAGGTTAGTATGAGGGACGGAAAAATCCCTTGTGCATCTCTTCGCCAAACATTCTAAAACGAACCTCGAACAAAAAAAAAACCCTCACTTAGGCGCGCTATACGTGACATACAGCCGCGACCTAAGCCGAGAAGTCCTTTGGGCGCACTACAGCGTGACATATAGTTGTGACCCAATTGGATACATGGTTGCGGGTGTTTGGCTAAGGGTTAGAAATAAGCGCACGTAGCGGAAGGACAAGAGGCATTAGGAATGGATTTAGCATTGGAAAGCTTGCTCAAACTCGCAAATCCTATTTCTATGTCCTCTTAATCCCTGCTACTTTCTATTATCCCAACTTCATTTTAAGATTGGCAAAAGAAAAGCACAAGACTAATTCTATCTCTACTAACCAACTTTAACCCTAACAAGCTTACTTGAATATAAATACAAACACTTAGGCTAGACTTAAACATACACATATACATTCTTTTATTGACTCGTCTAAAACACGAACGAACATACTACCATCTCCTTGCAGACGACCCGTGCTCAACCGGCTAGCTGCAAAGCGACACCGTCTTGATTGCGGTAACTAGAATAAATAGGAAAAGGCGGAATGCGTATTTCTGGCTGAACAATCATTGATATTGGATAGTATTCTGGTATTCGTGTTCAAGTTCCAGTATATATGGATTCATGTTGTATTGGAGTTATATTTGAATTGTATTCTTGTATAGATTGTATTCAGATTAGACCGAGACACAGATTGAGTCAGACACTTAAACAGAATTGGATTCCTGAATTAGGTTTTGGAGTTATCGATAACTGCAGCACATGGACGGCAGGATTTATGACTTTTTCCTAGACAATTACCATTGATAACTCCGTTTTAGTTATCTACCTTAAATAGGCAAGCACCCACTTTCTCCGGCTCCCTGAGGCTCAAGAGAATTGGTCCCGCTTAAACCTATATTTACCAGGGTCCTTAATGTAAATTAATATAACCTGAGGGAGTTTTATGAAAAATATTTTTAGTATACATTCGAAATAAACCTCAAGTATTTATTTACCGTATTTAGGGTTTTCATAGATGTAATTTTTATATGATGATGTATTCTAGTGAATATAAATCTAAATTGAATAGTACATGGTATTTTAGTGTAAATTAGAAATGTATGGATTTTTGATGGTATTTTTATGAAACTTGTGATTCTTTTGTTTAGAAAACATGGAATATATTATATATTTAAAATAGATATTTTGATAATATATATATATATATAAATAGAATTTATTTATTAAATAGAAAATCACGTTTTCGTAAAATTGTATTAAAAATCCCATCGAGATCGTATGCTCCGTGAGGAGGACTGCATCTTGCCCTACTAGTCCGATGGACGTGCGATAATCCGCACCATCCTATTCGGATTCCCCAAAAGTGGGTTGTAGAGACATAATCGTAAGGAATTTAATTAAAACAATTTAATTAAATACATTTTTTTAATAGTTTATGGTATTTAAATGTAAATACGTATTTGTCCCAAAATATTGTTCAAAAGCGAATCGTGCTATATCAAGATGTGTGTTGTGAGAGGTAGGTCATTACTTCGTGAGGTTTTTCTGAAGGTAATACAAGTAAATATGATAAAGATGTCGTATGTGAAGTTTGTGATATTTAAACGTAAAAGTATAATAAAAGTTGCATAGCATGGTATTTTAAGATTAAACTTGTTCTCAAAGTTTGTTTTATGATTATTAAGCAAGATGTAATGATTTGGATGATTGGTTATTAAGAAAGATGGTGTTTTTAATAAATGTAAAATCGGATGTCGGAATAACTCCACTTCCGATGAGTTTTGAAAAGAGAACTTCTTGAATAGGGAAGAGAGGAGAAAAGAGGAAACTTACGAGTTTAGGGTAGAGAGGAGAGGTAGAGGAAGGATTTGAGAGCTTTTTGGAGTCACGGGGTAGCCGGAATTTTCTTGAATCGTCGCCGGAACTTGACCTTGAGCTAACTTCACTTGTACACTTCTTTGACTTGGAAAAATATGAGAATTTTTGATAATGGATTTCAAAATGGAGAGGGCTAGGGTATGGGATTGTATTTATAGGAGAAATTAGGGTTTTGAAGATTAAATAAAGGAATTAAAAATGCATTTAAAATAGAATTAAAGAGTGAAATTACACTCTCTCGGTAAATGTAAGGAAATCAAACAGAAGAGGAGTAGTGAGGGGAGGCCAAGGGGTTAGGGTTAAAAAATTTGGAGCATTCCCGAAAGGCTAGCCCGGCGGCGCCGACCCAAAAGCATTTATCGCCGTTCGATTGGGATGGGTTGGGGCTTGGATTGGTGCCACGTGTCGGGGTCGTTCATATAATATTCAGCACATGTTTGTTCTTAGTGACTTTTCATTTTTACGTGTTTTGCACGTGTAAACTTTTGGGCTTCCAAAAAGTTTAAAAGAAAAAACATTAAAAATAATATGTGGCTGGGGGGATTTGAACACAGAGGCTATGTCACAGCAGTGCAATGCTTTACGGATGAGCTACAAGTGCTTTCTTGCTGTTCTTAAACAAAAATAACTTTTAACTTGTGCATAGACTTGCAAACTCCTTTCTGTACTTTCAAAAGAAAAATTTTGTATAGAAAATTCAGGGTTGTTACATTTTACCCTCCTTATAAAACTTTCGTCATCGAAATTTATAGAAGAAAGTTGTAACAGATTCAAGAAAAGTTTGATGATAATGGCGGTGAAAGAACTATTGAAAGTGCATGTTGAAAGAATTAAAGGATGCAAAAGAAGAAGGATTACCAGATTCACCTTGACCTATAGCTTCGGCTTCCACAACCGCTAAAGTGAAAACCTGACGCCGGGGTACATTCCTCCTAGCTGGAGGTACATTCCTCTGTCCTTGGCGCACGTTTTTTCTGCCCTTATGGCTTGTTCCTCGGTGCCTTTTGGAATTGTCGAGAAGGCTGTGCAGGAGGTCCACGTAGGGGTGGAGCAGGTAGTGTAAGACGAGGTGCAGGAGCCTGAATAGATGGCCACTGCGGAAAGTTGATGTGTGATGGAACTAGGCTGCGTCTATGAGAACATGTTCCAATATCGTAAGTGGATACGCCACAAACTAAGCACGGGCCGTTTGCACGCCTGCAATCCATCAATAGGTGTCCATCCCTCTTGCAGTAGTAGCAAAAGTCTGGACTTTGCCGGATAAATGTTACTTCTGGTCTCCTGGGTGCAAAAGTTGGTATTGAAGAGGCTCCTCCTGCTATCTGAGTAGCAGGGCGTTTCACACCTACAGATTGTGTTCTGCCCTTCTTCTTCACCACTGCCTCATATCTTCGGGAAGCCTTCAAAGCTAAGTCATGGGTTGGGAAATTCTCTGTAGCTTGAGCATCTTGGATTTCCTGGTCCAACCCTTACTGAAATCGTCTAGCCCTGATCTCAGCAGTCAGTATGGGATGTGTCACGAACCTGCTCAGAATGGTGAATTCAGCATCATACTCATCCATTGATTTGCTCCACATAGAGCCTTGTTGCAAGTGGATGAATTGCTGCTCCATATGAAATCGGGAAGTTTCGGGAAAATACTTCGTGTCGAACATGTCATGAAATGTCTTCCATTCGATCGGCTGGGTAAGACGGCTTTCTTCCGCCTTCCACCATACTCTGGCATTGTCAGAAAGTTGCAGCTTCACAACCCTTATCCAAGCAATGTCTGGCACTTATGCCGCTGCCAGATAGTCTTCAATCGACTGAGCCCATTCTTCAGCTTCCAAGGGGCTCTCTTTTCCAGAGAATTGTTTCGGATGTAGTGCCCGGAATTGCCTCACTCCGGGTGCCTTGATTTCTGGGCGGTTGATTAGGATAGCAGTCTGCTGCTGCTGTCCCTCCAAGAGGCTTTTGATTGCCTCAAGTAGTATCGTCTGCTTATTAATCGGAGCTGCTATGGTAGGTGTAAGTGGTAGAGATGGTGGTGGGGTGTTGTCATTCACGTTCATGCTCGTATTGTTCGTAGAATCCATAACCTTGAAAGAAAAATAAGGTTAGAATAGAATCAAGAAATTTGAAATATAAAGAAAGTTTAGTTGTTGATTCTTATAATTCTTGTGATATATATATATATATATATATTGCTTAGGTTTGACTTCATATAGAACAGACTTCCATGATTATGTAGGTATTCACGCAGAACAGACCTGCATGGGCCACCAAAAAAACTTGTCATGCTCCGCTTCCCACTGTACGGGTAAGGAGACGTGGCGAGGCCCGCTACGTATTTACTTCGAAGTAAACACGCTAAGCGTAAATAAGCAATATAATAAATGTACACAATAAATGATAAAAGATATAAATCAACAACAATTTTTATTGATTAAACATTCTTTACAATACAACTGGAAAGTAAATACAATACTGGAAAGCGATGCCTAAACAATGGCATATGAATTGAAAGTAAAAGTATGTACAAGTAGACTAGAGGTCTGGGTCCTCAATGAACTGCTCCAAATCCTCCTGGTTGGTCTCGATCTCCAGAGTATCGGGTCCTCCTGACAACATTCCAAAGAAAAAAGAGAAAATGAATGTCGTCAGCGAACAATCGCTCGGTAAGTCCCAAAAGATAAATAGAGAAGAATAGACTGTGAATAGAACATGTAAAGTTTATAAGGTTATGTTTGTTATGCTAACGTAGTTGTTTGTAACTTGGTACAGAATATATCAAGTGTATATGAGAGGAGTACAACTATCCCGTGGGCTAAGGTAACCCGTAGTATAAGGCTCCGTCAAACCCCACGGAACAACGGCAACAGAGGTATATTTATGTCTTTTAGTGACCATCTCGTGCCGCTTTTAACACATCCCATACCAGTCTACCCCTTTAAACCCCGTAATATATTTTGTGTTGATTTTAATGATTTGTAGATATAAGACTTGCCGAGACCATGGTATATATTGTTCATGTAAACGGATATGGATGTAAAAGGATAGTCATGTAGTCAAATCAATATATATCCATGGTACGTTCAAATCAAGTCATGTTGATATTGGATAGTATTCTAGTATTCATGTTCAAGTTCCAGTATATATGGATTTATGTTGTATTGGAGTTATATTTGAATTGTATTCTTGTATGGATTGTATTCAGATTAGACCGAGACTCAGATTGAGTCAGACACTTAAACAGAATTGGATTCTTGAATTAGGTTTTGGAGTTATCGGAAACTGCTGCACATGCACGGCAGGATTTATGACTTTTTCCAAGCCAATTACTATTGACAACCCCGTTTTAGTTATCTACCCTAAACAGGCAAGCACCCACTTTCTCCGGCTCCCTGAGGCTCAAGAGAATTGGTCCAGCTTAAACCTATATTTACTAGGGTTCTTAATGTAAATTAATATAACCAGAGGGGGTTTTATGAAAAATAATTTTAGTATACTTTCAAAATAAATCTCAAGTATTTATTTATCGTATTATGGGTTTTCATGGATGTAATTTTTATATGATGAGGTATTCTAGTGAATATAAATCTAAATTGAATAGTACATGGTATTTTAGTGTAAATTAGAATTGTATGGATTTTTGATGGTATTTTCTTGAAACTTGTGATTCCTTTGTTTAGAAAATATGGAATATATTATATATTTAAAATAGATATTTTGATAATATTTATATATATAAAAGAATAGAATTTATTTATTAAATAGAAAATCACGTTTTCTTAAAATTGTATTAAAAATCCTATCGAGATCGTATGCTCCGTGAGGAGGGCTGCACCTCGCCTTACTAGTCCGATGGACGTACGATAATCCGCACCATCCTATTCGGATTCCCCAAAAGTGGGTTGTAGAGACATAATCATAAGGAATTTAATTAAAACAATTTAAAGAAATACGGTTTTTAATAATTTATGGTGTTTAAATGTAAATTTGTATTTGTCCCAAAATATTGTTCAAAAGCGAATCGTGCTATGTCAAGATGTGTATTGTGAGAGGTAGGTCATTACCACGTGAGGTTTTTCTAAAGGTAATACAAGTAAATATGATAAAGACGTTGTATGTGAAGTTTGTGGTATTTAAACGTAAAAGTATAATAAAAGTTGCATAGCATGGTATTTTAAGATGAAACTTGTTCTCAAAGTTTTTTTAAGATTATTAAGCAAGATGTAATGATTTGGATGATTGGTTATTAAGAAAGATGGTGTTTTTAACAAATGTAAAATCGGATGTCGGAATAACTCCACTTCCGACGAGTTTTGAAAAAAGAACTTTTTGAATAGGGAAGAGGAAAAAAGAGGAAACTTACAAGTTTAGGGTAGAGAGGAGAGGTAGAGGAAGGATTTGAGAGCTTCGTGGAGTCGTGGGGTTGCCGGAATCTTCTTGAATCATCGCCGGAACATGACCTTGGGCTAACTCCACTTGTACACTTCTTTGAGTTGGAAAAATTTGAGAATTTTTTATAATGGATTTCAGAATGAAGAGGGCTAAGGTATGAGGTTGTATTTGAAGGAAAAATTAGGGTTTTGAGGATCGAAAAAAGGAATTAAAAATGCATTTAAAATAGAATTAAAAAGTGAGATTACACTCTATGGATAAATGTAGGGAAATCAAACAGAAGAGGAGTAGTGGGGGAGACCCAGGGGTTAGGGTTAAAAAAATTTGGAGCATTCCCGATGGGCAAGCCCGGCGGCGCTGGCCCAAAAGCATTACTCGTTGGTCGATTGGGATGGGTTGGGGCTTGGATTGGTGCCACGTGTCGGGGTCTGTTCTTTTAACATTCAGCACAGGTTTGTTTTCAGCGACTTTTCATTTTTACGTGTTTTGCACGTGTAAATTTTTGGGCTTCCAAAAAGTTTAAAAGAAAAATCATTTAAAATAATATGTGGCTGGGGGGATTTGAACACATGGGCTATGTCACAACAGCGCAAGGCTTTACTAATGAGCTACAAGTGCTTTCTTACTGTTCTTAAACAAAAATAACTTTTAACTTGTGCTAAGATTTGCAAACTCCTTTCTGTACTTTCAAAAGAAAAATTTTGTACAGAAAATTCATGGTTGTTACAACGACAACTACACCCGACCCGGCCACCCCACCCTTATATTTTTAAACGAGAAATACACCCAGCTCGGCTCATCCTTTCTGGTGCCGGAGTGATTCTTATAACAAAGAAAAGAAAGAAGGAGGGTCAAATTGATGGGGATATTTTCAAGTTTTAACCGGACCAGAAACCCGAGGAGGATTCTCCATGAGTTCAGCGCTAGCTGGTCCGGGGCAAGGTGGAAACAATGAAGCACCCCGCAAACCTCGGTTGGGAAGAGCAGACGCATCCCTTTCCGGAATGCTTCCAGATATAGGGCAATTTCCTTGCTCCACACCTGGTCCGTCCGCTCACCCTCTCTAGCTAAACAAAGTGAATAGTTAGAGGGGATATGGAACCGAGCCCGAATTTCGGAAAGCTCATCCAGACTCTTCAAAACAGAAGGCGCATCGTGGGTGTTCCCGATGTGCGCCTTGGGAGCCCTTGTCACCGCCCGGCGGCGAATGATAAGGGCGGCCTTGACTCTTGTGGCCAAACCCGACACAAAAGATGCAGCAGAAGAATAACCCTCTCTGCTATCTAAAACCGAGGAGGAGGTGTAAGCCCGCGGGGGCGCCCCGGCCGTCAATCCGACGCCGGAAATGCGGAAACAAAAACATTGCAAAAACTTGCAACCGGCACCACCGCGCACTTTTCACCCGGATCGGGCCATTAACCTAGCTAACTAGCAAATAAGAAAAAGAGTAGAGAAGTTATACCAAGCGATCCGTGTCCTTCGGTCTTCATCTCTACTCCGATCTCCCGCGGAATCTCTGTCCATCATCGTCTCGTCGGAAAGGGCACCACGTAGCCGGAATCGTATACGGGCTCCCGCCTCTTGACCGAGGCAACTCGGGCGCGAAGTTGGCTAGCCGACGCGTCCAAGGGATGCTATAGAAAAGTGTAGAATGCTTGTCTCTTTTGGGGTTTAGAAGTTGCCATGGTATGTGGAGGAAAATGAATCAACTTGAGAAAGGTGAGAAGGGTTTTGTGAGCATGTCAAAAATGAGATGTATCAATTTCCCTCTCTCAATGAAATAAACCTCACCCTCTCACTCCTCCAAAGGAATGGCCGGCCCCCCCATGGAATGGTGGAGAAAAATGAATAATCAAAAACCAAAAGAAGAAAGGGGATGAATGTATGAGAAATAAGTAACACCCATTTCCATTTCAATCCATTCACAAAACCATCATAAGAAAAGCAAATGAATGGACACAAAAAGCATCTCATGATGATGGTCATATCATAATCCACACATATGCAAGAAAACCCTCTACAAAATGTTATTTGGACAATTGCAAATAACACCCTCCAACGAAAATTCCGGCCGCGAAGGAATAAAAGAAAACCGGCCGGAACGGAATGCAAACTGGCAACTTCAGAAAACTGATCCCGTAATAAATTACAGGAAAACCCCGCTACTGCAAATACATGCCCGCATTTGTATTCCCACTAAATACAAATGCAAAGAGATAAAACTACACTACCTAATACTAGGATCCGGCTTAAGCCAAAGCCGGCTAGTAAAAACCGTCCGATCACGATCCGTGCAATACCGCACGTATCTGATCGAACCCTGCCATATCTCCATACAGCCTCTACAGCGTTTCGCCCGAAACCTGAGTAACTGTAAGTGTGGTGGACTCTAAAGACTCGTCAGTACTATGGCTGTGGATTTAACCACTAGCACGTCAGAGGTATAAACCAATACGTAACGGGCTACCAGGTACTGACCAAAAGGGACGTCGATGAGCGGACTCATCCTGACACCCTACTGAGCCTGTCAGTAACAATATCCGTACAGTCCGGTCCGTTCGTCTATGAGCATCGCATGGCAGGCCTAGGGGGTTGGTAAAAGTCAAACCCCCAATAGCGGTACCAGTCATGTCGGAGTGCAGCCCAGAACACCCTGAGATACTACTGGAATACCTACCAGCAAATCTCCAGACTTGGCCAAGGACTTTTCATGTTCTGGCTCTCCTCGACACAGCGCGACCTCACCCCTAATACCGGGTGAGACGAACCCCTGCAGATCCGCTCACGCCTCCATGTGGCTCGGGACTGTACCCAACTAAAACCTGTTTGCACGACTCCTTTGAGCCGTGGTAGGGAAGTAATCAAAGCACAGTGGGAACTCACACGAGACAAATAACGATCTCAGGTCGATGAACTAACCTGTACACATGTCACCACGGAACTGCTATCTGACGTCTGTTATAATCCCAACTAGCAGGTTCCCGGCGAGTCCTGTCCGGTGTACTCATAACCCAATGAGCACCAGTATACATCTTAGGTGAACCAACTGACACCAGTGGCTTGTGAGACCGGCCACCATCCCTCGTCGGGGTCTCGACTGTATACACTAGTCTACTCTAGAGAATCGATGCCCTGTCTCGAAACTCCCACGACTAGGGACCTTTTAAGGATGTGCTTATAGACTCCAGCTCTCACTTATATGATCGCCCTCATACTGCTGGTAGTCAAGCAAGAATCCTATCAACGTGTAATAGCGACTCGTAAGGTCACCTAAAGTAGTACGCGATTATAAAGATAAACCAGATAGCATACTATCATCTTGAGTAAGACTGTCCTACTGGGACAGGTCCTCCCCTCAATCATTGCAATCACGTGCCTGTGATCTAATAATTGACTCTGAGGGCACTATCTCCAACAATCTCCTACTTGCATTCAAGGCTAATTATTGCGATGTCGCATACTCACAGCCCGTGTGATACCGAACACCCAACTCCTCTACTAGTTAGTCTCACAAAGCTCGTTTGCAAAACTATTGCGTTCGAGGAATAGCCTCAGTGAGTGGATCCGCTCTGGTGTTTCCTTCTATGTCTCTCTTTATCTCAAGTTCACGGAGAAAGCCATCTCCCGAAATGAGCAATACTTGTCTTAGAATGTGTCTGGATGTCTGATGGGACCTAGCTCATAAATGAACTCCAAATCCAAACTTCTTAGACTATATCGTCAACTGAACTTAATCAGTATCCTGCGCCATGCCTTCCCTCAGTATCCACTTGGACCACCTGTCCAAAACACTGCACCTCGTTAGAAGGAAAACTATAACTCTGACAGCCACTCTGCCATCCAGGTCACCTTGGAAGCCTGGAATGATAACTGTCTCCCGAAGGAGAAAGCTGTTATCATATCCCTAGAACATCCACTTATGTTCTAAAGCTGCTTCCGATTGTTTCTCCAGGATTGGATGAATATCAACTTATTGCATCTACTGCAAGAACAACATCTGGTGTGGTACTTGACATCTCATGATTGACTCAATTGCCTAAGCAAGTGATCTGCCAATCATGCACATCCCTCTCCCCTTTAGTCTGTAAGACACCTTTAGAGAGGGTGACTCCATCACCTGCAGGTATACTACCGTGCCAGGAGTCGTCCATTCTAAATACTCATAGAATGCTGTCTAAGTACCCTGATTGGGAAACCACCCAAATCTTGATCTAGTAACCAGAATGTCTGATATAAGATCCAATTCCTATATGGAGAAACCACTGTGTGACAACCAAAGTATAACCGATCGTAGTATAGGAATATCACTTCCTACTCTGTGTATGTCATCAAATACCAGGACATCACACCCTACTACCTTCTTAACAGATCCATCCCCTATTCTGATGAAGTCAAACCTATGACTGCCACATCAGAAATTGATGATCTATCTCCGCTATAACTGCTTTAGTCTATAAATAGACATAAGCCTGATGTCCACCAATGCTTCTGCTGCTCCCACTGACTATGACAACCCTCTGGCAGAGTCATATAGACGTGCACTTCTAAAGCTAGTTTAGAACGACGCTATACTCATCCTGCTGCCGGGTCTCACAGTCTGGAACAACAGCAATGGTAAGTCTGGGTAAACAAGAACCTCCCTGCCACCGTCCTTGAGCATACCGAAGTACCTCTCGGGTGCCTGAGGTTACCCACCTTATCTGCGGAGTGGCCAATGGAATGTCAAACCAGATTGAATCTTTAGGTTCTTTATCAAATCTTCAGTAATCGTTTGCGGTTCTGGAATCACTTCCAGTTCTACCATACTCTCACTACTGTTTTTTGAAAAAATCCATTTTTAATTAAAACTGTGGCGAGTCAAGAACAATATCACTATTGATCTTCCAGATGGTAGAAAATCAACCCTCGTCATAGCCCGGGTCAACCCACAAATAGCCACTACTGAAACGTGCCTTGAGTTATCCGGAGTCTGGTTTTAAGCATAAGCCGGACAACTTCCCGTATCTTAACATCGTTAAGATATGAACTGTTCTATATCTAATATAGAAACAGAGGCACTGATTTAATTGAACTAGATTCAAATCATGCAGCTGTCTCCAGTGCATGTCAACTAGATGGAAGAAGGCCGATCAACGTTACTCAACTTAGGAGTACTTCCAATTATGAGTAACCTGAAAGAGAAGCTAGTTCGCTTAATCATTTACTATCAACTGAATACCATATACAAGTATCTACATCTTCGATTACTTTGAAGAATCCCGATACTTGCAATACCTGGTTCTCTACTTTACTCTTATACCTATAACTCCTCAAAACTTAGACCCCGTGTTTCTACGAGACACATGTCTAAGAACTAGAGAAGTCATAAGTAAACAGAATATAGTACGAGGACCAACCCCTCTGTCCTAATGGACACTGGACAATATACAATACTCTGTATAAGTCCCTTGAGTCTAGTGACTCATTCACTGTGTGTCGTAGGTTGAAAACTGTACTATGGTTATGAAGAATTACACCGCTGTTCAATGCTCCTTACCTAACCATCCACTGATATAGGTAAATGTCATTGACATAATCTCAAAAAGGTATATCTCACTCTATGAAAATAGACGTACAGATATATCAATTTGAAATTGGTGCACAACAACGGATATTCAAAACCAAATATTTGCCGACCGGCAAACAACCCAGGTGACTTCCTCAAATATCACCAATTACAACGAATCCCGATATAATGAGGATGATCACCTAATTCCCAATAACTTACTCCCACTCATCATCTGTAAAACCATACAGATGTGAGAATCATACCTGGTAAATACATACCCTGGAGTAAGTGTCTAATTGGGAAATCAGTTATCTTTTAACAGTACACAGTGAACCTGAAACATTGAAATGTTTCGATTGGGTATTCTGGTATTCATAGTAATGCCTCTTCCATTATCCAGATTCACAACTGTAACCTTATAATTCTTTGCCACCTCTCCAAATCCCTTTATATGTCTTTAGTCATTACCTTCTGTACACCCCTTTAAGCCAAATGGTTTTCTTCTTTCCCTACCGTTCGGCACCAGCCTATGGTTTGGAAGAAGACTATCCAATAAGCATAATGGGTGTACTGTCCTAATCCTAGGAGCACTCGCAATGCGAGAGAAGGTGAGGATAAAAGACAACCGAATGAACTTAATTCCTATTTCTCCTGAACCAGGATCCATCCCCGAACTGGAAAAAGTTCCTTTCGAGTTCGTATATAACCATACGATGGATTATCCAATAAACTGGGATCTTCGTAGTGATACGGAGTGTCCTGGAGAAATACAAAGGTGATTTAGGATTGGCGAAGAAATACTTGGTTTGGTCGTGAATAGTAGTCGCAATTTACATTGCCCTCTTACTAATCCATTTCTTTGTCTTTACGTAATACCTTCTGTACACCGTTTAGGCTAATAGGCTTTCTTCATTCCCTACCGGTCGGCACCTGCCTATGGTTTGGAAGAAGACTATCCAATTTGCGTAATAGGTGTACTATCTCCTAAACTAAGGAGTACTCGCAACCTGAGAGAAGGTAAAAGGAAAAGAGAACTGAATAGTCCTATTCGTTTTCTCCAGAACCAGAAACCATCCTCGAATTCCTTCGAGTTCGTATATAACCATATGATGGTTTTGTCCAATGGAAGTGAACGTTCGTAGTAGTAATACGGGGTGTCCTGGAGAAAAGGGTAAAAGTAGGAGTGGCAATGAGGTTTGCAACTCAGACAATACAAAATCCAGTGTTAAGAAGGTTCGGTCAACTTGGTCACTGAGTCATAGTCTAGGGTCGGGTCAATGGTCGCTGCCAAAGAGAGAGAGAGAGAAAAGAAACACTCAGCGTGCACTCTAACCTAGATCAGAATGGTTATCACTTTATCTAATCTGGAAACCTCCCACTGTAATGTCAAATTCTTCCCCAAACCTGAAAGAAGAATTAGCCGGGATCACCCGAGGAGTAAACCAACTCATCAGTGGGAATCGGGATCCAAATATCATCGCATGATAACGTGACGGAATCCGCTCATGCTATCACACTCCAGAAGGTATGCGCATATCTGGCAAGTTTCAGTTCTTTTGAAACACCCGATGTGGATTTTTGCCCCATGCTCTTATGACCTTGACTAAGACCAACAAATCATAAGTCACATGTCAAGTTCTACCCGTCATTGTTCAGGTTGATTTGAACCCACCCGTACAAGCCCTTGACTAGGGCCAACAAGGCTATACGACTGTCCCAAACCAACGCATCTATCTATGCAGCATATGAATACCCAATAGCTACCAAACACTGTGCCTTGACTAGGGCCAACAAACACAGCTTGAATACTATTGACTACCCATATGAAACGACGGAGGGCTACGAATGGTTTCTGGCGAAAACCTTTAACGTAATGAACTTGATATCGTTGAAGGAACGGATAGCTTTGTAAAAACATAGTGACGAAAACCTTTGCTAAAGAGGTCACTCCCGGTGAAGGGATCTCGGCTCTTTCCCCGTAGAATGAGGTGCAGGATATTCCAACTGAATACCACGATGCAAAGCAAAAGTAAACAGCTATAGTGAAGCTATTGCCCTGACGCAAACTTTTGTCCAAGAGGTCACTCCCGGTGAAGGGATCTCGGCCCTTGCCTCGTCGACTGAGGAGCAGGATATTCCAACTGAATACCATGACGCAAAACAAAAGAGAACGCCCTTGCAATAACAGCTTTTTGAAAAAGTGTTCCAACAACATCAGATTAGGTTTGTTTATCTTGCATTGATCCGAATCAACGCAGACCCATCAATTGATCACACCACAAAGAACGAAAATATACTGATGTACGTATATGCCATCCGCATTCGCCACTGGGTCCCGTCATCACCCATTAGGTTAGCTAACTAACGACAGAGCGGGGACTGGACTAGCGCGAATGCAAAACATATACAACATCTACTAGTATATATATAATATATAATTTTCGCTCAAGGCGTGATAAAAATGCAACACAGAAATGTACAGCAACACAGATCAATACAGATATCTGGGATCCCCGGGTTTCACAGAGCCGCTGCTGAAACCCGACGTTCCCCTGGTCGTGTGGATAGCCTGTGCAATGAAAATCCTAGACCCCTACGGGCGCGGCAAGTCACCCGCCAAAACCTGAAGCGAGGCAGCCCCCTTCAGCAATGTGAATGGACCACCCAGCACTTCACAGAATCCGGTAACTTGGGCACCCCTCCTGGGTCAACCTATACCCCCTACGAGTGCGGCGAATAGCCCTGCCAATTCTAGAGTAAGGCCCCCTCAGTCTTAAAGCCATGAGATACGGGCTTGTTGCCCTCTAGAACCCGGCTATTCGTGGACTCCTCCTTGGGGTAATCCTAGTACAGAAAGTAAAATATGCATACAATGGGTACATCGTCCGCAACCTGGTCGTGTCCCAAAATAATAATACAAACAGGCAGTGACGGAAGTCCATATGTCGGACGCTCGCCCCGAAATATCAAATGTACATAATACAACAACACTGTACTAACATTGCATCCAGGCTATCCCCACCGACCGATCCGCAACCACACAGCACAACATACAGAACATCAACGTGAAGGTCACGTTCGCAAATCCGTCTAACCGGGCTATAGCTGTTAGACAGGATTTACCGATCAAGTGACATTCACGGTCGGAGATATAATGTAAATACTGTGAACTAACATGTTTAAAATATCTGATCGAACAAATTTATCAAAGTGGGCCCCAAGCAGTAATGTAGCACTTACAGAAAATCTGGGCCCCAAAAGAATGTCCCAAAAACCCCATTTCATAGACTAGGACCCACTGGAAAAAAATGGTGCAACGAAGCTATATTACTGCGGCGGAACCGCGGCCAAAGTGGGGTTATGGCCGCGGTTCCGCGGCCGTATAGACGAATTAGGTCACCAAATTTTTGCTGTGTTCTTAGAATTCTTAGTACATGTTTCTGCAACGACCTGAAAAATTTTTGGAGCTTGAAAAAATTTCGACAGAAACATGAAGTATGAAAAATACGGTTTTGGGGAACTTTGTTCGATCGAGTTCTAAACGTGCTAGAGCAAGCTAGGCATGGTTAATGGCGTGGCTCTGATACCAATGTAAGCCCGCGGGGGCGCCCCGGCCGTCAATCCGACGCCGGAGACGCGGAAACAAAAACTTTGCAAAAACTTGCAACCGGCACCACCGCGCACTTTTCACCCGGATCGGGCCATTAACCTAGCTAACTAGCAAATAAGAAAAAGAGTAGAGAAGTTATACCAAGCGATCCGTATCCTTCGGTCTTCATCTGCACTCTGATTTCCCGTGGAATCTCAGTCCATCATCGTCTCGTCGGAAAGGGCACCACGTAGCCGGAATCGTATACGGGCTCCCGCCTCTTGACCGAGGCAACTCGGGCGCGAAGTTGGCTAGCCGACGCGTCCAAGGGATGCTATAGAATAGTGTAGAATGCTTGTCTCTTTTAGGGTTTAGAAGTTGCCATGGTATGTGGAGGAAAAGGAATCAACTTGAGAAAGGAGAGAAGGGTTTTGTGAGCATGTCAAAAATGAAATGTATCAATTTCCCTCTCTCAATGAAATAAACCTCACCCTCTCACTCCTCCAAAGGAATGGCCGGCCCCCCATGGAATGGTGGAGAAAAATGAATAATCAAAAACCAAAAGAAGAAAGGGGATGATTGTATGAGAAATAAGTCACACCCATTTCCATTTCAATCCATTCACAAAACCATCATAAGAAAAGCAAATGAATGGACACAAAAAGCATCTCATGATGATGGTCATATCATAATCCACACATATGCAAGAAAACCCTCCACAAAATGTTATTTGCACAATTGCAAATAACACCCTCTAACGAAAAGTCCGGCCGCGAAGGAATAAAAGAAAACCGGCCGGAACGGAATGCAAACTGGCAACTTCAGAAAACTGATCCCGTAATAAATTACAGGAAAACCCCGCTACTGCAAATACATGCCCGCATTTATATTCCCACTGAACAAAAATGCAAAGAGACAAAACTACACTACCTAATACTAGGATTCGGCTTAAGCCAAAGCCGGCTAGTAAAAACCGTCCGATCACGATCCGTGCAATACCGCACGTATCTGATCGAACCCTGCCATATCTCCATACGGCCTCTACAGCGTTTCGCCCGAAACCTGAGTAACTGTGAGTGTGATGGACTCTAAAGACTCGTCAGTACTATGGCTGTGGATTTAACCACTAGCACGTCAGAGGTATAAGCCAATACGTAACGGGCTACCAGGTACTGACCAAAAGGGACGTCGATGAGCGAACTCATCCTGACACCCTACTGAGCCTGTCAGTGAAAATATTCGTACAGTCCGGTCCGTTCGTCTATGAGCATCGCATGGCAGGCCTAGGGGGTTGGTAAAAGTCAGACCCCCAATAGCGGTACAAGTCGTGTCGGAGTGCAGCCCAGAACATCCTGAGATACTACTGGAATACCTACCAGCAAATCTCCTGCCTTGGCCAAGGACTTTTCATGTTCTGGCTCTCCTCGACACAGCGCGACCTCACCCCCAATACCGGGAGAGACGAACCCCTGCAGATCCGCTCACTGCCTCCATGTGGCTCGGGACTGTACCCAACTAAAACCTGTTTGCATGACTCCTTTGAGCCGTGGTAGGGAAGTAATCAAAGCACAGTGGGAACTCACACGAGACAAATAACGATCTCAGGTCGATGAACTAACCTGTACACATGTCACCACTGAACTGCTATCTGACGTCTGGTATAATCCCAACTAGCAGGTTCCCGGCGAGTCCTGTCCGGTGTACTCATAACCCAATGAGCACATGTATACATCTTAGGTGAACCAAATGACACCAGTGGCTTGTGAGACCGGCCACCGCCCCTCGTCGGGGTCTCGACTGTATACACTAGTCTACTCTGGAGAATCGATGCCCTGTCTTGAAACTCCCACGACTAGGGACCTTTTAAGGATGTGCTTATAGACTCCAGCTCTCACTTATATGATCGCCCTCATACTGCTGGTAGTCAAGCAAGAATCCTAGGGGCTCTATCAACGTGTAATAGCGACTCGTAAGATCACCTAAAGCAGTACGCGATGATAAAGATAAACCAGATAGCATACTATCATCTTGAGTAAGACTGTCCTACTGGGATAGGTCCTCCCCTCAATCATTGCAATCACGTGCCCGTGATCCAATAATTGACTCTGAGGGCACTATCTCCAACAGGAGGAAGAAGACCCATTGGACTCGGTCCAAGCAACTAGAGCCTCATCATCCGACTTTACCCTTACTATCTCTACAGACTCCTCGAATGAAGACATCTAACCTGATTCAAAGGAAGGGACTAGCCGAGGAAAAATGAGAATCCGATCTAAGTGGGGAGCGCTGGGCAATCTTCAATAATGAAAGAGAATTAGGGCAAAGTGTTGGCCCTAGGATGGTCCCCTCCTATTTATACACCCCGTAGAAAACATCCAATGGCTCAGATTGGTTCCCGCCAGAACGAAATGCCGTGCCTAGCGGACGTCAGGGATCCATGTGGCGATCGACTATTGGGGATGTATCTTCGATTGCTGGAGACAGAGATAGCCTGTCGCGTCCGCTAACCAACGTCGGACACGTGGCCCGTGGCCCAACCGAAGATCGACCGAAAAGGCGCCCCCTCGTTAAAGCACAATCATTTCACTGATCCGCTGACGCCATCGGGGATACACGCGAAAACTTAGGCGCACGGTGAGATGACACGTAGGCTTGAGGATAGAAACGACGCAATCGCCAGATCCATGTCGTCCATGGACAGTCTACACTATGATCCTCGGCACTAAACTGAGTAGAAGAAAACCGAACAGGCAGTTGGCTATAGTGCCCTCTAGTCAATTATTAGATCCCAGACACGTGATTGCAATAATTGAGGGAGGACCTATACCAGTAGAACAGTCTTACTCGAGATTATAGTATACTATCTGGTTTATCTTTATCATCGTGTATATGCTTCAGGTGACATTATAGATCACTATTACATGTTGATAGAGCCCAATGGAATCTTGCTTAACTACCAGCAGTATGATGGCGATCATATACGTGAGAGTTAGGTGGTCTATAAGCACATCCTTAAAATGTCCCTAGTCGTGGGAGTTTCGAGACTGGGCATCGATACTCCGAGAGTAGACTAGTGTATACGGATCAAGACCCCGACGAGGGGTGGTGGCCGGTCTCACAAGCCATTGGTGTCAGTTGGTTCACCTAAGATGTATACTGGTGCTCATTGAGTTATGAGTACACCGGACGGACTCGCCGGGAACATGCTAGTTTGTATTATACCTATTGTCAGATAGTCGTTCCATGGTGACATGTGTACACGTTAGCCATCGACATGAGATCGTCATTTGTCTTGTGTGAGTTCCCACTGTTCTTTGATTACTACCCTACCACGGCTCAAAGGAGTCGTGCAAACAGGTTTTAGTTGGGTACAGTCCCGAGCTACATGGAGGCAGTGAGCGGATCGTCAGGGGATTCTTCTCTCCCGGTATTGGGGGTTGATGTCGCGGTGTGCACGGGTGGCCATCACCAGAAATCCTTGGCTAAGGTAGTCGAGAATTACTGATCTAGGATCGGTAGTTTCTTAGGTGGTGATAGGTTACATACCGACACTGAATATCAAGTTATTAGGGGTCTGACTTTATCCACCCCTCTAGACTCGATATGTGATACTCATAAATGAACGGACCGGACTGTACAGATATTGTCACTGTCAGGCTCAGTAGGGTTTCAGGATGAGTTTGCTCATCGGCCTCCCTTTCGCTCAATACCTGGGCAGCCGTTACGTACAGCTAGGCCACTGACGTGGTTGTGGTTAAACCCACTGCCAGCATATTGACGAGTCTTTAGAGTCCTACACAGAAGGTTTCCCTGGTTCGGGCGAAACGTTGTAGATGACGTATGGTTTGATGGAAAGGTTCGATCATATACGTGCACTTGTACACGGATCATGATCGGACGGATAATACTAGTGGGCTTTGGTTTAAGCCAGATCCTAGTATTATATTGTTGGATTACTTTCGTCTCGTTGTATTCGTTTTCAGTCGGAATACAGATGCGGGTATGTATATACGGATGAGGGGTATTCTTGTAATTCGTTAAAGATTTCTTTAGTTGATGCCATTTACTTTTTGGATTAAACATTTAGTTTAAATGTTTATTGTGGTGAAAAGTGTGAGTGTGAGTTTTGGCCTTGAGCATTGATTCATGACATATGCACTTGGTGGCTCATGGTCTTGGGTCATGTGTTGATTCATTGGTCAAGGCTAGGATATTTTGAGAGTGATATTTTGTGAGGAGGCAGATCATTTTTTGAGTGGGGAATTTTCTTTAGTTGCTCACTACACAAAAGATCACACTTCACTCATTTTTCTTCACTTGCTTTTTCTTGAGCTCACACTCTGCACCCTTGGGCATATTCTTTAACCTCCACCTATACCCTTTCATGAGTTGAGAATCTTTTGGTGTTTTGAGACATAGTAATCACACACTAGCTCTACTTCATCTTGGGTATCTAGGCTAGCAAACTGGATGCTCGAGTTGCTTCGGTTTTGAAGAGGGAGCCCGTATTACTAATCCTCGATGTGGATCATCTTCGATGAGGGAGACCAGAGATCGTAGTTCATCGAGGCAGCCGCGAGGAGCTTGGGGCAGAGGTTGAAGACCGAAGGACACGGATCGATCGGTATAACCTCTCCAAACTCTTTTTATAGAACTAGTATAGGGTTAATGGTATGATTCGTCGATTAGGGTCCCATTAGCACCAGTTTTGAAAAGTTTTTATTCCGCGTTTGGCCACGGATTGATGGCCGGGGCGCTGCCGTAACCCAACATGGTATCAGTGCCAACCCATTAGCCACATACTAGTTTGTTTAGACGATGTTAAAGTATTGAAACCGAAACAACTCCGAAACAATACCTGTAGTATTCCATTCTCTGTCGAATTTTTATTGGTCTCTAAAAATATTTTAGCAACTGCAGAAGACTACCTGGGTGACAACTAGACAACACACCAAACACGAGCCCCTAACTCCACTATTGGACCGGCCACATTGAGGTAAAATCCGGCCTGGCCGGTTTTTTAGTAGACCTGCGACTTGAGTTTTGGTGTACTGTCTAGTCTCTCGAATATTGGTTCAGTGGTATTGCTAGTTTAACCCAGTTTGGATATGGTTTTATCTAGTTGTTGTGGCTATTCGGAGTTATTTCGAAATCGATATTTCTAACATTGTTTAAAGTTTACAGTACATACATTTCTATCTGCGACCGTGAATGTCATTAGAGCGTTGTCTAATTGCTATAGTTCTTTTAGACGGGTTTGCGAACGTGACATTCACGTTGATGTTCTGTGTTGTGCTGTGTATGTTGCGGAATCGTCATGGTGGATAACTTGGGCGCAATGCTAGTACAGTTTAGTTTCATTTGTACATTTGATATCGCGGGGCAAGTGTCCGACATGTAGACCGTCGTCACTGTCTGTTTGTATATTATTTATTTGGGGCACGACCGGGTTAAGGTCGATGTCACCATTGTACATATTTTTCTTTTCTGTACTAGGATTACCCCACGATGGAGTGCATAGATAGCCGGGTTCTGGAGCGCAATGGGTCTGCATCTCATGGCGTTGAGAAAGAGGGGGCCTCGTTCTAGAATTGGTAGGCTATTCGCTGCACTCGTAGGGGGTACATGTTGACCCAAGGAGGGGTGCTCAAGTTACCGGATTCCGCGAAGTGCCGGGTGGCCCATTCACTTTCATGAAGGGGGCTGCCTCGCTTCTGGTTTTGGCAGGTAACTTTCCGCGCTTGTAGGGGTCTAGATTTTCATTGCACAGGCTATCCACACGACCAGGGGAACGTCGGGTTTCACTTGTGGCTCAATGGAAAACCAAGGCTCCCAGATTATCTGTATTGTTCTGTGATGCTTATCGCTTGTCTGTGATGTTGCATTTATCATACCTGGAGTGATTATTATATATTGCTATATATATACTAGTAGATGTTGTATATGTTTTACACCCACACTAGTCCAGTCCCCGCTCTGTCGTTAGTTAAGTAACCTAACGGGTGATGACGAGACCCAGTGGCGAATGCGAATGGCATATACGTTCATCTTATTTTCGTTCTTTTGTGATGTGATTAATTGATGGGACTGTGTTGATTCTGATCAATGCACAGAAAAAAAAACCTATTCGATGTTGTTGGAACAATTTTCAAAAAGCTGTTATTACAAGAACGTTTTCTTTTGTTTTGCACAACGGTATTCGGTTATGAATATCCAGCACCTCATTCCACGAGGCAAGTGCTGAGATCCCTTCACCGGGAGTGATCCCTTGGGCAGAAGTTTGCGTCAGGGTAATAACTTCACTATAGTCGATTACTTTTTGCTTTGCATCATGATATTCAGTGGGAATATCCTGCACCTCATTCGACGAGGAAAGAGCCAAGATCCCTTCACCGGGAGTGACCTTTTTATCAAAAGTTTTTGCCACCATATATTTGTAAAAAGCTATCCGGTTCCTTCAACGATATCAAGTTCATTACGTTAAAAGTTTTTTGCCAAAAACCATTCGTAGCCCTCCGTCATTTCAGACGAGTAGCACCTAGTATTCATGCTATATTTGTTGGCTTTAGTCAAGGCATAGTGTATGGTAGCTGTTTGTTACTTTTCTGTTGCATAGATAGATGCGTTGGTTTGGGACAGTCGTACAACCTTGTTGGCCTTAGTCAAGGACGAGCACGGGTGGGTTCAAATTAACCTGGACAATGACGGGTAGAACTTGACATGTGACTTATGATTTGTTGGCCTTAGTCAAGGTCATAAGAGCATGGGGAAAAAATCACATCGGGAGTTTCAAACATACAGGAAACTTGCCAGGCATGCGCATACCTTCTAGAGTGTGATAACGTGAGTAGATTCTATCAGGTTATCATGTGATGATAGTTGGATCCCGATACCCACTGATGAGTTGGTTTACTCCTCGGACGATTTTAGATGATCCCAACTAATTCTTCTTTCGGGTTTGGAGGAGAATTTGAGGATGCAGTGGGAGACATCCTGATTAGATAAAGTGATTAACCATTCTGATCTAGGTTAGAGTGCACGCTGAGTGTTTTTCTCTTTCTCTCTCTGGCAGCGACCATGTCCCGACCCTAGACTATAACTCAGTAACCAAGTTAACCGAAATTTCTTAAAACACCGGCTTTTGGATTGTCAGAGTTGCATACTTCATTGCCACTCCTACTTTTACCCTTTGCTTCTCCTGAACATTCCGTATCACTACGAAGATCCACATTTATTGGATATGACCATCGTATAGTTACATACGAACTCGAAGAAACTTATTTAATGTTCAAGAATGGTTTCCGGTTCTAGAGAAATTGAATAGGACTATTCAGTTGTCTTTCCCTTTTACCTTCTCTCAGGGAGTAAGGGCTCCTAGGATTAGGAGAGGGTGCACCTATTACGCTTATTGGATAGTCTTCTTCCAAACCATAGGCAGGTGCCGAAAGGTGGGGAAGGAAGATAACCAATTAGCCTAAGTGTGGTGTACATAAGGCAATAAGTAAAGACAAATAAAGGGATTAGAAAGAGAGCAAAGTAAATTGCGACTGCTATCATTCATGACCACTATCATTCACGACCAAACCGCGTATATCATTTCCACTCCTACTTCACCTTTGCATTTCTCCAGAACACCCCGTATCACTGTGATGATCCACATTTATTGGATAATCCATCGTATAGTTACATACGAACTTGAAGAATCTTATTCCAGTTCGAGGATGGATTCTGGTTCAGGAGAAATAGAATAAGGTTTATTCAGTTGTCTTTTATCTTTACCTTCTCTTAGGTTGCGAGTACTCCTAGTATTAGGAGAGTACACCTATTACGCTTATTGGATAGTTGATTGATATCGAAATTCGTCGTTTGATATGAAAAGTTAATCACAATTTATAACCACAATCAATAACGGTGTCGATGTAGTTCGTTAATGAGTACGAGCCGTCCACTGAGATTCGTGTATTTATTCGTTCTTGCTTTAGTTGAGTCGAAAGAAAATAGTAAAGAAAATTCAAGAAAAAAAGATTTCAAGATTTAATTGAGTTTATCATTTCAAGAGAATCAAGGAAGAGTTTAAGATTTAGTAATCAAGAAAGTGTCCAATACCAATTTTAGTTATTAAGAAAATTGAAGAATAGCTTGTAGGATTCGATAGGAATTAGTAGCAATGATGAATACTAAAAATGACCCATCTTATCTATTGATGAATTATAGCTAGAACGATGGCGATGAATGAAGATTAGGGATCTATTGAAGAAATTAGGGTTTCTCCTTCACTATCCCTTGTCTTTTCATTGATCACCATTCAAATCTAGCCTTTAGCAAAGAAAATCATCACTCATTTAATCCCTAATTGCAATGAAATTATCAAGAACGGTGATCTCGCTCCAAATTTGGTCGTTGACGATTCTTTTTCCTAAAGTTCATAATTCTCATAAGACTTAAGATGAGTTTAGGATTTACTCACCATTTGATCTACCAAATTCCTTCGAATTCTTAGCAAGCGGAGATTTTACTCACGCATCATGAAAATGGAAGAATTAACAAACAAAGATTTCATAATGCGAAAACTTAAAGAAAGCGAGAATTAACAAATGATCACCTTTATTAATCAGCTTCTAATTACACTTTCCTTCAATCCGAGGTTACAAGAATTGCTCTCGATCGCTCCCTTGAAGAGGTAACTATTCCGTCGAATTTCGCTTTGCTCGATCTCCGTGAGACTTGGACCTGTCGAGGATCTCGTACTCTTGATAATGATCGGCTTTGCGTAAAGGATCTTGAATATCGTCGCTCGATGTTGTTCTCAACGATTCTTGATTTTGAATCTTGATCTTGAATTGGAGTTACAAGTTGTGTCACTCAACTTGTGTAATGAATTGTTCAACCAAAAATTGAGTAACCTCCAAAATGAAGGCTTAGGTCCTTTATATAGCCCTTCACCAATCTTCCACTAGAAACTAGGTCAATCTTCCCCAAGAAGTTAAGTAGTTGTAGGGAAACTTCTAGAATAAGGTAGTTATCAAGCTTCCTCAAGAAGCTAGATTGTTGTAGGGAAGTTTCCAAAACACAGGTGTTACAATGGAGCATCCTTAGCAAGATAGGAAGTTGAGATGAAGCTTTTAGAAAAGTATCATCACCGGAGCTCCCAACACGGCCGCGGATCCGCGGCGGATCGGCCTGACTCGGCCGCGGATCCGCGGCCGTTTGGTGAGTTTATGGCTTCAAAATTCTTCTGTCTTCTTGTGTTGATCTCTGGGTTTATATTTGATATCTAGAATCCTTTTATATCTTCTGAATCTCTGCCAGAATTTAACTCTTTGATTTGCTGCATTTTGTCTGCGAATTTGCGATTCCGATATCTGTCCTGAAATAATTTTCTGCGCAAAAATCTCAATGAAGAATGTTGAGATATATAATATCATGCGTGAAATAATAAACACACAATTTCCTTTCAAAATGTTGATTATAATGTATAACACGTGGTATTTGATATTTTCCAGACGAACTTGTAATACATATTATATTTATAACAAACATCCTTAGATAATTAGAAAAGTGAGGAAATTGTTATGTTAAAGATTGCAATATTTTCGACTGAACAATAGACTTCTTCCAAACCATAGGCTGGTGCCGAACGGTAGGGAAGGAAGAAAACCATTTAGCTTAAGGGCGGTGTACAGAAGGTAATGAGTAAAGACAAATAAAGGGATTGGAGAAATGGTAAGAAAATGTATGGTTACTGTCATGAATCTGGATAATGGAAGAGGCATCACTAGGAATACCCGGATACCCCTTCGAAACATTTTCATATTTCAGTTTCACTATGCGTTGTTAATTGAAAACTGATTTCCCAATTAGATCCTTGCTCCAGGGTATGTATTTACCAGGTTGATTCTCACATCTGTATGGTTTTACAGATGATGAGTGGGAGTAAGTTATTGGGAATTAGGTGTTTATATCCTCATTATATCGAAATTTATTGTAATTGGTGATATTTGAGGAAATCACCTGGGTTTGTCCTGATGAAAAATATTTGGTTTTGAATATCCGTTGTTATGCACCAATTTCAAATTGATATATATGTACGTTTATTTTATAAAGTGAGATATAACTTTTTGAAATTATGTCCATGACATTTACCTATATCAGTTGATGGTTAGGTAAGAAGCATTAAACAGCGGTGTAATTCTTCTTAACCATAGTACAGTTTTCAACCTACGACGCACAGGGTTTGAGTTATTCAACTCAGGGACTTATACAAAGTATTGTATGTTGTCCAGTGTCCATTAGGACAGAGGGGTTGGTGCTCGTACTATATTCTGTTTACTTGTGACTTCTCCAGTTTTAGACAAGTATTTCAAAGAAATACAAGGTCCAAGTTTTGAGAAGTTATAGGTACAAGATTATAGTAGAGAACCATGTGTTGCAAGTATCGGGGTTCTTCAAGGTCACCGAAGATGTAGATACTTGTGTTTGGTATTCAATTGATAGTAATGATTTTGAGAATTTGATTCTCTTTCAGGTTACTCATATCTGGATGCACTCCTAAGTTGAGTAATGTTGATCGGCCTCCTTCCATTTAGTTGACATGCACTAGAGACAGCTGCATGATTTGAATCTGGTTCCAATTAAATCAGTGCCTCTGTTTCTATATTATATATAGAATGGTTCATATCTTAACGATGTTAAGGTATATGGAGTTGTCTGGCTTATGCTTAAAACCGGACTCTGGATGACTCAAGGCACGTTTCTGTAATGGCAGTTTATGGGTTATCCCGGGTTATGACAAGGGTTAACTTTCTACCATCTAGAAGATCAATAGTGATATTGTTCTTGACTTGCCACAGATTTAGTAAAATGGACTTTTCAGAAAACGGTAGTGGGAGTATGGTAGAACTGGAAGTGATTCCAGAACCACAAACGGTTACTGAAAATTTAATAGAACCTAAACATTCAATCTGGTATGACATTCAATTAGCCACTCCGCAGATATAGTGGGTAACCTCAGGCACCCGGGAGGTACTTCGGTATCCTCAAAGATGGTGACAGGGAGGTTCTTGTTTACCCAGACTTTTCATTACTGTTGTTCTATACTATGAGACCCGGCATGAGGATGAGTATAGCATCTTTCTAAACTAGCTTTAGAAATGCACGTGTATATGACTCTGCCAGAGGGTTGTTATAGTCAGTGGGAGCAGCGGATGCTTAGTGGACAAGAAGCTTGTATCTATTTATAGACTAAAGCAGGTATGGCGGAGATAGATCATCTATTTTTGATGTGATAGTCATAGGTTTTTTGACTTCATCAGAATAGGGGATGGATCTGTTAAGAAAGTAGTAGGGTATAATGTGTTGGTATTTGGATGACATACACTTTGTAGGAAGTGAAATTCCTATACTACAGTCGGTTATACTGTGGTTGTCACACAATAGTTTCTCCATATAGGATATGTATATAATATCAGGCATTCTGTTTACTAGATCTATGGTTTTAGATGTAGATTTGGGTAGTTTCCCAATCTGGGTACTTTGACAGTATTCTAAAGGTGTTTTAGAATGGACAACTTCTGACATGGTAGTGTACCTGCAAGTGATGGAGTCACCCACTCTAAAGATGTCTTACAGACTAAAGGGGAGAGAGATGTGCATGATTGGCATATCACTTGCTTAGGCAATTCAGTCAATCATGAGATGTTAAGTACCACACCAGATGTTGTTTTTGCACTAGATACAATAAGTTTGTATATTAATCCAATCTTGGAGAAACGTTCGGAAGCAGTTTATGAACATAAGTGGATGTTCTAGGGATTTGATAACGGCAGCCTCCTTCGGGAAACAGTTATCAATCCTGGCTTCCAAAGTGACCTGGATGATAGAGTGACTGTCAGAGTTATAGTTTTTTGAGGGACAGTAGTTTGGACAGGTAGTCCAAGCGGATACTGAGGGAGGCATGGCGCAGGATACTGATTAAGTTCAGTGGACGATACAGTCTAAGAAGTTTGCTGGATTTGGAGTACATATGTGAACTGGGTCCCATCAGATATCCAGACATATTCTAAGACAGGTATTGCCCATTTCGGGAGATGGATTTCTCCGCGAACTTAAGATAAAGAGAGACATAAAAAGAAACATTAGAGTGGATCTACTCACTAAGGCTATTTCTCGAACGCAATAGTTTTACAAACGAGCTTCGTGAAACTGATTATTAGAGGAGTTGGGTGTTCGGTATCACACAAGCTATGAGTATGCGACATCACAATAATTAGCCTTAAGTGCAAGTGGGAGATTGTTGGCTATAGTGCCCTCAAGTCAATTATTGGATCGCAGGCACTCGATTGCAATGATTGAGGGATGACCTATATCGGTAGAACAATCTTACTCGAGATGATAGTATGCTATCTGGTTTGTTATTATCATCGTATACATGCTTCAGGTGACATTATAGATCACTATTACATGTTGATAGAGCCCATAGGATTCTTGCTTGACTACCAGCAGTATGATGGCGATCATATACGTGAGAGTTGGGTGGTCTATAAGCACATCCTTAAAGTTTCCCTAGTCGTGGGATTTTCGAGACTGGGCATCGATACTCCGAGAGTAGACTAGTGTATACGGATCGAGACCCCGACGAGGGGCGGTGGCCGGTCTCACAAGCCATTGGTGTTAGTTGGTTCACCTAAGATGTATACAGGTGCTCATTGGGTTATGAGTACACCGGACGGACTCGCCGGGAACATGCTAGTTGGTATTATACCTATTGTCAGATAGCAGTTCCCTGGTGACATGTGTACATGTTAGTCTATCGACCTGAGATCGTCATTTGTCTCGTGTGAGTTCCCACTGTGCTTTGATTACTACCCTACCATGGCTCAAAGGAGTCGTGCAAACAGGTTTTAGTTGGGTACAGTCTCGAGCCATATGGAGGCAGTGAGCGGATCGTCATGGGATTCGTCTCTTCCGGTATTGGGGGTTGATGTCACGGTGTGCACGAGTAGCCATCACCAGAAATCCTTGGTCAAGGTAGTCGAGAATTACTGATCTAGGATCGGTAGTTTCTCAGGTGGTGATAGGTTACATACCGACACTGAATATCAAGTTATTAGGGGTCTGACTTTATCCATCCTCCTAGACTCGATATGCGATACTCATAGATGAACGGACCGGACTGTACGGATATTGTCACTGTCAGGCTCAGTAGGGTTTCAGGATGAGTTTGCTCATCGCCCCCCTTTTGCTCAATACTTGGGCAGCCATTACGTACAGCTAGTGCCACTGACGTGCTTGTTGTTAAACCCACTGCCGGCATATTGACGAGTCTTTAGAGTCCTACACAGAGGGTTTCTCTGGTTCGGCCGAAACGTTGTAGAGGCCATATGGTTTTATGGCAGGATTCGATCATATACGTGCACTTATGCACGGATCATGATCGGACGGATAATACTAGTGGGCTTTGGTTTAAGCCGGATCCTAGTATTATATTGTTGGATTACTTTCGACTCATTGTATTCGTATTCAGTCGGAATACGGATGCGGGTATGTATATACGGATGAGAGGTATTCTTGTAATTCGTTACAAGATTTCTTTAGTTGATGCCATTTACTTTTTGGATTAAACATTTAGTTGAAATGTTTATTGTGGTGAAAAGTGTGAGTGTGAGTTTTGGCCTTGAGCATTGATTCATGGCATATGCACTTGGTGACTCATGGTCTTGGGTCATGTGTTGATTCATTGGTTAAGGCTAGGATATTTTGAGTGTGATATTTTGTGAGGAGGCAGATCATTTTTAGAGTGGGGAATTTTCTTTAGTTGCTCACTACACAAAAGATCACACTTCACTCATTTTTCTTCACTTGCTTGTTCTTGATCTCACACTCTTCACCCACGGGCATCTTCTTCAACCTCCATCCATACTCTTTCATGAGTTGAGAATCCTTAGGTGTTTTGAGACATAGTAATCACACACTATCTCTATTTCATCTTGGGTATCTAAGTTAGCAAATTGGATGCTCGAGTTGCTTCGGTTTTGAAGCTGTTAGTGCAATATGCCCTAGAGGCCATTATTGTATAGTACTAGTTTGTATATTACATTTTGGAAGCTTGGGATATATACACGGGTTTATAACAGTTTTGCTCAATATGGTAGTATGCTACCTGGTTTGTATCTATCTTAATATGTGTATATGTTTCTTTTGACGTATCGCTAATACATATTGATAGAGCCCTTAGGATCTTTGCTTGACTACCAGCGTTGTGATGACAGTCACACTTGTGGGGGTTAGGTAGTCTACAAGCACATCCTTATACAGGTCCCTAGTCATAGGATTATCGAGACAGGGCATCGATACTCCAGAGTAGAGTAGTGTGTATGCTTCTCATCCTAGCAGAGGAGATGGTCTATCCCGCAGCCATTAGTACGTCGTACTGGAGATAGTATGCAGGTTCTCATTAGGTTATGAGTACACTGGACAGGACTCGTCGGGAACTATTGGTTGGTATTATACCTATCGTCAATTAGCAGTTCCCAAGTGACATGAGTACAGCTTAGTCCGTTGACTTGACACTGCTGCTTCGCCTCAAGTGTGTTCCCACTGTTCTTAGATTACTACCCTACCATGGCTCTATTGAGTCATGCAAATATGTAATAGTTGGGAGCATTCCCGAAGCACTTGGAGGCAGTAGCGGTTAGATAGGATTCGTGTCTTCCAGTATTGGGGGTTAATATCGCGCTGTGTTTGGAGAGCCATTACACAAAGTCCCTGGCCAGGGCAAGTGAGATTTACTGGTAGGTGTTCCAGTAGTTTCTCAGGGTGTTCTGGGCTACACTCCGATATGACTTATACCGCTTTTAGGGGTCTGACGTTTACCGCACCCCTAGGCTCGATATGCGATACTCTTAGACGAACAGACCGGACTGTACGGGGATTGTCACATTTAGGCTCAGTAGGAGTTCGGATGGGTTTTCCTCATCGGCCTTCTTATCGACATCTACCTGGGGACTGTTATGTACAGCTAGTACTGCTTGCGGCCCGTGGTTAAACCCACTTCCAGCATAGTGTCGAGTCTTTATAGTCCCACACAGAGGGTTTTCCGCTTTTGGGCGAAACGATGTAGAGGTCGTATGGTTTTACGACAGGGTTCGTTCACATACGCGTACTTGTGCGTGTTCGGTGTTCGGGAGGTTGATACTAGTGGGCTTTTGTTTAAGCCGGATCCTAGTATTAGATTTGGATTGATTTAGTCTCATTGTATTCGTGTTTCTCAAAACGCGGATGCGAGTATGTATGTACGGATGATAGGGGCAGAGAAGGAGACACCTCATTAGGGTTTTGACCATTGACTTGATTAAAACCATAATGAGATGGAGGAAATTGTTTACTAATTTTTATTAGAGAATTGTGTCATGGCTAATTGGTTTGACCATTTGACCATGTTGACCATTGTTGATTTAGATATTTTTGTTGAGCACAAGATATTTTGCTTAGCATTAATTGTGACATGATAATGGTCAAATCAAGGGAGCCATCATAATTATCCTAATAAAACTCACTTTTCTCTTTCCTCAAAAGAGAGCTCTCTTCATTATTTTCTCATACTCTTTCTCTCTCTCAAGGTTCTCTCCTTCTTCCTCCCTCAAACCTTAGTGTCTCATGAGTTGAGAATCAAGTGTCATTGAGACTTAGACACCAAAATCCTTCTTTACTCACTCTAGGACACTTAGTTTAGCACAAAAAGTACTCTAGTTACTTCATTATAGAGGTTGGAGCTCAAGGTAGAGACCTTCCGGTGGATCATCTTTGATGTGGAGAAGCCGGTGAGGAGGAACCATCTGCCACCACTCTAAGGAGCTCACAACAAGGAGAAACACAACAAGGAGAAGAATGACTTGAAGCTTGAGGTATAATCATCTAACATAGTAGTTAGAACTCCTGGTTAGTTTGTTAGTTAAAATTTAGCAAAGATCCTCATGGGTAGTCTATGTTATGTTGTAAAGAAAAATTCGATTTTTACCTATTCCGCCTCTCTGTTAACTACCGGGGTGAGTAACATAGACTTACAGTGGTATCATAGCCTCGCTAAACCATAACTAACATGTTAGCAAAGCCTTTAGAACTTCGATCACGAAAAAATCCCTAAAACACGACCAAAACTTGCACTTTCTGTCGAATTTTAAATCAGGTCTAAAATATTTTCAGAGACCTGAAAAATACGTGCAGGCTTTTTCTAGAACACTGATGAAATTTAGGCGACTATTTCAGTCAGAACGTCGTGGATCCGCGGCCGAACCAAGCGTTCCACCACAGAGCCGCGGCCGAGTCGACTCCGAGTTGGTCCAAATTTTTTCTGGTGGTCTCTGTTGTTGTTTTGTGTTTTCTGGGATATTTTGTTTCCGCTCAGGAATTTTTGGGTACAGTGTTATACTTGGATTAGATTCAAATATGGTTATTGATCGAGATTCTATGGACTTTAGCTAATCAGATTATATCTGTGATGTGTTATATGTGCTGAACGTCTGCTAATCGCTATACGTCGATTAGTGGGGGTTGTACGTATCTGTGATCTGTGATATTGGTTTGTGTATATGAACTTGTTGGATTGTCGTGGATGAATAGCCGGGGTTGTGAGATGAGTGTTTATTATCTTTCATTTGATGTAAATTTTAATTGATGTAATATTATTTTATGGTCGCACATCCGGGTTGAGGTTGTAGCCACCATTGTATATTATTTCTTTTACTGTTTTCAGCTCCTAGGATAGACCCAAGGCGGGGTGCACAAACTACCGGGTACTTTGAAGTGTAGAGTGGCCTACTCACTTTGATGAGGGAGGTTGCTTCACTTCGGGTATTTGGAGGGTAGTTTGCTACACCCATAGGGGTCTAGGGTGGGGTTTGGCTATTCATCACGACCGTGTAATTCGTCTTTCGTTACAGGCTCGAACGAAACGCGGATTCCTAATATATACAATGTATTCATCTGTGATCTGGAATGACTATCATTGCGTCTGACGAATGTATATATCTATATATGATATCTAGTAGACGTTGCTTATGTTTTACATCCGCGCTAGTCCTGCCCCCGCTCTGTCGTTAGTTAAGTAACCTAACGGGTGATGACGGGGCCCCGTGGCGAATGCGGATGGTATAAGCGTACGTTATATTTTCCTTATTTTCTGCAATGGTAGGATTAGTTGATGGGACTGCATTATATTAATGTTAAGCAAACAAACCAAAGTTGAATCGTTGGAACAATTTCAAAACCACTCAGTTTTTTCCAAAACAGCAAAACTTTTAAATGCGGAGTTTAAACCACTCCTTTTAAAAGCTATCGAGTTCCTTCGATTATAACAAGTTCACTACGTTCACGGTTTTGCCAAAACCATTCGTAGCCCTCCGTCATTTCAGTTAAATGTTCAGTAGTATTCAAGCTATGTATTTTGACCTTCGCCAAGGCATAGTGATTGGTAGCTGCTGAATATTTATCTGTAGCATAGATAGATGCGTTGGTTTGGGACAGTCGTACGGCTATTTTGGCCTTCGTCAAGGGTATGTACGGGTGGGTTCAAATTAACCTGGATAATGACAGGTAGAACTTGACATGTGACTTATGATATGTTGGCCTTCGTTAAGGTCATAAGAGCATAGGACAAAAATCCACATCGGGAGTTTCTAAAGAAACTGAAATTTGCTAGTGTTGCTGTCACGACCCGAAAGAGCACGTGACTGGCCCTTGAATCATATGAAGTCTATAGGATTCTATCTAATCCAAGAAAGCCAAAAGCCCAGAAATCTAAAACCATTTTAAATAATAAATGAAGGAAAAATAATTTTTAGAAGTGAAGAAAATATGTTTTAAAAACAAGGTTTTTAAATAAGTAAGCCGAATGTGCATTTTTTTCTAAAAGTATAATCTTTTCTGAAAATTTCGGCAGAGTTCCCTTTGAAAATACTGGCCCCGAACAGGGTACAACAAGAATAATATATATGCAATGATAAAAGACATCCCTAAATGGGAGCTAGCTCTTCGTCAATCGACGGTCACAACCACGCAAGCAATATAATATACAACGCCGAAGGGCGATGATCAAAACTAAAAAAAAAGAACTCAAACCAGCATGAAAACCGTAATACTACTACACGCGACTCTAAGGTCGAAATAATACATCACTAGTGTCTAAGTCAGAAACAATATACAAGTTTTGGTTGATGGAATTTCTAGATACAAATGAATAATACATGTACAATGGTGGTTCTGATACAAACGAACCCACCTACCAAGGCAAATCACCCGCAAAGGAAGCAGTATGCCAGAAATGCCACTATGGAACCTGAACGGCAAAAACCTGCAAGAACTGTGGCACAACGGGGGTGAGTTGCCAACTCGTGAATAGAAAATATCTACATGCAGAAATCGAATGTATGATATAATCCCAGGTCAATACGATCAGATATAATAAAAACCTCAAAAGAATAAGTCTGAAGCATGATAAGGTGGCAATGTAACATCTAAACATGTATGTAGTGCTAAGTGCTCGTGCCAGTGCGTCAGGTAATACATATCATGAATATGAGGTATGTATTTGGTAAAATGAAAACAGAAGGTATCATGAATGAAATCATCAGAAAATCATTGTCAAGCATCGACACAAAATATATAACTCAATATCAAGTAAATCCCATATATCATGTATCCGATATGTATGCAACATTCATGAAGGTACTCTATCAGGTACTACTAATACATGAAACAATAAATGGTGATGTGTATATGCAATAGTCATGAAAGGTACTCTATCAGGTACTACTAGTACATGAAGCAATGCATATAAAATAAAATGTGGGGTAGGGAAGATATAATATGCCATCGACCCTAAAGGCCCCTCATAACGAGCATATAGGCCCATCTCATATGGACCGTAAAGGCCCCTCACATCGACCATATAGGCCCCTCATAACGAGCACATAGGCCCCACTCATATGGACCATAAAGGCCCCTCACATCGACCATATAGGCCCTTCATAACGAGCACATAGGCCCCACTCATATCATAATGCATAAGTAAATTTGCATAGATCATCATGATGATATATTAAGTAAGTGTATATATATCAGCATCCCATACCACTAATATATATATATACTATGGGTATACGTATATATTTCAGCATCCCTTACCACTGATATATATACGTAGGAATAAAACAATCCAGAATCATCATATGCAACCATATCACAGTGCGAAATTCATGAATTATAATACATGCAACGTGAAACACTAATATGAGCATGCAACTATGTAAAGGAATATGCACAAAGGAATATGGATCAATAACATATAAGCATGAAATGCAATGCGAGCCGTAGAATAAATGGTAAATGAATAATAATGCAGCTTGCCATTTGAAATAAGACGAATCGGGGTTTTTAGTAAAATAAGGGTTGCGGTGTTTTTAAGAAAAGATGCGTCTTTTGAAATTATCTGTAGATTCCCTTTTCTTGTCTTTAAAATACTCCCGATTCGTTAGTTTCTGAAATAGGTATGACTCGGGTTTAGTCTAACATCTACTATGCAAACTGCGGATCTAACTATCTAGTCAATCGGGAGGGGTATGGAAACCACCTAAATCTAAGTCGATATATATATATATATATAAATATAATAGTCGGTGATCCCGCCTCAATCGTATCGCGTACGATACTGTATATCATATGACAATCCTCAAGTCATGAGTGCGGATGTATCATCAATAAAAAGTTCGAACGGTAAATTGTCGTACGGCATCCCAATAGCTGGGTACGGGTCAATATCACAATCAGCTCATCAATTATCTGGTATCCTTATCATCATCTCTCATGATCTGGGTACTGATCTAACTCTAGTACAAATGATACCATCTATATAACTGCGTGTGTAACACACGTCCAAAGGCCCGCTAGAGATCACAAGTCGTATCCCAAATACGAATCACATCATATCACCAATCTCACGACACTATTCCCAATATCATCGACTCATCTCCAATGTTACCCACTATCCATCATCATCACCGTAAAAGTATAGCAAATCAGCATGTGTGTGCGTGTGGTGTAAACCTATTCTAGGGTTCGCAACTAGAAACCACACTAGTTTACTTCTAACTCTAATCTAACCATAGTACATCTAATCTCGATAACAATGACACACTATAAGCTATCATATATATAATATACATATATAGTATACCAACTTCGGACTGCGGGGGTGCTATACGCCATCCACCCGACTTCCCCCGTAAATATAATCTACTCACCTTGCGTTTTCATTTGTGGACGCCGCCACGCGCTTGCTTGTCGTCCGGAAGTCTTCATAGGGTATCTACACATCAACATATCGCAAATGCGTATTAAAACCAATTCAAAACTAAAACGGCATACGAAACCCCAAACGATACGCTTAGGTCTATAGGTTAGAACCTATGAACTACGCTTTTAAAACCATCAATCAATCCTCGATATCGTCGTACAAACGCCAAGTATTCGAGGCAAAACAATAATACGCAAATCCAGAATTCAAAATACGGAATACGAAAACACAAATCAAAACAACAACCTAGGAAAAAGGCTCCAGATTCTACCCTAGGTCAAATTGGACAATTTTGCACATGCCAGGGGTATAATCTACAGATAAGGGGGCACCAAAACCAAAACGAACCAATTTGGTGGGGTTCAGGCCGCAAATTGCGGCCAAACAGAATAAATTTGTGGCCAGGACAAGGAGTTAGGGGCTGGGGTCTTGGTGGTGGCTTCCTGGGTGCCTGCACATATCCCTGTCAATCCAAAATAATTTTTAAAGTCTCGGAGTGATAGCAGATTCAATATAACCTTCACAGATTTCATAATTTTTCCGATATCGGTTTCTAAATCCATATTCCGGGTTTCAATTCTCAGGTTTGGGTCTCAATTCAAGTACTAGGGTATTTATGCAGCCTCTACTGAGCTCAATTCCACATCAAAACTCTCAAATTCCCTTAACCCTAATTAGGTTTTCCTTAAGTCCACAACATCACACAATATCGGTTCTAATCTACACATGGGGTATAAGTAATACAATAACCAAGCTATAGGTCCAGAAAATACCTCATTTGGCAATTTAAGAATTTTCTTGAGTTGCCCCTGGTAGCCAAAATCCTTGCTTTCTTGGTCCAATGTGTTGGTCTTGAGCTTGTGCACACTTTTAGTGAAAAGGAGATGAGGTTTCAGTGTAGTTTTTTGAGATGATTTAAGGGCTTGAAGATGGGGGATGAAGAGTGAGCAGCAGCTGTAGCAAGGTGAGGAGAGTGGAGAGGAATGAGAGAAGAAGGAAGAGGAATGACCAAGTCAAAGATAAACCCCCTTTTCTCTCTCTCACCATACCTAATATTCTATTCCCTTTTCCTTTTCTTTTCCCTCTAATTTCCTTCTCACACCAATAGTAAACCCAAAGCAACATGGTAGAAATGCACAAGTGTAAAGAAAAATGATATGTGCATATTTTGCACAAAAATGCTAAAAAACCGATTAGCGATTTTTAATCGCGATTAGCACTAAATTAGCATATAATTAATCATAAAAACTTAAAAATGGTATAATTCAATAAAATACCCTATTCTAGAATTTTCCATATTTTTTCTAAAATTTTTCCCATTTATCTGTATTTAATTATATTGAAATATTAAAATATTCATTAAAATAATATTAAATTATAAAAATTCCCAAAAATAATATATTTTTTTTGAAATGTTACAATCTTCCCCCCTTAAAGAAATTCGGTCCCCGAATTTAAATTTAAACCCCCAAAATCTAAAACATTTCAGTAAAAATCTAAGTCGTCGGGGCTCCGAAATCATCAATACATAAAACGCATCATAGCGCAATGCATGCGCATAAATAATGAGCAGATAGCTCAAAATAGAAACTTCGTAAAGCATTCCGCAATCATCGGAGTCATGGTAAAAACACAAATGTCAAATCAAAAATGAAACCACTATGATGTAAATCCGGACTATACATGTAAATAGCTGAAGTAAATGCATGCAAAATATATCCTGGTACTGTCCTCTGACTAGTCCTGCTCAGTATGAAAACACATAGAAAATATCGTAAAAACGCAATACCCCATAAGGAATCAATATCAAAATGTATATATAAGAATTCTCTGTGCGTCTGGTGCACACGGATATCAAAATCCATATATGTGCCATACAGGCGCATAAAACAACATCTAGGTGCAACGGGTGTGCATGAAACATCTGTCATAGGCAACGTGTGTGCCCGACAGTAAAATCAGATGCATCTGACATGCACGAAGAATCCCGATTTAGTGCATCTGGCGTGCACCAAAATCGTATATCAAAACATTCGCTCATCACGCGCGAAAAATCCAAATCAAATGCAAGGAGTGTAAGAAATCGATAGCAATATCAGAATCGAAATCGACGGTATACAATACGGCTCAATCCAAGTCAGGTATACCGCGGTGGATAATCTCACAACTGTGTGCATCAGCGTGCACAAATCAACTCAAAACACTAAAGTGCATGAAAGCGATGCTGGAAGCATAAATCAAATCACCGGTATAAAATAGGCATGAAATCACAATCAATACCTCAAGCGTAGTAACTATGCGCAAAACATAAATACCCAGTAGGTGCAACCATGGTGCAGGAAAACAAATATCATGAAACTCAGTCATCATGACTAAATCATGCGAAAAAATCGTCCAAAATACCGAAATCCAAAGTGACGGATACGTGATAATCGAATCACAAAATCACAAAGCATAAATACTGTTGTCGATATTTCCTCCTTCGCAGTTGAGAAGGTGTCGGTGCATCCAATACTAGCAGCACGAGATATCTACTTGCCTCTTTCTCACGTCTGGCGTCCTCTTTCTCTGGGTTCTTATCTTCTCTGTGGATTACCAATCTCACGATCCATCGGCTCAGGGGCTCTGTCAGGTGTGCTAATGGGGACGATTCCGTTCTGGCACTTCTCCGGTCATCTCTCGGTCAATCATCACGACCACTCGTAAAGCAGCACGTCACTGGCGCCGACCTCCAGTCCTCTGAATGCACATCACACTTCTGCGCCTGGGTGCAAACCTTATTACAGCAGTGTCCTGGAAGGAATCCTGTCCAAGGTCCCTTCCAATCTCGCCTAAGCTGAATTGTACGGAGGCTGGTACTCTGGCATAATCTTTTCTCGCTCTCTGGACATCTGCTTCCTCAGCACAACATTTACTCGGAAGCTGGTCGCATCCCAACGCCTCTGTATGTGTATCCGACCTTTAATCTTAACGGGGAGTAACAACGGCTCGTCAGCATCTTGCACGAACCTCTTGTCCCCCTAATCTGTATTATCGTCCACTTCGACGTCACATCTTATCTGTGCACTGCAAATCTCTCAGCTACGGTCCATCCGAAGTCTCTCTCAAATCTCTTTTCTGCCAAATTGCCTGGAAGTCATCGTCCTTTACTAAAGCTAATTCTTGTTCCGGAACGGCTGCATACTCATCGCCCTCTTTCTGGAAGATATATCCATATACAATGCCTCTGTGTGCGTATTGCATCTCTGATGTCAGCGGAGTGGAACGTCATCTCGTCGAAATCTCGTGCGACTCTTTACTCCACTTTGTTCCAATGTCTACTGATTCAGACTCGTCTTCTCGTTGCTGCGTGGACTGCACTCCAACGGCTATACTCGTATCAGGTGTCTCCCAAGCAGTGTGTCCCATCACATGATATCGGAAAGATGTCGAACCATCCGATCGAATCATCAGAACCTCATAATCCCCCAAGAGCTCAACATCTTGGGTACAGTTTAATAGTATCGAGTACATACCACAGCATCGGTGGTCCAGCTGTAGAAGGGCAAACCCAAGCCTCACTAATGGCACCGCGGAACTGTCACAAACCCTAAGGTTCAAAGGCTTTCACACGGTCATTATGTCGAGTTAGGGTTTCATTCTTCTAGAGGGTCCATAGAATCGCTTGCATGTCTTTCTGAATACTTTAAACTTGGAAAATGGGCTCCTGACATTCGATCGTCTCAATCGACTCTCAACGAATCTGCGTGAAGTCATCTCTAGCTGGAATCAATCTATCTCATGACCTCGCATTGGGGTAAGCGAACGAACCACAGGTCTTAGTCATTCATCCTCGGTGACTAGCGACCTTCCATCATATCTCTAAGTATATACCCATGCTGCAGTAGCTCCAATCATCTGGGCGATATCTCGTCAATTGCAGCAACAACTGGCTCATTCGTCTGTACGCTGAACATCGCCTCAATCATCATGAATAAGCGGTATATCAATGGTCATCACATTTTTGCTGGCCTATAGCAGTAGCCTGATCCTCTAGTACCGATCAGCACGTCCGGGAAATCTCGTAAAAGTGATCAGTCAAACGCTCATGGCGCGAAAACACAATAAGACGACGCCTCTATATGCAATCGTATGTCTCTGGAATCACGTCCTAGTCAGTTCTCATCCACGACGAGCTCATGCTGACGCAACTCGAGCCGTGGCTCACTCTGCCCATGCAATCGTGGCAGCAAAACATAACCAATATCGATGAGGATAGATCATATGAATGAATATAATACTGTGCAAGGAAATGTACATCTTAAGGTTTCTTAAGTGGAGCAGTGTATCGTAAATATGCCGCGGAACATACGTACGGTACGTCACTCTACTCAAGCTACCTACTCCATCAACCAAGGGTCATCCTACGCGATGAAAGTTCGGGTATAATACCCCTTCGACTAAGTCTAAGTTCCGTAAGGTTAAGCCTAAGTTCCGTATATATATAAACGCCCTAGGCTCCACATAGTCAAACTTAGACTCGAACCAAGGTTAACCTAGCGCTCTGATACCAACTTTGTCATGACCCGAAAGAGCACGTGTCTGGCCCTTTAATCATATGAAGTCTATAGGACTCCATCTAATCTAAGTAAGCCAAAAGCCAAGAAATCTAAAACCATTTTAAATAATAAATGAAGGAAAAATAGTTTTTATAAGTGAAGAAAATATGTTTTGAAAACAAGGTTTTTAAATAAGTAAGCCGAATGTGCATTTTTTTTCTAAAAGTATAATCTTTTCTGAAAATTTCGGCAGAGTTCCCTTTGCAAATAATGGCCCCGAACGGGGTACAACAAGAATAATATATATGCAATGATAAAAGACATCCCCAAGCGGGAGCTAGCTCTTCGTCAATCGACGATCACAACCACGCCAGCAAACCGTAATACTACTACACGCGACTCTAAGGTCGAAATAATACATCACTAGTGTCTAAGTCAGAAACAATATACAAGTTTTGGTTGATGGAATTTCTAGATACAAATGAATAATACATGTACAATGGTGGTTCTGATACAAACGAACCCACCTACCAAGGCAAATCACCCGCAAAGGAAGCAGTATGCCAGAAATGCCGCTATGGAACCTGAACGGCAAAAACCTGCAAGAACTGTGGCACAACGGGGGTGAGTTGCCAACTCGTGAATATAAAATATCTATAAGCAGAAATCGAATGCATGACATAATCCTAGGTCAATACGATCAAATATAATATAAACCTCAAAAGAATAAGTCTGAAGCATGATAAGGTGGCAATGTAACATCTAAACATGTATGTAGTGCTAAGTGCTCGTGCCAGTGCCTCAGGTAATACATATCATGAATATGAGGTATGTATTCGGTAAAATGAAAACAGAAGGTATCATGAATGAAATCATCAGAAAATCAGTGTCAAGCATCGACACAAAATATATAACTCAATATCAAGTAAATCCCATATATCATGTATCCGATTTGTATGCAACATTCATGATGGTACTCTATCAGGTACTACTAATACATGAAGCAATAAATGGTGATGTGTATATGCAATAGTCATGAAAGGTACTCTATCAGGTTCTACTAGTACATGAAGCATTGCATATAAAATAAAATGTGGGGTAGGGGAGATATAATATTCCATCGACCCTAAAGGCCCCTCATAACGAGCACATAGGCCCCTCTCATATGGACCGTAAAGGCCCCTCACATCGACCATATAGGCCCCTCATAACGAGCACATAGGCCCCACTCATATGGACCGTAAAGGCCCCTCACATCGACCATATAGACCCCTCATAACGAGCACATAGGCCCCACTCATATGGACCGTAAAGGCCCCTCATATCGACCATATATGCCCCTCATAACGAGCACATAGGCCCCACTCATATCATAGTGCATAAGTAAATTTGCATAGATCATCATGATGATATATTAAGTAAGTGTGTGTGTATATATATATATATATATATATATATATATATATATATATATATCAGCGTCCCATACCACTAATATATATATACTATGGGTATACGTATATATTTCAGCGTCCCATACCACTGATATATATACGCAGGAATAAAACAATCCAGAATCATCGTATGCAACCATATCACAGTGCGAAATTCATGAATTATAATACATGCAACGTAAAACACTAATATGAGCATGCAACTATGTAAAGGCATATGCACAAAGAAATATGAATCAATAACATATAAGCATGCAATGCAATGTGAGCCGTAGAATAAATAGTAAATGAATAATAATGCAGCTTGCCATTTGAAATAAGACGAATCGGAGTTTTTAGTAAAATAAGGGCTACGATGTTTTTAAGAAAAGATGCGTCTTTTGAAATTATCCATAGATTCCCTTTTCTTATCTTTAAAATACTCCCGATTTGTTAGTTTCTGAAATAGGTATGACTCGGGTCCAGTCTAACATCTACTATGCAAACTACGGATATAATTATCAAGTCAATCGGGAGGGGTATGGAAATCACCTAAATCTAAGTCGATATATATATATATATATATATATATATATATATATATATATATAAATATAATAGTCGGTGATCCCGCCTCAATAGTATCACGTACGATACAGTATATCATATGACAATCCTCAAGTCATGAGTGCGGATCTATCATCAATATAAAGCTCGAACGGTAAATCGTCGTACGGCATCCTAATAGCTGGGTACGGGTTAATATCACAATCAGCTCATCAATTATTTGGTATCCTTATCATCATCTTTCATGATCTCGGTACTGATCTAAGTCTAGTACAAATGATACCATCTATATAACTGCGTGTGTAACACACGTCCAAAGCCCCACTAGAGATCACACGCCGTATCCCAAATACGAATCTCATCATATCACCAATCTCACGGCACTATGCCCAATATCATCGTCTCATCTCCAATGTCATCCACTATCCATCATCATCACCGTAAAAGTATAGCAAATCAGCATGTGTGTGTGTGTGGTGTAAACCTATTCTAGGGTTCGCAACTAGAAACCACACTAGTTTACTTCTAACTCTAATCTAACCATAGTACATCTAATATCGATAACCACGACACACTATAAGCTATCATATATATAATATACATATATAGTATACTAACTTCGAACTGCGGGGGTGCTATACGCCATCCACCCGACTTCCCCCGTAGATATAATCTACTCACCTTGCGTTTTCATTTTTTGACGCCGCTACGCGCTTGCTTGTTATCCCGAAGTCTTCATGGGATACCTACACATCAACGTATCGCAACTGCGTATTAAAACCAATTCAAAACTAAAACGGCATACGAAACCCTAAACGATACGCTAAGGTCTATAGGTTAGAACCTATGGACTACGCTTTAAAAACTATCAATCAATTCTCGATATTGTCGTACAAACGCCAAGTATTTGAGGCAAAACACTAATACACAAATCCAGAATTCAAAATATGGAATACGGAAACACAAATCAAAACATCAACTTAGGAAAAAGGCTCCAGATTCTACCCTAGGTCAAATTGGACAATTTTGCACATGCCAGAAGTATAATCTACTGATAAGGGGGCACCAAAACCAAAACGAGCCAATTTGGTGGGGTTCAGGCCGCAAATTGCGGCCAAACGGAATAAATTTGCGGCCGGGACAACGAGTTAGGGGCTGGGGTCTTGGTGGTAGCTTCCTGGGTCCCTGCACATATCTCTGTCAATCCAAAATAATTTTCAGAGTCTCGGGGTGATAGCAGATTCAATATAACCTTCACAGATTTCATAATTTTTCCGATATCGGTTTCTAAATCCGTATTCCGGATTTCAATTCTGAGGTTTGGGTCTCAATTCAAGTACTAGGGTATTTGTGCAGCCTCTACTGAGCTCAATTCCACATCAAAACTCTCAAATTCCCTTAACCCAAACTAGGTTTTCCTTAAGTCCACAACATCACACAATATCGGTTCTAATCTACACATAGGGTATAAGTAATACAATAACCAAGCTATAGGTCCAGACAATACCTCATTTTGCAACTTAAGAATTTTCTTGAGTTGCCTCTAGTGGCCAAAATCCTTGCTTTCTTGGTCCAATGTGTTGGTCTTGAGCTTGTGCACACTTTTAGTGAAAAGGAGATGAGGTTTCAGTGTTGTTTTTTGAGATGATTTGAGGGCTTGAAGATGGGGGATGAAGAGGGAGCAGCAGCTGCAGCAAGGTGAGGAGAGAGGAGAGGAATGAGAGAAGAAGGAAGAGGAATGACCAAGTCAAAGATAAGCCCCCTTTTCTCTCTCTCACCATACTTAATATTCTATTCCCTTTTCCTTTTCTTTTCTTTTCTTTTCCCTCTAATTTCCTTCTCACACCAATAGTAAACCCAAAGCAACATGGTAGAAATGCACAAGTGTAAAGAAAAATGATATGTGCATGTTTTGCACAAAAATGCCAAAAAATCGATTAGCGATTTTTTAGCACTAAATTAGCATATAATTAATCATAAAAACTTTAAAATGGCATAATTTCATAAAATACCCTATTTTAGAATTTTCCATAATTTTTCCAAATTTTTTCCCATTTATCTGTATTTAATTATACCGAAATATTAAAATATATATTAAAATAGTATTAAATTATAAAAATTCCAAAAAATAATATTTTATTTTTTTTGAAATGTTACAGTTTCATACCATCTGGAGTGTGATAATTTTGGTAGGATTCCTTCAACTTTATCACACGAAGATATTTGGATCCCGATCCTACTGTGAGTATATGCTACTCCTCGGGAGATTTTTTCACTTAACAATCAATGCTATAAACCAAGTAGGTGTTTAGAAAAGTATTAGCAGGGCTATGCCTACAGGGAAAAGAGGTTATTTAATTAAGGAACTTCGCGAAAGCGTCGTAAAACCTCCCTCGAAATACCGACACCAACCTGGCTGAACGATTAAGCAAGTATTGTACGGTGAGATTAATCCTGACTAATTTTTTTTTTATGGTTTGAGGAAGGATTTGAGAAACAGTGGGAGCCATCCTGTTTAGGTAAACTAAAAACCACTATAAACTTGCAAGAGCATCATGCTAAAGTGTTTCTTCTCTCTCTCCTAATTGCAGCGACCAAACATGACGGGCCTTAAATTACTATTAGATAAAAATATATTGACAAGGCCAATCTATAAAGATTGGTTCAGGATTATCAAGATGGCAATCACTTATGACAAGTTGGGGTATCTCCTTACTACTAAGGCCCCTGCCGTCCCAGGTCCATAATCCAGCATAGCGAATAGGGAAATCCGTAAGACCTGGAAGATTGACTGCGCGAAGGCCAAGTGCCTCGTGCTTGCCACTATGAAAAATGAACATCAGAGGAGGCACGAGAATATGGATCTTGAATCCATATTCTTCCATACCAAGGAATTATATGGAGAGCAATCTCGTATCGCAAGATACGAGACCTCGAAGAAGCTATTTCAAGCGAGGTTGGCCGTCGGATCATCTGTAGGGGAACACGTCCTTAAGATGATTGGCTACATTGAGGAGCTCGCGAACCTTGGGACCACGTTAGAGAATGAGCTATATACAGACTTGATTCTCCAGTCCCCTCCTTCCACTTACGTCCAGTTTATCTTGAATTTTAATATTCAAGGTAAAGAAGTTGAACTTCCAGAACTCCTCAACATGTTGAGGAGTGCAGAGGGCACCCTGCAGAAAGTTAGGAAAATACCCACTCTGTTTGTTGCTGGAGCTTCCTCTTCTAGGTCCAAAGTGAAAGCCAAAGGAAAGAAGAAGAAGGCCCCTACCAAACCGAGAGGCGGTGTTAGTAAGGTGGAATCCAAGGGAAATGCAAAAGTGGCAGGACCAACAGTGGGAAAAGAAGAATGCTTCTATTGTCATAAGAAGGGACATTGGAAGAAAGATTGCAGGGCTTGGAAGGCCAAGAACCAGGACCCGATGCAAGTTGTGGCTTCGGCTTCACGTTTGTTTGTAATTGAAAACTGTCTGTCAATCAACTCTACTTCCTGGGTATTGGATACCGGATCAGGATCTCATATATGCAATTCTTAGCAGGCATTGAGAAGCCGTAGAGTTCTGAAGACCGGTGATATGACCCTCAGGATTGCTAACAGAGCGAGCATGGATGCTGTGTCCGTAGGGGAATATCACCTTGGATTGACAAGTGGACATATTTTGGTTTTGCGCAACTATTTTTGTGTACCTAGTTTGACTTGTAATATCATTTCAGTATCTTTATTATCTAAAGAAGGTTATGATTTTACATTTGTAAGCGATGTTGTAAACATCCACCTTAATCATAGTCTGATTGGGTCAGGTACTCTAAACAACGGTATATACGTATTAAACCAATTACAAGTTTTCAATGTCCAGAACACACATAAAAGAAAGATTCCAGAAATAAATCAAGCTTTCTTATGGCATTGCAAACTAGGTCACATCAATGATATAAGGTTAACCAAGTTACATAAAGAAGGATATTTGGATCCGTTCAAATATCAATCTTATGCAACTTGTCAATCATGTCTCAAAGGAAAGATGACAAAAACTCCGTTCACTGGACACGGAGTAAGAGCGAGTGAGCTCTTGGGACTCATACTGTTGGAGATAGTGCCCTCAGAGTCAATTATTAGATCACAGGTACGTGATTGCAATGATTGAGGGAGGACCTATACCGGTAGGACAGTCTTACTCAAGATGATAGTATGCTATCTGGTTTACTTTTATCATCGTGTACTGCTTCAGGTGACCTTACAGGTCACTATTGCGCGTTGATAGAGCCCCTAGGATTCTTTCTTGACTGCCAGCAGTATGAGGGCGATCATATACGTAGGAGCTGGTAGTCTGTAAGCACATCCTTAAAAGGTCCCTAGTCGTGGGAGTTTCGAGACAGGGCATCGATACTCCAGAGTAGACTAGTGTATACAGTCGAGACCCCGACGAAGGGTGGTGGCCGGTCTCACAAGCCACTGGTGTCAGTTGGTTCACCTAATATGTATATAGGTGCTCATTGGGTTATGAGTACACCGGACAGGACTCGCCGGGAACATGCTAGTTAGTCTTATACCTGACGTCAGATAGCAGTTCCCTGGTGACATGTGTACAGGTTAGTTCATCGACCTGAGATCGTCATTTGTCTCGTGTGAGTTCCCACTGTACTTTGATTACTACCCTACCACGCTCAAAGGAGACATGCAAACAGGTTTTAGTTGGGTACAGTCCCGAGCCACATGGAGGCAGTGAGCGGATCTGCAGGGGTTCGTCTCTCCCGGTATTGGGGGTGAGGTCGCGCTGCGTCTAGGAGAGCCATTACACGAAGTCCTTGGCCAAGGCAGGAGATTTACTGGTAGGTATTCCAGTAGTATCTCAGGGTGTTCTGGGCTACACTCCGACACGACTTGTACTACTTTTGGGGGTCTGACTTTTACCAACCCCCTAGGTCCGCCATGCGATGCTCATAAACGAACGGACCGGATTGTATGGATATTGTCACTGACAGGCTCAGTAGGGTGTCAGGATGAGTTCGCTCATCGACGTCCCTTTTGGTCAATACCTGGTAGCCCGTTACGTATGGCTAATACCTCTAACGTGCTAGTGGTTAAATCCACAACCAAGGTATTGACGAGTGTTTAGAGTCCCCCACAGACCGTTTTCTCAAGTTTCGGGCGAAACTCTGTAGAGGCCGTATGGAGATATGGCAGGGTTCGATCAGATACGTGCGGTATTGCACGGATCATGATCGGACGGATAATACTAGCGGGCTTTGGTTTAAGCCGGATCCTAGTATTGTACAGTGTAGATTTTTGTCTCATTGCATTTGTATTTCGGTCGGAATACAAATGCGGGTATGTATATACAGCAGCGGGGTTTCCTGTAATTTATTACGGGATCAGTTTTTTGGATTTGCCCGTTTGTTTTCCGTTTCGGTCATTTTCCTTTGTTTCTTTCCTTGGCTGAAAATTGGTGGAGGATGGCTTATTTGCAATTGTGCAAATTAGCATTGTGGAGGGTGGCCTTTGCATATTGTTGCTTCATGATGATTGTACCATCCCTTGACTTTCTTGAGTTCATGATGGCTTGACTTTTGTGATGGGAGTTGGTATGGATTGGATTGTGATCATCATTTCTTATGATAACCATTTTCCTTTTGCTTGCATGATGGCTTTCCCCCCCTTGACTTTTCCACTCTCCCATTCCTTTGATGCAAGGGGCCGGCCACACTTGTGTGGGGTTGTCACAATTTTGTGTGTGGCATTCGGCCGTCAATCCGACGCCGGAATGCGGAAACGATACTTTTTACAAAACTTGTAAACCGCCACCACCGCGCACTTTAAACCCGGATCGGGCCATTAACCTAGTCTAGCTTGCTCTAACTTGTTTAGAACTTCGATCGGACGAATTTTCAAAAACCGTGTTTCCATTTGCATCAGTTTCTGACGAATTTTTTTTGGGCTCGAAATTTTTTTCAGTGTGTTGCAGAAATACGTGCAGGGAATTCTAAGCATTTTGGAAAAATTCGATGCACTGATTCCTCAGTAGGACCGCGGAACCACGGCCAAACCTCTGTTGTGGCCGCGGTTCCGCGGCGGGAAAGTGTAATCAATGCATCAGATTTTTTCAGTGGACTTCTGAGTTGAAAATGGGGTTTTTGGAATATTCTTTCGGGGCCCAGATTTTCTTTGAGTGCTACAGTTGTGCTTGGGGCCCACTTCGGTAAATTTGATCGATCGAAAATTTTAAACATGTTAGTTCACAGTATTTACATTATATCTGCGACCGTGAATGTCATTTGATCGATAAATCCTGTCTAACTGCTATAGCCCTTTTAGATGGATTTGCGAACGTGACATTCACGTTGATGTTCTGTGTTGTGCTGTGATGTTGCAGATTGGTCATGGGGGATAGCCTGGATGCAATGGTAGTACAGTTTGGTTTATTATGTACATTTGATATTGCGGGGCGAGCGTCCGACATGTGGACTGCCGTCACTGCCTGTTTGTATATTATTCTTTTGGGGAACGACCGGGCTGAGGTCGATGCACCCGTTGTATGTATATTTTACTTTCTGTACTAGGATTACCACAAGGTGGGTTGCACGGATAGCCGGGTTCTAGAGGGGAACGGGCCCGCATCTCATGGCATTGAGACGGAGGGGGCTTTACTCTAGAATTGGCGGTGTAACACCTTAGAATGTGTTTTGTAGCTAATTATATTTTAATGTGTGGTTTTTAATAAAAAGTTTACCAAATTAAGTTTTAAATATTTTATCCTATTTATTGTGTATTTTATTGGAATTTTGTTAGGCTTGCACACACTTGTGCATGATAACTAGGGTTGTTTTTGGGGTTAAACCATGATTAGCAACATGGTTAACTAACCATTTCTCCATAATCTAGTTTTATGTTTGTTTAAGTGTCATGATAGTTTTAAATTTTAAAAAAAATGAATTTGAAAAGGGAAATTTAAAATGGAATGATTATTTGGTTGACTTTAGCGGGGAGAGAGAGGGCATGGGGCATCATGGCCTTTGCCATGCCTCATTTAATGAGGTGAGAGAGAGTGAGAAGGGGGGGTTTTGAATTATTTTCCCTCATTACTCTCATTTCCCTCATTGCTCTCATTCTATCACTCTCTCTCACACACACACACAGCTTCAGCAGCAGAAGGCTTCAGCAGCAGCAGCAAGAGCAGCACCATCATCATTAGCAGTGGCAGCAGCATCCTCACCATCAGCAACAACAACAAGATCAGCAGCAGGAGCAGCAGCAAGCATCAGAAGCAGCAACAAGCAGCAGTAGCAGGAGCATCAGCACCTGTAGCAGCTTCTTTCACCTCCTTCACCTGCTTCCTAGGGTTGCATAGGGTATATTTCTGAACCCCAATCCCTAGTTTGCTTAGTTGTGTGATTATTAGCTCGATTAGTGTTAAATTAGCTAGTTTGGTGCTAGTTTTGGTGAATTGTGAGAAGTGGTGGTAATTTGTTGTTTGTGTTAGCTACCTTAGTTTATTTTAGTGTTAATAGGGCCACTTCAACTGAGAAATCCCCAGATTACACTAAAATACCATAGATTTTCCATATTGTGCCAATTGGTGTTTTAAAGCGATATTTTGGGTTTCTGGAATCTGCTATGGACCCGATGCCTTCAGGTCAAAATTGAGAAGACTGGGACATACTACCTAGGTCTAGAGCACACCACAAGAACACGAGCCACCCTACCCCTACCCAGGCCGCCAATTTTGTCATTCTGGCCGCAAATTGCGGCCAGGAAGGGGAGTGGGGTTCTGGGATTTTGGGAATGGTAGTCTGCTGTGTATTGTAGTGTTTTGGCATGTCTAGTTTTGTAAGTTTTATCTTGTAGGAAAATCTGGGATCATATGTCGTTTTTGGTGTCCGTTGTGTTTGCGCGATACGCGCGATACGTGAGTGGGTTCTGTGATCCAGCGTGTCGCGATGGTTTTAGACGCGTGCACACACGATTCAGCGTATCGTGCACACGCGCGTTTAGTTCGCGACGCGAGTTTCTCGTTTTGGTTCGATATCGCGTTTCGCGGAATATTTTGGCTTATATATGATTTTCATGTCGTATTTGCAGGTTTGCAGGCAGGAACTACAGACACGGCTACAGGGGGAGCAGATGGTAGGATTCACCTAGCGTGGAGTGTAGGTGAGTAGATTTAACATCTACAGGGGAATCGCCCGCATGGCGTTATGCGTCTGGGCTAGGATTCAATACCTGTCGCACATTCTACGTCATTGTAGAATTGCGCCTTTACTTTATCTGCTTGATATAGTTATATACTGTGACTAGCAGCCGTAGGACACTGCACACATTATTGACGGTTCATGTTGCACGAGCACGGATTGTATGCTACACAGACACCGTCAATAATTGCCATGTCACACACTACCCCTTATAGCTACTATTGCTTACCACACTTGACATCTATCTCATCGTATACCTGTAGTGTATCTTACCTCTAGTGATGGTATATATACACCTTGCGATACAGCTATAGGTATACCATGCATATATCTTAGTTATACCGGGAGGGATTTCCTACATATGTTACTTATACCCAGGGGGTATACGACATCAGTTCCTATAGGTAGATACCTGTGCATTGCTACACCTGTATGTTACACACATACTCAGTTGCAGATACCTATTTACTTTTACTGATGTCACTTAGCTGTATCATCTTGATTTCGCATACATCTGGTTCAGCTATATACTTTTGTTTACCTGCTCGCATTCAGATATATCGCATATATTCATTCCTGGATTTGCGCATTGTTCATTTGGATTTTATATGATGTTTTCGGGATTTGCGAACCGCGGGGGTTCATGAATTTATGCATACATGGAACAACCCGGTTTCCTTGATATGATATTTGCGCGTCCCCCATGAGTTTTATCGGTGCTGATTATATGCTCCATACGAGGTGTAGTTGCCGTATGAGAGTACATGGTGGGGCCCGGTATGGTTCCCCTCGGCAAGAAGATCGATGGGTTTGCCGATTGAGCCTAGAGGCGGGCGAGTACCTACCGGTGATTGGTTGGACCTGGCAGTTGTCCGGAGGATACTGTCCAGAGTCGAGAGATGGATGCGGGATGATCTGTACTGTCGGGGCCGAGGGCCGACACCGCAGACAGACCCCGTGGGCCGATCCGGACTGACGGAGCCCGATATACGAGGATTTCTGTGTCGATGCTTGGCACACTGTTTTCATGTTATTTCTTTAACCCCTTTCTATATATATAACAGGGGATTTAGCCGTTGTTATATATACCCTTACACCAATATTAGTGGAATGGGACGCTAATATATGTGTATTGCCCCCATCATACTTATTTCTATGTACTTACATTTAGGATGTTAGAAACTTACTTGAGATTCGACTTGGGATATAGGTGATTCATTGAGATTGGATATTGGATATGAATGAGATTGTTGAATTGTACATTCGAGATATAGGAGAGCTATTCGATATTGTACATTGAGGTGATGCGAGACTTATGTGTTGTGAGAGCCCAATGTGGGGGCTGATTTGAGGATTTGGGATCTAAGTGTCTTGATGGATTGTGATCCTGCCACGATGTCAGGTTTCCGTGGAAATGACATATCCCACCCTATACCTCACACTTACCTACCTTATGCACAGATTCATATAGTGGTAGTACTTGTAGTGTATCCTTATGATAGTTGCATTTTTACCTTCTCATATCCTTATTGCATAGTTATTGCATATTATTGTCATGTTACTATTGCTTCACATATTGATTGTACTGCTAGTGTACTTTACTTATTTCAGCATTTGCATGACATATTATTACTGTAATCGCATATCTTAGATTCATGCTGTACGTGCATTCCTGCGATTACCTGCATATGTTTTATACTATTCACGAGTTGGCAACTGACCCCCGTTGTGCCACAGGTGTTTTAGGTTGTTCCCCAGAGTAGTCGAGGAAGGCTATTCCTCTATTCCGCTTTCAGCTATCATCTTTTGCTCCAGATACGCATCAGCTCACAGTATTATTTTGCTTAGGTGGGTTGGTGGTTATCTGTATTTCATACTATACATTCGTTGTATTTTGTACTCTCCATCTACTATTGTATTGTGGACTTAGAGACTTGGTGAGGACGTATTTGTATGTTATTGTGGATTTGTTGTCTTTTATATACAGCTTTCTCTCTACTGTCTTTATTTCTTCGCTACGGCGTCGTATATTCGTATTGTATTCATCTTGGCTGATTTTTACAAAAAGGGGTGTTGCCAAATTTTAAAGAAGGAAAGTAAGACTTTTTAAAGAATTTGGGTTGCGATTTAAAATATTTCAAAACTTATATTATCTTTTCCGTATTTTTATGGTTTAGACTTCTGGGTTTTGGCTTTCTTTTGCTATGTTACGTCTTAGGGCGTTGCGTAGTATTAGGGCCGTCACGGGCCAATTTTGGGTCGTGACAAAGTTGGTATCAGAGCGTTAGGTTTTACCTTTCGGAGTGTAGGATGACCTTAGTATGATGGAGTAGGTAGCTTAAGCAGAGTAACGTAGTGTGTGTATGTCTGCAGCATACCCACAGCGCGGTACTTTGCATTAAGTGGCCTAAGTACAATTTGCTTGATATTCCTTCCTTGATGATTCACATCTTTGAGATTCGATTTCCTTATTCTTATCGAATCTCATCTTATATCTATTTATAGCCTTGCCGCCGATGACTATGGGGACTCAGAGTGATGCAGCGAGGGCCGAGGTCAGAGTTAGCTCGGGTGAGACGAGTACTGACCAGGATGGCACTCTAGTTGCACAGGTGCAGATGGATCAGCCTACGACCTATACTATGGATAGACTTTTAGTAGAGATGCAGGAGTTCCGCCAGACGATGAGTTCTTTTGTTGACGTCGTTCGGGAGCTACGACAGGAGGTTGTCACCCCCGTTACTCAGTTGTCCCTTACGATCAGTATGCAGCAGTCCGTCACCTACATAGCACCAGTGGTTGCAACTCCAGTTGACGAGGCACATATTCCAGGACAGTGGAGGACTCGTACCAGCGTACCAGCCCAGAGACAGAGGTTTGGTCATCGAGACAGATTTCGTGGCCGTCGCGGGAGTAGCAGAGGCTTAGGACGAGGACAGTCGTTCAGCTCTCAGCCCCAGGATGGTCAGCAGTCAGCACGTGGATGTTTTCGATACGGGAGCCTTCAGCACTTCGTCAAGGATTGTTCCTTGGCACCTCGTCAGGATCGTTTTCAGAGAGGCTGTGGACGTGGAAGATTCGCTCAGAGGGCTCAGTCTACCAGAGGAGTTCATCCAGCTGCGAGTAGAGGGCAGACACAGGAGTTTGCTTCTACTCATCGGGACGCGCAGACGTCCAATGTGGAGTTTTCAGGTATCTTTTATTTATATGTTCTTTTGATGTATTCGGTTGTTTTTTGCTTGTACTGTGGTTGGGTAGATTAGTCGTAGTTGTTGTTTTAACTTCTGTCGGCGATCCTTTGGTTGCGCGACACGTATTCAGTTGTGTGCCAATCAGATAGGAGATAGAGATTTCATCCGTCGTTTGATCCTTCTGGAGATGTTGGATTTGACGTTCTCCTGGGCACGGACTGGTTAACTACGTGTTAGGCGTCTGTGGACTACCGTGTGGAAGCAAGTTAGGTTTTGTTTTCCCCGGCAAGTCAGTTCTTGTTGTACCGGTGGATAGTTGTGCCGCCTCTTACAGCTTGAATTCAGCCTTTTAGCTAGTCGGCTTCTGAGGAGATGTCGTGGATTCTTGGCATTCATTCGTGATACCGGAGCCACAGTGGGATTGTCGGACCGGGTTCCTTTCGTGCGAGAGTTTTTCCGACGTTGCTCCGGATGGGCCGGCGAAGCTGAGGGAGCTTAAAGGATCAGCTGCAGAGTTGTGGTTTAGGGAGTTTTGTGCGTCTGAGTGTTTCGCTTTTGGAAACTCCTATTTCTGTTCGTCCAGGAGGAAGACGGCAGTTGGAGGTTGTGTATCGACGGATCGTCAATTGAACCGGCTTACGGTGCGGATGGGTATCCTTCACCTCGCCGTGACGATTTCTTCGATCAGCTCCAGAGTGCGAGACATTTTTCTAAGTTTGCTTAGGATCAGGTCATCATTATTGTGGATTCGGAGTGACGGCATTCCGAAGACTGCCTTGTGCGTGCTACGGGCTTTGTGTGTTTTGGTGAGTCATTGGATTCACTGATGCCCTAGCAGCATTCGTAGATGTGATGAACCGGATTTCTGCAGGCCGTTCCTCGACCAGTTTTTGTTGTCTTATTTACGACACTCTGGTCTACTTAATGTATCTTGAGGAACAGGAGCAACACGTGAGGATTTGTTATGCAGATACTGGGAGAGCACCAGCAATTGCTAAATCCTCGGAGTGTTTCTTCAGGCTTGTTTTGTGTTGACTCCTAGGTCTTGTATTCACGGGAGACGGCTTCGTATAGTTCCGAGGGAGATCGTGACCGTACAGCTTAAGTCCAGACATGTGTAAAGGACGGAGATCCGCAGATTCTTGGACTCAGCAGGTTTTTACCGCCGTTTCATGCAGGATTGTTAGAGTAGTGCTGCACCGTTGACTGAATTGACCAGTATGGAGGTTTCTTTTCTTTGGACTGAGGCATGTGTACGGAGTTTTCAGCAGTTGAAGATTCAGTTAACAACTGCATCAGTCTTTCTTTGCTTTTGGTTCGGGCAACCTTGTTGTTTAACTGTAATGTTTCTTGAGTGGGCTCGAGTGTGTACTGAGGTGACACTATGGAGTTATCGCTTTTGCTTCCCTACATTTGGAGGAGGTACGAGAAGGATATTCCACTCATGATCTGGAGATGGCCGCGGTGGTTTTGCGTTGGAGATTTAGGGACACTACTTGGTTGTGAGTCGTGTCAGATTTTCCACGGACCACCAGAGCTTAATGTACATCTTCCTGCAGCGGATTCTGATTGTTGTGACAGTCTTCTGCAGATTTGCAGTTTTTTTTGTGATCGTTGAGTATAGCTTGAGTTCGTCTCTACGGAGGGGACAGCTTGCTCATGTCCGCGCCCGACCACTTCCCTTAAATCGTTTTCGCGAGACACTGCCCGCCGATATTCGTTCGTCAGTGATACTCGAGCATATTCGGCTGGGTAATGATTCGGATTCCTTGATTGTGACACGGTGTGCTAAGTTAGGGACACGTGGGTGTACCCGATATTATCAGGTAGAGGCGTGTAATCCTAGCACATGCACATTTGTCAACTCTCTTTATTCATTCAAGTTCCACCAGCTTTGGCGTGACTTGTGAGATAGTTACGAGTGGACAGGGATGTAAAGAGAAGTTTCAGGTTTCGTTTCAAGGTGTCTGTCTTGTTGTGTGCTTGAGTCGAGCGTCTGAGGCCGGCTGGAGAGTTGCAATCTTTTACCGTTCCGAAGTAGGGATGGGAGCAGATCTCCATGAATTTCGTTATGGTTTCTACCCAAGTTTGGTTAGGGTGTGACTCCATTCGGATTCTTGTCATCCGGTTATACTCAGTTTGCTCAGTTGCTTTTTGTTAAAGTTGAGTGTTTGTGTTGATTGTTGTCAGCAGTTGGGGATCGTCACTCGCCATCGTTAGGGTTCTCCTTCGATAGCTGTTATCAGGAGACACTCCAATTGGCCACCCTTAGGCTTAGGGGTTAGGTCGTGTCGATCACCAGTCTGTTGTTTTTCTGACTCTGCGTAAGTAGGACTTTGGACCCCAGCTATGTCTAGAGACGTCGGAGATAGTCCAGTTGTGTTCAGGTCGGGATGAGAATTGTCCATTGCAAACAGATGTCTTATGCGACTGTGCTGGTCACAGGCTTGAGTGCGCAGTGGCAAATCATGGATTCCTATGGACTTTCCGATGAATGACGTGTTGGATTTTGGGAAGTTTGTCCCAGGATTTAGGCCCTTCTGAGATCCTATAAGCGAGTTAGTTTCGTTGCCTTTAAATTTGGCACTTCCGCCCAGATTATTAGATTTCCACCCCGTTTTCCTTGTGATGATACTTTACAATTACCTTCTTGACCTTTCTCACATGTTTTGGCATCAGACCATTTAGCTTGACGCGATCTTTCGTTCACCGGCAGCCATTTGTGTTAATGGCTCGGCAGGTGAAAAAGACGTCGGTTAAGGGTCTTGCCATCTGTGAAGGGTTTTCCTTGGACGTAGCCGTATGGTGAGATAGTCACTTGAAAGGCTGCGAGTGAGATTTGAGGATTTTAATCTTCTCTTTGAAGGTACGCGTATCAGTATATTTTTAAATTCGGGGACGAATTTCTTTTAAGGGGGGAGATTGTAACACCTTAGAATGTGTTTTGTAGCTAATTATATTTTAATGTGTGGTTTTTAATAAAAAGTTTACCAAATTAAGTTTTAAATATTTTATCCTATTTATTGTGTATTTTATTGGAATTTTGTTAGGCTTGCACACACTTGTGCATGATAACTAGGGTTGTTTTTGAGGTTAAACCATGATTAGCAACATGGTTAACTAACCATTTCTCCCTAATCTAGTTTTATGTTTGTTTAAGTGTCATGATAGTTTTAAATTTAAAAAAAAATGAATTTGAAAAGGGAAATTTAAAATGGAATGATTATTTGGTTGACTTTAGGAGAGAGAGAGAGGGCATGGGGCATCATGGCCTTTGCCAAGCCTCATTTAATGAGGTGAGAGAGAGTGAGAAGGGGGGGTTTGAATTATTTTCCCTCATTACTCTCATTTCCCTCATTGCTCTCATTCTATCACTCACACACACACACACACACACACACAGCTTCAGCAGCAGAAGGCTTCAGCAGCAGCAGCAAGAGCAGCACCATCATCATTAGCAGTGGCAGCAGCATCCTCACCATCAGCAACAACAACATGATCAGCAGCAGGAGCAGCAGCAAGCATCAGAAGCAGCAACAAGCAGCAGTAGCAGGAGCATCAACACCTGTAGCAGCTTCTTTCACCTCCTTCACCTGCTTCCTAGGGTTGCATAGGGTATATTTCTGAACCCCAATCCCTAGTTTGCTTAGTTGTGTGATTATTAGCTCGATTAGTGTTAAATTAGCTAGTTTGGTGCTAGTTTTGGTGAATTGTGAGAAGTGGTGGTAATTTGTTGTTTGTGTTAGCTACCTTAGTTTATTTTAGTGTTAATAGGGCCACTTCAACTGAGAAATCCCTAGATTACACTAAAATACCATAGATTTTCCATATTGTGCCAATTGGTGTTTTAAAGCGATATTTTGGGTTTCTGGAATCTGCTATGGACCAGATGCCTTCAGGTCAAAATTGAGAAGACTGGGACATACTACCTAGGTCTAGAGCACACCACAAGAACACGAGCCACCCTACCCCTACCCAGGCCGCCAATTTTGTCATTCTGGCCGCAAATTGCGGCCAGGAAGGGGAGTGGGGTTCTGGGATTTTGGGAATGGTAGTTTGCTGTGTATTGTAGTGTTTTGGCATGTCTAGTTTTGTAAGTTTTGGCCTGTAGGAAAATCTGGGATCATATGTCGTTTTTGGTGTCTGTTGTGTTTGCGCGATACGCGCGATACATGAGTGGGTTCTGTGATCCAGCGTATCGCGGCGTGTCGCGATGGTTTTAGACGCGTGCACACACGATTCAGCGTATCGTGCACACGAGCGTTTAGTTCGCGACGCGAGTTTCTCGTTTTGGTTCGATATCGCGTTTCGCGGAATATTTTGGCTTATATATGATTTTCATGTCGTATTTGCAGGTTTGCAGGCAGGAACTGTTAGTGTTTATGCCCTAGAAGGCCATTACTGTATCATACTAGTTTGTATATTACTTAATGGAAGCTTGGGATATTCACATGTATATAACAGTCTTGCTAAACATGGTAGTATGCTACTTGGTTTTTCTATCTTAATATGTGAGTGTACGTATTGATAGAGCTCTTAGGATCTTGCTTGTCTACCAGCGTTGTGATGGCAGTCACACTAGTGGGGGCTGGGTAGTCTACAAGCACATCCTTATTCTGGTCCCTGGTCGTTGGATTATCGAGACAGAGCATCGATACTCCGAAGTAGACTGGTGTGTACGCTTCTCATCCCAGTTGGGGAGATGGTCTGTCCCACAGCCGTCAGTACGTCGTACTGGAGATAGTATACAGGTGCTCGTTAGGTTATGGGTACACCGGACTGGACTCACAGGGAACTGTTGGTTGGTTTTATACCAGTCGTCAGTGAACAGTTCCCAGGTGACATGAGTATAGCGTAGTCCGCAGACTTGACACTGCTACTTCGCCTCGAGTGTGTCCCACTGTTCTTAGATTGCTACCCTACCACGGCTCAAAGGAGTCGTGCAAACAGGTAGCAGTTGGGTGCAGTCCCGAGCACTTGGAGGCAGTGGCGGTTAGACAGGATTCGTCCCTCCCGGTATTGGGAGTAGATATCGCGCTGTGTCAGAGAGCCATTATGCAAAGTCCCTGGCCAGGGCAAGCGAGATTTGCTGGTAGGTTCCAGTAGTTTCTCAGGGTGTAATGGGCTTCCCTCCGACACGACTTATACCGCTATTAGGAGACTGACGCTTGCCGCCCCCCTAGGCCCGATATGCGATAGTCTTGGACGAACGGACCGGACTGTATGGAGATTGTCACATTAGACTCAGTAGGAGTTCGGATGGGTTTCCTCATCGGCCTTCTTATCGACAACTACCTGGGGACCGTTACGTACAGCTAGTGCCGCTTGCGGTCTGTGGTTAAACCCACTGCCAGCGTAGTAGTCGAGTCTCTAGAGTCCCACACAGAGAGTTTCCTATTCCAGGCGAAACGATATAGAGGTCGTATGGTTTTACGACAAGGGTTCGGACGCATACGTGCGTTTACGCGCGTACGACTTTCGGACAGTTTTTACCAGTCGGCTTTGGTTTAAGCCAGTTACTGGTATCCGGTTATTGGATTTTTACAGTCTAAAGTTTTTCCGTATTTTTGCGGAAAGGAGGGGCGTTCTCGTAATTATGCGGGAAGCTTCTAGAAGGTGGTGACTAAGGAGGTTAAGGTGGCATATGAAATGATTGTGATTAGTGAGTCACCTTGATGATTCATAGAAGTCTTTTGTCATTCTAATGAATCATCACAAGATATTTTCTAGCATGGTTGCTAAATTCTTTTCTTATTCTTTTCTTGTAAAAAGAAATGCTAGATATATATCTTCTTGACTCACTATTCTCTTATCATTATTATTATCATCTTCTCTCTCCTCAAGCTCTCATCTTCAAACCCTAATCCTTACACCTCATGTGTTGAGATCAAAGGATAAGAAAGACTAATCAATCCATAACCATCACTCTATTTCATTCTATCTTCTTTGATTAGCAATCCAAGAAGATTAGTTACCTCAAGTTAGAGGTTTAGTTTGGAGTTTTGCTCTCGGGTGGATCGTCTACTACCTAGAGAAGGCCGAGGAGAACAAGGAGATCGTAAAGTCGAAGGACTGGTTTCATTAGGTATAATCCCTAAACACAATAGTTATGAAACTCTTTGTGCACGGTTATTTGTAGTTTAGCTTCGATTTAAGCGGTTAGTCGATGTTCGTTCTTTAAACATGATCGTTTTCGAAAATTCCGCCTCCCCATAAGTTCTGGGGTGAAGTACATCGACTTACAGTGATATCAGAGCCTCGCTAAACAATAAATAACTTGATTGCAAATTTGTACGAATTTCGAACGGAAAAACGAAGCCGGAAAACCCTAAAACTGTCAAGTTTCTTTCGAATTTAAAATGATGTCCAAAAATTTTTCAGGTGAGTTCAGAAAGCTTGAGATGACACCAGTAGAACACACAAAAAATTTGGTCCCCTGAATCGCCTACGGCGCCGCGGATCCGCGGCGTATAGCACCTATCCGCCGCGCTTCCGCCGCCGATTAGAAGATCCAGGGACTCATTTTTCTGGTGATTGTTCTCTGTAAGATTTGGGATTTTCTGGTATATTTTAATTTTGCTCAGGTTTCAGTTTAACAGAGCAGTTTTTGGAGCAATATTAAAGATGTTTAATCGATCGAAATTGTACAGTATTTGCATATTGGATTATATCTGTGATTGATAAATGTGTTCGTAAACCTCCCCTAACTGCTAGTATGTCGGTTGGCAGGGGGTTGCACATTTCTGTAATGGTTATATCTGTTTGTGCATATAAACTGTATTGGACTGTTGTGGTGTATAGCCGGGGTTTTGCAATGGGTTATTATTTAATTCATTTGTTGTAAATGTAATTTGTTGTAATATTATTTTGCGGGGCACATCCAGGTGGCGGTTGTAGCCACCGTTGTATTATTTCATTTTACTGTTTTTGCTCCTAGGACTGACCCAAGGTGGGGTATACAAACTACCAGGTGGGTAGTTTGCCGTACCCGTAGGGGTCGAGGGTGGGGTAACGGCTATTCATCACAACTGTGTAATCTGTCTTTTCTTGCAGGCTCAAAAGAAATACAGATTGCTTGCAAATCCAATATTGTTTATCTGTGTTCTGGAATGAATATCATTGCGTCAGACGAATGTAAAATATCTATATATAATGTAGCTATTTAGACGTCACTTATGTTTTGCACCCGCGCTAGCCCAGCCCCCGCTCTGTCGTTAGTTAAGTAACCTAACGGGTGATGACGGGGCTCCGTGGCGAATGCGGATGGCATAAGAGGACGTTGTATTTTCGTTGTTTTCTGCAATGATAGGTTAATGATGGGACGCATTATCTATAATGCAAAGAAAATAAACCAAAGTTTTAATCGTTGGAACAATTTAAAAGAAACCACTCGGTTATTTTTAAAACAGATATTTTAAATGCGGAGCTTTAACCACTCCTTTTAAAAGCTATCAGGTTCCTTCGGTTATATCAAGTTCACTACGTTCACGGTTTCGCCAAAACCAGTCGTAGCCCTCCGTCATTTCATTTGGGTATTCAGTAGTATTCAAGCTATGCATTTTGGCCAAACTCAAGGCATAGTGTTTGGTAGCTGCTGGGTTTTCATTTGTTGCATAAGATAGATGAGTTGGTTTGGGACAGTCGTATTACCATTTGACCAAAGTCAGGGGTATATACGGATGGGTTCAAATTGACAAGATAATGACGGGTAGAACTTGACATGTGACTTATGACACTTTGACCAAAGCCAAGGTTATAAGAGCATGGGGCAAAAACTTATATCAGGAATTTCTAAAGAAACTGAAATTTGCAAAGAGATGCATACCATTTTGAGTTTGATGAATGTTGGTAGCATTCCTACAACATTATCAGACGATGATATTTGGATCCCGATCCTACTGTGAGTATATGCTACTTATCAGGATATTCGTCACTTAACGATCAATGCTATAAACCTAGTAGGTGTCCAGAAAAGTGTCAGCGGGGTTACGCCCCCAGAGAAAAGAGGTTATTTAATTAAGGAACTTCGCGAAAGCGTTGGAAAACCTCCCTCGAAGTATCGACACCAGCCTGGCTGAACGGTTAAGCAAGTATTGTACGGTAAGAATAGTCCTGGCTAATTCTTCTTTTATGGTTTGAGGAAGGATTCGAGAAACAGTGGGAGCCATCCAGTTTAGATAAACTAAAAACCACTCTAAACTTGCAAGAGCATCATGCTAAAGAGTTTTCTTCTCTCTCTCCTAATTGCAGCGACCCTGAAAATGACTGGACTTAAGTTACTTTTAGAGAAAAATATACTGACAGGGCCAAACTATAAAGATTGGCTGCGGAATGTCAAAATGGCTTTGACCTATGACAAACTGGGGTACGTCCTCACCGCTACGGCACCTGCTGTCCCTGGTCCCAAATCCAGTAATGCGGATAAGGAAATCCGCAAAACCTGGGATTTAGATTGCGCGAGAGCCAAGTGCATCGTGCTTGCCTCGATGAACAATGAACATCAGAGGAGGCACGAGGATATGACCCTAGATGGCATATTTCTCCATACAAAGGAACTTTATGGAGAGCAATCTCGTATAGCAAGATACGAGACCTCTAAGAACTTGTTTCGAGCGAGGTTGGCTGTCGGGTCATCGGTAGGAGAACATGTCCTAAAGATGATTGGCTTTATTGAAGAGCTCGCAGACCTTGGGACGACTTTGGATAATGAGCTCTATACAGACCTTATTCTCCAGTCCCTTCCTCCCACCTACGCCCAGTTTATCCTCAACTTCAATCTTCAAGGAAAAGAAGTTGAACTTGCGGAACTCCTGAACATGTTAAGGAGTGCAGAGGGCACCTTGCAGAAGGCAAGGGAAACACCCGCTATGTTTGTTGGCGGTACATCTTCTTCCGGGTCCAAGGCTAGGGCCAAAGGAAGGAAGAAGAAGGCCGCACCCAAACCTAAAGGAGGTGTTAGTAAGGTGAGAGGGAAGGGAAAGAAATAGATTGCAGTACCGATAGTTGGCCAGGATGAGTGCTTCCATTGTCACAGGAAAGGGCACTGGAAGAAGGATTGCAAGGCGTGGAACGCCAAGAACCAGGAACCGAAGCAAGCTGTGGCTTCGACTTCAGGTGTGTTTGTAATTGAGAATTGTCTGTCGATCAACTCTACTTCCTGGGTATTGGATACCGGATCAGGATCTCATATTTGCAATTCATTGCAGACACTGAGAAACCGTAGAGTGCTGAAGGAAGGTGATATGACCCTAAAGGTTGCTAACGGAGCTAGCGTCGGAGCTGCGTCCGTCGGGGATTATCACCTAGGATTGACGAGTGGACACATTTTGGTTTTACATAACTGTTATTTTGTACCAAGCTTAACGTGTAATATCATATCAGTTTCCTTGTTATCAAATAAAGGTTATGATTTCACGTTTGTAAGAGATGTTGTCAACATCCACCTTAATCATGGTTTGATTGGGTCAGGTACATTAAATAACGGCATATATGTTTTAAACCAAATCCAAATTTTCAATGTCCAGAACACACTAAAAAGAAAGTCTCCAGATTTAAATAAAGCTTTCTTATGGCATTGTAGACTGGGTCACATCAATGAGAGAAGGTTGACTAAGTTGCATAGAGAAGGATATTTGGACACGTTCGAATATCAAACTTATGACACTTGTCAATCTTGTCTCAAAGGAAAGATGACAAAGACTCCATTTACTGGACAAGGAGTAAGAGCGAGCGAGCTCTTAGGACTCATACACAGTGATGTATGTGGTCCAATATCTACACATGCGCGAGGTGGTTATTCCTACTTCATTACTTTCACGGATGATTACTCAAGATACGGATTTATTTATCTGATGAAACATAAATCCGAGGCTTTTGAGAAATTCCAAGAGTATAAGAATGAAGTAGAAAACCAAACCGGCAAAAGTATCAAGACACTAAGATCTGATCGAGGTGGTGAATACTTAAGTGCCGAGTTCCTAGGTTACCTAAAAGAGAAAGGAATTCTCTCTCAGCTTACTCCTCCATACACTCCACAGCATAACGGTGTATCGGAGAGACGGAATCGAACCCTATTAGATATGGTACGATCCATGATGAGTAATACTGAGTTACCGCGATCTTTCTGGGGTTATGCGCTAGAATCAGCGGCATATCTTCTGAACAGGGCTCCTACCAAGACTGTGCCTACCACTCCATATCAGATGTGGACTGAGAAGAAACCCTATCTTTAGCATATGAAGATTTGGGGATGTCCAGCTTTTGTTAAAAAGCAGCATGTGGACAAGCTCGAGGCACGATCAGTAAAATGTTTGTTTGTGGGATATCCAAAGAACTCCAAGGGTTATTATTTCTATTACGCAGAGGAACAAAAGGTCTTTGTTTCTCGTAATGCCCATTTTCTGGAACATCTGTTTTTAGAAAAGGAATCAAGTGGGAGCGAAATAGAACTGGAAGAAATTCCAGAACCACAAACCAATACTGAAAGTTTTGTAGAACCAGAAGTTCAGGAAGAACATGACATTCCCGCACCCCTCCGCAGGAGTAGTAGGCCGTCTCATCCGCCTGAGAGATACTACGGTTTTCTCATAGATGGGGATAGAGAGGATTGCATCATAGATGATGATGAACCTACTGACTTCCAGCAGGCCATCCAGAGCGGCGACTCGGTACGATGGCTAGATGCAATGCGGACCGAAATGGAGTCCATGTACACCAACAAAGTATGGACTTTGGACTTTGCTCCAGATGGGGTAAAACCCATAGGATGCAAATGGATCTTCAACAAAAAAATTGGTGTAGATGGACAGGTGGAAACCTATAAGGCTAGACTTGTTGCAAAGGGTTTTCGTCAAAGACCTGGTTTGGACTATGACGAAACTTTTTCTCCAGTGGCTATGCTCAAATCCATTCGGGTCCTTCTTGCTATTGCTGCCTTCCATGATTATGAAATCTGGCAGATGGACGTAAAGACGGCTTTTCTGAATGGAAATTTAGAAGAGAGCGTCTATATGGATCAGCCAGAGGGTTTTAATCAGAGTGGGAGCAGCGGGAAAGTATGCAAGCTGCTTAAGTCTATTTATGGACTAAAGCAGGCATCGCGGAGTTGGAACATCTGTTTTGATGAGACAGTCAAAGAATATGACTTTATCAAAAATCCAGATGAACCGTGCATATATAGTAAAGTTGTAGCCAGAAGTGTCGTATTCCTCGTCTTGTACGTGGATGACATTCTATTGATAGGAAATGACATTCCTATGCTACAATCTGTCAAAGGATTCTTGTTACACAGGTTCTCCATGAAAGACCTGGGTGATGCCTCTTACATTCTGGGGATCCGGATCTATCGTGATAGATCCAAGAGGATGTTGGGACTTTCGCAGTCCAGGTATATCGACACTGTACTGAAAAGATTCAGTATGGAAGATTCTAAGCGCGGTAATCTACCGGCTTGTCACGGAATCACCCTCTCCAAAGAGATGTCTTCCAAGACTGATTTGGAAAGGGAACGCATGTCTTTTATACCCTACGCTTCTGCGGTAGGATCTATATTGTATGCGATGTTGTGTACCAGACCAGATGTAGCTTACGCACTAAGCGTGGTGAGCCGGTATCAGTCAGACCCAGGGGAGAAACACTGTATAGCAGTAAAGAACATTCTCAAGTACCTGAGGAGGACTAAGGAGATGTTCTTGGTTTACGGCGGAAAAGACCTCAGGTTGGAGGCCTTTGCTGATTCCGGCTTCCAGAGTGATAAGGACGATTCCAAGTCCATGTCGGGTTATGTCTTTACCCTCAATGGAGGGGCGGTGTGCTGGAGGAGCTCCAAGCAGGACACCGTTGCTGACTCGACGATGGAAGCGGAGTATATAGCTGCTTGCGATGCCGCAAAAGAAGCAGTCTGGATGAAGAAGTTCCTAACAGAACTTCAGGTGGTTCCTACCATAGTTGATCCAATACCTCTGTATTGCGACAACAACGGAGCTATAGCTTTAGCGAAGGAACCAAGGTCCCATCAGAAGTCCAGACACATCTTGAGGCGGTATCACCTGATCAGGGAGATCATTGATCGTCAGGAGATCGAGGTTCGGAGAGTTGCTTCAGAAGAGAACATTGCTGATCCATTCACGAAGGCCCTTCCTCAGATTCAGTTCGAGAGGCTACTCGAGATCATTGGTCTTCGATATGCCAGTACATGGCCCTAGTGCAAGTGGGAGATTGTTAGTGTTTATGCCCTAGAAGGCCATTACTGTATCATACTAGTTTGTATATTACTTAATGGAAGCTTGGGATATTCACATGTATATAACAGTCTTGCTAAACATGGTAGTATGCTACTTGGTTTTTCTATCTTAATATGTGAGTGTACGTATTGATAGAGCTCTTAGGATCTTGCTTGTCTACCAGCGTTGTGATGGCAGTCACACTAGTGGGGGCTGGGTAGTCTACAAGCACATCCTTATTCTGGTCCCTGGTCGTTGGATTATCGAGACAGAGCATCGATACTCCGGAGTAGACTGGTGTGTACGCTTCTCATCCCAGTTGGGGAGATGGTTTGTCCCACAGCCGTCAGTACGTCGTACTGGAGATAGTATACAGGTGCTCGTTAGGTTACGGGTACACCGGACAGGACTCACAGGGAACTGTTGGTTGGTTTTATACCAGTCGTCAGTGAACAGTTCCCAGGTGACATGAGTATAGCGTAGTCCGCAGACTTGACACTGCTACTTCGCCTCGAGTGTGTCCCACTGTTCTTAGATTGCTACCCTACCACGGCTCAAAGGAGTCGTGCAAACAGGTAGCAGTTGGGTGCAGTCCCGAGCACTTGGAGGCAGTGGCGGTTAGACAGGATTCGTCCCTCCCGGTATTGGGAGTAGATATCGCGCTGTGTCAGAGAGCCATTACGCAAAGTCCCTGGCCAGGGCAAGCGAGATTTGCTGGTAGGTTCAAGTAGTTTCTCAGGGTGTAATGGGCTTCCCTCCGACACGACTTATACCGCTATTAGGGGACTGACGCTTGCCGCCCCCTAGGCCCGATATGCGATAGTCTTGGACGAACGGACCAGACTGTATGGAGATTGTCACATTAGACTCAGTAGGAGTTCGGATGGGTTTCCTCATCGGCCTTCTTATCGACAACTACCTGGGGACCGTTACGTACAGCTAGTGCCGCTTGCGGTCTGTGGTTAAACCCACTGCCAGCGTAGTAGTCGAGTCTCTAGAGTCCCACACAGAGAGTTTCCTATTCCAGGCGAAACGATATAGAGGTCGTATGGTTTTACGACAAGGGTTCGGACGCATACGTGCGTTTACGCGCGTACGACTTTCGGACAGTTTTTACCAGTCGACTTTGGTTTAAGCCAGTTACTGGTATCCGGTTATTGGATTTTTACAGTCTAAAGTTTTTCCGTATTTTTGCGGAAAGGAGGGGCGTTCTCGTAATTATGCGGGAAGCTTCTAGAAGGTGGTGACTAAGGAGGTTAAGGTGGCATATGAAATGATTGTGATTAGTGAGTCACCTTGATGATTCATAGAAGTCTTTTGTCATTCTAATGAATCATCACAAGATATTTTCTAGCATGGTTGCTAAATTCTTTTCTTATTCTTTTCTTGTAAAAAGAAATGCTAGATATATATCTTCTTGACTCACTATTCTCTTATCATTATTATTATCATCTTCTCTCTCCTCAAGCTCTCATCTTCAAACCCTAATCCTTACACCTCATGTGTTGAGATCAAAGGATAAGAAAGACTAATCAATCCATAACCATCACTCTATTTCATTCTATCTTCTTTGATTAGCAATCCAAGAAGATTAGTTACCTCAAGTTAGAGGTTTAGTTTGGAGTTTTGCTCTCGGGTGGATCGTCTACTATCTAGAGAAGGCCGAGGAGAACAAGGAGATCGTAAAGACGAAGGACAGGTTTCATTAGGTATAATCCCTAAACACAATAGTTATGAAACTCTTTGTGTACGGTTATTTGTAGTTTAGCTTCGATTTAAGCGGTTAGTCGATGTTCGTTCTTTAAACATGATCGTTTTCGAAAATTCCGCCTCCCCATAAGTTCTGGGGTGAAGTACATCGATTACAGGAACTACAGACACGGCTACAGGGGGAGCAGATGGTAGGATTCACCTAGCGTGGAGTGTAGGTGAGTAGATTTAACATCTACAGGGGAATCGCCCGCATGGCGTTATGCGTCTGGGCTAGGATTCAATACCTGTCGCACATTCTACGTCATTGTAGAATTGCGCCTTTACTTTATCTGCTTGATATAGTTATATACTGTGACTAGCAGCCGTAGGACACTGCACACATTATTGACGGTTCATGTTGCACGAGCACGGATTGTATGCTACACACACACCGTCAATAATTGCCATGTCACACACTACCCCTTATAGCGACTATTGCTTACCACACTTGACATCTATCTCATCGTATACCTGTAGTGTATCTTACCTCTAGTGATGGTATATATACACCTTGCGATACAGCTACAGGTATACCATGCATATATCTTAGTTATACCGGGAGGGATTTCCTACATATGTTACTTATACCCAGGGGGGTATACGACATCAGTTCCTATAGGTAGATACCTGTGCATTGCTACACCTGTATGTTACACACATACTCAGTTGCAGATACCTATTTACTTTTACTGATGTCACTTAGCTGTATCATCTTGATTTCGCATACATCTGGTTCAGCTATATACTTTTGTTTACCTGCTCGCATTCAGATATATCGCATATATTCATTCCTGGATTTGCGCATTGTTCATTTGGATTTTATATGATGTTTTCGGGATTTAGGAACCGCGGGGGTTCATGAATTTATGCATACATGGAACAACCCGGTTTCCTTGATATGATATTTGCGCGTCCCCCATGAGTTTTATCGGTGCTGATTATATGCTCCATACGAGGTGTAGTTGCCGTATGAGAGTACATAGTGGGGCCCGGTATGGTTCCCCTCGGCAAGAAGATTGATGGGTTTGCCGATTGAGCCTGGAGGCGGGCGAGTACCTACCGGTGATTGGTTGGACCTGGCAGTTGTCCGGAGGATACTGGCCAGAGTCGAGAGATGGATGCGGGATGATCTGTACTGTCGGGGCCGACACCGCAGACGGACCCCGTGGGCCGATCCGGACTGACGGAGCCCGATATACGAGGATTTCTGTGTCGATGCTTGGCACACTGTTTTCATGATATTTCTTTAACCCCTTTCTATATATATAACAGGGGATTTAGCCGTTGTTATATATACCCTTACACCAATATTAGTGGAATGGGACGCTAATATATGTGTATTGCCCCCATCATACTTATTTCTATGTACTTACATTTAGGATGTTAGAAACTTACTTGAGATTCGACTTGGGATATAGGTGATTCATTGAGATTGGATATTGGATATGAATGAGATTGTTGAATTGTACATTCGAGATATAGGAGAGCTATTCGATATTGTACGTTGAGGTGATGCGAGACTTATGTGTTGTGAGAGCCCAATGTGGGGGCTGATTTGAGGATTTGGGATCTGAGTGTCTTGATGGATTGTGATCCTGCCACGATGTCAGGTTTCCGTGGAAATGACATATCCCACCCTATACCTCACACTTACCTACCTTATGCACAGATTCATATAGTGGTAGTACTTGTAGTGTACCTTTATGATAGTTGCATTTTTACTTTCTCATATCCTTATTGCATAGTTATTGCATATTATTGTCATGTTACTATTGCTTCACATATTGATTGTACTGCTAGTGTACTTTACTTATTTCCGCATTTGCATGACATATTATTACTGTAATCGCATATCTTAGATTCATGCTGTACGTGCATTCCTGCGATTACCTGCATATGTTTTATACTATTCACGAGTTGGCAACTGACCCCCGTTGTGCCACAGGTGTTTCAGGTTGTTCCCCAGAGTAGTCGAGGCAGGCTATTCCTCTATTCCGCTTTCAGCTATCATCTTTTGCTCCAGATACCGCATCAGCTCACAGTATTATTTTGCTTAGGTGGGTTGGTGGTTATCTGTATTTCATACTATACATTCGTTGTATTTTGTACTCTCCATCTACTATTGTATTGTGGACTTAAAGACTTGGTGAGGACGTATTTGTATGTTATTGTGGATTTGTTGTCTTTTATATACAGCTTTCTCTCTACTGTCTTTATTTCTTCGCTACGGCGTCGTATATTCGTATTGTATTCATCTTGGCTGATTTTTACAAAAAGGGGTGTTGCCAAATTTTAAAGAAGGAAAGTAAGACTTTTTAAAGAATTTGGGTTGCGATTTAAAATATTTCAAAACTTATATTATCTTTTCCGTATTTTTATGGTTTAGACTTCTGGGTTTTGGCTTTCTTTTGCTATGTTACGTCTTAGGGCGTTGCGTAGTATTAGGGCCGTCACGGGCCAATTTTGGGTCGTGACAGGCGGGTTCTTCGCCGCACTCGTAGGGGGTACAGGTTGACCCGGGAGGGGTGCCCAAGTTACCAGATTCCGTGAAGTGCTGGGTGGTCCATTCACGTTGCTGAAGGGGGCTGCCTCGCTTCAGGTTTTGGCGGGTAACTTGCCGCGCCCGTAGGGGTCTAGGATTTCATTGCTCAGGCTATCCACATGAGCAGGGGAACGTCGGGTTTCAGTAGAGGCTCTATGAAACCCGGGGATCCCAGATATCTGTATTGTTTTGTGATGCTTATTACATTTCTATGATGTTGCATTTTATCACGCCTTGAGCAAATATTATATATTGATATATATACTAGTAGATGTTGTATATGTTTTGCATCCGCGCTAGTCCAGTCCCCGCTCTGTCGTTAGTTAAGTAACCTAACGGGTGATGACGGGACCCAGTGGCGAATGCGGATGGCATATACGTACATCATTATTTTCATTCTTTATTGGTGTGATCAATTGATAGGACTGCGTTGATTCGGATCAATGCAAGCTAAACAAACCTGTTTGATGTTGTTGGAACATTTTTCAAAAAGCTGATATTGCAGGACGTTCTCTTTTGTTTTGCACAGTGGTATTTGGTTATGAATATCCAGCACCACAGTCGACGAGGCAAGGGCCGAGATCCCTTCACCGGGAGTGACCCCTTAGACATAAGTTTGCGTCAGGGCAATAACTTCACTATAGTCGTTTAGTTTTGCTTTGCATCGTGGTATTCAGTTGGAATATCCCGCACCTCATTCTACGGGGAAAGAGCCGAGATCCCTTCAACGGGAGTGACCTCTTTAGCAAAGGTTTTCGTTACTATATTTTTCTAGAAAGCTATCCAGTTCCTTCAACGATATCAAGTTCATTAGGTTAAAGGTTTTTCGCCAGAAACCATTCGTAGCCCTCCGTCGTTTCAGACGGGTAGCACGTAGTATTCATGCTATGTTTGTTGACCTTCGTCAAGGCATAGTGTATGGTAGCTGCTTGTTACCTTTCTCCTGCATAGATAGATGTGTTGGTTTGGGACAGTCGTATAGCCTTGTTGGCCAAAGCCAAGGGCTTGTACTGGTGGGTTCAAATTAACCCGGACAATGACGGGTAGAACTTGACATGTGACTTATGATTTGTTGACCTTCGCCAAGGTCATAAGAGCATGGAGAAAAAATCACATCGGGAGTTTCTAACGAAACTGAAACTTGCCAGATATACGCATACCTTCTGGAGTGTGATAACGTGAGCGGATTCCGTCACGTTATCATGCGATGATAGTTGGATCCCGATTCCCACTGATGAGTTGGTTTACTCCTCGGGTGACCCCGACTAATTCTTCTTTCAGGTTTGGAGGAGAATTTGACGGTACAGTGGGAGGTTTCCTGATTAGATAAAGTGATAACCATTCTGATCTAGGTTAGAGTGCACGCTGAGTGTTTCTTTTCTCTCTCTCTCTCTTTGGCAGCGACCATGACCCGACCCTAGACTATGACTCAATGACCAAAATTAACCGAACCTTCTTAAACAATGGCTTTTGGATTGTCAGAGTTGCAAATCTCATTGCCACTCCTACTTTTATCCTCTTCTCCAGGACACCCGTATTACTACGAACGTCCACTTCCATTGGACAAAACCATCGTATGGTTATATACGAACTCGAAGGAAATTATTCGAGGATGGTTTTCGGTTCTGGAGAAAACGAATAGGACTATTCAGTTGTCTTTTCCTTTTACCTTCTCTCAGATTACGAGTGCTCCTAGGATTAGGACAGTACACCTATTACGCAAATTGGATAGTCTTCTTCCAAACCTTAGGCTGGTGCCGAACGGTGGGGAATGAAGAAAACCAATTAGCATAACAATGGTGTGCAGAAGGTATTAAGTAAAGACATATAAAGGATTAGAAGGAGGGCAAAGTAGATTGCGACTGCTATTCACGACCAAACCAAATATTTCTTCGCCAATCCTAAATCACCTTTATATTTCTGCAGGACACTCCGTATCACTATGAAGATCCACAGTTTATTGGATACTCCATCGTATGGTTATATACGAACTCGAAAGGAACTTGTTCCAGTTCGGGGATGGATTCTGGTTCAGGAGAAATAGGAATAAGGTTTATTTGGTTGTCTTTTATCTTCACCTTCTCTCGCATTACGAATGCTCCTAGGATTAGGACAGTACACCCATTATGCTTATTAGATAGTCTTCTTCTAAACCATAGGCTGGTGTTGAACGGTAGGGAAGGAAGAAAACCATTTAGCCTAAAAGGGTGTACATAAGGTAATGACTAAAGACATATGAAGGGATGTGGAGAGATGGCATAGAAATATACGGTTACGGTTGTGAATCTGGATAATGTAAGAGTCATTACTAGGAATACCAGGATACCCCATCGAAACATTTCAATATTTCAGTTTCACCGTGTACTGTTAAAAGAAAACTGATTTCCCATTAGTCCTTACTCCAGGGTATGTATTTACCAGGTATAATTCTCACATATGTATGGTTTTACATATGATGAGTGGGAGTAAGTTATTGGGAATTAGGTGATTGTACTCATTATATCGGAATTCGTTGTAATTGGTGATATTTGAGGAAATCGCCTGGGTTGTCTGCCGGAAGACAAATATTTGGTTTTGAATTTCCGCTGTTATGCACCAATTTCAAATTGATACATCTATACGTCTATTTTTATAGAGTGAGATACCTTTTTGAAATTATGTCCATGACATTTACCTATATCAGTGGATGGTTAGGTAAGGAGCATTAAACAGCGGTGTAATTCTTCTTAACCATAAGTACAGTTTTCAACCTACGACACATAGGGAATGAGTTATTAGACTCAATGGACTTATACAGAGTATTGTATGTTGTCCAGCGTCCATGAGGACAGAGGGGTTAGTTCTCGTACTATATTCGGTTTACTTATGACTTCGCTAGTTTTTAGACAGGTGTTTCGTAGAAACACAGGGTCTAAGTTTTGAGAAGTTATAGGTATGTGGATAAAGTAGAGAACCAGGTGTTGCAAGTATCGGGATTCTTCAAGGTGATCGAAGATGTAGATACTTGTGTATGGTATTCAGTTGATAGTAATGATTAAGAGAACTTTCTTCTCTTTCAGGTTACTCATATCTGGACGCATTCCTAAGTTGAGTAATGATGATCGGCCTCCTTCCATTTAGTTAACATGCACTGGAGACAGCTGCATGATTTGAATCTGGTTCAATTAAATCAGTGCCTCTGATTCTATATTGGATATAGAACAGTTCATATCTTAACGATGTTAAGGTACGAGGAGTTGTCCGGCTTATGCTTAAAACCAGACTCTGCATAACTCAAGGCATGTTTCTGTAATGGCTGTTTGTAGGTTGACCCAGGCTATGACGAGGATTGACTTTCTACCATTTGGAAGATCAATAGTGATATTGTTCTTGACTCGCCACAGTTTTAACAAAAATGGATTTTTTCAGAAAACAGTAGTGGGAGTATGGTAGAACTGGAACTGATTCCAGAACCGCTGACGATTACTGAAAATTTGATAAGAACCTAAAGATTCAATTTGGTTTGACATTCCATTGTCCACTCCGCAGATACGGTGGGAAACCTCAGGCACACGAGAGGTACTCCGGTAGCCTCAAGGACGGTGACAGGGAGGTTCTTGTTTACCCGGACTTGCCATTGCTGTTGTTCCAGACTATGAGACCCGGCAGGAAGATGAGTATAGCATCGTTCTGAACTGGCTTTAGAAGTGTACGTGTATATGACTCTGCCAGAGGGTTGTCGTAGTCAGTGGGAGCAGCGGAAGCATTGGTGGACAAGTGGCTTATGTCTATTTATAGACTGAAGCAGATGTAGCGGAGATAGATCATCTATTTCTGATGTGACAGTCATAAGTTTGACTTTATCATAATAAGGGATGGATCTGTTAAGAAAGTAGTAGGGTGTGATGTTAGTGTTTATGCCCTAGAAGGCCATTACTGTATCATACTAGCTTGTATATTACTTAATGGAAGCTTGGGATATTCACATGTATATAACAGTCTTGCTAAACATGGTAGTATGCTACTTGGTTTTTCTATCTTAATATGTGAGTATACGTATTGATAGAGCTCTTAGGATCTTGCTTGTCTACCAGCGTTGTGATGGCAGTCACACTAGTGGGGGCTGGGTAGTCTACAAGCACATCCTTATTCAGGTCCCTGGTCGTTGGATTATCGAGACAGAGCATCGATACTCCGGAGTAGACTAGTGTGTACGCTTCTCATCCCAGTTGGGGAGATGGTCTGTCCCACAGCCGTCAGTACGTGATACTGGAGATAGTATACAGGTGCTCGTTAGGTTACGGGTACACCGGACAGGACTCACAGGGAACTGTTGGTTGGTTTGATACCAGTCGTCAGTGAACAGTTCCCAGGTGACATGAGTACAGCGTAGTCCGCAGACTTGACACTGCTACTTCGCCTCGAGTGTGTCCCACTGTTCTTAGATTGCTACCCTACCACGGCTCAAATGAGTCGTGCAAACAGGTAGCAGTTGGGTGCAGTCCCGAGCACTTGGAGGCAGTGGCGGTTAGACAGGATTCGTCCCTCCCGGTATTGGGAGTAGATATCGTGCTGTGTCAGAGAGCCATTACGCAAAGTCCCTGGCCAGGGCAAGCGAGATTTGCTGGTAGGTTCCAGCAGTTTCTCAGGGTGTAATGGGCTTCACTCCGACACGACTTATACCGCTATTAGGGGACTGACGCTTGCCGCCCCCCTAGGCCCGATATGCGATAGTCTTGGACGAACGGACCGGACTGTATGGAGATTGTCACATCAGACTCAGTAGGAGTTCGGATGGGTTTACTCATCGGCCTTCTTATCGACAACTACCTGGGGACCGTTACGTACAGCTAGTGCCGCTTGCGGTCTGTGGTTAAACCCACTGCCAGCGTAGTAGTCGAGTCTCTAGAGTCCCACACAGAGAGTTTCCTACTCCAGGCGAAACGATATAGAGGTTGCATGGTTTTGCGACAAAGGGTTCGGACGCATACGTGCGTTTACGCGCGTACGACTTTCGGACAGTTTTTACCAGTCGGCTTTGGTTTAAGCCAGTTACTGGTATCCGGTTATTGGATTTATACAGTCTAAAGTTTTTCCATATTTTTACGGATCGGAGGGGCGTTCTCGTAATTACTCGAGAAGCTTCTAGAAGATGTGACTAAGGAGGTTTGTTTTGGAAAGAGAGTGAGTCATAGTGGTGATTCATTCACTTCATTAATGCACATTTATTGCTTAATGACTCATGTTAATGAATCATCACAAGATATTTTGTGAAGCATGCTTATTCATTTCCTTTATTGATTATTTGATAATAAGAATGCTTCATAAGATTATGATACACTCTCTCTCTTCTCTCATTATCATATCACACATTCTCTCTCCTCAAGCTCTCATCTTCAAGATACTAATCCTTAATCCTCATGTGTTGAGATCAAAGGTTTAGTTAGACTAAACAATCCATAACCTTCACTCTATATCATCCTCTCATCTTTGATTAGCAATCAAAGTTGATTAGTTACCTCAAGTTAGAGGTTTAGCTTGGAGTTTCGCTCTCGGGTGGATCGTCTACTACCTAGAGAAGGTCGAGGAGTACAAAGGAGGACGTAAAGAAGAAGGACCGGTTTCATTAGGTATAATCCCTAATCACTTATGAAAAGAAACTCATAAGATACGGTTATTTATAGTTTAGCTTCGATTCAAGCGGTTAGTCGATGTTCGTTGTTTAAACTTGATAAGTTTTTGTAAATTCCGCCTCCCCACAAGTACTGGGGTGTACTACATCGACTTACATGTGATGTCCTGGTATTTGGATGACATATACAGAGTAGGAAGTGATGTTCCTATACTACAATCGGTTATACTTTGTTTGTCACACGGTGGTTTCTCCACATGGGACTTGGATATAATATCAAGACATTCTGGTTACTGGATCTATGGTTTTAGATCTAGATTTTGGTAGTTTCCCAATCAGGATACTTAGACAGCATTCTGAAGGTGTTTTAAAATGGACGACTCCAGGCACGGTAGTGTACCTGCAGGTGATGGAGTCACCCTCTCTAAAGGTGTCTTACAGACTAAAGTGGAGAGGGATGTGCATGATTGGCGGATCACTTGCTTAGGCAATTGAGTCAATCATGAGATGTCAAGTACCACACCAGATGTTGTTTTTGCAGTAGATGCAATATGTTGATATTGATCCAATCCTGGAGAAACGAACGGAAGCAGTTTTAGAACATAAGTGGATGTTCTAGGGATATGATAATAGCAGCCTCTTTTAGGAGACAGTTATCATTCCAGGCTTCTAAGGTGACATAGATGACAGAGAGATTGTCAGAGTTATAGTTTTCCTTCTGACGAGGGGCAGTATTTTGGACAGGTGGTCCAAGGGGATACCGAGGGAGGCATGACGTAGGATACTGATTAAGTTCAGTTGACGATACAGTCTAAGAAGTTTGGATTTGGAGTTCATTTATGAGCTAGGTCCCATCAGACATCCAGACACATTCTAAGACAAGTATTCCTCATTTCGGGAGATGGCATTCTCCGCGAACATGAGATATAGAGAGACATAAAAAGAAACAGCAAGGCGGATCCACTCACAGAGGCTATTCCACGAACGCAATAGTTTCGCAAACGGGTTTTGTGAGACTGATTAGTAGAGAAGTTGGGTGTTCGGTATCACATGGGCTGTGAGTATGCGACATCGCAATAATTAGCCTTGAGTGCAAGTGGGAGATTGTTGGAGATAGTGACCTCAGAGTCAATTATTAGATCACAGGCACGTGATTGCAATGATTGAGGGAGGACCTATACCGGTAGGACAGTCTTACTCAAGATGATAGTATGCTATGTGGTTTACCTTTATCATCGTGTACTGCTTCAAGTGACCTTACAGGTCACTATTGCGCGTTGATAGAGCCCGTAGGATTCTTTCTTGACTGCCAGCAGTATGAGGGCGATCATATACGTGGGAGCTGGTAGTCTATAAGCACATCTTTAAAAGGTCCCTAGTCGTGGGTGTTAGTTATGTATATGCCCTAGAGGCCATTGTTGTACATATGATGTATATTATAATGGATGCTTGGATATATATAGAGATGACTTTCTTGCTCGTCATGATAGTATGCTATTTGGTTTCACTTTATCTTAACATGTTGACTTGTATTGGTTTACTGTTTTACTCTCACATGTTGATAAAACCCTTAGGATCTGTACTCGACTACTGGGACTATGATGAGATCATACTAGTGGGGCCGCGGTAGTCGATGAGTACATCCTATAACTGTTCCTAGTCGAGGGTATATCGAGACAGGGCATCGATACACCAGAGTAGACTAGCGTATACGCATCTTGACCCATATGATGGGTGATGGATGATCCCATATCCATCGGTGTTTGACATCAGAGATGGTGTACGGGTGCTCAGTGGAGACTGGGTACACTGGACGGACTCGCCGAGAACTCCCAGATGGTGTTATACCACACGTCAGATGGCAGTTCTCCGGTGACACTGGTACAGGGTAGTCTGTAGACCCGAGATCGTCATGGAGTCTTGTGTGATTCCCACTGTGCTTTGATTTCCACCTTACCACGTCCAAGAGGGCGTGCAAAACGGTGGCTTTTGGGTACAGTCCCGAATCACATGGAGGCAATGAGCGATAGGAGGGGATTCGTCTCTCTTGGTATAGGGAGTTGATGTTGTGCTGTGTTCGATTGGCTATAACTGGAAGTCCCTGGCCAGGGCTGATATAGAGATTTACTGGTAAGTGTTACTAGTAGTTTCTCGACCCGTTATGAGCCACACATCGACACGACTTATCGGTTACTGGGTCTGACGTTTACCACCCCTAGACTTGATATGCGACATATCAGACGAACAGACCGGACTGTACGGGAGTGTTACTGATTGGATTCACAGGAGAACGCACAGGCTAGCTTGTTGATCTTTTGATCGCTCAATACCTGGGTGGCTGTTACGTTTAGCTGACCGCTTGCAGCTTGTGGGTGTTTGATATGATCATCACCTGCTACCGGCGTATTGACGATTCTTTAGAGTCCTACACAGAGGTTTCTTGGCTCAAGAGAAACGGAGTAGAGGCACATATGTGATATGTCCAGGACCGAGAATAATGCGATATGAGATACCGTATTATATTCTCGCGATATTTAGATATGAACCGGGACATCGGATCAAGTGTTGATTCGATGAATCGGTACATGATATATTAGTCGGTAATATTCGATATAGCCGGATCATCAAATCAAGTGTTGATTCGATGATTTAATGTATAATAATATATATGATATATTGTATTACATTATCTAATATTGGCTCGCTTTATTATTTCATTTTCTCACTGGATGTTACATTGATATATATGCGATATATGTTAATTGTATTATTTTCTTTTGTTGCAAATATATAATATATATGTGATATATATTATTGTGACATGATATGATTAATTGTTAAACATGTTTAAGGATGATTAATTGAGGTTAGGGTTTGATTAGGGTTAGATGCTTCATGCACCTTCTAGAAGCTTTTTCTTTTGTCATTGTTAAGATATTTTTGGATGACACATTTTTTAACCCAACCAAACCCTAACTCTAGTTTATTCTCTACACAATCCTAGCCACTCATCCTTGACCATGGTTTATATATCAATCATATTCATTTCTTTCTATTCATCACAAAAGAAAAATAATCATTATCATTTCCATTATCATCTTCTTCTCTCTTGAAAAAAGCTTACTAGAAAATCTTTAAGTGATGAATAAATATGAGAAAATGATTTAAAAAGAAAGCAAAAATACTACTCTCTCATCCTCATCTCATCTAGCCCATGAGATTAGTGTGTTCATCTCTTTAGAGTGAGAAAGCTTGAGTCTTTGCAACTTCGACGTAGATCATCGGAGATTTGGAACACTTCAAGCTAGCATGGATCGTTCGAGTCGTGGAGCCTCTCATGAGTCCGGGTGATCATGGATCGCGGCAAAGGGACTTCTACTCGGAGCTTGTGAAGTGAAGGAGCGGACTACAAAGGTTGTAATCCCTCACACTTAGATAAAAGTTATCATCTTGCATGTTAAACCCTAATAATCTAGCAAAGATCCCGGTTTTTGGTTGTTCGGCTTGTTTAAATTTTTATCCGGGCATGTTTGATGCCTTATGAACCTTCACAAGAGTGCCTAGGAACCTTTTAGTGGTATCAGAGCCTAGCTAGAGCATTAGGCGATGTGTTTACGAAGTTAAAACTCCGATCGAACCCGAACCGACAAAATATACCCCCTCTCTGGAAATTTTTTAAAATTTGGGATTTTTCTGAATTAAAAATATGTAAAAATATCAGCAGGGAATTCTAAGAATTACCATAAAACCCGGGCCCACAATTCGACTAAACAACGGCGGAACCGCGGCGGAATAATGGTGTTGTGACACGTGTCTTTCATGGTAATAACCGTAGGTTCTTGTTGATGCTTCTGGGTATTTTTAATCTGTTTTAACTGTTAATACTTCTGGGGTTTGTTTTGTAATAGTAGATTCGATCGGAATATTTAAATTCGTATTTCTTTCCGGATATTTAGAAACTGTTAAACTATTTGAACGGATATCATTAACTCACTGTTTTCCGGTACGGCAAACTTTCAAGTGTTGAATTTTTTTTCGGGTTTAAATCTTTCGGAAAAATTGTACAAGTTAAGCGGTGGACCCTCTAGAAGACAACAAACCTTAACTCGATTATGTGACCGTCTTGAACTGCCTTTTGAATCTTCGGGTTTGGGGCAGTACGGCGTGCCACATGTGAGGCGTTGGCTTGACCCTTCTACGGCTGGATCACTGGTACTTTGACATATTCTGGGATTATTTGAACTCCGCTCAAGAGTTGAGCACTTTGGGAAATTTTGGGTATTTGATTATCTGTTCAGAAAGTTTAATATTGTCTATTTATCTGGAATGTGATACAATATGTGGAATTCATAGAGTTAGGCATGAAATGCGAAGTATGTGATATTTCGGATTTACGATGTCTAAAGTGATTGTGAATTCCAAATATTGTAGTTTTACACTTTCTTTTCTGTGACCGTAAGTGTAATATGTGATATCGCCGGTTTTATTGCTATATGTCAACGACAATTGAGATGCGCATATTTACTTACGTTGATGATATGAGATATTATGTGTTGCTGTGATATGTTATATTGGATCGTCGCGTTCTGAATAGCCGGGGGTTTTATGTGAGATGAGGGTTTTTTATTTTCATTCATATAAAATTCATTTGTAATGTAATATTCTTTTATTTGGGGCACTTCCAGGTTGCGGTTGCTGTCACCAGTGTATATTATTTACTTTTCCGCATTAGGCAGACCCAAAGAGGGGAGCACAAGTAACCGGGTTCTAGGGTCCAGTGGGAGGCCATCTCGAGGAGTCGAGACCGGGTCTTCTAACCCTAGAATTGGCAGTGTTACTTACCGCTCTCGTAAGGGTCTTGGAATGTGGGTTTGGCTATTCGTCGCGACCGTGGAATCCGTGTTTTATACAGGCTCGTATTGAAAACACGGACGTCCTAGTATATCCAATATTTCATATATGTTCTTCTGCTGCAATGTTCTGTGATGAGATCATATTACTGCCTGAGACGAATGCTTATACTATATATATATATATGCTGATATATAAATATTACTGCTTTCGTTTCTTCTGTGATGCTTAGGAAGCATAAGCTGATGGGATATTTATTAATGAGATTAATAAAAAGAAAAGAAACCTAAAGATGTTGTAGAATCAAAATTTTATAAAAAGGGGTAGCTACAGTTTTGCTTTGCACAGTGATATATATGATATATTCTGCACCTTATTCGATGGGGAAAGAGCCGACGATCCCTTCACCGGGAGTGACCTCTTAAGCGAAACTGGCAGATGCTACAAAACGCGGTTTGTCTTTTGAATGCTTTTAGTGTTTTGCTTTGCACAACGGTATATATGATATATGCTGCACCTTATTCGATGAGGAAAGGGCCGACGATCCCTTCACCGGGAGTGACCCCTTTAGCAAAACTAAGAAAAACCTCAAAAACACTCCTTTTCAAAACTTCATTTGATTCTACGACGATATCAAGTTCATTACGCAATAAGTTTTCAGAAAAACTTGCATAGCCCTCCGTCATTTCAGATAAGTAATAGTTAGTATTCGTGCTACGGTAGTTTGGCATGCGTCAAGGCGTAGTGTACGGTAGCTGATTATTACTTATCTGCAGCATGAGATGCGATTGGATTAGGGTATTCGTACGGCGTTGTTTGGCATGCGTCAAGGGTCGTACGGGTAGGTTTAATTCAATCACGAAATGTACGGGTTGAACTTGACTAGTGGACTATGGGTTGTTTGGCATGCGTCAAGGTCATAGCACACTAGGGGTAAAAGCTTTATCGGGAATTTCAAGCGTTGAAATTTGCAATGAGATTGCATACCTTCTATGAGATAGTTGGATCCCGATACCCACTGCGACTAAGAGTTACTCCTGGGAGAGTTTTACACAGGACAATTAGTCATTCAAGTAGGTGTCTAGAAAAGTGTTAACGGGGTTACGCCTCTGGGAAAACGAGGTTTACTTTAATTAGGTCCGTGCGAAAGCACGGGGAACCTCCCTCAAAGTACCGACACTGATCTGGCTGAAAGATTGACGAAATTGTAGGGTGTAATTAATCCCGGCTAATCTTATCTTTTAGGGTTTTAAAGTAGATTTGATAAAACCAGTGGGAGACATCCTGATTAGATAAGATAATAACCAATCTAATCTTGCAAGAGCATACGCTAAAGTGTTTTTCTTCTCTCTCTCTCCAGGTAGCGACCATGTCAGGCCATAATCAAGATAATAATATGGATGTATTGACTGGACCCGATTATTGTACTGAGCAAGGGAACGTTGGACCCGTTCTTTCTTATAAGAGTTATAAGACTGAACAGGAAACAGGAGAATATCTGGATTCTCACGCCGCCCAAAAGAACATGCATGTTGATGCATCTTCTTCGGCTGTGTTAGTTATTGAGAACTGTTTCTCAGTTCACCCTACGTCCTGGGTATTAGATACCGGATCAGGATCCCATATATGTAAACAGTTACATGGGCTACGTAAAGGTAGAGAACTGGGAAAAGGTGATCATTCCGTTCAAGTAGGGAACGGTGCGAGTATTGTAGCCAAAGCAGTTGGCGAATATCACCTTGTATTACCAAGTCGTAATACACTGATTCTAAATGAGTGCTATTATATACCGAACATGATGTGCAACATTATATCAGTTTCTTTATTGAGTAAAGAGGGATATAATTTTGTAGTACAGGATAATGTTATGAACATATTCCTAGATCAAAAGTTGATTGCATCAGGCTCGTTATATAATGGCATATTCATTCTAAATCAGAATACAGTCCTGAATATACAAAACACAAACAAGAGGAAAAGTTCAGATATGAACGAATCCTACTTGTGGCATTGTAGACTTGGTCATATCAATGCGACACGACTGGCTAAGTTACATAAAGATGGCTATTTGAATCCGTTCGAATTATCATCTTATGATACTTGCCATTCATGTCTCAAAGGAAAAATGACCAAAGCTCCGTTTAGTGGACACGGAGAAAGAGTTACTGAACTCTTAGGACTAATACATAGTGATGTATGTGGTCCCATGTCTACGCATGCCAGGAACGGTTCTTCCTACTTCATTACATTCACTGACGATCTCTCTAGATACGGACATGTGTTTTTGATGAAACACAAGTCTGAAGCTTTTGAGAAATTCAGAGAATATAAGCACGAAGTAGAGAACCAAACGGGCAAAAGTATTAAGATTCTTCGATCTGATCGAGGAGGTGAATACTTAAGCAATGAGTTCCTAGATTATCTAAAAGAGAATGGGATTCTCTCTCAGCTTACTCCTCCTTATACACCATAGCACAACGGTGTATCGGAACGAAGAAATCGCACCCTATTAGATATGGTGCGCTCGATGATGAGTACAGCTGAGTTACCTATTTCCTTTTGCGGGTATGCGCTTGAGACGGCCATAGACCTATTGAATAGAGTTCCTACCAAATCTGTGCCTACCACTCCATATGAGATATGGAAAGGGAAGAGACCACATCTTAATTACATTAAGATATGGGGTTGTCCGGCCTATGTCAAAAGACAAAATCCGGATAAACTCGAGGCAAGATCTGTCTTATGTAAGTTTGTAGGATATCCCAAAAACTCACAAGGGTATATCTTCTACCACCCCGAGGAACAAAAGGTGTTTGTTTCTCGACATGCCACTTTCTTAGAAAAAGGTTTTCTTATGAAACAGAATAGAAGCATTGAGGTGGAACTGGAAGAGGTTCCAGCAACACAAACTATAACAGAAGACTTGGTTGAACCAGAGGATTCAGTAGTACCCGACGAACCCCAGCCTCTCCGCCGATCTAATAGGGTTTCTTGTCCACCTGAGAGATACTACGGTTTTCTCATTGATGGTGGAAGCGAGGATTGCATCATGGATGATGATGACCCGACTAGTTTCGAGCAGGCCATCACGAGTGGTGACTCTGTGAAATGGCTGGATGCAATGCGATCTGAGATGGAATCCATGTACACTAATAAAGTATGGATTTTGGAAAATGCTCCTGAAGGGGTAAAACCCATTGGGAGCAAGTGGATTTTTAAAAGGAAATTTGGTGTAGATGGAAAAGTTGAGACTTTCAAAGCTAGACTTGTAGCAAAGGGATTGCGTCAACGACCAGGTGTGGATTATGACGAAACCTTTTCTCCAGTGGCTATGCTTAAGTCCATCCGGATCTTACTTGCCATTGCTGCATACCATGACTACGAAATCTGGCAAATGGATGTTTAGACCGCCTTTCTAAACGGTGATTTAGAAGAGTGCGTGTACATGACTCAGCCAGAGGGCTTCGTAGATAGTGAGAGCAGCGGAAAGGTATGCAAGCTGCTTAAATCCATATATGGGTTAAAGCAAGCATCGCGGAGTTGGAACATCTGTTTTGATGTTGTAGTCAAAGAGTTTGACTTCATCAAAAATATAGATGAACCTTGTATCTATAAGAAGGTAGCAGAGGGTAAGGTTGTCTTCCTCGTATTGTACGTGGATGACATACTCTTGATAGGAAATGATATTCCTATGCTGCAATCAGTCAAGCTCTTCTTATCACAGAGATTCTCAATGAAAGATCTAGGTGATGCCTCCTGCGTATTGGGAATCATGATCTATAGAGATAGATCTAAACGGATATTGGGATTGTCCCAATCCAGGTACATTGACACCATACTAAAGAGGTTTAGTATGGAAGAATCCAAGCGTGGGAACCAACCCATGATCTCTGGACTCACTCTCTCCAAAGAGATATCTCCCAAGACTGATTTGGAGAGAGCTCGCATGCAAGGGATACCCTATGCTTCGGCAGTAGGCTCTATCATGTATGCGATGCTATGTACCAGACCCGATGTAGCATACTCACTAAGTGTAGTGAGTCGGTATCAAGCAGATCCTGGAGAGAGTCATTGGACAGCAGTGAAGAACATTCTCAAGTACTTACGAAGGACTAAGGAGATGTTCTTGGTGTATGGTAACGGAGAACTCCAGGTGGAGTTCTTTACCGATTCCAGCTTCCAAAGTGATAAGGACGACTCTAAGTCGCATTCGGGTTTTGTCTTTACCCTCAATGGAGGGGCGGTATGTTGGAAAAGTTCCAAACAGGATACCGTTGCAGACTCGATGATGGAGGCTGAATACATCGCTGCCAACGATGCTGCCAAAGAGGCTGTCTGGATCAAGAAGTTCATTAGTGAACTTGGTGTGGTTCCATCCATTGAGCATCCAATACCTCTGTATTGCGATAACAATGGAGCTGTGGCGTTAGCCAAGGAACCCAGGTCCCATCAAAAGTCCAGACATATTCTGAGGCGGTATCACCTGATCAGGGAGATAGTTGATCGCCGGGAGATCGAGGTCAGGAGAGTAGATACGAAGGACAACACTGCGGATCCATTCACGAAGGCTATTCCCCAGATACAGTTTGAGAGATTATTCGGGATGCTAGGTATGAGATACTACAGCAGCTGGCCTTAGTGCAAATGGGAGATTGTTAGTTATGTATATGCCCTAGAGGCCATTGTTGTACATATGATGTATATTGTAATGGATGCTTGGATATATATAGAGATGACTTTCTTGCTCGTCATGATAGTATGCTATTTGGTTTCACTTTATCTTAACATGTTGACTTGTATTGGTTTACTGTTTTACTCTCACATGTTGATAAAGCCCTTAGGATCTGTACTCGACTACTTGGACTATGATGAGATCATACTAGTGGGGCCGCGGTAGTCGATGAGTACATCCTACAACTGTTCCTAGTCGAGGGTATATCGAGACAGGGAATCAATACACCAGAGTAGACTAGCGTATACGCATCTTGACCCATATGATGGGTGATGGATGATCCCATATCCATCGGTGTTTGACATCAGAGATGGTGTATGGGTGCTCAGTGGAGACTGGGTACACTGGACGGACTCGCCGAGAACTCCCAGATGGTGATATACTACACGTCAGATGGCAGTTCCCTGGTGACACTAGTACAGGGTAGTCTGTAGACCCGAGATCGTCATGGAGTCTTGTGTGATTCCCACTGTGCTTTGATTTCCACCTTACCACGTCCAAGAGGGCGTGCAAAATGGTGGCTTTTGGGTACAGTCCCGAATCACATGGAGGCAATGAGCGATAGGAGGGGATTCGTCTCTCCCGGTATAGGGAGTTGATGTTGTGCTGTGTTCGATTGGCTATAACTGGAAGTCCCTGGCCAGGGCTGATATAGAGATTTACTGGTAAGTGTTACTAGTTGTTTCTCGACCCGTTATGAGCCATACATCGACACGACTTATCGGTTACTGGGGTCTGACGTTTACCACCCCTAGACTTGATATGCGACATATCAGACGAACAGACCGGACTGTACGGGAGTGTTACTGATTGGATTCACAGGAGAACGCACAGGCTAGCTTGTTGATCTTCTGATCGCTCAATACCTGGGTGGCTGTTACGTTTAGCTGACCGCTTGCAGCTTGTGGGTGTTTGTTATGATCATCACCTGCTACCGGCGTATTGACGATTCTTTAGAGTCCTACACAGAGGTTTCTTGGCTCAGGCGAAACGGACTAGAGGCACATATATGATATGTGCAGGACCGAGAATAATGCGATAAGAGATACTGTATTATATTCTCGCGATATTTAGATATGAACCGGGACATCGGATCAAGTGTTGATTCGATGAATCGGTACATGATATATTAGTCGGTAATATTCGATATAGCCGGATCATCAAATCAAGTGTTGATTCGATGATTTAATGTATAATAATATATATGATATATTGTATTACATTATCTAATATTGGCTCGCTTTATTATTTCATTTTCTCACTGGATGATACATTGATATATATGCGATATATGTTAATTGTATTATTTTCTTTTGTTGCAAATATATAATATATATGTGATATATATTATTGTGACATGATATGATTAATTGTTAAACATGTTTAAGGATGATTAATTGAGGTTAGGGTTTGATTAGGGTTAGATGCTTCATGCACCTTCTAGAAGCTTTTTCTTTTGTCATTGTTAAGATATTTTTGGATGACACATTTTTTAACCCAACCAAACCCTAACTCTAGTTTATTCTCTACACAATCCTAGCCACTCATCCTTGACCATGGTTTATATATCAATCATATTCATTTCTTTCTATTCATCACAAAAGAAAAATAATCATTATCATTTCCATTATCATCTTCTTCTCTCTTAAAAAAAGCTTACTAGAAAATCTTTAAGTGATGAATAAATATGAGAAAATGATTTAAAAAGAAAGCAAAAATACTACTCTCTCATCCTCATCTCATCTAGCCCATGAGATTAGTGTGTTCATCTCTTTAGAGTGAGAAAGCTTGAGTCTTTGCAACTTCGACGTAGATCATCGGAGATTTGGAACACTTCAAGCTAGCATGGATCGTTCGAGTCGTGGAGCCTCTCATGAGTCCGGGAGATCATGGATCGCGGCAGAGGGACTTCTACTCGGAGCTTGTGAAGTGAAGGAGCGGACTACAAAGGTTGTAATCCCTCACACTTAGATAAAAGTTATCATCTTGCATGTTAAACCCTAATAATCTAGCAAAGATCCCGGCTTTGGGTTGTTCGGCACGTCTAAATTTTTATCCGGGCATGTTTGATGCCTTATGAACCTTCACAAGAGTGCCTAGGAACCTTTCAGTGGGAGTTTCGAGACAGGGCATCGATACTCCAGAGTAGACTAGTGTATACAGCCGAGACCCCGACGAGGGGTGGTGGCCGGTCTCACAAGCCACTGGTGTCAGTTGGTTCACCTAAGATGTATACAGGTGCTCATTGGGTTATGAGTACACTTGACAGGACTCGCCGGGAACATGCTAGTTGGTCTTATACCTGACGTCAGATAGCAGTTCTCTGGTAACATGTGTACATGTTAGTTAATCGACCTGAGATCATCATTTGTCTTGTGTGAGTTCCCACTGTACTTTGATTACTACCCTACCACGCTCAAAGGAGACGTGCAAATAGGTTTTAGTTGGGTACAGTCCCGAGCTACATGGAGGCAGTGAGCGGATCTGCAGGGGTTCGTCTCTCCCGGTATTGGGGGTGAGGTCGCGCTGTGTCTAGGAGAGCCATTATACGAAGTCCTTGGCCAAGGCAGGAGATTTACTGGTAGGTATTCCAGTAGTATCTCAGGGTGTTCTGGGCTACACTCCGACAAGACTTGTACCGCTTTTGGGGGTCTGACTTTTACCAACCCCTAGGCCCGCCATGCGATGCTCATAGACGAACGGACCGGACTGTACGGATATTGTCACTGACAGGCTCAGTAGGGTGTCAGGATGAGTTCGCTCATTGACGTCCCTTTTGGTCAATACCTGGTAGCCCGTTACGTATGGCTAATACCTCTGACGTGCTAGTGGTTAAATCCATAACCAAGGTATTGACGAGTCTTTAGAGTCCCCCACAGACCATTTTCTCAAGTTTCGGGCGAAACGCTGTAGAGGCCGTATGGAGATATGGCAGGGTTCGATCAAATACGTGCGGTATTGCACGGATCATGATCGGACGGATAATACTAGCGGGCTTTGGTTTAAGCCGGATCCTAGTATTGTACAGTGCAGGTTTTTGTCTCATTGCATTTGTATTTCGGTCGGAATACAAATGCGGGTATGTATATACAGCAGCGGGGTTTCCTGTAATTTATTACGGGATCAGTTTTTTGGAGTTGCCAGTTTGTTTTCCGTTTCAGCCATTTTCCTTTGTTTCTTTCCTTGGCTGAAAATTGGTTGAGGAGGGCTTATTTGCAATTGTGCAAATTAGCATTATGGAGGGTGGTCTTAGCATATTGTTTCTTCATGATGATTGTACCATCCCTTGACTTTCTTGAGTTCATGATGGCTTGACTTTTGTGATGGGAGTTGGTATGGATTGGATTGTGATCATCATTTCTTATGATAACCATTTTCCTTTTGCTTGCATGATGGCTTTCCCCCCCTTGACTTTTCCACTCTCCCATTCCTTTGATGCAAGGGGCCGGCCACACTTGTGTGGGGTTGTCACAATTTTGTGTGTGGCATTTTTGTTTCTCATTTGTCTTGAAAAATTCCTAAGTTCATCACAAAATTCCATAATTCATTTTCTCCACCAAATGGCAACTTCAACCCCAAGAGAGACAAAGGGCACTACACTTATTCTACAGCAATTCTTGGGCACGTCGGCTCACCAACTTCGTGCCCAAGTTGCCTCGGTCCAGTGGTGGGAGCCCGTAAAAGAACCCGGCGATGTGGTGCCCTTCCGACGAGGAGATGAAGACAGGAGATTCCGCTGGGAGATCAGGACGACGACGAGAAGACCGAAGGACACGGATCGCTCGGTATATCTCTCTACCCCTTCTCTAGTTAGCTAGGATTAGATTAATGGCCCGATCCGGGTTTTATAATGTGCGGTGGTGCCGGTTTACAAGTTTAAAGAAAATTATCGTTTCCGCATTTTGGCCTCGGATTGACGGCCGGGGCGCCGCCGTGCACTTACACATACACAGCGACGTGTGTGGTCCAATGTCTACATATGCAAGAATTGGTTTTTCCTATTTCATTACTTTTACGGATGATTTCTCCCGGTATGGACATGTTTTCTTGATGAAACATAAATCCGAGGCCTTTGAGAAATTTCGAGAATATAAGAATGAAGTGGAAAAACAAACCGACAAAAGTATTAAGACACTGAGATCTGATCGAGGTGGTGAATACTTGAGTGCCGAGTTCCTGGATTACCTAAAAGAGAATGGAATTCTCTCTCAGCTTACTCCTCCATACACACCACAACACAATGGTGTATCTGAGAGACGGAACCGAACCCTATTGGATATGGTACGTTCCATGATGAGTAACGCTGAGTTACCACGATCATTCTGGGGCTATGCGCTAGAATCAGCTGCATATCTTTTGAATAAGGTTCCTACCAAGACTATGCCTACCACACCATATCAGATGCGGAGTGGGAAGAAACCTTATCTTCGGTATCTGAAAATATGGGGATGTCCAGCTTTTGTTAAAAAGTAGCATGCGGACAAACTCGAGGCATGCTCAGTACTGTGTAAGTTTGTGGGACACCCAAAGAACTCCAGGGGGTATCTTTTCTATTACGCAGAGGAACAAAAGGTTTTTGTTTCTCGTCATGCCCACTTTCTGGAACATCAGTTTTTAGAAAAAGAAACAAGTGGGAGCGCAATAGAACTTGAAGAAATTCTAGAACCACAAGCTATTACTGAAAGCTTGGTGGAACCAGAAGTTTCAAAAGAACAGGACATTCCCGCACCACTCCGCAGGAGTAGTAGGCTGTCTCATCCGCCTGAGAGATACTGCGGTTTTCTCATAGCTGGGGATAGAGAGGAATGCATCATTGATAATGATAAGCCGACTAACTTCTAGCAAGCTATTCAGAGCACTGATTCGGTAAAATGGCTGGATGCAATGCGGACCGAGATGGAGTCCATGTACACCAACAAAGTATGGACTTTGGACATTGCTCCAGAAGGGGTAAAACCCGTAGGCTACAAATGGATCATCAGAAAGAAGATTGGTATAGATGGACAGGTTGAAACCTATATGGCTAGACTTGTTGCAAAAGGATTTCGTCAAAGACCTGGTTTGGACTATGACGAAACCTTTTCTCCAGTGGCTATGCTCAAATCCATTCGGATCCTTCTTGCCATTGCTGCCTTCCACGATTATGAGATTTGGCAGATGGATGTAAAAACCGCTTTTCTAAATGGAAATTTAGAAGAATGTGTCTATATGGACCAGCCAGAGGGTTTCATTCAGAGTGGGAGCAGCGGGAAAGTGTGCAAGTTGCTTAAGTCCATTTATGAACTAAAGCAGGCATCGCGGAGTTGGAACATCTGTTTTGATGAGACGGTCAAAGAATTTGAGTTTATCAAAAATCCAGATGAGCCATGCATTTATAGTAAGATTGTAGCACCAACTGTTGTATTCCTCGTCTTGTACGTGGATGGCATTCTCTTGATAGGAAATGGCATTCCTATGCTACAATCTGTCAAGGGGTTCTTGTTACACAGGTTCTCCATGAATGACTTGGGTGATGCCTCTTACATTCCGGGGATCCAGATCTATCGTGATAGATCTAAGAGGATGTTGGGACATTCGCAGTCCAGGTACATCGACACCATGCTGAAAAGATTCAATATGGAAGATTCTAAGCGTGGTAATTTTCATGGAATCACCCTCTCCAAATAGATGTCTCCCAAGACTGATTTGGAAAGGGATCGCATGTCTATTATACCCTACGCTTCTGCAGTAGGCTATATAATGTATGCGATGTTGTGTACCAGAACAGATGTAGCTTATGCACTGAGCATGGTAAGCCAGTATCAGTCAAACCATGGGGAGAAGCACTGGATAGCAGTAAAGAACATTCTCAAGTACCTGAGAAGGACTGAGGAAATGTTCTTGGTTTACGACGGAAAATACCTCCAGATCGAGGCCTTTGCTGACTTCAGCTTCCAGAGTGACAAGGATGACTCCAAATCTGTGTTGGGTTATGTTTTTACCCTCAATGGAGGGACGGTCTATTGGAAGAGTTCCAAACAGGAAACGTGCTGACTCGACAATGGAAGCGGAGTATATCACAGCTTCTGCTGCCGCAAAAGAAGCAGTCTGGATGAGGAAGTTCTTAACAGAACTTCAGGTGGTTCCGTCCATTGTTGATCCAATACCTCTGTATTGTGACAACAACGGGGCTATAAGTTTAGCGAAGGAACCCAGGTCCCATCAGAAGTCCAGACACATCTTGAGGCGGTATCACCTGATCAGGGAGATCGTAGATCGCCGGGAGATCGAGATTCGGAAGGTTGCTATAGAGGACAACACTGCAGATCCATTCACAAAGGCCATCCCTCAGACGTAGTTCAAGAGGCTATTCGAGATGATAGGTCTGCGATATGCCAGCACATGGCCTTAGTGCAAGTGAGAGATTGTTAGTGTAATATGCCATAGAGGCCATTATTGTATAGTACTAGTTTGTATATTACATTTTGGAAGCTTGGGATATATACACGGGTTTATAACAGTCTTTCTCAATATGGTAGTATGCTACCTGGTTTGTATCTATCTTAATATGTATATATGTTTCTTTTGACGTATCGCTAATACATATTGATAGAGCCCTTAGGATCTTTGCTTGACTATCAGCGTTGTGATGACAGTCACACTTGTGGGGGTTGGGTAGTCTACAAGCACATCCTTATACAGGTCCCTAGTCGTAGGATTATCGAGACAGGGCATCGATACTCCATAGTAGACTAGTGTGTACGCTTCTCATCCCAGTAGGGGAAATGGTCTGTCCCTCAGTCATTAGTACATCGTACTGGAGATAGTATGCAGGTGCTCATTAGGTTATGAGTACACTGGACTGGACTCGTCGAGAACCGTTGGTTGGTATTATACCTATCGTCAGTTAGCAGTTGCCAGGCGACATGAGTACAGCTTAGTCCGTTGACTTGACACTGCTGCTTCACCTCAAGTGTGTTCCCACTGTTCTTAGATTACTACCCTACCACGGCTCTATTGAGTCGTGCAAACAGGTAATAGTTGGGTGCAGTCCCGAAGCACTTGGAGGCAGTGGCTGTTAGATAGGATTCGTCTCTCCCGGTATTGGGGTTTGATATTGTTGGAGATAGTGCCCTCAGAGTCAATTATTGGATCACAGGCATGTGATTGCAATGATTGAGGGAGGACCTATCCCGGTAGGACAGTCTTACTCGAGATGATAGTATGCTATCTGGTTTATCTTTATCATCGTGTACTGCTTTAGGTGACCTGGCATGTCGCTATTACACGTTGATAGAGCCCCTAAGATTCTTGCTTGACTGCCGGCAGTATGATGGCGATCATATACGTGAGAGCTGGTGTTCTATGAGCACATCCTTAAAAGGTCCCTAGTCGTGGGAGTTTCGAGACAGGGCATCGATACTCCATTAGTAGACTAGTGTATACAGTCGAGACCCCGACGAGGGGCGGTGGCCGCTCTCACAAGCCACTGGTGTCAGTTGGTTCACCTAAGATGTATACAGGTGCTCATTGGGTTATGAGTACACCGGACAGGACTCGCCGGGAACCTGCTAGTTGGGATTATACCAGACGTCAAATAGCAGTTCCCTGGTGACATGTGTACAGGTTAGTTCATCGACCTGGGGATCGTCATTTGTCTCGTGTGAGTTCCCACTGTACTTTGATTACTACCCTACCACTGCTCAAAGGAGTCGTGCAAACAAGTTTTAGTTGGGTACAGTCCCGAGCCACATGGAGGCAGTGAGCGGATCTTCAGGGGTTCGTCTCTCCCGGTATTGGGGGTGAGGTCGCGCTGTGTCTAGGAGAGGCAGGAGATTTACTGGTAGGTATTCCAGTAGTATCTCAGGGTGTTCTGGGCTACACTCCGACACGACTTGTACCGCTTTTAGGGGTCTGACTTTTACCAACCCCCTAGGCCCGCCATGCGATGCTCATAGACGAACGGACCGGACTGTACGGATATTGTCACTGACAGGCTCAGTAGGGTGTCAGGATGAGTTCGCTCATCGACGTCCCTTTTGGTCAATAGCTGGTGGCCCGTCACGTATTGGCTTATACCTCTGACGTGCTAGTGGTTAAATCCACAGCCATAGTATTGACGAGTCTTTAGAGTCCACCACACTTACAGTTACTCAAGCTTTCGGGCGAAACGCTGTAGAGGCCGTATGGAGATATGGCAGGGTTCGATCTGATACGTGCGGTATTGCACGGATCAGGATCGAACGGATATTACTAGCCGGCTTTGGCTTAAGCCGGTCCTAGTTTAGTACAGTGTAGATTTTGTCTCATTGCATTTGTATCCGGACGGAATACAGATGCGGGTGTGTATGCACAGTATCGGGGTTTTCCTGTAATTTATTATGGGACCAGTTTTCTGGAGTTGCCAGTTTGCATTCCGTTCCGGCCGGTTTTCCTTTGTTCTTTCCCGGCCGGACTTTTTCGATGGAGGGTGTTATTTGCAAGTTTGCAAATAACACATTATGGAGGGTTTATTTGCAAGATGATTAATTATGATAGCATCTTTTTATTCCATTATTTTCTATCATCTTTTCTTGCTTTATGAAGATTAGATATGAGATGAAGTTTGATGTGAGTTTGTAATGATGGTGTTAGGATATGGTCACCTCTTCTCTTTATCCTACACTTACCTCCCTCTTGCATTTTAGTATTCTTCCTCCACCATTCTCATTCTAAGAAAATGGTTGAAGACATTTTGAGAGAAAAAGAAGATGAGAGCTTCATCTTGAGAGTTTCATTCTTGATCTCATTTTCATGCTAGAAAAATGCAAGCACCATTTTTCTAATCTTGATTCCTCCATCATCTTCAAAGGCAACAAACCCCAAATGAGACATAGCCTCTACACTACACATTCTACAGCATATCTTGAGCATGTCGAGTTGCCGGCTTCATGCCCGAGTTGCCTCGGTATTGAGGCGGGAGCCCGTAAAAGACGCAGGCGATGTGGTGCCCTTCCGGCGAGGAGGCGACGATGTGGAGACAAGACTTTCCGCGGGAGATCGGGACGATGACGAGAAGACCGGAGGACTCGGATCACTCGGTATACTTCTCTTCCCATCTCTTGTTAGCTAGCATTAGGTTAATGGTTACGATCCGGGTTTTCATTGTCCGCGGTAGCGCCGGTTTCCAAGTAAGGAAATTTTTTGATTCCGCATTTTGTCCTCGGATAGACGGCCGGGGCGCTGCCGTGGCGCAACATGGTATCAGAGCCACGCCATTAACCTTGCCTAGCTTGTTCTGATGTGTTTTGCATTTCCGATCGACCAAAATTCCAAAATCTACATTTTCGTGTGCATCAGTTTTCTGTCGATTTTTTCCGAGCTCTAAAAATTTTTCAGGTGATCTCAGAATGATGTGCAGGGAGTTCTAAGAACTCTGGGAAAATTCGAGACAATGATCCCTCAACTAGAGCGCGGAACCGCGGCAAAACCCCCCTTGTTGCCGCGGTTCCGCCGCAGTTTGACTTGGTCAATGCTTCGAAATTCTCCAGTGGGCTTCTGGGCTATAATTAGGGGTTTTGGAATATTAAATTTGGGCCCAGGTTTTCTGTGACTGCTACAGTATTGGTTGGGGGCCCACTTGTTAATTGTTTGATCGATCGGATATTTTAAACACATTATTTCACAGTATTTACATTATATCTGCGACCGTGAATGTCACTTGATCGATAAATCCCGTCTAACTGCTATAGCGCGGTTAAACGGATTTGCGAACGTGATTTTCACGTTGATGTTCTATGTTTATGCTGTGTTGTTGCGGATCGGTCGTGGGGGATAGCCAGGATGCAATGCTAGTACAGTTTTGTTGTATTATGTACATTTGATATTGCGGGGCGAGCGTCCGACATGTGGACTGCCGTCACTGCCTGTTTGTATTATTCTTTTGGGGCACGACCTGGTTGCGGTCGATGTACCCGGTGTATGTATATTTTACTTTCTGTACTAGGATTACCCCGCGGAGGGGTGCACAGATAGCCGGGTTCTAGAGGGAAACGGGCCCGCATCTCATGGCATTGAGACGGAGGGGGCTTCACTCTAGGATTGGCGGGCTATTCGCCGCACTCGTAGGGGGTACAGGTTGACCCAGGAGGGGTGCCCAAGTTACCGGATTCCGTGAAGTGCTGGGTGGTCCATTCACGGTGCTGGAGGGGGCTGCCTCGCTTCAAGTTTTGGCGGGTGACTTGCCGCGCCCGTAGGGGTCTAGGATTTCATTGCACAGGCTATCCACACGACCAGGGGAACGTCGGGTTTCAGCAGCGGCTCTGTGAAACCCGGGGCTTCCAGATATCTGTATTGTTCTGTGATGCTGTACATTTCTGTGATGTTGCATTCTTATCACGCCTTGAGCGAATATAATATATTGGTATATATATTAGTAGATGTTGTATATGTTTTGCATCCGCGCTAGTCCAGTCCCCGCTCTGTCGTTAGTTAAGTAACCTAACGGGTGATGACGGGACCCAGTGGCGAATGCGGATGGCATATACGTACATCATTATTTTCGTTCTTTATTGGTGTGATCATTTGATGGGACTGCGTTGATTCGGATCAATGCAAGATAAACAAACCTATTCTGATGTTGTTGGAACATTTTTCAAAAAGCTGTTGTTGCAAGGACGTTCACTTTTGTTTTGCATCGTGGTATTCATTTGGAATATCCTGCTCCTCAGTCGACGAGGCAAGGGCCGAGATCCCTTCACCGGGAGTGACCCCTTGGACAGAAGTTTGCGTCAGGGCAATAACTTCACTATAGCCGATTACTTTTGCTTTGCATCGTGGTATTCATTTGGAATATTCTTTACCTCATTCTACGGGGAAAGAGCCGAGATCCCTTCACCGGGAGTGACCTCTTTAGTAAAGGTTTTCGTCACTATACTTTTATAAAAGTTATCCAGTTCCTTCAACGATATCAAGTTCATTACGTTAAAGGTTTTTCGCCAAAAACCATTTGTAGCCCTCCGTCATTTCGGATTAGTATTGCATAGTATTCGCGCTACGTTTGTCGTTGCTATTCGCCGAGGCGTAGTGTGCGGTAGCTCTGTAATGCTTTCTGTCGCATGGATAAGTGGATTGGTTAGGACAGTCGTGCGACTTTGTTGATTATTCGTCAAGGGTCGTGCGGGTGGGTTTAACGCAATCAAGATAATGACGGGTTGAACTTGACTAGGACCTTTTGATTTGTTGATTATTCGTCAAGGTCACTTGGGTCCTAGGGGTAAAAATCACATCGGGAGTTTCAAAAGAACTGAAACTTGCCAGGCATGCGCATACCTTCTGGAGTGTGGTGACGTGAGTGGATTCCGTCACGTTATCATGCGATGATAGTTGGATCCCGATTCCCACTGATGAGTTGGTTTACTCCTCGGGTGATCCCGACTAATTCTTCTTTCAGGTTTGGAGGAGAATTTGAGGTACAGTGGGAGGTTTCCAGATTAGATAAAGTGATAACCATTCTGATCTAGGTTAGAGTGCACGCTGAGTGTTTCTTTTCTCTCTCTCTTTGGCAGCGACCATTGACCCGACCCTGGACTTTGACTCAGTGACCAAGTTGACCGAACCTTCTTAACACTGGCTTTTGGATTGTCAGAGTTGCAGACCTCATTGCCACTCCTACTTTTACCCTTTTCTCCAGGACACCCCGTATTACTACGAACGTCCACTTCTATTGGACAAAACCATCGTATGGTTATATACGAACTCGAAGGACTTCGAGGATGGTTTCTGGTTCTGGAGAAAACGAATAGGATTATTCAGTTGTCTTTTCTTTTCACCTTCTCTCATTACGAGTACTCCTTGGTTTAGGAGATAGTACACCTATTACGCAAATTGGATAGTCTTCTTCCAAACCTTAGGCTGGTGCCGAACGGTAGGGAATGAAGAAAACCAATTAGCATAACGATGGTGTGCAAAAGGTATTAAGTTAAGACAAAGCAAGGGATTAGTAAGAGGGCAAAGTAAATTGCGACTGCTATTCACGACCGAACCAAGTGTTTCTTCGCCAATCCTAAATCACCTTTGTATTTCTCCAGGACACTCCGTATCTCTACGAAGATCCACAGTTTATTGGATACTCCATCGTATGGTTATATACGAACTCGAAAGGAACTTGTTCCAGTTCGGGGATGGATTCTGGTTCAGGAGAAATAGGAATAAAGTACATTCGGGTGTCTTTTATCTTCACCTTCTCTCGCGTTGCGAGTGCTCCTAGGATTAGGACAGTACACCCTTTATGCCTTTTGGATAGTCTTCTTCCAAACCATAGGCTGGTGCCGAACGGTAGGGAAGGAAGAAAACCATTTGGCCTAAAGGGGTGTACAGAAGGTAATGACTAAAGACATAGAAAGGGATTTGGAGAGGTGGCAAAGAATTATACGGTTACAGTTGTGAATCTGGACAATGGAAGAGGCATTACTAGGAATACCAGAATACCCGACGAAACATTTCAATGTTTCAGTTTCACCGTGTACTGTTAATGGAAAACTGATTTCCCAGTTAGACACTTGCTCCAGGGTATGTATTTACCAGGTATGATTCTCACATCTGTATGGTTTTACAGATGCTGAGTGGGAGTAAATTATTGGGAATTGGGTGATCATCCTCATTATATCGGGATTCGTTGTAATCGGTGATATTTGAGGAAGTCACCTGGGTTGTTTGCCGGACGGCAATTATTTGGTTTTGAATATCCGCTGTTATGCACCAATTTCAAATTGATATATCTGTACGTCTATTTTCATAGAGTGAGATATACCTTTTGATATTATGTCGATGACATTTGCCTATATCAGTGGATGGTTAGGTAAGGAGCATTAAACAGCGGTGTAATTCTTCTTAACCATAAGTACAGTTTTCAACCTACGACACACAGTGAAAGAGTTGTTAGACTCAGCGGACTTATACAGAGTATTGTATGTTTTCCAGTGTCCATTAGGACAGAGGGGTTGGTCCTCATACTATATTCTGTTTACTTTTAACTTCTCTAGTTCTTAGACATGTGTTTCGTGGAAACACAGGGTCTAAGTTTTGAGGAGTTATAGGTATTTGAATAGAGTAGAGAACCAGGTATAGCAAGTATCGGGATTCTTCAAAGTGATCGAAGATGTAGATACTTGTGTATGGTATTCAGTTGATAGTAATGATAAAGAGAACTAGCTTCTCTTTCAGGTTACTCATAATTGGAAGCATTCCTAAGTTGAGTAACGCTGATCGGCCTCCTTCCATTTAGTTGACATGCACTGGTGACAGCTGCATGATTTGAATCTGGTTCAATTAAATCAGTGCCTCTGGTTCTATATTGGATATAGAATAGTTCATATCTTAACGTTGTTAAGGTACGAGGAGTTGTCCGGCTTATGATTAAAACCAGACACTGGACAACTCAAGGCACGTTTCTGTAATGGCTGTTTGTGGGTTGACCCAGGCTATGACGAGGGTTGATTTTCTACCATCTGGAAGATCAATAGTGATATTGTTCTTCACTCGCCACAATTTTAAAAGAAATGGATTTTTTCAGAAAACAGTAGTGGGAGTATGGTAGAACTGGAAGTGATTCCAGAACCGCAAACGATTAATGAAGATTTGATAAGGAACCTAAAGATTCAATCTGATTTGACATTCCATTGGCCACTCCGCAGATAAGGTGGGTAACTTCAGGCACCTGAGAGGTACTCCGGTAGCCTCAAGGACGGTGGCAGGGAAGTTCTTGTTTACCCACACTTGCCATTGTTGTTGTTCCAGGCTGCGAGACCCGGCAGGAGGATGAGTATAGCGTCGTTCTAAACTAGCTTTAGAAGTGCACGTCTATATGACTCTGCCAGAGGGTTTTCGTAGTCAGTGGGAGCAGCGGAAGCATTGGTGGACATCAGGCTTATGTCTATTTATAGACTAAAGCAGATATAGCGGAGATAAATCATCTATTTCTGATGTGACAGTCATAGGTTTGACGTCATCAGAATAGGGGATGGATCTGTTGAGAAGGTAGTAGGAAGTGATACTCCTATACTACGATCGGTTATACTTTGGTCATCACACAGTGTTTTCTCCACATAGGACTTGGATATTATATCAGACATTCTGGTTACTGGATCTATGGTTTTAGATCTAGATTTGGGTGGTTTCCCAATCTGGATACCTTGACAGCATTCTATGAGTATTTAGAATGGACGACTCCTGGCACGGTAGTGCACCTGCAGTTGATGGAGTCACCCTCTCTAAAGGTGTCTTATAGACAAAAGGGGAGAGGGATACTCATGATTGGCAGATCACTTGCTTAGGCAATTGAGTCAATCATGAGATGTCAAGTACCACACCAGATATTGTTCTTGCAGTAGATGCAATAAGTTGATATTAATCCAATCCTGGAGAAACGGTCGGAAGCAGTTTTAGAACATAAGTTGATGTTCTAGGGATATGATAACGGCAGCCTCCTTTAGGAGACGGTTATCATTCCAGGCTTCCAAGGTGACCTGGATGGCAGAGTGGCTGTCAGAGTTATAGTTTTCCTTCTGACAAGGGGCAGTATTTTGGACAGGTGGTCTAAGGCAATACTGAGGGTGGCATGGCGCAGGATACTGATTAAGTTCAGTTGACGATACAGTCTAAGAAGTTTGGATTTGGAGTTCATTTATGAGCTAGGTCCCATCAGACATCCAGACATTCTAAGACAGGTATTGCTCATTTCGGGAGATGGCTTTCTCCGCGAACTTGAGATATAGAGAGACATAGAAAGAAACATCACAGCGGATCCACTCACTGAGACTATTCCTCAAACGCAATAGTTTCGCAAACGAGCTTTGTGAGACTGACTAGTAGAGGAGTTGGGTGTTCGGTATCACACGGGCTGTGAGTATGCGGCATCGCAATAATTAGCCTTGAGTGCAAGTGGGAGATTGTTGGAGATAGTGCCCTCAGATTCAATTATTGGATCACAGGCACGTGATTGCAATGATTAAGGGAGGACCTATCCCGGTAGGACAGTCTTACTCGAGATGATAGTATGCTATCTGGTTTATCTTTATCATCGTGTACTGCTTTAGGTGACCTGGCATGTCGCTATTACACGTTGATAGAGCCCCTAGGATTCTTGCTTGACTGCCGACAGTATGATGGCGATCATATACGTGAGAGCTGGTGGTCTATGAGCACATCCTTAAAAGGTCCCTAGTCGTGGGAGTTTCGAGACAGCGCATCGATACTCCATTAGTAGACTAGTGTATACAGTCGAGACCACGACGAGGGGCGGTGGCCGGTCTTACAAGCCACTGGTGTCAGTTGGTTCACCTAAGATGTATACAGGTGCTCATTGGGTTATGAGTACACCGGACAGGACTCGCCGGGAACCTGCTAGTTGGGATTATACCAGACGTCAGATAGCAGTTTCCTGGTGACATGTGTACAGGTTAGTTCATCGACCTGGGGATCGTCATTTTTCTCATGTGAGTTCCTACTGTACTTTGATTACTACCCTACCACGGCTCAAAGGAGTCGTGCAAACAGGTTTTAGTTAGGTACAGTCCCGAGCCACATGGAGGCAGTGAGCGGATCTTCAGGGGTTCGTCTCTCCCGGTATTGGGGGTGAGGTCGCGCTGTGTCTAGGAGAGCCATTACGCAAAGCCCTCGGCCGAGGCAGGAGATTTACTGGTAGGTATTCCAGTAGTATCTCAGGGCGTTCTGGGCTACACTCCGACACGACTTGTACCGCTTTTGGGGGTCTGACTTTTACCAACCCCCTAGGCCCGCCATGCGATGCTCATAGACGAACGGACCGGACTGTACGGATATTGTCACTGACAGGCTCAGTAGGGTGTCAGGATGAGTTCGCTCATCGACGTCCCTTTTGGTCAATAGCTGGTGGCCCGTCACGTATTGGCTTATACCTCTGACGTGCTAGTGGTTAAATCCACAGCCATAGTATTGACGAGTCTTTAGAGTCCACCACACCTACAGTTACTCAAGCTTTCGGGCGAAACGCTGTAGAGGCCGTATGGAGATATGGCAGGGTTCGATCTGATACGTGCGGTATTGCACGGATCAGGATCGAACGGATATTACTAGCCGGCTTTGGCTTAAGCCGGTCCTAGTTTAGTACAGTGTAGATTTTGTCTCATTGCATTTGTATCCGGACGGAATACAGATGCGGGTGTGTATGCACAGTATCGGGGTTTTCCTGTAATTTATTATGGGACCAGTTTTCTGGAGTTGCCAGTTTGCATTCCGTTCCGGCCGGTTTTCCTTTGTTCTTTCCCGGCCGGACTTTTTCGATGGAGGGTGTTATTTGCAAGTTTGCAAATAACACATTGTGGAGGGTTTATTTGCAAGATGATTAATTATGATAGCATCTTTTTATTCCATTCTTTTCTATCATCTTTTCTTGCTTTATGAAGATTAGAAATGAGATGAAGTTTGATGTGAGTTTGTAATGATGGTGTTAGGATATGGTCACCTCTTCTCTTTATCCTACACTTACCTCCCTCTTGCATTTTAGTATTCTTCCTCCACCATTCTCATTCTAAGAAAATGGTTGAAGACATTTTGAGAGAAAAAGAAGATTAGAGCTTCATCTTGAGAGTTTCATTCTTGATCTCATTTTCATGCTAGAAAAATGCAAGCACCATTTTTCTAATCTTGATTCCTCCATCATCTTCAAAGGCAACAAACCCCAAATGAGACATAGCCTCTACACTACACATTCTACAGCATATCTTGAGCATGTCGAGTTGCTGGCTTCATGCCCGAGTTGCCTCGGTATTGAGGCGGGAGCCCGTAAAAGACGCAGGCGATGTGGTGCCCTTCCGGCGAGGAGGCGACGATGTGGAGACAAGACTTTCCGCGGGAGATCGGGACGATGACGAGAAGACCGGAGGACTCGGATCACTCGGTATACTTCTCTTCCCATCTCTTGTTAGCTAGCATTAGGTTAATGGTTACGATCCGGGTTTTCATTGTCCGCGGTAGCGCCGGTTTCCAAGTAAGGAAATTTTTTGATTCCGCATTTTGGCCTCGGATAGACGGCCGGGGCGCTGTCGTGGCGCAACAGATATCGCACGGTATTTGGAGAGCCAGTACACAAAGTCCTTGGCCAGGGCAAGTGAGATTTACTGGTAGGTGTTCCAGTAGTTTCTCAGGGTGTTTTGGGCTACACTCCGAAACTGTAACATTTCAGAAAAATAAAATATTAGTTTTGGGAATTTTAATAATTAAATAATAAATATATTGAATATTTTAATATTACAGTATAATTAAATACCGATAAATGGGGAAAACTTTGGAAAATTATAGAAATTACTAAAAAGAGGGTGCTTTATGTGATTTATGCAAATTATAAGATTTTATGATCCATTATACACTATTTTAATGCTAATCGCGATTAAATATCGCTAATCGCGCATTAAGCTTGTTTTGTGCACATGACATGCACCGTGTCGTATTTTACACTTGTGTTCCATTTTATAACCATGGTTTCATTTGGGATTTGTGTGTTTGGTTTTAAAAATGAAATGGAAAAGAAAAGAAAAGAAAAAGGAAAACATTAAACAATATGGTATGGGCAAGAGAGAGAGGGTGAGGGGTCAAACCTTGGTCATGGCCCTTTGTCATCTTCATCTTTTTCTTCTCCCTCTTCAGCCCATGGCAGCACGCGTCCTCCACCTCCACTTCAAACCCTCAAATCTTCATCAAAACAACACCAAAAGTCCATCCCCATTTCATAAAAAATGTGCATAAGCTCACAAGCTACACTTTGACCAAGAAAGCTAGGATTTTGGACACTTGGGGCAACTCAAGAATTTTCTTGAGTTGCCAAATGAGGTATTCTCTTAACCATTGGCATAGTATTTCCATTGCTTTTACATCCATGTTTGCTTAGAAACGATTTAGTGTCATTTAGTGAGGTCTGGAGATTTCTAGTTAGGGTTTGAGGAATTCTTGAGTTGTGATGTGTAATTGAGGCTTATAGTGACCTTAAATCCCTGTAATGATTGTATATTGGACCAAAACCAGAAACAAACCCCAATTCACGAACTTTGAAATTCTTCCGATATCGTTTTTTGTGGAAATTGTGATGAGAAAATTGAATCTGCTAACACTCGGGGACCTAAAAAATTAATTAGCAAATACAGGGAGATGTGCAGGTGATATAGAACATACCCTAAAGACCCGAGACCCAACTACCCACACCAGGCTACAAATAATATCATTCTGGCCGCAAATTGCGGCCAGACCTTGGAGTTCTGGTGTCATTCTTGCTTCATTGCTCTATTACCTGTAAACTAGACCCTTTACATATGCAATATTTGACAATTTGACCTAAGGTAAAATCTGGGACCATTTTCATAGGTTGCTGCATTGTTTTTGTAAACTTTTCGTGAACCAAGATTTTGTTTTCGGTCACTTGACGTTTGTACGTCTATATCGAGTGTTATTTGGTGGTTTTGAAGGCGTAGTCCATAGGTTCAAACCTATAGGCTTTTAGCGTGTCGTTTTGGTTTTGAATTGGGTTTTAATGCGGCATGATACGTTATGATGTGTAGGTACCCCACGAGGACTTCGAGACGACAAGCAAGCGCGTGGCGGCAACGACAAGCGAAGAGCAAGGTGAGTAGATACACATCTACGGGTGAAGTCGGGTGGATGGCGTAAAGCACCCCCGCAGTTCGTATCGTAGTGTATGGTATATATTAGATGGATATATTTATATGTTTATTGTGAGTTTTATGATTATCTAGATAGACTTTGGGAGTCATGGATAATTTTAGTATAATTGGATGATAGCGTCATTAGTTAGTTTAGTCGCGGACCTTAGAATAAGGTTTACACCCACACGCACACACACACATGTTTACATTGTTTTACTTGTACGGTTATGGGGAGATGTATATATACGTATACTTATACATGGTTGATGACGATTGTTTATGATATTTGAAGATGAGTCATGATGCCATGAGATCGGTGATGTGTTTTGATTCGTATTTTGAGATACGACAGGAGATTTTAGCGGGCCTTTAGGCGTGTGTTTTCACACGTATATTTATTGCAGATGGTATCAGTTGTACTAGACTTAGATCAGTACCCCCAGTTCATGAGATATGATGATAATGGATACCAGATGAATAATGAGATGAATGTGATATTTGACCCGTATCCAGATTTGGGATGCCGTACGACGGATTTACGTACGAGCTATATATTGATGATAGATCCGCACTCTTGACTCGAGGATGTTATGTGGTATATTGTATCGTATGTGATATTATTGAGGCGGGATCACCGACTAATATATTTATAGGTATCGACTCAGATTTAGGTGGTTTCCTTATCTTTTTGATTAGCCTGTTAGTTTAGTCCTGTAGTTACTTGTAGATGTTAGACTAGACTCGAGTCATACCTATTTCAAAAACTAACGAATCGTGAGTACTTTAAAGACAGGACAAGGGATACTACAGATATTTTCAAAGGAAGTACTTTTTCATAAAAACACCGTAGCCCTATTTTCTAAACACCACGATTCGTGCAACTTTCAAATACCAAAAAATGTATGACTCGTATATAAGAATGTATATTTCTTTATTGCTGCATTATTATTCATTTACCATTTATTCTGCTGCTCGCATTGCATTGCATGCTTATATGTTATTGATTCATATTCCATTATGCATATGACATTTAGCATACCTGTATACCTACATTCTTACACATATGCCTTGACATACTTACATGCTAGTTACCCATATACCTATATGGTATTGTACCACTAGTGATAGTTATATACACATATGAGATATAGCTACATGTTCACCTTTATATGATGTGGTATGAATTTGGAGAATTTAGGAACCGCGTGATATATTTTATAACTTGTTGCAGTTAAATAGCGATATTTCCTTATATGCTCATATTACTGTTTCATGTTGCATATATTATATTCATGAATTTCGCATTGAGATATGGTTTTCATATGATGTTTTCTGGATTACTCCTGCATATATATCAGTAGTATGGGACGCTAATATATATATATATATATATATATATATATATATATATGTATACCCATCGTATATATATATCAGTGGTATGAGACACTTATATATATATATATATGTATATGTATGTATGTATGTATATATATATATATATATAGAGAGAGAGAGAGAGAGACACACACACACACACACCCGCATCATATGTCATCATAATGATTTATGCAAATATACTTTTTCATTATATATGTTGGCCTATATGGTCGATGAGAGGGGCCAATGTGCTCGATGTGAGGGGCCTATATGGTCGATGAGAGGGGCCTATGTGCTCGGGGCCTATGTGCTCGATGTGAGGGGCCTATATGGTCGATGAGAGGGGGCCAATGTGCTCGGGGCTTATGTGCTCAATGTGAGGGGCCTATATGGTCGATGAGAGGGGCCTATGTGCTCGGGGCCTATGTGCTCGATATGAGAGGGGCATATGTGCTCGATTTTGGATATTGGATATACGAGATTTATTTGATATTGGGATATTGAGATATATATTTTGTGTCGATGCTTGACACTGATTTTCTGATGATTTCACTGATGATACTTGAATGTATATACAAAAATCGCACTATATTAAGAAAACAGTTTACTCATTCATGATATCTTCTGTTTTCATTTTACCGCATTCATACCTCATATTTACGATATTTTGCTAGCTGAGGCACTGACACGAGCACATGGGATTACACTTATATTTAGATGTTTATCCTTACCTTTTTATTATGCTTTAGACTTTATCAAATTGAGGATATATATATATATATATATATATATATATATATATATATTACTGATCGTTTGACCTAGGATTTAGTCATACATATGATTTCTGTTCTGTGATGTTTTCTACTCACGAGTTGGCAACTCACCCCCGTTGTGCCACAGTTTCTTGCAGGTTTTGCCGTACAGGTTTCATTGCGGCTTTCTGGCACACTGCTCCCATTCCGGGTGATTGCTTTGGTAGGTGAGTTCACTCGCATCGTGACCACCATTGTACTTATTTATTTTCGGTTGTATCTAGAAAAATTCCATTAACCAAACTTGTACATTTATACAGACTTAGAGACCGGTTGTATATTATTTCGACCTTAGAGTCGCGCGCTGTATTATTATGTGTTTTCTTGATGTTTGGAGTTCCTTTTGAGGTTTTGATCCTCGCCCTTCGGCGTTGTATATTATATTGCTTGCGAGGTTGTGACCGTCAATTGACGAAAAGCTAGCTCCTGTTTGGGGATGCCTTTACTCATATTATGCTTGTTGTACCCTTTTGGGGCCTGTATTTACAAAGGAAACTCTGCCGAAATTTTCAGAAAAGACTTGAGATTTTAAAAATTCATATTCGGCTTATGTTATTTAAAACCACCTGCTTTCAAGCATGTTTTCTTCACTTCTTTCTTAAAATGGTATAGATTTCTGGGATTTTTTGACTTACTTGAATTAGATGGGGTCCTATAGACTTCATATGATTTAAGTGGCAGTCACGTGCCATTTTGGGTCGTGACAACGTTGGCATCAGAGCGCTAGGTTAACCTTGGTTCGAGTCTAAGTTTGACTATGCGGAGCCTAGAGTGTTTGTATATATTCGGAACTTAGGCTTAACCTTACGGGACTTAAACTTAGTCGAGGGGGTATTAAACCCGTACTTTCATCGCGTAGGTTGACCTTGGTTGATGGAGTAGGTGACTTAAAGAGAGTGACGTACCGTGTGTAGGTTCCGCGGCATACTTACGATACACTACTCCACTTAGGGAGCCTTAGGATGTACATTTCCTTGCACAGTATTATATTCATTCCTATGATCTATCCTCATCGATATTGGTTTATGGTTTTGCTGCCACGGTTACACGGGCAGAGAGAGCTATGGCTAGAGTTGCGGTCAGCATAAGCTCTTCACGAATGAGGACTGACCACGACGTGATTCCAGGGACTTACGATTGCATAGAGGCATCGTTTTATTGTGTTTTCGCGCCATGAGCGTTTGATGGGTCGCTTTTACGAGATTTCTCGGACGTGCAGATCAGCACCAGAGGATCAGGCTACTGCTAGAGGCCAGCCAGAATGTGATGACCGTCGATGCACTGATTATTTGATGATTGAGGAACTGTTCAGCGTGCGGACAAATGAGCCAATTGTTGCTGCGAATGACGAGATATCGCCTCAGATGTTTGGAGCTATTTCCGCACGAGTTGTACTTAGAGATATGATAGAAGACCACTAGTCACCCATGGAGGAAGGACTAGGACATATGATTCGTTGCTTACCCCGATGCAAGGTCATCAGATTGATTAATTCCAGCTAGAGACGACTTCACGCAGATACGTTGGGAGTCGATAGAGACGATCGAATGTCAGTAGCCCATTTTCCAAGTTTAAAGTATTCAGAGACAAATGCAAGTAATGCTATGGACCCTCCAGAAGAATGAAACCCTAACTCGACATAATGACCATGAGAACGCTTTGAAACCTTAGGGTTTGCGGCAGTTCAGCGATGCCATTAGCGAGGCTTGGATTTGCCCTTCTATGGTTGGTCCATAAGTATTGTGGCATGTACTAGAATGCTATTAAACTGTACCCAAGATGTTGAGCTCTTGGGGGATTATGGAACTTTGATGAATCGATTGAATGGTTCGAAATCATTCGGATATCATGTGATGGGATACATTACTTGGGAGACTCCAGATACGAGTATAGCCGTTGGAGCGCAGTCCATGCTGCTACGAAGAGACGAGTCCGAAGCAGTCGACATTAGAGAAAAGTGGAGTAAGAGGTTTGTACGAGATCTTGATGAGATGACATTCCATTCCGCCGACATCAGAGATGTGACATGCATACAGAGGCGTTATATATGGATATATCTTCCAGAAGGAGTCGTGATGAGTATGCAGCCGTTCCGGAATAAGAAACAGCTATAGAAAAGGGTGATAACCTCCAGGCAGTTCGACAGAAACGAGATTTGAGAAAGACCTCGACATGGCCTTTCTGGCATACTATACGAGAAGATTTGGACCCAGGATCGGTCATATTACGCACACCCAGCAGGCCAGAGTTCGGCATCGTCGACGAGGCATGTTATGAGTAACCATGATGGTTGGCTAGAGATCTGTAGAGAATGTGCCAGAGCGGGACTGCTTCCGCCGTCATTCCATATTGGGCCGTTGAGCCGAGGAGCCATATATCTAGCAATTCGCAGTGAGAAACAAGAGCCTAAAGGCACCAGGCGCCAGACCATGAACATGAGGCAAGTAGATATCTTGCTCTGCTAGGTTTGGATGCACCGACACCTTCTCGACTGCGAGGGAAGGACATATTGACAATAGTATTTACGATCTAGCATTTGGTGATTCGAATATCACGCATCCGACATTTTTGGATTTCGGTATTTTGGACGATTTGTTTGCATGATTGAGATTTTGTACACTACGGTTGCACTTGATTTCGATTTGATGTCATTCGAGATATTGATTTTGATTTCATGCCTATGATATGCATATGATTTGACTTATACTTTTGGCATATTTTTCATGCACTTTTAGTATTTGATTTGATTTTGTGCACGTTGATGCACATGGTTGTGAGATTATGTACCACGGTATAACTGATTTGAATTTGGATGGAATGTGTCGTATAATGTCGATTTCGATTTGTTATTCGATATTTATTTTCGTACACTTGATTTGGATTCTTGCGCATGCTTGGATGTTTGATGCAATTTTGGTGCACACCAGATGCACCAAATCGAGATTCTTCATGCATATCAGATATACCTGATATTGCTGTCAGGCACACCCGTTACCCTTGACAGATATTTTGTGCACACCCGATGCACTTAGATATTGTTTCTGTGCACATGTATGGCACATTCATGGGTTTTGATTTCCGTGCGTACCAGACGCACGTAGCATTCATATGCACATTTTGGGATTGATTCCTATGGAGCAGTACGTTTTATGATATTTGCTATTTGTTTTCGTATTGAGCAGGACAAGTCAGAGAACAGTATCTCGATATATTTTGCATGCATTGATAGTTATCGAAGGGATTTCCAAAAAGGGAGCTATAGTCTCAGTATTTACCTACGTGTCTAATATGACACGAAACGGTTAAAACAAGGAAATCCTTCTAAATTATTTTCCAAAAACGGCGGGACGTACATATTAAACAAAGGATAAGTATATATATAGTTATTTTCTTAAAATAAACATCCGCCACTATGCCGCGATACCCGCATCGCACAGCAACATGAAAGATTTGGCATGCATTTCCTTAAGATGTTTATATGTATAGTTTTGATTTATATCATATTGGTTTCCGTATTGGATTTGACATTTGTTTCTTCACCATGACTCCGATGATTGCAAGATGCTTGACGGAGTTTTGATTTGGAGTTATCTGCTCATTATTCATGCGCATGCATTGCGTTATGATGCGTCTTATGTATTGATGATTTCGGAGCCCCGACGACTTAGACTTTTTTCTGAAATGTTTTAGTATTTGAGGGATTTAAATTTAAATTCGGGGACCGAATTTCTTTAAGGGGGGGAATTGTAACATTTCAGAAAAATAAAATATTATTTTTGGGAATTTTTATAATTAAATAATAAATATATTGAATATTTTAATATTGCGGTATAATTAAATACCGATAAATGGGGAAAATTTGGAAAATTATAGAACTTACTAAAAACAGGGTGCTTTATGTGATTTATGCAGATTATAAGATTTTATGATTCATTATACACTATTTTAATGCTAATCGCGATTAAATATCGCTAATCGCGCATTAAGCTTGTTTTGTGCATATGACATGCACCGTGTCGTATTTTACACTCGTGTTGTATTTTATAACCATGGTTTCATTTGGTATTTATGTGTTTGGTTTTAAAAATGAAATGGAAAAGAAAAGAAAAGAAAAGAAAAGAAAAAGGAAAACATTAAACAATATGGTATGGGCAAGAGAGAGAAGAGGGGTGGGGGGTGGGGGTGAGTGGTCAAACCTTGGTCATGGCCCTTTGTTTCATTCATCATCTTCATCTTTTTCTTCTTCTTCTCCCACTTCAGCCCATGGCAGCACGCCTCCTCCACCTCCACTTCAACCCCTTAAATCATCATCAAAACAACACCAAAAGTCCATCCCCATTTCATAAAAAATGTGCACAAGCTCACAAGCTACACTTTGGACCAAGAAAGCTAGGATTTTGGACACTTGGGGCAACTCAAGAATTTTATTGAGTTTCCAAATGAGGTATTCTCTTAACCATTGGCATAGTATTTCCATTGCTTTTACGTCCATGTTTGTTTAGAACCAATTTAGTGTCGTTTAGTGAGGTTTGGAGATTTCTAGTTCGGGTTTGAGGAATTCTTGAGTTGTGATGTGTAATTGAGGCTTATAGTGACCTTAAACCCCTGTAATGATTGTATATTGGACCAAAACCAGAGACAAACCCCAATTCACGAACTTTGAAATTCTTCCGATATCGTTTTTTGTGGAAATTGTGATGAGAAAATTGAATCTGCTAACACTCGTAGACCTGGAAAATTAATTAGCAAACACAGGGAGATGTGCATGTGATATAGAGCATACCCTAAAGACTCGAGACCCAACTACCCACACCAGGATGCAAATAATATCATTCTGGCCGCAAATTGCGGCCAGACCTTGGAGTTCTGGTGTCATTCTTGCTTCATGGCTCTATTACCTGTAACTAGACCCTTTACATATGCAATATTTGCCAATTTGACCTAGGGTAAAATCTGGGACCATTTTCATAGGTTGCTGCATTGTTTTTGTAAACTTTTCGTGAACCAAGTTTTCGTTTTGTGTTTGTTTTCGGTCACTTGATGTTTGTACGTCTATATCGAGTGTTATTTGGTGGTTTTGAAGGCGTAGTCCATAGGTTCTAACCTATAGGCTTTTAGCGTGTCGTTTTGGTTTTGAATTGGGTTTTAATGCGGCACGATACGTTATGATGTGTAGTGATTGGTTCGAAAGAGTGTGTGTAGTAGTTAACCGCAATCAGAACGGTGTCGCGTGTAGCTAGACCGAGGTGAGTACGGGTCGTCCCCAGGGAAACGTTGAACCTTTTATTCCTACTTTATATGTGTTGAGAAAGAGAGGAGGGATAAAGAATTTTGAAGAATGGTTTCTAGATATACGTTAAGCAAGAATGCAAAAATATAGATCTAGATTATTTTAGGGATGTAGTTAATATAATAAGGGGGCTTGTAGGGTTCGTTAGGATTTAGTAGTCATGGACGATTAATTAAAAGTTACTCTTTCTATCCTTTAATAGATTTAAAACTAGAACGACAGTGATGTGTGTAGATTAGGGTTTCCGGAGGGAAAAGGAATCCCACTCTTAACCCCTATCTCGACACGGAACTCCGTTCATATATAGCCCTTACCAAAACAATCATTAATAAAATCTCTAATCGCGGTCGAGACTAACAATGAATTGGTAGCGCGCCCGATTAGGATGTTAATGATTCTTTTGATAAAGTTTATAAATTTTATAGGACGTAAAAAGAGTTTAGGAATTTTCATCATCTATTAACCTATCATAATCCTACGAACCCTAACAAGCGGAGAATTACTCGCGCATGTTGGGAGAAGAAGAGATGGAGAGAAAATGCATAATTAAACTACGAAGAAATAGAATAAGAAAAATAAAGCTACCTTTATTAATCAACAATATTCATTACACTTTGATTCCTTAGAAAATGATTACAAAGACTAGTTTGCTTCTCGATCTCTTCCAACGAGGTAGACGAATAGTTGATGATCAGTCTGGATGCGTGAGCCGTCATGGACTTCGTGATCTCGTCGACTTGATGATTTTTCCAAGAGGCTCTCGGTCTTTATTTATAGCCCAAATGCCAGAACTCTTGCTTCCAAATATGGAAGCTAACTATAAGATTCTCCCCAAAAAAATGCAACTTCTAACTCCTCTTGACTGCCGCGGATCCGCGACCCAAAGGGGGGTATGGCCGCGGATCCGCGGCCATTTAATCTGTTCCCTTGATAAAGTTTTTGGAGCTTCATCTGTTTGACATGTGGGGTTCTCTGGAATCTTTGGAATTTGGAAATCTTCTTGTAGTTGCTGCCAGACTTGATTTCCAAGTTTTGATTTTTAATTAGGCAGGTTTGCTTTAACAACTTGATTTCCTTAATTTTAGTCTTGGAAAAATTCTGCACAACAACTTAACTAATATTTAGTAGACTTTGTTCTACTAGGATTTGGTCAATGATATTATTTGCATACATTTTCCTACCAAATTCTAATTATAATATATCAACACATGGAAAATAGTATTTTTACACATAAACCCTCATATGTATGATATATTATAATAAATACCTTTTTTAGTATGGAAATGGTAGGAAAAATGTAATAACAAATGTGCAGTTTTATCAACTGAACAAATACCCCCAAACTTATCTTTGATCGTCCCGAGCAAACTAGTTTATTCAAGAGAAGGAGAAAAAGAAAGGTGAAAACTAAGCACACTTTCATAGGCAAACCCGATTGCACTGAGCACGTGCAACAAGCCATTAAACCTCTAGGTGTCCCTAGTAGGAGGAGTGTTGTCTCCTGAGGGTTTTCAATGGATTACACCCACAAAATCCTATAATAAAAGAGAGATGGTGAAATTTACATATAAACATAAGAACCATAAAAGAAAGACTTTGAAAATAAGAGTTTCCAACTATACTAGCTTTTTAGTTGTCATGAGCCCTATCTTAATAGTCATGAAAATGTTAGAATTCACATTATCCCTCAATAAAACATCATCTTTATTCTTCATTCCTACCTTTCGTCCAAACATTGATCATATACCCCTACGTGTGTGAAATGGACATCCCTACACTCGGAGAATTCAATTCAAGCTATCATACTCTTGTCCATCTACCTCAGTACTTTTTAACTTGATGAATATTTAGATTTTCTCACACATTTTCATGCGACCGTTAATACTTCTTGAGGTACTAACCGACCGATTACTCATGTGCTTGCTGATTAGGTGATAATATTTTCCTCGTCTTGCACCACCTAAGGCTTAGCAGTGACTCCCAGACCAGTTGGCCTTAGGGCACTAGGTGATGAAGCACCCTCGCTATATTTTTTTTATTGCTGCCTTGGCGATACAAAACCAGTGTTCATTTTTTCTTTTCACTATTTTTATATTTTCTTCATTTATTATTTCCTTCATACTTTGGCTTTTAGACAAGAGCATTTCAAGGTATCCTCTACTATCCCGAGTTTCAAGATGTGTGTAAGTGCATATAGTAGGGTATCAACATTCAAATGTTTGGCTTTCAGAATTGGAACTATTTTTCAGACTTATTTTTATCCTCAGATTAGTGACTTCTTTCATCTTACTAATCCTTGGGACAACGGCTCATAACTACTTATTACTAGTTCGTTTAAGAAAACTTCTAATTTTCTTGGTTTTCTTAAACTATTCCTATCTTTCATATATAATTTTTCACTTTCTATTCTTTTATTATCAAATTTTTTTTTGTGCTTATATATAGTATAATGCAAAGTATGCGTAAATAAGCACAAACCTCCCCCAAACTTGTTTTCAACAGTATCCTCACCGTTGCTATCTGCTGGATCATAAAAACCTGTAAGCTTGGAAGGAAATTATTAATGGGGGCAAGAATATATAAAAGTGAAAATCCTCCCCCAAACTTATTTTTGGCTTACAAATTGGAGGACAAAAGTTGTGTTCAAGAGCCAAAAATATACCCCCCTCAAACATGAGTTAGACAATATGAAGCATTTTAAGAGGGGGTGAGTTATTTGGTCAAAGTAAGACTTTACAAAGACCAAAAGTTAACACCAACCATTCAAAGATTTTATCAGTATAGCGTATAGGTTGGTGGAAGAATGTGTTGTATCGAATCAAGAAAAAATGGGGAAGGGATAAGAGGTGGTCTGGAAAGAGTTTGAAATTAGAGAAAAGAAAGGATGCGGATGAATGTGAATGATTAGGAAGAAGGAATGATGACGGTTCAACCTCTATAGGTGGAGATTGATCAATCACGAAATCCGTATTGTTTAAAAATTCAAGTTCGTCAGCAAAAAGTTCTTCAAAACTTTTATCAATGGTGTGATCGAACATTTTGCTGTCAAAGAGTTTTGTGCCAGAATTTATCCTACTTGATTCAAAAATTATTGAGGTAGAGGACTCGAAAAACTCATCTACCTCATTTTCAAAAATATCCAAATCAAGTTGAATTTCTGGTATTATTGAACTTGAATTAACGGATTGTGATTTATCAAAACTCACTGAAACTATAGGAACAGAAGAAGAACCGGAGAAAGTAGAAGGTGAAATGGGTAAACAAATTGGTATGTCGAGTGTTGCTGAACCAGATGTGGAAGATGGAGGCTGTATTTTTGTCTGATCTTCGGGTATACCATTATCATCAACTTCAAGAAATATTTGGGGTTCGGGAAGAATTAAAGGCTCAAGATGATGACCACAAGGAAGTGAAAAGATTTGATGAATTGGTGGGACAAAATCATCCAAAATTTCGCGTTCATCAATCAATATATCCCCAACGTCAATCACCTCATTCAAGTGAAGGTTAAAATTCACAAACACCTCATCAAAAGTATGGTTTTCAATCAGTTTTGGATCAAGAGTGGAGGTGTAGAGATCACAAGGGTTGGGCATGGTTTCACTTGAAATGGACCCTTCACAGTCGGGTAAATCAAACACTACAAAGTCACACAACTTATCAGACATTCTATTTGGTGTACTTGATGAATCTATGAAACTAGAGTTGTGGATTTCAGTTTGGAATGGGGAGGTTTGATTAGGAAGGGTGTACAGTTCTGTCTTACTACCCAAATCCTTCCTAATTTGGTTTGACAGTTCCAGAAATTTTTCTAATGTCTGCTCCAGACTAGTCTTGGGTTGATAAGGGGTTTCAGTATAAGATTTAAATTCCTATGGATAATTAAAACTCCCAAATGACTGATTAGAAGAACTGTCTAGAGTAGGTGGAAAAGTCGGATTGGATTTATAGGAAAAGAATGGTTGTGGAACTTGGGTAGGAGTAGGATCAATATTATGATAAGAAGAATATTGATATGGGTTGGCCATTTTCAACAGACATCTTATATGCGACAAACCGCATATCAAACTCTTCTCCAGATAGTTGTGGTGATGGTTGATATTTGTCCGGGTTGAAACTTGGGCCTCTAGACCTAGCTATGTGATCAGCAATGGACATTCGTCTAGGGGCTTCCTCACTCTGGGTATGAACTGAAACAGGTGTAGGATTAGGATACGGTTGATAGGACCTAGACTGAGGTGGCTAACTATTTCTTCCCGCTTGTTCTATATGATCTCTTAAGGACATGGAAGAGCCAGACGGTATACCGAAGGGATTATGAAAATAAGAGATATCTGGTTGTGGACAGCAAAGCTCGGCAAGTGTTCTTCTGTTTAGGTCACCCATTATAAGAAGAGAAGAAGGGGGAAGGGTAAAAAGGGGAGAAAATAATTGGTTTGTTTTGAAAAATGACGAATTTAGACAAATCACACAAAAATGCACAAACAACCCTAGAACTATGGTTACCTTGGTCCAGTCTCTAGACCGCTCCTAGACTTCCAAAGGACAAGCCGCAGGATAAATCCTCTACCGCCTCTTTACTACCTTGTAGCCAGTTAAGTGCCAGGTGAGTGGGAGGCTCCCCACTACAAAAGTAGTGGTCCTAATTAAGTAACCACTCGCCTTGGACACACTTGCCTAGTCACCACAAAAGTAATGCGGATAAGCGATAGATTACCTACGACCTTCCTCTATCCTTATTGAGTGCGACAGTCCTTAGAGTCTGGTCTAGATATTTTTTAAATTAATGTAGGGTTGATGCAGATGCTCGGTTTGTGATTTGTGGGGCTTAGGAAGGGTGATGAAATCCCCACCTAATCTGGATTTGGTCTTGCCACTTAAAAATCCTTATTAAAATATGTAAAAACAAAACGCAAAACAAAACTTTGCAAAAATATTTTTGAGCGGCAATATTTTGTAAAGAATCCTGCAGAAAATAGATTTTAAAGGATTTGAGAGGAGAGAGAAGGAGTTAAGAAAGATACCAGAGAAGTGTGAAATCCTAGATCTCCTATTTCCTCAAGTCTGTGACTCTATATTCCCTCGCAAAATTCACACACAAATCGTTGAACCATTTGATTGGTTCGAAAAAGTGTGTGTAGTAGTTAACCGCAATCAGAACGGTGTCGCGTGTAGCTAGACCGAGGTGAGTACGGGTCGTCCTCAGGGAAACATTGAACCTTTTATTCTTGCTTTAGATGTGTCGATAAAGAGAGGGGGGATAAAGAATTTTGAAGAATGGTTTCTAGATCTACGTTAAGCAAGAATGCAAAAATATAGATCTAGATTATTTTAGGGATGTAGTTAATATAATAAGGGGGCTTGTAGGGTTCGTTAGGATTTAGTAGTCATGGACGATTAATTAAAAGTTACTCTTTCAATCCTTTAATAGATTTAAAACTAGAATGACAGTGATGCGTGTAGATTAGGGTTTCCGGAGGGAAAAGGAATCCCACTCTTAACCTCTATCTCGACACGGAACTCCGTTCATATATAGCCTTTACCAAAACAATCATTAATCTAATCTCTAATCGCGGTCGAGACTAACAATGAATTGGTAGCGCCCCCGATTAGGATGTTAATGATTCTTTTGATAAAGTTTATAAACTTTATAGGACGTAAAAAGAGTTTAGGAATTTTCATCATCCATTAACCTACCATAATCCTACGAACCCTAACAAGCGGAGAATTACTCGCGCATGTTGGGAGAAGAAGAGATGGAGAGAAAATGCATAATTAAACTATGAAGAAATAGAATAAGAAAAAGAAAGCTACCTTTATTAATCAACAATATTCATTAAACTTTGATTCCTTAGAAAATGATTACAAAGACTGGTTTGCTTCTCGATCTCTTCCAAGGAGGTAGACGAACAGTTGATGATCAGTCTCGATGCGTGAGCCGTCGTGGACTTCGTGATCTCGTCGACTTGATGATTTTTCCAAGAGGCTCTCGGTCTTTATTTATAGCCCAAATGCCAGAACTCTTGCTTCCAAATATGGAAGCTAACTATAAAGATTCTCCCCAAAAAAATGGAACTTCTAACTCCTCTTGACTGCCGCGGATCCGCGGCCCAAAGGGGGGCATGGCCACGGATCCGCGGCCATTTAATCTGGTCCCTTGATCAAGTTTTTGGAGCTTCATCTGTTTGACATGTGGGGTTCTCTGGAATCTTTGGAATTTGGAAATCTTCTTGTAGTTGCTGCCAGACTTGATTTCCAAGTTTTGATTTCTTAATTAGGCAGGTTTGCTTTAACAACTTGATTTCCTTGATTTTAGTCTTGGAAAAATTCTGCACAACAACTTAAATAATATTTAGTAGACTTTGTTCTACTAGGATTTGGTCAATGATATTATTCGCATACATTTTCCTACCAAATTCTAATTATAATATATCAACACATGGAAAATAGTATTTTTACACATAAACCCTCATATGTATGATATATTATAATAAAGACCTTTTTAAATATGGAAATGGTAGGAAAAATGTAATAACAAATGTGCAGTTTTATCAACTGAACATATAGGTACCCCCATGAGGACTTCGAGACGACAAGCAAGCGCGTGGAGACGTCGGCAACGGCAAGCGAAGAGCAAGGTGTGTAGATACACATCTACGGGGGAAGTCGGGTGGATGGCGTATAGCACCCCCGCAGTTCGTATCGTAGTGTATGGTATATATAAGATGGATTTATTTATATGTTTATTGTGAGTTTTATGATTATCTAGATAGACTTTGGGAGTCATGGATAATTTTAATATAATTGGATGATAGCGTCATTAGTTAGTTTAGTCGCGGACCTTAGAATAAGGTTTACACCCACACGCACACACACACACACACATGTTTACATTGTTTTACTTGTACGGTTATGGGGAGATGCATATATATATATATATATATATATATATATATATATATATACGCATACTTATACATTGATGATGAGGATTGTTTATGATATTTGAAGATGAGTCGATGAGATTAGGCATGATGCCATAAGATCGGTGATGTGTTTTGATTCGTATTATGAGATACGACATGAGATTTTAGCGGGCCTTTAGGCGTGTGTTTTCATACACATATTTATTGCAGATGGTATCAGTTGTACTAGACTTAGATCAGTACCCCCAGTTCATGAGATATGATGATAATGGATACCAGATGAATAATGAGATGAATGTGATATTTGACCCGTACCCAGATTTGGGATGCCGTACGACGGATTTACGTACGAGCTATATATTGATGATAGATCCGCACTCTTGACTCGAGGATGTCATGTGGTATATTGTATCGTATGTGATACTATTGAGGCGGGATCACCGACTAATATATTTATATGTATCGACTCAGATTTAGGTGGTTTCCTTATCTTTTCGATTAGCTTGTTAGTTTAGTCCTGTTGTTTACTTGTAGATGTTAGACTAGACTCGAGTCATACCTATTTCAAAAACTAACGAATCGTGAGTATTTTAAAAATAGGCCAAGGGATACTACAGATATTTTCAAAGGAAGTACTTTTTCATAAAAACACCGTAGCCCTATTTTCTAAACACCACGATTCGTGCAACTTTCAAATACCAAAAACTGTATGACTCGTATATAGGAATGTATATTTCTTTATTGCTGCATTATTATTCATTTACCATTTATTCTGCTGCTCGCATTGCAATGCATGCTTATATGTTATTGATTCATATTACATTGTGCATATGACATATAGCATACCTGTATACCTACATGCTTACACATATGCCTTGACATACTTACATGCTAGTTACCCATATACCTATATGGTATTGTACCATTAGTGATAGGTATATACACATATGAGATATAGCTACATGTTCACCTTTATATGATGTGGTATGAATTTGGAGAATTTAGGAACCGCATGATATATTTTATAACTTGTTGCAGTTAAATAGCTATTTTTCCTTATATGCTCATATTACCGTTTCATGTTGCATATATTATATTCATTGATTTCGCATTGAGATATGGTTTTCATATGATGTTTTCTGGATTGTTTTACTCCTGCGTATATATATCAGTGGTATAGAACGCTGATATATATATATATATATATATATATATATATATATATATATATATATATATATATATATATATAGACACACACACCTGCATCATATATCATCATGATGATATATGCAAATATACTTATTCATTATATATGTGGGCCTATATGGTCAATGAGAGGGGCCTATGTGCTCGATGTGAGGGGCCTATATGGTCGATGCTCGGGGCCTATGTGCTCGATGTGAGGGGCCTATGTGGTCGATGAGAGAGGACTATGTGATCGGGGCCTATGTGCTCGATTTTGGATATTGGATATATTAGATTTATTTGATTTTGGGATATTGAGATATACATTTTGTGTCGATACTTGACACTGATTTTCTGATGATTTCATTGATGATACTTGAATGTTTATATAAAAATCTCACTATATTAAGAAAACAGTTTTCTCATTTATGATGTCTTCTATTTTCATTTTACCGCATTCATACCTCATATTTACGATATTTTTCTACCTGAGGCACTGACACGAGCACATGGGATTACACTTATGTTTAGATATTTATCCTTGCCTTTTTATTATGCTTCAGACTTTATCATATTAAGTATATATATATATATATATATATATTACTGATCGTTTGACCTAGGATTTAGTCATACATATGATTTCTGCTCTGTGATGTTTTCTACTCACGAGTTGGCAACTCACCCCTGTCGTGCCACAGTTTCTTGCAGGTTTTGCCATACAGATTTCATTGCGGCTTTCTGGCACACTGCTCCCATTCCGGGTGATTGCTTTGGTAGGTGGGTTCACTCGCATCGTGACCACCATTGTACTTATTTATTTTCAGTTGTATCTAGAAAAATTCCATCAACCAAACTTATACATTTATTCAGACTTAGAGACCAGTTTATATTATTTCGACCTTAGAATCGCGCGTTGTATTATTATGGGTTTTCTTGATGTTTGGAGTTTCCTTTTGAGTTTTTGATTCTCTCCCTTCGGCATTGTATATTATATTGCTTGCGTGGTTATGACCGTCAATTGACGAAGAGCTAGCTCCCGCTTGGGGATACCTTTACTCATATTATGCTTGTTGTACCCTTTTGGGGCCAGTATTTACAAAGGAAACTCTGCCGAAATTTTCTGAAAAGACTTGAGATTTAAAAAATGCATATTCGGCTTATATTATTTAAAACCACTTGCTTTCAAACATGTTTTCTTCACTTCTTTCTTAAAATGGTTTAGATTTCTGGGATTTTTTGGCTTACTTGAATTAGATGGGGTCCTGTAGACTTCATATGATTGAAGTGCCAGTCACGTGCCATTTCGGGTCGTGACAGAAACGACATATACTGCTATTAGAGGTCTGAAGTTTACCTCCCCTAGGCCCGATATGCGATACTCTTAGACGAACAGACCGGACTGTTCGATGATTGTCACATTCAGGCTCAGTAGGAGTTCGGATGGGTTTTCCTCATCGGCCTTCTTATCGACATCTACCTGGGGACTGTTACGTACAGCTAGTACCGCTTGCGGCCTGTGGTTAAACCCACTATCAGTGTAGCGTCGAGTCTTTAGAGTCCCACATAGAGGGTTTTCCGCTTTTGGGCGGAACGATGTAGAGGTCGTATGGTTTTACGATAGGGTTCGTTCATATACACGTACTTGTGCGTGTTTGGTGTTCGGGAGGTTGATACTAGTGGGCTTTGGTTTAAGCCGGATCCTAATATTAGATTTTGGATTAGTTTAGTCTCATTGTATTCGTATTTCTCGGCGCGGATGCGGGTATGTATGTACGGATGATAAGGGCTGAGAAGGAGACACCTCATTAGGGTTTTGACCATTGAATTGATTAAAACCATAATGAGATGGAGAAAATTATTTACTAATTTTTATTAGAGATAATTGTGTCATGGCTAATTGGTTTCACCATTTGACCATGTTAACCATTGTTGACTTAGATATTTTTGTTGAGCATAAGATATTTTGCTTAGCATTAATTGTGACATGATAATGGTCAAATCAAGGGAGCCATCACAATTATCCTAATAAAACTCACTTTTCTCTTTCCTCAAAAGAGATCTCTCTTCATTATTTTCTCATACTCTCTCTCTCTCTCAAGGTTCTATCCTTCTTCCTCTCTCAAACCCTAGTGTCTCATGAGTTGAGAATCAAGGGTCATTGAGACTTAGCCACCAAAATCCTTCTCTACTCACTCTAGGATACTTAGTTTAGCACACAAAGTACCCTAGTTACTTCATTATAGAGGTTGGAGCTCAAGGTAGAGACCTTCGAGTGGATCATCTTTGACGTGGAGAAGCCGGTGAGGAGGAACCATCCGCCACCACTCCAAAGAGCTCACAACAAGGAGAAACACAATAAGGAGAAGAAGGACTTGAAGCTTGAGGTATAATCATCTAACATAGTAGTTAGAACTCCTAGTTAGTTTGTTAGTTAAAGTTTATCAAAGATCCTCATGGGTAGTCTATGTTACCTTGTAAAGAAAAATTCGATTTTTACCTATTCCGCCTCCCCATTAACTACCGGGGTGAGTAACATAGACTCCAGAAGCCGGAGCCCGTAATACTAATCCTCGACGTGGATCGTCTTCGATGAGGGAGACCGGAGATCGAACTTCATCGAGGCAGCTGTGAGGAGCTTGGGGTAGAGATTGAAGACCGAAGGACACGGATCGATCGGTATAACTTCTCCAAACTCTTTTTATAGAACTAGTATAGGGTTAATGGTACGATCCGTCGATTAGGGTTCCGTTAGTGCCAGTTTTTAAAAGTTTTTATTCCGCGTTTGGCCACGGATTGTGTTGTGCCACGGCAGCGCCCCGGCCGTCTACTCGAGGCCAAAATGCGGAATCAAAAATTTTCTTAACTTAAAACGGCGCTACCGCGGACAATAAACCCGGATCGTAACCATTAACCTAATCCTAGCTATCAAGAGAATGGGGGGAGATATATACCGAGCGATCCGTGTCTTTCGGTCTTCTCGTCGTCGTCCCGATCTCCCGCGGAATCACCGTTCGTCACCTCCTCGTCGGAAAGGGCACCACGTAGCCGATTTCTTTTACGGGCTCCCACCTCTTGACCGAGGCAACTCGGGCGCGAAATTGGCAAGCCGACGCGTCCAAGAGTGCTGTAGGTGTAGTGTAGTAGCATGTCTCTTTGGGGTTTATGAAGTTGCCATTATGGAGGAATGAACCAATGAACTTTGGAGAGGTGAGGGATTTTTTGTGGCAAGCATAGAATCAAATGAGATGAATGATTTCCCTCACAAGAATGAACTCTCTCATTTCTCCCCTAGCAATGTGGCCGGCCCCTCATCATGGAAATGGTGGAGAGAATAATACTAAAACATGAAGGGAGGTGAGTGTAGGAAAAGTAGAATGGGTGACCATAAGCAAAAGAGATGATAACAATATCATATCAATTTCAAATCCTTTCTCATCTCATTAATGCAAGAAAAGCAAAGATGCTTTGAATCATCATGATAAAACATTTCACAAAAAACCCCTCCACAAAAGTAATTTGCACAACAGCAAATAACCCCCTCCATCGGAAAAGTCCGGCCGGGAAGGAACAAAGGAAAATTGGCCAGAACGGAATGCAAACTGGCAATTTCAGAAAACCGATCCCGTAATAAATTACAGGAAAACCCCCGCGACTGCATATACATGCCCGCATTTGTTTTCCCACTGAACATAAATGCAAAGAGACAAAACTACACTGTCTAATACTAGGATCTGGCTTAAACCAAAGCCCGCTAGTAAAATCCGTCCGATCACGATCAGTGCAATACCGCACGTATCTGATCGAACCCTGCCATATCTCCATACGGCCTCTACAGCGTTTCGCCCGAAACTTGAGTAACTGTGTGTGGTGGACTCTAAAGACTCGTCAATACTATGGCTGTGGATTTAACCACTAGCACGCCAGAGGTATTAGCCATACGTGATGGGCTACCAGCTATTGACCAAAAAGGACGTCGATGAGCGAACTCATCTTGACACCCTACTGAGCCTGTCAGTGACAATATGCCTACAGTCCGGTCCGTTCGTCTATGAGTATCGTATGGCGTGCCTAGGGGTTGGTAAAAGTCAGACCCCCAAAAGCGGTACAAGTCGTGTCGGAGTGTACCCCAAAACACCCTGAGATACTATTGGAATACCTATCAGTAAATCTCCTGCCTCGGCCGAGGGCTTTGTGTAATGGCTCTCCTAGACACAGCACGACCTCACCCCTAATACCGGGAGAGACGAACCCCTGCAGATCCGCTCACTGCCTCCATGTGGCTCGGGACTGTACCCAACTAAAACCTGTTTGCACGACTCCTTTGAGCCGTGGTAGGGTAGTAATCAAAGCACAGTAGGAACTCACACGAGACAAATGACGATCTCAGGTCGATGAACTAACCTGTACACATGTCACCAGGGAATTGCTATCTGACGTCTGGTATAATCCCAACTAGCATGTTCCCGGCGAGTCCTGTCCGGTGTACTCATAACCCAATGAGCACCTGTATACATCTTAGGTGAACCAATTGACACCAGTGGCTTGTGAGATCGGCCACCGCCCCTCGTCGGGGTCTCGACTGTATACACTAGTCTACTCTGGAGTATCGATTCCCTGTCTCAAAAACTCCCACGACTAGGGACCTTTTAAGGATGTGCTTATAGACCCCAGCTCCCACGTATATGATCGCCATCATACTGCTGGCCGTCAAGCAAGAATCCTAAGGGCTTTATCAACGCGCAATAGTGACATGTAAGGTCACCTAAAGCAGTACACGATGATAAAGATAAACCAGATAGCATACTATCATCTTGAGTAAGACTGTCCTACCGGTATAGGTCCTCCCTCAATCATTGCAATCACGTGCCTGTGATCCAATAATTGACTCTGAGGGCACTATCTCTAACAGATTGATGGCCGGGGTACTGCCGTAACCCAACACAGGCCACTCTCAACCCGACCCATAAATAGATAGGGACGAGAGTGGGGGTCTAATGATGATGTTCAGAAGTGGGGATTCCCCAGATCATGACACGTAGCAGATGACGTATCCCGAAGGGTGAGGAGCTGAAGTAAGTATGATGCTTTGGTGGCTTACCTCAGAACCTCGTCTCGGAGGATACACTCGACCTATCAGAGACCTCCTTGAGTACCTTCCGTACTCACTCAACGAACAGCCAACAGCTCACCTTTGACATGCCGAGCTTTCTCGGCCTCCCGGCTCATCTCCGGGCCTCTTGACATGCCAAGCTTCCTCGGCCTCCCGGCTCGGCTCCGAGCATCCTGGCATGCAGAGCTTTCTCGGCCTCCTGATCAACCGAGAACGCGGAGCCCAAGCGCCTCAGCAACGACTCCGCGTATTTCGCTAAGGCGAGATATCCGCCGCCCCACGCTCCGTGTCCCACGTAGACTCGTCCCCCATTAATGAGCAAGTCCCGCCATTAACACGGGCAAAATGTAAGGGCGTAACTAACGGCGAGGATCTCATACCAGCTCGCTCCATGCGACCACTATAAAAACCTCTCTTCCATACAACTCCGGTAACTCGAACTCATTCCAATATGTCGCTACTCTGATCATATTACTCGGCACTAACTTGATCGTCAGAGGGTCTTACGGTGGTCACCCATCCCGAGACTTCATTTGCAGGTAGCTCGGTTTCAACTCTAACGTCAATCCATTGAGATCCACACACTCAATAACAACCACACCAAATCTCAACCGTCCAAGACTCTCGCTACCAGATCGACGGAGGACAACATCTGAGGGAGATCTCAATCTCCATCATTACCCAATCAATAATTGGTTGGACATTAATTATATTTTAAGTATCTTGCTTGATGCCGCCTCTGCGGCCCGCCACCGTCGTTTCTCATAAGCCATTTCTATATCTTTTCGCCAGTTGATAGAAGGCATCGACGCCATCCTTTATCGTTGGTCATCCCCATCTCTTATCGCCACCTGCGGGCAGCCCTGTGCCTGTCTTCGTCGTTGGCTACCGCCTTCCATCCATCGTCGGTTGTCATTGTTGTTTTTATGAAAATTAGAACCAAGAGAAGCCCAACAGCAGGGCCAAGATGCAGAAGCCAACAAAGTCAAGAGGAGCTCTTGCGTGTGTGGTGACGAGTGAGCAGAGGCACGTGCAGTGTACGTGTTGGAGTTCTTTTGTCTTCATGTGGGCGCTCACGCTTGCGATTGGAGTTCGGCGACATGGCGACCGGTGGTGAGATTATGCAGCAAAGGATGAGTTAGAATCCTTACTCTAATATAAATCTAAATCTAAGTCCAAGTTTAATTTATTATTAAACTTATCTCTAAGGAACCTCTCTGTTATATCTATATATTAATAAATTGAAAGCTAGGCAATCAATTAAGCCAATAGAGAAGGGACTGAGACAATTAAAAGAAATTTGCCAAGAGAGAGAGAGAGAGAGAGAGGGAGAGAGGGAGGTTCTGATCTATATATAGAGAGAGATTTATTGTATAGGGCCATGATCGTTGGATGTATCTCATGTAATTTCTTACTCTGGTGGAATGTTCTTATTGCGAAAGTAGGATTAGGTGCTAGTTGCACCGAACTTAGGTATATCGTTGTGTTCTTCGTATTGTTGGTGTGCTTTTCTATTTATTTGGTATATTGTGATAGCCGTCGGATATATTTTTTTCATTGTCTTTGTCTGCATACGATTTTGTTTATTTTCGCTGCGCCATACTGTTTGTTCACGATAGGCTTGTGTGATCTTTTTGTGGTTCATCGTGCCGTGTTATAGGAGATCGGGGTACAACAAGTGGTATCAAAGCACCGCGCTCGATAATTCGAAGATTTTGAGAAGTTGACGACTACGAACTACAAGATAGAGAAGTTTGACGGTCGCAGTAACTTCAATTTATGGAAGTTGAAGATGACCGCAGTTTAAAGCAACAAAGCGTTCACAAGATAGTTTTCGCGAGGGATAATATACCGAAAGGGACCATGGATATAGAGTTGGAGGTGATGGAAGATAATGCACATAGTTTGTTGCACATTTACCTAGTGGACGAGGCACTTTGCAAGTTCGTGTAAGAGCCCACAGCAACAGCTATTTGGAATAGGCTGGAGTCCCTTTACAATCAGAAGTCTCACACGAACCGCCTCTACCTCAAGCAGAGATTGTACACCTTGAGGATGAATGTCACGCCCCCACCCCAGTATAGATGGTATTGTCTGCTCTAGCCAAAACCATATGATTTTGTCTCTTGGAGCGAACCGGACTCGAGAAGAGGCCACTTCTCAGGAGGACATCCATCCTGGGATTTCCCTAGCCCGATAATTGAGTGGTTTTCACCACGTTTTTAAAATCCTATCCCACAATCAAGACGGGTCCACTTGGTAGCTAAAAGGTTGAGTACGAGTCGATCCACCGAGAGATGGGGGTCTCTTTCTTCATGTTTTAACAAGTTAAGTCAAGTTTGTCCAAGTTTGTTCGATGCTAACTATGTGTTCGGATATGTATGTTAATGGAAACTTGTTAGGGTTATGATAGGGTTAGTTTGAGTTAGGAATTCGCTCACTTTTTTCATTTGCCTCTCTTGATATTGATGTTACGGTAATCAGCAACAACGGGGATTAACACGACTAGAAAGGATACTTGCGAGTACAAGCTAGGCTTTCCAACGCTTAATACCTTCCCTTTGATCCTTAACTGTCCGTTCTTGGCTCTTAGCATAACTTCCGGTCAATCTAACCACAACCGATCTCACTAGAGTGTCACCACTATCATAGAGGATAGGGTGCTGTAGGAAGTTGATTGTGGATGCTTTGATGGGAGTTCAACTCTAGCTGTTGGGTAAAGAAAAGAGTGAGCGAGATTTCTGTCTCTTAAACTTCTTGTATCCTACCATAACAAGTAAGAAAACCACTCGCTCATTATATAAAAAAAGAAAATAAAACAAGTAGATAAGTGTAAGGTTCTTAGGCACTAGAACAAGGTTCTATAAAGCATCAAACATGCCGTATTTAAAAAATTTCAAGTGTCAAACAACCTAAGCAAGGATCTTTACTCGAGAATCAGGGTTAGAAACAACAAGTAATCAACTTTACTTCTAATAGTTAGGGATTACAATCTTTGTAGTCCGTTCCTTCGCTTCATAAGCTCCGAGTTAAGGTCCCTTCGCTGCGATCATCATGCTACCGGACTCTAGAGAGGCTCCATGAGGTGAATGAGTCATCCTTGCTTGAAGACTTCATAATCCAAGATGATCTACCTTGAGAAAACACAAACACAAGATTTCACTTCACTAATGAGGTATTAGTGAAGCAAACACCCTAATCTAAGTGGCTAGAATAGATGAGGATGATGAAGTAGGAATTTTGCTCTCTTTTATTTTCTTTTTCTCACAAACAATCATCACATAATAAAAAGCTAGAAAGCTTTTGTGAGAACAAGAAGAAGATGAGGTGTGATGAATGAATTATCTTTGAGGTTAGAAATGCAACCATGGGTTAAGCATGGCATGCTTAACCCTTATAAAGAATAAACCATGGGCTAGGGTTAAGAGGTTAGGTTAACAAATATCTAGAAAATATCTAAAGGGTGGACCAAGTCAACTTAAGAAAATATCTTAAGTATTTATCCACAATTTAGAATTAACTAAAATAAATAATAAATCCAACCATAAACCCTAAGCATGGTTTAATCTCACAAACCCTAGTTGCATTTGTAACCCTAACATGTTACAATATTATATATCACATATATAATATATAATGTAACAAAAAAAATAATACAATTAACATATACCACATATATGTCAATGTATTATCAAGTGAGAAAAAGAATCATTTAAGTGAGCTTATATTAGTTAATATAATGTAATATATCAAATATATAATTATATATTAAATTATCGAATCAACACTTGATCCGATAATCCGGCTATATTTCATATAACCGACTAATATAATATGTATCAGTTCATGGAATCAACACTTGATCTGATGACCCGGCTATATCACATATACCCGGCCGATATCACATATCGCGAGAATCGAATACGGTATCACATACACGTATTATTCTCGGTCCTGCACATATCACATATGTGCTCCTACTCCGTTTTTCTTCAGCCAGGTATCACGACCCGAAATTGGCACGTGGCGACCTTAATACTACGCAACGTCTACAGGCGTAACGCAGTAAAAGAAAGCCAAAATCCAGAAATCTAAACCAGTAAAAGACAAGAAAAGATAAGAAACATTGTTTAAAAGTCTTTGAAACCACAACCCAAATTCTTTAAAAGTCCAACTTTATCTCCTTTAAAATTTTGGCAGCACCTCCTTTGTAAAAGCTAGCCCCAAAAATGGGTACAACATAAATATAAAGTAAAGCATCCCCAAACGGGAGCAAATACACGCTCAAAGGTGGAAAAAACCACCACAACAAATATACGACGCCGTAGCGAAGAAATAAAAGACGATAGAAAGGAAACTGTATAAAAGACAACAAGTCACAAATAATATACAATATCGTCCTCACCAAGTCTCTAAGTCAACAAGAAAATATAGTAGATGGAGAGTACAAGGATACAACGAATATACAATACAACAAACGAATAACCACAAAACCCACCTAAGCAAACTCCACACTGTGAGCTGATGCGGTATCCGTAGCAAAAGATGATAGAAGAATAGCCTGCCTCGACTACTCTCGGGAACACCCTGCAAAACAAACTGTGGCACAATGGGGGTGAGTTGCCAACTCGTGAATAGTAAATAACATATGCAGGTAATCGCAAGTATGCACGTACAGCGTGAATCTAACATGTGCAATTAATAGCAATAAAAAATCATATGAATGCAATAATCATGAAAGGTACACTAGCAGGTACAACTAATACATGAAGTAATGCATATAAATAAAGGTATGTAAATGCAACAGTCATGAAAGGTACTCTAACAGGTACTACTAATACATGAAGTAGTGCATAAACAATAAATGTGGAGTATGTAATGAAATATGTCATTTCCACGGAATCCTGACATCGTGGTAGGATCAAAATCCATCAAGACAAATCCAAATCACAATTCCTCAAATCAGCCCCTAAATTGGCTCTCATATTATATAAGTCTCACAAATCCTGAATGTACAATATCGAATAAATCTCATATATCCTGAATGTACAAATCAACAATTTCATAAATATCCTGTATCCAATATCAAATGAATCACCTATATCCCAAATCAAATTATCAAGTAAAAATCTAACATCCTAAATATATTTGCATGAATAAATATGATGATGTATATAATTTAATGTCAATACACATATATTAGTGCCCCATTCCACTAATATTGGTGTAAGGGCATATATAACAGCGGCCTAAACCCCTGTTATATATACAAAGGAGTAAAAAGAAATATCATGAAACCAATGTGTCAAGTATCGACACAGAAATGCAGTTCTATCAGTGTAGGGTTACTAGGCACTCTCACAAGGGTCTATAAGGCATCAACCATGCCCGATTTAAAATTTAGACGTGCCGAACAACCATAACCAAAGATCTTTAAACAAGAGATTAGGCGAAGCAAAGCATGTTAAACACTTTAACATCTAAGAGTTTGGGATTACAACCTTTGTAGTCCGGTCCTTCACTTCATAAGCTCTGTGTTGAGGTCCCTTCGCTGCAATCATCATGTACCCGGGCTCTAGAGAGGCTCCACGAAGAGAATGATGCAAACTTGCTTCTGATCTTCGATAACAAAGATGATCTACCTTAAAGTTTCTTTAACACAAGCTCTCACTCACTAATGAAGTGAACACCCTAATCTAAATGGCTAGGATAGATTAGGATGATAAAATAGGATTTTATCGCTCATTTGTTTTCTTAATCTCACTCAAAATCATCACTAATGAAAAAGCTAGTAAGCTTTTCCATCAAGAACTCATGGAAGAAGAAGAAGAATTCTTTTGTGATGAATAATGAAAACTCTAGTGTGGTTAGAATTGCAACCATGGGTTAATTATGAAGACTTAACCCATGTAGAGATTTAACTAGGGTAAAGGGTTGGGTTGGGTTAAGGAAATATCTATGCAAAATATCCAAGTCAAAATCAAAGCTTCAAGAAGCTTCTTGAAAGCTTCATGAAGACTTAACCCTAATCCAAACCCTAACCTCAATTAAACTCCACAAAACTTGTTGCATTTATAACCATAAAATGTTACAATATTATATATCACATATACAATATTTATTGTAACAAAATAAAATAATACTATTAACATATATCACATATATATCAATTTATTACCCGAGTGAGAAAAAGAATCTTTAAGTGAGCTTATAATAGTTAATATAATTTAATATATCAAATATATAATTATACATTAAATTATCGAATCAACACTTGATCCGATAAGCCGGCTATTTCATAAATAACTGACTAATATAATCTGTATCAGTTCATCGAATCAACACTTGATCCGATGTCCCGGCTATATCACATATACCAGGCCGATATCTCATATCGCGAGAATCTAATACGGTATTACATACACGTATTGTTCTCGGTCCTGCACATATCACATATATGCTCCTACTCCGTTATGCTCCTACTCCGTTTTTCCTGAGCCAAGAAACCTCTGTGCAGGACTCTAAAGAATCGTCAATACGCCGGCAATAGGTGATGATCATATCAAACACCCACAAGCTGCAAGCGGTCAGCTAAACGTAACAGCCACCCAGGTATTGAGAGATCAGAAGATCAACAAGCAAGCCTGTACATTCTCCTGCGAATCCAATCAGTAAAACTCCCGTACAGTCCGGTCTCTTCGTCTGATATGTCGCATATCTCGCCTAGGGGTGGTAAACGTCAGAACCCAGTAGCTTGATAAGTCATATCGATATGAGGTCTATAACAGTTCGAAAAACTACTAATAACACTTACCAGTAAATCTCAGCAAGCCTGGCTAAGGATTTCCAGTATAGCCAATCGAACACAGCACAACATCAACGCCCTATACCAGGAGAGACGAATCCCCTCCTATCACCCATTACCTCCATATGATTCAGGACTATACCCAAAAGCCACCTTTTTGCATGCCCTCTTGGACGTGGTATGATGGAAATCAAAGCACAGTGGGAATCACACAAGACTCTATGACGATCTCGGGTCTACAGACTATTCTGTACCAGTGTCACCAGAGAACTGCCATCTGACGTGAGGTATAATACCATCTTGGAGTTCTCGGTGAGTCCGTCCAGTGTACCCAGACTCTACTGAGCACCCGTACACCATCCTTGATGTCAAACACCGATGGATATGGGATCATCCATCGCCCATCATATAGGTCAAGATGCGTATATGCTAGTCTACTCTGGTGTATCGATGCCCTGTCTCGATACACCCTCGACTAGGAACAGTTATAGGACGTACTCGTCGACTACCGTGGCCCCACTAGTATGATCTCATCATAGTCCCAGTAGTCGAGTACATATCGTAAGGACTTATCAACATGTACCATAGAGACAATCAGAGTACATGTTAAGATAAAGAGTAACCAGATAGAGTACTATCATGTCGAGCAAGAAAGTCCTCCCTATATATGTCCAAGCATCCACTACAATATACATCATATGTACAGTAATGGACTCTAGGGCATACATATAACTAACAATCTCCCACTTGCACTAGGGCCATCTGTTATGGTATCGCATACCTAACAATTAGCTGTGGTTGAAGTATCTCATACCCAACCATCCCATAAAAGTCTCTACTAGGAAAATGCCTTTGTGAGTGGATCCGCGCTGTTGTCCTCTGTGACTACTCTCATAATCTCGATCTCCCTAGATATCAACCATCTCCATGATCATATGATACTGCCTAAGAATTATATATGGATTTCTGATGGGACGGGGGTTCCTTGGCATAAGCCACAACTCTATTGTCACACGATGGTAGGAACGAAGTTCATCTCATGAACTTATATATATCCAGACTGCCTCTTTGGTAGCATCCTTGGTAACGATGTACCTTTCCTTTAATCGTCTAGTATGTCACGGTATCTAGCTTGGAACTCTTCGAACATACCGTCCCTCCACTGAGGGTAAAGAAAATGCCTGCGACTGACATTCAGTCGTCCTTATCACCCTGGAACCTTTCCAGTGATTCTCCCCAGGATCGATTGATACCATCTCACTACAGCTAGTGAGAATCCTAACATCCAATTAGATCTATCTCATAGATATAAAACCTAGTATTTAGGAGGTATCACTTGATCCTATATGGAGAATCCTTGTGATAAGCGGAGATTGACCGAGCGTAGCATAGGAAACTCCTTCCCTATCAAGAGTATGTCATCCATGTACTCTACGAGGATCACCACCATACTCTCTACTACCTTTATGTATATACAAGGTTCATCTACCATTTTGATGAAGTCAAACTCTTTGACTACTACACCAAAACATACGTTCCAACTCCGTGATGCCTGCTTTATCACATAAAACATCTTGCACACGTTTCCGCTGCTCCCACTGTCTACGAAGCCCTCTGGCTGTGTACTTATAGACGCTCTCTTCCAAAACATCATTTAGAAATGTAGTCATGACACCCAACCACCAGTTATCGTAGTCATGGTATGTAGCAGTGGAAACTAGGATCTGGATGGACTTAAGCATAGCTTTGAAAGCCTTAACTTTTCCATGTACACCAAGTAATCTTCTCAAGATATACTTGCTCCTGATGGGGATTTAACCCTTCAGATAAAGCAACCAAAGTCAATACTTTGTTGGTGTAAAAGGATTCCATCTCAGATCGCTAAGCATCCAACCATTCTTACAGAGTCCCACTCCTGATGGCCTGCTCGAAACTAGTTGGGTCATCATCTCATGATGCAATCCTCGCTCCCACTGTCATAGAAAAACCAAAGTATCTCTCAGGTGGGTGAGCAACCCTACTAGATCGGCGGAGAGGCTGAGGTTCATTGGAATCTATTGAATCCTTTGGTTCTACCAAATCATCTACTGTAGTTTGTATAGCTGGAACTCCTTCCAGTTCTACCTCATGACCACTAATTTCTTCACAAGAAATTCTCTTTCACAAAGGTGGCATGTTGAGAAACAAAACATCTTTTGTTCCTCGGTTTGGTAGAAGATGTTCCTTTGCAAATGCTTGGGATATCCAACAAACTTCCACAGAACTGACTTTGCCTCGAGCTTGTCCGGATCTTGCTTTTAGACATAGGCCGGACAACCCCAAATCTTAACTTACTTAAGATATGGGCTCTTCCTATTCCATATCACATATGAAGTGGCATACAACTGATTTAATTGGAACCCTATTCAATAGGTATGCAGCTTCACAAGTGCATAACTCCCAAAAGGAAATAGGCTACTCAGTAGTACTCATCATAGAGCACACTGTATCACATAGGGTGTGATTGCTCCGCCCCGATACACCGACGTGCTGTGGTGTATACGGAGGAGTAATGCTGAGAGAGAATCTCATTCTCCTTTAGAATAGTCCAGAAATCCCGTGCTCAAGTATTCTCCTCCTTGATCTCATCAAAGGACATAATACTTATACCCGTTTTTGGTTCTCTACTTCTAACTTATATTCTGTGATTATCTCAAAAGTTTTGGACTTGTGTTTCAACAGGAACATATGTCTGAATCTTAAGAGATTATCAGTGAATGTAATGAAGTACAAAGAACCGGTCTTGGCATGTGTAGACAGGGGACCTTCATACATCAGCATGTATCAATCCCAAGATTTCACTAACTCTTTCTCTGTTTCCAATAAACGGAGCTATGGTCATCTTATCTCTGTGACATGACCGGCAAGTTTCACAAGATGTAAATTTAAACTAATTTAAATATGCATCTATATGTAACTTCAGCTAGTCGGGTCGCATTGATATGACCTAGTCTACAATGCCTCGAGAAGGATTCGTTCATTTCTGAACTCTTGCTCTTGTGTGTGTTCTGTACGTTAAGAACTGTGGTTTAATTTAGAACGTCTATGCTTTTAGATAACGTGCCTGAACTGATCAACTCTTGATTTAGGAAATGTTCAAAACATTATCCAACATCACAAAATTATATCCTTCTTTACTAATAAAGAGACTGATATGATGTAGTATATCAGGTTCGGTATCTAATAACATTCATTCAGAATCAATGTATTCTGGTAATACAGGATGATAACTACCAACAGACTTGGCTGCAACACTTGCACCGTTTGTATCTCATGAAACTTATCACCCGTTCTCAGTTCTTTACCTATCTGTAGCCCATGTAACAAATTACATATGTAGGATCCTGATCCGGTATCTCATACCCAGGACGTAAAGGATACTGAGAAACAGTTCTCTGTAATGAACACACCCGAAGAAGATGCATTAGCATGCACTTTCTTCGTTTGGACGGCATGGGAATTCTAGTAATCCCCAATTTCCTGCTCTGTCTTATAACAATTATAAGTTGGAGCGGGACCAACGTTCCCTAGCGCAGTATAACAAGCGGGTTCGGTCAATACATCCATATTATTATCTTGATTAAGGCATGACATAGTCACAACCAGGAGAGAGAGAAGAAAACACTCAGCGTGCGCTTTTACAAGATTAAATTGGTTATCAATTTATCTAATCAGGATGGCTCCCACTGTTTTAGTCAAATCATCCTTCAAACCCTAAAAAGAAAGTCCAACCGGGATTAATTACACTCTACAAGTTCTCCAATCTTTCAGCCAGGCCAGTGTCGGTACTTTGAGGGAGGTTTCTCGTGCTTTCGCATGGACCTAATTAAAATAAACCTCGTTTTTCCAGGGGCGTAACCCCGTTAACACTTTTCTAGACACCTACTTGATCGGCTAATTGTAATGTGTAAAACTCTTCCAGGAGTAACTCTTACTCGCAGCGGTTATCGGGATCCAACTATCTCATAGAAGGTATGCAATCTCTTTGCAAATTTCAACACTTGAAATTCCCAATAATATTTTGCTCCAAGCGTCCTATGACCTTGACAGAGGTCAACAAACCATAGGCTGCTAGTCAAGTTCAACACGTCATTTCCTCATTGACGTAAACCCACCAGCACGACCCTTGACAGAGGTCAACAAGGTCGCACGACAACCTTAAATCAATCACATCATATGCTTATACGGATAAGCACTAATCAGCTACCGCACATTACGCCTTGACAGAGGTCAACAAACGTAGTACGAATACTAACTATTACTTATCTGAAATGACGGAGGGCTGCGATAGGTTTTTAAGAAAACCCTTTGCATAATGAACTTGATATCGTTGTAGAATCGAGTGATTTTAAATGGAATGTTTTTGAGGCCTTTCTAGTTTCGCTCAAGAGGTCACTCCCGGTGAAGGGATCGTCGGCTCTTTCCTTATCGAATAAGGTGCAGGATATTTCACAAATACCACTATACAAAGTAAAAACTGTAGAAGCAATCAAAAGGCAAACCGTGTTTGTAGTATCTGCTAGTTTCACTAAAGAGGTCATTCCCGATGAAGGGATCTCGGCTCTTTCCTTATCGAATAAGGTGCTGGATGTTCTACAAGGAACATCGCTATGCAAAGCAAGAACTAGAGCTACCAGTTTTTAAACAAGTTTCTACAACATCTTTAGGTTTCTTTTAGTTTCATTAATCTCATTAATGAAGTCCCATTTTAATTATGCTTCACAAGCATCACATTTGAAACGAAATCTGCAATATAATATATATCTCATATATATAATATAAACATTCGTCTCAGGCAGTAATATGATCTCATCATAGAACATTGCAACAGAAGAACATATATGAAATATTGGATATACTAGGAGGTCCATGTTTTTAATATGAGCCTGTATAAAACACGGATTCCATGGTCGCGATGAATAGCCAAACCCACATCCCTAGACCCCTACGAGAGCGGCAAGCAACACTGCCAATCCTAGGGTTAGGAGACCCGGTCTCGACTCCTCGAGATGGTCTCCCACTGGACCTTAGAACCTGGTTACTTGTGCTCTCCGCCCTGGGTCTACCTAATGCGGAAAAATAAATAATATACAATGGTGACATCATCCTCAGCCCGGAAGTGCCCCAATAAAAGAATATTACATACAAATGAATTTTACATGAATGAAAAAGAAAAACTCTCATCTCACATAAAAAACCCCTGGCTATTCAGAACACGAGGATCCAATATAACATATCACAGCAACACATAATATCTCATATCATCAACGTAAGCAAGTATGCGTATCCCGATTGTCGTTGATGTATAGCAATGAAGCCGGCGATACACCACATACTACCCTTACGGTCGCAGAAAAGAAAGTGTAAAACTACAACAGTTGGAATCCGCAACCTCCTTAGACATCGCATGCCTAACAATTATAAACCCCGCATTTTAGTCTCATTATCGAAAACTCTTTTCAATATCAAGTCGGGCAATTCAACAAGATTCCCGACATCCTGATCGAATGCTCGTCGCAAACTTTAGTAGAAGGCCGCACCCCCGGATGCCGTCGACGAAGTGCACTAAGGCGGAACACCGCTGCCACGAGCACCCGAACGGATGCTTTTGGCGACGGGGTTCTCCTACAGTCACTTGGTCGGGGCTATGGGGCATGGCTGTCTGTTAAGTTTAACCGGCGAGTATCCACGTACGCTACGTGATTGCGACGGACTTTTGATCGCATCAAAATCCCGTGGCAACCGATCATCTAAGACTAAACTGCTAGATTTATAACATTCAAATTAGTTATCTCATAACTACATGTGGATTCCAAATATTGTATCACATTCCAAATAAATAGACAATGTTAAACTTTTCGATTGAATAAAAAAACACCCAAGATTTCCCAAATAGTTCTCAACACTTGAAATTAGTTTAAAAACATCCATCACATGCCGCAGTACCAATGGTCCAGCCGTAGAAGGGTCAAGCCAACGCCTCACATGTGGCAACGCCGTATTGCCCCAAACCCTAAGGTTTAAAGGCAGTTCAAGACGGTCACATAATCGAGTTAAGGTTTGTGTTCTTCTAGAGGGTCCACCGCGTTACTTGCACGACTTAGAACGTTCTTAAACTACGGAAAAATCCAACACTTGGAAATTTTCCGGCAGGGGAAAAAGTGAGTTATTGATATCCGGTCGAACTTTTTAACACGTTCTAAAATTACCCGGAAAAACTTAAACAAAGTTAAACTTTCAGATCGAATCAACGAGCTCCCAATACAACCCAGAAAACTCAACACTTGAGTAAAGATTAAAAATTCCCAGAAGCAGTAGGTAACACATACGGATGTTACTGTTGGAAAAAGATACCCTAATTCTTAATTCTTGCCGCAAAACCGCCGCCAATACCCCAGTTTGGCCGCGGTTCCGCGGCGCTATAGTGGACTTAGGGTGTCGTTTTTCACAGGTCTCCATAGAAGTCCCTGCTGATTTTTTTGAGTATTTTTAATGCAGAAAAAATCACATTTTTAGAAAATATCCAGAGAGGGGTCTAAACCGGGGTTTCGGAGTTCGATCGGACTTTAAACTTCGTCTAGACATCGCATAAAGCTCTAACTTGGCTTTGATACCACTGTAGGGTTACTAGGCACTTTCACAAGGGTCTATAAGGCATCAACCATGCCCGATTTAAAATTTAGACGTGCCGAACAACCCTAACCAAAGATCTTTAAACTATAAATTAGGCAAAACAAAGCATGTTAAATACTTTAAAATCTAAGAGTTTGGGATCACAACCTTTGTAGTCTGGTCCTTCACTTCATAAGCTCTGTGTTGAGGTCCCTTCGCTGCGATCATCATGTACCCGGACTCTAGAGAGGCTCCACGAAGAGAATGATGCAAACTTGCTTCCGATCTTCGATAACAAAGATGATCTACCTTGAAGTTTCTTTAACACAAGCTCTCACTCACTAATGAAGTGAACACCCTAATCTAAATGGCTAGGATAGATTAGGATGATGAAGTAGGATTTTAGCTATCATTTGTTTTCTTAATCTCACTCAAAATCATCACTAATGAAAAAGCTAGTAGGCTTTTCCATCAAGAACTCATGGAAGAAGAAGAAGAATCCTTTTGTGATGAATAATGAAAACTCTAGTGTGGTTAGAATTGCAACCATGGGTTAAGTATGAAGACTTAACCCATGTAGAGATTTAACTAGGATAAAGGGTTGGGTTGGGTTAAGGAAATATCTATGCAAAATATCCAAGTCAAAGTCAAAGCTTCATGAAGACTTAACCCTAATCCAAACCCTAACCTCAATTAAACTCCACAAAAAATGTTGCATTTATAACCATAAAATGTTACAATATTATATATCACATATACAATATTTATTGTAACAAAATAAAATAATACTATTAACATATATCATATATATATCAATGTATTACCCGAGTGAGAAAAAGAATCTTTAAGTGAGCTTATATTAGTTAATGTAATTTAATATATCAAATATATAATTATACATTAAATTATCGAATCAACACTTGATCCGATAATCCGGCTATTCCACAAATCACCGACTAATATAATCTGCATCAGTTCATCGAATCAACACTTGATCCGATGACCCGGCTATATCACATATACCCGGCCGATATCTCATATCGCGAGAATCTAATACGGTATCACATACACGTATTTTTCTCTGTCCTGCACATATCACATATATGCTCCTACTCCGTTTTGCCTGAGCTAAGAAACCTCTGTGTAGGACTCTAAAGAATCGTCAATACGCTGGCAATAGGTGATGATCATATCAAACACCCACAAGCTGCAAGCGGTCAGCTAAACGTAATAGCCACCCAGGTATTGAGCGATCAGAAGATCAACAGACAAGCCTGTACATTCTCCCGCGAATCCAATCAGTAACACTCCCGTACAGTCCGGTCTCTTCGTCTGATATGTCGCATATCTCGCCTATGGGTGGTAAATGTCGGACCCCAGTAGCTTGATAAGTCATGTCGATATGAGGTTTATAACAGTTCAAGAAACTACTGATAACACTTACCAGTACATCTCAGCAACCCTGGCCAGGGATTTCCAGTTATAGCCAATCGAACACAGCACAACATCAACTCCCTATACCGGGAGAGACGAATCCCCTCTTATTGCTCATTGCCTCCATGTGATTCGGGACTGTACCCAAAAGCTACCTTTTTGCACGCCCTATTGGACATGGTATGATGGAAATCAAAGCACAGTGGGAATCACACAAGACTCTATGACGATCTTGGGTCTACAGACTACTCTGTACTAGTGTCACCAGAGAACTGCCATCTGACGTGAGGTATAATACCATCTGGGAGTTCTCGGCGAGTCCGTCCAATGTATCCAGTCTCTACTGTGCACCCGTACACCATCCTTGATGTCAAACACCGATGGATATGGGATCATCCATCGCCCATCATATGGGTCAAGATGCGTATCCGCTAGTCTACTCTGGTGTATCGATGCCCTGTCTCGATACACCCTCGACTAGGAACAGTTATAGGACGTACTCGTCGACTACCGTGGCCCCACTAGTATGATCTCAGCATAGTCCCAGTAGTCAAGTACATATCCTAAGAGCTTTATCAACATGTAACATAGAGACAATCAGAGTACATGTTAAGATAAAGAGTAACCATATAGCGTACTATCATGTCGAGCAAGAAAGTCATCCCTATATATGTCCAAGCATCTACTACAATATACATCGTATGTACAGTAATGGCCTCTAGGGCATACATATAACTAACAATCAGGTGCTGTCACCACGACTGGCACCCTGATAGGTACGTATCATACGCTATCCCGAAAGCTCGAGTGCCTAGCTCTGACCCTCGCCTCTCGACGTATCTATACGTACATGACTCCCGTCGGTATCCCCATGATAACTGCTGAGTCATTGGTAATGTCACCGGATGGTATGGTTACCCCACTAACTCATCGTCTAGTTCCACGAAATTCTTGCCCCGGGGTACCTCCGGGCCCCACCATGTACCCGCACACGGACCCCTCCTTTCCTCGCATGGGGTATATATATATATATATATATATCAGAACCGATAAATCTCATGGTGGCTGCTGAAATATCAAATCAAGGGAAACCGGGTTTTTCAAATAATGCATAATTTCATGAACTCCCAAGGTCCCCAAATCCAGAAAACATCATGAAAAATCCATATCACAATGCGAAAATCCATGAATATAATATATGCAACATAAACGGAAATGTAAGCATATAAAAGAGAAGCCGCTAATTAATTGCAACAAGTTAATATAAATATCATACGGTTCCTAATTTTCTCCAATTCTAAAATAACATCAGGTAAAGGTAAATATGTAGCTATAACCAGATATATGTGAAAACATAAAGGTAGAGTAAGATGTATCTACCTATAAGTAATGATGTAGTATACCCCCTGGGTATAAGTGAAATAGGTGTGCAAGGTATACCTGTAGCTATGTCATAAAGTGTGCATGTACCTATCACTAATGGTACAATACTCTATAGGTATACAGGTAACTAGCATGTAAGTATGTCAGAGCATATGTGTAAGCATGTAGGTATACAGGTATGCTATAAGTCAATGTGTAAAGAAATATGAATCAAAGCCTCAATGTCCCTAACCAAGCAATATCATATCTATAAGTGGGTTGCGCATGACATGGCAATTATTGACGGTGTGTGTAGCATACAATCAGTGCTCGTGCAACATGAATCGTAAATAATATGTGTAGTGTCCTAAGGATACTAGTCCAAGCACAACAATATCTAAGTAATAGGGTAAATGCGCAATTCTAAATATGACATAGAATATGCGACAGAAATAACATCTCTAGCCCAGACGCATAACGCTATGCGGGCGATTCCCATGTAGATGTTAAATCTACTCACCAACGCTCCATGCTAGGTGAATCCTACCACCCGTTTTCCCTTTGTAGCAGTGTCCGTAGTCCCCGCCTGCGAACCTAAAATTTCACAAACACAACACATAAGCAAAACATCCTACAATGACGAAAAGACAACGTAATGCGATGAAAACGCCCGGAAAATTACACTGCACGCTTAGCGCATCTATCGCGCACGACGTCGGCCAAAAAACCCTAACCGGGGTCGCTAAACTACAAAACACCAAGTTTAGACCCCGATCGTCCCGATCGCGCAACACAACACAAACAATTACGAGGAATAAAATAGATATAACCTCGCAACGACCAATCGAACCCACGTCGGAAAAACCCCAAAACCTAGTAAGAAACTTATCGCAATATTTCGCACTAGTTTCAAGCTAACGCATATCTAGCGATTACAAACACCTTATAATAGCATAACTAAGCTATCTAAACCATTTCTAAATTTTTCACACTTGCTAAATAAATTTTAGCAAAAACCCAGCAAGCAAAATTTCATAATTAAACAAAGTAATCATTAACAATAATTAACATTTTCTACTCGGCTAAACTTTTCCTGATCACAAATTAACACTTCAATAAAATATTAAATACTTAAATCAAGCTTTAAACTTAACTTGAATTTCTAAAACCACTCTAGAATTTTGAAATATGAAATTTAAAGCTTAAATTAACATCTAATTAAGCTAGCATAAAAATTTAAACTTAACAATTAGAGATTAGGGTTAGGATTTTATACCTCCAAATGATTCAAAACTTGCAACAAGAAAACCATGATTAGCCTCCAAAATCAAGACTTCATGAAGAACCAAGCATCGTTTAGGGTTAAGGAAATGAAGGAAAATGATTATATTTGAATTTTTGTGATTTTATTTGGATTTTTCATGATTTATTTGTGCAAGAAATGATGAAAATGAAGTGAGAAAAGAAAAGGGCAGCCAAGAACAAGAAGTGGCCGGCCATGAAGGTGTGGGGGGTGTTTTTTTGAATTTTTGTGAAGAAAGTTCTAGTAAAAAAACAATAAATGTTTCATTAAATGCATTTTGCCACCTTTCTTTCTTTTTCTTTTTCTTTAAAAAAAATTAAATCCTTTGACCAAAAAAATCTAGATATTTAAAATGAAGGTTCTAAAATAATTTTAGTGATGATTTCCAAGAATTTTCATTTAGAAGAAATTTCCCGATTTACGTGCATATTTTACCGGCTAAAATAATATTTTATTTGGGAAAAAATCTATCTGAACCAAAACCTTCCAAATACCCCAAAAGTTCCCGCACAAGCTTTATTTTAGCTAAACTAGGTGCCGGCAAGTTTCTACGGACGTTTGATCGAAATCGGGTTAAAACGGAAAATACCGACGATTTTGCCCTAAAACGGAAAAATTCGCAAAACGATTTCTGAAACGTTACAATCTTCCCCCTTAAAGAAATTCGGTCCCCGAATTAAAATTCATCTACGCGTACCTTCAAGAAGATGAGTACAAAACTCCCAAATCTCGCTCGCAGCTTGCCAAGTGATCACCTCACTATACAGCTACGCCAAAGAACCCTCACAGACGGAAAGACCCTTGACCGAAGTTCCTCCACCTGCTGATCCACTGTAACTATCAGCTGCTGGTGAACGAAAGATTGCATCCAAGCTAATTGGTCTGATGCTGAATCATGTAAAAAAGGTCATGAAGGTAATTGCGATGTATCGACACAAGGAATACGGGGTGAATACTCAAAATCTGGGCGGAAGTGCCAAATTATAGGCAACGGAACCAACTTGCTTCAAGGATCTCAGAAGGACCTACAATCCTGGGATACTTCCCAAACTCAACACGTCATTCATCGGAAAATCCCGTAGGAATACATGATCTCCCACTACGAACTCAAGTCTGCGACCACTACGGTCGGCATAAGGCCTCTGTCTGCACTGGGCCACTCTCATCCTGACCTGAACCAACTGGATCATCTCCCAAATCTCTAGACTAGCTGGGGTCTAAAAATACTACTTACGCAGAGTCAGAAAAACAGACTGAAGATCGATACCACCTATTCACCTAACAAACAAAACTTAAAGGTTGCCAATTGGAGTGCCTCCTGATAACAGCTATCGAAGGAGAATCCGAACAAAGGCAAGTGACGATCCCAACTGCCGACAACAATTAATACATACGCACAAGCATATCCTCCAGAGTCGATATAGCCCGCTCTCACAAAACCATCATCCTGGGGATGGAAAAACGGAGCTAAAGCTCAACCAGTACCCAAGGCTTCCTGAAGTTCCTGCCCAAGACGACAAGAGAATAGGGTGCCCTATTTGGATACGACCCTGGTACCATTAGTATGATATACTTTTGGACTATCCTGGTCCCATTAGTATGATCTGCATCATAGTCCTAGTAGTCGAGTACATATCCTAAGGGCTTTATCAACATGTGAGAGCAAGACATTAAATCAATACAAGTCAACATGTTAAGACAAAGTGAAACCAGATAGCATACTATCATATCGAGCAAGAAAGTCATCTCTCTATATATATCCAAGCATCCACTATAATATACATCATATATACAACAATGGCCTCTAGGGCATATATATAACTAATAATCTCCCACTTGCACTAAGGCCATCTGTTATAGTATCTCATACCCAACATCTCGAAGAGTCTCTCAAATTGTATCTGGGGTATGGCCTTCGTGAGTGGATCCGCAGTGTTGTCCTTCGTGTCAACTCTCCTAACCTCGATCTCTCGACGATCAACTATCTCCCGGATCAGGTGATACCGCCTCAGAATATGCCTGGATCTCTGATGGGACCTGGGTTCCTTGGCCAAAGCCACAGCTCTATTGTTATCACAATACAAAGGTATTGGATGCTCAATGGACGGAACCACACCAAGTTCAATTATGAACTTCTTCATCTAGACAGCCTCTTTGGCAGCATCGTTGGCAGCGATGTATTCAGCCTCCATCGTCAAATCTGCCATGGTTTCTTGCTTGGAACTCTTCCAACAAACCGCCCCTCCATTTAGGGTAAAGAAAAATACCAAGTGAGACTTAGAGTCGTCCTTATCACTTTGGAAGCTCGAATCGGTAAAGGACTCCATCTGGAGTTTACCGTTACCATACACCAAGAACATCTCCTTAGTCTTTCTCAAGTACTTGAGAATGTTCTTCACAGCTGTCCAGTGACTCTCTCCTGGATCTGCTTGATATCTACTCACTACACTTAGTGAGTATGCTACATCGGGTCTGGTACATAGTATCACGTACATGATAGAGCCTGCTGCCGAAGCATAGGGTATCCCTTGTATGCGAGCTCTCTCCAAATCAGTCTTAGGAGACATCTCTTTGGAGAGAGTGAGTCCAGAGATCGTGGGTAAATTCCCGCGCTTAGATTCTTCCATACTAAACTTTTTTAGTATGGTGTCAATGTACTTGGATTGGGACAATCCCAGTATCCGTTTAGATCTATCTCTATTGATCCTAATCCCCAAAATGCAGGAGGCATCACCTAGATCTTTCATTGAGAATCTTTGTGATAAGAAGAGCTTGACCGAGTGCAGCATAGGAACATCATTTCCTATCAAGAGTATGTCATCCACGTACAATACGGGGAAGACAACCTTACTCTCTGCCACCTTCTTGTAAATACAAGGTTCATCTACATTCTTGATGAAGTCAAACTCTTTGACTACCACATCAAAACAGATGTTCCAACTCCGCGATTCCTGCTTTAACCCATAAATGGATTTTAGCAGCTTGCACACCTTTCCGCTGCTCCCACTGTCTACGAAGCCCTCTGGCTGAGTCATGTACACGCATTCCTCTAAATCACCATTTAGAAAGACGGTCTTAACATCCATTTGCTAGATTTCGTAGTCATGGTATGCAGCAATGGCAAGTAAGATCCGGATGGACTTAAGCATAGCCACCGGAGAAAAGGTTCGTCATAATCCACACCTGGTCATTGACGAAAACCCTTTGCAACAAGTCTAGCTTTGAAAGTCTCAGCTTTTCCATCTACACCAAGTTTCTTCTTAAAGATCCATTTTCTCCCAATGGGTTTTACCCCTTCAGGAGCAGCTTCCAAAGTCCATATTTTGTTGGTGTACATGGATTCCATCTCAGATCGCATTGCATCCAGCCATTTCATAGAGTCACCACTCGTGATGGCCTGCTCGAAACTAGTTGGGTCATCATCTTCCATGATGCAATCCTTGTCCCACCGTCTTTGAGAAAACCGTAGTATCTCTCAGGTGGATGAGTAACCCTACTAGATCGGCGGAGAGGCTGGGGTTCGTCGGGAACTACTGAATCCTCTGGTTCTACCAAATCTTCTGTCGTAGTTTGTATTGCTGGAACTTCTTCCAGTTCTACCTGCTTGGCACTAATTTTCTTTGCAAGAAATTCCTTTTCTAAAAAGGTGGCATGTTAAGAAACAAACACCTTTTGCTCCTCAGTGTGGTAGAAAATATACCCTTGTGAGTTTTTAGGATATCCTACAAACTTGCACAGGATAGTCCTTGCCTCGAGTTTGTCCGGATTGTGCCTTTTGACATAGGCCGAACAACCCCATATCTTAACATAATTAAGAGATGGTCTCTTCCCCTTCCATATCTCATATGGAGTGGTATGCACTGATTTGGTAGGAACCATATTCAATAGGTGTATGGATGTCTCAAGTGCATACCCCTAAAAAGAAATAGGCAACTCAGCAGTGCCCATCATAGAGTGCACCATATCTAATAGGATGCAATTCCTCCGTTCCGATACACCGTTGTGCTGTAGTGTATAAGGAGGAGTAAGCTGAAAGAGAATCCCATACTCTTTTAGATAGTCCAGGAACTTATTGTTCAAGTATTCTCCTTCTCAATCTGATCGAAGGATCTTAATACTTTTACCCGTTTGGTTCTCTACTTCGTGCTTATATTCTTTGAGTTTCTCAAAAGTTTCAGACTTGTGTTTCAACAGGAACATATGTCCGTATCTTGAGAGATCGTCAGTGAATGTAATAAAGTACGAAGCACCATTCCTAGCATGTGTAGACATGGGACCGCATATATCACTATGTATCAGTCCCAAGAGTTCCGTAACTCTTTCTCCGTGTCCACTAAATGGAGTTTTGGTCATCTTGCCTTTGAGACATGAATGGCATGTATCATAAGATGATAATTCGAACGGATTCAAATATCCATCCTTATGCAACTTAGCTAGTCGTGTCGCATTGATATGACCTAGTCTACAATACCACAAGAAGGATTCGTTCATTTTTGAACTCTTCCTCTTGTGTGTTTTCTGTACATTAAGAACCGTGGTTTGATCTAAAACGTATATGCCATTAATTATCGAGCCTGATCCAATCAGCTTTTGATTCAGGAAGATGTTCATAACATTATCCTGTACTACAAAATTATATCCTTCTTTACTCAATAAAGAAACTGATATAAGATTGCATATTAGAGTCGGAATGCAATAACATTCGTTCAGAATCAATGTATTACCATTTGGTAACACAAGGTGATATTCGCCAACAGCCTTGGCTGCAACATTTGCACCATTCCCTACTCTTATGAAATGATCACCCATTCCCAGTTCCCTACCTTTCCTTAGCCCATGTAACATATTACATATATGGGATCCTGATCCGGTATCTAATACCCAGAACGTAGAGTGAACTGAGAAACAGTTCTCAATAACAAACACACCCGAAGAAGATGCATCAGCATGCTTATTCTTCGTTTGGGCGGCGTGGGAATCCGGATATTCCCCTATTTCCTGCTCTATCTTATAACAATTATAAGTTGGAGCGGGACCAACGTTCCCGTGCTCAGTATAAAAAGCTGGTTCGGTCAATACATCCATATTATTATCTTGATTAAGGCCCGACATGGTCACTACCTTGAGAGAAAGAGAGAGAGAAGAAAACACTTTAGCATATGCTCTTGCAAGATTAGATTGGTTATTATCTTATCTAATCAGGATGGCTCCCACTGATTTTTATCAAATCTTCCTTAAAACCCTAAAAGTTAAGACTAGCCGGGATTAATTACACTTTACAAGTTCACTAATCTTTCAGCCAAGACAGTGTTGGTATTTTGAGGGAGGTTCCCCGTGCTTTCGCACGGACCTAATTAGAATAAACCTCGTTTTCCCTGAGGAATAACCCCGTAAACACCTTTCTAGACACCTACTTGATCAGCTAATTATCATGTGAAAAACTCTCCCAGGAGTAACTCTTACTCGCAGTGGGTATCAGGATCCAACTATGTCATAGAAGGTATGCAATCTCATTGCAAATTTCAACACTTGAAATTCCCGATAATGTTTTGCCCCTAGCGATCTATGACCTTGACAAGGTCAACAAACCATAAATCGCAAGTCATGTTCAACCCGTCATATCCTGATTGAATTAAACCCATCCGCATGACCCTTGACAAGGTCAACAAGGTCATACGACTATCCTGATCCAATCTCATCTCATACGTTAGCAGATAAACACTAATTAGCTACCGTATACTACGCCTTGACAAGGTTAACAAACGCAGCACGAATACCAAGTAGGACTTATCTGAAATGACAGAGGGCTATGACAGGTTTTTCACAAAACCTTTTGTGTAATGAACTTAATATCGTTGTAGAAACAAGTGATTTTGAAAATGAGTGCTTTGAGGCTTTTACTAGTTTCTCTAAAGAGGTCACTCCCGGTGAAGGGATCTCGGCTCTTTCCTTATCGAATAAGGTGAAGGATATTTCATAAATACCGCTATGCAAAACAAGAACTATAGAAGCTTTCAAAAATAAAACCGAGTGAGTTGTAGCATCTGCTAGTTTTGCTAAAGAGGTCACTCCCGGTGAAGGGATCTTGGCTCTTTCCTTATCGAATAAGGTGCTGGATATTCTGCAAGGAATACCTCTATACAAAGCAAAAAACTAGAGCTATCCTTTTTATAAATTTGATTCTACAACATCTTTTAGGTTTCTTTTTCTTTCATTAATCTCATTAATGAATCCCATCATTTATGCTTCCTAAGCAACACAGAAGAAACGAAAATACAACGTACACTTATGCCATCCGCATACGCCACAGTGTCCCGTTATGCACAGTTAGGTTACTTAACTAACGACATACCAGGACGGGACTAGCGCGGGTGCAAAATATAAGCAACGTTCATTATATATCATATATACAATATTAAAGCAATCATCTTACGCATATAAAATGATCACATCACAGTATATCAGCAGCAGAAGAAACATATGAAATATTGGATATACTAGGAGGTCCGTGTTTTATTTTGAGTATGTATAAAACATGGATTCCACAGTCGCGATGAATAGCCAAACCCACAACCCTAGACCCCTAAGAGAGTGGCAAGCAACCCTCCCAATTCTAGGGTTAGGAGACCCGGTCTCAACTCCTCGAGATGGCCTCCCACTGGACCCTAGAACCTGGCTGCTTGTGCTCTCCTCCTTGGGTCTATCTTAATGCGGAAAAGTAAATAATATACAATGGTGACATCATCCTCAACCCGGAAGTGCCCCAATAAAAGAATATTACATACAATGAATTTTACATGAATGAAAATAAAAACCCTTCTCTCACATAAAACCCCGGCTATTCAAAACACGACGATCCAATATAACATATCACAACAACACATAACATCATATGTCATCAACGTAAGTAAATATGCATATCCCAATTACCGTTGACATATAGCACTGAAACCGGCGATACACCACATATTACACTTACGGTCGCAGAAAAGAAAATGAAAAACTACAACATTTAGAATCATAACTGCCCTTAGACAACATAAATCCGGGACATCACATATCCAAGATTTCATGCCTAACAATGTAAAGCTCGCATTTAGGTCTCACCCATAAACACACTTTTTCAAAATGAGTCAGATAATTCAACAAGATTTTTGATTACACCCGAGACCGAAATGTTAGATTTACACGCAACAAACAAATTTGTAGATTCCAATTATTGTATCTTATTACAGAAAGCTAGACGACGTTAAACAATTCGATCGAATCAACGAATTCCTAAAATTCCCAGAGAGCTCAACACTTAAGCATAATTAAAAATTCCCAGAAGCATGCCCCAGTACCTACAGACCTACAGCAGAAGGGTCCGACCCAAGCCGCTTAAGTGGCGCCGCGGATCCGCCGCCAAAACCATGTTTTGGCCGCGGATCAGTGGTCATTTAGACGAGTTAGGGTTTCGTTCTTTAGGTGTGTCCATAGAATTACCTTCATGATTTTCTGAGTATTTTTAACATGAAAAAATCCAACTTTTTAAAAAATTTCCAGAGAGGGGGTATAATTTGGGTTTTCGGGGTTCGATCGGACTTTTAACTTCGCCTACGCAACGCCTAATGCTCTAGCTAGGCTCTGATACCACTGTAAGGTTCTTAGGCACTAGAACAAGGTTTTATAAGGCATCAAACATGCTGTATTTTAAAATTTTCAAGTGCCAAACAACCTAAGCAAGGATCTTTACTAGAGAATTAGGGTTAGAAACAACAAGTAAACAACTTTACTTCTAAGATTTAGAGATTACAACCTTTGTAGTCTGTTAGCTTCGAGTTGAGGTCCATTCGCTGCGATCATCATGCTACCGGACTCTAGGGAGGCTCCATGAGGTGAATGAGATATCCTTGCTTGAAGACTTCACAATCCAAGATGATCTACCTTGAGGAAACATAAACTCAAGCTTTGACTTCACTAATGAGGTATTAGTGAAGTAAATACCCTAATCTAAGTGGCTAGAATAGATGAGGATGATAAAGTAAGAGTTTTGCTTTCTTTTATTTTCTTTTTCTCACAAACAATCATCACATAATAAAAAGCTAGAAAGATTTTGTGAGAACAAGAAGAAGATGAGGTGTAATGAATGAATTATATTTGAGGTTAGAAATGGAACCATGGGTTAAGCATGGCATGCTTAACCCTTGTAGAGAATAAACCATAGGCTAGGGTTAAGAGGTTAGGTTAACATATATCTAGAAAATATCTAAAAGGTGGACAAAGTCAACTTAACAAAATATCTATTTATCCACAATTTAGAATTAACTAAAATAAATAATAAATCCAACCATAAAACCTAAGAATGGTTTAATCTCACAAACCCTAGTTGCATTTGTAACCCTAACATGTTACAATATTATATATCACATTTATAATATATAATGTAACAAAAGAAAATAATACAATTAACATATATCACATATATATCAATATATTATCAAGTGAGAAAAAGAATCATTTAAGTAAGCTTATATTAGTTAATATAATGTAATATATCAAATATATAATTATACATTAAATTATCGAATCAACACTTGATCCGATAATCCGGCTATATTTCATATAACCGACTAATATAATATGTATCAGTTCATCGAATCAACACTTGATTCGATGACCCGGCTATATCACATATACCCGGACGATATCACATATCGCGAGAATCGAATACGGTATCACATACACGTATTATTCTCGGTCCCGCACATATCACATATGTGCTCCTACTTCGTTTTGCCTGAGCCAGGAAATCTCTGTGTAGGACTCTAAAGAATCGTCAATACGCCGACAGTAGGTGATGATCATATCAAACACCCACAAGCTGCAAGCGGTCAGCTAAACGAAACAGCCACCCGGGTATTGAGCGATCAAAAGATCAACAAGCAAGCCTACACACACTCCTGTGAATCCAATCAGTAACACTACCGTACAGTCCGGTCTTTTCGTCTGATATGTCGCATATCTAGTCTAAGGGTGGTAAACGTCAGACCCCAGTAACCGATAAGTCGTGTCGATGTGAGGCTCATAACCGGTCGAGAAAGTACTGATAACACTTACCAGTAGATCTCCTTATCAGCCCTGGCCAGAGACTTCCAGTTATAGCCAATCGAACACAGCGCAACATCAACCCCCAATACCAGGAGAGACAAAACCACTCCTATCGCTCATTGCCTCCATATGATTCGGGAATGTACCCAAAAGCCACCGTTTTGCACGTTCTCATGAACGTGGTAAGATGGAAATCAAAGCACAGTGGGAATTACATAAGTCTCGATGACGATCTCGGGTCTACAGACTAACCTATACCAGTGTCACCAGAGAACTGCTATCTTACGATAGGTATAATACCATCTAGGAGTTCTTGGCGAGTCCATTCAGTGTACCCAGTCTCCACTGAGCATCCGTACACCATCTTTGATGTCAAACACCGACGGATATGGGATCATCCATCGCCCATCATATGGGTCAAGATGCGTATACGCTAGTCTACTATGGAGTATCGATGCCCTGTCTCGATACTCCCTCGACTAGGAACATTTATAGGATGTACTCTTGGACTACCCTGGTCCCATTAGTATGATCTGCATCATAGTCCTAGTAGTCGAGTACATATCCTAAGGGCTTTATCAATATGTGAGAGCAAGACAGTAAATCAATACAAGTCAACATGTTAAGACAAAGTGAAACTAGATAGTATATTATCATATCGAGCAAGAAAGTCCTCTCTCTATATATATCTAAGTATCCACTATAATATACATCATATGTACAACAATGGCCTCTAGGACATATATATAACTAACAAGAAGATAGAAAGAAATGAGATAGAAGACAACAACTAACTACTTGGGAGCTCATCTGAGCAAGAATCACACTTGAGTTTTATGGTTGCAATGATAAACAAAAAATAGAATAGAAAAAAGAAGAAATGAAAACCAATAACAATTTACACTACTAAGAAAATAAGAGCAAGTAAATAAAAACTAGTTAACAATTGAGACAAGACATGAACATAAACTCTCAAACTTCATTTATCATCCACTCAAAAATCTCTCATACAATTTTAATGGAGCAAAAATGAAGAAAAAGAAGAAGTTTTACACTAAATTAAAATAAAACCTAGGGAAAAATATACATCCTTTATTTGCCTTTGATCTGCAATATTTATAGGCAGTGAAGTAAAACTCTAAGGTCTTTTTCCGAACGCTTGCACAATGGCCAAAACACCCATAAAAATTCATTACATTTGGCCACGTAATGGTCGCGGATCCGCCACTAAAACACCAATAATTTCGCTAATCCGCGGCCATTTATTGGAATTAGAGCTTCGTATTTCTTGTGCTTACTCGTGTTTCTTTATTCTTCTATTTGATACACATATATTTGCAAAATCATTCCAAAATACTCGCAGATTTTCAACAGTCCAAAATGAAAAATCATTTGACTTATGTGCCTTGATCTCTCTTGAGCTCCGCGTTGCCTTCTTGATCCTTGTGCGGCCACCATCGTGTTTTGTGCTTATTCGAGACACAAATGACCATCGCTTGATTTTGTCCTTTGTTTTAGTAAACGGCACCTGACGATTGTGAATGATCGGAACCCGTATTTTTATCTGTTTGTTGGCAGTTGTCCTGAATTTGTCATAACTGTGCGTGATTTATATTGTTCAGGACCGAGAGTCTGTATCCTGTAATTATGTAGCAAACACGGATTAAAATCACCTACTTATATGCAATGCGATCAAGAATGAGCGTTATAAAAATGAAAAATACTGATATGAACAAATAACCCCAAACTTATATTTTTCTCACCCCGAGCAAACAATTTTATTTTCAAAAAGTCCTAAGCTCACTTTCGTAAGCGTCACGGTTGCAATTAGCGTGTGCAACAAGCCGTTAAACCCCTAGGTTGCCCTAGAGAAGGAGTTTTGTCTCGTGAGGGGTTTCAGCGGATACTACCCACAAAATCCTGTTAAGTTAGCTGCCGACTTTAATCCTACAGTTTGGCATCCCAGTTAGAAAATCTATCATCCTAAATTATAAATATCCCCGGCAACGGCGCCATTTGATTGAGAGGTTTTCATCACATTTTTAACGTCTTATTCCGCAATCATGACGGGTTTGCTTGGTAGCTAAAATGTTGAGTATGGGTCGATCCATGGAGAGATGGGAGTCTTTTTCTTTATGTTTTAACGAGTTAAGTCAAGTTTGTCCAAGTTTGTTGGATGCTAACTATGTGTTCGGATATGTATGTTAATGGAAGCTTGTTAGGGTTAGGATAGGGTTAGTTTGAGTTAGGAATTCGCTCTTCATTTGCCTCTCTTCATATTGATGTTACGGCAATCTGCAACAACGGGGATTAGCACGACTAGGAAGGATATTTGCGAGTATAAGCTAGACTTTCCAACGCTTAATTCCTTCCCCTTGGTCCTTATCTGTCTGTTCTTGGCTCTTAACCATAACCTCCGATCAATCCAACTACAACCGATCTCACTAGGGTGTCACCATTATCATAAAGGATAGGGTGCCGTAGCGAGCGGATTGTGGATGTTTTGACGGGAGTTCAACTCAAGCTGTTGGGAAAAGAAAAAAGTGAGGGAGATTTCCTTCTCTCAAATTTTTTTTATCCTATCCTAACAAGTGAGAAAACTACTCACTCATTATATAAAAAAAAGAAAATAAAACAAGTAGAGAAGATAGAAAGAAATGAGATAGAAGACGGCAACTAACTACTTGGGATCTCATCTGAGCAAGAATCACACTTGAGTTTCATGGTTGCAATGATAAACAAAAATAGAATAGAAAAAATGAGAAAATGAGAAAACGAAAACCGATAAATAAGAATTTGCACTACTAAGAAAATAAGAGCAAGTAAATAAAAACTAGTTAACAATTGAGACAAGACATGAACATAAATTCTCAAACTTCATTTATCATCCACTCAAAAAGCTCTCATACAATTTTAATGGAAGAAAGATGATGAAGAAGAAGTTTTACACTAAATTAAAACAAAACCTAGGGAAAATTATACATCCTTTATTTGCATCTCATCTGGAGTATTTATAGGCAGTTGATTGGTGTGAAAAATTGAGTTTTTGTGTGTTCTAGTTTCTGCAATCAATAACGGTGTTGCAATAGTTAGCCGATAGTGAGTACGGGTCTTCCACAAGGAAATAATGAATTACTTTATCTTGTTTTAGACGAGTTAATAAAGAAAGGTGGAATTTTTATCGTTTTATACTAAGGAAATTTGAAAATTTTATAAGAGAAGGGCTTGTAGGGTTTATTAGATTGAGTAGTTAACGGATGGAGTTTTAAAAATAATTCTTTTTATCTTTTAATTATTTAATACCAGAGAAATAGTGATGAATGTGGATTAGGGTTCTTGGAGGAATTAGTGTTTCCCTCTACCGACCACTGTCCTTTCATTGACCCTTATTTATCTCAAGCTCTCAACAAAAAAAGTATTAACAAATTTCTAATCGTGGTCATAACTATCATGGACTGATAGCAGGCCCGAATAAGAGGGTTAAGACTCCCTTTGCTAAAATTTATAAAAATTAAAACTTAAAAATAAATTAAAGGATTTTTTCATCCATTGTATTATCCTATCCTACAAACGCTAACAAGCGAGAATTTACTTGCTTATTGGGATAAATGAAGTAAACGAGGAAAGATAGAAGATTAATGAACCCATAAGAAATAACAAAAAATAAAAGTGAGGAAAGTAAATGCGGAAAATAAATGCGGAAAATAATAAGACAAGATTAAAAAAGCTACCTTTTAGTGAATAAACAATTGCATTACATAATTTGATTGCTGAAAAACTAAATTACAAACCCTAATTTGCTCGATAGATATAGATTGCTCGATCGGTAGATCAGTGGATAGATAGATATTATTCTAATTGCTCTCGATCCTTTTTATAAGCTCTAGAACTTGAAACCCTAGACGTCATCTTGAAGTGTGTGCAAAGACGATCAAGCCCCTGAAGTTTCATATGTAACGGCCATGATTAGACCGCGCTTCTGCCACCCTCTGCCCCTAACGGCCGCGGTTTCGTCTCCCTCTAGTGGAAATGCATTACCAGATTTTTTGTGCCTTCTTCTCATGATGTTAGGAGATTTTTCAGATAAAAATATTCTGAAAATATCTCTTTCGCTCTGCAATTGTGTGATTCTTCAATTTACTCCTAACATTCGGTAGATTTGGTCTGCTAATTCGATTCGATTTGATTTCCTCAATTCTCTTTGCAGTCTTGAACTGATTTGTTATTTTAAACCCGCACAAAATCTCAAATCAAGTTATTAGTAGCATTTGGTTTATTTGAGATAATATTCCAACCAATTAAATGATATGATATCTTTATTATATTGGTTAAGAATATTTGATATGACATAATATGCATATTTTAATAATTAATAATCTCACGGATATTTTATTTAAATATGATAAGCATATATTCCCCAATTATATTAATTATAAATTAAGAAACATATGACAATAATCTTTTTACAAATAAACCTACATATGTTCTTAATTTACAATTAACATCTTTTAGTAATTAATAATAATAGGAAAAATGACCATACAAAAGTGCAATAATTATGACTGATCAAATACCCCCAAACTTATCTTTTGATCATCCCGAGCAAACTATTTATTTTAAAAAGAAAAAGAAAAAACCCAGCACACTTTCGTAGGTAACATGATTGCACTTAGCTCGTGCAACAAGCCGTTAAATCTCTCGGTGTCCCTACTAGGAGGAGTGTTGTCTCCTGAGGGTTTTCAGTAGATTACACCTACAAAATCTCAAAATAAAAGAAAGAAGACAAAAATTACATGCAAAGAAAAGTAACACATAAAAGAAAAACTTGAAAAGAAGAGTTTCAAACTACACTATCTTTTTAGTTGTCATGAGCCCTATCTTAATGGTCTTGAAAAGATGTCGGAAATCACATCCTCCTTCAATAAAACGTCGTCTTTAGTCTTCCTCCCTACCTCACCTCCAAATATCGATCATATACCTCTACATATATATAAAAGTCATCTCTACACTTGGAGAATTCAATTCATGTTATCATACCCTTTATCCATATTTCTTAGTACTTTTAGTTGGTGATGTTTTATATGGATTTGCTCACGCATTTTTCATGCGACTGTTAATACTTCTTGATGCACTAACCAACCGATTACCGAATGTGCTCACTTATTAAGGCGTACTTAGCAATATCCTGGTTTTGCAACACTTAAGGCTTAGCAGTGACTCCCAAACCAATTAGTCTAAGACGCTAGGTGATAAGGCGCCCTCACTATATTTTTTATAGTAATTACAAAACCAGTGTTCATTTTTCTGTACCATTTATATTTTGTTGATTTTTTTTCCATACTAAGGTTTTCAGGCAAGAGTATTTCAAGGTATCCTCTATTATCTCAAGTTTCAAGATGTGTGTAAGTGCATATAGTATGGTATCAACGTTCATAAGTTTGGACTCAAGAATATGGGCTATTTTTCAAACTTATTTCTATCAGCAGAATAGTAATTTCTTTATCTTACTAACCCTTTGGATAACAGCTCATGACCACGTATTACTAGTTTCGTTTTAAAAAATCTAATTTTCTTGCATTTCTTAAATCTCTTCTTCTCTTTCATTTGTATTTTTCTCTTTCTAACTTTTATTTTCAAAAAGACTCATTTTTTTATTAGTGCAAAATGATACGTGAATAAACACAAATCTTCCCCCAAACTTGTTTGCAACAGTGTCCTCACTGATACTGTTGTTCGAGTGCAAAAACCTGTAGATTTGGGTGGAGAATAATATGGTCAAAAGATAGTCAAATGGAAAGCCTCCCCCAAACTTGTTCTTTAGCATGCATATATATATATATATATATATATATTATTGGATCTACTAATATACACACTTCCATTCTTAGATGAAACAGTGTTCTCACTGTTTATGGCTAGAAAACCGAAGCATGGAGGTGAGGCGGAGGAAAATTAGTCGTGATGAAGCGGCTCCTGTAAGAACAAGAGCTCCTCCGATGGGTCAGTGGAAATGTACGGTTTTAATTTATGCCCATTTACTTTGAAAATGGAACCGTTTTTAGCATTTTTTACATCTATTGCACCCTGCGGGTATACATACCGCACTACAAAAGGTCCTTTCCAACGAGATCTCAGCTTACCCGAATGAAGATGGAGACGCGTATCGTAAAGAAGGACTTGTTGTCCCGGTGTGAATGTTTTTCTCAAAAGGCGTTTGTCGTGGAACACCTTTGTCCGGCTCTTTACTATAACCGCATTATCGTAGTTTCATCATGAAGCTCGCTCAGCTCATTTAATTGCAGCTTCCGATAACTGCTTGCTTGGTCAAAATCGAAGTTAAGCTCTTTAATTGCCCACATTGCCCTATGTTCGATCTCGGCAGGGAGGTGGCAAGCCTTCCCAAACACGAGTCGATAAACAGACATGCCAAGGTCGGTCTTATATGCAGCACGAAATGTCCAAAGTGCATCAGTTAGTTTAGAGGACCAATCTTTATGATTTTTAGAAACCATTTTCTCCAAAATTTGCTTGATCTGTCGAGTAGAGAGTTCAACTTGCCCGCTTGTTTGGGGATGATAAGACGTAGAAAGCTTGTGGTTGATTGAATATTTCTACATCAATGTCTCGAAAGACCGATTGCAGAAATGCGTCCCATTGTCGCTAATGATAGCACGAGGGTGCCCGAACCGAGAAAAGATATTTTCTTTAAGGAACTTAACGATGACCTTGTTGTCATTAGTACGGCTCGGTATTGTTTCAACCCATTTAGAAACATAATAAACCGCTAATAAAATGTATAAGTTTCCAAAAGAGTTGGGAAACAGGCCCATGAAAATAATTCTCCACACATCAAATATCTCAACAACCAAGATTGGTTGGAGCGGCATCTCGTTTCTCCGTGAGATCCAACCCATGTGCTGACACTGTGAATAAGTTTTGTAATAATCATGTGTATCTTTGAATAACGTTGGCCAATAAAAGCTACATTGCGAAACTTTTTCCGCAGTTTTTCTTAGACCAAAGTGACCGCCACATGGTTGATCATGACAAAAGGACAACACACTTCTGAACTCGTTATTAGGGACACACCGGCGAATGATCTGATCGGGGCAATACTTGAACAAATAAGGTTCGTCCTAATAAAAGTGTTTTACCCGAGATAAAAATCTGTGATTGTCTTGATTTTACCATTCGCTGGGTAGAAGTACCGTTACTAAATAATTCACGATATCAGCGAACCAAGGTTTGCAAGATAGAGTCAAGAGATGTTCGTTCGGAAAAGAGTCATTTATTGGTAAAGTCAACGTTGGTGAAGAACGAAGTCGTGAAAGATGGTCGGCTACAACATTTTCACATCCACTTTTGTCTCTTATGACAAGGTCAAATTCTTACAACAAGAGGATCCAACATATTAGCCTGGATTTAGCATCCTTTTTCAATAAAAGATGTCTTAAGGCAGAATGATTGGTGTAAATTATGACTGGAGAGCCAATTAGATAGAGCCTAAAATTTTCCGATACAAAGATAACCGCCAAAAGTTCTTCTCGGTGGTTGTATAGTTCATTTGGGCATCGTTCAAGGTCCTACTCGCATAATAAATCACACATGGTATCTTACCGATGTGCTGTCCCGAGATTGAACCAATAGCATAGTCGGATGCATCACACATAAGCGCAAAAGGGTGATTCCAGTTTGGAGATGATAGAACGGGAGCAGTAGTGAGGGAATGTTTAAGCGATTCAAAAGAAACCAAGCAATCCGAGTCGAAATGAATTGTTGTATTCCTAGCCAAGAGAAGAGTTAAGGGTCTAGAAATCTTTCTAAAGTCCTTAATGAATTGTCTATAAAAACCGGCATGACCAAGAAATGATCGTATATCTTTGACGCATTTGGGAAGAGGAAGGTTGGAAATGATATCTATTTTAGTTTTGTCTACCTAAATGCTATTTCGTGAAATGATATGCCCTAAGAAAATACCCTCTTGATCCATGAAATGACATTTTCCCCAATTCAAAGTTGGATTCGTGTCTTTACAACGGGTAAGAACAGCATCAAGATGACGTGAGCATTCCTCAAAGGATTCCCCAAATATGGAGAAATCTTCCACGAATATCTCCAGAAAATTCTCGACCATGTAAGAGAATATCCCTATTATACACTGCTGAAATGTAGCAGGAGCATTGCATAACCCAAAGGGCATGCGTTTATAAGCGAAAGTGCCGAAAGAACAAGTAAAAGTTGGCTTATCTTGATCCTTTTCGGCGATGGGAATCTGGCTGTAGCCTGCATAGCCGTCCAAGAAACAATAGAACTCATGCCCAGCTAAGCGTTCTAACATCTGGTCAATAAAGGATAGAGAGAAGTGATCTTTCTTCGTCACAGTATTGAGTTTTCTATAATCAATACATACCGGCCATCCGGTTTAGGAGTGAGTTTGAATCAACTTATTTACTTCATTAGTTATGATCGTGATGCCACACTTTTTAGGGACAACATGAATATGACTTACCCATTGGCTATCAGATATTGGGTAAATTATACCATTATCTAAGCATTTGACGATTTCCTTCTTCACCGCCTCTTTCATGACGGGATTTAACAATCTTTGTGGGTCACGGGCTAGTTTGTCCTCATCTATTATATGTATATGATGTTCAACAATCAAGGGGTTAATCCATTTGATGTTCTCCTTGTCCAACCGAAAACTTGCCGATTCGATCTCAAGACAGTAAGAAAAGCTCTCTCTTGCTCTAAGGCTAGAGAAGCTGATATTATGACGGGTAAAGACTCATTCTCACCTAAATATGTATACATAAGATGAGGCGGCAGCGACATGATATCAAGTGTCGGTGGAGATACGATAGAAGGTAGGGTAAGGGAATGATACTCGGACTCCATGAGAGGTTGGAAGAGACTAACTCGGATTGCTCAACTGACTTGTCTGAAAAGTCATAGGATTCAAACTCGGGGGTTGATTTGTCGACAGAAAGGTCCCGTGAATCAAGATCATCAAGGAAAGTGAACCCTTCGTATTCCCTATTCGTGTAAGAAATGGCTGGATCAAACAATAACGCACTAGTAGTGTCGAGATCATTGTCGTAGAACAAAAGCTCCTCAAATTCACAACCGTCGAAAGCAATGTCATGGATGGAACATATATCTATCATATGAGCAGAAGGTTTGGAGGGTTGACTTCCTACCCTGAAAATGTTAAGTTCAATTGTCATCTTCCTAAAGGATAGGTTCGTGGAACCGTTACGACAATTGATTGCCGCATTTGAGGTTGCGAGAAACGGTCGACCAAGAATCACCGGAATTTGGTTCTGTCGGTTCGCCATAGGCTTTGTATCTGAAACTATAAAGTCCACATGGAATATAAATTCCCTGACATTGATCAACACGTCTTCTAGCTCTCCCTTAGGGTGGGTGATAGATCGATCAGTCAATTGAAGAGTGCAGTGCATGGGTTTCAACTCTCCTATGCCTAATTGCTCATAAACAAAATAAGGGAGCAAGTTAACACTAGCACTAAGATCAAGTAGAGCGCGATTAATGTTTTTACCCCCAGTAGTTATAGAAATTATAGGACAACCGGGGTCCTTATGTTTCTTGGACAAATTTTGGGTAAGAGCATCACTCACATTGCTCTCTAAGAATATTTTTTTAGGTACTTGAGTTTTCATTTTATTAATGAACAAGTCCTTAAAATTTTTTGCATAGAATGGAACTTGTTGGATAACATCTAAGAGAGGAATATTAATGTTAACTTGCATAAACATTTCCACAACCTTCTCCATCTGTGAACTTGGTTTGTTGGGCCTCAACCGGTTTGAAAAAGGATCTTTATTAACAGGGGTTGAATCCAACGCTTGGGGAGAAGTTTGTGGAGATGGAATGGATCCTAAAATTGGACTTGGGGTGGTCTGAGAGGGTAATTCATTCAAGGAAATGGACTGAGAGTTCGAGCCCAATAGAGAACGGAGAATGGGCTCGGAAGAAGATATTTGATTAGAATAAGTAGAAGTAGAAGTAGTAGCCGGGGTGTCATCGAAGTCATCAACTTGTTCTCCAACATGATTATTCAGCATTCTTTCCGATCTCAACGTAGTTATTGTTGGATATAGTGCCTTCTAAGTCAATTATTGGATCGCAGGCAAGTGATTGCAATGATTGAGGGAGGACCTATACCGATAAAACAGTCTCACTCGAGATGATAGTATGCTATCTGGTTTGTCTTTATCATCATGATGGAGCCCATAGGATTCTTGTTTGACTACCAGCAGTATGATGGCGATCATATATGTGGGAGCTGGGGTCTATAAGCACATCCTTAAAGTGTCCCTAGTCGTGGGAGTTTCGAGACAGGGCATCGATACTCCAGAGTAGACTAGTGTATTCAGTCGAGACCCCGACGAGGGGCGGTGGCCGGTCTCACAAGCCACTGGTGTCAGTTGGATCACCTAAGATGTATACAGGTGCTCATTGGGTTATGAGTACACCGGACAGGACTCGCCGGGAACATGCTAGTTGGTATTATACATATCGTCAGATAGCAGTTCCCTGGTGACATGTGTACAGGTTAGTTCATTGACCTGAGGTCGTCATTTGTCTCGTGTGAGTTCCCACTGTGCTTAGATTACTACCCTACCACGCTCAAAGGAGTTGTGTAAACAGGTTTTAGTTGGGTATAGTCCCGAGCCACATTGGAGGCAAGTGAGCGGATCTTCGGGGATTCGTCTCTCCCGGTATTGGGGGTGAGATCGCGCTGTGTTTAGGAGTGCCATTACACGAAATCCCTGGCCAGGGTAATCGAGATATACTGGTAGGTATACCAGCAGAATCTCAGGGTGTTCTGGGCTGCTCTCTGACACGACTTATGCAGCTATTGGGGTCTGACGTTTACCGACCCCCTAGGCCTAATATGCGATACTCATAGACGAATGTTTCGGACTGTACAGATATTGTCACTGTCAGGCTCAGTAGGGTTTATAGATGAGTTCGCTCGTCATCTTCCCTTCCAATCAATATATAGGCAAAACGTTACGTACAGCTTGTACCTTTGACGTGCTAGGGTTATACCCAGTGCCAGTGTGTTGATGAGTCATTAGAGTCCCCCACCGACACTTTCCCAAGTTCGGGCGAAACGTTGTAGAGGCCGTATGGGTTTATGGAAAGGTTCGAAAAATGCACGTGCGTTTTCGCACGTGTCGTTTTTCGGGCAGATAATACTGGTAGGCTTTGGTTTAAGCCGGAACCCAGTATTATACTGTGTAGATATAATATCTTTGTCTCAGTTGCATTTGTATTCGGTAGTAATACAAATGCGGGTATGTTTATACCAATACGGGGTTATCCTAAAATTCGTTTCGGGATGATTTCTGGAAGTTGCCAGTTTCCAGTTTTCTATCAGCCGTATTTTGACATTCGGTTAAATACGGATTTGTCTTTTCGTCTTCAGGGTGAGTCATGCTTCTAGAAGGTTCTAGAAGTGGTGATTAGGCATATGACTCATTTATGTCATTAATGGTTCATTAATGATGCAAGGTGACTAGGTTAATTGTGATAGGTTTGCACTTAATGCATTTTGATGATTCATTCTTTCTTTAATGACTTGATAAGGTTGAAAGCTAATGGTCACCACTTGATGCTCCTACACTCACCTCCCTTCTCTCCTTAAATTGGCCGGCCACTTCTTTGTGAGGTGTGATTTTTTGATTCATTTCATTTGAGTGAGAAAAGATTATGATAACTAGTGTATGGAAATTTCATTTTTAGTTCAATTTCCATTCATCCGATTCCAAAAGGCAACTTCTATAACCGTTCGTCCGTGACCTTGGACGTAACGAGACAAAGTGTTCTACTCATTCTCTACTTCATCTTGGTCGTCTCTTTTAGCAAACTTGACGATCGAGTTGCCTCGGTTCAAAGGCGGGAGCCCGTTTAAAGATCCGTCAACGTGGTGCCACCTGGACGATGAGAACGGAGATCAAGCAAGTTCGGATCAGTTGCAACATAGCATGGGATGATGGTTGAAGACCGAAGGACTTGGATCATTCGGTATAACAATTCTACCCTCTTCACAATTTGTTAGTTTAGCTTTAATGGACGATCCGGGATAAAGTACGCGATAGCGCCAGTCGTAAAAGTTTTGTTCCGCATATCGGCATCTGTTAGACGGCCGGGGCGCCGCCGCGGACTTACAGTGGTATCAGAGCCTCACCATTAAGCTATATAACTTGTGCTAACACGTTTAAAAGATCGATCGAACGGAATTTTCAAAACTACATTTTTCAGGCCCACAGTTTTTGTCGATTTTTAAACTGTTCCAAAATTCATTTTGAGCATTTCAGAAAATCATGCAGGGTTTTTGAAGAATACTGGTGAAATTTGGGCACGTGATCCCACAAAACGACCGCGGATCCGCGGCCCAAACCATGGTTTGGCCGCTGATCCGCCGCGCTTTTGTGGGAACAGTGCACCAAATTTTTCCAGGGGCTTCTTCACAGGGAAATGTGGTTTCTGGTACTGTTATTTTGGGCCCATATTTTATTACTGTACACCAGATGTATGTGGGGCCCACTTCGGGAAATTTAGTCGATCGAAATTTTAAACTTGTTAGTTTTTCAGTACTTTCATTATATCTCCGACCGGGAATGCCATTTGATCGGTAAACTGCGTCTGATTGCTATAGTTCTTTTAGACGGGTTTGCGAACGTGACATTCGCGTTGATGTTCTGTGTTGTGCTGTTATGTTGCGGATTTGTCGTGGTGGATAGCTGGGTGCAATGATAGTGTTGTTCAGATTTATTTGTACATTTGATATTGCGGGGCGAGCGTCCGACTTGTGGACTGCCGTCACTGCCTGTTTGTATAATATTCTTTTGGGGCACGACCAGGTTGCGGTCGATGTACCTGTTGTACTATTTTTATTTCTGTACTAGGTTTACCCCGCGGTGGGGTGCACGAGTAGCCGGGTTCTGGAGGGCAACGGGTTCGTATCTCATGGCATTGAGAGGCAAAGGGACCGCACTCTAGAATTGGTTGACTATTCGCCGCACTCGTAGGGGGTACAGGTTGACCCAAGGAGGGGTGCTCAATTTACCGGATTCCATGAAGTGCCGGGTATTCCATTCACTATGTTGTGGAGACTACCTCGCTTCAGGTTTTGGCGGGTAACTTGCCGCACCCGTAGGGGTCTAGGTTTCATTGCACAGGCTATCCACACGACCAGGGGAACATCGAGTTTCAGCAGCGGCTCTGTGAAACCCGGGGATCCCAGATTATCTGTATTGTTCTGTGATGCTTATTACTTATCTTTAATGTTGCATATTATCATGCCTGGAGCGATTACTGTATATTAGTATATATACTATTAGATGTTGTATATGTTTTACACCCACGCTAGTCCAGTCCCCGCTCTGTCGTTAGTTAAGTAACCTAACGGGTGATGACGGGACCCAGTGACGAATGCGGATGGCATATACGTACATTTTATTTTCTTTCTTTTCTGGTGTGATTGATTGATGGGACTGCATTGACTCTTATCAATGCAAAGATAAAACAAACCTATATTTGATGTTGTTGGAACAAATTTTAAAATTATTACAAAGACGTTTCCTTTTGTTATGCATAGCGGTATTCAGTTGGAATATCCTGCACCTCATTCCACGAGGAAAGAGCCGAGATCCCTTCACCGGGAGTGACCTCTTTAACAAAAGGTTTTCGCTACTATATATTTTTATAAAGCTATCAGGTTCCTTCAACGAGATCAAGTTCATTACGTTAAAGGTTTTTCGCCAAAAAAAAAAACCAGCCGTAATCCTCCGTCGTTTCTTATGGATGGTCAGTAGTATTCAAGCTATGTTTGTTGGCCTACATCAAGACATAGTGTTTGGTAGCTGCTGGGTATTCATTTGTTGCATAGATAGATGCATTAGTTTAAGTCAGACGTACACCTTGTTGGCCTACGTCAAGGGCTTGTACGATGACTTAAGTTGATCAGGACAACGACGGGTAGAACTTGACATGTTGCTTATGACTTGTTGGCCTACGTCAAGGTCATAAGAGCATGGGATAAAAATTACATCGGAAGTTTCAAACATACAAGAAACTTGACAGACTTGCGCATACCTTCTGGAGTGTGATGACTTGAGTGGCTTCCATCAAGTTATCATGCGATGATAGTTGGATCCCGATTCTCACTGATGAGTTGGTTTACTCTTCGGGTAACCCCGACTAATTCTTCTTTGAGGTTTGGAGGAGAATTTGAGATAACAGTGGGAGGTTTCCTAATTAGATAAAGTGATAACCATTCTGATCTAGGTTAGAGTGCACGCAGAGTGTTTCTTTTCTCTCTCTCTTATGGCAGCGACCTTTGACCGACCCTAGACTACAACTCAGTGACCAAAGTTGACCGAACCATCTTAATATACTGGCTTTTGGATTGTCTATAATTGCATAAGTCATTGCAGCTCCTTCTTTTACCCTTTGTATTTCTCAGAACACCCCGTGTCACTACGGACATCCACTTCCATTGGATAGATCCATCGTATGGTTATATACGAACTCGAAGGGATTTCTTCGAGGATGGATCCAGGTTCAGGAGAAATAGAACTGGTTTATTTAGTAGTCTTTTATTATCACCTTCTCTCAGGTTGCGAGGGCTCCTTGGTTTAGGAGAGTACACCTATTACGCTTATTGGATAGTCTTATTCCAAACCATAGGCAGGTGCCGAAAGGTAGGGAATGAAGAAAACCAATTAGCCTAAGTAGGGTGTGCAGAAGGTGACATGTAAAGACAAATAAAGGAATTAGAAAGAGGGCAAAGTAAATTGCGACTATTAACATTCACGACCAAACCACGTATTTCATCGCCACTCCTACTTCATTTTTCCATTTCTCCAGAACAACCCGTATCACTACAAACATCCAATTCCATTGGATAAATCCATCGTATGATTATATACGAACTCGAAGGATATTTTTCGAGGATGGATTCTGGTTCAGGAGAAATAGGAATAAGGTATTATTCAGTTGTCTTTTATCGCCACCTTCTCTCAAGTTGCGAGTACTCCTAAGATTAGGAGGGTACACCTATTATGCTCACTGGATATTCTTATTCCAAACCATAGGCTGGTGCCGAACGGTAGGGAAGGAAGAAAACAACTTAGCCTAATGATGGTGTACAGAAGGTAACGACTAAAGACAAATAAAGGGAATTGGAAAGATGGCAGGGAAATATACGGTTAAAGTCATGAATTGGATTATGGAAGAGGCATTACTAGGAATACCAGGATACCCCTACAAAACATATTTATGTTTCATATTCACTGTGCATTGTTAATAGAAAACTGATTTCCCAATTAAAATACTTACTCCAGGGTATGTATTTACCAGGTTTCATTCTCACATCTGTATGAGAATACAGATGTTGAGTGGGAGCAAGTTATTGGAAATTAGGTGATCATCCTCGTTATATCGGAATTCGTTGTAATTGGTGATATTTGAGGAAATCGCCTGGGTACATTTTTTCAACCTACGATGCACATGTTTTGAGTTATTCAACTCAGCGGACTTATACAGAGTTATGTATGTTGTCCAGTGTCCGTCGGGACAAAGGGGTTGGTCCTCGAACTATATTCTGTTTACTTGTAACTTCTCTAGTTTTTAGACAAGTGTTTCGTAGAAATACAATGTCTAAGTTTTGAGAAGTTGTGGGTATAGGAATAAAGTAGAGAACCATGTATCGCAAGTATCGGGATTCTTCAAAGAAATCGAAGATGTAGATTCTTGTGATTAGTATTCATCAGATAGTAATGGTTTTGAGAAACTTGTTTCTCTTTCAGGTTACTCATAATAGGATAGATTCCTAAGTTGAGTAATGCTGATTAGCCTCTCTCCATTAAGTTGATATGCACTGGAGACAGCTGCATGATTTGAATATGGTTCCAAATTAAATAAGTGCCTATATTTCTATATTGGATATAGATTGCTTCATATCTTAACGATGTTAAGGTAAGGGGAGTTGTCCAGCTTATACTTAAAAACCAGACACTGGAAAACTCAAGGCACGTTTCTGTAATGGCAGTTTGTGGATTGACCCTAGCTTCGACGAGGGTTGATTTTCTACCATCTGGAAGATCAATAGTGATATTGTTCTTGACTCGCCACAGTTTTATTAAAAATGGATTTTTTCAGAAAAACAGTAGTGGGAGCATGGTAGAACTGGAAGTGATTCCAGAACCGCAAACGATTACGGAAAGTTTAGTAGGACCTATATATTCAAATCAGGTTTGACATTCAAATAACCACTCCGCAGACATGGTGGGTAACCTCTGACACCCGAAAGGTACTCCGGTAGCCTCAAGAACGGTGACAGGGAGGTTCTTGTTTACCCAGACTTGACACTACTGTTGTTCCAGACTATGAGACCCGGCAGGAGGAAATATATAGCGTCGTTCTAAACTAGTTTTAGAAGTACACGTATATATTATTCTGCCAGAGGGTTGTTGTAGTCAGTGGGAGCAGCGGAAGCATAGTGGGCAAGTTGCTAGTGTCTATTTATAGACTTGAGCAGAAAAAGCGGAGATAGATCATCTATTTTTGATGTGACAGTCATAGGTTTGACTTCATCAGAATAGGGGATGGATCTGTTAAGAAGGTAGTAGGGTGTGATGTCCTGGTATTTGGATGACATACACAGAGTAGGAAGTAAAATTCCTATACTACGATCAGGTTGTACTTTGGTCGTCACACTGTTGTTTCTCCACAAAGGATATGGGTATAATATTTGACATTCTGATTATTAGATCTAATGGTTTTAGATCTAGATTTGGGTAGTTTCCCAATGTGGGTACTTTGACGGTATTCTAATAGTATTTTAGAATAAATGACTCCTGGCATGGTGGTGAACCTGCAGGTGATGGAGTCACCCTCTCTAAAGGTGTCTTACAGACTAAAGGGGAGAGGGATGTGCATGATTGGCAGATCACTTGCTTAGGCAATTGAGTCAATCGTGAGATGTCAAGTACCACACCAGAAGTCGTTATTGCACTAGATGCGATAAGTTTGTATTAATCCAATCCTGGAGAAACATTAGGAAGCAATTATAGAACATAAGTAAATGTTCTACGGATTTGATGACAGCAGCCTCCTTCGGGAGACGGTTATTATTCCAGGCTTCACAGGTGACTTGGATGACAGAGTGATTGTCAGAGTTATAGTTTTCCCTCTGACGATGGACAGTATTATGGACAGATGGTCCAAGAGGATACTGTGGGAAGCATAGTGCTACACACTGATTAGTTTCAGTGATCGATACAGTCTAAGAAGTTTGGATTTGGAGTTCATTTATGAACTAGGTCCCATCAAATATCCAGACATATTCAAAGACAGATATTACTCAATTCAGGAGATGGTTTCCTCCGTGAAGTTGAAATATAGAGAGATACAGAAAGAAACACCAGAGCGGATCCACTCACTGAGGCTTTTTCTCGAACACAATAGTTTTGTAAACGAGCTTTGTGAAACTGATTAGTAGAGGAGTTGGATTCTCGGTATCACACGAGCTGTGAGTACACGATATCGCAATAATCAGCCTTAAGTGCAAGTGGGAGATTGTTGGATATAGTGCCCTCTAAGTCAATTATTGGATCGCAGGCAAGTGATTGCAATGATTGAGGGAGGACCTATACCGATAAAACAGTCTCACTCGAGATGATAGTATGCTATCTGGTTTGTCTTTATCATCATGATGGAGCCCATAGGATTCTTGTTTGACTACCAGCAGTATGATGGCGATCATATATGTGGGAGCTGGGGTCTATAAGCACATCCTTAAGGTGTCCCTAGTCGTGGGAGTTTCGAGACAGGGCATCGATACTCCAGAGTAGACTAGTGTATACAGTCGAGACCCCGACGAGGGGCGGTGGCCGGTCTCACAAGCCACTGGTGTCAGTTGGATCACCGAAGATGTATACAGGTGCTCATTGGGTTATGAGTACACCGGACAGGACTCGCCGGGAACATGCTAGTTGGTATTATACATATCGTCAGATAGCAGTTCCCTGGTGACATGTGTACAGGTTAGTTCATCGACCTGAGGTCGTCATTTGTCTCGTGTGAGTTCCCACTGTGCTTAGATTACTACCCTACCACGCTCAAAGGAGTTGTGCAAACAGGTTTTAGTTGGGTACAGTCCCGAGCCACATTGGAGGCAAGTGAGCGGATCTTCGGGGATTCGTCTCTCCCAGTATTGGGGGTGAGATCGCGCTGTGTTTAGGAGAGCCATTACACGAAATCCCTGGCCAGGGTAATCGAGATATACTGGTAGGTATACCAGCAGAATCTCAGGGTGTTCTGGGCTGCTCTCTGACACGACTTATGCAGCTATTGGGGTCTGACGTTTACCGACCCCCTAGGCCTAATATGCGATACTCATAGACGAATGTTCCGGACTGTACAGATATTGTCACTGTCAGGCTCAGTAGGGTTTATAGATGAGTTCGCTCGTCATCTTCCCTTCCAATCAATATATAGGCAAAACGTTACGTACAGCTTGTACCTCTGACGTGGTAGGGTTATACCCAGTGCCAGTGTGTTGATGAGTCATTAGAGTCCCCCACCGACACTTTCCCAAGTTCGGGCGAAACGTTGTAGAGGCCGTATGGGTTTATGGCAAGGTTCGGAAAATGCACGTGCGTTTTCGCACGTGTCGTTTTTCGGGCAGATAATGCTGGTAGGCTTTGGTTTATGCCGAAACCCAGTATTATACTGTGTAGATATAATATCTTTGTCTCAGTTGCATTTGTATTCGGTAGTAATACAAATGCGGGTATGTTTATACCAATACGGGGTTATCCTGAAATTCGTTTCGGGATGATTTTTGGAAGTTGCCAGTATCCAGTTTTCTATCAGCCGTATTTTGACATTTGGTTAAATACGGATTTGTCTTTTCGTCTTCAGGGTGAGTCATGCTTCTAGAAGGTTCTAGAAGTGGTGATTAGGCATATGACTCATTTGTGTCATTAATGGTTCATTAATGATGCAAGGTGACTAGGTTAATTGTGATAGGTTTGCACTTAATGCATTTTGATGATTCATTCTTTCTTTAATGACTTGATAAGGTTGAAAGCTAATGGTCACCATTTGATGCTCCTACACTCACCTCCCTTCTCTCCTTAAATTGGCCGGCCACTTCTTTGAGAGGTGTGATTTTTTGATTCATTTCATTTGAGTGAGAAAAGATTATGATAACTAGTGTATGGAAATTTCATTTTTAGTTCAATTTCCATTCACCCGATTCCAAAAGGCAACTTCTATAACCGTTCGTCCGTGACCTTGGACGTAACGAGACAAAGTGTTCTACTCATTCTCTACTTCATCTTGGTCGTCTCTTTTAGCAAACTTGACGATCGAGTTGCCTCGGTTCAGAGGCGGGAGCCCGTTTAAAGATCCGTCGACGTGGTGCCACCTGGACGATGAGAACGGAGATCAAGCAAGTTCGGATCAGTTGCAACATAGCATGGGATGATGGTTGAAGACCGAAGGACTTGGATCATTCGGTATAACAATTCTACCCTCTTTACAATTTGTTAGTTTAGCTTTAATAGACGATCCGGGATAAAGTACGCGATAGCGCCAGTCGTAAAAGTTTTGTTCCGCATATCGGCGTCTGTTAGACGGCCGGGGCGCCGCCGCGGACTTACAGTTATGGCATTCACATTATGATTTTGTTGGTTAAGGACAGTGTTAGCATTTTGTGGGTGGCCGGGATTTGGTAGTGGTTGAGATGGAAGTTTCCATTTCTCTCTTTCACTCATTATGGCGTTTAATTGTGCAATTTGTGCTTCTATAGATTTGATACTTTCACCGTGGGAGCAGTGTGGTGTACTGACATTTGGATAAAAGAAGTTAAACTAGCCAACGTTTGCTCGGATTGTTTAATAAAAGCTTCTAAACTTCTTTCAAGTGCAGATATTTTATTGGTACCGGCGGTAGGAACATTATTTTGTGGTTGGAAAGAATTGATATAAGGGGCAAAGTTGTTGGTCGGATTTTGGAATGATTGCGGTTGAAAGGGCTGCTGAATTTGTTGTGGTGGTTGTTGTTGCTGTGGAGGAAGCCTTTGGTAGTTATTTTGACTTTGGAACTGATTTTGATTTTGGTTTTGGTTTTGGTACCAAGAAAAATTAGGATGATTCCTCCATTCCTGATTATATGTTGATGAATAAGGATCATTTCTAGGTCATTGCTGAAAATCCGCATTAGTTTGTTCTTGACCTTGAGACGGAGGATTCAAAGGAAATTCTTCAGTTAAATGTGACGAGTCAAAACAGTAACCACACACGCTTTTGGGGAGCGTAACTTGGTTTAGGAGGCTGAAGATAATTTTCTCTCAATAGCGTCAAGCTTCTTTTGCATTGCAGCATTTTGACTTTCATTGCGATGGAAGCGTCGCGCAGATGGATACCTTCCTTAGATGAAGACGAAGATGATGTTGTTGGTCTTGTGCTTTCCCACTATAGTGTTTGTTCGGCGAGATCTTCAAGAAATTGCCATGCTTCCTCGTCGGGTTTTGACATGAAATGACATTAACAAATGGTTTTTAGCATTTGTTTTGTCGCCGGATTAACACCCTCATACATAATTTAGCAAAGTTGCCATTTTTCGAATCTGTGATGTGGGCATTGGACAAGGAGATCTTTGAAGCTTTCAAAGTATTTCCAGAAGGGTTCGTTGGGAAATTGGGCAAACTGGTTAATCTAGCTCCTAATGTGGGCAGTATTATGATTAGGATAAAATTTCTTAAGGAATGCTTTAACAAATTCATCCCAATTGGTGATGGAATGTGAGGACGTGCTATAAAGCCACTTCTCTGCAAGATCGCACAAAATAAAAGGGAGAATACGTAATCGCATAGCATCCACTGAAAGTTGGGTGGTGCTCATCATTGCACATACGTTTTGAAATTTGGTTATAAAAACGTATGCATTCTCAGATTCAAGCCCATGAAATTTGGGCAACAAGTTGATGAAGTGGGGTTTAATTTCGAAGTTATCCCCATTGGCTGGTGGAAAAGACAGACACGTAAGAAGGGGTCCGCATGTGGGGTAGCATCAGTCTTGGAGAGCGATGCGTGGTGAATTTTGAGTTTGCGCACCTATGAGTGGCAGCAACGCGGTGTTGTTAAAACTCGGTGGAGGCCCGTTCATCTCGGGAGATGTGGTAGGTGGAGGAGAAAAAGAAAGTGAAGAAGTATCGACCTCGGAGTTGACAGAAAAAACGTGGACTAGATAGGCTCTAGAATCCCATGTCCGGCCGATTATGCACTAAGCGGGTTTAGTGCACATGGTAGCATGTGATAAAGTAGTGAGAATGATTTTAAGAAGGTTTTGCTTTGACAAGAGTTATGGACTCACGACTTGACTCAACCAATCACAAAATGCACAAACAGTCCCTAGAGCTAGGTTCATCCAGGACAAATCACTAGACCGCTCCTAGACTTCCTGTTGGTTATAGTGCCCTCAAGTCAATTATTGTAATCGCATGCAGGCGATTGTGATGATTGAAGGAGGACATATACGGGTAAAACGATCTAACTCGAGATAATAGTATGCTATCTAGTTTGTCTCTATCATCATGTACATGCATTATGTGGCATTACATATCACTATTATATGTTGATAGAGCACATATGATTCTTGCTTGACTACCAGCATTATGAAGGCGGTCATATACTTGGGAGCTGGGTGGTATATAAGCACATCCTTAAATGTCCCTAGTTAAGGGAGTATCGAGATTGGGCATCGATATTCCGGAGTAGACTAGTGTATACTTTTTGAGACCTCGACAAGTGGCGGTGTCCGGTCTCACAAGCTAATGGTGTCAGTTAGTTACCTAAGATAGTATACATGTGCTCATTGGATTATGAGTTACACTGGACAGACTCGACGGGAACATGCTAGATGGTATTATACCTATTGTTAGATAGCAGTTCTCAGGTGACATGAGTACAGGTTATTTCGTCGACCTGAGATCGTTATTTGTCTCGTGTGAGTTCCTACTGTGCTTTGATTACTACCCTACCACGGCTCAAAGGAGTCATGCAAAAATGTTTTAGTTGGGTACAGTCCCGAACCGCATGGAAGCAATGAGCAGATATGTCGCGCTGTGCACGGGTGCCCATCACCAGAAATCCTTGGCCAAGGTAGACGAGAATTACTGAGTTGGATCAGTAGTTTCTCAGTGGGTGATGGGCTTCACACCGACACGAAATATCGCGTTATTAGGGGTATGATTTTATCCACCCTCTATACCCGATATGCGATACTCTTAGACGAACAGACCGGACTGTATGAAGATTGTCACAGACAGGCTTAGTATGGGTATGGATGAGTTTCCTCACCGGCCTTCCTTTCGTTCAATACCTAGATAGTCGTTACATACGGCTAGTGCCGCTGACGTGCTTATGGTTAAACCTAATTCCAGCTTATTAACGAGTCTTTTGAGTCCCACACAGAGGGTTTTTACGGTTCAAACGATATGATATAGATGATGTATGTTGGTACATACAGGTGTCCGATTAAATATGTGTACAGGCTACACAGACTTTAATCGGACGGTTGATAGTACTAGAGGCTTAGAATTAAGGCGGATTATTAAATAAAGTTTTGATTTAATAATAATATATATTTTAATATATGTATTATAGTATTATTGTTCACTATTCATCTTCTCTCTTGGCTATTCGTATTTTTATACGAATACGCGTATATGTATTTCGATACATATATCGGGTTGTATTCCATATTTATACTGAATATATTCTAGAAGATGGACACCTCATTATATGATTTTCTTTTTAGAAAATCATTTAGAAATAAGGTGGAGGGTGAGGTGGCATGAGAATGGTTAGAGGTATGGCTTTTGATTGTTTATTGTAAATATGAGATGGGATATTTTTGCATGGTTGAAAAATGAGGAGCCATTCTTTCTATATGCCATTCATTCATTCTCTCTTGACTCATCATGCTTGATAGTTCTTCTACACTTAGATCATTTTCTTTCTTGAGTTGCTCTTGCTTTGGTTTTCCTCACCTCTTCATCCTTCTTCTTTGGTTGCTCAATTGAGCATAAGAAATGAGAGAAAAAGATAGTGAAAAATCCCTACATCCCCACTCTCCATTGCAAGCGACCTCGGAGCATCGGTTGCTTCGCTAGGCGAAGCTGAAGCCTGCGTCGTTTCCCTCAGGTGGATCATCTTCGACAAAGGAGGGCTGGCTTGCAACTGCGATCCGGAGCACTTGAAGAAAACTTGAGGATGTGAGTATTCTACACATAGTAGATTAGTTTAGCTCACTAGGTTTTGTTTGCAATTTCTAGCTATTTAGTTCGATTCTTGGTTTGGGAATTTTGGCAAATTAGAAATTTTTTGAAATCCATGTTGCCATCGTTGAAAATTAGATTGCTAGTGTGCCTAGGTTCCCAGTAGTAATATCAGAGCCAAACTAAAAACTAGACTTGTTTACACTAGTTTAGAGTTTCGATCGACGAAATTTTCCGTATTGTATTTCCAAAAATACTGCTTACTGTTCGAATTTTAAAGTTGTTCAAATTTTTTTTTTGGCTGTATTAAAATTATGTGCAGGTAAAACTAGAGCTAAGAAAAAAATTTGGGCACCTAATCCCAAAAAGCGACTGCGAAACAGAAGCAAAATGGCACATTTAGCGGCTGAACCGCGGCCTTTTTTGGGCTACAGCGTCCCGAATTTTTTCTGTGGCTCCAGTTCATGGAAATATGATTTTTGGGATATTTGGTTTTGGCCTAGATTTGTTTGTGTACTGGTTTGTACTTTGGGGGCCAATGCGGAAAGTTTTAATAGATCAAAATTTTAAATTTGTGTTTTTCTGAGCATTTGTTTCTGCGACCATGAATATCATAGCGCAGTATATTCCGACTGGTTGCTATATGCACAATCAGATGGGTTTATGAACATGATATTCGCGTTGATGTTCTGTGTTGCTCTGTGATTATAGTTATGTTGGATTTGTCGCGATGGATAGCCTGGTGTACGTAGTATTAGATATAGTTCTCTGTGATGTAATGTATATTCATATTGTATGGCGAGCGTCCGACATGTGGACTGCCGTCATCGTGACTTGTATTATTCTTTTGGGCGCGTCCAGGTTGCGGACATAGTCACCGTTGTATATTCTGTTTTTCATTACATGCATTAGGATTACCCCGCGGCGGGGTGCTCAAGTAGCCGGGTTCTAGAAGGCAGTGAGCCTCCATCTCATAGAGTTGAGACCGGGGTGCTTTACTCTAGAATTGGTGGTCTATTCGCTGCACTCGTAGGGGGTATAGGATTGACCCGCAGAGGTGTGCCCAAATCACCGAATTTCGGAAGTGCTGGGTGGTCCACTCACTTCGTTGATTGGGGTTGCCTCACTTCTGGAATTGGCGGGTGGCTTGCCGCACTCATAGGGGTCTAGGGTCTGATACTACGGGCTATCCACACAACCGGGAAATTGCATTTCATATTTGGCTCCATTGAAATATAGTTTTGCTTATTTATCCGCATTTCCATATTGTGTTTGTTTCCGCTGTGATTCTGCTGTGATGCTTTTGTAATGTTACTTGATTCATGCGTGAGACGAATGTTCATATATATATATATATATATATATATATATATATATATATATATAGTAGAAGCTATATATGTTTTGCATCCGCGCTGGTCCTGTCCCCACCCTGCCGTAAGTTAAGTAGCCTTACAGCGAAGACCCGGGACCTTGTCGCGAATGTGGATGGCATATATGTGCATGATTATTTTCGTTTCTTTTTAGCATGATATGATTAATTGATGGGACTGCATTAATTCTGATTAATGCAAGGAAAACAAACCTAAATGATATTGTTGGAACCAATTTTTGAAAACGGATATTACAGACGTTTCCTTTTGCTTTGTACAGCGGTATTCGGTTATGAATATCTAGCACCTCATTCGACGAGGAAAGAGCCGAGATCCCTTCATGGGGAGTGACCTCTTGGGTAAAAATTTGGGTTATTGTAATAATTTCACTATAGTCGATTCTTTTGTTTTGCATCGTGGTATTCAGTTAGGAATATCCTGCACCTCATTCGATGAAGAAAGAGCCTAGATCCCTTCACAGGGAGTGACCTCTTTAGAAAGAGTTTACGTGACTATAAAATTCTCGGTTTTCTTCAAAACCAACGGTTTTCTACAAAACCACTTGTTTTAAAAGCGGAGCCTAAACTACTCATTTTCAAAGCTATTTGGTTTCTTCAATGATATCAAGTTCATTATGTTAAAGGTTTTTCGCCACAAACCAGCCGTAGCCCTCCGTCATTTCAGATAGGTATCTACTAGTATTCATGATATGTGTTTTGATCTTTTCCAAGGCATAGTGTTTGGTATCTAGTGGGTGCTTATCTGTAGTATAGATATATGCATTAATTTAGGACAGGCATACAATTGTTTGACCTTCGCCAAGGGCTTGTACGAATGGGTCTAGATTAATCTGGATAATGACGGGTTGAACTTAACTTGTGACTTATGATATTTTGACCTTTGTCAAGGTTATAAGCGCTCGTGGCAAAAACCACATCGGGAGTTTCAAACATACAGGAAACTTGCCCGGCATGCGCATACCTTCTGGAGTGTGGAGAATTGAGTGGCTTCCGTCAGGTTATCACGCGATGATAGTTGGGTCCTGATTCCCATTAATGAGTAGGTGTTACTCCTCGGATGATTTTCAGATGATCCTGACTAATTCTTCTTTTAGGGTTTGAAAGAGAATTCGAGGAACGGTGGGAGCCATCATGATTAGATAAAGTGATTAACCAATCTAATCTAGATTAAAGTGCACTCTGAGTTTTTCTTTTCTCTCTCTCTTTTTTGCAGAGACCATGACTTGACCTTAAACTAAAACTCATGAACCAAGTTAACTGAACCTTCTTGCACACTTTGGCTGTGGATTGTCATTATTCACGATGAAGTCGCATATATCCTTACCACTCCTACTTCCCCTTTGCATTTCTCCGGAACACTCTGTATCACTACGAAGATCCATATTTCTTGGGTATGCCATCGTATAATTACATACGAACTCGAAGAAACTTGTTTCAGTTCGAGGATGGATTCTGGTTCTGGAGAAATAGAATAAGATTATTCGGTTGTCTTTTCTTTTTTCCTTCTCTCAGGTTGCGAGAGCTTCTAGTATTAGGAGAGTACACCTATTATGCTTATTGGATAGTCTTCTTCCAAACCTTAGGCAGGTGCTGAAAGGTAGGGAAAGTAGAAAACCAATTAGGCTAAGTGTGGTGTACAGAAGGTAAGAAGTAAAGACATATAAAGGGATTATAGTGAGGGCAAAGAAAATAGCGACTATTGTCATGATTCACGACAAAGCTGCATATATCCTTGCCACTCTTACTTCCTCTTTGCATTTCTCCAGAACACTTCGTATCACTACGAAGATCCATATTGCTTGGGTATGCCATCGTATAGTTATATACGAACATAAAGAAACTTGTTTCAGTTCGAGGATGGATTCCGGTTCTGGAGAAATAGATTAAGATTATTCGGTTGTCTTTTCTTTTTCCCTTCTCCCAGGTTGCGAGAGCTCCTAGTATTAGGAGAGTACACCTATTACGCTTATTGGATAGTCTTCTTCCAAACCTTAGGCATGTGTCAAAAGGTAGGGAAGGAAGAAAACCAATTAGCCTAAGTATGGTGTACAGATGTTAAGAAAAGACATATAACGGGATTGGAGTTGTCATGACCCGAAGGTACGGAACGTGACTGGCACTTAAATTACGAAACATCTCTAGTCGTACGTAATCTAAGTAAGCCAAAGCCCAGAAATCTAAACCATTTAAAGAAATAGAGTGAAGGAAAACTTATTTAAAGAAAGCGATTTTAACCAAATAAGTCGCATTAAACATTTTAAAAGCAACATCATATTTTCCCGAAAATTTCGGCAGAGTCTTCTTTGTAAATACTGGCCCCCAAACGGGTACAACACATGAAAATACAAATAAATAATGAATAAGGCATCCGCAAGCAGGAGCTAGCTCTTCGCCAAAGGTGGAATCACAACCGCATGCAATATGTATAACAAAAGTGCACAATAAGCTTCTAAAAGCGAGAAATAAGAAGATACCTCGTCGACTCAAGTGAGCATCGACACCAAACCACAAATACAAATCTCATGAGTCTCACTGTCTAGTCCAATATACAAGGGTAGATGAGTATACTAGATATAATATAATGTACATGATGAATAAAATATCCTCGCAACCCACCTACGAGCAATGCCGCAAGTCCAAGCAAAAGAAACGAAATAAGGAAGTGCCCCCTCCGCTATTGTGCTGACGGATCGGACCTGCATGATAATGTGTTACAACGGGGGTAAGTAGCCAACTCGTAAGTAGTAAGTAACATCTCATAAGGCTATCGTAAGCATGAACATAAATGCGTCTCAATCTACGCATATTGATATGATACGATGTACTAACATGGATGCAACATGAATGCATGATCAAACACGAAACCTGAACAAGTCTGGTATGAGAAAATCTATGTTCTTATCTTAGAAAAGCCTCTGTGCAATAAACTGAAGTATCATCAATGAAATCAACAGAAAAATCAGTGTCAAGCATCGACACAATATATACATATCCCAATATCTCGATGTCTCAACATCTCAATATCTCAATGTCTCAATATCTCAATATCTCGGGCTCCGTCAGTCCGGATCGGCCCATATCAGCAAATCTCACGACCACGTCGGTATCCTTCGGATATCCGCCGCGTCAGACATCATCGGTAGGTAGTCTACCCCTGCCGGGCTTATCGCCATCCTCACAAAAACACTCTCGTCCCGGGATACCATACCGGGTCTACCATGTACCCGAGACGGTTCATCCTCCTCCTCGAATCGGGTCTCGACGACCAACAGAAATCAGGAAAGCTCTTGGTGGACGACATATACATCATATCATGAGAAAACCGCAACTTGCAATTTTTAAAGTATAATAAGTTTATAAAATTATTGTGGTTCTCCCTAAAATCCATAAATCTCATTAACATGGAAATCTACAAGAAAATCACCATATGTACACATGTCGGCGATGATGAATGCCTATGGTAACAATAATATGAAATACGACGTGTGACTAGAAATACATGAACGATGATGCAATGAGGTATATACATATGACTAGCAATCCTACGTATCCATCCTGATGAATTGAATATACAAGTATACGTTCACAGATCACATATGGTGCAATTGTTTTAGATTATGATTTAAGCAAGTTCTATAGTGTTCGTGGCATAGCAATTACCAAGGCGTGTGTGTTCACATAAATAGTGCCCGTGCAGTATGAACCAATGGTAATGGTGCAAGTGTCCTATGAGATGATATCACACACACACACACACACACACACATATAAGATGGTGCGATGCAATGAGATTGATAACTATGAAACTACACATATAAAATGCAAGTACTACAAGTAATCCTAAACCATCGGTGCCTCGCGCCATCCAGACGACCCCCCTAATAGATGTGTACATCTACTCACCGGGACGCCTCGGCTAATCCGATCCGATCCCAGCCTTTCCTTTTCCGCGCCACATCCGACGCCTCTGCACCCGATCTTAGAAGCACACACAAGCAAGTGAAAGAATAGATATATAAATAGCCGCGAACATAAACGATACAAGTCAACCATGCGTACTAACTGGATGCGCACACATTTGGTGCACAAAACGCGCTCGCGACAACGCCACAAACCACAACTAGGGTCGCTATACGTGGCAACTACCAAGTCTAGTATCCAAACGTACCAAACGTATCATAACACATTAAATATTATATGAAATAGGTTGTAAATCATCAAAACCTCAAACTCAATTAAACGCTATTTATTCCGAAAACCTACTAAGCAACAATTATCATTTTAGTTCAAATCTAGATATTTTAACAAATCTAGTGGCCACAATGCTTACATAATATCTTAATTAGGTCACACAAATATCAACTAGATTTTAATATCACCTATTTACATTAATCCTCAAAATTTAGTTTGCAAGAAAGTTTAATTAGGGCAATTTAGAAAATAACAATTTACAAATTAACAACTAGACTTGATTTTGCATGTCATAACATGTTAAACTACTCATCACAACCATTATCAATTGATCAAAACCCTAACTTGATCTCAACCCTTTTTTTGAAAACCAAAACTTGAAATTAAATGTAAGTCGATGTAGTACACCCCAGTACTTGTGGGGAGGCGGATTTTACAAAAACGATCAAGTTTAAGGAACGAACATCGACTAACCGCTTAAATCGAAGCTAAACAAATAATAACCAAACACATAGCTATACTAAACTATAGTGTTAAGGGATTATACCGATCGAAACAAGTCCTTCGTCTTTGTGTCCTCCTTTGCACTCCTCGACCTTCTCTAGGTAGTAGACGATCCACCCGAGAGCAAGACACCAAGCTACACCTCTAACTTGAGGTAACTAATCAACTTTGATTGCTAATCAAAGATGAAAGGATGAGATAAAGTGATGGTTATGGATGCTTAAGTCTAACTAAACCTTTGATCTCAACACATGAGGATTAAGGATTAGTCACTTGAAGATGAGAGCTTGAGGAGAGAGAATATGAGATAAGATAATGAGAGAAGAGAGAGAGTGTATCATAATATTATGAAGCATTCTTATTTAAGAATAATGAATAAAAGAAATGAATAAGCATGCTTCATAAAATATCTAGTGGTGATTCATTAGCATGAGTCATTAAGCAATAAATGTGCATTAATGAAATGAATGAATCACCACCATGACTCACTTTCTTATCCAAAAGAAACCTCCTTAGTCACATCTTCTAGAAGCTTCTCGTACAATTACGAGAACGCCCCTCCAATCCGCAAAAATACGGAAAAACTTTAGACTGTAAAAATCCAATAACCGGATACCAGTAACTGGCTTAAACCAAAGCCGACTGGTAAAAACTGTCCGAAAGTCGTACGCGCGTAAACGCACGTATGCGTCCGAACCCTTTGTCGCAAAACCATGCAACCTCTATATCGTTTCGCCTGGAGTAGGAAACTCTCTGTGTGGGACTCTAGAGACTCGACTACTACGCTGGCAGTGGGTTTAACCACAGACTGCAAGCGGCACTAGCTGTACGTAACGGTCCCCAGGTAGTTGTCGATAAGAAGGCCGATGAGTAAACCCATCCGAACTCCTACTGAGTCTGATGTGACAATCTCCATACAGTCCGGTCCGTTCGTCCAAGACTATCGCATATCGGGCCTAGGGGGGCGGCAAGCGTCAGTCCCCTAATAGCGGTATAAGTCGTGTCGGAGTGAAGCCCATTACACCCTGAGAAACTACTGGAACCTACCAGCAAATCTCGCTTGCCCTGGCCAGGGACTTTGCGTAATGGCTCTCTGACACAGCACGATATCTACTCCCAATACCGGGAGGGACGAATCCTGTCTAACCGCCACTGCCTCCAAGTGCTCGGGACTGCACCCAACTGCTACCTGTTTGCACGACTCCTTTGAGCTGTGGTAGGGTAGCAATCTAAGAACAGTGGGACACACTCGAGGCGAAGTAGCAGTGTCAAGTCTGCGGACTACGCTGTACTCATGTCACCTGGGAACTGTTCACTGACGACTGGTATCAAACCAACCAACAGTTCCCTGTGAGTCCTGTCCGGTGTACCCGTAACCTAACGAGCACCTGTATACTATCTCCAGTACGACGTACTGACGGCTGTGGGACAGACCATCTCCCCAACTGGGATGAGAAGCGTACACACCAGTCTACTCCGGAGTATCGATGCTCTGTCTCGATAATCCAACGACCAGGGACCAGAATAAGGATGTGCTTGTAGACTACCCAGCCCCCACTAGTGTGACTGCCATCACAACGCTGGTAGACAAGCAAGATCCTAAGAGCTCTATCAATACGTACACTCACATATTAAGATAGAAAAACCAAGTAGCATACTACCATGTTTAGCAAGACTGTTATATACATGTGAATATCCCAAGCTTCGATTAAGTAATATACAAGCTAGTATGATACAGTAATGGCCTTCTAGGGCATAAACACTAACAATCTCCCACTTGCACTAGGGCCATGTACTGGCATATCGTAGACCAATGATCTCGAGCAGCCTCTCGAACTGAATCTGAGGAAGGGCCTTCGTGAATGGATCAGCAATGTTCTCTTCTGAAGCAACTCTCCGAACCTCGATCTCCTGACAATCAATGATCTCCCTGATCAGGTGATACCGCCTCAAGATGTGTCTGGACTTCTGATGGGACCTTGGTTCCTTCGCTAAAGCTATAGCTCCGTTGTTGTCGCAATACAGAGGTATTGGATCAACTATGGTAGGAACCACCTGAAGTTCTGTTAGGAACTTCTTCATCCAGACTGCTTCTTTTGCGGCATCGCAAGCAGCTATATACTCCGCTTCCATCGTCGAGTCAGCAACGGTGTCCTGCTTGGAGCTCTTCCAGCACACCGCCCCTCCATTGAGGGTAAAGACATAACCCGACATGGACTTGGAATCTTCCTTATCACTCTGGAAGCCGGAATCAGCAAAGGCCTCCAACCTGAGGTCTTTTCCGCCGTAAACCAAGAACATCTCCTTAGTCCTCCTCAGGTACTTGAGAATGTTCTTTACTGCTATCCAGTGTTTCTCCCCTGGGTCTGACTGATACCGGCTTACCACGCTCAGTGCGTAAGCTACATCTGGTCTGGTACACAACATCGCATACATTATAGAGCCTACCGCAGAAGCGTAGGGTATAATAGACATGCGTTCCCTTTCCAAATCAGTCTTGGGAGACATCTCTTTGGAGAGGGTGATTCCGTGACAAGCCGGTAGATTACCGCGCTTAGAATCTTCCATACTGAATCTTTTCAGTACAGTGTCGATATACCTGGACTGCGAAAGTCCCAACATCCTCTTGGATCTATCACGATAGATCCGGATCCCCAGAATGTAAGAGGCATCACCCAGGTCTTTCATGGAGAACCTGTGTGACAAGAATCCTTTGACAGATTGTAGCATAGGAATGTCATTTCCTATCAATAGAATGTCATCCACGTACAGGACGAGGAATACGACACTTCTGGCCACAACTTTACTATATATGCACGGTTCATCTGGATTTTTGATAAAGTCATATTCTTTGACCGTCTCATCAAAACAGATGTTCCAACTCCGCGATGCCTGCTTTAGTCCATAAATAGACTTAAGCAGCTTGCATACTTTCCCGCTGCTCCCACTCTGATTGAAACCCTCTGGCTGATCCATATAAACGCTCTCTTCTAAATTTCCATTCAGAAAAGCCGTCTTTACGTCCATCTGCCAGATTTCATAATCATGGAAGGCAGCAATAGCAAGAAGGACCCGAATGGATTTGAGCATAGCCACTGGAGAAAAAGTTTCGTCATAGTCCAAACCAGGTCTTTGACGAAAACCCTTTGCAACAAGTCTAGCCTTATAGGTTTCCACCTGTCCATCTACACCAATCTTTTTCTTGAAGATCCATTTGCATCCTATAGGTTTTACCCCATCTGGAGCAAAGTCCAAAGTCCATACTTTGTTGGTGTACATGGACTCCATCTCGGTCCGCATTGCATCTAGCCATCGTACCGAGTCGCCGCTCTGGATGGCCTGCTGGAAGTCAGTAGGTTCATCATTATCTATGATGCAATCCTCTCTATCCCCGTCTATGAGAAAACCGTAGTATCTCTCAGGCGGATGAGACGGCCTACTACTCCTGCGGAAGGGTGCGGGAATGTTCTGTTCTTCTTGAACCTCTGGTTCTACCAAACTTTCAGTAGCAGTTTGTGGTTCTGGAATTTCTTCCAGTTCTATTTCGCTCCCACTCTTCTGATTTTCTAAAAATTCAGTTTCTAAGAAGTGGGCATGACGAGAAACAAAAACCTTTTGTTCCTCTGCGTAATAGAAATAATATCCCTTGGAGTTCTTTGGATATCCCACAAGCTTACACAGTACTGAGCGTGCCTCGAGCTTGTCCACATGCTGCTTTTTTACAAAAGCTGGACACCCCCATGTCCTAAAATGTTTTAGACAGGGTTTCTTCCCACTCCACATCTGATATGGTGTGGTAGGCACAGTCTTGGTTGGAACCTGGTTCAAAAGATATGCCGCTGATTCTAGCGCATAACCTCAGAAAGATCGCGGTAACTCAGTATTTCTCATCATGGATCGTACCATATCCAATAGGGTTCGATTCCGTCTCTCCGATACACCGTTGTGCTGTGGAGTGTATGGAGGAGTAAGCTGAGAGAGAATTCCTTTCTCTTTTAGGTAACCTAGGAACTCGGCACTTAAGTATTCTCCACCTCGATCAGATCTTAGTGTCTTAATACTTTTGCCTGTTTGGTTTTCCGCTTCACTCTTGAATTCCAGGAATTTCTCAAAGGCCTCTGATTTATGCTTCATTAAGAAAACATATCCATACCTAGAGAAATCATCTGTAAAAGTAATGAAGTAGGAATAACCACCTCTCGCATGTGTAGACATTGGACCGCATACATCGCTGTGTATGAGTCCTAAGAGCTCGCTTGCTCTTACTCCTTGTCCAGTGAATGGAGTCTTTGTCATCTTTCCTTTGAGACAAGATTGACAAGTGTCATAAGTTTGATATTCGAACGTGTCCAAATATCCTTCTCTATGCAACTTAGTCAACCTTCTCTCATTGATGTGACCCAGTCTACAATGCCATAAGAAAGCTTTATTTAAATATGGAGACTTTCTTTTTAGTGTGTTCTGGACATTGAAAATTTGGAGTTGGTTTAACACATATATGCCGTTATTTAGAGTACCGGACCCAATCAAACCATGATTAAGGTGGATGTTGACAACATCTCTTACAAACGTGAAATCATAACCTTTATTTGATAACAAGGAAACTGATATGATATTACACGTTAAGCTGGGTACAAAATAACAGTTATGTAAAACCAAAATGTGTCCACTCGTCAATCCTAGGTGATAATCCCCGACGGACGCAGCTCCCACGCTAGCTCCGTTAGCAACCCTGAGGATCATATCACCTTCCTTCAGCACTCTACGGTTTCTCAGTGCCTGCAATGAATTGCAAATATGAGATCCTGATCCGGTATCCAATACCCAGGAAGCAGAGTTGATTGACAGACAATTCTCAATTACAAACACACCTGAAGTCGAAGCCACAGCTTGCTTCGGTTCCTGGTTCTTGGCGTTCCACGCCTTGCAATCCTTCTTCCAGTGCCCTTTCCTGTGACAATGGAAGCACTCATCCAGGCCAACTACCGGTGCTGTAAACTTTTTCTTTCCCTTCTTTCCCACCTTACTAACACCTCCTCTAGGTCTGGGTGCGGCCTCTTCTTCCTTCCTTTGGCCCTAGCCTTGGACCCGAAAGAAGATGCACCGCCAACAAACATAGCGGGTGTTTCCCTTGCCTTCTGCAAGGTGCCCTCTGCACTCCTTAACATGTTCAGGAGTTCCGCAAGTTCAACTTCTTTTCCTTGAAGATTGAAGTTGAGGATAAACTGGGCGTAGGTGGGAGGAAGGGACTGGAGAACAAGGTCTGTATAGAGCTCATTATCCAAAGTCGTCCCAAGGTCTGCGAGCTCTTCTATGTAGCCAATCATCTGTAGGACATGTTCACCTACCGATGACCCGACAGCCAACCTCGCTCGAAACAATTTCTTCGAGGTCTCGTATCTTGCTATACGAGATTGCTCTCCATAAAGTTCCTTTGTATGGAGAAATATGCCATCTAGGGACATATCCTCGTGCCTCCTCTGATGTTCATTGTTCATCGAGGCAAGCACGATGCACTTGGCTCTCGCGCAATCTAAATCCCAGGTTTTGCGGATTTCCTTATCCGCATTGCTGGATTTGGGACCAAGGACAGCAGGTGCTGTAGCGGTGAGGACGTACCCCAGTTTGTCATAGGTCAAAGCCATCTTGACATTCCGCAGCCAATCTTTATAGTTTGGCCCCGTCAGTATATTTTTCTCTAAAAGTAACTTAAGTCCAGTCATTTTCAGGGTCGCTGCAATTAGGAGAGAGAGAAGAAAACTCTTTAGCATGATGCTCTTGCAAGTTTAGAGTGGTTTTTAGTTTATCTAAACTGGATGGCTCCCACTGTTTCTCGAATCCTTCCTCAAACCATAAAAGAAGAATTAGCCAAGACTATTCTCACCGTACAATACTTGCTTAACCGTTCAGCCAGGCCGGTGTCGATACTTCGAGGGAGGTTTTCCAACGCTTTCGCGAAGTTCCTTAATTAAATAACCTCTTTTCTCTGGGGGCGTAACCCCGCTGACACTTTTCTGGACACCTACTAGGTTTATAGCATTGATCGTTAAGCGACGAATATCCTGATAAGTAGCATATACTCACAGTAGGATCGGGATCCAAATATCATCGTATGATAATGTTGAAGGAATCCTACCAACATTCATCAAACTCCAAATGGTATGCATTTCTTTGCAAATTTCAGTTTCTTTAGAAATTCCCGATATTGATTTTTGCCCCATGCTCTTATGATCTTGACTAAGGGCCAACAAATCATAAGTCACATGTCAAGTTCTGCCCATCATTATCCTGTTGATTTGAATCCATCCGTATACTCTTGACTAAGGGCCAAACAAAGTAATACGACTGTCCCAAACCAACTCATCTATCTATGCAACAAATGAATACCCCAGCAGCTACCAAACACTATGTCTTGACTAAGGGCCAAACAAACATAGCTTGAATACTACTGACCATTCATAAGAAATGACGGAGGGCTACGACTGGTTTTGGCGAAACCGTGAACGTAGTGAACTTGATATAACCGAAGGAACCTGATAGCTTTTAAAAGGAGTGGTTAAATCTCCGTATTTAAAAAATATCTGTTTTTAAAATTAACCGAGTGGTTTCTTTTAAATTGTTCCAACGATTTAAACTTTGGTTTATTTTACTTTGCATTATAGATAATGCATCCCATCATTAACCTATCATTGCAGAAAACAACGAAAATACAACGTCCTCTTATGCCATCCGCATTCGCCACGGGGTCCCGTCATCACCCGTTAGGTTACTTAACTAACGACAGAGCGGGGGCTGGGCTAGCGCGGGTGTAAAACATAAGTGGCGTCTAAATAGCTATCATAAATATAGATATTTTACATTCGTCTGACGCAATGATATTCATTCCAGAACACAGATAAACAATATTGGATTTGCAAGCAATCTGTATTTCTTTTGAGCCTGCAAGAAAAGACAGATTACACAGTTGTGATGAATAGCCATTACCCCACCCTCGACCCCTACGGGTACGGCAAACTACCCACCCGGCAGTCTGTGTACCCCACCTTGGGTCAGTCCTAGGAGCAAAAACAGTAAAATGAAATAATACAACGGTGGCTACAACCGCAACCTGGAAGTGCCCCGCAAAAATAATATTACAACAAATTACATTTACAACAAATGAATTAATCAATAACCCATTGCGAACCCCGGCTATACACCACAACAGTCCAATACAGTTTATATGCACAAACAGATATAATCATTTCAGAAATGTGCAACCCCCTGCCAACCGACATACTAGCAGTTAGGGGAGGTTTACGAACACATTAAACAATCACAGATATAATCCAATATGCAAATACTGTACAATTCGATCGAATAAACAACATCAATATTGCTCCAAAATCTGCTCTGTTAAACAGTAACCTGAGCAATAATTAAATATTCCAGAAAACCCCAAATTTCACAGAGAAGCAACAGAAGAAAAATCGGCCGCTTACTCGCCAACTCGGCGGCGGAAGCGCGGCAACTCAGTGGCTGAGGCCGCGGTTCCGCGGCGAGATGGTCGATTCAGACGACTGTTTTTCTTGGGTGTTCTTCTGGTGTCATGTCAAGCTCCCTGAACTCACCTGAAAAATTTTCTGACTTCATTTTAACTTCGACAGAAACTTGACAGAATTAGGGTTTTGCGGCTTTGTTTTTCCGTTCGAAATTCGTACAAATTTGCAATCAAGTTATTTATTGTTTAGCGAGGCTCTGATACCACTGTAAGTCGATGTAGTACACCCCAGTACTTGTGGGGAGGCGGATTTTACAAAAACGATCAAGTTTAAGGAACGAACATCGACTAACCGCTTAAATCGAAGCTAAACAAATAATAACCAAACACATAGCTATACTAAACTATAGTGTTAAGGGATTATACCGATCGAAACAAGTCCTTCGTCTTTGTGTCCTCCTTTGCACTCCTCGACCTTCTCTAGGTAGTAGACGATCCACCCGAGAGCAAGACACCAAGCTACACCTCTAACTTGAGGTAACTAATCAACTTTGATTGCTAATCAAAGATGAAAGGATGAGATAGAGTGATGGTTATGGATGCTTAAGTCTAACTAAACCTTTGATCTCAACACATGAGGATTAAGGATTAGTCACTTGAAGATGAGAGCTTGAGGAGAGAGAATATGAGATAAGATAATGAGAGAAGAGAGAGAGTGTATCATAATATTATGAAGCATTCTTATTTAAGAATAATGAATAAAAGAAATGAATAAGCATGCTTCATAAAATATCTAGTGGTGATTCATTAGCATGAGTCATTAAGCAATAAATGTGCATTAATGAAATGAATGAATCACCACCATGACTCACTTTCTTATCCAAAAGAAACCTCCTTAGTCACATCTTCTAGAAGCTTCTCGTACAATTACGAGAATGCCCCTCCAATCCGCAAAAATACGGAAAAACTTTAGACTGTAAAAATCCAATAACCGGATACCAGTAACTGGCTTAAACCAAAGCCGACTGGTAAAAACTGTCCGAAAGTCGTACGCGCGTAAACGCACGTATGCGTCCGAACCCTTTGTCACAAAACCATGCAACCTCTATATCGTTTCGCCTGGAGTAGGAAACTCTCTGTGTGGGACTCTAGAGACTCGACTACTACGCTGGCAGTGGGTTTAACCACAGACCGCAAGCGGCACTAGCTGTACGTAACGGTCCCCAGGTAGTTGTCGATAAGAAGGCCGATGAGTAAACCCATACGAACTCCTACTGAGTCTGATGTGACAATCTCCATACAGTCCGGTCCGTTCGTCCAAGACTATCGCATATCGGGCCTAGGGGGGCGGCAAGCGTCAGTCCCCTAATAGCGGTATAAGTCGTGTCGGAGTGAAGCCCATTACACCCTGAGAAACTACTGGAACCTACCAGCAAATCTCGCTTGCCCAGGCCAGGGACTTTGCGTAATGGCTCTCTGACACAGCACGATATCTACTCCCAATACCGGGAGGGACGAATCCTGTCTAACCGCCACTGCCTCCAAGTGCTCGGGACTGCACCCAACTGCTACCTGTTTGCACGACTCCTTTGAGCCGTGGTAGGGTAGCAATCTAAGAACAGTGGGACACACTCGAGGCGAAGTAGCAGTGTCAAGTCTGCGGACTACGCTGTACTCATGTCACCTGGGAACTGTTCACTGACGACTGGTATCAAACCAACCAACAGTTCCCTGTGAGTCCTGTCCGGTGTACCCGTAACCTAACGAGCACCTGTATACTATCTCCAGTACGACGTACTGACGGCTGTGGGACAGACCATCTCCCCAACTGGGATGAGAAGCGTACACACCAGTCTACTCCGGAGTATCGATGCTCTGTCTCGATAATCCAACGACCAGGGACCAGAATAAGGATGTGCTTGTAGACTACCCAGCCCCCACTAGTGTGACTGCCATCACAACGCTGGTAGACAAGCAAGATCCTAAGAGCTCTATCAATACGTACACTCACATATTAAGATAGAAAAACCAAGTAGCATACTACCATGTTTAGCAAGACTGTTATATACATGTGAATATCCCAAGCTTCCATTAAGTAATATACAAGCTAGTATGATACAGTAATGGCCTTCTAGGGCATAAACACTAACATTAAACACCTAAATAAATTAGATTACAGCAAATATTAACAAGGTAACAATTAGAGTAAGATTTATACCTCATAAATTTTGAGATCAAACATGCAACTTAGTTCGAAAAAACCATTTTGCTCCAAGATCCATGCTAGATTTGGCCAAGGAAAATTGGGTGAAGAATTAGCTAAGAATTTGTGAGATTTTAGTTTGGATTTTTTATGGAAATTGAAGATTTTGGACATGAATTGAAGTGGAGAATATGGGGAGGGGGCTGCTGGAATGGGCTCGGCCAGATGAAAGAGGAGAGGTGAGGGAGTGAGGTATATGTGTGGTGTTTTCAAGTCAAATCCCCATACCTCAATTATATACCCATACTTCTTTCTTTACTATATTTCTTTTTTTTTTCTTTTTCTCTAATTGAAGTGGGAAAAATGGGTGGGGAATTTGGGGAGGGGCTGCTGTGGTTTCGACCAGCCAAGAGAGGAGAATGGTAGGTGTGGGTGTGTGTAGCATTTCCCAAGTCAAGAAAATCCCCAATCCTCAAGTCACAAGCCCATACCTCATTTCTATTTAATTTATTTTCACAATTTAAGCCTTTTTCTTTTATATTTTCTAAAACCATCTTGACAACTTCTTTTCATTTCAAAAACAACATGTTATATTTTGGTTTAATGTGTCATGATGCACAAAACTTGTATTAACCCATTCTAATTTGTAAATATCACTAATTAAATGTATTAGTGAAAGCTTAAAATAATATTAAAAATAACTAATTAAGGAAAATATTTAAGTAAACTAGAAATTTACAAGTGAAAAATTAATTACCAAATACAAGCAATTACATAGCTAGAATAGGTATATTTAAGTCTATGTTGAAAAATAATTATATCTTGGTTTTTACGGAAAACACCAGTTATTTTACCGATTATCGGAAATTTCACCTAAACGATTTTTCAGAACGTTACAGGAGTGAAGGCAAGGAAATATACGGTTACTGTCATGAATCTGGATAGTGGAAGAGACATTAGTAGGAATACCCGGCCACCCCTTCGAAACATTTTGATGTTTCAGTTTTACTGTGCGGTGTTAATTGAAAATTGTTTTCCCAATTAGATTCTGACTCCAGGGTATGTATTTACCAGACTTGATTCTCACATCTTTACGGCGTTACAGATGCTGACTGGGAGTTGAACATTGGGAATTGGATGATTAGATCCTTAATATCAGAATTCTTTGTAATTGGTGATATTTGAGGAAATAGCCTGGGTTTTGCCTAACGATAAATATTTAGTTTTGAATATCCGTTATTATGCACCAGTTTCAAACTGATATATCTGTACGTTTATTTTATAAAGTGTGATATAAAATTTTCATATTATGTTTATGATATTTACCTATATCAGTAGATGGTTAGGTAAGGTGCATTCAACAACGGTGTAATTCTTCTTAACCATAGAACAGTTTTCAACCTACGATGCACATGGTTTGAGTTATTAAACTCAGAGGACTTATACAAAATATTGTATGTTGTCCGATGTCCATTAGGAAAAAATGGTCGTTACTCGTACTATATTCCGTTTACTTATGACTTCTCTGGTTTTAGACACGCATTTCGTTGAAATACAAGGACCAAATTTTGAGAAGTTATAGTTATAAGAATAAAGTAGAGAACCATAAGTTGCAAGTATCAGGATTCCTCGAGGTGGTCGAAGATGTAGATACTTATGCTAGGTATCCCATCATAAGTAATATATTTGAGAACTTGCTTCTCTTTCAGGTTACTCATCCGTGAGTACGCTCCTTGATGAGTAATGATGCATGACCTTCTTCCATTTAGTCGATATGCACTGGAAATAGCTGCTTGATATTTGAATCCGGTTCAAATTACATTAGTGCCTTTGTTTCTATATTGGATATAGAATGGATTCATATCTTAACGATGTTAAGTTATATGGAGTAGCCTGGCTTATGCTTATAACCAGAATCTGGATAAACTCAAGGCGCGTTTCAGTAATGACAGTTTGTGGGTTATCCTGGGTTCTGACGAGGGTTAACATTTTACCATTTGGAGGATCAATAGTTATATTGTTCTTTACTTTCCACCCATTTTTGTAAAATGAATTCTTTTCAGAAAATATTAGTGGGAGTATGGTAGAACTGGAAGTGATTCCAGAACCACAAACGATTACTGAAAATTTAGTAGAACCTAAGGATTCAATTAGATTCGACAATCCATTAGCCACTTCGTAGATTTGGTGGGTAACCTCAGCTACCCGAGAGGTACTTTGGTCTCCTCAAAGACAGTGACAGGGAGGTTTTGATGACCCAAGCTTGCCATTACTGCTGTCCTAGACTATGAGATCTGGCAGGTGGATGACTATAAAATCGTTCTAATTTAGTTTTAGAAGTGCACGTGTATATGACTCTGCCAGAGGGTTGTTGTAGTCAGTGGGAGCAGCGGAAGCATGGTGGGCAAGTAGCTTATGTCTATTTATAGACTAAAGCAAGTATAGCGGGGATAGATCAACTATTTTTGATGTGACAGACATAGAGTTTGAATTCATCAGAATAACAGATGGACCTGGTAAGAAGGTAGTAGAGAGTGATATCCTGATATTTTGATGACATGCTCTTGATAAGAAGTGATCTTCCTATACATCGATCGGTTATACTGTGGTTGTCACAAAGTGTTTCTCCACTTATGATCTGGATAAAATATCAGGGATTCTGGTGACTAGATCAATAATTTTAGATCTAGATTTAGGAAGTGTCTTAATTCGGGTACTTTGGCACTATTCTAAAGTGTTTTAGAATGGACGACTCCTGGCATGGTGGAGTACCCGTAGGTGATGGACTCACCCCCTCTAAAGAGATGTCTTATAGACTGATGAGGAGAGGGATTTGCGTGATTGACATATCACTTGCTTAGGCAATTAAGTCAATCATGAGATGTCAAGTACCATACCAGATATTGCTTTTGCACTAGCTGCAATAAGCATATATCAATCCAATCCCGAAAAATATTGGGAAATAGTTATGAACATAAGTGGATGTTCTTGGTATATGGTAATGGCAGCCTCCTTCAGGAGGCAGTTATCATTTCAGGCTTCCAAGATGACCTAGATGACAGAGTGACTTTCAGAGTTGAAGTTTACCCTCTTCTGAAGGGCAGTATGTTGGACAGGGGGTCCAAGAGGATACTAAGGAAGGTTTGGCGCAGGATACTGATTAAATTCAGTGGAAGATACAGTCTAAGAAGTTTGTTGGATTTGGAGTTCATTTATGAGCTTGGTCCCATCAGATATCCAGATAAATTCTAAGACATATATCATTCATTTCAGGAGATAGTTTTTCTCTGCGAAATTGAAATATAGAGAGATAAAGATAGAAACATTGGAGAGGATTCACTCACTGAAGTTATTTCTCGAACACGATAGTTTTGCAAACAAGCTTTGCGAAATTGATTAGTAGAGAAGTTGGGTGTTCGGTATCACACGGGCTGTGAGTATACGACACTGCAATAATTAGCCTTATGTGCAAGTGAGAGATGTTGGCTACAGTGCCATCAAGTCAATTATTGTAATCGCAGGAAGGCGATTGTGATGATTGAAGGAGGACCTATACGGGTAGAACAGTCTTACTAGAAATGATAGTATACTATCTAGTTTGTCTCTATCATCATGTACATGCATTATGTGGCATTACAGGTCACTATTACATGTTGATAGAGCCCATATGATTCTTACTTGACTACCAGCATTATGATGGCGATCATATACATGGGATCTGGGTAGTCTATAAGCACATCCTTAAATGTCCATAGTCGAGGGAGTATCGAGACTGAGCATCGATACTCCGGAGTAGACTAGTGTATACTTTTCGAGACCCTCACAAGGAGCGGTGGCCGTTCTCACAAGCCATTGGTGTCAGTTAGTCAACTAAGATAGTATATAGGTGCTCATTGGGTTATGAGTTGTTAGATATGTATGCCCTAGAGGCCTATATTGTATAGGATGTTAGGCATGTATATGTACAGAAACAATCTTTGCTCGAAATGATAGTATTCTATCTGGTTTATCTTCATCTTACATGTGATGTTTTGTATTTCATATTTTTATATACATGTTGATGAAGCCCTTACGATTATCCTTGACTGCCAGGATTATGATGTAGATCATACTAGTGGGGCCTGGGCAGTCTATAAGCATATCCTTTAATAGTTCCTAGTCGAGGGTATATCGAGATAGGGCATCGATATTACCAGAGTAGACTAGTGTGTACATTTCTTGACCATGGGGGCGATGGTTGATCCCACAACCATTGGTGTTTGACATCAAAGATTGTACACAGGTGCTGATTGGAGAATGGGTACACCGAACTGGACTCGCCGAGAACTCCTAGATGGTATATATACCTATTTTCAGATAGCAGTTCTCTGGTGACACTTATACAGGTTAGTCTGTAGACCCGAGATCGTCATAGTGTCTTGTGTGATTTCCACTGTTCTTTGATTTCCTCCCTACCATGGCTCTACTGAGTCGTGCAAACAGGTGGATTTTGGGTACAGTCCCGAATCACATGGAGGCAGTGAGCGATAGGAGGGGTTTCCTCTCTCCCGTTATAGGGAGTTGATGTCGCGCTATGCTTGATCGGCCATAACAGTAAATCCCTGGCCAGGGTTGTCGAGATTTACTGATAAGAGTTATCAGTAGTTTTTCGAACCGTTATGGGCCATAAATCAACATGACTTATAAAGTTACTGGGTCTGACATTTACTACCCCTAGACTTCATATACGACGTATCAAACGAAGAGACCGTACTGTACGGTAAGTGTTGCTTACAGGCTTGTTAGGGTTGGGATGAGTTCGCTCATCGGCCACTTTTTCTTCACGTACCTGGGTAGCCGTTACACACTGCTAGTGCCGCTGACATACTTGTAGTTAAACCCACTGCTAGCATATTGTCGTGTCTTTAGAGTCCCACACAGAGGGTTCCCTGGTTCAGGCAAAAGATGTAGAGACTGTAAGTTGTTACGGCAGGGTTTTGATCATGTTCATGTAATGGTTATAGGAATAATGATTGGAAGGATAATACTGGTAGGCTTTGGTTTAAGCCGGATACCGGTATTATATTATTGGATTATTTATATTCGTATTTTTCGGAATTCGGATATGGGTATTCTTTTACGGTATACGATGAGGGGTATTCTTATAATTGTACAAGAAAACCTTCTAGAAGGGGACACCTCATAAATGGTTTTCATTTTGTGAAAATGGAAATTATGAGGTGGAATTTGGAGAGAGTCAAAGCATGGATGAAGGAATGGCTTATATCATTTTATATTCATTTGAAGTTACTATTGAAGCATGGTGCATTATTTTGGAGAAAAATAATACATGCTTCAATTATTTTCCTTTAGCCATATCATTTTTCCATTCTTGATTTTTCATTCATCACCCTCATCTTCTCTCTCCTCATTTTCACCTTCTTCCTCCTCTTAGCTTTATCCTTCACATGTTTTGTGAATCAAAAGCTCAAGAGACATAATAATCCACTACATGATCTCTACATCATCTAAGTGATCATTTCTAGCACACTTGATCTCTTAATCAACTCTTGAGAAGAGTTTGAAGCTTGGTCTATAGCTCTCGGGTGGATCATCTACGACCTAGAGGTGACCGGAGACCGAGTTCCTTTCAAGCATTCGGAAGAGCCTAGGAGTTGCATCAAAGAGAAGACCCGAAGAACCGGTTCATTAGGTATATCTCTTTCATAGTAGTTAAGGTCTCTAGATTGGATTTGCTAGTTAAGGCTTAAGCACATGATCTTGGGTTTATGTGGGTGTTGCATGCAAGAAATTTTTCGTTTGCCACTTCCGCCTCTTCAAAAGTGTTGTGAGGGTGTGCAACATACACTAACATGGTATCAGAGCCTCTCCTAAACCTTAAATAGCTTATAGCGACGTTAGAAATCCGCCATTTTTTGTCGCGCAAAAATTGCCAGAAAAACAGTTTCCAAAATTGAAGTTTTGATTTGTTTGCACACCCCGCAGATTCACGGTTTGAACCGAGAAGCCGCGGGGTGGAGAGTGCGCACCCTGGGGATACCCCAGGGGGACCAGAGGCTGGACCCACACTCCAAGACTACCACAGGGTGGCATTGGGGGTGGGTGACCCGAGAGCACCCCATATGGGTGCTCTCGGGTCTGCCTTCCCCTAGGGGCCACCTTAAGATAGCCCCCTGGGGTGGGTACCCCCCAGGCCCTCCATTCGATAGTTAATTTTTGTTCTTCGCCTCCGTGAAGATTTGGGCGGGTTTCAATTTCGTTTCGACTCCCGGATTGGCTTAAAACGATCGGTTTTGGAACTTTAGCTCACTAAATTTTTTCAAGTGTTGGAAAATTGGTTTAGTTTGCTAATTGCATGCGGAATTCTAATGTTGCGGTTACTTTACAAGCTTTATGATGTGTATGTGTGTTTGGAAATGTCGACTAATTGCTATACGTCGATTAGTCGGGGTTGCACACATCCGTATTGATATCATGTGATGGTATGTGTATATGAATATGTTGGATCGTCGTAGATGAATAGCCAGGGGATATAAGAAGAGCATTTTTCTTTTCTTTCATTCATGTAATTTGTAAAAAGTGATGTAATATTATTTTGCGGGGCACATCCGGGTTGAGGCTGTAGCCACCGTTGTATAATTTCTTTTTTCTGTTTTTGGTCCTAAGATAGTCTCAAGGTGGGGTGCACAAACTACTGGGTTCTCGAAGTGCCGAGTGGCCTACTCACTCTGTTAAGGGAGGTTGCTTAACTTCGGGAATTTGGCGGGTTGTTTGCCGCACCTGTAAGGGTCTAGGGTGGGGTTTGGCTATTCATCACGACCGTGGAACCCGTCTTTCATTAAGGGCTTGAATGAAATACGAAATTCCTAGTATATCCATTGTGTTCATCTATGATCTGGAATGTTTATAAATGCGTGCGACGCATGGATATTTATATATAAGATATATAATAAACGTTGCTTATGTTTTGCACCCGCTCTAGTCCATCCCCCGCTCTGTCGTTAGTTAAGTAACCTAACGGTGCATGACGGGGCCCCGTGGCGAATGCGGATGGAATAAGCGTACGTTCTATTTTCATTTCTTTTCTGTGATGTTTAGGAAACGTAAATGATGGGACAACATTAATGTGATTAATGTTAAGAAAAAGAAACCTAAAGATGTTGTAAAATCAAACTTTTTAAAATGGGTAACTCTAGTTTTTGCTTTGAATAGTGGTATTCCTTGATGAATATCCAACACCTCATTCGATGAGGAAAGGGCCGAGATCCCTTCACCGGGAGTGACCCCTTTAGCGAAACTAGCAAATGTTACAAAGCACACGATTATTTTTTATAGTTGATCTAACTTTTGGTTTGCATCGTGGTATTCATGAATATCCAGCACCTCATTCGATGAGGAAAGAGCCGAGACCCCTTCACCGGGAGTGACCTCTTTAGAAAAATTAGAAAGATACTACAAAATCATTCGACTTTTAAAACTAGAGATTAAACCACTCCTTTCACTAGATTCTACAACGATATCAAGTTCAAAGCGTTAAAGGTTTTCATCAAAACCATCCGTTGCCCTCCGCCATTTTAGGAAGTAGAGTACTTAGTATTCATACTACGTTTGTTTACTATAGTTAAGGCGTGATGTACGGTAGCTAAGTGATACCTTCGTACAAAGCACATGATGCGATCGATTAGGACATTCGCATGACCTTATTGACCATAGTTAAGGGTTATGCGGGTGGGTCTAAATCAATCACGAAATGGCGGGTAGAACTTGACTAGTGCATATGATTTGTTAACCATAGTTAAGGTCATAAGGCACTAGGGGTAAAAATCATATCGGGAATTTCAAGAGTTGAAATTTGCAATGAGATTTCATACCTTCTATTTAATAGTTGGATCCTGATCCTACTGTGAGTAAAAGTTACTCCCGGGAGAGTTTTGCACTTTACAATTAGCTAATCCAGTAGGTGTCTAGAAAGGTGTCAACAGGGTTACGTCTCTAGGAAAACGAGGTTTATTTTAATTAGGTTCGTGAGAAAGCACGACGAACCTCCCTCGGAGTACCGACACTGGCCTGGCCGACCGGTTAGCGAACTTGTAAATTATAATTAATCCTAGCTAATTTTATATTTATGGTTTGAAGGAAAATTTGATAAAAAGCAGTGGGAGACATCGATTAGATAAGATTAATAACCAATCTAATTATGCAAGAGAAATCGCTGAGTATTTTCTTTTTTCTCTCCTAATGGCAGACTTAAGCTTTTATTAGACAAGAATAAACTCACGGGACCGAATTACAAAGATTTGCTGAGGAACGTAAATATTGCCCTGACCTATGATAAGGCCACTGATTGAAACGTTTTCGGATTGTGTAGTATTTGAAAATTGTAAAGAAATCACAACCAAAAATTATTTTTGACCGCAATCAATTACGGTGTCGATTGTAGATCGTAAGCGAGTGCGGATCGTCCACAGGGATTGCACAATTCGTTTTTATATTTGCTTCGTTTGAATTGAAAAGTTAATTGATAAGAAAAGAAAACATGATTCAAGAATTTATCAATTGATTCAGGTGTCACGATGTTTAATCAAGAATCAAGAAACTGATAAACAATCAAGAATTGGGTTTCGATAATATTTCCAACCAAAATGTCAAGAATCTAAATAAGGCTCGTAGGAATCGATCGGATCGATAGACGTGATGTAATCTAAAGATAACATGTTCTTGTCCTTCGAAGGATTGATACTAGATCGATGATGATCGACGAGAGTTAGGGTTTTCTCGTGAAACTAGGGTTTCATCTTATCCCTTGTTCTTTGGTCGATATCATTCACATTCTAGCCTCTAGCAATTTCAAGAAACGATCGTAACTCCCTAATTTCGAGCGATATCATTCAAGAAAGCATCGTAACGAAATGGGTTGTCGGTTCTTGAACTTTCTAGGGTTTACAAAACTTGTAGGAATCAAGAATCGTTTTCAGATATATTACATCATCATTCTATTGATCGTCTCGGCTTCTTTACGAGCGGCGTTTTACTCAAACATCACAACAAGAACAACAATTATAAATTGAGATCTAATCATGATGCAAGAATTAAAAGAAAACAAGATAAAAGAAAATCACCTTTTATTTATATCGACAATTTGATTACAATCGCTCAAGAACTACAAGAGGAAGAACGAAATTGTCGATTTGGCGTCGCTCGGCTCCGTGAGTCGCGGATTGTTTGGACCACTTGCTCTGTTGAAGATCGGCTCGGCTCATAAAAGGTTGCAAGGTTTCTTTCTTGATGGGTACTCGGGATCTTGGCTTTTGGAGTTGGAATTAGGGTTAGGGTTTCACACAAGTTCTCTCACTAAACTTGTGGAAGAAGAAGAAGAAAGAGAATGGTTCTTGTTTGATACTAGATTTAGGATTGATGATCCACTGTCCTAACCCTAGATTTAGGCTTCTATTTATAAACTTTCCAAACCCTAGGTCTAGGTTTGAAATGGTAGTTCCCTCCAAAAGTTTGTTGAGTCTTCTAGAAGGTAGTTTGTTAGGAGCTAGCTTAGGGTTTAAGCTAGGTTTAATTAGGCTTGGAAACCCTAGTTTGCTGATCTGGCAGAAACCCCTGGAGTCTTCTGGAATTTAAGATACATTTCTGAACAGTGGGCCCTGAATGAAGCATTGTGCACCAAAATTGAGGAGGTAACTCCCTGGTTCCAACGCGGATCCGCGGCACAAGCAAGCCATTGCCGCGGATCCGCGGCTCTTTGATGGGCTTGGGCTTTGGTTCTTCTGGTGAAGCTTTGTACTGGAGTTTGGGCTTTTCTCTGATGTGTTAATTTGTGATTGCTCCTTTGGATTGATACCAGATCTGAATTCATTGAGTTGACGTAACGCTTTAGCTGTACCCTATACATTTTAGCCTTTCTGCTGGATTTTCCTGCACAGATCTCAAAACAAGTGTTGTGCAAAATACGGATGATGCGATGCCATGAAATGTAGTCAATTTCCTTTATAGTGTCGGTTTTAGAGTCTAATACATGTAATCTGATATTTTGTGACAGTTTTGCTAATATGTAAAATATGAATACCGTACACTTCTAAATGAGTGCAAATGATGAGGAAATTGCCGGCTAAAATATACAATATTTTCGACTAATCAAATACCCCCAAACTTAATTTCGATCGTCTCGAGCGAACTGTTTTATTAAAAAGAGAAGGAGAAAATAAAGAAAGAGAAAAACTATCTAGCATACTTTCGTAGGCAACACGATTGCACTGAGCACGTGCAACAAGCCTTTAAACCTCTAGGTGTCCCTAGTAGGAGGAGTGTTTTCTCCTGAGGGTTTTCAGCGGATTGCACCCACAAAATCCAATAATAAAAGAAAGATCATGAATATTACATTTAAAGGCAAGAATTGTAAAAATAAAGCCTTGAAAATTAGGGTTTCCAACTAAGCTAGCTTTTCGGTTGTCATGAGCCCTATCTTAATGGTCATGAAAAGATGTTAGAAATCACGTCCTCCCTCAATAAAACATCGTCTTATTCTTCATTCCTATCTTTCTTCCAAACATCGATCATATAACCCTGCGTGTGTGTAAAGACATCCCTACACCCAGAGAATTCAATTCAAGTTATCATACTCTTGCCCATCAGCCTCAGTACTTTTTAATTAATGAATATTTAGATGAGATTGCTCACACACTTTCATGCGACCGTTAATACTTCTTGAGGTACTAACCGACCGATTACTCATGTGCTTGCTTACTTGGTGTATTTTCCTCGTCTTGCACCACCTCAGGCATAGCAGTGACTCCCAGACCAGTTGGCCTTAGGGCACTAGGTGAAGAAGCACCCTCGCTATATATTTTTTTATTGCCCTTGGTGATAACAAAACCAGTGTTCATTTTTCTCACCACTTTATATTTTATTCATTTTTTTTATTTCCTTCATACTTTTGGCTTTAAGACAAGAGCATTTCAAGGTATCCTCTACTATCCCAGGCTTTAAGACGTGTGTAAGTGCGAATAGCAGGGCAGCAACGTTCAAAATGTTTGGCTTTCAGAATAGAAACTATTTTTCAGACTTATTTTTATCCTCATATTAGTGACGTCCTTCATCTTACTAACCCTTGGGACAACGGCTCATAACTACTTATTACTAGTTCGTATAAGAAAACTTCTAATTTTCTTAGTTTTCTTAAATTTTTCTAATCTCATGGATGTAATTTTTCACTATCTAATCTTTTATTATCTTATTTATGTACAAAAATATTTTTATAGTTTTGAAAAATTTTAAATTTTTATAGGTTTTCAAAAAATGTTTTGCGCTTATGCAAATGATATACAAATGATGCGAAAATAAGCACAAACCTCCCCCAAACTTGTTTTCAACAGTGTCCTCACTGTTTCCTTCTGCTAAATCTCGAAAAACCTGTAAGCTTGGGAGGAATTTATTAGTGGGGGCAAAATATTTAAGTGAAGAACCTCCCCCAAACTTATTTTTGGATCATTATTTTGTAAAATTTTCTTTTCGAGAGCCAGAAAAAAAAATGCCCCCCCAAACTTGAGTTATGCAATATTAATCTTTTAAAATCACAAGTGGGGGTCAAAAATCATTGGTCGATACCAAGCTTTGCAAAGACCAAATGTTAACACCAACCATTCAAAAATTTTATCAATGCAGTGCTCGGGTTGGTGGAAGAAGAAGTGGGGAAAAGGTAAGTGGTGGAAGAGAGTGTGTGAGCGTCTCATTTTGGAGAGACGATGCAGTGTATGTGATAGATTACTCGCATTCTTTTTACAAGTTAGAAAAAGGGGTGGAGGTTCAATTTCAGTGAGTGGAACCTGATTCATCTCAACACCCGTGTTATTCAGAAATGCGAGTTCGTCAGCGAAGATCTCCTCAAAAGTTTCATCTATACCCCGAAGAATAATGTCATCACAAAGTGCGGGGTGATCTTCAGACTCTAAAAGCAGTTCATAATCAGTGTTAATTGTTGACCCGGACATCTCGGTGGAAGAGTCCGTATGTGTATGATACAAAGTTGGGTCAAACAATAACGTATGAAAAGAGTCAAGATCGGTATCAGGAGGATCATTAAATTCGCTGCTGTCGATATCCATTAAGTCGACAGAACAGACCTGAGCAGTAGGTTCGGAGGGTACACTTCCTAACTTGTAAATATTCATCTCAATTGTCCTCTTCCCGAAGGATAGGGTCATAGAACCGTTACGACAATTGATGATAGCATTGGAAGTGGCCAAAAAGGGGCGACCTAAAATCACCGGAATTTGATTCCGTGAGTTCGCTACAGGCTGTGTATCAATTACAATAAAGTCCACAGGGAAGATAAATTCCCCGATTTTTATTAACACATCCTCTAGTTCACCCCTAGGTCTGGTGATTGATCGGTCAGCCATCTGGAGAGTGCAGGGAGATGGTTTTAACTCTCTGATCCCTAACTGTTCATAAACTGAGAAAGGAAGCAGGTTAACACTTGCCCCAAGATCTAGTAGAGCACGGTTAATGTGTTTCTCCCCAATAGAGATGGAAATCGTAGGATAGCCAGGATCCTTACGTTTCCTCGGTAATTGCTGGGGGAAAGCTGTGTCTACTGTCTTTACCATGAATATTTTCTTGGGCATTTGTTTCTTCCTCTTTCTAGTGCAAAAGTCTTTAAGAACTTTCACATATGCAGGGACTTGTTGGATAGCATCTAGAAGAGGGATATTTATGTTAACCTGTTTAAACATCTCAGTGATCTTCTCCATATGTGGACTTGGTGTGTTAGCCCTTAACCGATTAGGATAAGGTGCTTTAGCAATAAGCGCTGGGTCCATCATAGGAGAAGGAAGTGTGTGTGGAACCGATCCCAGAATAGAAGTGGGTATCGTCCGTGGAGGGGTAAAAGAGGTGGGCTGTAGTGGCGAACCTTTTGGAAAATGGAGAATAGGCTCGGAAGAAGGTGGTGGGGTAGAAGAACTGGGGTCAGAAGTGTGTGTGTGAGGAAAGGTCTCAGCCGGGGTGTTGATATGATTTTCAGTATCATTAACTTCTTCCCCAACATGATTGTCAAGCACTCTTCCAGATCTCAACGTGGTGATTGCATTCACATGATGTGAATAACCAGGATTGGGTAAGGGTTGAGCTGGAAGTTTCCCTTTCTCTCTTGCACTCATTTCAGCTTTTAATCGTGCAATCTCTTCTTCCATCGATTTAATACTCGCGTTTTGGGACGCAGAGTTTTTCTCAATTTTATCGACAGATGACTTCATTTCAGCCGAAACTTGTATGATATTTGTTAAGACCAAATTCATGTATTGTGCAAAAGAAGAGGATTCATCAGTTCCGGTCAACTGTAAAGGACTAGACAGTGCAGGTGTGTTGACCTGATTTTGAAAATTATGTGCTTGAAAGGGGTGCTGACTCAATTGAAGTTGTGGTTGCTGTTGTGGTGGAGGGACCCTTTGGAAATGATTCGTGTTTGGAACCGTGTTTTGTGATTGTGATTGGTTCCAAGCAAAATTAGGGTGATTCTTCCAACCCTGATTATATGTGGAAGAAAAAGGATCGTTTCTAGGTCTTTGAAATGCGGCATTGGTATGCTCACGACCTTGAAACGGACATTCTTCCGTTAAGTGAGACGGATCAGAACAGCAGCCACATACAGTTTTGGAAAGTGACATTTGATTAAGGGAGGCGGCTAAAAATTTGTTTTCCATAGTCTCGAGTTTCTTTTGTATAGCTGAAATGTCAGCTCTAACTCCTATGGAAACATCTGATTGGTTGTTGCCACTCCTAAATGATGGATTTTCCCACTGTAAAGACTTTTCAGCGAACTCTTCTAAATATCGCCAAGCTTCCCCATCATCCTTGGTCATGAAGGTACCTTGACACATGTTTTCAAGGCTCTGTTTAGTGTTAGGGTTACTACCCTCATATATGATTCGGCAAAGCTCCCATCTCGGGATGCCGTGATGAGGACATTGAACCAATAGATCCTTGAAACGTTCAAAGCATTTAGAGAATGGTTCAGTAGGGAGCTGGGCAAATTGATTCAGTTCGCTACGGATTCGAGCTGTCTTTTGTATTGGGTAAAATTTCTTAAGGAATGCAGCGACGAATTCTCCCCAATTCGAAATAGAGTGTGCGGTAGTGTTATATAGCCACTTCTCGGCTATATCGCACAGTGTAAATGGAAGAAGTCGTAGACGCATAGCATCCACTGAAAGTTGTGACGTACCCATCATTACGCATACGTTTTCAAATTTGGTAATGAAAACGTAAGCGTCCTCAGTCTCGAGTCCGTGGAATTTGGTTAAAAGATTGATATACTGGGGATTAATCTCAAAGTTATCCCCATTGGCTGGTGGTGTGGATAAGCAGGTCGAAAGAGGACCTCAAATAGGGTAGCACCTCTCCTGGAGAGAGATGCGGGGTGGATTCTGAGCACCAACGGACGGCGGCAGATTAGGGTTAAAGAAGTTTGATGGATTCGGATCCATCGGTGTGGGTGTGGTAGTGGGTAAAGAAAAGGTAAATGGAGAAATATCGACTTCGGAGTCGATAAAGGGTACGCGGACTAAACGGGCACTAGAATCCCGTGTCCAGCCTATCTTGTACTAAAAAGGGTTAGTACAAGTGGCAGCGTTGGCTTATAATTAGGGGTAAATGAATGCGGTGTTTGCTTTTGAAAAAGGGACGGATTTTTGAAAAAATGATGCGATACAACAAATGCAGCACAAAAACCCTAGAATCTAGTGGTCACCTAGGTCCGGCTCTAGACCGCTCCTAACTGCCCAAAAGAAAAGTCGCAGGATAGAATCCTCCACTGCCTCTTTGTTCCCCTGTGGCCGGATAAGTGCCAGGTAAGTAAGAAGGTACTCCACTACGTAAGTAGTGGGCCTAATTAAAAACCACTAGCCTTAGACACACTCGCCTTAGGCACCACAGGAAAACGCGGATAAGCAATGAATTACCCACGGCCTTCTTCTGTCCTAATTGAGAGCGACTGTCCTTGGAATCATCTCTAGATTTCTTTTAGTTAATGTGGGTCAATGCAGATGCAAGTTTGTGGTTTTCGGGGCCTAGGAAGGGTAATGAAATCCCCACCTAATTTGGATTTGGCCGTGCCCCTTAATTTCCGTATTTTGAATGCAAACAACCAAGAAACAAAATCACGCACAATTTTAATTTTGCAATTTGCTAGCTGCGATTATTTGCAAAGAATCCTGCAGAAAAGTATTAGTTGGAGCTAAAAAGAGGAGAGAGGAGAAGGTAAGGAATCACCTGAGGAATTTTTGCACAGAGAACCCTCAGAGGGGCCGCGGAACCGCCGCAAATGGGCACTCCCACCGCGGAAGCGCGGTTGAATGGTGAGATCACTCCACCAAAATTCACCAGAGAGTCTCTGTAGACTCCCTCTGCTCTCTGGTATTTTCCAAAATTTTTTCTCAATTCCCAAACAGCTCCAGATTTTCTTGCAATGAAACACAACAAATTGTTTAGGGTTTGCACGAATTTTGATCCCAAAAATCACAATGAAATAAATCTTTCAATTGAAACTATAAAACGAAACGAATTAGCGCGCGATCCCCGGCAACGGCGCCATTTAATTGAATGATTTTCTTGGATGTGTTTATCAAATCAAATAGTCCCCGGCAACGGCGCCATTTGATTGAAACGTTTTCGGATTGTGTAGTATTTGAAAATTGTAAAGAAACCACAACCAAAAATTATTTTTGACCGCAATCAATTACGGTGTCGATTGTAGATCGTAAGCGAGTGCGGATCGTCCACAGGGATTGCACGATTCGTTTTTATATTTGCTTCGTTTGAATTGAAAAGTTAATTGATAAGAAAAGAAAACATGATTCAAGAATTTATCAATTGATTCAGGTGTCACGATGTTTAATCAAGAATCAAGAAACTGATAAACAATCAAGAATTGGGTTTCGATAATATTTCTAACCAAATTGTCAAGAGTCTAAATGAGGCTCGTAGGAATCGATCGGATCGATAGACGTGATGTAATCTAAAGATTTCGTGTTGTTGTCCTTCGAAGGATTGATGCTAGATCGATGATGATCGACGAGAGTTAGGGTTTTCTCGTGAAACTAGGGTTTCATCTTATCCCTTGTTCTTTGGTCGATATCATTCACATTCTAGCCTCTTGCAATTTCAAGAAACGATCCTAACTCCCTAATTTCGAGCGATATCATTCAAGAAAGCATCGTAACGAAATGGGTTGTCGGTTCTTGAACTTGCTAGGGTTTACAAAACTTGTAGGAATCAAGAATCGTTTTTAGATATATTACATCATCATTCTATTGATCGTCTCGGCTCCTTCACGAGCGGAGTATTACTCAAACATCACAACAAGAATTACAACTAGAAATTTAGATTGAATCATGATGCAAGAATTTAAAGAAAACAAGATAAAAGAAAATCACCTTTTATTTATATCGACAATTTGATTACAATCGCTCAAGAACTACAAGAGGAAGAACGAAATTGTCGATTTGGCGTCGCTCGGCTCCATGAGTCGCGGATCGTTTGGACCACTTGCTCTGTTGAAGATCGGCTCGGCTCATAAAAGGTTGCAAGGTTTCTTGCTTGATGGGTACTCAGGATCTTGGCTTTTGGAGTTGGAATTAGGGTTAGGGTTTCACACAAGTTCTCTCACTAAACTTGTGGAAGAAGAAGAAGAAAGAGAATGGTTCTAGTTTGATACTAGATTTAGGATTGATGATCCATTTTTTTTTCCAAGATGAATAGTTAGTGAGCCTAGGGTCTTATTTATAGAACACCCAAACCCTAGGTCTAGGTTTGAAATGGTAGTTCCCTCCAAAAGTTTGTTGAGTCTTCTAGAAGGTAGTTTGTTAGGAGCTAGCTTAGGGTTTAAGCTAGGTTTAATTAGGCTTGGAAACCCTAGTTTGCTGATCTGGCGGAAACCCCTGGAGTCTTCTGGAATTTAAGATACATTTCTGAACAGTGGGCCCTGAATGAAGCATTGTGCACCAAAATTGAGGAGGTAACTCCCTGGTTCCACCGCGGATCCGCGGCACAAGCAAGCCATTGCCGCGGATCCGCTGCTCTTTGATGGGCTTGCGCTTTGGTTCTTCTGGTGAAGCTTTATACTGGAGTTTGGGCTTTTCTCTGATGTGTTAATTTGTGATTGCTCCTTTGGATTGATACCAGATCTGAATTCATTGAGTTGACGTAACGCTTTAGCTGTACCCTGTACATTTTAGCCTTTCTGCTGGATTTTCCTGCACAGATCTCAAAACAAGTGTTGCGCAATATACGGATGATGCGATGCCATGAAATGTAGTCAATTTCCTTTATAGTGTCGGTTTTAGAGTCTAATACTTGTAATCTGATATTTTGTGACAGTTTTGCTAATATGTAAAATATGAATACCGTACACTTCTAAATGAGTGTAAATGATGAGGAAATTGCCGGATAAAATATACAATATTTTCGACTAATCAGCCACATACGTCCTGACTACTCCAGCCCCTCCTAGACTAGGCCATGATTCTTCAGTTGCGGATAAAGAAATCCACAAGACATGAGATATAGACTGTGTAACAACCAAGTGCCTCGCGCTTGCTTCTATGAACAATGAACATCAGAAGCAGCATGAGAATATGGATGTACAATCGATCTTTCTCCATAAAAAGGAGTTGTATGGAGAGCAATCTCGTGCAGGGTTACCTAAGACGGCAACAAGGTTTCGGGAGGCATCGTCCATGCCAAATTCAAAAATTTTCCGTTTTAGCTAACCCTAACTAAGAATCGTTAACTAGAAATCGACAGAAAATCAAATGCAAACACTTTGCAATAGGAAGTGAGCAAGGAATACAACCTTTGTAAACTGTTCCTTCACTTCAATAGCTCCGTGTAGTAGTCCCTTCACTGCAATCGTGAACTCCGGACTCTAGAGAGGCACCTAAGAAGAAACGAACATGCTTGCTTCGATGTCTTCGAGGCCGAAGATGATCTACGTCGAGGAGACACTAACCCAAGCTATTTCTTCACTAGGTCAAGAACTTTATGAAGAGAACACCCTATACTAAATGGAAAGTAGTAGAGGATGATGGAGTACGAAGTGGGCTCACTTTATAATTCATTTTATCACACTTTTTCTCATATCTTCATTGAAGCTAGAAAGCTTTGAGGAAGAAGAAGAAGAAGCAAGAACTAACTCATCAAATGAATTATTGTGTGAGGTTAGAAATGCAACCAAGGGTTAAGCATGTCATGATTAACCTTTGCAGAGAGTTAACCATAATCTATGGTTAAAGGTTAGGTCAAAAATATCTTAAGCATGACAAAGAGAAAGGACAAAGTCAAAGGTGTCTTGAAGCTTCTACAAGCTTTCAACAAATATCAACCATGACTAATTCCATAATTTTTGAATTACTTAATAATAAATTAAAACCCTAATCTTAACCCTAGCATGTCTTAACCCTCATTAACCCTAGTTGCATTTGTAACATAGCATGACACATTTAACATATATCACATATACATCAATGTATCCAAAGTGAGAAAAGAAATCATAAGTGAGCTAATACTAGTTAATGTAATATAATATATTAAATATATAATTATACATTAAATTATTAAATCAACTCTTTATTTAATAATCCGGATATTTCACATATAACCGACTAATATCATGTGTAAGAACTTATCGAATCAACACTTGATCCGATAACCCGGCTATATCGCATATAACCGACCAATGTCATAAATCGCGAGAATGAATAAGGTATCTCATATCGTATCAATCTCGGTCCCGTTCATATCACATATGTTCTCCTACTCTATTTCTCTTGAGCCAGGAAACCCCTGTGTAGGACTCTAAAGACTCGTCAATACGCCGGCAGTTGGTGATGATCATATCAAACACCTACAAGTCACAAGCGGTCTGCTAAACGTAACGGCCACCCGGGTATTGAGCGATCAGAAGATCAACGAGCAAGCCTGCTCGTGCTCCTGCGAATAGAATCAGTAACACTACCGTACAGTCCGGTCTCTTCGTCTGATATGTCGCATATCTCGTCTAGGGGTGGTAAATGTCAGACCCCAGTAACACGATAAGTCGTGTCGATATGTGGCTCATAATAGGTTGAGAAACTAGTGATAACACTTACCAGTATATCTCTGAAGCAGCCTTACCCAAGGACTTCCTGTTATAGCCAATCGAGCACAGCACAACATCAACTCCCTATACCGGGAGAGACGAAACCCATCCTATCGCTCATTGCCTCCATGTGACTCGGGACTGTACCCAAAAGCCACCGTTTTGCATGTTCTCTTGAACATGGTAAGGTGGAAATCAAAGTACAGTTGGAATCACACAAGACTCTATGACGATCTCGGGTCTACAGACTAACCTGTACCAGTGTCACCAGAGAACTGCCATCTGGCGTTAGGTATAATACCATCTGGGAGTTCTTGGCGAGTCCGTCCAGTGTACTCGGTCTCTACTGAGCACCCGTATACTGTCTCTGATGTCAAACACCAATGGATATGAGATCATCCATCGCCCATCTACATGGGTCGAGAAGCTATACGCTAGTCTACTGTGGTATATCGATGCCCTGTCTCGATACACCTACGACTAAGAACATTTGAAGGATGTATTTAGCGACTACTCTGTCCCCACCAGTATGATCTGCATCATAGTCCCGGTAGTCAAGTACTCATCCTAAGGGCTATTATCAGCATGTAACATAGAGACAATCAAAGTACATGTTAAGATAAAGAGCAACCAGATAGCATACTATCATGTCGAGCAAGAAAGTTCTATATATATATGTCCAAGCATCCACTACAATATACATCGTATGTACAGTAATGACCTCTAGGGCATACATATCACTAACAATCTCCCACTTGCACTAGGGCCATCTGTTGTAGTATCTCATACCCAACAAGCAGCAGTGGTTGTAGTATCTCATACTTAACCATCCCATAAAAGTCTCTACTGGAAAATAGGCCTTTGTGAGTGGATCCGCGCTGTTGTCCTCTGTGTCTACTCTCCTATCCTTGATCTCCCTGGAGATCAACCATCTTCATGATCAGGTGATACTGCCTAAGAATATGTCTAGATCACTGATGGGACGGGGGTTCCTAGGCCAAAGCCACAACTCCATTGTCACACAATGGTAGGAACGAAGTTCATCTCATGAACTAATATATATCCAGACTGCCTCTTTGGTAGCATCCTTGGTAGCAATGTATCCAGCCTTTATCGTCTAGTATGTCATGGTATATAGCTTAGAACTCTTCCAACATACCGTCCCTCTATTGAGGATAAAGACAATGCTTGTGACTGACATTCAGTCGACCTTACCACCCTGGAAATTATCCAGTGATTATTCCCAGGATCGATTGATACCATCTCACTACACCTAGTGAGAATCCTAACATCTATTTAGATCTATCCCATAGATCCAAAACCCAGGATTTAGAAGGTATCACCTTGATCCTATATGTAGAATCCTTGTGATAAGAGGAGATTGACCGAGTGTAGCATAGGAAACTTCTTTCCTATCAAGAGTATGTCATCCACGTACAATACGAAGATCACCACCATACTCCCTACTATCTTTTTGTATATATAAGGTTCATCTACCATTTTGACGAAGTCAAACGTTTTGACTACCACATCAAAACAGATGTTCCAACTCCCCGATGCCTTCTTTAACCCATAAAACAACTTGCACACGTTTCCGCTGCTCCCACTGTCTACGAAACCCTCTGACTGTGTACTTATAGACGCTCCCTTCTAAATCACTATTTAGAAAAGCTGTCATGACTCCCAACCGCCTGATATCATAGTCATGGTATGTAGCAATGGCAAGTAGGATCCGGATGGACTTAAGCATATGCACTAGAAAAGGTTTCATCATTTTCCATACCTGGTCGATGATGAAAAACTTTTGCAACAAGTCTTAGCTTTGAAAGTCTCAAATTTTCCATGTACACCAAGTAATCTTCTCAAGATATACTTTCTCCCGATGGGGATTTAACCCATCAGATATAGCAACCAAAGTCCATACTTTGTTGGTGTATATGGATTCCATCTCAGATCTCTTAGCATCCAGCCATTCTTACAGAGTCCCCACTCCTGATGGCCTGCACGAAACTAGTTGGGTCATCATCTCATGATGCAATCCTTGGTCCTACTGTCATAGAGAAAATGAAGTATCTCTTAAGTGGATGAGGAACCCTACTAGATCGGCGGAGAGGCTGAGGTTCGTTGAGAGCTATTAAATCCTCCGGTTCTACCAAATCATCAGCTGTAGTTTGTATAGCTAGAACTTCTTCCAGTTCTACCTCATGAGCACTAATTTCTTCACAAGAAATTCTCTTTCTAAAATGTGGCATGCTGAGAAATAAAACACTTTTTGTTCCTCAGTGTAGTAAAAGATATTCCCTTGCGAATGCTCGGGATATCCAACAAACTTCCACAGAACTGACCTTGCCTCGAGCTTGTCCGGATTTTGCTTTTAGACATAAGCCGAACAACCCCAAATCTTAACATACTTAAGAGATGGGCTCTTCCCATACCATATCACATATAGAGTAGTAGGCACCTGATTTGGTTGGAACCCTATTCAATAGGTATGCAGCTTCACAAGTGCAAAACCCCCAAAAAGAAATAGGAAACTCAGTAGTACTCATCATAGAGCACACCATATCACATAGGGTGTGATTTCTCCGCCCCGATACACCGATATGCTGTGGTGCATACGGAGGAGTAATGCTGAGAGAGAATCTCATTCTCCTTTAGAATAGTCCAGGAATTCCGTGCTCAAGTATTCTCCTCCTTGATCACATCAAAGGACATAATACTTATACCCATTTTGGTTCTTTACTTCTTACTTATATTCTTTGAATATCTCAAAAGGTTCAGACTTGTGTTTCAACAAGAACACATGTGCGAATCTTGAGAGATCATCAGTGAATGTAATGAAGTACTAAGAACCTGTCCTGGCATGTGTAGACAGAGGACCTACATACGTCATCATGTATCAATCCCAAGAGTTCAATAACTCTTTCTCTATTTCTAATAAACGGAGCTATGATCATCTTATCTTTGTGACATGACTGGAAAGTTTCACAAGATGTAAATTCAAACTGATTTAAATATGCATCTAAATATAACTTAGCTAGTCGGGTCGCAGTTGATATGACCTAGTCTATAATGCCTCAAGAAGGATTCGTTCATTTCCGAACTCTTCCTCTTGTGTGTGTTTTGTACGTTAAGAACTGTAGTTTGATTTTTAATGTATATGCTTTTAGATAACGTGCCTGAATCGATCAACTCTTGATATAGGAAATGTTCAAAACATTATCCAACAATACAAAATTATATCCTTCTTTACTAATAAAGAGACTGATATGATATTGTATATCAGGTTCGGTATCTAATAACATTCGTTCAGAATTAATGTATTTGGTAATACAGGGTAATAACTTGTCACGACCCGAAAGTACGGAACATGACCGGCACTTAGACTACGAACGTCTCAAGGAGTACGTATGCTAAGTAAGCCGAAACCCAGAAATCCAAACCAAGAGAAGTAGTAGAGAATAGGAAGAACCATATCAAATCAACCTGTATGCAACATAATATACAACGCCTAAAGGCGAGGATCACAACAGAAATGGAACTCAACCAGCAAGAAACTCAAGAAATATAACATGCTACTCTATGGTCGAAAGAATAACATTACTGGTCTCTATCTCAAAAAATACAAGTTTGGTTGATGGAACTTCTAGATACAACTGAAATATAATATACAAGGTATAATGATGGGTAAGATACAATAAACCCACCTACTAGCAAGTCACCCGAAAAGAAACCGTGCCCGCAAAGCCGTAATGAAATCCGTACGGCAACACCTGCAAGAAACTGGGGCACAACGGGGGTGAGTTGCCAACTCGTGAGTAGAAAAAGATCTATGAACAGAAAATCGCATGAATAACGCAACCTAGGTCAATGATCATAATATATCCTCAAATATATGAATAACATGCAGCCTATAACAATGGCTAGGGTAATTTCTAACCCGAGTGTGATCTCATGTGCCCGTGTCAGTGCCTCAGGTAGCAATATATCATATGAATGAGGTATGAATGCATGAAAACAGAATACATGTAAATTAAGAAACTGTTTTCATAAATTAGTGAGATTTCCTTTGTATTTTTAAAATGAGGTATCATAAATGAAATCAGCATCAACAGTGTCTAGCATCGACACAAAACATAAATCTCAATGTCTCAAAACCTCAGGCTCCGGCCATCCGGACTGGCCTGTATCATCAAATCTCAGTACCTCAATATCTCGAAATCTCAATGTCTCAATCTCAATATCTAGGGCGCCGTCAGTCCAGACCGGCCCCTACCATCCATCTCAAGACCACGTCGGTATCCTCCGGATATCCGACGCGTCGGGTAAAATCACCGGTAGGTAGTCTCCCCCTGCCAGGCTCATCGTCATCACCACGAACTTCTTGCCCCGGGGTACCTTACCGGGTCCACCATGTACCCGAAACGGTTCATCCAACTCCTCGAATCGGGTCTCCAAATCTATCAGCAAACTCATGGTGGACGACTCATACATCATGGGAAAAACCGCGCTTTTTATTTAAAAAGAGAAAGAAGAAGTTTGTATATGTTTTGCGGTTTTCCCCAAATCCAGAAAATCTCATGGAAATCCAAATCCAAAACCTCAATAGCATGTAAAAAGTGAATATATGCATGAGAATCCATGAATGCGGCATAACAATGAATAACAGTATGCATGAGGTAGCAGGTAATAACTATAATGTCTAAACTAACATATAAGGCAAGTACACTAATATCATGTCTAAACTATTAGCTAACAGGCTATGTCAAGCAATAATATTTTCTAAGGTGTACGTGACATGGCAATTACCGATGAAGATGTGTGTGAGCCGGCAAGTAAGTGTACGTGGTACATACGCATCATCGGTAATGGTGCTGGTGTCCTAACCACAAGATATCAACAGTAGAATGTGAAGCATAATATAAGCATGTGATGCGGAGCAAACAACAATAATGAGCGGGAGCTGAATACTAGACGCAACGATAATTAATCTGTTTTAACCTAATATAAGTCCTATAATGGTGCCTTTTGAAATAACAAGAATCGTGGGGTTTTGAAAATAGGGGCTACGGTGTTTTTAAGAAAAGATACGTTTTTTGAAGTATCCGTAGAATCCCTTAGGCTGTCTTTAAAAATACGCACGATTCGTAAGCTTTGAAATAGGTAGGAACTGAATCTAATCTAACAACTAACTAAACTAAAGGGCTGCGCTATAAGCTAGACTACAGGTAAGGAAACCGCCTAACATCTGAGTCGATACATATGCATACCTGTATATATATTAGTTGGTGATCCCGCCTCAATAATATCATATCCGATACCATATCTATAATCAGACATCCCAAGTCAAGAGTGCGGATCAATCATCAAGATATAGCTCGTACGTAAATCCGTCGTACGACATCCCCAAATCTGGGTACGGGTCAATATCATATTCCTCACACTATTCCTCTGGTATCCTCTTTATCCAAGATCATAGTCTAGGGTACTGACCTATGTCTAGTATAATACTAATATCCTCAATATACTCATGATCTGACTACTGATCGACAATCTCGTACAAACCGATATCGTCAGCACATATCATCATCAAGGGGTATACATCGCCCGATACGGCCAAATATCAATATCCTAGCATATTATGCCTCATATCACGATCACATGTCGACCATTTATTTATAACACTATTCACCCGTATCGCCGCCGCAAGATCCGCTATAACACCAGGACGTACCTTAAGTACGAATCCTGCCATATCACCGAGATCACAACCACAAACAAATCTCATCGACTCAGCTCAATCCCAAGTATCCTCCTCAAATCCGTATGTGAACACATAGTCCCATACCCATATGAACATATAAATATATTTCCATACACGCACATATGGAATAAGGAATGTATGCAAGTATGTATATGTGTGTATGTGTAAGTGTAGTGCACCCACTACCTAAGGTTTCGTAACCATGCACCAATCCAACACCAATATCCATCTAAAATCATCAATAATAAATCCTAACAACATATCATAAATTGTTGGTGTGTATACGCATCCGTATACATCACCACGGACTGCGGGGGTGCTATACGCCATCCACCCGACTTCTCCCCGTAGATATAAATCTACTCACCTGGTCCTCGCTAGCCGGTACCGACGTCGCCACGCGCTTGCTTGTCGTCTCGAAGTCCACATGGGGGTACCTACATATCATAACGCACCATATCGCATTAAAACTAAATTCGAAATCGAAACGGCATACGAAAATCAAATCGGCACGCGTATCACGCATAGGTCCAAACCTATCGCCTACGCATGCAAGAATAGTCAAACCAACCCTCGATGTCGATGTACAAACGTCAAACCATCGAGAAAAATCCAATCACACTCATTTTCACATTCACGAACACTAATTTTAATATAAACTAGGTTAAAACTCACAAAAACCTCAATTTTGCGTAAAAAGTCATTTTTCCGAAAATCTAGCAAGCACAATTCGCCGTTTTTGTACAAAACGGGATGTTTAAATGAATGTAGCGGCCAATATATTTATTAAATATCTTAAATAAGTCGTATAAACAATTTCCGGAATTTAATCTCATTAAATTCCAAAAATCCTAATATTCTAGTTTACCAAAAATACCCTTTTTAACAATTTCAAAGCAAAATGCACAAACTACAATCTAGCTTAGAATTGCATGATCCAAAACATTAAACCACACTTAATAAAGTTAATGAAGCCAAGAAAAACCTAATCACATTTTTAATCCCAAGCATTTAACAAATTTCAAAAACCTAGTAAGCAAATTAGCAAAATAACAAAATTTTTAAAGCTAGCCATTAGCACTAGCTACTAAACTTGTATTAACATGACAACAAAGCCTAATTATAACACACAACCAAACACCAATTTTATAAACCCTAACTTGCATTCAATTTCACAACTTGAATTCCAAAACTTGCAATTAAACTCACATATCCAAATAACACTTAATTAAATTAGCTTAAGAAATTAGTAACAATTTAAGCAACAAAAAGTTTTAGAATTATACCCAAAAATATATGAAGGTCCACAAGACTCCATGGCCTCCCAAAATGCTCTTTTTTCACAAGGATCCATGCTAAACGGGCTAAGCTAAAATGGGTAGGACTTTGATTTTGATTTTGTGGGATTTTTGGTGGATTTTTGATGCAATTTTTCATGAAGTTTTGAAGGGAAAAGAGAGGGGAAAATGGAGGGGGGGCTGCTGTGGGGAGAAGGAATTTTCGGCCAGAAAAGTGGGTGGGGGAGAGAGAGGGAGGTGAGGAAAATGGGGGGGGGGACAAGGTCAAGGTCAAACAAAGTCAAAAGTCTAACTACTTCACTCATTTTCTTTTCTTTTCTTTCATTTCTTTTTCCTTGAAAATCAAGTGGGGAAAAATATGGTGGGTGCTGAATTCAGCCATGGGGAGGAGTAAGTGGGGGTGTGTGGGTGTGGACACGGGTGTGGGGTGATGAAAAATGATAAATACAATACCCCAAACATCCATTTACGCTAAAAAAAAGCCTTTTTTCTTCAATAATTTCTAAACCATTTTGGCAAATGATTTCGTTCCAAAAACCACATGATAAATTTTTATTTAATGTTTTATGATGCACAAAATTTGTTTGAACTCATTCCAATTTGTAATTTTCCCTAATTAAATGTATTAGTGACGGCTTAAAATAATAATAAAATAATATTTTTTTCAGAAAATTTGAAATTTCACCAGCGGCTCAATAAACACCAAATAATAGCAATTACATAGCTAGAATATGTATATTTAATTTTTATAATAAGATATTTGTATTTTGACTTTTTACAGAAAACCCCCTCATTTTACCGATTTTCCGAAATTTCACCGAAACGATTTTCAAAACGCTACATAACTGCCAACAAACTTGGCTGCAACACTTGCACCATTTCCAACTCTTGAAACTTATCACCCATTCTCAGTTTTCTACCTCTCTGTAGCCTATGTAACATATTACATATGTGGGATCCTGATCCGGTATCTCATACCCAGGACGTAGAGGATACTGAGAATCGGTTCTCTGTAATGAACACACCCAAAGAATATGTATCAACATACACTTTCTTCGTTTGGGAGGCACGAGAATCCTGGTAATCCCCTATTTCCTGCTCGGTCTTATAACAGTTATAAGTTGGAGCGGGACCAACGTACCCCTAGCTCAGTATAACAAGCGGGTTCGGTCAATACATCCGTATTATTATCTTGATTAAGACGTGACATGGTCGCTACCTGCAGAGAAAGAGAGAGAAGAAAACACTTAGCGTATGCTCTTGCAAGATTGGATTGGTTATTAATATATCTAATCAGGATGGATCCCACTGTTTCAGTCAAATCTTCCTTCAAACCCTAAAAGGAAAGATTAGCCGGGATTAATTACACCTTACAAGTTCGCCAATTTTTCAGCCAGGCCAGTGTTGGTACTTTGAGGGAGATTCCCCGTGCTTTCGCACGGACCTAATTAAAATAAACCTCGTTTTCCCAGGGGTGTAACCCCGTTAACACCTTTCTAGACACCTACTTGATCGGCTAATTGTGATGTGTAAAACTCTCTCAGGAGTAACTCTTACTCGCAATAGGTATCGGGATCCAACTATCTTATAGGAGGTATGCAATCTCATTGCAAATTTCAACACTTGAAATTCCCAATAATGTTTTGCCCCTAGCAACTTATGACCTTCACAAGGTAAACAAATCATAAGCGCTAGCCAAGTTCAACCCGTCATTTCCTGAGTGAATTAAACCCACCCGCACGACCCTTAACATAGTCAACAAAGTCGCACGACTACCCTAATCTAATCACATCATATGCTTATACAGATAAGCACTAATCAGCTACCGCACACTATGCCTTAACATAGTCAACAAACATAGCACAAATACTAACCAGTATTTATCTGAAATGACGGAGGGCTACGACAGGTTTTTAAGAAAACCTTTTGCTTAATGAACTTGATATCGTCGTAGAATCGAGTGATTTTAAAAAGGAGTGTTTTTGAGGCGTTTACTAGTTTTGCTAAAGAGGTCACTCCCGGTGAAGGGATCTCGGCTCTTTCCTTATCGAATAAGGTGCAGGATATTTCACAAATACCACCATGCAAAGAAAAAACTATAAAAGCAATCAAAAGACAAACCGAGTTTGTAGCATTTGCTAGTTTCGCTAAAGAGGTCACTCCTGGTGAAGGGATCTCGGCTCTTTCTTATCGAATAAGCCGTTGGATATTCTACAAGGAATACCGCTATGCAAAGCAAGAATTAGAGCTACCAGCTTTTAAAACAAGTTTCTACAATATCTTTAGGTTTCTTTTATTTCATTAATCTCATTAATGAAGTCCCATTTAATTATTCTTCCCAACCATCACATACGAAACGAAAGCAGTAATATATATATATATATAGGCATTCGTCTCAGAATATAATCAATGATCACATCACAGAATATCGCAGCAGAATAAAACATATGAAATATTGGATATACTAGGATTTCCGGGTTTTATTTTAAGCCTGTATAAAACACGGATTCCACGGTCGTGATGAATAGCCAATCCCATACCCCTAGACCCCTACGAGAGCGGCAAACAACCCTACCAATTCTAGACTTAGGAGACCCGGTCTTGACTCCTCGAGATGGTCTCCTACTGGACCCTAGAACCTGGTTACTTGTGCTCCCCGCCTTGGGTCTATCCTAATGCGGAAAAGTAAATAATATACAATGGTGACATCATCCTCAACCCGGAAGTGCCCCAATAAAAGAATATTACATACAATGAATTTTATATGAATGAAAATGAAAAACTCTCATCTCACATAAAACCCCCGGCTATTCAAAACACGACGATCGAATATAACATATCCCAGCAACACATACATCACATGTCATCAACGTAAGTAAATATGCGTATCCCAGTTGTTGTTGACATATAGCACTGAAACCGGCGATACACCATATATTACACTTACGGTCGTAGAAAAGAAAGTGAAAAACTACAACAGTTGGAATCCGCAACCACCTTAGACATCATAAATCCAATGTATCACATATATTGGATTTCATGCCTAACCAAATGAATTCCTTAGACATCGCATGCCTAACAATTATAAACCCCGCATTTTAGTCTCAATCTCGAAAATACTTTTCAATATCTAGTAGGGAAATTCAACAAGATTCCCGATGTCCTGATCGAATGCTCGTCGGAAACTTTAGTAGACGGTCGCACCCTCCCGATACCGTCGACGAAGTGCACTAAAGAGGAAAATCGCTGCCGCGAGCACCCGAACGGATGCTTTTGGCGACGGGGTTCTCCTACAGTCACTTGGTCGGAGCTATAGGGTGTGGGTATCTATTAAGTTTACCCGGCAAGTATCCGTGTACACTACATGATTGCAACGAACTTTTAATCACATCAAAATCCCGTGGCAACCGATCAAATAAGACTAAATTGCTAGATTTATAACATTCAAATTAGTTATCTCATAACTACTTTTGGATTCCAAATATTGTATCCCATCACATAATACTCGGACGAACGTTAAACTTTTCGATCGATTCATCAAAGTCCCATAATTTCCCAACAGCTCAACACTTGAGCACAGTTTTAATAATACCCAGAATATGCCACAGTACCCATGCACCAGCCGTAGAAGGGCAAACCCAAGCCTCACTCATGTTGCCACGGAACTGCGGCAAACCCTAGGGTTTGAACGCGGTTCCGCGATCTAAAAAAGTCGAGTTAGTGTTTCATTCTTCTAGAGGGTTCATAGGATCACTTGCATGTTTTTCCGAATAGGTTAAACTTGGAAAAATTGGTTTTTGACATTCGATCGAACCTTTTAACTTCGCCTAGATAACATGCGAATAACCCGAAACATTGTTAAAACTACGAATACTAAACACTCCGAATTGTTTGCAGTGCAAGATTACATCACATGCAAAATTAGCAAAAACAAACAACACCTGAAACACCAAAACCCAAAGAACAGAACATGAAAAAAAATTGAGACCAAAATTCCAATCTGGGGTCGGCCACCTCGGATATTTCCCCATGTGCTCGGCCAAAATCCGAGCACAGGGTCCCAATTTTCTTCCATGTTCATATATTTACTCAAATATGATTTTGCACTTGTTAAAAAAAAAATTTGACAACAATTTAAAATCGACAGAAAGTGAGTTTCCTTGTTTCAAGTTTCGGAGTATTTTGGTTTCGTAATTCTAAAAAAATCCGTATAAATTTCTAGCATGGCTCTGATACCACTGCAGGGTTACCTAAGACGGCAGCAAGGTTTCGGGAGGCATCGTCCATGCCAAATTCAAGAATTTGTCGATTTAGCCAACCCTAACTAAGAATCGTTAACTAGAAATCGACGGAAAATCAAATGCAAACACTTTGCAATAGGAAGTGATCAAGTAATACAACCTTTGTAGACCGGTCCTTCACTTCAATAGCTCCGTATAGTAGTCCCTTCACTGCGATCGTGAACTCCGGACTCTAGAGAGGCTCCCATGAAGAAACGAACATGCTTGCTTCGATGTCTTCGAGGCCGAAGATGATCTACGTCGAGGAGACACTAACTCAAGCTATTTCTTCACTAAGTCAAGAACTTTGTGAAGAGAACACCCTATATTAAATGGAAAGTAGTAGAGGATGATGAAGTAAGAAGTGGGCTCACTTTAGAATTCATTTTCTCACACTTTTTCTCATATCTCCATTGAAGCTAGAAAGTTTTGAGGAAGAAGAAGAAGAAGCAAGAACTAACTCATCAAATGAATTATTGTGTGAGGTTAGAAATACAACCAAGGGTTAATCATGCCATGCTTAACCCTTGTATAGATTTAACCATAAGCTATAGTTAAGGTTAGGTCAAAATTATCTTAAGCAAGACAAAGAGAATGGACAAAGTCAAAGATGGCTTGAAGCTTCTACAAGCTTTCAACAAATATCAACTATGACTAATTCCACAATTTTTGAATTACTTAATGATAAATTTAAACCCTAATCTTAACCCTAGCATGGCTTAACCCTCATTAACCCTAGTTGTATTTGTAACCTAGCATGATACATTTAACATATATCACATATACATCAATGTATCCAAAGTAAGAAAAGAAATCATAAGTGAGCTAATACTAGTTAATGTAATATAATATATTAAATATATAATTATACATTAAATTATTAAATCAACTCCTGATTTAATAATCCAGCAATATCGCATATAACCGACTAATATCATGTGTGAGAACTTATCGAATCAACACTTGATCCGATAACCCGGCTATATCGCATACAACCAAACAATGTCACAAATCACGAGAATAGAATACGGTATCTCATATCATATCAATCCCGGTCCCGCACATATCACATATGTGCTCCTACTCCATTTCGCTTGAGCCAGGAAACCCCTGTGTAGGACTCTAAAGACTCGTCAATACGCCGGCAGCAGGTGATGATCATATCAAACACCTACAAGCCGCAAGCGGTCTACTAAACGTAACGGCCACCCGGGTATTGAGCGATCAGAAGATCAACAAGCAAGCCCGCTCGTACTCTTGCAATCCAATCAGTAACACTACCGTACAGTCCGGTCTCTTCGTCTGATATGTCACATATCTCGTTTAGGGGTGGTAAACGTCAAACCCCAGTAACTCGATAAGTCATGTCGATATGAGGCTCATAACGGGTCGAGAAACTACTGATAACACTTACCAGTATATCTCTGAAGCAGCCTTGGCTAAGGACTTCCTGTTATAGCCAATCGAGCACATCGCAACATCAACTCCCTATACCGGGAGAGACGAAACCCCTCTTATCGCTCATTGCCTCTATGTGACTCAGGACTGTACCCAAAAGCCACCGTTTTGCACGTTCTCTTGAACGTGTTAAGGTGGAAATCAAAGCACAGTGGGAATCACACAACACTCTATGACGATCTCGGGTCTGCAGACTAACCTGTACCAGTGTCACCAGAGAACTGCCATCTGACGTTAGGTATAATACCATCTGGGAGTTCTTGGCGAGTCCGTCCAGTGTACCCAGTCTCCACTGAGCACCCGTATACTATCTCTGATGTCAAACACCAATGGATATGGGATCACCCATCGCTCATCTACAAGGGTCGAGAAGCTATACGCTAGTCTATTCTGGTTTATCGATGCCCTGTCTCGATACACCTACGACTAGGAATATTTGAAGGATGTACTTAGCGACTACTCTGTCCTCACTAGTATGATCTTCATTATAGTCCTGGTAGTCAAGTACTCATCTTAAGGGCTTTATCAACATGTAACATAGAGACAATCAGAGTACATGTTAAGATAAAGATCAACCAGATAGCATACTATCATGTCGAGCAAGAAAGTCCTCCATATATATGTCTAAGCATCCACTACAATATACATCGTATGCTTAGTAATGGCCTCTAAGGCATACATATCACTAACATATCGCACTCTCCGATACGAGGCATCTCATAGTTGTTTCAGATGCGGCTGGCATGTCTGTAGGTGACCATGTATTGAAAATGATTGGACTTATCGAAGAACTGGAGGACCTGGGTTTGACCATGGAGAACGAACAGTATATTGATATTATTCTACAGTCCCTTTCCCCTGCCTTTGCTCAGTTCATTGTAAACTTCAACATACACAACATGCATAACATGGAGAAGTCACTACCTGAACTCCTCAATATGTTGAGGAGTGCAGAGAGCACGCTAAAGGCAGCGAAAACTCTCGCTCTAATTGCTAGGCCATCTTCCTCTTCCGTCCGGAAAGCCAAGGCCAAGGGAAAGAAGAAGAATAATCCCATCAAGCCAAGAGGAGGAGTGAAAAAGGCACCGGGAAAGGACAGGATAGGGGCTGCTGCGACAGGAAGAGGAGAATGCTTCCACTGCCACTAGACTAGGCACTGGAAGAGAAACTGAGTTGGATACCTGGCCGGCCTCAAGAAGAAGAAGCATGCTGATGCTTCCACTTCAGGTGTTTTTGTAACAGAAAACTGTTTTTTAATTAACACTGCTTCCTGGTATTAGATACCGGATCAGGATCTCACATCTGCAATTGTGTGCAGGGGCTGAGAAATAGCAGGTTTTTGAAGAAAGGTGATCACACTCTCCGAGATGGGAATGGTTCCTCTGTACATGCTGCAGCAGTCAGAGAGTATCACCTTAGTTTGCCGTTGGGTTGTATATTGGTTTTGAACCCATGTTATTTTGTACCTTCGATATTATGTAATATTATATCAAAATCGTTGTTGGACAATGAAGGATATAATTTTGTGTTACAGTCTATTGTTATGAACCGACCTTAATCAAGAGTTGATTGGGTCTGGTACATTAAATAACGGGATATACGTCCTAAATCAATATACAATTTTCAATATACAATACACAAACAAAAGGAAGATTTCAGACATAAATGAAGCTTTCATTTGGCATTGTAGACTTGCTCATATTAATGAAACAAGACTAACCAAGCTACATAAAGATGGATATTTAAACTCTTTTGAATATAAATCTTATGCGACTTGCCAGTCTTGTATCAAAGGTAAAATGACCAAAACTCCGTTTAGTGGACACGGAGAGAGAGCTACTGAACTCTTAGGTCTCATACATAGTGATGTATGTGGACCAATGTCAACACTTGCGAGAGGTGGTTTTTCGTACTTCATAACTTTTACTGATGATTTCTTGAGATTCGGACATGTGTTCTTGTTGAAACATAAGTTCGAAGCCTTCGAAAATTTCAAGGAGTATAAATCTAAAGTGGAAAAACAAACAGGCTTGAGTATCAAGAAACTTCGATTGGATCGAGGAGGTGAGTATCTAAGCTCAGAGTTTCTAGATTTCCTAAAAGAGAATAGGATTCTCTCTCAGCTCACTCCTCCGTACACACCACAGAAAAACGGTGTGTCAGAACGGAGGAATCGTACCCTATTAGATATGGTACGATTAATGATGAGTGATGCTCAGTTACCACTTTCATTATGGGGGCACGCATTGGAGACTGCGATATATGTATTGAATAGGGTTCCGACCAAAACCGTGTCAACCACTCCATATGAGATATGGTATGGGAAGAGAACATCTCTTAAACGAGTTAGGATATGGGGTTGTCCGGCTTATGTGAAAAAGCAGAATCCAGACAAGCTCAAGACACGATCGGGTTTGTGTAAATTTGTGGGATATCCAAAACACTCATATGGATATCTTTTCTACCACAAGGAGGAAAAAAGGGTGTTTATTTCTCAGTATGCCACATTTTTAGAAAATGAATTTTTTACAAATGATACTGTTGGCAATGCCGTAGAACTGGAAGAAATTCCAGATCCACAAACAATTACCGATGATTTGGTTGAACCTGAGGTTTCAATAGAACCTGACGAAATTCTGCCACTCCGTAGATCTAGTAGGACTTCTCGCCCACCTGATAGATACTACGGTTTTCTAATTGATAGTGATAGAGAAGACTGCATCATGGATGATGATGACGATCCTACTAGTTTTCAGCAAGCTATCACGAGTGGTGACTCAGTGAAGTGGCTGGATGCCATGAGATCCGAAATGGAATCCATGCACACCAACAAAGTATGGACTTTGGAGGTTTCACCTTTTGGAGTAAAACCCATAGGATGCAAATGGATCTTTAAAAGAAAGATCGGTGTGGATGGTCAGGTGGAGACCTATAAAGCTAGGCTGGTCGCAAAAGGATTTCATCAAAGATCAGGATTGGACTATGATGAAACCTTTTCACCAGTCGCGATGCTCAAATCCATTCGGATCTTGCTTACTATAGCTGCTCACTATGACTATGAGATCTGGCAGATGGATGTTAAAACGGAATTTCTAAATGGTGATTTAAAAGAATGCATTTTTATGGATCAGCTAGAAGGCTTCATTGATAGTGGGAGCAGCAGAAAAGCATGCAGGCTGCTTAAATCCATCTATGGATTATAGCAGGCATCATGGAGTTGGAACATCTGCTTTGATGATACAATCAAAGAGTTTGGTTTTATCAAAAATGTAGATGAACCATGTATTTATAAAAGGATTGTAGTGAGTACTGTTATATTTATCATATTGTACATGGACGACATTCTCTTGATAGGAAATGCTGTTCCTATGCTATAATCGGTCAAACTATTCTTATCGCATAGGTTCTCCATGAAAGACTTGGGTGATGCCTCGTACATTCTGGGAATTAAGATCTATAGAGATAGATCTAAGAAATTATTAGGATTGTCCCAATTGAGATACATTGACACCATACTAAAGAGGTTTAGTATGGAAGATTCCAAGCGGGGTTATTTACCCGCTTGTCACGGGATCACCCTCTCCAAAGAGATGTCTCCAAAGACTGATGAGGAGAGGGCTCGCATGAGCATTATACCCTACGCTTCGGCGGTAGGATCTATAATGTATGCGATGTTGTGTACTCGTCCAGATGTAGCTTATGCATTGAGTGCAGTAAGCATGTATCAATCTAATCTAGGGGAGAAACACTGGACTGCTGTGAAGAACATTCTGAAGTACTTGAGAAGAACTAAATAAATGTTCTTGGTGTATGGTAATGGAGATCTCCAAATGAAGGGCTTTACCGACTCCAGCTTCCAGAGCGACAAGGATGATAGTATGTCCATATCAAGGTTTTTATTTACCCTAAATGGAGGGGCGGCATGTTGGAAGAGTTCCAAGAAAGATACCGTCGCTGACTCCACGATGGAAGCTAAGTATGTTACTGGTAATGATGCCGCAAAAGAGGCGGTCTTGATGAGGAAGTTCATTTCTGAACATCAGGTGGTTCCATCCATTGCTAATCCAATACTTCTGTATTGCGGTAACAATGGAGCCATGGCTTTGGCAAAGGAACCAATGTCCCATCAGAAATCCAGACATATCTTAAGGCGGTATCACCTCATTAGGGAGATAATGGATCGCCACGACATCGAGGTACGGAGAGTTGACACGAAAGACAACACAGCAAATCCATTCACCAAGGCCATCCCTCAAGTCCAGTTTGAGAAACTGTTCGAGCTGTTGGGTATGCGGTATGCCATCAACTGGTTCTAGTATAGACAATGGGTACTTATTGCACCAACTACAGGCCTTAGTGAAAGTAGGAGATTGTTAAATATGTAAGCCCTAGAGGCCTGTATTGTATAGGATGCTAGGCAAGTATATGTACAGAAACAATCTTTGCTCAAAATGATAGTATGCTATCTGGTTTATCTTTATATTAACGTGTGATGTTTTATATTTCATATCTTTATATACATGTTGATGAAGCCCTTAGGATTATGCTTGACTACCAGGATTATGATGTAGATCATAATAGTGGGGCCTGGGCAGTCTATAAGCATATCCTTTAATAGTTCCTAGTCAAGGGTATATTGAGACAGGGCATCGATATTACCAGAGTTGACTAGTGTGTACGTTTCTTGACCTTGGGGGCGATGGTTGATCCTGTTGGATATATGTATGCCCTAGAGGCCATTATATGATAGTGGATGTATTTATACATGTATATATATACAGAGGACATTCTTGCTGGACATGATAGTATGCTATCTGGTTCTTCTTTATCTGACATGTTGACTTGATCATGCTTTTATTCATTTACATATGTTGATAAATCCCTGAGAATATTTGCTTGACTACTGTGATTATGATGGAGATCATACTAGTAGGACGTCTGTAGTTTATAAGCATATCCTGAAATGTCCCTAGTCGTAGGTGTATCGAGACGGGGCATCGATATACCAGTGTAGACTAGCGTATATGATACTAGACCCATATGATGGGCGATGGATGTTCCTACATATATTGATGTTTGACATTGAGATCATATGCGGGTGCTCAGTGGAGACTGGGTACACTCGACGGACTCGCCGAGAAATCCTATATGGTATTATATCTATCGTCGGATAGCAGTTCTCAGGTGACACTGGTACAGGTTAGTTTGTAGACCCGAGATCGTCATAGAGTCTTGTGTGTTCTCCCACTGCACTTTGATTACCACCCTACCACGGCTCTGCTGAGTCGTGCAAACAGGTGGCTTTTGGGTACAGTCCCGAGACACATGGAGACAGTGAGCGTTAGGAGGGGTTTTGTCTCTCCCGGTATTGGGAGTTGATGCTGTGCTGTGCTCGATTGGCTATATCAGTAAGTCCCTTGCCAGGGCTGTTGAGATTTACTAATAAGTGTTATCAGTAGTTTCTCGATCTATTATAGACCATTCATCGGCACGACTTATTGAGTTATTGGGGTCGACGTTACCATCCCTAAACTCAATATGCAGCATATCTGACGAAGAGACTGGACTGTACGGTAGTGTCGCCGGTTGGCTCGACGGGAGTTGTGACAGGTTCGCTTGTTTTCTTCTGATCGCTCAATTACCGGGTAGCCGTTACGTTTAGCTGACCTCTTGCGGCTTGGGGGTGCTTGATATGATCATCACTCACTGCTGGCGTATTGACGAGTCTTAGAATCCCGCAATGGAGTTGCCTAGTCCAGGTGAAACGATGTGGTGTGCATATGAGATATGCGTGGGGACCCGATTAAATGCGTGTATGTGATACCGTATATTAATCGGGCGGTTTGCTATTGTTCGGGTCGTATGAGATATGACCGGTTTGCTAAATCAAGTGTTGATTTAACATTGACCATTAGTATTTTCACTTTAAACCCTTTTGTCTTTTGGTGTATGCATGCATGTATGCACATGTTTACATTGATGCACATATGGATGTGCATGCACACATACATGCATACACATGTGTGTCATGGTTGTTGATACACTTGATGGTGTCAATATAAGACTCACATGTTAGTAAATATGTTGATATTTATTTTTTGATTAATGGAAATGGATAATCACTCATGGTTGATTATTTTATTCTTACACTAAACCTAGGGTTAACCATGAGTTATTTTTCCATAGCCATTAGAGCTCCAAAAGAAATATCTAGATATTTATTAACTTGGGTTAAGAATGAGAAGAAGAAAATATATATATTTTCTATTCTCATTTTTATCTAAAGCTTATCATTTTATCTTGAGCTCTCATATTGCTATCTTCTTCTTCCTCTCTCTCTCTGTCTCTCTTGCTTTCTAGGTCTTAATAGTGAGTGAAAGAGTGATCAAGTTAGGGTTTTGAAGTGAGAAAAAAAAACCACATCATCATTCTATACTACTCTTGCCCATTAGTTTAGACTGTTGGCTTCAACTTCTTCTCTTGATCAAGTGGAACTTCAAGCTTGGACTAAGAGGACTCCGGGTGGATCGTCGTGGACTTGGAGGATCTCAAGCAAGCTTCTTTCAACTCTCAAGTAGCCAAGGAGTCTAGCGAAGGGAGCTACAACGGTTGTATTCTCTAAACCTAGTTCTTTACTACTTGTGGATTGTGATAGTTTTAGTGTTACCCTAGATTTTCTAGTTTGATCCTTAGGATAGTTTCTTTAGTACCCTATAAATTTTTAATATGGCATGGGTGATACTACCAAATCCCTAGTAGTGTTGCTAAGGAAATCCCTTCATGGTATCAGAGCCTAACTAGAAACTTAGACGATTTTACGATAATCCGAAACCGAAAAACTCCGCAAAATACGATTTTAGAAAACCCATGGAAATGCTCTCTGTAAATTTTTTAAAAAGTGGTTTAAAAATTATTTTAGCAACTGCAGAGTGGCATTTAGGATATTTTAAGAACACAGGTGAAATACGAGTTGGGGGGGGATCGGAAAAATCCGGCGACGGCACTCCTTTTCCGGCATCGCCGACCGGTTGTACTCCCCTATGGTTCGTATTGCACTTGTGATCTTTTACTCATGATTTGGGGTTTCTGGTATTGTTTTAAATTCCAAATTTGCATAATATGTTAGTTTGGAAATGGGCTCTTTGTGGTGTATTTCGTATTCGTATTTTTATAGCATTGTATTAGTAACTTTGGCGATGTTAAACAGGTCGAATGAATTATCAAACACTGGTATTTTCCAGGTTGAATGTACTCGATATATAATGCAGGTATTCCTATGGACCCTCTAGAAGAATGAAACACTAACTCGATATGTGACCACCAAACTGCGACTAAACCTTAGGGTTTACCTTAGTTAGTGGCGCTACAAATGAGGCTTGGGTTTGCCCTTCTACGGCCGGTCCATTAAATACTGTGGCATGGACTTTGGGTATTGTTTAACGGCGCTTAAGTGTTGAGCTTGTTGGGGAATGCGGGTGTTCGTTAATTCGATCGAAGGGTTTAACATTGCCTAGTAATATGTAATACTTGTTTATGCGACCGTAAGTGTAGTATGCATATCGCCGGTTCCGTTGCTATATGTCAATGGCAATTGGGGTACGCAACTTACTTACGTTGATGACATGTGATGTTATGAGTTGCTTTGCTATGATGTATAGGATTGTCATGATCGAATAGCCGGGGGTTTTATGTGAGATGAGAGTTTTTCTTTTCATTCATGTAAAATTCATTTGTAATGTAATATTCTTTTATTTGGGGCACTTCCGGGTTGAGGATGATGTCACCATTGTTATATATTATTTACTTTTCCGTATTAGGATAGACCCAAGGTGGAGAGCACAAGTGACCGGATTCTAGAGTCCAGTGGAAGACTATCTCGAGGAGTCGGGACCAGGTCTCCTAACTCTAGAATTGGTAGGGTCGCTTGCCGCTCTCATAGGGATCTAGGGTGTGGGATTGGATATTCATCACGACCGTGGAATCCGTATTTTCTATTGTTGGCTAAATACTAAATACGGACGTCCTAGTATATCCTATATTATCATATATGTGTTTCAGCTGCCTATATTCTGTGATGTGATCGCTTAATATATCTTAGATGAATGCTATATTATATATGAGATATATAATAGACGTTGCTTATGTTTTACACCCGCGCTAGTCCCGTCCCGGTATGCCGTTAGTTAAGTAACCTAACGGTGCATAACGGAACATTGTGGAGAATGCGGATGACATAAGCGTACGTTGTATTTTCATTTCTTTTCTGTGATTGGCTTAAGGACTTAAATGATGGGACAACATTAATATGATTAATGTGAAGAAAAATAAATCTAAAAAGATGTTGTAGAATCGGATTTGAAAACCACTCGGCTTTTTACGAAAAAGCTACATTTCAAAACTGCGGAGGTTAAGCCACTCCTTTTGAAAACCATTTGATTCTACGACGATATCAAGTTCAAAGCGTTAAAGGTTTTCTTAAAAACCATCCGCAACCCTCCGTCATTTTAGGAAGTAGAGTACTTAGTATTCGTGCTACGTTTGTTGACTATAGTTAAGGCATAGTGTACGGTAGCTAAGTGATGTCTTCCTACAATGCATATGATGCAGATTAATTGGGACATTCATGCAACTTTGTTGACCATAGTTAAGGGTCATGTGGGTAGGTCTAATTAATCAAGAAATGACAGGTAGAACTTGACTAGTGCTTATGATTTGTTGACCATAGTTAAGGTCATAAGTACTAGGGGTAAAAACCATATCGGAAATTTCAAGGGTTGAAATTTGCAATGAGATTGCATACCTTCCATATGATGGTTGGATCCCGATCCCACTGTGGGCAATAGTTGCTCCCAAGAGAGTTTTGCAGTTTACAATTAGCTAACCCATTAGGTGTCTAGAAAGGTGTTAACGAGGCTACGCCTCTGGGAAGATGAGGTTTATATTAATTAGGCCCGTACGAAAGCATGGGGAACCTCCCTCAAGTACCGACACTGGCCTGGTTGAACGGTTAGCGAAGTTGTAGACTGTAATTAATCCTGGCTAGTTTTCTTTTTAAGGTTTGAAAGAAAAACTTGATTAAAGCAGTGGGAGACATCGATTAGATAAAGATAATAACCAATCTGATCTTTGGAAGAGCTTTCGCTGAGTTATTCTTTTCTCTCTCTTAATGGCAGATACCAATGACAGGACTCAAGCTTCTACTAGATAAAAATAAACTGAATGGGACCAATTATAAAGACTGGCCGAGGAACCTTAACATTGCCTTGACTTATGATAAGGTATCATATGTCCTCACGGCTCCAGTCCCGCCCGTCCCAGGTCCTAAATCTTCGGTTGCGGATAAAGAAGTCCGCAAGACATGGGACACTGATTGTGCTACGGCCAAATGCCTCACGCTTGCATCGATGGATAACACACATCAGAAGCAGCACGAGAATATGGACGTCCAAGCCATATTTCTCCATACAAAGGAGTTGTATGGGGAGCAATCTCGTGTCTTACGATACGAAGCGTCACGAAAGGTGTTTCAGATGCGGATGGCCCCTGGCACACCAGTAGGAGATCATGTTCTGAAGATGATAGCTCTCATAGAAGAGCTTGAGGACCTTGGGTGGACAATGAACAATGAGCAATATACTGATATTATTTTGCAGTCTCTCCCCTCCACCTTTGCTCAATTTATAGTTAACTTCAACATGCACAACATGGAAAAGGAACTACCTGACCTCCTTAATATGTTAAGGAGTGTAGAGAGCACGCTGAAGTCAGTGAAGACTCCCGTTTTGAGTGTTGGGATATCTTCCTCCTCTCTCCCGAAGGCTAAGTCCAAGTGAAAGATGAAGAAGAAACCCACCAAACCTAAGGGTTGAGTCAAAAAGTCTAAGGGGAAAGACAAGTCTAAGGCTGGGGAATCGGGGAAAGGGGAATGTTATCACTGCCACAAAACAGGACACTGTAAGCGCAACTGCATGGAGTATTTGGATCTCAAGAAGAAGCATGGGGATGCTTCAACTTCAGGTGTGTTTGTGACAGAAAACTGTTTTTCAATAAACTCTGCTTCCTGGGTATTAGATACCGGTTCAGGTTCTCACATTTGCAATTCTATGCAGGGGCTGAGAAATAGCAAGGTTTTGAAGACAGGTGACCATACTCTCCGCGTTGGAAATTGTTCCAATGTACATACAGTTGCAGCGGGAGAGTATCACTTGTGGTTGCCGTCTGGATGTATATTGGTTTTGAACCCATGTTATTATGTACCTATTATGCTTTGTAATATAATATCCGCTTCTTTGTTAGAAAATGAAGGATATAAATTTGTATTGCAGAATAATGTTATGAACATTCACCTGGATCAAATGTTGGTTGGGTATGGTACACTTAATAACACGATATACTTCCTAAATCAACACACAGTTTTCAGCATACAACACACTAATAAGAGAAAACTTTCAGAAATAAATGAAGCTTTTTTTTGGCACTGTAGACTTGGTCATATTAACGAAACAAGACTAAACAAGCTACATAAAGATGGATATTTAAACTCTTTTGAATATAAATATTATGCGACTTGCCAGTCTTGTATCAAGGGTAAAATGACCAAAACTCCATTTATCGGACACGGAGAAAGAGCAACTGAGCTCTTAGGCCTCATACATAGTGATGTATGCGGGCCAATGTCTACACAGGCTAGAGGCGGTTTTTCTTACTTCATTACTTTCACTGATGATTTCTCAAGATTCGGTCATGTATTTTTATTAAAGCACAAATCCGAAGCTTTCGAGAAATTCACTGAATATAAACTCGAAGTGGAAAAAAAAACCGGCTTGAGTATCAAAATGCTTTGATCACATCAAGGTGGGGAGTATCTCAGTATAGAGTTTGCAAACTTCCTAAAAGAGAATGGGATTCTCTTTCAGCTCACTCCTCCTTACACACCACAACACAACGGTGTGTCAGAACGGTGGAATCGGACCCTATTAGATATGGTTCGTTCCATGATGAGTGATACTGAGTTACCCATTTCATTTTGGGGGCATGCATTGGAGACTGCAGTGTTTCTACTGAACAGGGTCCCAGCCAAAACCGTGTCTACCATGCCATATGAGATATGGCATGGGAAGAGACCATCTCTTAAACGAATTAAGATTTGGGGTTGTCCGGCCTATGTTAAAAAGAAGAATCTGGACAAAATCGAGACACGGTCAGTCATGTATAATTTTGTGGGATATCCAAAGAATTCTTATGGATATCTTTTCTACCACAAGGAGGAACAAAAAGTGTTTGTTTCTCAGTATGCCACATTTTTGGAAGAAAGAGTTTTTTCCACAAATGATACAGCTGGCAGTATGGTAGACCTAGAAGAAGTTCTAGAAACACAAATTACAAATGACGACTTGGTTGAACCGGGTGTTGCAACAAAAACTGATGAACCTCGGCCATTCCGTAGATCTGGTAGGACTTCTCGCCCACCAGAGAGGTACTACGGTTTCCTCATTGATGGTGACAGAGAATACTGCATCATGGAGGATGATGACCCTACCAGCTTTCAGCAAGATATCACGAGTGGAGACTCTGTGAAGTGGTTGGATGCCATGAGATCTGAAATGGAGTCTATGTACACCAACAAAGTATGGACTTTGGACGTTGTACCCCGTGGGGTAAAACCCGTGGGGTGCAAATGGATCTTTAAAAGAAAGATTGGTGTAGATGGGCAGGTAGAGACCTATAAGGCAAGACTTGTGGCGAAGGGTTTTCATCAAAGACCAGGTCTGGACTATGACGAAACTTTTTTTCCCATAGCCATGCTTAAATCCATTCGGATCCTACTTGCTATTGCTGCTCACTACGACTATGAAATCTGGCAGATAGACGTTAAAACAACATTTCTAAATGGAGATTTAGAAGAATGCGTTTATATGGATCAGCCAGAGGGCTTCATTGACAGTGGTGTAGGGTGTTTTTCGCCACGCCATTGAGATGGGAATATGCACACGCTTGTCAAGCGCATTATAGATTCCCCCTGCCTAGGTTAGGCTGGGGTTTATTGATTGTAGGGATCCGAATCTCTGGCTGCCGCGGACTAAGCTGCCGTTAATTACCCCTCGCATTTGGAGCGAGAGAACCTCCGATTGACGGGTTAAACTGGTCATGCGAACTCAATGTGCAGTGTTGTGTTTTGAAGGGGTTTGGGATATATCGGAGGCCCCACAGAGTTTTTATGGGGGTCCTGCAACTTGAATAGCAGGCTGGCGGTTAAGGGGGCGAGCAGCCCCTTTGCGGGATGCGGGGCAGTGCCCTGTCAGAATTTTTTTTTTAACAAGGACGGTGTTGTGGAGTGTGTGTATATCTATTCATATATCCATGTATACATATATATAAAAAGGGGAAAAGCGCTCAAAGGATGCGTGGGGCCAGCGCCTCACGTGCCTAGAACACGAGCGCTGTGCGTCCGACACGTGGGCGCTGTGCGCTTGAGCGCTATGCGATGCGTGCTTAGACGCTGTGTGCTTAGGCGCTGTGCACCACGTGTTTGACACGTGGGCGCTGTGCGCCTGAGCGCTGTGCGCACCACGTGTCCGATACGTGGGTGCTGGGCGCTTGGACGCTAGCGCACCACGTGCCCAGCATATGGGTGCTGGACGCTTGAGCGCAAGGGGCGCTAGGCGCTCGGGCGCCGGTGAGGAAAAGGGGCTTTTAGCCCAAGAAATGAGATTTAAATTCCCGAAAAAGAAATTAGAGGGGAGTTAAACTCCTAAGATGTTTCTGGAGATGCTGAAACGGGCTTCTCTCGTGAGCTCTGGATCTTCCCAAAGTGAGATTTTTAGGAGATGGGTCTCCTTCTTCCTCCTCTTTTGGCTGGATCTTGAAGAACAAGAAGTATGCGATTTTAAAAAATCTCTTATTTCTAAGATCTGATGGGAGATCTGAGTTCCCCTTTGTGGGTTTCGTGGTAAAAAACTATTTAGTTTTGGAAAAGGAAGAGTAAAACTCTTGGTTTAATTCAAAAAGAGAAGAAGGTTTTTAGAACCTTGAGGAAGGAGAAGATCACAAATCTTGATTCTTTTGGAGAGGGAAAAAGTTGTTGGGATATTTTCACTATCCTTGCCTTTATGGGCTATACACTTTACATATAGTCTCTTGGGCTTTACAAAATGGTATTTTGCCCATCCCACGCCTCATGTGCTATTTATTTTTGTACATAAGCCATGGGCTTTACAAAAATTTGGCTTTATGCCCATTTTCCTACATTTATTCATAAAATAAAAATACAAGAATTACAACAAAATTATTTATTACAAAATTTTTATTTTGGTATGGGGGGAGGCCGGCCGCTTCATGTTCAGGCCCGCTCCGGGCATTGGCCCACTTGACTTGGGCTTGGGCCCACCTGGCTTGGGGTTGACTTTGATTTTGACTTGGTCAACCGGGGTGTAAATTTTTACCCCAACAAATTTCCCCCCATCAATAAATGCACACAGCGTATGTGGGTCGTGTGCATGAAATTGAAGGATCTTCTTTCACGTGGAAGCGACTTGATTTGGTTCCCGCTTTTTGGGAAGGTGGCACTGCCCTTTTTATGATATGGACGGTCGATGCTTGACGTGCCTCCGAGATGGAGTGTCTGGTTGACTTGATTCCAAGGCGGAGCGTAATTCCGACGAGGAGGTCGTTGCTGCCTTTTTAGCGATGTGGACGGTCGGTGCAGCCCTTTTAGCGATGTATACGGTCGATGCTGCCCTTTTAGCGACTTGGACGGTTGATGCTTGACGTGCCTCCGAGACGAAGTGTCTGGTTGACTTTATTCCAAGGCGGAGCATAATTCCGACGAGGAGGTCTTTGATGCCCTTTTAGCGAGGTGGACGGTCGGTGCTGCCCTTTTAGCGACGTCGATGGTCGATGCTGCCCTTTTAGCGACTTGGACGGTCGATGCTGCCCTTTTAGCGACTTGGACGGTCGATGCCGCCCTTTTAGCGACTTGGACGGTCGGTGCTGCCCCTTTTAGAGACTTGGACGGCCGATGCTTCCCTTTTTTGCGACTTGGACGGTCTGTGCTGCCCTTTCAGAGACTTGGACGGTCGGTGCTGCCCCTTTTAGCGACTTGGACGGTCGATGCTGCCCATTTTGCGACTTAGACGGTCGGTGTTGCCCTTTTAGCGACTTGGACGGTCGATGCTTCCCTTTTTACGACTTGGACGGTCGGTGCTGCCCTTTTAGTGACTTAGACCGTCGATGTTGCCCTTTTTGCGACTTAGACGGTCGGTGCTTCCCTTTTAGCGACTTGGACGGTCAGTGCTGCTCTTTTTGCGACGTGGACGGTCGATGCCACCGTTTTTATGACTTGGACAGTCGATGCAGCCCTTTTTGCGACTTGGACGGTCGATACTGCCCTTTTTGCGACTTGGACGGTCGATGCTGCCCTTTTTGCCACTTGGACTGTCGGTGCTGCCCTTTTAGCGACTTGGACGGTCGGTGCAGCCCTTTTAGCGACGTGGACGGTCGATACTGCCCTTTTTGCGACTTGGACGGTCGATACTGCCCTTTTTGCGACTTGGACGGTCGATGCTGCCCTTTTAGCGACTTGGACGGTCGGTGCTGCCCTTTTTGCGACGTGGACGGTCGATGTTGCCCTTTTTGCGACTTGGAGGGTCGATGCTGCCCTTTTTGCGACTTCGATGATCGATGGTTCCCTTTTCGCAACTTGGACGGTCGATGCTGCCCTTTTAGCGACTTGGACGGTTGATGGTTGTCTTGCTGATTTAACGTGAATTGGGTTGACATCAGCATCGCTACACCGGGATATGGTACCAGGAGCGAATCATCATCTGCTATGAGTGGATTTGGAGATCTCCCTCGTTTCTAGTTTAACGACTTAGGGGTCATCTGTTCCCAGCTTAACGACTTAGAGGTCATCTGTTCCCAGTTTAAGGACTTAGAGGTCATATGGATTGGAGTTTGGAATTTTGGGGTTAGGGTAGGCATCGGCGTTGCTAACACTGAAGCACATGTGTCAGGAGCAATTCATCATTTGCCCTTTCCTATTGGGAAGCGGTGGCTTGGGAGACAGGTTTAGGTCCTTATCACCTAAGGATTTTCAATTTTATGAGCCGTAAGGGTCCCATAAAAGCATTTTCTCCCTACGAGTCGAAAGGATCTCGCATGTACACTTTCTCCTTAGGAGTCGTAGGGACTCCCAAGTGTGTTTTTTCTTTGTGAGTCGTAAGGATCCCACGAAGGTGTTTTCTTACGAGTCGTGAGGATCCCGTAAGTTGGTTCTCCTCATGTATCGTGAGGACACATGAGTGGGTCTTCCAAAATGGAGCATAAGTCCAAGGGTGAAGACTGGCCGCTGGACTGGTGATTGCAGTGGGGTATGGGTATGATGAGAATTATTTGAGCCCGTAGATTGTATACGGTAGTCAATTTGGAGACTAACCGTAGGGCTGGGAGAATTTTGAGAAATTGGATTTTGGTTGGCGTCTGCATCGCTGCACTGGAATATGATATCAGGAGTGACTCATCATTCGCTGTTTGGGGACTTGGAATTTGGATCTTGTTTGGCATTAGCATTGCTGCACTGGAATAATGCCAGGAGCAACTCATCATTTGCCCCATGAGGACTTGGGATTTAGTTTTTGGGTCGGCATCAGTATTGCTGCTCTGGAATAATGCCAGGAACAACTCATCATTTGCCCCGGGAGGACTTGGGATTTGGTTTTTGGGTCGGCATCAGCACCGCTAACACTGAAGCGTAACGCCAGGAGCGACTCATCATTTGCCATTGCCCGTTGGGGAGCGATGGATTAGGAGACAGGTTTAGGTCCTTACCACCTAAGGCTTTTCAATTTTATGAGCCGTAAGGGTCCCATAAAAGAATTTTCTCCCTACGAGTCGAGAGGATCTCGCAGGTGTATGTTCTACTTAGGAATCGTAGGGATTCCTAAGTGTGTTTCTCCTTTGTGAGTCGTAAGGATCTCACGCATGGGATTTCTCCTCACAAGGTCGAGAGGACTTTGCGGGTGTATTTTATCTCTTTTTACGAGTTTGCGCTATTTCGGGTTTTCACAAACTCGCCGGCAGTCCTGCTGTTTTTACTCACGGAGACTTTTCGGGTTTTCATCCGTGCCCGTTTTGATCGTGGACATACTTTTTTTTTGCACTGGTGGGATTTTGAAAGTAGTCTCACCGGTAGGACTTGTGAGAGATAGGGGTTGTTTACTCCCGTGGATTGTATACGGTTTTACAAGATGTATGATCTAGACCGTAGGGCTAGTGTGCTCAATTCGCCTGCGACTTGGAGCATTCACGCATAGTATTTCTTGAGATATCGGTCATTGATGGGTGGCATGGGCCTTTCTCCCTCGGCACTTGTTAGTTGGTAGGATCCTCCGTTGAACACTTTCTCGATGACGTATGTTCCTTCCCAGTTTGGCTCGAATTTTCCCTTGGCATGTCGATTGAGGATGATCGATCTTTTGAGGACCAACACCAATTCACCTTTCTTGAAAGCGTGGAGACAGGTTATCTTGTCATAGGCCCGTGACATTTGGGATCGGTATAGCTCCTGATTTTGCTGCACAGCGAGCCTCTTTTCTTCAAGGGCGTCGAGCTCTTCAAGCCGAAGGAGCACATTTTCCTCCTCCGTCAACTCGTGCTGAACGGCCATTCTTAAGCTGGGAACTTCGACTTCAAGGGGGAGGACCTCCTCTACTCCGAAGAGCAATGAGTATGGAGTGGACTGAGTTGGAGAAAGGTGCGTGGTACGATATGCCCACAACGCCTCGTGAAGTTTGAGATTCCAGTCTCTCTTGTTGGCTGAATCATTTTTCCTCAGGAGCTTGCATAGAGTCTTATTGAAGGCTTCGGCTAGCCCATTGGCTCTTGGATTATAGATGGAGGAATATCTCTAGTCTATCTTGTGCTGAGTAGCAAACCTTGAGACTTTGAAGCTCTTGAAAGAAGGCCCGTTGTTAGAAATGATTCTTCTTGGTGTACCGAAGCGGTATAGAATATTATGCTGGAAGAATGTCAGAATATCCTTTGTCTTGACTTCTTTCAGCGGGACAGCTTCAGCCCATTTGGAGAAGTAGTCTGTTGCGGCCAGTATGAACCAGTGGCCTCTAGATGACGGAGGATCAATCGGGCCAACTATGTCGGTTCCCCAGACTTCGAAGGGCCACGACGCCACCGTAGGATGCAACGGATTGGGGTGCTTGTGAATGAAATCACCGTGAATTTGGCAGATATAAAATTTCTTTGCATGCTCTCCATAATCCCGTATCATGGTGGGCCAGTAATACCCAAGCCGTTTAATTTGAAGTCGCATCTTGGGGCCAGATTGATGAGCACCGCAAACGCCCGAGTGAACTTCTTTCATGACCTTTTGGGATTTGGCCAATGACAAGCACCTAAACCAGAGTTGGTTATATAACCTGCGGTATAGCTTGTCATTTACAAATACGTATCGAAGATCTCTCTTCTTCAGCTGAATCCTTGCAGATTTTCCTTCGGGCAGCTTGTCGTATCGGAGGTACTCTATGAAGGGTTCTCTCCAATCGGGCTCGTCTTGGATGATCGAAGCTTCTTTGGCATGACTGATCTTCTGTTCCACGCTTTCCACTTCTCGTAAAGAAACTGGGGGTAGAATTTGCCGGCTCCTGATTGTGATCAGAATTTCGTCCATGTCAGGATCAGCCAACTCCTTGGCTAAGCGAGCGAGTACGTCAGCCTTTCCATTCGACGCTCTAGGGACTCTCATTAGTTCAATGTGAGTGAACTGTTTCATGTATTCCACCACTCGGCTTCTGTACCGAACTAACTCGGGTTAGTCCCCGCTTACTTGGTTGAAGACAAGCTGGGAATCACCGTAGACTCATAGACGAAGGATTTACATCTCTATGGCGAGCTCCAAACCAGCTATCAGAGCTTCATACTCGGCCTCATTGTTTGTGCAAGGCTCGGTAAGAGCAAAAGAACGTCGTAGGGTTCCCAGTGATGGCGTGATGAACACCAATCCTATTCCTGGTTTTATCTCCGGGAAGCTTGATTTACTGGAGGTCCTTATCGATGAGGCTCCATCAAAGTAGAGCTCCCAATATGGCTCATCTTTCTCGAGGTGCTGCACTTGTTCGTCAGGTAGCTCACAATTGAGCGGTGACCCTTCCGGTATGGGATGAGCAGCGAGAAATTCCGCAAGAGCTTGCCCTTTTACTACTTTCTGAGGAGTATAAACTATGTCAAACTCAAGTAGCATGACATCCCATCTCGACATTTTACCGGCTAGGCTTGCTTTGGTCATTAGGTGTTTGAGCGGGTCGACCCTAGAGATCAACATAACCCGATGAGCGAGCAGATAGTGCCTCAGCTTCTTCACAGCGAATATCAAAGCCAGGCATTACTTTTCGATCGGGGAATAGTTGTGTTCTGCCCCGACTAAAGTTCGGCTGAGGTAGTAGAGGGCGTTCTCTTTTCCTTCCTCGTTGTTCTGGGCAAGGAGCGCACCGAGTGACTCATCTAGCGCGGCAGTGTAAAGAATAAGCAGTTTATTTGGAATGGGAGCGGCCAGCACTGAAGGGTTCAACAAGTACTGTTTGATGCTTTCGAACGCTTCTTGACATTCGGCATCCCAAACAAAAGGAGCTCCTTTCTTCATGAGCTTTGAGAAGGGTCTACATCTCCCCGATAAATTTGAGATAAACCTCCGTATATAAGCAAGCTTGCCTTGAAAAGATCTTAGCTGCGTCAGACTCTTCGGAGGGGGCATCTCCATGATGGCCTTTATCTTGGATGGGTCAACTTCAATCCCTTGATGTCGGACTATGAAGCCCAGGAATTTTCCCGATGATACGCCAAAAGTGCACTTCAGAGGATTCATTTTCAGATCGTACTCCCTCAGTCTGGTTTGAACGGTCCTTAGATCTCGGATGTGATCGGCCTTGGCTTTAGTCTTGACGACCAGATCATCAACATAGCATTCGACGACTTTATGGATTAGGTCATCAAAGATATTGGTCATTGCCCTTTGATATGTAGCACCTGCGTCCTTCAGTTCGAACGGCATCACTTTGTAGCAGTATATTCCGATCGGGGTTCGAAATGCTGTGTGTTTCTCATCCTCAGGCGACATCTTGATCTTATTATATCCAGACCAGCCATCCATAAAGGTGAACAGCTCGTAATTTGAGGTGTCATCGACCATCATTTCCATGACCGGTAGCGGGAATTCGTCTTTAGGACATGCCTTGTTGAGGTCCCTGAAATCGACACAAATCTGCCCATTTTTCTTCTTCACTGGAACTATGCATGCGATCCAGTCCGAATATTTCTCTTCTCTGATGAAGTCAGCATCGATAAGTTTCTTAGTTTTCCCGATGACCTTTTCTTCTAGCTCCCTTCCCATTCTTCGAGAAGCTTGTTTGACTGGCTTAGCATCAGGAGATATAGCCAGCTTATGCACGACAACTTCAGGAGAAAGGCTAGGCATTTCTTTGTACGTCCACGCGAAGCAATCGACGGACTCGCATAGCAGGGTGATTATCTGTGCTTTCATTTCCTCTGACAAGAGTGAGTTGATGTAGGTCAGCCTTGGATTATCGGGCGTTCCTAAGTCAATCTCGGTTAGCTCGTCAAAGGTTGCTTGTCCGCCATCTTCGAGCTCTTGAGGAGATTCTTCTGGCTCGGCCAGCTCATCGTCATCATTTGATCTTTCGCTAGCCTTACCGATATGGATCATGTAGCACGCTTTGAAATCAGGTTGAATGTATCCTATGCCTCGTCTATCTGGAATTCGTCCATCGATGAGTGCTCAGACCTGGGGCGGATTCCATAACCCTTCATAAAACTTTGCTTCGGACTCCGTTTGATATAACCGGCATCCACACTTTTTGAAATATTCCCGCATCTCGTGTGCATAGTATCTGGGATTGAGGACGGCTCTTATGCTTCTCTCATAGGGAAGGCACGCGATAGAAAAATCGTCCAGGTGCACAACAGGATTTGACCCATAAAACGGGATGCCCTTCTGTCCATTTTTCCTTCCGGGAACGTAGAAAGTTTTTAGCTGGTCCATGGTGGAGACTGACAATGCATCGAACTCTTTGCACATCTGATCCGGCACCCTTGTGACAGCTAGGGGCCCTTCTGCAATTTTGAAGGTCTCTCGTAGTTTTGTTTGTTACATAGGGGTCCAATCTGCACAGCAGTTGCACGGCAGGTCCTCTTCCTCTGACTCTTCAGTGTCGCTGCCAAGATGAGGGTGGACTTTGCTGCTAGATGGGGCCTCAGTAACAGATTCGTCCATATCGCTACCGAAACGAGGGCGAGTTTTATGGAAGGACGGACTTCCAGCGTCGGACTCATCCGTGTCGCTACCGAAATGCGGACGCACATGGGGGTTTTTGCTTTTGAAAGTGGCAGCCGGCTCAGACTTGCTTTTGAGTCTTGGGGCCGTTCTATCCTCAGTCAATTGTGGCTTAGCATTTTGGTGGTTCATAAAGTACCGAGAATATTCATATCGGACTTCATTCACACCGAACGGCTGGATATCTCCGTCAATGCGTCTTTCTTCGCCATTTTTAGTATACTTCATGCATTGATGGAGAGTTGACAGAACGATACCGTAATCGTGGAGCCACGGCCGTCCCAAGAGAATCTTATAAGACATGTCGTCGTCGATCACGTATATCTTAGCTTCAGTTTGCAGATCCCCGAATTTGATTGGCAAAGCTATAGACCCCAGAACTTGTTGGAAGTTTTGATCGAAGCCTTGAATGACAATCCTTTCCCTTGACAGGTGACGGACATCCATTGACAAACTCTTCAGTGTCTGCAAGTTCATGATGTTCACTGAGGACCCCGGATCAATCAATTTGCGATTAATCCGACCTTCGTCGCTGTACCCGGTCACGTAAAGCGGCCGATTATGCTCAACCGTTCCCAGTAGCAAGTCTTCATCCTTAAACGAGACAGCGGCGGCTTGCAAAGTGTACTGAGCTTCTTTCATATTAATTTCCGCAAAGCGAGCCTGATATCGCTCGGGGTTTTGTAGAGCGTGAATGAGAACATCTCTAAGCTCTTTAGATAGGACCAAGGCATCGTAAATGCTCAGGAGAGACGGAAGCTTCCGTAGATGAGCCAAGACATTATAGTCCACCGAGGAAGGACTTGAGTTTTCATCAGCTGGTTCTCTGCCATCTTCCTCATTAGCCACCTGTTTTTCCTTTCGTTTTGGGGTGTTGCCTTGATTTGGCGGTAGAGCCCTGCCACTTCTGAGCTGGATTTGATTGGCCTTTGTGGCGAGCTCCTCTTCCTCTTCGGGAAAATAGAGCCCCCCTCAAGGTCGCTGCCTAGATGGATGGCGTAGCAGGTCACTATACGGACCTCTTCATTGGAGTCTTCTTTTAACTCCTCCAGAATTTCAGCCACTTCTATAGGGAGGAACTCCTTCAATTGAATCAGAGTTCTTTCCTTATGTTCATAGTCTTCGAGAGAATCAATATGTTTTTGAATGGTCGATCTCCCTGCAGATTCTTTTCCGCGTCGAGCTGCACTTCTCTACTTCTTGAGCTTTTTAGATTTTGAGCCTGATGGAGCCAGATTGGCAGCTGGTACGGTAGGCTTCTTCTGCCCTTCCCATTCCGTTCTGGGCTCTTTCCGAAGTAGCTTTAGCATCTTTTTCGTCTTATTAGATACGTGCGTACTCCACGGAGGCCGCGGTGAGTCCGTTTCATTTCTGAGGGCAGCCGGTTCGGCTGTCTGCCCCTAGAGGGCTTCAGCTTCTGTCTTTATAAAGTTGGTGGTTGTAACTTGATTTTTCACCAACACACTTTTGGACAACTCAATCTCTCCAGCCTTATACTGCTTCTCGACCCAGTCCTTGAAGATATAGCAATCCTCGATCGCATGGCTCACTACTCGGTGGTATGGGCAATACAGGGGATTGTCGGTCATTTTTTATTCTTGAGGTCTTTTCGACCCTGGCAATTGTAGACCGTTGTTCAAGGCATCTTTAAATATCTTTCGGACCTTGTCCCTCCTGAAAGAATAAACCTTGTTCTTTTTCTCCTCTAGGGAAGGCCCCTCTCCTCCCAGCACTGGCTTTCGAGACCGGTTGGTTTTGGATTCGCCCGCCCTTCGCTTTTCTTCATTGTCGGACGCATTGAAGTCATTGGTACTGCTGGAACTCCCGCTTCTACGGTTGTCATCCCGCTTTCTTTTCCAAGTCTTGTCTCTCTTAGAGTCCGGGGTAGACTCTTGCTTGAAGCATTCCAGCATTTGGACTTTCTTGGTTAGCTCTTGAAACGTCTTGAGGCCTGCTGTGCACAAGAATGGGACCATCCAATTGCTGAGGTTTCCAATGAGAAGGCTGACGGACTGGTCCTGCTCCAGCAGCGGTTCGCACTTGACCGTAAGATTACGCCATCGGGCGATAAAGTCGGTGTTGCTTTCATTCTTTCCCGGCTTGGTCCTCACAAGGTCGGCAATGGAGATTTTATCACTGACACTCATGAACCTTTGCTGAAACAGAGACTCCATTTGGGCAAAGGTAATAACATACCCGTCTGGTATGTACCAGTCGAAAGCGACACCGGTTAGGCTGTTGACAAACTGATGAAGAAGGAGCGCATCATTGCCCCCTGTATTTCCGCACGATGCTTTAAAGTGGGCGACGTGCTGATTTGCATTTCCCGTCCCATCAAATCTTCCGAACTTAGCAATGACGTAGCCGCACAGGAACTCGATCAGATCGTACTGTGCGGGATATGGCCACCCACTACTGCCAATCTCTTTCTGGGCTTCAGCTTCGGCCACCAATATTTTAACCTTGCTGGTGACCAAATCCATTATCCGATCTTGTGTTAGCGGGATAATGTTATCTGGGGACAAGGCGTCCCCCGAAGCGGAATATGGCCGGCTTTCATGCGGCTCGACGAATCTTGGAGCCAAAGGGACGGGAATCGGCCACTCCGGATTGTCATCACCCGGCTCATGAGTAGCGACTTGTGCTTGATTGGGAGGCGCTCGAGCAATTTGAGCCGTAAGCTGCATCACAACGTTCGTTAGGTCGTTAATTTTCGAATAGAACTTGGCCACTCTTTATCTTTGCTCTTGAGTTGTTTTCGAAGCTCTTGAAGCAGCTCTTGCTCCGCGATCCTGGGGCGGAAAGTCAGCTCTTCCTCGCTGTCTGAGCTTGACTCTGCATGGACTGAGGGGTCTTTCTACCTATCATCCTAATCGAGAGGGTTTTCATCATCCAGCGGAGGCGGCTGTTCTTGGGTAGCGGCAACCACATTCAAGCCAGATTGGGCTTGGGATGTGGTGGCCCCATCCTTGCTTTTGCTGTGAAGGTTGTCGCTGGGGCACCCGCCCGCCATATAGACCGTATGGATAACATATCCAGCCGTCTTTTTATTATCGGTGACTGATTTCTCGGATCGCTGTCTTGACCCTCCTGTTTCGGTAGCGGGCGGTCGATTGAAGGCGGCTGGCCTGACCAGGTTCTTGAATGGTACTGGCGCTTCTTTTCCGGATTTGCCCCGCTGCTTTCGCGCGGCACAGAGTACCTGATAGACTCTTGAAGAGACAGTGTCATACTTTTTCTGTTGAGGCCGGGTGTCACGACCCAAAAAAACGGAACATGACCGGCACTTAAACTACGAAACGTCTCGAGGCGTACGTAATCTAAGTAAGCCGAAAACCCAGAAATCCAAACCAAGAAAAGTAGTAGAGTGAAGGAAAACCAATTTAAAACAAGTAGTTTTAATAGCATAAGCCGAATTATGCGTTTTAAAAACATCAAGTATTTTCTGAAAATTTCGGCAGAGTCTCCTTTGTAAATACTGGCCCCTAAACGGGATACAACATGAATAGTATACGAAATCAATAAAAATGCATCCCCAAGCGGGAGCTAGCTCTTCGTCAATCGACGGTCACAACCACACAAGCAATATAATATACAACGCCAACGGCGAGGTTCAAAATTCAAAAGGAAACTCAAAACCATAAGAAAACCACAGAAATACAACGAGCGACTCTAAGGTCGAAAGAATAAACATCACTGGTCTCTATCTGAGATAAATACAAGTTTGGTTGATGGAACTTCTAGATACAACTGAATAATAATATACAAGTTATATAATGGGGGGTACGATACAAGTAAACCAACCTACTAGCAAATCACCCGAAGGAAACTATGCCCGCAAGCCGTAATGAAACCTGTACGGCAAACCTGCAAGAAACTGGGGCACAACGGGGGTGAGTTGACAACTCGTGAATAGAAAAAACATCTACGCACAGAAATCGCATAAATAACGCAATCCTAGGTCAATGATCATAATATATCCTCCATTATATATAACATGCAGCCTATAACAAGGCTAGGGTAAATATCTAACCCGAGTGTAATCTCATGTACCCGTGTCAGTGCCTCAGGTAGCAATATATCATATGAATGAGGTATGAATGCATGAAAATAGAATACATGTAAATGAAGAACTGTTTTCATAGTTTAGTGAGATTTCCTTATTTTTAAATAGGAGGTACCATAAATGAAATCAGCATAAACAGTGCCCAGCATCGACACAAAACAAGTATCCAAATATCTCGATATCTCTGTGTCGTAATCTCTGTACCTCAAAATCTCAAAAATCTCAATGTCTCAATCACAATATCTAGGGCGCCGTCAGTCCAGACCGGCCCCTACCATCTATCTCAAGACCACGAAGGTATCCTCCGGATATCCGACGCGTCAGGTAAAATCACCGGTTGGTAGTGCTCCCCTGCCAGGCTCAACGTCATCACCACATTCATCTTGCCCCGGGGTACCGCACCGGGCCCACCATGTACCCGTGACGGTTCCTCCACTCCTCGACACGGATCTCCAAAACCATAGCAAACTCATGGTGGACGACACTTTACATCACTAGAAAACTGGAACATTTTATATTATAAAACATCATAAGTTGTAAATTTTGCGGCTTTTCCCGAAATCCAGAAATATCATAAATCTCAAGAAATCATCACAAGTGCATATGTCAATGATAATGAACTAGGCATGAACAACTGAATAACAGTATGCATGCAGTGGTAGGTAATAACTACAATGTCTAATATGGCATATAAGGGAAGTACACTAATATCATGCCAAAACTACCAGCTAACAATCTAAGTCAACCAATTATATTCTCTAAAGTGTACGTGACATGGCAATTACCGATGAAGATGTGTGTGAGCCGGCAAGTAGGTGTACGTGGTACATACGCATCATCGGTAATGGTGCTGGTGTCCTAACAGCATGATATCAATAATAGAATATGCAGCAAAATAAATATGCGAGGCAGAGCGAACAGCAATAATGTGCGGGAGCTGAATACTAGACACAACGATAACTAATCTGCAATAATCTAATATAAGTCCTACGAATGGTGCCTTTTGAAATAACACGAATCATGGGGTTTTGAAAATAGGGGTTACGGTGTTTTTATGAAAAGATACGTCGTTTTTGAAATATCCGTAGATTACCTTGAGCTGTCTTTAAAAATGCCCACGATTCGTTAGTTTTATAAATAGGTAAGAAGTCTAATCTAATCTAACAACTACACTAAACTATACGGCTGAACTAACAAGCTGAACTACAGGTAAGGAAACCGCCTATCATCTGAGTCGATACATATACATACCTGTATATGTATAGTCGGTGATCCCGCCTCAATAATATCATATCCGATACCATATCTATAATCAGGCATCCCAAGTCAAGAGTGCGGATCAATCATCAATATAGCTCGTACGTAAATCAGTCGTACGGCATCCCAATCTGGGTACGGGTCAATATCACATTCATCATACTATTCACCTGGTATCCTCTTTATCAAATATCATGATCGGGGTACTGATCTACGTCTAGTACCATACTGATACCGCCTACGTATGCATGGACGTGTGTGAAACACTACGTCAAGGACCCGCTACAACGTCATGTCGTATCTAAGATACGAACCCTGCTATATCACCGATCTCACGGCCTCAAATCAAATCTCATCGACTCAGCTCAATCCCAAGTATCATCATCAATCCGTATGTGAACACATAGTCCCATACCCATGTGAACACATAACTATAAAGAATCCCATAAGCACATATCAATAGGAATGTTTGCAAGTATGTATGTGTGTATGTGTGTGCAACACTACCCTAGGGTTCGCAACACTAAAGTAATCCAACACACCAATATCCATCCTAAGCATCGTTATTAATCCCAAATAACATATAATAATTGTTGGTGTGTATACGCATCCGTATACACCACCACGGACTGCGGGGGTGCTATACGCCTCCACCCGACTTCTCCCCATAGATATAAATCTACTCACCTGGTCCTCGCTAGCCGGTGCCGACGTCGCCACGCGCTTGCTTGTCGTCTCGAAGTCCACATGGGGGTGCCTACATATCATAACGTACCATATCGCATTAGAACTAAATTCGAAATCGAAACGGCATACGAAAATCAAATCGGCACGCGTATCACGCATAGGTCCAAACCTATCGCCCACGCATGCAGGAATAGTCAAACCAACGCTCGATGTCGATGTACGAACGTCAAACCATCGAGAAAATCCAATCACACTCATTTGCACATTCACGAACACTAATTTTAATATAAACTAGGTTAAAACTCACAAAAACGCCAATTTCACTTAAAAAGTCATTTTTCCGAAAATCTAGCAAGCACAATTCGCCGTTTTTGTACAAAACACGATGTTTAAATGAATGTAGCGGCCAATATATTTATTAAATATCTTAAATAAGTCGTATAAACAATTTCCGGAATTTAATCTCACTAAATTCCAAAAATCCTAATATTCTAGTTTACAAAAATACCCTTTTTAACAATTTCAAAGCAAAATGCACAAACTACAATCTAGCTTAGAATTGCATGATCCAAAGCATTAAACCACACTTAATAAAGTTAATGAAGCCAAGAAAAACCTAATCACATTTTTAATCCCAAGAATTTAACAAATTTCAAAAACCTAGTAAGCAAATTAGCAAAATAACAAAATTTTTAAGCTAGCCATTAGCACTAGCTACTAAACTTGTATTAACATGACAACAAAGCCTAATTATAACACACAACCATACACCAATTTTATAAACCCTAACTTGCATTCAATTTCACAACTTGAATTCCAAAACTTGCAATTAAACTCACATATCCAAATAACACTTAATTAAATTAGCTTAAGAAATTAGTAACAATTTAAGCAACAAAAAGTTTTAGAATTATACCCAAAAATATATGAAGGTCCACAAGACTCCATGGCCTCCCAAAATGCTCTCTTTTCACAAGGATCCATGCTAAACGGGCTAAGCTAAAATGCGTAGGACTTTGATTTTGATTTTGTGGGATTTTTGGTGGATTTTTGATGCAATTTTTCATGAAGTTTTGAAGGGAAAAGAGAGGGGAAAATGGAGGGGGGGCTGCTGTGGGGAGAAGGAATTTTCGGCCAGAAAAGTGGGTGGGGGAGAGAGAGGGAGGTGAGGAAAATGGCGGGAGGGGGGGGGACAAGGTTAAGGTCAAACAAAGTCAAAAGTCTAACTACTTTACTCATTTTCTTTTCTTTTCTTTCATTTCTTTTTCCTTGAAAATCAAGTGGGGAAAAATATGGTGGGTGCTGAATTCAGCCATGGGGAGGAGTAAGTGGGGGTGTGTGGGTGTGGGCACGGGTGTGGGGTGATGAAAAATGATAAATACAATACCCCAAACATCCATTTACGCTAAAAAAAAACCTTTTTTCTTCAATAATTTCTAAACCGTTTTGGCAAATGATTTCGTTCCAAAAACCACATGATAAATTTTTATTTAATGTTTTATGATGCACAAAATTTATTTCAACTCATTCCAATTTGTAATTTTCCCTAATTAAATGTATTAGTGACGGCTTAAAATAATAATAAAATAATATTTTTTTCAGAAAATTTGAAATTTCACCAGCGGCTCAATAAACACCAAATAATAGCAATTACATAGCTAGAATATGTATATTTAATTTTTATAATAAGATATTTGTATTTTGACTTTTTATAGAAAACCCCCTCATTTTACCGATTTTCCGAAATTTCACCGAAACGATTTTCAAAACGCTACAATCTTCCCCCCTTAAAGAAATTCGGTCCCCGAATTTAAATTCAAACTCCCCCAATTACTAAAACATCTAAGAAAAACCATCAAGTCGTCGGGGCTCCGAAATTGTAAATACATAAAACAAATCGTAGCGCAGCGCATGCGCTTGAAAAATGAGTATATAACTCAAATCAGAACTCCATCAAGCATCCCGCGATCATCGGAGTCGTGGAGAAGACATCAATGCCAAATCCAAATCAAAACCAATATGATATAACTCGAAACTATAAATGTAAATATCGAATCTATATCTGTAAGTATCTGAAGGAAATGCATGCCAAATCTCTTTAAGTCGCTGTGCAACGCGTATAACACTGCACAGTGGCGGACGTCTATCATAAGAAAATAACTATATACATATATACCTTTGTTTGAAATGTACGTTCCGCCGTTTTGGAAACAATTTAGAAGGGTCTCCTTGTTTTAAACATTTCGTGTCATATCAGACACGTAGGTAAATACTGAGGCTATAGCTCGCTTTTTGGAAATCCCTTCAATAACTATCAATGCATGCAAAAATATATTCAGGTACTGTCCTCTGACTAGTCCTGCTCAGTACGAAAACACATAGCAATATCATAAAAACGTACTGCTCTAAAAGAAGAAGAAAAATCAGTCGCAAAATACGCGTATGAATACTACGTGCGTCTGGTGCGCACGGAAATCAAAATCCATATACGTGCCATACAAGTGCACAGAAACAAGATCTAAGTGCATCGGGTGTGCACAAAGCATCCGTCGTAGGCAACGTGTGTGCCTGACAGCAAAATCAGGTGCATCTGACATGCACAAAAAAATCTCGATTTAGTGCATCTGGTGTGCACCAAAATCACACTTCAAAACATGTGCCCGACATACGTGAAAATCCAAATCAGGTGCATCCATCGTGCACCAAATCATGAAATCCAATATCAAGTGTCGAACATGCGCAAAATCAAATCAGGTGCACAAGGTGCACAAAACAAATATCGCACATCACCATCGAAATCAAAGTCCAATGCATCTAAGTGCACAAAAGGCGTATCACTGCACTGCAAGCATATATAAACTATACAGAGTACAGGAACCAATCGTGTGCGTGCATACGTACAAAATCAACTCAATGTCTAAAACCGTAAAATCACAAACATGTGAAACCCAAGCACGAAAACGATATCAAGTGCAACACTGTGCAAGGATCGTAAATCCTCAATCATCAAAATCAAATCATGCGAATAAATCACCCAAAACATCGAAATCAATAATGGCGGAATAGTACCGCTCAATTGCATCCTCTAAGAATCTCGGGCCAACTGTCGCGGTCACTAGTGGGACGTCTCGTCGATGATCATGAACTCTGGCCTGCTGGTGTGCGTAACAATGACCACTACTGGGTCAAGGTCTTCACTGTGAATTACCAATCTCTCGGTCCATCGGCTCATCGGCCCTGTCAGGTGTGCTAACGGGGATGATCCCATTCTGGCACTTCTCTGGTCATCTCTCGGTCAATCATCGCGACCACTCGTAAGACAGCATATCACTGGCGTCGGCCTCTGCCTCTCTGAATGTACGTGACGCATCTGATCCTGGGTGCAAGTATCATTGCAGCAATGTCCTGGAAGGAATCCTGCTTACGGTCTCTTCCATGTCTCGTCTCTGCCAACTGTCCGGAAGTCATCGTCCTTTCCTATATCTGCATCTTGTTCCGGAACGGCTGCATACCCATCGCGACTCCTTCTGGAAGGTATATCTAGTACTCTGCCTCGGCATGCGTATCGCATCTCTGATGTCGGCGGAGTGGAACGTCGTCTTATCCAGATCTTGTACGGACCTCTTTACTCCCCTTTCTCTAATGTCGACTGCTTCGGACTCGTCTCATCGTGGCTACATGGACTGAGCTCCAACGGCTATCCTCGTATCTGGAGTCTCCCAAGAATGCATCTCACCACCTAGCATCCGAATGAAGTCGAACCATTCGATCGATTCATTAAAACATCATAATCCCCCAAGAGCTCAACATCTTGGGCACAGTTTAATAGTATCGAACACATACCACAGCATCGGTGGTCCAGCCGTAGAAGGGCAAACCCAAGCCTCACTAATGGCGCCGTAGAACTGCCGCAAACCCGAAGGTTCAAAGGCTTTCACACGGTCATTAAGTCGAGTTAGGGTTTCATTCTTCTAGAGGGACCATAGAATTACCTGCATGTCTTTCCGACTACTTTAAACTTGGAATAATAGGTTTGTCACGTCCCGAAAGTACGGAACATGACCGGCACTTAAACTACGAAACGTCTCGAGGCGTACGTAATCTAAGTAAACCGAAAACCCAGAAATCCAAACCAAGAAAAGAAGTAGAGTGAAGGAAAACCAATTTAAAACAAGTAGTTTTAATAGCATAAGCCGAATTATGCGGGTTTCTAAAAACATCAAAAATTTACTGAAAATTTCGGCAGAGTCTCCTTTGTAAATACTGGCTCCCAAACGGGATACAACATGAATAGTATACGAAATCAATAAAAGGCATCCCCAAGCGGGAGCTAGCTCTTCGTCAAACGACGGTCACAACCACACAAGCAATATAATATACAACGCCAACGGCGAGGATCAAAACTCAAAAGGAAACTCAAAACCACCAGAAATATAACGAGCGACTCTAAGGTCGAAAGAATAAACAACACTGGTCTCGATTTTAAAAATACATGTTTGGTTGATGGAATTCTAGATACAACAGAATAATGATATACAAGATAAATAATGGGGGTATGATACAAGTAAACCCACCTACTAGCAAATCACCCAAATGAAACTGAGCCCGCAAGCCGTAATGAAACCTGTACGGCAAATCTGCAAGAAACTGGGGCACAACGGGGGTGAGTTGCCAACTCGTGAATAGAAAAACATCTACGCACAGAAATCGCATAAATAACGCAACCTAGGTCAATGATCATAATATCCTCAAATATAAGTATAACAGGCAGCCTATAACAATGACTAGGGTAATATCTAACCTGAGTATAATTTCATGTGCCTGTGTCAGTGCCTTAGGTAGCAATATATCATATGAGTGAGGTATGAATGCATGAAAACAGAATACATGTAAATGAAGAACTGTTTTCATAAATTAGAGAGATTTCTATACTTTTAAAGTGAGGTATCATAAATGAAATCAGTATCAACCGTGTCTAGCATCGACACAAAACATAAATCTCACTGTCTCGAAATATCAATGTCTCAATCTCAATATCTAGGGCGCCGTCAGTCCGGACCGGCCCCTACCATCCATCTCAAGACCACGACGGTATCCTCCGGATATCCGACGCGTCGGGTAATATCACCGGTAGGTAGTGCTCCCCAGCCAGGCTCAACGTCAACACCACATTCCTCTTGCCCCGGGATACCATACCGGGCCCACCATGTACCCGTGACGGTTCCTCCACTCCTCGACACGGGTCTCCAAAACCACAGCAAACTCATGGTGGACGACACTTTACATCACTAGAAAACCGCAACATTTTATATTTTAAAAGATCATAAGTTGTAAATTTTGCGGCTTTCCCCGAAATCCAGAAATATCATAAATCTCAAGAAATCATCACAAGTGCATATGTCAATGATAATGAACTAGGCATGAACAACTGAATAACAGTATGCATGAAGTGGTAGGTAATAACTACAATGTCTAATATGGCATATAAGGGAAGTACACTAATATCATGTCAACACTACTAGCTAACAATCTAAGTCAAGCAATTATATTCTCTAAAGTGTACGTGACATGGCAATTACCGATGAAGATGTGTGTGAGCCGGCAAGTAGGTGTACGTGGTACATACGCATCATCGGTAATGGTGCTGGTGTCCTAACAGCATGATATCAATAATGGAATATGCAGCAAAATAAATATGCGAGGCAGAGCGAACAACAATAATGTGCGGGAGCTGAATACTAGATACAACAATAACTAATCTGCAATAATCTAATATAAGTCCTACAAATGGTGTCTTTTGAAATAACACGAATCGTGGGGATTTGAAAATAGGGGCTACGGTGTTTTTAAGAAATGATACGTCGTTTTTGAAATATCCGTAGATTCCCTTAAGCTGTCTTTAAAAATGCCCACGATTCGTTAGTTTTTGAAATAGGTCAGAAGTCTAATCTAATCTAACAACTACACTAAACTATACGGCTGAACTAACAAGCTGAACTACAGGTAAGGAAACCGCCTATCATCTGAGTCGATACATATACATACCTGTATATGTATAGTCGGTGATCCCGCCTCAATAATATCATATCCGATACCATATCTATAATCAGGCATCCCAAGTCGAGAGTGCGGATCAATCATCAATATAGCTCGTACGTAAATCCGTCGTACGGCATCCCAATCTGGGTACGGGTCAATATCACATTCATCCTACTATTCACCTAGTATCCTCTTTATCTAAGATCATAGTCTAGGGTACTGACCCATGTCTTGCACAATACTGATACCGCCTAAGTATGCATGGACGTGTGTGAAACACTACGTCCAGGACCCGCTACAACGTCATGTCGTATCTCAAATACGAACCCTGCTAGGTCACCGAATTCACAACTTCAATACAAATCCCATCGACTCATCTCAAACCCAAATATCATCCTCAAATCCGTATGTGAACACATAGTCCCATACCCATGTGAACACATAACTATATTTTCCGTAAAGCACAAAAGAAGTAAGAAAGTATGCAAGTATGGGTTGGTGTGTGCATGTGTAGTGCGACCACTACTCTAGGGTTTCACGACACTAAATCATCCAAGAACACCAAATATCCATATTATCATCAATATACTCAAACAATATATAAACAATATATATATGTCTGTATACGTATTCGTATACATCACCACGAATTGCGGGGGTGCTATACGCCATCCACCCGACTTCTCCCCGTAGATATAAATCTACTCACCTGGTCCTCGCTCACCGGTGCCGACGTCGCCACGCGCTTGCTTGTCGTCTCCAAGTCCGCATGGGGTACCTACATATCATAATTCACCGTATTGCATTAAAATCCGACTCATGACCAAAACGACTCACGAATCCCACATAGGTCAAAACCTATGGTTGCCTTTATAAATCAACCCCAAAACCCTCGATGTCGGCGTACAAACGCCAAACCATCGAGAAAAATCCAAACACATCAATCGTGATTTCAAAACTCACTAATTATATAAGAAATAGGGTTTAGTTCATCAAAACCATAAAATTAAACAATTCGTATTATTTTCCAAAAACCTAGTTAGCATAAATTCCCATTTCGGTTCAAAACTTGATGTTTTATCCAAACTAAATATTTTGACGATTCTAATGACCAAAATGCTCACTTAATATCATAATTAGGTCATACAAATCACCTCCATATTTTTAATCTCACGAATTAGCATTAACTCAAATTTCAAGTTTGCAACAAATATCGATTTTAACACTATTCGAGGTAAAATTCACAATTTATCAATTAAGCATGGTTTTGCACGATCAAAGTCGCTAAACAACAAATTAGAATGCTAATAAAGTCATCAAAATCTTAATTACATTTTAAATCTCAATTTTATATGTATTTCACTAAAACCTAGTTTGCAAATTACATAATTAATACAAATTTGAATTTAACAAAAGTATAAACTACCAACTAGATTAGTTTTGGCATAACAACAACATGTTAAACTATTCAATTATCCCATGATCAATTACAAGAACCCCAACTTAAATTCACAACCTTAATCTAGAATTTTCCAAACCCTCACTTAATAATTTCCACTTGAAATTAGAACCCAAGTTAACATTTAACTACTTAGCTTATGAAAACAATACCAACAAATTAACCACTAGATAAGATTATACCTCCAAGACTTGTAGATTAACATGCATCATAGCCTCCCAAATTAGCTTCTATGCCCCAAAATCCATGCTAGATGGGCTAAAGAATAATGGGTAAGTGTTGGATTTGAATTTAGCTTTGATTTTGTGTTAACTTTGAAGCATTTTGTGGATTTTTTTTGTGATGATATGAGAGGGAGAAGAGGGGGGAAAGCTGCTGCAGTGGGGGGAGTAAGTTTCGGCCAAAATGGGGGGGGATGAGGAGAGAGAGAGTGGTGTTGAATGAAAGGGTCAAAGAAAGCCATACTTCAAGTCAACACTTAACATCTTTTCCTTTATTTTTCCTTTTCTTTTCTTTGTTTGTTTTGACTTTTAAGTGGGGAGATGAGTGGGGGGGCTGCTGAATTCAGAAAAGGGGTAGAGGAAATGGGTGTGTGTGGGTGTGGGTACGGGTGTGGGGTGGTGAAAAATGATAAATACAATACCCCAAACATCCATTTACGCTAAAAAAAGCCTTTTTTCTTCAATAATTTCTAAACCGTTTTGGCAAATGATTTCGTTCCAAAAACCACATGATAAATTTTTATTTAATGTTTTATGATGCACAAAATTTGTTTCAACTCATTCCAATTTGTAATTTTCTCTAATTAAATGTATTAGTGACGGCTTAAATAATAATAAAATAATATTTTTTTTTCAGAAAATTTGAAATTTCAGTAGCGGCTCAATAAACACCAAATAATAGCAATTACATATCTAGAATATGTATATTTAATTTTTATAATAAGATATTTGTATTTTGATTTTTTACAGAAAACCCCCTTATTTTACCGTTTTTTTCGAAATTCCACCGAAACGATTTTCAAAACGTTACAATCTTCCCCCCTTAAAGAAATTCGGTCCACGAATTTAAATTCAAACTCCCCCAAATACTAGAACATCTAAGAAAACCCATCAAGTCGTCGGGGCTCCGAAATTGTAAATACATAAAACAAATCGTAGCGCAGCGCATGCGCTTGAAAAATGAGTATATAACTCAAATCAAAACCCCTCCAAGCATCCCGCGATCATCGGAGTCGTGGAGAAGACATCAATGCCAAATCCAAATCAAAACCAATATGATATAACTCGAAACTATAAATGTAAATATCGAATCAATATCTGTAAGTATCTGAAGGAAATGCATGCCAAATCTCTTCAAGTCGCTGTGCAACGCGTATAACACTGTACAGTGGCGGACGTCTACCATAAAAAAATAACTATATACATATATACTTTTGTTTGAAATGTACGTTCCGCCGTTTTGGAAACGATTTAGAAGGGTCTCCTTGTTTTAAACATTTCGTGTCATATCAGACACGTAGGTAAATACTGAGGCTATAGCTCGCTTTTTGGAAATCCCTTCAATAACTATCAATGCATGCAAAATGTATTCAGGTACTGTCCTCTGACTAGCCCTGCTCAGTACGGAAACACATAGCAATATCATAAAAACGTACTGCTCTATACGAAATCAATCCCCAAAATATGCACATGAATGCTACGTGAGTCTGGTGCGCACGGAAATCAAAATCCATGAATATGCCATACATGCGCACAGAAACAACATCTAAGTGCATCGGGTGTGCACGAAACATCTGTCGTAGGCAACATGTGTGCCTGACAGCAAAATCAGGTGCATCTGACATGCACGAAAAATCTCGATTTAGTGCATCTGGTGTGCACCAAAATCGCATCTCAAGACATGCGCGAAAATCTAAATCAGGTGCATCCATCGTGCACGAAATCATGAAATCCAATATCAAGCGCCGAACGTGCGCAAAATCACTCAGGTGCACAAGGTGCACAAAACAAATATCGAGTATCACAATCGAAATCGAAGTCCAGTGCATCTAAGTGCACAAAAGGCGTATCACTGCACTGCAAGCATATATAAACTATACAGAGTGCAGGAACCAAATCGTGTGCGTGCATATGCACAAAACCAACTCAACTGTTTAAAACCGTAAAATCACAAACATGTGAAACTAAAGAACAAAACGATATCAAGTGCAACACTGTGCAAAGATCGTAAATCCTCAATCATCAAAATTAAATCATACGAATAAATCACCCAAAACATCGTAATCAATAATGGAGGAATAGTACTGCTCAAGCGCATCCTCTAAGAATCTCGGCAACTGTCGTGGTCACTAGTGGGACGTCTCGTCGATAATCATGAACTCTGTCCTGCTGGCGTGCGTAACCATGACCACTCCTGGGTCAAGGTCTTCACTGTGAATTACCAATCTTTCGGTCCATCGGCTCATCGGCCCTGTCAGGTGTGCTAACGGGGACGATTCCGTTCTGGCACTCCTCTGGTCATCTATTGGTCAATCATCGCGACCACTCGTAAGACAGCATATCACTGGCGTCGGCCTCTGGCTCTCTGAATGTACGTGACACATCTGATCCTGGGTGCGAGTATCATTGCAGCAGTGTCCTGGAAGGAATCCTGCTCACGGTCTCTTCCATGTCTTGTCTCTGCCAACTGTCCGGAAGTCATTGTCCTTTCCTATATCTGCATCTTGTTCTGTAACGGCTGCATACCCATCGCGACTCCTTCAGGAAGGTATATCCAGTACTCTGCCTCGGCATGCGCATCGCATCTCTGATGTCGGCGGAGTGGAACGTCATCTCATCTAGATCTGGTACGAACCTCTTACTTCACTTTTCTCTAATGTCGTCTGCTTGGACTCGTCTCGTCGCGGCTGCATGGATTGAGCTCCAACGACTATCCTCGTATCTGGAGTCTCCCAAGAATGCATCTCACCACCTAGCATCCGAATTAAGTCGAGCCATCCGATCGAGTCGTCAAAACCTCATAATCCCCCAAGAGCTCAACATCTTGGGCACAGTTTAATAGTATCGAGTACATACCACAGCATCGGTGGTCCAGTCGTAGAAGGGCAAACCCAAGCCTCACTAATGGCGCCGTAGAACTGCCGCAAACCCGAAGGGTCAAAGGCTTTCACACGGTCATTAAGTCGAGTTAGGGTTTCATTCTTCTAGAGGGACTATAGAATTGCCTGCATGTCTTTCCGACTACTTAAAACTTGGAATAATAGGTTGCTGACATTCGATCGTCTCTGTCGACTCTCAACGTCTCCGCGTGAAATCGTCTCCAGCTGGAATCAATCTATCTGATGACCTCGCATCGGGGTAGGAGAACGATCCACAAGTCCTAGTCATTCATCCTCGATGACTAGCGACCTTCTATCATCTCTTAGTACAACTCGTTCTGCACTAACGCCATCATCTGGGGCAATATCTCGTCGTTCGCAGCAATAACTAGCTCGCTCACCTGCACGCTGAACAGTGCCTCGACCATCATGAATAAGCAACACACCAACGGTCATTAAAATCTGGCTGGCCTCTGTCAGTGGCTCAATCCTCTAGTGTCGATCAGCACCTCCGAGTAACCTCATAAAGGCGATCCGCCAAACGCTCGTGGCGCGGAAACACAGTAAAAAGACATATCTCTGCAATCGTGTGTCGCCGGAATTTCGCCCTGGTCAGTCCTCGTTCGTGACGAGTTTGTGCTGACCGCAACTCTAGCCGTAGCTCTCCCTGCCGGTAACCGTAGCAGCAAAACCAAACTGGTACCGACGAGGCTAGATCAGGAAGGAATATAATACTGAACAAGGAAATGTACATCGTAAGGCTTCATAAGTGGAGTGGCGTGTCGTAAATATGCCGCGGAACATACCAACGGTACGTCACTCTACTTTAGTCACCTATTCCATCAACCAAGGGTCATCCTACGCTCCGAAGGTAAAACCTAACGCTTTGATACCAACTTTGCCACGTCCCGAAAGTACGGAACATGACCGGCACTTAAACTACGAAACGTCTCGAGGCGTACATAATCTAAGTAAACCGAAAACCCAGAAATCCAAACCAAGAAAAGAAGTAGAGTGAAGGAAAACCAATTTAAAACAAGTAGTTTTAATAGCATAAGCCGAATTATGCGGGTTTCTAAAAACATCAAAAATTTACTGAAAATTTCGGCAGAGTCTCCTTTGTAAATACTGGCTCCCAAACGGGATACAACATGAATAGTATACGAAATCAATAAAAGGCATCCCTAAGCGGGAGCTAGCTCTTCGTCAAACGACGGTCACAACCACACAAGCAATATAATATACAACGCCAACGGCGAGGATCAAAACTCAAAAGGAAACTCAAAACCACCAGAAATATAACGAGCGACTCTAAGGTCGAAAGAATAAACAACACTGGTCTCGATTTCAAAAATACATGTTTGGTTGATGGAATTCTAGATACAACAGAATAATGATATACAAGATAAATAATGGGGGTATGATACAAGTAAACCCACCTACTAGAAAATCACCCGAATGAAACTGAGCCCGCAAGCCGTAATGAAACCTGTACGGCAAATCTGCAAGAAACTGGGGCACAACGGGGGTGAGTTGCCAACTTGTGAATAGAAAAACATCTACGCACAGAAATCACATAAATAACGCAACCTAGGTCAATGATCATAATATCCTCAAATATAAGTATAACAGGCAGCCTATAACAATGACTAGGGTAATATCTAACCTGAGTATAATTTCATGTGCCTGTGTCAGTACCTCAGGTAGCAATATATCATATGAGTGAGGTATGAATGCATGAAAACAGAATACATGTAAATGAAGAACTGTTTTCATAAATTAGTGAGATTTCTATACTTTTAAAGTGAGGTATCATAAATGAAATCAGTATCAACCGTGTCTAGCATCGACACAAAACATAAATCTCACTGTCTCGAAATATCAATGTCTCAATCTTAATATCTAGGGCGCCGTCAGTCCGGACCGGCCCCTACCATCCATCTCAAGACCACGACGGTATCCTCCGGATATCCGACGCGTCGGGTAATATCACCGGTAGGTAGTGCTCCCCAGCCAGGCTCAACGTCAACACCACATTCCTCTTGCCCCGAGATACCATACCGGGCCCACCATGTACCCGTGACGGTTCCTCCACTCCTCGACACGGGTCTCCAAAACCACAGCAAACTCATGGTGGACGACACTTTACATCACTAGAAAACCGCAACATTTTATATTTTAAAAGATCATAAGTTGTAAATTTTGCGGCTTTCCCCGAAATCCAGAAATATCATAAATCTCAAGAAATCATCACAAGTGCATATGTCAATGATAATGAACTAGGCATGAACAACTGAATAACAGTATGCATGAAGTGGTAGGTAATAACTACAATGTCTAATATGGCATATAAGGGAAGTACACTAATATCATGTCAACACTACTAGCTAACAATCTAAGTCAAGCAATTATATTCTCTAAAGTGTACGTGACATGGCAATTACCGATGAAGATGTGTGTGAGCCGGCAAGTAGGTATACGTGGTACATACGCATCATCGGTAATGGTGCTGGTGTCCTAACAGCATGATATCAATAATGGAATATGCAGCAAAATAAATATGCGAGGCAGAGCGAACAACAATAATGTGCGGGAGCTGAATACTAGACACAACGATAACTAATCTGCAATAATCTAATATAAGTCCTACAAATGGTGTCTTTTGAAATAACACGAATCGTGGGGATTTGAAAATAGGGGCTACGGTGTTTTTATGAAAAGATACGTCGTTTTTGAAATATCCGTAGATTCCCTTAAGCTGTCTTTAAAAATGCCCACGATTCGTTAGTTTTTGAAATAGGTCAGAAGTCTAATCTAATCTAACAACTACACTAAACTATACGGCTGAACTAACAAGCTGAACTACAGGTAAGGAAACCGCCTATCATCTGAGTCGATACATATACATACCTGTATATGTATAGTCGGTGATCCCGCCTCAATAATATCATATCCGATACCATATCTATAATCAGGCATCCCAAGTCGAGAGTGCGGATCAATCATCAATATAGCTCGTACGTAAATCCGTCGTACGGCATCCCAATCTGGGTACGGGTCAATATCACATTCATCCTACTATTCACCTAGTATCCTCTTTATCTAAGATCATAGTCTAGGGTACTGACCCATGTCTTGCACAATACTGATACCGCCTAAGTATGCATGGACGTGTGTGAAACACTACGTCCAGGACCCGCTACAACGTCATGTCGTATCTCAAATACGAACCCTGCTAGGTCACCGAATTCACAACTTCAATACAAATCCCATCGACTCATCTCAAACCCAAATATCATCCTCAAATCCGTATGTGAACACATAGTCCCATACCCATGTGAACACATAACTATATTTTCCGTAAAGCACAAAAGAAGTAAGAAAGTATGCAAGTATGGGTTGGTGTGTGCATGTGTAGTGCGACCACTACTCTAGGGTTTCACGACACTAAATCATCCAAGAACACCAAATATCCATATTATCATCAATATACTCAAACAATATATAAACAATATATAAACAATATATATATGTCTGTATACGTATTCGTATACATCACCACGAATTGCGGGGGTGCTATACGCCATCCACCCGACTTCTCCCCGTAGATATAAATCTACTCACCTGGTCCTCGCTCACCGGTGCCGACGTCGCCACGCGCTTGCTTGTCGTCTCCAAGTCCGCATGGGGTACCTACATATCATAATTCACCGTATTGCATTAAAATCCGACTCATGACCAAAACGACTCACGAATCCCACATAGGTCAAAACCTATGGTTGCCTTTATAAATCAACCCCAAAACCCTCGATGTCGGCGTACAAACGCCAAACCATCGAGAAAAATCCAAACACATCAATCGTGATTTCAAAACTCACTAATTATATAAGAAATAGGGTTTAGTTCATCAAAACCATAAAATTAAACAATTCGTTTTATTTTCCAAAAACCTAGTTAGCATAAATTCCCATTTCGGTTCAAAACTTGATGTTTTACCCAAACTAAATATTTTGACGATTCTAATGACCAAAATGCTCACTTAATATCATAATTAGGTCATACAAATCACTTCCATATTTTTAATCTCACGAATTAGCATTAACTCAAATTTCAAGTTTGCAACAAATATCGATTTTAACACTATTCGAGGTAAAATTCACAATTTATCAATTAAGCATGGTTTTGCACGATCAAAGTCGCTAAACAACAAATTAGAATGCTAATAAAGTCATCAAAATCTTAATTACATTTTAAATCTCAATTTTATATGTATTTCACTAAAACCTAGTTTGCAAATTACATAATTAATACAAATTTGAATTTAACAAAAGTATAAACTACCAACTAGATTAGTTTTGGCATAACAACAACATGTTAAACTATTCAATTATCCCATGATCAATTACAAGAACCCCAACTTAAATTCACAACCTTAATCTAGAATTTTCCAAACCCTCACTTAATAATTTCCACTTGAAATTAGAACCCAAGTTAACATTTAACTACTTAGCTTATGAAAACAATACCAACAAATTAACCACTAGATAAGATTATACCTCCAAGACTTGTAGATTAACATGCATCATAGCCTCCCAAATTAGCTTCTATGCCCCAAAATCCATGCTAGATGGGCTAAAGAATAATGGGTAAGTGTTGGATTTGAATTTAGCTTTGATTTTGTGTTAACTTTGAAGCATTTTGTGGATTTTATTTGTGATGATATGAGAGGGAGAAGAGGGGGGAAAGCTGCTGCAGTGGGGGGAGTAAGTTTCAGCCAAAATGGGGGGGGGATGAGGAGAGAGAGAGTGGTGTTGAATGAAAGGGTCAAAGAAAGCCATACTTCAAGTCAACACTTAACATCTTTTCCTTTATTTTTCCTTTTCTTTTCTTTGTTTGTTTTGACTTTTAAGTGGGGAGATGAGTGGGGGGGCTGCTGAATTCAGAAAAGGGGTAGAGGAAATGGGTGTGTGTGGGTGTGGGTACGGGTGTGGGGTGGTGAAAAATGATAAATACAATACCCCAAACATCCATTTACGCTAAAAAAAGCCTTTTTTCTTCAATAATTTCTAAACCGTTTTGGCAAATGATTTCGTTCCAAAAACCACATGATAAATTTGTATTTAATGTTTTATGATGCACAAAATTTGTTTCAACTCATTCCAATTTGTAATTTTCCCTAATTAAATGTATTAGTGACGGCTTAAATAATAATAAAATAATATTTTTTTTTTCAGAAAATTTGAAATTTCACCAGCGGCTCAATAAACACCAAATAATAGCAATTACATATCTAGAATATGTATATTTAATTTTTATAATAAGATATTTGTATTTTAACTTTTTACAGAAACCCCCCTTATTTTACCGTTTTTTTCGAAATTCCACCGAAACGATTTTCAAAACGTTACAAGGTTTCTGACATTCGATCGTCTCTATCGACTCCCAACGCCTCTGCGTGAAGTCTTCTCTAGCTGGAATCAATCTATCTGATGACCTCGCATCGGGGTAAGCGAACGAACCACCTGTCCTAGTCATTCATCATCGGGTGACTAGCGACCTTCTATCATCTATTCGTACAACTCGCCCCGCCATAGTTCCAACATATGGGGCGATATCTCGTCGCTCGCAGCAACAACTGGCTCGCTCGTCTGCACGCTGAACAGTGCCTCAATCATCAGGAGTAAGCAACACACCAACGGTCATCAAAATCTGGCTGGCCTCTGTCAGTGGCTCAATCCTCTAGTGTCGATCAGCACATCCGAGTAACCTCATAAAGGCGATCCGCCAAACGCTCGTGGCGCGGAAACACAGTAAGAAGACACATCTCTGCAATCGTGTGTCGCCGGAATTTTGCCCAGGTCAGTCCTCGTTCGTGACGAGCGTGTGCTGACCGCAACTCTAGCCGTAGCTCTCCCTGCCCGTAACCGTAGCAGCAAAACCAAACTGGTACCGATGAGGCTAGATCAGGAAGGAATATAATACTGAACAAGGAAATGTACATCCTAAGGCTTCTTAAGTGGAGTGGCGTGTCGTAAATATGCCGCGGAACATACCAACGGTACGTCACTCTACTTTAGTCACCTATTCCATCAACCAAGGGTCATCCTACGCTCCGAAGGTAAAACCTAACGCTCTGATACCAACTTTGTCACGACCCAAAAAAACGGAACATGACCGGCACTTAAACTACGAAACGTCTCGAGGCGTACGTAATCTAAGTAAGCCGAAAACCCAGAAATCCAAACCAAGGAAAGTAGTAGAGTGAAGGAAAATCAATTTAAAACAAGTAGTTTTAATAGCATAAGCCGAATTATGCGTTTTTAAAACATCAAGTATTTTCTGAAAATTTCGGCAGAGTCTCCTTTGTAAATACTGGCCCCTAAACGGGATACAACATGAATAGTATACGAAATCAATAAAAATGCATCCCCAAGCGGGAGCTAGCTCTTCGTCAATCGACGGTCACAACCACACAAGCAATATAATATACAACGCCAACGGCGAGGTTCAAAATTCAAAAGGAAACTCAAAACCATAAGAAAACCACAGAAATACAACGCGCGACTCTAAGGTCGAAAGAATAAACATCACTGGTCTCTATCTGAGATAAATACAAGTTTGGTTGATGGAACTTCTAGATACAACTGAATAATAATATACAAGTTATATAATGGGGGGTACGATACAAGTAAACCCACCTACTAGCAAATCACCCGAAGGAAACTATGCCCGCAAGCCGTAATGAAACCTGTACGGCAAACCTGCAAGAAACTGGGGCACAACGGGGGTGAGTTGCCAACTCGTGAATAGAAAAAACATCTACGCACAGAAATCGCATAAATAACGCAATCCTAGATCAATGATCATAATATATCCTCCATTATATATAACATGCAGCCTATAACAAGGCTAGGGTAAATATCTAACCCGAGTGTAATCTCATGTACCCGTGTCAGTGCCTCAGGTAGCAATATATCATATGAATGAGGTATGAATGCATGAAAATAGAATACATGTAAATGAAGAACTGTTTTCATAGTTTAGTGAGATTTCCTTATTTTTAAATAGGAGGTACCATAAATGAAATCAGCATAAACAGTGCCCAGCATCGACACAAAACAAGTATCCAAATATCTCGATATCTCTGTGTCGTAATCTCTGTACCTCAAAATCTCAAAAATCTTAATGTCTCAATCACAATATCTAGGGCGCCGTCAGTCCAGACCGGCCCCTACCATCTATCTCAAGACCACGACGGTATCCTCTGGATATCCGACGCGTCAGGTAAAATCACCGGTCGGTAGTGCTCCCCTGCCAGGCTCAACGTCATCACCACATTCATCTTGCCCCGGGGTACCGCACCGGGCCCACCATGTATCCGTGACGGTTCCTCCACTTCTCGACACGGATCTCCAAAACCACAGCAAACTCATGGTGGACGACACTTTACATCCCTAGAAAACCATAACATTTTATATTTTAAAAGATCATAAGTTGTAAATTTTGCGGCTTTCCCCGAAATCCAGAAATATCATGAATCTCAAGAAATCATCACAAGTGCATATGTCAATGATAATGAACTAGGCATGAACAACTGAATAACAGTATGCATGCAGTGGTAGGTAATAACTACAATGTCTAATATGGCATATAAGGGAAGTACACTAATATCATGCCAAAACTACCAGCTAACAATCTAAGTCAAGCAATTATATTCTCTAAAGTGTACGTGACATGGCAATTACGATGAAGATGTGTGTGAGCCGGCAAGTAGGTGTACGTGGTACAATACGCATCATCGGTAATGGTGCTGGTGTCCTAACAGCATGATATCAATAATGGAATATGCAGCAAAATAAATATGCGAGGCAGAGCGAACAGCAATAATGTGCGGGAGCTGAATACTAGACACAACGATAACTAATCTGCAATAATCTAATATAAGTCCTACGAATTGGTGCCTTTTGAAATAACACGAATCATGGGGTTTTGAAAATAGGGGCTACGGTGTTTTTATGAAAAGATACGTCGTTTTTGAAATATCCGTAGATTCCCTTGAGCTTCTTTAAAAATGCCTACGATTCGTTAGTTTTATAAATAGGTAAGAAGTCTAATCTAATCTAACAACTACACTAAACTATACGGCTGAACTAACAAGCTGAACTACAGGTAAGGAAACCGCCTATCATCTGAGTCGATACATATACATACCTGTATATGTATAGTCGGTGATCCCGCCTCAATAATATCATATCCGATACCATATCTATAATCAGGCATCCCAAGTCAAGAGTGCGGATCAATCATCAATATAGCTCGTACGTAAATCCGTCGTACGGCATCCCAATCTGGGTACGGGTCAATATCACATTCATCATACTATTCACCTGGTATCCTCTTTATCAAATATCATGATCGGGGTACTGATCTACGTCAAGTACCATACTGATACCGCCTACGTATGCATGGACGTGTGTGAAACACTACGTCAAGGACCCGCTACAACGTCATGTCGTATCTAAGATACGAACCTTGCTATATCACCGATCTTACGGCCTCAAATCAAATCTCATCGACTCAGATCATCCCAAGTATCATCCTCAATCCGTATGTGAACACATAGTCCCATACCCATGTGAACACATAACTATAAAGAATCCCATGAGCACATATCAATAGGAATGTTTGCAAGTATGTATGTGTGTATGTGTGTGCAACACTACCCTATGGTTCGCAACACTAAAGTAATCCAACACACCAATATCCATCCTAAGTATCGTTATTAATCCCAAATAACATATAATAATTGTTGGTGTGTATACGCATCCGTATACACCACCACGGACTGCGGGGGTGCTATACGCCATCCACCCGACTTCTCCCCGTAGATATAAATCTACTCACCTGGTCCTCGCTAGCCGGTGCCGACGTCGCCACGCGCTTGCTTGTCGTCTCGAAGTCCACATGGGGTACCTACATATCATAACGTACCATATCGCATTAGAACTAAATTCGAAATCGAAACGGCATACGAAAATCAAATCGGCACGCGTATCACGCATAGGTTCAAACCTATCGCCCACGCATGCAGGAATAGTCAAACCAACGCTCGATGTCGATGTACGAACGTCAAACCATCTAGAAAATCCAATCACACTCATTTGCACATTCACGAACACTAATTTTAATATAAACTAGGTTAAAACTCACAAAAACGCCAATTTCACTTAAAAAGTCATTTTTCCGAAAATCTAGCAAGCACAATTCGCCGTTTTTGTACAAAATACGATGTTTAAATGAATGTAGCGGCCAATATATTTATTAAATATCTTAAATAAGTCGTATAAACAATTTCCGGAATTTAATCTCATTAAATTCCAAAAATCCTAATATTCTAGTTTACAAAAATACCCTTTTTAACAATTTCAAAGCAAAATGCACAAACTACAATCTAGCTTAGAATTGCATGATCCAAAGCATTAAACCACACTTAATAAAATTAATGAAGCCAAGAAAAACCTAATCACATTTTTAATCCCAAGAATTTAACAAATTTCAAAAACCTAGTAAGCAAATTAGCAAAATAACAAAATTTTTAAACTAGCCATTAGCACTAGCTACTAAACTTGTATTAACATGACAACAAAGCCTAATTATAACACACAACCATACACCAATTTTATAAACCCTAACTTGCATTCAATTTCACAACTTGAATTCCAAAACTTGCAATTAAACTCACATATCCAAATAACACTTAATTAAATTAGCTTAAGAAATTAGTAACAATTTAAGCAACAAAAAGTTTTAGAATTATACCCAAAAATATATGAAGGTCCACAAGACTCCATGGCCTCCCAAAATGCTCTCTTTTCACAAGGATCCATGCTAAACGGGCTAAGCTAAAATGGGTAGGACTTTGATTTTGATTTTGTGGGATTTTTGGTGGATTTTTGATGCAATTTTTCATGAAGTTTTGAAGGGAAAAGAGAGGGGAAAATGGAGGGGGGGGCTGCTGTGGGGAGAAGGAATTTTCGGCCAGAAAAGTGGGTGGGGGAGAGAGAGGGAGGTGAGGAAAATGGGGGGGGGGGGGGGAAGGTCAAGGTCAAACAAAGTCAAAAGTCTAACTACTTCACTCATTTTCATTTCTTTTCTTTCATTTCTTTTTCCTTGAAAATCAAGTGGGGAAAAATATGGTGGGTGCTGAATTCAGCCATGGGGAGGAGTAAGTGGGGGTGTGTGGGTGTGGGCACGGGTGTGGGGTGATGAAAAATGATAAATACAATACCCCAAATATCCATTTACGCTAAAAAAAAAACCTTTTTTCTTCAATAATTTCTAAACCGTTTTGGCAAATGATTTCGTTCCAAAAACCACATGATAAATTTTTATTTAATGTTTTATGATGCACAAAATTTGTTTCAACTCATTCCAATTTGTAATTTTCCCTAATTAAATGTATTAGTGACGGCTTAAAGTAATAATAAAATAATATTTTTTTCAGAAAATTTGAAATTTCACCAGCGGCTCAATAAACACCCAATAATAGCAATTACATAGCTAGAATATGTATATTTAATTTTTATAATAAGATATTTGAATTTTGACTTTTTACAGAAAACCCCCTCATTTTACCGATTTTCCGAAATTTCACCGAAACGATTTTCAAAACGCTACACCGGGACGCGTCCCTTTGTAGCAACGTTCGGACCGCTGTCTTCTTGATTCTGGTGGTCATGTCATTTTTCTGAACCCAATTCAGAGGTTCGCAGGAATTGTTGATTTTTATAGCCGACTCAGCCGTCGTCACAGGATGACTCTGCTCTTGGAACCTCACAAGATTCCACATGGCCGGAGTCCTGGCCCTCTTGTTGGCTCGATACCTGAGCCTCTTCTGTCTTAGCCTTTCTGTCTTAAGAACTTAGCTGGCTATGGCTCTTCGAGAAGGCTCCGTAGACCGGGCGATGGAGTACTTTGGAGATACGCCTGATTGTGCATTCGTTGGTGTCATCACCTGAGCTCGTCTGCAACGTTTGATGTTGTCCTTTGTACCGGAAGTCTTGCCCCCAGCTGGAGCACAAGAGAGTCGTTCAGACACCGTCTTAAGTTTCGGTTGTAGTGCCTTAGCGATCACAACATTCGGCCTCTTGCCCCTTGAGACCGGCTTGGCCACCTGTTTTGCCGGTTCTTCTACCAGATGTGCGCTTCCGGCAGGGTAGATGATGACGGAACCAAACTGGCGGGGCAGTTCCTCCCACTGTCGACTGAGGCTTGCGGGGAGAACCACACGAGCATTGATCTTGACCACGTACGGGATCGGGGTCGCGTCGGAAGCTAAATTCATCTTGGAAGACATTGTCGTTGAAAGTTGATTGCTGCACGGAAGAAAAACATCATTTCAGTACAGGCAATCGATATGTATATTGATTGAGTTCGCATGAACGTTTAACCCGAAATATGGAAGGAGAGAAAGGTCTCACCAGGCGTGCCAGAATCTGTAGGGTGTTTTTCGTCACCCCATTGAGATGGGAAAACGCGCACGCTTGTTAGGAGCATTAAAGATTCCCCCTGCCTATGTTAGGCTGGGGTTTATTGATTGTGGGTATCCGAATCTCCGGCAGCTACGGACGAAGCTGCTGTTAATTACCTCTCGCATTTGGAGCGAGAGAACCTCCGATTGACGGGTTAAACTGGTCATGCGAACTCAATGTGTAGTGTTGTGTTTTGAAGGGGTTTGGTTTATATCGGGGGCCCCGCAGAATTTTTACGGGGGTCCCGCTGCCCGGATAGCGGGCTGGGGGTCAAGAAGGCTAGCAGCCCCCATGTGGGGTGTGGGGCAGCGCCCCGTTAGAAATTTTTTTCTAACAGGGACGGTGTTGTGGAATGTGTGTATCTATATATATATATATACATGTATACATATATATAAAAAGGGGAAAGGCGCCCAAAGGACGCATGGGGCCAGCGCCTCACGTGCCTAGCACGCGAGCGCTGGGCGCTTGAGCACTGTACGCTTAGGCGCTGGGTGCTTGAGTGCTAGGCACTCGAGCGCTAGCGCACCACGTGCCCGGCACGTGGGCGCTGGGCGCTTGAGCACACGGGGCGCTAGGCGCTCGGGCGCCGGCGAGGAAAAAGGACTTTTAGCCCCAGAAATGGGATTTAATCTCCCGAAAGAGAAATTAGAGGGGAGTTAAACTCCTAAGATGTTTCTGGAGATGCTGAAACGGGCTTCTCCCTTGAGCTCTGGATCTTCCCAAAGTGGGATTTTTAGGAGATGTGTCTCCTTCTTCCTCCTCTTTTTGCTGGATCTTGAAGAACAAGAAGTATGGGATTTTAAAAATCTCTTATTTCTAAGATCTGATGGGAGATCTGAGTTCCCCTTTGTGGGTTTCGTGGTAAAAAACTATTTGGTTTTGGAAAAGGAAAAATAAAACTCTTGATTTAATTCAAAAAGAGAAGAAGATTTTTAGAACCTTGAGGAAGGAGAAGATCATAGATCTTTATTCTTTTGGAGAGAGAAAAAGTTGTTGGGATATTTTCATTATCCTTGCCTTTATAGGCTATACACTTTATATATAGCCCCTTGGGATTTACAAAATGGCATTTTGCCCATCCCATGCCTCATGTGCTATTTCTTTTTGCACATAAGCCATGGGCTTTACAAAAATTTGGCTATATGCCCATTTTCTTACATTTATTCATAAAATAAAAATACAAGAAATACAACAAAATTATTTATTACAAAATTTTTATTTTGGCATGGGGGAAGGCCGGCCGCTTCATGTTCGGGATCGCTCCGGGCATTGGCCCACTTGACCTGGGCTTGGGCCTACATGGCTTTGGGTTGACTTTGATTTTAACTTGGTCAACCTGGGTGTAAATTTTTACCCCAACAAGTGGGAGCAGCGGGAAAGCATGTAGATTGCTTAAATCCATTTATGGATTAAAGCAGGCATCACGGAGTTGGAACATCTGTTTCAATGATGTTATCAAAGAGTTTGATTTCATCAAAAATTTAGATGAACCTTGTGTTTATAAGAAAACTGTAGGGAGAGCTGTCACATTCGTCGTATTGTACATGGATGACATTCTTCTGATAGGAAGTGATATTCCTCTGCTACAGTCAGTCAAATCTTTTTTATCACTAAGGTTCTCCATAAAGGACCTGGGTGATGCCACATACATTCTGGCCATTCGGATCAATAGGGATAGATCCAAGAGGTTATTGGGATTGTCCCAAACCAGGTACATTAACACCATCCTAAAAATATTTAGTATGGAAGACTCCAAGCATGGTGCCTTACCCGCTTGCCATGGGGTCACTCTCTCTAAGGACTTTTGCCCAAAGACCGATGAAGAGAGAGCTCGCATGAGCATTATACCCTATGCTTCTACCGTAGGATCTATAATGTATGCGATGTTATGTACACGCTCACATGTAGCTTATGCACTTAGTGTAGTAAGCATGTATCAATCCAACCCAGGGGAGAATCACTAGGTAGCTGTGAAGAACATTCTTAAGTACTTGCGAAGGACTAAAGAATTGTTCTTAGTGTATGGTAATGGAGATCTCCAAATGGAGGCCTTTACCGATTCGAGCTTCCAGAGTGATAAGGACGACAACAAATCTATCTCTGGGTTTGTATTTACACTCAATGGAGGGGCGGTAAGTTGGAAGAGTTCCAAACACGATACCGTTGCAGACTCTACGATGGAAACTGAGTACATTGCTGCGAATGATGCCGCCAAGGAAGCTGTCCGGATGAGGAAGTTCCTCTCGGAGGTAGGAATAGTTCCAACCATTATTGATCCAATACTATTGTATTGTGATAATAATGGGGCTATGGCCTTAGCCAAGGAGCCCAGGTCCCATCAGCGGTCTAGACACATCCTGAGGCGCTTTCATTTGATCCGGGAGATTGTAGATCACCACGAGATCGAGATTAGGAGAGTAAACACAAAGAATAATACTGCGGATCCACTCACCAAGGCCCTCCCTCAGCCGCAGCATGAGCGACTTTTTGAGATGTTAGGTATGGGATACGCCAATAACTGGCCTTAGTGCATGTGGGAGATTGTTGGATATATGTATGCCCTAGAGGCCATTATATGATAGTGGATGTATTTATACATGTATATATATACAGAGTACATTCTTGCTCGACATGATAGTATTCTATCTGGTTTTTCTTTATCTGACATATTGACTTGATCATACTTTTATTCATTTACACATGTTGATAAAGCCCTGAGGATTTTTTCTTGACTACTATGATTATGATGGAGATCATACTAGTGGGACATATGTAGTTTATAAGCATATCCTGAAATGTCCTTAGTCGTAGGTGTATCGAGACGGGGCATCGATATACCAGTGTAGACTAGCGTATATGATACTAGACCTATATGATGTGCGATGGATGTTCCCACATCTATTGATGTTTGACATCGAGATCATATGCGGGTGCTCAGTGGAGACTGGATACACTGGACGGACTCGCCGAGAACTCCTATATGGTATTATATCTATTGTCGGATCGCAGTTCTCAGGTGACACTGGTACAAGTTAGTCTGTAGACCCGAGATCGTCATAGAGTCTTGTGTGTTCTCCCACTGCACTTTGATTACCACCCTACCACGGCTCTACTGAGTCGTGCAAATAGGTGGCTTTTGGGTACAGTCCCGAGACACATGGAGACAGTGAGCGATAGGAGGGGTTTCGTTTCTCCCGGTATTGGGAGTTGATGTTGTGCTGTGCTCGATTGGCTATATCAGTAAGTCTCTGGCCAGGGCTGTTGAGATTTACTGAAAAATGTTATCAGTAGTTTCTCGATCTGTTATAGACCATTCATCGGTATGACTTATTGATTTATTAGGGTCGACGTTACCATCCCTAGACTCAATATGCAGCATATCTTACGAAGAGACCGGACTGTACAGGAGTGTTGACGGTTGGCTCGACGGGAGTTGTGACAGGTTCGCTTGTTTTCTTCTGATCGCTCAATACTCAGGTGGACGTTACGTTTAGCTGACCTCTTGCGGCTTGGGGGTGCTTGATATGATCATCACCCACTGCCGACGTATTGACGAGTCTTAGAGTCCTACAATAGAGTTACCTAGTCCAGACGAATCGATGTGGTGTGCATATGAGATATGCGCGGGGACCCGATTAAATGCACGTACGTGATACCGTATATTAATCGGGCGGTTTGCTATTGGTCGGGTTGTATGAGATATGACAAGTTTGCTAAATCAAGTGTTGATTTAACATTGACCATTAGCATTTTCACTTTAAACCCTTTTGTCTTTTGTTGTATACATGCATGTATGCACATCTTTACATTGATGCACATATGGATGTGCATGCACACATACATGCATACACATGTGTGTCATGGTTGTTGATACACTTGATGGTGGCAATATAAGACTCACATGTTAGTAAATATGTTGATATTTATTTTTGGATTAATGGAAATGGATAATCACTCATGGTTGATTATTTTATTCTTACACTAAACCTAGGGTTAACCATGAGTTATTTTTCCATGGCCATTAGAGCTCCAAAAGAAATATCTAGATATTTATTAACTTGGATTAAGAATGAGAAGAAAAAAATATATATATTTTCTATTGTCATTTTTATCTTAAGCTTATCATTTTATCTTGAGCTCTCATATTGCCATCTTCTTCTTCCCCCCCCCCTCTCTCTCTCTTGCTCTCTAGGTTTTGATAGTGAGTGAAAGAATGATCAAGTTAGGGTTTTAAAGTGAGAAAACAAACCTCATCATCATTCTATACTACTCTTGCCCATTAGTTTAGAGTGTTGGCTTCAACTTCTTCTCTTGATCAAGTGGAGCTTCAAGCTTGGACAAAGAGGACTCCGGGTGGATCGTCGTGGACTTGGTGGATCTCAAGAAAGCTTCTCTCAACTCTCAAGTAACCAAGGAGTCTAGCGAAAGGAGCTGGAAAGGTTGTATTCTCTAAACCTAGTTCTTTACTACTTATGGATTGTGATAGTTTTAGTGTTACCCTAGCTTTTCTAGATTGATCCTTAGGATAGTTTCTTTAGCTCCCTATAAATTTTTAATATGGCATGAGTGATGCTATCAAATCCCTAGTAGTGGTGCTAAGGAAATTCCTTCTGATCCCACAACCATTTTTGTTTGACATCAAAGAATGTACACAGATGCTCATTGGAGAATGGGTACACCGAACTGGACTCCCGAGAACTCCTAGATGGTATATATACCTATTGTTTGATAGCTGTTCTCTGGTGACATTTGTACATGTTAGTCTGTACACCCGAGATCGTCACAGTGTCTTGTGTGATTTCCATTGTGCTTTGATCTCCTCCCTACTACGGCTCTACTGAGTCGTGCAAACAGGTGGATTTTGGGTACAGTCCCGAATCACATGGAGGCAGTGAGCGATAGGAGGGGTTTCCTCTTTCCCGTTATAGGGAGTTGATGTCGCGCTATACTTGATCGGCTATAACAGCAAATCCCTGGCCAGGGTTGTCGAGATTTACTGATAAGAGTTATCAGTAGTTTCTCGAACCGTTATGGGCCATAAATCAGCATGACTTATAAAGTTACTGGGGTCTGACATTTACCACCCCTAGACTTCATATGCGACGTATCAGACGAAGAGACCGGAGTATACGGTAAGTGTTGCTTACAGGCTCGTTAGGGTTGGGATGAGTTCTCTCGTCGGCCACCTTTTCGTCACGTACCTGGGTAGACATTATGCACAGCTAGTGCCGCTGACGTGCTTGTAGTTAAACCTACTGCCAGCGTACTGTCGAGTCTTTAGAGTCCCACACAGAGGCTTCCCTGGTTCAGGCAAAAGATGTAGATGCCGTAAGTTGTTACGACAGGGTTTCGATCATGTTCGTGTAATGGTTACAGGAATAATGATCGGAAGGATAATACTGGTAGGCTTTAGGTTAAGCCGGATACCGGTATTATATTATTGGATTACTTGTATTCGTATTTTTCGAAATTCGGATATGGGTATACTTATACGGTATACGGTGAGGGGTATTCTTGTAATTGTACAAGAAAACCATCTAGAAGGGGACACCTCATAAATGGTTTTCATTTTGTGAAAATGGAAATTATGAGGTGGAATTTGGTGAGAGTCAAAGCATGGATGAAGGAATGGCTTATATCATTTTATATTCATTGGGAGTTACTATTGAAGCATGGTGCATTATTTTGGAGAAAAATAATACATGCTTCAATTATTTTCCTTTAGCCATATCATTTTTCCATGCTTGATTTTTCATTCTTCTCTCTCCTCATTTTCTCTCCTTCTTCCTCCTCTTAGCTTTATCCTTCACATGTGTTGTGAATCAAAAGCTCAAGAGACATAATAATCCACTACATGATCTCTACATCATCTAAGTGATCATTTCTAGCACACTTGATCTCTTAGTTAACTCTTGAGAAGAGTTTGAAGCATGTTCCATAGCTCTCGGGTGGATCATCTACGACCTATAGGTGACTGGAGACCGAGTTCCTTTCAAGCATCCTAAAGAGCCTAGGAGTTGCATCAAAGAGAAGACCTGAAGGACCGGTTCATTAGGTATAACCTTTTCATAGTAGTTAAGAACTCTAGATAGGGTTTGCTAGTTAAGATTTAAGCATATGATCTTGGGTTTATGTGGGTGTTGCATGCAAAAAAAATTTCGTTTGCCACTTCCGCCTCCTCACAAGTATTGTGAGGGTGTTCAACATCCACTAACATGAGTTACACTGGATGGACTCTCCGGGAACATGCTAAATGGTATTATACCTATTGTCAGATAGCAGTTCTCAGGTGACATGAATACAGATTAGTCTGTGGACCTGAGATCGTCATTTGTCTCGTGTGAGTTCCCACTGTGCTTTGATTACTACCCTACCACGGCTCAAAGGAGTCGTGCAAACAGGTTTTAATTGGATACAGTCCCGAGCCACATGGAAGCAGTGAGCAGATCGTCGGGGATTCGTCTCTCCCGGTATTGGGGGTTGATGTCGTGCTGTGCACGGGTGGCCATCACCAGAAATCCTTTGCTAAGGTGGATGAGAATTACTGATTTGGATTAGTAGTTTCTCAGTGGGTGATGGGCTTCACACCGACGCAAAATATCGTGTTATTAGGGGTATGACTTTATCCACCATCTAGACCCGATATGCGATACTCTTAGACGAACTGACCGGACTGTACGAAGATTGTTACAGACAGACTCAGTAGGGGTACGGATGAGTTTGCTTGTCGGCCTTCGTTTCGCTCAATACCTGGGTAGCTGTTACGTACAGCTAGTGCCGCTGATGTGCTTATGGTTAAACCCACTTCCAGCGTATTGACGAGTCTTTAGAGTCCCACATTGAGGTTTTTTACGGTTCAGGCGATATGATATAGATGACGTATGTTGGTACATACAGGTGTCCGATTAAATATGTATACAGGCTATACAGACTTTAATCGGACGGTTGATAGTACTAGCGACTTAGGATTAAGCCGGATCATTAAATTAAGTTTTGATTTAATAATTTATATATATATATATATATATATATATATATATATATATTAATATATGTATTCTAGTATTATTGTTCACTATTCATTTTCTCTCTTGGCTATTCGTATTTTTATATGAATACGCGTATATGTATTTCGATGCGTATACCGGATTGTATTCCGTATTTATATGGAATATTTTCTAGAAGATGGACACCTCATTATATGATTTTCTTTTTACAAAATCATTTGGAAATGAAGTGGAGGGTGAGGTGGCATGAGCATAGTTGGAGGTATGTAGAGAGGTATGGATTTTGATTGTTTATTGCAAAAATGAGATGAGATATTTTTGCATGGTTGAAAAATAAAGAGCCATTCTTTCTACATGCCATTCATTCATTCTCTCTTGACTCATCATGCTTGATAGTTCTTCTACACTTAGCTCATTTTCTTTCTTGAGTTGCTCATGCCTTGGTTTTCCTCACCTCCTCCTCCTTCTTCTTTGGTTGCTCACTTGAGCATAAGAAATGAGAGAAAAAGATAGTAAAAAATTCGTACATCCTCACTCTCCATTGCTAGCAACCTTGGAGTATCGGTTGCTTCACTAGGCGAAGCTGGAGACTGCATCGTTTCCCTCATGTGGATCATCTTCGGTAAAGGAGGACCGACTTGCAATCGCGATCCAGAGTACTTGAAGAAAGCTTGAGGATGTGAGTATCTTACACATAGTAGATTAGTTTAGCTCACTAGCTTTTGTTTGCAAGTTCTAGCTAATTAGTTCGATTCTTGGTTTGGGAATTTTGGCAAACTAGAAAATTTTTGAAATCCATGTTGCCATCGTCGAAAATTAGATTGCTAGTGTGCCTAGGTTCCCAGCACTTCCAAAGGACAAGACGTAGGATAAATCCTCTATCACCTCCTTATCAATCTTGAAGCCAGTTAAGTGCCAGGTAAGTGGGAGGTATTCGCTATATGAATCAACGAAATAGCCCGCCTAATTAAGTAAACCACTTTCCTTAGTCACACTTGCCTTATACACCACAAGAAAAATACGGATAAGCAATAGATTACCCACGACTCTCCTTTGTCCTAATAGAGACTTGGTTTAGATATTTTTTTATTAATGTAGGGTGATGCGTACACTCGTTTTTGATTTGTGGGGCCTAGGAATGGTGATGAAATCCTCACCTAATTTGAATTTGGATTTCTTGCCCCTTAATGTCCATTTTAAATATGCAAAACAAACCAAAATCTAAAACACGCAAAAAGATTTTTTAGCGGCGCTGTTTGCAAAGAATCCTGCAGGTAAAAACCATTTATTGGAGTTTCGGAGGAGAGAGGAAGACGATAGAATAATACCAGAAAGATTTGGGGGCTTAAGTCCCTAAGATGGCCGCGAATTAGCCGCCAACACACCTTTTGGCCGCGGTTCCGCCGCCTGTTGATGGAGTCTCTTCTCCAAAAATTTTCACAGCACTCCAATGCTCCTCTGGTCCTATTTGACAGTCTCTGAATCTCTGTTAGTTCACTCCAATTGCTCCAGATTTCTTGCAAAAATCTCACAAGAATCATTTAAAATACAAAATATGGGTTTTTGGTTCTCTTTTTATTTTTATTTTTTCTGGTTTTTTAGAAATCAACCTGAATAATAAGAAAAATATTACTGCCATTTCCCCGGCAACGACGCCATTTGATTGGTGTGAAATATTGAGTCTTTGTGTGTCCTACTTACCGCAATCAATAACGTTGTCGTAATAGCTAGCTGATAGTGAGTACGGGTCATCTACAGAGAAATGGTGAATTACCTATCTTTTTTTAAACGAGTTAATAAAGAAAGGTGGGATTTTTATTGTTTTATACAAAGGAGATTTGAAAATTTTATATGAGAAGGGCTTGTAGGGTTTATCAGATTGAGTAATTAATGGATGGAGTTTTAAAAATAATTATTTTTATCTTTTAATTATTTAATACTAGAAAAATAGCGATAAATGTGAATTAGGGTTCTTAGAGGAATTAGGGTTTCCCTCTACTCACCCTTGTCCTTCCATTGACCCCTATTTATCTCAAGCTCTAAACAAAGCGAGTATTAACGAATGTCTAATCGTGGTCGTAACTATTATGGACTGATAGCACACCTGAATAAGAGGATTAAGGCTCCCTTTGCTAAAGTTTATAAAAATTAAAACTTAAAAAGAAGTTAAGGGATTTTTTTCATCCATTACACTACCCTATCCTACAAACCCTAACAAGCAAGGATTTACTTGCTCGTTGGGATAAACGAAGTAAACGAGGATAGATAGAATATTAAAGAACCCATAAGAAATAATAAAAAATAAATGTTCGGAAAGTAAATGAAAAAAATAAATGCGGAAGGTAATGAGACAAGATTAAAAAACTACCTTTTATTGAATAAACAATTGCATTATAGAATTTGATTGCTGAAAAACTAAACTACAAACCCTAGTTTGCTCGATCCGTAGATCGGTGGATAGATAGATATTATTCTAATTGCACTCGGTCCTTTTTATAGGCTCTGGAACTTGAAACTCTAGACGTCATCTTGAAGTGTGTGCAAAGACGATCAAGCCCTTGAATTTTCATATCCAACGCCCATGATTAGACCGTGCTTCCGCTGCCCTCTGCCCCAAACGGCTGCGGTTTCTCCGCCCTCTGGTGGAATTGCATCACCCGATTTTTCGTGCCTTCTTCTCGTGATGTTAGGATATTTTTATGATAAAAATATTATGAAAATATCTCTTTCTCTCTGCAGTTGCAATATTCTTCAATTTGCTCCTAACATTCGGCAGATTTGGTTTGCTAATTCGATTTGATTTGATTTTCTCAATTCTCTCTGCAGTCTTGAACTGATTTGTTATTTTAAACCCGCACAATATCTCGAATCAAATTGTTAGTAGCATTTGGTTTATTTGAGATAATATTCCATCACCCATGATTAGATCGCGCTTCCGCTGCCCTCTGCCCCAAACGGCCGCGGTTTCTCCGCCCTCTGGTGGAATTGCATCACCAGATTTTTCGTGCCTTCTTCTCGTGATGTTAGGAGATTTTTCTGATAAAAATATTCTGAAAATATCTCTTTCTCTCTGCAGTTGCAATATTCTTCAATTTGCTCCTAACATTCGGCAGATTTGGTTTGCTAATTCGATTTGATTTGATTTCCTCAATTCTCTTTGCAGTCTTGAACTGATTTGTTATTTTAAACCCGCACAATATCTCGAATCAAATTGTTAGTAGCATTTGGTTTATTTGAGATAATATTCCAACCAACTAAATGATATGATATCTTTATAATATTGGTAAAGAATATTTGATATGACATAATATGCTTATTTTGATAATTAATAATCTCATGGATATTTTATTTAAATATGATAAGCATATATTCCCTAATTATATTAATTATAAATTAAGAAACATATGACAATAACCTTTTTACAAATAAACCAACATATGTTCTTAATTTACAATTAACACCTTTTAGTAATAAAAAAAATTAGGAAAATGACCGTACAAAAGTGTAATAAATATGACTGTTAAGTTAGCTGTCGACTTTATTCCTACAGTTTAGTATCCCACTTAGAAACTCTATCATTCTAAGTTAGAAACATCCCCGGCAACGGCGCCATTTGATTGAGAGGTTTTCATCACATTTTTAAAGTCTTATTCCGCAATCAAGACGGATTCGCTTGGTAGATAAAATGTTGAGTATGGGTCAATCCACGGAGAGATGGGAGTCTTTTTCTTTATGTTTTAACGAGTTAAGTCAAGTTTGTCCTAGTTTGTTGGATGCTAACTATGTGTTCGGATATGTATGTTAATGGAAGCTTGTTAGGATTAGGATAGGGTTAGTTTGAGTTAGGAATTCGCTCACATCTTTCATTTGCCTCTCTTGATATTGATATTACGGTAATCTGCAACAATAGGGATTAGCACGACTAGGAAGGATATTTGCGAGTATAAGCTAGACTTTCCAACGCTTAATTCCTTCCCTTTGGTCCTTATCCGTCCGTTCTTGGCTCTTAACTATAACCTTCGGTCAATCTAACCACAACCGGTCTCACTAGGGTGTCACCACTATCATAGAGGATAGGGTGCCGTAGGGAACGGATTGTGGATGCTTTAACGGGAGTTCAGCTTAAGTTGTTGGGCAAAGAAAAGAGTGAGGGAGATTTTCTTCTCTCAAACTTTCCTTATCCTACCCTAACAAGTGAGAAAACTACTCACTTATTATATAAAAAAAAAATTAAAACAAGTAGAGAAGATAGAAATAAATGAGATAGAAGACGGCAACTAACTACTTGGGATCTCATCTGAGTAAGAATCACACTTGAGTTTCATGGTTGCAACGATAAACAAAAATAGAATAGAAAAAAGAAGAAATGATAACGGATAAATAAAAATTTACACTACTAAGAAAATAGAGCAAGTAAATAAAAACTAGTTAACAATTGAGGCGAGACATGAACATAAACTCTCAAACTTCAGTTATCATCCACTCAAAAATCTCTTATACAATTTTAATGATGGGAAGATGAATAAGAAGACGAAGTTTTACACTAAATTAAAACAAAACCTAGGGAAAAGTATACATCTTTCATTTGCCTCTGATCTGGAGTATTTATAGGCAGTGAGGTGAAACTCCAGGGTCTTTTTCTGAACCCTTGTACAATGACCAAAACACTCATAAAAATCCGTTATATTTGGCCATGTAATGGCCGTGGATCCGCCGCCAAAACACCAATAATTTCGCTAATCTGGGGTCATTTATTGAAATTAGGGCTTCGTATTTCTTGTGCTTACTCGTGTTGCTTTATTCTTCTGTTTGATACACTTATATTTGCAAAATCATTCCAAAATACTCCAAGATTTTCAACGGTCCAAAATGAATAATCATCTGACTTATGTGCCTTGATCTCCCTCGAGCTCTGTGTTGCCTTCTTGATCCTTATTTGGCTACTCTCATGCTTTGTGCTTGTCCGAGACACGAATAGCCATCTCTTGATTTTGTCCCTTGTTCTGGTAAATGGCACCTGACGGATGTGGATAACTAGAACCCGTATTTTTATCCGTTTGTCAGCAGTTGTCCTGAATTTGTCATAACTGTGAGTGATTTGCATTGTTCTGGACTGAGAACCTGTATCCTATAATTATTTAGCAAACACGGATTAAAGGCACCTAATTATATTCAATGCGATTAAGAATGAGTGGTATTAAAGTGCAAAATACTGATTTGAATAAATACTCCCAAACTTATCTTTTACTCGTCCCGTGCAAACAATTTTATTTTCAAAAAGTTCTAAGCTCACTTTCATAGGCGTCACAGTTGCATTTAGCGTGTGTAACAAGACGTTAAACCCCTAGGTTGCCCTAGAGGAGGAGTTTTGTCTCCTGAGGGTTTTCGGCACATACTACTCACAAAATCCTGTCAAGTTAGCTATCGACTTTAATCCTGCAGTTTAGCATCCTAGTTAGAAACTCTATCATCCTAAATTAGAAACTTCCACCCCTTATTCTTCACACCTCCTATTTATTTAACTTAAGATTCTATATGTTTTGTTAGTTTATAAAGACCCCCGTCTCTCTTGAGTTTTCCTTCTAAAGCGTAGTCTCAAATCCGGAATTTTTATCATCTTTAAGGAAAACATAAGACTTATTCTTCATTCCTATCTCTCATCCAAACATTGATTATATACCCATATGTGTGTGTAAATTCACCCATACACTCATGAATTCAATTCAAGCTATAGTACCCTTGCCCTAATACCTAGTACTATTTCTTTTTATTAATGATGGGAGGATTTTCTTACACACCTTTTTTGTGACTACTACTGCTTTTTGAGGCACTAATCATCCGATTACCGAGTGCGTGAGCTTATTAAGGCATAAATAGCAGTTTTCAGTTTTTACAATATACATATTTTTTCTTTTTTTTCAAGGCCGGATATATTTTTCAGTGACGCTCTTTTGGTGGTTAGATTCAAATACCATTTTTTTCTTTCATACTAGGATTTTAGGTAAGAGTATTTTTAGGTATCCTCTACCATCTCAAGTTTCAAGGTGTGTGAAAGTGCAGTTTGTAGGGTATATATTTTCTGAATTTGGACTTAAGAATATGAACTATTTTTCAATAAAGCTTTCAATAATTTCCCTTCATTTTAGCTTAACTCAAAAACTGAACTCAAAATTACTTATTTCTAAGAAAACTGTAAGGACGTATATTTACTACGGTTACACTTCAAGAAGGTTATTTTTAGGGTTTTCAATTCCTAAGCCTACCATTCAATTATTTCTAACTAGTCAACTATCATGTCTAACTCGAGTTTAAATGACCAACTTGACGACAAAAAAATTTTATGTTTTTTTTGCTTTTTTTTTTGGAAAAGAAGGTTTCAATTTTTATGGGTTTTTAGGATTTTCAAATTTTTATGGGTTTTGAAAAATAATGCAATGCAGAATTATAAACATGATGCGATGCGGAATTTAAATATGCAAACAAGAAAAAATATTTACAAGCAAAAGTAAACGTGCAAATGCAGAATGCATGGATAACTATTTATAACAAACTTCACCCCCAAAATTACTCATAGCAATGCCGTCATTGTTGCCTACTACGTCTCCTAGAACCAGACGCGTTATCACTTATGCCCGCACCACTCGTGCCAGCCCCACTAGTGTCAGCACCTCGACCTTTCGACCCCGCCCGATCGCCACATGGTAATAGGGTATACATGCCTTGCTCCAGACTTATAATACGCTGATTAAAACTCTTCATCATCCTTAACACTCTCTCGACCCTCCTACTAGTGTGCCGCAGCAAGCATGCTTGCTCGGTGGGGGTCAGCTCCTCATTACTCGCTGTGGAACTCGAGCTAGTGGTCTCTGCCATCACATCCTCGGTCGGCTCGATGCGCAACCATAACTCGTGAAGTCTAGTGTATGAAGTGGATGCACTCTCTACTAAAGGTCAAATGGTTAATCTCATCTGCATGTAAGTATCGAATTCTTCCACAGAAAGTAAATAGCGACACAATTGTGTCACTAACATCAGGCACGGATAATTGGCTGCCCCTTTGCCAGCGCCAATCGAGTGTAACAATACTGTCCACATTTCATAACTTGGATTTTTCATCATTAGTGTGTGCACAATTTGTAGAGATGGAGTAAAAAAAGTAGTGTTATGCGAACTACCAAAAATGTTCTTTTGTGCCCAACGGCACACGGTCAACACGTTCGCATACAGTATACTCCCAAGAATCCATTTCTTTGGCTCTCTAGCATAATTTGTTCCTATCAACGGCATGTAGTCCTCGAATCGTAAAGGTTGGTCATGAGCGGGAATGTGGGGGATCAAAGTCACTTCATGAAACATGTCCCGATCTACAATAATTTCCCGATCCCTGCAAAACAAGCGTATGTACCCATAACTCCCCAAACACCCCTCCTCCATGCTCTCATAAAATCGTTCAACGAGATCCGGAAGCGTGAATGCGTTTGGATGGTTGTACAATAAGTAGTTCCACTCACACTTCTGGATTTCTTCGCTGAAGTAACTACGTAAAATTCATGAGCGAACATGGATAAAAAATTTCTCTCGGTTTGAAATTTTGGGGCCATTGAAAGTAAAATTTTAGATTCAATAGTACCGGAGAGAAGAGATAGAGAATGCAAATCTCCCCAGAAAATTTCAGAGGGTGAAGCGTCTAGGAGGCGGCGGTTCAGCGACTTTCTGGTGCCTTCGACGGTGGTTGCGCGGTCGTATGGAAAGATCTCCGGTGTAGATTTTGGTGGCTGCTAGGTTTCGATGATTTGGAGAAGAAGGAGTCTCAGGTTGGGAAAAATAAAAAAGGAAGATGTGTTTTAAAGGGGTTAGTCAAAAGGTGGTCAATTTATGATATATAAAATATATCTTTTTCACTTAAACCCCGTCAAACTTGTTATTGTTCCAGAAAAAATTTCCTCTTCTTATTTCCTTTTGAATATTTAGAACAAGAACCCTTTTTTTCTTTTCTTTTTTTTCAAAAGGGAATTTCACCAGGCAAGAAATATCCCGACACACAAAACCAAGCATTTACCAGACAAGGATGCTCGTGAGAAGAACAAAAAATGGATATGCACCGGACAAGAATATCCATACATATATACAAGATAATATATACATACCCCCAAACTTATTTGAAACAGCGTTTCCACTATTTATGGCTGGATAACTGAAATTTGTTGGAAAACGGAGAAATATTATGCATGGTAAACCAGCTCCTGCAATATCAGGAGCTCATTCAATGGTTCTGTGGTAAAGAACGGTTTTAATCTGTGTCCGTTCACTTTGAATAGTGAACCATCCTTTCGATTCTCCAAATCCACCACACCGTGCGGATATACACACCGCACCATGAAAGGTCATGTCCAACGAGATCGTAACTTACCCGGATGAAAATGCAGCCGGGTATCGTAAAGAAGGACTTGTTGTCCTGGTGTGAACGTTTTGCACACAAGGTGTTTATCATGAAACACCTTCTTCCTGTTCTTCTCGATAACCGTGTTATCATACGCTTCATCCCTAAGCTCGTTTAATTCGTTTATCTATAGCTTCCAAAAGCTACCAGCTTGAGAAAGATCGGTGTTAAGTTCCTTGATTGCCCTAATAGCTCCGTGCTCAATCTCGATCGGGAGGTGCAAAGCCTTACCAAAGACAAGGCGATACAGAGACATGCCAAGATCGGTCTTATATGCGGTTTGAAATGCCCAAAGGGCATTAGGAAATTTCGAAGACCAATCTTTATAGTTTGTGGAAACTGTCTTCTCCAGAATCTACTTGATTTGCCGATTGGAGACCTCGGCTTGGATGCACGTTTAGGGATGATAGGGTGTGGAGAGGTTGTGGTTGATTCCATACTTTCGCATTACAGCCTCAAAAGACCAATTGTAGAAGTGCGATCTGTTATCACTGATAATAGCTCTAGAGTGCCCAAATAGAGAGAAGATATTTTCTTTTAAAAACTTAAGGACAACCTAGTTATCGTTAGTTTGGCTTGGAATGGTCTCGACCTATTTTGAGACATAGTCAACCGCAAGTAAAATGTACAGGTTCCCATATGAGTTAGGGAATGAGCCCATAAAGTCAATTCCCCATATGTCAAAAATCTCAACAACTAAGATTGGTTGGGGCGGCATTTGATTTCTACCTAAAATTCGGCTAATGTGCTGGCATTTAGAGCAGATCTTGCAATAGTCATTTGAATCCTTGAATAGCGTCGTCCAGTAAAACAACATTGCAAGATCTTTTCCGCGGTCTTTCTGGAGCCGAAATGACCGCCACATGCTTGATTGTGTCAGAAAGATAGAACACTCTAAAATTCAGTATTAGGCACACACCGACGAACCATTTAATCAGGACAATACTTGAACAGGTGGGGTTCTTTTGAGTAAAAGTGTTTTACTTAGGAAAGAAAACGATATTGTCCCGACTTGAACATTAGTTTGGTACAAGTCTAGTAGCAAGGAAATTTACAATATCCGCGAACCAAGGTTCGCATGATATTGTTAAGAGTTGTTCATCATGGAACGAATCATTGATTGGCACGACAGGTGATGGAGCAGAAGGGAGTCGAGAAAGATTGTCGGCAATAACGTTTTCATATCCACTTTTGTCTTTGATGACAAGATCGAATTCTTGGAGGAAGAGGATCCAACGAATTAACCGAGATTTGGCATCCTTTTTAGCAAAAAGATACCTCAGAGCTGAATGGTCTGTGTAACAGACGACTGGGGAGCTGTTAAGGTATAGCCTAAATTTCCCTAAAGCAAATACAACAGCTAATAATCGTATAATTCAATTGGGCGTCATTCAGGGTACGACTCACGTAATAAATTACGTGCGTCTTCTTATCGATATGCTACCCAAAAACAACACTGATGGCAAAGTCAGAAGCATCACACATAATTTCGAACGGGTGGTTCCAGTCGGGGGATGACAAGACAGGAGCAGTAGCGAGTGACTGTTTCAGTGAGTTGAAGGTGGCAAAACATTCCGAGTTGAAATAAAACGTTGAGTTATTGGCCAGTAAATGAGTCAAGGGTCTAGAAACTTTGCTAAAGTCCTTGAAGAACCATCTATAAAAACTGGCATGGCCAAGAAAGGAACGGATGTCTTTAACGCAATTGGGAGCAGACAGATATGAAATGACGTCGACTTTAACCTTATCGACTTCAATGCCACTTTATGAAATAATATGTCCTAAGACAAAACCTTCACGAACCATAAAGTGGAATTTCTCCCAGTTTAAAGTTAAGTTCTTCTCCTTACATCAGGTAAGGACAGCGTCAAGGTGTTTCAAATACTTGTCGAAAGAATCTCTATAGATCGAGAAGTCGTCCATGAAAATTTCCAGAAAGGTTTCAACCATATCAGAAAAGATTCCTATCATACACCGCTGGAAGGTAGTAGGAGCATTGCACAACCCGAAGGGCATGCGTCTGTATGGGAACGTACCGAAAGGACAAGTAAAAGTGGTTTTGTCATGGTTTTTTCAGCGATGGGGACTTCGTTATACCCAGAGTAACCGTCCAGGAAACAGTAAAACTCCTGTCCAGCTAAGCACTCAAGCATCTGGTCAATGAATGGAAGCAGGAAGTGATCTTTCCTCGTAGTAGCATTGAGTTTTTGATAATCAATACAAACTCGCCACCCGGTTTAGGTGTAAGTCAGAATTAACTCATTTGCTTCGTTGGTGATTACTGTGATGCCTGACTTCTTAGGGATGACATGGATTGGACTTACCCACTGGCTGTCCGATATCGGGTAAATGATACCGTTATCCAGACCTTTAACAATTTCTTTCTTGACAGCCACTTTCATGACGGGGTTCAACTGACTTTGTGGGTCCTTAGCTGGCTTGGCTTCATCCATCAGATTAATATGATGTTCGACGATCAAGGGACTAATCCCTTTGATGTCAGCCATGGTACAGCCGAAAGCTTGCCAATTGTTTTGCAGGATCGAAAAAAATGCTTTCTCCTGCTCTAAAGCTAGGTAAGTAGAGATGATTACGAGCAGCGTCTCGTCTTCACCCAAGTAAGCATACTTAAGGTAAGACAGCAAGGGTTTGATTTCAAAAACCAGTGAAGAAATGATCGATGGTAAAGTAGGAGACCAATTTTCGAACTCAAAAGATTTCATGAGTGGCTCAAAGCGAGTGTAAGCGACGGACTCGATTGATTCAATAGATTCTTTTATAAAAGTGAAAGATTAAAACTCAGGAGATTTATTAGGAGTATCCGCAAAAGTGAAATAGTCATATTCTCTCTCCGTCCCGGAAGCAATCGGATCAAAAAGATACGCACTAATGGCATCGAGATAATCGGGATCGATAAGAAATTTCTCAAACTTGCAAGTTTTCGGATCAATTTCTTGGATGTAATAGATATCCAGAACATGGGCATTCGGGTCGGAGGGCTGATTTCTGTCACGCCCCACTTCCCAAAATACGGAATATAGAGAACAACGAAAGCCAGCCGAACAACCTATGGTAAGAAATGATCTTTCCATAGTTACATAAAGGCTGTCTAGCTAAACCTGTCAAAAATAAAATCCAATAAAAGAAGAGATAACGCTGATAATCATGCTGCAACGAAACCATAATAAGTACAAAAAAAGGTCCACTAGATAATTGATGCAAATAAAGATCCAATACAATAGGGTCAAAAAAGAACAAGATTTGAAAAAAGATACATAAGTCCTAATGTCCCGTAAGGGCGCACATGCTAAATACTAACTGAAAAGAGATAAACCTACGGCTACTGATCTTGAGCATGGTCCTGATAGAAGCACCTATCTCGATCAGTCTGAAAATCCATCTCTAAACCTGAGATGGCAAATCTCAGGGATGTCAGAACATCCCAACAAGTACTCAACGTATAAGGTGTGTGTGTGGTGTATGATAATATGAATATGTGACCGTAGTGAATCCTGTGTGCATAAGCAGATATACAAATATATAGATATATTAATACTATGAAACAGACATGTAAAAAAGTCAAGTCGGTCAAGTCATAACTTAACCGGTCATTAAAAAGGTAACTTATCCTATCGAGAGTTTGAGTGTGTGCGTCAACCTCTGTAGGAGTATTCTTAACCCAAAGGTAGGGCCCAAGGGGCTAGGAAACACAGGCCCAACTGCGGAATGGACAAGCGACCGATATAGCCCGATACGAGCTGTAATAACATGCGACCGATATATCCCGGTACGAGCTGTAATAAAATGCGACCGATATAGCTCGGTACAAGCTTCCAGCATGGGACTCCTGAGATCCGGTTGTACGAACGCACACTCAAACTACCCCCACACCCTGCGTATTCGTATTAACTATGGTAATAACCAAATCACTAATTAAGAATGCTGAAAAGACTGGAACTTGTATGTAACGTCTTAAAATTTGATTAGAGTTAATTATAATTTAATTAGCGATATAACATGCATTTTTAAATAAAACTTAGTTAATAATTATTTTCACACACACACACACACACACACACACATATATATATATATTTATATATTTATTAAATATTTTTAAACACACACACACACACTAATCTAGTATTAACAACATGTTAGTTCAGGTTAAAACATATTTTTGTAACCATGACAACTTAAACCCACAATTTATTTTTAAAAAAAAATATTTAACAAATTTGGATGGTTCTAGAAAAGAAAAGGAAAAAGAAAAAAATAATATATCGGAGACATGAAGGTATGGTGTAATAAATGAGGAGATTTGTTGGTGCCATGGCTAATATTAGCCATCATTTCTTCTCTATATCTTTCTCTTCTTCATTTTCCTCTTCTTTTCATCTTTCCTCCTTTTCTTCACCTCCTCTTCTTGAAATCTTTCTCTCTAATCCTACAAATAAATCTACAAATAAATCTCATTCTACAAATCACCACATAATCCATCACAAAATCAATTTATCTCTTCATGAGTCTTTGAAGCAAATTCTAACCTTGAAGCCTTTCAAGTTAGGGTCTCTTTCAAATCAACCTTGAGGTAATGACCAAAGTTATAAACATGTTTCACTAAACTCTTGCCTTAACAACTTATAATTTAGATTAAAATTTATGCTTTGTGTAGTTTTAAAATTTCAAGTGAGGTTTTGAAGTAAGTTTGGGGTTGTGATAATTTTTAGAGAAACCATAACCTAAACTGGATTAGTTAAGAGTATTTTAGTGCTATATATCCTTGTATAACCACCAAGTTTTCACTAAACCATCTTAATGTTTTAAATTAGTATCAATACTAGTTTTAGTTTAAGGTTAGGGCTTCAAACAAAATCTGCTATTAAACCAGAGACTTCAGAGAACAGTTGTGATTACTGGGAGCTTGTTATTGGACTTTGAGTGCACCATCGAAACCTGAGCCCTCCCTTCCAAATCTTAGCCGCCAATTATCTTATTTTGGCCACAATTTGCGGCTCGTCTGGGGCATTTGGGTGTAGGTTTTTGTCGGGGGCTCTCTAGGACTCCAATTAAACCTCTGGTATATGCAACTTTTTCTAAATTTGCATATACAAAAATATGGGATCGTTTTACCTTATTTTAGGAGATATATTAACATAGGATACGGATATTCCGATTCTCGTTTTAGTGTTTATTTGGTTAACGACCCTTAGGGGTAGTCTTAAGTGTTGTTACACGCGTTTAGCACACCGAGTTCACTCGTGTTAACTCGTAAGAGTTAGTTCATTCGTGTAGTGTATGTTTGCGTGTCATATCGGAATTCTAGCCTCATGTGCTATGTTTTGTTCGATGCTACGATCTGTTGCGGAGACTTTAGACGCGGCAAGGAAAGGGAAGGAGGTGATCGGATTCGAATAGCTCGAGACAGTTCCGGTGAGTAGATTTAACATCTATGGGGGAGTCGTTCGGATGGCGTTAAGTGTACGATATTTAGAATCAAGTTACAAAATCTCATATACATATACCTATACACATTCCTATATTGCATATGCTAATTCATACGCATCGATATCTCCACGTTAGGACACTTGCACCATTACCAATGGTTTATGTTGCACGTGCACTAACCTATATGTATACACACACCATTGGTAGCCATGACACGTACATTATAGAATCCACATGACATCTTGCATTGCATTGTATCTTTATTGATAGATAGATCATAGCGTAATTCATCTAGCTTGCATCATATCAATATCATGTACATTTGCCATCATCACTATATTCATATATTATGTTGTTTTCGTAAGATTTCTGTTTTCATGAGATTTGATAAACCGCAAAAACATTTTCAAAACTAAGATTTATTTAAAAATACGCGGTTTTCTCTTGATATGATGCTTGGCGTCCACCATGAGTTTTCTCGGTTCCGAGTTATGTGTATACCCGATTCAAGAAGAGAGGAGGCACTATCTGTGGGTACATGGTGGACCCGGTATGGTACCCGAGGCAAGAAGACCGTATAGAGAGACGTTGAGCCTGGGAAGGGAACAATACCTACTGGTGATAGTTTTGGACTCGGCGGATATCCGGAGGAAACCGACCAGAGTCATGTGATAAGATGGATTTGAGGGCCGATCTTAGAGACGGCGCCTGAGACATTGAGATTTCGAATATCGATGCTTGACACAGGATTGGTGCTGATTTATTGATGATATTTTTGGTTCTACCATATTGAATTTATTATGACGTATTCAGTTTCTTATAGCTGCTACACCCCAGATTTCATACTTCGCTCATTTATTCATGTTGCGCCTATACTAGTATACGACATCATAAATTTTTACTTAGGATTTGTCGCTGTTACGTTCATGCTTGTGATTGCCACTTATGATATTATTTACTACTCACGAGCTGACAACTCACCCCCGTTATGCCACAGTGTCTTCCATGGCCAATCCGTCATTGTACTCGCGGCGGGGCATACTACTATTATCATTTTTGGGACGTGATCTTTTGTTAGGTGGGTTACGAGTATTTTTTTGTACCCTATATGTTATACATGTACCTTGTATCTAGTATACTCCATTTACCACATGTCTATTTTACTTAGAGACGAGACTGGGAGATTTGTATTATATTTGACTCAAGGTGTCGTGCTCATCTGCGCCGACTTTTGTGTTTTTGTTGTGGATATTGTTTTCTTTTCTTATTTCCTTATTTCTTCGCTTATGGCGTCGTATATCTTACTATGTGATTGTGTTCCGCCGGATGGCGTTGAGATTGCTCCCATGTGGGGATGCTTTTATATATATTATGCTTCTGTATCGGTTTGGATCAGTTTTTACAAAGGAGATGCTGCCGAAAATTTTAACAATAACTCGATCTTCAAAAAGTTTTGGTTTAACTCTTTTACTCCTTAAATCAACACTTTAAACAAAGATTTTAAAACTCTACCTTTAATTACGGTTTAGATTCTGGGTTTTTGGCTTATTTGATGTACGTTACGCTTTTAGACGTTGCGTGATTTAAGTACCGGTCACGTTCCACATTTAGGTCGTGACATTGTAATATGTTATTTGTATAGAAATGAACTTGTAAACAGTAGGTTATGTCATGGCATGTAGTTCAGCATCCTAATTAGAGATCTCGTTCTTAAAAGATTAGAGTAATGAATGATCATAACGTGTCAAATGTAATCGTTATTTGGTAATAGTAACAGCACGAAAGCGATGTACAAACTAGTATAAGTCACAAATGTTATCTTTACCATTAACCTTAATATGGATATAATAATCACAAGCTGGACATTTATATATATATATATATATATATATATATATATATTAACAACTTTCGAACTTTATTTGTATTTAAATAAATTTCATTTCAGATCCACACTTAATCCAATTTTTTTTCACTTCACTGCATATGAGTCTATATTTTATAACGATATATAAGAAAATTGAGCATTAACACATTCTTATTCGAACGGTGCAGGTTAAAGATATAATCAAGGGATTGTCGATGTTGCATCGACCAATAAGTAAAGCAAGAATACTTTCCTTCTTGACAACGATCACGAAACAGCACGACGATGCAGAAAAAAATGGATGCTCGATCCAAGCTGTGCTTCGACTATGATGCAACACTGGCGAGATGATGGGAGAAGGGTGCTGCTCGGGTACGAGGGAAAGTGCTTGGGTCTTGATCGATTATGACATGGAGATGGTTCTCGGGTTGCAGAGGAGAGAGGTGTGGCTAGGGTTGATGGGTTCACAGTTGTAGAGTCGAAGGTGCTCGATGGTTTAGAGAAGAAGGAGGTGTTGCCGGCGGTTGGTGATGGGTGTTCTCGGTAGTGAAGGAGATGGGTGCAGGTGATGGTGAAAGGGTCATGGTTGATGATGAGGTGGCGCTGGTGGTGGATGAGAAGGGTGCCAGTGATGAGGGAGAGGGTGTGGTGAATCGGGTCAAGGTGGAGTTGGTGATGTTGGTGTGAAGAAGAAGGAGGAAAAGAGGCTAGGGTTGGTGTACTGTGATGATGGTGATGGGTTTGGGTTGCTTCAGCAATGGTGGGTCTCGGTGGGTGCAGGTGGAGGAAGGAGACGATGGGTTCGAAGGTGAGGGGTTGTGGTGATGGGCGAGATGGGTTCCCGGGGAAGAAGGAAACGTCGGCGATGAGGTGAAGATGAGACAGTGGGCGCAGTTACAGGTTGATGGAGGAGCTTGGGTGTGAGTGAAGGTGGCGACGGTGGTGTTGGGGTTTCAGGGAAGAAGAGGTGAGAAATAGAGGAGAGGGAGAGATGTGTGTGTATGAGAGAGAGAGAGAGAGAGAGAAGGATATGTGTGTGTGTGTGTGTGTGTGTGTGTGTGTGTGTGTGTGTGTGTGTGTTATTAAAAGAGATAGAGTGGAGAGTGACAGATGGTTATTAGTTATGATATTTTTTGTATTAGAATAATTGTTTGTATGTATATATATAAGTGTGTTTAAAGATTTGACAGTGATTTGATTATATACTCATACCAAAAATTCCCTACCATATATTTTAGTTTCACCAATAGCAAAATGTTAGGTGAAAATATATTTGCAAACTAAAAAAAATACCAATGGATTTGTTTTAAAGATTTTATTATATTAAAGAGGTATAATTGTTGATAAGATAGGAGAATTTTACATATATATTGTTTTGTTGCCACTAACGAGTTAATATATGTTATTTAAAACTGAAGATTATCCTATCAAAATTATATATGCCAAATATTTTATAAACATATAAGCAACCAACCATAAAGTAAATACTAAAATCATCGGAATAGGTTTATCAATAGAAAAAATATGGTAATTCTATATATACGGTATTCAAACTAGAGCGGTACATCCTACCCACCTTACAAGAAATTTCGTCCTCGAAATTTGAGAGATGAACTATAAGTTTAAGGAAACAGATGAGGGTATTTTGGACGGATCTCATCTTTAATCTCCTCAGTGGATTCTCCGCGTGAACGTCTGCCCCAAGATACAAGAACTAAAGGGATGATCTTGTTCCTCACCACCTTCTCTCTACGGTCAACAATGGCTGTAGGTTGCTCTTCATACGAGAGATCGGTGCTCAAAGTTAATTCAGAGTGATAGAGAACATGACTGTCATTGCGAACGTACCAGCGTAACTGAGATACATGGAATATATCGTGCATACCAGCCAAAGAGGGTGGTAAAGCCAATCTGTATGCCACTACTCTAACGCTATCCACAATCTCGAATGGTCCGATAAACCGGGGACTGACTTTCCCACGACTCCCGAATCTAATCACTCATTGAGTCGGTGAAATTTTAAGGAAAATATGATCTCCTACACCAAACTCAAGAGGTCTTCGACTAGCATCTGCCTAACTCTTCCGATAATCTTGTGCTGCCTTGATACAATTTCTGATTGACCGGACCTTATCAACGGTTTGGGTTATGAGCTCCGGTCCTAACAATCTTCGCTCTCCCACATCATCCCAGCAAAGTGGGGAACGCCACTTACGCCCGTAAAGTGTCTCGAACGGGGCCATCTGAATAGTTTCCTGGTAACTGTTATTATAAGAGAATTCTACCAAGTATAGGTGATCCTCCCATGATCCCTTGAAATCTAGCATGTAAGCACTCAACATGTCTTCTAATATTTGTATTTACGCTCAGACTGTCCGTCCGTCTGAGAATGGTAAGCTATACTGTAATCGAGACAAGTGCCCAAGCTCTCTTGCAAGCTTCTCCAAAAATGTGAGAGGAATCTTGTGACTCTGTCTGTCTGATACTATACTGATAAGCACCCCTTGTAACCTTACGATCTCTTGCACATATATTTCTTCCAACGTCTCCATAGATTGTCTTACTCAAAATAGTAGAAAATAGGCCGCCTTTGTGAGATGGTCGATGATGACCCAAATAGCATTATTTCCCTTAGGACTCCACGGTAAAGCCATCACGAAGTCTATAATAACGTGTTCCTGAAAGGTTCCTAGGCACCCTAATGAGGTCACACAAGGCATCGATCATGCCAATTTCAAAATTTACGGGTGCCTACAAACCCTAACAAGATCGTTTGCTAGAAAACTAGGCGAAAAGATAACTAGTTAACACTTAACTAATGAGAATACGGAAATACAACCTTTGTAGATCCGGTGCTCCACCTCCATAGCTCCGCAACGATGTCTCCTCGCTGTCCAAAATCCATCCCGGGCTTTAGAGTCGGTTTCGTCGGAGAATGGGCAAGCTAGGTCGTCGATGTCCATGCCGAAGATGATCTACGTCGAGGCATCGCTAAATCAAGCTCCACCTTCACCTTGCCATGAAAACTTGTGAAGGAAACACACTCTACTACTTGGCAAAACGTAGAGGATGAAGAAATAGGAAGTGGGTAGACTTTAGTTTTGGATTTCACACTCATATGCTAAATATGCCATTGATGAAGACAAGCTTCTTCATGAAGAAGAAGAAGAGCAAGAAGAAGATGAAAATTATGATAAGTTAATTTAGAATAGAAAAGAATAATAATCTTATCATCATTTTCACCATGGTTAGGTGTAGAGAATTAACTTAGGTTAGATCAATGGTTAGGGTCAAAAGAAGAAGACAAAATGGTTAAGTGGTCAAAGTTTCATGAAGCTTCAATAAGCTTCATGAAGAATAAAGAAAGAAAACCATTTTGTTTTTCTTCTTTTATGCTTTAATTATTTTCCAAAATGAATAAGCAAATAATTAAAAGAATATGCAAAACCCTAATCATCATCTTGACCATAGTTTTATTCTATACACTTAACCAAAAACCATGTATCATCAAACATGATACAAGTAAGTGCACAAAACTATATCGTATATACAATGTGCACACCCGAGCGAGAAAATCCATTTAAAGTGAACCAATACTAGTTAATGCAAAGTAATATATCAAATATATAATTATGCATTAAATCATTAAATCAACACTTGATTCAATGATCCGGTCATGTCGCACATAACCGACTGGTATCATCAGTAACAACTTATCAAATCAACACTTGATCCGATAACCCAGCTATATCGCATATAACCGATCAATGTCACATAGAGAGAATCAAATACAGTATCACATACTGGTATTATTCTCGGTCCCGCACATATCTCATATGCGCTCCTATCTCGTTTCGCTTGAGCCAGGAAACCTCTGTGTAGGACTCTAAAGACTCGTCAATACGCCGGCAGCAGGTGATGATCATATCAAACACCCACAAGCCGCAAGCGGTCTGCTAAACGTAACGGCTACCCGGGTATTGAGCGATCAGAAGATCGACGAGCAAGCCCGCTCACACTCCTGTGAATCCAACTAGTAACACTACCGTACAGTCCGGTCTGATCGTCTGATATGTCGCATATCTCGCCTAGGGGTGGTAAACGTCAGACCCCAATAGCTCGATAAGTCGTGTCGATATGAGGTCTATAACAATTCGAGAAACTACTGGTAACACTTACCAGTATTTCTCAGCAACCCTGGCCAGGGATTTCCTGTTATAGCCAATCGAACACAGCGCAACATCAACTCCCTATACCGGGAGAGACGAATCCCCTCCTATCGCTCATTGCCTCCATGTGACTCGGGACTGTACCCAAAAACCACCGTTTTGCATGCCCTCTTGGACATGGTAAGATGGAAATCAAAGCACAGTGGGAACCACACAAGACTCTATGACGATCTCGGGTCAACAGACTACTCTGTACCAGTGTCACCAGAGAACTGCCATCTGACGTGAGGTATAATACCATCTGGGAGTTCTCGGCGAGTCCGTCCAGTGTACCCAGTCTCTACTGAGCACCCGTATATCATCTCCGATGTCAAACACCAATGGATATGGGATCATCCATCGCCCATCTGTATGGGTCGAGAAGGTACACGCTAGTCTACTCTGGTATATCGATGCCCCATCTCGATACACCCACGACTAGGGACTTTGAAGGATGTACTTATGGACTACCATGTCCCCACTAGTGTGATCCGCATCATAGTCCAGGTAGTCAAGCACACATCCTAAGGGCTTTACCAACATGTAATAGAAAGACAATCAGTATACACGTTAAGGTAAATAGCTACCAGATAGCATACTATCATGTCGAGCAAGAAAGTCCTCCCTATATATGTCCCAGCATCCACTACAATATACATCCTATGTACAGTAATGGCCTCTAGGGCATACATATAACTAACAATCTCCCACTTGCACTAGGGCCATCTGTAGCAGTGGTTGTAGTATCTCATACTGAACCATCCCATAAAAGTCTCTCTCTGGGAACAGGCCTTCGTGAGTGGATCCGCCGTGTTGTCCTCTGAGTCTACTCTCCTAACCTTGATCACCCTGGAGATCAACCATCTCCACGATCAAGTGATACTGCCTTAGAATATGTCTGGGTCACTGATGGGACAGGCGTTCCTTGGCATAAGCCACAACTCCATTGTCACACAATGGAAGGAACATAGTTCATCTCATGAACCATTATACACCCAAACAGCCTCTTTGGTAGCATCTTAAGTAGCGATGTATCGTGCCTTTATCGTCTAGTATGCCACGGTATTTAGCTTGGAACTCTTCCAACATACCGTCCCTTTACTGAGGGTAAAGACAATGCCTGCGACTGACATTCAGTCGTCTTTATCACCCTGGAACACTTCCAGTGATTTTCCTCAGGATCAACTGATACCATCTCACTACAGCTAGTGAGTGTGCTAACATCCATTTAGATCTATCTCATAGATCCAAAACCCAGGATTTAGTAGGTATCACTTTGATCCTATGTGGAGAATCATTGTGATAATCGGAGATTGATCGAGTGTAGCATAGGAAACTCCTTCTCTATCAAGAGTATGTCATCCACGTACTCTACGAGGATCACCACCATACTCCCTACTACCTTTTTGTTTATACAAGGTTCATCTACCATTTTGATGATGTCAACTTCTTTGAAAAACACATCAAAACAGACGTTCCAACTCCGCGATGCCTGCTTTATCAGATAAAACATCTTGCACACGTTTCCGCTGCTCCCACTGTTTACGAAGCCCTCTGGCTGTGTACTTATAGACTCACTCTTCTAAAACATCATTTAGAAAAGCAGTCATGACACCCAACCACCAGATATCGTAGTCATGGTATGTAGCCGTGGCAAGTAGGATCTGGATGGACTTAAGCATAGCTCCTTAGAAAAGGTTTCATCATTATCCATGCCTGGTCAATGACGAAAACCTTTAACAAGTCTAGCTTTGAAAGTCTCAACTTTTCCATTTACACCAAGTAATCTTCTCAAGATATACTTGCTCCTGATGGGGATTTAACCCTTCAGATATAGCAACCAAAGTCCATACTTTGTTGGTGTTCATGGATTCCATCTCAGATCACTAAGCATCCAGCCATTCTTACAGAGTCTTACTCCTGATGGCCAGCTCGAAGCTAGTTGGGTCATCATCTCATGATGCAATCCTCGCTCCCACTGTCAAAGAGCAACCGAAGTATCTCTCAGGTGGGTGAGGAACCCTACTAGATCGGCGGAGAGGCTAAGGTTCGTTGGAATCTACTGAATCCTTTGGTTCTATCAAATCATCAGCTGCAATTTGTATGGCTGGAACATTTCCAGTTGTACATAACAGACGTTGCCTCGAGCGTGTCCGGATTTTGCTTTTAGACATAGGCCGGACAACCCCAAATCTTAACTAACTTAAGACATGGGCTCTTCCCTTTCCATATCACATATGAAGTGGTAGGCATAGATTTGATTCGAACCCTATTCAATAGGTATGCAACTTCACAAGCGCATAACTCCCAAAAGGAAATAGGTAACTCAGTAGTACTCATCATAGAGCACACCTTATCAAATAGGGTGTATCTGCTCCGCCCCGGCATACCATGGTGCTATGGTGTATACGGAGGAGTAATTCTGAGAGAGAATCTCATTCTCCTTTAGAATAGTCCAGGAATTTCCGTGCTCAAGTATTCTCCTCCTTGATCTCATCAAAGGACATAATACTTTTACCCGTATTTTGGTTCTTTACTTCTCGCTTATATTCTGTGAATATCTCAAAAGGTTTGGACTCATGTTTCAACAGGAACATATGACTGAATCTTGAGAGATTATCAGAGAATATAACGAAGTATAAAGAATCAGTCCTGGCATGTGTAGACAGGAGACCTGACATACATCATCATGTATCAGTCCCAAGAGTTCACTAACTCTTTCTCTGTTTCCAATAAACAGAGCTATGGTCATCTTTTCTTTGTGACATGACTGGCGAGTTTCACATGATGTAAATTCAAACTGATTTAAATATGCATCTATATGTAACTCTAGCTAGTCGGGTCACATTGATCTGACCTAGTCTACAATACCTCAAGAAGAATTCGTTCATTTCTGAACTCTTCCTCTTGTGTGTGTTCCGTATACTAAGAACTGTAGTTTGATTTAGAACATTAATGCTTTTAGATAACGTGCCTGAACCGATCAACTTTTGATATAGGAAATGTTCAAAACATTATCCAACAATACAAAATTTTATCATTTCTTTAATAAAGAGACTGATATGATTTTGTATATCAGGTTCGGTATCTAATAACATTCGTTCAGAATCAATGTATTGGTAATACAGGGTGACAGTGACCAACAGACTTGGCTGCAACTCTTGCCCCGTTTTCTGCCTCATGAAACTTATCACCCGTTCTCAGTTTTTCTACCCTTTTGTAGCCCTATATAACATCTTACATATCTGGGATCCTGATCCTGTATCAAATACCCAGGATACGGAGGATACTGAGAAACAGTTCTTTGTAATGAACACACCCGAAGATGATGCATCAGCATGCACTCTCTTCGTTTGGGCGGCACGGGAAATCTGGTATTCTCCAATTTCCTGCTCTGTCTTATAACAATTATAAGTTGGAGCGGGACCAACGTTCCCCAGCTCAGTATAACAAGCGGGTTCGGTCAATAATCCGTATTATTATCTTGATTAAGGCGTGATATGGTCGCTACCTGGAGAGAGAGAGAAGAAAACACTCAGCGTGCGCTCTTGCAAGAATAGATTGGTTATTATTTTATCTAATCAGGATGGCTCCCACTGCTTTTTATCAAATCTTCCTTCAAACCCTAAAAGGAAAGACCAGCCGGGATTAATTACACACTACAAGTTCGCCAATCTTTCAGCCAGGCCAGTGTCGGTACTTTGAGGGAGGTCCCCCGTGCTTTCGCACGAACCTAATTAATGTAAACCTCGTTTTCCCAGAGGCGTAACCTCGTTAACACCTTTCTAGACACCTACTTGATCGGCTAATTGTAATGTATAAAACTCTCCCAGGAGTAACAATTACTCGCAGCGGGTATCGGGATCCAACTATCTCATAGAAGGTATGCAATCTCATTGTAAATTTCAACACTTGAAATTCCCGATAATATTTTGCCCCTAACGTGCTATGACCTTGACGAAAGCCAACAAACCATAGCCCGCTAGTCAAGTTCAACCCGTACATTTTTTGATCGAATTAAACCCACCCGCACGACCCTTGACGAAAGCCAACAAAACCGCACGACTACCCTAGTTCAATCGCATCGTATGCTAGCAGATAAGCAGCATATAGCTACCGCACACTGCACCTTGACGAAAGCCAACAAATGCAGCACGAATACTATATACAACTTATCTGAAATGACGGAGGGCTACGACAGGTTTTTCTGAAAACCTATTGCGTAATGAACTTGATATCGTTGTAGGATCGAATGAATTTTAAAATGGAGTGTTTTTGAGGCTTTTCCAGTTTTGCTAAAGGAGTCACTCCCGGTGAAGGGATCGTCGGTCCTTTCCTTATCGAATAAGGTGCAGGATATATCATATATACCGCTGTGCAAAGCAAAAACTCTTAAAAGCAATCAAAAGACAAACCGAGGGTGTAGCATCTGCCAGTTATTGCTAAAGGAGTCACTCCCGGTGAAGGGATCTCGGTCCTTTCCTTATCGAATAAGGTGCAGGATATATCATATATACCGCTGTGCAAAGCAAGAACTGTAGCTACCTGTTTTATTTTGAAATTCGATTCTACAACATCTTTAGGTTTCTTTTATTTCATTAATCACATTAATGAAGTCCCATCATTTAATGTACCTAATCATCACAGATAAATACGACGTATACTTATGCCATCCGCATTCGCCTCGATGTCCCCTCGTGCACCGTTAGGTTAGGTAACTAACGACAGAGCGGGGCAGGGCTAGCGCGGGTGTAAAACATAAGTAACGACTATATAATATATCGTATATACTATATAAAGTATCTATCAAAGAACATCACATGATCACATCACAGATATCGCAGCAGAAGAAACATATGAAATATTGGATATACTAGGACGTCCGAGTTTTCAATACGAGCCAGTATAAAACACGGATTCCACGGTCGTGATGAATAGCCAAACCCACACCCCTAGACCCCTACGAGAGCGGCAAGCAACCCTACCAATTCTGGAGTTAGGAGACCCAGACTCGACTCCTCGAGTTGGTCTCCCACTGGACTCCAGAACCCGGTTACTTGTGCTCCCCTCCTTGGGTCTATCCTAGTGCGGAAAAGTAAATAATATACAAGAGGTGACAACTTCCGCTACCTGGAAGTGCCCCAATAAAAGAATATTACATACAAGTTTTTACATGAATGAAAATGAAAAACACTCATCTCACATAAAAACCCCCGGCTATTCAAACACGACGATCCAATATAACATATCCAGCAACACATAACATCACATGTCATCAACGTAAGTAAATATGCCCATCCCAATTGTCGTTGACATATAGCAACGAAACCGGCGATATCACATATTACACTTACGGTCACAGAAAAGAAAGTGTAAAACTACAACAGTTGGAATCCGCAACCTGCATAGACATCGCATGCCTAATCAAATGAATTCCTTAGACATCGCATGCCTAACAATTATAAACCCCGCATTTTAGTCTCATTATCGAAAACACTTTTCAATATCGAGTCGGGCAATTCAACAAGATTCCCGACAGTCTGATCGAATACTCGTCGCAAACTTTAGTAGGCGGCCGCACCCCCGATACCGTCGACGAAGTGCACCAAGGCGGAACACCGCTGCCGCGAGCACCCGAACGGATGCTTTCGGCGACGGGGTTCTCCTACAGTCACTTGGTCGGGGCTATGGAGTGAGGCTGTCTATTAAGTTTACCCGGCGAGCATCCGCGTACGCTACGTGATTGCGACGGACTTTTGATCACATCAAAATTCCGTGGCAACCGATCAAGTGAGACTAAAGTGCTATGTTTATAACATTCATTTAGTTATCACATAACTTCTTGTGAATTCCAATTATTGTATCCCATTCCAGATAAACAGAAAATGTTAAACTTTTCGATCGAACAATCGAACACCCAAGTTTTCCCGATACAGATCAACACATGAAATAAGTCTAACAACATTCAGTTCGTGCCTCAGTACCAACGGTCCAGCCGTAGAAGGGTCAAGCCAACGCCTCACATGTGGCACGCCGTACTGCCCCAAACCCGAAGGTTCAAAGGGCAGTTCAAGACGGTCACATAATCGAGTTAAGGTTTGTTGTTTTCTAGAGGGTCCATCGTGTTACTTGCACTACTTAGAACGTCGTTAAACTACGGAAAAATCCAACACTTGGAAATTTCCCGACAGGGGAAAAATTGGGTATTTATATCCGGTCGAACTTTTTAACATAATCAAAAAATTATCCGGAAAGCCAAATAGACAAAATTTGATACCCCGATCGAAACACCGAATCCCCAAAACAACTCCAGAAAATTCAACTCTTGAAAAATTATCAAAAATACCCAGGAAAACCAGAACAGCATATTGTGAATTACTGTACAAATTTGGACGCCACAAACGACAAAACGGCCGCGGTTCCGCCGCACGAGTCAGGCTCGTGCCGCGGAAACGCGGCGCATTTATGGAATCAGGCGCACGAATTTTGCAGTATCCCTTATAATTTCCTGCTGATTTTACTGAATATTTTTAATATGGAAAAATCCCAATTTCTGGAAAAAGGACAGAGAGCATTTTGGGTTTGGGTTTTCGGGTTCGTTCGGGTTTCAAAATCCGTCTAGACTTCGCCTAAGGCTCTAGCTAGGCTCTGATACCAGTGAAAGGTTCCTAGGCACCCTAATGAGGTCACAAAAGGCATCGATCATGCCAATTTCAAAATTTACGGGTGCCTACAAACCCTAACAAGATCGTTTGCTAGAAAACTAGGCGAAAAGATAACTAGTTAACACTTAACTAATGAGAATACGGAAATACAACCTTTGTAGATCCGGTGCTCCACCTCCATAACTCCGCAACGATGTCTCCTCGCTATCCAAAATCCATCCCGGGCTCTAGAGTCGGCTTCGTCGGAGAATGGGCAAGCTAGGTCGTCGATGTCCATGCCGAAGATGATCTACGTCGAGGCATCGCTAAATCAAGCTCCACCTTCACCTTGCCATGAAAACTTGTGAAGGAAACACACTCTACTACTTGGCAAGAGGTAGAGGATGAAGAAATAGGAAGTGGGTAGACTTTAGTTTTGGATTTCACACTCATATGCTCAATATACCATTGATGAAGACAAGCTTCTTCATGAAGAAGAAGAAGAGCAAGAAGAAGATGAAAATTATGATAAGTTAATTTAGAATAGAAAAGAATAATAATCTTATCATCATTTTCACCATGGTTAGGTGTAGAGAATTAACTTAGGTTAGATCAATGGTTAGGGTCAAAAGAAGAAGACAAAATGGTTAAGTGGTCAAAGTTTCATGAAGCTTCAATAAGCTTCATGAAGAATAAAGAAAGAAAACAAATTTTTTTTTCTTCTTTTATGCTTTAATTATTTTCCAAAATGAATAAGCAAATAATTAAAAGAATATGCAAAACCCTAATCATCATCTTGACCATAGTTTTATTCTATACACTTAACCAAAAACCATGTATCATCAAACATGATACAAGTAAGTGCACAAAACTATATCGTATATACAATGTGCACACCCGAGCGAGAAAATCCATTTAAAGTGAACCGATACTAGTTAATGCAAAGTAATATATCAAATATATAATTATGCATTAAATCATTAAATCAACACTTGATTCAATGATCCGGTCATGTCGCACATAACCGACTGGTATCATCAGTAACAACTTATCGAATCAACACTTGATCCGATAACCCAGCTATATCGCATATAACCGATCAATGTCACATCGCGAGAATCAAATACAGTATCACATACTGGTATTATTCTCGGTCCCGCACATATCTCATATGCGCTCCTATCTCGTTTCGCTTGAGCCAGGAAACCTCTGTGTAGGACTCTAAAGACTCGTCAATACGCCGACAGCAGGTGATGATCATATCAAACACCCACAAGCCGCAAGCGGTCTGCTAAACGTAACGGCCACCGGGTATTGAGCGATCAGAAGATCGACGAGCAAGCCCGCTCACACTCCTGTGAATCCAACCAGTAACACTACCGTACAGTCCGGTCTGATCGTCTGATATGTCGCATATCTCGCCTAGGGGTGGTAAACGTCAGACCCCAATAGCTCGATAAGTCGTGTCGATATGAGGTCTATAACAATTCGAGAAACTACTGGTAACACTTACCAGTATTTCTCAGCAACCCTGGCCAGGGATTTCCTGTTATAGCCAATCGAACACAGCGTAACATCAACTCCCTATACCGGGAGAGACGAATCCCCTCCTATCGCTCATTGCCTCCATGTGACTCGGGACTGTACCCAAAAACCACCGTTTTGCACTCCCTCTTAGACATGGTAAGATGGAAATCAAAGCACAGTGGGAACCACACAAGACTCTATGACGATCTCGGGTCAACAGACTACTCTGTACCAGTGTCACCAGAGAACTGCCATCTGACGTGAGGTATAATACCATCTGGGAGTTCTCGGCGAGTCCGTCCAGTGTACCCAGTCTCTACTGAGCACCCGTATATCATCTCCGATGTCAAACACCAATGGATATGGGATCATCCATCGCCCATCTGTATGGGTCGAGAAGGTACACGCTAGTCTACTCTGGTATATCGATGCCCCATCTCGATACACCCACGACTAGGGACTTTGAAGGATGTACTTATGGACTACCATGTCCCCACTAGTGTGATCCGCATCATTGTCCAGGTAGTCAAGCACACATCCTAAGGGCTTTACCAACATGTAACAGAAAGACAATCAGTATACACGTTAAGGTAAATAGCTACCAGATAGCATACTATCATGTCGAGCAAGAAAGTCCTCCCTATATATGTCCCAGCATCCACTACAATATACATCATATGTACAGTAATGGCCTCTAGGGCATACATATAACTAACAGTTCCCACTTCCACTGAGGAATGGGAAGTCGTTGCAAAAGACCGGTTACTCACTGATGTTCGGCCTTCACCTGTCGTCACACTAAGCATTTCGACACATAGCGGGCAATCTCCCTCTTCATGCCATTCTACCAAAAGTGTTGTTTAACATCCCGATACATCTTGATGCCACCCGGATGCACTGAATAGGATGAACTATGCACTTCCTTCAATACTTCTTCTCGAACCACGTCCTTTGGCATGCATAGTCGACTGCCGAATCTTAAAGAATCATCTTCGTGTATCAATAAATTTGTTCTCAATACGGCCTCTACTAAACCCCGGAACATCTGCAATTGTGGGTTCCCAGCTTGTGCAGCTTTAATACGATCTACTAATGAAGACTGCACTTATAGTTGCCAATACTGTCCGTGTGTCCCTTGTTTTACCACTTCCAAATCAAGTCTCCGAAACTCATCAAGGATTTTCTTTTGGCTAGTCAACAACATTGCTGTTGGTCTCCGGCTGAGAGCATTCGGTACCACATTTACCTTCCCGGGATGATATTGAAAATCAAGATTATAATCAGCCATGAACTCCAACCACTTGCGATGTCTCATATTTAGGTCCTTTTGCATGAATACATACTTCGGGCTCTTGTGGTCCGTATAGACTTCCACTCGTTCTGCCAAAAGATAATACCTCCAAATCTTCAGAGCAAAGATCACTGTAGCCAACTATAAATCGTGGGTTGGGTAATTCTTCTCATGCATCCTCAATTGACGCGAGGCATAAACTACAACACTCCCATGCTGCATCAAGATGCAGCCTAGCCCCTTACCGGAAGCGTCACTATGAATCACTAGTCCTCCTGTCCCATCTGGTATGATTAATATGGGCGCAGTTGTGAGTTTTTCCTTCAATAACTCAAACTCTCGGTTGCATTCTTCTGACCATATGAACGGTACGCCCTTTCGAGTAAGTCTTGTCAACAGCTCAGCCGCTCGCGTAAAAGCTTTAAAAAATCTTCGGCAGTAGCCTGCGAGTCCCAAGAAACTTCTAATCTCTGCTACAAATTTTGGCGCTGGCCAATCTTTCACTGCTTCAATTTTTTCCGGTTCTACTGAGATACCATCTTCGGAAACAATGTGGCCTAAAAATTGGACTCGTACAGGCCAAAATTCGCATTTACTTAGTTTGGCATATAACTTCTCCTGTCTCAGTATCTACAATACGATCTTCAGATGCTCGGCATGCTCCTCCTTGCTTTTAGAGTACACAAGAATGTCGTCGATGAAAACTATGACAAACTGATCGAGGTACTGGGAGAAAACTCGGTTCATTAAATCCATGAACACGACTGGGGAATTAGTAATACCGAATGGCATCACTAAAAACTCATAATGACTGTATCGAGTTCTGAAAGCCGTCTTACATACATCCTCCGCTTTAACCTGAACTTGATGGTACCCCGACCGAAGATCCAACATAGAGAACACACATGCACCACATAACTGATTGAACAAGTCATCAATCCGAGGTATAAGATACTTGTTTTTAATTGTAACCCGGTTCAACTTCCGGTAGTCAATGCACATGCGTAACGAACCGTCCTTCTTCTTCAATATAAAAACTGGAGTGCCCCACTGAGAAGTACTTGGGTGAATGAAACCCTTGCTGAAGAGGTCTTCTATCTGCTTTTTCAATTCTGCTAACTCAACTGGTTCCATCCTGTAAGGTACCTTAGAAATCGGTGTCGTTCCTGGTATTAATTCTATCGAAAACCCCAAAGTACGAGGTAGGAGTAGGCCGAGTAAATCCTTGGGAAAGACATCTAAGAATTCCCGAACTACGATCGGTGCCGAAATCTTATTAATCTCTATTGACGCTAGTATGCTGCTCGTCGGTTTTACTCTAAACTCTATAGGTCCTAGAGATTTTTTGCCCCTAGTAAACACGAACTCTGGGCGATTAGGAATGCAAAATATTACGGTCTTAGCCCGACAATCAATATGTGCATGAAAAATGCCCAACCAATCCATTCCTAAGACGACATCATAACTACCGGTCCCAATCAGCAGAAAATCTGTAAGAAGTTCCCTGCCATAAATCACTACAGGACAAAGCTTGTACTCTAGGTTGGTGGCAACTACTCTATTTCCAGTGTGAATGTCCCAACCTCAAATTAGTGTTTCGTGTGCAATAGAATGTGTTGTGGCAAAAGCCAAAAACATAAAACAATGCGAAGCCCCGGAATCAAAAAGTGCTCTAGCAGGAACAAAACAAATTAGAATGGTACCTAAAACGATATCCTCAGATGCCTCTGCTTACTTAGCCGTCAGGGTAAAGGCTCACTCCTGGCCACGACCTGTATTGCCTCGCCTCTGATCAAAAAGTTGCTTATGCGAGACACGTCTTTTCTGTGGTTGGTTGCGCTCTACTCTATTAGGACAACTCCTAATTTGGTGGTCACTAGCACCACAGATCAGACATAGTCCCTTGGCCAGGTGTCAATTCCTCTCAATATGTCTCGGTATCTGACAGTATCCACACAACAGAGATCCTCATTGTGGTGGGGTTGCGGTACGCTTCATCTGAACTCCTCTGTGATGTTTAACTGGAATCCTTCCTGAAGTTTGATTCACCAGGCGTTTAAATCCTCCACTCTGAAGTTTCTTCCTCTTATCCATAACTGCCTCAATCCCGCGGGCGGCATTTAATACCTCAGATTAGTTCTCAGATCATACGAAGGTAGTTTCTCATGTATCTCTAGAGTAAGGTACTGTAAAAATCTCCTGGCCCTGTTCTCCTCCTGAGCTACCATCGAAGGAGCGAAACGAATGAGTCGGATAAACTCATCCGCTACCTCGTCTACTATGCGATCTCTTTGATGAAGACTGATAAACTACTGCTCCATTTCGATCCTGGCCAACTTGTGAAAGAATTTCTCAAGAAAAGCATTCGAGAAATCAGTCCATGCAATCGGTTTCTTCAATTTGTTCTCTTCTGCGAGCCACCAAAATCTAGCTACATCTTGTAGCTGAATCTTGACTATGCCCACTCTGTCCTCTTCTGGAACTCGGGTGGCTGACAGCAAATTCTCCATGTCGATAATCCACTGCTCGGCATCAAGTGGACTGCCCGAACCAGTGAAAACTGCCGGCTGCAGTCTCCCAAAATTTCATAAACTCGCAAGTTTCCGGATCGATTTCTTGGATGGAAGAGATATCCGGAACATGAGCACTCGGGTTAGAGGGCTGATTTTCGAACTTAAAAATGTTGTGCTCAATTGTCATTTTTCTGAATGATAGGTTCATAGAACTATTGCGACAATTGATTGCAGCATTTGAAGTGACCAGAAATGGACGACTGAGAATCACCAGAATTTGATTCCGGGGGTTAGCCATAGGCTGTGTGTCTGAAACTATAAAGTGCATGGGGAATATGAAGTCCCCAACTATAATAAACACATACTCTAACTTACCCCTGCGATGGATGATGGATCGGTCGGCCATTTATAGCGTACAGTGTGTGGATTTCAATTCCCCTACACCAAGTTGCCCGTAAACTGAATATGGAAGGAAGTTAATACTGGCACCGATGTCTAGAAGAGTGTGATTGATATTCTTATCTCTGATGGTTATTGAGATTATAGGACAATAAGGGTCCTTCCTTTTTTTGGAAAATCAAGGATAAGAACATCGCTCACATTACTAGCTAAGAAAACCTTCTTCGGTACTCGAGATTTCCTCTTTTTAGTGCACAAGTCCTTAATGATTTTTGCATATGAGAAAATCAAGGATAAGAACATCGCTCACATTACTAGCTAAGAACACCACTTGTTGGATCGCATCTAAAAAAGGAATGTTGATATTAACTTGTTTGAACAGCTCCACAACCTTCTCCATATATGGACTAGGCTTATTGAGTCTCAACCGGTTTAGAAAAGGAGTTTTCTTCAAATTGGTTGAGTCCAATACCCGTGTGGAAGGTTGTGGAGACGGAACGGAACCCAAAATTGGAGTTTAAGTTGAGTGAGATGTGGGTCGGTTCAAAGCAGCAGATTTGTGAGAAAGACCCGGTGAATTATGGAAAACAGGTTCAGAAGAAGAAAGAGAAAGTTGAATGGAAAAATTAGCAGCCGGGTGTCATCATCAGCAAATAGGGAATCAACATGGTTGTTCAGCAATCTTCCTGATCTTAATGTAGTAACAGTACTCACATTATGGTTGTATTATTCAAGAACAATATGTGCATATTGTGGGTGACCAGAATTTAGTAAGGGTTGAGATGGGAGCTTTTCTTTCTCCTTCTCACTCATCGTAGCATTTAGTTGTGCAATCTGGGTCTCGATGGATTTTATGCTGTCCATGAGAATCTTTGTTTTACACAAGCGTTTGGATTGAAGATTAGATGTTTGTGGTGGATTGTGTGGATAGCTTAACAAAAGCTTCCAAACTTCGTTCAAGAGCATAAACCTTATCAGTACCGGACGCAGCAAAATTGTTGTTCGGAGGGAACGAATTGTTGTACGGAGCAACATAGTTCGTCGGGTTTTGAAAAGGTTGTGGTTGGAAAGGTTGCTGAAATTGTTGTTGTTGTGGTTGTTGTTGTGGAGGGGCCCTCTGAAAGTTATTTTGGCCTTGAAACTGGTTTTGGTTTTGATTATGGTTCTATGCAGAATTAGGGTGGTTTCTCCAACCGGGATTATACGTGGAAGAGCATGGATCGTTCTTTGGTCTTTACTGAAATGCAGCATTAACTTGATTCTATCCTTAAGATGGTGGATTCTAAAGACACTCTTCCGTTAAGTGTGATGAATCCGAACAACAAGCATAAATTGTGCGGATGGGAGCAACAGGGCTAGGGGTAGGGATGAAAATTTTCTCTCAATCGCTTCGAGTTTCCGCATGATTGAGGCCAGTTTGGCTTTCATCGTAATTGAGACGTCCAGATGGTGAACTCCGGCCCTAGATTGATCGAAAGAAGATGTAGAAGATGAAGAGGTCGATCAGATGCTTTCCCATTGCAGTGTTTGCTCAGCGAGATCTTACAAGAATGGCCAGGTTTCTTCGTCGGATTTAGATAGGAAGTGACCTTGACAAATGGTTTCCAATATCTGTTAAGTTTGGAAGCAGTCCCTCATATAAAGTGTGACAAAATTGCCATTTTTCAAAACCATGATGAGGACATTGCACAAGGAGATCCTTATACCGTTCAAAATACTTCTAAAATGGTTCATTAGGAAGCCGAGTGAATTGATTGATCTTAGTTCTGATGCGCGCAGTCTTATGATTTGGATAAAACTTCTTTCAAAAGGCTTTTAAAAGCTCATCCTAATTGGATATGGAATGAGATTCGGTGGAATAAATCCATTTTTCCGCTAAATTGCAAGGGGTGAAAGGGATCATCCTTAAGTGGACCGCATCATCAGAAAGCTGGGTTATTCTCATCATCTGGAAAACTTGCTGAAATTTATTGATGAAGACGTACATGTCATCAGAATCAAGCCCATGAAATTTTTGAAAATGTTGAAAAAATAAGGCTTAATCTCAAAATTATCCCTATTGGCTGGTGGTACAGAAAGACAAGTGGGAAGAGCTATACGGATAGGATAGTATCGGTCTTATAACGCGATACGTGGCTGTGCTCCTACAGGAGGTGGTAGATTATTCTCACCAAGAGGAGGTGGAATCATTCCTGGAGGAGGTGGATTATTCGCACCAAGAGGTGGTGGAATCATATTGGGAAATGCCGGATTGGTTTGGTCGATAAAAGGTAGAGGTCCCGACATTTCACGAGAAGAGGTTCGATACAAAGAAGGTGAAGATGTGTGAACAGAATTACGGTCAACTTTGGTGGAGTTTGTGCAAAGAACACTGCAGAAAAGGCAATTTAGTGGAGTTAAGAGGGGGTTTCTGGAAGAAAGAAGCACTCACAAAAAAAATTTAAGCCCTGAAACAATATTTGGGCCGTAGATCCGCGGTCAAACACTTCTTGGCCGCGGTTTCGCGGTGGAGTTGGAGAATTAGACTTCCAAATTCCTTCTGTGCACAAAAATTGCTCTCTCCTTCTGATTTTTAGCCTATGGTTTTTGATTTGGTCACTGAATTTGCTCCAGATTTTGGTATGGTTAGCTACGGTTTTGCTTTGATCCGCCGCGGTGTAGCTTTGTGATATGGGTCTAACCTCCTACAACTTTGGCACTGAATTTGCTCTTCTGCCTATCCTGCACACTCGCACAAAAAGAATCAAAGAATAATAAGATGATCTTTATTGTTTTTTTTATTCACAAATTAACCCGAAACTACAAAAAGAAATAAACTACCATCTCCCCGCCAATGACGCTATTTGATTGAGAGGTTTTCACCACATTTTTAAAGTTCTATTCTGCAATCTAGAAAGGTTCGTTTGGTATCTAACCAGTTGAGTATGGGTCGATCCACGGAGAGATGGGAGTCTTTTTCTTTATGTTTTAACGAGTTGAGTCAAGTTTGTCCAAGTTTGTTCAATGCTAACTATGTGTTCGGATCTGTATGTTAATGGAAGCTTGTTAGGATTAAGATAGGGTTTGTTTGAGTTAGGAATCAGCTCACTTTTTTCATTTGCCTCTCTTGATATTGATGTTACAGTAATCGGCAACAATGGGGATTAGCATGATTAGGAAGGATACTTGCGAGTATAAGGTAGGCTTTCCAACGCTTAGTTCCTTTCCTTTGGTTCTTGTCTGTCCGTTCTCGGCTCTTAGCCATAACTTCCGGTCAATCTAATCACAACCGGTCTCACTAGGGTGTCACCACTATCATAGAGGATAGGGTGCCGTAGGGAGCAGATTGTGGATGCTTTGACGGGAGTTCAACTCAAGCTGTTGGGTAAGGGAAAGAGTGAGGGAGATTTTCTTCTTTCAAACTTTCCTTATCCAACCCTAATAAGTAAGAAAACTACTCACTCATTATATAAAAAAAGAAAATAAAACAAGTAGAGAAGATAGAAAGAAATGATGTAGAAGACGGCAACTAACTACTTTGGATCTCACTTAAGCAAGAATCACACTTAAGTTTCATGGTTGTAATGATAAACAAAAATCGAATAGAAAAAAAGAATAAATGAAACCCGATAAATAAAAATTTACACTACTAACAAAATAAGAACAAGTAAATAAAAACTAGTTAACAATTGAGGTAAGACATGAACATAAACTCTCATATTTCATTTATCATCCACTCAAAAAGATCTCATACAATTTTAATGAAGGAAAGATGAAGAAGAAGAAGAAGTTTTACACTAAATTAAAACAAAACTTAGGGAAAAATATACATTCTTTATTTGCCTCTGATCTGGAGTATTTATAGGCAGTGAAGTGAAACTCTAGGGTCTTTTTCTGAACCCTTGTATAATGACGAAAAGACCCATAAAAATTCATTACATTTGGCCATGTAATGGCCGCGGATCCGTAGTCAAAATACCAATAATTTCGCTAATCCACAGTCATTTATTAAAATTTTAACTTTGTATTTCTTGTGCTTACTCGTGTTTTATTCTTCTATTTGATACACTTATATTTTCAAAATCATTCCAAAATACTCTCAGATTTTCAACAGTCCAAAATAAAAAATCATTTGACTTATGTGCCTTGATCTCTCTCGAGATCTGCATTGCCTTCTTGATCCATGTGCGGCTACCCTCATGCTTTGTGCTTGTCCGAGACACGAATGACCATCACTTGTTCTTGTCCCTTGTTCTGGTAAATGGTACCTGACGGATGTGGATGACCGGAACCCGTATTTTTATCTGTTTGTCGGCAATTGTCCTGAATTTGTCATAACTGTGAGTGATTTGCATTGTTCTGGACTGAGAACATGTATCATGTAATTATGTAGCAAAAAAAGATCACAAGAACCTACTTATATGCAATGCGATCAAGAATGGATGGTATAAATGTACAAAATACTGATATGAACACCCGAGCATGCTTAACTTCGGAGTTCTTCGAACTTCGACGTGCTGGCTCACCCAAAAGGCGCCTCCGTATAGTAGAGTTGTATTATTACATTTATAATACATATCTTCCCTCACTTGCTCTGTGTTTCGAAGACTTGATCCCATTGTTCTACAGTAGATAGTTCTCCCTACTCCTCCTTACTTAGAACAATGGTTCGTTCTTAAACCACAGATTGTCTATTGAGGACCGACCGACCTACTATTGAGGACCGACTTTGATACCATAATGTCACGTCCCATCCCCAATTACGAATGGTATTGTTTGCTCTAACCGAAACTGGCACGGTTTTGTCCGTTTGAGCGAACCAGACTCAAGAAGGGGCCACTTCCCAGGAGGTCACCCATCCTTGGATTTCCCTAGCCCGAGCACGCTTAACTTCGAACTTCGAAGTGCCGGTTCACCTAAAAGGCGCCTCCGTATAGTAGGGCAATATTATTACATTTATAATACATACCCGCCTTCATTCGCTCTGTATTTCGAAGATCTGATCCCATTGTTCTACGGTAGGTGGTTCCCCTACTGATGACATTTCACGATCCGAAAATGGCATATGACCGGCACTCAGATTACGTGAAACTGATTAAGCAATAACGTAATCTAAGTAAGTCTAAGTTAGGATCAAAATCTATAAGTTGATAAAAAAATAGAGGTGATGTTTTAAGAAAAGATTTATAAAATGAAGTAAAACTTATTTTGTAAAGAGTTAACATTTGAAAAAAAATGGACAACACCTCCTTTGTAAATTTTTGAGAAAATTCCTGTACAACAGCAGTAAAATAAACGCATCTCCACACGGGAGCTAACTCAAGGCCTATGCGGCGGAGACACAATCCACGCATAATATACGACGTCTAAATGCAAAGAACCACAAGCGAAAAGCTATAAACGCTCTATATAAATAATGTCAAGCTGACTCCACATGAGTTCGACTACAACAACAGTATAACGTCTAAGGTCTCGGGCAAATAAACCCAACTTGGTTGATGGATTTCTAGATACAAAAATAGATACAAGGTAAATGCCGAAACGAAATCTAACCCATTTAGCTCAAATAAATATGCAACCATGCCCAAGATGAGCTCTCTCACTGTTGCTATCGATCTAAGCGACCAACCTTGCAAGAAACTATGACACAACGGGGTGAGTTACCAACTCATGAGAGAATTCATATAACAAGATAGAAATTACATGCATAAGCGGTGAAACAACTATGACATGGGTAAACATATATATTGTGGAAGGTAAATAAGCATGTATCAAAACTAGAATTCAAGCGATTAACAACAATAATAATAACCCATCATGTACAACTTTTATACCGCTATCCTAGCATGCATAGTATACTAACATATGTGGTTATCCTGGCATCATAAAGAATCGAGCATAATAGAAAACATCATCAATAAAATCATCATCAAATTTCATATTCCAATAATCGACACTTAAATATATAAATCACATAAGGCGATGTCTCTCGGACCATCCCTCATTCTCTATATATCCGTAATCGGCTACATCCCCACCTCGATTACTGGATATCATCAAACCAGTCCACCATGTATTTATAATCAGTTACATCCCCACCTCGATTACCAGATAACATCAAATCATAAATAACATATAGCGTGAACAGAGAACATAAGCATAGCACAAACCATAACATAATCATAGCACGAACAGATAATATAAATGTAGCATAAAAAAATAACATAACCGCAGCGCAAACGAATAACAGAAACGTAGCACAAACAAATAACATAATCATAATGCGAACGGATAACAAGTAAAGAAAGCATAGCATGAACGAATAATAAGTAAAGAAAGCACAATGTAAACGAATAATATGTAAGGCAAGCATAGCATGAACGAGCATTGTAAATGGATAAATACTTCAGAATAATTTAATTATACTTTAAAATTGAATGAAACGTTGTTTGGAAATAAAGAGGCTACGATGTTTTTAAAATAAATATCTTTTTGAAATCCAAGCAGCACATCCTTTGCATTTTTAAAATATAAACGAATCGTTATTTTTAGAAATGAGTAAAACCTTTGTATTTTCATAATCTCCCAATCGGCATAAATAATGAGATTTAGCGAGTCAAAAATAAAATGTCGTATTCGGCTAACCATCACTACTTCATCCAGTACGAAATCTCACCTTGTACGATGGCAACCAAATATCCCATTGAATCAAATAATAATTTTTTTTCAATAATTCCAAAGGTTACGATAAACATTATAATGCACTCAATAATAGTCAATACAGATATCTAGTCTACGAACGCAAACACACAGTTTAAATACTACGGACCGCTAGTCTACGTACTAACAGAGCAATTAGTACAGACATCTAGTCGTGTACACAAACGACTGGTGCGGACATCTCGTCGACGCACTTGCTCAACGATCGGTACATACATCTAGTCACGTATACGCACACCGAATGGTACAGACCTCTAGGCGCGTACTGGCTCAACAATTAGTACGGACATCCAATCGCGTACTCAACATAACTTTGATCATACTATAATATGTAAATCATGGAAAGTTTTACACGTGGCATGACAATTACTAGTAATGTGTACGTGTTAGCAGACGAGTTTGTGATTGTGATACATGGCAATTACTAGTAAACATACAAGTGTTCTAGTATATACGTATCATAACAGTTACTAATGATGTGGACGTGTGGCATATGAGTTTGTGTTGGTGTCGCATGGTAATCACTAGTAATTGTGCAAGTGTCCTAGCAATTGTGTTCGCTAAAGTATAATAAAGGAAAAAGAAACATAGTATTGGTAAACCGAGCATATTCACGATAAGCGTACTAAAATGAAACTCATGAAGTTTACAAATTAACGAACAAGTTTCAATAAACGTGGCATGAATCGTAAACATAACAATTACATAAAGTATCAATCTAAATATGTTTCATAGGGGTGATATACGCCATCCACCCGATTTACCACTCATAGATACAAATATCTACTCATCGACAGTAGCACTAGCTAATCGAATCTCATGACTGTTGTGCCTCTCCTCATCACCTCGGGATCTCCCGCACCCGATCCTATAACTAATAGTAATCATAAACATGTAAGAAAACCCCATTAATATCGATATAAACCCAAGCAAACTAAACACGGTGTAAAACTCAAGTTAATCAGGCTAAAAAAGAGCATCGGATGTCTGAAGCTCTAAGCTCAGATGTCAAAAGAAGACGTCTCATCGAGACAGAGAAGAGGAAGACGTCTGAAGGCCAATATACAAACATCTACCCAAAAACATAGAGGAAATCCAGAGATGGTGCAGACATCTGAAGCTTTGAGCTCAGACGTCTAGCGAACAATATGAAACAATCAAGAGAAAACACAGACGTCTGAAGATCAAGGATCGACGTCTGAAAAACAATTATGAAACATAACAGAGGAGTTGCAAATGTCTGAAGATCAGGGATCAGATTTCTGACTCAGGAAAATGTCGAGCACGAATTGTTTTATTTGTAAAACTTTTGAAAATAACATTTAAACAAATTTCCAACTCTTTTCAAACCCAAAAAGTTGTAATAGCAACAAATAGCTATACTAAACACACTATAACTACAATAATCAATAAAACTCCATTTGTGTAAGATTTATGAAATTAAAATGTGAGTTTTATGCAAATGTATAGTTTTTCATGCAAAACTTTTAAGAACTGTACTTGAAATGAGGGATTGTCACCTTGAAATGGAGTTAAAGGAGATCCAAGATTTGTAGGATATCACTTGAAGAATTTGATGAAGGCTTCTACTTGATCAAGCTTTAGAGAGAAGATGAGGAAGTGTAGGTTTTGTTTGGAGTTGGGTTTGAGGGAGAGTGAGAGAGAACTTGAGAGAGAGAGAGAGAAGATGAAGGGAGAAAGAGAAAGAAAAAGAAAAGGAAATGGATGTGGTGATATAGGCATGGTAAGCCCATGCCTCCCACTCCTATGATTTTATTTAGAGAAAAAGAAAGAAAGAAAAAATATGTTAATACTAAGTATGCTTAACATTTTAATAAAACTCAAAATATTATAATTAACCTTTTAAAAAAATTGAAATGTTATAATATCCCCTCTTAAAGAAATTCAGGACCCAAATTTAAAATAAACCCAAACCTAAAAACATTTCATTCAATTTAATAAAAAAGGGCTCCAAAGTCCACACAAGTTAAAATACAATGATGCAAAGTGCGTATATGAAAACAAAAGTGTGATACAGATCCTGAACGCTCACCTCCAAATGAAAAATCTTACTGGACGAATGAAGATCAACCTGTTCCTGTGTCATCGGAGCATCGTCCTGATCAGTTCTCATCTCAGACGAGCCTGTCCTGACCTTATCTCTAGTTGCAGTCCTCTCGGCTTACAAAAACTTTAGCGGCATGGTGACAGGAACAAGAATTGAGAGTTGGTAAAAGTGTAACAACTGGAACGAATAAATGCATAGAATAGAAGAAAGAATCTCCAGATGCATCCTAAAGACATACAAGCGGGGTAACGTATTGTAAATATGCCACGGAACATATTTACACTGCGTAACTCTACTTAAGTTATGTACTCTATCATACCAAGGATTACACGAAAGTTCGGGTCGAAGTCCCTCAAAGTCAAGTCTAAGTTCTGCAAGGTTTAGCCTTGGTTTCAAAAAATCATAACCTAGACCCCACATGGTCAAACCTAAACTCAACAGTGGTAAAACCTAGTGCTTTGATACCAATATTGTCATGACCCGAAAATGGCACGTGACCGGCACTTAGACTACGTGAAATTAATTGAGCAATAACATAATCTAAGTAAGCCTAAGTCAGGATCAAAACCTATAAGTTGAAAGAAAAATAGAGGTGAAGTTTTAAGAAAAGATTTATAAAATGAATTAAAACTTGTTTTGTAAAGAGTTAACGTTTGAAAAAAATGGACAGCACCTCCTTTGTAATTTTTTAATAAAATTTCTGTACAACAGCAGTAAAATAAACACATCCCCCATAGGAGTTAACTCACACCCACACGGTGGAGTCACAATCCATGCATAATATACGACGCTTACAGGCGAAGAACAACAAGCAAAAAGCCATAAACACTATATATAAATAAATTCTAGTCGACTCCATACGAGTGCGACAAGGTCTCAGGCAAATACACCCGAATTAGTTGATGGTGTACTTCTAGACAAAAATAGATACAAGGAAAATGCCGAAACAAAATCTAACCCACTTAGCTCAAATAAATATGCAAGCATGCTTAAGATAAGCTCTCTCACTGTTGCTATCGATCCAAGCGACCAAACCTGCAAGAAAGTATGGCACAACGGAGGTGAGTTGCCAACTCGTGAGTAGAATTCGCATAACAAGAAAAAAATCACATGCATAAGCGGTGAAACAACTAAGACATAGATAAACATGTACATTGCGGAAGGTAAATAAGCATGCATTGAAACTATAAATTAATCGATGAACAATAATAATAACCCATAATGTACAACTTGTATATCGCTATCCTAGTATGTATAGTATACTAACATATATGTTTATTCTGACATCATAACGAATCGAGCACAATAGAAAACATCATCAATAAAATTATGATCAAATCTCATGTGTCAATCATCAACACTCAAATATATCAATCTCATAAGACGTTGTCTCTCAGACCAACCCTCAATCTCCATATATCCGTAATCGTCTACTGATAGCTTATAGATTTCGATGATCCATTTATTTAGTTTTAATGATAGCTTAAACATGAATAGTTCGTTTAGTGTTACCTGGTTATCTTGCTTATCATATCGACACTAAACTCGTATATACTTGATGCTTAGCTTGCTTAACCTATATCTTATGTATACCAAGCAATATATCAATATCTCATACTATATATGTGATATATTCTTATTATCAATATATTACTCTCATTCATTTTTTTGATAATTCACAAATAAATTTATATGTACATGTGATCTAATATCTTGCTCTTCATTTAACATGTATATATGTTTGGTATATCAATATCTCATGCTTTGCTTTAGTTTTTATTTTGATATTGATATACTATTCATAGTTTTGATATCGAAACAATGAATGGTCATATAATTGTGTTTATTAACTTATTTATATTTCATTACACTGTATATGACGTGCTTGGTCGTTTTGAGATTGCTTTTCAGGATATTCAGAACATCTCACGACACAAGCATATAAAGGAGGATGCGGGTTATTGAGCTTCAACGGATATATCTAATGGAGGTTGGAGGATACAGATAATTTCTTCACAATTTTCCTAAGGGATTCAAGAGTTCATGCTACGAATAGCCAAGAAGGTAGAAGCTAAGTCCAAGCTTGAAGCTCCAAAGATCGAAGTCGATGCGAAGTCCATTTGAAGATCAAATATCGTCTTCAAGACGCAAGTGATTCAAATGGCATGTTCAAGTTTGAAGTGTCAAGTGTTGAAGCCAATTTGAAGATCAATCGACCAATGCAAGTTCAAGCGAAACGCCAAAGTTTCAAGAGCTCGAGTCGAGACGCCAAAGATTCAAGATTTCGAAGAAATGCGTTAACCGATATAGGAATCTTTGTAAGTACTCGATCGAACTATGGTATTATCATTTAGGGCTCTTGAACACTTACAAACTTTAGCAAAAAGGTTTTACAAACATCCAGTTTTTCGTTTTCAAAGTTTTCATTTTTCAGAAAACCCAAACTGTTGTTTTTGTGACAGGCCAGATGTTTGCCTCGTTGAAGTTTAGACATCTTTACACTGTTGTGTTTTCTGATATTTAGAAATATTAGAAACCCAGAGAGAAAACAGACGTCTGAAGGTCAAATTGACAGACGTCTAAAGAAGGTTTTGAAAATGGATATTTTATACCTTCAGACGTTTGTGTTTTGTACTTCATATGTCTATGATAAAGTCTCTGGTTGGTATTTGTTTATTGTCAGACGTCTGCAGTTTAATACGACAGACGTCTGCTGAACATTTTTAAAAATTAATTTTAAATCTTCAGACGTCTTCTTTGTGAACTTCAGATGTCTGGTTTTGGCCCTGTGTTATCCAGTAAGAAACACAGACGTTTGCAGTTCATCGGGGCAGACGTCTGACGTTATGTTTTTGCTAACACTTTTTCTTCTTCAGACATTTGCAGTTAAGATTTTTTTTAAAATATAATTGTCTATAGTCGTTTGGGATTTGTCTTATTTGAGGCCAGACATCTGCCACTTTTTCCTTCAGGTGTCTGCTTCGTGTTTTAAATTTCTTGTCCCCACTTCTTTTGAGTTGATTTTTTGTGGGCTATAAATAGGGTTTCTATGGGATTTTTGACAGTGAACATTTTGCAGTCACTTGAGATTTTCAATTGCCAATATCTAAGTGTTCTTGAGTCAAAAAGCTCATCTCTTATGAGAGTTTTAAAAAGTTTTCATTTGTTTATCAATCACTCACACACACAAAATATTCAAGAGTTTAACTTGATCATCCTTACTTTGTAAGAGTATTAAAGAGAGAGAGAGAGAGAGAGAGAGTTTTGAGAGAAACTCCTTTGAGAGTATTGTGTTTCATTGTAAACCCTTTTCCTTCTTTGTGTTTGGAATCTTTATTGCAAGATTTCCATTATAAGAGATGAGAGAATCTTTGTAGAGAGAAGAGCGACAAGATTGTAAGGGAAGTGTTGTTCGTAGTGGCGAACAACGTGTAGTCTTTTGATGAGACATGTTGGTTAGGCCTCCACCGGAAGCGGAGTTGTTGGGTTGCTTGCGGGCAACGCGGTTGTCTCTGAGAAAGACATGTTTTAGTGGAACGGACTCGTACGTCTAAAGAAAGTGGACTAGGGGATATCTCGAACCACTCTAAATCGACACATGTTTGCGTTTACAATTTCTCTCTTACTTTATATTATTTATTAGCTTAGAAATGAAATAATCCTAGAGGGGGGTCAATAGGGTTATACTAGAAATATCACCAAATTAAAAAATTCTATTCCATTTGCTAAACAACTAAACACAATTATCAACTTAAGAGCAAGAGATTGGTAGAAAGCATCAATATAGCACAATAAGTATAAAAAGAGCAAAGTAATCTAGCATGAAATTTCTATCATGAATATGAAACTAAAGGAATAATGATAGAGAAATTACAAATACAATCGTAAACACAAAGTCTTTTAGAGAGATCCAGCGCTCCGATAACGTTTTGGTCCCTAGTACATTTTTTAGGTCCTCAAGCTCGTTCCCTTTAACTTCACGTCTTATCCAAAGACTACACATCTCCACCGAGACTACAACACGTCACTTGACACACGAGTGACTCTTCTCTTTACAAGATGATCTCCTCTCTTCTTACAAAGCCACCCTTACACTCAAGAGTTCTCACACAAAGAACATAAAAAGGAAATTACAAGCCCAAATACCCTTTCAAGAGTTTCATTCAAAGCTCACAACTAATACTCAATGAGTATAGAATAATCAAATTAAGCTCTTTGATATTTGTGAGTGTGTGAGAGAAATAGATAATCAAAATCAAGATTTTTCTCTCACAGGAGATGAGAAAACACCTTGGGATGTTTCAGAATCTTTTTGCAAGTCTTGGCTACACAAAACCAAAGTGAAATCCAATTTATAACACTGAAACAAAACAAGCCGTTATAGCTCAAAATAGTTAAAAAGAGCCGTTATCAGACGTCTGAAGTTCAACCACACAAACGTCTGAAGAAGAATCAGCAACGGCTATAATATAGCTTCAGACGTTTGTTTAAAGAAGCTTCAGGAATTTGCCGATAGTTTTGAAAGAAGGCAAGAGAACACAGAAAGTAAACTGACTTCTGAAGAGTGTTTGACAAACGTCTGAGGAAGAAAAAGTTTTCAAATATTTTGAACCGAAGACGTTTGTTGACAATGGCTTCAGACATTTGTTTCTTTAGGTCAGAAGCCTTAGGTTATAGTGATCTAAGCATGTTTCCTAAGTCATCATATCTACTATACTGCTCTACAAGTAGTTCGATATCAACTCTTATATACAATCCACGGGCACAATCAAATATGTTCCAACGAAGTCCCGCCAATGGCGAGAAATATCCCTATATGGTGACGACACTTGTAAATCCTCTTGACTTGCAGGAAGAAAAAACTTTTATAAGATCCTTACGACTTGTAAGAGAAAATACCACTTAGGAATCCTCACGATTCCTAAGGAGAAAATACACTTATAAGATACTCTTAACTTATAGGGAGAAATACCTTTGTGAGACCCTTACGGCTCATTACGTCAAAAAGCCTTTGTTGACAGGGATCCTAATGTAACATTTTGAAAATTATAAATATTATTTTATAATTTAAATATGGATATTATGAGTTACAAAAATAATATCCTGTATGGATTTTGGGTTTTCGGATTGGTATCCGTATATCTATATTATTTTGGGGAAATTGAAAATGAGAGATATTTTAAAGATGACATGTATTTTGTTTTGAGAAGAGATATGTAATTTAAATGATTTGTATATGGTTTATTAGGAGGGAAAGAGAGGGGAATATGATAGTTCTGATAAACCCTCACCCATCACACCTAAATATCTAAACATATATGGCTAGACTTCTCTCGCTTCTCTCATTTCCTCTCTACACAAATACTTTCACACAAATATCTCTAACTCTTTCCGCACTCACTTAAACCCTAGTCTATCTTCCCCAAATCTCTATGGATTCCTTGACATAGATTATTCAAGACACCAAACTCGGCCTATTCCTCTTTAAAGATCCCCACCAAGTCATCTGTTGAGCTTGATCCCTCTTCTCTTCACCACAAGAGCTAAAAATCCCATTTTTGTTCAAGTTTTTCTTGTTGTAGTGAGTTTAGTAGGGTTTAGTTGTTAATCACTACATGTTAGAGGGAGATGGTGGTGTTTTGATACTTGGGGGTTAAGTTTTAAAAGTGTTTTAAGTTTTAAAACATAGATTTCATAAAGTTTTTGATGTTCAAATTGAATCTGGAGCAAGTAAGATTCTCTGAAAAACAAAAGAAGAGTATTTTGATATGCTGGGACCAGGAGAAGAACACCCACAAAGCCCGAGCCCCTAACTCCGTAGCCTAGCCACAGATTTATTCCCTATGGCCGCAATTTGCGGCCATAACATCAAGTTGTGGTTTGATTTTTTGTCTGTAGCTCAAAAACATGATAACTTAGCCCCTGGTATACCCCTTTTTACCCTAGATTCCCTATATCTAAATCTGTGAGCACTTTGGATAGTTTTCGTCAATGTTTTATGGGTTTTAAACTTGGTTTTTGGGATTTCTATATCTTGACTTGATCGTTTGATGTTCGCATGTTGACGTCGGAGGTATTTTGTCTTATTTAGCGTATGTTGGCCATAGGTTCTAACCTATGTGTGCTTCGATCTTCGTGACATTTTCGATTTGGATATTTATGCAGTTGTGTAATGATTTCAATTATAGGTACGATCGCGGGGACTTCCGAGACGGTGATACGGTCGTAGATTTCGACTAGCTTGAGACATCGGTGAATAAATTTATATCTACGGGGGAAGTCGGGTGGATGATGTATAGCACCCCGGCAACTAATTAACTAGAATACTTATACTATATACCTAGACTATAGTGTTATGTTAAATAACTTAGTCTATAACTAAGTTAGTATATGGTTGTATCTAGTAGGCTATATGTATGTGTGGATATATATTTATATATGATTATTTTTATATGCACGCGGCTATAGATCCATACGATATTGATTGAATATTTGATGGCTATCGAGAATAGTTTGCCGAATATGACCGAGATTTATTTGGACTCACGGGGTCATGTGTTTATCCTGATTGGGACATTTCGATTGCTTGACCCATACTCTTTTAAAAACCAACGATTCATTTTCCACTTTTAAATGATAAATGGTAAGGACACGCTACTAATTTTAAATGGGTATCTATTTTAAATATACTGCAGTTTCCTTATTTGCAAAACAACGTTTCTTTCTATTTTAAACTATAATGTTATAGCTCATAATAGTTAACCATGTTTAATGATTGTCCACGTTACGATTAGGTTACTCTTTATACTCTCGTGATTTGATTACCTATTATATGTGCTAGTTGCATTGCTATTCTTGTATGAACATACTGATAGAACACTACACAATTACCAATGATTGCTATGTTGTACAAATCACAGATGTGCATATTACACTACACCTCATTAGTACTGCCATGACACTATAGAATTGCCACGTTTGATAGCGTTGATATTATTATATGAATGCGATGATTGATATATCCGTGTGATTAATTATCAACTAACGTAGATGCATGACGCATTGTTGATGATTGTGATAGCGATGTTCAAACACATTGATAGAACACTTGCACAATTACTAATGATTGCCATGTGACACAAGCACAGACGCATATGCTACACTACACACCATTAGTATCTCCATGACACGGTAAAAACTTCCATGCTTACTCGTGTTCTAGATATCCATGATGGATGTGATGATACATATTATGATTTTGATATACGAATACCATTACTATGGATATTTGTATATGATGGTTGCCAATTGTGGCAAAAACGAATTATATACGTGTTCTTCGGAACTTGTTGTTTTCCATGGATTTGAAAAACCGCGGGTATTTTTTTACAAACTGTTGTGTTTTCAAAAGTGTGGTTTTCTTATGATATAATGATTTGACGTCCACCATGAGTTTTGTTTTTCATGATGAGATATACGAATCGAGATAGGGGGTTAACTGATTACGGGTACATGGTGGACCCCATACGACTCCGAGGGACAAGAAGACCATAGGGACGTACGGAGAGCTTAGCAAGGATGATTGATACCGGAGGTGACATCGGAGCGCAGTGGATATCCGGAGGATTCTGACCGTGGCTGAGTTGATATCCGAATAGGGTCGATTGGTGAGACGGTGCTTGCGATATCTGGATTTTACGTCTCGATGATAAGCACAAGATTTATGATGATTTTGAGTGTCGGTGATGGACACTCGGTAGATGATGAGTTCGAGTGTCGATGATGGACACTCGTGAGATTTAGAGTATTGATGTTGGACACTCATATGTTGATATTTGTGCTATCCATCGTGATGCGCTGTTATAGATTATGCTATATAGTAGCTGAACAGGACCGATCCATGTGACAATACCTGAATACTATTTTTCACATATCGATGTACATTAAAGAGGATTCCAAATGAGCTATAGTCTCACTATTTTGACGTGTTTATGACGAAAAAAGAATATTTCAAATGGAAACCCTCTTAAAATTCATTTCTCAAAAAAGCGAGACGTATACTTTAAACAAAGCGCATATAATGCATCATAAACCCAAATCTGCTACTTGTGCCATGATATACGTATCCTACGGCTATTTTGAAAGGATTTTACATATATATTTCGGATAATTTATAGGCTTATACATGGATGCATGCATGATATATATATATATATATATATATATATATATATATATATTGATGATATATTTCCATGTTTACGCAATCTATATTGATGCACTTATAGTACTTGTACATTATACATACATTAGTACATGATATGATAGTACTATACTTTATGACCTAGGTAGATCGTTATGCATTTCGATTTCTACATTACGATATATTTTTATTCACTGAGTTGGCAACTCACCCCCGTTATGCCCCAGATTCTTGCAGAATTGACCGCTCGGATCAGTATCGACTCGCCGGCACACTTCTTACTTTAGCGATTACTTTGGTAGGTGGGTTACATGTTGGATCATAACCGCCCCTTGTATATGTATATTCTTTTAGATCTAGTTAAAAACTCCATCGACCAAAACTTTTATATTTGTGGACTTAGAAGCGAGACTTAGATTTTTTTGTCTTTTGGGTGTCGCACTTATTTGGAATCGACTTTATATGGCATTTGTTTATGTTTCACTTTCTATTATTCGCATTGGGCATCGTTTATTAACTGCTTGGTTATTCCACCATTTGGGCGTGGAAGCTAGTTCCCGTTGGGAATGCTTATTATATATTATGCTTTGTATGTGGTTTTATTCAAAATTTACAAAGGAGATACTACCCGATTTTTAAACGACATATGTTTTTTCAAACAAGCTTATTTATTCTTTAGAAAGGAACTTGATTACATTTAATAACTTTTTTGAAATTTCACCTCCACTATTTCTTTAAAAAGGTTTCACTACTACAAAGAAGGGTTGCCCCTACGGATTTATCCGTAGGGGCAACCCACTGCCCCTACGGATATATACGTAGGGGCGAAAAAATACCCCGTAGGTGCAAAGGCCGCAGGTGCAAGTTGAGACCCTGAATTTTCCCCTACGGTTAAATTTTTTCCCCTACGGGTATATGTGTAGGTTCAGGTTCCCCTACGGATTAAGCCGTAGGGGATAAGATTTTATATTATTTACGGTTTATTTTAATAAATTACTTAGACCTACGGATATAGCCGTAGGGGCATGTACTACCCCCTACGGATATATTCGTAGGTACTTTTCCGTAGGGGCACAAATTCAGGATTCCTGATATTTGACCCTACGGATAACGCCGTAGGGGAGTGTCAGTGGCCCCTACGGATATATCCGTAGGGGGATTCCCAAACACCTGGCACTGACATCTGGGGGAAATATCAGTTACTGCTGATATTTAGCCCCTACGGATATATCCGTAGGGGTAACATGTCGGCCTACGGATTAATCCGTAGGTACATATTGTCTGTAATTTTTTTTAAAAAATGGGCTGCTTGATTTTTTCCCGCCCTGTGCACAATAATGTATACATCAATCAAATCATATATTGCAGTATTCATAATCACATCTCACGCATATATATAATATACAAAAGAAACACAAAAACTGAATATGATATAAATACAAACCAATATCAATATCGTTTCAAAATGTAGTACAATGTGTATGATATAAATAAATACATGTTTCAAAAAAAAAGAACCAAAAATCTACCCTAGCTCGGTCCAGCTCGGTCCTGCTCCTCGGTCAATAAACTCTGCAATTCGTCGCGAGCGGGAGTCTGAGTGGGCGGTGGAGCTACAGGAGCTGTCTGCGGAACCGCAGCCGAAGGAGATGCGTGTGGAGGCTCGGCCGATCTACCCTGTCGCGTCTGGATATAACGTGTGTAAGAAGCGTGTAAGAACTGTTTATTATTCGAATTCGTATCATTATTAAGTTATTTCGAAACCCTGTTTGGATATCTAGTTTGGAAAAGCGTTGTTTATTTCAATTACATATGTATGTATGATTAATAAAACATAAGTCTACAACCAAATAAGCTCATGCTATGTACTGATATTGGATATGTTGATATCTATAATATGACATTATATTTTACTATTAAGTAGTATACATACCAGCATCTCATTCAACTCCTGAACGGTGGCCTTCAAGCTCTCCTGTTCCTGCTGGATACGTCGCTAACTGGAGACGGAGGAAGTAACCACCGGGGTGGAGTCCAACCTCATATGGGCCCTGCTAGAGCCCAGTCCTCGGCCTCTCTCCAAACCTCCGTGGTGCCGTCCGTGTGCGGCGTCCAGGACTGGGGTCAGCAGCCTCGAATGTTGCCTTCCCCCTAGCAACTGTCAGAACATTATATTTAGCACATACTGGTCTATAAAATTGACAAGAAATACCAAAATCAACAAATTCAAAGCCTTACCTACAGAGATAGAAGATGTGCTCCTCTGGTATCTGCATGTATCAAAATTTGAATAATATTAATTAATTTCAGTACATACATACTAACAAGGTAAACTCGCATATAGCGCTGCTTATACATATGACAGGGAGTGAACAAGCTCTTGTAGATCATCAGGCGCAAATCTAATCTCATCAAGCAGCCCATGATAATGAGTTGGACGACTAAGAGCAAAAGAAATGTGTGTATATTTATGATATAGCATTCTAAATCAATATACATGCCCTATATAATATATAAACATACCTGGAGGAACGGGAGTGGCCTCTGTCCCTGATATGGACGCATCACCAACAACTAGACAATCAAACATTGACAATATAAGTAATTTTGACATAAAAAGGCATGGATATCTATAATATTACATTCAAAATGGATATTAGAGAGCGCACCTGCAGTGAGAAGTGGTAAAAGTATCACCCAACTAGGGTGTAATTTACAGAATCAGTTGAGACTCTTAAAAGTCATAGAAGAACCCGACCTGCACAAATCTGATGTATGCTTTCCATTGGACACTAAGAAGTCTCTAAAGGGAAAAGCCTATGTGAAAGCCATCATTAGTTCATACCAGAAGATTGATGCTGAAACAGAGAACGAGAAATGTCATTTTTTTCTTCTTCCGCCACATTACTGTCTTCTCCTTCTGCCACATTACTGTCTTCTCCTTCTTATTATGTGCGCGTGCAAATTCAAGAAATGGCTTTTGCGTCTTAAAAAAATACATATGCATATGTATAATAGCTTAAATTTAATCCTCATGATATGATTGCATCACCTAAGAAAATATCTACCCAAGGTGTTTAAAAGTTTTAATTACTTTATACGAATAATTCTTTCCATGTTCTGAAATATTTGTCCATGATGCCTGACGCATTCGCACGCGCACCACGTGTGTAGAAATAAATATCTCTTGATTTCCATCGCAACTATGAAGTTTCGATGTATCGGTATGCTATATATCTGTATTTTAGCTTTCTTTCTTATGCATGTCTTTTAATGATTCACAGCCGGTTCCGAATAAATTTACCAAGCAGATTAGAAAGATGGTCAATAGAAGAGAAAATGCTAATCTAGTGAGCCACAATGGATAATTTGTCATTATTAATCCATCTTCCTGAAAACGGTTTATACGGAACAAGTATATTTCATGGTACTTGAGAAAAATATATGTTGAAGTCAAAAGCTATCAAGATTTAAATGCTCGCTTATAGTCTTCCAAGATATTTTATATTCCAAGGCAAGGTGACAATAAGTGCATGCTTTTGCATGATTTGGTATGTAGATTCAAGGTTATGCATGGCTACGACCCTTTCTTATGATTTCTTATCATAATTTTCTGCACACTTATAGTTGATAGATGCAGTTAGATCATATCTCTATAAGGGAAAACTTAAAATAACAACCTTTATACTAAAAAAATTATGTATGTCATTACTTAGTAGTTTATGGTTTTAAGACGCAAAAGCCATTTCTCGTTCCTTTTCCTACCCACTATTAATCCATATTCTCAATATAGTCATTGAATTTGCACGCGAACATAATAAGAAGGAGAAGACAGTAATGTGGCAGAAGGAGAAGACAGTAATGTGGCGGAAGAAGAAAAAAATGACATTCCTCGTTCTCTGTTTCAGCATCAATCTTCTGATATGAACTAATGATGGCTTTCACATAGGCTTTTCCCTTTAGAGACTTCTTAGTGTCCAATGGAAAGCATACATCAGATTTGTGCAGGTCGGGTTCTTCTTTGACTTTTAAGAGTCTCAACTGATTCTGTAAATTACACCGTAGTTGGGTGATACTTTTACCACTTCTCACTGCAGGTGCGCTCTCTAATATCCATTTTGAATATCGATAATATTACATTCAAAATGGATATTAGAGAGCGCACCTGCAGTGAGAAGTGGTAAAAGTACCACCCAACTAGAATGTAATTTACAGAATCAGTTGAGACTCTTGAAAGTCATAGAAGAACCCGACCTGCACAAATCTGATGTATGCTTTCCATTGGACACTAAGAAGTCTCTAATGGGAAAAGCCTATGTGAAAGCCATCATTAGTTCATATCAGAAAATTGATGCTGAAACAGAGAACGAGGAATGTCATTTTTTTCTTCTTCTGCCACATTACTGTCTTCTCCTTCTTCTTCTGCCACATTATTATCTTCTCCTTCTTATTATGTGCGCGTGCAAATTCAATGACTATATTGAGAATATGGATTAATAGTGGGTAGAAAAAGTATTTCTTAAATGGCTTTTGCGTCTTAAAACCATAAACTACTAAGTAATGGCATACATAATTTTTTTAGTATAAAGGTTGTTATTTTAAGTGCGCGTGCAAATTCAATGAAAGTTAGATTTGAGGATACCCATGTATGAGTTGTATTCTATATATGTGTGTTTCGATTTATGATTTCGCTTAAATGTAGGGTTGTTTTTACTTAAAGAAGTATCACCATCTACTATATATAAAAAAATATAGCAAACTAGGATTGGTATTCAAATCCCAGTCCAGATTGGTATTCAAAATTTATTTAATTAGTTTGTGATCCACATCATTTGATTCGTTGCTTGAGGCATCAATGTAGGCACAAATATCGGCGACGAGGAACTCGACGAGGAAGAACGAGGGCGGTGGCGGGCTGAGAACGGAGGGCGCGCGGTGGCGACGAAGAGAAAATTGGAGACGCGGGAACGAGAGGGAAAGATATCGAGGCGTAGGGCATTTCTGTGCCTTTTTTAATTAAATTCCCATTTAGGTGCCCGTAGGGCCAAACAACAAATTAAGATATAATATTTTTAAATTAAAATGTCGGGCACCGTAGGGACAAAGTGGCGCTTTTAGTTTCATATATGAGTATCGATGGGAATATGAAGGTTTCATATTATCATCGAGTATCATATATTGGTTTTAACCTGAATATCTTGAGTCGCTCTCTAATTATGCGTTTGTTGTGCATTCGTGTTGTATGTGTAACATGATTTTAAACCATTGAGATCAAGATTGATAGAACTGATCATCCTACATTGCAATAGCATTCATCGACCAAAAACTATTATTGCAATGGTATTCATCTATAACAATCAACAATTAAAACTACAAATGTAGGATACTGATATCATAAAGCGTTATACGCAACATTGATAGAACTGATAAATAAAAAAACGAAACACAAACCGTATTAAGATTTAACAACTTTGATTATGTCATATACGGGGGCCGATATTTTCATATTAGCCAATAGGCAAAAATAGATTGCGGTCTGGATATGGCATATTGGCAGATGTTACCTATATGCACAAATCTTATGTCTAATGACCATAAGATTGTTGGAGACAGTTTTGATGTTTTGTGGGTTTGGTTTTATACTTGGGACAATCCAATGTTGACACACACACATAAATAACAAATTAAAGTAAACTAACTAAGAGGCATGTTTGAGTTTTATACTGGGATCACAAATAGCATGATAGCTGCAAACAGGTTGCTTGAATACTTGCAGACAATCCAATGTTGCCTCGCCATTTCTATAAATTTTAAACTCCCTGGAAAATTATCATCACTCAGGATTACTTTAGGGCCAGTTTGGCTGCTTCTTGCTTGTGATTCAACATTCAGCTTTTTGTTGATTTGGAACTCAGAGAGTGTTGCAAAACAAATCCAAAACTAAATAAACCTCAAACTAGCTACAGAGAAGGCAAACAACAAACCCCATGAAGTTTGGCTTTCAAGGGTTTTCCCACTAAAATACACTTAGATGCAGCACTTTAAGGAAGCTTGCAGCAATATAAAAACTTTTAGGTAGTTTAGTGAAAAACTGCAGTGCTTCAAGATTGTTTAAGTTTTATGTGTGCTTAAGCTGTCATACAGAAATTATCGTTGCAAAAATGTTCGCAACCCTAGCTTTTCCAGCAACGATACTGGAATACGAGCCTCAGATATGCCAGCTTAGGAATCAAAATAAGAAAGAGATTTGGGGTTATCCTAAGTCCAAAGTCAAACGGGCTCGAGAAATATATAAACCCAAAAAAATGACTGCATAAAGATCTCATAAAGATGAAAAGGATGTTATGCAAGCTCTGAACAAATCTTGAATGGAACTTTCACAAGAATTTACAATACCCGACCAGAATCCAATCATGAGTTTGATGAAGCTTCAGGCCTTCAGCTTCCCCACAGAAAATAGTTAGGGCAAACCCTTTGCAAAACCATAGCTTTCATGCAAAGATGACGCTCAGAACATGCCAGCTTCCAAACACATTGAATAATACATAATCTCCCATACTCTCTCTCTCTCAATCAGACAGTTTATATTTGGATTTGAATTTAGGAAAAGAAATAAGATGGCTACAAACCAGCTTGCCTCGCCAATCTCATAACTATAAAGCTCATAAAAGTGGAAGCTTGAGGGAAAGCCATCATCGCCTCCATTCAATTGAAGCCAAATCATCCACAAAAAATAGAAATAAATATAATAATTGATCGATAGGCAAAATTGCAAGAAACCTATTCAGATTTTTGCATGAAAAAATAAGAGATGTAAAATAAGTAAAAGATTACCAAATGAAATTATCCCATCACTTGAACCCCCTCTCAAGACATTTTAGCAAAAATTCCCCCAGTAATTTTCTTCGGTTTAACCGTTTTATATCATAGAAGAAAGATAAATTTCAAATGTATATACATGCATACACACACACACATCATATACACAGTTTTTGAATGTTGCCAGAATTTCAACGGTAATTCTAGATTTTTCCAAACTCTGAAGGCTTCACAAAAATTTTAAATACAGATAATAATATGATTGAAGAGATCAATCACCAATTTTTTAATGAGGATCAACTGAAACCCCAAACAGAGCAAGCAAATTACAAAGATCCCAAAACCCCGCGTGGCCCGGCCCCAGCCCCCAGCCCCAGCCCCAGCCCCCAGCCCCAGCCCAACCCTAACCCCAGCGTGGCCAGCTAAACCCCAACACCAACCCTAAGGCAAACCCTAACCCCAGCCCCACCCCAGCAGCAGCCGAACCCCAACCCTAACCCTACCCTGACCCCGACCGCGACCGCGACCGCGACCCCTGCCCAACCCCAACTCGCGCGCGCAACCCCAGACCCAGCCATGAACCCTAAGCCCAAAATAATCCAAAAATTCTTTAATTTACCTCGAGATTTACTCACCTGAACGGCTGCTGCTGGGGCTGGGGCGACGACCTGAACCGCGGTGGCGACGAGAACTGCGGTGGCGACGAAACTGGCGATGGCGACGAGGAGAACGACGGTAGCGACGACGGCGTGGCGATTTGGGGATTTTTCTCGCGCCCGATCGAGAGAGAGAGAGAGAAAGTGAGCATAGGCGATCGGTCTGGGGTCTTATTAAATCGATATTTACTTGTCCCTACGGATATACCCGTAGGTCCTTTGTTTGCGGCTCTGTAGGGGCAAACACCAAATTAAGAATTAATATTTTAATTCTTGAACGTCTGTGCCCGTAGGGGTAACCCTTTAGCCCTACGGATTAATCCGTAGGGCCAAGTTAAATCTGCCCCTACGGATTCCAATATCCGTAGGGGCAACCCCTTTTTTTACTAGTGTTTAGATTCTAGGTTTTTGGCTTACATGGGTTACGGTGGAGTCCTATAGACTTCACGTGATTCAAGTGCCGGTCACGTGCCTTTTCGGGTCGTGACACTTAACCCCGTCTTCTAAGCCACCTTTGTCCAAGAAAAAGGCAACGGCAAATGATGAATCGCTCCTGAGAATATTCCAGTTGTAGCGATACTGATGCCTAATTAGGTATCAAACTCTAAGTCCTCCCACAGCAGATAATGAGTCGCTCCGGGCAATATTTCACTTATAGCGATACTGATGCCGAAGCTGGTATCAGACTCCAAGTTCCCAATTAGCAATAAAATGTAGCAAGTAAAAATAAAATGAAATAGCCGAAATGATGGGCCAACTGGAAAGATATAGCGAGTAAAAATATATGAAATAGCCAAAATGACGGGGCAACTCGCAATAAAAAGTAACGAGTAAACATGAAGTAGCCGAAATGATGGGGCAAATCGCAATAAAAAAACAGCGGATAAAAATATATGAAATAACCGTAATGATTGGACACTGCAAATAAATAGCTGAAATGATTAAGCAATCGCGACTTTCGCAATATGTAAAGCTGAAATGTTAGAGTAATCGCAGATAAATAAAAATAAATTTTTTGCCTTACAGGCAGGTCAATACTGACTCTTGTATACGATCCACGGGCACAAACAGATGAAAGTGTCCACTAAATTCTACCATGTAAGGAATGCTTCAGTAAAGATTCAAGTCTTCGTGTTGCCATATAAGCCCAAAGACTACCGAGAGCAACTTCATCCACCGAAGGATTTAGTTGCAGCTTCTCAAGCAAATCAAAAGAAAAGTAATGGCGAAATCCCGGCTCTAGATCTCGATGGCAACATCTACAGCCTAGAGATTATCTCGATGTTTCTTCTTATTCCAACAGGGTGCAGACGCAACGTCAACAAGGACCAAAGGGTCAAAATGAAAGCGGAGTAATGGAAAAATCCTAGCTCCAGATCTTGATGGCAGCATCTAGAACCTAGGGATTAGCTCGAAGTCTTTCTCATTCCAGCAGGGTACAGACACAACGTCAACAAGGACCAAAGGGTCAAACCAAAAGTGGAGTGATGGCAAAATCCTAGCTCTAGATCTCATTGGTAGTATATACAGCCTAGAGACCATATAGATGTCTACCCTACTTCGGTGAAGAATCGGCGCGACATCATCAAAAGCGAAGTGATGGCATATTCTTAATATCGTGTCTTGATGGCAATACATGCAAAGTCTAGAGAACATTGGATGTTAACCCGCCTCAAACAGATGCAGCTCTGACTTCCTTGGGATTCCTTAAAGAAAGGAGTCTGACATCAAGGTAAAGTGCCACAGTAGCGTCTAACACTGAATCATCTGATGGCAATGCAGACATACCTGTTTAGGAGGGTTACTTGAGATGTTGTATCCAGCAGCGGTAAGGTTGGGTAATACAGCAAGTACAGGCTACTCGAGCCAGCGACCTGAGTGGATGTAGATCAAGAAAATATCGGATAACGTAACGGTGCGATGGACTAAATCCAGCACCACCAACCTAACAGACGCTTATGATAACAAGGGTTATATATGTTTGACGTGTAGGATTCCTAGGCACACTAATGAAGTCTTACAACAGATCAAACATGCCCAATTCAAAAAATTTCATGTGCCTACAAACCCTAATACGGATCATTAACTAGATGTATAGGCGATGCAATGCAAGTAAACAACTTTAACTTAAAGGAAAGGGGCTACAACCATTGTAGATCCGGTCCTCCACCTCTCTAGCTCCGTGATGACATCCCTCCGCTGTACCCATCGGAATCCTAGATTCTCGCGGTGGTCTCATCGGAGAAAAGATCGGGCTAGGTCGTCGACTTCGATGCCGAAGATGATCTATGTCGAGGCAACTCAAGATCAAGCTCCAACTTCACCAAGTCATGAAACTTGTGAAGAAAACACCCTATACTACTTGGCAAGTGGTAGAGGATGAAGAGATAGGAAGTGGGTTCACTTTAGAATTGGATTTCTCACTTTTTTTCTCAAGTTGCCATTAATGGAGGCAAGGTTTCTTCTTTGTTAAAGAAGAAGAAGAAGAAGAAGAAGAAGAAAAGAATATGATAAGTCTTTTTTAAAATAGAAAACAAAATGATATTTATCATAATCTCAACCATAGTTAGGTGTAGAGAATTAACTAAGGTTAGGTTGAATAGTTAGGGTTAAGCATGAAACAAAAATATAGGACTTATTCAAAACTTCATGAAGCTTCAACTAGCAAACAAAGAAAGCCACCATGATTTATTTTGCAAAAATGAATAAATAAATAAATGAATAAGTGAATGAATCAAAACCCTAACCATTAACATAACCATGGTTTAAGTCTTTACACAAACCCAAGTATGTATGTATCATCAAACATGATACAAACAAGTGCACAAAAGTATATCACATATACAACTTGTGTAATTCAAGTGAGAAAATCCATTTAAAGTGAACCAATACTAGTTAATGCAAAGTAATATATCAAATATATAATTATGCATTAAATCATTAAATCAATACTTGATTTAATGATCCGGTCATATCGCATATAACCGACTAATATTCAATGTATCGGCTTATCGAATCAATCCTTGATTCGATAACTAGGTTATATCGCATACAACCAATCGATACATTCATCGCGAGAATGGAATACGGTATCACATACACGCATTATTCTCGGTCCCGCACATATCTCATATGCGCTCCTATTTCGTTTCGCTTGAGCCAGGAAACCTCTGTGTAGGACTCTAAAGACTCGTCAATACACCGGCAGCAGATGATGATCATATCAAACACCCACAAGCCGCAAGCGGTCTGCTAAACGTAACGGCCACCCAGGTATTGAGCGATCAGAAGATCGACGAGCAAGCCCGCTCACACTCCTATGAATCCAACCAATAACACTTACCGTACAGTCCGGTCTGTTCGTCTGATATGTCGCATATCTCGCCTAGGGGTGGTAAACGTCAGACCCCAATAGCTTGATAAGTCATGCCGACGGAAGGTCCATAACATTCGTGAAACTACTGATAACTCTTACCAGTATATCACTGCAACCCTGTCCAGGGATTTCCTGTTATGTCCAGTCGTGCATAGCGCAACATCAACCCCCAATACCGGGAGAGACGAATCCCCTCCTATCGCTCATTGCCTCCATGTGAATCGGGACTGTACCCAAAAACCACCTGTTTGCACGACTCAGTAGAGCCGTGGTAGGGTAGAAATCAAAGCACAGTGGGAGACACACAAGACTCTATGACGATCTCGGGTCAACAGACTAAGCTGTACCAGTGTCACCAGAGAACTGCCATCTGACGTGAGGTATAATACCATCTGGGAGTTCTCGGCGAGTCTGTCCAGTGTACCCAGTCTCCACTAAGCAACCGTATATCATCTCTGATGTCAAACACTAATGGATATGGGATCATCCATCACCCATCTATATGGGTCGAGAAGGTATACGCTAGTCTACTCTGGTATATCGATGCCCTGTCTCGATACACCCACGACTAGGGACCTTGAAGGATGTACTTATGGACTACCGTGTCCCCACTAGTATGATCCGCATCATAGTCCAGGTAGTCAAGTACACATCCTAAGGGCTTTACCAACATGTAACAGAGAGACAATCAGTGTACACGTTAAGGTAAAGAGCAACCAGATAGCATACTATCATGTCGAGCAAGAAAGTCCTCCCTATATATGTCCCAGCATCCACTACAATATACATCCTATGTACAGCAATGGCCTCTAGGGCATACATATAACTAACATGATGTTAGGATGAGTTTATCCATAAGCATAAGCGAAGGATAAATTGAACACTCCGAAACGAGTAAATAAATTAAGCCAGGTCACTTCAGCACAAACGATAAAGTGAAGAAGCCACTTACGGGTTCTCTCGACTCGTAAGGAGAAAATGATCTTGTGGAATCCTTACGACTCTCAAGAAAAAAGACACTTAGGAGTCCTCACGACTTCTAAGGAGAAAATGCACCTACGAGATCCTCTCGACTCATAGGGAGAAATACATTTATGAGACCCCCACGGCTCATAAAGTTGAAAATCTTTAAGTGGTAGTGATCTAAACATGTTTCCTAAACCATCGCTGCCCTGCGGACTGTATCCATATTGACTACCGTATACTATCAATGGGCCACATATGACAAAGCTGCATCCAATAAGGAAAAGAAGACACTTATAAGTCCTCTCGACTTGTAAGGAAAAAATACCTGTGTAAGATCCTTACGACTCCTAAAAGCAAAATCCACTTAAGAGCCCTCATGGTTCCAAAGGAGAAAACACACTTGCGAGATCCTCTCGACTCGTAGGTGTTGGAGATAGTACCCTCAGAGTCAATTATTGGATCACAGGCACGTGATTGCAATGATTGAGGGGAGGACATGTCCCAGTAGGATTGTCTTACTCAAGATGATAGTATGCTATAGTTTATCTTTATCATCATGTACTACTTTAGGTGACCTTATGAGTCGCTATTACACGTTGATAGAGCCCCTAGGATTCTTGCTTGACTACCAGCAGTATGAGAGTGATCATATACGTGAGAGCTGGAGTCTATAAGCACATTCTTAAAAGGTCCCTAGTCGTGGGAGTTTCGAGACAGGGCATCGATACTCCGGAGTAGACTAGTGTATACAGTCGAGACCCCGACGAGGGGCGGTGGCCGGTCTCACAAGCCACTGGTGTCAGTTGGTTCACCTAAGATGTATACAGGTGCTCATTGGGTTATGAGTACACCGGACAGGACTAGCCGGGAACTTGCTAGTTGGGATTATACCAGATGTCAGATAGCAGTTCCTTGGTGACATGTATACAGGTTAGTTCATCGACCTGAGATCGTCATTTGTCTCGTGTGAGTTCCCACTGTGCTTTGATTTCTACCCTACCACGGCTCAAAGGAGTCGTGCAAACAGGTTTTAGTTAGGTACAGTCCCGAGCCACATGGAGGCAGTGAGCGGATCTGCAGGGGTTCGTCTCTCCCGGTATTGGGGGTGAGGTCGCGCTGTGTCTAGGAGAGCCAGTACATGAAAAGTCCTTGGCCAAGGCAGGAGATTTACTGGTAGGTATTCCATTAGTATCTCAGGGTGTTCTGGGCTACACTCCGACACGACTTGTACCGCTTTTGGGGGTCTGACTTTTACCAACCCCCTAGGCCCGCCATGCAATGCTCATAGATGACCGGACCGGACTGTATGGATATTGTCACCGAAAGGCTCAGTAGGGTGTCAGGATGAGTTCGCTCATCGACGTCCCTTTTGGTCAATACTTGGTAGCCCGTTACGTATTGGCTTATACCTCTGACTTGCTAGGGGTTAAATCCACAACCAAGGTGTTGACGAGTCTTTAGAGTCCACCACACACACAGTTACTCAGGTTTCGGGCGAAACGCTGTAGAGGCCGTATGGAGATATGGCAGGGTTCGATCAGATACGTGCGGTATTGCACGGATCGTGATCTGACGGATTTTACTAGCCGTCTTTGGCTTAATCCGGATCCTAGTATCACATAGTGTAGATATTGTCTTCTTGGATTTGTGTTCAGTGGGAATACAAATGCGGGCATGTATATGCAGTAGTGGGGTTTTCCTGTAATTTATTATAGGATCAGTTTTCTGAAGTTGCCAGTTTGCATTCCGTTCCGGCCGGTTTTCTTTTATTCCTTCACGGCCAGACTTTCCGTTGGAGGGGGTTATTTGCAAGAGTGCAAATAACTTATTTGTGGAGGGCTTTATTGCATTTGTGCCTTTATCATGATGAGATTCCATTATGGTCATTTCCTTTGCTCTTCAAGTGATGGTTTGTGAATGGATGTGTGTAGGAATGTGTGTGACCTTTTTCTCACACATACATTCCCTTTTCTTCTCTTGCTTGATAATTCATTATTTTTTTTCCTCCACCATATAGAATGGCCGGCCACTTGATTGAGAGGAGAGAGAGAGAGGTTCATTTTGTGATATGGTTTATTCTTCATCTTATCTTCCTTGAAAAATTGAGAACACCTTTTTCCTTCATAGCCTTTTTCTCTCTTTACCTCCATCAAAGGCAACTTCACATACCCTAAAAGAGACATGTCTACTAAACTATTCTATAGCAAGTCTTGGACGCGTCGGCTAGCCAACTTCGCGCCCGAGTTGCCTCGGTCAAGAGGTGGGAGCCCGTAAAAGATTCCGGCTACGTGGTGCCCTTTCAGACGAGGAGGTGACGGACGGAGTTTCCGCAGGAGATCGGAGTGGAGACGAAGACCGAAGGACACGGATCGCTTGGTATAGCTTCTTTACTCTTTTCATTTTTGCTAGTTGCTAGGTTAATGGCTCGATCCGGGTGAAAAGTGCGCGGTGGTGCCTGTTTGCTAGTTTGCAAAGTTTTTGTTTCCGCGTTTTCCGGCGACGGATCGATGCCCGGGGCGCCCCCGCAGGCTTACATTGGTATCAGAGCCACGCCATTAACCATGCCTAGCTTGCTCTAGTATGTTTAGTACTCGATCGAACAAAATTCCCTAAAAACCGTATTTTGTATGCACATGTGTTTTCTGTCGAAATTTTTTCTGCTCCAAAAATTTTTCAGGTTGTCTCAGAATACTGTGCATAGATATAGAAACAATCTGTGAAAATTTGGTGGCGCGATCTCTCCAAACCGCCGGGGAACTGCGGCCAAACCCATGCTTGGGCTGCGGTTCCGCCGCGGTTTTGATTGATCACTTGACCAAAATTTTTCAGATTCCTTCTGAGTTAAAAATAGGGGTTTTGGGATATTCTTTTTGGGCCCAGATTTTCTGTGAGTGCTACAGTATTGCTTGGGGGCCCACTTGATAAAATTTGTTCGATCGGATATTTTAAACATGCTAGTTCACAGTATTTACATTATATCTGCGACCGTGAATGTCACTTGATCGGTAAATCCCGTCTAACTGCTATAGCCCGGTTAGACGGATTTGCGAACGTGACCTTCACGTTGATGTTCTGTATATTGCTGTGTTGTTGCGGATCGGTCGTGGGGGATAGCCTGGATGCAATGTTAGTACAGTTTTGTACATTTGATATTGCGGTGCGAGCGTCCGACATGTGGACTGTCGTCACTGCCTGTCTGTATTATTCTTTTGGGGCACGACTTGGTTGCGGTCGATGTACCCGCTGTATGTATATTTTACTTTCTGTACTAGGATTACCCCAAGGAGGGGTGCACGGATAGCCGGGTTCTAGAGGGAAACGAGCCCGCATCTCATGGCTTTGAGACGGAGGGGGCTTCACTCTAGAATTGGCGGGCTATTCGCCGCACTCGTAGGGGGTATAGGTTGACCCAGGAGGGGTGCCCAAGTTACCGGATTCCATGAAGTGCTGGGTGGTCCATTCACTTCGCTGAAGGGGGCTGCCTCGCTTCAGGTTTTGGCGGATAACTTGCCGTGCCCGTAGGGGTCTAGGTTTTCATTGCACAGGCTATCCACACGACCAAGGGAACGTCGGGTTTCAGCAGCGGCTCTGTGAAACCCGGGGATCCCAGATATCTGTATTGATCTGTGTTGTTGCATTTTATCACGCCTTGAGCGAAAATTATATATTATATATATATACTAGTAGATGTTGTATATGTTTTGCATCCGCGCTAGTCCAGTCCCCGCTCTGTCGTTAGTTAGCTAACCTAACGGGTGATGACGGGACCCAGTGGCGAATGCGGATGGCATATACGTACATCAGTATATTTTCGTTCTTTTGTGGTGTGATCAATTGATGGGACTGCGTTGATTCGGATCAATGCAAGATAAACAAACCTATTCTGATGTTGTTGGAACATTTTTCAAAAAGCTGTTATTGCAAGGTCGTTCATTTTTGTTTTGCACAGTGGTATTCAGTTGGAATATCCTGCTCCTCAGTCGACGATGCAAGGGCCGAGATCCCTTCACCGGGAGTGACCCCTTGGACAGAAGTTTGCGTCAGGGCAATAACTTCACTATAGCCGATTACTTTTGCTTTGCATCGTGGTATTCAGTTGGAATATCCTGCACCTCATTCTACGGGGAAAGAGCCGAGATCCCTTCACCGGGAGTGACCTCTTTAGCAAAGGTTTTCGTCACTATATTTTTTTAAAAACTATCAGTTCCTTCAACGATATCAAGTTCATTACGTTAAAGGTTTTCACCAGAAACCATTCGTAGCCCTCCTCGTTTCATATGGATAGTCAATAGTATTCAAGCTGTGTATGTTGGCCAAAGTCAAGGCACAGTGTTTGGTAGCTGTTGGGTATTCATATGCAGCATAGATAGATGCGTTGGTTTGGGACAGTCGTACTGCCATTTTGGCCAAAGTCAAGGGTAGGTACGGGTGGGTTCAAATTAACCAGGAGAACGACGGGTAGAACTTGACATGTGACTTATGATATGTTGGCCAAAGTCAAGGTCATAAGAGCATGGGGTAAAAATCCACATCGGGAGTTTCAAAAGTACTGAAACTTGCCAGATATGCGCATACCTTCTGGAGTGTGATAACGTGAGCGGATTTCATCACGTTATCATGCGATGATAGTTGGATCCTGATTCCCACTGATGAGTTGGTTTACTCCTCGGGTGATCCCGGCTAATTCTTCTTTCAGGTTTGGGGAAGAATTTGACGTTACAGTGGGAGGTTTCCAAATTAGATAAAGTGATAACCATTCTGATCTAATTTAGAGTGCACGCTGAGTGTTTCTTTTCTCTCTCTCTTTGGCAGCGACCATTGACACGACCCTAGACTATGACTCAGTGACTAAGTTGACCGAACCTTCTTAACACTGGCTTTTGGATTGTCAGAGTTGCAAACCTCTTTGCCACTCCTACTTTTACCCTTTTCTCCAGGACACCCCGTGTTACTACGAACGTCCACTTCCATTGGACAAAACCATCGTATGGTTATATACAAACTCGAAGGAATTCGAGGATGGTTTCCGGTTCTGGAGAAAACGAATAGGACTATTCAGTTGTCTTTTCCTTTTACCTTCTCTCTCAGATTGCGAGTACTCCTTGGCTTAGGAGATAGTACACTTATTACGCAAATTGGATAGTCTTCTTCCAAACCTTAGGCTGGTGCCGAACGGTGGGGAATGAAGAAAACCAGTTAGCCTAAACGGTGTACAGAATGTATTAAGTTAAGACAAAGCAAGGGATTAGTAAGAGGGCAAAGTAAATTGCGACTGCTATTCATGACCAAACCAAGTATTTCTTCGCCAATCCTAAATCACCTTTGTATTTCTCCAAGACACTCCATATCACTATGAAGATCCCAGTTTATTGGATAATCCATCGTATGGTTATATACGAACTCGGAAGGAACTTGTTCCAGTTCGGGGATGGATCCTGGTTCAGGAGAAATAGGAATAAAGTACATTCAGGTGTCTTTTATCTTCACCTTCTCTCGCGTTGCGAGTGCTCCTAGGATTAGGACAGTACACCCTTTATGCTTATTGGATAGTCTTCTTCCAAACCATAGGCTGGTACCAAACGGTAGGGAAGGAAGAAAACCATTTGGCCTAAAGGGGTGTGCAGAAGGTAATGACTAAATACATATAAAGGGATTTGGAGAGGTGGCAAAGAATTATACGGTTACAGTCGTGAATCTGGATAATGGAAGAGACATTACTCGGAATACCAGGATACCACATCGAAACATTTCAATATTTCAGTTTCACTGTGTACTGTTAATAGAAAACTAATTTCCCAATTAGACACTTGCTCCAGGGTATGTATTTACCAGGTATGATTCTCACATCTGTATGGTTTTACAGATGATGAGTGGGAGTAAGTTATTGGGAATTAGGTGATCATCCTCATTATATCGGGATTCGTTGTAATTGGTGATATTTGAGGAAGCCACCTGGGTTGTTTGTCGGTCGGCAAATATTTGGTTTTGAATATCCGTTGTTGTGCACCAATTTCAAATTGATATATCTGTACGTCTATTTTTATAGAGTGAGACATACCTTTTTGAAATTATGTCTATGACATTTACCTATACCAGAGAGTGGTTAGGTAAGGAGCATTGAACAGCGGTGTAATTCTTCTTAACCAAAAGTACAGTTTTCAACCTATGACACACAGTGAATGAGTCACTAGACTCAAGGGACTTATACAGAGTATTGTATATTGTCCAGTGTCTATTAGGACAGAGGGGATGGTCCTCGTACTATATTCGGTTTACTTTTGACTTCTCTGGTTTTTAGACAGGTGTTTCGTAGAAACACAGGGTCCAAATTTTGAGAAGTTATAGGTACATGAATAAAGTAGAGAACTAGGTATTGCAAGTATCGGGATTCTTCAAGGTGATTGAAGATGTAGATACTTGTATATGGTATTCAGTTGATAGTAATGTTTAAGAGAACTTGCTTCTCTTTCAGGTTATTCATAATTGGAAGTACTCCTAAGTTGAGTAACGCTGATCGGCTTCCTTCCATTTAGTTAACATGCACTGGAGACAGCTGCATGATTTGAATCTGGTTCAATTAAATCAGTGCCTCTGTTTCTATATTGGATATAGAACAGTTCATATCTTGACATTGTTAAGATACGGGGAGTTTTCCGGCTTATGCTTAAAACCAGACTCCGGATAACTCAAGGCACGTTTCTGTAATGTCTGTTTGTGGGTTGACCCGGGCTATGACGAAGGTTGATTTTCTACCATCTGGAAGATCAATAGTGATATTGTTATTGACTCGCCACAGTTTTAATTAAAAATGGATTTTTTCAGAAAACAGTAGTGGGAGTATGGTAGAACTGGAAGTGATTCCAGAACCGCAAACGATTACTGAAGATTTGATAAGAACCTAAAGATTCGATCTGGTTTGACATTCCATTGGCCACTCCGCAGATTTGGTGGGTGACCTCAGGCGCTCGAGAGGTACTTCGGTATGCTCAAGGACGGTGGCAGGGAGGTTCTTGTTTACCCAGACTTGCAATTGCTGTTGTTCCAGACTGTGAGACCCGGCAGGAGGATGAGTATAGCGTCGTTCTAAACTAGCTTTAGATATGTACGTCTATATGACTCTGCCAGAGGGTTGTCGTAGTCAGTGGGAGCAGCGGAATCATTGGTGGACATCAGGCTTATGTCTATTTATAGACTAAAGCAGATATAGCGGAGATAGATCATCTATTTCTGATGTGACAGTCATAGGTTTGACTTCATCAGAATAGGGGATGGATCTGTTAAGAAGGTAGTAGGGTGTGATGTCCTGGTATTTGATGACATACACAGAGTAGGAAGTGATATTCCTATACTACGATCGGTTATACTTTGGTCGTCACACAGTGGTTTCTCCACACAGGACTTGGATATTATATCGTACATTCTGGTTACTAGATCTATGGCATTAGATCTAGATTTGGGTGGTTTCCCAATCAGGGTACTTTGACAGCATTCTAAGAGTATTTAGAATGGACGACTCCTGGCACGGTAGTACACCTGCAGGTAATGGAGTCACCCTCTCTAAAGCTGTCTTACACACTAAAGGGGAGAGGGATACGCATGATTGGCAGATCACATGCTTAGGCAATTGAGTCAATCATGAGATGTCAAGTACCACACCAGATGTTGTTCATGCAGTAGGTGCAATAAGCTGATATTCATCCAATCCTGGAGAAACAATCGGAAGCAGTTTTAGAACATAAGTAGATGTTCTAGGGATATGATAATAGCATTCTCCTTCAGGAGACAGTTATCATTCCAGGCTTCCAAGGTGACCTGGATGGCAGAGTGGCTGTCAGAGTTATAGTTTTCCCTCTAACGAGGGCAGTATATTGGACAGGTGGTCCAGGTGGATACTGAGGGAAGGCATGGCACAGGATACTGATTAAGTTCAGTTGATGATACAGTCTAAGAAGTTTGGATTTGGAGTTCATTTATGAGCTACGTCCCATCAGACATCCAGACACATTCTAAGACAGGTATTGCTCACTTCGGGAGATGGCTTTCTCCGCGAACTTGAGAAAAAGAGAGACATAGAAAGAAACACCAGAGCGGATTCACTCACCGAGGCTATTCCTTAAACGCAATAGTTTCGCAAACGAGCTTTGTGAGACTGACTAGTAGAGGAGTTGGGTGTTTGGTATCACACGGGCTGTGAGTATGCGACATCGCAATAATTAGCCTTGAGTGCAAGTAGGAGATTGTTGGAGATAGTGCCCTCAGAGTCAATTATTGGATCACAGGCACGTGATTGCAATGATTGAGGGGAGGACATGTCCCAGTAGGACAGTCTTACTCAAGATGATAGTATGCTATCTGGTTTATCTTTATCATCGTATACTGCTTTAGGTGACATTATGAGTCGCTATTACACGTTGATAGAGCCCCTAGGATTCTTGCTTGACTACCAGCAGTATGAGGGCGATCATATACGTAAGAGCTGGAGTCTATAAGCACATCCTTAAAAGGTCCCTAGTCGTGGGAGTTTCGAGACAGGGCATCGATACTCCGGAGTAGACTAGTGTATACAGTCGAGACCCCGACGAGGGGCGGTGGCCGGTCTCACAAGCCACTGGTGTCAGTTGGTTCACCTAATATGTATACAGGTGCTCATTGGGTTATGAGTACACCAGATAGGACTCGCCGGGAACTTGCTAGTTGGGATTATACCAGATGTCAGATAGCAGTTCCCTGGTGACATGTGTACAGGTTAGTTCATCGACCTGAGATCATCATTTGTCTCGTGTGAGTTCCCACTGTGCTTTGATTACTACCCTACCATGGCTCAAAGGAGTCGTGCAAACTGGTTTTAGTTGGGTACAGTCCCGAGCCACATAGAGGCAGTGAGCGGATCTGCAGGGGTTCGTCTCTCCCGGTATTGGGGGTGAGGTCACGCTGTGTCTAGGAGAGCCAGTACATGAAAAGTCCTTGGCCAAGGCAGGAGATTTACTGGTAGGTATTCCAGTAGTATCTCAGGGTGTTCTGGGCTACACTCCGACACGACTTGTACCGCTTTTGGGGGTCTGACTTTTACCAACCCCCTAGGCCCGCCATGCGATGCTCATAGACGAACGTACCGGACTGTACGGATATTGTCACCGACAGGCTCAGTAGGGTGTCAGGATGAGTTCGCTCATCGACGTCCCTTTTGGTCAATACTTGGTAGCCCGTTACGTATTGGCTTATACCTCTGACTTGCTAGTGGTTAAATCCATAACCAAGGTGTTGACGAGTCTTTAGAGTCCACCACACATACAGTTACTCAGGTTTCGGGCGAAACGCTGTAGAGGCCGTATGGAGATATGGCAGGGTTCGATCAGATACGTGCGGTATTGCACGGATCATGATCGGACGGATTTTACTAGCCGACTTTGGCTTCAGCCGGATCCTAGTATCACATAGTGTAGATATTGTCTCCTTGCATTTGTGTTCAGTGGGAATACACTGAACACAAATGCGGGCATGTATATGCAGTAGTGGGGTTTTCCTGTAATTTATTATAAGATCAGTTTTCTGAAGTTGCCAGTTTGAATTCCGTTCCGGCCGGTTTTCTTTTATTCCTTCACGGCCGGACTTTCCGTTGGAGGGGGTTATTTGCAAGAGTGCAAATAACTTATTTGTGGAGGGCTTTATTGCATTTGTGCCTTTATCATGATGAGATTCCATTATGGTCATTTCCTTTGCTCTTCAAGTGATGGTTTGTGAATGGATGTGTGTAGGAATGTGTGTGACCTTTTTCTCACACATACATTCCCTTTTCTTCTCTTGCTTGATAATTCATTATTTTTTTTCCTCCACCATATAGAATGGCCGGCCACTTGATTGAGAGGAGAGAGAGAGGTTCATTTTGTGATATGGTTTATTCTTCATCTCATCTTCCTTGAAAAATTGAGAACACCTTTTTCCTTCATAGCCTTTTTCTCTCTTTACCTCCATCAAAGGCAACTTCACATACCCCAAAAGAGACATGGCTACTACACTATTCTATAGCAAGTCTTGGACGCGTCGGCTAGCCAACTTCGCGCCCGAGTTGCCTCGGTCAAGAGGTGGGAGCCCGTAAAAGATTCCGGTTACGTGGTGCCTTTTCAAACGAGGAGGTGACGGATGGAGTTTCCGCAGGAGATCGGAGTGGAGACGAAGACCGAAGGACACGGATCGCTTGGTATAGCTTCTCTACTCTTTTCATTTTTGCTAGTTGTTAGGTTAATAGCTCGATCCGGGTGAAAAGTGCGCGGTGGTGCCGGTTTGCTAGTTTGCAAAGTTTTTGTTTCCGCGTTTTCCAGCATCGGATCGACGCCCGGGGCGCCCCCGCGGGCTTACAGTAGGGAGAAAATACTTTATGAGACCTTCACGGCTCATAAAGATTGAAAAAGCCTTGGGCGATGTCAAGACCCGAAGGTACGGAACGTGACCCGCACTTAAATTACGAAACGTATAAAAGCATAACATAATCTAAGTAAGCCGAAGCCCAGAAATCTAAACCATTTAAAAGAAAAAGTGTAGGAAAACATGTTTTAAGAGCAACATCAAATTTCTTAAATATTTCGGCAGAGTCTCCTTTGTAAAAACTGGCCCCCAAACGGGTACAAATAAGAATATATACATAAGCAATAAGAAAAAGGCATCCCCAGCGGGAGCTAGCTCTTCGCCAATCGGCGGTCACAACCACGCAAGCAATATAATATACAATGCCGAAGGGCGAGAAACAAAACTCAAAGAAAACTATCAAACCACCAGAAAACCATAATAGTACAAGCGCGACTCTAAGGTCGAAAGAAAAACAACCGGTCTTCTAAATTTACCAATAATACAAGTCTGGTTGATGAAGCTTACTAGACACAAATGAAATAATAAAAGTACAACGGTGGTCCTGATACAAGTGAACCAACCTACCAAGAAAATCACCCTGAATAAAATGATGTGCCAACAAGCTGCCAAGGAAACCTGTACAACGAAACCTGTACAACGAAACCTGTAAGAAAATTTGGCACAACGGGGGTGAGTTGCCAACTCGTGAGTAGAAGACATCTGCGAGTAGAAATCGCATGCACGACGATCTCCAAGGTGATAATAATATACCTAATATAACACTAGTCATCTAGTAGTGGCAGGGTAATAATCTATGTGTTAGTGCAATGCTCAGTGCTCGTGTCAGTGCCTCAAGTAGTAACATGTCATGTGTATGAGTATGCATGCACCATGAATGTAAAACAATCAACCATGAAATCTGGATATATCGGTATAAGAAATCTTTAACTTTTATCATAGTAAAATTTGTATGGTAATCCGAAACATCATCATGAAATCCATGGAAATCCATGTCAAGCATCGACACAAAACATGTAAATCTCAAAATCTCAATACCTCATAGTCTCAATATCTCATAGTCTCAATATCTCAGGCTTCGTCAGTCCGGATCGGCCCATATCATCAAATCTCACGACAACGGTCGACATCCTCCGGATATCAGTTGCGCCAGACATCACCGGTAGGTAGTCTTCCCCTGCCAGGCTCATCGTCTACAACTCGATCTTCATGCCCCGGGGTACCATACCGGGCCCACCATGTACCGGAGACGGTTTAACTACTTCTCGAATCGGGTCTCGAAATCCAACAGAAAACGTGAAATTTCATGGTGGACGACACATACATCACGAGAAAACTGCAACTTGCATTTTAAAAATGATGATACTAAGCTTTTATTAAATTCTTGCGGTTTTCCCCTAAAATCCAGAAATCTCATAGAAATCCAAAATCCCAAAAACATGAGTAAGTAAATAATGAGCATCTGCATAAGCCCCAGAATACTGCATGCTAATATGAATATGTGAATGCATGAAGTGTCTAAGTAATAAATGCAATGTCTAAACTAGCCCATGAGAGTAATCACACAATATTATATTAGACTAGCATTTAGCTGATTATATCAATAAAAGATAATATGTTCTAAAGTGTGCGTGACATGGCAATTACCGATGATGATGTATGTGAGCCGGCAAATAAGTGTACGTGGAACCTGTGCATCATCGGTAATGGTGCTGGTGGCCTAACAGGTAGAGTTCCATATTAGCTGAAGAAACATATGTATGAATATGCAATGCGATGAATACAACATGAATATAACGGTGAATGTGTAGTAAACGCACAACTAGAGAATACATACTAATTATGAGTCATAGAGTTTGTTGTTTGAAAAAGCACGAATCATGGTTTTTAGAAAATTAGGGGCTACGGGGTTTTTTAAGAAAGATATGTTCTTTGAAAAATCCGTAGTATCCCTCAGTCTGTCTTTAAAAATACGCACGATTCGTTAGTTTTGAAAATAAGTACGACTCGAGCCTAAACTAGGATCTACCTAACCAACTAAGGAAAGACACTAGTCGAAAGGTAAGAAGAATCCACCTAAAGTCTGAGTCGATATCTCTAGTAGTCGGCGATCCAGCCTCAATATCGTCACGTATGTAGTACGACTTTCTCGAGTCAAGAGTGCGAATCAATCATCACATCTATACCTCGTACGGTAAAATCCATCGTACGGCATCCCAAAATCAGGGTACGGGTCAACTATCACATATATACATCATCGTTCGTATAGTATCATCATCAAACAATATCATAATCAAGGGTACTGTACTATAATCGCATACATCCCAATATCATCAAACATATATCATCATCTGTGTAAATATACATCGTCAAATGATCCACTAAAATATCATGTCGTATATCATATCGTGATTAAGTCACATATTACAATCCGGGTTCTATTCTAAGTCTTGTACATTTTAGTGTCATCATCACCTATTATCGTTTATGTATAAATATACACTTCCTCATTTCCCAACGATCCGCTAATATCATAATACATCTCAAATTATAACTCGATCATATATCCAATATCTCACGGTATCATGCCCAGTCATACCGACTCATCCCCAGATATCATATAACATCCTCATATCACGTGTATATGTTATATATATATATATATATATATATATATATATATACTTATAGAAACCTACACACATTCATACACACACACACATACACCAAGTCAAGTGTATGTGTGTGTGTCTAGATGGAACCTACGAATTCTCTCCAAGGCAATCATCCTCTGGTTAAGTCTTTCTAAATCAGTCTAATCCAACTTAAAGTCTTCAATAGTACCCTACTCGTCAAGAATCTAAGGTCACGTCCGACTTCCTAATAATAGTACATAATATCCTTTTTCTACGTTTGCGGGGGTGCTATACGCCATCCACCCGACTTCCCCCGTAGATATACATCTACTCACCTGGTCCTTATCTGCCGAAGTCGATGTCGCCATCCTCTTCTTTATCGTCGGAAGTCCACGTGAGGGGTACCTATACGCAAACATATATAATATCGTAAACCGAAATCGCGGACAAAACCATAACGGCGCACGAAACGGGCATAGGTTAAAACCATGCAAAAATAACCAAATAACTCTCGACATCGGCGTACAAACGCCGATTGATCGAGATAAAACACAAACGTACAAATCGTAGTTCCAAAACTCACTAATTATAATATAAAATAAGGTTTAAATCATTAAATCCTTAAAATTAATCAAATCGTTCTATTTTGCAAAAACCTAGAAAGCATCAATTAACCGTTTTACTTCAAAACTTGATATTTAAGCAAAACTAGTGGCCACAATATACTCTAAACATTATAACTAAGTCATAAAAACAATTTCTATAATTTAATCTCATCAATTTGTATTAAATCCAAAATTCTAGTTTGCAAAAATATCAAATTTTAACACTTTTTAAAGCAAAATTCACAATTCAACAACTAAGCAAGATTTTGCATATTTTAAATTGTTAAACCACTCATGGAAACCTTAATGATGTGCTAAAACCCTAACTATATTTTTAATCCCACATTTTAAATTAATTTCTAAAACCTAGTTTGCAAAATAGCATATTTATCACAATTTTAAAGTAAAACTAGCAAACTAGTAACTAAATTAGGTTTTGCATTCAATTAATGTAGGGTTCCTAGGCACTCTCAAGAGGTCTCACAAGGCATCAACCATGCCAATTTCAAATTTTACGGTGCCGAGAAACCCTAGACTACGGATCGTTAACTAGAAATTTAGGCGAAAGAAGGAACTAGTTACAACTTAACTACAAGAAATACAACCTTTGTAGATCCGGTTCTACACCTCCATAGCTCCAAGATGAAGTCTCCTTGTTGTCCATATCGAATCCCGGGCTCTAGCGTCGGCTTCATCGGAGAAATGGGCGGGCTAGGTCATCGACTACGATGCCGAAGATGATCTACGTCGAGGCATCGCAAGATCAAGCTCCCACTTCACCAAGTCATGAAACTTGTGAAGAAAACACACTCTACTACTTGGCAAGAGGTAGAGGATGAAGAAATAGGAGGTGGGTTCACTTTAGAATTGGATTTCTCACTCAATTGCTCAAGTTGCCATTGATGAAGCAAGCATTCTTCTTGTTTAAGATGAAGAAGAAGAAGAAAGAATATATGATAAGTTATTTTCCAAAAGAAATAAAAATGAATACTTATCATATTGCAACCATAGTTAGGTGTAGAGAATAAACCATGGTTAGTGTGAATGGTTAGGGTTAAGCATGAAGACAAAATGGTCACTTAGTCAAAGCTTCATGAAGCTTCAACTAGAAAACAAATCAAGCCACCATTTTTTCTTTTGCCAAAATGAATAATAAATAAATAAATAGATAAGTAAATAAAATCAAAAGAAACCCTAACCATTGATCAACCATGGTTTAAACCATACACCAAACTATCATGTATCATCAAACATGATACAATCAAATGCACAAAAGTATATCACATATACAATGTGCACATCAAGTGAGAAAATCCCTTTTAAGTGAACCTATATTAGTTAATGTAAAGTGATATATCAAATATATAATTATACATTAAATCATTAAATCAACACTTGATTTAACGACCCGGTCATATCGCATATAACCGACTAATATCAATAGTAACATCTTATCGAATCAACACTTGATCCGATAACCCGGCTATAACGCATATAACCGATCAATGTTACAAATCGCGAGAATCAAATACAGTATCACATACTGGTATTATTCTCGGTCCCGCACATATCTCATATGCGCTCCAATTTCGTTTTGCTTGAGCCAGGAAACCTCTGTGTAGGACTCTAAAGACTCGTCAATACGCCGGCAGCAGATGATGATCATATCAAACACCCACAAGCCGCAAGCGGTCTGCTAAACGTAACGGCCACCCGGGTATTGAGCGATCAGAAGATCGACGAGCAAGCCCGCTCACACTCCTGTGAATCCAACCAGTAACACTTACCGTACAGTCCGGTCTGTTCGTCTGATATGTCGCATATCTCGCCTAGGGGTGGTAAACGTCAGACCCCAATAGCTCGATAAGTCGTGTCGATATGAGGTCTATAAAAATTCGAGAAACTACTGGTAACACTTACCAGTAAATCTCAACAACCCTGGCCAGGGATTTCCGGTTATAGCCAATCGAACACAGTGCAACATCAACTCCCTATACCGGAAGAGACGAATCCCTTCCTATCGCTCATTGCCTCCATGTGACTCGGGACTGTACCCAAAAACCACCGTTTTGCATGCCCTCTTGGACATGGTAAGGTGGAAATCAAATCACAGTGGGAACCACACAAGACTCTATGACGATCTCGGGTCAACAGACTACTCTGTACCAGTGTCACCTGAGAACTGCCATCTGACGTAAGGTATAATACCATCTGGGAGTTCTCGGCGAGTCCGTCCAGTGTACCCAGTCTCTACTGAGCATCCGTATATCATCTCTGATATCAAACACCGATGGATATGGGATCATCCATTACCCATCTGTATGGTTCGTGAAGGTATACGCTAGTCTACTCTGGTATATCGATGCCCCGTCTCGATACACCCACGACTAGGGACTTTGAAGGATGTACTTATGGACTACCATGTCCCCACTAGTATGATCCGCATCATAGTCCAGGTAGTCAAGTACACATCCTAAGGGCTTTACCAACATGTAACAGAGAGACAATCAGTATACACGTTAAGGTAAAGATCAACCAGATAGCATACTATCATGTCGAGCAAGAAAGTCCTCCCTATATATGTCTCAGCATCCACTACAATATACATCCTATGTACAGTAATGGCCTCTAGGGCATACATATAACTAACAATCTCCCACTTGCACTAGGGCCATCTGATAGCAGTGGTTGTAGTATCTCATACTCAACCATCCCATAAAAGTCTCTCTCTGGGAATAGGCCTTCGTGAGTGGATCTGCCGTGTTATCTTCTGTGTCTGCTCTCCTGACCTCGATCACCCTGGAGGTCAACTATCTCCATGATCAGGTGATACTGCCTTAGAATATGTATGGATCACTGATGGGACCTGTGTTCCTTGGAATAAGCCACAACTCCATTGTCTCACAATGGTAGGAACGTAGTTCATCTCATGAACCAATATACATCCAAACAGCCTTTTTGGTTGCATCGTAAGTAGCGATGTATCCTGCCTTTATCGTCTAGTATGTCACGGTATCTAGCTTGGAACTCTTCCAACATACCGTCCCTTTACTGAGGGTAAAGACAATGCCTGTGACTGACACTCAGTCGTCTTTATCACCCTGGAACACTTCCAGTGATTTTCCCCAGGATCAATTGATACCATCTCACTACATTTAGTGAGAATCCTAACATCCATTTAGATCTATCTCATAGATCCAAAATCCAGGATTTAGTAGGTATCACTTTGATCCTATGTGGAGAATCATTGTGATAAGCGGATATTGACCGAGTGTAGCATATGAAACTCCTTCCCTATCAAGAGTATGTCATCCACGTACTCTACGAGGATCGTCACCATACTCCCTACTACCTTTTTGTATATACAAGGTTCATCTACCATTTTGATGATGTCAACTTCTTTGACTAATCCATCAAAACAGATGTTCCAACTCCGCGATGCCTGCTTTATCCTATAAAGCATATTGCATACGTTTCCGCTGCTCCCACTGTCTACGAGGCCCTCTGGCTGTGTACCTATAGACGTACTCTTCTAAAACATCATTTAGAAAAGCAGTCATGACATCCAACCGCCAGATATCGTAGTCATGGTATGTAGCCGTGGCAAGTAGTATCTGGATGAACTTAAGCATAGGTACTGGAAAAGGTTTCATCATTATCCACGCCTGGTCGATGACGAAAACCTTTAACAAGTCTAGCTTTGAAAGTCTCAACTTTTCCATCTACACCAAGTAATCTTCTCAAAATTTACTTGCTCCTGATGGGGATTTAACCCTTCAGATATAGCAACCAAAGTCCATACTTTGTTGGTGTACATGGATTCCATCTCAGATCACTAAGCATCCAGCCATTCTTACAGAGTCTTAATCCTGATGGCCAGCTCGAAGCTAGTTGGGTCATCATCTCATGATGCAATCCTCGCTCCCACTGTCATAGAGAAACAGATGTATCTCTCAGGTGGGTGAAGAACCCTACTAGATCGGCGGAGAGGCTGAGGTTCGTTGGAATCTACTGAATCCTTTGGTTGTACCAAATCATCTGCTGTAGTTTGCATAGCTGGAACCTTTCCAGTTCTGCATAATTGACCTTGCCTCGAGCTTGTCCGGATTTTTCTTTTAGACATAGGCCGGACAACCCCAAATCTTAACTAACTTAAGAGATGGGCTCTTCCCTTATCATATCAAATATGAAGTGGTAGGCAACTGATTTGATTTGAACCCTATTCAATAGGTATGCAGCTACTCAAGTGCATAACTCCCTAAAGGAAATAGATAACTCAGTAGTACTCATTATAGAGCACACCATATCATATAGGGTGTGATTGCTCCGCCCCGATATACCATCGTGCCATGGTGTATACGGAGGAGTAATACTGAGAGAGAATCTCATTCTCCTTTAGAATAATCCAGGAATTCCGTGCTCAAGTATTCTCCTCCTTGATCACATCAAAGGACATAATACTTATACCCGTATTTTGGTTCTCTACTTCTAACTTATATTCTGTGAATATCTCAAAAGGTTCGGACTTGTGTTTCAACAGGAACATAGGTCTGAAACTCGAAAGATCATCAGAGAATGTAATGAAGTATAAAGAATCAGTCCTGGCATGTGTAGACAGGGGACCTTACATACATCATCATGTATCAGTCCCAAGAGTTCACTAACTCTTTCTCTATTTTCAATAAACAGAGCTGGTGTCATTATATCTTTGTGACATGACTGGCAAGTTTCACAAGATGTAAATTCAAACTGATTTAAATATGCATCTAAATGTAACTTCAGCTAGTCGGGTCGCATTGATATGACCTAGTCTACAATGCCTCAAGAAGGATTCGTTCATTTCTGAACTCTTCCTCTTGTGTGTGTTCCATATACTAAGAACTGTAGTTTGATTTAGAACATCAACGCTTTTAGATAACGTGCCTGAACCGATCAACTTTTGATATAGGAAATGTTCAAAACATTATCCAACAATACAAAATTTTATCATTTATTTACTAATAAAGAGAGTGATATGATTTTGTATATCAGGTTCGGTATCTAATAATATTCGTTCAGAATCAATGTATTGGTAATACAGGATGACAGTGACCAACAGACTTGGCTGCAACACTTGCCCCGTTTTCTGCCTCATGAAACTTATCACCCGTTCTCAGTTCTCTACCTATCTGTAGCCCTATGTAACAGATTACATATCTGGGATCCTGATCTGGTATCACATACCCAGAACGTAGAGGATACAGAGAAACAGTTCTTTGTAATGAACACACCCGAAGATGATGCATCAACATGCACTCTCTTCGTTTGGGCGGCACGGGAATTCTAGTAATCCCCAATTTCCTGCTCGGTCTTATAACAATTATAAGTTGGAGCGGGACCAACGTTCCCCAGCTCAGTATAACAAGCGGATTCGGTCAATAATCCGTATTATTATCTTAATTAAGGCGTGACATGGTCGCTACCAGGAGAGAGAGAGAAGAAAACACTCAGCGTACGCTCTTGCAAGAATATATTGGTTATTATTTTATCTAATCAGGATGGCTCCCACTGTTTTTATCAAATCTTCCTTCAAACCCTAAAAGGAAAGACTAGCCGGGATTAATTATACACTACAAGTTCGTCAATCTTTCAGCCAGGCCAGTGTCGGTACTTTGAGGGAGGTCCCCCGTGCTTTCGCACGAACTTAATTACAGTAAACCTCATTTTCCCAGAGGCGTAACCCCGTTGACACCTTTCTAGACACCTACTTGATCGGCTAATTGTAATGTATAAAACTCTCCCAGGAGTAACTCTTACTCGCAGCGGGTATCGGGATCCAACTATCTCATAGAAGGTATGCAATCTCATTGCAAATTTCAATACTTGAAATTCCCGATAATTTTGCCCCCAGCGTCCTATGACCTTGACGCAGGCCAACAAACCATAGTGCGCTAGTCAAGTTCAACCCGTCATTTCTTGATTGAATTAAACCCACCCGCACGACCCTTGACGCAGGCCAACAAAGTCGCACGACTACCCTAATCCAATCTGCATCATATGCATAAGCAGATAAATACTAGTTAGCTACCGCACACTACGCGTTGACGCAGGCCAACAAACGTAGCACGAATACTAATTACTACTTATCTAAAATGACGGAGGGCTACGACAGGTTTTTTCTGAAAACCTATTGCGTAATGAACTTGATATCGTTGTAGAATCAAATGATTTTTAAAATGGAGTGCTTTTGAGGCTTTTCTAGTTTTGCTAAAGGAGTCACTCCCGGTGAAGGGATCGTCGGTCCTTTCCTCGTCGAATGAGGTGCGGGATATATCATATATATCACTGTGCAAAGCAATAACACTTAAAAGCAATAAAAAACAAACCGAGTGTGTAGCATCTGCCAGTTATTGCTAAAGGAGTCACTCCCGGTGAAGGGATCTCGGTCCTTTCCTTATCGAATAAGGTGCAGGATATATCATATATACCTCTGTGCAAAGAAAGAACTGTAGCTACCTGTTTTATTTTGAAATTCGATTCTACAACATCTTTAGGTTTCTTTTATTTCATTAATCTCATTAATGAAGTCCCATCATTTATATTACCTAAACATCACAGATAAATACGACGTACACTTATGCCATCCGCATTCGCCTCGATGTCCCCTCGTGCACCGTTAGGTTAGGTAACTAATGGCAGAGCGGGGCAGGGCTAGCGCGGGTGTAAAACATAAGTAACGTCTATATAATATATCATATATATTATATACAGCATCTATCACAGAACATCACATGATCACATCACAGATATCGCAGCAGAAGTAACATATGAAATATTGGATATACTAGGACGTCCGTGTTTTCAATACGAGCCAGTATAAAACACGGATTCCACGGTCGTGATGAATAGCCAAACCCACACCCCTAGACCCCTACAAGAGCGGCAAGCAACCCTACCAATTCTAGAGTTAGGAGACCCGGACTCGACCCCTCGATTTGGTCTCGCACTGGACTCCAGAACCCGGTTACTTGTGCCCTCCTCCTTGGGTCTATCCTAGTGCAGAAAAGTAAATAATATACAAAGGGTGACATCTTCCGCAACCTGGAAGTGCCCCAATAAAAGAATATTACATACAAGTTTTTACATGAATGAAAAAGAAAAACACTCATCTCACATAAAAAAACCCCGGCTATTCAAACACGACGATCCAATATAACATATCCAGCAACACATAACATCACATATCATCAACGTACGTAAATATGCGCATCCCAATTGTCGTTGACATATAGCAACGAAACCGGCGATATCACATATTACACTTACGGTCACAGAAAGGAAAATGTAAAACTACAACAGTTGGAATCCGCAACCACCTCAGACATCGCTTGCCTGACCAAATGAATTCTTTAGACATCGCATGCCTAACAATTATAAACCCCGCATTTTAGTCTCAAAATCGAAAACTCTTTTCAATATCAAGTCGGGCAATTCAACAAGATTCCCGACTATTTGATCGAATGCTCGTCGCAAACTTCAGTAGGCGGCCGCACCCCCGATACCGTCGACGAAGTGCACCAAGGCGGAACACTGCTTCCGCGAGCACCCGAACGGATGCTTTCGGCGACGGGGTTCTCCTACAGTCACTTGGTCGGGGCTATGGAGTGAGGCTGTCTATTAAGTTTACCCGGCGAGTATCCGCGTACGCTACGTGATTGAGACGGGGTTTTGATCACATCAAAATCCCGTGGCAACCGATCAAGTGAGACTAAACTGCTATGTTTATAACATTCATTCAGTTATCTCATAACTACTTGTGAATTCCAATTATTGTATTACATTCCGGATAAATAGAAAACGCTAAACTTTTCGATCGAACAATCGAACACCCAAGTTTTCCCGATACAGCTCAACACATGAAATAAGTCTAACAGCATTCAGTTCGTGCCTCAGTACCAACGGTCCAGCCATAGAAGGGTCAAGCCAACGCCTCACATGTGGCACGCCGTACTGCCCCAAACCCGAGGTTCAAAGGGCAGTTCAAGATGGTCACATAATCGAGTTAAGGTTTGTTGTCTTCTAGAGGGACCATCGCGTTACTTGCACTACTTAGAACGTCGTTAAACTACGGAAAAATCCAACAATTGGAAATTTTCTGGCAGGGGAAAAAGTGGGTATTTATATCCGGTCGAACTTTTTAACATATTCTAAAAATACCCGGAAAAACACACTGACAAAATTAGACAATCCGATCGATACACCGAGTCCCCAATACAACCCAGAAAATTCAACTCTTGAAAAAACATTAAAAATTCCCAGGAAAACCAGCACTGCAAACTAGGAATTACTGTGCAAAATTGATTGCAAGAAGAGACAAAAGGGCCGCGGAACCGCCGCATTAGCATACTAATGCCGCGGTTCCGCCGCGCTTTTATGGATTCAGGGGCCCCGTTTTATACAGTAATTCTTAAAATCTTCTACCGAGTTTTCTGCATATTTTTAATTCTCAAAAATCCACGATTTTCAAAAAAGTACAGAGAGCAAAATTAGGGTTACGATTTCGGTTCGATCGGATTTCTAACTCCGTCTACGTATCGTCTAAGGCTCTAGCTAGGCTCTGATACCACTGTAGGGTTCCTAGGCACTCTCAAGAGGTCTCACAAGGCATCAACCATGCCAATTTCAAATTTTACGGTGCCGAGAAACCCTAGACTACGGATCGTTAATTAGAAATTTAGGCGAAAGAAGGAACTAGTTAACAACTTAACTACAAGAACGGAAATACAGCCTTTGTAGATCCGGTTCTACACCTCCATAGCTCCAAGATGAAGTCTCCTTGTTGTCCATATCGAATCCCGGGCTCTAGCGTCGGCTTCATCGGAGAAATGGGCGGGCTAGGTCATCGACTACGATGCCGAAGATGATCTACGTCGAGGCATCGCAAGATCAAGCTCCCACTTCACTAAGTCATGAAACTTGTGAAGAAAACACACTCTACTACTTGGAAAGAGGTAGAGGATGAAGAAATAGGAGGTGGGTTCACTTTAGAATTGGATTCCTCACTCAATTGCTCAAGTTGCCATTGATGAAGCAAGCATTCTTCTTGTTTAAGATGAAGAAGAAGAAGAAAGAATATATGATAAGTTATTTTCCAAAAGAAATAAAAATGAATACTTATCATATTGCAACCATAGTTAGGTGTAGAGAATAAACCATGGTTAGTGTGAATGGTTAGGGTTAAGCATGAAGACAAAATGGTCACTTAGTCAAAGCTTCATGAAGCTTCAACTAGAAAACAAATCAAGCCACCATTTTTTCTTTTGCCAAAATGAATAATAAATAAATAAATAGATAAGTAAATAAAATCAAAAGAAACCCTAACCATTGATCAACCATGGTTTAAACCATACACCAAACTATCATGTATCATCCAACATGATACAATCAAATGCACAAAAGTATATCACATATACAATGTGCACATCAAGTGAGAAAATCCCTTTTAAGTGAACCTATATTAGTTAATGTAAAGTGATATATCAAATATATAATTATACATTAAATCATTAAATCAACACTTGATTTAACGACCCGGTCATATCGCATATAACTGACTAATATCAATAGTAACATCTTATCGAATCAACACTTGATCCGATAACCCGGCTATAACGCATATAACCGATCAATGTTACAAATCACGAGAATCGAATACAGTATCACATACTGGTATTATTCTCGGTCCCGCACATATCTCATATGCGCTCCAATTTCGTTTTGCTTGAGCCAGGAAACCTCTGTGTAGGACTCTAAAGACTCGTCAATACGCCGGCAGCAGATGATGATCATATCAAACACCCACAAGCCGCAAGCGGTCTGCTAAACGTAATGGCCACCCAGGTATTGAGCGATCAGAAGATCGACGAGCAAGCCCGCTCACACTCCTGTGAATCCAACCAGTAACACTTACCGTACAGTCCGGTCTGTTCGTCTGATATGTCGCATATCTCGCCTAGGGGTGGTAAACGTCAGACCCCAATAGCTCGATAAGTCGTGTCGATATGAGGTCTATAACAATTCGAGAAACTACTGGTAACACTTACCAGTAAATCTCAGCAACCCTGGACAGGGATTTCCGGTTATAGCCAATCGAACACTGTGCAACATCAACTCCCTATACCGGGAGAGACGAATCCCCTCCTATCACTCATTGCCTCCATATGACTCGGGACTGTACCCAAAAACCACCGTTTTGCACGCCCTCTTGGACATGGTAAGGTGGAAATCAAAGCATAGTGGGAACCACACAAGACTCTATGACGATCTCGGGTCAACAGACTACTCTGTACCAGTGTCACCTGAGAACTACCATCTGACGTAAGGTATAATACCATCTGGGAGTTCTCGGCGAGTCCGTCCAGTGTACCCAGTCTCTACTGAGCACCCGTATATCATCTCTGATGTCAAACAACGATGGATATGGGATCATCCATCGCCCATCTGTATGGGTCGAGAAGGTATACGCTAGTCTACTCTGGTATATCGATGCCCCGTCTCGATACACCCACGACTAGGGACTTTGAAGGATGTACTTATGGACTACCATGTCCCCACAAGTATGATCCGCATCATAGTCCAGGTAGTCAAGTACACATCCTAAGGACTTTACCAACATGTAACAGAGAGACAATCAGTATACACGTTAAGGTAAAGATCAACCAGATAGCATACTATCATGTCGAGCAAGAAAGTCCTCCCTATATATGTCCCATCATCCACTACAATATACATCCTATGTACAGTAATGGCCTCTAGGGCATACATATAACTAACAATTAACATGTTAATCTACCCATTAAAAGCATGAATAATTGATAAAAATTCTCACTAGAATTTTATCTCACCAATATATATATATATATATATATATATATATATATATATATATATATTATAAAAACCTAGTTTGTAAAATTATCAAATTTTAATAACTTTGAAGTAACTCTTTACAATTTAACAAAAAATCTACATTTGTGCATATCTTAGGATGTTAAATTACACTTTATAACAATGGACAAATAATAACAACCCTAACTTGAATTTTCAATTTAACAACTAGCACAAAATTTAACACTTAAATATGCTAGATTTAAGCAATTTATACAACAATTTCACTATAGGTTTATGATTTATACCTCATAAAATTAAAGATCTAGCATGAAAATCTTGGCCTCCAAAATGGCTTCTTGCTTCATGAATCCAAGCTATATTGGTCATGGAATAATGGGTAGGATTTAAATTAGGAATTTGTGGGATTTTTCATGGATTTTTGATGATTTTTTGAAGAGTTTTGAAGCAAGTGAAGTGGGGGAAAATTTTGCGCAGTTTAAGGGGAGGTTCGGCCACTTAGGGGAGGGTAAGAGAGAGAGAGAGAAAAAAAAGTGCGTAGAAATGTGTAGAACTTCTCCACTTAAACATATAATTATTCTTTTATTTAATTAATTCATTTCTTAATTAATATTGTGCTAGAATGCTCTAGAAATATAAAGACAAATGGAGAAAAAGAGAATGTATGGTGACATGTTATTAAGTTTGTCATGTTCCAAATTTGCTAAATTAACCCATTCAAATTTGTAATTTACACTAATTAAATGTATAATTAAAGCTTATGTTAATATTTTAATTTAATTAATTTAGGAAAAATATTTTAGTAAACTAGAAATTTACAAGTGACCAAATAAATACCAAATACTAGCAATTACATAATTAAAATAGGCATATTTAAGTTTATATTGAAAAATAATTGCAGTTGAGTTTTACGGAAAATACGGTTTATTTTACCGATTATCAGAAAATTCACCTGAAGGGTTTTATTTATTTATTTATTTATTTTTAAAACGTTACAATCTTCCCCCCTTAAAAAAATTCGGTCCCCGAATTTAAATTAAAACTTCCCCCAGATACTAAAACATTTAGCAAAGCACTCAATTCGTCAGGGCTCCGAAATCATCAATACATAAAACACATCTTAGCGCAATGCATGCGCATGAAAAACAAGTACATAACTCAAAATCAAAACTCTATCAAGCATAACGCAATCATCAGAGTTATGGTGAGAATACAATGTCAAAGTCCAATACGAAAACCAACATGATATACATCAAAACTATAACTTATATATAGTGCGCATCGTAGTAAAATCGTCAAAACATCTGAATAAAGAAGCATGCAAAACACCTAGGTACTGGTCTAAGGACAGTCCTACTCGTTTATCAAACCAAATAGTAAATATCATAAAAACGTACTGCTCAAAATGAAATCAATCTCAAATACAGTATACGAGGTACCACGTGCATCTGGTGCGCACGGAAATCGAAATCAAATACAGATGCCACGAATACGCACGAAAACAAAACTGAGTGCAACGGGTGTGCACCAAAAACATCTGTCAAGTGCAACGGGTGTGCACGACAATAATATCAGGTGCATCTAATCTGCACAAAACCCCGATTTAGTGCATCTGGTGTGCACAAATCGCATCAAGTGTGGGCAAGAATCTCAATGAAGTGCACATGGTGCACGAAAACATAAATCGAATATCCAAAATCATGTGCAACCCATATACACGAAATCAAATCAGTATCTAAAAATGTATAAAATCAAAATCAAGTGCAATGGGTATGCACAAAACAACATCAATACAACTGATATATGAAACACGAATAGAGTGTAATGAATGTACACATAGGAAATATCAATCATAAAATGAAATCATCAACATACCAGAATCCAAACAACGAAAATGTGATATTCGAATCACCAATCGTAAATCATAACACTGACGTCGATGTGCTCCTCTTTCCTCTGGTGTCGACTGATTCGAACTCATCTTTTCGTAGCTGTATGAACTGTGCTACAAACGGCTATGCTGATATCTAGATTTTTCCGAGTAATCTATCCCTTTACCTGATATCCGGACTACGTTAAACTTTTCGATCGATTCATCAAAATCCCATAATTCCCCGAGAGCTCAACACTCAAGTACAGTTTAAAAATATCCAGAACATTCCCCAGCATCTGCGAACCAGCCGTAGAAGGGAAAACCCAAGCCTCACTAATGGCACAGCGGAACTGCCGTGAACCCTAAAGTTCAAAAGCATTCTCATGGTTATTATGTCGAGTTAGGCTTTCATTCTTCTAGAGGGTCCATAGAAATACCTGCATGTTCTTCCGAATACCTTAAACTTGGGAAAATGGGTTTCTGACATTCGTTCGAACGTTTCAACTTCGTCTGGACGACATGTGAATGCCCTTCGTCCGCAAGCTAAACAATGCCTCGATCCTCATGAATAGACGATACCCTAATGATTGATAATTTTAGTGCTTATGCACTTTTAAAAGATGAATCAAAAATATTAATTAACCGCAATTAAGAACGGCGTCGCTTGGTAGCTAGCCAGTGAGTACGGGTCGGTCCACAGGGATGTTGTGTATTTCCTAATTTGGTCTAACGAGTTAATTCCAAACGGTGTGAATGGATTATCGTTAAAAACTAAACTGATTTATACTAAGACTAAAATCTTGCTAGGGTTAGGTTAAGGATAAGTTTGGAAATTAAAGATTTCCTCACCGCTTTCAATGCCCTAATTTAGATCTCTTTAGGTGTTATGGTAACAATTAATAAAGGGGATCAGTACCATCGGGAAGAAATGATGTTTCTTCCTCTAGGTTCTAATCCTTCCTTTCTTAATTCTTACCCTAACCTCCATGGAAAACTTACACAACCGGTCGTTTATACTACGGTATCACCGTTACCTCGTGGGGTAAGGTGCTGTAGGGAACGGTGTGTGTATGTATGCATGAAGTCCTATTAATTATATGTGATGGGCAAGAAAGGGGTGAGAGATTTTCCTCTCTCAAGACTTCCCTATTCCTAACCCTAACAAGCGAGGAGACTACTCGCTCATTAGGGAATTGAAGAACATATCTAACTATCTAACTAGGGCAGATAATAAAATTATACCAAGGCAGAATAAAAATTAACTAAAGCAATTAAATAAAACTACTTATTTTATTGATGGCTCTCTCCAAACATTTACACAGGAATTTTCAGATCTGAATAGATGAAATAAAAAGAGGCATAACCTAAAAAAGGTTTTAGGGCTTCTATTTATAGATTCATAGAAACCCTAGGGTTACAGTCGACGCACATCTGATTTTACAATTTTACCCCCTAAGAAACCTAACTAATGCACCGACGCACCGACACGAGGAACACGTGCCAGCACGTGCGACACACGGCCGTGGATCCGCGGCCAAAACCCCATTTGGCAGCGGTCCCGCGGCCATCTTGAGAGCTTGTTGGTTTCTGCTTCTTTGGTAATTCTCCAGTTGCTTTTTCCTTGGTTTTTTCTTCACTTGGTTTCTCAGATTGTTTCTAGTTTTCTTCCAGATTTTCAAAGTGAATAATGTAGTGGACTTTACCGCTTGCTTCGTGTCTAAGTCTTGAACTTTGCTATGCCTTTGTACTTTGTGAACTTGTTCATTGATCTTCGTTTAGTCTTCAAACTATAGGCATGATCAAGATCTTTCCATTTGTTGGTCATAGTCTCACTTTTGTATCATCTTTTCATTGTTTTCACTGTTTTTGTTCCAAGAACTTGTAACCTGCAACTATATAGTAGACATGGGTCAAAAGCACCTGTTTATTTGTAAAATGAATAAGAATGGAGAATATAATATTGCAAAATTATGGTATGAACAAATACCCCCAAACATATCTTTTGCTCGTCCTCGAGCAAAACTAGTTTTTATTCTCGAAAAAGACCTAGCCTCACTTTCGCAGGGAAACGCGATTGCACTGAGCTCGTGCAACAAGCCGTTAAACCTCTAGGTGTCCCTAGTAGGAGGAGTGTTGTCTCCTGAGGGTTTTCAGCGAATACTACCCACAAAATCCTATCAATTCGGCCCATCGACTTTTATTCTCCAATTAGGTTTTCCAACAAGGAACTCTATTATCTTCGACTCATTAATTGTCCACCCGTATTTTTCACGCTTCCTTATCATTTAACTTAGGATTATATATATTCTTGTAAATTTACTTAGCTTTTAGCATCTTTTAAGTTTTCCTTCTAGGGTTCTATCTTAACTTATGAATTTTTATCATCTCTATTAAAGATATAAGTCCTATTTTTCATTCCTGTCTCTTATCTAAACCCCAATCACATACCCCTATGTGTGTGTATATATCACCCCTACACTTGGAAATTCAAATCAAGTTATTATACTCTTGTCCATCGTCCAAAGTACTTTTCAATTGGTGAATTTTTAGATGAAATTGTTCACACATTGTTCATGCGACCGTTAATACTTCTTGAGGTACCAACGACCGATTATAAAATGTGTTCGCACATTAAAGCGTAATTCCTAGTCTTGTAATCCCTAAGGCTTTTAGCAGTGACTCCCAAACCAGTTGGTCTAAGGCACTAGGTGATGAAGCACTCTCGCTAAATTTATTTTTATTAATGCAGCCTTAAGTAATTACAAAAATCAGTGTTCATTTTTTTTATCTCTTTATTCACACTTGTATTTTTATTTTATTTCTCTTTATACTAAGGACTTTAAACAAGAGCATTTCAAGGTCTCTTCTACTATTCCAAGTTTCATGGTGTGTGTTCGTGCAATTTGTAGGGTATATATTTTCAGAATTTAGACTTAAGGTTAGGAATTATTTTTCAAATTTATACTTTAATAAAAATATTAATACTTTTCCCTTGTTTTAACTTAGCCCAAGAAGTCAACTCGAAATTTTCCTATTTCTAAATAAACTACAAAGACATACTTTCTACCGTTAAATTTTAAGAAAGGTTATTTTTAGGGTTTTTAATTTACTAAGTTTTGGATCTAGTTTTTCCTAGCTAGTCAACCGTCATGTCAAACTTAAGTCAATTATGGCCAAAATTAAATGTTTTAATTTTTATAATTTTTGAAAATTTTCAATTTTTATGGGTTTTAAAATAAGTATGCAAATGAAAAAATATACATATGAATGAGAAGGAAGAAGGATTATCGAGCATACCCCCAAACTTAAATTGACAGGTTCTTCACTGTCATGCTATACCAAGAGGGTCAAAATGTCGGCACTCCCCTGTTTATTTTTTTTATAATTTTTTATTGTTAACAAAATATATACAAAAAGGTCCCCCCAAACTTCAGTGAAACGATGTTACATGTCATTGCCAAACTTTGCAAAGACCAAACGTCAACACAAACCAATTGAAAAATTTATCTGTGTAAAGTATCGGTCGGTGGAAGAACATGTTGTACCGAGCCAAGAAGAATTAGGGAAGAGATAAGTGGTGGTATGAAAAGTGTCTATATGTACGTGGAAGTGAAGAGATAGGAGGTGATGATGAATCAAAACGAGAATGTGAATGATCAGAAATCAGAGAAATATTGGCATTCTCGTAGCTTATTAAAAGAAAAGGGGGTGGTTCAACTTCTAAAGGAGGAAATTGATTATCCACACAATCGTCGAGATGTTTCAGTGGATCCTTTATTGACTTGGCATCATCCATCATATGCATATGATATTCAATTATGAGGGAACTAATCTTCTCGATGTCCGCCATAGTCCAGCCGAAAGCTTGCCAGTTATTTTGCAAGACCATTAAAAGAGCTTTCTCTTGCTCGAGAGCTAGAGAGGCCGATATGACAACGGAAAAGGTCTCATTCTCACCTAAGTAAGCGTATTTAAGGTGAGACTGCAAGGGCTTGAGTTCGAGTTTCGGAGGTGAAACAATCAAAGGTAAAATTGGGGAATCTATCTCGAACTCAAAGGATTCCAACAATGGTTCGAAATCATTGTAAGTAACCGAATCGGATGGTTCAACTAACTCATCCAAAAATTCAAAGGACTCATACTCGGGCGGTGAGTCGTCAAAATCATCCGAAAAAGTGAAACATTCGTAATCAACATCGGTTGTGCAAACTGTGTTAGATTCCAGGAGAGACGAACTAGTGGCGTCAAAACTGTTATCATCAAGCAGAAAATTTTCAAGCTCGCAGTCCTCTTGCGTGATTTCGTGAATAGAGAAAACTTCTCGTGTACTAGTTTTAGGCATGAGGGGCAGACTTCCTATCTTGTAAATATTGAACTCACTAGACATCTTCCCGAAGGATAAAGTCATGGAGCCATTGCGATAATTGATTACGGCATTGGAAGTGACCAAAAATGGTCGACCGAGGATCACCGGAATTTGGTTCCGTGGGTTAGCAACAGGTTATGTGTCTATAACAATAAAATCAACGGGGAATATGAAGTTCCCTACTTTGATCAACACATCCTCTAACTCACCCCTAGGATGGGTGATTGATCGATCAGCCATTGGGAGAGTACAACGAGTGGGTTTCAACTCTCCAACACCTAATTGCTCGTACACGGAGTAGGGAAGCAGGTTAACACTAGACCCAACATCTAAAAGTGCGCGATTGATGTTCTTATCCCCAATTGTTATTGAAATTTTAGGACAGCCAGGGTCCTTTCGTTTTTGGGGTAAGGGTTGACGTTGGTTAATAGCATTGCTCACGGCACTAGCCACTAGCACTTTCTTGGGTGTCTGAGACTTTCTCTTCAAGGAGCATAAGCCCTTTAAGATTTTCGCGTAAGAAGGGACTTGTTGGATTGCATCCAAGAGAGGTATATTTATGCTAACCTGTTTAAATAACTCCACAATCTTCTCCATTTGTGGAGTTGGTTTATTGGATCTCAACCTGTTTGGAAATGGAGCATTTTGAAAATCTGTTGAGTCCAATGTCTGTGGAGTAGAATGTGGAGTTGGAACGGATCCCAATGTGGGTGTGTTCGTGAAGTGAGATGTGGGTCCGTTCGGATCAGAAGAAGAAGTAGAGCCTTGTGAAGAATGAAGAATAGGCTCTAACGAGGAAGATGAAGATGAAGAAGAAAAGGATGAAGAAGAAGATGAAAAAGAAGAACCACCGGCATGGGTGTCATTACTAATACCCACGTTATTTTGCAACACTCTTCCAGATCTCAACGTGGTCACAACATTTACATTATGATTTTGTTGTTCATATGCAACATGTGCATTGTGTGTGTGACCGGGATTTGGCAATGGTTGAGATGGAAGCTTTCCCTTTTCTCGCTCTCTCAACGCAGCAGTTAGTTGTGCAATTTGGGCTTCGATTGATTTGATACTTTGATTATGTGAAGCATTGTTGTGCACCAAAGACTGAATGAAAGTCTCCAACCTTGCTGCGGATTGTGTAGATTGTTGTAGAAACGCATCTAGACTTCTTTCTAGTGAGGTGACCTTTTCATCATTTGGTTGAACAAAATTGTTTGGAGGGTAAGAGTTGTTAGGCACAAAATTGTTCGTTTGATTTGGGTAAAGTTGTGGTTGGAAAGGTTGCCGGTATTGAGTTTATTGTGGTGCTTGTTGTTATGGAGGAGGAGGCTTTTGAAAGTTGTTGTTTCCTTGGAATTGTTGATTTTGATTCCAAGAAAAATTTGGGTGACTACTCCAACCCGGATTATAAGTTGAAGAGTATGGACCATTTCTTTGTCGTTGCTGAAAGGCAGCATTGACTTGATCTTGTCCTTGAACAGGTGGATTGTAAAGACACTCTTCGTTGAGATATGATGGATCCGAACAACAAGCGCAAACAGTTTGTGGGGGCAAAGCAGGGGCAGGAGAAGGCGATGAGATTTTGGTCTCAATTGTTTCTAGCTTTTTCGTAAGTGCGGCCATTTCGGCCTTCATTGCTATCGACATATCTAATTGATGTATGCCTGCCCTAGACTGACCAACAGAAGAAGATGAGGTGGTCTTAGTGCTTTTCCACTGAAGTGTTTGTTCAGCAAGATCCTCGAGAAACTGCCAAGCTTCCTCACTAGATTTGGTTAGAAAGTGACCTTGACAAATGGTTTCCAACAACTGCTTCGTTGCTGGATTCAATCCCTTGTATAAAGTTTACCAAAGTTGCCAATTTTCGATACCGTGGTGTGGGCATTGAACAAGTAGGTCTTTGAATTTTTCAAAACACTTCCAAAAGGGTTCGGAAGGAAGCTGGGAAAATTGGATAATCTCATTGCGAATTCTCGCGGTCTTGTGATGTGGATAAAACTTTTTAAGAAAAGCTTTACCAAACTCTTCCCAATTTTTAATTGAATGTGATGTTGTGCTGTATAACCACTTCTCGGCTAAGTCACATAAGGTGAAAGGAATGACCCTTAGCCTTATAGCATCATCTGATAATTGGGTTGTTTTCATCATTGCGCAAACGTTTTGGAATTTGTTTATGAAGATATAGGCATCTTTGGATTCCAGTCCGTGAAATTTTGGCAACATATTGATGAAGTGGGGTTTGATCTCAAAATTGTCCCCATTTACCGGTGGGAGTGAAAGACAAGTAGGTAAGGCGGTGCGAATCGGGTAGAAAAGATCCTGGAGCGCGATTCGTTGGGGCGCTTCAATAGGCGGGTGTTGCAGGTTATTCGCACCTAACGGAGACGAAATCAGTCCCGTGGGTAAGGTGTTGTTAGGATTATATCCCGACATCTCCTTAGAAGACGATGAAAGTGAAGGTGAGGGTAAGGAAGTGGAAGGAATTTCGACTTCGGAGTCGAAAGCGTCGTCGGTCGGTACCAACGAGACACGGACTAATCGGCCGCTAGTGTCCCTAGTCCAACCGGACATACACTAAAGAGCTAGTGTAGTCAAAAAGGTGAAAAAAAAACAGGATGTGGGGGTAAGAAAACGTCAATGGAAAGAAGGTGGGTGTAAGTGGGGTGCACGGATTTTTAGCGACAAGTTGCAAGTTTTTGTAAATTTTTTTTCTTTTTTTCCCTTTTTTATGTGTTGCTTTTTGCAAAAAGATTTTCGATAAAAGGCTTAGACACCATTCAATCAACCACAAATGCACAATTAGGCCTAGATCTAGGGTCACCTAAATGAGCTAGACAGCTCCTAACTGTTCCAAAGGGCAAAAAGTAGCACCTCAAACCGCCTCTTTACCTCCAATTGGGGCCAGGTAAGTGCTAGGTAAGTGGAAGGCTCTCCACCACGTAAGTAGTGGACCTAATTACGTAACCACTTGCCTTAGACACACTTGCCTAGACACCACAAAGTCGGGTTAAGATCAACGGTCGATGCTTACAACTAGTCCTTTGTCCTATTGAGCACGAAGTCCTTAAGGCAGAGTCTAATCTTTTTTAATTAAATGATGGTTAATACAATATGCCTTATGTGATTTCTGGGGTCCTGGGAAGGGTGATGAAATCCCCACCCAATCTGGATTAGTTTCAAGCCCCTTAAAGTCCGATTAAATAAGCAAAACAGTAAACAACCACTTGCAAATTTTTTTATTTTTAGCGCGGCGCAAAGAATCCTGCACAAGATCAATTATTAGAAAGGGGAGAGATTTTTTAGCGCAAAGAATCCTGTAGGCAAATTTACAGAGGAGATATCAGGGGGTTCAGAGGAGGAGAGAGAAAGCTCACGGTGGTTTTTCCTCATGCTGATGTCACCTACCTGCGGCGGAAGCGCGGCCAAAGGGCGCTATTGGCAGCGGAAACGTGGCGGCGGCGGCGGATCGATTCCTGAGGTTTCTTCTGTTCTTCTGTTATGATTTCCCTCTGTCATTCAGATCTTCCGTTTTCTGTTTTACATGTTGGATTTTCCCATATCCGGACTCGTTCGTCTATCATGAAAAATTCACACGAAAATACCCTTCACAAGATGATAAATTTTTATATTTTTCAAATTTTCAGTTTTTATGATTTTTTTAATTTTATATTAACCCGAAATTGCAAAAAGAAAATACTACGCCATCCCCGGCAACGACGCCATTTGATTGATAATTTTAGTGCTTATGCGCTTTTAAAAGATGAATCAAAAATATTAATTAACCGCAATCAAGAACGGCGTCACTTGGTAGCTAGCCAGAGAGTACGGGTCGGTCCACAGGATGTTGTGTATTTCCTAATTTGATCTAACGAGTTAATTCCAAACGGTGTGAATGGATTATCGCTAAAAACTAAACTGATTTATACTAAGACTAAAATCTTGCTAGGGTTAGGTTTAGGATAAGTTTAGAAATTAAAGATTTCCTCACCGCTTTCAATGCTCTAATTTAGATTTCTTTCGGTGTTATGGTAACAATTAATAAAGGGGATCAGTACCATCGGGAAGAAATGATATTTCTTCCTCTAGGTTCTAATCCTTCCTTTCTTAATTCTTACCCTAACCTCCATGGAAAATATACACAACCGGTCGTTTATACTATGGTATCACCGTTACCTCATAGGGTAAGGTGCTGTAGGGAACGGTGTGTGTATGTATGCATGAAGTCCTATTAATTATATGTGATGGGCAAGAAAGGGGTGAGAGATTTTCATCTCTCAAGCCTTCCCTATTCCTAACCCTAACAAGCCAGGAGACTACTCGCTCATTAGGGAATTGAAGAACATATCTAACTATCTAAGTAGGGCAGATAATAAAATTATACTAAGGAAGAATAAAAATTAACTAGGGCAATTAAATAAAATTACTTACTTTATTGATGGCTCTCTCCAAACATTTACACAGGAATTTTCAGATCTGAATAGATGAAATAAAAAGAGGCATAACCTAAAAAAGGTTTTAGGGCTTCTATTTATAGATTCATAGAAATCCTAGGGTTACAGTCGATGCACATCTGCTTTTACAATTTTACCCCCTAAGAAACCTAACTAATGCACCGACGCATCGACACGAGGAACACGTGCCGGCACGTGCGACACACGGCCACGGATCCGCGGCCAAAACCCCTGTTTGGCCGCGGTTCCGTGGCCATCTTGAGAGCTTGTTGGTTTCTGCTTCTTTGGTAATTCTCCAGCTGCTTTTTCCTTGGTTTTTTCTTCAATTGGTTTCTCAGATTGTCTCTAGTTTTCTTCCAGATTTCCACAGTGAATATTGTAGTGGACTTTACCGCTTGCTTCGTGTCTATGTCTTGAACCTTGCTCTACCTTTGTACTTTGTGAACTTGTTCATTGATCTTCGTTTAGTCTTCAAACTGTAGGCATGATCAAGATCTTTCCATTTGTTGGTCATAGTCTCACTTTTGTATCATCTTTTCATTGTTTTCACTGTATTTGTTCCAAAAACCTGTAACCTGCAACTATGTAGCAGACATGGGTCAAAAGAACCTGTTTATTTGCAAAATGAATAAGAATGGGGAATATAATAATGCAAAATTATGGTATGAACACCAAACGGTCATCGCATTCTAGCCGCAGCTCTCTCTGCCCGTGCGATCGTGGTAACAGAAACCACCATCCGATATCGACAAAGATAGATGAAAGGAACGAATAGAATACGGTGAAAAGAAATGTACATCCTAAAGCTTCTTAAGCAGAGTAGCGTATCATAAGTATGCCGCGGATCTTACCCACCGTACGTCACTCTACCTAAGTCACCTACTCCATCAACCAAGGTCAACCTAGACTTAGACAAGGGTTAAACCCAGCGCTCTGATACCAACTTTGTCACGACCCGAAGGTACGGAACATGACCGGTACTTAAATTACGAGACGTCTAAAGGCGTAACGTAATCTAAGCAAGCCGAAGCCCAGAAATCTAAACTATTTAAAAGAAGAAGTGTATGAAAATAAGTTTTAAAAGCAACATCAAATTTCTTAAAAATTTCGGCAGAGTCTCCTTTGTAAAAACTGGCCCCCAAACGGGTACAAATAAGAATATATACATAAGCAATAATAAAAAGGAATCCACGGCGGGAGCTAGCTCTTCGCCAATCGGCGATCACAACCACGCAAGCAATATAATATACAATGCCGAAGGGCGAGGAACAAAACTCAAAGAAAACCATCAAAACCACCAGAAAACCATAACAGTACAAGCGCAACTCTAAGGTCGAAAGAAAAACAACCGGTCTTCTAAATTTACCAATAATACAAGTCTGGTTGATGGAGTTTACTAGACACAAATGAAATAATAAAAGTACAACGGTGGTCCTGATACAAGTGAACCAACCTACCAAGCAAATCACCCTGAATGAAATGATGTGCCAACAAGCTGCCAAGGAAACCTGTACATCGAAACCTGTAAGAAAATTTGGCACAACGGGGGTGAGTTGCCAACTCGTGAGTAGAAGACATCTGCGAGTAGAAATCGCATGCACGATGATCTCCTAGGTCAAAATAATATACCTAATATAACACTAGTCATCTAGTAGTAGCAGGGTAATAATCTATGTGTTAGTGCAATGCTCAGTGCTCGTGTCAGTGCCTCAAGTAGTAACATGTCATGTGTATGAGTATGCATGCACCATGAATGTAAAACAATCAACCAAGAAATCTGGATATATCGGTATAAGAAATCTTTAACTTTTATCATAGTAAAATTTGTATGGTAATCCGAAACATCATCAATGAAATCCATGGAAATCCGTGTCAAGCATCGACACAAAACATGTAAATCTCAAAATCTCAATACCCCATAGTCTCAATATCTCATGGTCTCAATATCTCGGGCTCCGTCAGTCCGGATCGGCCCATATCATCAAATCTTACGACAACGATCGACATCCTCCGGATATCAGCCGCGCCAGACATCACCGGTAGGTAGTCTTCCCCTGCCAGGCTCATCGTCTACAACTCGATCTTCTTGCCCCGGGGTACCATACCGGGCCCACCATGTACCGGAGATGGTTTAACCACTCCTCGAATCCAGTCTCGAAATCTAACAGAAAATGTGAAATCTCATGGTGGACGACACATACATCACGAGAAAACTGCAACTTGCATTTTAAAAATGATGATACTAAGATTTTATTAAATTCTTGTAGTTTTCCCCCAAAATCCAGAAATCTCACAGAAATCCAAAATCCCAAAATCATGAGTAAGTAAATAATGAGCATCGGCATAAGCCCCAGAATACTGCATGCTAATATGAATATGTGAATGCATGAAGTGTCTAAGTAATAAATGAAATGTCTAAACTAGCCCATGAGAGTAGTCACACAATATTATATTAGATTAGCATTTAGCTGATTATATCAATAAAAGATAATATGTTCTAAAGTGTGCGTGACATGGCAATTACCGATGATGATGTGTGTGAACCGGCAAATAAGTGTACGTGGAACCTGTGCATCATCGGTAATGGTGCTGGTGGCCTAACAGGCAGAGTTTCATATTAGCTAAAGAAACATATGTATGAATATTCAATGCGATGAATACAACATGAATATAACGGTGAATGTGTAGTAAACGCACAACTAGAGAATACATACTAATTACGAGTCATACAGTTTATTGTTTGAAAAAGCACGAATCGTGGTTTTTAGAAAATTGGGGGCTACGGTGTTTTTTATGAAAGATATGTCCTTTGAAAAATCCGTAGTATCCCTCAGTCTGTCTTTAAAAATACGCACGATTCGTTAGTTTTGAAAATAAGTACGACTCGAGCCTAAACTAGGATCTACCTAACCAACTAAGGAAAGACACTAGTCGAAAGGTAAGAAAAATCCTCCTAAATTCTGAGTCGATATCTCTAGTAGTCGGCGATCCAGCCTCAATAGTGTCACGTACGTAGTAGGACTTTCTCGAGTCAAGAGTGCGGATCAATCATCACATCTATGCCTCGTACGGTAAAATCTATCGTACGACATCCCAAAATCAGGGTACGGGTCAACTATCACATATATACATCATCGTTCGTATAGTATCATCATCAAACAATATCATGATCAAGGGTACTGTACTATAATCGCATACATCCCAATATCATCAAACATATATCATCATCTGTGTAAATATACATCGTCAAATGATCCACTAAAATATCATGTCATATATCATATCGTGATTAATTCACATATTACAATCCGGGTTCTATTCTAAGTCTTGTACATTTTATTGTCATCATCACCTATTATCGTTTATGTATAAATATACACTTCCTAATTTCCCAACGATTCGCTAATATCATAATACATATTATAACTCGATCGTATATCCAATATCTCACGGTATCATGCCCAGTCATACTGACTCATCCCCAGATATCATATAATATCCTCATATCACATGTATATGTTATATATATATATATATATATATATATATATATATATATATACTTATAGAAACCTACACACATTCATACACATACACACACATATATACACCAGGTCAAGTGTATGTGTGTGTGTCTACATGAAACCTACGAATTCTCTCCATGGCAATCATCCTCTGGTTAAGTCTTTCTAAATCAGTCTAATCCAACTTAAAGTCTTCAATAGTAACCTACTCGTCAAGAATCTAAGGTCACGTCCGACTTCCTAATAATAGTACATAATATCCTTATTCTACATTTGCGGGGGTGCTATACGCCATCCACCCGACTTCCCCCGTAGATATACATCTACTCACCTGGTCCTTATCTGCCGAAGTCGATGTCGCCATCCTCTTCTTTATCGTCGGAAGTCCACGTGAGGGGTACCTATACACAAACATATATAATATCGTAAATCGAAATCGCGGACAAAACCATAACGGCGCACGAAACGCGCATATGTTAAAATCATGCAAAAATAACCAAATAACTCTCGACATCGGCGTACAAACGCCGATTGATCGAGATAAAACACAAACGTACAAATCGTAGTTCCAAAACTCACTAATTATAATTTAAAATAGGGTTTAAATCATTAAATCCTTAAAATTAATCAAATCATTCTATTTCGTAAAAACCTAGAAAGTATCAATTAACCGTTTTACTTCAAAACTTGATATTTAAGCAAAACTAGTAGCCACAATATACTCTAAACATCATAACTAAGTCATAAAAACCATTTCTATAATTTAATCTCATCAATTTGTATTGAATCCAAAATTCTAGTTTGCAAAAATATCAAATTTTAACACTTTTTAAAGCAAAATTCAAAATTCAACAACGAAGCAAGATTTTGCATATTTTAAATTGTTAAACCACTCATGGAAACCTTAATGATGTGCTAAAACCCTAACTATATTTTTAATCCCACATTTTAAATTAATTTCTAAAACCTAGTTTGCAAAATAGCATATTTATCACAATTTTAAAGTAAAACTAGCAAACTAGTAACTAGATTAGGTTTTGCATTCAATTAACATGTTAATCTACCCATTAAAAGCATGAATAATTGATAAAAATTCTCACTAGAATTTTATCTCACCAATATATATATATATATATATATATATATATATATATATATTATAAAAACCTAGTTTGTAAAATTATCAAATTTTAATAACTTTGAAGTAACTCTTTACAATTTAACAACAAATCTACATTTGTGCGTATCTTAGGATGTTAAATTACACTTTATTACAATGAACAAATAATAACAACCCTAACTTGAATTTTCAATTTAACAACTAGCACAAAATTTAACACTTAAATATGCTAGATTTAAGCAATTTCTACAACAATTTCACTATAGGTTTAAGATTTATACCTCATAAAATTAAAGATCTAGCATGAAAATCTTGGCCTCCAAAATGGCTTCTTACTTCATGAATCCAAGCTATATTGGTCATGGAATAATGGGTAGGATTTAAATTAGGAATTTGTGGGATTTTTCATGGATTTTTGATGATTTTTTGAAGAGTTTTGAAGCAAGTGAAGCGGGGGAAAATTTTGTGCAGTTTGAAGGGAGGCACGGCCACTTAGGGGAGGGAAAGATAGAGAGAGAAAAAAAGTGTGTAGAAATGTGTAGAACTTCCCCACTTAAACAAATAATTATTCTTTTATTTAATTAATTCATTTCTTAATTAATATTGTGCTAGAATGCTCTAGAAATATAAAGACAAATGGAGAAAAAGAGAATGTATGGTGACATGTTATTAAGTTTGTCATGTTCCACATTTGCTAAATTAACCCATTCAAATTTGTAATTTACACTAATTAAATGTATAATTAAAGCTTATGTTAATATTTTAATTTAATTAATTTAGGAAAAATATTTTAGTAAACTAGAAATTTACAAGTGACTAAATAAATACCAAATACTAGAAATTACATAATTTAAATAGAAGTATTTAAGTTTATATTAAAAAATAATTGTAGTTGAGTTTTTTGGAAAATACGGTTTATTTTACCGATTATCAGAAAACTCATCTAAAGGGTTTTATTTATTTATTTATTTATTTTTAAAACGTTACACTGGGATCTAAACCTGTTTCCTAAGCTATCAAATTTTTGGCGATGCATTACTTTGTACTATTTAACCTACGTACATATTTACGTGGGCAAACTAGTAGGGGGCATTTATTCCTGCCAAAAATTTTGGTTCAAAACATACATTTGTTCCCTTATAAAAAATAGAGAGCACCCCTACACGTGTTAAACACATGAGCACTTACATACAAAGCACGCAAGCACCTGCTGCAGTTAGGATTAAACCCTATAACATTCCTTATGTGATATCACATGAGCGCTCATGTGCAAAGCACATGGGAACAGGCTTCAGATAGGATTAAATTTTATAACAGCACCCACGTATTAAACACTTGAGTTCCCTTGTCGCATTCTTATGGCAGTGTTCATGTGCTAAGCACGTGCGCGCCGCTGTCACATATGTATATGGAAGTGATCACATGGTACCACGTGAGTGCCCTAATTTTAAGCGCTAGCTTCTGATAGAATTAAATTTTATTTGGGAAATATTTTCCCTGATCTTTCTAATATGGAAAGATTTTTCTCTAACAAAGAATATTTGGATTTAAAATCCAATAGTGATAAAATATTACCAATTAAAACATCTAATAGAATTAAATTCTATGTGATAGAATTAAATTCTATTTAGGAAATATTTTCCCTGATCTTTTTAATATTGAAAGATTTTTCTCTAACATAGAATCTTTGGATTTAAAATCCAATGGCAATAAAATATCACTAATTAAAGCATCTGATAGAATTAAATTCTATATTAGGAAAATATTTTCCTAATCTTGTTAAATAAACAAGAAATATATTTTCTGTTAAACAAAGAGCCGTTGGATCAAAGATCCAACGTTGATTTATACATCTTCGATTGATTATAAAATCAATCAAGATCTCTTAAAGAGAGATTTTCTCAAACAAATTGAATTTTCTCTTCTCCCATATAAAGGACTCTAGAGAATAAATCTCATATAGAAGAGACCATCTATAAGCTTGTGCAAAAGAGAATTTAATTCTCTTCGAAGAAAGATCATCTTCAACCTCTCAAATCTTAGGTAAAAATAAGGGAGAAATATGTCTCTTTTTACCTATCATGCATATAAAAACAGGGTTTAACCTTTCAATGAACTTAGTTCTTTAAAGAATATAAGATCCATAAGACAAGTCACCAATAAAAAGAGAATTTATTTCTCACAAAGGGATCTTGATCTTAAACTTAGGATCCAGAGAAGAAATTTGACGTTTTTTTCCACCATCATAAGAAAAGGAGAGAAGAAAGAAAATGGAGTTTATACTCCAGGAACTTAGTTCCCTCAAGTCTTAAAAGAACTTGATCCTAGATCGTCAAATATCGATCTTGGTGATCGTTAATGGTCAAAATACCGTTAATGGTCAAAATACCGTTAACAGAAGATAAGCTTCTCTGAAACTCAAGTTTAAAAAATAAACAGAGATTAAATCTCTATGGAAGAAGCACCTCACGTGATATTCACGTGAGCGCCAAGGGAAAAATCAAATAAAAGCGCCTCACATGATATCCACGTGGGTGTCCAAAAGAAGCGGGAGACTTAAAGTTTGACATGATATCCACATGAGCGTCCAAAGGCCTATGAAAAAAGCGTCTCACGTGAAAGGCATGCGAGCTTCCAAAACAGCAGCTCACGTTAAAGTCATGTGAGCGCTGAGACTTAAAGTCTCATATGAAAAGCATGTGAGTTCCTGAAGAAAACATAAATGCTTCACGTGATATCCCCGTGAGCGTTATATGAATGAGTGTTTAGCACTACTCATGTGAAAGGCACGTGAGCTCTCAAATAAAGACATGAGTAAGCGCCTCACGTGATATCCACATGATCGCTCAAAAGAAGCCATAGAAACAACATCCCACATGAAAGGCACGTAAGCATCCGAGACTTAAAGTCTCATGTGATATCCCCATGAGCAATGTATGAATGAGTGCTTAGCACTACCCACGTGAAAGACACATAAGCACCTATGAAGACAAAATGTCTCACGTGAAAATCACGTGAGAGCTAGGAAGAAAAGAAAACAGAAGTGCGCCACATGATATCCACATGAGCGCTTGAAGTTAAAACAAAAGTGTGCATTACATGAAAAGCACGTGAGGGCCTGAAGCTAAATAGAGAGTGTGCATCACGTGAAAGACATGTGAATGTTGTATGAAAGAGTGCTTAGCACTACTCACGTGAAAGACACATGAGAGACCATGAAGACAGTGGTTCACGTTATATCCACGTAAGTGCTATGTGAGCGAGTGCTTAGCACTACTCACGTAAAAGGTATGTGAACACTAGGAGACATAGCTGCTTATGTGAAAGGGACGTGAGCACCAAGAGACTAGCTACTCACGTGATATCCACGTGAACACTGTAGCGGGAAGGATATTATATCCTATGATGAGGCTTAAGCTTCTGGGCCCAAGGCTTAACACTGTTGGGTCATGTAAATCCCAAAACAAAATGTATGGTCTAGTGCTTAGCACTGTTGGGTAACACAAAGCCCACATTTAGTCTAAAATAGACTAAGTCCCTAAAGATTCAAACATCTTTGATTTTAAAAAAAATCAATCAAGCTCATATATTTTAAGTCGACCTTAATCTAAAACAAGATTAATGGTCCTTAACTAAATTTTAATTCGATCTTAATCTAAAAAAAGATTAACGATTCTTAAACCTCTTAGCTAATAGCAGATATAGCTTAGGTTCAACCCAAAATCTAATGTACGGATTTGGATTAATCCACGCACTATGGCCGATGATAAAATTAGTCTTCATATACAATTCAACGACAACCCTAAAATAAATAAATTATAACACGAAACGTAGTGATGCACATGGAGAATGAGAAAGTTGTTATTATGTTGCGATAACGTAATTAACTGTAGGGGCTTGCGCCTGCAGGAAAAAGCATCTCCACAATCAAAAACCCCTCAGAAATGAGGGGGAATCTGATAAGTCTGCTAAAACGGTCGCATACATCCAAACCTCCGATAGATGGTGTCATAAACCAACTTGGTATCTTCGGAGAGGTGGATAGATATGTTCTATATAATATCTGCCCCCAAATTCAGGCAATTGTCTTCCCATTTTTCAGCAGTAAACATAGTTTTTTGACCTGAGATCATCATTTGTATCGTATGAGTTACCACTGTATTTAGATTGCTACCTTACTATGGCTCAAAGTAGTCATGTAAACAGGTTTTAACTTGGTACGGTCCCGAGCCACATGGTGGAAGCGAGCGATTGTAGAGGATTCGTCTTTTCTAGTATTAGGAGTCGATGTCGTGCTATGTTCAGTTGGCCATCACCATAATCCCTGGCCAGGGTGGATGAGATTTACTGATAGGAGTTAAATAGTTTGTCGATGGGTGATGAGCTTAACTCCGGCATAACTTATCGGGTTATTAAAGTTAGTCATATGTATGCCCTAGAGGCCATTATTGTATATTATAGTATATGCTTGGACATATATATATATATATATATATATATATATATATATATATAGGACTTTCTTGCTCGAAATGATAGTATGCTATTTGGTTGCACTTTATCTTAATATGTACACTTATATTATTCAGTCTCTCTGATACATGTTGATAAAGCCCTTAGGATGTTAGCTTGACTACCAGGACTTTGATGCAGATCATACTAGTAGGGCTTGTGTAGTCCGCAAGCGCATCCTTTAATCATTCCTAGTCGAGGGAGTATCGAGATAGGGCATCGATATTCTAGAATAGACTAGTGTGTACATTTCTTGACCCTGTATGGAGGCGATGGTTGATCCCATAACTATTGGTGTTTGACATCAAAGATTGTATACAGGTGCTCATTAGAGAATAGGTACACCGAATATTACTCGCCGAGAACTCCTAGATGGTACTATACCTATCGTCAGATAGCAATTCTCTGGTGACACTTATACAGGTTAGTCTGTATACTCGAGATCGTCATAGTTTCTTGTATGGTTCCTACTGTGCTTTGATTTCCATCCTACCACGACTCAAAGGAGTCGTGCAAACAGGTGGATTTTGGGTACAGTCCCGAGTCACATGGAGGTAATGAGCGATAGGAAGGGTTTCATCTCTTCCGGTATAGGGAGTTGATGTTGTGCTTTGCTCGATTGGCTATAACAACAAGTCCCTGTCCAGGGCTGATAAGATTTACTGGTAAGTGTTATCAGTAGTTTCTCAAAAGATTATAGACCACACATCGGCATGACTTATCAAGTTACTGGGGTCTGACGATTCCACCCCTAAACTCGATATGCGACATATCAGACGATGAGACCGGACTGTACGGTAAGTGTTGCTTATAGGCTTTGCGGGAGTTTAGACAAGCTTGCTTATTGATCTTCTATTCGTTCAATACCTAGGTAGCCATTACGTTCAGCTAGTACCGCTGACGGCTTGTGGGTATCTGATATGATCATTACCTACTGCTGGAGTATTAACGAGTCTTTAGAGTCCAACACAGAGGTTTCCTAGCTCAAGCGAAATGAAGTAGGGCACATATGGTGATATGTGTGGGAGATTGAGTAAATACAAGTATGTGATACCTGTATGGTTACTTTGCACACACATGAGGTTCTACAACAGATCAAACATGCCAAAATCAAAGTTTTATATGTGCTAAAGAACCCTAATGCTAGATCATTACTAGAGGTAAGGCGAAAGAATGCAAGTTAACAACTTTAACTAAAAGGAAAGTGACTACAACCTTTGTAGATCCGGTCCTCCACTTCCTTAGCTCCATGATGACATCCCTCCGCTGCGATCATCGGATCCCGGACTCTAGCGTCGATTTCATCGGAGAAATGGGCGGGCTAGGTCGTCGACTTCGATGCCGAAGATGATCCACGTCGAGGCAACTCAAGATCAAGCTCCATCTTCACTTGGTCATAAAACTTGTGAAGATAACACACTCTACTACATGGAAAGTGGTAGAGAATGAAGAAATAGGAAGTGGGTTCACTTTGGATTTGGATTTCTCACTCTTTTTCTCATGGCACCATTGGAGGTAGCAATGTTTCTTCTTCTTGAAGAAGAAGAAGAAGAAGAAAGAATATGATGAGAATAATAAAATCAATTGATGAATAATAATAAATCAAGTGATCTTATCATAATGCAACCATGGGTTAGTGTAACTAGTGTAGAGACTAAACTAGGGTTTAGGTGAATGGTTAGGTTAAGGAAAGAAACAAAATGGTCAAAGCTTTTCAAAGCTTCATAAAGCTTCAACTAAAAACCAAAAGAAGCCACCATTTTATTTCTTGCCCAAAAATAAATAAAATGAATAAGTGAATAATTTAAAACCCTAACCATTAACCCAAACAAGGTTTAAAGCATACACACACCCAAGTTTGCATGTATCATCAAACATGATACAATCTAGTGCACAAAAATATATCACATATACTACTTGTGCACATCAAGTGAGAAAATCCATCTTAAGTGAACAAATACTAGTTAATGTAAAGTAATATATCAAATATATAATTATACATTAAATCATTAAATCAACACTTGATTTAATGATCCGGTCATACTGCATATAATCGACTAATATCAAGCGTATCAATGTATCGAATCAACACTTGATTCGGTAACCCGGCTATATCTTATATAACCGTCCGATGATACAAATCGCGAGAATAGAATCCAGTATCACATACTGGTATTATTCTCAGTCCCGCACATATCTCATACGCGCTCCTATCTCGTTTCGCTTGAGCCAGGAAACCTCTGTGTAGGACTCTAAAGACTCGTCAATACGCCGGCAGCAGGTGATGATCATATCAAACACCCACAAGCCGCAAGCGGTCTGCTAAACGTAACGGCCACCCGGGTATTGAGCGATCAGAAGATCAATGAGCAAGCCCGCTCACACTCCTGTGAATCCAACCAGCAACACTTACCGTACAGTCCGGTCTATTCGTCTGATATGTCGCATATCTCGCCTAGGAGTGGTAAACGTCAGACCACAGAAGCTTGATAAGTCATGCCGATGTAAGGTCCATAACAAGCATGAAACTACTGATAACACTTACCAGTAAATCAGTGCAACCCTGGCCAGGGATTTCCAGTTATGGCCAGTCGAGCATAGCGCAACATCAACCCCCAATACCGGGAGAGACGAATCCCCTCCTATCGCTCATTGCCTCCATGTGAATCGGGACTGTACCCAAAAACCACCTGTTTGCACTACTCAGTAGAGCCGTGGTAGGGTGGAAATCAAAGCACAGTGGGAGACACACAAGACTCTATGAGATCTCGGGTTAACAGACTAAGCTGTACCAGTGTCACCAGAGAACTGCCATCTGACGTGAGGTATAATACCATCTGGGAGTTCTCGGCGAGTCCGTTCAGTGTACCCAGTCACCACTGAGCACTCGCATACCATCTCTGATGTCAAACACCAATGGATATGGGATCATCCATCGCCCATCACACGGGTCGAGAAGATATACGCTAGTCTACTCTGGAATATCGATGCCCCGTCTCGATATTCCCACGACTAGGAACATTGAAGGATGTACTCATGGACTACCCAGGCCCCACTAGTATGATCTACATCATAGTCCTGGAAGTCGAGTACACATCCTAAGGGATTTATCAATATGTAACAGAGAGACTGAAAGTATACATATTAAGATAAAGAGCAACCAGATAGCATACTATCATGTCGAGCAAGAAAGTCATACTTATATATGTCCCAACATCCACTACAATATACATCCTATGTACAGTAATGGCCTCTAGGGCATACATATAACTAACAATCTCCCACTTGCACTAGGGCCATCTGTAGCAGTGGTTGCAGTATCATATACTCAACCATCCCATATAAGTCTCTCTATAGGAAAAGGCCTTTGTGAGTGGATCCACCGTGTTGTCCTCTGAGTCTACTCTCCTAACCTCGATCATCTTGGAGATCAACTATCTCCTTGATCAAGTGATGCTGCCTCAGAATATGTTTAGGTCACTGATGGGATCGGGGTTCCTGGGCCAAAGCCACACTTCCATTGTCACATAATGGTAGGAACCTAGTTCATCTCATGAACCAATATACACCCAAACTGCCTTTTTGGTAGTATCTATAATAGCTATGCTACCAGCCTTTATCGTCTAGTCTGCTACGGTATCTCTCTTGGAACTCTTCCAACATACCGTCCCTCCACCGAGGGTAAAGACAATGCCTGCGACTGACATTCAGTCTTCCTTATCACCCTGGAACCTTTCCAGTGATTCTCCCCAGGATCTATTGATACCATCTTGCTATAACTAGTGAGAATCCTAACATCCATTTAGATCTATCTCATAGATCCAAAACCCAGGATTTAGGAGGTATCACTTTGATCCTATATGGAGAATCCATATGATAAGAGGAGATTGACCGTGCGTAGCATAGGAAGCTCTTTTCCTATCAAGAGTATGTCATCCACGTACTCTACGAGGATCATCACCATACTCCATACTATCTTTTTGTACATACAAGGTTCATCTACCATTTTGATGAAGTCAAACTCTTTGACTAGAACATCAAAACGGATGTTCCAACTCCGCGATGCCTGCTTTGTCCTGTAAAGCAACTTGCACACGTTTCCGCTGCTCCCACTGTTTACGAAGCCCTCTGGCTGTGTACTTATAGACGTTCTCTTCTAAATCATTATTTAGAAAAGCAGTCATGACACCCAACCACTATATATCGTAGTCATGGTATGTAGCAATGGCAAGTAGGATCTGGATGGACTTAAGCATAGCTACTGGAAAAGGTTTCATCATCATCCACGCCTGGTCAATGACGAAAACCTTTAACAAGTCTAGCTTTGAAAGCCTCAACTTTTCCATCTACACCAAATAATCTTCTCAAGATATACTTGCTCCTGATAGGGATTTAACCCTTCAGATATAGCAACCAAAGTCTATACTTTGTTGGTGTACATGGATTCCATCTCAGATCGCTAAGCATCCAGCCATTCTTACAGAGTCCCTACTCATGATGGCCTGCTCGAAACTTGTTGGGTCATCATCTTATGAGGCAATCCTCGCTCCCACTGTCATCGAGAAACCAAAGTATCTCTCAGGCGGATGAGAAACCCTACCAGATCGGCGGAGAGGCTGAGGTTCATCGGGGACTATTGAATCCTTTGGTTCTGTCAAATCATCAGCTGCAGTTTTGTATAGCTGGAACCTTTCCAGTTCGGCAGAACTGACCTTGCCTCGATCTTGTCCGGATTTTGCTTTTGACATAGGCCGAACAATCCCAAATCTTAACTTACTTAAGAGATAGGTTCTTCCCATACCATATCTTATATGGAGTGGTAGGCACTGATTTGATTCGAATCCAATTCAATAGGTATGCAACTTCTCAAGTGCACAACCCCAAAAGGAAATAGGTAACTCAGTAGTACTCATCATAAAGCACACCATATCTTATATGGTGCGATTGCTCCGCCCCGACACACCGTTGTGCTGCGGTGTATTCAGAGGAGTAACACCGAGAGAGAATCTCATTCTCATTGAGAATAGTCCAAGAATTCCATGCACAAGTATTCTCTTCCCTGATCTTATCACAGGACATAATACTTATACCCGGTTTTTGGTTCTCTACTTCTAACTTATATTCTGTGAATATCTTAAAAACTTCGGACTTATGTTTCAACAGGAACATATGGCTGAATCTTGAGAGATCATCAGAGAATGTAATGAAGTACAAAGAACCGGTCCTGGCATGTGTAGCAGGGGACCTTGCATACATCACTAGTATCACTCCCAAGAGTTCACTAACTCTTTCTCTGTTTCCAATAAACAGAGCTATGGTCATCTAATCTTTGCGACATGACTGGCAAGTTTCACAAGATGTAAATTCAAACCGATTTAAATATGCATCTAAATGTAACTTTAGCCAGTCGGGTCGCATTGATATGACCTAGTCTACAATGCCTCAAGAAGGATTCGTTCATTTCTGAACTCTTCCTCTTGTGTGTGTTCCGTATATTAGGAACTGTAGTTTGATTTAGAACGTCAATGCTTTTAGATAACGTGCCTGAACCATCAACTTTTAAAATGTAGGAAATGTTCAAAACATTATCCAACAATACAAAATTATATCCTTTCTTTACTAAATAAAGAGATTGATATGATTTTGTATATCAGGTTCGGTATCTAATACCATTTGTTCAGAATCAATGTAATGATAATACAGGGTGACAGTGACCAACGGACTTGGCTGCAACACTTGCCCCGTTTTCTGTCTTATGAAACTCATCACCTGTTCTCAGTTCTCTTCCTTTCTGTAGCCCTATGTAACAGATTATATATTTGGGATCCTGATCCGGTATCAGATACCCAGGACGCAGAGGATACTGAGAAACAGTTCTGTGTAACGAACACACCCGAAGAAGATGCATCATATGCACTTTCTTCGTTTGGGCGGCATGGGAATCTTGGTATTCCCTTAATTCCTGCTCGGTCTTATAACAATTATAAGTTGGAGCGGGACCAACGTTCCCCAGCTCAGTATAACAAGATTATCTTGATTAAGGCGTGATGTGGTTGCTACCTGGAGAGAGAGAGAAGAAAACACTCTGCGTGCGCTCTTGCAAGATTAGATTGGTTATATATTTTATCTAATCAGGATGGCTCCCACTGTTTTTATCAAATCTTCCTTCAAACCTTAAAAGGAAAGACTAGCCGGGATTAATTACACTCTACAAGTTCGCCAATCTTTCCGCCAGGCCAGTGTCGGTACTTTGAGGGAGGTTCCCCGTGCTTTCGCACGGACCTAATTAAAATAAACCTCGTTTTCCCAGAGGCGTAATCCCGTTGACACCTTTCTAGACACCTACTTGATCGGCTAATTGTAAAGTGCAAAACTCTCCCAGGTGTAACAATTACTCGCAGTGGGTATCGGGATCCAACTATCATATAGAAGGTATGCAATCTCATTGCAAATTTCAACACTTGAAACTCCCGATAAAGGTTTTTACCCCTAGCACTTATGACCTTAACTATGGTCAACAAATCATAAGTACTAGTCAAGTTCTACCCGTCATTTCGTGATTAATTAGGCCCACCCACATGACCCTTAACTAAGGTCAAAAAAGTCAAGTGACTGTCCTAACTAATCGCATCATATGCGGTGTAGGAAGACATCACTTAGCTACCGTACACTGTGCCTTGACTATGGTCAACAAACACAGCACGAATACTAAGTACTCTACTTCCTAAAATGACGGAGGGTTACGATTAGTTTTTATGAAAACCTTTAACGCTTTGAAATTGATCTCGTTGTGGAATCAAATGGTTTTTAAATGGAGTGTTTTTTAGGCTTTTCCAGTTTTGCTAAAGGGGTCACTCCCGGTGAAGGGATCGTCGGCCCTTTCCTCATCGAATAAGGTGCAGTATATATCACATATACCGCTGTGCAAAGAAAAATCTATAGAAGCAATCAAAAGACAAACCGAGGGTTGTAGCATCTGCCAGTTATTGCTAAAGGAGTCACTCTCGGTGAAGGGATCTCGGTCCTTTCCTTATCGAATAAGGTGCAGGATGTTCTACAAGGAACACCGCGATGCAAAGCAAGAACTGTAGCTACCTGTTTTATTTTTGAAATTCGATTCCACAACATCTTTTAGGTTTATTTTCTTTCATTAATCACATTAATGAATTATCCCATCATTTAAGTCCACCTAAACATCACAGATAAATATAACGCACGCTTATGCTATCCGCATTCGCCTCGATGTCCCCTCGTGCACCGTTAGGTTAGGTAACTAACGACAGAGCGAGGTAGGGCTAGTGCGGGTGTAAAACATAAGCAACGTCTATATAATATATCATATATACTATATACAATATCTATCTGAACATATCACATGATCACATCACAGATAACGCAGCAGAAAATATCATATGAAATATTGGATATACTAGGACGTCCGTGTTTTATTTTGAGCCTGAATAAAACACGGATTCCACGGTCGTGATGAATAGCCAATCCCACACCCCTAGACCCCTACGAGAGCGGCAAGAAACCCTACCAATTCTAGGGTTAGGAGATCCGGACTCGACTCCTCGAGATGGTCTCCCACTGGACCCTAGAACCCGGTTACTTGTGCTCTCCTCCTTGGGTCTATCCTAATGCGGAAAAGTAAATAATATACAAAAGGTGACATCTTCCGCAACCTGGAAGTGCCCCAATAAAAGAATATTACATACAAGTTTATACATGAATGAAAATGAAAAACACTCATCTCACATAAAACCCCCCGGCTATTCAAACACGACGATCCAATATAACATATCCAGCAACACATAACATCACATGTCATCAATGTAAGTAAATATGTGCATCCCAATTGTCGTTGACATATAGCAACGAAACCGGCGATAACACATATTACACTTACGGTCACAGAAAAGAAAGTGTAAAACTACAACAGTTGGAATCCGCAAACTCTTTAGACATCGCATGCCTAATCAAATGAATCCCTTAGACATCGCATGCCTAACAATTATAAACCCCGCATTTTAGTCTCATTATCGAAAACTCTTTTCAATATCAAGTCGGGCAATTCAACAAGATTCCCGACATTTTGATCGAATGCTCGTCACAAACTTTAGTAGACGGCCGCACCCCCGATACCGTCGACGAAGTGAACTAAGGCGGAACACCGCTGCCGCGAGCACCCGAACGGATGCTTTCGGCGATGGGGTTCTCCTACAGTCACTTGGTCAGGGGTATGGGGTGTAGCTGTCTATTAAGTTTACCCGGCGAGTATCCGCGTACGCTACGTGATTGTGACAGACTTTTGATCACATCAAAATTCCGTGGTAACCGATCAAGTGAGGCTAAATTGCTATGTTTATAACATCCAAATCAGTTATCTCATAACTACTTGTGGATTCCAAATATTGTATCACATTCCAGATAAATAGAAAATGTTAAACTTTCCGATCGAACAATCAAACACCCAAGTTTTCCCGAAACAGCTCAACACATAAAATAAGTTTTAAAAAAAACATTCACTTCATACCACAGTACCAACGGTCCAGCCGTAGAAGGGTCAAGCCAACGCCTCACATGTGGTACGCCGTACTGCCCCAAACCCTAAGGTTCAAAGGGCAGTTCAAGACGGTCACATAATCGAGTTAAGGTTTGTTGTCTTTTAGAGGGTCCATCGCGTTACTTGCAATACTTAGAACGTTCTTAAAACACGGAAAAAATCCAACACTTGGAAATTTTCCGGCAGGGGAAAAATTGGGTATTTATATCCCGTCGAACTTTTTAACATATTCTAAATTATCCGGAAAAACACATAGACAAAATTAGATAATCCGATCGAATCTACGAAATCCTAATACAACCCAGAAAACTCAACTCTTGAGTAAACTTTAAAAATTCCCAGAAAACACAGGCATTGCAGAAGGGTATTACTGTGCAAAGAAAATGCCAAGATGCTCCTATATGGCCGTGGATCCGCCGCACATGTCATGCTCGTGCCGCGGTTCCACAGCCACGTGGTCGAGTCATGCGCACGTGCTTCACAGTAATTCTTAAAAAAGCCTGCTGAATTTTCTGGATATTTTTAATTCATAAAAATCCACGATTTCAAAAAAAGTACAGAGAAAGGTTTTGGATTAGGGTTTCGGGTTCGATCGGACTTCTAATATCATCTACACTTCGCCTAAAGCTCTAGCTAGGCTCTGATACCACTGTAGGGTTCCTTTGCACACACAAGAGGTTCTACAACAGATCAAACATGCCAAAATCAAAGTTTTATATGTGCCAAAGAACCCTAATGCTAGATCGTTACTAGAGGTAAGGCGAAAGAATGCAAGTTAACAATTTTAACTAAAAGGAAAGTGATTACAACTTTTGTAGATCCAGTCCTCCACTTCCTTAGCTCCGTGATGACATCCCTCCGCTGCGATCATCGGATCCCGGACTCTAGCATCGGTTTCATCAGAGAAATGGGCGGGATAGGTCGTCGACTTCGATGCCGAAGATGATCTACGTCGAGGCAACTCAAGATCAAGCTCCATCTTCACTTGGTCATAAAACTTATGAAGATAACACAATCTATTACATGGCAAGTGGTAGAGGATGAAGAAATAGGAAGTGGGTTCACTTTGGATTTGGATTTCTCACTCTTTTTCTCATGGCACCATTGGAGGTAGCAAGGTTTCTTTTTCTTGAAGAAGAAGAAGAAGAAGAAAGAATATGATGAGAATAAAAAAATCAATTGATGAATAATAATAAATCAAGTGATCTTATCATAATGTAACCATGGGTTAGTGTAACTAGTGTAGAGACTAAACTAGGGTTTAGGTGAATGGTTAGGTTAAGGAAAGAAACAAAATGGTCAAAGCTTTTCAAAGCTTCATGAAGATTCAACTAAAAACCAAAAGAAGCCGCCATTTTATTTCTTGACCAAAAATAAATAAAATGAATAAGTGAATAATTTAAAACCCTAACCATTAACCCAAACAAGGTTTAAAGCATACACACACCCAAGTTTGCATGTATCATCAAACATGATACAATCTAGTGCACAAAAATATATCACATATACTACTTGTGCACATCAAGTGAGAAAATCCATCTTAAGTGAACAAATACTAGTTAATGTAAAGTAATATATCAAATATATAATTATACATTAAATCATTAAATCAACACTTGATTTAATGATCCGGTCATACTGCATATAACCGACTAATATCAAGTGTATCAATGTATCGAATCAACACTTGATTCGGTAACCCAGTTATATCTTATATAACCGTTCGATGATACAAATCGCGAGAATAGAATCCAGTATCACATACTGGTATTATTCTCGGTCCCGCACATATCTCATACGCGCTCCTATCTCGTTTCGCTTGAGCCAGGAAACCTCTGTGTAGGACTCTAAAGACTCGTCAATACGCCGGCAGCAGGTGATGATCGTATCAAACACCCACAAGCCGCAAGCGGTCTGCTAAACGTAACGGCCACCCGGGTATTGAGCGATGAGAAGATCAACGAGCAAGCCCGCTCACACTCCTGTGAATCCAACCAGCAACACTTACCGTACAGTCCGGTCTGTTCGTCTGATATGTCGCATATCTCGCCTAGGGGTGGTAAACGTCAGACCACAGTAGCTTGATAAGTCATGCCGATGTAAGGTCCATAACAAGCATGAAACTACTGATAATACTTACCAGTAAATCAGTGCAACCCTGGCCAGGGATTTCCAGTTATGGCCAGTCGAGCATAGCGCAACATCAACCCCCAATACCGGAAGAGACGAATCCCCTCCTATCGCTCATTGCCTCCATGTGAATCGGGACTGTACCCAAAAACCACCTGTTTGCACAACTCAGTAGAGCCGTGGTAGGGTGGAAATCAAAGCACAGTGGGAGACACACAAGACTCTATAACGATCTCGGGTCAAAAGACTAAGCTGTACCAGTGTCACCAGAGAACTGCCATCTGACGTGAGGTATAATACCATCTGGGAGTTCTCGGCGAGTCCATTCAGTGTACCCAGTCACCACTGAGCACCCGCATACCATCTCTGATGTCAAACAACAATGGATATGGGATCAACCATCGCCCATCACATGGGTCGAGAAGATATATGCTAGTCTACTCTGGAATATCGATGCCCCGTCTCGATATTCCCACGACTAGGAACATTGAAGGATGTACTCATGGACTACCCAGGCCCACTAGTATGATCTACATCATAGTCCTGGAAGTCGTGTACACATCCTAAGGGCTTTATCAACATGTAACAGAGAGACTGAAAGTATACACGTTAAGATAAAGAGCAACCAGATAGCATACTATCATGTCGAGCAAGAAAGTCATACATATATATGTCCCAGCATCCACTACAATATACATCCTATGTACAGTAATGGCCTCTAGGGCATACATATAACTAACAATACCGTATTCTAATCTCGCGATATGTGATATCGGTTAGGTTATATATGATATAACCGGATTGTTGAATCAAGTGTTGATTCAATGATATGTTATATGTATATATATTTGATAAAGTATATTGAATGTTGTCGGTTATATGTGATATGACCGGGTTATTGAATCAAGTGTTGATTTGATAATGTGATATACATATAAGTGATATTAGTCGGTTATATATGATATGACCGGATTATTGAATCAAGTGTTGATTTAATAATTTGATATATATTTTTAAATTTGATATATTAATATATATTAACTAATATTGTGATTAATAAAAATTTTATTCTCTTTTTATATATAATGATATATGTATATATATATATTTGTTTATATATAAAATATTATTGTGTCATGGTGGATGATACATAGAACTTGAGTGTATGAGACTTACAATAAAGCTAAAAGATAATCGTGGTAATTATTTATTAAGAGTAAATTCAAAATTAGGTGGAAATGAGCATGGCTTAAGATGCTTATAGATGCATGAAGAAGCCATGACTCATCCCGCTTAATTTGTTTTACTCTAGATATTTTTTCACCCAATCTTTATCTTTAGCCCATGATTAACTCTCTCATTAGGACTTGAGATATTTTCTTCACCCGAGTTCATCTTCTTCCTTCTCTAGATTTTCTTGAATGCAAAAGGAAAAGGAGAAAAAGAATTCTAAAGTGAGCAAAATTCATACTTCATCAACCTAATCTCATCTAGTCCATTATATTAGGTTGTTTGCTTCACTAATGACTTGATTAGTGAAGAGATAGTTTGAGTTAGAGAAACTTCAAGGTGGATCATCTTCGGCTTCGAAGACGACGAAGCAAACTCGTTCCTTTCACCAAGTGGATCTACTTGGAGCTTTAAGGACTACTACTTGGAGCTTAGGGACTACTACTTAGATCTATTGATGTGAAGGACTTGGTCTACAAAAGTTGTAACCCTCTTCACTTAGTATAAAAGTTCTTTACTTGCTGTCACGACCCGAAATATTAGCTCGTGACCAGCACTTAAATCACGCAACGTCTAAAGGCGTAACGTAATTCAAGTAAGCTGAAACCCAGAAATCTAAATCTTTTTAAAAAAATAAAGGAGGTGAAGTTTTGAAATAAAGGTATAATGAAATCAAGTTTTCTTAATGCATAGAAAAGGAACATGAAAATGCAAGTGGATTATGCAAGTTTAAAGAACATGTTTCGTCTTTTGTTTGAAAATTTGGGCAGCATCTCCTTTGTATATTTTGATCCAAAACCACAAATACAAAATAAGAATAATGGCATCCCCAAGCGGGAGCTAGCTCTTCGCCAAACGGCGGATCACAACCAAGCAAGACAGTAAATATGAGTATACGACGCCCAACGGCGAACATCACCACAAAAGATAAAGAAATAAGCAAGACATCAAAACCACAAGTAGCAGAAAACCCCTCGCTCTATATCTCGCAACCACAATCTCACTAAGTCTCATTACTTATACAAATTACGAATTTTGATTGATGGAGTTAACTAGATACAATATGAAATATAGATACAAGAGTGGATACGATACAAGTGTCCACCTACCAATGCAAAACACCCGAATACAACTGTGTGCCAGTGAAGCCGCTACTGATCCAAGCGGTCAACCTGCAAGAACTGTGGCACAATGGGGGTGAGTTGCCAACTCGTGAGTAGAAAAATATCAACAGATAGAAATCGAATAAACAACGACTCCTAGGTCAACTATATCAAAAAGGTAATACTATGATATCTGGGGTGACCGGCTCGTATATGTGCCAACAAGGTAGTCAATGCCTATAAGCATGTGGATAACATCCAACAGTAATATCAATGCATGTATGCATGTGGATCTCATCCACTCATAATCAATGTATGTATGCATGTGTGTCAACCAACGACACCATAATATCATGCATGTAAATATCATAAAAACATATGCATGAAAATATGTGGATATAAATCAACATGTGTCCCTCGTGACACCTCCAAATCATAGAACCTGAGTGCCCAACATCGACACTCGAAACATCATGAAAACTGTGTCCAGCATCGACACGTAAATCCTCATATATCTCAGACGCCGCATCCTCAGATCGGCCCTCAGGCGCCGCACACCCTGGTCTGCCCTCATATCCATCTCGCTACTCTGGTCAGTATCCTCCGGATAACCGCCGAGTCCAAATACTATCACCGGTAGGTAGTGCTCCCCTGCCAGGCTCACCGTCTAACATATACGAGTTTTCTTGCCCCGGGGTACCTCACCAGGTCCACCATGTACCCGCAGACGGGGCCTACCGCTCCTCAAATCGGGTTTCACATGCCACTCTCAGAACCGAGAAAATACATGATGGACACACTAAAATATCATATCAAGAGAAACCGGGTTTTTAAAACAATACATACTTTCTTTTGAAATCACCACGGTTCTCAAATCCAGAAATCTCATGAAAACAGCATATCTCAATGCGTAAAATCATAAAGCATGATGTATGCGATATATAATAGAAATGCAAGCATATCCGTAAATCATGCAACATGGAACAGTGATATGAAATATTAAGGGAAAACCGCTCTTTCAAATAATTCCAGTTTTTAAAATATAACATGCGGTTCCCAATTTCCCAATAAAACCAGTTATCTATGTAGGTACAATATGTATATGCGCAAGTATAGATGTACCAATGTATGTGTCCACCGATATGGATATACAATGTGTATGTGCGCAAATATGGATGTATCAATGTATATATGCGAATATGGATGTATAATATGCATATGATGATGCACCAACCCTACTGTGTAGTGACATGGCAATTATCGATGATGAAGTGTGTGAGCCGGCAAATCTGTGTACGTGTAACATACGCATCATCGATAATGGTGCAGGTGTACTAGCACAGGTATATGCAAGGCAATAATAATATAATGAATGCAGCATAAGGTAAATCATCAGCTAAAAGCTATAAGGTGTACATATCTATCATGATCGAGTCGGTGAATCTATCAATCGGCATCCAGTCTAAACAACATCGCGTCCCATGTAATCCATTGTACGGCAACCTCTAGTCAAGGGTAAGGATCAACCATCAAGTCAACTCATCGTGTACGGAAAATCATCGTACGAAGGCATTAAGCTAATAGTGATCCTATCAACCTATAAGACAACGAGGGTTCGGCTTAATATCATGTACGGCCTATCATCCATGATTCACAACATTCTCTCTCTCTCTCTCTCTCTCTATATATATATATATATATATATACCTATGTCCCAGGTCACATCCATAACGATCGCATATCAGGGGACCGACAAGGTATCAATCATCTCAATCGACTCGCATCCGCACACCACATATCATCAGATCATCATATTCATCTTATATTCTTTTCATCGCATTTATATCTCACATCAAGTCGAGTTTTCATAAACATTCTATCTCCACTATTAGTATAAGTATCCAATCTAATCTACACACCCGAACCATACAAGCAGATTTTAAAAGACGCGAATCGTAGCTTTGAAAATAGGGGTTACGGTGTTTTTAAGGAAAAGATATCATTTGAAAATCCGTAACGTTTCTTAAGGTAACTGTTTAAAAGATGCATACGATTCTTCAGTTTAGAAAAAGGTATGGTTCGGATGACACATCTACGACGACTATCTAGTCCTATAGTACCCTAAACGGCAATATCGTTAAACGTCATCCTCAATTTCCGTCATCACATATTAGCCGTATTATATCACTTCTAACTATCCTTAGTTTCTAATATGGTTTCACTAGCAATCTTTTTAATTCTAATCCTAGTTTCCTAATCTAGGTTTCCTTAACCATATGCTAAAAATCGGTTTCCACCAAAACTCTGCGGGGGTGCTATACGCTATCCACCCGACTTCCCCGGTGGATATAGATCCACTCACCTTGGTCTTCTCTTGTCGAAGTCATTGACGCCATGCTCCGTCGCCTCGGAATCCACGCGAAGGTACCTACAATAACAACACATATCGCAACGCTATTAAAATCAAGTTTTAAAATCCAAAACGGCATATGCATTGCTCATAGGTTCGAACCTATAGCTTACGCGTACAAAATCAACCAACCAACCCCTGTTGTTGATGTATGAACATCCAACAACCAAATACAAATCCAAATATCAAGAATTAGCATTTCAAAATATGGAAAACATAGCCAAAATCACAATAAAAAGCTCCCAGATTTTTACTCAGGTCAAATAAAGCCAAGCAAACAAGTCTGGGGTGATGTATAATGTGTAATTAAGCTACTGACCAACCCCAACACCCCAGACAACCAAGTGGTCGGCCCCATCCCTATAAATTCCGGCGAGCCCGGCACCCCATACTCAGTTGGGTCTCGTTTTGTCATGGTGGTCTCCTCTGGCCTAACATTGGTCTCTGGCATTGTTTTCTACTCTCAAAATTTCCCTGGGTTGCTCCAGATACCCTATATGCACACTAAAAGTCACAAAACTGATACGGAACAATTCCTAAGCTCGTGCATCGAGTTCACCTCTATGGCTCAGGTCATGAATCGTGTTACCATGGTCATGTAAACACTCCTAGCTGTTCCCAGATTTCACCTATTTTCACTACAGAAAAATCCAGTAAGACCAGACACTCTTAAACACCTTCAGGTAACTACCCTACAAAATCCAAGCCCTAACTCCCCTACACACCCGAGGTTGCCGGATTTGGCCCCATAGTCGCCGGCCATAACCAATGGGAAAGGGTTAGGGTAAGTGAATACTCAGGGTGTCGAGTACAATACTACCACACTGTTTGTTTTACAGTGAACACTCGGGGTCACAGCAGGTTAGCGACATCACAAAACGACCTTCAAAACACGATATCTCATAAAAATAATCTAAAGGGAAGAAGTTATACCTCAATAAGGCCACTCAAGAAAACCCTAGCTTCTCAATGTCATCAAAATCCCACTTTTCTTGGTTCAATATGTAGAGGAAGAGATGGGGGTTAAATTTTGTGAAAGGGGTTTAGGGTTTTGGGGATTATTTGGAGATGGATCTAGGGCTTTAAGTGGAGGGAAGTGGGGTTGAGGAAGATGATGGAGAGAAAAATAAAATGATGGGGAATGTGTGGGCAGCGCCCCCTCTCTCACTTTTATTTTCACCCCACTCACTTTCCAAGTCATACCCTTTTTCACTAAATTACCCTTTTGCCATTCCTTTATCTTTTCTCTTTCAAAATTCAAAACCAAATCACATAATACCCATAAAAACACAAATACATTATGTAACCAAATGGAACATGACATGGTGCACTAACCATGGAAAACTGTAGAAATACGGATTTGGCTTAATCGCGATTAGCAGTGCACTAATCGGGTTTTTATCGAAACTGCGTATAATAAATTTTAAAAATGCCAAATCCTTTAATTATATTATTAAATGAATAAATCATTTTAATTTTCATTTATTTCATAATTATTGGTATATATTTATACCCTTTTTCGAAAACCCCAATTTCGCAAATCGGGCCGTTTTCGGGAAAAATATTGCTTTAATATTAAATTCCAAAAATAATATTTATATTTTCTGAAATGTTACAATCTTCCCCCTTAAAGAAATTCGGTCCCCAAATTTAAATTTAATCCCCCAAAATATAAAACATTTCAATAATCAGCTCAAATTAACTGGGCTCCGAAATCACGGAAGATGCAGAAACAACACAGCGCGTCAAGTGCGCATGAAAACGAGTACCAAAAATCAAATCGAACTCCGTCAAGCGTCACGCAAATCATCGGGTTTGCACGCATATCCTTGGAGTTACAATAGAGATACAGATCTCAAAATCTACTACTGAAATCCAATATACACTAGTCAAATGCTATAATACGTGTATAATATGCATCTTTGGAAAACTTCCAAGAACTAAATAAAACTCATGTAAAAATCTTTTCTAAATAGACGTGTGACGCGTAACTCACGGCCTAAGTGACAGACGCTCATTTGTGAAATAATAGTCTATGTCCATATATGTTTTCCTAAATACACGTTCCGTCGTTCTCAAAATAACCCAAAAGGTTTTCCTTTATAAATGTTCGTGTCGCTCACGGACACGTAGGAAATAGCGAGACTATAGCTATTTTTCAAAACCTCTTGGTAAATTTTTAATGCATGCAAAGTACTCAGGTACTATTCTCATATCAGTCCTATTTGGCTACTACACAAAATAGTGCCCAACATGAAAACAAAGTGCTCAAAAGCAAAATCAGCCTCAAAAGGCATATCCAAAAATCACATGCGTCTAGTGCGCATGGAAATCAAATCCAAATACAGGTGCCAAAATATGCACAAAATCCAAAACTAAGTGCAACGGGTGTGCACGAAAGCATCTGTCCACTGCAACGGGTGTGCATGACAACAATACCTGGTGCATCTATTGTGCACGAAAATCTCGATCATATGCATCCAACATGCACGAAACCAAGAAATCCAATATCAAGCGCTGATCATGCGCAAGAATCCAGTCAGGTGCATGAGGTGCACAAAATAAACATCGAGTATCAGAATCGAAATCGATGGTATACCACACATTTCAATCCAAATCCAAATCAGGTATACCGTGGCATATAATCTCACAACCATGTGCATCAGTGTGCACAAAGGCAAATCAAAATACTAAAAGTGCATGAAAACTATGCCGAAAGAATAAATCAAATCATACGCATGCCCTAGGCATGAAATCACAATAAATATCTCAAATAACGTCAAAACGAAGTCAGGTGCAACTGTGGTGCACAAAAATACGAATCAATGCACTGCAAGCATATGTGAACTATACCGAGTGCAAAAACCAAATCGAATGCGTACCCTAAGCAGAAACTCAACTCTAGGAAATGCATGAAATCATAAACATGTGCAGCTAAGGCACAAAGCAATAATAAGTGCAGTAACTGTGCACAAAATATAAATACCCAGCAGGTGCAACCATGGTGCACGAAATCAATATCAGGAAACTCAAATCCAAGCGATATAAGCGTGATACTTAGATCACAAACGCAAATCGCAACAAAGGACATCGAGGTACACCTCCTACAATGTCGAAAAATGAATCGATGCGCTTAAAACTTACAGAACAAGAATATCTTCTTGCCTCCTACTCACGGTCTGGCGTCTTCTGTTTCTGGGTACTCATCTTCTCCTCGGATTACCAGTCTCGCAATCCATCGGCTCATCAGCCTTGTCAGGTGTGCTAACGGGAACGATTCCGTTCGGGCACTTCTCTGGTCGTCTCTCGGTCAATCATCACGACCACTCGTAAGGCAGCACGTCACTGGCGTCGGCCTCTGGCTCCCCGAATACCCGTGACACCTCTGATCCTGGGTGCAAATCTCATTGCAGCAGTGTCCTGGAAGGAATCCTGCTCAAGGTCTCTTCTGATCTTGCCTATGCCGAACTGTACGGAGGCTGGTACTCTCACATAATCTTTTCTCGCTTTCTGGACATCTGCGTTCTCAGCACACATTTCCTCGGAAACTGGCCGTATCCCAACGCCTCTGTATGCATATCAGATCTCTAATCTCGACGAGGAGTAACTACAGCTCGTCAGCGTCTCGCATGAACCTCTGGTTCCACTCGTCTGTATCATCATCCACTATGACGTCACGTCTTGTTGTCTGCGTACTGCTACTATTCTCGGCCACAGTCAATCCGGAGTCTCTCACATGGACTCGAAGTCACGAACTCGGTATCTTCATCACTTTGTGGAAGATCTCTAGCCGAACATGTCCTCGGGAACTCGTTCCAACCATCGGAGAAATACGCAATACTTGTTCGTTCTCGATAAACTCACCACGCATCTAGGTGAGGTCCTTTATCCGAAGCTGGACAGCTTACCGGTCTCCTATCGCATGGTATCCGGACGGCGTTAAACTTTTCGATCGATTCATCGAGATCCCAAAATTTCCCGAAGGCTCAACACCTGAGCACAGTCTAAACACATCCGGTATATACCACAGCATCTCTGAACCAACCGTAGAAGGGAAAACCCAAACCTCACTGATGGCACCGCTAAACTGCCACAAACCCTAAGGTTCAAAGCGGTTCCATGGTCATCATGTCGAGTTAGGGTTTCATTCTTCTAGAGGGTCCACAGAATTACCTGCATGTTCCTCCGAACACTTTAAACTTAGGAAAAATGGGTTTCTGACACTCGTTCGAACCTTTTAGCTTCACCTATACAACATGTGAATACCCTTCGTCCGAACGCTAAACAATGCCTCAATCCTCCAGGAAAGGCGATACATCGACGGTCATATCTGGATCGGACTGCTCCAGACCTGAGTCAGACTCACCAAACGGAAATCTTCAACTCAACTGGGCATACGTCGGCGCATCAATCTAATGAATCACCTTTGCCCTCAACTCGGGGTAGGCTAGCTATCATCTGTCGCATTTCTAACTCGAAGTTCCGGCGATCTCAGCTCGTAAGCTCTGGAAGCGACATCCTATCAATCTCACCAACAGTTGGGTCATCTGTCTGCACGGTAGGTGACATCACAATCTCTGAGGTATGATGTACAACAGCAGTCCTCTCGCAACTGGCAGCTCCAACAATGGCCCGATCATCCGGTGTAAAACCAAGCACTCGCCTCTACAAGAGGTCACAACATAACACTACATCGAGACATTCCCATGTCACCAGAAAACACAATGGTCGGCCCTCGTACCAGACGAGCTCGCCCTGACTGCAACACTAGCAGCAGCTCAATCTGCGCTCAAACATGGTGACAGGAACCTCAATCGAGTATCGAAGAAAGCAGATATACGGCATGAAGGGAAATGATAGATCCAGAATGGATACATGATCATAAGAAGGAACAGCATCAATGAGAGTATGATCACGAAACGAATAGAATCAAGGATCTCAAATGGATATATAATCATGGATACGAAGAGAATCACTGTTCTCACAATATGAACATCCTAAGGTTTCTTAAGTGGAGTATCGTATCGTAAATATGCCGCGGAACATACGTACGGTACGTCACTCTACTCAAGCTACCTACTCCATCAATCATGGTCAACCTATGAAACAAAAGTTCGGGTCTAATACCCCCCCCCCCCGTTCAAGTCTAAGTTCCGTAAGGTCAAGCCTAGATTCCGTAATACATACCCGCCCTAGACCCCGCATAGTCAAATATAGACTCGAACCAAGGTTAAATCTAACGCTCTGATACCAAATTTGTCACGACCCGAAATATTAGCTCATGACCAGCACTTAAATCACGCAACGTCTAAAGGCCTAACGTAATTCATGTAAGCTAAAACCCAGAAATCAAAACCTTTTAAGAAAAATAAAAGAGGTGAAGTATTGAAATAAAGGTATAATGAAATCAAGTTTTCTTAATGCATAGAAAAGGAACATGAAAATGCAAGTGGATTATGCAAGTTTAAAGAACATGTTTCGTCTTTTTTTTGAAAATTTGGGCAGCACCTCCTTTGTATATTTTGATCCAAAACCACAAATACATAATAAGAATAATGGCATCCCCAAGCGGGAGCTAGCTCTTGGCCAAACGGCGGATCATAACCACGCAAGACAGTAAATATGAGTATACGACGCCCAACAGCGAACATCACCACAAAAGATAAAGAAATAAGCAAGACATCAAAACCACAAGTAGCAGAAAACCCCTCGCTCAAAGTCTTGCAACCACAATCTCACTAAGTCTCATTACTTATACAAATTACGAATTTTGATTGTTGGAGTTAACTAGATACAATATGAAATATAGATACAAGAGTGGGTACGATACAAGTGTCCCACCTACCAATGCAAAACACCCGAATGCAACTGTGTGCCAGCGAAGCCTCTACTGATACAAGCGGTCAACCTGCAAGAACTGTGGCACAACGCGGATGAGTTGCCAACTCGTGAGTAGAAAAATATCAACAAATAGAAATCGAATAAACAACGACTCATAGGTCAACTATATTACTATATCTAGGGTGACCGGTCGTATATGTGCCAACAAGGTAGTCAATGCCTATAAGCATGTGGATAACATCCAACAGTAATATCAATGCATGTATGCATGTGGATCTCGTCCACTCATAATCAATGTATGTATGCATGCGTGTCAACCATTGACACAACAATATCATGCATGTAAATATCATAAAAACATATGCATGAAAATATTAGGATATAAATCAACATGTGTCCCTCGCGACACCTCCAAATCATGGAACCCGAGTGTCCAGCATCGACACATAAATCCTCATATATCACAGGCGCCGCATCCTCAGATAGGCCCTCAGGCGCCGCACACCCTGGTCGGCCCTCATATCCATCTCGCTACTCCGGTCGGTATCCTCCGGATAACCGCCGAATCCAAATACTATCACCGGTAGGTAGTGCTCCCCTGCCAGGCTCACTGACTAACATATACGAGTCTTCTTGTCCCGGGGTACTGATTTACACGTAAAAGTGTTTGTTTCTAGTTAACCGCAATCAGAACGGTGTCGCGCGTAGCTAGACAGAGATGAGTACGGGTCGTCCTCTGGGAAACGTGGAACCTATTACTTTTACTTTAGATGTGTTGAGAAACAGAGGAGGAATAAAGAATTTTATAGAATGGTTTCTAGATCTACGTTAAACAAGAATGTAAAATATAGATCTAGATTATTTTAAAGATGTAGATAATATAATAAGAGGGCTTGTACGGTTCGTTAGGATTTAGTAGTTATGGACGATTAATTAAAATTTACCCTTTTTATCCATTAATAGATTTAGAACTAGAACGACGGTGATGCGTGTAGATTAGGGTTTCTGGAGGGAAAAGGAATCCCACTCTTAACCCTTATCTCGACACGGAACTCCGTTCATATCTAGCCTTTACCAAAACAATCATTAATCTAATCTCTAATCGCGGTCGGAACTAGCAAAGAATTGCTAGCGCGACCGATTAGGATGTTAATGATTCTTTTGATAAAGTTCCTAAACTTTATAGGACTTAAAAAGGGTTTAATTATTTTCTTCGTTCATTAGCCTACCTTAATCCTACGAACCCTAACAAGCGGAGAATTACTCGCGCATGTTGGGAGAAGAAGATGAAAAGAAAGAGAGGGAAAACATAATGTAAAATACAAAAGAATTAAATAAAACAACTACCTTTATTAATCAACTTGAACAATCTACACTTTGATTCCTTAGAAAATGATTACAAAACTAGTTGCTTCTCGATCTCTTCCAAGGAGGTAGATGAAACGTTGATGATCAGCCTGGATGCGTGAGCGTCTGGGGCTTCGTGATCGCGCCGGCTTGATAACTTTTCCAAGAGGCTCTCGGTGCCATTTTATAGTGCAAAGCCAGAATCTTTTAGTTGGAAACTTGGTAAATTTCAGCAGAGATTAACCCCAAAAAATCTTTTTCTCTAATTCTATAATATTGCGGCGGATCCGCGGCAAATGGGGGCTAAGGCCGCGGATCCGCGGCCAACGGGTGAGATCTCTTGATCAAAATTCTTGTGCTTGCATCTTGTGACATGTGGCAATCCTAGGCACCTTCATAATTCAGAAATCTTCTCTCGGTTGCTTCCAGACTTGGTCTCCAAGTTTTGCTTCTTAATTTGGCAAGATTTCTTCAACAGCTTGATTTCTTTGATATATTCTTCATAACAACTTGGAAAATTCTGCACAACAACTCAAATAAGATTTTAGTAGACTTTGTTCTACTAGGATTAGGTCAATAATATTTGCATACATTTTCCTACCAAATGATAATTAAAATATATTAACACATAGAAAATAATGTTTTTACACATAAACCCTCATATGTATAATATATTATAATAAAGTCCTTTTTTAATATGAAAATGGTAGGAAAAATGTAATACAAATGTGCAGTTTTATCAACTGAACAAATACCCCCAAACTTATCTTTGATCGTCCCGAGCAAACTAGTTTATTTAAGAGGAGAAAAAGAAAAAGGGAAAACTAAGCACACTTTCGTAGGCAGACACGATTGCACTGAGCACGTGCAACAAGCCGTTAAACCTCTAGGTGTCCCTAGTAGGAGGAGTGTTGTCTCCTGAGGGTTTTCAGCGGATTACACCCACAAAATCCAATAACAAAAGAAAGATGGTGAAATTTACATATAAAGACAAGAACCATAAAAAAAAGGCCTTGAAAAGAAGAGTTTCCAACTATACTAGCTTTTCAGTTGTCATGAGCCCTATCTTAATAGTCATGAAAAAATATTAGAAATCATATCATCCCTCAATAAAACATCATCTTTATTCTTCATTCCTACCTTTCATCCAAACATTGATCATATAACCCCACGTGTGTGTAAATAACATCCCTACACTCGGAGAATTCAATTCAAGCTATCATACTCTTGTCCATCTACCTTAGTACTTTTTAATTTGATGAATATTAAAGATTTGCTCACACATTTTCATGCAACCGTTAATACTTCTTGAGGTACTAACCGACCAATTACTCATGCGCTTGCTGATTTGGTGATAATATTTTCCTCGTCTTGCACCACCTAAGGCTTAGCAGTGACTCCCAGACCAGTTGGCCTTAGGGCACTAGGTGAAGAGGCACCCTCGCTATTTTTTTTATTGCTGCCTTGGCGATAACAAAACCAGTGTTCATTTTTCTTTTCACCATTTTTATATTTTCTTCATCATTTTTTTTTATTTCATTCATACTTTGGCTTTTAGACAAGAGCATTTCAAGGTATCCTCTACTATCCCGAGTTTCAAGACGTGTGTAGGTGCATATTGTAGGGTATCAACATTCAAATGTTTGGCTTCCAGAATATAAACTATTTTTCAGACTTATTTTTATCCTAAGATTAGTGACTTCCTTCATTTTACTAACCCTTGGGACAACAGCTCATAACTACTTATTACCAGTTCGTGTAAAAAAACTTCTAATTTTCTTGGTTTTCTTAAATTATTCCTATCTTTTGGATGTAATTTTTCACTTTCTACTCTTTTGTTATAAAAGAATTTTTTAAATTTTTTTTTGAAAATGTTGTGCTTATGCAAAATATGATGCAAATTGATGTGTAAATAAGCACAAACCTCCCCCAAACCTGTTTACAGCAGTGTCCTCACTGATGTCATCTGTTAAGCTCAAAAACCTGTAGACTTAGGAGGAAATTATTAATGGGGGAAAGAATATATGAAAGTGAAAATCCTCCCCCAAACCTATTTTTGGCTCACAAATTTGAGGACAAAAGTTATGATCAAGAGCCAAAAATATATCCCCCCTCAAACATGAGTTAGACAATACGAAGCATTTTAAGAGGGGGTGAGTCATTTGGTCAAAGTAAGACTTTACAAAGACCAAAAGTCAACACCAACCATTCAAAGATTTTATCAGTATATCGTATAGGTTGGTGGAAGAATGTGTTGTATCGAGTCAAGAAAAAGTGGGGAAGGGATAAGAGGTGGTCAGGAAAGGGTTTGAATTTAGAGAAAAGAAAGAATGAGGAGTAATGTGAATGATTAGGAAGAAGGAATGGTGACGGTTCAACCTCTATAGGTGGAGATTGATCAATCACAAAATCCGTATTGTTTAAAAATTCAAGTTCGTCAGCAAAAAGTTCTTCAAAACTTTTATCAATGGTGTGATTGAACATTTTTCTGTCAAAGAGTTTTATGCCAGAATTTATTCTACTTGATTCATAAAAAATCACTAAGGTAGAGGACTCGAAAAACTCATCTACCTCTTTTTCAAAAATATCCAAATCAGGTTGAATTTCTGGTATTACTGAACTTGAATTAACGGATTGCGATTTATCAAAACTCACTGAAACTATAGGAACAGAAGAAGAACCGGAGAAAGTAGAAGGTGAAATGGGTAAACAAATTGGTGTGTCTAGTGTTGCTGAACCAGATGTGGAAGATGGAGGTTGTATTTCGATCTGATCTTCGGGTATACCTTTATCATCAACTTCAAGACATATTTGGGGTTCGGGAAGAATTAAAGGCTCAAGATGATGACCACAAGGAAGTGAAAGGATTTGATGAATTGGTGGGACAAAATCATCCAAAATTTCGGGTTCATCAATCAATATATCCCCAATATCAATTACCTCATTCAAGTGAAGGTTAAAATTCTCAAACTCCTTATGGTTTTCAATCAGTTTTGGTTCAAGAGTGGAGGTGTAGAGATCACAAGGGTTGGGTATGGTTTCACTTGAAAGGGACTCTTCACAGTTGGGTAAATCAAACACTACAAAGTCACACAACTTATCAGTCATTCTATTTGGTGTACTTGATGAATCTATGAAACTGGAGTTGTGGATTTAAGTTTGGAAAGGGGAAGTTTGATTAGGAAGGGTGTACAGTTATGTCTTACTACGCAAATCCTTCATAATTTGATTCGTCAGTTCCATATATTTTTCTAATGTCTGCTCCAGACTAGTCTTGGGTTGATAAGGGGTTTCAGTATAAGATTGAAATTCCCGTGGATAATTAAAACTCCCAAATGACTGATTAGAAGAACTGTCTAGAGTAGGTGGAAAAGTCGGATTGGATTGATAGGAACAGAATGGTTGCTGAACTTGGGTAGGAGTAGGATCAATATTATGATAAGAAGAATATTGACATGGGTTGGTTGGTTGGCTATATACAAACCGCATATCAAACTCTTCTCCGGACAGTGGTGGTGATGGTTGATATTGGTCCGGGTTGAAACTTTGGCCTCTAGATCTAGCTATGTGCTCAGCAATGGACATTCGTCTAGGGGCTTCCTCACTCTGGGTATGAACTGAAACAGGTGTAGGATTAGGATACGGTTGATAAGACCTAGACTGAGGTGGACAACTATTTCTTCCTGCTTGTTCTATATGATCTCTTAAGGACATGGAAGAGCCGGACGGTATACCGAAGGGATTTCGAAAACAAGAGATATCTGGTTGTGGACAGCAAAGCTCAGCAAGTGTTCTTCTGTTTAGGTCACCCATTATAAGAAGAGAAGAAGGGGGAAGGGGTAAAAAGGAGTGAAAGTAATTGGTTTGTTTTAAAAAAAAAGACGGATTTAGAGAAATCACAAAAATGCACAACCCTAGAACTATGGTTACCTAGGTCCAGTCTTTAGACCGCTCCTAGACTTCCAAAGGACAAGCCGCAGGATAAATCCTCTACCGCCTCCGTACTAACCTTGTAGTCAGGTAAGTGCCAGGTAAGTGGGAAGGAACCACGTCGTAGGCCTAATTAAAAACCACTAGCCTTCGACACACTTGCCTAGGCACTACAAAAATAATGCGGATAAACGATAGATTACCCACGACCTTCCTCTGTCCTTATTGAGCGCGACAGTCCTTAGAGTCTGGTCTAGATATTTTTTAAATTAATGAAGGGTTGATCTATATGCTTGGTTTGTGATTTGTGGGGCTTAGGAAGGGTGATGAAATCCCCACCTAATCTTGATTTGGTCCTTGCCCCTTAAAGATCCGTATTAAAATATGCAAAAACAAACCGAAAAACAAAACTTTGCAAAAAGATTTTTGAGCGGCGATATTTTGCAAAGAATCCTGCAGAAAATAGATTTTATTGGATTTTAGAGGAGAGAGAAGGGAGTTAGAATCTTACCAGAGAAGTGTGAACCCTAGATCTCCTGTTCCCTTAAGTCCGTGACTCCAGATTTCCTCGCAAAAATTCACACAATAATCGTTAAATATACAATTTGCAGTTTTGTTTTAATAATGATATGACTCGTCTAAGAATTCAACACAAATAGTAAAAATAAAAAATTACGCACGTTTCCCCGGCAACGGCGCCATTTGATTTACACGTAAAAGAGTGTGTTTGTAGTTTAACCGCAATCAATAACGGTGTCGCATGTAGCTAGACCAAGATGAGTACGGATCGTCCTCTGGGAAACGTGGAACCTTTTACTTTTACTTTAGATGTGTTGAGAAAGAGAGGAGGAATAAAGAATTTTATAGAATGGTTTCTAGATCTACGTTAAACAAGAATGTAAAATATAGATCTAGATTATTTTAAAGATGTAGATAATATAATAAGAGGGCTTGTAGGGTTCGTTAGGATTTAGTAGTTATGGACGATTAATTAAAAGTTACCCTTTTTATCCATTAATAGATTTAGAATTAGAACGACGGTGATGCGTGTAGATTAGGGTTTCTGGAGGGAAAAGGAATCCCATTCTTAACCCTTATCTCAACACGGAACTCCGTTCATATCTAGCCTTTACCAAAACAATCATTAATCTAATCTCTAATCGCGGTCGGAACTAGCAAAGAATTGCTAGCGCACCCGATTAGGATGTTAATGATTCTTTTGATAAAGTTCCTAAACTTTATAGGACTTAAAAAGGGTTTAATTATTTTCATCGTTCATTAGCCTACCCTAATCCTACGAACCCTAACAAGCGGAGAATTACTCGCGCATGTTGGGAGAAGAAGATGAAAAGAAAGAGAGGGAAAACAAAATGTAAAATGCAAAAGAATTAAATAAAACAACTACCTTTATTAATCAACTTGAACAATCTACACTTTGATTCCTTAGAAAATGATTACAAAACTAGTTGCTTCTCGATCTCTTCCAAGGAGGTAGATGAACCGTTGATGATCAGCCTGGATGCGTGAGCGTCTGGGGCTTCATGATCGCGTCGGCTTGATAACTTTTCCAAGAGGCTCTCGGTGCCATTTTATAGTGCAAAGCCAGAATCTTTTAGTTGGAAACTTGGTAAATTTCAGCAAAGATTAACCCTAAAAAATCTTTTTCTCTAATTCCATAATATTGCGGCGGATCCGCGGCAAATGGGGGCTACGGCCGCGGATCCGCGGCCAACGGGTGAGATCTCTTGATCAAAATTCTTGTGCTTGTATCTTGTGACATGTGGCAATCCTAGGCACCTTCATAATTCAGAAATCTTCTCTCGGTTGCTTCCAGACTTGGTCTCCAAGTTTTGCTTCTTAATTTGGCAAGATTTCTTCAACAGCTTGATTTCTTTGATATATTCTTCATAACAACTTGGAAAATTCTGCACAACAACTCAAATAAGATTTTAGTAGACTTTGTTCTACTAGGATTAGGTCAATAATATTTGCATACATTTTCCTACCAAATGATAATTAAAATATATTAACACATGGAAAATATGTTTTTACACATAAACCCTCATATGTATAATATATTATAATAAAGTCCTTTTTTAATATGAAAATGGTAGGAAAAATGTAATACAAATGTGCAGTTTTATCAACTGAACAGGTACCTCACCGGGTTCACCATGTACCCTCAGATGGTGCCTACCGCTCCTCGAATCGGGTTTCACATGCCGCTCTCAGAACCGAGAAAACACATGGTGGACGCACTGAAATATCATATCAAGAGAAACCGGGTTATTAAAACAATACATACTTTCTTTTGAAATCACCACAATTCTCAAATCCAGAAATCTCATGAAAACAGCATATCTCAATGCGTAAAATCATAAAGCATGATGTATGCGACATATAATAGAAATGCAAGCATATCCGTAAATCATGCAACATGGAACAGTGATATGACGTATTAAGGGAAAACCGCTCTTTCAAATGATTCTAGTTTTTAAAATATAACATGCGGTTCCCAATTTCCCAATAAAACCAGTTATCTATGTAGGTACAATATGTTTATGTGCAAGTATAGATGTACCAATTTATGTATGCACCGATATGGATATACAATGTGTATGTGCGCAAATATGGACGTATAAATGTATATATACCAATATGGATGTACAATATGCATATCATGATGTAGCAACCCTACTGTGTAGTGACATGGCAATTATCGATGATGAAGTATGTGAGCCGGCAAATCTGTGTACGTGTAACATACGCATCATCGATAATGGTGCAAGTGTACTAGCACAGGTGTATGCAAGGCAATAATAATATCATGAATGCGGCATAAGGTAAATCATCAGCTAAAAGCTATAAGGTGTACATATCTATCATGATCGAGTCGGTAAATCTATCAATCGGCATCCAGTCTAAACAACATCGCGTACCGTATAATCCATCGTACGGCAACCTCTAGTCAAGGGTAAGAATCAACCATCAAGTCAACTCATCGCGCACGAAAAATCATCGTACGGCGGCATTAAGCTAATAGGGATCCTATCAACCTATAAAACAACGAGGGTACGGCCTAATATCACGTACGGCCTATCATCCATGATTCACAACATTCTATATATATATATATATATATATACCTATGTCCCAGGTTACATCCATAACGATCGCATATCAGGGGACCGACAAGGTATCAATCATCTCAATCGACTCGCATCCGCACACCACATATCATCAGATCATCATATTCGTCTTATATTCTTTTCATCGCATTTATCTCTCATATCAAGTCGAGTTTTCATAAACATTCTATCTCCACTATAAGTATAAGTATCTAATCTAATCTACACACCCGAACCATACAAGCAGATTTTAAAAGAAGCGAATCGTAGTTTTGAAAATAGGGGTTACTGTGTTTTTAAGGAAAAGATATCATTTGAAAATCCATAACGTTCCTCAAGTTAACTGTTTAAAAGATGCATACGATTATTCAGTTTAGAAAAAGGTATGGTTCGGATGACACATCTATGACTACTATCTAGTCTTATAGTACCCTAAACGGCAATATCGTTAAACGTTATCCTCAATTTCCGTCATCACATATTAGCCATATTATATCACTTCTAACTATCCTTAGTTTATAATATGGTTTTACTACCAATCTATTTAATTCTAATCCTAGTTTCCTAATCTAGGTTTCCTTAACCATATGCTACAAATCGGTTTCCACCAAAACATTGCGGGGGTGCTATACGCCATCCACTCGACTTCCCCCATGGATATAGATCCACTCACCTTGGTCTTCGCTTGCCAAAGTCATTGACGCCACGCTCCGTCGCCTCGGAATCCACGTGAAGGTACCTACAATAACAACACATATCGCAACGCTATTAAAATCAAGTTCTAAAATCCAAAACGGCACGCGCATTGCTCACAGGTTCAAGCCTATAGCTTACGTGTACAAAATCAACCAACCAACCCCAGTTATTGATGTACGAACATCCAACAACCGAATACAAATCCAAATATCAAGAATTAGCATTTCAAAATACGGAAAACATAGACAAAATCACACTAAAAGCTCCCAGATTTTGACTCAGGTCAAATAAAGCCAAGCAAACAAGTTTGGGGAGATGTATAATGTGTAATTGAGCTACTGAACCAACCCCAACACCCCAGACAACCAAGTGGACGGACCCATCCCTATAAATTCCGGCGAGCCTGGCCCCCCATACTCAGTTGGGTCTCGTTTTGTCTTGGTGGTCTCCTCTGGCCTAACATTGGTCTCTGGCATTGTTTTCTACTGTCAAAATTTCCCTGGGTTGCTCCAGATTCCCTATAGGCACACTAAAAGTCACAAAACTGATACGGAACAATTCCTAAGCTCGTGCATCGGGTTCACCTCTATGGCTCAGGTCATGAATCGTATCACCGTGGTCATGTAAACACTCCTAACTATTCCCAGATTTCACCTATTTTCACTACAGAAAAATCTAGTATGACCAAACACTCTTAAACACCTTCATGTAACTACCCTACAAAATCTAAGCTCTAACTCCCCTACACACCTGAGGTCGCCGGATTTAGCCCCATAGTCGCTGGCCATAACCGATGGGAAAGGGTTAGGTTCCTAGGTGAACACTCAGGGTGTTGAGTACAATACTACCATACTGTTTGTTTTTACAGTGAACACTCGGGGTCAGAGCAGGTTAGCGACATCACAAAACGACATTCAAAACACGATATATCAAAAAACTAATCTAAAGGGAAGAAGTTATACCCCAATAAGTCCACTCAAGAAAACCCTAGTTTCTCAATGTCATCAAAATTCCACTTTGCTTGGTTCAATATGTAGAGGAAGAGATGTCGGTTAATTTTTGTGAAAGGGTTTAGGGTTTTGGGGATTATTTGGAGATGGATCTGGGGCTTTAAGTGGAGGGAAGTGGGATTGAGGTAGATGAAGGAGAGAAAAAAGAAAATGATGTGGAATGTGTGGGCAGCCCCCCCCCCCCTATCACTTTTATTCTCACCCACTCACTTTCCAAGTCATACCCTTTTTCACTAAATTACCCTTTTTCCATTCCTTTATCTTTTCTCTTTCAAAATTCAAAACCAAATCACATAATACCCATAAACAACACAAATACAACAACATGTAACCAAATGGAACATGACATGGTGCACTAACCATGGAAAACTGTAGAAACACGGATTTGGCTTAATCGCGATTAGCAGTGCACTAATCGGGTTTTTATCGAAACTGCGTATAATAAATTTTAAAAATACCAAATCCTTTAATTATATTATTAAATGAATAAATCATTTTAATTTTCATTTATTTCACAATTATTGGTATATATTTATACCTTTTTTCGAAAACCCCAATTTCGCAAATCGGGCAGTTTTCGGGAAACATATTATTTTAATATTAAATTCCAAAAATAATATTTTATATTTTCTGAAATGTTACACTTGCTTACAAACCCTAATTCTCTAGTTCGATTCTAGGTTAGTGTAGCTTAGCACTCTAGATTTTTTAAAATTGCATACTTGATACTTGTCTAAACCTAGTGGTAGTGCTAAGACACACTTTCAATTAAGGGTCTGACGCTATCCCCCCTCTAGACCTAGTATGCGATACTCTTAGATAAAGATGGACTATACGGATATTGTCACATTTAGGCTCAAAAGCGTATGGACGGACTTGATTGTCGACATCCCTTTTGGCATATACCTGGGTAGTCATTACGTACAGCTAGTGCCGCTTACGTTCTTGTGGTTATGGATTTTATCCAATAACTCACTGCCAGCGTATTGTCAAGTCTTTAGAGTTTTACACATAGGGTTTTCTCGGTTCAGGCGATATGATATAGAGGCCGTATATTAATACGTGCATAGGTCCGATAAAATACGTGTACTGACCACACAAATTTTAATCGGACGGTTGATAATACTGGCCGGTTTAGGATTAAGCCGGATTATTAAATCAAGTATTTATTTAATAATATATATATATATATTGATATATATATATATATTGATATATATATATATATTGATATATATATATATATATATTCTAGTATTATGTTCACTATTCATTTTCTCTCTAGGCTATCCGTATTTTTATATGAATATGTGTATATGTGTTAGATACATATACCAGATTTGTATTCCGTATTTATACAGAATACTTCTACAAGGAGGACACCTCATTTATTGATTTTCTTTTAGGAAAATCAAATAAATGAGGTGGATGGTGAAGTGTAAAGGAGAGCTTGTTGAGAGGGATGACTTGGATTATTTTATTTGGAAAATTGGATGACATAATTTTTGGTGGAAAATTAAAGAATACTCTCTCTCTCTCTCTCTCTTTCATTCTCAATACCTAGCTCATTTTGTGTTATGTTATGCTCACCTCTCATCTTCCTCTTCCTCCTTCTTTGTGCTATCTTTTGCGTTTTGATTGAGAGAAATGATGAGTGGAAAAATTTCTACATCCCCCACACTCCATTTCTAGTAAGCTTAGAGTATCGATTGCTTTCTCAAAGTTTTCTTTGGAGCGAAACTGGAGCTTGGATCGGTTTCCCTCAGGTAGATCATCTTTGGCAAGAGCGACCTTCTCTCAAGCTTGTTCCTGACGGCCTACGAGGAATTTGGATGAGTCTTCCCCGATTGGGTGTACACATGACAAATGTTGTATTTCTCAACCTTGTATGTTTTAGTTTCTAGTTTAGTGTTTAAATAAAATTTCTAGGTTGTGTTTTCTATCGCTCGCTTGAAATTTTTGTTTTCGAATCCACATCGGTTTTTCGTTTCCGCTGCGCGAGCGCTAGGGAACCCTTCATGGTATCAGAGCCAAACAAAACATTAGAACTGGATTAGATGATGTTTTAGTTTTGAGACCGAAAATTTACCTGTATTTAGTTTTGAATTCTACGTTCTGTCCATTTCAAAACGACACTTGAATTTTTTTTATATATGTTAGTGGCTACATTTTAAGAAAGAAAACATCCAACAAAATTCACGGACTAACAGAAAAATTGTGGTCTAGATTTGGCCGATATCCTCTTCCCAATTTTTTCTATTTATCCCCAAATTTTGTGAGTTGCTTGGAATTGTAGAAACTAGATTTTTGGTATACCTCTTTTTGCCCTAGATTTTGTTTTGTACTGTTTGTGCATGCGGGCAATACGGGACCGTTTTCTGTCGAAATTTTAGCATCGTTTATGATCCTTAGTTTTTTATATGTGTCGTTAAACATCGTCGAATTGCTATATGTTCGATTAAACGGGGTTGCATATATGTTGTTGCTGCTTGTTCTGTGATATATACATATATATATATATTGTTATGGTTTAGCTGGATTGTCGTAATGGATAGCCCCATGTATGATTGCATGTACAGTTGTGATTTATATTGTCTTATATTCATTTATTTAGGACGAGCGGTCGACATGTGACTGTCATTTTCACTTGATGTATATTCTTTTATTGGGGCTCGACCACGATGCGGTCGTTGTCACCACTGTATATATTTCATTTCTGTACTAGGATTAATCTTGGAGAAGTGCTTGAGTAGCCAAGTTCTAGAGTGCGGTAGGTGGTCGTCTCATGGTGTTTGAGACCGGGCCGCCTCACTCTAGAATTGGCAGGTTGCTCTCTGCACTGGTAGGGGTTATAGGATCGACCCACGGAGGATTGCCTAAGTTACCGGATCTAGAAAGCGACGGGTGACCGACTCATGATATTGAGGATGGGTTACCCAGTTTATAGAATTTGCAGGTGGATTGCCGTGCTAGTAAGGGTCTGGGATCGATGTTGTACATGCTATTCACACGACCGGAGAACATCGCGTTTCATTTGCAGCTTAAAATGAAACGTGTCACGTCCCGCTTCCCAATATACGGAAACGGTGATGTGGCAAGACCGCAACATATTTATCCAGAGAAGGTCATTCCCTAAATAAATATACTAAGCGTATTGAAAAAATAATATACAATGCAAGAATAAATGGAGACTATAAAATTATTCAACAAATATCTTTATTTACATTCAACTTCCAATATTTACAAGTACATGAGTTTTAGCTGAAAATTAAATACAATAAAAGAAAATGTCTAAACATGTGGCATACATAAACTGAAGGAAAGTGAAGCTGAGCTAGTCCTGAGTAGAGATCCGGTTGTAGTCCTCCTCTTTTGCCTTTACCTCCTCCGTTTCATCCGTATCTGACGAACATTCCAAGAGAAGAAAAATGGGTGGAATGTCCGTTAGCGAACTAGCGCTCGGTAAGCACCAAAGATAAAGTAAGAGCAAAGAAAATGACAAATATAGAATATATAGATGATGAGTAAGATTATATGTTCATGGGTGAATATGTACTATAGGTCTCTATATGGTCACTATGTTAACGTTAAGTTCCAAGTGTTAATGTCAACGCAGCCGTAGAAGTATTCACGAGCTCAAGAGTGTGACCTCAGGAGCAAGGAAACATGGTCCCATTTCCTGTGTTAGCATCGGGGCTCTATGCTATGAATGAGTCAACCCGACCGATATTCGAATAAAATAAAAAAGGTTAATACGGGACTCCTGAAGCTCCGTTGGATTCACACAAGAAACTATCCCAAACTTCCCGAGTATAAATAGTTTATAACTGTATAGTATACTTAATTAACTTGATTGGTTGGTTATAACATATCTTGATTGAAACCATAGATTGCAAAAGGTGTAGAATAAAGTCGAGTGAGTCGAGTAATATGCGAGTCGTGTCAATTGCAATCTTGGTTCGAGTCAAGTTTGTTCCTGTAGATTGGGTCCGAGTTCATGTTCGAGTTTAGATTTTAGTTGGGTTAGAGTTTGAGTTTAGATTCAAATTTGGATTCGAGTTCAGGTCTTTTTCATATGAATTGTTTTAAACTGTTAAAAATCTTATGTTTGGGAGAAATCGGCAACTGCTGCACATGGACGGCATAATTTGTGTCTTTTTCCAAGATAATTTCCATTTGATAACTCTGTTAAGTAGTTTAACCTGAATAGGCAAGTACTCACTTTCTCCGGCCCCCCGAGGCTCAAGAGAAATGAAACCGCTTAAACATATATTAATTCTAGAGTCCTTAAAATATTGTTTGCATATCTCGAGGGGTTTTATGAAAAATACTTTAATATAATTTAAAAATAAACCTCGATGGTGATTTATAATATTTAAGGTTTTCATGAACATATATTTTAATTGTTGTGGTATTTTAGTGATAAAACCTAGCTTTTCTGAAAATTTATAGTATTTTTATGAAAACTACTACTTTTGGAAACTTGGTGGTATTTTATTAAAAATTCTAATCTTTTATTTTGAAAATATAGTTTCATAATATGTTTTTTTATTGAAAATACGAATTCATAGTTTTACATAATTTTCCAAAATTTAGTTTTGTTTAGAAAGTCGTATTTCTTAAAAACCGTATTTTTATTTTCTTTCGAGACCGAATACTCCGTGAGGAGTTCTACATCTCGCTCTACTATCCTAAGGACGTGCGATAATCCGCACCATTCATTAACGGGTCCTCTAAAGTGGGTTGTAGAGGCGTAATTGCTAAGGATTACAAAACTACCGATTAAAAGAAACCCGTTTTGAAAAGGTGTGGTATTTTAATGGTAAAGTTATTCTTTAAATGAACCATAGATCTAGAATACTGTGCTATAAAACCATAGTGTGCGTGTGGGGTAGGTCATTACCCCGTGAATTTTTTCCTAAAGGTAGCTAATCTAGTTATCGAGAAAGGTTATACTAAAGTTCATGGTATTTTAATGAAAAAGTCCGTTATTTGATTATTTTTCATGAAAACTTTATTAAAATAAATCTAAATGGTTCCAAATAAGGTTACGAGTGGTGTGAGAAAGTTAGTTTGACCTATTTTTCTTAAAGAGAGGAGTACCAAGGTTAAACTTACATATATCGGAGGCAACTCCACTTTTCCGATATGTTTTTAGAAGATAATTTGAGATAAAAGAAAAAGAGAGAAGAGGGACTTACTCATTGTGCAGCGTTGGGATAAGGTTAAAGAAGAGGGAGGGGGTTCCGTGGCGTCGCGGAAACTCCAGAAACGACTTTGATCTTTGACGGAAAGAGCTTGGTTGCTAAATCCACTTGACTCCACTTGCACTTAGAACTTTTAGAAGAATTTTGATAGAAATTTTCAGAATAGAGGGGAGGCAGGACATGGGGTGGTATTTTTAGTGAAGAATTTAGGGTTTGTGAATTAAAAATTAGATTAAAAGAATTAAAATGGTGTTAAATAATGAATTTAAAGGTCACTGTTTAATTGCATTGAAATCAAATAGTGCAGGAGAGTTGAAGGGAGTCGAAGGGACGAGTGTGCAAAGCACAGAGTCATTTGGAGCCATCTCAATCGTCGGTGCCGACCAAATCTTGGAAATGGGTGGTCGGATCTTAAGCAATCGCCTCGAGATTCGTGCCACGTAGTTTAGTCTGTATTTACTCCTCATTACACATATTTGATTTTTCTGAAAGTTTTCGTTTCTCCGTGAATTGCACGTGCAACTCTTAGGCATTCGAAAAATTAAAAAGAAAAATCAAAAAATAATTGGGTATGATTTTATTCGAACACACAAGCTATATCGCAGCAGTATAGAGGTTTTACCAATGAGCTACAAGTTATTTCTAGCTTTTATTAAACAAAAATAAGTTATAACTCCTATACAGGCTGAAATACCCTTTTCTATACATTTAAACAAATAATTCTGTACAGGGATTTTAGAGTCATTACGAAACGCCGGGCTCCTACTTTATCCACTATTCTATATTTTTTGTCACATGCTTATGATGATTATTACTGCCTACGTTGATGATATATATATATATATATATATATTAGATGCTTCTATATATTTTGCATTTGTGCTAGCCCTGTCCCCGCCCTGCCGTAAATTAAGTAACCTTATGGTGAAGATCCAGGACTCCACGGCGAATGCAGATGTCATATAAAGCATGCTATTTAGGTTGTTTCTGGTGTGGCTTAAAAACTTAAACGATGGGACTGCATTATATGCAAAGTAAATAAACCCAAAATGATGTTGGAACCAGATTTTCGAAAACTATAGTTATATTCTTTTGCTTTGCATAGAGCTATTCGGTTAGGAATATCCTACATCTTATTCGATGAGGAAAGAGTCTTGAGCCTTTCATGGGGAGTTCACTCTTAAGCAAAAGTTTATATTACTATATACCACTCGGTTTTCTTCAAAACCACTTTTTTAAAATGTGGAGCCTAAACCACTCCTTCTCAACGCCACTCGAGTTCCTTCAACGATATCAAGTTTATTACGTTAAAGGTTTTTTACCAAAAACCAGCCGTAGCCCTCCGTCTTTTCCTACAAGTAGTGCTTAGTATTTGTGTTGCGTCTGTCAAGGCGTAGTGTACGGTAGCTAAGTGGTTCTTGTTTGTAGCATGCGATGCGATTGGTTAGGCCAGTCGTATAACTATTTTGACTGTGTCAAGGGTTATGTGGGTGAATTTAATACAATGAAGGTAACGACGGGTTGAATTTGACTAGAACGTTTTGATATGTTGACCGTGTCAGGATCACTAGGGTCCTAGGGGAAAAAACCATATCGGGAGTTTCAAATATAAGGGAAACTTTCCAAGTTTGCACATACCTTCTGAAGTGTGGTAATTTTGGTTTGCTTCCGTCAAGATTATCACACAATGATAGTTGGGTCCTGATTCCCACTGATAAGTATGTATTACTCTTTGAGAGATTTTAACTTCACAATTAGCTAACCTATTAGGTGTCTAGAAAGTGTTAACGAAGTTATGTCTCTGCGGAAATGGGGTTATTAAATTAGGTCCGTATGAAAGCATGAGGGACCTCCCTCGGAATATCAACACCGACCTGGCTGAACGGTTAGTGAAATTGTAAGGTGTACATGATCCCGACCGGTTCTCCTTTTAAGGTTTGAAGGAGAATTCGAGGAAACAGTGGAAGCCATCCTAATTAGATAAAGTGATCAACCAATCTTATCTTGATAGAGTGCATACTGATTGTTTCTTTTCTCTCTCTGGTTAGCGACCATGACTGTCCTTAAACTAAAACTCGTAAACCAAGTTAACAGAACCTTTTTACCATCTGGTTTTGGATTGTTATGATTCACGACAAAGTCGCATATATTCCTGCTACTCCTACTTTCATTTTGATTTCTCCAGAACACGTCATATCACTACGATGATCCATATTGCTTAGAAAGGCCATCGTATAGTTACATACGAACTTGAAGAAATTTATTTCTGTCTGAGGATGGTCACAGGTTCTGGAGAAATGGAATTGTATAATTCGGTTGTCTCCCTTTCTTCACATTCTCTCAAGTTGAGAGATCCTTGTATTTGGAGTGTATACCAGTTACGCTTGTTGGATAGTCTTCTTCTAAATCGTAGGCTGGAGTTGAAAGGTAGAGAAGAAAGAAAACCAACTAGCATAAGTATGGTGTATAGAAGGTAAAGATGTAAAGATATATAAAGAGGTTGAAGTGGGGGCAAAGTAAATTGCAACTAGTGTCATGAATCTAGATAGTAGAAGAGACATTAGTAGGAATGTTCGGCAAACCTCATTGAAACGTTTATATTTCAGAATTTCTGTGATGTTATAATTGATTTGTTTTCTTAATTGATTCTGACTTCAGGGTATATATATACCAGATTAGATTCTCACATCTGTAGGGCGTTACAGATGCTGAGAAGGAGTAGAATATTGGGAAATTGGTGATTTGATTATCAATATCAAAATTTGTAGCAATTGGAGATATTGGATTAAAATACCTGGTTTTGCCTAACGACAAATATTTGGTCTTGAATAACCGTTGTTATGCACCAACTTTTAAAATTGAAATATTTGTCACTTTATTTTATAAGGTGAGATATAATTTTTGAAAGACATTTACCTTTATCATTTGAGGATAAGGTAAGGTGTATTTAATAACGGTATAGACATTCTTAACCAAAATATAGTTTTCAACTTACAACACATGGAATTTGAATTATTGAACTCTTGGGACTTATACATGATAATGTAAGTTGTCCGTTTTCTTTTAGGACAAGGGGATGGTACTCTTACTTCATTCCGTTTTATCTCTAATTTCTCTGGTTTTAGACACACTTTCGTTGAAATGCAATATTCAAAGATTTTTGAGAAGTTCATAAGGTATTAGAATAAAGTAGAGAACTATATGTTGGAAGTATCAATATTTTTCGAAGTGATCGAAGATGTAGATAGTTATGCTAAGTATTCTATTGTAGTAATATTGATAATTAGTTTCTCTCTATCAGATTACTCATCCGCGGGTGCATTCCATGATGAGTAATGTTGTATAGCCTTCTTCCATTTAGGTGATATGCACTATAAACAGCTGCATACCAATTGAATATAGTTCTAACTACATTAGTGCCTTTTATTCTATATGGACATAGAATGGTAGCATATCTTGAGGTTGTTAAGATATGGAGCTATCCGGTTTTTTTTTAAAAGCAGAATCCGGACATACTCAAGGCTCAGTTTATGGGTTATCCCAAACTTTTGCAAGGATTTAACTTCTACCATTTTTAAGATCAAAAGTTGATTTGTTCTTGACTCGCCACCTTTTTATAAAAGGAATCTTTTTGAAAAAGAAATTAGTGGCAGTATTGTAGAACTGAAAGTGATTCCATAACCACAAACGATTACTGAAAATTTAGTAGAACCTAAGAATTCAAATTGACCCGACAAACCTTAACCACTCCGCAGAATTTAGTAGGTGATCTCAGCCACGTAAGAGATACTTTGGTTTCCTCATAGACGGCGACAGGAAGGTCAACATCATTATGATGATGACCCTACTAGTTATCAGCAGGACATGGAAAGTGGTGACTTCTGGATGATGGCTGGATGTGTTATATCCCAGTTGGACTCCATACACTTCAGTAAATTATAGAATTTGTTGGGTGCTCCTGAAGGGGTAAAACCCATTAGGAGTAAGTAGATCTTTCGAGTTCTGTGCAGGTGGAAAGGTACTAATCTAATAAGGCTAGACTTGTAGTAAAGAGTTTTTCATCAAATACCCGGTGTGGATTGTGATGAAACTTTTTTTAGTGTCTGTGCTAAAGTCCATACGGATATAACATGTCACTTTTGTTTTTTCATGTTTATGAGATATGGCAGGTGGATTACTATAACGTCTTTCTAAATGGAAATTTAGAAGTGCACGTGTATATGACTTTGCTTGAGGGTTATCGTAGTCAGCAGTGGGAGTAGCGGAAGGTGTACAAGTTACTTTCATCCATTTATAGACTGAAGCAAGCATAGCGGAGACGGATCATCTGTTTTGATGTTATAGTCAAGATGCTTGATTTCATCAAAACAACAGATGAACCTAATAAGAAGGATGTAGGGAGTTATGTTCTGGGATTTGGATGACACACTCCTGATAGGAAGTGATGTTCCTATACTACAATCGGTCAAAATTTGGTTGTCACAAGTTGTTTCTCCATATAGGATACGGAAAATATATCAAGGATTCTGGTAATTAGATCTATATCGATAGATCTAGATTTAGGAAGTCTCCCAATTCGGGTATTTAGACGCCATTCTAAAATGGTTTAGAATGGATGACTCCTGGCTTGGTAGTCTACCCATAGCTAATGTAGTCACCATCTCTAAAAAGATGTCTTTTCGACAGATGAGAAGTGGGACTTGCATGAGTGGAATATCATTTGATTAGGCAATTGAGTCAATCATGTAATGTTATGTACCAAACCAGATGTTTCTTTTGCACTTGCTGTAGTAAGCGGACATTAATCCAATCCTGGATAAATAAAGGGAAGCAGTGAAGAATATAAGAGGATGTTCTTGAAGTATGGTAACGGCAACATCCTATGGGAGGAGGTTGTCGATTCAGGCTTCCAAGACGACCTAAATGATCGAGTGGCTGTCAGAGTTATAAGTTTACCCTCTTCTGAGGGGCAGTATGTTGGAATGGGTTCCAATTAGGATAATAAAGTAGGCATGGTGCAGGGAGCTGATTAAATTCTGTGGAGGATACAGTCTAAGAAGTTTGTTGGATAAAGGTGTTCATTTATGAACTTGGTCTCACTTTCTGAGGCTATTTCTCGAACACGGTTTGCGAAACTGATTAGTAGAGATATTCGGTAGCACACGAGCTATGGGTATACGATACCACAATAATTAGCCTTAAGTGCAAGTGGGGGATTGTTGGATATGTTGGAGATAGTGCCCTCAGAGTCAATTATTGGATCACAGGCACGTGATTGCAATGATTGAGGGAGGACCTATCCCGGTAGGACAGTCATACTCAAGATGATAGTATGCTATCTGGTTTACCTTTATCATCGTATACTGCTTTAGGTGACCTTACAGGTAACTATTGCACGTTGATAGAGCCCCTAGGATTCTTGCTTGAATACCGGCAGTATGAGGGCGATCATATACGTGAGAGCTGGGGTCTATAAGCACATCCTTAAAAGGTCCCTAGTCGTGGGAGTTTCGAGACAGGGCATCGATACTCCAGAGTAAACTAGTGTATACAGTCGAGACCCCGACGAGGGGCGGTGGCCGGTCTCACAAGCCACTGGTGTCAGTTGGTTCACCTAAGATGTATACAGGTGCTCATTGGGTTATGATTACACCGGACATGACTCGCCGGGAACCTGCTAGTTGGGATTATACCAGACGTCAGATAGCAGTTCCCTGGTGACATGTGTAAAGGTTAGATCATCGACCTGAGATCGTCATTTTTCTCGTGTGAGTTCCCACTGTGCTTTGATTACTACCCTACCACGGCTCAAAGGAGTCGTGCAAACAGGTTTTAGTTGGGTACAGTCCCGAGCCACATGGAGGCAGTGAGCGGATCTGCAGGGGTTCGTCTCTCCCGGTATTGGGGGTGAGGTCGCGCTGTATCTAATAGAGCCAGTACATGAAAAGTCCTTGGCCAAGGCAGGAGATTTACTAGTAGGTATTCCAGTAGTATCTCAGGGTGTTTTGGGCTACACTCCGAAACGACTTGTACCGCTTTTGGGGGTCTGACTTTTACCAACCCCCTAGGCCCACCATGCGATGCTCATAGACGAACGGACCGGACTGTACGGATATTGTCACCGACAGGCTCAGTAGGGTGTCAGGATGAGTTCGCTCATCGACGTCCCTTTTGGTCAATAGCTGGTGGCCCGTCACGTATGGCTAATACATCTGACGTGCTAGTGGTTAAATCCACAACCATAGTATTGACGAGTCTTTAGAGTCCACCACACACAGTTACTCAGGTTTCGGGCGAAACGCTGTAGAGGCCGTATGGAGATATGGCAGGGTTCGATCAGATACGTGCGGTTTTGCACGGATCGTGATCGGACGGATTTTACTAGCCGGCTTTGGCTTAAGCCGGATCCTAGTATTAGACAGTGTAGATTTTGTCTCTTTGCATTTGTGTTCAGTGGGAATACAAATGCGGGCATGTATATGCAGTAGTGGGTTTTTCCTGTAATTTATTACGGGATCAGTTTTCTGAGGTTGCCAGTTTGCATTCCGTTCCGGCCGGTTTTCCTTTGTTCCTGTTAGTTGTATGTATGCCCCAGAGGCCAGTATTGTACAGATGATGTATATTATATTGGATGCTTGGACATATATAAAGAGGACTTTCTTTCTCGTCATGATAGTATGCTATCTGGTTGCTCTTTACTTTAACATGTATACTTGTCTCTTTATACTGTCTTATAGTTACGTGTTGGTAAAGCCCTTTGGATGTGTACTTGACTACCTGGACTATGATGCGGATCATACAAGTGGGGACATGGTAGTCCATAAGTACATCCTTCAAGGTCCCTAGTCGTTGGTGTATAGAGACGTGGCATCGATATACCAGAGTAGACTAGCGTATACGCTTCTCGACCCATGAGATGGGCGATGGATGATCCTATATCCATTGGTGTTTGACATCAGAGATGGTATACGGGTGCTCAGTGGAGACTGGGTACACTGGACGGACTCGCCGAGAACTCCCAGATGGTATTATACCTCACGTCAGATGGCAGTTATCTGGTGACACTTGTGCAGGTTAGTCTGTAGATCCAAGATCGTCATTGTGTCTTGTGTGATTCCCACTGTGCTTTGATTTCCACCTTACCACGTCCATGAGGGCGTGCAAAACGGTGGTTTTTGGGTACAGTCCCGAGTCACATGGAGGCAATGAGCGATAGGAGGGGTTTCGTCTCTCCCGGTATTGGGGGTTGATGTTGCGCTGTGCTCGATTGGCCGTAACAGGAAAGTCCCTGGCCAGGGCTGTTCAGAGATTTACTGGTAAGTGTTACCAGTAGTTTCTCGACCCGTTATGAGCCTCACATCGGCACTACTTATCGGTTATTGGGGTCTGACGTTTACCACCCCTAGACTTGATATGCGACATATCAGACGAGGAGACCGGACTGTACGGGAAGTGTTACCGGCTGGCTTTCACAGGAGTTGGAGCGAGCTTGCTTGCTGATCTTCTGATCGATCAATACCCGGGTAGCCAATACGTCCAGCTAGTACCGCTAACGGCTTGTGGGTGCGTGATGTGATCATCACCTACTGCCGGCGTATTGACGAGTCTTTAGAGTCCTACACAGAGGTTTTACTGGCTCAGGCAAAACGAAATAGAAGCACGTATGTGATATGTGGGAGACCGAGAATAAATGCGTGTATATGATACCGTATTCTATTCTCACGACTTTTTGTGTCGGTCAGGTTATATATGATATGACCGGGTTATCGAATCAAGTGTTGATTCGATAAGTCGATACGATGAATGTTAGCCGGTTATATGAGATATGACCGGATTATTAAGTCAAGTGTTGATTTAATAATTAAGTGTATAATTCTATATTAGATATACTAATTTACATTTGCTAACACTTGTTCACATTAGGGTTTTTCTCACATGCACACTATTTTAACATGTATATGATATATGTTAAAATGTGTTATCATATTGTATCATGGTTGATGATACACATGACTTGTGTGTATGAGACATACACCATTCTATGAATTATGATGGGTTAAGATTATTTAAGATAATTACAAAATTAGTGGAGTTTTGGAATGAGCATGAAGCTTGTAGAAGCTTAACTTGCTTTGACAAAGTCTACTAGGTTTGTCTTTACCTGAGATTCCTTTTAACCCAACCATAATGAATTAGCTATGGTTATGGCTCTACAAGGGGTAGTATATGATACTCACTCACCATGGTTACTCTTCTCACTTGATCATTATCCTCATCTCTTTCTTTTCTTCGTCTTCTTCATTTGTGAAAAGAAAGAAATGAAAACTAGGGTTTGATCCAAAATGAGAAACAAAGTGAGAAACAAAATTCTAAAGAGAACTCACTTCCTATTTCTCCATCCTCATTAAGACTAGCACTCTTGTAAAGGGTGTTTCCTTCACTAATTCTCAAATTAGTGAAGTAGGAACTTGAGTCGGAATTCCCTCGACGTAGATCATCTTCGGCCTCGGAGACTTCAAGCAAAGTCGCATCCCACGCATCGTTAAGCCATGCAAGAGCCCGGGAGAACCTTGATCGCAGCGAAGGGACTTCATCAAGGAGCTTTAGAAGCGAAGGACCGATCTACAAAGGTTGTATTTCGTATTCCCTTTAGAGTAAAGATGTTTACTTGCTAATAGATTCGCCTAAACTCTAGTTAACGATCTTGCTTAGTGTTATTCGGCACATAAAAACTTAATTTTGGCATGGTCGATGCCTTGTAGAGCCTCGTTAGTATGTCTAGTAACCCTACAGTGGTATCAGAGCCTAGCTAGAGTATTAGGTGATGTGTTAACGAAATTAAAACTCCGAACGAACCCGATACGTTCAAATTTACCCCCTCTCTGGACAATTTTTGAAATCTGGTATTTTTCCGAATTAAAAATATCTAAAAAAATCAGTAGGGTTTTATAAGATTTTTCGTGCAAAACAAGGACCTGAATCTAAAAGTTGACCGCGGTTCCGCGGCAAATCCCTGCTTGTACCGCGGAACCGCGGCAGTATGGTGACCGTTGGATCTTTTTTCTGCAAAGTAATTCTAGATTCTGTGATTTTTATTTTCTGGGTATTTTTAATTTGACTCAAGTGTTGAGTTTTCAGGGGTTCATTTTGTAATCGTCGATTCGATCGGAGAATTTAATTTTTTTTTTATTCCGGATCATTTAGAAAGTATTAAAATGTTCGAACGGATATCATTAACTCAATTTTTCCCGGCACGAAAAACATTCAAGTGTTGAATTTTTCTCGGGTTTAATTATTTCGGAAAAACGTGCAAGAAATGTGACGGACCCTTTAGAAGACAACAAACCTTAACTCGATTATGTGACCGTCTTGAACTGCCCTTTGAACCTTAGGGTTTGGGGCAGTACGGCGTGCCATATGTGAGGCGTTGGCTTGACCCTTCTACGGCTGGACCATTGCTACTATAACGTATTCTGGAATCTTTAAACTCCGCTCAAGTGTTGAGCTATTATGGAAATCTTGAGTATTTGATTATTCGATCAGAAAGTCTAATACTGTCTATTTATCTGGAATGTGATACAATATGTGGAATTCACACGGTTAGGCATGAAATGCGAAATATGTGATATTTCGGATTTACGATATCTAAAGAGATTGTGGATTCCAAATGTTGTAGTTTTACACTTTCTTTTCTGTGACCGTAAGTGTAATATGTGATATCGCCGGTTTCGTTGCTATATGTCAACGACAATTGGGATGCGCATATTTACTTACTTTGATGACATATGATGTTCTGTGTTGCTGGATATGTTATATTGGATCGTCGCATTTTGAATAGCCGGGGTTTTTTTATGTGAGATGAGAGTTTTTATTTTCATTCATGTAAAATTTAAATGTATGTAATATTCTTTTATTGGGGCACTACCAGGTTGCGGAAGTTGTCACCGTTGTTGTATATTATTTACTTTTCCGCACTAGGATAGACCCGAGGAGGAGAGCACAAGTAAACGGGTTCTAGGGTCCAGTGGGAGACCAACTCGAGGAGTCGAGTCCGGGTCTCCTAACTCTAGAATTGGAAGGGTTGCTTGCCGCTCTCGTAGGGGTCTAGGGGTGTGGGTTTGGCTATTCATCGCGACCGTGGAATCCGTGTTTTATAGAGGCTCAAAATAAAACACGGACGTCCTAGCACATCTAATGTTTCATATGTTTCTTCTGCTGCGATATCTGTGATGTGATCATTTGATGTTCTGTGATAAATACCGTATATAGTATATATGATATATTATATAGGCGTTACTTATGTTTTACACCCGCGCTAGCCCTGCCCTGCTCTGCCGTTAGTTACCTAACCTAACGGTGCACGAGGGGACATCGAGGCGAATGCGGATGGCATAAGTGTACGTCGTATTTATTTGTGATGTTTAGGTGACTTAAATGATGGGACTTCATTAATGTGATTAATGAAAGAAAAGAAACCTAAAAGATGTTGTAGAATCAAATTTTCAAATAAAAGGGTAGCTACAGTTTTGCTTTGCATAGCGGTATATATGATATACCCTGCACCTTATTCGATGGGGAAAGAGCCAAGATCCCTTCACCAGGAGTGACCTCTTTAGCAAAACTGGCAGATGCTACAACACTCGGTTTGACTTTTGACTGCTTTTGGAGTTTTGCTTTGCATAGTGATGTATATAATATATCCTGCACCTTTTCCATAAGGAAAGAGCCGAGATCCCTTCACCGGGAGTGACCTCTTTAGCAAAACTAATAAAAGCCTCAAAATCACTCCATTTCATAATTCATGCGATTCTACGACGATATCAAGTTCATTACGCAATAGGTTTTCAGAAAAACATGCGTAGCCCTCCGTCATTTCAGATAAAGACTAGTTAGTATTCATGCTACGTTTGTTGACTATGTTAAGGCGTAGTGTGCGGTAGCTAATTAGTACTTATCTGCTAAAACATGAGATGTTATTGGATTAGGGTAGTTGCACGACTTTGTTGACTATGTTAAGGGTCATGCAGGTGGGTTTAATTCAATCGGGAAATGACGGGTTGAACTTGACTAGCAATTATGATTTGTTGTCTATGTTAAGGTCATAAATTGCTAGGGGCAAAATATTATCGAGAATTTCAAGTGTTGAGATTTGCAATGAGATTGCATACCTTCTATGAGATAGTTGGATCCCGATACCCACTGCGAGTAATTGTTACTCCCGGGAGAGTTTTACACAGGACAATTAGCCGATCAAGTAGGTGTCTAGAAAGGTGTCAACGGGGTTACGCCTTTGGGAAAACGAGGTTTACTATAATTAGGTCCGTGCGAGAGCACGGGGAACCTCCCTCAAAGTACCAACACTGGCCTGGCTGAAAGATTGGCGAAGTTGTAGGGTGTAATTAATCCCGGCTAGTCTTTCCTTTTAGGGTTTGAAGGAAGATTTGATAAAAATAGTGGGAGCCATCCTGATTAGATAAGATAATAACCAATCTGATCTTACAAGAGCATACGCTAAAGTGTTTTCTTCTCTCTCTCTCTCTCCAGGTAGCGACCATATCATGCCTTAATAAAGATAATAATATGGATGTATTGACCGAACCCGCATGTTATACTGTGCTGGGGAACGTTGGTTCTGTTCTTTCTTATAAGAGTTATAAGACTGATCAGGATATAGGGGAATACCAGGATTCCCATGCCACCCGAATGAAGAAAGTACATGTTGATGCATTTTCTTCGGGTGTGTTCGTTACTGAGAACTGTTTCTCTATTTGCTCTACGTCCTGGGTATTGGATACCGGGTCAGGATCCCATATATGTAATCAGTTACATTGGCTTAGGAAAGGTAGAGAACTTGGAGAAGGTGATAAAGACATAAGGGTTGGAAATGGTGCAATTGTTGCAGCTAAAACCGTCGGGGAATATCACCTTGTATTGCCAACTGGTAATACATTAATTCTGAACGAATGCTATTTCATGCCGAACCTGATATTCAACATTATATCGGTTTCTTTGTTGAGCAAAGAGGGATATAATTTTGTATTACAAGATAATGTTATGAACATTTTCCTTAACCAAAAGTTGGTTGGATCAGGCACGTTGTGCAATGGCATTTATGTTCTAAATCAATCAACAGTTCTGAGCATAACAAACACACACAAGAGGAAGAGTTCAGAACTGAACGAATCCTTCTTATGGCATTGTAGACTCGGTCATATAAATGCGACACGGCTAGCTGAGTTGCATAAGGATGGATACTTGAAACCATTCGAATTTTCATCTTATGACACTTGCCAGTCATGTCTCAAAGGCAAGATGACCAAAACTCCGTTTACGGGACACGGAGAAAGAGTTACCGAACTCTTGGGACTGATACATAGTGATGTATGCGGTCTCATGTCTACACATGCCAGGGATGGTTCTTCGTACTTCATTACATTCACTGACGATCTCTCTAGATTCGGATATGTGTTCCTGATGAAACACAAATCAGAAGCTTTTGAGAAATTTAGAGAATATAAACAAGAAGTCGAAAACCAAACCGGAAAAAGTATTAAAATCCTACGATCTGATCGAGGAGGTGAATACTTGAGCAATGAATTCCTAGACTTCCTAAAAGAGAATGGGATTCTCTCTCAGCTAACTCCTCCATATACACCACAGCACAACGGTGTGTCGGAACGGAGGAATCGCACCCTATTAGATATGGTGCGCTCGATGATGAGTACAGCTGAGTTACCTATTTCCTTCTGGGGTTATGCGCTTGGGACAGCAGCATACCTATTGAATCAAGTTCCGTCTAAATCTGTACCTACCACACCATATGAGATATGGAGTGGGAAGATACCATATTTTAAACGAGTTAAGATATGGGGTTGTCCGGCCTATGTCAAAAGGCAAAATCCAGACAAACTCGAGGCACAGTCAGTTCTTTGCAAGTTTGTGGGATATCCTAAGAATTCCTAAGGATATTTTTTCTACCACGTTGAAGAACAAAAAGTGTTTGTTTCTCAATATGCTACCTTTTTGGAAAAGGAATTTCTTCAAAATAAATTAGTAGCAAAGTGGTAGAGCTAGAAGAGGTTCCAGATACACAAACTGCGACTGAAGATTTAGTGGAACCAGAGGATTCGGTAGTTCCCAACGAACCTCAGCCTCTCCGCCGATCTAGTAGGGTTCCTCACCCACCTGAGAGATACTACGATTTTCTCATGGATGGTGGGAGCGAGGATTGCATCATGGTTGATGATGACCCAACTAGCTTCGAGCAGGCCATCACGAGTGGAGACTCAGTGAAATGGCTGGATGCAATGCGGTCCGAGATGGAATCCATGTACACCAACAAAGTGTGGACTTTGGAAGTTGCTCCTGAAAGGGTAAAACCCATTCGGAGCAAGTGGATCTTCAAGAAAAAACTTGATGTAGATGGGAAAGTGGAGACTTTCAAAGCTAGACTTGTAGCAAAAGGCTTTTGTCAAAGACCAGGTGTGGACTATGAAGAAACCTTTTCTCCAGTGGCTATGCTTAAATCCATCCGGATCATGCTTGCCATCGCTGCATATCATGACTACGAAATCTGGCAAATGGGTGTTAAGACCGCCTTTCTAAACGGTGATTTAGAAGAATGCGTGTACATGACTCAGCCAGAGGGCTTCGTCATCTTTTCATGACCATTAAGATAGGGCTCATGACAACCGAAAAGCTAGCTTAGTTGGAAACCCTAATTTTCAAAGCTTTTCTTCTACAATTCTTTTCTTTAAATGTAATATTCATGATCTTTCTTTTATTATTGGATTTTGTGGGTGCAATCCGCTGAAAACCCTCAGGAGACAACACTCCTCCTACTAGGGACACCTAGAGGTTTAAAGGCTTGTTGCACGTGCTCAGTGCAATCGTGTTGCCTAAGAAAGTGTGCTAGTTAGTTTTTCTCTTTCTTTATTTTCTCCATCTCTTTTTAATAAAACATTCGCTCGAGACGATCGAAATTAAGTTTGGGGGTATTTGATCAGTCGAAAATATTATATATTTTAGCCGGCAATTTCCTTAACATTTGCATACATTTAGAAGTGTTCGGCATTCATATTCTACATATTAGCAAATCTGTCACAAAATATGAGATTGCATGTGTTAGACTTTTAAACCGACACTTTAAAGGAAATTAACCGCATTTCATGGCATCGCATCATTTCTGTATTTGCGCAACACTTGTCTTGAGTCTGTGCAGGAAATACGGAAGAAAAGCAAAAGAGCTGATCAAAAATACGCCAACTAAATTATTTCAGATCTGGTAGTAATTCAGAAGGAATTATACAATTATATATATCAAACAAAAGCCCATACATCAGCCCAAGAGAGTACCAGAGAAACAAAGGCCCAAGACTCCAAGTTAGCCGCGGAACCGCAGCAGGATCTTGCTTGCGCCGCGGATCCGTGGCATGATGACGTCAGCAGAGAAGCAGATTTTCCCCATGTGCTTATTTCTAACGGCAAAGCTTCCAGAACTCTCCAGAAACTCTACGTGGCTTCATCTAGAAAGCTCTCTCCAACAACCTTCTTCTAGAAGCCTCCTTATAACAATCTTCTTCTAGAAGCCTCCTTGTAACAACCTCATTCTAGAATATTCCTTCCAACAAACTTCTTCTAGAAGATTCTTTCTAACAACCTCATTTTGGAAGGAAAATTCAAATGAGGTGGTTCATTTTGGAGGGAAAATTCAAATGAGGTAGTTCATTTTGGAGGGAAATTCAAATTCAAATGAGGTAGTTCATTTTGGAGGGAAAAGTTGTTCATTTTGGAGGGAAAAGTTGTTCATTTTGGAGGGAAATTTGAAATTTGAATTCTAGATCTAGGGTTATGAAAGCTTATAAAAGGGAGCCTAGATCTAAGGTTAAAAAGGGTTCAGTTGTTCATTAATCATTAGTTAGTTTTCTCTCATCATCCTCTTTCTTCATCTTCTTCCACAAGTCTAGTGACAAGGCTTGTGCGAAACCCTAACCCTAATTCCACTCCAAATCCAAGATCTTGAGTACCAAATCAAGTGAGAAGCCTTCAACCTTTTAGGAGCCGAGCCGATCTTCAATCGGGCAAGTGATCCAAGCCGATCCACGATCCACGGAGACGAGCGAAGCCAAATCGACGATCAAGTTCTTCCTCTTGTAGTTCTTGAGCGAATGTAACTAAATTGTTGATATAAATAAAAGGTGAAATTCTTGAATCTTGCTTTCTTTTAATTCTTGCATCATGATTAGATCTCAATTTGTAATTGTTACTCTTGTTGTGATGTGTGAGTGAAACTCCGCTCGTAAAGGAGTCGAGACGATTGTAGAATGATGATGTAACAAATCTTTATACAATTTTTAAGTCCTACGAGTTTTGTAAACCCTAGCAAGTTCAAGAATCGATGACCTAGTTTCGTAGCGATGCTTTCTTGATTGTGATCGCTCGAAATTAGGGATCTACGATCGTTTCTTGAATTTGATAGAGGCTAGAATGTGAATGATATCGACGAAAGAACAAGGGATGAGATGAAATCCTAGTTTCACAAGAAATCCCTAATTCTTGTCGATCATCATCGATCTAGTATCAATTCATCGAAGGATAAGAATACGTAATTGTAAGATTACATCACATCTATAGATCCGATCGATTCCTACGAGCCTCATTTCAATTCTTGATATTTGGTTTGGAAAAATCATCAAACGATCAATTCTTGATTCTATCTTTTAATGCTTTCTTAGATCTAGTTTTTTTTCTCATTCTTGAACTTTAATTTCAAATCATGAATTGTTTTGTTTTCTTTTCTTTAAAGTTTCGACTCACCTAATTCAAAAGACGAACGATTACACTTTCCCTGTGGACGATCCGCACTCACTTACAATCTACAATCCGACACCGTAGTTGATTGCGGTCAAATAATTTTTGATTGTGATTTCTTTACAATTTTCTCTAATACGCAACGAAATTCATTCAATCAAATGGCGCCGTTGCCGGGGATAGTGCGTTAATAGTTCGTATTTTGAAATTTGAGTTGAAAATTTTATTCCATCTAAATTTTGTGATCAAAATTCGTGCAAACACTAATACGTGTGTTGTGATTTGATTGCGAGGAATTCTGGAATCATTGGAGCTTGGATAAAATTTTTCTGAGCATTCCAGAGAGCTAAGGGGAGTAACAGAAGCATTGTTATAAAAAAATTTTGCAGAGATCCCTTCAAGTGACCGCTTTTCCGCGGCAAAAGACCCCTACCTGCGGCGGTTCCGCGGCAAGTCTAGCTCCTCTCTGCACCAAAATTGCTGGTATACTCCTCTGCTTTCTTATCTTCTTCCCTGTCTACTCCAATTAACATTTTGCTGCAGGTTTCTTTGCAAATAAATCGCTGCGCCGCAAAAGCAAAATAAAATTTGTGCGTGTTTTTGATTTTTGGTTGTTTGCATATTAATACGGAAATTAAGGGGCACGACCAAATCCAGATTAGGTGGGGAGTTCATTACCCTTCCTAGGCCCCGAAAATCGCAAAACTTGCATCCGCATTGACCCACATTAACTAAAAAATATCTAGAGATGACTCTAAGGACCGTCTCGCTCAATTAGGACAAGAGAAGGCCGTGGGTAATTCATTGCTTATCCGCGTTTTCCTGTGGTGCCTAAGGCGAGTGTGTCTAAGGCTAGTGGTTATTAATTAGGCCCACTACTTACGTAGTGGAGTACCTTCCCACTTACCTGGCACTTATCCGGCCACAGGGGAACAAAGAGGCAGTGGAGGATTCTATCCTGCGACTTGTCTTTTGGCAGTTAGGAGCGGTCTAGAGTCTGACCTAGGTGACCACTAGATTTTAAGGTTTTGCTTGTTGCATTTGTTGTGATCGCATCATTTTTCAAAAATCCGTATCACTTTTCAAAACAAACACCGCATTCATATCATTTCCTCTAATTATACCAACGCTGCCACTTGTGCTACAACCATTTAGCACAATGTTAGGCTGGACACGGGATTCCATTTCCCGTCTTGTCCGCGTTTCTTTTATCGACCCCAGAGTCGGTAATTCTTCGTCTTCTCCCCCACCACTCACCACACCCGCGATGGACCCAAATCCATCAAACTTTAACACTACTCTGCCACCGTCCGCAGGTGTGCAGAATCTTCCACGCATTTCTCTCCAAGAGAGATGCTATCCTACACGTGTTACCCTTCCCACCTGTCTTTCTATACCACCTGCCAACGGGGAAAATTTTAAAATCAACCCTCAATTCATCAAACTGTTACCCAAATTTCATGGTCTTGATTCTGAAAACACATACATGTTTATTTCCAAATTCGAAAACGTATGTGCTTTGATGGGGAATTCACAACTGTCTTTGGATGCTCTGCGTTTACGTCTTCTCCCATTCACTTTGTGCGATTTAGCCGAGAAGTGGCTTTACATCACACCCGCACATTCTATTTCAACATAGGACGAATTCGTTGCAGCATTCCTTAAGAAATTTTATCCCAATCACAAGACCGCCCGTGTTCGGAGCGAAATCTCTAAATTTACCCAACTTCCCAATGAACCATTTTGGAAATGCTTTGAACGGTTCAAGGATCTTCTTATCCAATGCCCTCATCACGGAATCTCCAGATGGGATTTGTGTCGAATTATCTATGAGGGTATTGATCTCACTACTAGACAGATGCTTGAAACCATGTGTCATTGCCAATTCCTATCTAAAGATGATGGTGAAGCTTGGAAATACTTAGAAGATTTAGCTCAAAACACATCACAATGGGAAAGTGTTAGACCACCACCACCTAGGGAAGATGTCAATCAGCTCGATGTTTCCGTCACCTTGAAAGCCGAAATGGCCGCAATACAAAGGAAACTCGACGCTATAGAAAATAAAATCTCTTCAGCCTCCCTAAACCAATCCACACTTCCCAAAACCGTGTGTGGCTGCTGTTCAAACCCTTCACATTTGACGGAAGAATGTCCTTTCAATGTACCGTTTCAAGGTCAGACTAATGCTGCACTTCAGCAAAGACCTGGAAACTATCCCTCTTCTTCCTCATATAATCAAGATTGGAGGAATCACCCGAACTTTTCTTGGAACCAATCACAATCTCAAAACACGGTTCCAATCCTAAACAATTTTCAAAGGGTCCCTCCACCACAACAGCAACCACCACTTCAATTGAGTCAGCACCCCTTCCAACCGCAAAATTTTCAAAATCCTGCCAACACTTTTGCACTACATGAAAACTCTTTACAATTGGCCGGTACTGATAATATCTCTGCACTGGTGCAAACCTTGGTTATTTTCATGAAACAATCCATCCAAGAGTCGGCAAGTTTTCAATCTTCCATCGATAATATGATAAAGATCATTCTCACTCAAAATGAGAATATCAAATCAATGGAAGCACAAATTGAGCGAATAACAGCCGAAATAAGTGCTAGAGAAGAAGGGAATCTTCCATCTCAACCCGTACCTGATCCTAGACCTTCACATTACACTAATTTGGACGCTTTTACAACGTTGAGATCTAGAAGAGTGCTAGACAATCATTCGGGTGAACAAATTGATAATGATGAATTGATCATTAACACCCCGGCTTCAACTTCCACTTCTACTCACACTTCTATTTCTTACCCTATTTCGTCTAACCTACCTTCTTCTTCCGAGCCTATTCTCCGTGTTCCCAAAGGCTCAAACCCTCCACCCACCTCATCTTTTCCACCCCCACAAACTTCTCCACAAATGTTGGACCCAACACTTATTGATAGAGCTCCATTTCCAAATAAGTTGAGGCCCAAGAAACATGATGCCAAAATGGAGAAGATTGTGGACATGTTTAAGGAAGTTAACATCAACATCCCTCTCCTAGATGCTATTCAACAAGTTCCGTCCTATGCAAAAACTCTTAAGAACTTGTGCACTAGGAAGAGGAAGACTCAAGTGCCTAAAAAAATCTTCATGTCGAGTACTGTAGACACGGCTTTTCCCCAACAATTACCACGGAAACGTAAGGACCCTGGCTGTCCTACTATTTCCATTTCTATTGGGGAGAAACACATCAACCGTGCGTTACTTGACCTTGGCGCTAGTGTTAACTTACTTCCTTACTCGGTATACGAGCAACTAGGTATCGGAGTGTTAAAGCCCTCGAACATAACTCTCCAGATGGCTGATCGATCAATCACCAAACCTTGGGGTGAACTGGAGGATGTGTTAATAAAAATCGGGGAATTTGTATTCCCTGTGGATTTTATTGTACTTGATACACAGCCTGTAGCGAACCCACGGAATCAAATTCCGGTGATTTTAGGTCGCCCCTTTTTGGCCACTTCCAACGCAATAATCAACTGTCGTAATGGTTCTATGACCCTATCCTTCGGGAATAGGTCAATAGAGCTGAACATTTACAAGTTGGGAAGTGTACCCTCCGAACCTACTGCTCAGGTATGTTCTGTCGACTTAATGGATGTCGACAGCAGCGAATTTGATGATCCTCCTGATATCGATCTTGACTCTTTTCATATGTTATTGTTTGACCACACTATGTATCTTACACATACGGACTCTTCCACCGAGATGTCCGGGTCAACAATTAACACTGATTTTGAACTGTTCTTAGAGTCTGAAGATCACCCCGCACTTTGTGATGACATTATTCATCGGGGTATAGAAGGAACTTTTGAGGAGATCTTCGCTGATGAACTCGCATTTTTAAATGACACGGGTGTTGAGATGAATCCACATGCAATCACTGGAATTGAACCTCCACCCCTTCTTCTGAAATGTAAAAAGAATGCGAGTTATCCAACACAATCACTGCATCGTCTCTCCAAAATGAGACGCACACACATTCTCTCCCACCACTTACCTTTTCCCCACTTCTTCTTCCACCAACCCGAGCACTATATTGATAAAATTTTCGAATGGTTGGTGTTGACATTTGGTCTTTGCAAAGCTTGGCATCGACCAATGATTTTTGACCCCCACTTGTGATTTTTAAAAGATTAACATTGCATAACTCAAGTTTAGGGGGGTATATTTTATCTGGCTCTTGAAAGGAAATTTTTACAAAATTTTGAGCCAAAAATAAGTTTGAGGGAGGTTCTTCACTTAAATATTTTGCCCCCACTAATAAATTCCTCCCAAGCTTACAGGTTTTTCGAGATTTAGCAGAAGGCAACAGTGAGGACACTGTTGAAAACAAGTTTGGGGGAGGTTTGTGCTTATTTTCGCATCATTTGCATATCATTTTGCATAAGCACAAAACATTTTTTTTGAAAAACCTATAAAAATTTAAAAATTTTCAAAATTATAAAAAATATTTTTTGTACATAAATAAGATAATGAAAGTTTAGATAGTGAAAAATTACATCCATGAGATTAGAAAAATTTAAGAAAACTAAGAAAATTAGAAGTTTTCTTATACGAACCAGTAATAAGTAGTTATGAGCCGTTGTCCCAAGGGTTAGTAAGATGAAAGACGTCACTAATCTGAGGATAAAAATAAGTCTGAAAAATAGTTTCTATTCTGGAAGCCAAACATTTTGAACGTTGCTACCCTGCTATTCGCATTTACACACATCTTAAAGCCTGGGATAGTAGAGGATACCTTGAAATGCTCTTGTCTTAAAGCCAAAAGTATGAAAAAAAAATGGTGAGAAAAATAGACACTGGTTTTGTTATCACCAAGGGAATTAAAAAAAAATATATAGCAAAAGGATGCTTCTTCACCTAGTGCCCTAAGGTCAACTGGTCTGGGAGTCACTGCTATACCTAAGGTGGTGCAAGATTAGGAAAATACACCAAATAAGCAAGCACATGAGTAATCGGTCGGTTAGTACCTCAAGAAGTATTAACGGTCGCATGAAAGTGTGTAAGCAATCTCGTTTATCAAAAAGTACTGAGGCTGACGGGCAAGAGTATGATAGCTTGAATTGAATTCTCCGGGTGTAGGGATGTCTTTACACACACGCAGGGTGATATGATCGATGTTTGGAAAACAGATAGGAATGAAAAATAAGACGATGTTTTATTGAGGGAGGACGTGATTTCTGACATCTTTTCATGACCATTAAGATAGGGCTCATGACAACCGAAAAGCTAGCTTAGTTGGAAACCCTAATTTTCAAAGCTTTTCTTCTACAATTCTTTTCTTTAAATGTAATATTCATGATCTTTCTTTTATTATTGGATTTTGTGGGTGCAATCCGCTGAAAACCCTCAGGAGACAACACTCCTCCTACTAGGGACACCTAGAGGTTTAAAGGCTTGTTGCACGTGCTCAGTGCAATCGTGTTGCCTACGAAAGTGTGCTAGTTAGTTTTTCTCTTTCTTTATTTTCTCCATCTCTTTTTAATAAAACATTCGCTCGAGACGATCGAAATTAAGTTTGGGGGTATTTGATCAGTCGAAAATATTGTATATTTTAGCCGGCAATTTCCTTAACATTTGCATACATTTAGAAGTGTTCGGCATTCATATTCTACATATTAGCAAATCTGTCACAAAATATGAGATTGCATGTGTTAGACTTTTAAACCGACACTTTAAAGGAAATTAACCGCATTTCATGGCATCGCATCATTTCTGTATTTGCGCAACACTTGTCTTGAGTCTGTGCAGGAAATACGGAAGAAGAGCAAAAGAGCTGATCAAAAATACGCCAACTAAATTATTTCAGATCTGGTAGTAATTCAGAAGGAATTATACAATTATATATATCAAACAAAAGCCCATACATCAGCCCAAGAGAGTACCAGAGAAACAAAGGCCCAAGACTCCAAGTTAGCCGCGAAACCGCGGCAGGATCTTGCTTGCGCAGCGGATCCGTGGCATGATGACGTCAGCAGAGAAGCAGATTTTCCCCATGTGCTTATTTCTAACGGCAAAGCTTCCAGAACTCTCCAGAAACTCTACGTGGCTTCATCTAGAAAGCTCTCTCCAACAACCTTCTTCTAGAAGCCTCCTTATAACAACCTTCTTCTAGAAGCCTCCTTGTAACAACCTCATTCTAGAATATTCCTTCCAACAAACTTCTTCTAGAAGATTCTTTCTAACAACCTCATTTTGGAGGGAAAATTCAAATGAGGTGGTTCATTTTGGAGGGAAAATTCAAATGAGGTGGTTCATTTTGGAGGGAAAATTCAAATGAGGTAGTTCATTTTGGAGGGAAAATTCAAATTCAAATGAGGTAGTTCATTTTGGAGGGAAAAGTTGTTCATTTTGGAGGGAAAAGTTGTTCATTTTGGAGGGAAATTTGAAATTTGAATTCTAGATCTAGGGTTATGAAAGCTTATAAAAGGGAGCCTAGATCTAAGGTTAAAAAGGGTTCAGTTGTTCATTAATCATTAGTTAGTTTTCTCTCATCATCCTCTTTCTTCATCTTCTTCCACAAGTCTAGTGACAAGGCTTGTGCGAAACCCTAACCCTAATTCCACTCCAAATCCAAGATCTTGAGTACCAAATCAAGTGAGAAGCCTTCAACCTTTTAGGAGCCGAGCCGATCTTCAATCGGGCAAGTGATCCAAGCCGATCCGCGATCCACGGAGACGAGCGAAGCCAAATCGACGATCAAGTTCTTCCTCTTGTAGTTCTTGAGCGAATGTAACTAAATTGTTGATATAAATAAAAGGTGAAATTCTTGAATCTTGCTTTCTTTTAATTCTTGCATCATGATTAGATCTCAATTTGTAATTGTTACTCTTGTTGTGATGTGTGAGTGAAACTCCGCTCGTAAAGGAGTCGAGACGATTGTAGAATGATGATGTAACAAATCTTTATACAATTTTTAAGTCCTACGAGTTTTGTAAACCCTAGCAAGTTCAAGAATCGATGACCTAGTTTCGTAGCGATACTTTCTTGATTGTGATCGCTCGAAATTAGGGATCTACGATCGTTTCTTGAATTTGATAGAGGCTAGAATGTGAATGATATCGACGAAAGAACAAGGGATGAGATGAAACCCTAGTTTCACAAGAAATCCCTAATTCTTGTCGATCATCATCGATCTAGTATCAATTCATCGAAGGATAAGAATACGTAATTGTAAGATTACATCACATCTATAGATCCGATCGATTCCTACGAGCCTCATTTCAATTCTTGATATTTGGTTTGGAAAAATCATCAAACGATCAATTCTTGATTCTATCTTTTAATGCTTTCTTAGATCTAGTTTTTTTCTCATTCTTGAACTTTAATTTCAAATAATGAATTGTTTTGTTTTCTTTTCTTTAAAGTTTCGACTCACCTAATTCAAAAGACGAACGATTACACTTTCCCTGTGGACGATCCGCACTCACTTACAATCTACAATCCGACACCGTAGTTGATTGCGGTCAAATAATTTTTGATTGTGATTTCTTTAGAATTTCATACTACACATCAAAGATTCTATACAATCACTTACGAAGGACTCTAGAGATGCTCTTGGTGTATGGTAACGGAGAACTCCAAGTGGAGTCCTTTACCGATTCAAGCTTCCAAAGTGATAAGGACGACTCTAAGTCGCAGTCGGGATTTGTCTTTACCCTTTACGGAGGGGCAGTTAGCTGGAAGAGTTCCAAGCAGGAAACCGTGGCAGATTCGACGATGGAGGCTGAATACATCGCTGCCAACGATGCTGCCAAAGAGGCTGTCTGGATCAAGAAGTTCATTACTGAACTTGGAGTTGTTCCATCCATTGAGCATCCAATACCTTTGTATTGCGATAACAATGGAGCGGTGGCTTTGGCCAAGGAACCCAGGTCCCATCAGCGATCCAGGCATATTCTGAGGCGGTATCACCTGATCCGGGAGATAGTTGATCACCGGGAGATTGAGGTCAGGAGGGTTGACATGAAGAATAACATAGTGGATCCACTCACAAAGGCCATTCCCCAGATACAGTTTGAGAGACTCTTCGGAATGCTCGGTATGCGATACTACAGCAACTGGCCCTAGTGCAAGTGGGAGATTGTTAGTTGTATGTATGCCCTAGAGGCCAGTATTGTACAGATGATGTATATTATATTGGATGCTTGGACATATATAAAGAGGACTTTTTTGCTCGTCATGATAGTATGCTATCTGGTTGCTCTTTACTTTAACATGTATACTTGTCTCTTTATACTGTCTTATAGTTACGTGTTGGTAAAGCCCTTAGGATGTGTACTTGACTGCCTGGACTATGATGCGGATGATACTAGTGGGGACATGGTAGTCCATAAGTACATTCTTCAAGGTCCCTAGTCGTGGGTGTATCGAGACGGGGACTCGATATACCAGAGTAGACTAGCGTATACGCTTCTCGACCCATGAGATGGGCGTTGGATGATCCCATATCCACTGGTGTTTGACATCAGAGATGGTATACGGGTGCTCATTGGAGACTGGGTATACTGGACTGACTCGCCGAGAACTCCCAGATGGTATTATACCTCACGTTAGATGGCAGTTCTCTGGTGACACTTGTGCAGGTTAGTCTGTAGACCCAAGATCGTCATAGAGTCTTGTGTGATTCCCACTGTGCTTTGATTTCCACCTTACCACGTCCATGAGGGCGTGCAAAACGGTGGTTTTTGGGTACAGTCCCGAGTCACATGGAGGCAATGAGCGATGGGAGGGGTTTCGTCTCTCCCGGTATTGGGGGTTGATTTTGTGCTGTGCTCGATTGGTCGTAACAGGGGAGTCCCTGGCCAGGGCTCTTCAGAGATTTACAGGTAAGTGTTACCAGTAGTTTCTCGACCCGTTATGAGCCTCACATCGGCACGACTTATCGGTTATTGGGGTCTGACGTTTACCACCCCTAGACTTGATATGCGACATATCAGACGAGGAGACCGGACTGTATGGGAAGTGTTACCGGCTGGCTTTCACAGGGGTTGGAGCGGGCTTGCTTGCTGATCTTCTGATCGATCAATACCCGGGTAGCCGTTACGTCCAGCTAGTACCGCTGACGGCTTGTGGGTGCGTGATGTGATCATCACTTACTGCCGGCGTATTGACGAGTCTTTAGAGTTATACACAGAGGTTTTACTGGCTCAGGCGAAATGAAATAGGAGAACGTATGTGATATGTGCGAGACCGAGAATAAATGCGTGTATGTGATACCGTATTCTATTCTCGCGACTTTTTGTATCGGTCACGTTATACATGATATGACCGGGTTATCGAATAAGTGTTGATTCGATATGTCGATACGATGGATGTTAGCCGGTTATATGAGATATGACCGGATTATTAAGTCAAGTGTTGATTTAATAATTATGTGTATAATTGTATATTAGATATACTAATTTACATTTGCTAACACTTGTTCACTTTAGGGTTTTTCTCACATGCACACTATTTTAACATGTATATGATATATGTTAAAATGTGTTATCATATTGTATCATGGTTGATGATACACATGACTTGTGTGTATGAGACATACACCATTCTATGAATTATGATGGGTTAAGATTATTTAAGATAATTACAAAATTAGTGGAGTTTTGGAATGAGCATGAAGCTTGGAGAAGCTTAACTTGCTTTGACAAAGTCCACTAGGTTTGTCTTTACCTTAGATTTCTTTTAACCCAACCATAATGAATTAGCTATGGTTATGGCTCTACAAGGGTTAGTATATGATACTCACTCACCATGGTTACTGTTCTCACTTGATCATTATCCTCATCTCTATCTTTTCTTCTTCTTCTTCTTCATTTGTGAAAAGAAAGAAAAGAAAACTTGGGTTTTATCCAAAGTGAGAAACAAAGTGAGAAACAAGATTCTAAAGAGAACCCACTTCCTATTTCTCCATCCTCATCAAGACTAGCACTCTTGTAAAGGGTGTTTCCTTCACTAATTCTCAAATTAGTGAAGTAGGAACTTGAGTCGGAATTCCCTCGACGTAGATCATCTTCGGCCTCGGAGACTTCAAGCAAAGTCTCATCCCACGTGTCGTGAAGCCATGCAAGAGCCTGGGAGAGCCTTGATCGCAGCGAAGGGACTTCATCAAGGAGCTTTAGAAGCGAAGGACCGATCTACAAAGCTTGTATTTCGTATTCCCTTTAGAGTAAAGATGTTTACTTGCTAATAGTTTCGCATAAACTCTAGTTAACGATCTTGCTTAGTGTTATTCAGTACATAAAAACTTAATTTTGGCATGGTCGATGCCTTGTAGAGCCTCGTTAGTGTGCCTAGTAACCCTACAGTTCCTTCGCGGCCGGACTTTATCGGTGGAGGGGTTATTTGCAGTTTGCAAATAACTTATTTGTGGAGGGGTTTCTTGCATTTGTGCCTTCTTCATCATGAGATTCTTTTCTTTTCCATTCCATTGCATTTATTATGATGGTTGGTGAAAGGATGTGAATGAGAAATTGGTGTGACTTTAATCCTTTTATTTTATCATACATATTCTTTTTGGCTTGATAGATTCTCTCTCCCTCTACCATTCTTGCTTGGCCGGCCACTAGAGAGGGGAGTAAGGATGAGGTTTTCATTTTAGGTGAGAAAAATTGATTCATTACATCATTCTATGTTTGCCACAAAATCCCTCACCTCTCCAAAGCACCTTCTTCACTTCCTCCACCATGGCAACATAAACCCCAAAGAGACATAGCCTACTACACTACATCTACAGCAAATCTTGGACGCGTCGGCTAGCCAACTTCGCTTCCGAGTTGCCTCGGTCCAGAGGTGGGAGCCCGTAAAAGAACTGGGCTACGTGGTGCCCTTTCCGACGAGGAGGTGACGGACGGAGATTCCGCGGGAGAACGGAGTGGAGACGAAGACCGAAGGACACGGATCGCTTGGTATATCTCTTCACCCATCTTTTAGTTTGCTAGTAGCTAGCTTAATGGCCAGATCCGGGATTTTTGTTCGCGGTGGTGCCGGTTTGCTAGTTTGCAAAGTTTTCCGTTTCCGCTTTTCCGGCGTCGGATCGACGGCCGGGGCGCCGCCGTGCACTTACAGTGGTATCGGAGACAGGCTGTTAACCTAGTCTAGCTTGCTCTAGTTTGTTTAAACTCGATCGAACAAAAATCTCAAAAACCGTATTTTTAGTGCATCGTGTTTCTGGCGAAATTTTTTCTGCTCCAAAATTTTTTCAGGTCATTGCAGAAAGACATGCAGGAAATTCTAAGAATTCTGGGAAAATTCGATGCAGTGATCCTTTAGTACGACCGCGGAAACGCGGCCAAACCCTTGGTTTGGCCGCGGTTCCGCGGTGGGAAAATGTCCTCATTGTATCAAAATTTTCCAGTAGGCTTATGGGTTAGAAATAGGGGTTTTGGGATAATCTTTTTGGGCCCAGATTTTCTGTGAGTGCTACAGTACTGCTTGGGGCCCACTTAAGTAATTTTGATCGATCGAAAAGTTTAAACATGTTAGTTCACAGTATTTACATTATATCTGCGACCGTGAATGTCATTCGATCGGTAAATTCTGTCTAACTGCTATAGCCCTTTTAGATGGATTTGCGAACGTGACATTCACGTTGATGTTCTGTGTTATGCTGTATTGATGCGGATTGGTCGTGGGGGATAGCCTGGATGCAATGGTAGTACAATTTGATTTATTATGTACATTTGATATTGCGGGGCGAGCGTCCGACATGTGGACTGCCGTCACTGCCTGTTTGTATTATTCTTTTGGGGCACGACCGGGTTGAGTTCGATGTACCCGTTGTATGTATATTTTACTTTCTGTACTAGGATTACCCCAAGGAGGGGTGCACGGATAGCCGGGTTCTAGAGGGCAACGGGCCCGCATCTCATGGCGTTGAGACGAAGGGGGCTTTACTCTAGAATTGGCGGGCTATTCGCCGCACTCGTAGGGGGTACAGGTTGACCCAGGAGGGGTGCCCAAGTTACCGGATTCCGTGAAGTGCTGGGTGGTCCATTCACGTTGCTGAAGGGGGATGCCTCGCTTCAGGTTTTGGCGGGTAACTTGCCGCGCCCGTATGGGTCTAGGATTTCATTGCATAGGCTATCCACACAACCAGGGGAACGTCGGGTTTCAGTAGCGGCTCTATGAAACCCGGGGATCCCAGATATCTGTATTGATCTGTGATGCTATACTTTTCTGTGATGTTGAATTTTATCACGCCTTGAGCGAAATATTATATATTGATATATATACTAGTAGATGTTGTATATGTTTTGCATCCGTGCTAGTCCAGTCCCCGCTCTGTCGTTAGTTAAGTAACCTAACGGGTGATGATGGGACCCAGTGGCGAATGCTGATGGCATATACGTACATCATTATTTTCGTTCTTTATTGGTGTGATCAATTGATGGGACTGGGTTGATTCGGATCAATGCAAGCTAAACAAACCTATTCTGATATTGTTGGAACACTTTTTCAAAATGTTGTTATTGCAAGGATGTTCTCTTTTGTTTTGCACAGTGGTATTCGGTTGTGAATATCCAGCTCCTCAGTCGACGAGGCAAGGGCCGAAATCCCTTCACCGGGAGTGACCCCTTGGACAGAAGTTTGCGTTAGGGCAATAACTTCACTATAGCCGATTACTTTTGCTTTGGATCGCGGTATTCAGTTGGAATATCCTACACCTCATTCTACGGGGAAAGAGCCGAGATCCCTTCACCGGGAGTGACCTCTTTAGCAAAGTTTTTCGTCACTATATTTTTATAAAGCTATCCGGTTCCTTCAACGATATCAAGTTCATTACGTTAAAGGTTTTCGCCAGAAACCATTCGTAGCCCTCCGTCGTTTCATATGGGTAGTCAATAGTATTCAAGCTGTGTTTGTTGGTCAAAGTCAAGGCACAGTGTTTGGTAGCTATTGGGTATTCATATGCTGCATAGATAGATGCGTTGGTTTGGGACAGTCGTATAGCCTTGTTGGCCAAAGTCAAGGGCTTGTACGGGTGGTTTCAAATTAACCTGGAGAATGACGGGTAGAACTTGACATGTGACTTATGATTTGTTGGCCAAAGTCAAGGTCATAAGAGCATGGGGCAAAAATCCACATCGGGAGTTTCTAAAGAAACTGAAACTTGCCAGATATGCGCATACCTTCTGGAGTGTGATAACGTGAGCGGATTCCGTCACGTTATCACGCGATGATAGTTGGATCCCTATTCCCACTGATGAGTTGTTTTACTCCTCGGGTGATCCCGGCTAATTCTTCTTTCAGGTTTGGAGAAGAATTTGACGTTACAGTAGGAGGTTTCCTGATTAGATAAATTGATAACCATTATGATCTAGGTTAGAGTGCACGCTGAGTGTTTCTTTTCTCTCTCTCTTTGGCAGCGACATTGACCCGACCCTAGACTATGACTCAGTGACCAAGTTGACCGAACCTTCTTAAACACTGGCTTTTGGATTGTCAGAGTTGCAAACCTCATTGCCACTCATACTTTTACCCTTTTCTCCAGGACACCCCGTATTACTACGAACGTCCACTTCCATTGGACAAAACCATCGTATGGTTATATACGAACTCGAAGGAATTCGAGGATGGTTTTTGGTTCTGGAGAAAACGAATAGGACTATTCAGTTGTCTTTTCCTTTTACCTTCTCTCAGGTTGCGAGTACTCCTTGGTTTAGGAGATAGTACACCAATTATGCAAATTGGATAGTCTTCTTCCAAACCTTAGGCTGGTGCCGAACGGTAATGAATGAAGAAAACCAATTAGCCTAAACGGTGTACAGAAGGTATTAAGTAAAGACAAATAAAGGGATTAGTAAGAGGGCAAAGTAAATTGCGACTGCTATTCACGACCAAACCAAGTATTTCTTCGCCAATCCTAAATCACCTTTGTATTTCTCTAGGACACTCCGTATCACTATAAAGATCCACAGTTTATTGGATACTCCATCGTATGGTTATATACGAACTCGAAAGGAACTTGTTCCAGTTCGGGGATGGATCCTCGTTCAGGATAAATAGGAATAAGGTTTATTCGGTTGTCTTTTATCTTCACCTTCTCTCGCATTGCGAGTGCTCCTAGGATTAGGACAGTACACCTATTATGCTTATTGGATAGTCTTCTTCCAAACCATAGGCTGGTACCGAACAGTAGGGAAGGAAGAAAACCATTTGGCCTAAAGGGGTGTACAGAAGGTAATGACTAAAGACATATAAAGGGATTTGGAGAGATGGCAAAGAATTATACGGTTATAGTTGTGAATCTGGATAATGGAAGAGGCATTACTGGGAATACCCGGATACCCCATCGAAACATTTCAATGTTTCAGTTTTACTGTGTACTGTTAAAAGAAAACTGATTTCCTAATTAGACACTTCCTCCAGGGTATGTATTTACCAGGTATGATTCTCATATCTGTATGGTTTTACAGATGATGAGTGGGAGTAAGTTATTGGGAATTAGGTGGTCATCCTCATTATATCGGGATTTGTTGTAATTGGTGATATTTGAGGAAGTCACCTGGGTTGTTTGCCGGACGCCAAATATTTGGTTTTGAATATCCGTTGTTATGCACCAATTTCAAATTGATATATCTGTACGTCTATTTTTATAGAGTGAGATATACCTTTTTGAAATTATGTCTATGACATTTACCTATATCAGTGGATGGTTAGGTAAGGAGCATTAAACAGCGGTGTAATTCTTCTTAACCATAAGTACAATTTTCAACCTACGACACACAGTGAATGAGTTATTAGACTCAGGGGACTTGTACAGAGTATTGTATATTGTCCAATGTCCATTAGGACAGAGGGGTTGGTCCTCGTACTATATTCTGTTTACTTATGACTTCTCTGGTTCTTAGACAGGTGTTTCGTAGAAACACAGGGTCTAAGTTTTGAGGAGTTATAGGTATAAGAATAAAGTAGAGAACCACATGTTGCAAGTATCGGGATTCTTCAAGGTGATCGAAGATGTAGATACTTGTGTATGGTATTCAGTTGATAGTAATGATTAAGAGAACTTGCATCTCTTTCAGGTTACTCATAATTGGAAGCATTCCTAAGTTGAGTAACGCTGATCGGTCTCCTTCCATTTAGTTGACATGCACTGGAGACAGCTGAATGATTTGAATCTGGTTCAATTAAATCGGTGCTTCTGTTTCTATATTGGATATAGAACAATTCATATCTTGACATTGTTAAGATACGAGGAGTTATCCGGCTTATGCTTAAAACCAGACACTGGACAACTCAAGGCACGTTTCTGTAATGGCTGTTTGTGGGTTGACCCGGGCTATGACGAGAGTTGACTTTCTACCATCTGGAAGATCAATAGTGATATTGTTCTAGAGTCACCACAGTTTTAATAAAAATGGATTTTTTCAGAAAACAGTAGTGGGAGTATGGTAGAACTGGAAGTGATTCCAGAACCGCAAACGATTACTGAACATTTGATAAGAACCTAAAGATTCAATCTGATTTGACATTCCATTGGCCACTCCGCAGATGTGGTGGGTAACCTCAGGCGCTCGAGAGGTACTCCGGTATGCTCAAGGACGGTGGCAGGGAGGTTCTTGTTTACCCAGACTTTCCATTGTTGTTGTTCCAGACTATGAGACCCGGCAGGAGGATGAGTATAGCGTCGTTCTGAACTGGCTTTAGAAGCATACGTGTATATGACTCTGCCAGAGGATTGCCGTGGTCAGTGGGAGCAGCGGAAGCATTGGTGGACAAGTAGCTTATGTCTATTTATAGACTAAAGCGGATATAGCGGAGATAGATCATCTATTTCTGACATGACAGTCATAGGTTTGACTTCATCAGAATGGGGGATGGATCTGTTAAAAAGGTAGTAGGGTGTGATGTCCTGGTATTCGGATGACATACACAGAGTAGGAAGTGAAATTCCTATACTACGATCGGTTATACTATGGTTGTCACACAGTGGTTTCTCCACATAGGACTTGGATATTATATCAGACATTCTGGTCACTAGATCTATAGTTTTAGATCTAGATTTTGGTGGTTTCCCAATCAGGGTACTTAGACGGCATTCTAAGAGTATTTAGAATGGACGACTCCTGCATGGTGGTGTACCTGCGGGTAATGGAGTCACCCTCTCTAAAGGTGTCTTACAGACTAAAGGGGAGAGGCATGCGCTTGATTGGCAGATCACTTGCTTAGGCAATTGAGTTGATCATGAGATTTCAACTACCACACCAGATGTTGTTTTTGCAGTAGATGCAATAAGTTGATATTGATCCAATCCTAGAGAAACAGTCGGAAGCATTTTTAGAACATAAGTGGATGTTCTAGGGATATGATAATAGCATTCTCCTTCGGGAGACAGTTATCATTCCAGGCTTCCAAGGTGACCTGGATGACAGAGTGGCTGTCAGAGTTATAGTCTTCCCTCTGACTAGGGACAGTATTTTGGACAGGTGGTCCAGGTGGATACTGAGGGAAGGCATGGCGCAGGATACTGATTAAGTTCAGTTGATGATACAGTCTAAGAAGTTTGGATTTGGAGTTCACTTATGAGCTAGGTCCCATCAGATATCCAGACACATTCTAAGACATGTTTGCTCATTTCAGGAGATGGCTTTCCCCGCGAACAAGAGATAAAGAGAGACATAGAAAGAAACATCAGAGCGGATCCACTCACTGAGGCTATTCCTCGAACGCAATAGTTTCGCAAACGAACTTTGTGAGACTGACTAGTAGAGGAGTTGGGTGTTCGGTATCACACGGACTGTGAGTATGCGACATTGCAATAATTAGCCTGGAGTGCAAGTGGGAGATTGTTGGAGATAGTGCCCTCAGAGTCAATTATTGGATCACAGGCACGTGATTGCAATGATTGAGGGAGGACCTATCCCGGTAGGACAGTCTTACTCAAGATGATAGCATGCTATCTGGTTTACCTTTATCATCGTGTACTACTTCAGGTGACCTTACAGGTCACTATTGCACGTTGATAGAGCCCCTAGGATTCTTGCTTGACTACCGGCAGTATGAGGGTGATCATATACATGAGAGCTGGGGTCTATAAGCACATTCTTAAAAGGTCCCTAGTCGTGGGAGTTTCGAGACAGGGCATCGATACTCCAGAGTAGACTAGTGTATACAGTCGTGACCCCGATGAGGGACGGTGGCCGGTCTCACAAGCCACTGGTGTCAGTTGGTTCACCTAAGATGTATACAGGTGCTCATTGGGTTATGAGTACACCGGACAGGACTCGCCGGGAACCTTCTAGTTGGGATTATACCAGACGTCAGATAGCAGTTCCCTGGTGACATGTGTACAGGTTAGTTCATCGACCTGAGATCGTCATTTGTCTCGTGTGAGTTCCCACTGTGCTTTGATTACTACCCTACCACAGCTCAAAGGAGGCGTGCAAACAGGTTTTAGTTGGGTACAGTCCCGAGCCACATGGAGGCAGTGAGCGGATCTGCAGGGGTTCGTCTCTCCCGGTATTGGGGAGGATGTCGCGCTGTGTCTAGGAGAGCCAGTACATGAAAAGTCCTTGGCCAAGGCAGGAGATTTACTGGTAGGTATTCCAGTAGTATCTCAGGGTGTTCTGGGCTACACTCCGACACGACTTGTACCGCTTTTGGGGGTCTGACTTTTACCAACCCCCTAGGCCCGCCATGCGATGCTCATAGACGAACGGACCGGAATGTACGGATATTGTCACTGACAGGCTCAGTAGGGTGTCAGGATGACTTCGCTCATCGACGTCCATTTTGGTCAATAGCTGGTGGCCCGTCACGTATGGCTAATACCACTGACGTGCTAGTGGTTAAATCCACAGCCATAGTATTGATGAGTCTTTAGAGTCCACCACACACAGTTACTCAGGTTTCGGGCGAAACGCTGTAGAGGCCGTAAGGAGATATGGCAGGGTTCGATCAGATATGTGCGGTATTGCACGGATCGTGATCGGACGGATTTTACTAGCCGGCTTTGGCTTAAGCCGGATCCTAGTATTAGACAGTGTAGATTTTGTCTCTTTGCATTTGTGTTCAGTGGGAATACAAATGCGGGCATGTATATGCAGTAGTGGGATTTTCCTGTAATTTATTACGGGATCAGTTTTCTGAGGTTGCCAGTTTGCATTCCGTTCCGGCCGGTTTTCCTTTGTTCCTTCGCGGCCGGACTTTATCAGTGGAGGGGGTTATTTGCAGTTTGCAAATAACTTATTTGTGGAGGGGTTTCATGCATTTGTGCCTTCTTCATCATGAGATTCTTTTCTTGTCCATTCCATTCCATTTATTATGATGGTTGGTGAAAGGATGTGAATGAGAAATTGGTGTGACTTTAATCCTTTTATTTTATCATACATATTCTTTTTGGCTTGATAGATTCTCTCTCCCTCTACCATTCTTGCTTAGCCGGCCACTAGAGATGGGAGTAAGGATGAGGTTTTCATTTTGGGTAAAAAAATTGATTCATTACATTATTCTATGTTTGCCACAAAATCCCTCACCTCTCCAAAGCACCTTCTTCACTTCCTCCACCATGGCAACATAAACCCCAAAGAGACATAGCCTACTACACTATATCTACAACAAATCTTGGACGCGTCGGCTAGCCAACTTCGTGCCCGAGTTTCCTCGGTCCAGAGATGGGAGCCCGTAAAAGAACTAGGCTACGTGGTGCCCTTTCCGACGAGGAGGCGACGGACGGAGATTCCGCGGGAGATCGGAGTGGAGATGAAGACCGAAGGACACGGATCGCTTGGTATATCTCTTCACCCATCTTTTAGTTTGCTAGTAGCTAGGTTAATGGCCCGATCCAGGATTTTTGTGCGCGGTGGTGCCGGTTTGCTAGTTTGCAAAGTTTTTCGTTTCCGCTTTTCCGGCGTCGGATCGGCGGCCGGGGCGCCGCCATGCACTTACAGGATATAGTGCCTTCAAGGCAATTTTTGTAATTACAGGCAGGAGATTATGATAATTGAAGGAGGAATTATACATGTAGAACGGTCTTGCTTGAGATGATAGTATGCTATCTGGTTTTTCTTTATCATTATGTGTATACGTTTTACTTGTTATTATGTGTCGGTAATGTATAATGATAAATCCCATAGGGTTATTGCTTGACTACCGGCATTATGATGGCGACCATATACATGCGAGCTGGGTTGTCCATAAGCACATCCTTAAATATCCTTATTCAAGAGAGTATCGAGACTGGGTATCGATATTCCGGAATAGACTAGTGTATACGTTTCTAGATCCTGACGAGGGGCGGTGGCCGGTCTCATAAGCCATTGGTGTTTTGTTACCTAAGATAGTATACATGTGCTCACTGGAGGTGAGTATACTAGACGGACTCGTTGAGAACTTCTAGATAGCATTATACCCATCGTCAGATAGTAGTTTACAAGTGACATGAGTAAATGTTGGTGTTTTGACCTGAGATCGCCATTTGTATCGTGTGAGTTCCCACTGTACTTAGATTACTACCCTACCACGGCTCAAAGGAGTCATGCAAACTGGTTTTAGTTGGGTACAGTCCTGAGCCACATGGTGGTAGTGAGCGATTGCCAGGGATTCATCTCTCCTGATATTAAGAGTCGATGTCGCGATGTGTTCGATTGGCCATCACCATAAATCTCTAGACAGGGCGGATGGGATTTACTGAAAGGAGTTTAGTAGTTTATCAGTAGGTGATGAGCATGACTCCGACATGACTTATCGGGTTATTAGGGGTCTGACGTTATCCACCCCTAGACCCGGTATGCGATACTCTTAAACGAAGAGACCGGACTGTACGGATATTATCACATTCAGGCTCGATAGGGTACGAACTGACTTGATTGTCGACATCCCTTTCGGCATATACCTGGGTAGCCATTACATACAGCTAGTGCAGCTGACGTGCTTATGGTTATGGATTTTATCCAGTAAGTCACCGCCAACGTATTGTCGAGTCTTTAAAGTCCCACACAGAAGGTTTTCCCGGTTCAAGTGATATGATGTAGAGATTGTATATTGATATGTACAGGGGTTCGATTAAATACGTGTATTGGGTACACGAACTTTAATAGGACGGTTGATAATACTAGCTGGCTTAGGATTAAGCTGAATTATTAAATCAAGTATTGATTTAATAATATATATATATATTATAGTATTATGTTCACTGTTCTTTTTCTCTCTCTAGGCTATCCGTATTTTTATATGGATACGCGTATATGTGTTCGATACATATACCGGTGTTGTATTCCGTATTTATACAGATACTTATAGAAAGAGGACATCTCATTTTTTGATTTTAGGAAAATCAAATAAATAGGATGGAGGGTGAGGTGTAAAGGAAAGCATGTTGAGAGGGATGGCTTGGATTATTTTATTTGGAAAATTGGATGACATAATTTTTGGTGGAAAATAAAAGAAAGCTCTCTCATTCATTCTCAAAACTTGGTTAATTTTGTGTTATATTATGCTCACTGTTCAGTCGATAAAACTGCACATTTGTAGTACATTTTTTCCTACCATTTTTATATTAAAAAAGGACTTTATTATAATATATTATACATATGAGGGTTTATGTGTAAAAACATTATTTTCCATGTGTTAATATATTTAATTATCATTTGGTAGGAAAATGTATGCAAATAATATTATTGGTCTAATCCTAGTAGAACAAAGTCTACTAAAATCTTATTTGAGTTGTTGTGCAGATTATTTCCAAGTTGTTATGAAGGATTTAACAAACAAATCAATTTGTTGAAGAGTACTTTCCAAATTAAAGAGCAAACTTGGAGACTAAGTCTGGAAGCAACCGAGAGAATATTTCTGAAATATGAAGATGCCTAGGATTGCCAAATGTCACCATCAGAGAGCCCCAGAAAAATAACAGAGAGATCTCGACCTATGAGCGCGGATCCGCGGCCAAACATACCCTTGGGCCGCGGATCCGCCGCGGTTTGATGAGGTCAGAATGCAATATTTTGGGAGATTTTCAAGTGCTGAATTTTACCAACTTCTGAACAAAATGATTCTGGCTTCGCACTATAAAAAGGCACCGAGGGCCTCTTGGAAAATTTATCAAGCCGAAGAGATCACGAAGTCCAAGACGGCTCACGCATCCAGGCTGATCATCAACTGTTCATCTACCTCCTTGGAAGAGATCGAGAAGCAAACTAGTCTTTGTAATCATTTTCTAAGGAATCAAAGTGTAGATTGTTCAAGTTGATTAATAAAGGTAGTTGTTCTATTTAATTCTTTTGCATTTTACATTATGTTTTCCCTCTCTTTCTTTTCATCTTCTTCTCCCAACATGCGCGAATAATTCTCCGCTTGTTAGGGTTCGTAGGATTAGGGTAGGCTAATGGACGATGAAAATAATTAAACCCTTTTTAAGTCCTATAAAGTTTAGGAACTTTATCAAAAGAATCATTAACATCCTAATCGGGCGCGCTAGCAATTCTTTGCTAGTTCCGACCGCGATTAGAGATTAGATTAATGATTGTTTTGGTAAAGGCTAGATATGAACGGAGTTCCGTGTCGAGATAAGGGTTAAGAGTGGGATTCCTTTTCCCTCCAGAAACCCTAATCTACACGCATCACCGTCGTTCTAGTTCTAAATCTATTAATGGATAAAAAGGGTAATTTTTAATTAATCTTCCATAACTACTAAATCCTAACGAACCCTACAAGCCCTATTATTATATTAATTAAATCTCTAAAATAATCTAGATCTATATTTAACATTCTTGTTTAAAGTAGATCTAGAAACTTTTCACAAAATTCTTTATTCCTCCTCTCTTTCTCAACACATCTAAAGTAAGAATAAAAGGTTCCACGTTTCCCAGAGGACGACCCGTACTCATCTCGGTCTAGCTACGCGCGACACCGTTCTGATTGCGGTTAACTACAAAAACGATATTTCGTACCAATCAAATGGCGCCGTTGCCGGGGATACGTGCGTAATTTTTTATTTTTACTATTTGTGTTGAATTCTTTGACGAGTTATATCATTATTAACACAAAACTGCAAATTGCATATTTAACGATTTGTGCGTGGATTTTTGCAAGGAGATCTGGAGTCACAGAATTGAGGGAAACAGGAAACAGAGACTTTTTTAGAGATCCAGAGGAGCACAGAGGGATACAGAAAAATCTTCATCAAGTGATCCAACCACCTCGCGGCGGAAGCGCGGCAGAAGGGCCTCTTTGGCGGCGGAAGCGCGGCAGGGTGGAGGAATTAGGGCTTCTGTCTTCTCTGGTAGCTTTCTTAACTCCTTCTCTCTCTCCTCAAATCCAATAAAATCTATTTTCTGCAGGATTCTTTGCAAAAATTGCGCCGCTCAAAAATCTTTTTGCAAAAGTTTTGTGATTGGTTTTGTTTTGCATATTTAATACGGATTCTAAGGGGCAAAGACCAAATCAAGATTAGGTGGGGATTTCATCACCCTTCCTAAGCCCCACAAATCACAAACCGAGCATATATAACAACCCTTCATTAATTTAAAAAATATCTAGACCAGACTCTAAGGACTGTCGAGCTCAATAGGAAAAAGACTAGTATAGGCATCGGCCGTTTATCCTAACTGACATTGCGGTGTCTAGGCTAGTGGTTTTTAATTAGGCCCACTGTAGTGGTGGTTCCTTCCCACTTACCTGGCCGTACTTGTCCGTGAAGAGGCGGTTTGAGGTCTATTTCTAGCCTTAGTTAGGAGTTGTCTAGAGACTGACCTAGGTAACCTTAGTTCTAGGGTTGCTTGTGCATTTTAGGGAGATTTGTCTTGAGTCCCACTTTTTCAAAACAAGCCAATTTTAAATCACACACACGCTGCCACTTGCACTAAACCCGCTTAGTGCATGCTCGGCTGGACACGGGATCCTAGTGCCCGTCTTGTCCGCGTTCCTGTTATCGACGCCGAAGTCGGTACTTCTTCATCTTCTTTTCCCCCACCACACACCACATCAACCGAGATGGACGGCACTCCATCAGAGTATAACACCATGCTGCGACCACCCGCAGGTGCGCAAAATCCACCGCGCATCTCTCTCCAAGAGAGATGCTATCCTATTCGTGGTCCCCTTCCTACTTGTCTATCTCTTCCACCACCTAACGGGGATAATTTCGAGATTAAACCCCACTACATCAATCTGCTGCCCAAATTTCACGGGCTTGAATCGGAAGACGCGTACGTTTTCATCACCAAATTCGAAAACGTATGCGCAATGATGGGTACTTCACAATTGACTTTAGATGCTATGCGCTTACGTCTTCTCCCATTCACACTGTGCGACTTGGCAGAAAAATGGCTTTATAATACTGCCGCACACTCTATCGCTAATTGGGATGAATTCGTCGTAGCATTTCTTAAGAAGTTTTACCCAAATCATAAGACTGCACATGTTAGGAGCGAGATTAACCAGTTCACCCAGCTTCCCAATGAACCATTTTGGAAGTGCTTTGAACGTTTCAAAGATCTGCTTGTCCAATGCCCCCATCACGGGATACAAAGATGGGATTTATGTCGGATTATTTATGAGGGCATTAATCCAGCGACAAAGCAGATGCTTGAAACAATGTGTCAATGCAATTTCATGTCTAAAGATGACGGTGAAGCATGGAAATATCTGGAAGATCTCGCTGAACACACGTTGCAGTGGGAAAGCGTAAGACCACCTTCAACTAAGGGAGGTATTCACCAACTCGATGTTTCCATCGCAGTAAAAGCCGAAATGGCAGCGATGCAGAAGAAACTCGATGCTATGGAGAATAAATTTTCATCATTCTCCCTAAATCAGGTTGCGCTTCCTAAGACCGTTTGTGGTTGCTGTTCGGATCCTTCACACTTAACGGAAGAATGTCCTATGAATGCATCGTTTCAAGCTAATGCTGCTTTTCAGCAGCGACCTAGAAACGACCCTTATTCTTCTACGTACAATCAAGGATGGAGGAATCATCCTAACTTTGCTTGGAATCAAAACCAACAAAGTAATTATCAAAGACCTCCTCCACAGCAACCACAACCACAGAATCAGCCCCCCTTTCAGTCACAGAATTTCCAAAATCCGGCCAACATTTCTACACCACAAGTGGCCGGTATTGACAACTCACTTGCACAAACTTTGGATATGTTCATGAAACAATCCATGCAAAATTCGGCTGATATGAGGTCTTCTATTGATGCCCTAACGAAAAACTCCTCCTCCCATGGTGAGAGTATTAAATCAATAGAAAACCAAATCGCACAGTTAAACGCCGCAATGAGTGCAAGAGAAAAAGGGAAACTCCCATCTCAACCCCTACCGAATCCTGGCCATTCACAAAGTCATAATGTGAATGCCGTCACTACGTTGAGATCGGGGAGAGTGCTGAACAACCAAGTGGGTGAGCAAGTTGATGATAGTGACACATGTGATACCCCTTCTTCTTCTTCTTCCCCTAATTCGTCTAGTCTCCCACCATCATCCGAGCCTATTCTCCGTTTTCCCCAAGGCTCGAACATTTCGCCAAATATATCTAAGTCGATTCCCACTCCAGTTTTGGGATCGAATCCATCCCCACAGTCTTCTCCACAAACGTTGGACCCAAAACTTATTGATCAAGCACCTTATCCAAACAGGTTAAGGGGCAACAGACCAAGTCCACAAATGGAGAAGATCGTGGAAATTTTTAAGCAAGTTAACATAAACATTCCTCTTCTAGATGCTATTCAACAAGTTCCGTCATATGCGAAAATCCTAAAGGACTTGTGCACTAGGAAGAGAAAAGTTCAAGTACCTAAAAAAGTTTTCCTTGCGAGTAATGTGAGCACAGCTTTTACACAACAACTTCCCAAGAAACGAAAGGACCCCGGAAGTCCTACAATTTCAATCTCTATTGGGGGTAAAAATATCAATCGTGCTCTACTCGATCTAGGTGCTAGTGTTAACTTGCTTCCGTATTCTGTGTATGAGCAATTAGGGATCGGAGAGTTAAAACCTGCGCATTGCACTCTTCAGATGGCCGATCGATCTATCACCCAACCTAGGGGTGAGCTAGAGGATGTGTTAATCAAAGTCGGGGAATTCATATTCCCTGTGGACTTTATCGTTATAGATACACAACCTGTAGCAAACCCACGCAATCAAATCCCGGTGATACTCGGTCGACCCTTTTTGGCCACTTCCAACGCAGTAATTAATTGTAGAAACGGCTCTATGACCCTATCCTTTGGAAAGAAGTCAATTGAGCTTAATATTTACAAGTTGGGAAGTGAACCCTCCGAACCCTATGCTCATGTGTGTTCTGTCGAATTAATGGATGTCGACAGCAGCGAATTTGATCAACCTCATGATACAGACTCTTTTCATATGTTGTTGTTTGACCCAACCATTTACTCTTCCACCGAGTTGTCCGGGTCAACATCTAATGAGAAACCTTTTATAGAGTCTGACGATCACCCCATTTTTTCTGATGACATTATTTTTCGGGGTATCGACGAAAGCTTTGAGGAAATTTTCGCTGATGAACTCGCATTTTTACAAGACACGGGTGTTGAGATGAATCAACTCCAAGATGAAGAAATTGGAACTCCACCCCCTCTTTTGGACAATCATGACAATGCGAGTAATCCATCATTACTATCACTGTGTCGTCTCTCCAAATTGAGACGCAATCCTTTACACCTCTTGTCACCTCCCCACTTCTTCACATCAAAAGGTGACATGTTCTTCCACCAACCTTGGTACTTCATTGATAAAATTTTTGAATGGTTGGTGTTGACCTTCGGTCTTTGCAAAGCTTGGCATTGACCAATAACCTTAACCCCCTCATGTGATTTTAAAAGATTAAAAATGTTTAACTCAAGTTTGGGGGAGGGGTGGTATATTTTGGCTCTTGAAAGAAAATAATTTTTACAAAATTGTGAGCCTAAAATAAGTTTGGGGGAACATTTTCACTTTCATATATTCTTGCCCCCATTAATAATTTCCTCCCAAGTCTACAGGTTTTTTTTAGCTTAACGGATGACATCAGTGAGGACACTGCTGTAAACAGGTTTGGGGGAGGTTTGTGCTTATTTACACATCAATTTGCATCATATTTTGCATAAGCACAACATTTTCAAAAAATTAAAATTTTTTTATAACAAAAGAGTAGAAAGTGAAAAATTACATCCAAAAGATTGGAATAGTTTAAGAAAACCAAGAAAATTAGAAGTTTTCTTACACGAACTAGTAATAAGTAGTTATGAGCTGTTGTCCCAAGGGTTAGTAAGATGAAGGAAGTCACTAATCTGAGGATAAAAATAAGTCTGAAAAATAGTTTCTATTCTGGAAGCCAAACATTTGAATGTTGATACCCTACTATATGCACTTACACACGTCTTGAAACTCGGGATAGTAGAGGATACCTTGAAATGCTCTTGTCTAAAAGCCAAAGTATGAAGGAAGAAAAAAAAATTGAAGAAAATATAAAAATGGTGAAAAGAAAAAAATGAACACTGGTTTTGTATCGCCAAGGCAGCAATAAAAAAATATAGCGAGGGTGCCTCTTCACCTAGTGCCCTAAGGCCAACTGGTCTGGGAGTCACTGCTAAGCCTTAGGTGGTGCAAGACGAGGAAAATATTATCACCTAATCAGCAAGCACAGGAGTAATCGGTTGGTTAGTACCTCAAGAAGTACTAACGGTCGCATGAAAATATGTGAGCGAATCTTAGTATTCATAAAATTAAAAAGTACTGAGGTAGATGGACAAGAGTATGATAGCTTGAATTGAATTCTCCGAGTGTAGGGATGTTCTTTACACACACGTGGGGTTATATGATCAATGTTTGGATGAAAGGTAGGAATGAAGAATAAAGACGATGTTTTATTGAGGGATGATGTGATTTCTAACATTTTTTCATGACTATTAAGATAGGGCTCATGACAACTGAAAAGCTAGTATAGTTGGAAACTCTTCTTGTCAAAGTATTTCTTTTATGGTTCTTGTCTTTATGTGTAAATTTCACCATCTTTCTTTTGTTATAGGATTTTGTGGGTGTAATCCGCTGAAAACCCTCAGGAGACAACACTCCTCCTACTAGGGACACCTAGAGGTTTAACGGCTTGTTGCACGCGCTCAGTGCAATCGTGTCTGCCTACGAAAGTGTGCTTAGTTTTCTTCTTTCTTTTTCTCCTCTTAAATAAACTAATTTGCTCGGGACGATCAAAGATAAGTTTGGGGGTATTTGTTCAGTCGATAAAACTGCACATTTGTAGTACATTTTTTCCTACCATTTTTATATTAAAAAAGGACTTTATTATAATATATTATACATATGAGGGTTTATGTGTAAAAACATTATTTTCCATGTGTTAATATATTTAATTATCATTTGGTAGGAAAATGTATGCAAATAATATTATTGGTCTAATCCTAGTAGAACAAAGTCTACTAAAATCTTATTTGAGTTGTTGTGCAGATTATTTCCAAGTTGTTATGAAGGATTTAACAAACAAATCAATTTGTTGAAGAGTACTTTCCAAATTAAAGAGCAAACTTGGAGACTAAGTCTGGAAGCAACCGAGAGAATATTTCTGAAATATGAAGATGCCTAGGATTGCCAAATGTCACCATCAGAGAGCCCCAGAAAAATAACAGAGAGATCTCGACCTATGAGCGCGGATCCGCGGCCAAACATACCCTTGGGCCGCGGATCCGCCGCGGTTTGATGAGGTCAGAATGCAATATTTTGGGAGATTTTCAAGTGCTGAATTTTACCAACTTCTGAACAAAAAGATTCTGGCTTCGCACTATAAAAAGGCACCGAGGGCCTCTTGGAAAATTTATCAAGCCGAAGAGATCACGAAGTCCAAGACGGCTCACGCATCCAGGCTGATCATCAACTGTTCATCTACCTCCTTGGAAGAGATCGAGAAGCAAACTAGTCTTTGTAATCATTTTCTAAGGAATCAAAGTGTAGATTGTTCAAGTTGATTAATAAAGGTAGTTGTTCTATTTAATTCTTTTGCATTTTACATTATGTTTTCCCTCTCTTTCTTTTCATCTTCTTCTCCCAACATGCGCGAATAATTCTCCGCTTGTTAGGGTTCGTAGGATTAGGGTAGGCTAATGGACGATGAAAATAATTAAACCCTTTTTAAGTCCTATAAAGTTTAGGAACTTTATCAAAAGAATCATTAACATCCTAATCGGGCGCGCTAGCAATTCTTTGCTAGTTCCGACCGCGATTAGAGATTAGATTAATGATTGTTTTGGTAAAGGCTAGATATGAACGGAGTTCCGTGTCGAGATAAGGGTTAAGAGTGGGATTCCTTTTCCCTCCAGAAACCCTAATCTACACGCATCACCGTCGTTCTAGTTCTAAATCTATTAATGGATAAAAAGGGTAATTTTTAATTAATCTTCCATAACTACTAAATCCTAACGAACCCTACAAGCCCTATTATTATATTAATTAAATCTCTAAAATAATCTAGATCTATATTTAACATTCTTGTTTAAAGTAGATCTAGAAACTTTTCACAAAATTCTTTATTCCTCCTCTCTTTCTCAACACATCTAAAGTAAGAATAAAAGGTTCCACGTTTCCCAGAGGACGACCCGTACTCATCTCGGTCTAGCTACGCGCGACACCGTTCTGATTGCGGTTAACTACAAAAACGATATTTCGTACCAATCACTCACCTCTTATCTTCTTCCCCCTCTTTCTTTGTGCTCACTTTTGAGCTTTGATTGAGAGAAATGATATGTGGAAAATTTCTTACATCCCCCACACTCCATTTCTAGCAAGTTTGGAGTGTCAGTTGCTTTCTCAAAGTTCGCTTTGGAGCGAAGCTGGAGCTTGGATCGGGTTTCCTCGGGTGGATCATCTTTAGCAAGGTTGGTCTCCTCTCAAGCTTGTTCCCGACGACCAACGAGGAGTTTGAAGGGGTTTTCCACGATTCGGTGGACACGCGATAAAATTTGTATTTCGCAACCTTTGTGTTTCTTATCACTCGCTTGAAATTTTTGTTTTTGAATCCGCTTTTGTTTTTTGCTTCCGCTGCGGGAGCACTGAGGAACCCTTTAATATCATTTTCAAAGGGTGTGACGTATATTTTAATAAATAGTTTATATTGCTTTGCAAATTGGCGTTCGCCACCTGTGCCGTATATATACACAGTATGACCACTTTTAAATGATTGTATATTGATGCGTGTTATATATGTGTTATAACCATGTTATAGTGATTGCGTATTGTCGCGTGTTATAGATATTGTACTGCGGCTATAACGATAGTGATTGTACACCGTTATGGATATATAGAGTTGAGTTGATAACGAATGATTATTGTTATACATTCATTGCACTTAAATTAAAGTTTAAGTTATGCATATTACATTCGTGACTCGTATACTGTCTTATGTTTTAGTGGTTTTACTATGTGAGTATCAGGAAAAATGTAGATTTACTTTATGATTCCATGATAACCACATATATTGGTATACTACAAATGCTCGGATAGCAGTATACAAGTTGTACATGATTGGTTATTATTGTTGTTGTTCATCGCTTGAGTTCTAATTTCGATGCATGCTTGTTTACTTTCCGTGATGTACATGTTTACCCATGTCTTAGTTGTTTCACCGCTTAAGCATGCGATTTCTATCTTGTTATGTGAATTCTAGTCACGAGTTGGCAACTCACCCCCGTTGTGCCATGGCTTCTTGCAAGTCTGGTCGCTTGGACCGATAGCGTCAGCGAGAAAGTTTATCTTGGGCATGGTTGCATATTTATTTTGAGCTAGGTAGGTTAGAATTTGTTTCAACATTTGCCTTATATCTATTTTTATACCTAAAAGTATGCATAGGCTTTCTCCTGCAGGGAAGAGCGTCCCCACAATCAAAACCCCCTCACAAATGAGGGGGAATTTGATAAAGTACGCTACATCGGTCGCATCTATCCAAAGCTCCGATATACGGTGCCATAAATTAACTTGGTATCTTCGGAGAGAGGGATGGATATGTCCAAATAGCATTTGCCCCCAAATTCAGTCTAGACGTCCTCCGCGTCTCAGTCCAGATAGAATCTGTTTACCGCCGAAGATTGGACTGAGACGCGGAGGACGTCTAGTATGAATTTGGGAGAAGATGATATTTGGACATATGCATCCACATCTCCGAAAATACCAAGTTCATTTAAGGCACCGTATATTGGAGGTTTGAATAGATGCGACCGATGTAGCTGACTTTATCAGATTGCCCCTCGTTTGTGAGGGGGTTTTGATTATGGGGACGCTCTTCCCTGCAGGCGCAAACCCCTGTAGTTAATTACGTTATCGCATTGCATTAACCAGTTTCTCCTGCTCCAGTAGTTGACTTTGTGTCGTGTATTATTTTGTTTGTTAAGGTTGCTAGTGGATTAATACGGAGATTAGTTTATGTTGTCGCCCGTAGGGCGCAGATTAGCCCAAATCCGTATATTTTAGATTTAGGTTTGAACTTAGGTTGTATGTTCCTTTAGTTCAAAGAATATTTTATTTTATTTAAGGACCGTTAATCTGTGTTTTAGATTAAGATCAACTTAAATATATAAGCATTTGGGCTCAATTTATTTTAACTAAGTATACGTTACTCCTATTTGAGACTAAGATCAATTTAGAGATATTTTCAGGATCGTTAAATTTAGTTAAGATCAAATAACAGAGCATTTGGGCTCAGCTGCAAGAAACTTCAGAGACTTAGCCAATTTGGGCTCAGTCTTGGGCCTTTTCCCTTTATTCAGAAGTGCTAAGCACTTATTTATTGCTCTGGCGCTCACGTGGGAAGCATGTAAGGCGCTCAGACATGGGCGCTGCCCAATTAGTGCTAAAGACTTAGTCATTTTGACTACATATATATAGTGCTCAGCACTTTTATACAGCGTTCACGTGTGTTTCATATGAGGCGCTGGGCTTTTTGTTTTTGGGTGCTCTCCTGGGAAGCATGTGAGACACTGAGCATTATGTTTTGAACGCTCACGTAGGAAGCACGTGAGACGCTAAATCTTTTGTTTTAGAGATTTTAAACTCTGTTAATATTTTTTGAAGAAGTTTTAATTTCTGTTAATGGCATTTTGACCGTTGATGATCACCAAGATCTCTGTTTTGAAGATATGGGATCGGTTTTATTGGAGAACTAAGTTCTTTTGTTCTTTTTGTAAGAACTAAGTTCTTTATGTAGGGTTAAACCATGTTTTTAGAGGACTTAAATTCCAAGAACATATGTCATTTCTCTCTTTTCTTTTTATCTAATTCTTTCCCCTAGATATTGAGTTTGAAGAACAGGATCTCCCCGATAAGAATTAAATTCTCAACTTGTGGGGCGATCTGTCTTACAGATCTCAGATCCAGAGAAAGACCTAAGTTCTTTTAATGAAAGTTTAAACCCTTGTTTTTATTTATGCATGGCAAAGGAGATATATTTTATCTCTGCTTTTCTTTACCTAGGGTTTGAGAGAACAAGAAGACCTTCTTTGAAGGAGAATTAAATTCTCAGTTTGTAGAAAATTTATGGGGTCGATTCTTCATTTTTGAGATTTAAAGTCTCGGGTTCTTTATATGGAGGAGTCAAATTGTTAATAGTTTGAGAAAACCTCTCATTTGAGAGATACCAACTGATTTAATTGGCCTTAAAGATTATTTGGTGGATTTTATCTACCGTTGGATCTTTGATCCAGAGAATTCTGTTTTTACATAATATATTTTCTTGTTTTTAACAAAATTAGGAATATATTTTCCCATGGATAGAATCTAATTCTATCAAACGATGGTTTTTAATCACCATTGGATTTTTAATCTAAGAGTTTAGAGTATATCTTTCTATAGTGAAGTTATTACAATGACGTAAACTTTTGCTCAATAGGTCACTCCCCAGGGATCTCGGCTCTTGCCTCATCGAATGAGGTGCTGGATATTCATAACCGAATACCGCCGTGCAAGTAAAATGAAACGTCTGTAATATCAGTTTTCAAAAATTGGTTCCAACAACATCATTTAGGTTTATTTTTCCTGCATTAATCAGAATTAATGCAGTCCCGTCAATTAATCCATATCACACCAGAAAAGAACAAAAATACAATGTACGTATATGCCATCTGCATTCGCCACGGGGACCCGTCATGCATCGTTAGGTTACTTAACTAACAGCAGAGCGGGGGCTGTGCTAGCGCGGATGCAAAAAATATACAACATCTACTAGTATATATAAATATATATATGACATTCATCCCAGGCATGATATAAGCAACATCATAGTAAAGCTATAAGCAACACAGAATAACGGATAATCTAGGAGCCCTGGGTTTTCTTTGAGCTGCAAATGAAACCCGACATTCCCCGGTCGTGTGGATAGCTTGTGCAATGTATAACCAAGACCCCTATGAGTATGGCAAGTTACCCGCCAATCCCAGAAGTAAGGCAACCCCAATCAACAAAGTGAATGGGCCACCCAGCACTTCACAGAATCCGGTAACTTGAGCACCCCTCCGTAGATCATCCCATACCCCTACGAGTGCGGCGAATAGCCCGCCAATTCTAGAGTAAAGCCCCCTCTATCTCAACGCCATGAGATGCGGGCCCGTTGCCCTCTAGAACCCGGCTACTCGAGCACTCCATCGTGTGGTAATCCTACTACAGAAAAGAAAAGTATATATACAATGACGACATCGATCTCAACCCGGTCGTGCCCCAATAAAAGAATATACGATCAGGCAGAGTCGGCTGTCCACATGTCGGACGCTCATCCTGCAATAATGAATATACAAAATAAATCTGAACTGTACTACAACCATTGCACTATAGTCTATCCACCACGACAATCCATCCACAATATCAGCACAACACAGAACATCAACGTGAATGTTATGTTCGCAAACCCGTCTAATTGAACATATAGCAATTAGTCGGGTTATACCGCTCAATGATATTCACGATCGCAGAAACAAATGCACTAATAAACACATATTCAAAATTTTGATCGACTAAAACTTTTCAACATTGGCCCCAAATGCAAACCAGCACTCAAACAAATCTGGGCTAAAACCAAATATCCTAAAAATCATATTTCTATGAACTAGAGCCCCAGGAAAAATTTGTGACACTGTAGTCAAAAAAGGGTCGCGGTTCAGCTGCAAAATGTGCCATTTTTCTTCTGTTCCGCTGCGGTTTATTGGGATTAGGTGCCCAAATTTTTTTCATAGCTCTAGTTTTGCCTGCACATAATTTTAATACAACCAGAAATTTTTTTTGAACAACTTTGAAATTCGAACAACAAGCAACAGTTTTGGAAATATGATTCAGAAAATTCCGTCGATCGATATTTTAAACTTGTACAAACTAGCGAGTAAAGTTTTATGGGATGGCTCTGATACCATGTTGGGGTTTGCTAGCACCCTGGCCATCTACCGTAGCCGATGTGAAACAAAAATGGTGTTTTAAAATTTTGGCGCTAAACAACCCGTCCTAGAATCGAAACCATAAACCAATACCACCTACAAAAGGAGTTCTTAACTACAAGGTTAGAAGTGTTAAACCGAATGAACCGTGTTCTTCGGTCTTCTATTATCTTCCTTAGCTCCTAGAGGTTTCCTCGATCAAGCTTGGCCGCTAGTCTTCCTTCATCGAAGATGATATACCCGAGAGATACAGCTCATGGCTCTAACTCCATACTAAGAATCTAGCGAAGCAAATAGGGACTCTAGATTGCTAATCTAGAGTGCCTAGAGATGTAGTGAGTGGCTCTAAGTGTTTATCTATCTCTCTTCTATTCTTGTTTCTCAACATATGAGATGGTAGGGTAGAAGATGAAGAAGAAGGAGGAGGAGCTCAAAAAAGGTAGTGAAGAGAGAAGAAGCAAATGATGAGAGTGTTTTTCAAATGTCCATCCATCAAGTGAGAGAAAAAATGAAGCAAGGTTTTGTAAAACCATTTTTTCAATAAACATAATGCAACCATACTTGAATAGTTTGCACAAATGAATTAATACATCATTTGTCAACACTATTCAAGCAAGATTCTCACCATTCTCTCTTCATCACCTTTACACATCATTTATATTTAAATAAATAAATGGATAATCCAAAATAAGGTGTCCACCTTCTAGAACGTTTTCCGTATAAATACGGATTACACTCAACTGTATATAGATACATGTATTCGTACCAAAGTACGAATACCCAAAGAGATAGAAAAACACAAAGAACATAACACTAGAATATACATATCGAAATACGTATACGTAAATTATTAAATCAATAACTGATTTAATAATCCGGCTCAAACCCGAGCCAGGCAGTATTATCAACTGTCCGATCGAAAGTCCGGGTAAGTAGTATAATCATTCGATCGGAACCCTGCACGTATCAAAATACAGTTACTATATCATTTCGCCTGAACCAGGAAAACCCTCTTTGTGAGATTCTAAAGACTCGTCAATATGCTGGCAGTGGGTTTAACCACAAGCACGTCAGCGACACTAACTGTACGTAACGGCTACCCAGGTATTGAGTGTTAGTGTATATGCCCTAGAGGCCATTACTGTATCATACTAGTATGTATATTACTTGATGGAAGCTTGGGATATTCACAGTTGTACAGACAATCTTGCTCAATATAGTAGTATGCTACTTGGTTTGTCTCTGCTTTAATGTGTACTTGTGTGTTTATTTATTATATCACCTATACGCATTAGTAGAGCCCTTAGGATCTTTGCTTGATTACCGGCGTTGTGATGGCGATCACACTCGTGAGGGCTGGGTAATCCACAAGCACATCCTTATACACGTCCCTAGTCATGGGAATATCGAGATAGGGCATTGATACTCCAGAGTAGACTAGCGCATGCGCTTCTCATCCCAGTACGGGAGACGATCTGTCCCACAGCCGTCAGTACGTCGTACTTGAGATAGTATGCGGGTGCTCGTTAGGTTACGAGTACACTGGACAGGACTCATCGGGAACTGATGGTTGGTATTATACCTATCGTCAGTTATCAGTTCCCAGGTGACATGAGTACAACTTAGTCCGCTGACGTGACACTGTCACTTCGCCTCGAGTGTGTTCCCACTGTTCTTTGATTACTACCCTACCACAGCTCTACTGAGTCGTGCAAACAGGTAGTAGTTAGGAGCAGTCCCGAAGCACTTGGAGGCAGTGACGGTTAGACAGGATTCGTCTCTCCCGGTATTGGGGGTTGACATCGCGCTGTGTCTAGGAGAGACATTACACGAGTAGTCCCTGGCCAGGGCAAACGAGATATACTGGTAGGTTTCCAGTGTTATCTCAGGGTGTTCTGGGCTTCACTCCGACACGATTTGTACCGCTATTAGGGGACTGACGTTTACTGCCCCCTAAGCCCGCCATGCGATGTATCAGACGAACAGACCGGACTGTGCGGAGATTGTCACATACAGGCTCAGTAGGAGTTCGAATGGGTTTACCTCATCGGCCTTCTTATAGACATCTACCTGGGGACCGTTATGTACAGCTAGTGCCGCTTGCGGTCTGTGGTTAAACCCACTGCCAGCGTAGTGTCGAGTCTTTAGAGTCCCACACAGAGAGTTTCCCTGCACTGAGCGAAACGTGTAGCGGCCGTATGGTTTTACGGCAGGGCTGCGATCACTTACGTACACTTGTATGCGTATGGTGTTCGGGCAGGCAGTACTAGTAGGCTTTGGTTTAATCCGGATCCTAGTATTGCACGGATGGATTTGTTTTGTCTTCTGCGCATCCGCATTCTACGGAATGCGGATGCAAGTGTGTATGCACAGTTTTCCGGAGTGATGAAGGAGGAGGTGCCTCATTAGGGTTTTGGCAGTTGGTTCGGCCAAAACCGTTATGTGGCATGCTCATTAGGGTTTTGACAGTTGATTCGTTCAAAACCATTTTGAGGCGGACTCATTAGGGTTTTGATAGTTCGTTTGGTCAAAACCATTATGAGCCGCGGACATCATTTACTAATCCTTTTAGTGATAATTTTATGATGGCTAATTGCATTGACCATTTGACCCCGTTGACCTCTCTTGACTTTGTTGACCGGTTGACCGTGTTGACCATTGACTTTCAAGAGGGATCTACACTCTTCTTTTCTTTTTCTTTTTCATTTTGGATTATGATAATGGTCATTTCAATGTAGCCATCAAACTTTATCTTTATGGGATTAGCAATGATGTTGTTTTTGCATTATTGCAACCATGGTTACTTTTCTTTGGATCATAATTTCTTTTTCATTCTCTCTCCTGTCTTTTAAGTGAGAAGAAAAAAGAAAAGCTCCATGGTTGCTAACCTTCCTCATTCTTCTTCTTCCTCCTCTTGTTTTGATCTTTTGATCTCATGTGTTGAGAGATAAAGATTTCACAAAGACAAATCCATCCCTTCATCACTTCCACACAACCTAGGGCTTTTAGACTAGCAATCTTTTTGCCTTAGTTACCTCGGCTCGAGGTGGAGCTCGATGCACATCTCTCGGGTGGATCGTCTTCGACTCAAGGAGGCCGCGGAGGTGACCAAAGTCCGGATCAACTCTTGGAGCAAGCAAGGAGAAGAACAACAAGAAGAGAAGAAGTTTCAAGTTGAGTGACCAAAGTCCGGATCAAACCTCGGAGTAAGCAAGGAGAAGAACAACAAGAAGAGAAGGAGTTCAAGTTGAGGTATAACCCCTAACCGAATAGATAAATCTCTAGTTAGGATGCTAGTGTATTGTTTAGTAAAGATCCGGCTTTTACGGTCCATGTTGCCAAGTCCAGAAAAATTTTTGTTTTACCGTTTCCACAACCCCGAAAGTACCGGGAGAGGTAACGTGGACCTAACAGTGGTATCAGAGCCTAACTAAACACACCCTAGCATATTAGCAAAGTATTTAGAATTTCGACCGGACGAAAAACCGCAAAACACCCCGGAAATTTGTAGTTTCTGTCGATTTTTAGAACTGTTCCAAAATTAAAAAATCATACACTAAAAATCGGCTCAGGCTTTTGTTAGAATACTGAAGAAAAATGATCACCCAACTCGACTAAAGCGCCGCGGTTCCGCGGCATAAGCTTGCTTATGCCGCGGAACCGCCGCCGAGTTAACTCGGTTGGGGATCCTGTTTGCTGCAGTGTTCTTATATGGGTATTTTTGGATTTTTACAATATGACTTTTCTGCCCAGATTTTCCAGAAAGAAAAATTTGTTTTTGGGGCTCAAAAATCCGTATTTTTGGTCGATGTTCTGTAGACTTTGGCTAATGGTTATATCTGTAATGTTATATGTGTATTGAACGTCTACTAATCGCTATACGTCGATTAGTGGGGGTTATACATATCTGTGATCTGTGTTGTTGATGGTTTGTGTATATGAACTCGTTGGATTGTCGCGGATGAATAGCCGGGATGGATGTGAGATGAGGGTTTTCTTTTTCTTTCATTCATGTAATAAATTTGTAAATTGATGTAATATTATTTGTATGGCCGCACAACCGGGTCGGGGTTGTAGCCGTCATTGTATAATTCTTTTTACTGTTTTTGCTCCTAGGATAGACCTATGGACGGGGTGCACAAACTACCGGGTATCTCGAAGTGCCGAGTGGCCTACTTACGGCGATGAGGGAGGTTGCTTCGCTTCGGGTACTTGGCGGGTAGTTTGCCGCACCCGTAGGGGTCTTGGGTGGGGTATTGGCTATTCATCGCGACCGTGTAATCCGCTTTTTGTTGCAGGCTCGAACGAATCGCGGGTTCCTAGTATATCCAAAGTGTTCATCTGTGATCTGGATTGGCTATCATTGCTGTATATCTATATATAATAACTATTTAGACGTTGCTTATGTTTTACAGCCGCGCTAGCCCAGCCCCCGCTCTGTCGTTAGTTAAGTAACCTAACGGGTAATGACGAGACCCCGTGGCGAATGCGAATGGCATAAGCGTACGTCATATTTTTGTTGTTTTCTGCAATGATAGGATTTAAATGATGGGACGCAGTAAAAGAACTAATGCACGAAAATAAACCTAAAAGACGTTGTTGGAACAAGTTTTTCAAAAAGCTGTTATTACAAGGACGTTCACTTTTATTTTGCATCGAGGTATTCGGTTGTGAATGCCCAGCACCTCAGTCGACGAGGCAAGGGCCGAGATCCCTTCATCGGGAGTGACCCCTTGGACAAAGGTTTGCGTCAGGGTAATAACTTCACTATAGTCGATTATTCTTGCTTTGCATCGAGGTATTCAATTTGGAATATCCTGCACCTCATTCGACGAGGAAAGAGCCGAGATCCCTTCACAGGGAGTGACCTCTTTAGCAAAAGTTTTCGCCACTATATTTTCAAAAAGTGTATCACGTTCCTTCAACGATATCAAGTTCATTACGTCAATGGGTTTTCACCAAAACCCAGCCGTAGCCCTCCGTCATTTCTTATAAGTTATACTTAGTATTCGTGCTGCGTTTGTTGACTGTGTCAAGATGCAGTGAACGGTAGCTGAGTATTGCTTATCTGCTAGATACAATGTGATTGGTTAGGACAGTCGTGTGACCTTGTTGACTGTGTCAAGGGTTATGCGGGTGGGTTTAATGCAATCAAGAAAATGACGGGTTGAACTTGAGTAGGACCCTTTGATTTGTTGACTGTGTCAAGGTCACTTGGGTCCTAGGGGCAAAAACCACATCGGGAGTTTCAAAAGTACTGAAACTTGCAGATTTAGCATACCTTCTGGAGTATGGTGACTAGAGTGGATTCCATCTAGGTTATCACACAATGACAGTTGGATCCCGATCCCACTGATGAGTTGGATTACTCTCGGAAGATTGTTTCACTTAACAATCAATGCTATAAACCTAGTAGGTATCTAGAAAGGTGTTAGCGGGGCTACACCCCCAGGGAAAAGAGGTTCTTAAATTAAGGAACTTTGCGAAAGCGTTGGAAAACCTCCCTCGAAGTACCGACACTAGCCTGGCTGAAAGGTTAAGCAAGTATTGTGACGTAAATTAAACCCCGGCTAGTTCTTCTTTTAAAAAGGTTTTAAGAAGAATTTGAGGAAACAGTGGGAGACATCCTGGTTAGATAAATTAATAAACCAATCTAATATTGCAAGAGCGTACGCTGAGTGTTTCTTTTCTCCCTCTCCAGGTAGCAACCATTTCACGCCCTAATCAAGATAATAAAATGTATCGCTTGACCGATCCGAATTCTTATTCGGGGCTGGGGAACGTTGGTTCAGCTCTAACTTGTGACAACAGTCATGAGTATGAGAATGGGAAAGGGGATTGTATGGATTCCCAGGATACCCAGTTGAACAAGAAGCATGGTTTTGCATCTACTTCAGGTGTTCTTGTAATTGAGAATTGCTTTACGGTCAGCCCTACCTCCTGGGTACTTGATACCGGATCAGGGTCTCATATCTGTAATTTATTGCAGGGACTGAGAAAAAGTAGGAAAGTTGCACCGGGTGATATGTCGCTCAGAGTAGCGAACGGAGCACAAGTTAATGCGGCAGCCGTCGGTGAATATCACCCAGTATTGCTAAATGGCAAGACTATGATTTTGAACGATTGCTACTATGCACCCTCCATTGTTTGCAACATCATATCAGTTTCTTTACTCGATAAAGATGGATATAACTTTGTTCTTGACAAGAATATAATGAACATTTACCTTGATAAGGTACTGGTTGCAGAGGGTACACTGTGTAATGGTATCTACGTTCTAAATCAGAATACAGTTCTCAACATACAAAACACACGTAAGAGGAAGAATTCAGATACGAATGAATCCTACTTGTGGCATTGTAGACTTGGTCATATCGGAGAGAAAAGACTGAGTAAGTTGCATAAAGATGGACTCTTGGATACGTTCGAGTTTTCATCTTATGAAACTTGTCAGTCTTGTCTCAAAGGAAAGATGACCAAATCTCCGTTCACCGGACATAGAGAAAGAGCAGCAGAGCTCTTGGGACTCGTACATAGTGATGTATGTGGTCCGATGTCTATACATGCAAGGGGTGGGTTCTCGTACTTCATCACATTCACTGACGATCTCTCTAGGTTCGGATATGTGTATCTGATGAAACACAAATCTGAAGCTTTTGAGAAATTCAAGGAATTTAGAAACGAAGTAGAGAACCAGACAGGCAAAAGTATCAAGATCCTCCGGTCTAACAGGGGAGGGGAGTACTTAAGCACGGAATTCCTAGATTACTTAAAAGAGAATGGTATTCTCTCTCAGCTTACTCCTCCTTATACACCACAGCACAACGGTATTTCGGAGCGGAGGAATCGTACCCTATTGGATATGGTTCGCTCCATGATGAGTAGTGCTGAGTTACCTCTTTCATTATGGGGATATGCACTTCAAACTGCAACACATCTATTGAATCAAGTTCCATCCAAATCCGTGCCTAAGACTCCGTATGAAATATGGAGTGGTAAGAGTTTGTATCTTAAACGTATTAAGATTTGGGGTTGCCCAGCTTATGTCAAAAATCAGAACCCAGACAAACTTGAGGCACGGGCAGTTTTGTGTAAGTTTGTGGGATACCCAAAAGATTCAAGTGGGTATCTATTCCACCATGCAGAGGAACAGAAGATAATTGTTTCAAGAAATGCCACATTTTTAGAAAAAGAATTTCTTGTTAAAAACATTAGTGGCAGCACGGTAGAACTGGATGAAATTCCAGAAACACAAGCTTTAACAAAAGACTTGGTGGAACCGCTAGATTCAGTTACAACCGACGAACCTCAGCCACTCCGCAGATCTGGTAGGATTTCTCATCCGCCTGAGAGATATTACGGTTTTCTCATAGACGGGGATCGAGAGGATTGCATCTTGGAAGAAGATGACCCTACCAGTTTCAGGCAGACCATTATCAGTAGGGACTCTGATAAGTGGCAGGAAGCAATGCAATCCGAAATGGAGTCCATGTACGCCAATAAAGTGTGGACCTTGGATATTACTCCACCTGGGGTAAAACCCGTTGGATGCAAATGGATCTACAAAAGGAAACTTGGTGTAGATGGGCAGGTGGAAACCTATAAAGCTAGACTCGTTGCAAAAGGTTTTCGTCAAAGACCTGGTTTGGACTATGAAGAAACTTTTTCTCCGGTGGCTATGCTCAAATCCATTCGGATCCTACTTGCCATTGCTGCCTTCATGACTATGAAATCTGGCAGATGGATGTTAAAACGGCTTTCCTAAATGGTTGTTTGGAAGAGTGCGTTTACATGGATGAACCAGAAGGTTTCGTAGACAGTGGGAGCAGCGGAAAGGTGTGCAAGTTGCTTAAATCCATTTATGGATTAAAGTAGGCATCGCGGAGATGGAACATCTGTTTTGATGAGGTAATCAAGGAATTTGATTTCATCAAGAACGAAGATGAACCCTGTGTATATAAGAAGATTGTAGGACGAACTGTCGTATTCCTAGTCTTGTATGTGGACGACATTCTTTTGATAGGAAATGGCATTCCTATGCTACAATCGGTCAAGCTATTTTTGTCACAAAGGTTCTCCATGAAGGACCTGGGTGATGCCTCGTACATTCTGGGGATCAAGATCTATAGAGATAGATCCAAGAAACTATTGGGACTTTCACAGTTCAAGTACATAGAGACCGTACTAAAGAGATTTAGTATGGAGGGTTCCAAGCGTGGTAACATACCCGCATTGCACGGAATTACCCTCTCCAAGAAGATGTCTCCTAAGACTGACGAGGAGAGGGTTCGCATGAGCACTATACCCTACGCTTCGGCGGTAGGATCTATAATGTATGCGATGCTATGTACAAGACCAGATGTAGCTTACGCGCTGAGCGCGGTAAGCCGGTATCAGTCAGACCCAGGTGAGGACCACTGGACAGCAGTGAAGAACATTCTCAAGTACCTGAGAAGGACTAAGGAGATGTTCCTGGTTTACGGTAATGGAGACCTCAGGGTCGAGTCCTTTACCGATTCAAGCTTCCAGAGTGACAAAGATGACAGCAAGTCTGTCTCGGGTTTTGTGTTTACCCTCAATGGAGGGGCGGTATGTTGGAGGAGTTCCAAGCAGGATACCGTCGCAGACTCGACGATGGAGGATGAATACATTGCTGCAAGCGATGCCGCAAAAGAGGCGGTCTGGATGAAGAAGTTCATTAGTGAACTTCAGGTGGTTCCGTCCATTGTTGACCCAATACCTTTGTATTGCGATAACAATGGGGCTATAGCTTTAGCGAAGGAACCAAGGTCCCATCAGAAATCCAGGCACATCTTAAGGCGGTATCACCTGATCGGGGAGATCATTGATTGCCAGGAGATCGAGGTGCGGAGAGTGGACACAAAGCACAACACAGCGGACCCATTCACGAAGGCCTTACCCCAGACTCAGTTCGAGCGGCTGATCGAGATGATAGGTCTTCGATACGCCAATACATGGCCTTAGTGCAAGTGGGAGATTGTTAGTGTATATGCCCTAGAGACCATTACTGTATAATACTAGTATGTATATTACTTGATGGAAGCTTGGGATATTCACAGTTGTACAGACAATCTTGCTCAATATAGTAGTATGCTACTTGGTTTGTCTCTGCTTTAATGTGTACTTGTGTGTTTATTTATTATATCACCTATACGCATTAGTAGAGCCCTTAGGATCTTTGCTTGATTACTGGCGTTGTGATGGCGATCACACTTGTGGGGGCTGGGTAATCCACAAGCACATCCTTATACACGTCCCTAGTCGTGGGAATATCGAGATAGGGCATCGATACTCCAGAGTAGACTAGCGCATGCGCTTCTCATCCCAGTACGGGAGACGGTCTGTCCCACAGCCGTCAGTACGTCGTACTTGAGATAGTATGCGGGTGCTCGTTAGGTTACGAGTACACTGGACAGGACTCGTCGGGAACTGATGGTTGGTATTATACCTATCGTCAGTTATCAGTTCCCAGGTGATATGAGTACAGCTTAGTCCGCTGACTTGACACTGTCACTTCGCCTCGAGTGTGTTCCCACTGTTCTTTGATTACTACCTTACCACGGCTCTACTGAGTCGTGCAAACAGGTAGTAGTTGGGAGCAGTCCCGAAGCACTTCGAGGCAGTGACGGTTAGACAGGATTCGTCTCTCCCGGTATTGGGGGTTGACATCGCGCTGTGTCTAGGAGAGCTATTACACGAGTAGTCCCTGGCCAGGGCAAACGAGATATACTGGTAGGTTTCCAGTGTTATCTCAGGGTGTTCTGGGCTTCACTCCGACACTACTTGTACCGCTATTAGGGGACTGACGTTTACCGCCCCCTAAGCCCGCCATGCGATGTATCAGACGAACAGACCGGACTGTGCGGAGATTGTCACATACTGGCTCAGTAGGAGTTCGGATGGGTTTACCTCATCGGCCTTCTTATCGACATCTACCTGGGGACCGTTACGTACAGCTAGTGCCGCTTGCGGTCTGTGGTTAAACCCACTTCCAGCGTAGTGTCGAGTCTTTAGAGTCCCACACAGAGAGTTTCCCTGCATTGAGCGAAACATGTAGCGGCCGTATGGTTTTACGGCAGGGCTGCGATCACTTATGTACACTTGTGTGCGTATGGTGTTCGGGCAGGCAGTACTAGTGGGCTTTGGTTTAAGCCGGATCCTAGTATTGCACGGATGGATTTGTTTTGTCTTCTGCGCATCCGCATTCTACGGAATGCGGATGCAGGTGTGTATGCACAGTTTTCCGGAGTGATGAAGGAGGAGGTGCCTCATTAGGGTTTTGGCAGTTGGTTCGGCCAAAACCGTTATGTGGCATGCTCATTAGGGTTTTGACAGTTGATTGGGTCAAAACCATTTTGAGGCGGACTCATTAGGGTTTTGACAGTTCGTTTGGTCAAAACCATTATGAGCCGCGGACATCATTTACTAATCCTTTTAGTGATAATTTTATGATGGCTAATTGCATTGACCATTTGACCCCGTTGACCTCTCTTGACTTTGTTGACCGGTTGACCGTGTTGACCATTGACTTTCAAGAGGGATCTACACTCTTCTTTTCTTTTTCTTTTTCCTTTTGGATTATGATAATGGTCATTTCAATATAGCCATCAAACTTTATCTTGATGGGATTAGCAATGATGTTGTTTTTGCATTATTGCAACCATGGTTACTTTTCTTTGGATCATAATTTCTTTTTCATTCTCTCTCTTGTTTTTTAAGTGAGAAGAAAAAAGAAAAGCTCCTTGGTTGCTAACCTTCCTCCTTCTTCTTCTTCCTCCTCTTGTTTTGATCTTTTGATCTCATGTGTTGAGAGATAAAGATTTCACAAAGACAAATCCATCCCTTCATCACTTCTACACAACCTAGGGCTTTTAGACTAGCAATCTTTTTCCCTAGTTACCTCGGTTCGAGGTGGAGCTCGGTGCACATCTCTCGGGTGGATCGTCTTCGACTCAAGAAAGCCGCGGAGGTGACCAAAGTCCGGATCAACTCTCGGAGCAAGGAAGGAGAAGAACAACAAGAAGAGAAGAAGTTTCAAGTTGAGTGACCAAAGTCCGGATCAAACCTCGGAGCAAGAAAGGAGAAGAACAACAAGAAGAGAAGGAGTTCAAGTTGAGGTATAACCCCTAACCGAATAGATAAATCTCTAGTTAGGATGCTAGTGTATTGTTTAGCAAATATCCGGCTTTTACGGTCCATGTTGCCAAGTCCAGAAAATTTTTTGTTTTACCGTTTCCGCAACCCCGAAAGTACCGGGAGAGGTAACGTGGACCTAACATTGAGAGAAAGGAAGACCGACGAGCAAACTCATCCGAACCCCTACTGAGCCTGTCTGTGACAATCTCCATACACTCTGATCTATTAATTTAAGAGTATCATATATCAGGTCTAGAGGGTGGATAAAGTCAAACACCTAATAACGCGATATTTTATGTCGGTGTGAAGCCCATAACTACTGAGAAACTACTGATCCAAATCAGTAATTCTTGTCTACCTTGGCCAAGGATTTCTGGTAATAGCCACCTGTGCACAGCGCGACATTAACCCCCAATACCGGTAGAGACGAATCCCCGACAATCTGCTTACTGCCTCCATGTGGCTCGGGACCGTACCCAACTAAAACCTGTTTGCATGACTCCTTTGAACCGTGATATGGTAGTAATCAAAGCACAGTGGGAACTCATACGAGACAAATGACGATCTCAGGTCGACAGACTAACCTGTACTCATGTCACCTGAGAACTGCTATCTGACAATAGGTATAATACCATCTAGATGTTCTTGGTGAGTCCGTCCAGTGTACTCATAACCCAATGAGCACCTGTACACTATCTTAGGTGACTAACTGACACCAATGATTTGTGAGACTGGCCACCGCCTCTCGTCGGGGTTAAAAAGTATACACTAGTCTACTCCGGAGTATCGATGCCCAGTCTCGATACTCTCTCGACTAGGGACATTTAAGGATGTGCTTATAGACCACCCAGCTCCCACGTATATATCTCCATCATAATGTTGGTAGTCAAGAAAGAATCCTATGGGCTCTATCAACATGTAATAGTGATCTGTAATACCACATAATGCATGTACATGATGATACAGACAAACCAGATAGCATACTATCATTTTGAGTAAGACTGTTCTCCCCGTATAGGTCCTCCCTCAATCATCACAATCGTATGCATGCGATTACAATAATTGACTTGAGGGCACTATAGCCAACAATCTCCCACTTGCACTTAAGGCCAATTTTTGCGGTGTCGCATAATTACAGCCCGTGTGATACCGAACACCCAACTTCTCTACTAATCAGTCTCACAAAGCCCGTTTGTGAAACTATTGCGTGCGAGGAATAGACTCAGTGAGTGGATCCGCTCTAATGTTTCTATCTTTATCTCTCTATATCTCAACTTTGCGGAGAAAGACTATCTCCCGAAATGAGCGATACCTGTCTTAGAATTTTTTTGGATATCTGATGGGACCTAGTTCATAAATGAACTCCAAATCCAACAAACTTCTTAGATCGTATCTTCCGCTGAATTTAATCAGTATTCTGCGCCATGCCTTCCTCGGTATCCGCTTGGACCACCTGTCCAACATACTGTCCCTCAAAAGAGGGAAAACTATAACTCTGACAGTCACTCTGTCATCCAGGTCACCTTGGAAGCCTGAAATGATAACTGCCTCCTAAAGGAGGCTGCCATTACCATATACCAAGAACGTTCACTTATGTTCATAACTGCTTCCCAATATTTCTACAGGATTGGATTAATATAAGCTTATTACAGCCAGTGCAAAAGCAATATCTGGTGTAGTACTTGACATCTCATGATTGACTCAATCGCCTAAGCAAGAGATATGCCAATCATGAAAATCTCTCTTCTCATCAATCTAGAAGACATCTCTTCCGAGAGGGTGACTCCCTCACCTGCGGGTACACCACCACGCCAGGAGTCATCCATTCTAAAACACTTTTGAATAGTGTCAAAGTACCCAAAACGGGACACTTCCCAAATCTAGAGCATGTCATCCAAATACCATGATATCACTCCCTACTACCTTCTTGCTAGGTCCATCTGTTATTCTGATGAAGTCAAACTCTATGACTGCCACATCAAAAATAGATGATCTATCTCTGCTATACTTGCTTTAGTCTATAAATAGACATAAGCTACTTGCCCACCATTCTTCCGCTACTCCCACTGACTACAACAACTCTCTGGTAAAGTCATATACACGTGTACTTCTAAAGCTAAATTAGAACGATGTTATAGTCATCAACCTGCCAAATCTCATAGTTTAGAACAGCAGTAGTGGTGTTCAGTCGAAAATATCGCACTTTTGATATAATATTTTCCTTACTTTTGATAAATATTTAAAGGTGTTTATTATAAATATGAAACATATGAGGGTTTATCTATAAAATATTTATTGTCATATGTTTATATATTATAATTAACATTATGAAAGAAAATATATGCATATAATATTTATATATTATTTTGGTAATATGCATAGCATATCAAATATTCTAATCAAGATTCTTTAAAAGATATAATATCACACAAATGGTTAAAATAATATCTCGATAAATATTACTAACATTATTCATGGAGATATTATGCACGATCTAGCTCAGGTCAGGAGATCGGGATATCGAGATGTTGGGAATCAAAAATTTGTAGATGAAGTTTAATTAAATCATAAAATCAATACTGGCAGAGACTCAGAGAAGATATGAAGATTTCAGATATCAAAACAATCTCCATGTGTCAATATGATACTACAGAAGAGTTTTCATCAAGTGATCTCACCAAACCACCGCGCTTCCACGGCTAAATCCCCCAAAAGGCGGCGGATCCGCGGCCGATATGGGAAATTAAGGTTTGGGATTTTGTGGGTAGGATCTTCTCAACAAAATCTCACATATGAAATCTAGGGTTTGTATCTTCTATGACTATAAATAAGACCGAGGGCTAAAGCTAGAAATGATCACCTTTTACACGAAGCAAATCACCGTCAACGAACAAGTGATCCACGACAGTTCTGTGATTCGACGTGATAAAGCGACCTGAGTATCGACAGAATATTACTTCCTACGAAGTAGAGATTGAGAGCAACTTCTTCTTCTTCTTGTAATCTAAACTCATATGATTGTTACTTATGAAGTTGATTAATAAAGGTAGTTCATTAGATTAATTTTAATTTCTGCATTTATATTATGAATTCATTCTCTATCCTTTCTTCTTATATCTCCATCATGCGCGAGTAATTCTCCTCTTGATAGGGTTCATAGGATTAGGGTAGAACAATGGATGAGAAAATATTTTAACTTCTGTTATGTCTTATGAAGTTTATAAACTTTAGCAAAAGAATCGTTAACATCCTAATTGGGCGCACTACCAATTTATTGATAGTCTCGACCGCGATTTGAGATCGGATTAACAATTGTTTTGTTAAGGGCTAGACATGAATAGAGATCAATGAAGGGACAAGGGTCAATAGTGGCCCTACTTTCTTCCAAGAACCCTAATCCTCATTCATCACTATCAATCTAGTTTTAAATCCATCATAAGATAAAATGAGTCATCTTTATTAGTCATCCATGACTACTAAATCCTAACGGACACTATAAGCCCTCTTCTTATATATTCTACATCCGTGTTTAACATAAATTTAGAATCTACAACTATTCTCCCTATTCTTTATTCAACCTGTCTAAAGCAAGATTAAAGGTTCCATGCATCCATGCGGACGACCCATACTCATCTAGGCTAGCTACACACGACACCGTTATTGATTGTGGTTACTACACAAAACACTCATTTCAAACAGAACAATCAAATGACGCCGTTGTCGGGGATACGTGCGTAATTTTTTTCTTGCTATTCGGGTTGAATTCTTATTCGATCCATATCATAAAAATAAAACAAAACCGCAACTTGCATATTTAACGATTAGTGTGTGATTTTTGTGAGGGAATCTGGAGTCACTTGATCAAGAAATTATAGATTCAGAGACTTTCAGAGACGACCAGAGGAACTTAGAAGGCTACTGAAGAAAAATCATCAGAAGAAAGCACCATAGTGCGGCGGAACCGCCGCAATATTGTTCATTTAGCCGCGGAACCGTGGCCACTTGGTGGACTTGCCTAGCCAAAATCCTCTGGTAACTTCCACAACTATTTCTCTCTCCTCTAGAAATCCAATAATTTGATTTTCTGTAGGATTCTTTGCAAATATTGCCGCTCAAAAATCTTTTGCGTGTTTTGTAATTGGTTTGTTTGTGCATATTTTAATACGGACTTTAAGGGGTAAGACCAAAATTCAGATTATGTGGGGATTTCATCACCCTTTCTAGGCCCCAAAAATCAAAAAACGAGCATCTGCATGACCCTATATTAATTAAAAAAATATATAGACCAAGAATCTAAGGACCATCGCGTTCGATTAAGACAGAGAAGGGTCGTGGGTAATCTATCGCTTATCCGCATTTCTTTTATGGTGTCTGGGCAAGTGTGACTAAAGCAAGTGGTTACTTAATTAGGCCCGCTATTTTCGGTGATTCTTATAGCGGGTACCTCCCACTTACCTGGTACTTATCTGGCCACAAGAATGATAAAGAGGCAGTAGAGGATTGATCCCGCGGCTTGTCCTTTGGAAGTCTTTGAGCGGTCTAGAGCTTGACCTAGGTGACCGTAGTTCTAGTGTTGATTGTGCATTTTTTGTGTGATTTGCCTCACGTCCGATACTTTTTCAAAATAGACCTTTTAAATAATCCTCACACATGCTGCCACGTGTGCTAAACTCACTTAGTGCATGCTCGGCTGGATACGGGATTCTACTGCTCGTCTTGTCCGCGTTTCTGCTATCGACTCCGAAGTCGATACTTCTTCATCTTCTTTTTCCCCTCCACCCACCACATCCGCGATGGACGGTTCTCCATCAGATTTTACCTACACACCTCTGCCACCACCCGCAGGTTCACAGAATCCACCGCGCATCTCCCTCCAAGAGAGATGCTGCCCTATACGTGGTCCCCTTCCTACCTGTCTATCTATTCCACTAGCCAATAGGGATAATTTTGAAATTAAACCCCACTTCATCAACCTGTTGCCCAAATTTCACGAGCTTGAGACTGAAGCCGCATATGTTTTTATCACCAAATTCGAAAACGTATGCGCAATGCTGGGCACTACACAACTTTCTGTGGATGCTATGAGATTACGTCTTCTCCCTTTTACTTTGTGTGACCTAGCAGAAAATAGGCTTTATAACACTGCCGCACACTCTACTGCCAAATGGGATGAATTTGTTATAGCATTCCTTAAGAAATTTTATCCCAATCATAAAACCGCCCGCGTTCGAAGCGAGATTCACCAGTTTACCTAGCTTCCCAACGAACCTTTCTGGAAATGGTTTGAACGGTTTAAGGATTTGCTTCTATAATGCCCCCATCATGGAATTGATAGATGGGACCTTTACCGAATTATATATGAAGGCATTAATCTAGCGACAAAACATATGCTTGAAACCATTTGTTAATGTCATTTCATGTCTAAAGACGATGGTGAAGCTTGACAATTCCTAGAAGATCTCGTGGAACAAACTTTACAGTGGGAAAGCGTTAGACCAACCTCATCTAGGGAAAGTATTCATCAGCTCGATATTTCCATCGCTGTGAAAGCCGAAATGGCCACGATGCAAAAGAAACTCGAAGCTATGGAAAACAAATTCTCATCAGCCTCCCTAAACCAGGTTACACGTCCTTAAACCGTGTGTGGTTGCTGTTCCGACCCATCACATTTGACGGAAGAATGTCCTTTTAGTCCACCGTTTCAAGGTCAAGAACACACTAATGCTGCCTTTCAGCAACGACCTAGAAACGATCCTTATTCTTCCACATACAATCAGGGATGGAGGAACCATCCTAATTTTTCTTGGAACCAAAACCAAACTCAAACTCAAAATACGTTTCTAAGCCAAAATAACTATCAAAAACCTCCTCCACCACAACAGCAACCACTACAACAGAGTCATCACCCCTTTCAATCGCAAACTTTTCAAAATCAAGACAACAATTCTGCATCGATTAATGATTCTTTCCAAACGGCTGGTACCGAAAAACTCTCCGCACTCAAACGAAGAGTGGATACATTTATTAAACATTCCATGCAAACGACGGATACTTTAACGTCTTCTATCCAAACGTTAATGCAGAACTCCGCTTCCCATGATGAAAGTATAAAATCGATAGAAGCTCAACTTGCACAGTTAAATGCCGCAATGAGTGCGAGAGAGAAAGGGAAACTTCCATCTCAACCCCTACCGAATCCTGGCCACTCACAAAATTATAATGTGAGTGCCGTTACCACATTGAGATCGGGAAGAGTGCCGAACAACCAAGTGGGTGAACATGTTGATGACATTGATGACAATGATATTAATAAAACCATGGCTTCTACTTCTAACCCTATTTCGTATACTCCACTTTGTTCCGAGCCTATTCTCCATTTTCCCCTAGGCTCGAACCCTCAGCCCACTTCCTTGAGTCAACCTAAAACGATCCCAACTCCAATTCTGGGATCCATTCCATCCCCACGATCTTATCTAATGTTGGACCCAACCCTTATTGATAAAGCTCCTTATCCACACAGGTTAAGAGGCAATAGACCGAGTCTCCAAATGGAGAAGATTGTGGAAATTTTTAAGGAAGTTAACATAAGTATTCTTCTCCTAGATGCTATCCAACAAGTTCTGTCTTATGCGAAAATTCTAAAGGACTTGTGCACTAGGAAGAGAAAAACTCAAGTACCTAAAAATGTTTTCTTAGCGAGTAACATGAGCAATTCTCTTACCCAATTGGTGCCCACGAAACGTAAGGACCCCGGTTATCCAACAATATCTATAACCAATTGGGGGTAAAAATATCAATCGTGCTCTACTCGATTTAGGTGCTAGTGTTAACTTGCTACCATATTCTGTTTACGAGAGGGTAGGAGAGTTAAAACCTACACATTGCGCTCTCCAGATGGTCGATCGATCTATCACCAAACCACGGGGTGAGCTAGAGGACGTGTTAATAAAAGTTGGGGAATTTATATTCCTTGTAGACTTTATAGTTATTGATACACAGCCTGTTGCAAACCTTCTAAACCAAATTCCGATGATTTTATGTCGACCTTTTCTAGCAACTTCAAACGCGATAATCAATTGTCATACCAGTTCTATGAACCTATCCTTCGGGAAGATGACAATTGAGTTTAACATCTACAAGCTAGGAAGGCAACCATCAGAACCCTATGCTCATGTGTGCTCTGTCGAAAGGATGGATTCCAATAGTAGCGAATTTGAACAGTTTCACGATACTGATCTTGACTCCGCTAATACGTTTTTGTTTGACCTGCTATTTATTATACACATGCGGACCCTTCTATCGAGCTGTCTGGGTAAACATCTAACGCTAAATATGAACCTTTTATGGAGTCCGAGTATCATTCCGTTCTTTCCGATGAGATTATTATTCGGGATATCGATGAAAGCTTTGAAGAAATTTTCGTTGATGAACTCGCATTTCTCGAAGACATGGGAGTTGTGATGAATCAACCCCAACCCAAAGAAGTGGAACCTCCACCCCTTCTTCTTATCAAGAACGAGAATGCGAGTAATCCATCATCACTGTTTTTTCTCTATAAACCGAGAAGTAAACCCGTTCTATCACACTTCTTATCTCCTCCCCGCTTCTTCACGTCTATAGGTGACATGATCTTCTACCAACCAGTGCGTTACATCGATAAAATATTTGAATGGTTGGTATTGACTTTTGGTCTTTGTAAAGCCTTATATTGACCAATAACTTTACCCTATCTTTATAATTTTAAAATACTAAATACTGTTTTACTCAAGTTTGCGGCGGGGGGGGGGGAGAAGAAAATATTTTGGCTCTTAAAAGAAAATGAATTTTTACAAGATTGTGAGCCAAAAATAAGTTTGGGGGAGGATTTCACTGTCATTATTTCTTGTCCCCTTTTTCCTCCCAAGTTTATGTAATACCACGGTAGCGCCCCGGCCGTCTAACAGACGCCAAATGCGGAACAAAAACTTTATACAACTGGCGCTATCGCGTACTATAACCCGGATCTGCCATTAAAGCTAAACTAACAAACTACAAAGTGGGTAGAAATGTTATACCGAACGATCCGAGTCTTTCGGTTTTCAACCATCATCCCACGCTTTGTTGCGGCTGCTCCGATCTCCTGAATCTCCAGTCTTCTCGTCCAGGTGGCACCACGTCGACGGATCTTTAAACGGGCTCCCGCCTTTGAACCGAGGCAACTCGGTCGTCATGTTTTCTAGAAGAGATGACCAAGATGATGTAGAGAATGAGTAAAACACTTTGTTTCGCTTCGTCCAAAGCTGTGGACGAACGGTTAATGATGTTGCCTTTTGAAAACTGTGATCGAATGAAATGAGATATGAAATTTCCATACACCGAAACTATAATCTTTTTTTCCAAATGAACAACCATACCTCACAAGAGAGAGGCCGTCCACTTTTATGGAGCAAGGCAGGTGAGTGTAGGAAAGGGGGATGACCACAACCTTTAATGAAGAGAATGATTCATCATAACACCCTGCACAAACTTACTGCTAACAATTAATGCAAAAGAAGATGCATTAATCTAGTCATCCTTTCATTAAATGCAACCATTAATGAACCAATGACTCACTAGCCACCTCATCATCCTAGTCATCATCTAGAAGTTCCAACACTCATCAAGAAAAGATAAATCCGCATTTAACCGAATGTTAAATACGGCTAATAGAAAACTGGAAACTGGCAAGTGGAAACTGGCAACTTCCAAAAGAGATCCTGAAACGAATTTCAGGATAACCCCGTAACAGTATAAACATACCCGCATTTGTATTACGACCGAATACAAATGCAGCTGAGACAAAGATAATATATCTACACAGTATAATACTAGGATCCGGCTTAAACCAAAGCCTACCAGTATTATCCTCCCGAAAAATGACATGTGCGAAAACGCACGTGCATTTTCCGAACCCTGCCATAAAACCATACGGCCTCTAAAACGTTTCGCCCGAAATTGGGAAACAGTATGTAGGGGACTCTAATGACTCATCAACACACTGGCACTGGGTATAACCTCTAGCACGTCAGAGGTACAAGCTGTATGTAACGGTTGCCAATGTATTGATTGGAAGGGAAGCTGACGAGCGAACTCATCCATAAACCCTACCGAGCCTAACAGTGACAATATCCGTACAGTCTGGTCCGTTCGTATAAAGAGTATCGCATATCAAGTCTGGAGGGGTGGATAAAGTCAGACCCCTAATAACGCGATAAATCGTGTCGGCATGAAGCCCATAACCACCTGAGAAACTAGTGATCCAAATCAGTAATTCTCCACTACCTCGGTCGAGGATTTCTAGTGATGGCTACCCGTGTACTATGCGACATCAACCCCCAATACCGGGAGAGACGAATCTCCGACGATCCGCTCACTGCCTCCATGTGGCTCGGGACTGTACCCAAAAAATACATGTTTGCACGTCTCCTATGAGCGTTGTAGGGTAGAAATCAAAGCACAGTGGGAACTCACACGAGACAAATGACGATCTCAGGTCGACAAACTTACCTGTACACATGTCACCAAGGAACTGCTATCTGACGATATGTATAATACCAACTAGCATGTTCTCGGCGAGTCCTGTCTGGTGTACTCATAACCCAATGCGCACCTGTATACATCTTAGGTGATCCAACTTACACCAGTGGCTTGTGAGACCGGCCACCGCCCCACGTTGGGGTCTCGACTGTATACACTAGTCTACTCTGGAGTATCGATGCCCTGTCTCGAAACTCCTACGACTAGGGACACTTTAAGGATGTGCTTGCAGACCCCAGCTCCCACGTATATGATCTCCATCAAACCGCTGGCAGTCAAGCAAGAATCCTATGGGCTCTATCAACATGCAATGGCGAACTAAAGCATGTATACAATGATAAAGACAAACCAGATAGCATACTATCATCTCGAGCAAGACTGTCATATCGGTATAGGTCCTACCTCAATCATTGTAATCACGTACCTGCGATCCAATAATTGACTTTGAGGGCACTATATCCAACAATCTCCCACTTGCACTTAAGGCTAATTATTGAGATATTGCATACTCACAGCCCGTGTGATACCGAACACCCAACTCCTCTACTAATCAGTTTTACAAAGCTAGTTTGTAAAACTCTTGTGTTCGAGAAATAGTCTCAGTGAGTGGATCCGCCCTGATGTTTCTTTCTATGTCTCTCTTAATCTCAAGTTCGTGGAGAAAGCCATCTCTCGAATCGAGTAATACCTGTCTTAGAATATGTCTGGATATCTGATGGGACCTAGTTCATAAATGAACTTAAAATCCAAACTTCTTAGACTATATCGATAACTGAACCTAATCAGTACCCAGCACCATGCCTCCCACAGTATTCTCTTGGAACACCTGTCCATAATAGTGTCCTTCGTCAGAGGGAAAACTATAACTCTGACAATCACTCTGTCATCCATGCCACCTTTGAAGCCTGGAATGATAACCATCTCCCGATGGAGGCTGCCGTCATCAAGTCCGCAGAACATGCATTTGTGTTCTAAAACTGCTTCCTTATGTTTCTTCAGGATTGGATTAATATAAACTTATCGCATCAAGTGCAAAAACAACATCTGGTGTGGTACTTGACTTCTCACGATTGACTCAATTGCCTAAGCAAGTGATATGCTAATCATGCACATCCCTCTCCCCTTTAGTCTTTAGGACACCTTTAGAGAGGGTGACTCCATCACCTGCAGGTACACTACCATGCCAGGAGTCATCTATTCTAAAATACTATTAGAATACTGTCAAAGTACCTATATTGGGAAACTACCCAAATCTAGATAAAAAAGCATAGATCTAGTAACCAGAATGTCTGATATTATATCCATATCCTTTGTGGAGAAACAACTGTGTGACGACCACAATACAACCGATCGTAGTATAGGAATTTTACTTCCTACACTGTGTATGTCATCTAAATACCAGGACATCACACCCTATTACCTTCTTAACAGATCCATCCCCTATTCTGATGAAGTCAAACCCATGATTGTCACATCAAAAATAGATGATCTTATCTCCGCTATTTATGCTCAAGCCTATAAATAGACATAAGCTTCTTGCCCACTGTGCTTCCGCTGCTCCCACTGACCATAACAACCCTCTGGCAGAATAATATATATACGTGTATGTCTAAAACTAGTTTAGAACGATGCTATACATATCATCCTGCCGGGTCTCATAGTCAGGAACAACAGTAGTGTCAAGTCTGGGTAAACAAGAACCTTCTTGTCACCGTCCTTGAGGCTACCGGAGTACCTCTCGGGTGTCTGAGGTTACCCACCATATCTGCGGAGTGGCTATTGGAATGTCAAACCTGATTGAATATATAGGTTCTATTAAATTTTCCGTAATCGTTTGCGGTTCTGGAATCACTTCCAGTTCTACCATACTCCCACTACTGTTTTCTAAAAAAATCCATTTTGCTAAAACTGTGGCGAGTCAAGAACAATATCAATATTGATCTTCCAGATGGTAAAAAATCAACCCTTGTCAAAGCCAAGGTCAACCCACAAACTGCCATTATAGAAGCGTGCCTTGAGTTATCCAGTGTCTGGTTTTAAGCATAAGCCGAACAACTCCCCGTACCTTAACATCGTTAAGATATGATCCATTCTATATCCAATATGGAAACCTTGGCACTTATTTAATTGGAACCATATTCTAATCATGCAACTGTCTCCCATGCATATCAACTTAATGGAGAGAGGCTAATCAGCATTACTCAACTTAGGAATACATCTAATTATGAGTAACCTGAAAGAGAAACAAGTTTCTCAAAACCATTACTATCTACTGAATACCTATCACAAGAATCTACATCTTCAATCTCTTTGAAGAATCCCGATACTTGTGATACCTGGTTCTCTACTTTATTCTTATATGCACAACTTCTCAAAACTTAGACCTTTTATTTCTACGAAACACTTGTCTAATAATTAGAGAAGTCATAAGTAAACAGAACATAGTACGAGGACCAACCCCTTTGTACTGATGGACACTGGACAACATACAATACTCTGTATAAGTCCGCTGAGTTCAATAACTCAAAACCTGTGCATCGTAGGTTGAAAACTGTACTTATGGTTAAAACCTACTCCGCTGTTCAATGCTCCTTACCCAATCGCCAACTGATATGGGTAAATGTCATCGACATAATATCAAAAAGTTATCTCTCACTTTATAAAAATAAACGTCAAGATATATCATTTTGAAATTGGTGCATAACAACGGATACTCAAAACCAAATACATGCCGTCTGGCAAAAACTCAGGTGACTTCCTTAAATATCACCAATTACAACGAATTCTGATATAATGAGGATGATCACCTTATTCCTAATAACCTACTCCCACTCATCATCTGTAAAACCATACAGATATGAGAATAAAACTTGGTAAATACATACCCTGGAGTAAGTATCTAATCAGGAAATCAGTTTTCCTTTAACAATGCACTGAAATATAAAAATGTTTCGTAGGGGTATCCTGGTATTCCTAGTAATGCCTCTTCCATAATCCAATTCATGAATTTAACCGTATATTTCATTGCCATCTCTCCAAATCCCTTTATTTGTCTTTACTCGTTACCTTCTGTACACCATCGTTAGGCTAAATGTTTTTCTTCCTTCCCTACCGTTCAGCACCAGCCTATGGTTTGGAAGAAGACTATATAGTAAGCATAATAGGTGTACTCTCCTAATCCTAGGAGTACTCGCAACTTGAGAGAAGGTGATGATAAAAGACAACTGAATAATACCTTATTCTATTTCTCCCGAACTGGGGAAAAAAAGCAAAGGTGAAATACGAGTGGCGATGAAGTACGCTGTTTGGTCGTGAATGACAGCACTCGCAATTGACTTTGCCCTCTTTCTAATCCCTTTATCTTTTCTTTACATATTACCTTCTACACACCCTACTTAGGCTAATTGGTTTTCTTCATTCCCTACCTTTCGGCACCTGCCTATGGTTTGGAATAAGACTATCCAATAAGCGTAATAGGTGTACTCTCCTAAACTAAGGATCCTTCGCAACCTGAGAGAAGGTGATAATAAAAGACAACTGAATAATGCCTTATTCTATTTCTCTTGAACCTGGATCCATCCTCGAAGAAGTCCCTTCGAGTTCGTATATGACCATAAGATGTATATATCCAATGGAAGTGGATGTCCATAGTAATACGGGGTGTTCTGAGATATACAAAGGGTAAAAGAAGGAGCGGCAATGACTTTTGCAACTTTAGACAACCCAAAAGCCAGTATTTTAAGAAGGTTCGGTCAACATGGTCACTGAGTCATAGTCTAGGGTCGGTCAAAGGTCGCTGCCAAAGAGAGAGAGAGAAAAGAAACACTTTGCGTGCACTCTAACCTAGATCAGAATGGTTTATCACTTTATCTAATCAGGAAACCTCCCACTGTAATCTCAAATTCTCCTCCAAACCTAAAAGAAGAATCAATCGGGATCACCCGAAGAGTAAACCAACTCATCAGTGAGAATCGGGATCCAACTCTCATCGCATGATAACTCGATGGAAGCCACTCAAGTTATCACACTCCAGAAGGTATGCGCATGCCTTGCAAGTTTCCTGTATGTTTGAAACTCCCGATGTGATTTTTGCCCCATGCTCTTATGACCTTGACGAAAGCCAACAAATCATAAGTCACATGTCAAGTTCTGCCCGTCATTGTCCAGGTTAATTTGAACCCACCCGTACATACCCTTGACAAAAGCCAATAAGGTAATACGATTGTCCCAAACCAACACATCTATCTATGCTACAAATGAATACCCCAGCAGCTACCAAGCACTATGCCTTGACGAAAGCCAACAAACATAGCTTGAATACTACTGACCATCCATAAGATATGACGGAGGGCTATGGCTTGTTCTTGGCAAAAAACCTTTAACGTAATGAACTTGATCTCGCTGAAGGAACCTGATAGCTTTGTATAAAAATATAGTGGCGAAAACCTTTTGCTAAAGAGGTCACTCCCGGCGAAGGGATCTCGGCTCTTTCCTCATGGAATGAGGTTCAGGATATTCTGACTGAATACCGCTATGCAAAGCAACTTGTAATCGACTATAGTGAAGTTATCACCCTGACGTAAACTTCTGCCCAAGGGGTCACTCCCGGTGAAGGGATCTCGGCCCTTGCCTCATCGAATGAGGTGCAGGATATTCCGACTGAATACCTCTATGCAAAACAAAAGGAAACATCTTTGTAATAACACCATTTAAATTTTTTTCCAACAACATCAATTATAGGTTTGTTTTATCCTTGCATTAATAAGAATCAATGCAGTCCCATCAAACAATCACACCAGAAAAGAACGAAAATAAAATGTACGTATATGCCATCCGCATTCGTCACTGGGTCCCGTCATCACCCGTTAGGTTACTTAACTAACGACAGAGCGGGGGATGGACTAGCGCGGGTGTAAAATATATACAACATCTAATAGTATATATACCAATATACATAATCGCTCCAGGCGTGATAATATGCAACATTACAGAAAAGTAATAAGCATCACAGAACAATACAGATAATCTGGGATCCCCGGGTTTCACAGAGCCGCTGCTGAAACCCGACGTTCCCCTGGTCGTGTGGATAGCCTGTGCAATGAAACCAAGACCCCTACGGGTTCGGCAAGTTACCCGCCAAAACCTGAAGTGAGGCAGCCCCCTACAGCAAAATGAATGGACCACCCAGCACTTCACGGAATCCGGTAACTTGAGCACCTTACCTTGGGTCAACCTGTACCACCTACGAGTGCTGCGAATAGTCTGCCAATTCTAGAGTGAGGCCCCTCTGCCTCTCAAAGCCATGAGATACGGACCCGTTGCCCTCCAGAACCCGGCTCTCTGTGCACTCCTTCGCAGGATAAACTTAGTACAGAAATAAAAATATGTACAACGGGTATATCGACCTCAACCCGGTCGTGCCCCAAAAGAATATTATACAAACAGGCAGTGACGGCAGTACACATGTTGGACGCTCGCCCCGCAATATCAAATGTACAAATAAATCCAAACTACACTACCATTGCACACTGCTATCCACCACGACATATCCGCAACATCACAGCACAACATAGAACATCAACGCGAATGTCACGTTCGCAAATCCGTCTAAAAGAGCTATAGCAATTAGACGCAATTTACCACTCAAATGACATTCCCGGTCGGAGATATAATATAAGTACTGTAAACTAACACGTTTAAATTTCGATCGACAAAATATCCCAAAGTGGTCCCCACAAACATCTGCTATACAGTAACAAAATCTGGGCCCAAAAGAAATATACCAAAAACCACAATTAACCATATAAAGCTCACTGGAAAAATTGCATGCACTGTTCCCACATACTGGCCGCGGTTCCGCGGTAAAACCCTAGGTTTGACCGTGGATCCGCGGTCGTACTAAGGGATCACGTGCCCAAATTTTCCCAGAATGCTTAAAAAAGCCTGCTCTGTTTTCTGTGATATGTAAAATAATTTTTAAACCCATTTAAAAATCGACAGAAACTTTAGACTTGGAATTTGCGGTTTTCGAAATTCCGTTCGATCGATGTTTTAAACGTGTTAGCACAAGTTAGTATAGCTTAATGGTGAGGCTCTGATACCACTGTAATACCACGGTAGTGCCCCGGCCGTCTAACAGACGCCAAATGTGGAACAAAAACTTTTTACAACTGGCGCTATCGCGTACTATAACCCGGATCTGCCATTAAAGCTAAACTAACAAACTACAAAATGGGTTGAAATGTTATACCGAACGTTCCGAGTCCTTCGGTCTTCAACCATCATCCCACGCTTTGTTGCGGCTGCTCCGATCTCCTGAATCTCCAGTCTTCTCGTCCAGGTGGCACCACGTCGACGGATCTTTAAACGGGCTCCCGCCTCTGAACCGAGGCAACTCGGTCGTCAAGTTTGCTAGAAGAGACGACCAAGATGATGTAGAGAATGAGTAGAACACTTTGTCTCGCTTCGTCCAAAGCTGTGGACGAACGGTTAATGAAGTTGCCTTTTGAAAACTGTGATGGAATGAAATGAGCTATGAAATTTCCATACACCAAAACTATAATCTTTTCTTCCAAATGAACAACCATACCTCACAAGAGAGAGGCCGGCCAATTTATGGGGCAAGGGAGGTGAGTGTAGGAGAGGGGGGTTGACAACAACCTTTAATGAAGAGAATGATTCATCATAAAACCTTGCACAAACTTAATGCAAACAATTAATGCAAAAGAAGATGCATTAACCAAGTCATCCTTTCATTAAATGCAACCATTAATGAACTAATGACTCACTAGCCACCTCATCATCCTAGTCATCATCTAAAAGCTCCCACACTCATCAAGAAAAGATAAATCCGTATTTAACCGAATGTTAAATACGGCTGATAGAAAACTGGAAACTGGCAACTGGAAACTGGCAACTTCCAAAAGCGATCCTGAAACGAATTTCAGGATAACCCCGTAACAGTATAAACTTACCCGCATTTGTATTACGACCGAATACAAATGCAGCTGAGACAAAAATATTATATCTACACAGTATAATACTGGGATCCGGCTTAAACCAAAACCTACCAGTATTATCTGCCCGAAAAATGACACGTGCGAAAACGCATGTGCATTTTCCGAACCCTGCCATGAAACCATACGGCCTCTACAACGTTTCTTCCGAACTTGGGAAACAGTCTGTGTGGGACTCTAATGACTCATCAACACACTGTCACTGGGTATAACCTCTAGCACGTCAGAGGTACAAGCTGTACGTAACGGTTGCCTATGTATTGATTGGAAGGGAAGCTGACGAGCGAACTCATCCATAAACCCTACTGAGCCTAACAGTGACAATATCCATACAGTCCGGTCCGTTCGTCTAAAGAGTATCACATATCGAGTCTAGGGGGTGGATAAAGTCAGACCCCTAATAACGCGATAAATCGTGTCGGCATGAAGCCCGTCACCACCTGAGAAACTAGTGATCCAAATCAGTAATTCTCCACTATCTCGGCCGAGGATTTCTAGTGATGGCCACCCGTGCACTGTGCGACATCAACCCCCAATACCGGGAGAGACGAATCCCCGACGATCCGCTCACTGCCTCCATGTGGCTCGGGATTGTACCCAAAAATACCTGTTTGCACGTCTCCTTTGAGCGTGGTAGGGTAGAGATCAAAGCACAGTGGGAACTCACACGAGACCAATGACGATCTCAAGTCGACAAACTAACATGTACACATGTCACCAGGGAACTACTATCTGACGATATGTATAATACCAACTAGGATGTTCCCGGCGAGTCCTGTTCGGTGTACTCATAACCCAATGAGCACCTGTATACATCTTGGGTGATCCAACTTACACCAGTGGCTTGTGAGACAGGCCACCGCCCCTCGTCGGGGTCTCGAATGTATACACTAGTCTACTCTGGAGTATCGATGCCCTGTCTCGAAACTCCTACGACTAGGGACACTTTAAGGATGTGCTTGCAGACCCCAGCTCCCACGTATATGATCTCCATCAAACCGCTGGCAGTCAAGCAAGAATCCTATGGGCTCTATCAACATGCAATGGCGAACTAAAGCATGTATACGATGATAAAGACAAACCAGATTGCATACTATCATCTCGAGCAAGACTGTCATATCGGTATAGGTCCTACCTCAATCATTGTAATCACGTACCTGCGATCCAATAATTGACTTTGAGGGCACTATATTCAACAGTTTACAGGTTTTTTGAGCTTAAAAGATGATATCGGTGAGGAAACTACTGCAAACAAGTTTAGGGGAGGTTTGTGATTATTCACGCATTATTTTGCATTATCATAAATTTAAGCACAAATTTTTTTTTGATAATGAAAGTTTAAAAGTGAAAAATTATATATGAAAGATAGGAATGGTTTGAGAAAAGGAAGAAAGTTAGATGTTTTGTTAAACGAAGCTAGTAATAAGTAGTTATGAACCGTTGTCCCAAGGGTTGGTAAGATGAAGGAAACCAATAATCTAAGGATGAAAATAAGTCTGAAAAATAGTCTCTATTCTTGAGGCCAAACATTTGAACGTTGATACCCTACTATACGCACTTGCACACATCTTGAAACTTGGGATAGTAGAGGATACCTTGAAATGCTCTTGTCTAAAAGTCTTGGTATGAAGAAAAATAAAAATATGAAGAAAAAAGTGGTGAAGAAAAATGAGCACTAGTTTTGTAATCACTTAAGGCAGCATAAAAATATAGCGAGGGTGTTTTATCACCTAGTGCTTTAGACCAACTGGTTTGGGAGCCGCTGCTAAGCCTTAGGTGTTGCAAGATGAGGAATTACGCCTTAATATGCAAGCACATTTGGTAAGCGGTTGGTTAGTACCTCAAGAAGTATTAACGGTCGCATGAAGAATGTGTGAGCAATTCCATCTAAAATATTCACCGACTAAGAAGTACTTTGGAAGATGGAAAAGAGTATGATAGTTGAATTGAATTCTCTAAGTGCATGGATGTCTTTTACAAACACGTAGGGGTATATGATCGATATTTGGAAGAAAGATAGGAAGGAAGACTAAGGGCGATGTTTTATTGAGGGATGATGTGATTTCTAACATCTTTTCACGACCATTAAGATAGGGCTCATGGCAGCTGAAAAACTGGTGTAGTTGGAAACTCTTATTTTCAAGTTCTTTCTTTTATAGTTCTTATCTTTATACGTAACTTTCATCTTCTTTCTTTTATTATAGGATTTTATGGGTGTAATCCGCTGAAAACCCTCAGGAGACAATACTCCTCCTACTAGGGACGCCTGGAGATTTAACGGCTTATTGCACGTGCTCAGTGCAATCGTGTTGCCTACGAAAGTGTGCTACTTAGATCTTTCTTTTTTCTTTTTCTCTTTCTCTTTAATAACTAGTTTGCTCGGGACGATCAAAGTTAAGTTTGGGGATATTTGTTCAGTCGAAAATATCGTGCTTTTGATATAATATTTTCCTTACTTTTGATAAATATTTAAAGGTGTTTATTATAAATATGAAACATAAGAGGGTGTATCTGTAAAATATCTATTGTCATATGTTTATATATTATAATTAATATTATGAAGGAAAATATATGCATATAATATTTATATATTATTTTGGTAATATGCATATCATATCAAATATTCTAATCAAGATTCTTTAAAAGATATAACATCAGACAAATAGTTAGAATAATATCTCTATAATAAATATTACTAACATTATTCATGGAGATATTGTGCAAGATCGAACTCAGGTCAGGAGATCGGGATATCGAGATGTCAGGAATCAAAAATCTGCCGATGAAGTTTAATTAAATCATAAAATCAATACTGGCAGAGACTCAGAGAAGATATGAAGATTCCAGATATCAAATAATCTCCATGTGTCAATATGATGCTACAGAAGAGTTTTCATCTAGTGATCTCACCAAACCACCGCACTTCTGAGGCTAAATCCCCTAAAATGCGGCAGATCCACGGCCGATACAGGGAATTAGGGTTTGGGATTTTGTGGGTAGGATCTTCTTAACAAACCTTCACATATGAAATCTAGGGTTTGTATCTTCTGTGACTATAAATAAGACCGAGGGCTAAAGCTAGAAATGATCACCTTTTACATGAAGCAAATCACCGTCAACGAACAAGTGATTCACGACAGGTCCATGATTTGACATGAGTATCGATGGAATATCTACTTCCTACGAGGCATAGATCGAGAGCAACTTCTTCTTTTTCTTGTAATCTAAACTCATAGGATTTGTACTTGTGAAGTTGATTAATAAAGATAGATCTTTAGATTAATTTTAATTTCTGTATTTACATTATGAATTCATTCTCTATATTTTCTTCTTCTATCTCCATCATGCGCGAGTAATTCTCCGCTTGATAGGGTTCGTAGGATTAGGGTAGAATAATGGATGAGAAAATATTTTAACTTCTATTACGTCTTATGTAGTTTATAAACTTTAGCAAAAGAATCGTTAACATCCTAATCGGGCGCGCTACCAATTTATTGATAGTCTCGACCGCGATTTGAGATCAGATTAACAATTTTTTTGTTAAGGGCTAGACATGAATAAAGATCAATGAAGAGACAAGGGTCAATAATAGTGAAATCCTAGTTTCGTCCAAGAACCCTAATCCTCATTCATCACTATCAATCTAGTTTTAAATCTATCAAAAGTTAAAAGGAATCATCTTTATTAATCATCCATGACTACTAAATCATAACGAACCCTACAAGCTCTCCTCTTATATATTCTACATCTGTGTTTAACATAAATCTAGAATCTACATCTGTGTTCAACTCGTCTAAAGTAAGATTAAAGGTTCCACGTATTCCTGCAGACGACCCGTACTCATCTCGGCTAGCTACACATGACACCGTTATTGATTGCGGTTACTATACAAAACACTCTTTTCAAAAAGACCAATCAAGTGGCAAGCTTGGATAATCAAAACCTCCCTATCACCGTCTTTGAGGAGACCGAAGTACCTCTCGGGTGGCTGAGGTTACCCACCAAATCTGCGGAGTGGCTAATGGATTGTTGAATCCAATTGAATCTTTACGTTCTACTAAATTTTCAGTAATCGTTTGTGGTTCTGGAATCACTTCCAGTTCTACCATACTCTCACTAATATTTTTTGAAAAGAATTCATTTTACTAAAACGGGTGGCGAGTCAAGAACAATATAACTATTGATCTTCCAAATGGTAGAATGTTAACCCTCGTTAAAGCCCGAGATAAGCCACAAACTACCATTACTAAAACGTGCCTTGTGTTTATTCGAATTCTGGTTTTAAGCATAAGCCGGACAACTCCATATACCTTAACATCGTTAATATATGAATCCATTCTATATCCAATATAGAAACAAATGCACTAATTTAATTGGAACCAGATTCAAAAAATCAAGCAGCTGTTTCCAGTGCATATCTACTAAATGGAAGAAGGCCAAGAAGCATTACTCATCAAGGAGCGTACTCACGGATGAGTAAGCTGAGAGAGAAGTAAGTTCTCAAATATATTACTTACGACGTAATACATCGCACAAGTATCTATATCTTCGACCACCTTGAAGAATGCTGATACTTGCAACATATGGTTCTCTACTTTATTCTTGTACCTATAACTTCTTAAAATTTGGATATTGTATTTCAATGAAATACTTTTATAAAACTAGAGAAGTCATAAGTAAATAGAATATAGTACGGGTACCAACCCCTTTGTCCTAATGGACATCGGACAACATACAATACTTTGTATAATTCCACTGAGTTTAATAGCTCAAACCCTATGCGTCGTAGGTTGAAAACTGTGTTATGGTTAAGAAGAATTACACCGTTGTTGAATGCACCCTACCTAACCATCAACTGATATAGGTAAATGTCATAAACATAATTTCAAAAAGTTATATCTCATTTTATAAAACAACCTTATAGATATATCAGTTTGAAGCTGGTGCATAACAACGGATATTCAAAACCAAATATTTGTCGTTAGACAAAACCCAGGTGATTTCCTCAAATATCACTAATTACAAAGAATTTTGATATATATTGAGGATCTAATTACCCAATTCTTAATATCTTACTCCACTTAGCATCTGTAGCGCCATACAGATGTAAGAATCAAGTCTGGTAAATACATACCCTGGAGTAAGAATCTAATTGGGAAAACAGTTTTCAATTAACACCGCACAGTAAAACTAAAATATGAAAATGTATCGAAGGGATAGCCGGGTATTCCTCGTAATGCCTCTTCCACTATCTAGATTCATGACAGTAACTGTATATTTCCTTGCCCTCACTCCAATCTCTTCATATGTCTTTACTTCTTACCTTCTGTATACCATACTTAGGCTAATTGGTTTTCTTCCTTCTCTACCCTTCGGCACTAGCTAAGGTTTGGAAGAAGGCTATCCAATAAGCGTAATAGGTGTACTCTCTTAATACTAGAAGCTCTCGCAACCTGAGAGAAGGTAAAGAGAAAAGACAATCGAATAATCCTATTCAATTTCTCCGAAACCGGAAACCATCCTCAAACTGAAACGAGTTTCTTCGAGTTCGTATGTAACTATACGATGGCATATCCAAGCAATATGGATCTTCGTAGTGATACGGAGTATTTTGGAGAAATGCAAAGGGTAAGTAGGAGCGGCAGGGATATATGCGACTTAATGACAATCCAAAAGCCAAAGTGTTTTAAGAAGGTTCAGTTAACTTGGTTCATGCGTTTTAGTTTAAGGTCATGGTCGCTGCCAAAGAGGGAGAAAGAAAAGAAACACTCAGCATGCACTCTAACCTAGATTAGATTGGTTAATCACTTTATCTAATTAGGATGGCGCCCACTGTTTCCGCGAATTCTCCTTCAAACCCTAAAAGGAGAATTAGTCGGGATCATCTGAAAATCACCCGAGGGGTAACACGTACTCATCAGTGGGAATCGGGACCCAACTATATGCGCATGCCTGGAAAGTTTCCTTTATGTTTGAAACACCCGATATAGTTTTTACCCCTAACGACCTATGACCTTGATAAGGTCAACAAATCATAAGTCGCTAGTCAAGTTCAGTCGGTCATTATATTGATTACCCTAGACCCACCCGCATAAGCCCTTGACAAGGTCAACAAGGCTATGTGACTGTCCTAGTTAATCACATCATATACTACAAACAAGCACCACTCAGCTACCGTACACTACATCTTGACAAGGTCAACAAACGCAGCACGAATACTGAGTACTACTCGTAGGAAACGACGGAAGGCGACGACTGGTTTTTAGCGAAAAACCTTTAACGTAATGAACTTGATATAGTTGAAGGAACCCGAGAAGTTTTTGAAAAAGGAGTGGTTTAAGCTCCGAAATTTTAAAACGAGTGGTTTTGTAGAAAACCATGGTTTTGAAGAAAACCGAGTAGTTTATAGTCATGTAAACTTTTGCCAAAGAGATCACTTCCTGTGAAGCGATCTCGGCTCTTTCCTCATCGAATGAGGTGCAGGATATTCCTAACTGAAAACCACGATGCAAAGCAAAAGAATCTACTATAATGAAGTTATTACAATGAAGCAAACTTTTGCCCTGGAAGTCACTCCCCATAAAGGGATCTCGGCTCTTTCCTCATCGAATGAGGTGCTGGATATTCATAACCGAATACCAATGTGCAAGGAAAAATGAAACGTCTGTAATGTCAGTTTTCAAAAATTGGTTCCAACAATATCATTAAAGTTTATTTTCCTTGCATTAATCAGAATTAATGCAGTTCCATCAATTAATCCATATCACACCAGAAAAGAACGAAAATACAATGTACGTATATGCCATCCGCATTCGCCACGGGGCCCCATCATGCACCGTTATGTTACTTAACTAACGACAGAGTGGGGGCTGGACTAGCGCGGATGCAAAACATATACAATATCTACTTGTATATATAAATATATATATATATATAACATTCATCCCAGGTATGATATAAGCAACATCACAGAAAAACGATAAGCAACACAGAACAACGGATAATCTATAAGCCCTGGGTTTCTATTGAGCCGCAAATGAAACCCGACATTCCCCGATCATGTGGATAGCCTGTGCAATGTATAACCAAGACCCCTACGAGTGCAGCAAGTTACCTGCCAATCCTAGAAGTGAGGCAACCCCAATCAACAAAGTGAATGGGCCACTCAACACTTCAATGAATCTGGTAACTTAAGAACCCCTCCGTGGGTCATCCTATACCCCGTACGAGTGCGGCGAATAACCCGTCAATTCAAGAGTAAGGCCCCCTCCATCTCAACGCCATGAGATGCGGGCCCGTTTCCCTCTAGAACCCGGCTACTCGAGCAATCCACCGCGGGGTAATCCTAATACAGAAAAGAAAAATATACATATAATGGCGATATCGACCTCAACCCGGTCGTGCCCCAATAAAAGAATATACAATCTGGCAGCGACGGCTGTCTACATGTCGGACGCTCGCCCCGCAATAATGAATATACAAAATAAATCTGAACTGTACTATAACTATTGCACTATAGGATATCCACCAAGACAATCTATCCACAATATCAGCACGACACAGAACATCAACGTGAATGTTATGTTCACAAACCCGTTTAATTGAACATATAGCAATTAGTCGGGTTATACCGCTCAATGATATTCACGGTCACAGAAACAAATGCACTGATAAACACGTATTCAAAATTTTGATCGACTAAAACTTTTCCATATTGGCCCCAAATGCAAACCAGCACTCAAACAAATCTGGGATAAAACCAAATATCCTAAAAATCATATTCCATGAACTAGAGCCCCAGAAAATTTTTTGGGCACTGTAGCCCAAAAAGGGCCCCAGTCCAGCCGCAAAATGTGCCATTTTGCTTCTATTCCGCCGCCGTTTTTTGATATTAGGTGCCCAAATTTTTTTCTTAGCTCTAGTTTTTTCTGCACATAATTTTAATACAATCAGAAATTTTTTTTTTAACAACTTTGAAATTCGAACAGTAAGCAACGGTTTTGAATATACGATTCAGAAAATTCCGTCGATCGATATTTTAAACTTGTGCAAACTAGCTAGTAAAGGTTTATGGGGTAGCTCTAATACCGTGTTGGGGTTTTCTAGCGCCCTGTCCATCTACCGTAGCCGATGCGGAACAAAAATGGTGTTTAAAAATTTTGGCGCATACTAGCTACAAAAGGAGTTCTTAACTACAAGGTTAAAAGTGTTATACCGAATGAACCATGTCCTTCGGTCTTCTACAATCATCCTTAGCTCCTAGAGGTTTCTTCGATCGAGCTTGTCCACTGGTCTTCCTCCGTCGAAGATAATCCACCCAAGGGATATAGCTCATGGCTGTAGCTCCACACTAAGAATCTAGTGAAGCAATTAGGGATTCTAGGTTGCTAATCTAGAGTGCCTAGAGATGTAGTGAGTGGCTCTAAGTGTTTATCTATCTCTCTTCTACTGTTGCTTCTCAATACATGAGATGGTAGGATAGAAGATGAAGAAGAAGGAGGAGGAGCTCAAGAAAGGTAGTGAAGAGAGAAGAAGCAAATGGTGAGAGTGTTTTTCAAATGACCATCCATCAAGTGAGAGAAAAAATGAAGCAAGGTTTTGTAAAACTATTTTTTCAATAAACATAATGCAACGATACTTGAATAGTTTGCACAAATGAATTAATAATTCATTTGTTAACACTATTCAAGCAAGGTTCTCAGCATTCTCTCTTCATCACCTTTACACCTCATTTCCATTTAAATAAATAAATGGATAATCAAAAATGTGGTGTCCACCTTCTAGAATATTTTCCGAATAAATACGGATTACACTCAACTGTATATACATACTTGTATTCGTACCAAAATACGAATACCAAAAGAGATAGAATAACACAAAGACCATAATACTAGAATACACATATAGAAATACATATACGTAAATTATTAAATCAATACCTGATTTACTAATCCGGCTCAAACCCGAGTCGGCTAATATTATCATCCGTCCGATCGAAAATCCGGGTAACTAATACAATCATTCGATCGGAACTGTCATGACCCCTAATTTAGCACGTGATCAGCACTTAAATTACGCAACGTCTAAAGGCGTGACATAAATCAAGTAAGCCGAAGCACAGAAAATCTAAACCTTTTTGCGGAAAATAGTGGGGGTGCAGTTTGAAATAAAGGTATAATGAATCATGTTTTTCTTTAAATGCAAAGCTAATGAAACATGAAAATGCAAGTGGATTATACTAGAGTTGAAAACATGTTTCGTCTTTAAAAATTTGGGCAGCACCTCCCTTGTATATTTTGATCTAAAAATATATACACAACGATATATAGGCAAGCCCAAGCGGGAGCTAGCTCTTAAATTATGGAATCGACATCCCATCAATCTCAGCAACAGCTGGGTCATCTGTCTATACGGTAGACAACATCGCGATCTCTGAGATAGGCTGTACATCAACAGTCCTCTCAATCTGGCAGCTTCTATCAATGGCCCGATCATCCGGTGCAAAACCGAACACTCACCTCAATGAGAGATCATAACACATCACTATACCTACATGTCCCTATGTCACCAGAAACAACATCATGGTCAGTCCTCATCCGTGACGAGCTCGCCCTGACCGCCACACTAGCAGCAGCTCAATCTGTGCTCAAACCATGATTACAGGAACCACAAGCAGGTATCGAAGAAGATAGATCAATGAATGAAAGAATCAACAGATCCCAAATGGATATATGATCATAGGAACGAATAGTATCACAGATCTCAAGATAAATACATCCTAAGGTTTCTTAAGTGGAGTATCGTATCGTAAATATGCTGCTGAACATACGTACAGTACGTCACTCTACTCAAGCTACCTACTCCATCAATCAATGTCAACATATGAAATGAAATTTCACGTCTAATACCCCCCGTTATGTCTAAGTTTCGTAAGGTTAAGCCTAGGTTCCGAAATATATACGCCCTAGACTCCGCATAGTCAAACCCAGACTCAAACCAAGGTTAAACCTAATGCTCTGATAGCAACTGTAAGTACACGGTAGCACCCCGGCCGTCTAATAGACGCCAAATGCGGAACAAAAACTTTTTAGCTGGTGCTATCGTATACTATAACCCGGATCTGCCATGAAAGCTAAACTAACAAACTACAAAGTGGGTAGAAATGTTATACCGAACGATCCGATTCCTTCGGTCTTCAACCATCATCCCACGCTTTGTTGCGGCTGCTCCGATCTCCTGAATCTCCAGTCTTCTCGTCTAGGTGGCACCACGTCAACGGATTTTTAAACGGGCTCCCGCCACTGAACCGAGGCAACTCGATCATCAAGTTTGCCAAAAGAGATGACCAAGATTGATGTAGAGAATGAGTAGAACACTTTGTCTAATTATGTCCAAAGCCATGGACGAACGGTTAATGAAGTTGCCTTTTGGATCGGATGGAAATGAAAGAATGAGTATACTTAATTTCCATGAACTAAATAACTATCATGTTTTCCCAAATTAACAACCATTTTTTCACCAAGAGGGGGCCGACCATATTTGAAAAGGGGGGAGGTGAGTGTAGGAGAGTGGAAGGTGACCACAACATTTAATGATATGGATGATTCATCTAAAACACCTTGCATAAACTTTAATGAGCAAATGAATCACCATAACCTAGTCATCAAAACAATAAATGAACATTAAATGCACTAATGAGTCACCTAACACCTCATCATCTTAGTCACCATTTCTAGAATCTTCTAGAACCTACCACACTCATCAAGAAAAGATAAATCCATCTTTTACCGAATGTTTAATACGGCTGATAGAAAACTGAAAATTGGCAACTTTCAAAAGCGATCCCGAAACAAATTTCAGGATAACCCCATAAGAGTATAAACATACCCGCATTTGTATTACGACCGAATACAAATACAACTGAGATAAAGATAGTATATCTACACAGTACAATACTCGTATCCGGCTTAAACCAAAGCCCACCGGTATTATCTGCCAGAAATATGACACGTGCGTAAACGCACGTGCATTTTCCGAACCCTGCCATAAAACCATACGGCCTCTACAACGTTTCGCCCGAACTTGTGAAACTGTCTGTGGGGGACTCTAATGACTCATCAACACACTGGCACTGGGTATAACCACTAGCACGTCAGAGGTACAAGCTGTACGTAACGGTTGCCTATGTATTGATTGGAAGGGAAGCTGACGGGCGAACTCATCCAGAAACCCTACTGAGCCTAACAGTGACAATATACATACAGTCCGGTCCGTTCGTCTATGAGTATCGCATATTGACCTAGGGGGCTGGTAACGTCAGACCCCCAATAGCGGTATAAGTCGTGTCAGAGAGTAGCTCAGAACACCCTGAGATACTACTGGAGTACCTACCAGTAAATCTCCTGCCTCGACCGAGGGCTTTGTGTAATGGCTCTCCTAGACTCAACGCCATCTCACCCCTAATACCGGGAGAGACGAATCCCCTGCCGATCCGCTCACTTGCCTCCATGTGGCTCGGGACTGTACCCAAAAAAGACCTGTTTGCACGACTCCTTTGAGCCGAGGTAGGGTAGAAATCAAAGTACAGTGGAAACTCATACGAGAAAAATGACGACCTCAGGTCGATGAACGAACCTGTACACATGTCACTTGGGAACTGCTATCTGACGCTAGGTATCATACCAACTAGCAGGTTCCCGGCGAGTCCTATCCGGTGTACTAATAACCCAATGAGCACCTGTATACATCTTAGGTGAACCAACTGACACCAATGGCTTGTGAGACCGGCCACCGCCCCTCGTCGGGGTCTCGACTGTATACACTAGTCTACTCTGGAGTATCGATGCCCTGTCTCGAAACTCCCACGACTAGGGACACTTTTAAGGATGTGCTTACAGACACCAGTTCCCACGTATATGATCGCCATCATACTGCTGGCAGTCAAGCAAGAATCCTATGCGCTCTATCAACATGGAATAGCGAACTAAAGAATGTATACGATGATAAAGACAATCCAGATAGCATACTATCATCTCGAGAAAGACTGTCATATCGGTATAGGTCCTGCCTCAATCATTGCAATCACGTACCTGCGATCCAATAATTGACTTTGAAGGCACTATATCCAACAATCTCCTACTTGCACTTAAAGCTAATTATTGCGATGTCGCATACTCACAGCCCGTGTGATACCGAACATCCAACTCCTCTACTAATCAGTTTCACAAAGCCCGTTTGAAAAACCATTGTGTTCGAGAAATAGCCTCAGCGAGTGGATCCGCCCTGATGTTTCTTTCCATGTCTCTCTTAATCTCAAGTTCGTGGAGAAAGCCATCTCCCGAATGAGTAATACCTGTCTTAGAATATGTTTGGATATCTGATGGGACCTAGTTCATAAATGAACTCCAAATCCAAACTTCTTAGACTGAATTGATAACTGAACCTAATCAGTATCCAGCACCATACTTCCCACAGTATCCTCTTGGACCACCTGTCCATAATACTGTCCCTTGTCAGAGGGAAAACTTTAACTCTAACAATCACTCTGTCATTCATGTCACCTTTGAAGCCTGGAATGATAACCGTCTCCCGAAGGAGGCTGCCATCATCAAATCCGTAGAACATTCACTTATGTTCTAAAACTGCTTCCTTATGTTTCTCCAGGATTGGATTAATATAAACTTATCGCATCTATTGCAAAAACAACATCTGGTGTGGTACTTGACATCTCACGATTGACTCAATTGCCTAAGCAAGTGATATGCCAATCATGCATATCCCTCTCCCCTTTAGTCTGTAAGACACCTTTAGAGAGGGTGACTCCATCATCTGCAGGTACACCACCATGCCAGGAGTCATCTATTCTAAATTACTATTAGAATACTTTCAAAGTACCCTGATTAGGAAACTACCCAATTCTAGAACTAAAACCATAGATCTAGTAACCAGAATGTCTGATATTATATTCATATCTTGTGTGAAGAAACAACTGTATGACGACCACAATATAACCGATCGTAGTATAGGAATTTTACATCCTACTCTGTGTATGTCATCCAAATACCAGGACATCACACCCTACTACCTCCTTAACAGATCCATCCTCTATTCTGATGAAGTCAAACCCATGACTGTCACATCAAATATAGATGATCTTATCTCCGCTATATCTGCTCAAGTCTATAAATAGACATAATCTCCTTGCCCACTTTGCTTCTGCTGCTCCCACTGACTACGACAACCCTCTGGCAGAATAATATATACGTGCACTTCTAAACCTAGTTTAGAACGAAGCTATACTTATCCTCCTGCCGGGTCTCATAGTCGGGAACAACAGTAGTGTCAAGTCTGGGTAAACAAGAACCTCCCTGTCACCGTCCTTGAGGCTACCGGAGTACCTTTCGGGTGTCTGAGGTTACCCACCATATATGCGGAGTGGCTAATGGAATGTCAAACCTGATTGAATATATAGGTCCTATTAAATTTTCCGTAATCGTTTGCAGTTCTGGAATCACTTCCAGTTCTACCATACTCCCACTACTGTTTTCTGAAAAAATCTATTTTACTAAAACTGTGGCGAGTCAAGAACAATATCACTATTGATCTTCCAAATGGTAGAAAGTCAACCCTCGACATAGCCCGGGTCAACCCACAAACTGCCATTACAGAAACGTGCCCTGAGTTATCCAGATTCTGGTTTTAAGCATAAGCCGGACAACTCCCCGTACCTTTAATATCGTTAAGATATGAACCATTCTATATACAATATAGAAATAGAGGCACTAATTTAACTGGAACCAGATTCAAACCATGCAACAAGTTTCTCAAAACCATTACTTGAATACCAATCACAAAAATCTACATCTTCGATTTCTTTGAAGAATCTCGATACTTGCGATACCTGGTTCTCTACTTTATTCTTATACCCACAACTTCTCTAAACTTAGACATTGTATTTCTACGAAATACTTGTCTAAAAACTAGAGAAGTCACAAGTAAACAGAACATAGTACGAGGACCTACCCCTTTGTCCTGATGGACACTGGACAACATACAATACTCTGTATAAGTCCACTGAGTTGAATAACTCAAGACATATGCGTCGTAGGTTGAAAACTGTACCCAGGCGATTTCCTCAAATATCACCAATTACAACGAATTCCGATATAATGAGGATGATCACCCAGTTCCCAATAACTTACTCCCACTCATCATCTGTAAAACCATACAGATATGAGAATCATACTTGGTAAATACATACCCTGGAGTAAGTATCTAATCGGGAAATCAGTTTTCCTTTAACAATGCACTGAAACATGAAAATGTTTCGTAGGGGCATTCTGGTATTCCTAGTAATGCTTCTTCCATAATCCAATTCATGACTTTAACCGTATTTTTCATTGCCATCTCTCCAAATCCCTTTATTTTGTCTTTAGTCGTTACCTTCTGTACACCTTCGTTAGGCTAAATGGTTTTCTTCCTTCCCTACCGTTCGACACCTGCCTATGGTTTGGAAGAAGACTATCCAGTAAGCATAATAGGTGTACCCTCCTAAACCAAGGAGTACTCGCAACTTGAGAGAAGGTGATTATAAAAGACAAATGAATAATACCTTATTCTATTTCTCCCGAACTGGGAAAAAAGCAAATATGAAATAGGAGTGGCGATGAAGTACGTGTTTTGGTCGTGAATGATAACAGTCGCAATTTACTTTGCCCTCTTTCTAATCCCTTTATTTTGACTTTAGTTATTACCTTCTGTACACCCTACTTAGGCTAATTGGTTTTCTTCATTCCCTACCTTTCGGCATCTGCCTATGGTTTGGAATAAGACTATCCAATAAGCGTAATAGGTGTACCCTCCTAAACTAAGGAGCCCTCACATCCTGAGAGAAGGTGATAATAAAAGACAACTGAATAAACTAATTCTATTTCTCCTGAACCTGGATCCATCCTCGAAGAAGTCCCTTCGAGTTCGTATATAACCATACGATGGATCTATCAAATGGAAGTGGATGTCCGTAGTAATACGGGGTGTTCTGAGAAATACAAAGGGTAAAAGAAAAAGCAGCAATGACTTATGCATCTCAGACAATCCAAAAGCCAGTATTTTAAGAAGGTTCGATCAACTTGGTCACTGAGTCATAGTCTAGGGTCGGTCAAAGGTCGCTTCCAAGAGAGAGAGAGAGAGAGAGAGAGAGAAAAGAAACACTCTGCGTGCACTCTAACCTAGATCAGAATGGTTATCAATTTATCTAATCAGGAAACCTCCTACTGTACCGTCAAATTCTTCTCCAAACCTGAAAGAAGATTCAATCGGGATCACCCGAAGAGTAAACCAACTCATCAGTGAGAATCGGGATCCAACTATCATCGCATGATAACTTGATGGAGCCACCCAAGTTATCACACTCCAGAAGGTATGCGCATGCCTGGCAAGTTTCAGTTTCTTTAGAAACTCCCGATATAATTTTTACCTCATGCTCTTATGACCTTGACTTTGGCCAACAAATCATAAGTCACATTTCAAGTTCTACCCGTCATTATCCAGGTTAATTTAAACCCACCCGTACATACCCTTGACTTTGGCCAACAAGGTAATACGACTGTCCCAAACCAACGCATCTATCTATGTAACAGATGAATATTCAGCAGATACCAAACACTATGCCTTGACTTTGGCCAACAAACATTGCTTGAATACTACTGACTATCCATAAGAAATGACGGAGGGCTACGGCTGGTTTTTGGCGAAAAACCTTTAACGTAATGAACTTGATCTCGTTGAAGGAACCCGATAGCTTTTTATAAAGATATAGTGGCGAAAACCTTTTGCTAAAGAGGTCACTCCCGGGGAAGGGATCTCGGCTCTTTCCTCGTGGAATGAGGTGCTGGATATTCTAACTGAATATCACGATGCAAAACAAAAGGAAACGTCTTTGTAATAACATCTTTTAAAATTTGTTCCAACAACATCAAATATAGGTTTGTTTTATCCTTGCATTGATAAGAATCAACGCAGTCCCATCAATCAATCACACCAGAAAAGAACGAAAATATAATGTACGTATATGCCATCCACATTCGTCACTGGGTCCCGTCATCACCCGTTAGGTTACTTAACTAACGACAGAGCGGGGACTGGACTAGCGCGGGTGTAAAACATATACAACATCTAATAGTAATATACAATAATCGCTCCAGGCGTGATAATATGCAACATTACAGAAAAGTAATAAGCATCACAGAACAATACAGATAATCTGGGATCCCTGGGTTTCACAGAGCCGCTACTGAAACCCGATATTCCCCTGGTCGTGTGGATAGCCTGTGCAATGAAACCTAGACACCTACAGGTTCGGCAAGTTACCCGCCAAAACCTGAAGAGAGGCAGCCCCCTACAGCATAGTGAATGGACCACCCAGCACTTCACGGAATCCGGTAACTTGAGCTCCCCTCCTTGGGTCAACCTGTACCCTCTACGAGTGCAGCGAATAGTCTGCCAATTCTAGAGTGAGGCCCCTCTGCCTCTCAAAGCCATGAGATACAGACCCGTTGCCCTCCAGAACCCGACTATCCGTGCACTCCATCGCGGGGTAAACCTAGTACAGAAATAAAAATATATACAGCGGGTACATCGACCTCAGCCCGGTCGTGCCCCAAAATAATATTATACAAACAGGCAGTGACGGCAGTCCACATGTTGGATGCTCGCCCGACAATATCAAATGTACAAATAAATCCAAATAGAACTACCATTGCACACTGCTATCCACCACGACAAATCCACAACATTACAGCACAATATAGAACATCAACACGAATGTCACGTTCGCAAATCCGTCTAAAAGGACTATAGCAATTAGATGCAATTTACCGCTCGAATGAAATTCCCAGTCGGGGATATAATACAAGTACTGCATACTAACAAGTTTAAAATTTCGATCGACAAAACTTCCCGAAGTGGGCCCTACGAACATCTGCTGTACAGTAATAAAATATGGGCCCAAAAGAAATATTCCAAAAGCCACAATTTGCCATGTAGAACATACTGTAGAAATTTGGCTCACTGTTCCCACAAAAGCGCAGCGGATCCGCGGCCAAACCCTGGTTTGGGACGCGGATCCGCGGTCGTTCTGTGGGATCACGTGACCAAATTTCACCAGTTTGCTTAGAAAAGCCTGCACAATTTTCTGTGATGCTCAAAATAATTTATAGACCAGATTTAAAATCGACAGAAACTTTGTACAGAAAAATTTTAGTTTTCGAAAATCCGTTCGATCGATCTTTTAAACGTGTTAGCACAAGTTAGTAAAGCTTAATGGTGAGGCTCTGATACCACTGTAAGTACACGGTAGCGTCCCGGCCGTCTAACAGACGCCAAATGCGGAACAAAAACTTTTTAGCTGGCGCTATCGTATACTATAACCCGGATCTGCCATTAAAGATAAACTAATAAACTACAAAGTGGGTAGAAATGTTATACCGAACGATCCGAGTCCTTCGGTCTTCAACCATCATCCCACGCTTTGTTGCGGCTGCTCCGATCTCCTGAATCTCCAGTCTTCTCGTCCAGGTGGCACCACGTCGACGGATCTTTAAACGGGCTCCCGCCTCTGAACCGAGGCAAATTGATCATCAAGTATGCCAAAAGAGATGACCAAGATTGATGTAGAGAATGAGTAGAACATTTTATCTCGTTACGTCCAAAGCCATGGACGAACGGTTAATGAAGTTGCCTTTATGATCAGATGAAAATGAAAGAATGAGTATACTTAATTTCCATGAACCAAATAACTATCATGTTTTCCTAAATTAACAACCATTTTTTCACCAAGAGGGGGCCGTCCATATTTGAAGAGGGGGAGGTGAGTGTAGGAGAGGGGAAGGTGACCACAACATTTAATGATATGGATGATTCATCTAAAACACCTTGCATAAACTTTAATGAGCAAATGAATCACCATAACCTAGTCATCAAAACAATAAATGAACATTAAATGCACTAATGAGTCACATAACACCTCATCAACCTAGTCACCATTTCTAGAATTTTCTAGAACCTACCACACTCATCAAGAAAAGATAAATCCGTCTTTAACCGAATGTTTAATACGGATGATAGAAAACTGGAAACTGGCAACTTTCAAATGGGATCCCGAAACGAATTTCAGGATAACCCCGTAAGAGTATAAACATACCCGCATTTGTATTACGACCGAATACAAATGCAACTGAGACAAAGAGAGTATATCTACACAGTATAAAACTCGGATTCGGCTTAAACCAAAGCTCACCGGTATTATCTGCCCGAAATATGATACGTGCGTAAACGCACGTGCATTTTCCGAACCCTGCCATAAAACCATACGGCCTCTACAACGTTTCGCCCGAACTTGGGAAACTGTCTGTGAGGGACTCTAATGACTCATCAACACACTGGAACTGGGTATAACCACTAGCGCGTCAGAGGTACAATCTGTACGTAACGGTTGCCTATGTATTGATTGGAAGGGAACTTGACGAGCGAACTCATCCAGAAACCCTACTGAGCCTAACAGTGACAATATACATACAGTCCGGTCCATTCGTCCTTAAGTATCGCATATCGGCCTAGGGGGCTGGTAACGTCAGACCCCCAATAGCGATATAAGTCGTGTCAAAGAGTATCCCAGAACACCCTGAGATACTACTGGAGTACCTACCAGTAAATCTCCTTCCTCGGCCGAGGGATTTGTGTAATGGCTCTCCTAGACACAGCGCGATCTCACCCCAAATACCGGGAGAGACGAATCCCCTGCCGATCCGCTCACTTGCCTCCATGTGGCTCGGGACTGTACCCAAAAAGGACCTGTTTGCACGACTCCTTTGAGCCATGGTAGGGTAGAAATCAAAGCACAGTGGGAACTCACACGAGACAAATGACGACCTCAGGTCGATGAACTAACCTGTACACATGTCACCTGGGAACTGTTATCTGACGCTAGGTATAATACCAACTGGCAGGTTCCCGGCGAGTCCTGACCGGTGTACTCATAACCCAATGAGCACCTGTATACATCTTAGGTGAACCAACTGACGCCAATGGCTTGTGAGACTGGCCACCGCCCCTGGTCGGGGTCTCGACTGTATACACTAGTCTACTCTGGAGTATCGATGCCCTGTCTCGAAACTCCCACGACTAGGGACATTTTTAAGGATGTGCTTACAGACCCCAGCTCCCACGTATATGATCGCCATCATACTACTGGCAGTCAAGCAAGAATCCTATGGGCTCTATCAACATGCAATAGCGAACTAAAGCATGTATACGATGATAAAGACAAACCAGATAGCATACTATCATCTCGAGAAAGACTGTCATATCATTATAGGTCCTCACTCAATCATTGCAATTATGTACCTGCGATCCAATAATTGACTTTGAGGGCACTATATCCAACACCAACTTTGTCACGACCCGTAATTTAGCACATGACCGGCACTTAAATTATGCAACGTCTAAAGGCGTGACGTAAATCAAGTAAGCCGAAGCCCAGAAAATCTAAACCTTTTTGCGGAAAATAGTGGGGGTGCAGCTTGAAATAAAGGTATAATGAATCATGTTTTTCTTTAAATGCAAAGCTAATGAAACATGAAAATGCAAGTGGATTATACTAGAGTTGAAAACATGTTTTGTCTTTAAAAATTTGGGCAGCACCTCCCATGTCTATTTTGATCTAAAAACATATACACAACGATATATAGGCATCCCCAAGCGGGAGCTAGCTCTTTGCCAACTGGCAGAATCACAACTACGCAACAACATATATACAACGCCCAACGGCAAAGATCAACCTAGAAAGAAAAAAAAAGAAGCAAGACATCAAAACTCAAGAAAATCGATCATAAACCCATCGCTCTAAGTCTCACTCAATACCCAAGTCTGACTAGGTCTACCAATATACAAATTATAGTCTCTGATTTGATTTGATCTGATGTGATGGAGTTTATCTAGATACAACGGAGTATAAAGTATGAGAGTGGGCACGATCCAACATGTGTGTCCTACCTACCAAAGAAAGCACCCTGGATGAAGCTGTGTGCTAGCAATACCGCAACTGATCCCAAACGGTGAAACCTGCAAGAACTGTGGCACAATCGGGGTAAGTTGCCAACACATGAGTAGAAAACATCAGCAAGTAGAAATCGAATAAAACAATGATTTCCAAGGTCACTATATCTTGGAGGTAATACTATGATATTTGGGGTGACCACATATGTATATATGTCAACAATCGAGTCAATGCAATGATATATATAAATAAATATCCGACATCACATGCATGTATGCATGTGGATATCATCCACGTGTCCATCAACGACACAAACAATATCATGGAATCTGAGTGTCCCACACCGGCACTCGAACATCATGAAAACATATGCCTCTCTATATATATGAGGATATCATCCACGTGTGTATATCAACGACACATCAAAATCATGGAACCTGAGTGTCCAACACCGACACTCGAAACATCATGAAACCCGTGTCCAGCATTGATACGTAAATCCTCATATCTCGGGCTCCGTCGGTACAGATCAGCCCATATCACGACTATGGTAGGTATCCTCGAGATATCTGCCGCGCCAAACTATCTCGGGCTCCGTCAGTCCGGATCGGCCCATATCATCTCACGACTCTGGTCAGTATCCTCCAGATAACAGCCGAGCCTAAAACTATCACCGGTAGGTAGTGTTCCCCTGCCAGGCTCATCATCTACATCTCGAGCTTCTTGCCCCGGGGTATCTCACCGGGTCTACCATTTACCCACAGATGGTACCTCCCGCTCCTCGAATCGGGTATACTCACTGCTCAGAACCGAGAAAACTCATGGTGGACACCTCGAAATATCATATCAAGAGAAACCGCGTTTTTAAAATAATACACGATTTCCTTTGAAATTAAACTGCGGTTCTCAAATCCAGAGATCTCATAAAAACGGCATCTCAATGCATATAACCATAAAGTACGATGTATAGAACATAGAGTAGTAATATGAGCATATCAGGTATATCATGCAAGCATATAACCATAATGTACGATGTATGCAATATAGAGTAGTAATATGAGCATATCAGGTATATCATGCAAGTATATCAAGTGATAGTATTGAACATTGAATGTACTTTTACTTTTAAGAATAATTTCATAATATGGAAGTTTTACTGTGTAAATGGCATGACAATTCAACTGTGTAAGTGACATGGCAATTCTACTGTGTAAGTGACATGGTAATTACCGTCGAAGAAAGTGTGTGTGCCGGCAGATCTGTGTATGTGTAACATGCGCATCAACGGTAATTGTGCAGGTGTACTAGTAAATGATATCATATAGCATTAAATACCGGCACGTGGTATGTACATCACGAGTGGTAATATCCTACACAACAAGAACAATAAATGGGTATATCTATCTACAAAAGAATCATACGGTCACTTTTAAATGATACACATCTTCGTTTTGAAAATAGGTATGGTTTAGGTGGCAATCTTTATATCGGCGATCCCGCCTCATAACATCCGATATGACAATAATTCACGATCATCATCCTCAAATTACTACCGCAGATCAATCATCTGGTACATCTCATCACGTACGGTAATCCATCGTATGGGGTCATCAAACGGAATAGGGAATCTATCGACCTATACAATAATGAGGGTATGGATCTAAAGTCTCGTATGGCATATTACACATTATACTCATAAATATATATACACATATATCTCAAATCATATTTGTATAAATATCATATCTTATTAATATTACAACACCTCTATCTCAATCTCGTGTCGTGTTTAACGATCTCGATCTCATATCATACCATTAACAACTCATACTTGTCCTCATTCAATTCATATTCATTAGCGTCAACTTTTATCATATCATCTCTTTACTAAATCCTATAACCATGTCCATAAGTTCGTAGCATATCCTTTATCAATATTATAATTTATAACACAATCTTTCCATATCAATGGTTGCGGGGGTGCTATACGTCATCCACCCGACTTCCCCCGTAGATATAAATCTACTCACCCGCTAAACTCCTTGCTAAACCAAAGTCGATGTGCTTCGTCGTCTCTGAAGTCCATGCGAAGGTACCTACAATCAATACACAATCACAATTCTATTAAAACCAATATCCGAAAACCGATACGGCACATGAGTAGCTTATAAGTTAAAACCTATAGCTTACGCATGCAAGATTAACCAAAAAACCCTCGTCCGTTGACGTACAAACGTCCAACGACGAAATCAAATCTCAAATACCAAAACCACACATTCAAATATCCTAAAGACATAGCCAAAACACTCGCAAACATCTTCCAGATTTTGGCTCAGGTCAATTGGGACTAAACAACCAAGTACAGGGGATAGGTTATAGGGTAAGTGAGCTACAGGCAAAACCACATCACTATAGGAATTAGGGGGTCCGGCAGGATCATCCAAAAATCCGGCCTCGCCGGTCTAAGTAGGGTGAAATGGGTTCGAATTTTGGAAGTGGTCTTCTACTGGTCTATTTAGGTCAATGGACTTGTTTGATTTTCTTAAAAATACCCCAGATAGCTCCAGATACTTTGTAGGCCTTTAGGTTTCACAAAACTGACACAGATAAAATTCTAAGTTCGTGTATCGGGTTCTAAACTCATTTCCAGTCCAGCAAAGCAATCTCTAAGGTCTTACAAACACTCACTACACCTCTATTTACCACTTAACAGCAACTTAGAATTATCTAAGATCTCATACCCTAATTATATCAAATTCTAAACTAAACTAGGATATTTAACATAAACACTAATCTGAAGTGAAGAGATTACCTCATTTGGCAACTTAAGAAAATTCTTGAGTTGCCCAAAGTCATCAAAATCCAAACTTGGATGGTTCAAAGGGTTTAGAATGAGTTTGTGCATGTTTTGTGTGAAGGTGGTATGGGGTTTTGAGAAAGAATTGGAGAAGATGCATGTCAGTAGTGAGGTGAAGAAGCATGAAGCAATTGAGTTGAAGAAAACAATGGGGAAAGGAGAATGGGGAAGCCAAGTCTTACCCTCTCTTTCTTATGCTCACTCTCTCACTCTAAATATCTCCTACACTCACCCCTCAACAAATATCTCTTTTGTTTCATCTCAAATATTGTTTTACACTCATAACTCTCTTCTCTTTTGCTTTTCTTTTCTTTATCTCACAACCCACAAGTCACAAACACAAACACAACATGCACATGACATGGTGCACTAGCCATAGAAAAATGTAAAAATACGGATTTGGCTTAATCATGATTAGTGCACTAATCGATTTTAATCGAAATTTGCATATAATTATTTATAAAAATGCCAAAATCCGATAAATATCATTATAATAAATAAATCATTTTAATCTCCGATTATTTTCCAAATATTGGTATATACTTATACCAATTTACGAAAAAACCCTATTCGCAAATCGAATAGTTTTCACGAAATATATTATTTTAATATTAACTTTCCAAAAATAATATTTTATATTTCTGAATTGTTATAGGAACCCTTCACGTATCAAAATACGGCTACTAATCATTTCTTCTGAACCAGGGAAACCCTCTGCATGGGACTCTAAACACTCGTCAATACACTGGCAGTGAGTTTAACCACAAGCACATCAGCGGCACTAGCTATACGTAACGGCTATCCAGGTATTGAAAGAAAGGAAGGCCGACAAGCAAACTCATCCGAACTCCTACTGAGCATGTCTGTGAAAATCTCCATACAGTTCGATCTGTTCGTCTAAGAGTATCGCATATCGGGTCTAGGAGGGTGGATAAAATGAGACCCCTAATAACGCGATATTTCATGTCGGTATGAAGCACATCACCCACTATGAAACTACTGATCCAAATCAGTAATTCTTGTCTACCTTGGCCAAGGATTTCTGGTGATGGTCACCCATGCACAGCGCGACATCAACCCCCAATACCGTGATAGACGAATCCCCGATGATCTGCTCACTGCCTCCATGTGGCTAGGGATTGTATCTAACTAAAACCTGTTTGCACGACTCCTTTGAACCGTGATAGGAGAGTAATCAAACCACAGTGGGAACTCACACAAGACAAATGAAGATCTCAGGTCGACATACTAACCTGTACTCATGTCACCTGAGAACTGCTATCTGACAATAGGTATAATACCATCTAGCATGTTCCCGGTGAGTTCGTCCAGTGTACTCATAACCTAATGAGCACATGTACACTATCTTAGGTGACTAACTGACACCAATAGCTTGTAAGACCGGCAACCGCCCCTCGTCGGGGTCTCGAAAAGTATACACTAGTCTACTCCGAAGTATCGATGCCTAGTCTCGCTACTCCCTCGACTAGGGACATTTAAGGATGTGCTTATAGACCATCCAGCTCCCACGTATATGATCGCCATCATAATCTTGGTAGTAAAGCAAGAATCCTATAGGCTCGATCAACATGTAATAGTGATATGTAATGCCACATAATGCATGTACATAATGATAAAGACAAAACAATTAACATACTGTCATTTTGAGTAAGGTTTTTCTACACGTATAGGTCCTCTCTTAATCATCACATCGCATGCCTACGATTACAATAATTGACTTGAGGGCACTATAGCCAACAGTTATTTGTTTTCAGCGCTTATATGTTTTCATATAAACACTCATGTGTTTAACACGTGAGGCCAAGCTGTGGGAATTCTTTTCCTTTCTTATTTTCTTCCCCATTTTTTTTATAAGGGAACAAATGCCCCCAGTGTTGGTCTCATATGGCTTGCACGTAAGTGCAACAGTGTCAATTTTACAACCGTTGCATCACCTAGGGGAGTGAGGAATTGAACCGATCCCATCATGTCCTATAAATGGGGTCTTTGGCCCTTGACATGACTGATGTTTCTTCATCTTCTTCCTTAAGCTTTTCTTTCTTTGAGAATTTAATTCTCGTTTCAGAGCTCAGATATCTTCTCTCAAGAATCCCTTTGAACAGAGTAACTCTACCAAAATTTTTGGTAAGGACTACGAATAGAGCTTAGCTCTTAACATTTTATGGGTACCCTTTTTTTTAATTTAAACTTATTAACATATTTGACAGAGCATGGCTCTTTTCTTGAATCGATCTCTTGGAGATCTTAAAAAAAACCTTTTTAATGTAGATCATAGATCTTGATGTCCATATCCGAGATTTGAGTCAATAGACATTCTTTGAGAATCGTTGATTTTTTTCTTAAGGTTTTACCCTATCATTAGTCCTGACATTTGTGGATTTCTGGAATTTGATTCCATTATTAACCCATGAGTTTCCTAACATGGGGATTTCTAGGATTTAATCTTATCTGATTCCATTATTGTTTGTTTTTTTGCAGAGCTTTGACCTGGTTCGATTCTTAGGAATTTTGAGAATTTTATTCCTTTTATCGTTCTTGGATATTTTCCTTTTTAGGATTTTTAGGGTTTTAATACCCATTTCACAGATTTGAATCTGTTTTTTTTTAAAGAACCCATTTTTCTTGAATATTGGGAGCTTTAAATCCACTGTTCATTTAACGAGAATCCTTTTTGATTGTCATTATTGGCACATGTCTCAACATTGATGAGCCACCGCTTTGATTTTGTGGGGTCCACTAGCTTTTTAGTTAGCAGTTCCACCAAATGAACTCATATTATTTTGTTGATGGTTCTTTTGTCCTTTTTCAGGTACAATGGCCTCACTTCCTTACTTCCCCATACTCGTTCAGAGGTCGCTTTCCCACAGTCACCATCAGATGAGGAAGCAATGGCTATGACTAGGAGACATGACAAGGATGAAAAGAGCCTTCTCTTATGGGTGATCTGGTACGGTCACATTATAAAGGGCCGTCGTAAATTTACTTATGGAGTACCAACAGAACCCATTCGCTCAATTCAGTTCAATAAGTGTCCGCGTACTACTTACTTAATGGAGGCGGTTAACTAGACTCCTGAAGGCCGACTCGAACCATCGACAACGGGGATACCCAATCAATCCTTGGTAGCTATCGACATCTTGGGGCGTCGGATATGCCAGGACGAGGCTCGACCCTGGGGTCAGGTCTATAAGATAGGCGTCACTCCACGGCATCTAGTGAGCTACCTTCCCTGGGATCGGTACATTCTCTTCTCTTAGCGCTCGCGGTTATAGAAAGTTGGAATGTACCAGGCAGTGTATGCGTTGTTATTCTACCAACATGCTCCCTACGTCTGGTGGGTTAAGGCTTTTATAAACCAATGGAATCTCCCCATACATACGTTTCTATTAGGGGATTGGGAAGTTTCTATTTCGCTGGAGGAGTTCCGAGAAATTTGTGGGCTGCCAATCAAGGGAGAACATTACGAGGAGTTGCTACCCCTAGACGAGTTCATTTTCGCCATAGTGCCTGCTATGCGATAAGACCTAACAACTGAGAATGTCGTTTAACACAAACATCTCGGTTTGATTAGGGCCTTGAGCATTTATGAAAGCCTCTTTGTGTCTTCTGAAAGGCAAGGGGTTATTTTGAAGATTTCATCGCCTACTTCCTTCGTGGCGATGTTCTATCCAAGAAAGCTCCAAAGTTTGCTAAGATCGAATATCCCTTCGGATTTGGCTTTGGTAAACTTCAAACCAATGCAGAAGATTTGCCGCAGTTTTATATTCTGAGCGCATCGACCGTAGCTTTTGACGAGATCGCTTCTCCTGATATAGATAAGGAAACATTTTTCATAGGTTTCATCAGTCTCTGGCTCGGTAGGTTTGCAATGCTCATGCATCGACGCTTCATGAGAGCATCTGTTTTTTATCCCGCTCATCGTATAACCAAGGGGCACGTTTAGTAATAGCGTCGCAGGGTTATCCCATCTGTATCATGGTTTGAGCACTTCGAGTCCCGGCGTAGACACCGTGAACTTCTCTCTCCATTATTTCATGTCTTGAATTGAGATGTACATGTTAGGACATTTACTATGCACCAGCGGACCAATTTCTATGATTCCTATACTTTCCCTTGAATCATAAGACTAGTTGGTTTTTCTGCTCCTGATCCGACTTAGCTAAGGGATCTACGGGTGCTGCTCAATCCGTATTCAAATGAGGGTGGCATGGTTTTTACCGATCGGGTTCTCTCCGCACTATCAGGGGCCACTCAGCAGCTTTTTGACTTGCTGAAGAATAAGGAGATCATGCACCTGTACTCGATCAGGCCAGGATAATTAGTGTTTCGATTGAACGATTCCGCTCTATTCATGCGATATAATCCACACCGTTTTCCCCAACAGTTGGGTTATAACCAGGGGTGCCCTTTGAGGCGTTTTTTGTCAAGCATGCTTCTTCGTTGGAGACTGCCCGTGACGTTATTCATCATTTTATGCATCTGAACACCGGTTCTCTCTTCATGATCCCTGAGCCTAATTACATTCCGAGGCCTATAGGGCATTTTAATGGCTGGTAGCATCATAGGGTAAGGCCAATTATCATGGAGGAGAGACCGGTACTTCTCGAGCACAGGGCCCCTGCGCCGGCCTAAGCCGCCAACGTTCCGTTACAACCACAATCGGTCATTCGGCCCCCTTTGAGGGAAAGCGACACAGTAGTTATCTTGAAGGCTTCTTGAATGGTATCAACCTCCCATACTGCCGGTATGCCAGTTCGCACTGAACCCGACGTAGGAACTCTGAATACTGCACCAGGTGTGGCATTATCTGAGACGGACCCTGAAAATGAAGTAGGGCAACGCCGTCCAAAAGTGTCTAAGGGGAGGAAACGCTCTTCCGCGAGCATTAGCTCGGGCCCTAAAAAGAGGATGAAATCTGTCATGCATTTATTTGACGCCTTACTCGATCCTGAGCCTCTTTTTTGTGATAAGCCTATGCCCGCGCGTGAACCAGATGGAGGCCTCCTTTTTCCGGACACATTTGCTGAGGAGGCTGCTCAGTTGGCTGAGGACCTCAAGCGGTCACCGGATGAAACCGAGAATGTGCACTCTAAGAAGGGGGTCTTTCCTCCCGTCGAGTTCCACGATGCTGATTCAACTTCTGCTGTGTAACTGGCAGCCCCTTTAACGCTGATAGAAGAAAGGGCTCTAAAACAACCTATATTAGCCGCTTCTAAAGATGGGGCTGCTCTGAAAGCGGATAGAGCTCTATTTTCAATCGAAACCCGGCGAGCGGGGTTAACAAGAAAAGAGCAGCGGCTGAAAAAGCTATACTTTAGGCTTCTTGGCATATCATTATGTTTTTTTTCACATCCTTTTCTGTAAATGGTTATATTGCTCTCATATTGCATTCATCTTTACACAATTTTCTTTTGCAGGGACTTCCATGGCGGGCGCAGTTTCTAGCCCAGAGCGTGCCTTAGAGACTCCGGTGATGGCTCTTATTCCTTTGGTGGAGGTTCATAAACCAACTACAGACTCTGTAAATGTGACCGATGGTACACAAAAGAATGTAGAGGATATTCTCGATACTGCCGCCCCTTCGGTCCAGGATGGATGAAGTATTGAAGGTAATCTTATATTTTACTTTTTTTATTTAACGATCTTTCAATACGCCTGACCCTTTCTCTTTTTTTTTTTACGTTTCCATAGCCGCGGGAGTTGGCGTCCTCTATTGTGGACCATTCCCGGAAGAAACCTTTTCGTGCCTACTTAATATGGTGGCCCCGCATGTGATACCCCCACAGCATATCATCTTTTCTTCCGGACATGGTTGGTATTATTTATTTTTCTTTCCGTATTATATTTTCTGGGTCAAAAATGATGTGCCACTATTTTAAACCGCGGTCTTGCAGCACGAAGACGAAGTTGAGGTTATAGATGGGCTCGGGGATCTCTTATTTTCTTTCTGTGGTCGTGGGTGCGTGACACCTTAGCCTTGGTATTCATATTTCTTCTTTCCTATGTGGAAATGCGACTGGACTTTTCTGTATATTTCATAGTTCTGCTAACCCTGACCTCATTTGAGTCTAATATTTTCATGCCCACGGGTCCTTATGCCAGACGTATGTCTGAAAGGATGGCAAAGCAGAGTCTACATACACCGGCTGCTCTTATCGAAGATCTCCGCACCGGCACTTCAGTCATTGCAGAGGAATTTGTTGTCGAAGCCAATGCTTCCTTGTCTGTCCTTGCTACCTATCATGACGAGGCATTGGAGCATACAAGAACTACCGGCGAGTGGAGACTTCTCTTCATGAACTTGAATGCAGACGCCTTCCTTCGAACATCTCATCTATGAAGGCTAGATTGAATGAATGGATTGAAAGGTGTGCTTCCAACCTCCGATCCTGTGAGAAAAGGCTCAATCGGAAATTTTCAGAGAGGGAGCTAGCCACGAAGACTTTGAGGGATCTCAAAGCCCAGCTTGCGGCTAAAGCCACTCGGGCCTATGAGATTTGGCGGGTTCTCCAAGAAATTATTACGAGGTGGTGGCTTTCAACAGAGCCGTCACCTTTACGAAAAAATGGTGGAGACTCACAAGACTGCTGAGAAGGAGCTTAAGCGTCGCTTGTCTTTTTATCAACAATGGCAAGAACAGGCAGGAGCTCAACTAGCGGCGTTGATGGTGCTTGACGCAGAAGTCCGACGGAAAAGCGAAGCTCTGGCAAGCTTGTTGAACCATCCATCATCTTAGACATTTCCTTTTGTTGTATTCCCCCTTTTTTTATTGTATCTTTTACTCATTTTGATTTATGAATAAAAGATATCTATTTTTTATGCTTGCGCCTCACTGTCTCTTATTTGTCCTGAGCTGGCATACACTAGTTTATTCACTCATTTCGGAGTTTCTAGTTTATTCAAATATTTTAGAATGTTTAGTTTATGTACTCATTTCGTAGTGTTTTTAGGTTACCTCCTTTAGGTTTACAGGCAAACTCACCCTAACGTTGGATATAGATAACCGCCACTTTTTTATGACAGGGGTTCGTTAGGTTTGTGGCACTAAGTTTATGCCCATCGTACCGTCTCGTTGGCTGATATATTTCTCTATATGCAGTACCTTAGGTTGCTGATCGAGTAGCCCCACGTCCGTCGTATCTCTGATCCCTTCTGAGGCTGGATAAGTCGTCTTCAAGTAATTTTCTTAGGTTGGAATATCCGTATTACCATCGGAAGGTCAAGCATTAGGTATCTGCCATGGCGCTTTTTTACTTGAGGTCAGGCTTAGTTTGAAGCCCCGATAAGTCATAACCGCACCCTTCTGGGGTAGGATGATCTCTAATGGTCTCTAGGCTTGCTGTCATGACCTGAAGCTAGGAATATGCCGTCGCTTCTTGGTGTCGTACCGATTCTTTGCTGAAGTCGGGAAAACATCTGTATGATCTCTATGCTGTATATATCGCAGTCGTGGTCTGGAGCTAGGAATATATCATTGCACCAATTTCATTTGATAGTAGCATCCGCATCCTACTAGAATGAAGAGGAACATCGAGATGATCTCTAGGCTGTAGATGTAACCATCGAGATCTAGAGCTAAGATTTTGCTGTCACTTCTCTTTTATTTGACCCTTGGGTCCTGGTTGACGTCGTATCTGTACTTTACTAGAGTAAGAAGGGCGTCCAAATAGTCTCTAGATCGTAAATGTGCGATCAAGATGTGGTTCTTCTTTTAACGTATTATGGTGGGAAAATATGGTTCCCTTTAATTTGTGCCCTTGGATTATGTACAAGAGTCAGAAGGGAACTACTTACACGGCAGAAAATTTTGTTTTATTATATTTTTTATATTTCCGCGATGCTATGTCTTTTTAGCTCTTTATATAGCGAAAGTCATGATTGCCCAATCATTTCGGTTATTTTATTCACGGTGCCCAATCATTTCGGCAATGTCATTTTTTTGTTTTTACTCGCTGCTTTTTATTGCGAGTTGTCCAAACATTTCGGCTGTTTCATATGCATATTATTCCTCCCTCGCTGACATTTTTTGCGAGTTGGGAATCTGATACCAATTTTGTTATCAGTATTGCTATAACTAGAATGTCGCCAGGAGTGAATCATTATTTGCCTTTGTCGATTCGAACAAAGGTGGCTTAGCAAATCAGGTTAGGATCCTGTTGACTAAGACTTTTTGACTTGATGAGTCATAAGGGTCTCATAAAGGTATTTCTCCCTATGAGTCATGAGGGTCTCATAGGTGTATTTTCTTTTCAAGAATCGTGGGGATTCCCAAGTGTGTTTTCTCTTGTAATTCATAAGGATCTTACAAGAGTGTTTTATCCTTGTAAGTCGAGAGGACTCAGAAGTAGTTGTTCATTAATTGGGGATATTTCTCGCCATTAGTGGGACTTGGTGGGGAATATATTTATTTATGCCCGTGGATTGTATATAAGAGTTGATATTGGACCACTTATAGGGCAGGAAAACTTTGTAGGGTTTGGTGGCTTAAGAATAGGTTTGGATTCCTGTAACCTAAGGGTTTTGAATTCTATAAGCTTAGAGGGTTCATCTTATAGAGGGTATATTCTGCTTACGAGTCGTGGGGATCTCGTAAGTGCATTTTCTCCTTAGGAATCATATGGATTCCTAAGTGTGTTACTCTTCTGTGACTCGTAAGAATTTCACGTGGAGGTTTTCTCCTTACAAAGTCGTGATGACTTTGTAAGTGCCTTTTTCTTTAACGAGTTCGCGCCCTTTCGGGTTTTCACTAGCTCGCCGGTAGTCATGCTGTTTTTACTTACGACACCCTTTCGGGTTTTCATCCATGCCCATTTCTCTTGCGGACATACCGTTTTTTTTTTATAAATTTTTTAGGCGGCCTGTAAGGTAACGCACCATTAGCTGTAGGCCCCGATCTTTTCTGAAGGACCGCATCATGTTGGACATGGTAGAGCTATTAATTCTTTATGCTCTGGATTGTATACGGTGGTCAATATAGATATCTACCGTAGGGCTATACGTGTTAGTTCAAGGACATGACGGTCCATTACTGCCATATTTTAGGGCAAGATTTTAGTTTAAGGACTTTTCGGTCCAATATTCCCGTGTATGGGGGGACACGCTACTTTAGGTGTTAGTTATATGCATGCCCTAGAGGCCATTACTGTACATTGGATGTATATTGTAGTGGATGCTGGGACATATATAGGGAGGACTTTCTTGCTCGACATGATAGTATGCTATCTGGTTGCTCTTTACCTTAACGTGTACACAGATTGTCTCTCTATTACATGTTAGTAAAGCCCTTAGGATGTGTACTTGACTACCTGGACTATGATGCGGATCATACTAGTGGGGACATGGTAGTCCATAAGTACATCCTTGAAAGTCCCTAGTCGTGGGTGTATCGAGATGGGGCATCGATATACCAGAGTAGACTAGCGTATACCTTCTCGACCCATATAGATGGGCGATGGATGATCCCATATCCATTGGTGTTTGACATCAGAGATGATATACGGGTGCTCAGTAGAGACTGGGTACACTGGACGGACTCGCCGAGAACTCCCAGATGGTATTATACCTCACGTCAGATGGCAGTTCTCTGGTGACACTGGTACAGAGTAGTCTGTTGACCCGAGATCGTCATAGAGTCTTGTGTGGTTCCCACTGTGCTTTGATTTCCATCTTACCACGTCCAAGAGGGCGTGCAAAATGGTGGTTTTTGGGTACAGTCCCAGTCACATGGAGGCAATGAGCGATAGGAGGGGATTCGTCTCTCCCGGTATAGGGGGCTGATGTTGCGCTGTGTTCGATTGGCTATAACAGGAAATCCCTGGCCATGGTTGCTGAGATTTATTGGTAAGTGTTACCAGTAGTTTCTCGAATTGTTATAGACCTCATATCGACACGACTTATCGAGCTATTGAGGTCTGAGGTTTACCACCCCTAGGCAAGATATGCGACATATCAGACGATCAGACCGGACTGTACGGTAGTGTTACTGGTTGGATTCACTGGAGTGTGAGCGGGCTTGCTCGTCGATCTTCTGATCGCTCAATACCCGGGTGGCCGTTACGTTTAGCAGACCGCTTGCGGCTTGTGGGTGCTTGATATGATCATCATCTGCTGCCGGCGTATTGACGAGTCTTTAGAGTCCTACACAGAGGTTTCCTGGCTCAAGCAAAACGAAATAGGAGCGCATATGAGATATGTGCGGGACCGAGAATGATACCAGTATGTGATACTGTATTCGATTCTCGCGATTTGTGACATTGATCGGTTATATGCGATATAGCTGGGTTATCGGATCAAGTGTTGATTCGATAAGTTGTTACTGTAGATATTAGTCGGTTATATGCGATATGACCGGATCATTAAATCAAGTGTTGATTTAATGATTTCATGCATAATTATATATTTGATATATTCCTTTGCATTAACTAGTATCGGTTCACTTTAAATGGATTTTCTCGCTCGGATGTGCGCTTTATATATGTGATATGATTTTGTGCACATGCTTGTATCATGTTTGATGGTGCATGTAAAATTGGTTAAGTATAAAGAATTAAACCTTGGTTAATGAAATGGTTAGGGTTTATTATTTGCTTATTCATTTTATTCATTTATTTATTCTTTTGGAAAAAGAAAAAGGAAATGATAAAATGGTGGCATTCTTTGTTCTTTCATGAAGCTTCATGAATACTTTGACTTTGTGACCACTTTGTCTCATCCTTAAACCTAACCATTCCACTTAACCCTAATTAATTCTCTACACCTAACCATGGTTCTATTATGATAAGAATTCATTATTCTTTTCATTTTAGAATAACTTATGATATTCTTTCTTCTTCTTCTTCATCTTCAACATTGAAGCAAGCTTGCCTCCATCAATGGCAACTTGTGAAAAAGAGTGAGAAATCCAAATCTAAAGTGAACCCACTTCCTATTTCTTCATCCTCTACCTCTTGCCAAGTAGTAGAGTGTGTTTCCTTCACAAGTTTTCTAGACTTGGTGAAGTTGGAGCTTTATCTAGCGATGCCTCGACGTAGATCATCTTCGGCATGGACATCGACGACCTAGCTCTCCATTTCTCCGACGAAGCCGACGCTAGAGCCCGGGAATTCATTTGGACAGCGAGGGGACTTCGTTGCGGAGCTATGGAGGTGGAGCACCGGATCTACAAAGGATGTATTTCCGTTTCCTTAGTTTAATTGTAAACTAGTTTCTATTTCGCCTAGACATCTAGCTAACGATCCGTAGTCTAGGGTTTCTCGGCACCGTAATTTTTTAAACGGGCATGATCGATGCCTTGTGAGACCCCTTGAGAGTGCCTAGGAACCCTACAGTGGTATCAGAGCCTAGCTAGAGCCTTAGGTGAAGTCTAGACGGATTTTGAAGTCCGATCGACCCGAAACCCCAACCCAAAATAGCTCTCTGGACTTTTTCCAAATTCTGGGATTTTTCGAAATTAAAAATATGCAGAAAATCAAGCAGGGTTTATTAGGAATTACTGTAAATTTCGTGGACCTAATTCATCTAAACCGCCGCGGTTCCGCGGCATGAGCTTGGCTCATGCGGCGGATCCGCGGCCGTACGGTCGATTCTCACAGTAAAAGTTTCACAGTAATTCCTCCTAAGTTGTTCTGTATTTTCTGGGATATTTTAATATTTATTATAGAGATAAGTGTTTTGGGGTTGTTTTGGTGATTCGAATGTTCGACCGGATTATCAAATTTTGTCTGTGTGGTTTTCCGGATAAATTTTTAGAATATGTTAAAAAGTTCGACCGGATATAAGTACCCAATTTTTCCCCTGTCGGGAAATTTCAAAGTGTTGGATTTTTCCGTAGTTTAACGACGTTATAAGTAGTGCAAGTAACTCGATGGGCCCTCTAGAAGACAACAAACCTTAACTCGATTATGTGACCGTCTTGAACTGCCCTTTGAAACTTCGGGTTTGGGGCAGTACGGCGTGCCACATGTGAGGCGTTGGCTTGACCCTTCTACGGCTGGACCGTTGGTACTGAGGCACGAACTGAATGTTTTTAGACTTGTTTCATGTGTTGATCAGTATCGGGAAAACTTGGGTGTTCGAATGTTCAATCGGAAAGTTTAACATTTTCTAATTATCCGGAATGGGATACAATAATTGGAATTCAGAATAAGTTATGAGATAACTAAATGAATGTTATAAACATAGCACTTTAGTCTCATTTGATCGGTTGCCACGGAATTTTGATGTGATCAAAAGTCCGTCGCAATCACGTAGCGTACGCGGATACTCGCCGGGTAAACTTAATAGACAGCTACACCCCATAGCCCCGACCAAGTGACTGTAGGAGAACCCCCATCGCCGAAAGCATCCGTCCCGGTGCTCGCGGCAGCGGTGTTCCGCCTTGGTGCACTTCGTCGACGGTATCGGGGGTGCTGCCGTCTACTGAAGTTTGCGACGAGCATTCGATCAGGATGTCGGGAATCTTGTTGAATTGCCCGACTTTATATTGAAAAGAGTTTTCGATAATGAGACTAAAATGCGGGGTTTATAATTATTAGGCATGCAATGTCTAAGTAATTCATTTGGTCAGGCATGCGATGTCTGAGGAGATTGCGGATTCCAACTGTTGTAGTTTTACACTTTATTTTCTATGACCGTAAGTGTAATATGTGATATCGCCGGTTTCGTTGCTATATGTCAACGACAATTGGGATGCGTATATTTACTTACGTAGATGACATGTGATGTTATGTGTTGCTGGATATGTTGTATTGGATCGTCGTGTTTGAATAGCCGGGGTTTTTTATGTGAGATGAGTGTTTTTCATTTTCATTCATGTAAAAACTTGTATGTAATATTCTTTTATTGGGACACTTCCAGGTTGCGGAAGTTGTCACCGTTTGTATATTATTTACTTTTCCGCACTAGGATAGACCCAAGGAGGAGGGCACAAGTAACCGGGTTCTGGAGTCCAGTGGGAGACCAACTCGAGGAGTCGAGTCCGGGTCTCCTAACTCTAGAATTGGTAGGGTTACTTGCCGCTCTCGTAGGGGTCTAGGGGTGTGGGTTTGGCTATTCATCACGGCCATGGAATCCGTGTTTTATACTGGCTCGTATTGAAAACACGGACGTCCTAGTATATCCAATATTTCATATGATTCTTCTGCTGCGATATCTGTGATGTAATCATGTGATGTTCTGTGTTAGATACTGTATATAGTATATATGATATATTATATAGACGTTACTTATGTTTTACACCCGCGCTAGCCCTGCCCCACTCTGCCGTTAGTTACCTAACCCAACGGTGCACAAGGGGACATCGAGGCGAATGCGGATGGCATAAGTGTACGTCGTATTTATCTGTGATGTTTAGGTACTTAAATGATGGGACTTCATTAATGTGATTAATGAAATAAAAGAAACCTAAGATATTGTAGAATCGAATTTCAAAATAAAACAGGTAGCTACAGTTCTTGCTTTGCACATGGGTATATGTGATATATCCTGCACCTTATTCGATGAGGAAAGGACCGAGATCCCTTCACCGGGAGTGACTCCTTTAGCAAAAACTGGCAGATGCTACACCCCTCGATTTGTCTTTTGATTGCTTTTAAGTGTTTTTGCTTTGCACAGTGATAAATATGATATATCCCGCACCTCATTCGACGAGGAAAGGACCGACGATCCCTTCACCGGGAGTGACTCCTTTAGCAAAACTACAAAAGCCTCAAAAACACTCCATTTCAAAATTCATTCGATCCTACAACGATATCAAGTTCATTACGCAATAGGTTTTCATAAAAACCTATCGTAGCCCTCCGTCATTTCAGATAAGTGCTGTTTATTATTCGTGCTGCGTTTGTTGGCCTCCGTCAAGGCGCAGTGTGCGGTAGCTAACCAGTATTTATCTGCTTATGCATATGATGCAGATTGAGTTAGGGTAGTCATGCGACCTTGTTGGCCTCCGTCAAGGGTCGTGCGGGTGGGTTTGATTCGATCAAGAAATGACGGGTTGAACTTGGCTAGTAGCCTATGGTTTGTTGGCCTCCGTCAAGGTCATAGGGTGCTAGGGGCAAAATATTATCGGGAATTTCAAGTGTTGAAATTTGCAAAGAGATTGCATACCTTCTATGAGATAGTTGGATCCCGATACCCGCTGCGAGTAAGAGTTACTCCTGGGAGAGTTTTATACATTACAATTAGCCGATCAAGTAGGTGTCTAGAAAGGTGTTAACGGGGTTACGCCTCTGGGAAAACGAGGTTTACATTAATTAGGTTCGTGCGAAAGCACGGGGGACTTCCCTCAAAGTACCGACACTGGCCTGGCTGAAAGATTGGCGAACTTGTAGTGTGTAATTAATCCCGGCTAGTCTTTCCTTTTAGGGTTTGAAGGAAGATTTGATAAAAAGCAGTGGGAGCCATCCTGATTAGATAAAATAATAACCAATCTATTCTTGCAAGAGCGCACGCTGAGTGTTTTCTTCTCTCTCTCTCCAGGTAGCGGCCATATCACGCCTTAATCAAGATAATAATTCGGATTATTGACCGAACCCGTTTGTTATACTGAGCTGGGGAACGTTGGTCCCGCTCGAACTTATAATTGTTATAAGACAGAGCAGGAAATTAGGGAATACCAGATTTCCCGTGCCGCCCAAACGAAGAAAGTGCATGCTGATGCATCATCTTCGGGTGTGTTCGTTACAAAGAACTGTTTCTCAGTATCCTCCGCATCCTGGGTATATGATACCGGATCAGGATCCCACATATGTAATCTGTTACATAGGGCTACAAAAGGGTAGAAAAACTGAGAACGGGTGATAAGTTTCATGAGGCAGAAAACGGGGCAAGAGTTGCAGCCAAGTCTGTCGGTCACTGTCACCCTGTATTACCAATACATTAATTCTGAATGAATGTTATTAGATACCGAACCTGATATACAAAATCATGTCAGTCTCTTTATCATTAAAGAAATGATATAATTTTGTATTGTTGGATAATGTTTTGAACATTTCCTATATCAAAAGTTGATCGGTTCAGGCACGTTATCTAAAAGCATTGATGTTCTAAATCAAACTACAGTTCTTAGTATACAGAACACACACAAGAGGAAGAGTTCAGAAATGAACGAATCCTTCTTGAGGTATTGTAGACTAGGTCATATCAATGCGACCCGACTAGCTGAGTTACATTTAGATGCATATTTAAATCAGTTTGAATTTACATCTTGTGAAACTCGCCAGTCATGTCACAATGATAAGATGACCATAGCTCCGTTTACTGGAAACAGAGAAAGAGTTAGTGAACTTTTGGGATTGATACATGTTGATGTATGTAAGGCCCCCTGTCTACACATACCAGGATTGGTTCTTTATACTTCATTACGTTCTCTGATGATCTCTTTAGATTCAGACATATGTTCTTGTTGAAACACAAGTCCGAACCTTTTGAGATATTCACAGAATATAAGTTAGAAGTAGTGAACCAAAATACGGGTATAAGTATTATGTCCTTTGATGTGTTCAATGAGGAGAATACTTGGGCACGGAAATTCCTGGACTATTCTAAAGGAGAATGAGATTCTCTCTCAGAATTACTCCTCCGTATACACCATAGCACGATGATATATCGGGGCGGAGCAGATACACCCTATTTGATATGGTGTGCTCTATGATGAGTACTACTGAGTTACCTGTTTCCTTTAGGGAGTTATGCACTTATGAAGTTGCATACCTATTGAATAGGATTCCAATCAAATCAGTTGCCTACCGCTTCATATGTGATATGGAAAGGGAAGAGCCCATTTCTTAAGTTAGTTAAGATTTGGGGTTGTCCGGCCTATGTCTAAAAGCAAAATCCGGACAAGCTCGAGGCAAGGTCAGTTATATAGAACTGGAAAGGTTCCAGCTATACAAACTACAGCAGATGATTTGGTAGAACCAAAGGATTCAGTAGATTCCAACGAACCTCAGCCTCTCCGCCGATCTAGTAGGGTTCCTCACCCACCTGAGAGATACTTCGGTTTCTCTATGACAGTGGGAGCGAGGATTGCATCATGAGATGATGACCCAACTAGTTTCGAGCTGGCCATCAGGAGTAAGACTCTGTAAGAATGGCTGGATGTTTAGCGATCTGAGATGGAATCCTTATACACCAACAAAGTATGGACTTTAGTTGCTATATTTGAAGGGTTAAATCCCCATCAGGAGCAAGTATATCTTGAGAAGATTACTTGGTGTAAATGGAAAAGTTGAGACTTTCAAAGCTAGACTTGTTAAAGGTTTTCGTCATTGACCAGGCGTGGATAATGATGAAACCTTTTCCAGTACCTATGCTTAAGTCCATCCAGATCCAACCTGTCACGGCTACATACCATGACTACGATATCTGGCGGTTGGGTGCTATGACTGCTTTTCTAAATGGTGTTTTAGAAGAGTGCGTCTATAAGTGCACAGCCAGAGGGCTTCGTAGACAATGGGAGCAGCGGAAACGTGTGCAAGATGCTTTATAGGATAAAGCAGGCATCGCGGAGTTGGAACATCTATTTTGATGAAGTAGTCAAAGAAGTTGACATCATCAAAATGGTAGATGAACCTTGTATAAACAAAAAGGTAGTAGGGAGTATGGTGACGATCCTCGTAGAGTACGTGGATGACATACTCTTGATAGGGAAGGAGTTTCCTATGCTACGCTCGATCGATCTCCGCTTATCACAAGGATTCTCCATATAGGATCAAAGTGATACCTACTAAATCCTGGATTTTGGATCTATGAGATAGATCTAATTGGATGTTAGAATACTCACTAGTAAAAGTGAGATGGTATCAATCGATCCTGGGGAGAATCACTGGAAAGGTTCCAGAGTGATAAAGACGACTGAATGTCAGTCGCAGGCATTGTCTTTACCCTCAGTAAAGGGACGGTATGTTGGAAGAGTTCCAAGCTAGATACCGTGACATACTAGACGATAAAGGCAGGATACATCGCTACTTAAGATGCTACCAAAGAGGATGTTTGGGTGTATATTAGTTCATGAGATGAACTACGTTCCTACCATTGTGAGACAATGGAGTCGTGGCTTATGCCAAGGAACGCCGGTCCCATCAGTGATCTAGACTTATTCTAAGGCAGTATCACCTGATCATGGAGATGGTTGATCTCCAAGGTGATCGAGGTAAGGAGAGCAGACTCAGAGGATAACACGGCGAATCCACTCACGAAGGCCTGTTCCCAGAGAGAGACTTTTATGGGATGGTTGAGTATGAGATACTATGACCACTGCTACAGATGGCCCTAGTCCAAGTGGGAGATTGTTAGTTATATGTACGCCCTAGAGGCCATTACTGTACATTGGATGTATATTGTAGTGGATGCTGGGACATATATAGGGAGGACTTTCTTGCTCGATATGATAGTATGCTATCTGGTTGCTCTTTACCTTAACGTGTACACAGATTGTCTCTCTATTACATGTTGGTAAAGCCCTTAGGATGTGTACTTGACTACCTGGACTATGATGCGGATCATACTAGTGGGGACATGGTAGTCCATAAGTACATCCTTGAAAGTCCCTAGTCGTGGGTGTATCGAGATGGGGCATCGATATACCAGAGTTGACTAGCGTATACCTTCTCGACCCATATAGATGGGCGATGGATGATCCCTTATCCATTGGTGTTTGACATCAGAGATGATATACGGGTGCTCAGTAGAGACTGGGTACACTGGACGGACTCGCCGAGAACTCCCAGATGGTATTATACCTCACGTCAGATGGCAGTTCTCTGGTGACACTGGTACAGAGTAGTCTGTTGACCCGAGATCGTCATAGAGTCTTGTGTGGTTCCCACTGTGCTTTGATTTCCATCTTACCACGTCCAAGAGGGCGTGCAAAACGGTGGTTTTTGGGTACAGTCCCGAGTCACATGGAGGCAATGAGCGATAGGAGGGGATTCGTCTCTCCCGGTATAGGGGGTTGATGTTGCGCTGTGTTCGATTGGCTATAACAGGAAATCCCTGGCCAGGGTTGCTGAGATTTACTGGTAAGTGTTACCAGTAGTTTCTCGAATTGTTATAGACCTCATATCGATACGACTTATCGAGCTATTGGGGTCTGACGTTTACCACCCCTAGGCAAGATATGCGACATATCAGACGATCAGACCGGACTGTACGGTAGTGTTACTGGTTGGATTCACTGGATTGTGAGCGGGCTTGCTCGTCGATCTTCTGATCGCTCAATACCCGGGTGGCCGTTACGTTTAGCAGACCGCTTGCGGTTTGTGGGTGCTTGATATGATCATCATCTGCTGCCGGCGTATTGACGAGTCTTTAGAGTCCTACACAGAGGTTTCCTGGCTCAAGCAAAACGAAATAGGAGCGCATATGAGATATGTGCGGGACCGAGAATGATACCAGTATGTGATACTGTATTCGATTCTCGCGATTTGTGACATTGATCGGTTATATGCGATATAGCCGGGTTATCGGATCAAGTGTTGATTCGATAAGTTGTTACTGTAGATATTAGTCGGTTATATGCGATATGACCGGATCATTAAATCAAGTGTTGATTTAATGATTTCATGCATAATTATATATTTGATATATTACTTTGCATTAACTAGTATCGGTTCACTTTAAATGGATTTTCTCGCTCGGATGTGCGCTTTATATATGTGATATGATTTTGTGCACATGCTTGTATCATGTTTGATGGTGCATGTAAAATTGGTTAAGTATACAGAATTAAACCTTGGTTAATGAAATGGTTAGGGTTTATTATTTGCTTATTCATTTTATTCATTTATTTATTCTTTTGGAAAAAGAAAAAGGAAATGATAAAATGGTGGCATTCTTTGTTCTTTCATGAAGCTTCATGAATACTTTGACTTTGTGACCACTTTGTCTCATCCTTAAACCTAACCATTCCACTTAACCCTAATTAATTCTCTACACCTAACCATGGTTCTATTATGATAATAATTCATTATTCTTTTCATTTTAGAATAACTTATGATATTCTTTCTTCTTCTTCTTCATCTTCAACATTGAAGCAAGCTTGCCTCCATCAATGGCAACTTGTGAAAAAGAGTGAGAAATCCAAATCTAAAGTGAACCCACTTCCTATTTCTTCATCCTCTACCTCTTGCCAAGTAGTAGAGTGTGTTTCCTTCACAAGTTTTCTAGACATGGTGAAGTTGGAGCTTGATCTAGCGATGCCTCGACGTAGATCATCTTCGGCATGGACATCGACGACCTAGCTCGCCATTTCTCCGACGAAGCCGACGCTAGAGCCCGGGAATTCATTTGGACAGCGAGGGGACTTCGTTGCGGAGCTATGGAGGTGGAGCACCGGATCTACAAAGGTTGTATTTCCGTTTCCTTAGTTTAATTGTAAACTAGTTTCTATTTCGCCTAGACATCTAGCTAACGATCCGTAGTCTAGGGTTTCTCGGCACCGTAATTTTTGAAACGAGCATGATCGATGCCTTGTGAGACCCCTTGAGAGTGCCTAGGAACCCTACATTAGGGACGGCTCGATCCAATATTAGTTAAAGGACTGCTCGGTCCATTATTAGTTTAGGGACTTCTCGGTCCAATATTAGTTTTTTGGACTTCTCGATCTAATATCGCCGTACTTTGGGCGACGTGCTAGTTTAGGGACATTTCGGTCTATTATTGCCGTGTTTGGGGCGACGGAGCTTTATGGTACTACTTTCAGAGTTCTGATTCAGGAAGATAGCGAGCGGACATAAGCATCGTCATCTATCATTGACCTAAGTTATGACTTGTCAAGCGTAGTTTATTTTGAGGAATCAGCCGTTTATTGGCCGAAATGGTCTTTCGCCATACATATCCATGAGCAGGTAGGCTCTACCATGGTAGATTTTATCTATGATGTACGGGCCTTCCTAATTTGGTTCAAAATTTCGCCGCTTTACATGATTGGGAATCATCGGTCTTTTTATAACCAGCACGAGTTCGCCTTGGCGGAATGTTCTCATCCTGGTCAGTCTTTCATATGACCAAGTCATCCTTGCCTTATAAGCCTCCAGATTTTTCTGTGCTATAAAGCGGGTTTCATTGAGGACGTCGAGCTCCTCAAGCCTAAGATGAGTATTTTCTTCATCTATCGGCTCGTATTGAACCCCACTCGTAAAGAGGGTATTCTATCTTCAGTGGGAACATCACTTCCGTGTAAAACACCAGTGCGTATGGTGTTGTATTCGTAGCCATCTTGAATGTTGTTCAGTACGCCCAAAGAGCTTCATGTGGCCTTTTGTGCCAGTCCTTTTTTGTTTCTGGACACAGTCTTTTTTATAATCTTGTTCAAGGTCTTGTTGAAGGCTTCAGCTAGACTGTTGGTCCGAGAATTATAGACTGAAGAGTATCTCCAATCTATTTTATGCTGCTGTGCGAAGCAACTTATTTTGTGGCTTCTATAAGCTGACCCATTATCCGAGATTATCCATTGCGGAGTCCCGAACCGATATATGACATGGGTTTTAAAGAAGTGGAGGATATTCTCCCTCTTCACCTCACTTAGTACCGCTTCTGCCCATTTAGAGAAGTAGTCGGTCATTGCCAGTATGAACCAGAGTCCTTTGGATGATGCCGTTTCGATTGGGCCAATTATATCGGTTCCCCACATTTCGAACGGCCAGCTGGCCACTGTTGGGTGCGGCGGACTTGGGTGCTGATGTATGAAGTCTCCGTGAATTTGGCACGAGTGACACTTCTTCGCATATTCGAGGCAGTCCTGAATCATCGTGGGCCAATAATAGCCCATTCTTTTTATCTTCAGCTTCATCTTTAGCCCAGCTTGATGAGAACTGCAGAGTCCTTTATGTATTTCTTGGACGACTTTCTTTGCTTCCTCCAGCCCCAGGCATCTTAGCGATAGGCAGTCAAATGATCTCTTATATAGAGTATTATTGACGAAGTCAAATGAAAAATCTCGTTTCATGAGCTGATGTCTAGAAGATGCATTTTCGGGTGTTCGTTGGCACTTGGAGTAGTCTATGAAGACTTCCCTCCAGTCCTTGACCATTTCGTCGTCCTCTATTTGATGGACTATTTGTTCGGCCGTTTCTTTTTCTTCGGGTAGTTCTATCAGGTCTTCTGAAGATATATATGTTGGCGTGAGGACCCTACGGTTTTGCATAATGATCCTTACGTCATCGAGGTCTTTGTCAGCCAGTTCTTTAGCCAATTTGGCTAATGCATCCGCTTTGTTTTTTTCCGCCCGCGGTATATTTTTCAGGGTATATGAAGGGATTTGTATCAGCAGTTGTTATACTCTTTCTCCATATATGAGGAGGTCTTTGATTTCCATATCGATAGAGATTTCAAGACCGGCTATTAAAGCTTCATATTCAACTTCATTATTAGTCCCGGGTTTTGTCAAGGAAAAGGCGTAACGAAATATTCCTCCTTGCGGGGTCACGAAGATAAGACCCATCCCGGCTTTGATTATGGGAGTGTTTTACTTTCGCCCCTTCATGGAAGTTTCCCCATAAGATGCCCTATTGAAGTAGAGTTCCTATTGGAAATCATTTTCTTCTTTCACTTCTTCGACTGCGTCGAACGCATGTTCATCAGGCAACTCGCAATTTAGGGGAGAGTCAGCAGGTATCGGATGTTCTGCTAGAAAGTCAGCAATGGATTGTCCTTTCACCACTTTGAAGGGTTTATACTTTATTGAGAACTCCAATAGGAGGAGGGCCCATTTGGCAAGCCTTCCCGTCAGTATTGCATTTGATATTAGATATTTGAGAGGATCCATCTTTGATATGAGGTGGACCTTATGTGCCAAGGCATAATGTCTTAGCTTCGTTATTGCGACGATTAGTGCCAGGAAATACTTTTCGATGGGGGAATAGTTGCTTTCTGCCCCCAAGGAGAACTCGACTTGAATAGTACAAAACTCTCTCTTTTCTTTGATCGTTCTCTTTTGCCCATAATGCGCCTAGAGAACCCTCAATGGCTGTTGTATATAGGATAAGTGGTTTTCCCTTAACTGGGGCGGCCAATAGCGGTGGATTTTTTAGGTATTGCTTGATTTCTTCTAGTGCATTTTGGCACATCTGATCCCAGACGAACGGGGCCCCTTCTTCATCAGATGACTATAGGGAGGACATTTTCCGGAGAGGTTGGTTATGAACCGTCGGATATACACGAACTTTCCTTAGAGAGATCGCATTTATTTGAGGGTTCTTGGTGAAGGCATTTCCATAATCGCCTTGAATTTTTAGGGATCGATTTCGATGCCTCAGTGACGAATGATGAGTCCCAGAAATTTTCCTGAGGAGACTCTAAACGCCCATTTTAGAGGGTTCATCTTCAGATTATACTTCCGAAGATGTTGGAAATCTATTTTTATATGTTCCCAATGTTTGTCATGAGATTTCCTCTTCACCATAAGGTCATCGATGTAGCATTCGACGATCTCGTGTATGAGGTCATCGAAGATCTTTGTCATGGCCTTTTGGTAGGTAGCACCGGCATTCTTCAAGACGAAGGGCATCACCTTATAGCAGAATACGCCTAACGGGGTCCGGAAGGCGGTATGCTTCTGGTCTTCGGGATCCATTTTTATTTGGTTGTATCCTGAAGATCTGTCCATGAAAGGAAAAGAACTCGTGGGTGGACGTGTTATCGATCATCAGCTCGGTAACGGGTACTGGGAAGTCATCTTTCGAGCATGCTTTGTTGAGGCCCCGAAAGTCCATGTAGATACGAACTGTCCCATTTTTCTTCATCACTAGAACGATATTAGCGATCCAATCGGGATACCGAATCTCTTAGATGAAGCCGGGGTCAATTAGTTTCTTGATTTCAGTGTTGATACTCATCTTAAGTTCGTGCCGCATCCTTCTTGGTGCTTGTTTGATTGGGTTTAGGTCTGGCGATATGGCCAATTTAAGTACCGCTACTTCTGGATCTAGACCTGGCATTACGGAGTAGTTACATGCGAAGCAGTCTTTGTACCGCACAATCACGTCTTTTAACGTGGATACCTATTTTTCAGATAATAGCTCACCAACGAACATCGGCCTCGGATCGTTTTCCATTCCTAAGTTGATTTTCCTTAGGTTGTCCGCCGTGGTGTGTATCCTGTCCTTCAGCTCTCTTGGTGCCGGTGGAAATTATGATATCTCCTCCTCATCATCATCTTCATTTATGAATCATCCGAAGAGGTCAATCATATTCTCGTGGCTTCCCTCCCTTAAGAGAGTTATCGCATGGCAGGTACGAGTCCGCTTCCATTTTCGCGGTCGAGCTGGTCTTAACCTGACAGTATATGTCCTCTTTGGCTCGTGTTTTTATGGCGGGCTTATCTTCCAGCTATCGGATAAAGTAAACCTGCCTTGTTGATACTTGTCCTCTACCCCGTTCTTGAACATGAAGCAGTCTTCAAGGGGGTGACCTACTGCTCGGTGACAGGAGCAATAATCTGGGTGATGGACCTCCTTTATTTGTTCGGGGTGTTGGGACTCTGGAAGCGTCATCATTTTGTGCTTCATGACAAGGTTGAAGATTTTCCTTGTCTTGTCCTGCGGGAAAGAGTATTTCCGACCCATTTTCTTTATAAAGGACGGGCTCCAATCGAGCATTTCTCGATTGAACGGCATCTTGGACCCGCTTTGTTGTCTTCGAACATTGTTTGCATTCCTTGCCCTATTTTTACCTCCATTTCGGGATTTTCCCCCTTTGCGAGAACACATAGTGGGCTAGGGATGAAGAGCGTTACGGTCTACTTCCTCCGTAGATTTGTAACGCCTTGAAAAGTCGGTTTGGTGTTTTCCCGAAAATCGGTGAAAATTTGGTATTTTTTCCGTAAATCGTCATTATTGTTATTTTGCATTATAGGCCTATTTATACCTAATTTGGATAGGTAATTGCTAGTTTTTAGTAGCTAATGAGCTACTTATAAATTTCTGGCCATTTAAATTTTTTTCCCTATTTTACTATTTTTAATATTATTTTAAGCTGTAAAAAAAAATACATTATATTAGCGATAAATACAAATTTGAATGGGCTAATTTTAATCTATAGAACCATGACAACTAAAATCTGGTTTGTAATATAAATTTTTAGTATTTTATTTTAAGTTCTATTTAGTTATAATCGAAGGAAACTAAAATTTTATTAAATTTAACTAAAGCTTGCAAATATGAACTAGTGGTTTTTTTTTGCATAGAACTTTTTGTAATCACTCACACTCACCCTCACTCCTCTTGTGGCCGGCCCCACCAAAGCAGGAAACCGCCCATCCATTTTGACTTCAACTCTTGTGATGAAATGGTATGGAAAGGATTTTAATATATTAATTAGAGTTTGGGTTTTAGGTGATTGGTATGGGATGGTTTGACTTTGAAATTTTTCCACATCACCCCACTTTCTCCCCAATCCTCTCTTCAAGGCCGAGAGCAGCTCCTGCACTTCCCCTTTTCTTTATTTTTTTCCTTTTTCCCCCTTCTCTTTTTACTTCAATTCCATCACAAATCCATCAAAAAATCAACAAATTCCTTCACAAATTCAAAGCAAACCCTTATTTCATCTCTTCTCAAGCCTAATTTGGTTCAAATCAAGGAGAAAGATGGCATCTTGGGAGGCTAGAGCAAGCTAGGGTTTGGACCTGTGAGGTGTAATTTCTAATCAAATGGTTAAATTGTAGCTTAAGTGTGCTAGATTAGAACTTTGAAATTTTTTAGTGTTAAATCTATTGTTAATTTCTAATCTAGGTTTTTCAAGAGAATGGCTTGAGTTTAACTAGGGTTTAACTAGGGTTTAGAAAACCATTATTAGGTTAATTAATTTATTTTGCTATCTAGTGTTTTGCTAACCTAAATCTAAGAGGTTAGCTTGCTTAGTGGGCTCAAATTAGTGTTAATTTAGTGTTTTCATGTATAGTTTGGATTGGAATTGCTCATTATGAAAAAAATCAAGAAAAGGGTTGTGTATGGAAAATGGGTTTTGAAGTATTGCTAATGTGTTGGAAATTAGTGTAGTGGCTATCTATGGTTTAACTTGGGTGATTTTTGCTTGATGGTTGTCTTTTTGTCGCAAAGAGACGATGTTGCACCATATTTGTAAGTTTTGTGCTTACTAGGTTTTTTTATAAAATATTGTGGTGATCTATTTGTGATATCTAGATGATATTATTAGCATATCCTATGACATTTAGGATGTGTGAATACGGAATTTTAGCTTGATAGGGTTTTAGTTTTGCCGGGCGCCCCAAAACTACGATTCTACTTAGGGTTTCTGTGATTTTCGTGTGTGTTCCGCGCACCTAGTGCACATTGTGCCTAGCTTGTTGACGTTGAACCTTTTATTTTGTGACTTGGCGTCATTTCAGGATATGTCATCATATGTTTTATGTTGTGCAAATTCCAGGATCGGTCGCTGAGGCTTCGGACGCGGCACGAAAAGGGAAAGAGGTGATTGGACATAGCTAGCTGGGGATTTCCAGTGAGTAGATGTATACATCTACGGGGAGAATCGTTTGGATGGCACGAGGCGCCCGATAATTTAGAATTCTAGTAATACCAGCTTATTGCATGTAGTTCTAGTTACCTATTTTACTGCACTGCTTGACATGTATTTCCATATTGTGCTAATTTCATCGTATAAAAACCATTGAAATCATTAAATGAGATATGCGACACAGTAAATAATTGACTGCTTAATTCATTATATTTAATTGTGCAACTTCATTTCATAGGACACTTGCACCGTTACCAGGGTTTTATGCTGCACGAGCGCTATTCATGCGAACACACACGCCTTGGTAATTGCTATGCCACAAACACTAGATAACTTGTTTAAAACGGAATTTAGAATAATTTCACCATATAATACATATAATCCAGTGCTAATATAGTAAATTCCTCAAGATGAACATGTAGAATTGCTATTCATTTGCATGTATCTCATTACATCATTCGATCATACATAATATTTATGTCATATATTGCTGTCGCACTGTTGATACCATATGCATTCATCATCATTGACATGAATACTCATGGTACCTTCTTCTGGAGGATTTCAGTATTTGAGATTTATGAGATTTTGGGGAAAAGACGCAAGGATTTTATAAAACTGATATTATTTTTAAACATTGAAAATTGCGGTTTTTCTCGTGACATGATACATGTGTCGTCCACCATGAGTTTCTGTTGGTTTTCGAGACCCGTTTCGAGGAGTTGGATGAACCGTCTCGGGTACATGGTGGGTCCGGTAAGGTACCCTGGGGCAAGAAGTTCGAGTAATAGACGATGAGCTTGGCAGGGGCAGACTACCTACCGGTGATTGTTGGCGCGGCGGATATCCAAAGGATACCGACCGTGGCCGTGAAATGTTGAGATATTGATATTTTAAGATGGACCAGCCGGACGGCTGGGGCCGGGATATTGGATACAGATACTTTGGGACACTGAGATATTTATTTGACGTGCCGATGCTGGGAATGGATTTCTGTTGATTTCATATGATATTTCCTCCGACATTTCACAGAAATTTTCCTAAAATGAAAATAATGATTTCCTCATATCAGCATATTCAGATCTTGTGTTACATTGCACTCATGTCGCATACATGCTAGTACTTCATACTATAGAAATATTGTAGAACTGTGATACTTTGCGTGCATGCTTACGATAGTCTTTATAGATGATACATATTACTCACGAGTTGGCAACTCACCCCCGTTGTGCCACAGACTTTTTGCAGGTCCGCTCCGTCAGTACGGTTGCGGCGGACGCACTTCCTCCTTTTACGTGGATTGAGGATTTTTGCTCGTAGGTGGGTTATATGTTTATTTTGTCTTCCACCTTGTACATTCATTGTATCTAGTGTACTTCATCTACTTTATCTTCTACCAGTACTATTGTATATTGACTTAGAGGCGAGACAGTGAGATTTGTGGGCATGTATATTGTTTCTTTGGGTCGTACTCACTTGAGCCGACATGTTGCTTTTTTACTTATGCCTTTTTATGCTTATGTTGCACATTGCTGATTTATATTGCGTGGGATTTATGTTCGCCTTGGGGCGAAGAGCTAGCTCCCTCTTGGGGATGCCGTATTTCATGTTATTATATATATTCTTGTTGTACCCGTTTTGGGGGCTAGTATTTACAAAGGAGACTCTGCCGAAATTTTCGGAAAAGTTGATATTGCTTTTAAAAAGGCTTGATATGACTTATTTGATAAATTCGCTTTCAATTGATTGGTTTTGATTTTTGGGCTTTGGCTTACTTAGATTACGTCCGCCTTGAGATGTTCGTAATTTAAGTGCCAGTCACGTTCCGTACCTTTCGGTTCATAACAAGATTGCTGACTGAGACACTGCATTTTGACCTTTTCATATATGGCCATTTTAGGGCTATGATTGTCTCGGATCGTTTGACAAGCTTCGTTTATTAGCTTGTCGATTTGTTCTTTGAGCGACGGACTTAACGTTCTCAAAGCGGGATCATGCTCTAATTTGACGTCATGGCTATCTGTATGGACATTTTCTTCTTCACTCAAGCTGTTTATGATGTGGTAACTATAAACTTGGTCCCGTTTCTTGGACCGAACATATTCGAGCCTAGTTGTTTCCATCTTCCTGTTGGGCTTTTTTCGCTGAGTCCCGGGAATATCCCAAATTATTTTGTAGAATTGGGTCTGCTGAAATGTTTTTTCAAAAGGTACACCTCGACGCTTTAATAGTTTCTTTAATCCCTCCGCATAATATCTCGGCATACGAATGGTATGGAACCTTTCAAGAGTGGGGTCGACACCATGCCAAACTTCTTTTTCTACTTTGGTCTCTGTAGATTTGTAGAAGAGGATCGCTTTTTCATCTCTTCACCTAGGAGGCACATATAAGGTTTGTAGTTCTTATACGTTGTATGTATCGAGCGCATCAAGTTCCCTATAGTGTCGAGGCGAAGCCATCATGATTTGTAGATGTTGATCCTTTTTGGCAAGAGTCTGTATTGACGGGCGGACGGAGAACATTGCATTAGTCTCGTCCTCGAAGTCGCTGCCAAAAACCAAAGTAGGAGTAGATAGTCTGGGCTTATTGTTTTTCCTTGGGGTTTCCCCGAGTAAACTATTTGTTCGTCTTCTTCGGTGTTGCTTACAAAGATTAGGATGGTGGCTGTGGATTTTTGTTTATTCTTCGGCTTGTGGCATCTTTCAGTATCCTCGAAGTCCGGCAGAAAGTACTTCACGTCATCATACTTCCGCACTTCATTCACCGAGAACGGATTTAGTTCTCCCATGACGGTGTAGTCCGAGCCATCCTTGAAATACTTTATACACAGATGTTATATAGAAGGGACGATGTTGTACTCGTGTAAACAAGATCTGCCGAGTAAAGCGTTATAGCAAGTCTCGGAGTTAATGACATGAAATTTGATGTTAGTAACAAGCAACCCAAAACATAGCATCAGTATTACAAACTCGCGTGTTCGTGATGACTGTGAATCGAACCCAGAGATGGTAATTTTATCTTGGGCAAGGTGCTGAACATCCATGCAGACATCCATATATATTGATATGTTGCTATCATGAGGTACCCAGTTATATTATAGTTATTGTAGCCGACCAGGACTGATCGGGGGGATAGTACCTGCATATCTCTTTAATGGTAATTGCATACATTAAAAAGGAATTCAAATCGAGCTATAGTCTCTTTATTTTGACATGTCTGGTAGGGAATTGAAATTTTTTTAATTGTAAACCTCTTAACACTTTTCATTAAAACAGCAGGACGTATATCTTAAATTAGATACCTATTATATTTCATACTATCACGTCTGCTTTTATGCTATGATATATGTATTCCGCGGCTACTTTTAAGAAGAGGTTTTTTTTATATATTTTCGGCTACCTTTGGGCTTATAATTAGATACAGGTCATTTTCGTTTGATATGTTCAACTTTGGGATCGCATGATAGATAGTGTTATATCTACGATACATATCCATATCATATATTATATTAGTACAGATTATGATAGTACTATATTTATGACCTAGGTATCGTTGTCCATTTCGATTTCTACCTTGCGATGTATTTTTATTCACTGAGTTGGAAACTCACCCCGTTGTGCCACAGTTTCTTGCAAGTTTTTCTGCTTGGATTATCAGCGGCTTTGAGCACACATTCCTTTCGGTGATTGCTTTGGCAGGTGGGTTACTGTTGTATCGTACTCACATTTGTATATTCTTATCTTTTTGTATCTAGTAAAACTCCATCAACTTAGAAATGGAATATTGTTGACTTAGAAGCGAGACTTAGAGTTTGTATGTTGTGGTTGTCATACTCCTAGAGTCGACTTTTCATATTGTTGATGTTGTTTCCCTTTTCTTTCCTTCGCCTTTGAGCGTCGTATATTGTTTGCTTGGTTGCTTCGTTTGGACGTGGAAGCTAGCTCCCGTTGGGATGCTTTTTATAGTATTTTATTGTATAGGGTTTTATACGAAATTACAAAGGAGGTGTTGTCGAATTTCAAAACGTCATAAATGCTTTTCAAACATACTTAGTTAAACTTAAATGTTATTTTAAACTGATTCCATCTGATGACTATTTTAAACCTCACCTCTATTATTTTCAAAAAGGGTTTAGATTCCGGGTTTCGGCTTACTTGAACCGCGTCGACGTCTTTAAATGTCACGTGATTTAAGTTCCGGTCACGTTCCACATTCGGGTCGTGACAAAGTTGGTATCAGAGCGTTTGGTTTAACCTTTGTTCGAGTTTAGGTCTGGCTATATGGGGTCTAGGCATATACTTTTGTTACCTAGGCTTTACCTTATAGGACTTAGACTTGACTTTCGGGGTCTTATATCCGAACTTTCATTATATAGGATGACCTTGGTTGATGGATTAGGTACTAAGTAGAGTGACGTACCGTATATATGTTCCGCGGCATATTTACGATATGATACTCCGCCCACGTTACCTTAGAATTTATATCTTGAGATCTTCCTTCTATTCGTTCCGTTGATCTATCCTCGTCAATGCATGCTGATTGTTTCGGTCTCCATATTTACATGAGCTAAGAGGGTTGCGATTAGAGATATGGCCAGAGAAGACTTGTCTGGGACAAGGACCGATTAGGATGACATTCTGGTGATAAAGAAATATGTCGTTTATTTATATTTGATCGGGTTCTAATATTGAAGCGAGTTTCTTCGGGATTCGCACCAAATGGTCGAGTCATTGCTGGAGATCAGCTGGACTTGAGGCGTGATGCTTTTCTATCTCCAAAGATCATGGTGTTGTGTACTGTTCAGACAGCGGTACCAATCATTGCTGATGTTATCGAGATGTTGTTTCCAGAGTTCAGGAAGTAGACAGTTGCAAATGTTTATAAGTGTAGATGGAACAAAGGGTTCTTAGTCATTCAGATGCTAGATGGATAGGACATTTAATCCATTGTGGCGCTCCGATGTGAAGTCAGGGAAGTTAGTTTCTTCCGATGGGTCTTGATCAGACCTGGTGCAAGTCGTTTGAGAAAGAGATCGTGTAGTAAGTTTCTTCCAACGAATTGGGATGAGTTTTTGAAGGTGAGCTTAGTCAGATTCTTCCACAGAGTATTAGAGATGCCGGATTCGTGTTTCTGAGTTTTGTAAGACTCCGAGCTTGGTCATAACCGAGTATTCTTGCAATTCGCGTAGCTATCGTGATATGCTCTTTAATTGATTGATATTGGAGAGCCATGGGACAAGAGATGGGTGCGAAGTTTCAGTGGACAGTTGTTCTTCACCGTCGATATTGAAGATTTGATGCATTTACAGAGGCACATACAACTACACTTCAGAGGAAAATATTAAGGAAATGACAGTTGTTACGAAAGTGAAAGTGGATTCAGTAATGAGTTCTAGTTTCGGGCAGGCTGGATAGTTGAGATCAGCAGGAGACTTGAAGGGGTTCTTTCTAAAAGTTGATAATAAGTAAGATTGGACCCAGGATCAGTTGTTGGCACACATGCAGAGATTAGAGATCGAAGTCATCAACATTTTGCGTTACGAAAGACTGGACTACTGGTCAAGGAGATGTGGTGAGAGGTATCAGCAGTATGACCGATTGTGTTGTTGCTCCTCACCGAACGATTGTATAAAAAAGCCATGACGTTAGAGATCCGCAAGGGGAACCGGAATTCAGATACAGAGGACGTTAGACCATGGCAGAAGGCAAGTGGAAATCCTTGCTATGCCAATTCCGGGTGTATAGATGCCTTTCGACATTGAATAAGATATACTTCGATATCTTTTGTTTTCGATTTACGTTTTTATGATCTGAAGATTTCGTTTTCAAACGTTGAAAAGGGGACAACTCAATGTCCGCTATTTTGATTTATGTATTATGAGGACATGAGGGTCACACAAATGTTTTGTGTACACCAAGTGTGTCGAGATTTTCGTGCATGATGATTGCACATTGATTGATGTTTTGTGCACACTAGGTGCACTTGTTGAGATGTCAGTGCGAGGTGACTGCACTCGATTGGATTGTCGTGTACACCAGATGCACTAGACTGATATTTTCCATGCACATCAGCTGCACATGATTAAGAGATTTTATATATATATACTCTAGGTATGGTTGGTATAATTTTGTGCACACCAGTTGCACATTTTGATGTTTTATGTACCCCAATGCACTTGAGATTTGTTTTGTGCACCCTGATGCACTTGAGACTTGTTTTGTGCATTCTAATGCACTAGATGTTGATCTTGTGCATTCTAGATGCACTCGGTAATTTCTCCTGCACATTTGATGCAGTGGATATTATTTTGTGCACACTTGTTGCACTTGATGTTGTTTTTGTTTTCGTTTACACCGTGATGTGTGGTTTGAGATTTGCATGCAAACCGTTAGGGTTGATTTTGTTTCAGTGCTTTGCATTTGAGAGAATATCTTATAGATTTGATTTATATATTTTCGCTTGGTAGTGTGCTATCGATATTGCACTACGACTATGGTATTGATTGTGTATTTGATATACACAACGGCTTCCGTATTTGGCATTTTGCATTATAACTGGAGTAATTCTCATAGCAACCACTAGAGTTATAGTTATATGAGTTTTATATCTTTTTGATGTTTCACGCACACTGTTGCGTTATGTTACGTTTTAGCTCGTATGGGACTTTGGAGTTCTGTTATATAGCGGATTATATGTTTTAAAATTTGGACCCCGAAAAATTGTTTTGAAAAGAGTTGATTAGATTGAGAAAAATGTTTTAAGAAGGGGGTTTAATTTAAATTCGGGGACCAAATTTCTTTAAGGGGGAGAGATTGTAATATTTTGGAAAATTGTAAATAATTTAAATATAAAAATAATGAGTTTATAAAAGTGATATCTCATACAACTTTTGGTATCGGAATTATATCCATAAAAATGTAATTATTTTGGTAAATATGAAGAAAATGTGTGATATCATAAAAATAATATTTTAATTGTTCTAAACATGACATGAGATGTTATATAAGATAATGGTATTTAAGTGTTATAAAAAGTATTGCGTTTCTTTTAAAAATATGGATTTAGATTTTTACATGAAGGATTTTTAATTAAAAAGGTTTTATTATTAGGAATTCTTTTTGAGGTTGGGTAAATATTTAGTTAGTTAAAACCCCACCCTCAACACACCCTCACCATGCTCACAATCCTCCACCTCCTCCTTCACATTTTACACCTCCCCTTTCCACCATGCCACCTCTATCTCACAACCCTCCACCTCATGCTCTCTCTATACAACACAACACATATGAATTTTTTAGGCTTCCTCAAACTGAACACGACTAGTTCTCCAACTCCAACAAAAATATTCTTTTTGTTCATCAATTTTAATGAAGAAAATCCTTAATCTCTTCACCAATTTTGTTCACTTCATCAATTTAGAAGCCACTACAATCCCTAAGAGCCTCCGTCATACAATCCTTGAGTTGGAATTTTTTTGCTCTCATTCCATATAGGTAAATATAATCTTGATTTTAAATTTTGAAGTGATAGTGAGTTTTACTTGTTGGCTGAATAGCAATGACATGTTAGGGATTTTGAATTTTTCTTGATGACTTTTTATTGATAATTAGGTAATGGTTAAAACTATAAAGTTGTATATAATTGCCATGTCATTTATACAAAATAATTTTGTTAAGTTTTACTATAAAATAAATATTACACAAATTTTTAAAGAAAGGGTTTCCAAACTGGAAATTTCATTTCCAGTGGCTCCTTTTCACTCAAGTTGTAACAATTTTCTTAATTTTTCTGTTAACAATTTGGAGAATCTGAAAATTGTAGGTTGTAGATAATTTTGTCTAGATATCTTTAAAATATTCATTTTTCTTATTCTATTTTAAAAATGTAGAGATATCAAATTTTTAGTGAAGGTTGTTTTCTGGTTTCTGTAGATTATCCAGAAACATGTTTTAATTTTGCATTTTATTTCATGTCCTATACATAGAAATTGGAAAAGATATTTTTAGGTATCAAATTTAACTCCTTTAACAATGTGTATAATTTTAGTTTCACTCTAAAAATTGAGTTTATGATTTCTGGTGATTTTTCGAAAAGAGCCTAAAAACTGTCGTTTTCTGAGCTAACATTTTCAAACAATATGCATCCGAGCATTGTATTTTTCTCGCTACATTTTGCCAGTAAGACAATTTTATTGACGAGCGTGTTCTTACATTTTAAAGAGTATTAGCGGAGACGCTGAAGGCGTCGAGACGAGGAAAAGAGATTGTGGATTTCGACGAGTTCGACAAGTTGGTGAGTATATTATATTTACGGGGGAAGTCGGGTGGATGACGTATAGCACCTCCACAACCTTATCACTAGGATAGTTATTATATCTAGTTCGTTCTTAGTAAAAATTCCAGTTAATGGTATTAGTGTCATGTTGCATTTAGTATGTTATTCATGTGCATATAGTTTTTTTCATGATTTAGTGAAATTGTATGAAGGGTTATGCCATACTTGAGATGATTTGGAGTATTGATAATGTGGATATTGTACAAGGAATCATATCGTACTTGTGATGACGAGATTAGTGTGCCGATTACGGCCAAGTTTTCTTTAGACTCGTAGAGTCACGCTTTATTTCGTTTTAGAACGTAATATTTGAGCGAGCTATACTCTTTTAAAAACTAACAATTCGTTTCCCTCTTTAATGATAAAAGATAAGGATGCGGTGCCAATTTCTAAAACGAATATCTATTTTTAACTTAAAGCAGCTTCCTTATTTCAAAACCAACATTTCTTTCAATTTTCAAAGATAATGGTATAGCTCATAGCAAGTAGTTATATTTAATAATTACGCTTAGATTTACTTTACATGTCTGCGATATATTTATCGATGTTATACGTTTCCGTGATACGAACACTCTGATAGAACACTGCACGACTACCAATGAGTATTATGTTGCACAAGCACGTACGCACATGTTACACTACACCTCATTGGTACTGCCATGTCACTGTAGGACTGTTATACTACGTGAAGCATATGTAGATATCGATACGAGTATGGTATGTACACTTATAGAACACTTGCACAAATACTAATGATTGCCATACTGCACGAGCACAGACGCGTATGCTACACTACACATCATTAGTATTGCCATTACACAGTAGGACTGTTATGTTTATTACTTGTATGAGTTTATTTACGTGCTTTACCTGTATTACATGTTAAACATTGCGAATGCCGGTACTATGGGTATTCATATTCGATTCTTATAAGTTTTCTGGATGTTTTACTTTTGATGATATATATCAGTGGTATGGGACGCTGTTATAATTGTTAATAATATGTATGCCCTAGAGGCCATTACTGTACATGTGATGTATATTGTAGTGGATGCTTGGACATATATAGGGAGGACTTTCTTGCTCGACATGATAGTATGCTATCTGGTTGCATTTTATCTTAACATGTACACTTATTGTCTCTCTATTACATGTTGATAAAGCCCTTAGGATGAGTACTTGAATACCAGGATTATGATGCAGATCATACTAGTGGGGACAGGGTAGTCGGTAAGTACATCCTTCAAATGTTCCTAGTCATGGGAGTATCGAGACAGGGCATTGATACTCCAGAGTAGACTAGCGTCTACGCTTCTCGGCCCATATGATGGGCGATGGATGTTCCCACATCCATTGGTGTTTGACATCAGAGAAGGTATACAGGTGCTCAATGGAGACTGGGTACACTGGACGGACTCGCCGAGAATTCCTAGATGGTATTATACCTATCGTCGGATAGCAGTTCTCTGGTGACACTGGTACAGGTTAGTCTGTAGACTGGAGATCGTCATAGAGTCTAGTGTGATTCCCACTGTGCTTTGGTTTCCACCATACCACGGTCAAGAGATCGTGCAAAAAGGTGGTTTTTGGATACAGTCCCAAGTCACATAAAGGCAATGAGCGATAGGAAGGGTTCTGTCTCTCCCGGTATTGGGAGTTGATGTTGCGCTATGCTCGATTGGCCATAACAGGAAATCCCTGGTCAGGGTTGCTGAGATTTACTATTAAGTGTTATCAGTAGTTTCTCGAACCATTTTGGACGTTGCATCGACATGACTTATCAGGTTATTGGGGTCTGACGATATACCACCCAAGGATATGATATGCGATATATCAGACGAAGAGACCGGACTGTTGTCACGACCCGAAATTTGGAACGTGACCGGCACTTAAACCACGTAACGTCTACAGGCGTAACGGAATTTAAGTAAGCCGAAAACCCAGAAATCTAAACCATCAAAAGTAGTAAATGATAAGAACATTGTTAAAAACTTTTGGGAATCTCAAGTAAAAATCTTTAAAGCTTTGGTTTATTTTCTTAAAAATTTTGGCAGCACCGCTTTTGTAAAAACTAGCCCCGAAACGGGTACAAACATAAAATATAAGTAAAGTAACTTGTGATATAAATAAAGCATCCCCAAATGGGAGCAAACCACACCCAAAGGCGGGAACAACCACCACAAGCAGATATACGATGCCGTAGCGAAGAAATAGACAATATAGAGTGAAAACAGCATAAAAAATTAAACTGCATAATAAAAGCCGGCTCACACGAGCACGACACCCAGAGTCACAAAATAATATATAATATCGTCCTCACATCTCGTCTCTAAGTAAATACATGAAGTAGTAAATATAGAGTACTTGTTAGTGTATATGCCCTAGAGGCCATTACTATATCATACTAGTATGTATATTACTTGATGGAAGCTTGGGATATTCACAGTTGTATATACAATCTTGCTCGAAATGGTAGTATGCTACTTGGTTTGTCTCTGCTTTAATGTGTACATGTGTTTCTTTTATTATATCACCTATACATATTAGTAGAGCCCGTAGGATCTTTGCTTGATTACCAGCGTTGTGATGGCGCTCACACTCGTGGGGGCTGGGTAATCCATAAGAACATCCTTATACAGGTCTCTAGTCGTAGGATTATCGAGACAGGGCATCGATACTCCAGAGTAGATTAGCGTATGCGCTTCTCATCCCAGCGCGGGAGACGGTCTGTCCCACAGCCGTCAGTACGTCATACTTGAGATAGTATGCGGGTGCTCGTTAGGTTACGAGTACACTGGACAGGACTCGTCGGGAACTGTTGGTTGGTATTATACCTATCGTCAGTTATCAGTTCCCAGGTGACATGAGTACAGCTTAGTCCGCTGACTTGACACTGTCACTTCGCCTCGAGTGTGTTCTCACTGTACTTTGATTACTACCCTACCACGGCTCAAAGGAGTCGTGCAAACAGGTATTAGTTGGGTGCGGTCTCAAAGCACTTGGAGGCAGTGACGGTTAGACAGGATTCGTCTCTCCCGGTATTGGGGGTTGACATCGCGCTGTGTCTAGGAAAGCCATTACACAAGTAGTTCCTGTCCAGGGCAAGCGAGATATACTGGTAGGTTTCCAATATTATCTCAGGGTGTTTTGGGCTAAACTCCAACACGACTTGTACCGCTATTAGGGGACTGACGTTTACCGCCCCTAGGCCCGCCATGCGATATATCAGACGAACAGACTGGACTGTACGGAGACTGTCACATTCAGGCTCAGTAGGAGTTCAGATGGGTTTACCTCGTCAGTCTTTTTATCGGCATCTACCTGGGGACCGTTACGTACAGCTAGTGCCTCTTGCGTTCTGTGGTTAAACCCACTGCCCGCGTAGTGTCGAGTCTTTAGAGTCCCACACAGAGAGTTATTCGCCTTTAGGCAAAATGAGTAGAGGTCGCATGGTTTTGCGACAGGGTTCGTTCACATCCGCGCACTTGTGCACGTTTGCTGTCCGGACAGCTTATACTAGTGGGCTTTGGTTTAAGCCGGATCCTAGTATATGATTTGGGATTGGTTTTATCTCTTTGTATTTGAGTTCCTCGGATCACGGATACGGGTGCGTATGCACAGTTGACTGAGACAGAGGGAGAGGACTTTGATTAGGGTTGATGACTATTGTCATTTTCTTAACCCTAATACTTATGTGTGTATTATGATTAATTGATATTAGTTAAATATAATTATGCATGGTTAGGGTTGTTGACCATCTTGACTTGTTGACTTAGGTTGACATGTTGACCATCATCATTCCATATGACAGATGCTCTTTGATCCTTGCAATTTACATTTAATGTGAAATGATAATGGTCAAGTCTTGATTAACCATGACAATTATCTTGCTAATTATCTAATTTACATAATTCACACATATATGTGAGAATGGTTCATTATTCTCTCATTCTATCATATAGATTCTCTCTCCTCCTCTTCCTCTCTCTCAAGCTCTCCCCTCTCATGAGTTGAGAAACACATGAGCTTGAGATAAACCATTCTAAGATAATCTCTACTCTCTTCTAAGGTTCTAGGATTAGCACTTCTAGCATCTTAGTTACTTCTAGCTTGGAGTTGAAGCCAAAGGTTGAGGCTCTCGGGTAGATCCTTCTTCGACTAGAGAAGACGACAAGGAGATCACTTCCGTTCACTCCAAGGAGCAAGGTGAGAAGGACATAAAGCCCAAGGTATAACCTTTATTCCATGTAGCTAAAACTAGTTAGCTTGTAGTTAGTTTTTGTTTAGCAAAGATCCTCCTTTTGATAGTCCATGTTGCCTAATTCGATAAAAATCCGATTTTTTATACCGTTTCCGCCTCCCCGCAAGCACCGGGGTGGGAAACGTGGACTTACAGTGGTATCAGAGCCTAACTAAATATAAACTAGCTAGTTAGTAAAGTGTATAGTTGTTCGATCGGTAAAAATCACAAAAACTTTTTCCAAAAACCCTAGTTTCTGCCGATTTTTAAATCTGCTCTAAAAATAATAAATCACACCTTAAAAATCAGCTGGGTTTATACAGTACATACAAGAAAAACGAACCAGCGAACCGACCAATCGACCGCGGTTCCGCGGCCGAGTTGACTCGGCCGCGGCTCGTTTCTCTTGCAGTGTTCTTCTTTTATGGTTTTGGGATTTTTAAGATATTTTATTTCTGCCCAGATTTTCCCGAATAGAAATTTGTATTTGGGGTGGCTATAAATCCATATTTTTGATCAAACTTCACTATACTTTGACTATTGGATTATATCTGTGATGTTTATATGTATTTAACGTCTGCTAATCGCTATACGTCGATTAGTGGGGGTTATACATATCTGTGATCTGTAATGCTTATTGGTTTGTGTATATGAACTCGGTGGATTGTCGCGGATGAATAGCCGGGGTGGATGTGAGATGAGAGTTTATTTTTTTTCTTTCATTCATGTAATATGTAAATTGATGTAATATTATTTGTTTGGCCGCACAACCGGGTCGAGGTTGTAGCCGTCATTGTATAATTTCTTTTTACTGTTTTTGCTCCTAGGATAGACCCATGGTGGGGTGCACAAACTACCGGGTATCTCGAAGTGCCGAGTGGCCTACTCACGTCGTTGAGGGAGGTTGCTTCACTTCGGATACTTGGCGGGTAGTTTGCCTCACCCGTAGGGGTCTTGGGTGGGGTATTGGCTATTCATCGCGACCGTGTAATCCGCTTTTCGTTGCAGGCTCGAACGAATCACGGATTCCTTGTATATCTAAAGTGTCCATCTGTGATCTATAATGGCTATCATTGCTTTATATCTATATATATGATAACTATTTAGGTGTTGCTTATGTTTTGCATCCGCGCTAGTCCAGCCCCCGCTCTGTCGTTAGTTAAGTAACCTAACGGGTGATGACGGGACGGGACCCCGTGGCGAATGCGGATGGCATAAGCGTACACCATATTTTGGTTGTTTTCTGCAATGGTAGGATTTAAAAGATGGGACGCATTAAGTTTAATGCAAGAAAATAAACCAAGTAAAAGTCGATTGTAACACTTTGAAAACCACTCGGTTCTTTTCAAAACTAAACTTTTAAACGCGGAGCTTGAACCACTCCTTTTAAAAGCTATCTCGTTCCATCGATTATATCAAGTTCACTACATTCACGGTTTCGCCAAAGCCATTCGTAGCCCTCCGTCATTCCACATGAATGGTCAAAAAGTATTCAAGCTATGTATTTTGGCCAAAGTCAAGGCATAGTGATTGGTAGCAATTGGGTATTCATGTTCAGCATAGGTAGATGCGTTGGTTTGGGACATTCGTGCTGCCATTTTGTCCAAAGTCAAGGGTAGGTACGGGTGGGTCCAAATTAACCAGGAGAATGACGGGTAGAACTTGACTTGTGACTTATGATATTTTGGCCAAAGTCAAGGTCATAAGAGCATGGGGAAAAAATCCACATCGGGAATTTCATAAGTACTGAAACTTGCTAGCGCTGCATACCATTTGGAGTGTGATGATTCTGGTAGGATTCCTTCGGTTTTATCACGCGATGATATTTGGATCCCGATTCTACTGTGAGTATATGCTACTCTTCGGTATAATTCTCACTTAACGATCAATGCTATAAACCTAGTAGGTGTCTGGAAAGGTGTTAGAGGGGCTACGCCCATAGGGAAAAGAGGTTACTTAATTAAGGAACTTCACGAAAGCGTTGGAAAACCTCCCTCGAAGTACCGACACTGGCCTGGTTGAACGGTTAAGCAAGTATTGTACGATGAGATTGATCCCGACTAATTCTTTCTTTATGGTTTGAGGAGGGATTCGAGAGACAGTGGGAGCCATCCTGTTTAGACAAACTAAAAACATTCTAAACTTGCAAGAGCATCATGTTAAAGTGTTTCTTTTCTCTCTCCTAATTGCAGCTACCATTCAACATGACCGGACTTAAGTTATTACTAGATAAAAACATACTGACAGGGCCAAACTACAAAGATTGGCTTAGGAATGTCAAGATGGAAATCACTTACGACAAGTTGGGGTATGTCCTTACCACCAAAGCTCCCCCTGTCCCAGGTCCCACCTCCCGCGTCGCAGATGTAGAAATCCGTAAGACATAGGAGATCGATTGCGCGAAGGCCAAATGCCTCGTGCTTGCCTCTATGGACAACGAACATCAGAGGAGGCACGAGAATATGGACCTAGAGTCCATATTTCTCCATACAAAAGATCTGTATGGAGAGCAGTCTCGTATCGCCAGATACGAAGTGTCGAAAAAGCTATTTTCGGCAAGATTGGCCGTCGGATCATCGGTAGCGGAACACGTGTTTAAGATGATTGGCTACATAGAGGAGCTCGCGGACCTTGGGACCACGTTGGAGAATGAACTCTACACTGACTTGATTCTCCAGTCCCTTGCTTCCACTTACACCCAGTTTATCCTTAACTTCAACATGCAAGGAAAGGAGGTTGAACTTTCCGAACTTCTGAACATGTTGAGGAGTGCTGAGGGCACCCTATAGAAAGGTAGGGAGACATTCACTTTGTTTGTAGGAGGATCTTCCTCTTCTAGGTCCAGGGCGAAAGCCAAGGGAAAGAAGAAGAAAGCCCCCGCCAAACAAAGGGGCGGTGTCAGTAAAGTGGATACGAAGGGCAAGAGAAAGGCAACAAAGGTAGCGGGAAAGCTGGTGGGAAAGGAAGAATGCTTCTACTGTCACAAAAGTGGTCACTGGAAACAGGATTGCAAGGCTTGGAAGGCCAGAACCCAGGATCTGAAGCGAGTTGCGGCTTCAGCTTCAGGTGTGTATATTATTGAAAACCGTCTATCAATAAACTCTACTTCCTGGGTATTGGATACTGGATCAGGATCTCATATCTGTAATTCTTTGCAGGCGTTGAGAAAGCGTAGAGTTTTGAAGGAAGGTGATATGAACCTCAGAGTTGCAAACGGAGCTAGCATGGATGCTGAGGCCGTGGGGGACTATCACCTGGGATTGTCAGATGGACACTTTTTGGTTTTGCGTAGTTGTTATTTTGTACCAAATGCAACTTGTAATATCATTTCTGTATCTTTATTATCTAAAGAAGGTTATGAATTTGCATTTGTAAGTAATGTTGTGAACATTCACCTTAATCAAGTTTTGATTGGGTCAGGTATATTAAACAACGGTATATACGTATTAAACCAACCACAGATTTTCAATGTCCAGAATACACACAAAAGAAAGTCTCCAGAAATCAATAAAACATTCTTATGGCATTGTAGACTGGGTCACATCAATGAGAGAAGGTTGACTAAGTTACATACAGAAGGATATTTGGATCCTTTCGAATATCAATCGTATGCAACTTGTCAATCCTGTCTCAAAGGAAAGATGACAAAGACTTCGTTCACTGGAAACGGAGTAAGAGCGAGTGAGCTCTTGGGACTCGTACACAGCGACGTGTGCGGTCCAATGTCTACACATGCACGAAGCGGTTATTTTTACTTCATTAGTTTTACGGATGACTTTTTAAGGTACGGTTATGTCTTCTTAATGAAACATAAATCCGAGGCCTTTGAAAAATTCCAGGAATATAAGAGTAGAAAAACAAACAGGCAAAAGTATCAAGGCACTGAGATCTGATCGAGTTGGTCAATACTTGAGTGCCGAGTTCCTGGGTTACTTAAAAGAGAATGGAATTCTCTCTCATCTTACTCCTCCATACACTCCGCAACATAACAGTGTATCGGAGAGACGGAACCGAACCCTATTGGATATGGTACGGTCCATGATGAGTAACGCTGAGTTACCGCGATCGTTCTGGGGATATGCGCTAGAATCAGCCGCATACCTTTTGAACCGAGTTCCAACTAAGACTGTGCCTACTACACCATATCAGATGTGGTGTGGGAAGAGACCCTATCTTTATCACATTAAGACATGGGGATGTCCAGATTTTGTCAAAAAGCAGCATGCGGACAAGCTCGAGGCACGCTCAGTACAGTGCAAGTTTGTGGGATATCCAAAGAACTCCAAGGGATATTTCTTCTATTGCGAAGATGAACAAAAGGTTTTTGTTTCTCGCCATGCCGACTTTCTAGAACACCAGTTCTTGGAAAAGGAAATTAGTGGGAGCGCAATAGAACTGGAAGAAATTCCAGAACCACGAGCTATTACTGAAAGCTTAGTAGAACCAGAGGGTTCGAAAGATTAGGACATTCCCACGCTACTCCGCAGGAGTAGTAGGCAGTCTCATCCGCCCTAGAGATACTACGGTTTTCTCATAGACGGGGATAGAGAGGATTGCATCATAGATTGTGATGAGCCTACTCGCTTCCAGCAAGCCATTCAGAGCGTTGACTCGGTAAAATGGCTGGATGCAATGCAGACCGAAATGGAGTCCATGTACACCAACAAACTATGGACGTTGGACATTGCTCCAGATGGGGTAAAACCCGTAGGATGCAAGTGGATCTTCAAAAGGAAGATTGGTGTAGATGGACAGGTTGGGACTTATAAAGCTAGACTGGTTGGAAAGGGTTTTCGTCAGTGACCTGGTTTGGACTATGACGAAACCTTTTCTCCAGTAGCTATGCTGAAATCCATTCGGATCCTTCTTGCCATTGCTGCCTTCCACGATTATGAGATTTGGCAGATGGACGTAAAGACCGCTTTTCTAAATGGAAATTTAGAGGAGTGTGTCTATATGGACCAGCCAGAGGGTTTCATTCAGAGTGGGAGCAGCGGAAAGGTGTGCAAGTTGCTTAAGTCTATTTATGGACTAAAGCAGGCATCACGGAGTTGGAACATCTGTTTTGATGAGACGGTCAAGGAATTTGGCTTTATCAAAAATCCAGATGAACCATGCATCTATTGTAGATTTGTAGCGAGAACTGTAGTATTCCTCGTTTTATACGTGGATGTCATTCTCTTAATAGGAAATGACATTCCTATGCTACAATCTGTCAAAGGGTTCTTGTTACATAGGTTCTCCATGAAAGACCTGGGTGATGCCTTATACATTCTGGGGATCCGGATCTACCGTGACAGATCTAAGAGGATTTTAGGACTCTCCCAGTCCAGGTACATCGACACCATACTGAAAAGATTCAGTATGGAAGATTCCAAGCACGGTAATCTACCGGCATGTCACGGGATCACCCTCTCCAAAGAGATGTCTCCCAAGACTGATTTGGAGAGGGATCGCATGTCTATTATACCCTACGCTTCTGCGGTAGGCTTTATAATGTATGCGATGTTGTGTACCAGACCAGATGTGGCTTATGCACTGAGTGTGGTAAGCAGGTATCAGTCAAACCCAGGGGAGAAACATTGGATAGCGGTAAAGAACATTCTCAAGTACCTGAGGAGGACTAAGGAGATGTTCTTGGTGTATGGCGGAAAAGACCTCCAGATTGAGGCCTTTGCTGACTCCAGCTTCCAGAGTGACAAGGATGATTCCAAGTCCATGTCGGGTTTTGTCTTTACCCTCAATGGAGGGGCGGTGTGTTGGAAGAGCTCCAAACAGGAAACCGTTGCTGACTCGACTATGGAAGCGGAATACATCACTGCATCTGATGCCGCAAAAGAAGCTGTCTGGATGAGGAAGTTCTTGAAAGAACTTCAGGTGGTTCCGTCCATTGTTGATCCAATACCTCTGTATTGTAACAACAACGGGCATATAGCTTTAGCGAAGGAACCCTGGTCCCATCAGAAATCCAGACACATCTTGAGGCGGTATTACCTGATCAGGGAGATCGTGGATCGCCAGGAGATCGAGGTTCGGATGGTTGCTTCAGAAGATAACACTGCAGATCCATTCACGAAGGCCTTACCCCAGACTCAGTTCGAGCGGCTGATCGAGATGATAGGTCTTTGATACGCCAGTACATGGCCTTAGTGCAAGTGGGAGATTGTTAGTGTATATGCCCTAGAGGCCATTACTGTATCATACTAGTATGTATATTACTTGATGGAAGCTTTGTATATTCACAGTTGTATATACAATCTTGCTCAAAATGGTAGTATGCTACTTGGTTTGTCTCTACTTTAATGTGTACATGTGTTTCATTTATTATATCACCTATACATATTAGTAGAGCCCTTAGGATCTTTGCTTGATTACCAGCGTTGTGATGGCTCTCACACTCGTGGGGGCTGGGTAATCCATAAGCACATCCTTATACAAGTCCCTAGTCGTAGGACTATCGAGACAAGGCATCGATACTCCGGAGTAGACTAGCATATGCGCTTCTCATCCCAGCGCGGGAGACGGTCTGTCCCACAGCCGTCAGTACGTCGTACTTGAGATAGTATGCGGGTGCTCGTTAGGTTATGAGTACACTGGACAGGACTCGTCGGGAACTGTTGGTTGGTATTATACCTATCGTCAGTTATCAGTTCCCAGGTGACATGAGTACATCTTAGTCCGCTGACTTGACACTGTCACTTCGCCTCGAGTGTGTTCCCACTGTACTTTGATTACTACCCTACCACGGCTCAAAGGAGTTGTGCAAACAGGTAGTAGTTGGGTGCAGTCCCGAAGCACTTGGAGGCAGTGACGGTTAGACAGGATTCGTCTTTCCCGGTATTGGGGGTTGACATCGCGCTGTGTCTAGGAGAGCTATTACACAAGTAGCCCCTGGCCAGGGCAAGCGAGATATACTGGTAGGTTTCCAGTATTATCTCAGGGTGTTCTGGGCTACACTCCGACACAACTTGTACCACTATTAGGGGACTGACGTTTACCGCCCCCGTAGGCCCGCTATGCGATGTATCAGATGAACAGACCAGACTGTACGGAGACTGTCACATTCAGGCTCAGTAGGAGTTCAGATGGGTTCACCCCGTCAGTCTTCTTATCGGCATCTACCTGGGGACCGTTACGTACAGCTAGTGTCGCTTGCGGTCTGTGGTTAAACCCACTGCCAGCGTAGTGTCGAGTCTTTAGAGTCCCACACAGAGAGTTATTCGCCTTTAAGAAAAATGAGTAGAGGTCGCATGGTTTTGTGACAGGGTTCGTTCACATCCGTGCACTTGTGCACGTTTGCTGTCCGAACAGCTTATACTAGTGGGCTTTGGTTTAAGCCGGATCCTAATATATGATTTGGGATTGGTTTTATCTCTTTGTATTCGTGTTCCTCGGATCACGGATACGGGTGCGTATGCACAGTTGACTGAGACAGAGGGAAAGGACTTTGATTAGGGTTGATGACTATTGTCATTTTCTTAACCCTAATGCTTATGTGTATATTATGATTAATTGATATTTGTTAAATATAATTGTGCATGGTTAGGGTTGTTAACCATTTGACCATCTTGACTTGTTGACTTTGGTTGACATGTTGACCATCATCATTCCATATGAAAGATGCTCTTTGATCCTTGCAATTTGCATTTAATGTGAAATGATAATGGTCAAGTCTTGATTAACCATGACAATTATCTTGCTAATTATCTAATTTACATAATTCACACATATATGTGAGAATGCTTCATTATTCTCTCATTCTATCATTTAGATTCTCTCTTCTCCTCTTCCTCTCTCTCAAGCTCTCCCCTCTCATGAGTTGAGAAACACATGAGCTTGAGATAAATCATTCTAAGATATTCTCTACTCTCTTCTAAGCTTCTAGGATTAGCACTTCTAGCATCTTAGTTACTTCTAGCTTGGAGTTGAAGCCAAAGGTTGAGGCTCTCGGGTGGATCCTTCTTCGACTAGAGAAGACGACAAGGAGATCACTTCCGTTCACTCCAAGGAGCAAGGAGAGAAGGACATAAAGCCTAAGGTATAACCATTCTTCCATGTAGCTAAAACTAGTTAGCTTGTAGTTAGTTTTTGTTTAGCAAAGATCCTCCTTTTGATAGTCCATGTTGCCTAGTTCGATAAAAATCCGATTTTTTGTACCGTTTCCGCCTCCCCGCAAGCACTGGGGTGGGCAACGTGGACTTACAGTACTAGATACAATAAGATATACAATGAACTTCATCGGATAACCACTTAACCCACCTATTGTAAAACGACTCACAGCCAGCCGTAGCGGTATCCGCTACACTAAGATACAATAAGATAGCCCTGCCGCGACTACTCTGAGGGTCAACCTGCAAAACACTGTGGCACAATGGGGGTGAGTTGCCAACTCGTGAATAGTAAATAACATCATTCAGGTAATTGCAGGTAAGCACGTACTGTGATAATCTACCACATACAAACTGATAGTATCAATATGTTAATATGGATATGCAACAATCATGAAAGGTACTCTATCAGGTACTATAAATACATGAAGCTATGCATATCAATGAATGCTGAGTATGGAAAAAACATATCATCATCAATGAATCATTATCATGGAAAAACTAGTGTCCATCAACGACACTCCAAATCCCAATACCTCAGGCGTCGTCACTCTGATCGGCCCTCATATCCTGTAAGTCTCATGGAACCTGAGTGCCCAACATCGGAACTCGAAAACATCATAAAACTCATTTCGAACATCGACACGTAAATCCTCATACCTCGACTCCATCTGCGGGATCGGCCCGCAGGCTCCGGTAGAATGGGTCGGCCCATATCCATCTCATAACTCCGGTCGGTATCCTTCGGATAACCGCCGAGTCCAAATACTATCACCGGTAGGTAGTAGTCCCTCTGCCAGGCTCATCGTCTAATCCAACGACATACCTTTCTTTCCCCAAGGTATCATACCGGGGCCACCATGAACCCGAAAACGGCTTCATCCACTCCTCGCATCGGGTTTCTAACACAAGTCTCAGAACCGAGAAAACTCATGGTGGGTGCACTATATTATCATATCGAGAGAAACCGGGCTTTTGAAATAATGCATACATTCTAGAAATACTACCATGGTCCTCAAATCCATAAATCACATGAAATCCGTATCGCAATGCGTAAATCCATGAAATATGATATATGCAAGATAAAACAGTAATATGAGCATATCTCGGGAAAACCGCTATTTAAATGCATCAAGTTATTAAATATATCATGTGGTTCCCAATTTCTCCAAAATCTAACGCAACACCATATAAAGGTGAACATGTAGCTATAGCAAGGTATATGTGTAAGCATGTAGGTATGCATGCATGCTACAATTCATAAGCGCAATGGAATAAGGATCAATGTCTCAATGTCAATAACCAATACAATATCACATATGTATATATATTGTGAGTGTCATGGCAATTACCGACGGTGTGTGTAGCTTACAATTAGTGCTCATGCAACATGAACCATCAGTACCAGTGTTGTGTCTCATTAATACTATGTCCGTATGCAACAGGAAAATGAGGTATGCAACAATGGTACACATGCACAATCAATGTACATATACTTATAACTAATAGTCATATCATTGAATCTAGCCCCAACGCATAACGCCATACGGGCGATTCCCCCGTAGATGTTAAATCTACTCATAGATGATCTTGAGTTATGTAAAGCCAACCGCTTGCTTTCCCTTCTTCGCGGCGTCCGAAGTCCCCTCCCGCGATCCTAAAATCATACAACAACATAACAAGTGCACATTAAAAATCGACCAATAACACGTACAAACTACGTTTGACCGACGCACCAACTCCAATCAAACTCTCAAGTGTCCATCTAGTGGCTAACGTGCGTAGCGAGACCCCGAAATCAACCCAAGTGCAGCAACTGCACAAAGTACACGAACTGTGTCGGATAACATAACGCGCATAGTCGAAACACTAGAAACTAGCAAAGTGATCCGAGATTTTGTATACTGTCAAAACATAAAAATCTAGCAGTACCAAACACTCAAAAACAACTACAGACAGCTACCATAAAAACCACAAGCCCCAACACCCCAAACACCCGAGGTCGCCGGATTTTCCCATGTTCTCGCCGGCCAAAACCGATCAGGTGGGGTTCGTTCTTCAGGTGTACACTCAGGGTCACTAGAACATTACTACTACATTGCTATATTTTCCAGTATACACTCGGGGTCATAGCAGATCACAGACTTCCTAAAAGGCACTAAAAATACAATATGTGCACAAAACTATACCTTTAGTATTCTAAACAACAACTACAAGGCAACACAACAATAAAAACACCTAAATAACAGTTTAGAGATTATACCTATCCACACTTGCTCAAAAATCCTAGCTTTCCATGCTCCAGATCATCTTAGTGGCTAAATCATGACTTGAGAAGTGTTTTAGTGAGGTTTAATGAAGGTTTGCTTGGTTTTTGTGAGGGAATGGTGAGGGTTTCAGTTGAGGGAAGAGGAGAAGAAGAATAATTGAGAATGAGATAAGAATGAGAGATTGAAATGAGATAAGAATGAGAGGGGTGGGTATAGGGTGAGTGTATTCTTACACTTACTCTCTCCCTCACTTCAATAAATGCAAGCATGCTTCCTCCATGACTCATCTTGCCACTTCTCTCCTTTCCAAAACAAATGGATAACTCTCATAAAAGAAATGCTAAGTGCAAGGTTAACATGGCATGAATTAATTTAGGGTGCCATGGCTACTTAACAAGGTTAACACTAATTAACCCTAAGTTACCTTGCACAAGTGTGTGCAAGCCAAAACAAATAATAATAAAATATTGATTAATCTTTATAAAATGTGAGAAAACTATTTTGGTAATATTTTTATTAAAAACCCGCATTATCGCTTAAGTAACACTAATCGCATTCTAAGGTGTTACAATCTCCCCCTTTAAAGAAATTCATCCCCGAATTTAAAGTTCTTACTATGCGTACCATCAAAAAGATGAGGGAATTTCTTCTGCATCTCGCTCTCGGCCTCCTAAGTGATCTACTCACTAGACGGGCTATGCCAAAGAACCTTCACAGATGGCAAGACCTTTGACCGAAGTTTCTCCACCTGCCGATCCAATATAATTATCGGCTGCTTGGTGAACGAAAGATCGCGTTCTAGCTGAATGGTCTGGTGCTGAATCATGTGAGAAGGGTCATGAAGGTATTTGCGAAGTATCGAAACAAGGAATACGGGGTTAACATTCGGAAATCTGGACGGAAGTGCCAAACGATAGGCAACGGTATCGACTCGCTCAAGGATCTCAAAAGGACTTACAATTCTGGGACTAATTTTCCCTTCTTCCCAAATCTCATCATGCCCTTCATCGGAGAAATCCGTAGGAATACATGATCCCCCACTGCAAACTCAAGCCTGCGACGACGACGGTCGGCATAAGACTTCTGTCTGCACTGGGCAGTTCTCATCCTGTCCTGAATCAATTGGATCTTCTCCGTAGTCTCTTGAACTAGCTGGGGTCCAAAAATCCTGCTCTCGCTGAGTTCGGTCTAACAGACTGGCGATCGACACTATCTAATATACAAAGCCTAAAAGGTGCCATCTGAATCGTCTCCTGATAACTGTTATTGTAGGGGAACTCTATAAATGGCAAGTGACGATCCCAACTGCCAACAAAATTAAGCACGCACGCACGAAGCATATCCTCCAGAGTCTGTATAGTCCGCTCTGACTGACATCGGTCTAACGATGGAAAGCGGTGCTAAAGCTAAAACAGGTACCCAAGACTTCCTGAAGCTTCTGACAAGGACAGTTAGTGAATTGGGTGCCTCTATCGAATACAATGCATGAAGTAACTCCATGCAAACGCACAAACTCATTGATGTACAACTGAGCATACTGAGCATAACCGAAAGTGGTCTTCACTGGAAGAAAGTGATCCGCTTTCGTTAATCGGCCAACAATCACCCAAATGGAGTCATACCCTTGACTAGACCTGGGTAGACCCACAATGAAATCCTTGGAGATTTTCTCCCATTCCCACTCCGGAACGGTTAAAGGTTGCAATTCCCCTGCCGGTCTCAAATGCTCAGCCTTAGCTCACTGATAAGTCAGGTACCTCGAAACAAAATTCGAAACATCACTCTTCATCACTGCCCACCCGTAACTATCTCTCAAGTCACGTTACATCTTGGTGGGACTTGGGTGAACACTTAAAGCTGACTGATGTGCCTGCTCTAGGATCTCACATCTCTACCCATCGGTATCAGGTACACAGAAATGAGTCCCGAAACGTAGCACACCCTGGTCATCAATCAAGAACTCTGAATCTCTACCCTGCTGAACATACTCAAGAATCTCAAACAAACGGGCAACGGCGGGCTGTGCCTCACGAATACGATTAAGTAGAGGTGGACGGGGCGGACATGAGCAAGCTGTCCCCCAGTGGAGGTGAACTTAAACTTTATTATGCTGTCGGACAAGAACTGCCAATCTGCAGAAAACTGTCTTTGAACTGTGCTCAACTGGGACAAGCTACTCCTAGGCCTACGACTCAAAGCATCAGCTACCATATTCGCCTTGCCCGGGTGATAAAGGATCTCACAATCATAATTCTTCACAAGCTCCATCCAACGGCGCTGTCTCAAAATCAGATCTCGCTGCAAGAAGATGTACTTAAGCTCGGTGGTCTGTGAAAATCTAACACGACTCCCCGTACAAGCAGTGTCTCTAAATCTTAAGCGCAAGACCACTGCGGCCATCTCAAGATCATGAGTGGGATAATTCTGCTCGTGCTTCCTCAACTGCCGGGAAGCATAAGCGATAACTCTATCATGCTGCATCAATACACAATCGAGCCCCACTCGCGAAACATCACAGTAAACGATAAAGCCGCCCAATCCAGAAGGCAAAGATAGAACTGGTGTAGTCGTCAACCGAGTCTTCAACTACTGAAAACTCAGTTCACATGCCTCAGTCTAAAGAAAAGGAAACCCCTTCCTGGTTAGTTCGGTCAGCGGTGCAGCGATACTCGAGAAGTCCTGCATGAAACAGCGGTAATAACCGGCTAAGCCCAAAAAGCTACGGACCTATGTCACTGATATAGGTCTGGGCCAAAGCTGTACGGCCTCGATCTTCCTCGGGTCCATACGAATACCGTCTCCCGTAACCACATGACCTAGGAAGTCAACACTATCAAGCCAGAAGGAAAACTTCGAGAATTTAGCAAACAGCCGGCGCTCTCTCAATGTCTGCAAAGCAATTCTCAAGTGCTTCTCATGTTCTTCTCGACTCTTGGAATAAATCAGTATGTCATCAATAACACAATAATAAACTGGTCGAGGAACGACCTAAAAATCTGGTTAATCAAGTCCATGAACGCTGCTGGGGCATTGGTGAGTCCGAACGATATCACCAAAAACTTATAATGCCCGTAGCGCGTACGAAAAGCAGTTTTCGGAATGTCATCATTTCGAACCCGCAACTGATGATGACCTGATCTCAAATCAAACTTGGAAAAAAAATGTTCCGTACCCTTGAGATGATCAAATAAATCGTCAATGCGAGGTAAAGGATACCTATTCCGCACCGTAACTCGGTTCAATTGATGAAAATTAATGCACAACCTCAAACTGCCGTCCTTCTTCTTGACGAACAGAATAGCAGCTCCCCAAGGCGAAACACTTGGACGTACAAGTCCCCCTATCAAGAAACTCTTGCAGCTGATCCTTAAGCTCCTTAAGCTCCGCCGGCACATCGGGAAAAACGTCGGAAAACTCTCGCACGATAGGAACCCGGTCCAATAAATCTACTGTGGCTCCGGTATCACGAATCGAAGCTAAGAATCCCCGACATCCTCTCCTCAAAAGGCGACTAGTGCAAAAGGCTGTAATTAAACTATGAGGGGAGGCACCACGGACCCCCTGCACAACAAGAACTGACTCTCTGGGAAAACAAAACCTGACTGTCTTCTCACGGCAGTCCACAGATGCATAGAACATAGCTAGCCAGTCCGTGCCTAGGAGAACGCCAAAGTCCAACATATTTAGAACGATGAAATCGACAGACGAATCTCTATCTCCTATCCGATTGGCACTCGACCGAAACACGTGTCGCGCAACAAAAGAATCGCCAACAGGAGTACTCACGATAAGCGGCTGATCTAGCAAACACGACTCTCAGCCCAACCTCGGCACGAAATGTGTAGAAACATACGAGTGCATAAATCCCGAATCAAACAAAACGTGTGCATCAAAAGAACATATGAAAAAAAGTACCTGAAACCACTGCATTGGACGCCTGCGTGTTCTGATGAGTCGGAGCAAATGCTCGATCCTGCCCTCTACCTGCAACTGGCTGTCCTCCTCCTCTGCCACCCTGTCCTCTCTGAACAAACCCTCCGCGACCACGACCTCTTTGAACATAAGTCTGACGCGGAGCAACAACAGGCGCAAGAGGCAATGCTCCCTGAGGTGACGGTGGTAAGGTAACATATGGTACAACTGCATTTCTCTGGCGTACCATTGTACAATTCCTAACGAGGTGATGGAAACTCCCGCACTGGAAATATCCAGATAATGACTGCTGACCCTCCTAGGGATAAGAGCTAAACAAATGTCCTCTTCCTAAGCCTCTGCTACTCCCACGACCTGAACAAAATCTTCCGCGGCGTCCAAACATCTGCCTCTGGGCTGATACACCAGTACAAGCCCTCTTCGGTCCCGTAACGACCGACGTCTCGAGTAGACGTTCCCCATCTAATGGGTTGCGTCCACTGTTGCTGTATACGTGACACCATGCTATATGCTAATAGCGAGGAATAACTGGGTAACATGGGGGGCAACCTTCTGTCGCTGCGCTCGACTGGCCTCAACTAACGATCCCATCATCTGGCGCAAGTCCTGCATATCGGCATCTAGCCTAGTGATACGATCTATCGAAGGCAGATCAATCTGCTCCTGTACAGTGAGCGTACCATCCTGGTCAGTCCTCGTCTTAGACGAGCCAACTCTGACCTCGGCTCTCGTGGCCGCTCTCTGAGCCCTCATAGTATTCAGCGTCATAATGGCTAGAAATGAAAATAGGATTCAATAAGGACATAGAGATCGAATCACAAGTATGTATATAATCACGGAAGGAATTTCAAGCAATATGTCCTAAGGTCACTTAGGCGGAGTACCGTTTCGTAAGTATGCCGCGGAACATACACACGCTACATCACTCTGCTTAAGCTACCTACTCCATCTTACCAAGGTCATCCTACAGTCCGAAAGGTAAAACCCGGCTCTGATACTAACTTTGTCATGACCCAAAATTTGGCATGTGACCAGCACATAAACCACGTAACGTCTACAGGCGTAACGCAATTTAAGTAAGCCGAAAACCCAGGAATCTAAACCATCAAAAGTAGTAAATGATTAGAACATTGTTAAAAACATTTGGGAATCTCAAGTAAAAATCTTTAAAGCTTAGGTTTATTTTCTTAAAAATTTTGGCGGCACCTCCTTTGTAAAAACTAGCCCCGAAATGGATACAAACATAAGATATAAGTAAAGCAACATGCGATATAAATAAAGCATCCCCAAACAGGAGAAACCACGCCCATAGGCAGGACCAACCACCAGAAGCATATATACGACGCCGTAGCGAAGAAATAGACAATCTAGAATGAAAACAGCATAAAAGATAAAACTACATAATAAAAGCCGGCTCACACGAGCACGACGCCCAGAATCACAAAATAATATACAATATCATCCACACATCTCGTCTCAAAGTCAATACATGAAGTCGTAGATGGATAGTACAAGATACAATAAGATATATAATGAACATCATCAGATAACCACAAAACCCACCTGTAGAAAAATGGCTCACAGCCAGCCGTAGCGGTATCCGCTGCACAAAGATACAATAAGATAGCCCTGCCGCGACTACTCTGAGGGTCAACCTGCAAAACACTGTGGCACAACGGGGGTGAGTTGCCAACTCGTGAATAGTAAATAACATCATGCAGGTAATCGCAGGTATGCACGTACTGCGATAATCTACCACATCCAAACTGATAATATCAATATGGTAATGTGGATATGCAACAACCATGGAAGGTACTCTATCAAGTACTTACAATACATGAAGCTATGCATATCAATGAATGCTGCGTATGGGATAAAACATATCATCATCAATGAATCATCATCGTGGAAAAACCAGTGTCCATCAATGACACTCTAAATCCAAATACCTGAGGCGTCGTCACTCTGATCGGCCCTCATATCCTGTAAGTCTCATGGAACCTGAGTGCCAAACATCGACACTTGAAAACATTATGAAAACTCGTGTCCAACATCGACACGTAAATCCTTATACCTCGACTCCATCTGCGGGATCGGCCTGCGGGCTCCGGCAGAATGGGTCGGCCTATATCCATCTCATAACTCCAGTCGGCATCCTCCGGATAACCGCCGAGTCCAAATACTATTACCGGTAGGTAATAGTCCCTCTGCCAGGCTCATTTGCTAATCCATTGACATACCTTTCTTGCCCCGGGTACTATACCAGGCCCACTATGAACCCGCAAACGGCCTCATCCACTCCCCGCATCGGGTTTCTAACACAAGTATCAGAACCGAGAAAACTCATGGTGGACGCACTGAAATATCATATCGAGAGAAACCGAGTTTTCGAAACAATGCATACATTCTTGAAATACTACCACGGTCCTCAAATCCATAAATCACATGAAATCCGTATCTCAATGCGTAAATCCATGAAATACGATATATGCAACATAAAACAGTAATATGGGCATATCCAGGAAAAACCGTTATTTAAATGCATCAAGTTATTAAATATATCATACGGTTTCCAATTTCTCTAAAATCCAACGCAATATCATATAAAGGTGAACATGTAACTATAGCAAGGTATATGTGTAAGCATGTAGGTATGCATGCATGCTACATTTCATATGCGCAATGGAATAAGAATCAATGTCTCAATGTCAATAACCAATACAATATCACATATGTATATATGTTGTGTGTGTCATGGCAATTACCGATGGTGTGTGTAGCATACAATTAGTGCTCGTGCAATATGAACCGTCAGTAACAGTGTTGTGTCTCATTAATACTATGTCCGTATGCAACAGGAAAATGAGGTATGCAACAATGGTACACATGCACAATCAAGGTACATATACTTATAACTAACAGTCATATCATTGAATCTAGCCCCGACACAAAACGCCATACGGGCGATTCCCCCGTAGATGTTAAATCTACTCACAGATGACCTTGAGCTAAGTAAAGCCAACCACTTGCTTTCTCTTCTTCGTGGCGTCCGAAGTCCCCGCCTGCGATCCTAAAATCATACAACCATATAACAAGTGCACATTAGAAATCGACCAATAACACGTATAAACTACGTTTGACCGACGCACCAACTCCAATCAAACTCTCAAGTGTTCGTCTAGTAGCTAACGTGCGTAGCGACACCCCGAAACTAACCCAAGTGCAGCAGCTACACAAAGTACACGAACCCTGTCAGATAACGTAACGTGCGTAGTCGAAACACTAGAAACTAGCAAAGTGATCCCAGATTTTGTGTACTGTCAAAACATAAAAATCTAGTAGTACCAAACACTTTAAAACAACTGCAGATAGCTACCCTAAAAACCACAAGCCCCAACTCCCCCAAACACCCGAAGTCGCCAGATTTCCCATGTTCTCGCCGGCCAAAACCGATCAGGTGGGGTTCGTGCTTCAGGTGTACACTCAGGGTTACTAGTACATCACTACTACTTTGCTAGATTTTCCAGTATACACTCGGGGTCACAGCAGATCACAGACATCCTAAAAGGCTCTAAAAATACGATATTTGCACAAAACTATACCTTTAGTGTCTAAACAACAACTACAAGGCAGCACAACAATAAAAACACCTAAATAACAGTTTAGAGGTTATACCTATCCACACTTGCTCAAAAATCCTAGCTTTCCATGCTCCAAGTCATCTTAGTGGCTAAATCATGACTTGAGAAGTGTTTTAGTGAGGTTTAATGAAGGTTTGCTTGGTTTTTGTGATGAAATGGTGAGGGTTTCAGTTGAAGGAAGAGGAGAAGAAGAATAATTGAGAATGGGAGATTGAAATGAGATAAGAATGAGAGGGGTGAGTATAGGGTGAGTGTATCCTTATACTTACTCTCTCCCTCAGTTCAATAAATGCAAGCATGCTTCCTCCATGACTCATCTTGCCACCTCTCCCCTTTCCAAAACAAATGGATAACACTCACAAAAGAAATGCTAAGTGCAAGGTTAACATGGCATGAATTAATTTAGGGTGCCATGGCTAATTAACAAGGTTAACACTAATTAACCCCCAAGTTACCATGCACAAGTGTGTGCAAGACAAAACAAATAATAATAAAATATTGATTAATTTTTATAAAATATGAGAAAACTATTTTGGTAATCTTTTTATTAAAAACCCGCATTATCGCTTAATTAACACTAATCACATTCTAAGGTGTTTCAACTGTATGGTAGTGTTACTGAGTGGATTCGCAGGAGTTTGAGCAGGCTTGCTTGTTGATCTTCTGATCGCTCAATACCCGGATGGCCGTTACGTTTAGCAGACCGCTTGCAGCTTGTAGGTGTTTGATATAATCATCACCTACTGTCGGCGTATTGACGAGTCTTTAGAGTCGTACACAGAGATTTCTTAGTTCATGCGAAACAGAGTAGGAGCACATATGTGATATGTGCAGGACCGAGATTAATACGTGTATGTGATACCGTATTCTATTCTCACGAAATGTGACATAGATCGGTTATATGTGATATAGCCAGGTTATCGGATCAAGTGTTGATTCGATAAGTTGTTACACTTGATATTAGTCGGTTATATGCGATATAGCCGGATTATTAAATCAAGTGTTGATTTAATAATCTAATGTAGAATTATATATTTGATATATTTAATTATATTAACTAATATTAGCTCACTTAAGCATTTCTTTTTCCCACTTATGATACACTTAACATATATGTGATATATGTTAATTGTTTTCATTGCACACAAAATATATGTGTGATATATATTGTTGTGTAATGCTATGTTACACATGTAACATGTATGTATGAGACTTATACCATGCTAAAGTTTATGTTATGGTTTATATTTATTTCAAGCAAATTCAAAATTGTGGATATTTTTTCATGGTTCAAAGCTTGTAGAAGCTTGTAGTTTGCATTGACTTGGTCCACTCTTTTATCTAGCTTAAGATATTTATCAACCCAACCTTAACTCATAGCTATGGTTTAGTCTCTACAATGGTTAGTGCAGGACATACACTCACCATGGTTGAATTTCTAACCTCACTTGATTATTCTTTCATCACTTGCTTCATCTTCTTCTTCCTCATTGAAAAAGCATTCTAGCTTCAAGTCAAGTGATGAAATTTAGTGAGAAAATTAAATCTAAAGTGAGCAAAATTCCTATTTCATCATCCTCTACTATTAGCCATTTAGTTTAGGGTGTCTGCTTCACTAATCTCACCATTAGTGAAGAGGTGGCATGAGCTTGAGTCTCTTCGACGTAGATCTTCTTCGGCCTCGAAGACAAAGAGCAAGTGTGTTCATTTCTTCATGTGAACCCTCACTAGAGTCCGGGTCTTCATAACTCGCAGCGAATGGACTACTACACGGAGCTTTAGAAGTGAAGGACCGGTCTACAAAGGTTGTATTCCGCATTCACTTAGATATAAAGTGTTTATATTGTATGATTCGTATGATTCTCTAGTTAAACATCCTAGGGTTAGGATTCCTTAGCATGGAAAATTTTAATTTGGCATGGACGATGCCTCCCGAAACCTCGCTGCCACACTAGGTAACCCTACAGTGGTATCAGAGCCAAGCTAGAGAATTAGTCGGATATTGTAGAATTACGAAACTGAAACAACTCCGAAACTTGATACAACGAACCCTAGTTTCTGTCGAAATTTTCTGAGTCAAATTTTTTTTTAAACAACTGCAGAGTGTTATATGAGATGTAACATGAACACCATACAAATTTGAAGAAAAACCACCTCAACATGGCCGGCCACATGCCCTCTAAGACCGGTGTGCTCAGTTCTTCCTTAGAGTTTTGGGTTCAAATTTTTTGTGTGTTCCAGTCTCTGGGTTTTGGTGTTTCAGGTGTTGTTTGTTTTTGCTAAATTTGCATGTGATGTTAACTTTCTGCAAAAGTAATTCGGAGTGTTTCGTAATTGTAATTCTAACATGTATTCGGGTTATTTAGACGATGTTAAAAAGTTCGAACGGATATCAATAACCCAATTTTTCCCTGCTTGAAATTTTCCAAGAGTTGGGTTTTTTCCGAGTTTAAAATATTCAGAAAATCATGCAGGTTATTCTGTTGACCCTTTAGAAGAACGAAACCATAACTCGATTCTGTGACCGTCAGAACCACCATCAAACCCTTGGGTTTGTGGTAGTTCAGCGATGCCACAGGTGATGCATTAGTTGACCCTTCTATGGCTGATTCATAGGTGCTATGGCATGTTCTGGATGCTTTTTTAGACTCCGCTCAAGTGTTGAGCTTGTTGGAAAATTTTGGGTGTTTGTTTATTCGATCGAAAATTTTAACTTCGTCTAGCTATCTATGATTGTGATACAATATTTGGAATCCACATAATCAGTTATGAGATAACTAGTTTGAATTTTATAAATCTAGCAGTTTAGTCTCATTTGATTGGTTGCCACGGAATTTTGATGTGGATCAAAAGTCTGTCGCAATTACGTAGTGTGCGCGGTTACTCGCCGGATAACCTTACTAGATAGCCATGCCCCATTACCCCGACCAAGTGACTCTAGGAGAACCCCGTCGCCAAAAGCATCCGTTCGGGTGCTCGCGACCGCGGTGTTCCACCTTAGTGCACTTCGTCGACGGCATCGGGCGTGCGGCCGTCTATTAAAGTTTCCGACGAGCATTCGATCAGGTTATCGGGAATCTTGTTTAATTACCCGATAGGTTATTGGAAAGTTTTTTCAATATCGAGACTAAAATGCGGGGTTTATAATTGTTAGGCATGTGATGTCTAAGGAATTCATTTGGTTAGGCATGAAATCCAATATATGTGATACATTGGGTTTATAATGTCTAAGGTGGTTGCGGATTCCAACTGTTGTAGTTTTTCACTTTCTTTTTTATGACCGTAAGTGTAATATATGGTGTATCTCCGGTTTTGGTGCTATATGTCAATGACAACTAGGATACGCATATTTACTTACGTTGATGACATGTGATGTTATGTGTTGCTGTGATATGTTATATTGGATCGTCGTGTTTTGAATAGCCGGGGGTTTTTATGTGAGATGAGAGTTTTTCATTTTCATTCATGTAAAAGTTTGTATGTAATATTCTTTTATTGGGGCACTTCCAGGTTGAGGATGATGTCACCATTGATGTATATTATTTACCATTGATGTATATTATTTACTTTTCCGCATTAGGATAGACCCAAGGCGGGGAGCACAAGTAACTGGGTCTCCTAACTCTAGAATTGATAGGGTTGTTTGCCGCTCTCATAGGAGTCTAGGAAAGTGGATTTGGCTATTCATCGTAACTGTGGAATCCGTGTCTTATACTGGCTTAATTTAAAACACGGAATTCTTAGTATATCCAATATTTCATATATGTTCTTCTGCTGCTCATATTCTGTGATGTGATCACTTGATATATTCTGAGATGAATGCCTATATTATATATATGATATATAATTACTATTGCTTCTTTCGTTTCTTCTGTGATACTTAGGAAGCATAATTTTGATGGGACTTCATTAATGATATTAATGAAACTAAAAAAAAACTAAAGATGTTGTAGAAACTTGTTTAAAAACTAGTAGCTCTAGTTCATGCTTTGCATAGCGGTATTCCTTGTAGAATATCCGGCACCTTATTCGATAAGGAAAGAGCCGAGATCCCTTCACTGGGAGTGACCTCTTTAGCGAAACTAGAAGATGCTACAACCCACTCGGTTTGTCTTTTGATTGCTTCCATAGTTTTTTCTTTGCATAATGGTATTTGTGAAATATCCTGTACCTTATTCGATAAGGAAAGAATCGAGATCCTTTCACCGGGAGTGACTTCTTTAGCAAAACTAGTAAAATCCTAAAAAACACTCCTTTTCAAAATCACTCGATTTTACGACGAGATCAAGTTCATTACGTAAAGGGTTTTCTTAAAAACCTGTCGTAGCCCTCCGTCATTTTAGATAAGTTGTACATAGTATTCGTGCTACGTTTGTTGGCCTTCGTCAAGGCGTACTGTGCGGTAGCTAACTAGTGCTTATCTGCTAAAGCATGAGATGCGATTGGTTAGGGTAGTCGTACGACTTTATTGGCTTTCATCAAGGGTCATAGGGGTGGGTTTAATTCAATCATGAAATGTACGGGTTGAATTTGACTAGTAGACTATGGTTTGTTGGCTTTCGTCAAGATCATAGGACGCTAGGGGCAAAACATTATCGGGAATTTCAAGTGTTGAAATTTGCAATGAGATTGCATACGTTCTATGAGATAGTTAGATCCCGATACCCACTGCGAGTAATAGTTACTCCTGGGAGAGTTTTACACATTACAATTAGCCAATCAAGTAGGTGTCTAGAAAGGTGTTAACAGGGTTACGCTCCTGGGAAAATGAGGTTTATTTTAATTAGGTCCATGCGAAAGCACGGGGAACCTCCCTCGAAGTACCGACACTGGCCTGGCCGAATGATTGGAGAGTTTGTAGGGTATAATTAATCTCGGCTAATCTTACCTTCTAGGGTTTGAAGGAAGATTTGATAAAAACAGTGGGAGCCATCCTGATTAGATAAAATAATAACCAATCTAATCTTACAAGAGCGCACACAGAGTGTTTTCTTCTCTCTCTCTCTCTCTCTCTCTCTTGGTAGCGAACATGTCACGCCTTAATCAAGATAATAATATGGATGCATTGACCGAACCTCATTATTATACTGAGCTAGGGAACGTTGGTTCCGCTCTATCTTATAACTGTTATTGTTGGAGATAGTGCCCTCAGAGTCAATTATTGGATCACAGGCACGTGATTGCAATGATTGAGGGAAAGACCTATCCCAGTAGGACAGTCTTACTCGAGATGATAGTATGCTATCTGGTTTATCTTTATCTTCGTGTACTGCTTTAGGTGACCTTACGAGTCGCTATTACACGTTGATAGAGCCCCTAGGATTCTTGCTTGACTACCAGCAGTATGAGGGCGATCATATAAGTGAGAGCTGGAGTCTATAAGCACATCCTTAAAAGGTCCCTAGTCGTGGGAGTTTCGAGACATGGCATTGATTCTCCAGAGTAGACTAGTGTATACAGTCGAGACCACGACGAGGGGCGGTGGCCGGTCTCACAAGCCACTGGTGTCAGTTGGTTCACCTAAGATGTATACAGGTGCTCATTGGGTTATGAGTACACCGGACAGGACTCGCAGGGAACCTGCTAGTTGGGATTATACCAGACGTCAGATAGCAGTTCCCTGGTGACATGTGTACATGTTAGTTCATCGACCTGAGATCGTCATTTGTCTCGTGTGAGTTCCCACTGTGCTTTGATTACTACCCTACCACGCTCAAAGGAGACGTGCAAACAGGTTTTAGTTGGGTACAGTCCCGAGCCACATGGAGGCAGTGAGCGAATCTGCAGGGGTTCATCTCTCCCGGTATTAGGGGTGAGGTCGCGCTGTGTCTAGGAGAGCCAGAACATGAAAAGTCCTTGACCAAGGTAGGAGATTTGCTGGTAGGTATTCCAGTAGTATCTCAGGTTGTTCTGGGCTACACTCTGACACGACTTGTACCGCTATTGGGGGTCTGACTTTTACCAACCCCCTAGGCCCGCCATGCGATGCTCATAGACGAACGGACCGGACTGTATGGATATTGTCACTGGCAGGCTCAGTAGGGTGTCAGGATGAGTTCGCTCATCGACGTCCCTTTTTGGTCAATAGCTGGTGGCCCTTCACGTATGGCTGATACCTCTTACGTGCTAATGGTTAAATCCACAGCCATAGTATTGACGAGTATTTAGAGTCCACCACTCACAGTTACTCAGGTTTCGGGCGAAACTCTGTAGAGGCCGTATGGAGATATGGCAGGGTTCGATCAGATACGTGCGGTATTGCACGGATCGTGATCGGACGGTTTTTACTAGCCGGCTTTGGCTTAAGCCGGATCCTAGTATTAGATAGTGTAGATTTTGTCTCTTTGCATTTGTGTTCAGCGGGAATACAAATGCGGGCATGTATTTGCAGTAGCGGGGTTTTCCTGTAATTTATTATGAGATCGGTTTTCTGGAGTTGCCAGTTTGCATTTCGTTCCGGCCGGTTTTTCTTTGTTCCTTCGCGGCCTGACTTTCCAAAGGAGGGGTAATTTGTAATTGTGCAAATTACTCTTTGTGGAGGGCTTTCATGCATATGTGAGGCATCATGAGTGCTCTTATCATCATGAGATTCCATTATAGTCTTTTCTTTTGCTTTTGTGTGATGGTGCTTTGATATGATGAGATTTGAAAATGGGTGTGACATATATTCCTTTTTTAATCACACATTTTCTTCACATGTTTTTCTCTTGCAATTTTTCTCTTCCATTCTTGAGATGAGGCCGGCCATTCTTGAGGGTAGGAGATGAGAGAGGTTTTCATTCTTGGGTGAGGAAATTTTCATTATCTCATATTTCCTCTACTTCTCTACTTGTCACAAAAATCTCCAAAGTTCATTCTTTCACTTCCTCCACATCCATGGCAACTTCCATAAGCCCCAAAGAGACAAGTTTCTACACTAGTTTACAGCAAACCTTAGACGCGTCGGCTAGCCAACTTCACGCCCGAGTTTCCTCGGTCCATAGGTGGGAGCCCGTAAAAGCATCCGGCTACGTGGTGCCCTTTCCGACGAGGACATGACGGACGGAGATTCCACGGGGGATCGGAGTGGAGACGAAGACCGAAGGACACGGATCGCTTGGTATACTTCTCTACCCGTTTTTAGTTTTCTAGTAGTTAGGTTAATGGCGCGATCCGGGTATTTAGTGCGCGGTGGTGCCGGTTTGAAGATTTTGAAATTTTTTGTTTCCGGCGTCGGATCGACGGCCCGGGCGCCGCCGCGGACTTACATTGGTATCAGAGCCACGCCATTAACCATGCCTAGCTTGCTCTAGTATGTTTAGAACTCGATCGAAGAAAAATCTCCAAAAACCGTATTTTCAATGCTTCATGTTTCTGTCGAAATTTTTTCTGCTCCAAAAATTTTTCAGGTTGTTTCAGAAACATGTGTAGACAATTCTAAAAATTATGTGAAAATTTGATGCAGTGATTCGTTAGTACGACCGCGGAAACGCGGCCAAACCCCTGGTTTGGCCACGGTTCCGCGGTGGTAAAGTGTCCTCATTGGGCTAAATTTTTCCAGAGCTCTTTTGACATGTAAATAGGGGTTTTGGGATAATCTTTTTCGGCCCAGATTTTCTGTGAGTGCTATAGTACTGCTTGGGGCCCACTTAGGTAATTTTGTTCGATCGGATACTTTAAACATATTAGTTCACAGTATTTACATTATATCTACGACCGTAAATATCACTTGATCGGTAAATCCTGTCTAACTGCTATAGCCCTTTTAGACGGATTTGCGAACGTGACATTCATATTGATGTTCTGTGTTGTGCTGTGATGTTGCGGATCGGTCGTGGGGGATAGCCTGGTTGCAGTGTTAGTACAGTTTTATTTTATATGTACATTTGTTATTGCGGGGCGAGCGTCCGACATGTGGACTGCCGTCACTTCCTGTTTGTATTATTCTTTTGGGGCACGACCGGGTCGAGGTCGATGTACCCGTTGTATGTATATTTTACTTTCTGTACTAGGATTACCCCAAGGAGGGGTGCACGGATAGCCGGGTTCTAGAGGACAACAAGCCCGCATCTCATGGCGTTGAGACGGAAGGGGCTTCACTCTAGAATTAGCGGGCTATTCGCCGCACTCGTAGGGGGTACAGGTTGACCCAAGGAGGGGTGCCCAAGTTACTGGATTCCGTGAAGTGCTGGGTGGTCTATTCACGTTGCTGAAGAGGGCTACCTCGCTTCAGGTTTTGGCAGGTGACTTGCCGCGCCCGTAGGGGTCTTGGATTTTCATTGCACAGGCTATCCACACGACCAGGGGAACGTCGGGTTTCAGTAGCTGCTCTGTGAAACCAGGGGATCCCAGATATCTGTATTGTTCTGTGATGCTGTACATTTCTGTGATGTTGCATTTTTATCACGCCATGAGCGAAAGTTATATATTATATATATACTAGTAGATGTTGTATATGTTTTGCATCCGTGCTAGTCCAGTCCCCGCTCTGTCGTTAGTTAAGTAACCTAACGGGTGATGACGGGACCCAGTGGCGAATGCGGATGGCATATACCTACATCATTAATTTCGTTCTTTTGTGGTGTGATCAATTGATGGGACTGCGTTGATTCGGATCAATGCAAGATAAACAAACCTATTCTGATGTCGTTGGAACACTTTTTCAAAAAGCTGTTATTGCAAGGACGTTCACTTTTGTTTTGCACAGTGGTATTCAGTTGGAATATCCTGCTCCTCAGTCGACGAGGCAAGGGCCGAGATCCCTTCACCGGGAGTGACCCATTGGACAAAAGTTTGCGTCAGGGCAGTAACTTCACTATAGCCGTTTGCTTTTTCTTTGCATCGTGGTATTCAGTTGGAATATCCTGCACCTCATTCTACGGGGAAAGAGCCGAGATCACTTCACCGGGACTGACCACTTTAGCAAAGGTTTTCGTCACTATATTTTTTAAAAGCTATCAGTTCCTTCAACGATATCAAGTTCATTACGTTAAAGGTTTTCGCCAGAAACCATTCATAGCCCTACGTCGTTTCATATGGATAGTCAATAGTATTCGAGCTGTGTATGTTGCCCAAAGTCAAGGCACAGTGTTTGGTAGCTGTTGGGTATTCATATGCAGCATAGATAGATGCGTTGGTTTGGGACAGTCGTACTGCCATTTTGGCAAAAGTCAAGGGTAGGTACGGGTGGGTTCAAATTAACCAGGAGAATGACGGGTAGAACTTGACATGTGACTTATGATATGTTGGACAAAGTCAAGGTCATAAGAGCATGGGGAAAAAATCCACATCGGGAGTTTCAAAAGAACTGAAACTTGCCAGATATGCGCATACCTTCTGGAGTGTGATAACGTGAGCGGATTCCGTCACGTTATCATGTGATGATAGTTGGATCCCGATTCCCACTGATGAGTTGGTTTACTCCTCGGGTGATCCCGGCTAATTCTTCTTTCGGGTTTGGGGAAGAATTTGACGTTACAGTAGGAAGTTTCCAGATTAGATAAAGTGATAACCATTCTGATCTATGTTAGAGTGCACGCTGAGTGTTTCTTTTCTCTCTCTCTTCGGCAGCGACCATTGACCCGACCCTAGACTATGACTCAGTGACGAAGTTGACCGAACCTTCTTAACACTGGCTTTTGGATTGTCAGAGTTGCAAACCTCATTGTCACTCCTACTTTGACCCTTTTCTCCAGGACACCCCGTATTACTACGAACGTCCACTTCCATTAGACAAAACCATCGTATGGTTATATACGAACTCGAAGCAATTCGAGGATGGTTTCCGGTTCTGGAGAAAACGAATAGGACTATTCAGTTGTCTTTTCCTTTCACCTTCTCTCAGGTTACGAGTACTCCTTGGTTTAGGAGATAGTACACCTATTACGCAATTTGGACAGTCTTCTTCTAAACCATAGGCAGGTGCCGACCGGTAGGGAATGAAGAAAACCAATTAGCATAACGATGGTGTACAGAAGGTATTAAGTTCAGACAAAGCAAGGGATTAGTAAGAGGGCAAAGTAAATTGCGACTGCTATTCACGACCAGACCAAGTATTTCTTCGCCAATCCTAAATCACCTTTGTATTTCTCCAGGACACTCCGTATCACTATGACGATCCCAGTTTATTGGATAATCCATCGTATGGTTATATACGAACTCGAAAGGAACTTGTTCCAGTTCCGGGATGGATCCTGGTTCAGGAGAAATAGGAATAAAGCTCATTCAGGTGTCTTTTATCTTCACCTTCTCTCGCGTTGCGAGTGCTCCTAGGACTAGGACAGTACACCCATTATTCTTATTGGATAGTCTTTTTCCAAACCATAGGCTGGTGCCGAGCGGTAGGGAAGGAAGAAAACCATTTGGCCTAAAGGGGTGTACAGAAGGTAATGACTAAAGACATATAAAGGGATTTGGAGAAATGGAAAAGAATTATACGGTTATAGTTGTGAATCTGGATAATGGAAGAGGCATTACTAGGAATACCAGGATACCCTATCGAAACATTTCAATGTTTCAGTTTCACTGTGTACTGTTAAAAGAAAACTGATTTCCCAATTAGACACTTGCTCCAGGGTATGTATTTACCAGGTTGGATTCTCACATCTGTATGGTTTTACAGATAATGAGTGGCAGTAAGTTATTGGGAATTAGGTGATCATCCTCATTATATCGGGATTCGTTGTAATCGGTGATATTTGAGGAAGTCACCTGGGTTGTTTGCCTTACGGCAAATATTTGGTTTTGAATATCCGTTGTTATGCACCAATTTCAAATTGATATATCCGTACGTATATTTATATAGAGTGAGATATTTCTTTTTGAAATTATGTCTATGACATTTACCTATATCAGTGGATGGTTAGGTAAGGAGCATTGAACGGCGGTGTAATTCTTCTTAACCATAAGTACAGTTTTCAACCTACGACACACAGTGAATGAGTCATTTGACTCAAGGGACTTGTACAGAGTATTGTATATTTGTCCAGTGTCCATTAGGACAGAGTGGTTGGTCCTCGTACTATATTCTGTTTACTTATGACTTCTCTGGTTCTTAGACAGGTGTTTCGTAGAAACGCATGGTCCGAGTGTTGAGAAGTTATAGGTATAAGAATAAAGTAGAGAACCAGGTATTGCAAGTATCGGGATTCTTCAAGGTAATCGAAGATGCAGATACTTGTGGATGGTATTCAGTTGATAGTAATGATTAAGAGAACTTGTTTCTCTTTCAGGTTACTCATAATTGGAAGTACTCCTTAGTTGAGTAACGCTGATCAGCCTCCTTCCATTTAGTTGGCATGCACTGAAGACAGCTGCATGATTTGAATCTGGTTCAATTAAATTAGTACCTCTGTTTTTATATTGGATATAGAACAGTTCGTATCTTGACATTGTTAAGGTAAGGGAGTTGTCCAGCTTATGCTTAAAACCAGACTCTAGATAACTCAATGCATGTTTCTGTAATGGCTGTTTGTGGGTTGACCTGGGCTATGACGAGGGTTGATATTCTACCATCTGTAAGATCAATAATGATATTGTTCTTGACTCGCCACAGTTTTAATAAAAAAATGGAATTTTTTTCAGAAAACAGTAGTGGGAGTATGGTAGAACTGGAAGTTATTCCAGAACCGCAAACGATTACTGAAGATTTCATAAGAACCTAAAGATTCAATCTGGTTTGACATTCCATTGGCCACTCCGCAGATATGGTGGGTAACCTCAGGCACCCGAGAGGTACTTCGGTATGCTCAAGGACGGTGGCAGGGAGGTTCTTGTTTACCCAGATTTGCCATTGCTGTTGTTCCAGACTGTGAGACCCGGCAGGAGGATGAGTATAGCGTCGTTCTAAACTAGCTTTAGAAGTGTACGTCTATATGACTCTGCCAGTGGGAGCAGCGGAAGCATTGGTGGACAGTTGGCTTATGTCTATTTATAGACTAAAGCAGATATAGCGAAGATAGATCATCTATTTCTTATGTGACAGTCATAGGTTTGACTTCATCAGAACAGGGGATGGATCTATTAAGAAGGTAGTAGGGTGTGATGTCCTGGTATTTGATGAAATACACAGAGTAGGAAGTGATATTCCTATACTACGATCGGTTATACTTTGGTCGTCACACAGTGTTTTCTCCACATAGGACTTGGGTATTATATCAGACATTCTGATCACTAGATCTATGGTTTTAGATCTAGATTTGGGTGGTTTCCCAATCTGGGTACTTAGACAGCATTCTATGAGTATTTAGAATGGACGACTCCTAGCATGGTGGTGTACCTGCAGGTAATGGAGTCACCCTCTCTAAAGGTGTCTTACAGACTAAAGGGGAGAGGGATACGCATGATTGGCAGATCACTTGCTTAGGCAATTGAGTCAATCATGAGATGTCAAGTACCACACCAGATGTTGTTCTTGAAGTAGGTGCAATAAGTTGATATTAATACAATCCTGGAGAAACAATCGGAAGCGGTTTTAGAACATAAGTTGATGTTCTAGGGATATGATAACAACATTCTCCTTCGGGAGACAGTTATCATTCCAGGCTTCCAAGGTGACCTGGATGGCAGAATGGCTGTCAGAGTTATAGTTTTCCTTCTGACGAGGGGCAGTATTTTGGACAGGTGGTCCAGGTGGATACTGAGGGAAGGCATGGCGTAGGATACTGATTAAGTTCAGTTGATGATACAGTCTAAGAAGTTTGGATTTGGAGTTCACTTATGAGCTAGGTCCCATCAGACATCCAGACACATTCTAAGACAGGTATTGCTCATTTTGGGAGATGGCTTTCTCCGCGAACTTGAGATAAAGAGAGACATAGAAAGAAACACCAGAGCGGATCCACTCACTGAGGCTATTCCTCGAAAGCAACAGTTTCGCAAACGAGCTTTGTGAGACTGACTAGTAGAGGAGTTGGGTGTTCGGTATCACACGGGCCGTGAGTATGCGACATCGCAATAATTAGCCTTGAGTGCAAGTGGGAGATTGTTGGAGATAGTGCCCTCAGAGTCAATTATTGGATCACAGGCACGTGATTGCAATGATTGAGGGGAAGACCTATCCCAGTAGGACAGTCTTACTCGAGATGATAGTATGCTATCTGGTTTATCTTTATCATCGTGTACTGCTTTAGGTGACCTTACGAGTCACTATTACACGTTGATAGAGCCCCTAGGATTCTTGCTTGACTACCAACAGTATGAGGGCGATCATATAAGTGAGAGCTGGAGTCTATAAGCACATCCTTAAAAGGTCCCTAGTCGTGGGAGTTTCGAGACATGGCATCGATTCTCCAGAGTAGACTAGTGTATACAGTCGAGACCCCGATGAGGGACGGTGGCCGGTCTCACAAGCCACTGGTGTCAGTTGGTTCACCTAAGATGTATACAGGTGCTCATTGGGTTATGAGTACACCGGACAGGACTCCCAGGGAACCTGCTAGTTGGGATTATACCAGACGTCAGATAGCAGTTCCTTGGTGACATGTGTATAGGTTAGTTCATCGACCTGAGATCGTCATTTGTCTCGTGTGAGTTCCTACTGTGCTTTGATTACTACCCTACCACGCTCAAAGGAGACGTGCAAACAGGTTTTAGTTGGGTACAGTCCCGAGCCACATGGAGGCAGTGAGCGGATCTGCAGGGGTTCGTCTCTCCCGGTATTGGGGGTGACGTCGCGATGTGTCTAAGAGAGCCAGAACATGAAAAGTCCTTAGCCAAGGTAGGAGATTTGCTGGTAGGTATTCCAGTAGTATCTCAGGGTGTTCTGGGCTACACTCTAACACGACTTGTACCGCTATTGGGGGTCTGACTTTTACCTACCCCCTAGGCCCGCCATGCGATGCTCATAGACGAACGAACCGGACTGTACGGATATTGTCACTGACAGGCTCAGTAGGGTGTCAGGATGAGTTCGCTCATCGACGTCCCTTTTGGTCAATAGCTGGTGGCCCGTCACGTATGGCTAATACCTCTGACGTGCTAGTGGTTAAATCCACAGCCATAGTATTGACGAGTCTTTAGAGTCCACCACTCATAGTTACTTGGGTTTCGGGTGAAACTCTGTAGAGACCGTATGGAGATATGGCAGGGTTCGATCAGATACGTGCGGTATTGCACGGATCGTGATCGGACGGTTTTTACTAGCCGGCTTTGGCTTAAGCCGGATCCTAGTATTAGATAGTGTAGATTTTGTCTCATTGCATTTGTGTTCAGTAGGAATACAAATGCGGGCATGTATTTGCATTAGCAGGGTTTTCCTGTAATTTATTATGGGATCGGTTTTCTTGAGTTGCCAGTTTGCATTCCGTTCCGGCCGGTTTTTCTTTGTTCCTTCGCGGCCGCACTTTCCAATGGAAGGGTAATTTGCAATTGTGCAAATTACTCTTTGTGGAGGGCTTTCATGCATATGTGAGGCATCATGAGTGCTCTTATCATCATGAGATTCCATTATAGTCTTTTCTTTTGCTTTTGTGTGATGGTGCTTTGATATGATGAGATTTGAAAATGGGTGTGACATATATTCCTTTTTTAATCACATTTTCTTCACATGTTTTTCTCTGGCAATTTTTCTCTTCCATTCTTGAGATGAGGCCGGCCATTCTTGAGGGTAGGAGATGAGAGAGGTTTTCATTTTTGGGTGAGGAAATTTTCATAATCTCATATTTCCTCTACTTCTCTACTTGGCACAAAAATCTCCAAAGTTCATTCTTTCACTTCCTCCACATCCTTGGCAACTTCCATAAGCCCCAAAGAGACAAATTTCGACACTATTCTACAGCAAATCTTGGACGCGTCGGCTAGCCAACTTCGCGCCCGAGTTGCCTCGGTCCAGAGGTGGGAGCTCGTAAAAGCATCCGGCTACATGGTGCCTTTTCCGACGAGGACATGACGGACGGAGATTCCGCGGGGGATCGGAGTGGAGACGAAGACCGAAGGACACGGATCGCTTGGTATACTTCTCTACCCGTTTTTAGTTTGCTAGTAGCTAGGTTAATGGCCCGATCCGGGTATTTAGTGCGCGGTGGTACCGGTTTGAAGTTTTTGAAAGTTTACGTTTCTTCGTTTCCGGCGTCGGATCGACGGCCGGGGCGCCGCCGCGGAATTACAGTTATAAGTCCGAGCAGAAAATAGGGGAATATCTGGATTCCCATTCCACCCAACTGAGGAATATGCATGTTGATGCATCTTCTTCGGGTGTGTTCATTACCGAGAACTATTTCTCAGTATCCTCTACGTCCTGGGTATGTAATACCGGATCGGGATCCCGCATATGTAATATGTTACATGGGCTACAAAAAGGTTGAGAACTGAGAATGGGTGATAGATATCTAAGTGTAGAGAATGGTGCAATTGTTGTAGCTAAATCAGTTGGCAAATATCACATTGTACTAACACATTGATTCTGAACGAATGTTATTATATATTGAACCGAATATACAACATTACATCGGTTTCTTTAATGAGTTAAAAAAGGATATATTTCTGTATTGGAGGATAATGTTGTGAACATTTTCCTAAATCAAGAGTTGATTGGATCAGGCACGTTATATAATAGCATATACATTCTAAATCAATTCACAGTTCAAAGTATGTAGAACACACACAGGAGGAGTAGTTCAGAAATGAATGAATCCTTCTTGCGGTATTGTAGACTAGGTCATATCAATGCGACACGACCAGCTAAGTTACATTAGGATGAATATGAGAATCTGTTCGAATTTTCATCTTATGCTACTTGCCAGTCTTGTCTCAAAAGTAAAATGACCAATACTCCGTTTACTGGAAACAGAGAAAGAGTTACTGAACTCTTGGGACAGATACATGATGATGTATACAGTCCTATGTCTACAAATGCCAAGGTTGGTTCTTAGTACTTCATTACATTCATCGACTATCTCTCAAGATTCGGACATGTGTTCCTATTGAAACACGAGTCTGAAACTTTTGAGAAATTCAAGTAATATAAGCTTGAAGTTAAGAACCGGACGGGTAAAAGTATTAAGTCCTTCGATGTGATCGAGGAGGAGAATACTTGCGTATAAAGTTTCTAGAGTTTCTAAAAGGAGAATGTGATTCTCTCTCAGCTTATTCCTTCGTATATACCCCAGCACAATGGTGTATCAGGGCGGAAGTATCGTACCCTATAAGATATGGCGCGCTCAATGATGAGTACTGCTGAGTTACCTGTTTCATTTTGGTGTTATGCACTTGAGAAGCTGCATACCTATTGAATGGGATTCCGTCCAAATCAGTGCCTACCATTACATATGAGATATGGAATGGGAAGAGACCATTTCTTAAACGAGTTAAGATATGGGGTTGTACGGCCTATGTTGAAAAGCAAAATTTGAACAAGCTCGAGGCAAGGTCGGTTCTGTATATGTTTGTTGGATATCGCAAACATTTGCGAGGGAATATCATCTACCACACTGAGGAGCAAAAGGTGTTTTGTTTCTCAGCATGCCATCTTTTTAGAAAAGGAATTTCTTGTGATGAAATTTATGGTCATGAGGTAGAACTAGAAGGAGTTCCAGCCAGACAAACTTACAGCTGATGATTTGGTAAAACCAAAGGATTCAATAGTCTCCAATGAACCTCAGCCTCTCCGCGAGTCTGGTAGGGTTCCTCATCCACTTGAGAGATACTACGGTCTTCTCGATGACAGTGGGAGAGAGGATTGTATCATGCTTGATGATGGCCTAACTAGGTTCAGGCAGGCCATCACGAGTAGGGAATCAGTGAAATGGCTGGATGCTATGCAATCAAAGATGGAATCCATGTACACTAGCAAAGTATGACTTTGGATGTTGCACCAGAAGGGGTAAAACCCATTGGGAGAAAATGGATCTTGAGAAGATTATTGGTGTAGATGTAAAATTTTAGACTTTCAAATCTATGCTTAAGTCCATCAGGATCAATGCGCGCATCGCGGAGATGGAACATCTGTTTTGATGTGGCAGTCAAAGTGTTTGACTACATCAAAAAGGTAGGTGAACCTTGTATATACAAGAAGGATGTAGAGAGTAAGGTTGTCTTCCACGTATTATATGTAGATTGCATACTCTTGATAGGAAATGGTTTCCTATGCTACACTCAGTCAAGCTCCTCTTATCAAGAGGATTCTCAATATAAGATCTAGATGATACCTACATCTTATGAATTATGATCTATGGTGATAGATCTAAATGGATGTTGGGAGTGTCCCAAATCCAGGTACATTAAAACCATACTAAAGGGGTTTAGTATGGATGATTCTAAGCGGGGTAGTTCGTCCACTTACTCAGGAATCACTCTCTCCAAAAGGTGTCTTCCAAGACTGATTTGGAGAGATCTCGTGGGCAAGGGATAACCTATGCTTCGGCAGTAGGCTCGATCAGAGTATGAGATGTTATGTACCAGACCAGATGTAGATGACTCCCTAAGAGTAGTGATCAGAAATCAATCGGATCTTGGGAGAATCACTGGGCAGCTGTGGAGGACATTCTTAAGTACTTGAGAAGCACTAAAAGAATGTTCTTAGTTCGAGCTTCCAGAGTGATAAGGTCGACTGAGAGTCAGTCACAGGCATTGTCTTTACCCTCAGTGGAGGGACGGTATGTTGGAAGAGTTCCAAACTAGATACCGTGACATACTAGACGATAAAGGCTGAATACATTGCTACCAACGATGCTGCCAAAGTGGATGTCTGGACATTTCTTGTTCACGAGATGAACATGGTTTCTACCATTGAGCGTCCAATAAGTGTTACTGAGACAACAATGGTGTTGTGGATTAGGCCTAGGAATGCCCGTCCCATCAGCGATCCTGACATATTCTGAAGCAAGTATCACCTTATCAGTGAGATGGTTGATCTCCAAGGGATCGAGGTAAGAAGAGTAGGTTTTGAGGTTAACACGGAGGATCCACTCACCAAGGCCTGCATCCCCAAATACTATTTGAGAGATTTCGGGATGGTTGAGTATGGGATTGTTAGTTATATGTATGCCCTAGAGGCCATTACTGTACATTGGATGTATATTGTAGTGGATGCTGGGACATATATAGGGAGGACTTTCTTGCTCGACGTGATAATATGCTATCTGGTTGATCTTTACCTTAACGTGTATACTGATTGTCTCTCTGTTACATGTTGGTAAAGCCCTTAGGATGAGTACTTGATTACCTGGACTATGATGTGGATCATACTAGTGGGGACATGGTAGTCCATAAGTACATCCTTCAAAGTCCCTAGTCGTGGGTGTATCGAGACGGGGCATCGATATACCAGAGTAGACAAGCGTATACCTTCTCGACCCATATAGATGGGCGATGGATGATCCTATATCCATCGGTGTTTGACATCAGAGATGATATACGGGTGCTCAGTAGAGACTGGGTACACTGGACGGACTCGCCGAGAACTCCCGGATGGTATTATACCTTACGTCAGATGGCAGTTCTCTGGTGACACTGGTACAGAGTAGTCTGTTAACCCAAGATTGTCATAGAGTCTTGTGTGGTTCCCACTGTGCTTTGATTTCCATCTTACCACGTCCAAGAGGGCGTGCAAAACGGTGGTTTTTCGGTATAGTCCCGAGTCACATGGAGGCAATGAGCGATAGGAGGGGATTCGTCTCTCCCGGTATAGGGGGTTGATGTTGCGCTGTGTTCGATTGGCTATAACAGGAAATCTCTGGACAGGGTTGCTGAGATTTACTGGTAAGTGTTACCAGTAGTTTCTCAAATTGTTATAGACCTCATATCGACACGACTTATCGAGTTATTGGGGTCTGACGTTTACCACCCCTAGGCGAGATATGCGACATATTAGACGATCAGACCGGACTGTACGGTAGTGTTACTGGTTGGATTCACTGGAGTGTGAGCGGGCTTGCTCGTCGATCTTCTGATCACTCAATACCTAGGTGGCCGTTACGTTTAGCAGACCGCTTACGGCTTGTGGGTGTTTGATATGATCATCATCTGTTGCCGGCGTATTGACGAGTCTTTAGAGTCCTACACAGAGGTTTCCTGGCTCAAGCGAAACGAAATAGGAGCGCATATGAGATATGTGCGGGACCGAGAATAATGCGTGTATGTGATACCGTATTCCATTCTCGCGATGATTGTATCGAATGGTTGTATGCGATATAACCTAGTTATCGAATCAAGGATTGATTCGATAAGCCGATACATTGAATATTAGTCGGTCATATGTGATATGACCGGATCGTTAAATCAAGTGTTGATTTAATGATTTAATGTATAATTATATATATGATATATTAATTTACATTAACTAGTATTGGTTCACTTTAAATGGATATTCTCACTCGGATGTGCACATTGTATATGTGATATACTTTTGTGCACTTGATTGTATCATGTTTGATGATGCATGATTGCTAGGGTTTTAGTGTAAAGATCAAACCATGGTTACATGATAATGGTTAGGTTTTTGTTTTATTCCCTTATTTATTTATCTATTTCTTTTTGGAAAATAATTTGCATAAAGAGAAAAAATGGTGGCTTTCTTTGTTTGATATTGAAGCTTCATGAAGCTTTGACTTTGTGACCATTTTGTCTCATGCTTAACCCTAACCATTCTCACTAACCCTAGTTTAGTCTCTACACATAACCATGGTTTGAATATGATAAGGATTGATTTTCTTTTCTATTTTCAATTAACACTTATCATATTCTTTTCCATCTTCTTCTTCTTCTTCACTTGAAGAAAGCTTACTTCATCAATGGTGATTGATGAAAATGAGTGAGAAATCCAATTCTAAAGTGAACCCACTTCCTATTTCTTCATCCTCTACCTCTTGCCAAGTAGTAGAGTGTGTTTTCTTCACAAGTTTCATCACTTGGTGAAGTTGGAGCTTGATCTAGTGATGCCTCGACGTAGATCATCTTCGGCACGTCGTCGATGACCTAGCCCCCTTTTTCTCTGATGAAGCCGACGCTAGAGCCCGGGATTTGATATGGACAGCGGAGAGGACTTCATCACGGAGCCGTGGAGGTGGAGGAACGGATCTACAAAGGTTGTATTTCCGTACTCGTAGTTAAGATGTTAACTAGCTCGTTTTATCGCCTAAATTTCTAGCCAACGATCTTGTTAGGGTTTCTCGGCACCTCTAATTTTTGAAATTGCATAGTTGATGCCTTGTGAGACCTTCTTAGGGTGCCTAGGAACCTTTCACTAGTATCAGAGCCTAGCTAGAGCCTTAGGCGATGCGTAGACGAAGTTTGAAACCCGAACAAACCCGAAACCCGAACACAAACATGCTCTCTGGACTTTTTCTAAAAACTGGGAATTTTCCATATTAAAAATGCTTAAAAAATTCAGCAGGGAATTCTAAGAATTACGACGCAAAAATTGACTCATGAACAGTAAAAACCGCGGCGGAATCGCGGCAGAAGCCTGGCTTCTGCGGCGGTTCCGCGGCGAAATGATGACGTCATCCTCCACTGTTTGCACAGTAACTCTTATTATTTTATACTGGATTTTCTGGGAATTTTTAATATTTATTCAAGAGTTGAATTTTCTGGGGTTGTTTTGGGGATTCGGTGTTTCGATCGGAGTATCAGATTTTGTCTATGTGGCTTTCCGGATAAATTTTAGAATATGTTAAAAAGTTCGACCGGATATAAATACCCAATTTTTCCCCTGTCGGAAAATTTCCAAGTGTTGGATTTTTCCGTTGTTTAACGACGTTCTAAGTAGTGCAAGTAACTCGATGGACCCTCTAGAAGACAACAAACCTTGACTCGATATGTGACCGTCTTGAACTGCCCTTTGAACCTTCGGGTTTGGGGCAGTACGGCGTGCCACATGTGAGGCGTTGGCTTGACCCTTATACGGCTGGACCGTTGGTACTGAGGCACGAACTGAATGTTTTTAGACTTGTTTCATGTGTTGATCAGTATCGGGAAAACTTGGGTGTTCGAATGTTCAATCGGAAAGTTTAACATTTTCTAATTATCCGGAATGTGATACAATAATTGGAATTCACAAGTAGTTATGAGATAACTGAATGAATGTTATAAACATAGCAGTTTAGTCTCACTTGATCGGTTGCCACAGAATTTTGATGTGATCAAAAGTCCGTCGCAATCACGTAGCGTACGCGGATACTCGCCGGGTAAACTTAATAGACAGCCTCGCCCCATAGCCCCGACCAAGTGACTGTAGGAGAACCCCATCGCCGAAAGCATCCGTTTGGGTGCTCGCGGTAGCGGTGTTCCGCCTTGGTGCACTTCGTCGACGGCGTCGGGGGTGCGGCCGTCTACTAAAGTTTGCGACGAGCATCCGATCAGGATGTCGGGAATCTTGTTGAATTGCCCGACTTGATATTGAAAAGAGTTTTCGATTTTGAGACTAAAATGCGGGGTTTATAATTGTTAGGCATGCGATGTCTAAGTAATTCATTTTATCAGGCATGCGATGTCTGAGGTGGTTGCGGATTCCAACTGTTGTAGTTTTACACTTTCTTTTCTGTGACCGTAAGTGTAATATGTGATATAGCCGGTTTCATTGCTATATGTCAACGACAATTGGGATGCGCATATTTACTTACGTTGATGACATGTGATGTTATGTGTTGCTGGATATGTTATATTGGATCGTCGTGTTTGAATAGCCGGGGGTTTTTATATGAGATGAGTGTTTTTCATTTTCATTCATGTAAAAACTTGTATGTAATATTCTTTTATTGGGGCACTTCCAGGTAGCGGAAGTTCTCACAGTTGATGTATATTATTTTCTTTTCCGCACTAGGATAGACCCAAGGAGGAGGGCACAAGTAACCGGGTTCTGGAGTCCAGTGGGAGACCAACTCGAGGAGTCGAGTCCGGGTCTCCTAACTCTAGAATTGGTAGGGTTGCTTGCCGCTTTCGTAGGGGTCTAGGGGTGTGGGTTTGGCTATTCATCACGACCGTGGAATCCGTGTTTTATACTGTCTCGTATTGAAAACACGGACGTCCTAGTATATCCAATATTTCATATGTTTCTTCTGCTGCGATATCTGTGATGTGATCATGTGATGTTCTGTGATAGATACAGTATATAGTATATATGATATATTATATAGATGTTACTTATGTTGTACACCCGCGCTAGCCCTGCCCCGCTCTGCCGTTAGTTACCTAACCTAACGGTGCACGAAGGGACATCGAGGCGAATGCGGATGGCATAAGTGTACGTCGTATTTATCTGTGATGTTTAGGTACTTAAATGATGGGACTTAATTAATGTGATTAATGAAATTAAAGAAACCTAAGATGTTGTAGAATCGAATTTCAAAATAAAACAGGTAGCTACAGTTCTTGCTTTGCACAGCGGTGTATATGATATATCCTGCACCTTATTCGATAAGGAAAGGTCCGAGATCCCTTCACCGGGAGTGACTCCTTTAGCAATAACTGGCCGATGCTACACACTCGGTTTGTCTTTTGATTGCTTTTAAGTGTTTTTGCTTTGCACAGTGATATATATGATAAATCCCGCACCTCATTCGACGAGGAAAGGACCGACGATCCCTTCACCGGGAGTGACTCCTTTAGCAAAACTAGAAAAGCCTCAAAAGCACTCCATTTTAAAATCATTGGATTCTACAACGATATCAAGTTCATTACGCAATAGCTTTTCGGAAAAACCTGTCGTAGCCCTCCGTCATTTCAGATATGTACTGGTTAGTATTCGTGCTGCGTTTGTTGACCTCTGTCAAGGCGTAGTGTGCGGTAGCTGATTAGCGCTTATCTGCATAAGCATATGATGTGATTGATTTAGGGTAGTCATGCGACCTTGTTGACCTCTGTCAAGGGTCGTGCGGGTGGGTTTACTTCAATCGAGAAATGACGGGTTGAACTTGACTAGCAGCCTATGGTTTGTTGACCTCTGTCATGGTCATAGGACGCTTGGGGCAAAATATTATCGGGAATTTCAAGTGTTGAAATTTGCAATGAGATTGCATACCTTCTATGAGATAGTTGGATCCCGATACCCGCTGCGAGTAAGAGTTACTCCTGGGAGAGTTTTATACATTATAATTAGCCGATCAAGTAGGTGTCTAGAAAGGTGTTAACGGGGTTACGCCTCTGGGAAAATGAGGTTTACATTAATTAGGTTCGTGCGAAAGCACGGGGGACCTCCCTCAAAGTACCGACACTGGCCTGGCTGAAAGATTGGCGAACTTGTAGTGTGTAATTAATCCCGGCTAGTCTTTCCTTTTAGGGTTTGAAGGAAGATTTGATAAAAAGCAGTGGGAGCCATCCTGATTAGATAAAATAATAACCAATCTATTCTTGCAAGAGCGCACGCTGAGTGTTTTCTTCTCTCTCTCTCCAGGTAGCGACCATATCATGCCTTAATCAAGATAATAATACGGAATATTGACCGAACCCGCTTGTTATACTGAGCTGGGGAACGTTGGTCCCGCTCCAACTTATAATTGTTATAAGATAGAGCAGGAAATTGGGGAATACCAGATTTCCCGTGCCGCGCAAACGAAGAAAGTGCATGCTGATGCATCATCTTCGGGTGTGTTCATTACACAGAACTGTTTCTCAGTATTCTCTGAATCCTGGGTATATGATACCGGATCAGGATCCCAGATATGTAATTATTAGTTATATGTATGCCCTAGAGACCATTACTGTACATACGATGTATAATGTAGTGGATGCTAGGACATATATAGGGAGGACTTTCTTGCTCGACATGATAGTATGCTATCTGGTTGTACTTTATCCTAACATGTACTCTGATTGTCTCTATATTACATGTTGATAAATCCCTTAGGATATGTACTCGACTACTGGGACTATGATGAGATCATACTAGTGGGGCCACAGTAGTCGACGAGTACATCCTATAATTGTTCCTAGTCGAGGGTGTATCGAGACAGGGCATCGATACACCAGAGTAGACTAGCGTATACGCATCATGAACCATATGATGGGCGATGGATGATCCCATATCCATAGATGTTTGACATCAAGGATGGTGTACGGGTGCTCAGTGGAGACTGGGTACACTGGACGGACTCGCCGAGAACTCCCAGATGGTATTATACCATACGTCAGATGGCAGTTCTCCGGTGACACTGGTACAGAGTAGTCTGTCGACCAGAGATCGTCATAGAGTCTTGTGTGATTCCCACTGTTCTTTGATTTCCATCATACCACGTCCAAGAGGGCGTGCAAAAAGGTGGCTTTTGGGTACAGTCCCGAATCATATGGAGGTAATGAGCGATAGGAGGGGATTCGTCTCTCCCGGTATAGGGAGTTGATGTTGTGCTGTGTTCGATTGGCTATAATCGAAAATCCCTAGCCAGGGTTGCTGAGATTTACTGGTAAGTGTTATCAGTAGTTTCTCGAACTGTTATAGAGCTCATATCGACACGACTTATCGAGCTACTGGGGTCTGACGTTTACCACCCCTAGGCGAGATATGCAACATATCAGACGACGAGACCGGACTGTACGGGAGTGTTACTGTTTGGATTCACAGGAGAATGTACAGGCTTGCTTGTTGATCTTCTGAGTGCTCAATACCTGGGTAGCTGTTACGTTTAGCTGACCGCTTGCAGCTTATGGGTGTTTGATATGATCATCACCTACTGCCGGCGTATTGACGATTCTTTAGAGTCCTACACAGAGGTTTCTTGACTCAGGCAAAACGGAGTAGGAGCACATATGTGATATGTGCGGGACCGAGGATAATGCGATATGTGATACCGTATTATATTCTCGCGATATTTGATATCACCCGGGTCATCGGATCAAGTGTTGATTCGATAAATCGGTACGGATAAATATTAGTCGGTTATATGCGATATAACCGGATTGTCGGATCAAGTGTTGATTCGATAATTTAATGTATAATAATATATATGATATATTAAATTGCATTAACTAATATTTGCTCACTAAAAGATTCTTTTTCTCACTCGGGTAATACATTGATATATATGCGATATATGTTAAATGTATTATTTTATTTTGTTACAATAAATATTGTATATGTGATATATAATATTGTAACATATTATAATTATTAATGCAACATGTTTAGAGGTGTTTAAACACGATTAGGGTTTGGATTAGGGTTAAACCTTCTAGTTGATTCTAGAAGCTTTACTTTGTCTTTGTTAAGATATTATGATAGATATTTCTTTGTGACTCATCCTTTGACCTAACCCAAACCCTAACCCTAGTAAACTCTCTACAATGGTTACTACAACCATGGTTGCACAAATGATTATGATAACATTCTTTCTATTCATCACAAATCATCATTCATCTTCTTCCTCCTTCATTCTTTCATGAAAAAGCTTGCTTGATTTTTGCAAAGTGATGAATAAATATGAGAAAAAGATAAATAAAGAGAGCAAAAATCCTACTTCATCATCCTCATCTTCCCTTGCCATTTAGATGAGGGTGTTCACATCATTTCATGAGTGTTAGCTTGTGTTAAAGGAACTTCAAGGTAGATCATCTTAGTATCGAAGATCGGAAGCAAAGGTTGCATCTTTGTCTTCGTGGAACCTCTCGAGAGTCTGGATCCCGATGATCGCAGCGAAGGGACCACAACACGGAGCATATGAAGTGAAGGACCGGATCTACAAAGGTTGTAATCCCTCTCACTTAGTGTTAAAGTGTTTAGCATGATAGTTTTCGCCTAATCTCTAGTTTAAAGTTCCGTATTCGGGTTGTTCGGCACGGCTAAATTTTTAATCGGGCATGGTTGATTCCTCGTAGACCCTTGTGCGCGTGCCTAGGAACCCTACAGTGGTATCAGAGCCAAGCTAGAGCTTTAGGCGAAGTCTAGATGAAGTTTAAAGTCCGATCGAACCCGAAACCCCGACTCCAAAATGCTCTCTGGAAATTTTCTGAAATCCAGTCTTTTTCAAAATTAAAAATATGCAGAAAATTCAGCAGGACTTTCTAAGAATTACTGTGAAACACGATCACCCAATTCCTCCAAAGTACGGCGGAACCGCGGCAGAAGCCTGGCTTCTGCGGCGGTTCCGCGGCAGTATGATGACGTCACCCACTCAATTTTTCACAGTAACTTCTTTGATTCAGTGCTGAGTTCTCTGGGAATTTTTAATATTTATTCTACAGTTGAGTTTTCTGGGGTTGTTTTGGGGATTCGGTGTTTCGATCGGATTATCAGATTTTGTCTATGTGTGTTTTCCGGATAAATTTTAGAAACTGTTAAAAAGTTCGAACGGATATCAATAACTCACTTTTTCCCCTGTCGGAAAATTTTTCAAAAGTTGGATTTTTTCTCGTGTTTAAGAATGTTCTAAGTCGTGCAAGTAACTCGGTGGACCCTCTAGAAGACAACAAACCTTAACTCGATTATGTGACCGTCTTGAACTGCCTTTTGAAACTTAGGGTTTGGGGCAGTACGGCGTGCCACATGTGAGGCGTTGGCTTGACCCTTCTACGGCTGGACCATTGGTACTGTGACATGTAATGGATGTTTTTTAAACTGATTTCAAGTGTTGAGATATATTGGGGAAATCTTGGGTGTTTGATGATTCGATCGGAAAGTTTAACTTTATCTATTTATCTGGAATGTGATACAATATTTGGAATACACAGGTAGTTATGAGATAACTAATTTGAATATTATAAACGTAGCAGTTTAGTCTCAGATGATCGGTTGCCACGGAATTTTGATGTGATCAAAAGTCCGTCGCAATCACGTAGCGTACGCGGATACTCGCCGGGTAAACTTAATAGACAGCTACGTCCCATAGCCCCGACCAGGTGACTGTAGGAGAACCCCGTCGCCGAAAGCTTCCGTTCGGGTGCTCGCGGTAGCGGCGTTCCACCTTGGTGCACTTCGTCGACGGTATCGGGGGTGCGGCCGTCTATTAAAGCGACGAGCATTCTATCAGTTTTTCGGGAATCTTGTAGAATTCCCCGACTTGATATTGAAAAGAGTTTTCGATAATGAGACTAAATTGCGGGGTTTATAATTGTTAGGCATGTGATGTCTAAGGAATTCATTTGGTTAGGCATGCGATGTCTAAAGAGGTTGCGGATTCCAACTGTTGTAGTTTTACACCTTCTTTTCTGTGACCGTAAGCGTAGTATGTGGTGTATCGCCGGCTTCGTTGCTATACATCAACGACAATCGGAATACGCATACTTGCTTACGTTGATGATATGAGATATTATGTGTTGCTGTGATATGTTATATTGGATCGTCGCGTTATGAATAGCCGGGGGTTTTATGTGAGATGGGAGTTTTTTTTCTTTTTCATTCATATAAAATTCATTTGTATGTAATATTATTTTATTGGGGCACTTCCAGGTAGCGGAAGCTGTCACCGTTTTATATTATTTACTTTTTCGCATTAGGTAGACCCAAGGCGGGGAGCACAAGGAACCGGGTTCTAGGGTCCAGTGGGAGACCATCTCGAGGAGTCGAGACCGGGTCTCCTAACCCTAGAATTGGTAGTGTTACTTGCCGCTCTCGTAGGGGTCTAGGGATGTAGGTTTGGCTATTCATCGCGACCGTGGAATCCGTGTTTTATACAGGCTCGTATTGAAAACACGGACGTCCTAGTATATCCAATATTTCATATATGTTTTTCTGCTGCAATGTTCTGTGATGAGATCATATTACTGCCTGAGACGAATGTTTATATTATATATATGAGATATATGTTATATTGCAGATTTCGTTTCAAAAGAGATACTTGTGAAGCATAATAAAATGGGACTTCATTAATGAGATTAATGAAATAAAAGAAACCTAAGATGTTGTGGAATCGAATTTTCAAAAACAGGTAGCTACAGTTCTTACTTTGCATCGCGGTGTTCCTTGTAGAACATCCTGCACCTTATTCGGTAAGGAAAGGACCGAGATCCCTTCACCGGGAGTGACTCCTTTAGCAATAACTGGCAAATGCTACAAACTCGGTTTGTCTTTTGATTGCTTTTAATAATTTTTGCTTTGCACAGCGGTATATATGATATATCCTGCACCTTATTCGATGTGGAAAGGGCCGACGATCCCTTCACCGGGAGTGACCCCTTTAGCAAAACTAGAAAAGCCTCAAAAACACTCCATTTAAAATCACTCGATTCTACAACGATATCAAGTTCATTACGCAAAGGGTTTTCTTAAAAACCTGTCGTAGCCCTCCGTCATTTCAGATAAGTACTAGTTAGTATTCGTGCTGCGGTAGTTTGGCATGCGTCAAGGCGTAGTGTACGGTAGATAACTAGTGCTTATCTGCTAGCATACGATGCGATTGGATTAGGGTATTCATACGGCTTTGTTTGGCATGCGTCAAGGGTCGTGCAGGTGGGTTTAATTCAATCAAGAAATGTACGGGTTGAACTTGACTACCGGACTATGGGTTGTTTGGCATGCGTCAAGGTCATAGCACGCTAGGGGCAAAATATTATTGGGAATATCAAGTGTTGAAATTTTCAATGAGATTGCATACCTTCTATAAGATAGTTGGATCCCGATACCCGCTGCGAGTAAGAGTTACTCCTGGGAGAGTTTTACACATTACTATTAGCCGATCAAGTAGGTGTCTAGAAAGGTGTTAACGAGGTTACGCCTCTGGGAAAACGAGGTTTACTTTAATTAGGTTCGTGCGAAAGCACGGGGGACCTCCCTCAAAGTACCGACACTGGCCTGGCCGAAAGATTGGCGAACTTGTAGCGTGTAATTAATCCCGGCTAGTCTTTCCTTTTAGGGTTTGAAGGAAGATTTGACTAAAACAGTGGGAGACATCCTGATTAGATATATTATATAACCAATCTAATCTTGCAAGAGCATACGCTGAGTGTTTTCTTCTCTCTCTCTCCAGAAAGCGACCATATCACGCCTTAATCAAGATAATAAAACGGATATACTGACCGAACCCGCTTGTTATACTGAGCTGGGGAACGTTGGTCCCGCTCCAACTTATAATTGTTATAAGACAGAGCAGGAAATTGGGGAATACCAGATTTCCCGTGCCGCCCAAACGAAGAAAGTACATGTTGATGCATCATCTTCGGGTGTGTTCATTACACAGAACTGTTTCTCAGTATCCTTTACGTCCTGGGTATGTGATACCGGATCAGGATCCCGTATATGTAATCTGTTACATGGGCCACAGATAGGTAAAGAACTGAGAACGGGTAATATGTTTCATGAGACAGAAAACGGTGCAAGTGTTGCAGCCAAGTCTGTTGGTCACTATCACCCTGTATTACCAGAATACATTGATTCTGAACAAATGTTATTAGATACCGAACCTGATATACAAAATCATGTCAGTCTCTTTATTAGTAAAGAAAGGATATAATTTTGTATTGTTGGATAATGTTTTGAACATTTCCTATATCAAGAGTTGATCGGTTCAGGCACGTTATCTGAAAGCATTGACGTTCTAAATCAAACTACAGTTCTTAGTATATGGAACACACACAAGAGGAAAAGTTCAGAAATGAATGAATCCTTCTTGAGGTATTGTAGACTAGGTCATATCAATGCGACCCGACTGGCTGAAGTTACATAAAGATGCATATTCAAATTAGTTTGAATTTACATCTTGTGAAACTTGCCGGTCATGTCACAAAGATAAGATGATCACAGCTCTGTTTATTGGAAACAGAGAAAGAGTTAGTGAACTTTTAGGATTGATACATGCTGATGTATGAAAGTCCCCTGTCTACACATGCCAAGATCGGTTCTTTGTACTTCATTACATTCTCTGATAATCTCTCAAGATTCAGACATATGTTCCTGTTGAAACACAAGTCCGAACCTTTTGAGATATTCACAGAATATAAGTTAGAAGTAGAGAACCAAAATACGGGTATAAGTATTATGTCCTATGATGTGATCAAGGAGGAGAATACTTAAGCACGGAATTCCTGGACTATTCTAAAGGAGAATGAGATTCTCTCTCAGCCTTACTCCTTCGTATACACCACAGCACGTCGATGTATCGGGGTGGAGCAATAGCACCCTATGTGATATGGTGTGCTCTATGATGAGTACTACTGAGTTTCCTATTTCCTTTTGGGAGTTATGCACTTGAGAAGCTGCATACCTATTGAATAGGGTTCGAATCAAATCAGTTGCCTACCACTTCATATATGATATGGAAAGGGAAGAGCCCATATCTTAAGCTTGTTAAGATTTGGGGTTGTCCGGCCTATGTCTTAAAGCAAAATCCGGACAAGCTCGAGGCAAGGTCTGTTATGTAGAACTGGAAATGTTCCAGCTATACAAAATGCAGCTGATGATTTGGTAGAACCAAAGGATTCAATAGTTTCCAACGAACCTCAGCCTCTCCGTCGATCTAGTAGGGTTCCTCACCCACCTGAGAGATACTTCGGTTTCTCTATGACAGTGGGAGCGAGGATTGCATCATGAGATGATGACCCAACTAGTTTCGAGCTGGCCATCAGGAGTGGGACTCTGTAAGAATGGCTGGGTGCTTATCGATCTGAGATGGAAACCTTATACACCAACAAAGTATGGACTTTGGTTTCTTTATCTGAAGGGTTAAATCCCCATCAGGAGCAAGTATATCTTGAGAAGATTACTTGGTGTACATGGAAAAGTTGAGACTTTCAAAGCTAGACTTGTTAAAGGTTTGCATCATAGACCAGGTATGGATTATGTTGAAACCTTTTCTAAGGATCTATGCTTAAGTCCATCCAGATCCTCTTTGCCACGGCTACATACCATGACTACGATATCTGGTGGTTGGGTGTCATGACTGCTTTTCTAAATGATGATTTAGAAGATAGCGTCTATAAGTACACAGCCAGAGGGCTTCGTAGACTGTGGGAGCAGCGGAAACGTGTGCAAGATGTTTTATATGATAAAACAGGCATCGCGGAGTTGGAACATCTGTTTTGATGTGGTAGTCAAAGAGTTTGACTTCATCAAAATGGTAGATGAACCTTGTATATACGAAAAGGTAGTAGAGAGTATGGTGGTGATCCTCGTAGAGTACGTGGATGACATACTCTTGATAGGGAAGGAGTTTCCTATGCTACGCTCGGTCAATCTCCGCTTATCACAAGGGTTCTCCATATAGATCAAAATGATACCTCCTAAATCCTGGGTTTTGGATCTATGAGATAGATCTAATTGGCTGTTAGGACACTCACTAGTTGTAGTGAGATGGTATCAATCGATCCTGGGGAGAATCACTGGAAAGGTTCCAGGCTGAGAAGGACGACTGAATGTCAGTCGCAGGCATTGTCTACACCCTCAGTGGAGGGACGGTATGTTGGAAGAGTTCCAAGCTAGATACCATGACATACTAGACGATTAAAGGCAAGATACATCGTTACCAAGGATGCTATCAAAGAGGCAGTCTGGATATATATAAGTTCATAAGATGAACTTCGTTCCTACCATTGTGTGACAATGGAGTTGTGGCTTTAGCCAAGGAACTACCGTCCCATCAGAAATCCAGATATAATTCTTAGGCAGTATCACCTGATCATGGAGATGGTTGATCTTCAGGGAGATCGAGGTTAGGAGAGTAGACACAGAGGACAACAGCGCGAATCCACTCACAAAGGCCTTTTTCCCAGTAGAGACTTTTATGGGATGGTTGAGTATGAGATACTTCAACCGCAGCTAAATGTTGGGTATGCGATACCATAACAGATGGCCCTAGTGCAAGTGGGAGATTGTTAGTTATATGTATGCCCTAGAGGCCATTACTGTACATACGATGTATATTGTAGTGGATGCTAGGACATATATAGGGAGGACTTTCTTGCTCGACATGATAGTATGATATCTGGTTGTACTTTATCTTAACATATACTCTGATTGTCTCTATATTACATGTTGATAAAGCCCTTAGGATATGTACTCTACTACTGGGACTATGATGAGATCATACTAGTGGGGCCACGGTAGTCGACGAGTACATCCTATAATTGTTCCAAGTCGTGGGTGTATCGAGACAGGGCATCAATGCACCAGAGTAGACTAGCGTATACGCATCTTGACCCATATGATGGGCGATGGATGATCCCATATCCATCGGTGTTTGCCATCAAGGATGGTGTACGGGTGCTCAGTGGAGACTGGGTACACTGGACGGACTCGCCGAGAACTCCCAGATGGTATTATACCATACGTCAGATGGCAGTTCTCCGGTGACACTGGTACAGAGTAGTCTGTCGACCCGAGATCGTCATAGAGTCTTGTGTGATTCCCACTGTGCTTTGATTTCCATCATACCACATCCAAGAGGGCGTGCAAAAAGGTGGCTTTTGGGTACAGTCCCGAATCATATGGAGGCAATGAGCGATAGGAGGGGATTCGTCTCTCCCGGTATAGGTTGTTGATGTTGTGCTGTATTCGATTGGCTATAACCGGAAATCCCTGGCCAGGGTTGCTGAGATTTACTGGTAAGTGTTATCGGTAGTTTCTCGAACTGTTATAGACCTCATATCGACACGACTTATCGAGCTACTGGGGTCTGACGTTTACCACCCCCTAGGCGAGATATGCAACATATCAGATGACGAGACCGGACTGTACGGGAGTGTTACTGTTTGGATTCACAGGAGAATGTACAGGCTTGCTTGTTGATCTTCTGAGCGCTCAATACCTGGGTAGCTGTTACGTTTAGCTGACCGCTTGCAGCTTGTGGGTGTTTGATATGATCATCACCTACTGCCGGCGTATTGACGATTCTTTAGAGTCCTACACAGAGGTTTCTTGACTCAGGCAAAACGGAGTAGGAGTACATATATGATATGTGCGGGACCGAGGATAATGCGATATGTGATACCGTATTATATTCTCGCGATATTTGATATCAGCCGGGTCATTGGATCAAGTGTTGATTCGATGAATCGGTACGGATAAATATTAGTCGGTTATATGCGATATAACCGGATTGTCGGATCAAGTGTTGATTCGATAATTTAATGTATAATAATATATATGATATATTAAATTGCATTAAATAATATTTGCTCACTAAAAGATTCTTTTTCTCACTCGGGTAATACATTGATATATATGCGATATATGTTAAATGTATTATTTTATTTTGTTACAATAAATATTGTATATGTGATATATAATATTGTAACATATTATAATTATTAATGCAACATGTTTAGAGGAGTTTAAACACGATTAGGGTTTGGATTAGGGTTAAACCTTCTAGTTGATTCTAGAAGCTTTACTTTGTCTTTGTTAAGATATTATGATAGATATTTATTTGTGACTCGCCCTTTGACCTAACCCAAACCCTAACCCTAGTAAACTCTCTACAATGGTTACTACAACCATGGTTGCACAATTGATTATAATAACATTCTTTCTATTAATCACAAATCATCATTCATCTTCTTCCTCCTTCATTCTTTCATGAAAAAGCTTGCTTGATTTTTGCAAAGTGATGAATAAATATGAGAAAAAGATAAATAAAGAGAGCAAAAATCCTACTTCATCATCCTCATCTTCCCTTGCCATTTAGATGAGGGTGTTCACATCATTTCATGAGTGTTAGCTTGTGTTAAAGGAACTTCAAGGTAGATCATCTTAGTATCGAAGATCGGAAGCAAAGGTTGCATCTTTCTCTTCGTGGAACCTCTCGAGAGTCCGGATCCCGATGATCGCAGCGAAGGGACCACAACACGGAGCATATGAAGTGAAGGACCGGATCTACAAAGGTTTTAATCCCTCTCACTTACTGTTAAAGTGTTTAGCATGATACTTTTCGCCTAATCTCTAGTTTAAAGTTCCGTATTCGGGTTGTTCGGCACGGCTAAATTTTTAATCGGGCATGGTTGATGCCTCGTAGACCCTTGTGCGCGTGCCTATCAACCCTACAGTAATTTGTTACATAGGGCTGCAAAAGGGTAGAAAAACTGAGAACGGGTGATAAGTTTCATGAGGCAGAAAACGGGGCAAGTGTTGCAGCCAAGTCTGTTGGTCACTGTCACCCTGTATTACCAATACATTGATTCTGAACGAATGTTATTAGATACCGAACCTGATATACAAAATCATATCAGTCTCTTTATTAGTAAAGAAATGATAAAATTTTGTATTGTTGGATAATGTTTTGAACATTTCCTATATCAAAAGTTGATCGGTTCAGGCACGTTATCTAAAAGCATTAATGTTCTAAATCAAACTACAGTTCTTAGTATAAAGAACACACACAAGAGGAAGAGTTCAGAAATGAACGAATTCTTCTTGAGGTACTGTAAACTAGGTCATATCAATACGACCCGACTAGCTAGAGTTTCATAAAGATACATATTTAAATTAGTTTGAATTTACATCTTGTGAAACTTGCCAGTCATATCACAGAGATAAGATGACCATAGCTCCGTTTACAGGAAATAGAGAAAGAGTTAGTGAACTCTTGGGATTGATACATGATGATGTATGTAAGGTCCCCTGTCTACACATGCCAAGACCGGTTCTTTATACTTCATTACATTCTCTGATGATCTCTCAAGATTCAGTCATATGTTCCAGTTAAAACACAAGTCCGAACCTTTTGAGATATTCACAGAATATAAGTTAGAAGTAGAGAACCAAAATACGGGTATAAGTATTATGTCCTTTGATGTGATCAAGGAGGAGAATACTTGAGCACGGAAATCCTGGACTATTCTAAAGGAGAATGAGATTCTCTCTCAGCATTACTCCTCCGTATACACCATAGCACGATGGTATATCGGGGCGGAGCAAATACACCCTATTTGATATGGTGTGCTCTATGATGAGTACTACTGAGTCACCTATTTCCTTTAGGGAGTTATGCACTTGAGAAGCTGCATGCCTATTGAATAGGGTTCCAATCAAATCAGTTGCCTACCGCTTCATATGTGATATGGAATGGGAAGAGCCCATGTCTTAAGTTAGTTATGATTTGGGGTTGTCCGGCCTATGTCTGAAAAGAAAAAACCGGACAAGCTCGAAGCAAGCTCAGTTATGTAGAACTGGAAGTGTTTCAGCTATACAAACTACAGCAGATGATTTGGTACAACCAAAGGATTCAGTAGATTCCAACGAACCTCAGCCTCTCCGCCGATCTAGTAGGGTTCCTCACCCACCTGAGAGATACTTCTGTTTCTCTATGACAGTGGGAGCGAGGAATGCATCATGAGATGATGACCCAACTAGCTTCGAGCTGGCCATCAGGAGTAAGACTCTGTAAGAATGGCTGGATGCTTAGTGATCTGAGATGGAATCCATGTACACCAACAAAGTATGGACTTTGGTTGCTATATCTGAAGGGTTAAATCCCCATCAGGAGCAAGTATATCTTGAGAAGATTACTTAGTGTAGATGGAAAAGTTGAGACTTTTAAAGCTAGACTTGTTAAAAGCTTGCATCATTGACCAGGTGTGGATAATGATGAAACCTTTTCAAGTAGCTATGCTTAAGTCCATCCAGATCCTACTTGTCACGGCTACATACCATGACTACGATATCTGGTGGTTGGGTGTCATGACTGCTTTTCTAAATGATGTTTTAGAAGAGTGCGTCTATAAGTACACAGCCAGAGGGCTTCGTAGACAGTGGGAGCAGCGGAAACGTGTGCAAGATGTTTTATAGGATGAAGCAGGCATCGCGGAGTTGGAACGTTTATTTTGATGTGTTAGTCAAAGAGTTTGACATCATCAAAATGGTAGATGAACCTTGTATAAACAAAAAGATAGTAGGGAGTATGGTGACGATCCTCGTATAGTACGTGGATGACATACTCTTGATAGGGAAAGAGTTTCCTATGCTACGCTCGATCAATCTCCGTTTATCACAATGATTCTCCGTGTAGGATCAAAATGATACCTCCTAAATCCTGAGTTTTGGATCTATGAGATAGATTTAATTGGATGTTAGGATTCTCACTAGTTGTAGTGAGAAGATATCAAACGATTCTGGGGAAAATCACTGGAAAGGTTCCAAGGTGATAAAGACGACTGAATATCAGTCGCAGGCATTGTCTTTACCCTCAATAAAGGGACGGTATGTTGGAAGAGTTCCAAGCTAGATACCGTGACATACTAGACGATAAAGGCAGGATACATCGCTACTTAAGATGCTACCAAAGAGGCTGTTTGGGTGTATATTGGTTCATGAGATGAACTATGTTCCTCTCATTGTGTGACAATGGAGTTATGGCTTATGCCAAGGAACGCACGTCCCATCAGTGATCCAGACATATTCTAAGGCAGTATCACCAGATCATGGAGATAGTTGATCTCCAAGGAGATCAAGGTTAGGAGAGTAGACTCAGAGGACAACACGACGGATCCACTCACGAAGGCCTATTCCCAGAGAGAGACTTTTATGGGATGGTTGAGTATGAGATACTACAACCACTGCTAAAGATGGCCCTAGTGCAAGTGGGAGATTGTTAGTTATATGTATGCCCTAGAGGCCATTACTGTACATTGGATGTATATTGTAGTGGATGCTGGGACATATATAGGGAGGACTTTCTTGCTCGACATGATAGTATGCTATCTGGTTGATCTTTACCTTAACGTGTATACTGATTGTCTCTCTGTTACATGTTGGTAAAGCCCTTAGGATGAGTACTTGACTACCTGGACTATGATGCAGATCATACTAGTGGTGACATGGTAGTCCATAAGTACATCCTTCAAAGTCCCTAGTCGTGGGTGTATCGAGACGGGGCATCGATATACCAGAGTAGACTAGCGTATACCTTCTCGACCCATATAGATAGGCGATGGATGATCCCATATCCATCGGTGTTTGACATCAGAGATGATATACGGGTGCTCAGTAGAGACTGGGTACACTGGACGGACTCGCCGAGAACTCCCAGATGGTATTATACCTTACGTCAGATGGCAGTTCTCTGGTGACACTGGTACAAAGTAGTCTGTTGACCCAAGATCGTCATAGAGTCTTGTGTGGTTCCCACTGTGCTTTGATTTCCATCTTACCACGTCCAAGAGGGCGTGCAAAACGGTGGTTTTTGGGTACAGTCCCGAGTCACATGGAGGCAATGAGCGATAGGAGGGGATTCGTCTCTCCCGGTATAGGGGGTTGTTGTTGCGCTGTGTTCGATTGGCTATAACAGGAAATCCCTGGCCAGGGTTGCTGAGATTTACAGGTAAGTGTTACCAGTAGTTTCTCGAATTGTTATAGACCTCATATCGACACGACTTATCGAGCTATTGGGGTCTGACGTTTACCATCCCTAGGAGAGATATGCGACATATTAGACGATCAGACCGGACTGTACGGTAGTGTTACTGGTTGGATTCACTGGAGTGTGAGCGGGCTTGCTCGTCGATCTTCTGATCGCTCAATACCCGGGTGGCCGTTACGTTTAGCAGACCGCTTGCGGCTTGTGGGTGTTTGATATGATCATCATCTGCTGCCGGCGTATTGACGAGTCTTTAGAGTCCTACACAGAGGTTTCCTGGCTCAAGCGAAACGAAATAGGAGTGCATATGAGATATGTGCGGGACCGAGAATAATGCGTGTATGTGATACCTTATTCCATTCTCGCGATGATTGTATCGAATGGTTGTATGCGATATAACCTAGTTATCGAATCAAGGATTGATTCGATAAGCCGATACATTGAATATTAGTCGGTCATATGTGATATGACCGGATCGTTAAATCAAGTGTTGATTTAATGATTTAATGTATAATTATATATATGATATATTAATTTACATTAACTAGTATTGGTTCACTTTAAATGGATATTCTCACTCGGATGTGCACATTGTATATGTGATATACTTTTGTGCACTTGATTGTATCATGTTTGATGATGCATGTTTGCTAGGGTTTTAATGTAAAGATCAAACCATGGTTACATGATAATGGTTAGGGTTTTGTTTTATTCCCTTATTTATTTATCTATTTCTTTTTGGAAAATAATTTGCATAAAGAGAAAAAATGGTGGCTTTCTTTGTTTGATATTGAAGCTTCATGAAGCTTTGACTTTGTGACCATTTTGTCTCATGCTTAATCCTAACCATTCTCACTAACCCTAGTTTAGTCTTTATACATAACCATGGTTTGAATATGATAAGGATTGATTTTCTTTTCTATTTTCAATTAACACTTATCATATTCTTTTCCATCTTCTTCTTCTTCTTCACTTGAAGAAAGCTTACTTCATCAATGGTGATTGATGAAAATGAGTGAGAAATCCAATTCTAAAGTGAACCCACTTCCTATTTCTTCATCCTCTACCTCTTGCCAAGTAGTAGAATGTGTTTTCTTCACAAGTTTCATCACTTGGTGAAGTTGGAGCTTGATCTAGTGATGCCTCGACGTAGATCATCTTCGGTACGTCGTCGATGACCTAGCCCCCTTTTTCTCCGATGAAGCCGACGCTAGAGCCCGGGATTTGATATGGACAGCGGAGAGGACTTCATCATGGAGCCGTGGAGGTGGAGGAACGGATCTACAAAGGTTGTATTTCCGTACTCTTAGTTAAGATGTTAACTAGCTCGTTTTGTCGCCTAAATTTCTAGCCAACGATCTTGTTAGGGTTTCTCGGCACCTCTAATTTTTGAAATTGGCATGGTTGATGCCTTGTGAGACCTCCTTAGGGTGCCTAGGAACCTTTCAGGGATACTACAACCACTACTATATTGTTGAGTATTGGATACTACAACAGATGGCCTTAGTGCTTGTGGGAAATTGTTAGTAATATGTATGCCCTAGAGGCCATTACTGTACATGTTATGTATATTGTAGTGGATGCTTGGACATATATAGGGAGGACTTTCTTTCTCGACATGATAGTATGCTATCTGGTTGCACTTTATCTTAACATGTACACTTATTGTCTCTCTTTTACATGTTGATAAAGCCCTTAGGATGAGTACTTGACTACCAGGATTATGATGCAGATCATACTAGTGGGGACATGGTAGTCGGTAAGTACATCCTTAAAATGTTCCTAGTCGTGAGAGTATCGAGACAGGGCATTGATACTCCAGAGTAGACTAGAGTATACGCTTCTTGACCCATATGATGGGCAATAGATAATCCCACATCTATTGGTGTTTGACATCAGAGAAGGTATATGGGTGCTCAGTGGAGACTGGGTACACTGGACGAACTCACTGAGAACTCCTAGATGGTATTATACCTATGGTCGGATAGCAATTCTTTGGTGACACTGGTACCGATTAGTCTGTAGACCCGAGATCGTCATAGAGTCTTGTGTGATTCCCACCGTGCTTTGATTTCCACCATATCACGGTCAAGAGATCATGCAAAAAGGTGGTTTTTGGGTACAGTCCCGAGTCACATGGAGGCAATGAGCGATAGGAGGTGTTTCGTCTCTCCCGATATTGGGAGTTGATGTTGCGCTATGATCGATTGGCCATAACAGGAAATCCCTGGCCAGGGTTGCTGAGATTTACTGGTAAGTGTTATCAGTAGTTTCTCGAACCGTTATGGACCTTGCATCGGCATGACTTATCAGGCTATTGGGGTCTGACGTTATAAAATCCCTAGGCTATGATATGTGACAAATCAGACGAAGAGACCAGACTGTACGGTAGTGTTACTGAGTGGATTTGCAGGAATATGAGCGGGCTTGCTTGTTGATCTTCTGATCGCTCAATACCCAGGTGGCCGTTACGTTTAGCAGGCCGCTTGCGGCTTGTGGGTGTTTGTTATGATCATCACCTACTGCCGTCGTATTGACGAGTCTTTAGAGTCCTACACAGAGGTTTCCTGGTTCATGCGAAACGGAGTAGGAGCACATATGTGATATGTGCAGGACCGAGATTAATACGTGTATGTGATACCGTATTCTATTCTCATGAAATGTGATATAGGTCGTTTATATGTGATATAGCCGGGTTGTCGGATCAAGTGTTGATTCGATAAGTTGTTACACTTGATATTAGTCGGTTATATGTGATATAGCCAGATTATTAAATCAAGTGTTGATTTAATAATTTAATGTAGAATTATATATTTGATATATTAAATTATATTAACTAATATTAGCTCACTTTAGCATTTCTTTTTCTCACTTATGATACACTTAACATATCACTACTACAAATAAGGGTTGCCCCTACGGATTTATCGGTAGGGCAATCCCCTGCCCCTACGGAGATGTGCGTAGGGGCGAAAAAAAAAAACCCGTAGGTGCAAAGGCCGCAGGTGCAAGTTGAAGCCCTGAACTTGCCCCTGCGGGTAAAATCTTGCCCCTACGGATTTCTGTGTAGGTCCTGTTTCACCTACGGAGTAGGCCGTAGGGTAAAAAAAGTTGTATTATTTACGGTTTTTTTAAATATATTAACTGTACCTACGGATATAGACGTAGGGCCACGTACTATCCCCTACGGATACCTATGTAGGTACTTATCCGTCGGGGCAAAATATCAGAAATCCTGATATTTTGCCCCTACGGATAACTCCGTAGGGGCGAAGCAATGGCCCTACGGATATGTCCGTAGGGGCACTCCCAACCCCCCTGGTACTGAGATCAGGGGGAAATATCAGTTACTGCTGATATTTTGCCCCTACGGATATAGCCGTAGGGGCAACATGTGTAACTACGGATTAATCCGTAGGTACACATTATCTGTATTTTTTTTAAAAAAAGGGCTGCCTGATTTTTTCCCGTCCTGTGCACAATAATGTATATAACAATAAAATATAAAATTAATCATCACACAACATATATCGCAGTATTCATAATCACATCTCACGCATATAATATACAAAAGAAACCCAAAAACTGAATATGATATAAATATAAACCAATATCAATATCAATATCATTTCAAAATGTAGTATAATATGTATGATATAAATAAATACATGTTTCAAAAAATATGAATCAAAAAGCTACCCTAGCTAGGTCCAGATCCACCCCTCATAAACGATAGAATCAAGCGCGCCTGCTCCTCGGTCAATAAACCCTGCAATTCGGCGCGTGCGGGAGTCTGAGCGGCCTGTGGAGCTGGCGATGTGGTCTGCGTAGCCGCCGTCGAGGTAGTTGCTTGCGGAGCCGCGGCTGCGGGAGTCTGAGCGGGCTGTTGAGCTATAGGAGCTGTCTGCGGAACCGCAGCCGATGTAGTAGCTCGCGGAGCCGCAGCCGAAGGAGATGCTTGTGGAGGCTCGGTTGATGTACCCTGTTGCGTCTGGACCTAACGTGTGTAAGAAGCGTGTAAGAACTGTGTATTATTCGAATTCGTATCATTATTCAGTTATTTCGAAAACCCATTTGGATATCTAGTTTGGAAAACCATTGTTTATTTTAATTACATATGTATGTATGATTAATCAAACTTAAGTCTAAAACCAAATAAGCTCAAGCTACGTACTAATTATGGATATGTTGATATCTATAATATGACATGATATTTTACTATAAAATAGTATACATACCAGCATCTCCTTCAACTCCTGAACGGTGGCCCTCAAGCTCTCCAGTTCCTGATGAACATGTCGGTCACTGGAGACGGAGGAAGTAACCGCCGGGGTGGAGTCCAACCTCATATGGGCCCTGCTAGGGCCCAGTCCCCGGCCACTCTCCCAACCTCCGTGGTGCCCTCCATGTGCGGCGTCCAGAACTGGGGTCAGCAGCCTCAGATCGCTCTGTCCGGTAAAATCGATCCCCGAGGCCTCGGCCTGCTCAACCACCCGCTCCTACACCCACATTAAGCAGTCAAGTATAAGCATAAAATTTAAACCTGAACCTTCCAAAACTAAAATTTTAAATTTGGGTGGAATAAATATTAACACTTACGCAATACTCCTGGGTAGCAACGTCGGGATATCGAAGCTCGCCCGTGGCGGGATCTGTCGAGGTGCCGTGGACGGCAAGATATGCGGACAGCACGCTCGGTGTACCACCTGACGCCACGGTCCGAGCTGTCTGCAATATTAGAAAATAAATCTTAATATTAGAAATATTAGAAAATAACTCTTAATATTGCAGAATATCACAAAGTTCGGTCTATTGTAATTTACCGATAACTCCATGGCTCGAGTAATATTCCTCGAGCCACCTGTGTAAGTAGGGCGACCCCTCTTCGCCGACTTCCTGTTCTCTGTATTCTGAGCGGCCTGTTTCTGCACAACGCATTAACATTTAGTTTTCTAATTAAGGAACACAAAAAATAAATTATATCCTAAACAATGAATTACATTTAAAATACATACCTGTTTGCGCTGGGAGTCGAAATATTCACACAATAGAGGCCATGTCTCTACGTCGACTCTCGCAAACGCCGGAGTAGATAGGAGGGCCGCTCTCTCTGCCTCGAGGGTCGCCATCCACAGGGAGTAACAGTCGGCCTTCAGCTCATTCCTGTTGTATCGGACCTTGGCCTGCATGTTCTTCATCAGGCCATTGTACAGAGCATGAAGGTCGAGTACCCTCCCCGGATGATCAGGGTCGGCTACAGGCTGAAAATCGTAATCCAACTGAATATACAAAAAAATCATTATTATTAGATTGCAAGTGTTAATAATAAATATGATAAGCAGATAGATCAACTGAAAATATATATTAATACGTACCTAAGCCTGATCAAAGAAAAGGGCGAATGAGCGCTGGTGCGGCTCGCCCCACTCAACGTGAAGTGGATAGTTCTTCATGAGCCGGCTCACGTCCCCCATATACCGGCCGAACCTCTCGGCATGAGGACCGGTATAGCGATAGTCAAGGGTAGAAAAAAAGGGGAATGCTGTCTCCCCCCTAGCTCTGTCAGGCCTCATCCTATGGGACTGATTCGGGCCTCGAGTCCCTCTCTGGGGATGGGTAGGCCCTACGTCTGCACGAAATATCAAGACAATCAATATTAAGACAAAGTTGTATTAAGAAATCAAGGTTAAACGAAAATTCAAGTGTGATATATACCTCCGGTGACTATCGCACGAGCCTGGGCCCGGGCAGCAGCACGAGCGGGACGATAGTTCCTCCGGTGAGGAACAACCGGGGTCCCGGATGCGGACGCGTCCCCTCCAACTAGAAAATAAACATTAACGCTAAATTTCCATGAAGTTTTTATTTATTCTATAGAGCATATGTAAAATGAATAAATATTTTAAATTTATTCATACTAACCTGCAGACGATGCGGAGGGTATGGAAGCGGCAGGAGTAGCCCCTGCGGAAGATGTGGACGCACCACCTATAATGAGACAATTAAAAATAGATTATATAAGTAATTGAAAAAGAATGTGTAGATCAATAATATGACGTTCTAAATCAATATGCATGCACTATAGGATATATAAACATACCCGCAGGTGTAGTGGTGTCACCACCTACAGCTAGACAATAATAAAAATTTCTAAGTAGGGGCAAAAGGAATTTGTGTATTTATGATATAGCATTCTAAATCAATATACATGTACTATATGATATATAAACATACCTGGAGGAGCGGAAGTGGCCTCTGTCCCAGATGTGGACGCATCACCAACAACTAGACAATCAAACATTGACAATATAAGTAATTTTATCATAAACATGCATGAATATCTGTAATATTACATTCAAAATGTATATGCATGCAGTATACCTGGAGGTGTGGCAAAATCCACACGGAAGGAGTCATCCGAAGGGGTCTCCGATCTGGGTGCAAGACCGGCCCTCTGAAGCTCCCTACGGAGCTCTCCGGGCGGCAGAACCGCTCTGCCTCTACCTCTGCCGCGGCTGGAGCTTCTGCCGCCCCTCGCTGCTCCCGACATCGTCATCAAATCTAGATAAACGGTTCGTGGACGCATTAGACAATCATTAAAAATATTGACTATATATGTATAGAGCGTAAAATGTGAAGTAATAATATAACATTACTGATAACCTTTTTCGTTTCGTGGGCGCATTATACATATCTACTTGGATTTCATCGTCGATGTCATTTCTAACCCACGTAACTTCATGATCGGTCGAAGACAACCTGTCCTTCGAAACAGATGGTCGGAGCACTTTAAGCCTTCTTTCTCCTCCGTCCTCATCGCTTTCCTCGAATTCTGGGACATCGTAGACATCTCTGGGTTTCCAACGGCATACAACACTCCATCCCGGATGCTTCAAACACTGTAAGTAGTATACTTGGAACGCTTGGTTCGGAAAGATAAACGGATGTTCCTGACCGTAAAATCGAAGTGTGTTCACACTGGTCAATCCATATTCATCTTTCCAAGTCCCAAGATTGCTTCTCTACCTGTCCGTATCGGTTCGCGGATCGTACCAACTACACTGGAATATATAAAAGGGTTCTGATCGTTCGGGATAGTGGATGCCGAGTATACAATTTAAGTACCCATAGTAAATCACACCGTCCGATCCTACCGTCGCAGTCCTACTATTCTGAGTGGTTCTAGATGTTTCTATGTCCTTAACTTCGAATTTATATCCAAGGACACCAAATCCTTTATAATATGCAACCTCCATACTACGAAATTGAGTTAAACATCTTGAATCACTCTCAAATGATGCAGACAAGTTCGGATCGTGGATCTAACAAAACAAATTTTACGACAAATACATAACGATATAAGTGTAGATTAAAACTGATAGCAATAAAATGTTATTCGAATAACTTACATGATCTGTGACCCAATCACAAAAATTATCCTGATGGTATTTTTCCAAACGTTCTTCGTTCCAATCAGGATGCTCCTCACCTACCTCGTTAAAATGAATTCTGTTTTCGACAAATAATTGTGACATTAATATTATATCATTTCATACACACACAAACATAGATATAACAATTAATCCAAAAAAACTTACTCTCTAATTTGTTCAAGACATGCGCAATTAAGCAAGATAAACCGGTATATCTTGTTGATAAACATAGTGTCTACCCTCTTATACTCGGCTTTACCATATGGCCCATCTTGAATTCTTCGTGGTCGGTTAAGCCTTGTCTCAATGTTCTCGTCCAGATAGCGGGAACAAAATGTGGTTGCTTCATCAAGAAGATAACCTTGCATGATAGAACCCTCTGGTCGATTTTTAATGCGTATATACTTCTTAAGAGTGTAGAGGTACCTAATGAAAATATGTTGAATAAATAAATACGGGCATACATGACAACAATAAATTTATAAATTGCGCGAAACGAAAAATTACACGTACCTCTCGACGGGATACACCCATCGATATTGTACCGGTCCGGCTAACTTCGCCTCAGTTGCAAGATGAACCGTCAAGTGTATTATGATATCGAAGAATGACGGTGGGAAAATACGCTCAAACTTGCAAAGTATCAACGCAATATAATTTTCTAGTTTATCCAGCGTCGCAACCTCCAGTGTTTTAGCACACAACTCCCTGAAAAAACAACATAGGTCGTTGATTACTAGACCAACCGAGTCGGGGAGAGAAGTTCTGAGGGCTAATGGAAGAAGGTGCTCCACGATAACATGGTGATCATGACTTTTCAGCCCGTCGATCTTGCCCTTCACAATTTCTATTTTCTTGCTGAATGATCCTGAGAAATCTGCGGGGACTTTCAAATCATGCAACACCTACAGGAATCTTTTCTTCTCCGGTTGTGACATATGATAAGCGGCATTGGGAAGCACAAACTTGCACGGTTTACCCGCTACCGGTCTAGGGTGCAATTCACTTCTTATTCCCCACTCTTGTAGATCCATCCGAGCATTCATGTTGTCTTTCGATTTTCCGTCTTTACAAAGAAGCATGTTAAGTATGTGCTCCGATACTCCCTTCTCTATATGCATGACGTCCAGACAATGACGGACTGAATTTGTAGACCAGTACGGAAGCTCGAAGAAAATGCTTAACTTGTTCCAATATGGTGGTTTTACCTGTTTCGTCGGATCCATCCCGAAGGTCACGTTATTGTAACCATCCCATTTAGCAGTCACGTCCTCTCCGGACAATGGGGATGGAGGTCCAAGAAGCTCCTGATGACCATCAAAGTGAACCGTGTCTAACCTACAGAGGTGGTCTGGAGGCAGGAAACGTCGATGGCCGCAATAACAAACCTTCCTGCTAAAATTCAAGAATTTTGATGCTGTGTGTTCATGGTAATGAGGACATGCTTTGTGACCATGTACGGACCAACCTGATAGCATTCCATACGCAGGAAAGTCATTAATTGTCCACATTAAAGCCGCACACAGTATGAAGGTTGTATTTGTGTTTGCATCATATGTCTCTACACCATCAATGAACAAAGATTTCAACTCCTCGATCAGAGGTCGGAGATAGACGTCGATACTGTTCCCCGGTGAGTTTGGTCCGTCGATAAGAAGAGGAATCATAAAGTATGATTGGTCCATAGCCAACCAAGGCGACAGATTATAAATTATCATTACAACGGGCCATGTGCTGTGACTTCCAGCCATATAGTTGAATGGGCAGAAGCCATCAGTAGCCAGTCCGAGCCGGACATTGCGAGGATCGCTACTGAATATTGCATGCCTCCTATCGAAATCCTTCCATGCCGGTGAATCTCTTGGATGGCTCATTTTTCCATCTTCGCTTGGAGGAGCACGGTGATGCCAAATCATTGCCTCGGCTGTTTTCTTGCACCTGAATAGCCTTTGTAGCCTCTGTGTTATGGGAAAGTATCGTGCTATCTTCATAGGTATATCAGGCTTCTTATCAGAATCTTTCGGCTTATACCTGGCCTCTCCGCATGTTGGATACTCTTTCAAATCTGAATTCTCTTTCCGGTACAACACGCAATTTTTAGGACATGCTTGAATCTTCTCGCACTTTAGACCCAAATCACACATCATCTTCTAGGCTTCGTACCAGCTGTCGGGCATATTATTTCCCGGAGGCATAGAATCTTTCAAGAACGAAAGAAGCATTGTGAATAACTTGTTGCTCCATCCATTTAGGCACTTAATCTGGAAAAGTTGGACGAACCATGAGAGGGTGGAATACTTCGCATTCTCATAAATTGGTTTCCTAGCATCATTCATGAAATTTTCATATTTATCCGCACGCGGTCCTTGACCGGAAGGAATGTCATCTTCGGTACGAATAGATTCACCTAGGGCAGCCTCTACCATATCCTCCATTTCTTCTGATGGAAATAAATTACCGTCTCCTGCCGCATTACCGAATTCTTCTTCTTCTCCTGCCGCATTATCGTGGTCTCCTTCTTCTTCTTCCGCAGTACTACATTCTTCTCATTCCCCGTGATATTTCCAAGTTGTATAAAGTCTAGTAAACCCATATTTTACAATATGAAGCTCTGTCAATTCAACCTTCTGCCAGTACTTATTGCCACATCTATCGCACGAACAGAGAATCTTCTCTATTATGATCTTCTTATGTGCGCGTGCAAATTCAAGGAAAGTTGCAACTCCTGCGACAAACATAGATTGCATACGTTGTTTCCAATCCACATACATCCAGTCCTTAACTCTGACGTACTCATGGGCCATGTTAGACTGTATAACATATAAATTGTAGGTTATGCTGACCATATTGAGAAATATAAGAACGGGATAGTTACTGACAAAGGAAAAAATCCGTGTATATGCTTTGTGTGTGCGTTTGTCGTTGAAAAGAATAAATTATCGCACGTATGATAACCGATAGACGGGGACTAAGTGGAGCTTTTAGTTTCATATATGAGTATCGATGAGAATATGAAGGTTTCATATTATCATATATTGGTTTTAACTTGAACATCTCGAATCGCTCTCTAATTATGCGTTTGTTGTGTATTCTTGTTGTATGTGTGTGTTCCGGCTGTCGGGGGTAGGATTCTATCCCATTAAGAATGTATAGAGCGAACACCCATCACTTGTGCTTTCAACCGTTTCGAGTAAATTTCGGCAGCACCTCCCCGCTGTTCTCCGAGTACACTGTAATAGAATAGATAATCATTTGAAAGCTGTCAAACAACGTTGAAATGAACATCTAATCTATCTTTGTATAAGGAGAACCAGCGGAAAGGTACCGACGAAATATCTCGAAATGGATGAAAACACAAGTGAATGAAGGCGTTTGCTTTATACATTCTTAACTTGTCCACACGGGACAAATCTATGGGTTACCATACGATTGAATTTTCTCGTCGCGTAGACTATATGACGGTTGTTAGTATTGAGCTATACTGTCCGATATTTAACAACCTTCGTATAGTTCTATGTCACGACAAGCATCGCACGTATGATAACCGATAGACGGGGACTAAGTGGCGCTTTTAGTTTCATATATGAGTATCGATGAGAATATGAAGGTTTCATATTATCATATATTGGTTTTAACTTGAACATCTCGAATCGCTCTCTAATTATGCGTTTGTTGTGTATTCTTGTTGTATGTGTGTGTTCCGGCTGTCGGGGGTAGGCTTCTATCCCATTAAGAATGTATAGAGCGAACACCCATCACTTGTGCTTTCAACCGTTTCGAGTAAATTTCGGCAGCACCTCCCCGCTGTTCTCCGAGTACACTGTAATAGAATATATAATCATTTCAAAGCTATGAAATAACGTTGAAATGAACATCTAATCTAGCTTTGTACACGGAGAACCAGCGGTAAGGTACCGACGAAATATCTCGAAACGGATGAAAACACAAGTTAATGAAGGCTTTTGCTTTATACATTCTTAACTTGTCCACAAGGGATAAATCTATGGGTTACCATACGATTGAATTTTCTCGTCGCGTAGACTATACGACGGTTGTTAGTATCGAGTTATACTGTCCGATATTTAACAACCTTCGTATAGTTTTATGTCACGACGAGCATCGCACGTATGTTAATCGATAGATAGGGACTAAGTGGTGCTTTTAGTTTCATATATGAGTATCGATGAGAATATGAAGGTTTCATATTATCATATATTGGTTTTAACTTAAACATCTCAAATCGCTCTCTAATTATGTGTTTGTTGTGTATTCTTGTTGTATGTGTGTGTTCCGGCTGTCGGGGGTAGGCTTCTATCCCATTAAGAATGTATAGAGCGAACAGCCATCACTTGTGGTTTCAGTCGTTTCGAGTAAATTTCGGCAGCACCTCCCCGCTGTTCTCCGAGTACACTGTAATAGAATAGATAATCATTTAAAAGCTGCGAAACAACGTTGAAATGAACATCTAATCTATCTTTGTATACGGAGAACCAGCGGAAAGGTACCGACGAAATATCTTGAAACGGATGAAAACACAAGTGAATGAAGGCGTTTGCTTATACATTCTTAACTTGTCCACACGGGACAAATCTATGGGTTACCATACGATTGAATTTTCTCATCGCGTAGATTATACGACGGTTGTTAGTATCGAGCTATACTGTCCGATATTTAACAACCTTCGTATAGTTCTAGGTCACGACGAGCATCGCACGTATGTTAACCGATAGATGGGGACTAAGTGGCGCTTTTAGTTTCATATATGAGTATCGATGAGAATATGAAGGTTTCATATTATCATTGAGTATCATATATTGGTTTTAACTTGAACATCTTGAATCACTCTCTAATTATGCGTTTGTTGTGCATTCGTGTTGTATGTGTAACATGATTTTAAACTATTGAGATCAAGATTGATAGAACTGATCATCCTACATTGCAATGGCATTCATCAACCAAAAACTATTATTGCAATGACATTCATCTATAACAATCAACAATTAAAACTACAAATGTAGGATACTGATATCATAAAGCATTATACGCAACTTATGAATTCACATGACTGAAACATGCATCAAAAAAACATGTTCATCCAAAAGAAATGCCACTGTCAACAAATATAGACAAATACGTCATAAAAACAGTAACTAATTAACAAGTTGATAAGCATCTGGATCAAGAAAATGATAAGAAAAATAATTGACTATGATCTATAATGACATGTCTATTACCATGATTCTCGACTAACAAAGGTGGCTTTTCGTCCTCGGTAGCTTGATAATTAGGATTTCATGGCGAATAAAAATATGTATATGCCGTTTGACCGGGAACTTCAATAGGAAACTCAATGAGGTCGGGTGTACTGAAGTACGCTTTGTATTTCGCTATATCAGATGATGAAGCCCAAGCCCTAGCTAGCCCCAGCCCCACTCCAACCGAACCCTATCGAAGGTAAAGAACGTCCTTACACTTTCATATTTCTATTAATGATGCAAGTCTCCACCAAGTCAAATTGTTGCAATATCATTCTTTTTAGAGTATGTCTAATTTAATAAATAGAATTTTCAAAGTTGGGCAACCAAGAAAAAGTAACAAGGGATTTTACATAAATGCCAAAGCTTTGATTATTTATTTATTTATTTTCCATTTCATATTAGTAATTTTATATGTTTGAAGATGGCAAGAAATACAAATTATATTAGAACATTGTACCTACCTAATTTCCACTTGAAATCGGTTTTTTCTTTTATCAGTACTCGTTGACATATAGTAACAAACAATATTTGATTAGAAGGACCCAAGATTTTCTCGATCAACAATAATTTTAGTAATCAAACTAGGCTAAAATTGCTGGAAATTCCTCTCAGCTTTGCCAAATTCAGCAAACCCCCACCCCAACCCTAGCCCCAGCCCAGCCCCACCCCAACCCCAACCTAACCCTTGCCCCAGCCCAGCCCCAGCCCCAGCCCCAGCCTAGCCCAGCCCCAACCTAACCCTAACCCCAGCCCCAGCTAACCCCAACCCCAACCCTAACCCTAGCCCCAGCCCCAGCCTCGGCCAAACCCCAACCCCAACCCCAACCCTAACCCCAATCCCAACCCCAACCGCAACCCCTGCCGAACCACAACTCCAACAGCAACCCTAACCCTAAATAATCAAAAATTTGTTTCGTTGAAGATTTACTAACCTGTGCGATGGAGAGACGATCGATCAGTGGCGACGACGAAACGGGGGCGCGACGAGGAAGAACGGTGACGCGCGAGAACGACGGTGGCGACGATGAGAACGGTGGTGGCGACGATGAGAACGGCGGTGGCAACGACGAGGACGGGCGGGAATGATTTGGGGATTTTGGTTCGCGCGCGATCGAGAGAGAGAGAAAGAGATAAGGGGCGTAGGCGATCTGTGCCTTTTTAATTAAATCGCTATTTAGTTGCCCCTACGGATTTGTCCGTAGGTCCTTGGTTTGCGGCTCCGTAGGGGCAAACACGAAATTAAGATTTAATATTTTTACTCTTGAACGTCTTGGACCGTAGGGGCAGCCTTCTAGCTCTACGGCTTAATCCGTAGGGCCAAAATAAATAGGCCCCTACGGATTTTAATATTCGTAGGGGCAACCCCCTATTGTAGTAGTGTATATGTGATATATGTAAATTGTTTTCATTGCACACAAAATATATATTTGATATTTATTGTTGTGTCATGCTAGGTTACACATGCAACATGTATGTATGAGACTTGTACCATGCTAGGGTTTATGTTATGGTTTATATTTATTTCAAGCAAATTCAAAATTGTGGATATTTTGTCATGGTTCAAAGCTTGTAAAAGCTTGTAGTTTGCATTGACTTGGTCCACTCTTTTGTCTAGCTTAAGATATTTATCAACTCAGCCTTAACTCATAGCTATGGTTTAGTCTCTACAACGGTTAGTGCATGACATACACTCACCATGGTTGCATTTCTAACCTCACTTGATTATTCCTTCATCACTTGCTTCATCTTGTTCTTCCTCATTAAAAAAGCTTTCTAGCTTCAAGTCAAGTGATGAAATTTAGTGAGAAAATTAAATCTAAAGTGAGCAAAATTCCTACTTCATCATACTCTACTATTAGCCATTTAGTTTAGGATGTTTGCTTCACTAATCTCACCATTAGTGAAGAGGTAGCATGAGCTTGAGTCTCCTCGACGTAGATCTTCTTCGGCCTCGAAGACATTGAGCAAGTGTGTTCATTTCTTCATGTGAACCCTCACTAGAGTCTAGGTCTTCACAACTCGCAGCGAAGGGACTACTACATAGAGCTTTAGAAGTGAAGGACCGGTCTATAAAGGTTGTATTCCGCATTCTCTAAGATATAAAGTGTTTATATTGTATGATTCATATGATTCTTTAGTTGAACATCCTAGGGTTAGGGTTCCTTTGCATAGAAAAATTTTAATTTAGCATGGGCGATGACTCCCGAAACCTCGCTTCCGCTCTAGGTAACCCTATAATATATGTATATATACAATATATCATCAGAATGATTTATGCAAATATTCTTTTCTTTACTTGTTATCCTTGGATATGATGAGTTGACGTCCACCATGAGCTTGATGTTTTCTGATTGTCTTTATTCCGAAACGAGTAGAGGAGATATACGGTAACGGACTTGCTACTTATCCGGTATGAGTGGGTACGGATAGATACATAGTGGACCCGATCGAGAATAAGGGGCAGGATAGCCGCAGTAGAGGCGGGGAGCCTAGCGAGGATTGTTCATATCAGATTTTTGCACTTTTATACCGCTCATTCTTAACCACATTGCATATAGGTAGGTACTCTTGATCCGTGTTTACTAAATAATTGCAGGTTACAGGTTCTCAGCTCTAAACAGTGAAAATCATGAAAAGGCGCAACAAATTCAGGTCTACTGCCCGCAACAAATAAATGCGGGTCTCCACTCACTATCCGTTAGATTCCGCCTACCAGTTTAAGGGAGAAAATGGCAAATCATTGGTTATTTCATGCATAAAGCATAAGGGGGCAGCACAAGATCAAAGACTTCATCGCGGAACTCAAGAAAATTAAGGCAAATGTCCACATCATTTCACCTTTTTGGAGTGCTGAAAATCTGGAAGAAAACTGAAAAGATTTTGAGAAACCAAGTGTACCAAACAGATGAAAACAGCAACAGGGAAAAACCCAGAAAAAATGACACTACAATTCAACTAAAGGGTCGCGGATCCGCGGCTAATGTTGCACTTATGCGGCAGATCCGCGGCCGAGTCAACTCAGTGTTGACTCGGTTTTTGAGGGTATTTTTGTAACTTCATTTTGGCTCAGATTGTATCCCTAGGGTTTCATTTGTCTGCCTATAAATTGCCCAGCTCAAAGCCAAGTGAAGGTGTGCTTTTCATTGTATTAGATTTTAGATAAGAGTTTGTATATTCTTCTTCCTCTTCATCTTTCTCCATTAATATTGTAGTGAGTTTCATAAGTGATGATGAATAAAAGAAGAGTTCTTTAGCATGCTTGTCTTATAGTTGTGTTCTATTATCTTGCTTGTAATTTTTTTTGTTAAATTAGTTGTTATTTGTATGTTTGTTTGCTTTCTTCTTCTCTTTTCCTTTATCCTTACAACAATGATGCTTAAGTATGATCCTTGCCAAAGTGAGGTCTCAAATAGGTAGTTGTGATCTTCTAAACTCATTTCTTTCTATCTTCCTTCTTTGTTTTATTTTCTTTTTCTTTTTAATTGGTGAGTAGTTTCTCACTTTTTAGGGTAAGATAAGGAAAGTTTGAGAGAAGGAAATCTCTCTAACTTTTTTCTTTGCTCAACATCTTGATTCGGACTCCCGTTAATTGAACCACAATCCGCTCCCTTCGGCACCCTATCCTACATGATAGCGGTGATTCCCTAGTTAGACCGGTTGTGGTTGAATTAACCGGAGGTTAAGGCTAAGAGCCAAGAACGGACGGATAAGGAATAAAAGGAAGGAACTAAGGTTTGGAAATCGTAGCTTATACTCGCAAGTTTCCTTCCTAGTCGTGCTAATCCTTGTTGTTGTCGATTACCGTAACACCGATATTAAGAGTGTCAACGAAAGAAGTGAGTGATTCCTAACTTAAACTAACCTAATCCTAACCCTAACAAGCTCGCTTTATACATATGTTAGCACATAGTGAAACTAAACAAACCTGGACAAATTGGACTTAACTCGTTAAAACACTAAGAAAAAGATTCCCATCTCTCCGTGGACCGACCCGTACTCAACCGACTAGCTACCAAGCGAAACCGTCTTGATTGCGGTAACTAAAACTAAGCACGCAAAAACCTTAACAATCAAATGGCGCCGTTGCCGGGGAGACGGTAGTTTATTTCTTTGTGTAATTTCGGGTTAATTTGTGAATATATATATTACCAAAAACAAAAAAATATACTGTAAAAATAATTTTGTTATTTTTGATTCCTTTTTGTGCAAGTGTGCAGGATATGAAGAGGATCAAGTTCTGTACCAAAGTCGTAGGGAGTTAGACCCATATCTCGCGGCTACACCGCGGCGGATCAAGACGGAACCACGGTTTACTGTAAAATTCTGGAGCAAATTCAGTGACCAAATCAAGATTCAGGGGATCTAACCAAGAAGAGGAGACTGAAGTCGGCACAGGGAAGAAGTTTGAAGCTTCAAATCAACTGAACAGTCGCGGAACCGCAGCATAATTGCATGTTTGACCGCGGAACCGCGGTCAATCTGTGACATCAGCAACCAAATTTCTCTGTAAGTATCCCAATCCTCTTCTCACCTCCTCTGAACTTCACTGAACTATTCTTTCTATAGCATTCTTTGCACAAACTCTCTTCCCCTCTCCAATAAAACTATTTTTGTGCAGGATTCTTTGCGCCGCCGCCAAATAAATTTTTTTGCAAGTGTTTTAGATTTTTGTTTGTTACTGTTTTGCATAAATAATACGTACTTTAAGGGTCTATAACACCAATTCAGATTGGGTGTGGATTTCATCACCCTTCCTAAGACCCTAAAAATCACTAAAAGCATACGTATTACCCTTGAGCTTAATAAAAAATATCTAGACTCAGCCAACTAAGGACTGTCGTGCTCAATAGGACAGAGGAAGGTTGTGGGCATTCAATCGGTTATCTAAACTTGACTTTGTGGTGCATAGGTTAGACAAGTGAGAAAGGTAATTTGAAAAGGCCCGTCGCACGGTGATTCATAAGCGGAACCCTCCTTTCCTCACTTGTGCTTACCTGGCTACAATTGGCAGAGAAGAGGCGATTTGAGGGTTATCTCACAACTTATCACTTTGGAACATGTCACGACCCGAAAGAGCACGTGACTGGCCCTTGAACCATATGAAGTCTATAGGACCCCATCTGATCCAAGTAAGCCAAAAGCCCAGCAATCTAAAACCATTTAAAGAGTAAATAAGGAAAACTGTTTTTGAAAAGTAAGGAAATCATGTTTGGAAATCAAAGTTTTTAAATAACTAAGCCGAATATGCATTTTTTTAAAATGTGTAACCTTTCCTGAAAATTTCGGCAGAGTTTCCTTTGTAAAAACTGGCCCCGAACGGGGTACAACAAGAATAATATATATAACATGATAAAAGGCATCCCCAAGCGGGAGCTAGCTCTTCGTCAATCGACGGTCACAACCACGCAAGTAATAATAATATACAACGCCAAAGGGCGAGGATCAAACTCAAAAGAAACTCAAAACAGCCAGAAAACCGTAATACTACAAGCGCGACTCTAAGGTCGAAATAATACAACACTGTTTTCTAAGTCTGAAACAATATACAAGTTTTGGTTGATGGAAATTCTAGATACAATAAATGATACATGAACAATGGCGGATCTGATACAAAAGAACCCACCTATCCAAGCAAGTCACCCATAAGGAAGCGGTGTGCCAGAAATGCCACTATGGAATCTGTACGGCAACCTGCAAGAACTGGGGCACAACGGGGGTGAGTTGCCAACTCGTGAATAGAAAATATCTACAAGCAGAGATCGAATGCATGACCCATCCTAGGTCAATACGATCAGATATAAATAAACCTCAATATGAATAAAGCTGAAGCATGCTAAACTGGCAATGTAATCTCTACATGAGTGTAATGACAAGTGCTCGTGCCAGTGCCCCAGGTAATAGCATGTCAAGAATATGAGGTATGCTCAATGCAATCAAGTCTGTATACACGTGGATCCCGTCCACTCGTCACCCAATGACCATAACCATCATGCATGTAAATATCATCAGCATATGCATGGAAATATGAGGATATAAACCACCTGTGTCCCTCGCGACACGTCAAAATCATGGAACCGGAGTGCCCAGCATCGGCACTCGAAAACATCATGAAAACGGTGCCCAGCATCGGCACGTAAATCCTCATATATCGGGCTCCGTCAGTCCGGATCGACCCACAGGCTCTGTCTGCGGTATCGGCCCTCGGCCCCGGCAGTACGCCATATCCAACTATCGACTCCGGTCGGTATCCTCCGGATAACCGCCAGGTCCAACAAAATCACCGGTAGGTACTCGCCCGCCTCCAGGCTCAATCGGCAAAGCTCATCGATCATCTTGCCGAGGGGAACCATACCGGGTCCACCATGTACCCGCAATCGGCTCATCCACTCCTCGATTCGGGTTTCACATGTCGCTCTCAGCACCGAGAAAACACATGGTGGACGCACTGAAATATCATATCAAGGGTAACCGGGTTTTTAAAGCAATGACATATTCTCTTTTGAAACACCCTCGGTTCCCAAATCCAGAAATATCATAGAAACAACATATCTCAATGCGTATAATCAAAAGCATGAAGTATGCGACATGTAAAGGAAGGTATGCATATCAATATGTCATGCAGGGGTCATATCCTAAATGCAACAGTACTACAGTGTAGTTGTAAGTCTACGCTAGCGCCCCGGAAGTCTACAGACGCCAAATGCGGAACAAAACTTTTAAACTTGGCGCTATCGTATACTTTAACCCGGATATGCCATTATTGCTAAACTAACAAACTGTAAAGAGTGTAGAAAGATTGTACCGAACGATCCGAGTCCTTCGTTCTTCAACCATCATCCCACGCTCCGTTGCGGTTGCTCCGATCTCGTCGATCTCCGATCTCCTCGTCGAGGTGACACCACATGATCGGTTCTTTAAACGGGCTCCCGCCTCTGACTCGAGGCAACTCGATCGTCAAGTTTGCTAAAAGAGACGACCAAGAATGATGTAGAGAATGAGTAGATGACTTTGTCTCACTTCGTCCAAGTCCGTGGACGATCGGTAAATGAAGTTGCCGAGGGAATCGGGTGATGGAATGAAATGGACTGTGAAATTCCATACACCGATAAAACCTATCATAATCTTTTCTCTCTAAAATGAAACATCAAGTGAGAGTGAGGAGGAGAGAGAAGGCCGGCCTCTTTATATGATGGAGGGAGGTGACCGTAGGAGAGGGGGGTGACCACAAGAAAGCTTCTCACTTAAAAGATCAAGAAGAAAATATCTTAAGGAAAACAAAAAGCTTTAACAACAAAGCATGAGTCATTAAGCATAGTCACCATTTAATAAATGCACCATTAAAGTCAAGATGACTCATTAGCCACTTCATCACTTCTAGAAGCTTCTAGAATGATGACTTACTCATATCTGAAGAAAAGATAAATCCGTCTTTAACCGAATGTTAAAAGACGGCTGATAGAAAACTGGAAACTGGCAACTTCCAAAAGTGATCCTGAAACGACTTTCAGGATAACCCCGAAACTGTATAAATATACCCGCATTTGTATTACGACCGAATACAAATGCAACTGAGACAAAGATATTATACCTACTCAATATGATACTCGGATCCGGCTTAAACCAAAGCCGACCAGTATCATCTGCCCGAAAACTGACACGTGCGTAAACGCACGTGCATTTTCCGAACCCTGCCATAAAACCATACGGCCTCTACAACGTTTTGCCCGAACTTGGGAAACTGCCTGTGGGGGACTCTAATGACTCGTCAGTACCCTGGCAGTGGGTTTAACCACAAACCGTCAGCGGCACTAGCTATGCATAACGGCTGCCCATGGACTGACCTCAAGGGTGGCCGAGGAGCGAACTCAAGGGAGACCGATGAGCGAACTCCTCCGAAAACCCTACTGAGCCTAACAGTGACAATGTATATACAGTCCGGTCTGTTCGTCAATGAGTATCGCATATCCGCCTAGGGGGCTAGTAACGTCAGACCCCCAATAGCAGTATAAGTCGTGTCGGAGTGAAGCCCAATTACACCCTGAGATACTACTGGAGTACCTACCAGTAAATCTCCTGCCATGGCCATGGACTTTGTGTAATGGCTCTCCTAGACATTGCACGACCTCGCCCCCAATACCGGGAGAGACGAATCCCCTGCCGATCCGCTCACGTGCCTCCATATGGCTCGGGACTGTACCCAAAAACTACCTGTTTGCACGACTCCTTTGAGCCGTGGTAGGGTAGAAATCAAAGCACAGTGGGAACTCACACGAGACAAATGACGACCTCAGGTCGATGAACTAACCTGTACACATGTCACCAGGGAACTGCTATCTGACGGTAGATATAATACTAACTAGCAGATTCCCGGCGAGTCCTGTCCGGTGTACTCATAACCCAATGAGCACCTGTATACATCTTAGGTGATCCAACTGACACCAGTGGCTTGTGAGACCGGCCACCGCCCCTCGTCGGGGTCTCGACTGTATACACTAGTCTACTCCGGAGTATCGATGCCCTGTCTCGAAACTCCCACGACTAGGGACCACAATTAAGGATATGCATATAAACTACCCAACTCTCACGTATATGATCGCCATCATACTGTTGGTAGTAAAGCAAGATCCTAAGGGCTCTATCAAAGTGTAACATGCAATCAGTCACCTGAACATGTACACGACTGATAAAGGCAAACCAGATAGCATACTATCATCTCGAGTAAGACTGTCCTACCGGGATAGGTCCTCCGCAATCATTGCAATCACGTACCTACGATCCAATAATTGACTATGAGGGCACTATCTCCAACAATCTCCCACTTGCACTCAAGGCTAATATTGCGATGTCGACTACTCACAGCCCGTGTGAAACCGAACATCCAACTCCTCTACTAATCAGTTTCACAAAGCCCGTTTGTAAAACTATTGTGTTCGAGAAATAGCCTCGGTGAGTGGATCCGCCTAGAAGTTTCTTTCTGTATCTCTCTTAATCTCAAGTTCGCGGAGAAAGCCATCTCCCGAATTGAGTAATACCTATCTTAGAACATGTCTGGATATCTGATGGGACCTTAGTTCATAAATGAACTCCATATCCAAACTTCTTAGACTGAATCGATCACTGAACCTAATCAGTATCGGGCACCTTGCTTCCCACAGTATCCTCTTGGACCACCTGTCCATAATACTGTCCCTCTTCGTCAGAGGGAAAAACTAAAACTCTGACAGTCACTCTGTCATCCACATCACCTTTGAAGCCTCGAATGATAACCGTCCCCCGTAGGAGGCTGCCGTCATCAAATCCGTAGAACATGTACTTATGTTCTAAAACTGCTTCCTTATGTTTCTCCAGGATTGGATTAATACAAACTTATTGCATCTAGTGCAAAACCAACATTTGGTGTGGTACTTGACATCTCATGATTGACTCAATTGCCTAAGCAAGTGATCTGCCAATCATGCACATCCCTCTCCTTTTTAGTCTATACGACACCCTCAGAGAGGGTGACTCCATCACCTGCAGGTACACCACCATGCTAGGAGTCAACTATTCCAAAAACCATTAGAATATCTGTCAAAGTACCCACATTGGGAAACTACCCAAATCCAGATCTAAAACCATAGATCTAGAAACCAGAATGTCAAATATTATATCCATATCCTGTCTGGAGAAACAACTGTGTGACGACCACAGTACAACCGATCGTAGTATAGGAATTTTACTTCCTACTCTGTGTATGTCATCCAGATACCATGACATCACACCCTACTACCTTCTTAACTGATCTATCCCCTATTCTGATTTAAGTCAAACCCATGACTGTCACATCAAAATTAGATGATCTATCTCCGCTATAACTGCTCAAGTCTATAAATAGATATAAGCTACTTGCCCACCATACTTCCGTTGCTCCCACTGACTACGACAACCCTCCTACCGGGTCTCATATCCTGGAACAACAGTAGTGTCAAGTCTTGGTAGATAAGAACCTCCCTGTCACCGTCTCTGAGGCTACCGAAGTACCTCTCAGGCGTCTGAGGTTACCTACCATACCTGCGGAGTGGCTATTGGAATGTCAAACTTGATTGAATGTATAGGTCCTATTAAATTTTCCGTAATCGTTCGCGGTTCTGGAATCACTTCCAGTTCTACCATACTCCCACTACTGTTTTCTGAAAAAGATCCATTTTACTAAAACTGTGGCGAGTCAAGAACAATTACACTATTGATCTTCCAAATGGTAGAATATCAACCATCGTCATAGCCAGGGTCAACCCACAAACAGCCATTACAGAAACGTGTCCTGAGTTATCCAGTGTCTGGTTTTAATCATAAGCTGGACAACTGATTGGTAGAGATTCTGCGTGTTTAAGTTTAATTACCGCAATCAGGACGGTGTCGCTTTGCAGCTAGCCGGATGAGTACGGGTCGATCCACAGGGAGATGGGAGTCTTTTTCTTAATGTTTTGACGAGTTAAGTCCAAATATGTTGGGTTTGTTTGGGTTTAGCTAATTTAAAATGAATGATAAGAGAACTTGTAAAGGGTAGGATTTAGTTGGTTTGGGTAGGGAAAATTGCTCACTTGATTCTTTTGCCACTTCTTAATATTGATGTTACGGTAATCGGCAACAACGGGGATTAGGACGACTAAGAGAAAACTTGCGAGTATAAGCTAGGCTTTCCAACACTTCGTTTTCTCTTTTTGGTCCTTGTCCGTCCGTTCTTGGCTCTTAGTCGCAACCTCAGGTTGATTCAACCACAACCGGTCTTACTAGGGTATCACCGCTATTATGAAGAATAGGGTGCCGTAGGGAGCGGATTGTGGATCAATTAACAGGAGTTCAAATCAAGATATATGTAAAAGAGAAAAGTGAAGGAGTTTTCCGGATTTCAAACTTTCCGTTTCCTACCCTAACAAGTGAAAAGTTACTCACCCATTAGAATAGTTAAATGAAATAAAACAAAGAAAGAGGGTAATAAGAATTGAGGTAGAAAATCACAACTAGCTATTCGGGACCTCACTTAGGCAAGGATCACACTAAGCATCATGGTTGTAAGGATAACCGAAAAATGGAAGAAAATTAAAACAACGATTTTAAGAAATAACAACAACTACGTTTAACAATGAAAATTACAAGCAATATAAAAAACGGAATTACAAATTACACATATAGATAAAGAACACTTCTTGCATGCTTCACACTCAAGAAAACCTCTCACAAGCTTTAATGGAGGAAGATGGAGGAAAAATGGACTTTTATTAGAAACTAAATAATTCTAATACAAAATTACAAAATGAAAAACTAAGTACTCTCTTGGTTCTGCTCGAGTCTATTTATAGGCCTGGTTCTGGGAAATTTGCAATAAAACCCAACCCTACACATTGTTACAGAAAACACCCCAAAAATTCTCCATGTGATGCCACGTGTCCGCCGCGCATGCGCGGCCAAAGCTTAGGTGGAGCGGCGGAAGGGCGGCGGGTTGGTGGCCAAACCCTGCTTGCTTTTTTCCTCTGTCTTGTGCTCATTTTTCCTGATCTTTGAAATCCTCATACTGCAGTATCAATTTCCAGAGGATCTCCAGATTTCTCTTCCAAAATGTCTTCATATCTTACTTTTGACTTTTCACCATTTTGACTTCAAATTTCTCTTTAGTCCCAAATGACGACTCTTTTCGTCCCCTCTTCTGAACTGGTACAGGACGGATGCTGGAACCCGGCTTTTATCTGTTTGCGACAGATATTCTGGATTTTGCCGTAAATGTGGTGATTTTGTCGGATTTGCTCACTTTTGGACTGGAAACCTGTAATCTGTAACATGCAGCAAATACGGATAAAAAGCGCCTACCTGTATGTAATGTGATTAAGAATGGGCAGTACAAATATACAAAAATATGCGATGAACAAATACCCCCAAACTTATCTTTTGCTCGTCCCGAGCAAAACCATTTTATTCACAAAAATTTCCTAACCTCACTTTCGTAGGGAACGCGATTGCACTGAGCACGTGCAACAAGCCGTTAAACCTCTAGGTGTCCCTAGTAGGAGGAGTGTTGTCTCCTGAGGGTTTTCAGCGGATACTACCCACAAAATCCGATTAATTAACCGTCGACTTTAATCTTCTATTTCAGCATTCTAACCAAAAACCCTATTATCATAAACTTAGAAATTACTAACCCGTATTTTTCACACTTTCTTTCCATTTAACTTAAGATCCTATACGCCTAGCCAGTTTATAAAGCTTTCAGCATCTCCTGAGTTTTTCTTCTTAAGCGGAATCTCAAATCCGGAATTTTTATCCATTCTATTGAAGAAATAAACCCTATCTTTCATTCCTCATCTCTCCTCCAAACTCTGATTATATACCCCTACGTGTGTGTAATTGTCACCCCTACACTTGGAAATTCAGTTCAAGCTATAATACCCTTGCCTTAATACCTAGTACTACTTCTTTTTATTAATGATGGACGGGTTCGTTCATACACCTTTCATGCGACTATTAATGCTTCTTAAGGCACTAACAGCCGATTACCGAATGTATGAACTTAAAGCGTAAATAGCAGTATCCAGGTCTTGACTTCATTCTATTTTTTTTCTCTCTTTTTTTTTCTCTTTTTTTTTTCTTTCCAAGACCGGATATATTTTTCAGCGTGCTCTTTTGGTGGTTAACTTCAAATACCGTTTTTTCTTTCATACTAGGCTTTCAGGCAAGAGTATTTCTAGGTATCCTCTACTATTCCGAGTTTCAAGGTGGTGTATGTGCGTTTTTGTAGGGTATATACTTTCAGAATTTGGATTTAAGATTTAGAATTATTTTTCAGACTTATTCTTCAAATAGAGCTTCAATAATTTTCCCTCATTTTAACTTCGCCTAAGAACTAGACTCAAAATTTGCTTATTTCAAAACAAACCGCTGGAGCGTATACTTTCTATAGTTAAACTTCAAGGAATGTTATTTTTAGGGTTCATAATTAACTAAGTTTAAGATCTAGTAGTTTCTAACTAGTTAACCTTCATATTAGACTTGAGTCAGACACGGTCAATAATATTTTTGTTTTTTTTTTTTTTTCTTTTAAAATTTTTGTTTTTATTTTCAAGTTTTCCAATTTTTTTGTATTTTTCAATTTTCAATTTTTTTTATATTTGAAAAAAAATGCAGTGCAGAAAAAAAAAATGCAAAGTAAAACCCAAATATTTACATAAAAGATAAAAAAAATATGCAGATGCAATGCAAGGATAACTATGTACAATCTAATCCCTCCCCCAAACTTGTTAATGGCAGTGTCCTCACTGCCCCCTGCGTCGTCTCCCAGACGATGCGGCACTCGTCCCTGGTTCACTTGACTCTGCCCTAGGGGCCCTAGATCGCGACCTAGATCTCTCCTCTCGTCCCAAAAGTGTTGCCATTCCCTGTTCTAAGCGTGCCATTCGCTGATCTAGGGATGTCATCATTCCCATCATTCTTTCTACCCCCCTATTTGTCCGTCTAAGTAGGCGTGCTTGCTCAGCGGGGGTAAGCTCTTCTTCGCTCGCTGTGGAGCTCGAGCTGGCTAGCACATGCTCGCTCGGTTCTGTCCGTGACCATAAGTCTTGAAGTCTTGTGTAGGATGTCGAAACACCCTCAAGAACTGGTCGAATGCATGAGTCAGCTTGCATGTGTACTGCAAACTCGTCGGAAGGGATGAACTGGCGACACAGTTGTGTCACCAGCATAGGGCACGGAAGGTTGGATGAAGTTTTGCCAGCAGCAATCGAATGAAGTAGTACCGTGCACATGTCATAACTTGGATGTTTGTTCATTAATGTGTGCACGATGTGTAGCGAGGGTGTAAAAAATGTCGTGTTGTGCGAGCTGCCAAAAATGTTATTTTGTGCCCATCGGCACACTGTTAGCACATTCGCGTAAAGTGTACGCGCCGGAATCCCTTTCCGTGGTTCCCTATAGCAATCATTTCCCATCAACGGGGTGTAATCCTCAAATTGGAGGGGTTGGTCATGGGCGGGTATTCTAGGAATCAATGTGACTTCATGAATGAAGTCCCTATCTATTCGTATTTCTTGCCCTCCCCAAAACAACCTAATAAATCCGTATTTGTGATAGCTACCCTCCTCCATGTATGCATAAAATCGTCGGACTAGATCCGGAAGCGCGAATGCGTTTGGATGGTTATATAGAAGATAAGTCCATCCGCGTTTCCGGATTTCGTCGCCAAAATAACTCCCGTATACATCATGTTCAAAGATTTGGGAGAAATTTCTTTCATATTGCAGGTTTGAAGCCATTACAGAAATTTATAAATTTCTACAGATCAGAATGAGTAGGAAATGGTGCAAACCTCCTCTGGAAAAAATTCCAGAGGCTGAAGACTCGAATCTGCGGCGGAAGTGCGGCGGGAAGGGGGGTCGCGCGGCGGTTGGGCGGCGGCGGCAAGGCTTCAGGTGCTGTTCTTCTGGTGGCGGCTAGGGTTTCTGAAATGGAGAGTTGTGAGGCAGAAAAATACAAGTGAAGGGTTAGAGGGCTATTTATAGGGTGTTTGTATTATTTACACTTAAACCCCCATAAATAGAAATATTATTTACAGATACATATTTACATGTTTATTTTTATTTTATTTTATTTAATTTTTTCTGAATATTTTTATTTTTAGTTTTTGTTTTTTATTTTTCTTATTTGAAATTTTTCCAGGCATAAAAAAAACAAAATTGTATTTACATACCCCCAAACTTATTTGAAACAGTGTTTCCACTGTTTTTGGCTGGATTATCGAAGTTTGGGTGTAGGGGGAGAGGAAGATCAATCAGGGTAAACCGGCTCCTGTAAAAACAGGAGCTCCTCTGTTTGATCGGCGCAAAGGTACGGTTTGCATCGGTGTCCGTTCACTTTGAAGAGTGAACCGTCCTTTGGATTTTCCAAATCCAGAGCGCCTTGCGGATACACATTCCGCACAAAATACGGCCCTATCCAGCGAGATCGGAGCTTTCCAGGATGGAAATGAAGTCGGGTGTCGTAAAGCAGTACCTGTTGACCAGGTACGAAGATTTTTCGCAACAGGTGTTTATCGTGGAACACCTTCATTCGATTCTTAACGACAACCGCATTGTCGTAAGCCTCATCCCTAAGCTCGTTCAGTTCGTTCAGCTGTAGCTTCCGATGGCTGCCCGCGTTCTCAAGAGAAAAATTCAGCTTCTTAATCGCCCAAAACGCGCGATGCTCGATTTCGACAGGAAGGTGGCAGGCTTTTCCGTACACAAGCCGATAGGGAGACATGCCAAGATCGGTCTTATAAGCTGTTCTAAATGCCCAAAGGGCATCAGTGAGTTTCAGAGACCAATCCTTACGGTTCTTGGAAACCGTCTTCTCCAGTATCTGCTTGATCTGCCGATTTGAAACTTCGGCCTGCCCGCTGGTTTGGGGGTGGTAGGGCGTAGAAAGCTTATGATTAATGGAGTATTTCCGCATCAAGGCCTCGAAAGTCCTATTGCAGAAATGACTTCCATTGTCGCTAATGATCGCTCGGGGGTGCCCAAACCGTGAGAAAATGTTTTCTTTGAGGAACCTAACGACAACCTTGTTGTCGTTAGTTCGGCTGGGCACAGCCTCGACCCATTTAGAGACGTAATCAACGGCTAGAAGAATGTACAAGTTCCCAAAAGAGCTGGGAAACGGCCCCATGAAGTCTATCCCCCAAACATCGAAAATCTCCACAACCAAGATCGGTTGGAGCGGCATCTCATTCCTCCGGGATATCCGGCCCATGTGTTGGCACCGGGAGCAAGTCTTGCAATAGTCATAAGCATCTTTGAAGAGTTGTGGCCAGTAGAAACCACATTGCAAGATCTTCTCAGCTGTCTTCCTGGGCCCAAAATGCCCGCCACATGCTTGGTCGTGGCAAAACGACAGCACACTCTTGAATTCCTCATTAGGGACACACCGACGAATGATCTGGTCGGGACAGTACTTGAACAAGTAGGGTTCGTCCCAGTAAAAGTGTTTTACTTGGGATAAGAAGCGAAGTCTGTCCTGACTCGACCATTCGGTCGGTAGCAATCCCGTGGCCAAATAGTTCACAATATCTGCGAACCAGGGTTCGCAAGATACTGTCAAGAGCTGTTCGTCCGGAAAAACGTCGTTTATCGGAATTGGAAGCGAAGGCGAAGAAGGAAGTCGCGAGAGATGGTCGGCAACCACGTTTTCACATCCTCTTTTGTCCTTAATGACAAGGTCAAACTCTTGAAGCAAGAGGATCCAACGGATTAGCCGAGATTTGGCATCTTTCTTCGCAAAAAGATGGCGCAGAGCTGAATGGTCCGTGTAGACGATGACTGGAGAGCCGATGAGGTATGGCCTGAACTTTTCTAGAGCAAATACAACAGCCAAGAATTCCTTCTCAGTTGTTGTATAGTTGAGTTGGGCGTCGTTCAGGGTTCGGCTAGCGTAATAGATCACGTGCGGCATCTTGTTGATGTGTTGTCCAAGGACAGCACCGATGGCAAAGTCAGATGCATCGCACATAATCTCAAATGGGTGCGTCCAGTCGGGAGAAGAGAGAACGGGAGCAGAAGTGAGTGAGCGTTTCAGTGACTCGAATGCAGTCATGCAACTCGAGTTGAATTCAAAAGGTGTATCCTTGGCCAGCAAAAGAGTCAAAGGCCTAGCAATCTTGCTAAAGTCTTTGATGAACCGTCTATAAAAACCGGCATGGCCAAGGAAGGCTCGGATATCTCTGACGCAACTGGGAGGAGGAAGATTGGAAATGACCTCAATCTTTGCTTTGTCCACCTCTATGCCGTTTTGCGAAATGATATGTCCTAAGACAATACCTTCGCGCACTATGAAGTGGCATTTCTCCCAATTCAAAGTGAGATTCTTGTCCTTACATCGGGTAAGGACAGCGTCAAGATGTAGCAGACACTCGTCAAAGGAGTCGCCAAAAATGGAGAAGTCATCTATGAAGATCTCCAAGAATTTCTCCACCATGTCTGAGAAAATTCCCATCATACATCGCTGGAAGGTAGCGGGCGCATTGCATAACCCAAAGGGCATGCGTCGATATGCAAACGTGCCGAAAGGACAAGTGAAAGTGGTCTTGTCCTGGTCTTTTTCGGCGATGGGAATTTGGTTATAGCCAGAGTAACCATCAAGGAAGCAGTAATACTCATGTCCAGCCAATCGTTCAAGCATCTGGTCAATGAAAGGTAACGGAAAGTGGTCTTTCCGCGTTGCAGCGTTGAGTTTCCTGTAATCAATGCAAACTCGCCACCCAGTTTGGGTTCGAGTAGGGATTAACTCATTCGCCTCGTTGGTTATGACCGTGATGCCCGACTTCTTGGGGACAACATGAATGGGGCTAACCCACTGGCTATCAGAGATAGGGTAAATGATACCACTATCTAGACATTTAACGATCTCCTTCTTCACAGCCTCCTTCATGACTGGATTAAGACGTCTTTGTGGATCCCGGGCTGGTTTGGCATCATCCATCAGATGTATGTGATGCTCAACGATGAGGGGACTAATCCCCTTGATGTCCGCCATGGACCAGCCAAAAGCTTGCCTGTTGCTGTGCAAGACCGCGAGAAGGGCTTTCTCTTGCTCGGAAGCTAGAGAAGCCGAGATGATGACCGGGAGGGTCTCGTCGTCTCCCAAGTAAGCGTACTTGAGGTGAGAAGGCAAAGGCTTGAGTTCGAGTGCTGGCGGTGAAACGATTGAAGGCAAGACTGGTGCAAAGGTTTCGAACTCAAAGGACTCCAGCAAAGGTTCAAAGCGAGTGTGGGCAACCGAGTTGGATGGTTCAGGTAACTCATCCGAAAAGTCGAAAGATTCAAACTCGGGTTGTTCGCAGCTAAGATCGTTCGAAAACGTGAAACACTCGTATTCGTAGTCGGACGCAGAAACAGCAGCAGGTTCGAAGAGAAACGCACTAGTGGCGTCAAGATGATCGTGGTCAAACAGAAACTCCTCGAATTCACACTCTTCTGGTGTGATCTCCTGGATCGAGCAGACATCCAGTATATGAGCATTAGGTTCAGAGGGCTGATTCCCCAACCTAAAAATGTTGAGTTCAATCGTCATATTTCCGAAGGATAGGTTCATAGAACCATTGCGACAATTGATCACAGCATTTGAGGTTGCGAGAAATGGGCGACCGAGTATCACAGGAATTTGATTCCGGAGGTTAGCTACAGGTTGTGTGTCTAATACAATGAAGTCAACGGGGAAGATGAAGTCTCCGACTTTTATTAACACATCCTCTAGCTCACCCCTAGGATGGGTGATCGATCGGTCGGCCATTTGGAGAGTACAATGTGTAGGTTTCAGCTCTCCTATGCCTAATTGCTCGTATACTGAATATGGAAGCAGGTTAACACTGGCACCAAGATCTAATAGTGCGCGGTTGATGTTCTTATCCCTAATAGTAATTGAAATAGTAGGACAGCCAGGGTCCTTCCGTTTTAGTGGTAAAGATTGGGTAAGGGCATCACTCACGGCACTAGCCAAGAAAACTTTCTTTGGTACCTGAGACTTCCTCTTTTTCGTGCACAAGTCCTTTAAGATTTTCGCGTAGGAGGGGACTTGTTGGACGGCATCTAAAAGAGGAATGTTAATGTTAACCTGCTTAAATAACTCCAAAATCTTCTCCATTTGTGGATTTTGTTTGTTAGACCTCAACCGGTTTGGAAATGGAACATTTTGAAAATTGGTTGAGTCTAATGCTGGAGGAGGAGATTTTGGAGTTGGAACGGATCCCATAATAGGTGTTTTCGTGGAGTGAGAAGTGGGTCCATTCAAAGCAGAAGAAGAGGAAGAAGAGCCTTGTGAAGAGCGGAGAATAGGCTCAGAAGATGACGAAGTAGGAGAAGAAGAAGAAGATGAAGAAGAAGCGGCGGCCGGGGTGTTATCGTTGATCCGTGTGCCAATGTTGTTTTGCAGCACCCTCCCCGATCTCAGTGTGGTCACGGCACTCACATTATGGTTTTGTTGTTCAAGAGCAACATGTGCATTATGTGGGTGACCGGGATTTGGAAGTGGCTGGGATGGGAGCTTCCCCTTCTCTCGCTCGCTCAAGGCCGCGTTCAGCTGTGCAATCTGGGCCTCGATGGTTTTGATGCTTTGCCCGTGTGCGGCGGTGTGTTGCACTAAAGATTGAATCGAAGACTGGATGTTGGCGGTGGATTGAGTCGATTGTTTAACAAACGCCTCCAGACTTCGCTCGAGCGAGGAAACCTTATCATTGTTCGACGGAACAAAGTTGTTTGGTGGAAAAGAGTTGTTCGGTGCAAAGTTGTTCGTCTGGTTCTGGAAAGGTTGGGGTTGGAAGGGCTGCTGAAATTGAGTTTGTTGCTGCGCTTGTTGCTGCGGCGGAGGGGGTCTCTGGAAATTGTTGCCCTGGAATTGATTTTGATTCTGATTCCAGGCGAAATTGGGATGGTTCCTCCAGCCGGGATTGTACGTAGAAGAGTATGGATCATTCCTTGGTCTTTGCTGGAATGCATTAACCTGATCCTGTCCTTGCGATGGTGGATTGTAGGGACACTCTTCTGTCAAGTGAGAAGGATCGGAACAACAAGCGCAGATGGTACGAAGGGGGAGAACAGGGTTAGGAGCAGGAGCAGGAGAAGAAAATTTGCTCTCAATTGCCTCAAGCTTTCTCGTTATTGCAGCCATTTCAGCTTTCATCGCAATAGAGACGTCAAGTTGGTGAATTCCTACCCTAGACTGACCGGTAGAAGTGGATGAAGAGGAAGATGAAGAAGAAGAGGTCGGTCTGGTGCTCTCCCACTGTAGCGTTTGCTCCGCAAGGTCGTCAAAGAACTGCCACGCTTCCTCGTCGGATTTTGATAGGAAGTGGCCCTGACAGATGGTTTCCAGCAACTGCTTTGTTGCTGGGTTCAGTCCTTCGTATAAGGTTTGGCAAAGTTGCCATCTCTCTATACCGTGGTGAGGACACTGAACAAGAAGGTCTTTGTATCGGTCAAAGCACTTCCAGAAAGGTTCAGAAGGAAGCTGGGAGAATTGATTGATTTCATTTCGAATCCTTGCGGTCTTATGATTTGGATAGAACTTTTTGAGAAACGCCTTAACAAACTCGTCCCAACTTGTGATGGAGTGGGAAGCGGTGCTATACAGCCATTTTTCGGCGAGATCGCATAGAGTGAATGGAATGACTCATAGACGTATAGCATCGTCCGACAGCTGGGTTGTTTTCATCATGGCACAGACGTTTTGAAATTTGTTGATGAAGATATAGGCATCTTCAGATTCAAGCCCGTGAAAACGTGGGAGCATGTTGATGAAGTGGGGCTTAATTTCAAAATTATCCCCATTGGCCGGTGGAAGAGAAAGGCAAGTGGGGAGTGCGGAACGTGTGGGATAGAAACGATCCTGGAGCGCAATTCGCTGCGGCGCTACAACAGGCGGAGGTGGTGGAAGATTGGTCTCCGTAGGAGGTGGAGCCATTCCAGGGTTAGTCAAAGAGATGTTCGGATTAAATCCTGACATCGCGGAAGAAGAGGTTGGTGATGGAGTATCGACTTCTGGGTCGATCGCGCAGTCGGATGCGACTAACGAAACGCGGACTAAACGGGCGCTAGTGTCCCGAGTCCAAGCGGACATATACTAAACGAGTTTAGTATAGTCAAAGCGAAGAAGGTGAGGGTAAGAAAACGTCAATGAGAAAGGTAATGGGTGGTGGAGTGAAAAATGGAACGTGGCGACAAAGGGCAAGTTTTTATAAAAGTTTTTGATTTTTTTCCTTTTTATATTTTTTTTTTAGAAACAGTTTACAGAGATATGTACAGATTTACGGCTTTTCGCAATCACAAATAAGATATGCACACTCACACCTAGATCTAGAGTCACCTAGGTCTGCTAGACTTGCTCCAAGACTTGATTGTCGAAGCAAAACTGTGTCGAGAAACAAACTTAAGATACACTGATCAAGAGGCCAGGTAAGTGCAGAGATAAGGGGAGGTTTTCCAACGCTTTCGCGAAGTTCCTTAATTATTTAACCCTTTCTCTTTTGGCGGTTGCGCCGTTAACACTTTCCTAGGCACCCCTTAAACAATGCACCGTTAAGCGAGATTCTAAACACGGTTTAACTTCTCCTAATGAGCGCGAAGTCCTTAGGGCCGAGTCTAGTATTTTTTTATTAACAATGGTCAATGCATATGCTTTTGTGATTTCTGGGGTCCTGGGAAGGGTGATGAAATCCCCACCCAATCTGAATTGGTTTCAAGCCCCTTAAAGTCCGTATTAATCAATGCAAAGCAGTAACAAATCAACTGCAAACAATTTTTTTATTTTTAGCGCGGCGCAAAGAATGCTGCAGAAAACACAGTTCAGTGGAGTTTAGAGGAGTTGAGAAGATGGTTGGGATACTTACAGAGGATTTTGGTTTTCGCCTTGATCCGCCGCGGTGTAGCCGCGAGATATGGGTCTAACTTCCCACAACTTTGGCACTGAACTTGAAATTCTCCTTTCCCTGCACTCTTGCACAAAGAATAACAAAATGATTTTGTACAGTATATTTTTTTTTGTTTTGTTTTTTGGTTATATTTTTATTCACAAATTAACCCGAAATTACAAAAAGAAATAAACTACCGTCTCCCCGGCAACGGCGCCATTTGATTGGTAGAGATTCTGCGTGTTAAGTTTAATTACCGCAATCAGGACGGTGTCGCTTTGCAGCTAGCCGGATGAGTACGGGTCGATCCACAGGGAGATGGGAGTCTTTTTCTTAATGTTTTGACGAGTTAAGTCCAAATATGTTGGGTTTGTTTGGGTTTAGCTAATTTAAAATGAATGATAAGAGAACTTGTAAAGGGTAGGATTTAGTTGGTTTGGGTAGGGAAAATTGCTCACTTGATTCTTTTGCCACTTCTTAATATTGATGTTACGGTAATCGGCAACAACGGGGATTAGGACGACTAAGAGAAAACTTGCGAGTATAAGCTAGGCTTTCCAACACTTCGTTTTCTCTTTTTGGTCCTTGTCCGTCCGTTCTTGGCTCTTAGTCGCAACCTCAGGTTGATTCAACCACAACCGGTCTTACTAGGGTATCACCGCTATTATGAAGAATAGGGTGCCGTAGGGAGCGGATTGTGGATCAATTAACAGGAGTTCAAATCAAGATATATGTAAAAGAGAAAAGTGAAGGAGTTTTCCGGATTTCAAACTTTCCGTTTCCTACCCTAACAAGTGAAAAGTTACTCACCCATTAGAATAGTTAAATGAAATAAAACAAAGAAAGAGGGTAATAAGAATTGAGGTAGAAAATCACAACTAGCTATTCGGGACCTCACTTAGGCAAGGATCACACTAAGCATCATGGTTGTAAGGATAACCGAAAAATGGAAGAAAATTAAAACAACGATTTTAAGAAATAACAACAACTACGTTTAACAATGAAAATTACAAGCAATATAAAAAACGGAATTACAAATTACACATATAGATAAAGAACACTTCTTGCATGCTTCACACTCAAGAAAACCTCTCACAAGCTTTAATGGAGGAAGATGGAGGAAAAATGGACTTTTATTAGAAACTAAATAATTCTAATACAAAATTACAAAATGAAAAACTAAGTACTCTCTTGGTTCTGCTCGAGTCTATTTATAGGCCTGGTTCTGGGAAATTTGCAATAAAACCCAACCCTACACATTGTTACAGAAAACACCCCAAAAATTCTCCATGTGATGCCACGTGTCCGCCGCGCATGCGCGGCCAAAGCTTAGGTGGAGCGGCGGAAGGGCGGCGGGTTGGTGGCCAAACCCTGCTTGCTTTTTTCCTCTGTCTTGTGCTCATTTTTCCTGATCTTTGAAATCCTCATACTGCAGTATCAATTTCCAGAGGATCTCCAGATTTCTCTTCCAAAATGTCTTCATATCTTACTTTTGACTTTTCACCATTTTGACTTCAAATTTCTCTTTAGTCCCAAATGACGACTCTTTTCGTCCCCTCTTCTGAACTGGTACAGGACGGATGCTGGAACCCGGCTTTTATCTGTTTGCGACAGATATTCTGGATTTTGCCGTAAATGTGGTGATTTTGTCGGATTTGCTCACTTTTGGACTGGAAACCTGTAATCTGTAACATGCAGCAAATACGGATAAAAAGCGCCTACCTGTATGTAATGTGATTAAGAATGGGCAGTACAAATATACAAAAATATGCGATGAACAACAACTCCCCGTACCTTAATTTCTTTTAAGGTACGAACTATTCTATATCCAATATAGAAACTTTGGCACTTATTTAATTGGAACCATATTCAAATCATGCAGCTGTCTCCAGTGCATATCAACTTAATGGAAAGAGGCTAATCAGCATTACTCAACTTAGGAATCCATCCATTTATGAGCAACCTGAAAGAGAAATACGTTTCTCAAAACCATCACTATCATCTGAATACCAATCACAAGAATCTACATCTTCGATCTCTTTGAAGAATCCCGATACTTGTGATACCTGGTTCTCTACTTTATTCTTATACCCACAACTTCTCAAAACTTAGGCCTTGTATTTCTACGAAACACTCGTCTAAATACTAGAGAAGTTATAAGTAAACAGAACATAGTATGAGGACCTACCCCTTTGTCCTGATGGACACTTGGACAACATACAATACTCTGTATAAGTCCGCTGAGTTAAACAACTCAAAACTTGTGCGTTGTCGGTGGAAAACTGTACCCTGGCGATTTCCTCAAATATCACCAATTTCAACGAATTCCGATATAATGAGGATGATCACCTAATTCCCAATATCTTACTCCCACTCATCATCTGTAAAACCATACAGATATGAGAATGAAACCTGGTAAATACATACCCTTGGAGTAAGTGTCTAATCGGGAAAACAGTTTTTCCTTTAACAATGCACTGAAACATGAAAATGTTTCGTAGGGGTATCCTGGTATTCATAGCAATGCCTCTTCCATAATCCAATTCATGACTTCAACCGTATATCTTATTGCCATTTCTCCAAATCCCTTTATTTGTCTTTAGTCGTTACCTTCTGTACACCATCGTTATGCTAAATGGTTTTCTTCCTTCCCTACCGTTCGGCACCAGCCTATGGTTTGGAAGAAGACTATCCAGTAAGCATAATAGGTGTACCCTCCTAAACCAAGTAGTACTCGCAACTGAGAGAAGGTGATGATAAAAGACAACTGAATAATACCTTATTCTTTTAAAGGTGAAATAGGAGCGGCGATGAAGTACGCGGTTTTGGTCGTGAATGATATCAGTCACAATTTACTGTGCCCTCTTTCTAATCCCTTTATTTTGTCTTTACATATTACCTTCTGCACACCCTACTTAGGCTAATTGGTTTTCTTCATTCCCTACCTTTCGGCACCAGCCTATGGTTTGGAATAAGACTATCCAAAAGGCGTAATAGGTGTACTCTCCTAAACCAAGGAGCTCTCGCAACCTGAGAGAAGGTGATAATAAAAGACAACTGAATAAACCAATTCTATTTCTCCTGAACCTGGATCCATCCCCGAAGAAGTCCCTTCGAGTTCGTATATAACCATACGATGGATCTATCCAATGGAAGTGGATATCCGTAATAATATGGGTGTTCTGTGAAATTCAAAGGGTAGAAGAAGGAGTGGCAATGACTTATGCAACTCAGACAATCCAAAAGCCAGTATTTTAAGAAGGTTCGGTCAACCTGGTCACTGAGTCATAGTCTAGGGTCGGTCAAAGGTCGCTGCCAAAGAGAGAGAGAGAAAAGAAACACTCTGCGTGCACTCTAACCTAGATCAGAATGGTCATCATTTTATCTAATCCGGAAACCTCCCACTGTACTGTCAAATTCTCCTCCAAACCTAAAGAAGAATCAATCGGGATCACCCGAAGAGTAAACCAACTCATCAGTGGGAATCAGGATCCAACTCTCATCGCATGATAACGTGATGGAATGCATCCACGTTACTCATACTCCAGAAGGTATGCGCATACTCGGCAAGTTTCAGTTTCTTTAGAAACTCCTGATATTGTTTTTGCCCCATGCTCTTATAACCTTGGCGTTAGGTCAAAATGTCATAAGTCACATGCCAAGTTCTACCCATCACTATCTTGTTAATTTGAACCCACCCGCACATGCCCTTGGCGTTAGGTCAAAATGGCAGAACGGCTGTCCCAAACCAACTCATCTATCTATGCAACAATTGAATACCCAGCAGCTACCAAACACTATGCCTTGGCGTTAGGTCAAAATACATAGCTTGAATACTACTGAATACCCAAAAGAAGTGACGGAGGGCTACGACTGGTTTTTGGCGAAAAACCTTTAGCGTAGTGAACTTGATATCGCTGAAGGAACCTGATAGCTTTTTAAAATATAGTGGCGAAAACCTTTTGCTAAAGAGGTCACTCCCGGTAAAGGGATCTCGGCTCTTTCCTCGTGGAATGAGGTGCAGGATATTCCACTGAATACCGCTATGTAAAGCAACATGTAATCGACTATAGTGAAGTTATTACTCTGACGCAAACTTCTGTCCAAGGGGTCGGTCCCGGTGAAGGGATATCGGCCCTTGCCTCGTCGAATGAGGTGCTGGATATTCCACTGAATATCGCTATGCATAACAAAAGGAAACGTCTTTGCAATAACACTTTTTAAATTGTTCCAACAACTGTATACAGGTTTGTTTTACTTTGTGTTGATCAGAATCAACGCAGTCCCATCATTAATCACACCAGAAAAGAACAAAAATAAAATGTACGTATATGCCATCCGCATTCGTCACTGGATCCCGTCATCACTCGTTAGGTTACTTAACTAACGACGGAGCGGGGGCTGGACTAGCGCGGGTGTAAAACATATACAACATCTAATAGTATATACCAATATACAATAATCGCTCCAGGCATGATAATATGCAACATTACAGAAAAGTAATAAGCATCACAGAACAATACAGATATCTGGGATCCCCGAGTTTCACAGAGCCGCTGCTGAAACTCGACGTTCCCCTGTCGTGTGGATAGCCTGTGCAATGAAACCTAGACCCCTACGGGTGCGGCAAGTTACCCGCCAAAACCTGAAACGAGGTAGTCCCCACAGCATAGTGAATGGAACACCCGGCACTTCACGGAATCCGGTAAATTGAGCACCCCTCCTTGGGTCAACCTGTACCCCTTACGAGTGCGGCGAATAGTCTGCCAATTCTGAAGTGGGGTCCCTCTGCCTCTCAAAGCCATGAGATGCGGACCCGTTGCTTTCCCGAACCCGGCTATCCGTGCACTCCGTCGCGGGGTAAAACCTAGTACAGTAATGAAAAATAGTACAATAGGTACATCGACCGCAACCTGGTCGTGCCCCAAAAAGAATATTATACAACAGGCAGTGACGGCTGTCCACAAGTTGGACGCTCGCCCCGCAATATCAAATGTACAAATAAACACAAACTGTACTACCATTGCACACTGCTATCCACCACGACAAGTCCGCAACATCACAGCACAACACAGAACATCAACGCGAATGTCATGTTCGCAAACCCGTCTAAAAGAACTATAGCAATCAGACGCGGTTTACCGATCAAATGACATTCCCGGTCGGAGATATAATGTAAGCACTGTAAACTAACGTGTTTAACTTACGATCAACCAAAGACCAATTATCAAAAAGTGGGCCCCACTGCTTACTGGTGAACAGTAACAAAACCTGGGTGCAATTGATATATACCAAAAATCAAAAAATCTAACAGAAAACCCACTGACCAAATTTGGGAGTACGTGCTCCCCACGTGGCCGCGGATGCGCGGCCAAACCATGGGTTTGGCCGCCCTTCCGCGGCGGCTTGGAGGGATCACGACCCCAAATTTTGTCGTGGCTCTTAGAATTCCCTGCACGGATTTTTAAGACATGCAGAAATAGATTTTGAGACCATTTAAAATTAACAGAACTGTCGAGCTAGGATTTTGTGTTTTTCGATTTTCGGTCGGATCGATGTTTTAAACACGTTAGCACAAGTTAGTATAGCAAAATGGTTAGGCTCTGATACCACTGTAAGTCTACGCTAGCGCCCCGGCAGTCTACAGACGCCAAATGCGGAACAAAACTTTTAAACTTGGCGCTATCGTATACTTTAACCCGGATCTGCCATTATTGCTAAACTAACAAACTGTAAAGAGTGTAGAAAGATTGTACCGAACGATCCGAGTCCTTCGTTCTTCAACCATCATCCCACGCTCCGTTGCGGTTGCTCCGATCTCGTCGATCTCCGATCTCCTCGTCGAGGTGGCACCACATGATCGGTTCTTTAAACGGGCTCCCGCCTCTGACTCGAGGCAACTCGATCGTCAAGTTTGCTAAAAGAGACGACCAAGAATGATGTAGAGAATGAGTAGATGACTTTGTCTCACTTCGTCCAAGTCCGTGGACGATCGGTAAATGAAGTTGCCGAGGGAATCGGGTGATGGAATGAAATGGACTGTGAAATTCCATACACCGATAAAACCTATCATAATCTTTTCTCTCTAAAATGAAACATCAAGTGAGAGTGAGGAGGAGAGAGAAGGCCGGCCTCTTTATATGATGGAGGGAGGTGACCGTAGGAGAGGGGGGTGACCACAAGAAAGCTTCTCACTTAAAAGATCAAGAAGAAAATATCTTAAGGAAAACAAAAAGCTTTAACAACAAAGCATGAGTCATTAAGCATAGTCACCATTTAATAAATGCACCATTAAAGTCAAGATGACTCATTAGCCACTTCATCACTTCTAGAAGCTTCTAGAATGATGACTCACTCATATCTGAAGAAAAGATAAATCCGTCTTTAACCGAATGTTAAAAGACGGCTGATAGAAAACTGGAAACTGGCAACTTCCAAAAGTGATCCTGAAACGACTTTCAGGATAACCCCGAAACTGTATAAATATACCCGCATTTGTATTACGACCGAATACAAATGCAACTGAGACAAAGATATTATACCTACTCAATATGATACTCGGATCCGGCTTAAACCAAAGCCGACCAGTATCATCTGCCTGAAAACTGACACGTGCGTAAACGCACGTGCATTTTCCGAACCCTGCCATAAAACCATACGGCCTCTACAACGTTTCGCCCGAACTTGGGAAACTGCCTGTGGGGGACTCTAATGACTCGTCAGTACCCTGGCAGTGGGTTTAACCACAAACCGTCAGCGGCACTAGCTATGCATAACGGCTGCCCATGGACTGACCTCAAGGGTGGCCGAGGAGCGAACTCAAGGGAGACCGATGAGAGAACTCTTCCGAAAACCCTACTGAGCCTAACAGTGACAATGTATATACAGTCCGGTCCGTTCGTCAATGAGTATCGCATATCCGCCTAGGGGGCTAGTAACGTCAGACCCCCAATAGCAGTATAAGTCGTGTCGGAGTGAAGCCCAATTACACCCTGAGATACTACTGGAGTACCTACCAGTAAATCTCCTGCCATGGCCATGGACTTTGTGTAATGGCTCTCCTAGACACTGCACGACCTCGCCCCCAATACCGGGAGAGACGAATCCCCTGCCGATCCGCTCACGTGCCTCCATATGGCTCGGGACTGTACCCCAAAACTACCTGTTTGCACGACTCCTTTGAGCCGTGGTAGGGTAGAAATCAAAGCACAGTGGGAACTCACACGAGACAAATGACGACCTCAGGTCGATGAACTAACCTGTACACATGTCACCAGGGAACTGCTATCTGACGGTAGATATAATACTAACTAGCAGATTCCCGGCGAGTCCTGTCCGGTGTACTCATAACCCAATGAGCACCTGTATACATCTTAGGTGATCCAACTGACACCAGTGGCTTGTGAGACCGGCCACAGCCCCTCGTCGGGGTCTCGACTGTATACACTAGTCTACTCCGGAGTATCGATGCCCTGTCTCGAAACTCCCACGACTAGGGACCACAATTAAGGATATGCATATAAACTACCCAACTCTCACGTATATGATCGCCATCATACTGTTGGTAGTAAAGCAAGATCCTAAGGGCTCTATCAAAGTGTAACATGCAATCAGTCACCTAAACATGTACACGACTGATAAAGGCAAACCAGATAGCATACTATCATCTTGAGTAAGACTGTCCTACCGGGATAGGTCCTCCGCAATCATTGCAATCACGTACCTGCGATCCAATAATTAACTATGAGGGCACTATCTCCAACAGTAGTGACATGGCAATTATCGATGATGAAGTGTGTGAGCCGGCAACAGTGTACGTAGAACATACACATCATCGATAATGGTGCTGGTGTCCTAGCAGCATGACTGAAATATATCAACAATATAAGCGATGCAATACAAACAGCATGAATGTGCGGAATCAAGTAATCAACGCAAAAGTAAGGAATCTACACCAATATGTACATGTCATGCAGCCTTGCCTTTTGAAATAAGACGAATCAGGGCTTTTGGTAAAATAAGGGCTACGGTGTTTTAAGAAAAGATGCGCCTTTTTAAATATCCGTATAAACCCTTTTGCTGATCTTTAAAATATCCCCGATTCGTTAGTTTTGAAATAGGTATGACTCGGTCTAGTCCAATGTCTACTAAGTAATCTAGACAGGAGGGGTATGAAACCACCTAAATCTGAGTCAATATATATAGATATGATAGTCGGTGATCCCGCCTCAATAACATATCGTAAGATATCCTCGAGTCATGAGTGCGGATCTATCATCAATATCGGCTCGTACGGTAGATCGTCGTACGGCATCCCAATAGCTGGGTAAGGGTCAATATCACACTACCTCATCACATATCAGGTATCACTATCATCAGATCGCATAATCTGGGGTACTACTTTAAGTCTAGTACAAATCGATACCATCTATAAAAATATGAATGCGGGTAAAGCACATGTCCAAAGGCCCGCTAAAACTATCATATCGCACCTCAAGAACGAACTATGTCACATCGCCGATCTCACGGCCTCACATCAAATATCATCTCGAACCCACGTATCATCCTCAAAACCCGTATATAAACACATAGTCCCATACCTATGTGTAGATATACCCACCATCATATACACACAGATATATGAAAGAATATATGCAAGTATGTGTGTATGTGTGAGTGTGGGTGCAACCACTACTCTAGGGTTCGCACTATACTAAACCAATATATCCTTATCACCAATAATCCATTATTACCACCAATTACCCTAAACAATACATAATAAATATATGTGTGTATACGTATTCGTATACATCACCACGGACAGTGGGGGTGCTATACGTCATCCACCCGACTTCTCCCCGTAGATATAAATCTACTCACCTTGCTTCTCGTGTGCCAAATCCGATGTCGCTATCTTCACCTCGTTTGCCTCAACATCACGCGGGGTACCTACAAGTATATCACAATGCTAAAGCACATGAAAATCACATCGGAAACCAAAATAGCACACGCTACCCGCATAGGTAAAAACCTATCGACTCGCATGTAAACACAATCAAAATCCACTTGTCGTTGACGTCCAAACGCCACCCGACAGGAATGAATCACCAAATACCAAAATCCATGCAAAAACAAGTCCCAAATTATACACCAACATAGGAAAATCAACCCAGATTTCACCCTAGATGGAATCAGTCAAAACTAGAAGTACCCAGGGTCAAAACTAGAGGAAATGGGGGCATGCACAGAAAACGAGGCAATTCCACCCTACTCTGGCCGCAAATTGCGGCCAGAATGGGAGAATTGGCGGCCTGGTAAGGGAGGTGGGAGCTAGGGTTTGTGGTGGTGGTTCACTGGTGCCTGCACATCTCACTGTTAACTCAGTTTCATTTTTAGGGTCTCGGGGTAATAGCAGATTCTTAAAAACAGTGACAGATTTCCAGTTTTTCCGATATCGGTTCCGTAATCCCGTATTCTGGTTTCATTTTTAGGGTCTCGGGGTAATAGCAGATTCTTAAAAACAGTGACAGATTTCCAGTTTTTCCGATATCGGTTCCGTAATCCCGTATTCTGGTTTCACTTCCAGGTTTGGGTTCAATTTAGCATTACACCAGGGTTTCTAACGTTACCACCATCCTCAATTTCATCTTAAGTTTCAGTTTTACCCTAAACCCTAACTTGAATTCTCTAAAATCCACAAACATCACAATATCGATATGAAACTAGAATAGATGCACAAGGAATTGAAATACTACTCTATAGGTGCAGAAATTACCTCCTTTGGCAACTCAAGAAAATTCTTGAGTTGCTCAAAGTCCACCAAATCCAATCTTGCTAGGTTCAAAGTGTAGCTAGTGAGCTCGGGAACATTTTTTGTGAAGGGGAAATGAGGTTTTGGCTTGGTTTTCATTGTGGATCTTGGATTTTATGAAGAGGGAGAGAGAGGGAAAGAGAGAGCAGCAGTAAGAGGAAAGAGAAGGGAGAGAATGAGAAAGGGAAAATGATGAAGGATGGCTCAAAAAGGTGGGGTTGACTTGGTCTCTCTCTCTCTCACTCATTACCTACCCTTTTTCCTTTTCTTTTCTTTTCTAACACTTCTCACTTGAATAGTGAACCCAAAAGAAAACCATGGCAAAAGAAATGTAACACAAGTGTGGAAAATGATATGTGCACATTTTTGCTCAAAAGTGCTAAAAATCCAATTAGCGATTTTTAATCGCGATTAACACTAAATTAGCATATAACTAATCTTAAAAACTTTAAAATGGCATAATTCCTTAAAATACCTTATTTTAGAATTTTCCATAATTTTTCCCCATTTATTTGTATTTAATTATCCCAGAATATTAAAATATTCATTAAAATAATATTAAATTATAAAATTTCCCAAAAATCATATTTTATTATTTTGAAGACGTTACAATCTACCCCCCTTAAAAAAATTCGGTCCCCGAATTTAAGTTTAAAACCCCCAAATACTAAAATATTGCAATACAATTTCTAAGTTATCGGGGCTCCAAAATCATCAACACATAAAACGTCACAGCGCAATGCCTGCGCATGAGTACTGAGTAGATAACTCAAAATCGAAACTCCGTCAAGCATCTCGCAATCATCGGAGTCAAGGTAAAGACACAAATGTCAAATCCAATACAAAACCAATATGATATGGATCAGACTATACATGTAGACATCCAATCTATACATGTAAATAGCTGATGTAAATGTAAGCCAAATCTTTTTAAGTCGCTGTGCGATGCGCGTAACACTGCACAGTGGCGGACGTTTCTCATAAGAAAATAACTATATATGTGTATATATATCCTTTGTTTAATAGGTACGTTCCGCCGTTTTGAAAACAGTTTAGAAGGGCTTCCTTGTTTTTAAACGTTTCGTATCATATCGGACACGTAGGTATATACTGAGACTATAGCTCACTTTTCGGAAATCCCTTCGATAACTATCGATGCATGCAAAATATATCCAGGTACTGCCCACTGACTAGTCCTGCTCAGTATGAAAGCAAATATCCAACATCATAAAAATGTACTGCTCCAAAAGGAATAAATACCAACAATGCACATAACACCACCCTGTGTGTCTGGTGCGCACGGAAATCAAAATCCATATATGTGCCATACAGGTGAACAAAACAACATCTAGGTGCAACGGGTGTGCACGAAGCATCTGTCATAGGCAACGGGTGTGCCTGACAGCCAGAAATCCGGTGCATCTGACATGCACGAAGAATCTCGATTTAGTGCATCTAGTGTGCCCCAAAATCATATCTCAAAACATGCGCCCAACATGTGCGAAAATCCAAATCGGTGCATCCATCGTGCACGAACGAAAATCTAGACCCTGCGCACTCAATATGCACGGAATCACAAAATCCAATAGCAACGTCGAATATGCGTAAGTCCAGTCAAAAACACGGAGTGCAAGAATCCACATCAATATCACAATCAAAATCGACATACCGAAAGGCATCAAATCGAAGTCAGGTGCAATCGTAATGCATAAAATATAAATCCGGTGCAACAAAGGCACGAAATATAAATCTGATGCGATAAACGCAAGAAACATAAAACTGGTGCGACAAATGCACGAAGTATAGAACTGGTGCATCCCATGCACAAATACCAAGCAATAACTCAAATACGAAAGCAGCAACACCAAGTGTATCTAGATATGAAGAAAATCATAAACGTGTGCAGCTGCGTGCACAAAACACATATCGATGCACTACAAGCACATATAAGCTATACCGAGTGCAAAATCAAAACACTAAAAGTACATGAAACTCTGCTGGAAGCGTAAATCAAATCACCAGCATAAAATGGGCATGAAATCGCAATCAACAGCTCAAGAGTAATAACTATGTACAAGGTATAAATACCCAGTAGGTGCAACCATGGTACACAAAATCAAATATCATGAAACTCAGCCATCAAAACTAAATCATGGAAACAGGACGCCAAAATACCGAAATCCAAAGTGACGGATACGTGATAGTCGAATCACAAAATCAAAAATCATGAACACTGTCGTCGGTATATCCTCCCTCGAAGTCGAGAAGGTGCCGGTGCATCCAATGCTAGTAGCGCAAGATATCTACTTGCCTCTTGCTCGCGGCTGGCGTCCTCTGCCTCTGGTTCCTGATCTTTCCTGTAGATTACCAATCTCGCAATCTACCGGCTCATCGGCCCGGTCAGGAGTGCTGACAGGAACGATTCCGTTCTGGCACTTCTTTGGAAATCTCTCGGTCAATCCTCACGACTGCTCGTAAAGCAACACATCTCTGGCGCCGACCTCGGGTCCTCTGAATGCACATCACGCATCTACTCCTGGTGCAAATCTTATAGCAGCAGTGTACTGGAAGGAATCCTACTCAAGGTCTCTTCTGATCTTGCCTAAGCCAAATTGTAAGGAGGCTGGTACTCTGGCGTAATCTTTCCTCGCTTTCTGAACATCTGCACCCTTAGTACAACATCTCCTCGAACGTTGGTCACATCTCTGCACCTCTGTATGCATGTCCGACCTTTAATCTTAACGGGGTGTAGTGACAGCTCTCCTGCCTCTTGCACGAACTTCTCGTCCCGCTTGTCTGTATCATCGACCATTCGACGTCGCGTCTTTATCTGCGCACTGCAATGTCCTCGGCTACGGTCCATCCGAAGTCTCTAACACGGACTCGAAATCACGAACTCGGTATCTTCATCACTCTGTAAAAGATATCTAGCCGAACACGTCCTCAACGTGCATGTCACATCTCTGATGTCAGCGGAGTGGAACGTCAACTCATCGAAATCTCGTGCGAACTCTTTACTCCACCTTGCTCCAATATCGACTGATTTGGACTCATCTCATCGTGGCTACACGGACTGCGCTCCGACGGCTATGCTTGTATCTGGAGTCTTCCAAGCAGTGTCCCATCACAATATCCAAAAGATGTCGAACCATCCGATCGACTCGTCAGAACCTCATAATCCCCTAAGAGAACAACATCTCGGGTACAGTTTAATAGTATCGAGTACATGCCACAGCGTCGGTGGTCCAGCCGTAGAAGGGCAAACCCAAGCCTCACTAATGGCGCCGAGGAACTGCCGCAAACCCTAAGGTTCAAAGGCTTTCACACGGTCATTAAGTCGAGTTAGGGTTTCATTCTTCTAGAGGGTCCATAGAATCACCTGCATGTCTTTCCGTATACTTTAAACTTGGAAAATGGGTTTCTGACCTTCGATCGTCTCAATCGACTCTCAACGAATCTGCGTGAAGTCGCCTCTAGCTGGAATCAATCTATCTGATGACCTCGCATCGGGGTAAGCGAACGAACCACATGTCCTAGTCATTAATCCTCGGTGATTAGCGACTCACCATCATGAATAAGCGACGTATCAACGGTCATCACATCCTGGCTGGCCTCTATCAGTGGCTCAATTCTCTGGTACCGACCGGTACGTCCTTGAAATCTCGCAACAGCGATCTGTCAAACGCCCATAGTGCGGAAACACAAAATACGAAGCCTCAATGCAACCGTACGTCTCTGGAATCACGCCCCGGTCAGTCCTCGTCCGCGACGAGCTCATGCTGACAACTCGAGCCGTAGCTCACTCTGCCCCTGCAATCGCGGTAGCAAAACCATAACCAGTATCGATGAAGATAGATCATAGGAAGGAATATGACATAATGCAAGGAAATGTACAACCTAAGGTTTCTTAAGCGGAGTGGCGTGTCGTAAGTATGCCGCAGAACATACCAACGGTACGTCACTCTACTTTAGTCACCTATTCCATCAACCAAAGGTCATCCTACACGAAGAAAGTTCGGGTCTAATACCCCCTCGACCAAGTCTAAGTTCCGTAAGGTCAAGCCTAAGTTCCGTATATAGATAACGCCCTAGGTTCCACATAGCCAAACTTAGACTCGAACCAAGGTCAACCTAGCGCTCTGATACCAACTTTGTCACGACCGGAAAGAGCACGTGACGGGCCCTTGAACTATATGAAGTCTATAGGACCCCATCTGATCCAAGTAAGCCAGAAGCCCTGCAATCTAAAACCATTTAAAGAATAAATAAGGAAAACTGTTTTTGAAAAGTAAGGAAATCATGTTTGGAAATCAAAGTTTTTAAATAACTAAGCCGAATATGCATATTTTTAAAATGTGTAACCTTTCCTGAAAATTTCGGCAGAGTTTCCTTTGTAAAACTGGCCCCGAACGGGGTACAACAAGAATAATATATATAACATGATAAAAGGCATCCCCAAGCGGGAGCTAGCTCTTCGTCAATCGACGGTCACAACCACGCAAGCAATAATAATATACAACGCCAAAGGGCGAGGATCAAACTCAAAAGAAACTCAAAACAGCCAGAAAACCGTAATACTACAAGCGCGACTCTAAGGTCGAAATAATACAATACTGTTTTCTAAGTCTGAAACAATATACAAGTTTTGGTTGATGGAAATTCTAGATACAATAAATGATACATGAACAATGGCGGATCTGATACAAAAGAACCCACCTATCCAAGCAAGTCACCCATAAGGAAGCGGTGTGCCAGAAATACCGCTATGGAATCTGTACGGCAACCGGCAAGAACTGGGGCACAACGGGGGTGAGTTGCCAACTCGTGAATAGAAAATATCTACAAGCAGAGATCGAATGCATGACCCATCCTAGGTCAATACGATCAGATATAAATAAACCTCAATATGAATAAAGCTGAAGCATGCTAAACTGGCAATGTAATCTCTACATGAGTGTAATGACAAGTGCTCGTGCCAGTGCCTCAGGTAATAGCATGTCAAGAATATGAGGTATGCTCAATGCAATCAAGTCTGTATACACGTGGATCCCGTCTACTCGTCACCCAATGACCATAACCATCATGCATGTAAATATCATCAGCATATGCATGGAAATATGAGGATATAAACCACCTGTGTCCCTCGCGACACGTCAAAATCATGGAACCGGAGTGCCCAGCATCGGCACTCGAAAACATCATGAAAACTGTGCCCAGCATCGGCACGTAAATCCTCATATATCGGGCTCCGTTAGTCCGGATCGGCCCACAGGCTCTGTTTGCGGTATCGGCCCTCGGCCCCGGCAGTACGCCATATCCAACTATCGACTCCGGTCGGTATCCTCCGGATAACCGCCAGGTCCAACAAAATCACCGGTAGGTACTCGCCCGCCTCCAGGCTCAATCGGCAAAGCTCATCGATCATCATGCCGAGGGGAACCATACCGGGTCCACCATGTACCCGCAATCGGCTCATCCACTCCTCGATTCGGGTTTCACATGTCGCTCTCAGCACCGAGAAAACACATGGTGAACGCACTGAAATATCATATCAAGGGTAATCGGGGTTTTAAAGCAATGACATATTCTCTTTTGAAACAACCTCGGTTCCCAAATCCAGAAATATCATAGAAACAACATATCTCAATGCGTATAATCAAAAGCATGAAGTATGCGACATGTAAAGGAAGGTATGCATATCAATATGTCATGCAGGGGTCATATCCTGAATGCAACAGTACTACAGTGTAGTGACATGGCAATTATCGATGATGAAGTGTGTGAGCCGGCAACAGTGTACGTGGAACATACACATCATCGATAATGGTGCTGGTGTCCTAGCAGCATGACTGAAATATATCAACAATATAAGCGATGCAATACAAACAGCATGAATGTGCGGAATCAAGTAATCAACGCAAAAGTAAGGAATCTACACCAATATGTACATGTCATGCAGCCTTGCCTTTTGAAATAAGACGAATCAGTGCTTTTGGTAAAATAAGGGCTACGGTGTTTTAAGAAAAGATGCGCCTTTTTAAATATCCGTATAAACCCTTTTGCTGATCTTTAAAATATCCCCGATTCGTTAGTTTTGGAATAGGTATGACTCGGTCTAGTCTAATGTAGACAGGAGGGGTATGAAACCACCTAAATCTGAGTCAATATATATAGATATGATAGTCGGTGATCCCGCCTCAATAACATATCGTAAGATATCTTCGAGTCATGAGTGCGGATCTATCATCAATATCGGCTCGTACGGTAGATCGTCGTACGGCATCCCAATAGCTGGGTAGGGGTCAATATCACACTACCTCATCACATACCAGGTATCACTATCATCAGATCGCATAATCTGGGGTACTGCTCTAAGTCTAGTACAAATCGATACCATCTATAAAAATATGAATGCGGGTAAAGCACATGTCCAAAGGCCCGCTAAAACTATCATATCGCACCTCAAGAACGAACTATGTCACATCGCCGATCTCACGGCCTCACATCAAATATCATCTCGAACCCACGTATCATCCTCAAAACCCGTATATAAACACATAGTCCAATACCCATGTGTAGATATACCCACCATCATATGCGCACAGATATATGAAAGAATAAATGCAAGTATGTGTGTATGTGTGAGTGTGGGTGCAACCACTACTCTAGGGTTCGCACTATACTAAACCAATATATCCTTATCACCAATAATCCATTATTACCACCAATTACCCTAAACAACACATAATAAATATATGTGTGTATACGTATTCGTATACATCACCACGGACTGCGGGGGTGCTATACGCCATCCACCCGACTTCTCCCCGTAGATATAAATCTACTCATCTTGCTTCTCGTGTGCCAAAGCCGATGTCGCTATCTTCACCTCCTTTGCCTCAACATCACGCGGGATACCTACAAGTATATCACAATGCTAAAGTACATGAAAATCACATCGGAAACCAAAATAGCACACGCTACCCGCATAGGTAAAAACCTATCGACTCGCATGTAAACACAATCAAAATCCACTTGTCGTTGACGTCCAAACGCCACCCGACAGGAATGAATCACCAAATACCAAAATCCATGCTAAAACAAGTCCCAAATTATACACCAACATAGGAAAATAAACCCAGATTTCACCCTAGATGGAATCAGTCAAAACTAGAAGTACCCAGGGTCAAAACTATAGGAAATGGGGGCACGCACAGAAAACGAGGCAATTCCACCCTGCTCTGGCCGCAAATTGCGGCCAGAATAGGAGAATTGGCGGCCTGGTAAGGGAGGTGGGAGCTAGGGTTTGGGGTGGTGGTTCACTGGTGCCTGCACATCTCACTGTTAACTCAGTTTCATTTTTAGGGTCTCGGGGTAATAGCAGATTCTTAAAAACAGTGACAGATTTACAGTTTTTCCGATATCGGTTCCGTAATCCCGTATTCTGGTTTCACTTCCAGGTTTGGGTTCAATTTAGCATTACACCAGGGTTTCTAAGGTTACCACCATCCTCAATTTCATCTTAAGTTTCAGTTTTACCCTAAACCCTAACTTGAATTCTCTAAAATCCACAAACATCACAATATCGATATGAAACTAGAATAGATGCACAAGGAATTGAAATACTACTCTATAGGTGCAGAAATTACCTCCTTTGGCAACTCAAGAAAATTCTTGAGTTGCTCAAAGTCCACCAAATCCAATCTTGCTAGGTTCAAAGTGTAGCTAGTGAGCTCGGGAACATTTTTTGTGAAGGGGGAATGAGGTTTTGGCTTGGTTTTCATTGTGGATCTAGGATTTTATGAAGAGGGAGAGAGAGGGAAAGAGAGAGCAGCAGCAAGAGGAAAGAGAGGGGAGAGAATGAGAAAGGGAAAATGATGAAGGATGGCTCAAAAAGGTGGGGTTGACTTGGTCTCTCTCTCTCTCTCACTCATTACCTACCCTTTTTTCTTTTCTTTTCTTTTCTAACACTTCTCACTTGAATAGTGAACCCAAAAGAAAACCATGGCAAAAGAAATGTAACACAAGTGCAACAAGTGTGGAAAATGATATGTGCACATTTTTGCTCAAAAGTGCTAAAAATCCAATTAGCGATTTTTAATCGCGATTAACACTAAATTAGCATATAACTAATCTTAAAAACTTTAAAATGGCATAATTTCTTAAAACACCTTATTTTAGAATTTTCCATAATTTTCCCCCATTTATTTGTATTTAATTATCCCAGAATATTAAAATATTCATTAAAATAATATTAAATTATAAAATTTCCCAAAAATCCTATTTTATTATTTTGAAGACGTTACAGAACAGTTAAGAGCAGTCTTGTGGACATTGAAGACTATAGATCTAGGTATGATTGCGCATGTTTTGACTGTGATTGTTTGAAATTGTGCCATAAGTCCGTGCATATTTTTGCAAAATTCTTTCTAAAAAAAACAAAAATTTTATAAAAACTTGCCCTTTGTCGCCAGAAGTCCATTGCACCTACCTTTCATCCACATTTCTCCATTGATGTTTTCTTACCCTCACTTTCTACTCTTTGACTATACTAAACTCGTTTAGTGTATGTCCGGTTGGACTCAGGACACTGGTGCCCTCCTAGTCCGCGTTACGTTAGTCGCTACCGACTATGCGATCGACACCGACATCGAAACTCCCTCCACGCCTCTTTCACCCCTACCTTTGCCTGCCATCTCCGACGTTGACCGGGATTCTGTTCATACATCCTCACCTTCACTATCACCATCACCAAATTCTTCTTCTGAGATGTCAGGATTTCCTTCTAACATCCCTTTACCTCCCCCGGAACTGATTCCACCTCATCTGTGTGCGAATAACCCGCAACCAGCTCCTGTTGAAACGCCACAGCGAATCGCGCTCTAGGATTGTTTCTATCCTACTCGCTCTGCACTTCCTACCTGTTTTTCACTTCCACCGGCCAATGGGGATAATTTCGAAATTAAGCCCCACTTCATCAACATGTTGCCCAAATTTCACAGGCTAGAATCTGAAGATGCCTACATCTTCATCAACAAGTTCCAGAACGTATGTGCAATGATGAAGACAACCCAACTGTCCGACGATACTATACGGCTACGAGTCATTCCTTTCACTTTGTGTGACCTTGCTGAGAAGTGGCTGTATAACACCGCATCGCATTCCATAACCAGTTGGGATGATTTTGTAAAAGCGTTTCTTAAAAAATTCTACCCAAATCACAAGACCGTGAGGATCCGAAACGAAATTAACCAATTTTCCCAGCTTCCTACCGAACCTTTTTGGAAGTGCTTTGACCGATACAAAGGCCTTCTTGTTCAGTGCCCTCATCACGGTATTGAGAGATGGCAACTTTTCCAAACCTTATACGAGGGCCTGAATCCAGCAACTAAGCAGTTGTTGGAAACCATTTGTCAAGGACATTTTCTATCCAAATCTGACGAGGAAGCTTGGCAATTCTTCGACGATCTTGCGGAACAGACGCTTCAGTGGGAGAGCGTACGACCGAACACTTCTTCTTCTACTACTACTTCTTCCGGTCTCTCTAGGGAAGGCATTCATTAACTCGATGTCTCAATTTCAATGATGGTCGAGATGGCAGCAATCACGTGAAAACTGGAAGCAATTGAGAGCAAATTCTCATCTCTTACCCCTGCTCTTACCCCTCGTACCATCTGCGCTTGTTGTTCCGATCCATCCCATTTGACCGAAGAGAGTCCTTACAACCCACCTTCTCAAGGACAGGATCGGGTCAATGCTGCATTTCAGTAAAGACCAAGAAATGATCCATACTCTTCCACTTAAAATCCCGGTTGGAGGAACTGTTATCCACCGAATACAGAGACGGAACCGCGTAGATCGTCTTACCTGAATTTGGGGGCAGATGCTATTTGGTTTTATCCGTCCACCTCTCCGAAGGTGCCAAGTTGATTAATGACACCGTATATTGGAGGTTTAGACGGATGCGGCCGTTGTAGTAGATTTTGTCAGATTCCCCCTCCTTATGAGGGGTTTTTGATTATGGGGAAGCTCTTTCCTACGGGCGCAAGCCCCTGCAGTTAATTACGCTACCGCATCGCGGTAACCACTTTCTCCTTCTCCAGATAGTCACTTCGTGTCGTGTATATTTGTTTTATTTTTGGTTGCCCGTGGATTGTATATGGAGACTAATTTATGTTGTCGCCCATAGGGCGTGGATTAGTCCAAATCAGTATTTTCTTAGATTTGGTTTTGGGTTGGGTTTAAGAATCGTTAATCTCATTTGAGACTAAGATCAACTTAAACGTTTGTTAAGGATACGTTAGTCTAATTTTAGACTAAGATCTACTTAACAGGATCATTTAGATCCAACAAAAGAGCATTTGGACTCTATTGTTTTAGTTTAGGGACATTGCGGTCCATTGGGTTTAAGGACATCATAGTCCGTGACAATTTAAAGACGTCATAGTCTGTAAAGTTTAAAGACATCATAGTCTATGAGTTTAAGCACCTCACAGTCCATAAAGTTTAAGGACATCATAGTCCATGAGTTTAAGGACCCCACAGCCCGTAAAGTTTAAGAACATCATAGTCCAGTTTAAAGACGTCATAGTCTGTGTGGTTTTGGTTCAACCGTTTGGGGATGCACCAAAAGTTATTGGTTATTGGGACCCTTCATCTCTCTGAATACATTAAGGAATTTCAACGACATATATCAGAGGTATGAAGAGATATACCCTTGAACCAATATTGGTTGGGAGATCTGTAGTCAAGTTTGGGACTAAAATCGGTCAAAAAGATTTATGAGCATATAGGCTCAACTAATCTACATTAGGGAACTGTGGACAACTTATGCTCGGCCCACTCAGTTAAAATGTTGGACATTAATTAGGCTCAACACTTTTTCATTTAACAATGCTAATCATTGGTTTGGGTTCTGAAAACATTTTTGTCTTTTATTGAGTGTTGAGCCCTCATTATGGCTCTGGGTCTTTATTTAAAGAACAGTTTATGTTCTCTCAGCGCCCATGTGAGGAGCACGTGGCGCGCTTGGTGCTGAGCGCCAGACATAGAGCTCTAAGGTGCTTCCTGTGAGATAGCGCAGACATGAGGAGCATGTGGCGCGCTTGGTGCTGAGCGCCAGTCAATGAGTGCGGAGCGTTATTTATAAAATAGCGCCCACATGAGGAGCACGTGTTGTGCTTGGCGCTGAGCGCCAACCTTGAAGCGCTGAGCGCTTCTTTTAAAATAGCACTTGGAACGCTGGGCGTTGAGCGCTGGACTTGGAGCGCTGAGGCGCTTCTTTAAATTGGAGCGCTAGGAGCGCTACGGCATTGTGCGCCAGTCTTGGAGCGCTAAGGCACTTCTTTAAATTGGAGTGCTAGGAGCACTGCTGTGCTATGCGGCAGTCTTGGAACGCTAAGTCGCTTCTTTTTTAATTGGAGCACTATTGCTCTTTTTAGGCAGTTTTGATCAGTTCTGCATTCTGAGAATTAAATTCTCATTTATAAGAGACTTTTTCTCGTAGCTCTAAGAACAAAGTTCTTATTTTATAGGAGATGTTACAATCTTTTATATTTTTGTGAAAGACTTTGTCTTTATGGATCTGTGATCTGAATACGATTGAATTCTTCTCCCCCCCTTTTTATGATAAGATGTTATGATCTCTTTTGTGAAAGACCTCTGTCTTATAGATCTATGATCTATAAAAAGAACTAGGTTCTTCTTCTTTTGATGAGATGCTTTGATCTCTCTGTTTTATTTACATTGAAGAAATTCTTCTTCCGAGAGCTTGCCCTTCTCTTTGAAATTTCTCAAAGTTTGTGGGGTTTCCTCTGTGCAAGACTTGAAGTCTTGGGGCCTTTATATAGTGGAGGTTGATTTGTTGAATCAGTTAAGGAAATCTTTCGTCTGATTGATTTGGGGATGTTTCCCATCGTTGGATTTTTGATCCAAGGGCTTCTGTTTTATAGAAGGTAATCTTCTTGTTTTTAACAAGATTGGGAAAATATTTTCACATATAGAACTTATTCTGTATCTTGGTTATTTTTAATCACCATTGGATCTTTGATCCAACAATGCTCTAATTTTCAGAGGTAATCTGATGATTTTTAGTCGTCTTTGTTGGATCTTTGATCCAAGGGTGGGGAATATTTAGTTCCAGCACTAACGCTCTCGTGCTTTGCACGTGAGCGCTGCATCAGAGTCTTTGACTCTTAGCACGGGCGCTGCTAGCGCTGGTGATTGTTTGAGTCTTTTTTGCGTGCGTGCGTTTTAAAATCAAGATCAAGAATATACCGCAATCAATAACGGTGTCGCTTGGTAGCTAGCCGGTTGAGTACGGGTCGGTCCATAAGGAAAACATGTTCTTTCTTTAAGTTTTTACGAGTTAAGTCCTATCTTGGTAGGTTTTGATTTAAAAATCTAAGATTGAATTTAATTTGATTTAAAGCCTTGCTAGGGTTAGGATTAGGTTAGTTTGGAAAAATAACTCTACTCACTGCTTCCTTTTCCTTAATTAAGAACATAGGTTTTAGGGTAATAGTTAACAAAGGGGATTAGCACGACTAGGAAGAAACTTCGTTTCTTCCTTTTGGTCCTTGCCCTTCCTTTCTTAACTCTTAGCCCTAACCACTATGTAAATCAACCACAACCGGTCTATCTAGGGAATCACCCCTATCTCAAAGGATGGGGTGCCGTAGTGAGCAGTGTGTGTTTGAATCAAATAAAGTCCAAATTAAAATGTTATATGGGCAAGAAAGGAGTGAGAGGTTTCCATCTCTCAAACCAACCCAATCGTAACCTTAATAAGTGAGGAATTACTCACTCATTAGGAAAGTTACGACGAAATTCACTTTTATAATTTTTTCTTTTTAATAAACTAATTGACTTGCAGATAAATAAAAGCAGATAAAAATTGCAGAAATTGTTGGAGATAGTGCCCTCAGAGTCAATTATTGGATCACAGGCACGTGATTGCACTGATTGAGGGAGGACCTATCCCGGTAGGACAGTCTTACTCGAGATGATAGTATGCTATCTGGTTTACCTTTATCATCGTGTACTGCTTCAGGTGACCTTACAGGTCGCTATTACACGCTGATAGAGCCCCTAGGATTCTTGCTTGACTGCGAGCAGTATGATGGCGATCATATACGTGAGAGCTGGTGGTCTATAAGCACATCCTTAAAAGGTCCCTAGTCGTTGGAGTTTCGAGACAGGGCATCGATTCTCCAGAGTAGACTAGTGTATACAGTCGAGACCCCGACGAGGGGTGGTGGCCGGTCTCATAAGCCACTGGTGTCAGTTGGTTCACCTAAGATGTATACAGGTGCTCATTGGGTTATGAGTACACCGGACAGGACTCGCCGGGAACATGCTAGTTGGTCTTATACCTGACGTCAGATAGCAGTTCCCTGGTGACATGTGTACAGGTTAGTTCATCGACCTGAGATCGTCATTTGTCTCGTGTAAGTTCCCACTGTACTTTGATTACTACCCTACAACGGCTCAAAGGAGTCGTGCAAACAGGTTTTAGTTGGGTACAGTCCCGAGCCACATGGAGGCAGTGAGCGGATCTTCAGGGGTTCGTCTCTCCCGGTATTGGGGGTGAGGTCGTGCTGTGTCTAGGAGAGCCATTACACAAAGCCCTCGGCCGAGGCAGGAGATTTACCGGTAGGTATTCCAGTAGTATCTCAGGGTGTTCTGGGCTACACTCCGACACGACTTGTACCGCTTTTGGGGGTCTGACTTTTACCAACCCCCTAGGCCCGCCATGCGATACTCATAGACGAACGAACCGGACTGTACGGATATTGTCACTGACAGGCTCAGTAGGGTGTCAGGATGAGTTCGCTCATCGACATCCCTTTTGGTCAATAGCTGGTGGCCCGTCACGTATTGGCTTATACCTCTGACATGCTAGTAGTTAAATCCACAGCCATAGTATTGACGAGTCTTTAGAGTCCACCACACTTTCAGTTACTCAAGCTTTCGGGCGAAACGCTGTAGAGGCCGTATGGAGATATGGCAGGGTCCGATCAGATACGTGCGGTATTGCACGGATCAGGATCGGACGGTTTGTACTTATGGCCGTATGGATATATGGCAAGGTTCGATCAGATACGTGCGGTATTGCACGGATCAGGATCGAACGGATATTACTAGCCGGCTTTGGTTTAAGCCGGATCCTAGTTTAGTACAGTGTAGATATTGTCTCATTGCATTTGTATCCGGTCGGAATACAGATGCGGGTGTGTATGCACAGTATCGGGGTTTTCCTGTAATTTATTACGGGACCAGTTTTCTGGAGTTGCCAGTTTGCATTCCGTTCCGGCCGGTTTTCCTTTGTTCTTTCCCGGCCGGACTTTTCCGATGGAGGGGGTTATTTGCAAGTTTGCAAATAACTTATAGTGGAGGGGTTTATTGCATTATGAGGCATTATGATTGATAAAGCATCTTTTCTTTTCTTGTTCTCATGATGGTGCAATAAATGTGATTAGAAGAGATTAGAATGTGATTTGAGTGCTTGATGTGAGATTTGCTTTTGGTGTGTGGTCACCCATTCTCTTTTCCTACCATCACCTCCCTTCTTGCATTGTTGATTCCATCACCATATTTCCAAGGGGGGGCGGCCATTTTGAAGAGAGGAAAAATGAGAGGTTCATTTTTGTGAGAAGAAGAATTCCTATCTCATTTTTCTTGCTACAAAACATTCTAGCTCCACTTGAAAAGTTGATTTCCATTCTATCCCTCCATCACCATGGCAACTAAAAACCCAAGTGAGACATAGCCTATACACATTCTACAGCAAACCTTGGGCACGTCGACTAGCCAGCTTCATACCCGAGTTGCCTCGGTATTGAGGTGGGAGCCCGTAAAAGATGCAGACGATGTGGTGCCCTTCCGGCAAGGAGGCGACGACTGGAGTTTCCGCGGGAGATCGGGACGATGACGAGAAGACCGGAGGACTCGGATCACTCGGTATATCTCTCACCCTTTCTCTTGATTGCTAGTATCGGTTAATGGTTTCGATCCTTGTTTATTGTCCGCGGTAGAGCCAGTTAAAAGTTAAGAAAATTTTGATTCCGCATTTTGGCCTCGGATAGACGGCCGGGGTGCTGCCGTGGCGTAAGGGTAAGGTTGTCTTCCTCGTATTATACGTGGATGACATACTCTTGATAGGAAATGATATTCCTATGGTGCAATCAGTCAAGCTCTTCTTATCACAGAGATTCTCAATGAAAGATCTAGGTGATGCCTCCTGCGTATTGGGAATCATGATCTATAGAGATAGATCTAAACGGATACTGGGATTGTCCCAATCCAGGTACATTGACACCATACTAAAGAGGTTTAGCATGGAAGAATCCAAGCGTGGGAACCAACCCACGATCTCTGGACTCACTCTCTCCAAAGAGATGTCTCCCAAGACTGATTTGGAGAGAGCTCGCATGCAAGGGATACCCTATGCTTCGGCAGTAGGCTCTATCATGTATGCGATGCTATGTACCAGACCCGATGTAGCATACTCACTAAGTGTAGTGAGTCGGTATCAAGCAGATCCTGGAGAGAGTCACTGGACAGCTGTGAAGAACATTCTCAAGTACTTACGAAGGACTAAGGAGATGTTCTTGGTGTATAGTAATGGAGAACTCCAGGTGGAGTCCTTTACCGATTCCAGCTTCCAAAGTGATAAGGACGACTCTAAGTCGCATTCGGGTTTTGTCTTTACCCTCAATGGAGGGGCGGTATGTTGGAAGAGTTCCAAACAGGATACCGTTGCAGACTCGACGATGGAGGCTGAATACATCGCTGCCAACGATGCTGCCAAAGAGGCTGTCTGGATCAAGAAGTTCATTAGTGAACTTGGTGTGGTTCCATCCATTGAGCATCCAATACCTCTGTATTGCGATAACAATGGAGCTGTGGCGTTAGCCAAGGAACCCAGGTCCCATCAAAAGTCCAGACATATTCTGAGGCGGTATCACCTGATCAGGGAGATAGTTGATCGCCGGGAGATCGAGGTCAGGAGAGTAGATACGAAGGACAACACTGCGGATCCATTCACGAAGGCTATTCCCCAGATACAGTTTGAGAGATTATTCGGGATGCTAGGTATGAGATACTACAGCAGCTGGCCTTAGTGCAAGTGGGAGATTGTTAGTTATGTATATGCCCTAGAGGCCATTGTTGTACATATGATGTATATTATAATGGATGCTTGGATATATATAGAGATGACTTTCTTGCTCGTCATGATAGTATGCTATTTGGTTTCACTTTATCTTAACATGTTGACTTGTATTGGTTTACTGTTTTACTCTCACATGTTGATAAAGCCCTTAGGATCTGTACTCGACTACTGGGACTATGATGAGATCATACTAGTGGGGCCACGGTAGTCGTTGAGTACATCCTATAACTGTTCCTAGTCGAGGGTATATCGAGACATGGCATCGATACACCAGAGTAGACTAGCGTATACGCATCTTGACCCATATGATGGGCGATGGATGATCCTGTAAGTGCACGGCGGCGCCCCGGCCGTCAATCCGACGGCCAAACGCGGAAACGGTGATAAACTTTAATTTTTTGCGGACTTAGCAAACCGGCACCACCGCGCACTAAACACCCGGATCGTGCCATTAAACTAGTCTAAGCTAACAAGAGGATGGGTTAGAGATGTACCGACTGATCCGAGTCCTCCGGTCTTCATCTCCTCTCCTATCTCCTCGCGGGATCTCCGGTCGTCGCCTCCTCGCCGGAAGGGCACCACGTCGCCTGCATCTTTTAAAGGCTCCCGCCTCTATACCGAGGCAACTCGGGCATGAAGCCGGCAAGTCGACATGCCCAAGACTTGCTGTAGGATGTGTAGAGTCTATGTCTCATTGGGGTTTTGGTGTTGCCTTTTGAAGATGGAGGAATGGTATATAGAAAATTGGTGCTTTCAATTTTCTAGCAATGGAATGAGATGAAGAATGATATACACAAAATGAATCACTCTCATTTTTCTCCTCTCAAAGATGAAGCTCTCATTTTCTTCTCTTTCTTTTCTCATCTCTCTTCTAAAATGAAAAACTATCATCCTTAGAGAATGGTGGAGCAAGGATATGAAGCATGAAGGGAGGTGAGTGTAGGAGTGAAGAAAAGGTGACCACATCAAAAGACAAAGAAACATCAACCATGCTTCACCCATTAATCAAACCCATACCCTCATAAATGCAAGTGATGGTGCAAAAGATAATGATGCTATCATAATCAATACTTTTGCAATAAAACCCTCCACAAAGTGTTATTTGCAAACTTGCAAATAACCCCCTCCATCGGAAAAGTCCGGCCGGGAAAGAACAAACGAAAACCGGCCGGAACGGAATGCAAACTGGCAACTCCAAAAACTGGTCCCGTAATAAATTACAGGAAAAACCCCGATACTGTGCATACACACCCACATCTGTATTCCGTCCGGATACAAATGCAAAAAGACAAAATCTACACTGTACTAAACTAGGACCGGCTTAAACCAAAGCCGGCTAGTAATATCTGTTCGATCCTGATCCGTGCAATACCGCACGTATCTGATCGAACCCTGCCATATAACCATACGGCCACTAGTACAAACTGTCCGATCCTGATCCGTGCAATACCGCACGTATCTGATCGGACCCTGCCATATCTCCATACGGCCTCTACAGCATTTCGCCCGAAAGCTTGAGTAACTGTAAGTGTGGTGGACTCTAAAGAATCGTCAATACTATGGCTGTGGATTTAACCACTAGCACGTCAGAGGTATAAGCCAATACGTGACGGGCCACCAGCTATTGACCAAAAGGGACGTCGATGAGCGAACTCATCCTGACACCCTACTGAGCCTGTCAGTGACAATATCCGTACAGTCCGGTCCGTTCGTCTATGAGCATCGTATGTCGGGCCTAGGGGGTTGGTAAAAGTCAGACCCCCAAAAGCGGTACAAGTCGTGTCGGAGTGTAGCCCAGAACACCCTGAGATACTACTGGAATACCTACCAGTAAATCTCCTGCCTTGGCCAAGGTCTTCGTGTAATGGCTCTCCTAGACACAGCGCGACCTCACCCCCAATACCGGGAGAGACGAAACCCCCAAAGATCCGCTCACTGCCTCCATGTGGCTCGGGACTGTACCCAACTAAAACCTATTTGCACGACTCCTTTGAGCCGTGGTAGGGTAGTAATCAAAGTACAGTGGGAACTCACACGAGACAAATGACGATCCCCAGGTCGATGAACTAACCTGTACACATGTCACCAGGGAACTGCTATCTGACGTCAAGTATAATCCCAACTAGCAGGTTCCCGGCGAGTCCTGTCCGGTGTACTCATAACCCAATGAGCACCTGTATACATCTTAGGTGAACCAACTGACACCAGTGGCTTGTGAGACCGGCCACCGCCCCTCGTCGGGGTCTCGACTGTATACACTAGTCTACTCTGGAGAATCGATGCCCTGTCTCGAAACTCCCACGACTAGGGACCTTTTAAGGATGTGCTTATAGACTCCAGCTCTCACTTATATGATCGCCCTCATACTGCTGGCAGTCAAGCAAGAATCCTAGGGGCTCTATCAACGTGCAATAGCGACATGTCATGTCACCTAAAGCAGTACACGATGATAAAGGTAAACCAGATAGCATACTATCATCTCGAGTAAGACTGTCCTACCGGGATAGGTCCTCCCTCAATCATTGCAATCACGTGCCTGTGATCCAATAATTGACTCTAAGGGCACTATCTCCAACAATCTCCCACTTTCACTCAAGGCTAATTATTGCGATGTCGCATACTCACAGCCTGTGTGATACCGAACACCCAACTCCTCTACTTGTCAGTCTTACAAAACTCGTTTGTGAAACTATTGCGTTCGAGGAATAGCCTCAGTGAGTGGATCCGCCTGTGATGTTTCTTTCTATGTCTCTCTATATCTCATGTTCGCGGAGAAAGCCATCTCCCGAAATGAGCAATACCTGTCTTAGAATGTCTGGATGTCTGATGGGACCTAGCTCATAAATGAACTCCAAATCCAAACTTCTTAGACTGTATCGTCAACTGAACTTAATCAGTATCCTGCGCCATGCCACCCTCAGTATTGCCTTGGACCACCTGTCCAAAATACTGCCCCTCGTTAGAAGGAAAGCTATAACTCTGACAACCTCCTTGTCGTCCATGTCACCTTGGAAGCCTGGAATGATAATTGTCTCCCGAAAGAGGCTTTCGTTATCATATCCCTAGAACAGCCACTTATGTTCTAAAACTGTTTCCGACTGTTTCTCCAGGATTGGATCAATGTCAACTTATTGCATCTACTGCAAGAACAACATTTGGTGTGGTACTTGACATCTCATGATTGACTCAACTGCCTAAGCAAGTGATCTGTCAATCATGAACATCCCTCTCCCCTTTAGTCTGTAAGACACCTTTAGAGAGGGTGACTCCATTACCTGCAGGTACACTACCGTGCCAGGAGTCGTCCATTCTAAATACTTTTAGAATGCTGTCAAAATACCCTGATTGGGAAACCACCCAAATCTAGATCTAAAACCATAGATCTAGTAACCAGTATGTCTGATATAATGTCCAAGTCCCATGTGGAGAAACCACTATGTGACGACCAAAGTATAACCGATCGCAGCATAGGAATATCACTTCCTACTACCTTCTCAACAGATTCATCCCTTATTATGATGACGTCAAACCTATGACTGTCACATCAGAAATAGATGATCTTTCTCCGCTACATCTGCTTTAGTCTATAAATGGACATAAGCCTGATGTCCACTAATGCTTCCGCTGCTCCCACTGACTACGACAACCCTCTGGCAGAGTCATATAGACGTGCACTTCTAAACTAGTTTAAAACGATGCTATACTCATCCTCCTGCCGGGTCTCGCAGCCTGGAACAACAACAATGGCAAGTGTGGGTAAACAAGAACTTCCCTGTCACCGTCCTTGAGGCTACCGGAGTACCTCTCGGGTGCCTGAAGTTACCCACCTTATCTGCGGAGTAGCCAATGGAATGTCAAATCAGATTGAATCTTTAGGTTCCTTATCTAATCTTCAGTAATCGTTTGCGGTTCTGGAATCACTTCCAGTTCTACCATACTCCCACTACTGTTTTTGAAAAAATCCATTTTTAATAAAACTGTGGCGAGTCTAGAACAATATTTCTATTGATCTTCCAGATGGTAGAAAGTTAACCCTCGTCATAGCCTGGGTCAACCCACAAACAGCCATTACAGAAACGTGCCTTGAGTTGTCCAGTGTCTGGTTTTAATCATAAGCCGGACAACTCCCCGTACCTTAACAATGTTAAGATATGAACTGTTCTATATCCAATATAGAACCAGAGGCACTGATTTAATTTAACCAGATTCAAATCATGCAGCTATCTCCAGTGCATGTCAACTAAATGGAAGGAGGCCGATCAGCGTTACTCAACTTAGGAATGCTTCCAATTATGAGTAACCTGAAAGAGAAGTAATTACTATAAACTGAATACCATACACAAGTATCTACATCTTCGATCACTTTGAAGAATCCTGATACTTGCTATACCTGGTTCTCTACTCTATTCAAATACCTATAACTCCTCAAAACTTAGACCCTGTGTTTCTACGAAACACATGTCTAAGAACTAGAGAAGTTAAAAGTAAACAGAATATAGTATGAGGACCAACCCTTCTGTCCTAATGGACACTGGACAACATACAATACTCTGTATAAGTCCGCCGAGTCTAACAACTCTTTCACTGTGTGTCGTAGGTTGAAAACTGTACTTATGGTTAAGAAGAATTACACCGCTGTTTAATGCTCCTTACCTAACCATCCACTGATATAGTTAAATGTCATCGACATAATATCAAAATGTATATCTCACTCTATGAAAATAGACGTACAGATATATCAATTTGAAATTGGTGCACAACAGCGGATATTCAAAACCAAATATTTGCCGACCGGCAAACAGCCCAGATGATCTCCTCAAATATCACTGATTACAACGAATCCCGATATAATGAGGATGATCACCCAATTCCCAATAACTTACTCCCACTCATCATCTGTAAAACTATACAGATGTGAGAATCAAACCTGGTAAATACATACCCTGGAGCAAGTGTCTAATCGGGAAATCAGTTTTCTTTTAACAGTACACAGTTGAACTGAAACATTGAAATGTTTCGATGGGGTATCCAGGTATTCCTAGTAATGCCTCTACCATTATCCAGATTCACAACTATAACCGTATAATTCTTTGCCACCTCTCCAAATCCCTTTATATGTCTTTAGTCATTACCTTCTGCACACCCGTTAGGCCAAATGGTTTTCTTCCTTCCCTACCGTTCGGCACCAGCCTATGGTTTGGAAGAAGACTATCCAATAAGCATAATGGGTGTACTGTCCTAATCCTAGGAGCACTCGCAATACGAGAGAAGGTGAAGATAAAAGACAACCGAATAAACCATATTCCTATTTCTCCTGGACCAGAATCCATCCCCGAACTGGAACAAGTTCCTTTCGAGTTCGTATATAACCATACGATGGAGTATCCAATAAAGTGTGGATCTTCGTAGTGATACGGAGTGTCCTGGAGAAATACAAAGGTGATTTTAGGATTGGCGAAGAAATACTTGGTTTGGTCGTGAATATCAGTCGCATCTTACTTTGCCCTCTTACTAATCCCTTGCTTTGTCTTAATCTTAATACCTTCTGCACACCGTTTAGGCTAACTGGTTTTCTTCATTCCCTACCGGTCGGCACCAGCCTATGGTTTGGAAGAAGACTATCCAATTTGCGTAATAGGTGTACTACTCCTAAACCAAGGAGTACTCGCAACCTGAGAGAGGGTGAAAAGAAAAGACAACTGAATAATCCTATTCGTTTTCTCCAGAACCGGAAACCATCCTCGAAGTCCTTCGAGTTCGTATATAACCATACGATGGTTTTGTCCAATGGAAGTGGACGTTCGTAGTAATACGGGGTGTCCCGGAGAAAAGGGTAAAAGTAGGAGTGGCAATGAGGTCTGCAACTCTGACAATCCAAAAGCCAGTGTTAAGTAGGTTCGGTCAACTTGGTCACTGAGTCATAGTCTAGGGTCGGGTCAATGGTCGCTGCCAAGAGAGAGAGAAAAGAAACACTCAGCGTGCACTCAAAACTAGATCAGAATGGTTACCAATTTATCTAATCTGGAAACCTCCCACTATACCTCAAATTCTCCTCCAAACCTGAAAGAAGAATTAGTCTGGGTCACCCGAGGAGTAAACCAACTCATCAGTGGGAATCGGGATCCAACTCTCATCGCATGATAACGTGACGGAATCCGCTCACGGTATCACACTCCAGAAGGTATGCGCATATCTGGCAAGTTTCAGTACTTTTGAAACTCCCGATGTGATTTTTACCCCATGCTCTTATGACCTTGACTTTGGCCAACATATCATAAGTCACATGTCAAGTTCAACCCGTCATTCTCCAGGTTAATTTGGACCCACCCGTACATACCCTTGACTTTGGCCAAAATGGCAGTACGACTGTCCCAAACCAACGCATGTATCTATGCTGCATATGAATACCCCAATAGCTACCAATCACCGTGCCTTGACTTTGGCCAACATACACAGCTTGAATACTATTGACTACCCATATGAAACGACGGAGGGCTACGAATGGTTTCTGGCGAAAACCTTTAACGTAATGAACTTGATCTCGTTGAAGGAACGGATAGCTTTTTAGAAAATATAGTGACGAAAACCTTTACTAAAGAGGTCATTCCCGGTGAAGGGATCTCGGCTCTTTCCCCGTAGAATGAGGTGCAGGATATTCCAACTGAATACCACGATGCAAAGCAAAAGTAATTGGCTATAGTGAAGTTAATGCCCTGACGCAAACTTCTGTCCAAGGGGTCACTCCCGGTGAAGGGATCTCGGCCCTTGCCTCGTCGACTGAGGAGCAGGATATTCCAAATGAATACCACGATGCAAAACAAAAGTGAACGTTCTTGCAATAACAGCTTTTTGAAAAGTGTTCCAACAACATCAGAATAGGTTTGTTTAACTTGCATTGATCCGAATCAACGCAGTCCCATCAATTAATCACACCACAAAGAACGAAAATATACTGACGTACGTATATGCCATCCGCATTCGCCACTGGGTCCCGTCATCACTCGTTAGGTTAGCTTACTAACGACAGAGCGGGGACTGGACTAGCGCGGATGAAAAACATATACAACATCTACTAATATATATACCAATATATTATATTTCGCTCAAGGCGTGAAAAGAAATGCAACATCACAGAAATGTACAGCATCACAGAACAATACAGATATCTGGGATCCCCGGGTTTCACAGAGCCACTACTGAAACCCGACGTTCCCCTGGTCGTGTGGATAGCCTGTGCAATGAAATCCTAGACCCCTACGGGCGCGGCAAGTCACCCGCCAAAACCTGAAGCGAGGCAGCCCCCTTCAGCTCCGTGAATGGACCACCCAGCACTCCACGGAATCCGGCAACTTGGGCACCCCTCCTGGGTCAACCTGTACCCCCTACGAGTGGGACGAATAGCCCGCCAATTCTAGAGTGAAGCCCCCTCCGTCCCAATGCCATGAGATGCGGGCTTGTTGCCCTCCAGAACCCGGCTATCCGTGCACCCCACCGCGGGGTAATCCTAGTACAGAATGTAAAATATACATACACCGGGTACATCGACCGCAACCAGGTCGTGCCCCAAAAGAATAATACAATCAGGCAGTGACGGCAGTCCACAAGTCGGACGCTCGCCCCGCAATATCAAATGTACATAATACAACCACAACTATACTAGCATTGCATCCAGGCTATCCCCCACGACCGATCCGCAACATCACAACAAATACATAGAATATCAAAGTGAAAGTCACGTTCGCAAATCCGTCTAACCGGGCTATAGCAGTTAGACTGGATTTACCGATCAAGTGACATTCACGGTCGCAGATATAATGTAAATACTGTGAAAAATGTGTTTAAAATTTTCCGATTGATCAAACCTTAACAAGTGGGCCCACAAACAAAAACTGTAGCACTCACAGAAAACCTGGGCCCAATTTTAATATTCCAAAACCCATGTTTTAAGCCCAGAAATCCTCTGAAAAAAATTGGTGCAGTGATCTCCACAGTGCGCGGCGGAAGGGCGGCGGAATGGGGGTTTGTGCGGCGGTTCCGCGCTCCCACTGTGGAATCACTTCATCGAAATTTTACAGAGTTCTTAGATTTTCCAGTACATCAATATTTTACAACCTGAAAAATTTTTCGAGACCAAAATATTTCAACAGAAACTGATGTGAAGGAAAAAATACGGTTTTTGGAATTTGGTCGATCGGAACTGAAAAACACATCAAACGAAGCTAGACGAAGTTAATGGCGAGGCTCTGATACCACTGTAAGTGCACGGCGGCGCCCCGGCCGTCAATCCGACGGCCAAACGCGGAAACGGTGATAAACTTTAATTTTTTGCGGACTTAGCAAACCGGCACCACCGCGCACTAAACACCCGGATCGTGCCATTAAACTAGTCTAAGCTAACAAGAGGATGGGTTAGAGATGTACCGACTGATCCGAGTCCTCCGGTCTTCATCTCCTCTCCTATCTCCTCGCGGGATCTCCGGTCGTCGCCTCCTAGCCGGAAGGGCACCACGTCGCTTGCATCTTTTACGGGCTCCCGCCTCTATACCGAGGCAACTCGGGCATGAAGCCGGCAAGTCGACATGCCCAAGACTTGTTGTAGGATGTGTAGAGTCTATGTCTCATTGGGGTTTTGGTGTTGCCTTTTGAAGATGGAGGAATGGTATATAGAAAATTGGTGCTTTCAATTTTCTAGCAATGGAATGAGATGAAGAATGATATACACAAAATGAATCACTCTCATTTTTCTCCTCTCAAAGATGAAGCTCTCATTTTCTTCTCTTTCTTTTCTCATCTCTCTTCTAAAATGAAAAACTATCATCCTTAGAGAATGGTGGAGCAAGGATATGAAGCATGAAGGGAGGTGAGTGTAGGAGTGAAGAAAAGGTGACCACATCAAAAGACAAAGAAACATCAACCATGCTTCACCCATTAATCAAACCCATACCCTCATAAATGCAAGTGATGGTGCAAAAGATAATGATGCTATCATAATCAATACTTTTGCAATAAAACCCTCCACAAAGTGTTATTTGCAAACTTGCAAATAACCCCCTCCATCGGAAAAGTCCGGCCGGGAAAGAACAAACGAAAACCGGCCGGAACGGAATGCAAACTGGCAACTCCAAAAACTGGTCCCGTAATAAATTACAGGAAAAACCCCGATACTGTGCATACACACCCACATCTGTATTCCGTCCGGATACAAATGCAAAAAGACAAAATCTACACTGTACTAAACTAGGACCGGCTTAAACCAAAGCCGGCTAGTAATATCTGTTCGATCCTGATCCGTGCAATACCGCACGTATCTGATCGAACCCTGCCATATAACCATACGGCCACTAGTACAAACTGTCCGATCCTGATCCGTGCAATACCGCACGTATCTGATCGGACCCTGCCATATCTCCATACGGCCTCTACAGCGTTTCGCCCGAAAGCTTGAGTAACTGTAAGTGTGGTGGACTCTAAAGACTCGTCAATACTATGGCTGTGGATTTAACCACTAGCACGTCAGAGGTATAAGCCAATACGTGACGGGCCACCAGCTATTGACCAAAAGGGACGTCGATGAGCGAACTCATCCTGACACCCTACTGAGCCTGTCAGTGACAATATCCGTACAGTCCGGTCCGTTCGTCTATGAGCATCGCATGTCGGGCCTAGGGGGTTGGTAAAAGTCAGACCCCCAAAAGCGGTACAAGTCGTGTCGGAGTGTAGCCCAGAACACCCTGAGATACTACTGGAATACCTACCAGTAAATCTCCTGCCTTGGCCAAGGTCTTCGTGTAATGGCTCTCCTAGACACAGCGCGACCTCACCCCCAATACCGGGAGAGACGAAACCCCCGAAGATCCGCTCACTGCCTCCATGTGGCTCGGGACTGTACCCAACTAAAACCTGTTTGCACGACTCCTTTGAGCCGTGGTAGGGTAGTAATCAAAGTACAGTGGGAACTCACACGAGACAAATGACGATCCCCAGGTCGATGAACTAACCTGTACACATGTCACCAGGGAACTGCTATCTGACGTCAAGTATAATCCCAACTAGCAGGTTCCCGGCGAGTCCTGTCCGGTGTACTCATAACCCAATGAGCACCTGTATACATCTTAGGTGAACCAACTGACACCAGTGGCTTGTGAGACCGGCCACCGCCCCTCGTCGGGGTCTCGACTGTATACACTAGTCTACTCTGGAGAATCGATGCCCTGTCTCGAAACTTCCACGACTAGGGACCTTTTAAGGATGTGCTTATACACTCCAGCTCTCACTTATATGATCGCCCTCATACTGCTGGCAGTCAAGCAAGAATCCTAGGGGCTCTATCAACGTGCAATAGCGACATGTTATGTCACCTAAAGCAGTACACGATGATAAAGGTAAACAAGATAGCATACTATCATCTCGAGTAAGACTGTCCTACCGGGATAGGTCCTCCCTCAATCATTGCAATCACGTGCCTGTGATCCAATAATTGACTCTGAGGGCACTATCTCCAACAGATCCCATATCCATCGGTGTTTGACATCAGAGATGGTGTACGGGTGCTCAGTGGAGACTGGGTACACTGGACGGACTCGCCGAGAACTCCCAGATGGTGATATACCACACGTCAGATGGCAGTTCTCCGGTGACACTGGTACAGGGTAGTTTGTAGACCCGAGATCGTCACAGAGTCTTGTGTGATTCCCACTATGCTTTGATTTCCACCTTACCACGTCCAAGAGGGCGTGCAAAATGGTGGCTTTTGGGTACAGTCCCGAATCACATGGAGGCAATGAGCGATAGGAGGGGATTCGTCTCTCCCGGTATAGGGAGTTGATGTTGTGCTGTGTTCGATTGGCTATAACTGGAAGTCCCTGGTCAGGTCTGATATAGAGATTTACTGGTAAGTGTTACTAGTATTTTCTCGACCCGTTATGAGCCACACATCGACACGACTTATCGGTTACTGGGGTCTGACGTATACCACCCCTAGACTTGATATGCAACATATCAGACGAACAGACCGGAATGTACGGGAGTGTTACTGATTGGATTCACAGGAGAACGCACAGGCTAGCTTGTTGATCTTCTGATCGCTCAATACCTGGGTGGCTGTTACGTTTAGCTGACCGCTTGCAGCTTGTGGGTGTTTGATATGATCATCACCTGCTATCGGCGTATTAACGATTCTTTAGAGTCCTACACAGAGGTTTCTTGGCTCAGGCGAAATGGAGTAGAGGCACATATGTGATATGCGCAGGACCGAGGATAATGCGATATGAGATACCGTATTATATTCTCGCGATATTTGGATATGAACCGGGTCATCGGATCAAGTGTTGGTTCGATGAATCGGTACATGATATATTAGTCGGTAATATTCGATATAGCCGAATCGTCGGATCAAGTGTTGATTCGATGATTTAATGTATAATAATATATATGATATATTGTATTACATTATCTAATATTGGCTCGCTTTATTATTTCATTTTCTCACTGGATGATACATTGATATATATGCGATATATGTTAATTGTATTATTTTCTTTTGTTGCAAATATATAATATATATGTGATATATATTATTGTGATATGATATGATTTATTGTTAAACATGTTTAAGGATGATTAAATGGGGTTAGGGTTTGTTTAGGGTTAGTTGCTTCTTGAACCTTCTAGAAGCAATTTTCTTTTGTCATGGTTAAGATATTTTGTGATGACACATTTCTAACCCAACCAAACCCTAACTCTAGTTTATTCTCTACAAAATATTAGCCACTCATCCTTGACCATGGTTTATACATCAATCATATACTTTCTTTCTATTCATCACAAAAGGATTTTATGATTATCATTTTCCATTATCATCTTCTTCTCTCTTGAAAAAGCTCACTAGAAATTCTTTATGTGATGAATAAATATGAGAAAAGGATTTAAAAAGAAAGCAAAAATACTACTCTCTCATCCTCATCTCATCTAGCCCATGAGATTAGTGTGTTCATCTCTTTAGAGTGAGAAACCTTGAGTCTTTGCAACTTCGACGTAGATCATCGGAGATTTGGAACACTTCAAGCTAGCATGGATCGTTCGAGTCGTGGAGCCTCTCATGAGTCCGGGAGATCGTGGATCGCGGTGAAGGGACTTCTACTCGGAGCTTGTGAAGCGAAGGAGCGGAATACAAAGGTTGTAATCCCTCACACTTAGATAAAAGTTATCATCTTGCATGTTTAACCCTAATAATCTAGCAAAGATCCCGGCTTTGGGTTGTTCGGCACGTCTAAATTTTTATCCGGGCATGTTTGATGCCTTATGAACCTTCACAAGAGTGCCTAGAAACCCTACAGTTTCTTTTAGCATATTGCTATACATATTAGTGGAGCCCTTAGGATCTTTGCTTGATTACCAGCGTTGTGATGGCAGTCGCACTTGTGGGGGCTGGGTAATCTATAAGCACATCCTTATGCATGTCCCTAGTCATAGGATTATCGAGACAGGGCATCGATATTGCGTAGTAGACTAGCATATGCGCTTCTCATCCCAGCAGGGCAGATGGTCTGTCCCACAACCATCAGTACGTCGTACTGGAGATAGTATACGGGTGCTCGTTAGGTTACGGGTACACTGGACAGGACTCGTTGGGAACTGTTGGTTGGTATTATACCTTTCGTCAGTTATCAGTTCCCAGGTGACATGAGTACAGCTTAGTCCGTTGACTTGACACTGTCACTTCTCCTCGAGTGTGTTCCCACTGTTCTTTGATTACTACCCTACCACGGCTCAAAGGAGTCGTGCAAACAGGTAGTAGTTGGGTGTAGTCCCGAAGCACTTGGAGGCAGTGACGGTTAGATAGTATTCGTCTCTCCCGGTATTGGGGGTTGATATCGCGTTGTGTCTAGGAGAGCCATTACACATAGTTGTCCCTGGCAAGGGAAAGCGAGATATACTGGTAGGTTTCCAGTGTTATCTAAGGGTGTTCTGGGCTACACTCCGACACGACTTGTACTGCTATTAGGGGACTGACGTTCGCCACCCCCGTAGGCCCGCCATGCGATATTCTTAGATGAACAGACCGGACTGTACGGAGATTGTCACATTCAGGCTCAGTAGGAGTTCGGATGGATTTACCTCATCGGTCTTCTTATCGACATCTACCTGAGGACCGTTACGTACAGCTAGTGCCGCTTCCGGTCTATGGTTAAACCCACTGCCAGCATAGTATCGAGTCTTTAGAGTCCCACACAGAGAGTTTCCCTGCACTGAGCGAAAGGTGTAGAGGCCGTATGGTTTTACGGCAGGGCTATGATCACTTACGTACACTTGTGTGCGTATGCTGTTCGGGCAGGCAATACTAGTGGGCTTTGGTTTAAGCCGGATCCTAGTTTTGCACGGATGGATTTGTTTTGTCTTCTGTGCATTCGCATTCTACGGAATGCGTATGCGGGTGTGTATGCACAGTTGTGAGGAGCGAAGAGGAAGGAGATGCCTCATTAGGGTTTTGACAGTTGATTCGGTCGAAACCATAATGAGGCGGACTCATTAGGGTTTTGGCAGTTCGTTCGGTCAAAACCATTATGAGCCGGGGACATTATTTACTAATCTTTTTAGTGATAATTATGTGATGGCTAATTGCTTTGACCATTTAACCATACTTGACTTTGTTGACCATTTGACCAAAGTTGACTTGGACCTTCATGAGAGGTCTAGAGTTTTCTTTGGTTTTCTTTTTATTTTTGGATATGAAAATGGTCAAGTCAATTGTTGCCATCAACTTTATCATGAAATGATTAGTAATGATGATGTTTGTGTATTATTGCAACCATGGTTCAATTTCTTTAGCTCATAATTCATTTCTCATTCTCTCTCTTATGAGAAGAAAAGAAAAGGCTCCATGGTTGTTCCTTCTTCTTCCTCCTCTTGATTCTTCCTTTGATCTCATGTGTGGAGAGAAAAAGGATCCAAATAGAAAAACACATCCATCTACTATTTCTACACAACCTACGACATCGAGCCTAGCGATCTTATTGCCCTAGTTGCTTCGGTTCGAAGTGGAGCTCGGAGTACAACTCTCGGATGGATCGTCTTCGACTCAAGAAGGCCGCGGAGGTGATCAAGATCCGGATCGACCCTCGGAGCATGGATGGACGAGTAGGACAGCGGAATGAAGATCCGAAGGACCGGTATCATGAGGTATAATCTCTATGGCATAGTAGATAGCACCTCAAGTAGTTTGCTAGTTTGTATTTTAGCAAAGATCCTTCTTTTAGTCCATGTTGCCTTTGCGCCAAAAATCGTTTTTTACCGTTTCCGCCTCCCCGTAAGAACCGGGGTGAGCAACGTGGACTTACAGTGGTATCAGATCCTGGCTAAACATAAACTAGCATGTTAGCAAAGTATTTAGAATCTCGATCAGAAAAAATTCGCAAAACATGTCCGGAAAAATCAACTTTCTGCTGATTTTTTATACTGCTTTATAAATTATTTGACATACATGAAAAATCGGCTCAGGGTTTTCTAAAGACACAGAACAAAAACGATCCAGTGACTCGGTCAAAGCGCCGTGGATCCGCGGCAAGAACATGCTTCTTGCCGCTGATCCGCGGCCGAGTTGACTCGGCCGTGGACCCGTTTTGGTGCAGTGTTCTTAGTTGGATGTTTTGGGATTTTTAGTATATTTTGTTTCTACCCAGAATTTCCAGAAAACAAATTTGTGTTTGGGGTGGTTACAAATCCGTATTTTGATCGAAATTCCGTAGATTTTGGCTAATGGATCTTATCTGTGATGTGATATATGTATTGAACGTCTGCTAATCGCTATACGACGATTAGTGGGGGTCATGCATATCTGTGATCTGTAATGTTGATGGTTTGTGTATATGAACTCGGTGGATTGTCGCGGATGAATAGCCGGGGATGTGAGATGAGAGTTTCTTTTTCTTTCATTCAATGTAAAATTTTGTAATTGATGTAATATTATTTTATTGCCGCACATCCAGGATGAGGTTGTAGCCGCCATTGTATATTATTTCTTTTTACTGTTTTTGCTCCTAGGATAGACCCAAGGTGGGGTGCACAAACTATCGGGTATCTCGAAGTGCCGAGTGGCCTACTCACGTTGTTGAGGGAGGTTGCTTCACTTCGGGTACTTTGCGGGTAGTTTTCCGCACCCGTAGGGGTCTAGGGTGGGGTTTGGCTATTCATCGCGACCGTGCAATCCGTCTTTCGTTGCAGGCTCGAACGAAACGCGGATTCCTAGTATATCCAAAGTGTTCATCTGTGATCTGGAATGGCTATCATTGCACCTGACGAATGTATATATATATATATGATATCTATTTAGGCGTTGCTTATGTTTTACATCTACGCTAGTCCAGCCCCCGCTCTGTCGTTAGTTAAGTAACCTAACGGGTGATGGCGGGACCCCGTGGCGAATGCGGATGGCATAAGCGTACGCCATATTTTCGTTGTTTTCTGCAATGGTAGGATTAAATGATAGGACACATTAAAATTAATGCAAGAAAATAAACCAAAGTTACAGTCGTTGGAACAATTTCAAAACCACTCGGTTTCTTTTCAAAACAGAAAAATTTTAAACGCGGAGCTTAAACCACTCCTTTTAAAAGCTATCTCGTTCCTTCGATTATATCAAGTTCACTACGTTCACGGTTTCGCCAAAACCATTCGTAGCACTCCGTCATTTCGTATGAATATTCAATAGTATTCAAGCTATGTTTGTTGACCTTCGTCAAGGCATAGTGATTGGTAGCTGTTGGGTGTTCATATGTAGCATAGATAGATGCATTGGTTTGGGACAGTCGTATTACCTTGTTGACCTTCGTCAAGGGTATATACGGGTGGGTTCAAATTAACCTGGACAATGATGGGTAGAACTTGACATGCGACTTATGGCTTGTTGACCTTCGTCATGGTCATAAGAGCATGGCGTAAAAATCCACATCGGGAGTTTCTAAAGAAACTGAAACTTGCTAGTGCTGCATACCATTTGGAGTGTGATGATTCTGGTAGGATTCCTTCGGTTTTATCACACGATGATATTTGGATCCCGATCCTACTATGAGTATATGCTACTCCTCGAGAACTTTCTCACTTAACGATCAATGCTATAAACCAAGTAGGTGTCTAGAAAGGTGTTAGCGGGGCTACGCCCACAGGGAAAAGAGGTTACTTAATTAAGGAACTTCGCGAAAGCGTTGGAAAACCTCCCTCAAAGTACCGACACTGGCCTGGATGAACGGTTAAGCAAGAATTGTACGGTGAGATTGATCCCGACTAATTCTTCCTTTTTGGTTTGAGGAGGGATTCAAGAGACAGTGGGAGCCATCCTGTTTAGATAAACTAAAAACCAATCTAAACTTGCAAGAGCATCATGGTAAGTGTTTTATTCTCTCTCTCTTAATTGCAGCAACCCAGTGACAAGACATAGGTTACATCTATATAATAAAATGACTGAATCTTACTGTTATGACTGGCAAAGGTCTGTCCAGATGTCCATTGCCCATAACAAGCTGGGACACTTCTTAACTAATTCAACTCCTGCTGTCTCAGGACCAGTTTCCCATGTCACGGATATTGATATCCGTAAGACATCGGAAAAAGACTGTGCGAAAGCCAAGTGCCTCGTGTTAGCCTCAGTTGATGGTGCATACCAGAGGGAGCACGAGAAGATGGACTTGGTTTCTATCTTCCTCCATAACAAAGATTTAGATGGAGAGCAATCTCGTATCGCAAGATATGAGACCTCGAATGAATTACTTCAAGTGAGGTTGGCTATCGGGTCATCTGTAGGGGGCAACGTCCTTACAGAGACCAGCTATTTTGAGCTCACGGACCTGAAAACCACGTTGAAGAACGGGTCAGATGCTGACTTGGTTCTACAGTCTCTACCTTCTACCCTGAAGGAAACCAGGGAAGTAGAAGGAAAGGGAAGGGCAGAAGTTTCGGGACTGGATGTACTAAAAGAGGGACGTTCCTATTGTTATGGTAATCAACATTGGCAGAAAGATTGCAGGGCTAGCAAAGCCAGTAGCCAGGATTAGAAGCATGTTGTGGCTTCGGCTTCGGCTGTGTTTGTGATAGAGAACTGTATGTCAGTTAACCATACCTTCTGGGTATTGGATACCGGATCAGGATCTCATATCTGTAATTCGTTACAGGCTCTGAGAAACCGCAGGGTTATCAAGATAGGTGATATGACTCTCAGGGTTGCTAACGGAATGAGCATGTACGCTGAATCCGTAGGGGAATATCATCTTGAACTGACAACTGGGCAGATATTGATTCTGCGTAACTGTTTTTATGTACCAGGTGCGACTTGTAATATCATATCTGTATCCTTACTTTCTAAGGAAGGATATGATTTTACTTTTGTAAGCGATGTGATCCACAACCACCTAAATCAAGTTCTGATTGGGTCAGGTACATTAGAAAACGGAATATACGTATTAAATCAAGCTCAGATTTTCAGTGTCCAGAACACACTTAAAAGAAAGTCTCCGGAAACAAATCAAGCTTTCTTATGGCATTATAGACTGTGTCACATTAATGAGACACGGTTAAAAAAGTTACATAAAGAGGGATACTTGAATCCGTTCGAGTATCAGTCTTATGCCACTAGTGAATCTTGTCTCATGGGAAAGATGACAAAGACTCCGTTCACTGGACACGGAGAAAGAGCAAGCGAGCTCTTGGGACTCATACACAGTGATGTGTGTGGTCCAATGTCTACACATGCGCGAAGTGGTTATTCATACTTCATTACTTTCACAGATGATTTCTCTAGGTATGGACATGTCTTCCTAATGAAGAATAAATCCGAGGCCTTTGAGAAATTTCGGGAATACAAGAATGAAGTTGAAAAACAAATAGGCAAAAGTATAAAAACACTAAGATCTAATCGAGGTGGTGAATAATTGAGTGCCGAGTTTCTGGACTAGTTAAAAGAGAATGGAATTCTCTCTTAGCTTACTCCTCCGTACACACCACAACACAACGGTGTATCGGAAGGGCGGAATCGAACCTTATTGGATATGGTTCGTTCCATGATGAGTAAGGCTGAGTTGCCGCGATCTTTCTGGGGTTATGCACTAGAAACAGCTGCATATCTCTTGAACAAGGCTCCAACCAAGACTGTGCCTACCACCCTATATCAGATGTGGAGTGGAAAGAAACCCTGTCTTAAGTATCTTAAGACATGGGGATGTCCAGCTTTTGTAAAGAAGCAGCATGCGGACAAGCTCGAGGCACGCTCAGTACTGTGTAAGTTTGTGGGATACCCAAAGAACTCCAGGGGGTATCTTTTCTATTCCGCAGAGGAACAAAAGGTTTTTGTTTCTCAGCACGCCCACTTCTTGGAAACTGAATTTTTAGAAAATCAGATAAGTGGGAGGCAATAGAACTGGAAGAAATTCCAGAACCACAAGCTATTACTGAAAGCTTGGAAGAACCTGAAGGTTCAGGAGAACCGGACATCCCAGCCCCACTCTGCAGGAGTAATAGGCAGTCTCATCCGGCCGAGAGATACTACGGTTTTCTCATAGACGGGGATAGAGAGGATTGCACCATTGACTATGGTGAGCCTACTAGCTTCCAGCAAGCCATTCAGAGCGGTGACTCGGTAAAATGGCTGGATGCAATGCGGACCGAGATGGCGTCCATGTACACCAACAAAGTTTGGACTTTGGACTTTGCTCCAGAAGGGGTAAAACCCGTAGGCTGCAAATGGATCTTCAAAAAGAAGATTGGTGTAAATGGGCAGGTTGAAACCTATAAAGCTAGACTTGTAGCAAAGAGTTTTCGTCAAAGACCTGGTTTGGACTATGACGAGACCTTTTCTCCTGTGGCTATGCTCAAATCCATTCGGATCCTTCTTGCCATTGCTGCCTTCCATGATTATGAGATCTGGCAGATGGACGTAAAGACGGCTTTCCTAAATGGATATTTAGAAGAGTGCGTCTATATGGATCAGCCGGAGGGATTCATTCAGAGTGGGAGCAGCGGTAAAGTGTTCAAGTTGTTCAAATCCATCTATGGACTGAAGCATGCATCGCGGAGTTGGAACATCTGCTTTGATGATACTGTCAAAGAATTCGACTTTATCAAAAACCCAGATGAACCATGCATTTACAGTAAGATTGTAGGGAGAACTGTGGTATTCCTCATCTTGTACGTGGATGACATTCTCCTAATAGGAAATGACATTCCTATGCTACAGTCGGTCAAAGAATTCTTGTCACAGAGGTTCTCCATGAAGGACCTGGGCGATGCTAACTACATTCTGGGGATCCAGATCTATCGTGATAGATCTAAGAGGATGTTGGGACTTTCGCAGTCCAGGTACATCGACACCATACTTAAACGATTCAGTATGGAAGATTCCAAGCGCGGTAATCTACCGGCTTGTCACGGAATCACCCACTCCAAAGAAATGTCTCCCAAGACTGATTTGGAAAGGGCTCGCATGTCATCTATACCCTACGCATCTGCGGTAGGCTCCATAATGTATGCGATGTTGTGTACCAGACCAGATGTAGTATACGCATTGAGCGTTGTAAGACTGTATCAGTCGGACCCAGGGGAGAAACACTGGATAGCAGTAAAGAACATTCTCAAGTACCTGAGAAGGACTAAGGAGATGTTCTTTGTGTATGGCGGAAAAGGCCTCCAGATTGAGGCCTTTGCTGACTCCAGCTTCCAGAGTGACAAGGATGACTCCAAGTCCATGTTTGGTTATGTCTTTACCCTCAATGGAGGGGCAGTTAGCTGGAAGAGTTCCAAGCAGGAAACCGTTGCTGACTCAACTATGGAAGCGGAGTACATAGCTGCTTGCGATGCCGCAAAGGAAGTTGTCTGGATGAAGAAGTTCCTCGCGGAGCTTCAGGTGGTTCCTACCATTGTTGATCCAATACCGTTGTATTATGACAACAACGGTGCTATAGCTTTAGTGAAGGAACCCAGGTCCCATCAGAAGTCCAGGCACATTTTGAAGCGGTTTTACCTGATCAGGGAGATCGTAGATCGCCGAGAGGTCGTGGTGAAGAGAGTAAATTTAGAAGATAACACTGCAGATCCATTCACGAACGCCATTCCCCAGACTCAGTTCGAGCGGATGATCGAGATGATAGGTTTTCGATACGCCAGTACATGGCCATAGTGCAAGTGGGAGATTGTTAGTGTATATGCCCTAGATACTAGTTTGTATATTACTTAATGGAAGCTTGGGATATTCACAGTTGTATAGACAATCTTACTTAAAATGGTAGTATGCTACTTGGTTTGTTTCTACTTTAATATGTGCATGTGTTTCTTTTAGCATATTGCTTATACATATTAGTGGAGCCCTTAGGATCTTTGCTTGATTACCAGCGTTGTGATGGCAGTCGCACTTGTGGAGGCTGGGTAATCTATAAGCACATCCTTATGCAGGTCCCTAGTCATAGTATTATCGAGACAGGACATCGATACTCCGGAGTAGACTAGCGTATGCGCTTCTCATCCCAGCAGGGGAGATGGTCTATCCCACAGCCATCAGTACGTCGTACTGGAGATAGTATGCGGGTGCTCGTTAGGTTATGAGTATACTGGACAGGACTCGTCGGGAACTGTTGGTTGGTATTATACATATCGTCAGTTATCAGTTTCTAGGTGACATGAGTACAGCGTAGTCTGTTGACTTGACACTGTCGCTTCTCCTCGAGTGTGTTCCCACTGTTCTTTGATTACTACCTTACCACGGCTCAAAGGAGTTGTGCAAACAGGTAGTAGTTGGGTGCAGTCCCGAAGCACTTGGAGGCAGTGATGGTTAGATAGGATTCGTCTATCCCGGTATTGGGGGTTGATATCGCGCTGTGTCTAGGAGAGCTATTATACATAGTCATCCCTGGCAAGGGCAAGCGAGATATACTGGTAGTTTTCCATTGTTATCTCAGGGTGTTCTAGGCTACACTCCGACACGACTTGTACCGCTATTAGGGGACTGACGTTCGCCACCCCTAGGCCCACCATGAAATATTCTTAGACGAACAGACCGGACTGTACGGAGATTGTCACATTCAGGCTCAGTAGGAGTTCGGATGGGTATACCTCATCGTCCTTCCTATCGACATCTACCTGGGGACCTTTACGTACAGCTAGTGCCGCTTGCGGTCTGTGGTTAAACCCACTGCCAGCGTAGTGTCGAGTCTTTAGAGTCCCACACAGAGAGTTTCCCTGCACTGAGCGAAAGGTGTAAAGGCCGTATGGTTTTACGGCAGGGCTACGATCACTTACGTACACTTGTGTGCGTATGCTGTTCGGGCAGGCAATACTAGTGGGCTTTGGTTTAAGCCGGATCCTAGTTTTGCACGGATGGATTTGTTTTGTCTTCTGTGCATTCGCTTTCTACGGAATGCGGATGCGGGTGTGTATGCACAGTTGTGAGGAGCGAAGAGGAAAGAGGTGCCTCATTAGGGTTTTGACAGTTGATTCGGTCGAAACCATAATGAGGCGGACTCATTAGGGTTTTGGCAGTTCGTTCGGTCAAAACCATTATGAGCCGGGGACATTTTTTACTAATCTTTTTAGTGATAATTATGTGATGGCAAATTGCTTTGACCATTTGACCATACTTGACTTTGTTGACCATTTGACCAAATTTGGCTTGGACCTTCATGAGAGGTCTAGAGTTTTCTTTGGTTTTATTTTTGGATATGAAAATGGTCAAGTCAATTGTTGCCATCAACTTTATCATGAAAGGATTAGTAATGATGATGTTTGTGTATTATTGCAACCATGGTTCAATTTCTTTAGCTCATAATTCATTTCTCATTCTCTCTCTTGTGAGAAGAAAAGAAAAAGCTCCATGGTTGTTCCTTCTTCTTCCTCCTCTTGATTCTTCCTTTGATCTCATGTGTTGAGAGAAAAAGGATCCAAATAGAAAAACACATCCATCTACTACTTCTACACAACCTAGGACATTAAGCCTAGCGATCTTGTTGCCCTAGTTGCCTCGGCTTGAGGTGGAGCTCGGAGTACAACTCTCGAGTGGATCGTCTTCGACTCAAGAAGGCCGCGAAGGTGATCAAGATCCGGATTGGCCCTTGGAGCATGGATGGACAAGCAGGACAGTGGAATGAAGATCCGAAGGACCGGTATCGTGAGGTATAATCTCTATGGCATAGTAGATAGCACCTCAAGTAGTTTGCTAGTTTGTAGTTTAGCAAAGATCCTTCTTTTAGTCCATGTTGCCTTTGCGCCAAAAATCGTTTTTTACCATTTCCGCCTCCCCGTAAGAACCGGGGTGAGCAACGTGGACTTATACATCATACACCGCTGAAATGTAGCGGGAGCATTGCATAACCCAAAGGGCATGCGTCTATAAGCAAAGGTACCAAAAGGACAAGTAAATGTGGTTTTATCTTGATCCTTTGTGGTAATGGGGACCTGATTATAGCCAGAGTATCTGTCCATAAAGTAATTAAATTCACATCCAGCTAAGCGTTCCAGCATCTGGTCAATGAAAGGTAGAGGAAAGTGGTCTTTCCTCGTAATGGCGTTGAGTTTTCTGTAATCAATACATACACGCCATCCAGTTTGGGCACGTGTCTGAATTAACTCATTTGCCTCATTGGTAATGACTGTGATGCCAGATTTCTTAGGGACGACATGAATTGGACTCACCCATTGTCTATCGGAGATTGGGTAAATGATACCATTGTCAAGGCATTTGACGATTTCTTTCTTCACCGCATCCTTCATGACGGGGTTCAACCGTCTCTGTGGTTCTCGGGTTAGTTTGGCATCATCCATCTAGTGTATATGATGTTCTAAAATCAAGGGACTAATCCCTTTGATGTCCGCCATGGTCCAACCAAATGCCTGCCTATTAGATCTCAATACCGTCAAAAGTGCATTCTCTTGCTCTGATGCTAGAGAAACGGATATGATAACCGGTAAAGACTCATTCTCACCTAAATATGCATATTTAAGATGAGAAGGTAAAAGTTTGAGATCTAATGCTGGCGGAGAAATAATAGAAGGTGGGATCATCGAATGATTTTTGTAGTCATAAAGAAGCTCATAGCCTGTGAAAGATACAGACTCGGATGGTGATGAGTCAGGAGTGTCGGACTCAAGCGTGGAAAATGTGTCCTCACTAAGATGTGCAAGTTCAAACATTGATGTGGTAGTGTCGTCGAGATCATCAAAGCAAAGTTCATCAACTCCGCAACTTTCGGGAGAAATCTCGTGGACAGAGCACACATCAAGTATATGAGCAGAGGGTTCAGATGGCTGACTTCCAATTTTGTAGATGTTCAGTTCAATTGTCATTTTTCCAAAAGATAGGTTCATTGAACTGTTTCTACAGTTAATGACAACATTGGAAGTGGCAAGGAATGGTCGACATAAAATCACCGGAATTTGACTCTGTGGGTTTGCTATAGGTTGTGTATCTATAACAATGAAGTCCACAGGGAATACAAACTCCCCGACTTTTATCAACACATCCTCTAGTTCACCCCTAGGTTTGGTGATTGAACGGTCTGCCATTTGGAGAGTGCAGTGGGCAGGTTTCAACTCTCCAATCCCTAACTGGTCATAAACAGAGTATGGAAGCAGGTTAACACTTGCACCAAGGTCTAGAAGAGCACGGTTGATGTTTTTACCCCCAATAGAAATCGAGATTGTAGGACATTCTGGGTCATTACGTTTCTTTGGTAGCTGTGGGGTAAAAGCAGTGCTAACATTATTAGTCATGAAGACCTTCTTTGGCACTTGAGTCTTCCTCTTCCTAGTGCACAAGTCTTTAAGAATTTTCGCATAAGCGGGGACTTGTTGAATAGCATCTAGGAGAGGGATGTTGATGTTAACCTGTTTGAAAATTTCCATAATCTTCTCCATATGTGGACTCAATCTGTTACCCCTTAACCGATTCGGATAAGGTGCTTTAGCAATAAGCGCTGGGTCCATCATAGGAGAAGGTGGTGTGTGTAGACGTGATCCCAGAATAGGAGCGGGAATCATCTATGGTGGACTAGAAGAGGTGGGATGAGGTGTCGAGCCTTGTGGGAAGCGAAGAATAGGCTCATGAGAAGGCGGTAGGGTAGAAGAACAAGAATCAAAAGTAGAAGTGTGTATGTAAGGAAAGGTCTCAGCCGAGGTGTTATTGATAGATTTTTCTGTATCATCAATCTCTTCCCCAACGTGATTATTCAGCACTCTTCTTGATCTCAACGTTGTGATGGCATTTACATTGTAATGCCCAGGATTCGGTAGAGGTTGAGATAGAAGATTTCCTTTTTCTCTCGCACTCATTTCGTCTTTCAGTCGGCCAATTTCTGCTTCCATCGATTGTATACTCTCAGCTTGGGACGCTGAGATTTTCTTTATATTATTGACAGAAGACCTGACCTCAGCCGACACTTCCATGAAATTTGACAAGAGTGACTTCATGGTTTGTGTGAATGCAGAGAACTCGTCAGAATAGGTCAACTGCAAAGGATTAGAGGGTGCAGGAGTGTTGACCTGGTTTTGAAAATTTTGTGACCGGTAGGGGTGCTGAGTGAGTGGAAGTGGTTGCTGTTGTGGTGGAAGAGCCCTTTGGAAATTGTTTTGGTTTGGAACCGTGTTTTGATTCTGTTGTTGGTTCCTCGCAAAGTTAGGGTGATTCCTCCAACCCTGATTATATGTGGAAGAATATGGATCGTTTCTAGGTCTTTGAAAGGCGGCATTAGTATGCTCTTGACCTTGAAACGGAGAATTCAATGGACATTCTTTCATCAAATGAGAAGGATCATAATAGCATCCACATACAGTTTTGTGGAGCGACATCGGATTTAGGGAGGCTGCTAAAAATTTATGTTCCATAGCCTCGAGCTTCTTTTACATTGCTGCCATTTCAGCTCGAACACCTATGGAAACATCAATTTGGTGTATGCCACCCCTAGACGATGACTGGTTTACACTCTCCCACTGTAAGGATTTTTTAGCGAACTCTTCTAAAAATTTCCAAGCTTCCCCATCATCTGTGGTCATAAAATTGCCTTGACACATAACTTCAAGGTTCTGTTTAGTGGTAGGGTTAATGCCCTCATATATGATTCTGCACAGATCCCATCTCGGGATTCTGTGATGTGGACATTGAACCAACAGATCCTTGAAGCGGTCAAGACATTTTGAAAATGGTTCATTTGGAAGCGGGGTGAATTGATTTATTTCACTACGGACTCGAGCTGTCTTGTGATTAGGGTACAATTTCTTAAGGAATGCTGCAACGAATTCTTCCCAATTCGAAATGGAATGTGCGGTTGTGTCATACAGCCACTTCTCGGCTATATCGCACAAGGTAAATGGTAGAAGACGTAGACGCATAGCATCCACAGAAAGCTGTGAGGTACCCATCATTGCGTATACATTTTCAAATTTGGTAATAAAGACATATGCGTCTTCAGACTCGAGACCGTGATATTTGGGTAGAAGATTGATGTATTGGGGTTTAATCTCAAAATTTTCCTCGTTGGCTGGTGGAATGGAGAGACAGGTCGAAAGAGGACCTCGCATAGGATAGCACCTCTCTTGGAAAGAGATGCGGGGTGGATTCTGCGCGCCTGCGGACGGCGGCAGATTAGTGGTAAAGAAGTTCGATGGAGAAGCATCCATCGATGTGGGTGTGGTGGTGGGTAAAGAAGAAGTAAACGTAGAAATATCGACTTCAGAGTCGATTGGGAGAACGCGGACTAAACGGGCACTAGAATCCCGTGTCCAGCTTATCTTGCACTAAAGGGTTTAGTACAAGTGGCAGCGTTAAGATAATTAGGAGAAATGAATGAAGTGGTGTTTGTTTTGAAAAATATACGGAATTTTTTGAAAAAAATGATGCAAATCACAACAAATGCAACAAGCAACACTAAGTCTAGTGGTCACCTAGGTCAAGTCTCTAGACCGCTCCTAACTGCCAAAAGATAAGTCGCAGGATCAATCCTCTACTGCCTCTTTGTCTCTCCTGTAGCCAGGTAAGTGCCAGGTAAGTGGGAGGTTCTCCACTACGTAAGTAGTGGGCCTAATTAAGTAACCACTTGCCTTAGACACACTTGCCTTAGACACCACAAAAGAAACACGAATAAGCAATAGATTACCTACGGCCTTCTCCTGTCCTAAGTGAGCGCGACGGTCCTTAGAGTCAAGTCTAGATTTCTTTTAGTTAATGAGTGTAATGCGGATGCAATTTTGTGATTTCCGGGGCTTAGGAATGGTAATGAACTCCCCACCTAATCTGAATTTGGTCTTTGCCCCTTAATTTCCGTATTAATAATGCAAACAATCGTGATCAAACACGCACAATTTTTGCTTTTTGCGGCGCTGCGAATTTTGAAAGAAACCAGTAGCAAATTTGTTATTGGAGCAGATTGAGGGGGAGATAAGAAAGTCAAGAATTCACCGAGAAATTTTCGTGCAGCAAAGCTTTATTCATGCCGTGGAACCACCGCAATGAGCGCTATTCGACCGCGGTTCAGCCGCGTGTTGAACTGTTCACTGCACAAAAAATTCAGACATTGTTCCTGTTCACTTCTTGAGCTCTCTGGAAAATTCAAAATATTTTTCCTCAAGCTCCACAGTTTCCAGATTTCCTTGCAACAAATCACAACGAATCGTTTAGTGTTTGTGCGAATTTTGATCTCAAAATTATGATGGAATAAACTTTTCAACTCAAATTTCAAAAACAAACGAATTATCGCACTATCCCCAGCAACGGCGCCATTTGATTGAATATTTTCCGGTGTGTATATAAGAAAAGTGTAGAAATCATAACCAAAGAAATTTTTGACCGCAATCAATAACGGTGTCGTATGTAGCGCGTTAGCGAGTGCGGATCGTCCACAGGAAAAGTGAGATTCGTTCGAATTTGAATTAGATGAATTGAAGATTAAAAAGAAAAGAGAAGACAATTAAATTCAAGATTTATAAAATTGAAGTTCAAGAATTATCTAGATCTAAATCTAAAATCAAGAAAACATTTAAAATCAAGAACGAAGAATTGAAGATATCCAATCCAAATAGTAATCAAGAATCGAAGTGAGGCTCGTAGGAATCGATTGAATCTATAGACGTGACGAAAACTATTGATTACGTTTTCTTATCCATTGATGATTTGATGCTAGATCGATGATGATCAACGATAATTAGGGATTTCTTGCGGAAACTAGGGTTTCATCATCTATCCCTTGTTCTTTCGTTGATTTCATTCATATTCTAGCCTCTGGTAAATTGAAGAATCGATCATGGATCCCTAATTAAGAGCGAACACAATCAAGAAAGCATTGCTTGAAACTAGGTTGTCGATTCTTCAATTTACTAAGGTTTACAAAACTCATAGGACTTAAGAATCATTTCAAGATTTGTAACATCATCATCTATCGATTCTCTCGACTCCTTCACGAGTGGAGTTTTACTCAAACATCATAACAAGAAACACAATCAAGAATTGAGATCTAATCATGATGCAAGAATGTAAAGAAAGAATGATAAAGAATTCCACCTTTTATTTATCAACAATTTCGTTACAATTCTCTCAAAATCTACAATGAGGAAAGAACTTGATCGTCGATTTGGCTTCGCTCGTCTTCGTGAGTCGCGGATCGTCTTGGACCACTTGCTCGGATGAAGATCGGCTTCGCTCCTAAAAAGTTGAAGGCTTCTTGCTTGAATTGTACTCGGGGATCTTGATTTTGGCTTGGATTTGATTTGATTAGGGTTAGGGTTTGAATGCACAAGTTGTGTCACTCAACTTGTGTGTGTAATGGTTAATGAACAACCTAAAATCCTAGATCTAGGCTTCTTTTGATAAGCATCTCAACCTTAGATCTAGAATTCAAATTTCAAATTTCCCTCCAAAAGTTTGTTACAGAAAGGCTTCTAGAAGAAGTTAGTTGGAGGGAATATTCTAAAGCTAGGTTGTTAGGCCGAGCCTTCTGGATGAAGCCACGTGGTGTTTCTGGAATCTTCTGGAAGCTGAGGCCGTTACAGGAAGGCACGTGAGAAAATATTCTGCGCTGACGTCATCAACAAGCCGCGGACCCGCGGTGGGAATGGGCTATTGGCCGCGGATCCGCGGCTCTTTAGAGCCCTCTGTGCATGTAATTTCTTGTGCTGCTTTGTTCTGACAGTTTGGTGCTTTTTTGATGTGTTGAATATCATTTTGCTTTCTCGATTTCTGCCAGATCTCAAGTCTTGGACTTGGCGCATTTTTATCAGCACTTTTGACAGTTTTGGCTTTTCTCCTGGAATTTCCTGCACATATTCTCGAGACAAGTGTTGCGCTTCATAATGCGATGCAACGATAAACACTCAATTTCCCTCAAAATATCGGTTATAATACATAACACAAGTTATTTGTTATTTTACAGTCAATTTGCTAATATGTGTTATATTCATACCGAACACTTATAGATGAGTGCAAATGGTAGGGAAATTGATGTGTTAAAAATGCAATATTTTCGACTGATCAGGTCTCCTAAGTCAACTAGACTGCTCCTAACTGTTCCTAAGTGACAAATTGTGAGATATCCCTCAAATCGCCTCTTCACCGCCAATTGTGGCCCGGTAAGCACAAATAAAGAAAGGAGGGATCCGCTCACGAATCACCGTGAGACGGGCCTTTTAAAATTACCTTTCCCACTTGTCTAGCCTAGACACCACAAAGTCAGGTTTAGATAAACGACTGAATGCCCACAACCTTCCTCTGTCCTAATGAGCGCAACAGTCCTTAATTGGCTGAGTCTAGATATTTTTTAATTAGCTCAAGGGTGATGCATATGCTTTTAGTGATTTTTGGGGTCTTAAGAAGGGTTATGAAATCCCCACCCAATCTGAATTTGGTGTTATAGCCCCTTAATTTCGTTTTAAATATGCAAAGCAATTAACACACAAAATCTAAAACACTTGCCAAAAAATTTTTATTTTTATTTTCGGCGCAAAGAATCCTGCACAAAAATTATTTATTGGAGAGGGAAAAGAAGTTTTGCACAAAGAACCCTGCAGGAAAATTTTTCAGTGGAGCTCAGGGGGTTGCAGAGAAGACAAAAATACTTACAGAGAGTTTTGAAGTGTTGACGTCAGCAAGCGGCCGCGGATCCGCGGTCAAATGCTCAATACTGCAGTGGTTCCATGGTAGTTCTGTTAGTTTAGGCCTCCGAGATTTTTCTGTATGCTGTTATGGTTCTCCTCTGTCTGTTCAGATCCTCTATTTCTGTATTTGTTCACCGGGCTTGCTCCAGATCTGAATCAGTGTTTGCTCCAAGCCTGCACACTTGCACAAAAACCTTTCAAAAATAACAAGATGATATTTTATTTTATGTTTTTATATTTTCAATTTTTATATTTTTTTTTCAATTTCAATTAACCCGAAATTACGAAAAGAAAATAACTACCGTATCTCCGACAAAGGCGCCATTGGATTGTTTGAGTCTTTTTTGCGTGGGTGCGTTTTAAAATCAAGATCAAGAATATACCGCAATCAATAACGATGTCGCTTAGTAGCTAGCTGGTTGAGTACGGGTCGGTCCACAGGGAAAACGTGTTCTTTGCTTTAAGTTTTTACGAATTAAGTCCTATTTTTAGTAGGTTTTGATTTTTATAAAAAACTAAGATTGAATTTAATTTGATTTGAAGCCTTGCTAGGGTTAGGATTAGGTTAGTTTGGAAAAATAACTCTACTCACTGCTTCCTTTGCCTTAATTAAGAACATAGGTGTTAGGGTAATAGTTAACAAAGGGGATTAGCACGACTAGGAAGAAACTTCGTTTCTTCCTTTCGGTCATTGTCCGTCTTTTCTTAACTCTTAGCCCTAACCTCTATGTAAATCAACCACAACCGGTCTAACTAGGGAATCACCGCTATCTCGTAGGATGGGGTGCCGTAGTGAGCGGTGTGTGTTTGATTGAAATAGAATTCTGATTAAAATGGTATATGGGCAAGAAAGGAGTGAGAGATTTCCATCTCTCAAACCTACCCAATCCTAACCCTAACAAGTGAGGAATTACTCACTCATTAGGAAAGTTACGACGAAATTCATTTTTATAATTTTTTCTTTTTAATAAACTAATTAACTTGCAGATAAATAAAAGCAGATAAAAAATTGCAGAAATAAAAGTTGAATGGAAAATTGCAAGATAAAAAACATACTTTATTGACACCTCTTGACGATTACAATAGAATGAAAATTTAATCTTGAAATTAAAAAGAGGCATGCCAAGAAAGGCACCCTAAAAGAGGCATGCCCCAAAAGAGGCTGTAGGCTTTCCTATTTATAGACAGGAGAAACCCTAGGTTTTACATCTGATCCATACATGAAATTACAAGATACCCTAAGAAAGCCGGTTCAAAGCACTGACACCCACCGACACGTGTACCGACACGTGCACTGCACGGCCGCGGATCCACGGCAGAATGCCATATTTGGCAGCGGATCCGAAGCCATATTGGGCGATCTCTGGCTCATCTTCTTAGGGTTGCTTCATGTTGCTATTTCCCTCTGTTTTCTTCACTTGGTTCCTCAGAATCTTTTCTATTTTCTTCCAGATTTCCAACAGTGCAGAATTTGTGGACTTTTACCGTAAGTTTCGCATTGAAGTCTTGAATCTTGTGCTGTCCTTTTACATTGTGCACTTGAACTGTTCGCTGATCTTCGTTTGTTCCTTAAACTGGTAGTCGGCATCATACAGATTCATCTATTTGTTGGTCGTAGGCTCTCGTTTGTAGCGTCTTTTCATGAATTTTACAGTATTGTTCTGAGAACCTGTAACCTGCAACTATTTAGCAGACATGGATCAAAAGCACCTATTTATTCATAATTTGATTAAGAATGGGGAATATAATAAAGCAAAATTCTGATTTGAACAGCCGGCGCTGCTAGCGTGAGCGCTCTCGTGCTTTGCACGTGAGCGCTGCATCAGAGTCTTTGACTCTTGGTGCTAGCGCTCTCGTTCTTTGCACGCGAGTGCTGCATCAGAGTCTTTGACTCTTCGCACCGGCGCTGCTAGCGCCGGCGCTTCTAGTGCTTTGTACATGAGCGCTGCATCAGAGTCTTTGACTCTTAGCACTGGCGCATTTAGCGCGAGCACTTTTATAAAGCGCTGCGTCATTTCAAATTTCAAATTTTGAACAGAGTTTTGCTCTGATTGGGGGGAAAAAATGCCCCCCCACCGTTGCGTTCACGTGGTTTACACGTGAGTGCAGCGTGTAAGTGCACGGCGGCTCCCCGGCCGTCTGAACGAGGCCAAAATGCAGAAATGATACTTTTACAAAACTTGTAAACCGGCACCACCGCGCACTTTAAACCCAGATCGGGCCATTAATCTAATCCTAGCTAACTAGAGAAGGGGTAGGGAGATATACCGAGCGATCCGTGTCCTTCGGTCTTCTCGTCGTCGTCCCGATCTCCCCGCGGAATCTCCGGTCTTCATCTCCTCGTCGGAAGGGCACCACATCGCCGGGTTCTTTTACGGGGTCCCACCTCTGGACCGAGGCAACTCGGGCACGAAGTTGGCAACTCGGGCACGAAGTTGGCGATTCGACGTGTCCAAGAATTGCTGTAGAATAGTGTGGAACTCTATGTCTCATGGGGTTGTAAGAAGTTTCCTTTTGGTGGAGGAAATGAACTAAACTTTTGGAGATGGAGCTATGGGATTTTTGCAAGCCAAAAGAGATCAAAAATCCCACTCAAGAATTTTTGGACAGCCCCCACAGAGAATGGTCGGCCGCTCTTTTTTCCTAAGGGGGGATAGAAAAGTCAAGGGGGGAAAGCTATCATGCATGAGAGAGAAAAATGATGATGATGAAATATAATGATCACAACAAACTCTCACTCCAAATCAACCCCCATCATCAACAACCATGATTACTCCAAAAGTCAAGCAATCATGGACTAATGAAGTCAAAGGAAGCAAGGACCATCATGAAGCAACCATTAACAAGAAACACCCTACAAATTGCTAATTTGCACAATTGCAAATAAGCCCTCCTCCACCAATTTTCAGCCAAGGAAAGAAACAAGAGAAAACGGCCGAAACGGAATGCAAACTGGCAACTTCAGAAAAACGATCCTGTAATAAATTACAGGAAAACCCCGCTACTATATATACATACCCGCATTTGTATTGTGACCGAATAAAAATGCAATGAGACAAAATCTACACTGTACAATACTAGGATCCGGCTTAAACCAAAGCTCGCTAGTATTATCGGTCCGATCATGATCCGTGCAATACCACACGCATATGATCGAACCCTGCCATATCTCCATACGGCCTCTACAGCGTTTCGCCCGAAACTTGAGAAAACGGTCTGCGGGGGACTCTAAAGACTCGTCAATCCCTTGGCTGTGGATTTAACCACTAGCACGTCAGAGGTATTAGCCATACGTAACGGGCTATCAGGTATTGACCAAAAGGGACGTCGATGAGCGAACCCATTCTGACACCCTACTGAGCCTGTCAGTGACAATATCCGTACAGTCCGGTCCATTCGTCTATGAGCATCGCATGGCGGGCCTAGGGGGTTGGTAAAAGTCAGACCCCCAAAAGCGGTACAAGTCGTGTCGGGGTATAGCCCAGAACACCCAGAGATACTACTGCAATACCTACCAGTAAATCTCCTGCCTTGGCCAAGGACTTCGTGTAATGGCACTCCTAGACACAGCGCGACCTCACCCCCAATACCGGGAGAGACGAACTCCTGCAGATCCGCTCACTGCCTCCATGTGGCTCGGGACTGTACCCAACTAAAACCTGTTTAAACGTCTCCTTTGAGCGTGGTAGGGTAGTAATCAAAGTACAGTGGGAACTCACACGAGACAAATGACGATCTCAGGTTGATGAACTAACCTGTATACATGTCACCAGGAAACTGCTATCTGACGTCAGGTATAAGACCAACTCGCATGTTCCCGGCGAGTCCTGTCCGGTGTTCTCATAACCCAATGAGCACCTGTATACATCTTAGGTGAACCAACTGAACCAGTGGCTTGTGAGACCGGCCACCGCCCCTCGTCGGGGTCTCGACTGTATACACTAGTCTACTCTCGAGTATCGATGCCCTGTCTCGAAACTCCCACGACTAGGGAACTTTTAAGGATGTGCTTATAGACCCTATCTCCTACATATATGACCGCCCTCATACTGCCGGAAGTCAAGCAAGAATCCTAGGGGCTCTATCAACGTGTAATAGTGACCTGTAAGGTCACCTGAAGCAGTACACGATGATAAAGGTAAACCAGATAGCATACTATCATCTTGAGTAAGATTGTCCTACCGGTATAGGTCCTTCCTCAATCATTGCAATCACGTGCCTGTGATCCAATAATTGACTATGAGGGGCACTATCTCCAACAATCTCCCACTTGCACTCAAGGCTAATTATTGCGATGTCGCATACTCACAGCCCGTGTGATACCGAACACCCAACTCCTCTACTAATCAGTCTCACAAAAACCCGTTTGCGAAACTATTGCATTCGAGGAATAGCCTCAGTGAGTGGATCCGCCTTGATGTTTCTTTCTATGTCTCTCTATATCTCAAGTTCGCGGAGAAAGCCATCTCCCAAAATGAGCAATACCTATCTTAGAATGTGTCTGGATGTCTGATGGGACCTAGCTCATAAATGAACTCCAAATCCAAACTTCTTAGACTGTATCGTCAACTGAACTTAATCAGTATCCTGCGTCATGCCTCCCTCAGTATCCCCTTGGACCACCTGTCCAAAATACTTCCCCTCGTCAGAAGGAAAACTATAACTCTGACAACCTCTCTGTCATCCATGTCACCTTGGAATCCTGGAATGATAATTGTCTCCTAAAAGAGGCTGTTGTTATCATATCCCTACAACATCCACTTATGTTCTAAAACTGCTTCCGTTCGTTTCTCCAGGATTGGATCAATATCAATTTATTGCATCCACTGTAAAAACAACATCTGGTGTGGTACTTGACATCTCATGATTGACTTAATTGCCTAAGCAAGTGATCTGCCAATCATGCACATCCCTCTCCCCTTTAGTCTGTAAGACTCCTTTAGTGAGGGTGATTCCATCACCTGCAGGTATACAACCGCGCCAAGAGTCGTCCATTTTAAAAACTCTGAGAATGCTGTCTAAGTACCCTGATTGGTAAACCACCCAAATCTAGATCTATAGATCTAGTAAACAGAATGTCTTGATATTATATCCAAGTCCCATATGGAGAAAACACTGTATGACGACCAAAGTATAACCGATCGTAGTATAAGAATATCACTTCCTACTCTATGTATGTCATACAAATACCAGGACATCACACCCTACTACCTTCTTAACAGATCCATCCCCTATTCTGATGAAGTCAAACTTATGACTGTCATATCAGAAATAGATGATCTATCTCCGCCACATCTGCTTTAGTCTATAAATAGACATATGCCACTTGTCCACCAATGCTTCCGCTGCTCCCACTGACTACGACAACCCTCTGGCAGAGTCATACAAATGTTCACTTCTAAATCTAGTTTAGAACGACGCTATACTCATCCTCCTGCCGGGTCTCGCAGCCTGGAACAACAGCAATGGCAAGTCTGGGTAAACAAGAACCTCCCTGTCACCGTCCTTGAGGCTACCGGAGTACCTCTCGGGTGCCTGAGGTTACCCACCGTATCTGCGGAGTGGCCAATGGAATGTCAAACCAAATTGAATCTTCAGGTTCTTATCAAATTTTCAGTAATCATCTGCGGTTCTGGAATCACTTCCAGTTCTACCATACTCCCACTACTGTTTTCTGAAAAAATGCATTTTTGTTAAAACTGTGGCGAGTCAAGAACAATATCACTATTGATCATCCAGATGGTAGAAAGTCAACCCTCGTCATAGCCTGGGTCAACCCACAAACAGCCATTATAGAAACGTGCCTTGAGTTATCCAGAGTCTGGTTTTAAGCATAAGCCGGACAACTCCCCGTACCTTAACATCATTAAGATATGAACTGTTCTATATCCAATATAGAACCAGAGGCACTGATTTAATTGAACCAGATTCAAATTATGCAGCTGTCTCCAGTGCATGTCAACTAAATGGAGAGAGGCCGATCAGCATTACTCAACTTAGGAGTGCTTCCAATTATGAGTAATCTGAAAGTGAAGCAAGTTCTCTTAATCATTACTATCAACTGAATACCCTACACAAGTATCTGCATCTTCGATTATCTTGAAGAATCCCGATACTTGCAACACCTGGTTCTCTACTTTATTCATATACTTATAACTTCTCAAAATTCGGACCCTGCGTTTCTACGAAACACCTGTCTAAAAACTAGAGAAGTCATAAGTAAACCGAATATAGTACGAGAACCAACCCCTCTGTCCTCATAAACGCTGGACAATATACAATACTTTGTACAAGTCCCTTGAGTCAAATGACACATTCCCTGTGTGTTGTAGGTTGAAAACTGTACATATGGTTAAGAAGAATTACACCGCTGTTCAATGCTGCTTACCTAACCATCCATTGATATAGGTAAATGTCATAGACATAATTTCAAAAAGTTATATCTCACTCTATAAAAATAGACGTACAGATATATCAATTTGAAATTGGTGCATAACAGCGGATATTCAAAACCAAATTTTTGTCATCCGGCAAACAACCCAGGCAACTTCCTCAAATATCATCAATTACAACGAATTCCGATATAATGAGGATGATCACCTAATTCCCAATAACTTACTCTCACTCATCATCTGTAAAACCATACAGATGTGAGAATCATACCTGGTAAATACATACCCTGGAGCAAGAACTAATCGGGAAATCAGTTTTCTTTTAACAGTACACAGTGAAACTGAAACATTGAAATGTTTCGTAGGGGTATCCGGGTATTCCTATTAATGCCTCTACCATTATCCAGATTCACAACTGTAACCGTATATTTCTATGCCATCTCTCCAAATCCCTTCATATGTGTTTAGTCATTACCTTCTGTACACTCCTTTAGGCCAAATGGTTTTCTTCCTTCCCTACCGTTCGGCACCAGCCTATGGTTTGGAAGAAGACTATCCAATAAGCATAATGGGTGTACTGTCCTAATCCTAGGAACACTCGCAATGCGAGAGAAGGTGAAGATAAAAGACAACCAAATAAACCTTATTCCTATTTCTCCTGAACCAGAATCCATCCCCGAACTGGAACAAGTTCCTTTCGAGTTCGTATATAACCATACGATAGAGTATCCAATAAACTGTGGATCTTCGTAGTGATACGGAGTGTTCTGGAGAAATACAAAGGTGAAGTGGGAGTGGTAATGAAATACTTGGTTTGGTCGTGAATAGCAGTCGCAGTTCACTTTGCCCTCCTTCTAATCCCTTTATTTGTCTTTACATAATACCTTCTGTACACCATCGTTAGGCTAATTGGTTTTCTTCATTCCCTACCGGTCGGCACCTGCCTATGGTTTGGAAGAAGACTATCCAATTTGCGTAATAGGTGTACTATCCCCTAATCTAAGGGGTACTCGCAACCTGAGAGAAGGTAAAAGGAAAACACAGCTGAATAGTCCTATTAGTTTTCTCCAGAACCGGAAACCATCCTCGAATAATTTCCTTCGAGTTCGTATATAACCATACGTTGGTTTTGTCCAATGGAAGTGGACGTTCGTAGTAAAACGGGGTGTCCTGAAGAAAAGGGTAAAAGTAGGAGTGGCAATGAGGTTTGCAACTCTGACAATCCAAAAGCCAATCTTATAAGAAGGTTCAGTCAACTTGGTCACTGAGTCAAAGTCAAGGGTCGGGTCATGGTCGCTGCCAAAGAGAGAGAGAAAAGAAACACTCAGCATGCACTCTAACGTAGATCAAAATGGTTATCACTTTATCTAATCAGGAAATCTCCCACTGTAACATCAAATTCTCCTCCAAACCTGAAAGGAGAATTAGTTGGGATCACCCGAGGAGTAAACTAACTCATCAGTGAGAATCGGGATCCAACTATCATCGCATGATAACGCGACGGAATCCGCTCACGTTATCACACTCCAGAAGGTATGCGCATATCTGGCAAGTTTCGGTTTCTTTAGAAACTCCCGATGTGATTTTTACCCCATGCTCTTATGACCTTGGCGTGAGGTCAAAATGTCATAAGTCACATGTCAAGTTCTACCCATCATTATCCAGGTTAATTTGAACCCACCTGTACCTACCCTTGACGTAGGCCAAAATGACAGTACGACTGTCTCAAACCAACGCATTCTATCTATACAACAGATAAATATCCGCCAGCTACCAATCACTATGCCTTGGCTTGAGGTCAAAATACATAGCTTGAATACTACCGAATATTTAACTGAAATGATGGAGGGCTACGAATGATTTCTGGAGAAAACCTTTAACGTAATGAACTTGATATCGTTGAAGGAACCAGATAGATTTTATAAAAATATAGTGGCGAAAACCTTTGCTAAAGAGGTCACTCCCGGTGAAGGGATCTCGGCTTTTTCCCCGTAAAATGAGGTGCAGGATATTCCAACTGAATACCACGATACAAAGCAAAAGTAAACGACTATAGTGAAGTTATTGCCCTGACGCAAACTTCTGTCCAAGGGGTCACTCCCGATGAAGGGATCTCGGCCCTTGCCTCGTCGATTGAGGTGCAGGATATTCCAACTGAATATCACTGTGCAAAACAAAAGAGAACGTCCTTGCAATAACAGCTTTTTGAAAAATGTTCCAACAACATAAGAATAGATTTGTTTAGCTTGCATTGATCCGAATTGATGCAGTCCCATCAATTGATCACACCAATAAAGAACGAAAATAATAATGTACGTATATGCCATCCGCATTCGCCACTTGGTCCCGTCATTACCCGTTAGGTTACTTAACTAACGACAGAGCGGGGAGTGGAATAGTGCGGATGCAAAACATACACAACATCTACTAGTATATATATCAATATATAATATTCGCTCAAGGCGTGATAAAATGCAACATCACAGAAATGTAATAAGCATCACAGAACAATAGAGATATCTGGGATCCCCGGGTTTCATAGAGCCGCTACTGAAACCCGACGTTCCCCTGGTCGTGTGGATAGCCTGTGCAATGAAATCCTAGACCCCTACGGGCGCGGCAAGTTACCCCCCAAAACCTGAAGCAAGGCAGTCCCCTTCAACAACGTGAATGGACCACCCAGCACTTCACGGAATCCGGTAACTTGGGCACCCATCCTTGGGTCAACCTGTACCTCCTACGAGTGCGGCGAATAGCCCGCCAATTCTAGAGTGAAGCCCCCTCCATCTCAACGCCATGAGATGCGGGCTCGTTGCCCTCTAGAACCCGGCTATCCGTGCACCCCACCTTGGGGTAATCCTAGTACAGAAAGTAAAGTATACATACAACGGGTACATCGACCTCAGCCCGGTCGTGCCCCAAAAGAATAATATACAAACAGGAAGTGACGGCAGTCCACATGTCGGACGCTCGCCCCGCAATACCAAATGTACATAACACAACCAAAACTGTACTGCCATTGCATCCAGGCTATCCACTACGACAATCCGCAACATCACAGCACAACACGGAACATCAACATGAATGTTACGTTCGCAAATCCGTCTAAAAGGGCTATAGCAGTTAGACAGGATTTACCGATCAAATGACATTGAGGGTCGCAGATATAATGTAAATACTGTGAACTAACATGTTTAAATTTTCGATCGACTAAAAATTTCCCGAAGTGGGCCCCAAGCACAAATGTAGCACTCAAAGAAATCTGGCCCCAAACAGAACATTTCAAAAACCCTATTTTCAACTCAGAAGCTCTCTGTAAAATTTTGGTGCATTGAACAGTAAAAGTGGCGGCGGAATCGCGGCCCAAGCATGGGTTTGGCCGCGGTTCCGCGGTGGAATAGTAATAACATGCGACCAAATTTTCACAGAATGCATAAAAAACCCTGCACGTATTTTTACAATGTACCAAATAATTTTTTGAGTACTGCAAAAATTCGACAGAAACTGATGCTAGAAAATACGACTTTTGGAAAATCCGATCGATCGAACTTGTAAACACGTTAGAGCAAGCTAGACTAGGTTAATGTCCAGGCTCTGATACCAGTGTAAGTGCATGGCGGCACCCCGGCCGTCTGAACGAGGCCAAAATGCGGAAACGATACTTTTACAAAACTTGTAAACCGGCACCACCGCGCACTTTAAACCCGGATCGGGACATTAATCTAATCCTAGCTAACTAGAGAAGAGGTAGAGAGATATATCGAGCTATCCGTGTCCTTCGCTCTTCTCGTCGTCGTCCCGATCTCCCCGCGGGATCTCCGGTCTTCATCTCCTCGTCGGAAGGGCACCACATCGCCGGGTTCTTTTACGGGCTCCGACCTCTAGACCGAGGCAACTCGGGCACGAAGTTGGCGAGTCGACGTGTCCAAAAATTGCTGTAGAATAGTGTGAAACTCTATGTCTCATGTGGTTGTAAGAAGTTGCCTTTTGGTGGAGGAAATGAAGTAAACTTTTAGAGATGGAGCTATGGGATTTTTGCAAGCCAAAAGAGATCAAAAATCCCGCTCAAGAATTTTTGGACAGCCCCCATAGAGAATGGCTGGCCCCTCTTTTTTCCCAAGGGGGTCGATAGAAAAGTCAACGGGGGGGGGGGGGGAAGCTATCATGCATGAGAGAGAAAAATGATGATGATGAAATATAATGATCACAACAAACTCTCACTCCAAATCAACCCCCATCATCAACAACTATGATTACTCCAAAAGTCAAGCAATCATGGACTAATGAAGTCAAAGGAAGCAAGGACCATCATGAAGCAACCATTAACACGAAACACCCTCCAAATTGCTAATTTGCATAATTGCAAATAAGCCCTCCTCCACCAATTTTCAGCCAAGGAAAGAAACAAGAGAAAATGGCCGAAACGGAATGCAAACTGGCAACTTCAGAAAAACGATCCCGTATTAAATTACAGGAAAACCCCGCTACTGTATATGCATACCCGCATTTGTATTGCGACCGAATACAAATGCAATGAGACAAAATCTACACTGTACAATACTAGGATCGGGCTTAAACCAAAGCCCGCTAGTATTATCCGTCCGATCATGATCTGTGCAATACCGCACGCATATGATCGAACCCTGCTATGTCTCCATACGGCCTCTACAGCGTTTCGCCCGAAACTTGAGAAAACGGTCTTCGGGGGACTCTAAAGACTCGTCAATTCCTTGGCTGTGGATTTAACCACTAGCACGTCAGAGGTATTAGCCATACGTAACGGGCTACCAGGTATTGACCAAAAGGGACGTCGATGAGGGAACTCATCCTGACACCCTACTGAGCCTGTCAGTGACAATATCCGTACAGTCCGGTCCGTTCGTCTATGAGCATCGCATGGCGGGCCTAGAGGGTTGGTAAAAGTCAGACCCCTAAAAGCGGTACAAGTCGTGTCGGAGTGTAGCCCAGAACACCCTGAGATACTACTGGAATACCTACCAGTAAATCTCCTGCCTTGGCCAAGGACTTCGTGTAATGGCTCTCCTAGACACAGCGCGACCTCACCCCCAATACCGGGAGAGACGAACCCCTGCAGATCCGCTCACTGCCTCCATGTGGCTCGGGACTGTACCCAACTAAAACCTGTTTGCACGTCTTCTTTGAGCGTGGTAGGTTAGTAATCAAAGTACAGTGGGAACTCACACGAGACAAATGACGATCTCAGGTCGATGAACTAACCTGTACACATTTTACAAGAGAACTGCTATCTAACGTCAGGTATAAGACCAACTAACATGTTCCCGGCGAGTCTTGTCCGGTGTGCTCATAACCCAATGAGCACCTGTATACATCTTAGGTGAACCAACTGACACCAGTGGCTTGTGAGACCGGCCACCGCCCCTCGTCGGGGTCTCGACTGTATACACTAGTCTATTCTGGAGTATCGATGCCCTGTCTCGAAACTCCCACAACTAGGGACCTTTTAAGGATGTGCTTATAGACCCCAGCTCCCACGTATATGATCGCCCTCATACTGCTGGCAGTCAAGCAAGAATCCTAGGGGCTCTATCAACGTGTAATAGTGACCTGTAAGGTCACCTGAAGCAGTACACGATGATAAAGGTAAACCAGATAACATACTATCATCTTGAGTAAGACTGTCCTACCGGTATAGGTCCTCCCTCGATCATTGCAATCACGTGCCTGTGATCCAATAATTGACTCTGAGGGCACTATCTCCAACACAGCGGTGGCAGCATCTCCGCCATTGGACCAACTTAGAAGTTGAAACGGCTCTCTGTGCTTATAAATAGGGCCTTTGGCCCTTGAGATGATCTCTGTTCATCTTCTTTTCTATTTTTCTGAGAATTAATTCTCTTTCAGAGCATAGCTCTTTGTCTTAAGAACTCTGTTAGATATAGAACCCTGTCGAAAATTTTAGGTAAATATTAAATCTTTGAAGGGATTATTTCATAATTTAGGGTTTCACCCATTAACAGAGCCTTGCTTTTTTCAGATCGTTGATCTAAAGAAATTTTTTGGGTTTTCTTAACAGAGCTTTACTCTCTCGAAATCATAGATCTAAAGAGATCTTTCTTAGGGTCTCTTAACCCATTAAATAAGAACTCTTAGAGTTCATCTTGCAGATCTTAAAGATCTCAGGGTTTTTAACTTAGTAAAGCTTTTCTTTTAGGGTTTTTTTTGATGGATTATTTCATTTTCTTCGCAGAGCATTGCTCTTTAGAATTTTTTGAGGGAATTTTATTCCTTTCATCATTAATTATCACAAATCTCATATCTGTTGTAGAGCGATGCTCTCAAGGGAGATTTACTCCTTGGCCCAAGGGGCCCTCATTAAATGAGAATCCTTTTTGGATTTCCTCATTTAATGGCTGTCTCATCAAATGATGAGACTGTTTTATTAATGATGAGCCATCTTCTAGATTGTGTGGGCCACCTTGGTCCCTTTCTACTACATTGCAGTGTGGCACAAATTTAATGTACCAAGTGCAAGAACTTAAACCGTAGCATTGACGTCTAACTTTTGTTCTTTTTCGCGCAGATATAATGTCTTTCGACATTTCCTTCCCGTTTGTTCGTTCGGAAAGCGGGTTCCCTGAAGCGCCTGTGGATAGGGAAGTCTTTGCACTGATCAAAGATCATGACCCAGAGCAAAAGAATCTTCATTTATGGGGCATATGGTACAATCAAATTATCAGGGGTCGGCGGAGCTTTTCTTGCGCAGCACCTTCGGAGCTCAATTCAGCGATCCCTTATGCCGATGCACCTCCGGTGAATTATGCCATGGAGGAGGTCAACTGGACCTCAGAGGGTTGCCTTCAACCTTCTATGACCGCAATACCCGTACAGCCGCCGACGGCTTTAGATACTCTAGGGCGGCGTATATGCCAGGGTGAGTCACGCCCTTGGGGACAGCCGTACATGATAGGCCTAACTCCTCGCCATCCAACTAGGTATTTGCAGTGGGCCCGCTACATTTTGTCAGCCAAGAGATCGTTGCTACTAAGGCTTGGGTTATATCCCGCCGTTTATACGTCTCTCTTCCAATATTCCATGCCTCCTGCATGGTAGGTCAAGGTTTTTCTGGAGCAATGGAATATTCCGACCCACACCTTCTTTCTGTCAGATCGAGAAGTCTCGATATCTTTAGAGGAGTTTGCAGAGATCTCTGGCTTACCCGTTAGGGGAGAACACTATGAGGAGCTGCTTCCTCTGGACGAGTACAGCTTTACCACCAAATCAGTGATAATGGGTCTTACCCCGGAGAATGCCATTCAACACCAGTTCCCTAGCTTGATCAAGGTGTTGAATATCTATGAAAGTCTATTTCTGGAGTCCGGAGGGCATAGAGTCAGCTTCGCTGACTTCATCGCTCGCTTTCTTCGTCCGGAAGCCTTATTGAAGCAAGCTGCGCTGTTCGCCAAGCTTGACGATCCATTTGGTTTTGGTTTGGATAACAAACCGACGGTGGAGGGGGATTTAAAATTTTTCTTTATTCCAGCTACTCCTGTCGTTCCCTTCGCGGAGCTTGCTACTTTGGACATCGATGAAGAGACGTTCGTGCTGGGGTTCATTTGCTTATGGCTAAACTGGTTCGTGCTTCGAATGCACCCTCGATATATGAGGCCATCAGTATTTTACCCAGCCCATCGTATGGTTGCGGGAATGCAAGTGGCTATCGGGATTGCTGGGTTGGCACACTTGTACCATGGTCTCAGCTTAGCGGCAGTCACCACTCAGCCGGGGGTACAACCCGTCACTTTCTCGCTGCATTATTTTACGTCATGGATCGAGCTACACGTACTTGGCGCTTTTGGTGCCCATAAACGACCTCGTTTCTACGACAGTTACAACTTCCCTCGGATTATACGCCTAGTTGACGCGTCCATTTTAAATCCGTTACAGCGGGAGGCTAGGGGTTTGCTCCTTCATCCGAGTACGGTTAGAGATGGCATGACCTTTGCCGATAAGGTTTTAACCATCGGCAAAGAATCTACAAAAGCGGTGCAGCCACTGCGAGATACTTTTAAAGATAGGGTCTCTAACTTGAAAGCTCAGGAGATTCTTCATCTATATTCAATCAGGACGGGCTTTCTCATGTTTAGGCAGAATGATTCGGCGTTGTTCATGAGGTACAACCCGCACCGTTTCGCCCACCAATCAAGCTATAATCAAGGCATCCCGCTCGAAGCCTTCCTAGCTGAGCCAGTTGCCACAAAAGAAGGTATTCGCAACGCATTGCACCATTTTATGCGGTTGAACACCGGCTCCAATTTCTTTATCAGTGAGCCAAGTTGCGTTCCGCAAATCTTGAAAGCATATGTGGCATGGTATCAACATTCGATGGGTGTCCTTATTAGGGAAGAAAAGCGATTTTTGCTTGATCGCAAGGGCACCTCCCCCACTGGTAATCCAGCCATTCCCTTGACGCGATGGACCATCGTCCGTCCTCCCTTGAGAGAAGTTGCTGCAATGGTGGTCCCGCGCGTTATACCTGATATGCCCTTACCCCGCGTGCCTGTAGAAGTAGTAGCTATGGCGTCTCTCGAGTCTAGCGTGGATGCGGAGATCGGGACTCGCCGCCTGAAATTGCCCGCCAAGCGCAATCTCTTGTTGCCGGCGGCTAGCGGCCGCTCATAGAAGAAGAAGAAGTCGATGTTTTCCGCGGACATTGCATTCGATCAGGAACCTCATGCCCCTTGCAGCGAGAGCCTAAGTGAGTACGGGACCAACGAGGGTTTATTTATGGCACCGGTTGATACCGATCTAGAGGCTGCTATCGCGATGAAGCAGCACTAATCAACATCGCACAATCAGGTATACTTTGGCCATATCTTTCCGCGGCTATTTTAATTATTATACTTCGACTGACACTTTCTTCTTCAACATGTATCTCAGCCGAAGAGGCTCTCGCAGCTTCCCTCAAGACTTTTGAAGAGGAAGAGAGGCTTCGCGCTTCCTTGGGCCTCGATATATTTCTGCTCATTATTCCTTCATTCTCTTTTTTCTTCATGGGTAGTCTGACCCTTCTTTTTCATCTTATTGCAGGGACTACCTTGACTCAGGTTATCCTGAGAGCGGTGTCGATCCCGCATGGTGGCGCGACAACGCTTCCAGGGCCGACTACTGAAATCCCAGCTCCCCCAATATTGCCGAAAGAGGCTCCGCTTAAGCAGCCGATGACGGATGCCGTAATGGCTCCAAAGGTAGCTCCTGGCTCGAACGATGACGTCACTTTGACGGAGGTCTTAAGGAGGTCTTTTCTAACTGCCAAGGCTGACAAGAAGCGCAGAAAGCGTGAGGCGAGGGAATGTGATGTCAGCTTGGCTGTGGGTGCAGGTTCAAGCGCTATTCCATCCGTCGCTATTTCTTCTAAATATGCTCCAGCTACCCTGTCTACCGTCCATAGACAGGTTGTGTGCACGGCTCGGGAGGCAATTGAAAAGACGCACCAAGATACCGTAATACTGGGTATTTTTATTAGAATTTGATCTTCAAATTCTCATATATCATATCCTGCAGGGCCGAGTCCTGGCGCTGAGGCGGTAGGTGAGATGATGGCAACTACCGAGCCCGAAGCGGCTACTCTCTCTCTCTCGGGAGTCCGGGACTGTCCAAACCGCCGCTCTATCCCTCTGCAGTTCCCCGCCATCGCCTGGCATTGCGAGTGTCACGACGAGTCTTATAGAATCAGGGGATGAAGCCACTGGCGCCGAAACCGTTGCCCCGAATGAAATCGAAGAAGTCGCGATGCCCGGTGATGCTTCCGTCGCAGTTTTGGCCGATGACCCTTCTGGTAGGTCTCGGCTCGCTGCGTACTTTTCATTTTGCAATCCCTTTGGGTCTCTTCTGATGACATTTTGTTCATTTCGAATGTAGGTGCGGTGAGTGCTGAGGTTGTGCCACTCGAAGAAGCATCACTAGTTGCCGCTCTGACAGTCGTTGTCCCTTCGCCTCCTCTTATATCCTCTCAAATGCTGGAATGTATGGGTTTGCAATTAATTTAAATCAGGGATAGCATCTTCCGTGTGCTGACAATGTATTGTTGCAACCCTGCAGGAGTTCTCTTCGATCATCTGTATCCGGTGCTGAACCCGTATTTTTCCTTCCAGTCGGAAGTCACTTTACCCGCTGGTGTCGGTGAGTTTAGTTTTTTTTAACCGACATCCTTTCCTTTTTTTTACGGACGACCGTTTCGTTGTTAATTTTGAATTGATTGCAGCACTAAAAATTGAAGGAGGGGACGAAAGAATCATCGCGCCACCAGTACTCCCAACTCTGCCACCTGTCGTTGCCAGTATAGTAGCCTTCATCGCTCTTGCATCTTCTTTATCTCTTAAGCCGATATCTGACTATGATTTATTTTACAGCAATCGCACCGACACCAGCTCCCTTCGAGTCTCAGATCCCCATGCCGGCAGGGCCTTTTGCTAAACGCCCATCTTCCACGGGTGTTGCGAACAGCCTGCGGATGTTAAGCGAGTTCGTCGAGGACCTTGACGCCGAGGCCTTTGCATCTGCTGCAGATTTTGCTGCTGAAGTTAATCTCATGTTGGCGATGCTTGTGAAATTCCATGGCGAGGGTGTCGTCGTGTCTTGGATTAACTACTGTAGGAAGGTCGAGGCCTGTCTGCATAAGATTGAGCTTAGGCGTCCCGCTCCGGAAATGTTGGCTTTGAACTCCCAACGGGCTGCATAGGTTGAGCAGAGCGTTCCCTTCCCCTGCCATTTTGAACAAGAAACGGCCTTAAGGCGGAAGGAACGTGAGGAGGCTTCACGTGAATCCGCCCGGCTGCGCGCCCAGGTTGAAGCAGACACTGCGCAACTGAGAGCCGTCTTTGACAATTTGCAACAATGCATTTTGGACGGGCATAAGCTCGACTTCCTAGAGCGGGTTACGCAGAATCGCCAAGTTGCTCAACGGGATATCGATGAGAAACTTTCGTCTTGATTGCAGCAACAGGCTCGAGTCGAAGCGGAGCTGGCCGCAGCGGCCGACCATGAAAAGGAGTTGAGAGGAATGCGCGAGCAACTAGCTGATTTATTGAAAACGCCTCCTTCTCAGTAGCTGTCTTTGTATCGATTGTACATTTGTAACTTATGAATAACATGTATTCATTTCATTTTTTTTATTTCATTCATTTTCATATGATGTAACTTGTATCCAATTGAATTTATAAATAAAGGACACATTTCTTTTCTATCTTGTGTTATCGCCTTCTTTTCTTTGCTTTGTTGTCATGTGATTTTAGCAAATTTGGCTTGTAGATAGTAGATAACAGTCCATCTTAGCCTCTTTGTAGGGTAGCGATAGCTTGGGAAGCAGGTTCGGGTCTGGTACCTAAGACTTTTCAACTTTATGAGCCATGAGGGTATCATAAAGTCTTTTCTCCCTACGAGTCGAGAGGATCTCGTGGGTGTATTTTCTCCTTTAGAATCGTGAAGATTCCTAAGTGTGCTTTCTCTTGAGAATCGTAAGGATCTCGCAAAAGAATTTTCTCCCTTACAAGTCGAGAGGACTCGTAAGTGGTTAATGAGTTGACTTGTTCCCGAGTCGAAGCGTTGCTTCGACGGGGAGGTTAAGGGTTGACTTTCTCCATTTTCTACGGTGTCGGGATCGACTTTCTCCGTTTTCTACGGTGTCGGGGATCGACTTTCGGTTGTCTGTTAACCGCAGAGTCTTGGAACTATGGACATTGTCATGGCTCCGATTGGTGGTATCGCATCCGTATCCTGCTTGAATGAGGGGGAACAGCATTGATGATCTCTAGGCTGTAGATGTCGCCGTCGAGATTTGACTCTCCATTTAAAAGAGCCTGGTGGGGAAATGTGGTTCCCTTTTTGTTTATGCCTATGGATTGTATATAGGGATCGGTATGGACTCGCCTGTAGGGCAAAAGTTTCATTTCATATATATATTTTTTTGTTTTCTTTCTACGATGCTCTATCGTTTCAGCTTTTTGTATCGCGAAAGTCACGATTACCCAATTATTTCAGCTATTTTTCGCGGTGCCCAATCATTTCGGCTCTTTTTTTCCTTTTTACTCGCTACTTTTTATTGCGAGTTACTCAATCATTTCTGCAATATTTGTATGCATATCTTTTACTTGCTGATTTTGTTGCAAGTTGCCCTACCATTTCGGCTATTTCATATGCATTTATGGCTCGCTGATTTTTCGCCGTGAGTATGGAACTTGGAATCTGGTGTCAATCTTAGCATCAGCATTGCTGCGATTGGAATATTGCCAGGAGCGAATCATCATTTGCCATGAAAGGACTTGGAATTTGTTATTGATTTAGGCATCAACATCACTACTAATAGAACGTTGCCAGGAGCGAATCATCATTTTCTTTCGTTGGTTCGAACAAAAGTAGCTTAGCAAACAGGGTTAAGGTCCTGTCGACTATGGCTTTTGACTTCATGAGCCGTACGGGTCTCATAAAGGTGTTTCTCTTTACGAGTCGTGAGGATCTCGTAAGTGCATTTTCTCCTTAAGAATCATGAGGATTCTTAAGTGTATGGTCTCTTATAAGTCATAAGGATCTCATAAAAGCATTTTCTCCTTGCAAGTCGAGAGGACCTACAAATGTTTGTTCACCAAATGAGGACATTCCTCGTCATTGGTGGGACTGGGTAGGAGAAACGTTTATTTGTGCCCGTAAATTGTATACAATGGTTTATATTGAACCGCTTGTAGGGCAACCTGGGAAATGTGATGGCTTAAGAACAGGTTCAGATCTCTGTAGCTTAAGGCTTTTGAATCTTATGAGCCGTGAGGGTCTCATAAGAGGCTTCTCCTTACGAGTCGTGAGGATCTCGTAAGTGTAATTTCTCCTTTGGAATCGTGGGGATCTCTAAGTGTGTTACTCCATGTGAGTCGTAAGGATCTCACGCAGGTGTTTTCTCCTTACAAGGTCGAGAGGACCTTGCAAGTGTGCACGAATTTTTTACGAGCCTGCGCCCTCTCGGGTTTTTCACAAACTCGCCAGTAGCCATACTTTTTTTACTCACGGTGCCCTTTCGGGTTTTCATCCGTGCTCATTTTGCTTGTAGACATACTGTTTTTTTTTCTTTTTTTTCTTCTTCTTTTTTAACGAGACTGCGCCCTTTCGGGTTTTCACAAACATCGCAGGTAGCCTTGCTGTTTTTACTCATGGAGCCGCTTCGGGTTTTCATCCGTGCCCATTTTGCTTGTGAACATACTGTTTTTTTACAAGTCTGCGCCCTTTCGGGTTTTCACAAACATCGCCGGTTGCCTTGTTGTTTTTACTCATGGAGCCATTTCGGGTTTTCATCCGTGCTTATTTTGCTTGTGGACATACCGTTTTTTTTCTTTTTTTTACGAGTCTGCGCCCTTTCAGGTTTTCACAAGCATCGTCGGTAGCCTTGCTGTTTTTACCTACGGTGCCCTTTCGGTATTTCATTCGTGCCCATTTTGCTTGTGGACGTACCGTTTTTTTTATTTTTTACGAGTCTGTGCCCTTTCGGGTTTTCACAAACATCGCCGGTAGCCCTTTTGTTTTTACTCATGGAACCCTTTCGGATTTTCATCCGTGCCCATTTTGCATGTGGACGTACCGTTTTTTTCCTTTTTTTTCTTTTTTTATAAGTCTGCACTCTTTCGGGTTTTCACAAACATCGCCAGAAACCTAGCTGTTTTTACTCATGGAGCCTTTTCGGGTTTTCATCCGTGCCCATTTTGCTTGTAGACGTACCGCTTTTTTTGTTAGCCCTAGGATGCTGCGGTTTGTAGTAGTTCAAGGACGTTTTGGTCCGTCGTAGTATTTTTTCAAGAACCGACCGTTTATTGGCCTAAAGGGTCTTTCGCCATGCATATTCTGTTAGTTATATGTATGCCCTAGAGGCCATTACTGTACATACGATGTATATTGTAGTGGATGCTTGGACATATATAGGGAGGACTTTCTTGCTCGACATGATAGTACGCTATCTGGTTACTCTTTATCTTAACATGTACTCTGATTGTCTCTATGTTACATGTTGATACAGCCCTTAGGATGTGTACTTGACTACCAGGACTATGATGCGGATCATACTAGTGGGGACAGTGTAGTCGCCAAGTACATCCATCAAATGTTCCTAGTCATGGGAGTACCGAGACAGGGCATCAATACTCCAGAGTAGACTAGCGTATGCGCTTCTTGACCCATATGATGGGCGATGGATGATCCTATATTCATTGGTGTTTGACATCAGAGAAGGTATACGGGTACTCAGTAGATACTGGGTACACTGTACGGACTCGCCAAGAACTCCCAGATGGTATTATACCTCACGTCAGTTGGCAGTTCTCTGGTGACAGTGGTACAGGGTAGTCTGTAGACCCGAGATCGTCATAGAGTCTTTTGTGATTCCCACTGTACTTTGATTTCCATCATACCACGTCCAAGAGGGCGTGCAAAAAGGTGGCTTTTGGGTACAGTCCCGAATCACATGGAGGCAATGAGCGATAGGAGGGGATTCGTCTCTCCCGGTATAGGGAGTTGATGTTGCGCTGTGTTCGATTGGCTATAACTGGAAATCCCTGGCCAGGGTTGCTGAGATTTACTGGTAAGAGTTATCGGTAGTTTCTCAAACTGTTATAGACCATATATCGACACGACTTATCAAGCTACTGGGGTCTGACGTTTACCACCCCTAGACGAGATATGCGACATATCAGACGAAGAGACCGGACTGTACGGGAGTGTTACTGATTGGATTTGCAGGAGAATGTGCAGGTTTTCTTGTTGATCTTCTGATCGCTGAATACCTCGGTGGCTGTTACATTTAGTTGACCGCTTGCAGGTTGTGGGTGTTTGATATGATCATCACATACTGCTGGCGTATTGACGATTCTTTAGAGTCCTATACAGATGTTTCTTTGCTCAGGAAAAATGGAGTAGGAGCACATATATGATATGTGTGGGACTGAGAACAATACATGTATGTGATACCGTATCTGATTCTCGCGATATGAGATATCGTTCGGGTATATGTGATATAGCCGGGGCATCGGATCAAGTGTTGATTCGATGAACTGATACAGATTATATTAGTCGGTTATTTATGAAATAGACGGATTATCGGATCAAGTGTTGATTCGATAATTTAATGTATGATTATATATTTGATATATTAAATTACATTAACTAATATAAGCTCACAAAAAGATTCTTTTTCTCACTCGGGTAATACATTGATATATATGCGATATATGTTAATTGTATTATTTTATTTTGTTACAATAAATATTGTATATGCGATATATAATATTGTAACATGTTAGGGTTATTAATGCAACATGATTAGTTGAGATTAAACATGATTAAGGTTTGATTTGGGTTAATTTTTCTAGAAGCTTCTAGAAGCTTTTTGTTTTGTTTTTACAAAGATATTTTGTAAAGATATTTTTGTATGATATTTGTTAACCCAACCTAACCCTTGACCATGGTTAAGTCTCTACATGTGTTAAGTTATCATACTTAACCCATGGTTGCATTTCTAACCACACTACACTTGTCATTATATATCACAAAAGAAATAAATCATCTTCTTCCTTCTTCTTCTTTGCATGAAAAACTTTCTAGCTTTTTATGATGTGATGAAAATGAGTGAGATTAAGAAAACAAATGAGAGCTAAATTCCTACTTCATTATCCTAATCTATTCTTACCAATTAGATTAGGGTGTTCACTTCATTTAGTGAGTGAGAGCTTGTGTTAAAGAAATTTCAAGGTAGATCATCTTAGTTATCGAAGATCAGAAGCAAGCTTGCATCTTTCTCTTCGTGGAGCCTCTCTAGAGTTCGGGAACTTGATGATCGCAGCGAAGGGACCACAACACGGAGCTTTAAAAGTGAAGGAACGGACTACAAAGGTTGTAATCCCTATCTCTTAGATGTAAAGTAGTTTACATGCTTTGTTTCGCCTAATCTCTAGTTTAAGATCTTGGTTTAGGGTTGTTCGGCACGTCTAAATTTTAAATTGGGCATGGTTGATACCTTATAGACCCTTGTGAGAGTGCCAAGTAACCCTAAAGTGGTATCAGAGCCAAGCTAGAGCTTTAGGCGAAGTCTAGACGAAGTTTAAATTCCGTTCGAACCCTGAAACCCCATATTTTACCCTTCTCTGGAAATTTTATAAAAATGGTTATTTTTCTGTATTAAAAATACTCAAAAAAAAATAAGCAGGGAAATATAAGGATTACTGTGAAAAACGAGACTCTAACACCATTAAAGCACCGCGGAAACACGACCGTACCATGGCTTGCGCGGCGGTTCTGCGGCCATATGTTGACATTAGGGACTCATTTTTCTACAGTAACATTTGTAGGCACTTGCTGATGCTTCTGGGAATTTTTAATTCTAATCAAGTGTTGAGTTTTCTGGGTTGTATTGGGAAATCGTTGATTCGATCGGAAGGTTTAAATTCGTTTAAGATTTTTCCGGGTAATTTTAGAACGTGTTAAAAAGTTCGAACGGATATCAATAACTCACTTTTTCCCCTGCCGGAAAATTTCCAAGTGTTGGATTTTTCCGTAGTTTAAGAACGTTCTAAGTCATGCAAGTAACGCGGTGGAACCTCTAGAAGAACACAAACCTTAACTCAATTATATGACCGTCTGAACTGCCTCTAAACCTTAGGGTTTGGGGCAGTACGGCGTTGCCACGTGTGAGGCGTTGGCTTGACCCTTCTACGGCTGGACCATTGGTACTGTGGTATGTGATGGATGTTTTTTAGACTAATTTCAAGTGTTGAGAACTATTTGGGAAAACTTGGGTGTTTGATTATTCGATCGGAAAGTTTAACATTGTCTATTTATCTGGAATGTGATACAATATTTGGAATCCACAAATAGTTATAAGATAACTAATTTGAATGTTATAAATCTAGCAGTTTAGTCTCAGATGATCGGTTGCCACGGGATTTTGATGCGATCAAAAGTCTGTCGTAATCACGTAGCGTACGCGGATACTTACCGGGTAAACTTAATAGACAGCCACGCCCCATAGCCCCGACCGAGTGACTGTAGGAGAACCCCGTCGCCAAAAGCATCCGTTCGGGTGCTCGCGGCAGCGGTGTTCAACCTTAGTGCACTTCATCAACGGCATCCGGAGGTGCGGCCGTCTACTAAAGTTTGCGACGAGCATTCGATCAGCATGTCGGGAATCTTGTTGAATTACCCGACTTGATATTGAAAAGAGTTTTCGATAATGAGACTAAAATGCGGGGTTTATAATTGTTAGGCATGCGATGTCTAAGGAATTCATTTGGTTAGGCAAACGATGTGTAAGAGCTTGCGGATTCCAACTTTTGTAGTTTTACACTTTCTTTTCTGTGACCATAAGCGTAGTATGTGGTGTATCGCCGGCTTCGTTGTTATACATCAACGACAATCGGGATACGCATACTTGCTTACGTTGATGATATGAGATATTATGTGTTGCTGTGATATGTTATATTGGATCGTCGTGTTCTGAATAGCCGGTGGTTTTAATTAAGATGAGAGTTTTTTATTTTCATTCATGAAAAATTCAATTGTATATAATATTCTTTTATTGGGGCACTTGATCAGTCGAAAATACTGCATTTCTAACACGGCAATTTCCCTACCTTTTGCAGTCAAGTAAAGGTATCCGGTATTCACATCACGCATATTTGCAAAACACATGTAAAATACTAGATTACTTGTACTGTAGACTAAAACCGGCACTTTTTAGGTAAATTGTGTGTTTTTCATGGCATTGCATCATCCTTGTATTGCGCAACTCTTGTCTGGGGTCTAATGCAGGAAATCACAGAAGCAGAGCCCAAAATTGGGAAAAGATCTGATAAAAGATGCGCCAACTCCAAGATGCATGATCTGGTAGTAGTACAGAAAGCCTAAGAGAATTTAAAATATCATAAAAAAGCCCATAAGGAAGCCCAAGAATTACCATATGAAAATAAAGCAACAAGGGCCTCAAAGGACCGTGGATCCGCGGCCCAAACCCCCTTGGCACCGCGGATCCGCGGCCATATTATGGAATCAGCTCCTCAAATTTCATCATATGCTTACCTCTAACGGCCAAAGCTTCCAGAAGACCCCAGAAGCTCCACGTGGCACATCTAGAAGGCTCGGCTTAACAAACTCTTGGAGGGAAATTCAAATTTTGGGCTTAACTAACTCTTGGAAGGAAATTTATATCTTTTGTTTAACTAACTTGTGGAGGGAATTCAAATTTCAATTCTAGATCTAGAGGTCTATAAAAAGGAGCCTAGATTTAGGGTGCAAAGTTGTTCAATAATCACCATCTTCTTCCCTCCACAAGTTTAGTGACAAAACTTGTGCCAAATTCCAATTCAACCTCAAGATCAAGATCCCGAGATCAATTCAAGCAAGAATTCCTTCAACCTTTAGAAGCGACGCCGGATTTTCAACGGAGCAAGAGATCCACGCCGATTCGCGACTCAAGGAGCCGAGCGAAGCCGAAATTGACGATCTAGTTCCTTCCTTTTGTAAATTCAAGAGATTTGTAAAGAAATTTGTCGATAAATACAGGTGAATTTTCTATATTCTTGCTTATCTTTTAATTCAAGCATAATGATTAGATCTCAATTTGTGATTGTGTTTGTGATCATGATATTTGAGTAATCTCAGCTCGTGTAGTAGTTGTGACGATGTTTAGATGATGATGATTTAGATATTTTTTACAATTCTTAAATCCTATAATCTTTGGAAATTCTAGTGAATCAAATGATTAATGACCTAGTTTCGAGATGAAGCTTTCTTGATCGTGTTCACTCGAAACTAGGGAACAACTATTAAACATTTGATTAATTAGAAACTAGAATTTGAATGCGATCCATTGAAAGGACAAAGGATGAGTTGCGAAATCCCTAATTTCCTCGCATGATCCTTAAACCTCGATGAATTCGTATCGATCTAGTAACAATTCGTTAAAGGATAAGAATGAGTAATCATTAGATCTCATCACAACTATAGATCCGATCTACTCCTACGAGCCATACCTATAATTTTGAGTGTTGATTGGAAATTATCTCTCATCTCAATTCTTGTTTTTAATGTTTCTTTTAGATCTAAATTTTTCTTATCTTTGATCTTCAATTACAAATCATGAATTGTTTTCTTTTCTTTGCCTTAAATTTTCAACTCATCTAAGTCGAAAAGTGAACGGATCTCACTTTCCCTGTGGACGATCCGCACTAACTAATGCGCTACATCCGACACCGTTATTGATTGCGGTCAAATATTTTTGATTGTGATTTCTAAATTCTATTTTCTAAAAACCAACTACACAATCGGAAATCAAGAATTCAATCAAATGGCGCCGTTGCCGGGGATCGTGTGCTATTTGTTCATTTTTTGAAATTTGAGTTGAAAAGTTTATTCCATCAATATTTTTTAGATCAAAACTCGTGCATAACATTAAACGAGTTGTTGTGGTTAATTGCAAGAAAATCTGGAGCTTGCTGTGAAATTGGAAAATTATTTGGAGAATTCCAGAGAGCTCAGGAGGTGATAAGTAACAGTACCAAATTTTTCTGTGCAGAGAGGAGCTTGAGGCGCGGCGGAACCGAGGCATAAGGCGACATCCGCGGCGGAACCGCGGCAGTTCGAGGGGTTCTCTGGAAAAATTTTAGCAGGTAACTTCTATCTTTCTTATCTCCTTCCTAAAATCTGCTCCAATTAACAATTTGTTGCAGGATTCTTTGCAAAAATTGCAGCGCCGCAAAAAGCAAAATAAATTGTGCTTGTTTTTTATTTTGTGGTTTTTTGCATAATTAATACGGACATTAAGGGGTACGTCCAAATCCAGATTAGGTAGGGAGTTCATTACCCTTCCTAAGCCCTAAAAATCACAAACTTGCATCTGCATTACCCTCATTAATTAAAAAATATCTAAAGATGACTCTAAGGACCGTCGCGCTCACTTAGGACAGAAGAAGGCCGTGGGTAACTCATTGCTTATCCGCGTTTCTTTTTGTGGTGTCTAAGAAAAGTGTGTCAAAGGCTAGTGGTTACTTAATTAGGCCCACTACTTACGTAGTGGAGAACCTCCCACTTACCTGGCACTTACCTGGCCACAGGAGAAACAAAGAGGCAGTGGAGGATTTTATCCTGCAACTTTTCTTTTGGAAGTTAGGAGTGGTCTAGAGATTGGACCTAGGTGACCATAAATTTTAGGGTTGCTTGTTGCATTTGTTGTGATCGCATCATCTTTTCAAAATCCGTATCATTTTTCAAAACAAACACCGCATTTATTTCATCCCCCTAATTATAAATCACGCCGCCACTTGTACTAACCCCTTTTAGTGCAAGATAGGCTGGACACGGGATTCTAGTGCCCGACTTGTCCGCGTCCCCTCGATCGACTCCGAAGTCGGTATTTCTCCATTTACCTTTCTTTTACCCCCCACCACACCCACACCGATGGATCAGTCTCCATCGAACCTTTTTACCGCTGCTCTGCCGCCGTCCGTTGGTGCACAGAATCCTCCCCGCATCTCTCTCCAAGAGAGGTGCTACCCTTTGCGAGGTCCTCTCCCGACCTGCTTATCCATTCCACCAGCCAACGGGGATAATTTTGAGATTAAGCCCCAGTACATCAACCTTCTACCCAAATTCCACGGTCTCGAGACTGAACACGCGTACGTTTTTATTACCAAATTTGAAAACGTATGCGCAATGATGGGTACATCACAACTTTTTGTGGATGCCATGCGTATATGACTTCTTCCATTTACCTTGTGCGATATAGCCGAGAAGTGGCTGTATAACACCACCGCACATTCCATCACGAATTGGGAAGAATTCGTTGCGGCATTCCTTAAGAAATTCTACCCTATGCAAAAGACAGCTCGAATCCGTAGCGAACTATATCAATTCTCCCAGCTTCCGGCTGAACCATTTTCTAAATGCTTTGAACGATTCAAGGATCTTTTGGTTCAATGCCCACATCACGGCATTCCGAGATGGGAACTTTGCCGAATCATATATGAGGGCAGTAACCCTACCACTAAACAAAACCTTGAAAACATGTGTCAAGGCACCTTTATGACCAAGGATGATAGGGAAGCATGGAAATTTTTAGAAGAGTTCGCTGAAAAGTCCTTACAGTGGGAGACTGGAACCCAGCCATCGAGTAGGGGTGGCGTACACCAAATAGACGTGTCCATAGGTGTTCGAACTAAGATGGCAGCAATGCAAAAGAAGCTCTACGCTATGGAACACAAATTCCCAGCAGCCTCCCTGAACCCAATGTCGCTCCCCAAAACTGTTTGTGGGTGCTGTTCTGACCCTTCTCACTTAACGGAAGAATGTCCATTAAACTCTCAGTTTCAAGGTCTCGAGCATACCAATGCCGCATTCCAAAGACCTAGAAACGACCCTTTTTCTTCTACATACAATCAGGGTTGGAGGAATCACCCGAATTTTGCCTGGAACCAATCCCAAAACACGGTTCCAAACCCTAATCAATTCCAACGGGCTCTTCTTCCACAATAGCAACCACTTCATCTCACCTATCACCCCTACCAGTCACAAAATTTTCAAAACCAGGTCAACACTCCTGCACCGTCTAATCCTATGCAGTCGACATGTTCTGACGAGTTCTCTCAAGTCGCTCAAACCATGAAATCACTCCTGTCAAATTTCATGGAAGTGTCGGCCGAAGTTAGGTCTTCCGTTGGTAAGATAAAGAAAACCTCAGCGTCCCATGCTCAGAGTATCAAAACGATGGAAGCTGAGATTGCACGACTTAAGGCCGAAATGAGTGCGAGAGAAAAAGGGAAACTTCCGTCTCAACCCCTACCGAATCCTGGGCATTACAATGTAAATGCCGTCACAACGTTGAGATCAGGAAGAGTGCTGGAAAACCATGTTGGGGAAGAAGTTGATGATACTGAAAATCCTATCAACGCCCGGCTGAGACCTTTCCTCACACACACACTTCTATTTCTGCTCCTTGTTCTTCTACCCCACCGTCTTCTCACGAGCCTATTCTCCATTTCCCATTAGGCTCGACACCTCAGCCCACCTCTTCTAGCTCTCCACACGTGATCCCCACTCCTCTTTCGAGATCACGTCTACCCCCACTTCCTTCTCCTATGATGGACCCAACGCTCATTGCTAAAGCACCTTACCCGAACCGGTTTAGGGCTAACAAATCGAGTCCTCATATGGAGAAAATCATGGAAATGTTCAAGCAGGTTAACATCAACATCCATCTCCTAGATGCAATTCAACAAGTCCCCGCTTATGCGAAAATTCTTAAGGACTTGTGCACTAGGAAGAGGAAGACTCAAGTGCCAAAGAAGGTCTTCATGTCCAATATCATTAGCACTGCTTTTCTCCCCCAGCTACCCAAGAAACGTAAGGACCCAGGATGTCCTACGATATCAATTTCTATTGGGGTAAAAACATCAATCGTGCTCTTTTAGACCTTGGCGCAAGTGTTAACCTACTTCCATATTCTGTCTATGAGCAACTCGGGATTGGAGAGTTGAAACCTGCTCACTGCACTCTCCAAATGGCAGACCGATCTATCACCAAACCTAAGGGTGAACTAGAGGATGTGTTGATAAAGGTCAGGGAATTTGTATTCTCTGTAGACTTCATTGTTCTCGATACACAGCCTGTAGCAAACCCCCGGAGCCAAATTCCGGTGATTCTGGGTCGGCCATTCCTTGCCACTTCCAATGCTGTCATCAACTGTAGAAATGGTTCAATGAACTTATCATTTGGAAATATGACCATTGAACTAAACATCTATAAAATTGGAAGTCAGCCATCAGAACCCTCTGCTCATATCCTCGATGTATGCTCTGTCCACGAGATTGCTCCCGAAAGTTGTGGAGTTGAGGAACTTTGCTTTACAGATCTCGACGACACTGCCACATCACTGTTTGACCTGACACATGATCTTAGTGAGGACACCATTTCCATGCTTGAGTCTGCCACTCCTGACTCATCACCATCCGAGTCTGTATCTTTTACAGGCTATGAGCTTCTTTGTGACTCCAAAAATCATTCGATGATCCCACCTTCTATCATTTCTCCGCCAGCATTAGATCTCAAAATTTTACCTTCTCATCTTAAATATGCATATTTAGGTGAGAATGAATCTTTACCGGTTATCATTTCCGCTTCTCTAGCATTAGAGCAAGAGAATGCACTCTTATCGGTATTGAGATCTAATAAGGAGGCGTTTGGTTGGACCTTGGCGGACATCAAAGGGATTAGTCCCTTGATAGTCGAACATCATATACACTTGATGGATGATGCCAGACCAACCCGAGAACCACAGAGACGGTTGAACCCCGTCATGAAGGAAGCGGTGATGAAAGAGATCGTCAAATGCCTTGATAGTGGTATCATATACCCAATCTCCGATAGCCAATGGGTGAGTCCTATACATGTCATCCTTAAGAAATCCGGCATCACTGTTGTTACCAATGAGACAAATGAGTTAATTCAGAAACGCGCCCAAACTGGGTGGCGTGTATGTATTGATTACAGAAAACTCAATGACGCCACGAGGAAAGACCACTTTCCTCTACCATTCATTGATCAGATGCTGGAACGCTTAGCTGGACATGCGTACTATTGCTTTATGGACGGATACTCTGGCTATAATCAGGTCCCCATCGCCAAAAAGGATCAAGATAAAACTGCTTTTACTTGTCCTTTTGGTACCTTTGCTTACAGTCGCATATCCTTTGGGTTGTGCAATGCTCCCGCTACCTTTCAGCGGTGTATGATGGGGATATTCTCTGACATGGTAGAGAATTTTCTGGAGATCTTTATGGACGATTTCTCGATTTTTGGAGACTCTTTTTCCGATTGCCTATCGAATCTTGACGCTGTTCTTACTCGTTGCAAAGAGAAGAACTTGACTTTGAACGGGGAAAAATGCCATTTCATGGTCAAAGAAGGAATTGTTCTTGGACATGTTATTTCACAGAAAGGCATTGAGGTTGACAGAGCTAAGATAGATGTCATCCAAAACCTCCCTCATCCCAAAAGCGTCAAAGATATTCGATCTTTCCTTGGCCATGCGGGCTTTTATAGGAGATTCATTAAGGACTTTAGAAAAATTGCTAGACCTTTAACTCTTCTCCTGGACAAGGATACGACCTTCCACTTTGACTCGGACTGTGAGATAGCTTTCGACTCACTTAAACACTTACTCACTTCAGCCCCCGTTCTATCGTCTCCAAATTGGGGCTACCCATTTGAGCTGATGTGTGACGCATCCGACTTTGCAGTAGATGCAGTCTTAGGACAGCACATTGAAAAGATGCCACACGTAATATACTATGCGAGTAAAACCCTGAATGATGCACAAATCAATTATACAACCACCGAAAAGGAACTTTTAGCAGTTGTATTTGCATTAGAAAAATTCAGGCCTTACTTAATCGGCTCTCTAATAATTGTGTATACAGACCATTCCGCCTTGAAACATCTTCTGGCGAAGAAAGATGCAAAAGGTCGGCTAATACGTTGGATCCTTCTGTTACAAGAATTTGATCTTGTTATCAAAGATAAGAAAGGATGTGAAAACGTAGTAGCCGACCATCTTTCACGCATCTCTTCTTCCCCTGTGACCCTGCCGATCAATGATTTATTTCCCGACGAACAACTCTTGAACGTATCCAATAAACCATGGTTCAGGGATATTGTGAACTATCTTGTCACGGGACTTATACCCAGCGATTGGTCAAAACAGGACAAATACCGTTTTCTATCCCAAGTAAAACACTTTTACTGGGATGATCCATATTTGTTTAAGTATTGTCCTGATCAGATCATTCGCCGGTGTGTCCCGAAAGAAGAGTTCAAGAGTGTTCTTTCTTTTTGTCATGATCAGGCCTGTGGGGGTCACTTCGGTCCTAAAAAGACGGCGGAAAAGGATTTGCAATGTGGATTTTATTGGCCGACCTTATTTAAGGACGCATTTGACTATTGCAAAACCTGTACACAATGCCAGTACACAAGTAGAATCTCCTGGAGAAATGAAATGCCTCAGCAACCCATCTTGGTTGTTGAAATTTTAGATGTTTGGGGCATTGATTTTATGGGTCCCTTTCCCAACTCCTTTGGGAATTTGTACATACTGCTGGCGGTTGATTATGTCTCAAAGTGGGTAGAAGCCATTCCATGTTGCACTAATGACAGGAAAGTTGTCATTAAGTTCTTGAAAGAGAATATCTTTTCGCAATTTGGACACCCACGTGCTATCATTAGCGATAATGAGACACATTTCTGCAACAGGTCTTTCGAGACTCTGATGAGGAAATACTCAATCAACCACCGACTTTCTACACCCTATCATCCCCAAACAAGCGGGCAGGCTGAGATTTCGAATAGACAAATCAAACTAATCCTGGAGAAGACTGTTGCCAAAAATAGAAAAGACTGGTCGACCAAACTGACGGATGCTATTTGGGCATTCCGAACTGCATTTAAAACTGACCTAGGGATGTCTCCATATAGGATAGTGTTTGGGAAGGCATGTCATTTACCCGTCGAGATTGAGCATAAAGCATTGTGGGCTATTAAGGAAATAAATTTTGACATAAACCAAGCCTGCAGCTTTCGGAAGCTGCAACTTAATGAGCTAAGCGAACTCCGCGATGAAGCTTATGATAACGCTGTGATTGTAAAGAATAGGACCAAGGTTTTTCATTATAAAAACATTTTGGGGAAAACATTTTCACCTGGTCAGCAAGTCCTTCTTTATGATTCACGATTACACCTTCACGCGGGTAAGCTTCGATCTCGGTGGAAGGGACCTTTTGTTGTGCGGTCTGTATACCCGCACGGGGCAGTAGAGGTAGAAAATGTTAAAAACGACATATTTTTCAAAGTGAATGGACACAGACTAAAGCCGTATTTTTCCACTGACCCAACGGAGGAGCTCCTGTTCTTACAGGAGCCATTTTATTTGGATTAAAATTCCTCCGTCTCGCCTTCATATCCAGTGTATCTTTGCATCATCTTTTGAATGGAGGTGAGTGAAAAGAGTAAGTTTGGGGGAGGATCTTCACTTATATATTTTGCCCCAACTAATAAATTCCTCCCAGGCTTACAGGTTTTGTAGATATAGCGGTTGGCAACAGTGAGGACACTGTTGAAAATAAGTTTGGGGGAGGTTTGTGCTTAGTTTTGCATCATGTGTATATTATTTGCATGAGCACAAAACATTTCTTTAAAAAACCATAAAAATTAAAAAAATTTCAAAATCCATAAAAATTTTGTGTAAATATTTTTCTTTTGGTTCATCAATTTTTGTAAATAATTTTTCAAAACCCATAAAAACCTATAAAAATTTAAATTTTTTCAAAATCTATAAAAATTCGAAAATTTTCAAAACTCATAAAAATTTTAAAATTTTTCAAAATATAAAAATATTTAATATTTATTATAATAAAAGATTAGATAGTTAACAATTACATCCATGAGATTAGGAAAATTTAAGAAAACCAAGAAAATTAGAAGTTTTCTTATACGAACTAGTAATAAGTAGTTATGAGCCGTTGTCCCAAGGGTTAGTAAGATGGAGGAAGTCACTAATCTGAGGATAAAAATAAGTCTGAAAAATAGTTTCTATTCTGGAAAGCCAAACATTTTGAACGTTGATACCCTGCTATTCGCACCTACACACGTCTTAAAGCCCGGGATAGTAGAGGATGCCTTGAAATGCTCTTGTCTTTAAGCCGAAACTATGAAGGAAATAAAAAAAAATGAAGAAAATATAAAGTGGTGAGAAAAAAATGAACACTAGTTTTGTTATCGCCGAGGGGAATAAAAAATTTATAGCAAGGGTGCTTCTTCACCTAGTGCCCTAAGGCCAACTGGTCTGGGAGTCACTGCTATGCCTGAGGTGGTGCAAGACGAGGAAAATACACTAAATAAGCAAGCACATGAGTAATCGGTCGGTTAGTACCTCAAGAAGTATTAACGGTCGCATGAAAGTGTGTGAGCAATCTCATCTAAATATTCATTAATTAAAAAGTACTGAGGCTGATGGGCAAGAGTTTGATAGCTTGAATTGAATTTTCCGGGTGTATGGATGTCCTTTACACACACGCAGCGTGATATGATCGATGTTTGGAAGAAAGATAGGAATGAAGAATAAGACGATGTTTTATTGAGGGAGGACGTGATTTCTGACATCTTTTCATGACCATTAAGATAGGGCTCATGACAACCGAAAAGCTAGCTTAGTTGGAAACCCTAATTTTCAAGGATTTTCTTTTACAATTCTTTTCTTTAAATGTAATATTCATGATCTTCCTTTTATTATTGGATTTTGTGGGTGCAATCCGCTGAAAACCCTCAGGAGACAACACTCCTCCTACTAGGGACACCTAGAGGTTTAAAGGCTTGTTGCACGTGCTCAGTGCAATCGTGTTGCCTACGAAAGTGTGCTTTTCTCTTTCTTTATTTTCTCCTTCTCTTTTTAATAAAACAGTTCGATCGAGACGATTGAAAATAAGTTTGGGGGAATTTGATCAGTCAAAAATACTGCATTTCTAACACGGCAATTTCCCTACCTTTTGCAGTCAAGTAAAGGTATTCGGTATACATATCACGCATATTTGCAAAACACATGTAAAATACTGGATTACTTGTACTGTAGACTAAAACCGGCACTTTTTAGGGAAATTGTGTGTTTTTCATGGCATTGCATCATCCTTGTATTGCGCAACTCTTGTCCAGGGTCTAATGCAGGAAATCACAGAAGCAGAGCCCAAAATTGGTAAAAGATCTGATAAAAGATGCACCAACTCCAAGATGCATGATCTGGTAGTAGTACAGAAGGCCTAAGAGAATTTAAAATATCATAAATAAGCCCATAAGGAAGCCCAAGAATTACCATATGAAAATAAAGCAACAAGGGACTCAAAGGACCGCGGATCCGCGGCCCAAACCCCCTTGGAGCCGCGGATCCGCGGCCATATTATGGAATCAGCTCCTCAAATTTCATCACATGCTTACCTCTAACGGCCAAAGCTTCCAGAAGACCCCAGAAGCTCCACGTGGTACATCTAGAAGGCTCGGCTTAACAAACTCTTGGAGGGAAATTCAAATTTTGGGCTTAACTAACTCTTGGAGGGAAATTTAAATCTTTTGGTTAACTAACTTGTGGAGGGAATTCAAATTTCAATTCTAGATCTAGAGGTCTATAAAAAGGAGCCTAGATCTAGGGTGCAAAGTTGTTCAATAATCACCATCTTCTTCCCTCCACAAGTTTAGTGACAAAACTTGTGCCAAATTCCAATTCAACCTCAAGATCGAGATCCCGAGATCAATTCAAGCAAGAATTCTTTCAACCTTTAGAAGCGACGCCGGATTTTCAACAGAGCAAGAGATCCACGCTGATCCGCGACTCAAGGAGCCGAGCAAAGCTGAAATCGACGATCTAGTTCCTTCCTTTTGTAAATTCAAGAGAGTTGTAACTAAATTTGTCGATAAATAAAGGTGAATTTTCTGTATTCTTGCTTATCTTTTAATTCAAGCATAATGATTAGATCTCAATTTGTGATTGTGTTTGTGATCATGATGTTTGAGTAATCTCCGCTCGTTTAGGAGTTGTGACGATCTTTAGATGATGATGATTTAGATATTTTTTACAAAATTCTAGTGAATCAAATTTATTAATGACCTAGTTTCGAGATGAAGCTTTCTTGATCGTGTTCAGTCGAAACTAGGGAACAACTATTAAATATTTGATTAACTAGAAACTAGAATTTGAATGCGATCCATTGAATGGACAAAGGATGAGTTGCGAAATCCCTAATTTCCTCGCACGATCCTTAAACCACGATGAATTCACATCGATCTAGTACCAATTCGTTAAAGGATAAGAATGAGTAATCATTAGATCTCATCACAACTATAGATCCGATCTACTCATATGAGCCATACCTATAATCTTGAGTGTTGTCTCTCATCTCAATTCTTGTTTTTAATGTTTCTTTTAGATGTAGATTTTTCTTATCTTTGATCTTCAATTACAAATCATGAATTGTTTTCTTTTATTTGCCTTAAATTTTCAACTCATCTAAGTCGAAAAGTGAACAGATCTCACTTTCTCTGTGGACGATCCGCACTTACTAACGCGCTACATCCAACACTGTTATTGATTGCGATCAAATATTTTTGATTGTGATTTCTAAATTCTATTTTCTAAAAACCAACTACACAATCGGAAATCAAGAATTCAATCCCCACTTCCGGGCTGAGGATGATGTCACCATTGTATATATTTACTTTTCCGCATTAGGTAGACCCAAGGCGGGGAGCACAAGTAACCGGGTTCTAGGGTCCAGTGGGAGATCATCTCGAGGAGTCTAGACTGGGTCTCCTAAGCCTAGAATTGGCAGTGTTGCTTGCCGCTCTCGTAGGGGTCTAGGGATGTGGGTTTGGCTATTCATCGCGACCGTGGAATCCACGTTTTATACAGGCCGCATAAAACACGGAAATCCTAGTATATCCAATATTTCATATGTTATCTTCTGCTGCAATGTTCTGTGATGAGATCATATTACTGCCTGAGATGAATGTTTATATTATATATATGAGATATATGTTATATTGTAGATTTCGTTTCAAATGTGATGCTTGTGAAGCATAATAAAATGGGACTTCATTAATGAGATTAATGAAATAAAGAAACCTAAAGATGTTGTAGAAACTTGTTTAAAAACTGGCAGCTCTAGTTCTTGCTTTGCATAGCGGTATTCCTTGTAGAACATCCAGCACCTTATTCCATAAGGAAAGAGCCGAGATCCCTTCACCGGGAGTGACCTCTTTAGCGAAACTGGCAGATGCTACAAACTCGGTTTGTGTTTTGATTGTTTCTATAGTTTTTGCTTTGCATAGTGATATTTGTGAAATATCCTACACCTTATTCAATGAGGAAAGAGCCGACGATCCCTTCACCGAGAATGACCTCTTTAGCAAAACTAGAAAAGGCCTCAAAAACATTCCATTTAAAATCACTCGATTCTACAACGATATCAAGTTCATTACACAAAAGGTTTTCTTAAAAACCTGTCGTAACCCTCCGTCATTTTAGGAAGTAGAGTGCTTAGTATTCGTGTCATGTTTGTTGACTTCAGTTAAGGCACAGTGTACGGTAGCTAAATGATGACTTCCTATATAGCATATGATGCGATTAGTTAGGACAGTCATGTGACTTTGTTGACCTTAGTTAAGGGTCATGTAGGTGGGTCTATTTAATCAAAAAATGATGGGTAGAACTTGACTAGTACTTATGATTTGTTGACCATAGTTAAGGTCATAAGTCACTAGGGGCAAAATACTATTGGGAATTTCAAGAGTTGAAATTTGCAATGAGATTTCATACCTTCTATGAGATTGTTGGATCCCGATACCCGCTGCGAGTAAGAGTTACTCCTGGGAGAGTTTTACACATTACAATTAGTCGATCAAGTAGGTGTCTAGAAAGGTGTCAACGGGGTTACGCCCCTGGGAGAATGAGGTTTACTTTAATTAGGTTCGTGCGAAAGCACGGGGGACCTCCCTCAAAGTACCGGCACTGGCTTGGCTGAAAGATTGATGAAATTGTAGCGTGTAATTAATCCCGGCTAGTCTATCCTTTTAGGGATTGAAGGGAGATTTGATTAAAACAGTGGGAGACATCCTGATTAGATATATTAGATAACCAATCTAATCTTGCAAGAGCATGCGCTGAGTGTTTTCTTCTCTCTCTCTCCAGGTAGCGACCATATCACGCCTTAATCAAGATAATAATACGGATGTATTGACCGAACCGGCTTGTTATACTGAGCTGGAGAACATTGGTCCCGCTCCAACTTATAATTGTTATAAGACAGAGAAGGAAATAGGGGGTTACCAGAATTCCCGTGCCACCCAAACGAAGAAAGTACATGTTGATGCATCTTCTTCGGGTGTGTTCATTACACAGAACTGTTTCTCAATATCCTTTACGTCCTGGGTATTTGATACCGGATCAGGATCCCACATATGTAATTTGTTACATGGGCTGCTGAGAGGCAGAGAACTGAGAACGGGTGATAAGTTTCAAGAGTTGGAAATGATGCAAGAGTTGCAGCCAAGTCTGTTGCCAGTTATCACCCTATATTACCAGAATACATTGATTCTGAAGAAATGTTATTAGATACCGAACCTGATATACAACATCATATCAGTCTCTTTATTAGTAAAGAAGGATATAATTTTGTATTTTTGGATAATGTTTTGAACATTTCCTATATCAAGAGTTGATCGGTTCAGGCATGTTATTTAAAAGCATAGACGTTCTAAATCAAACCATAATTCTTAAACGTACAGAACACACACAAGAGGAAGAGTTCAGAAATGAACGAATCCTTCTTGAGGCATTGTAGACTAGGTCATATCAATGCGACCCGACCAGCTGAAGTTACATATAGATGCATATTTAAATTAGTTTGAATTTACATCTTGTGAAACTTTCGGTCATGTCATAGAGATAAGATGACCACAACTCCGTTCATTGGAAACAGAGAAAGAGTTAGTGAACTCTTGGGATTGATACATGCTGATGTATGAAAGTCCCCTGTCTACATATGCCAGGACCGGTTCTTTGTACTTCATTACATTAACTGATGATCTCTCAAGATTCAGACATATGTTCCTGTTGAAACACAAGACCGAAACTTTTGAGATAATCACAGAATATAAGTTAGAAGTAGAGAACCAAAAACGGGTATAAGTATTATGTCCTTTGATGAAATCAAGGAGGAGAATACTTGAGCACGGAATTCCTGGACTATTCTAAAGGAGAATGAGATTCTCTCTCAGCATTACTCCTCCGTATACACCACAGCACGTCGGTGTATCGGGGCGGAGTAATCACACCCTATTTGATATGGTGCGCTCTATGATGAGTACTACTGAGTTTCCTATTTCCTTTTGGGAGTTATGCACTTGTGAAGCTGCATACCTATTGAATAAGGTTCCAATCAAATCGGTTGCCTACCACTTCATATGTGATATGGAATGGGAAGAGCCCATATCTTAAGTAAGTTAAGATTTGGGGTTGCTCGGCCTATGTCTAAAAGCAAAATCCGGAAAAGATCGAGGCAAAGTCAGTTCTGTGGAAGTTTGTTGGATATCCCAAGCATTCGCAAGGGAATATCTTCTACCACATCGAGGAACAAAAGATGTTTTGTTTCTCAGCATGCCACCTTTGTGAAAGGGAATTTCTTATGAAGAAATTAGTGGTCATGAGGTAGAACTGGAAAGAGTTCCAGCTATACAACTGCAGCTGATGATTTGGTAGAACCAAAGGATTCAATAGTTTCCAACAAACCTCAGCCTCTCCGCCGATCAAGTAGGGTTCCTTACCCACATAGAGATACTTCGGTTTTCTCTATGACAGTGGGAGCGAGGATTGCATCATGAGATGATGACCCAACCAGTTTCGAGTAGGCCATCAGGAGTGGGACTCTGTAAGAATGGCTGGATGCTTAGCGATATGAGATGGAATCCTTAAACACCAACAAAGTATGGACTTTGGTTGCTTTATCTGAAGGGTTAAATCCCCATCAGGAGCAAGTATATCTTGAGAAGATTACTTGGTGTACATGGAAAAGTTGAGACTTTCAAAGCTATGCTTAAGTCCATTCAGATCCTACTTGCCTCGGCTACATTCCATGACTTCGATATCTGGCGGTTGGGTGTCATGACTTCTTTTCTAAATGATGATTTGAAAGAGAGCGTCTATAAGTACAAAGCCAGAGGGCTTCGTAGACAGTGGGAGCAGCGGAAACATGAGCAAGATGTTTTATGTGATAAATCAGGCATCGTGGAGTTGGAACGTCTGTTTTGATGTGGTAGTCAAAGAGTTTGACTTCATCAAAATGGTAGATGAACTTTGTATATACAAAAAGGTAGTAGAGAGTATGGTGGTGATCCTCGTAGAGTACGTGGATAACATACTCTTGATAGGGAAGGAGTTTCATATGCTACGCTCGGTCAATCTCCTCTTATCACATGGATTCTCCATATAGGATCAAGGTGATACCTACTAAATCCTGGGTTTTGGATCTATGAGATAGATCTAATTGGATGTTAGGATAATCAATAGTTGTAGTGAGATGGTATCAATCGATTCTGGGGAGAATCACTGGAAAGGTTCCAGGGTGATAAGGACGACTGAATGTCAGTCGCAGGCATTGTCTATACCCTCAGTGGAGGGACGGTATGATGGAAGAGTTCCAAGCTAGATACAGTGACATACTAGACGATTAAAAGCAAGATATATCGTTACCAAAGATGCTACCAAAGAGGCAGTCTGGATATATATAAGTTCATGAGATGAACTTCGTTCCAACCATTGTGTAACTTCGTTCCAACCATTGTGTAACAATGGAGTTATGGCTTTGGCCTAGGAACCCCCGTCCCATCAGAAATCCACATATAATTCTTAGGCAGTATCACCTGATCATGGAGATGGTTGATCTCCAGGGAGATCGAGGTAAGGAGAGTAGACACAGAGGACAACAGCGCGGATCCACTCATAAAGGCCTTTTTCCCAGTAGAGACTTTTATGGGAAGGTTGAGTATGAGATACTTCAACCACAGCTAATTGTTGGGTATGCGATACGACAACAGATGGCCCTAGTGCAAGTGGGAGATTGTTAGTTATATGTATGCCCTAGAGTCCATTACTGTACATACGATGTATATTGTAGTGGATGCTTGGACATATATAGGGAGGACTTTCTTGCTCGACATGATAGTACGCTATCTGGATGCTCTTTATCTTAACATGTACTCTGATTGTCTCTATGTTACATGTTGATAAAGCCCTTAGGATGAGTACTTGACTACCAGGACTATGATGCGGATCATACTAGTGGGGACAGTGTAGTCTCCAAGTACATCCTTCAAATATTCCTAGTCGTGGGAGTACCGAGACAGGGCATCGATACTCTAGAGTAAACTAGCGTATGCGCTTCTTGACCCATATGATGGGCGATGGAAGATCTTATATCCATTGGTGTTTGACATCAGAGAAGGTATACGGGTGCTCAGTAGAGACTGGGTACACTGGACGGACTTGCCGAGAACTCCCAGATGGTATTATATCTCACGTTAGATGGCAGTTCTCTGGTGACACTGGTACAGAGTAGTCTGTAGACACGAGATCGTCATAGAGTCTTGTGTGATTCCCACTGTGCTTTGATTTCCATCATACCACGTCCAAGAGGGCATGCAAAAAGGTGGCTTTTGGGTACAGTCCCGAATCACATGGAGGCGATGAGCGATAGAAGGGGATTCGTCTCTCCCGGTATAGGGAGTTGATGTTGCGCTGTGTTCGATTGTTTATAACTGGAAATCCCTGGCCAGGGTTGCTGAGATTTACTGGTAAGTGTTATCAGTAGTTTCTCGAACTGTTATAGACCTCATACCGACACGACTTATCAAGCTACTGGGGTCTGACGTTTACCACCCCTAGGCGAGATATGCGACATATCACACGAAGAGACCGGACTGTACGGGAGTGTTACTGATTGGATTCACCGGAGAATGTGCAGGCTTGCTTGTTGATCTTCTGATCGCTTAATACCTGAGTGGCTGTTACATTTAGCTGACCACTTGCAGCATGTGGTTGTTTGATATGATCATCACATACTGCCGGCGTATTGACGTTTCTTTAGAGTTCTACACAGAGGTTTCTTGGCTCAGGCAAAACGGAGTAGGAGCACATATATGATATGTGCGGGACCGAGAACAATACGTGTATGTGATACCATATTTGATTCTCGTGATATGAGATATCGGCCGGGTATATGTGATATAGCCGGGTCATCGGACCAAGTGTTGATTCGATGAACTGATACAGATTATATTAGTCGGTTATTTGTGAAATAGACGGATAATCGGATCAAGTATTGATACGATAATTTAATGTATAATTATATATTTGATATATTAAATTACATTAACTAATATAAGCTCACAAAAAGATTCTTTTTCTCACTCGGGTAATACATTGATATATATGCGATATATGTTAATTGTATTATTTTATTTTGCTACAATAAATATTGTATATGTAATATATAATATTGTAACATGTTAGGGTTATTAATGCAACATGATTAGTGGAGATTAAACATGATTAAGGTTTGATTTGGGTTAATTTTTCTAGAAGCTTCTAGAAGCTTTTTGTTTTGTTTTTGCAATGATATTTTGTAAAGATATTTTTGTATGATATTTGTTAACCCAACCTAACCCTTGACCATGGTTATGTCTCTACATGAGTTAAGTTATCATACTTAACCCATGGTTGCATTTTTAACCACAATACACTTTTCATTATTCATCACAAAAGAAATAGATCATCTTCTTCCTTCTTCTTCTTTGCATGAAAAGCTTTCTAGCTTTTTATGATGTGATGAAAATGAATGAGATTAAGAAAACAAATGAGAGATAAATTCCTACTTCATCATCCTAATCTATTCTTGCCAATTAGATTAGGGTGTTCACTTTATTTAGTGAGTGAGAGCTTGTGTTAAAGAAACTTCAAGGTAGATCGTCTTAGTTATCGAAGATCGGAAGCAAGCTTGTATCTTTCTCTTCGTGGAGCCTCTCTGGAGTTTGGGAACTTGATGATCGCAGCGAAGGGACCACAACACTGAGCTTTAGAAGTGAAGGAACGGACTACAAAGGTTGTAATCCCTATCTCTTAGATGTAAAGTTTTTTACATGCTTTGTTTCGCCTAATCTCTAGTTTAAGATCTTGGTTTAGGGTTGTTCGGCACGTCTAAATTTTAAATCGAGTATGGTTGATGCCTTATAGACCCTTGTGAGAGTGCCAAGTAACCCTACATATTCATGAGCAAGTAAGCCCTACCTTGGTAGACCTTGTCTATGATATACAGAACCTCATAGTTTGGCTCGAATTTCCCCTGTTTGGCACGATTAGAGATCATAGGTCTTTTTACGACTAGCACGAGTTCGCTTTGGCGGAATGTTCTCGGCCTAGTCAATTTTTCTTATGAGCGTGTCATCCTTGCTTTGTAAGCCTTCAGGTTTTGCTGCGCCTTGAGCTTAGTTTCGTCAAGGGCGTCGAGCTCCTCCAGCCAAAGATAAGTGTTATGTTCATCTGTTAGCTCATAATGAACCGCCACTCGTAGAGAGGGTAGCTTTTTCTCCAAGGGGAGTACCGCTTCTGCGCCGAATATCAATGCATACGGCGTTGTATTTGTAGCCGTTTTGAACGTAGTTCGATATGCCCAGAGAGCTTCATGCAATCTCTCATGCCAGTCCTTTTTGTTTTTGGACACCATCTTTTTTATGATCTTTGTCAAGGTCTTGTTGAAAGCCTCAGCTAGACCATTAGCTCGGGGATTATAGACCAAAGAGTATCTCCAGTCTATGTTATGTTGCTGTGCGAAGCAGCTGATCTTGTAGCTTCTGTAGGCTGGCCCGTTATCGGAGGTAATCCATCATGGAGTGCCGAACCGATAGATGACGTGTGTCTTGAAGAAATGGAGAATATTCTCCGTCTTCACTTCTCTTAGTGGTACTGTTTCTGCCCACTTAGAGAAGTAATCGGTTGTCGCCAATATGAACCGATGTCCTCTGGATGATGCCGGTTCGATGGGCCCAATTATGTCAGTTCCCCACATTTCGAACGGCCTGCTAGCCACCGTTAGGTGTAACGGATTTAGATGCTGGTGGATGAAGTCTCCGTGAATTTGGCACGAGTGGGACTGCTTCGCGTATTCGAGGCAGTCCTGGATCATCGTGGGCCAATAGTATCCCATCCTTTTGAACTTTAGCTTCATCTTTAGCCCGGCTTGATGAGAACCGCAGAGTCCATCATGAGTTTCTTGGATGACTCTCTTTGCTTCTTCCGACCCCAGGAATCTTAGCCATACAGAGTCGAACGATCTCTTATATATAGTATCATTGATGAAGGCGAAAGACAGAGCTCGTTTCATGAGCTGATGTCTTGAGGACGCATCTTCAGGTGTTCGACGGGATTTGAAGTAGTCTATAAAGACTTTTCTCCAATCCTTGGCCTTATCCTTGTCCTCTATTTATAGGGTTGTTTGCTTGGTCGCTCCCTTTTCTTCGGACGACTCTGGAGATATTTCTTCCGGTGCAAGAACCCGACGGCTTTGCACAACGATCATTACGTCATCGAGGTTTTTGTCATCCAGTACTTTAGCGAGTTTGGCTAACGCATCCGCTTTGCTATTTTCCATACGCGGTATGCTTTCCAGAATGTAGGAAGGAATTTGAGTCAGCAATTATTGTACTATCTCGCCGTACATCACCAACTCTGGTTTGCACGTTTGATAGTCGCCGTTTACTTGACTAACGACCAGCTGGGAGTCTCCGTATATGAGGAGGTTTTTGATTTCCATGTCGATGACCATCTGTAGACCTGCTACCAAAGCTTCATATTCGGCTTCACTGTTTGTCCTCGGCTCTGTTAAGGAAAAGGAAAAGCGCATTATCCCTCTCTGTGGAGTCAGGAAGATAAGGCCTACCCCAGATTTGATTATAGGGGTGTTGTGTTGTCGCATCTTCATGGAAGATGCTCCGTCAAAATAGAGTTCCATCGGGTATCACTTTCTCCTATTTCCCTTTCGATCGTGTCAAACGTTTGCTCGTCCGACAACTCGCACTTTAGGGGTGATTCGGCAGGTATCGGATGCTCAGCGAGGAAATCGGCGATGGCCTGGCCTTTGACTGCCTTAAGGGGTCGGTATGCTATCGAGAACTCCATTAAGAGTAAGGCCCATTTAGCGATCCGTCCTGTTAGTATGGCTCTTGACGTCAAATATTTGAGAGGATCCACTTTTGATATTAGGTGGACCTCATGCGCCAAAGCATAATGCCGGAGCTTCTTTATCGCGAAGATTAACGCCAGGCAGTTTTTTTCAATGGGGGAGTAGTTGTTTTCTGCCCCTAGGAGAACTCGACTCAAATAGTAGAGGGCTCTCTCCTTCTCTTGGTTGTTCTCTTGTACCCATAGCGCGCCTAAAGAACCTTCAAGGGCTGTTGTCTACAGGATGAGAGGCTTTCCCTTGACCGGAGCGGTTAGTACTGGCGGATTCTTCAGGTATTGCTTGATTTCGTCCAGTGAGCTTCGACATTTGCGATCCCAGACGAAAGGAGTCCCCTTCTTCATTAGATGACTGTAAGGGCGGCACTTGCCGGATGGATTGGCTATGAACCGTCGGATATATGTGAGCTTTCCTTAGAGAGACCGCAATTGCTTGAGAGTTCTTGGCGGAGGAATTTCCATGATCGCCTTGATTTTCGATGGGTCTATCTCGATGCCCCGGTGTCGTACGATAAATCCTAGGAATTTACCGGAGGAAACTCCGAATGCGCATTTGAAAGGGTTCATCTTCAAGTTGTATTTCCGAAGGCGTTGAAACACGATCTTCAAATGCTCACAATGTTCCTCGTACGATTTTCTTTTAACCACGAAGTCGTAAATATAGCATTCGACGATTTCATGTATGAGGTCATCGAAAATCTTCGTCATGTCCCTCTGATAGGTGGCATCGGCGTTCTTCAGACCGAAAGGCATCACTTTGTAGCAGAATATGCCCAGAGGAGTCCGGAATGTGGTATACTTCTAGTCTTCGGGATGCATCTTTATTTGATTGTACCCCGATGAGCCGTCCATGAAGGAGAAGACTTCGTGAGTGGACGTGTTGTCTATCATCAGCTCGGTGACCTGTATGGGAAAGTCATCCTTTGGGAAGGCTTTGTTGAGGTCTTGAAAGTCTACGCAGATGCATACCGTCCAATTTTTCTTCATTACTGGGACGATGTTGGCGATCCGGTCTGGGTACTGAACCTCTTGGATGAAGCCGGACTCGATTAGCTTCTTGACCTCAGTGTTGCTGCTCATTTCAAGTTCGAGCCGCATTCTTTTCGGCGCTTGTTTGACTGGCTTGATATCCGGAGATATTGCCAATTTGTGGACGGCTATTTCTAGATCTAATCCTGGCACCTCGGAATAGTTCCATGCGAAACAATCTTTATACTGCATGAGCACGTCCTTGAGCATAGCCACCTTTTCTTCAGACAACAGCTCACTGACGAATGTCGTCCGTGGGTCGTTTTCCGTCTCCAAGTCGATTTTTCTGAGGTTATCTGCAGTAGTATGTATCCCATCTTGCAAATTTTTTGGCGTCGGTGGAAACTCTGAGATCAATTCCTCATCATCCTCATTTTCGAAGCACCAGGGGAGGTCAGCCATATCCTCGCGTACTCCTTCTTCCAACGTCGTTATCGCGTGACAGGTATAAGATTGCTTCCAAGATCGATGTTGATCATGTTCTACTCTCGCTGCATACGTGGCTTTCGGTTCATGCTTCTGTGGTGGGGTTACCCTCCAACTGCTGGATAGAGCAAACCTGCCTTGCTGATACTGGTCTTCTACCCAATCTTTGAATGTTAAGCTGTCTTCGAGAGGATGTCCTATCGCTCGGTGATAGGAGCAATAATTCGGGTGAGTGACATCGTCTGCTTGTTCGGGGTGTTTGGACTCAGGGAGCGTAATCATTTGATGTTTCATGACAAGATCGAATATCTTCCTTGTCTTGTCTTGGGGAAAAGAATATGCTTGACCCATCTTCTTTATAAGAGACGGGTCCCGGCTGCTCAATTCTCGATCGCGTGGCTTCTTGGACCCGCTTTGCCGCTGTCGAATGATTTTTCCGTTCTTTAGTTTGTTTTTGCCTCCGCGTCGGGTCTTCTGTATGACGGGCTGGCAACGAAGGGCATCGTCATTCTCCATAGCCTACAGAAGGAGGCGTTGCGTCCTGGCTTTCTCGTAGATGGTCATTTCGCGGCTATGATCATCCCGGACCTTTTGACCCGCTTCCCTTATTAGCTTGTCCATCTGTTCTTCGAACGACGGACTTGGCCCTTTCATGGCGGGACCTCGTTTTGGTTCAGGGTTAGCGTATTCTAACAGAGCATCTCCTTCTTCATCAAAGTCATGTATAACGTAGCAGCCATGGAATCGCTCTCGTTTCTTGGGTTGAACATATCCAAGCCCGACCGTTTCCATTCTCCCATTGGGCGACTTTTGCTGAGTTCCGGGGACGTTCCAGATCCTATTGTAGAACTGAGTTTGTCGAGCAGTCTGTTTGAAGGGTACGCCTTGGCGCCTCAACAGCCTCTTTAATCCTTTCGTGTAGTATTTGGGCAGACAGATGGGCTGGAGCCTGTCAAGCGCAGGATCAGCACCATGCCAGATTTCTTTCTCCACTTTGGTTTCCGCAGATCGATAAAAGAGGATCGCTTTTTCATCTTTTCGCCTGGGAGGGACATAGAACGTCTGCAGTTCTTGCACACTATAGGTATCAAGTGTGTCGAGCTATTTGTAATGCTTTTATGGAACCATGGCGATTTGCAAACTCCGTTCATCGCCAGTGAAGGCTTGTATTGATGGCCGAACAGAAAATACTGCATTTACCTCATCTTCAGAGTCGCAGTCGAAGACCAACATAGGGGTAGACAGTCTGGGCTTGTTGTATTGGAGCGGCCTTGAATTGACTATCTCTTCCTCCTCTTCGGTATCGCTCCCAAAGACAGGAATGGCGGTGATAGCTTTGTTCTTCGGTTTATGGCATCTTTGCGTGTCTTCGAAGTCTGGTAAGAAGTATTTTTCATCTTCGTAGTTTCGGACTTCATTCACAGAGAATGGGTTCAGCTCCCCTGTCACGGTATACTCGAGACCATCCTTAAAATACTTCATACACTAATGTTGTATGGAAGGGATGATGTTGTACTCGTGTAACCAAGGCCTGCCAAAGTGTTGTAGAAAGTCTTGGCGTCAATGACATGAAACTTGATGTCAGTGATGAGCAGCCCAAAGCGTAACGTCAGTATCACAGACCCGAGCGTCCGTGATGACTGGGAGTCAAACCCGGAGATGGTGATTTTATCCCGAGCGAGGTGATGAACGCTCATGCAAATCTCCTTCAACACTCTTACATTGAGAAGGTTGACGGAGGACCCATTATCGACTAGGATCTTTCTTATCTTGATGTCATAACAGTATCCGGTGATATACAAGGGACGGTTGTGCTTGCATGTTCCGAGGAGGTGATCTTCGTCGCCGAAAGTGACGTCAGCAGTATGCACTTCTTCCAACTCATCTTTCATCTTTTCTTCGGCAAGGAAAGCTTGAAACTGATCGGGCTCTTTTAGTGCCTTGATCAAATAATCTCTCGCTTCTTTAGATAGCAGAAGGGCATCGAGAAGGCTTAGCTGCGAGGGTATTTTCCTCAGGTGTGCCAGAACGTTGTAATCCACCTTGTTTTTCTTGGGCGGGTCCGTGGCTGCTAACTCTTTGACGAATTGATCTTCGAGGGAGATATCTTCAGGGACTTTTTTCTTCCCTTTATCTTTTTTACTCGACCCCTTGTCTGTGGGTCCTAGATTCTTCTCGAGTAACGTGCGATTACGCAGTTGAATGTTCTCGCAGGTCTTTATCTCTTCTTTTTCGGAGATGGTTTCCTTGAAGAGAGGGCCGAGGGCTATTTCATCAGAATCGCTCCCGATGGTGAGAACTTGCGATCCCCCGTAATCAACCATGTGATAGTTGCCGACAGTTCTTTTGCGCTCATCTGTCGTGCTCTTCTGCTCTCGACGCATTTTGTGCTTCATCCGCTTGAAATGCTGCCGATGAGCAATGTATCCCTGCCACCAATTCTTGAAGACCATGCATTCCTCGGTAGGGTGTGTGATCCTCCGATGGTATAAGCAGTAGTTTGGATGAGCATCTAGTCCATCGGGGAACGTATTTTCTGAAGTGTCTTCTTTGAAAGGTGGCAACTTTATTCCTGTCAATAAGGCTTTAGCGAACTGCTTCCTTGTCTTAAACCTGCTTTTACTGGCGGCAGAAATGCTTACATCCGGTTGAGGTACTCTATGGCTTCTCAATACCGGAGCTTCTGCAACGTGACGCCAACGCTTGGCCCTTTCATATATGGCTGTTTCACGCTCTCGGTCAAACTTGCTCTTCTGACAGGCCTCGTTCAGCAAGATGTCAATCATCTCGTTTGACGGTTCTAGGAGTTCCGGTTCGGGACCTGCCCCCAGTTTCTCTGCATCAGGAGCTTCTTCACCATCTATTGACGAGTGAGAGATCACGTGGCAGCTCGCCACATAGTTCTCAGGTTCATCTGACGAGTCTTCTCCCCCATCATTGTCATCATCTCCATCCTTAAGGATGTGGTTGAGAAACTCTTAGAGCGTGACCGAGGTTCGCGCCTTCTGGTTATATTCTTCCAGCGCGTCAATATGTCTTTGCAGGTCCGTGCACTTATCATCAGAGTTCACGGGCTTTTTAGTCTTCTTATTCTTTTTTGAAGACTTTGACGACCGGGCGTGGGCGTTTTGACTATCACTACCAATTCTTGGTGTCGGGCAATGCTTCAGAATTCCCTCGATGACCTCGGGTTCTAGCAGACTTTTCCACCTGATCATCGGGTATGTTTGGAGATCCTTTAGCGTTCTTTTTGTTTTAGCTGAAAGAGTGACCTCCCATGGAGCTTCTTCTATAAAAGAGCATGATGCTCCCGTCGTGTCCACCTTTTTAAGAGCGGGCGGCTGGGGCAGGTTTACCCTTCATTTTTCAGACAATACGAATTTGCCTTGCTGGTACTAGTCCTCAATCCAGTTTTTGAAGATGAAGCAATCTTCTATTGGATGGCCCTTTATACGATGGTAGGGGAAATAGTTGGGAATGTTGACGTCACCGGGCTGCAGTTGGCGTTTTGGATCCGGCAAGGTGATGAGCCTGTTGCGCACCGCCAGCTCGAATAGTCTCCTCGTTTTATCCTGGGGAAACGAATAAGGGAGCTTTAGCTTCTCGTTAAAGAATCATTGTTTATCGTCTTGGCGATCAGTTGGTTTTGGACCACTGGGCTGCTGCTGAGCATTGGCGACGAAGGTAGCTTTCCCTTTTTCCTTTTCATTTCGAGGCTCCATCTTCGAAGAAGACGGTCTATGACAGCTTGTCAATCAAAACCTAGAAGGTAGTCGGCTTGAAAAACATCATGAACTGGGATATGGTCGTCTGCGGATCAAGAGTTCCCACGAACATGCCTACCACAAGAGCTTCTTTGATGCGTTGTTCGCATTTCGACCATAGGTTCCGCCACCGTATCGCGTACTGAACCCATGTTTCGCCTGGCTTCACCCTGGCATTAATTAGTGCGGTGATCGGGGTGCGCTTGCTAGCGCTTGCGAATCTCTATGTAAACAGTAGCTTTATTTCTCCAAATGTTTTGACAGAGTCATTCGGGAGCTCGGAATACCACTCGAATGCTGTCTCCGATAAGCTGCCAACGAATTGGCGAATCAGGAGCTTAACGTCACCTCCGGTGTTGCCGCACAGAGCCCTGAATTGAGCCACGTGTTGGTGTGGATTCCCCGTCCACTTATATACATGGAATTTAGGGATCGTATTTCCCGGCGGGTACTTTATTTGGTCGTACCAGCCCGGATAGGGTTGTCCAGTCTTAACGATTTGGCTAGCCGCTTCGCTTGCCTGATGAGCTCGTATCTGTTGAGCGATATAGTCATCCAGGGTGGCTTTGGAGATGGTCTCGTCCTTGACTGCTGATAGAGCCGGAAGAGGGTGTGATGTCTCCGCTCTGTCGTCTTCAAGGATAATCGGAGGGTCTTCAGCTGGAGGATCTGGCTGTATCATCATACCGACCATATCTTGGAATAAAAGCGCCATTCATTTTATGTTGGCCGCTTGTTCCGCGGCCTCTCTGTCTTTCTTCTCGAGGATTCTGCGGAGGAACTCAACATCCGTTTTTTGTTCCTGACGCTGCTCCAACGACGTCTCCGGGCTTGCTTTTGGCCCGGTGAGTGCAGCCATGGTTCTCAGCATCTCCTGGAGCTTTTGTTGTTGTGCTCCTGAGCCTTTGTCACTGATCATGTGAGCGGTCGATGACCCATAGAAGCACGGCTTTCCTCTTTTCCGGAAGCCATATAAACAGTATGCACTACCATGCCACCAGACTTAGGGTGTTTGGATTCAATCTCCTTGTGATTCATCATAGACGCAGGGATCTTCTCCGGCCTTCTCCTTTTGTGGATGGTTGAAGTTGAGGGAGCTATTGATGTAGGCACCTGTGCAGACGACGCCTTTCATAGCGTGGCGGAGGGATGGTCCCCCACTTGCTGAATCTTTATTTTCTTGGATCGATGGGAGTAGTCCTTGTCGATTACTGAGTCTTGGACCCTTCGCTAGACCCTGTGAATTTTTGTAGACAGACGCTGAGGGGGCTGCTCCAGCTTTGCCTTTGTGGCGCTTTCCATAGGTGGAGGAGATCTTTTCAATACAACAGTTGGAGTGTTTTTGCGCACCCTCCTAAGTGGTTCAAAGCTGTTCCTAGTTGGAACAACAGCATCGACTTCTACCGTTGGAGCTGGCGGAGTCAGTACAGAAGAGGAACTGCCCCCAGCTTTCCTCACACGGCGCCAGTGACGACGTCGAGCATACCTTGCAGACGATATTGATTCAACTATGGGGGTGGCTCCCTCATGCCCCTGATCTGGTGAAGGGTTGCTGTTGGTGCCATCCTATCGAAGACTGACGTCCACTGAGAGGAAATGATCATTCTTGAAAAGACCGACTTTTTGGCAGGGGAAGCAGCCTTGGATACTTCACCTGGAGCGGGAGCTGGAGCGGCCAGTCTTGTAAAGACCGACCCCTTAGCAGGAGAAGCCGCTTTGGCAACTTCAGGAGTAGGAACAGCTATTCATTTTGAGATAACCCCTTCATGTATGGTAGGTTTCTTCATAGGCCCATTGTAGTTTTGGCCCAGTCAGTTAAAGACTGAGGCGTTGGATTTGGGTGACCCGTTGAGAGGGGCCGCAATAGTTGCAAGCCGATCAAAGAACGAATTCTTCAGAACTTCTTGCGATGGCCCTGGGGCGTTGAGGCTCATGGGTGGGAGTATGGTCCAAAAGAACTGCTGGTGGCTTGCGTCACCTGTTCCACTGGCATCGTGAAAACGGAGGCTGCTCAAGTCCCATAGGTCACTCCTCTAGCAAGGAAGGAGTGGGAGTTGTCGCCGTTGTTGCAGTTGGTGCAGTTGAAAGCCATTGATCATCTGTTTTCTTCACGGAGCAAAACACAAAATCTTAGTATCGCGAATCCAGGGGCAACCATAGTAAACCGCAATTCGTTCGTGAGACACGACACACGGAGTGTGGAGTGGAAAAAGGAAAAGGTCCCACCGGACGTGCCAGAATCTGTTCTTCGCCGAATATAGAGACGGAACCGCGTAGGTCGTCTTGACTGAATTTAGGGGAAGTTGATATTTGGTTTTATTCGTCCACCTCTCTGAAGGTGCCAAGTTGATTTATGACACCGTATATCGGAGGTTTAGACGGATGCGGCCGTTGTAGCAGACTTCATCAGATTCCCCCTCCTTGTGAGGGTTTTTTGATTGTGGGGACGCTCTTCCCTGCAAGCGCAAGCCCCTGCAGTTAATTACGCTACCGCATCGCAGTAACCACTTTCTCCTTCTCCAGACGGTCACTTCGTATTGTGTATGTTTGTTTTATTTTTGGTTGCCCGTGGATTGTATAGGGAGACTAATTTATGTTGTCGCCCATAGGGCGTGGATTAGTCCAAATCCGTATTTTCTTAGATTTGGTTTTGGGTTGGGTTTAAGGATCGTTAATCTCATTTGAGACTAAGATCAACTTAAATGTTTGTTAAGGATATGTTAGTCTAATTTTAGAATAAGATCTACTTAACAGGATCATTTAGATCCAACAAAAGAGCATTTGGACTCTATTGTTTTAATTTAGGGACATTGCGGTCCATTGGGTTTAAGGACATCATAGTCCGCGATAGTTTAAGGACGTCATAGTCTGTAAAGTTTAAAGACATCATAGTCTATAAGTTTATGGACCTCACAGTCTATAAAGTTTAAGGACATCATAGTCCATGAGTTTAAGGACCCCACAGTCCGTAAAGTTTAAGGACATCATAGTCCAGTTTAAAGACGTCATATTCTGTGTGGTTTTGGTTCAACCGTTTGGGGATACACCAAAAGTTATTGGTTATTGGGACCCTCCGTCTCTCTGAAGACGTTGAGGAATTACAACGACGTATATAAGAGGTATGAAAAGATGTACCCTTGAACCAATGTTGGTTGGGAGATCTGTAGTCAAGTTTGGGACTAAGAACAGTTAAAAAGATTTATGAGAATATGGGCTCAATTAATCTACATTAGGGATCTGTGGCCAACTTGGGCTCGGCCCACTCAGTTAAAATTTTGGACATTTAATTAGGCTCAGCCCTTTTTCATTTAACAATGCTGAGCATTGGTTTGGGTTATGACAACCTTTTTGTCTTTTATTGAGTGTTGAGCCCTCATTATGGCTCTGGAGATTTATTTAAAGAATAGATTATGTTCCCTCAGCACCCACATGAGGAGCACGTGGCGCGCTTGGCGCTGAGCGCCAGACTTAGAGCGCTAAGGCGCTTCCTGTGAGATAGCGCACACGTGAGGAGCACGTGGCGCGCTTGGCGCTGAGCGCTAGTCAATGAGTGCGGAGCGCTCTTTATAAAATAGCGCCCACGTGAGGAGCACGTGGTGCGCTTGGCGCAGAGTGCCAACCTTGAAGCGCTGAGCACTTCTTTTAAAATAGCTCTTGGAGCGCTGAGCGCCAGACTTGGAGCGCTGAGGCACTTCTTTAAATTGGAGCGCTAGGAGCGTTGCGACACTGTGCGCCAGTCTTGGAGCGCTAAGGCGCTTCTTTAAATTGGATCTCTAGGAGAGCTGCGGCGCTGTGCGCCAATCTTGGAGCGCTAAGGCGCTTGGTTTTTAATTGGAGCACTAATGCTCTTTTTAGGCAGCTTTGATCAGTTCTGCGCTCTGAGAATTAAATTCTCATTTATAAGAGACTTTATCTCGTAGCTCTAAGAACAAAGTTTTTATTTTATAGGAGATGTTACAATCTCTTATGTTTTTTATGAAAGACTTTGTCTTTATGGATCTGTGATCTGAAAAGAATTGAATTTTTCTCCCCCCTTTTTATGATAAGATGCTATGATCTCTTTTGTGAAAGACCTCTGTCTTATAGATCTATGATCTAGAAAAAGAACTAGGTTCTTCTTCTTTTGATGAGATGCTTTGATCTCTCTGTTTTATTTACCTTGAAGAAATTCTTCTTCCGAGAGCTTGCTCTTCTCTTTGAAATTTCTTAAAGTTTGTGGCGGGTTCCTCTGTGCAAGACTTGAAGTCTTGGGGCTTTTATATAGTGGAGGTTGATTTGTTGAATCAGTTAGTGGAGGTTGATTTGTTGAATCAGTTAAGGAAATCTTTCCTCTGATTGATTTAGGGATGTTTCCCATCGTTGGATCTTTGATCCAAGAATTTCTGTTTTATAGAAGGCAATATTCTTGTTTTTAAGAAGATTGGGAAAATATTTTCCCATACAAAACTTATTCTATATCTTGGTGATTTTTAATCACCATTAGATCTTTGATCGAACGGTGCTCTAATTTTCAGAGGTAATCTAATGATTTTTAGTCATCTTTGTTGGATCTTTGATCCAAGGGTGGGGAACATTTAGTTCCAGCACTAGCACTCTCGTTCTTTACACGTGAGAGTTGCATCAAAGTCTTTGACTTTTAGCGCGGGCGCTGCTAGCGCGAGCGCTCTCGTGCTTTGCACATGAGCGCTGCATCGGAGTCTTTGACTCTTGGTGCTAGCGCGCTTAGCGCTAGCGCTCTCGTGCTCTGCACGTGAGCGCTGCATCAGAGTCTTTGACTCTTAGCGCTGGCGCTGCTAGCGCAGCGCTCTCGTGCTTTGCACGTGAGCGCTGCATCAGAGTCTTTGACTCTTAGCGCTGGCGCATTTAGCACTGGCGCATTTATGAAGCGCTGCTTCATTTCAAATTTCAAAATTTGAACAGAGCTTTGCTCTGATTAGGGGAAACAGGAACTACCCCAATTTCGCTTGGAATCAGAACCAGCATCAGTTCCAAGGCCACAACAACTTCCAAAGGCCTCCTCCTCCTCAACAACAAGTTCAGCAACAAACTCAACATCAGTATCAGCAGCCCTTCCAACCCCAACCTTTTCAAAATCCGACGAACAACTTTGCACCCAACAATTCTTTTCCTCAAAACAACTTTGTTCCGTCAAACAACGATAAGGTTTTCTCGCTAGAACGGAGTCTGGAGGCGTTTATAAAGCAATCAACTCAATCCACCGCCAACATCCAGTCTTCTATTCAGTCTTTGGTGCAACACACTGCTGCACATGGGCAAAGCATCAAGACCATCGAAGCCCAGATTGCACAACTGAATGCAACGTTAAGCGAGTTAAAGAAAGAGAAGCATTCATCTCAACCACTCCCAAATCCTGGTCACCCACATAATGTACATGTTGCTTTTGAACAACAGAACCATAATGTGGGTGCCATGACTACGTTGAGATCTGGAAGAATGTTGCACAATAACATCACACAGATAAATGATGACACCCTGGCCGCTGCTTCTTCTTCTCCTTCTTCTTCTTCTTCTTCTTCTGAGCCTATTCTCCATTCTTCAAAAGGCTCTTCTTCTTCCACTGCTCCGAACGGACCCATATCTCACTCCACTAAAACTCCATCTCTGGGATCCGTTCCATCTCCACAATCTCCTCCACAAGCATTGGACTCAACCAATTTCAAAAACGTTCCATTTCCAAACCGGTTGAGGTCCAATAAACAAAATTCATAAATGGAGAAGATTCTGGAGTTGTTTAAACAGGTTAACATCAACATTCCCCTCTTAGACGCGGTCCAACAAGTCCCTTCCTACGCAAAAATCTTGAAGGACTTATGCACTAAGAAGAGGAAATCTCAGGTTCCCAAGAAGGTTTTCTTAGCTAGTGCCGTGAGTGATGCTCTTACCCAAACTTTACTTCAAAAACGGAAGGACCCTGGCTGTCCTACGATTTCAATAACCATTGAGGATAAGAACATCAACCGCGCACTTTTGGATCTTGGTGTCAGTGTTAACCTACTTCCATATTCAGTATATGAGCAACTAGGTGTAGGAGAGATGAAACCCATACACTGTACTCTCCAAATGGCCGACCGATCTATCACCCATCCTAGGGGTGAGCTAGAGGATGTGTTAATAAAAGTAGGGGACTTCATCTTCCCCGTTGACTTCATTGTTTTAGACACACAACCTGTAGCTAACCCCCGGTATCAAATTCCGGTGATACTCGGTCGCCCGTTCCTTGCAACCTCAAATGCTGTGATCAATTGTCGAAATGGTTCGATGAACCTATCTTTTGGAAACATGACAATTGAACTCAACATTTTTAGGTTAGGGAATTAGCCTTCCGAACCTAATGCTTATATACTCGATGTTTGTTCCATCTAGGAGATCGCCCCAAAGGACTGTGAATTCGAGGAATTCTTGTTCGATCACAGCAATCTTGACGCCACTAGTGCGTTCCTCTTTGAACCTGCTGCTGCTTCCACTCCCGACAATGATTATGAGTGGTTCACTTTTTCGAACGATCTTGGCTTGTCGCCACCCGAGTTTGAATCTTTCGCATTTTTGGATGTGTTAGTTGAACCATCCAACTCGGTCGCATACACTCATTTTGAGCCTCCGTTAGAATCCTTTGAGTTCGAGACATTTTCGCCAATCTTGCCTTCAATCATTTCACCTCCAACACTCGAACTCAAGATGTTGCCGTCTCACCTCAAGTATGCTTACTTAGGTGAGAACGAGACCCTCCCTGTCATCATCTTGGCTTCTCTAGCTCCAGAGCAGGAGAAAGCCCTTCTGACGGTCTTGCAAAGCAATCAACATGCTTTTGGCTGGACAATGGCGGACATCAAGGGGATTAGTCCCCTGATCGTTGAACATCACATTCATATGATGGATGATGCCAAACCAGCCAAAGATCCATAGAGGCGACTTAATCCAGTCATGAAGGAGGCTGTGAATAAAGAGATCGTTAAATGTCTGGATAGTGGTATCATTTACCCTATCTCAGATAGCCAGTGGGTCAGTCCTATACACATTGTCCCCAAGAAGTCGGGCATAACGGTCATCACCAACGAGGCGAACGAGTTAATCCTTACTCGCACCCAGACTGGGTGGCGAGTATGCATTGATTACAGAAAACTCAACGCCGCAATACGGAAGGACCACTTTCCTCTACCATTCATTGACCAAATGATCGGACGATTGGCTGGAGATGAGTACTATTATTTTCTAGACGGCTACTCTAGCTACAACCAGATTCCCATCGCTGAGAAAGATCAGGAAAAACCACGTTCACCTGTCCTTTCGGCATGTTTGCATATCGTCGCATGCCCTTTGGGTTATGCAATGCTCCCGCTACCTTCCAGCAGTGTATGATGGAAATTTTCTTCGATATGGTTGAGAAATTCTTGGAGATATTCATGGATGATTTCTCCATCTTTGGCGATTCCTTTGACGAGTGTCTGCAACATCTCGACGCTGTTCTTACCCGATGTAAGGATAAAAACCTCACTTTAAACTGGGAGAAGTGCCACTTCATGGTGCACGAAGGTATTGTCTTAGGACATATCTTTTCGCAAAATGGCATTAAGGTTGAAAAAATGAAGATTGAAGTCATTTCCAATCTCCCTCCTCCCAGATGCGTCAGAGACATCCGAGCTTTCCTTAGCCACGTCGGTTTTTATAGACGGTTTATCATGGAATTTAGCAAGATTGCTAGACCCTTGACTCTTCTGCTGGCTAAGGATACTATATTCGACTTCAACTGGAGCTGTGTGACTGCGTTCGAATCACTGAAAAGCTCACTCACCTCTGCTCCCGTTCTTTCTTCACCTGACTAGACGTATCCCTTTGAGATTGTTAGCTATATGTATGCCGTAGAGGCCAGTATTGTATAGATGATGTATATTATATTGGATGCTTGTACTTATATAGAGAGGTCTTTCTTGCTCGATATGATAGTATGCTATTTGGTTGCTTTTTATCTTAACATGTATACTTGTCTCTTGATACTGTCTTATGGTTACATGTTGATAAAGCCCTTAGGATGTGTACTTGACTACCAGGACTATGATGTAGATCATACTAGTGGGACCATGGTAGTCCATAAGTTCATCATTTAATATTCTTAGTCGTGGGTGTATCGAGACAGGGTATCGATATACCGGAGTAAACATGCGTATACGCTTCTCGACCCATGAGATGGGCTATGGGTGATCCCATATCCATTGGTGTATGACATCAGAGATGGTATACGAGTGCTCGGTGGAGACTGGGTACACTGGACGGACTTGCCGAGGACTCCCAGATGGTATTATACCTCACATCAGATGACAGTTCTCTGGTGACACTTTTACAGGTTAGTCTGTAGACCCGAGATCGTCATAGAGTCTTGTATGATTCCTACTGTGCTTTGATTTCCACCTTACCACGTCCAAGAGGGCGTGAAAAACGGTGGTTTTTGGGTACAGTCCGGAGTCACATGGAGGCAATGAGCGATAGGAGGGGTTTCGTCTCTCCCGGTATTGGGAGTTGATGTTGCACTGTGCTCGATTGGCCATAACAGGGAAGTCCCTGGTCAGGGCTGATTTAGAGATTTATTGATAAGTGTTACCAGTAGTTTCTCGACCAGTTATGAGCCTCGCATCGGCATGACTTATCGGTTATTGGGGTCTGACGTTTACCATCCCTAGACTTGATATGCGACATATCAGACGAGGAGACCGGACTGTACAACAAGTGTTACCGTCAGGCTTTTACAGGAGTTGGAGCGGGCTTGCTTGCTGATCTTCTGATCGCTTAATACCCGGGTAGCCATTATGTCCAGCTAGTACCGCTGATGGCTTGTGGGTGCTTGATGTGATCATCACCTACTGCCGGCGTATTGACGAGTCTTTAGAGTCCTACATAGAGGTTTAACTGGTTCAGGCAAAACGGAATAAGGATACATCTGTGATATGTACGGGACCGAGAATAATACGTATATGTGATACCGTATTCTATGCTCGCGACTTTTGTATCGGTCGATTATATGTGATATAGCCGGGTTATCGAATCAAGTATTGATTCAATAAGTCGATATATTGGATGTTAGTCGGTGATATGTGATATAGCCGGATTATTAAATCAAGTGTTGATTTAATAATTTAATGTATAATTGTATATTTGATATACTAATTTACATTAACTAACATTTGCTCACTTAAGCATTTTTTCTCACATGTGCACACTTAATATATATATATATATATATATATATGATATATATTAAATTGTGTTTTCTTTTTGTATCATGGTTGTTGATACATACTACATGGGTGTATGAGACTTACACCATACTAATTAAAGTGGTGGGGTTTTAATGTTTAAAGTAAATCAAAAATAGTGGATTATTTGTTTTGTGCATGAAGCTTGTAGAAGCTTATGGATTCGTTGACAAAGTCCACTCACTTTGTTTTATTTTATATATTTGTTAACCCAACCATTTGAATTAGCCATGGTTATGTCTCTACATGAGTTAGTATATGGTACTCACTCACCATGGTTCACTCGCTCTCTTGATTAGTTCACTCTCATTTTCTTTTGCAAAAACATTATTCATCTTCTTCTTCCTTGAGCAAAAGAAAAGCTATCTAGGGTTTTCAAACGAGAGAGAAATATTGTGAGAAAAGAAATTCTAAAGCGAGCTCACTTCCTATTTCACCATCCTCTACTAGATTAGCACTTTAGTTTAGGGTGTTTGCTTCACTAATACTCTAGTTAGTGAAGTAGAAACTTGAGCTAGTATTCTCTCCACGTAGATCATCTTCGGCCTTGAAGACTTCAAGCAAGATCCATCATTTCTCTATGCGAAGCCATGCAAGAGTCTGGGAGTTCGACGATCGCAGCGAAGGGACTACTAAAAGGAGCTTATGAAGTGAAGGACCGACCTACAAATATTGTATTTCCCTTTTCACTTAGATAGTAAATGGTTTACATTGTTTCCGTATTATATTCTAGTTAACGATTCTAGTTTAGAGTTCCTTTTAACGGCAAATTTTTGAAAATGGCATGGACAATGCCTCCCGAAACCTTGCTGCCGTCGATAGGAACCCTACAGGTGTATCAGAGACCACCTAGGAAATTATACGGATAATGTTAGATTGCAAATACAAAACAAACTCCGAAACTTGAAACCCTAATTCCATGTTTCTGTCGATTTTAAAATGAGGTCCAAAAATTTTTCAAACAAGTGCAGAATCTTCTTTGAGCAAACCTAAGAGCATGGAAGAAACTTAAGACCCTGTGCTCGGATTTAGACCGAGCACATGGGCTTCAAAACTGAGGAGGCCGTCCTGGGTATGTCCCCTGGGTCCCAAATTTTTTTCTTGCTCTGGCCTCTGGGATTTGGGGTTTCAGTTGTTGTTTATTTTTGCTACTTTTTCATGTGATGATTAACTCAAAGCATAAGAAACTCGGAGTGTTTCGTAATCATAATTTTAACTATTTTTGGGATACTTTAGACGTTAAAAAGTTCAATCGGATGTCAAATACCCGCTTTAACCCTTGCCGGGAAAATTTCTAAGTGTTGGATTTTTCCTGTAGTTAATAAGCTTTCAAAGATCATGCAGGTTATGCGATGGACCCTCTAGAAGAACAAAACCTTATCTCGATTATGTGACCGTCAGAACTACCACTGAACCCTCGGGTTTGTGGTGGTTCAGCGCTGCCACATGTGAGGCGTTGGTTTTGCCCTTCTATGGCTGGTTCATTGGTACTGTGGCGTGTGCTGAATAAATTTAAACTTCGCTCAAGTGTTGAGCTTTTTGGGTAATCTTGGGTGTTCGTTGATTCGGTTGGAATGTTTAACATCGTTTAGGCTTTTCTCTGTGATGTCATGACATGTGATGTTCTGTGTTGCTGGATATGTTATATTGTATCGTCGCGTTTTGAATAGCCGGGTTTTTTTGTGAGATGAGAGTTTTTATTTTCATTCATGTAAAATTAAATGTATGTAATATTCTTTTATTGGGGCACTTCCGGGTTGAGGTTGATGTCACCATATATATATTATTTACTTTTCCACACTAGGATAGACCCAAGGAGGAGAGCACAAGAAACCGGGTTCTAGAGTCCAGTGGGAGACCAACTCAAGGAGTCGAGTCCGGGTCTTCTAATTCTAGAGTTGGTAGGGTTGCTTACCGCTCTCGTAGGGGTCTAGGGGTGTGGGTTTGGCCATTCATCGCGACCGTGAATCCGTGTTTTATAGAGGCTCAAAATAAAACACGGACCTCCTAGTATATCCATTATTTCATATGTTTCTTCTGCTGCGATATCTGTGATGTGATCATTTGATATGTTGAGATGGATACTGTATATAGTATATATGATATATTATATAGACGTTACATATGTTTTGCACCCGCGCTAGCCCTGTCCCGCTCTGCCGTTAGTTACCTAACATAACGGTGCATGACGGGACATCGAGACGAATGCGGATGGCATAAGTGTACGTCGTATTTATCTGTGATGTTTAGGTGACTTAAATGATGGGACTTCATTAATGAGATTAATGAAAGAAAAGAAACCTAAAAGATGATGTAGAATCAAAATTTTCAAAAAGGCTAGCAACAGTTTTTGCTTTGCATAGTGATATATATGATATATCCCGCACCTTATTCGATGATGAAAGAGCCGAGATCCCTTCACCGGGAATGACCTCTTTAGCAACACTGGAAGATGCTACAGCACTCGGTTTTTCTTTTGATTGCTTTTGGAGTTTTGCTTTGCATAGTGATATATATGATATATCCCGCACCTTATTCGCTGAGGAAAGAGCCGAGATCCTTACACCGGGAATGACCTATTTAGCAAAACTAATGAAATCCTCAAAAACACTCGTTTTCAAAATTCACTTGTTTCTACAACGATATCAAGTTCAATACGCAATAGGTTTTCTGAAAAACCTATCGTACCCCTCCGTCATTTCAGATAAGTCCTACTTAGTATTCGTGCTACGTTTGTTGACCTCTGTCTAGGCGTAGTGTGCGGTAGCTAACTAATATTTTTCTGCTTATGCATATGATGCAGATTGGATTAGGGTAGTCGTACGACCTTGTTGACCTCCGTCAAGGGTCGTGCGGGTGGGTTTGATTCAATCAAGAAATGACGGGTTGAACTTGACTTGCACCCTATGGTTTGTTAACCTCCGTCAAGGTCATGGGATGGTTGGGGCAAAATATTGTCGGGAATTTCAAATGTTGAAGTTTGCAATGAGATTGCATACCTTCTATGAGATAGTTGGATCCTGATACCCACTGCGAGTAATTGTTACTCCTGGGAGAGTTTTACACAGGACAATTAGCCGATTAAGTAGGTGTCTAGAATGGTGTCAACGAGATTATGCCTCAGGGAAAACGAGGTTTATTTTAACTAGGTCCATGGGAAAGCATGGGAACCTCCCTCAAAGTACCGACACTGGCCTGGCTGAAAGATTGGCGAAATTGTAGGGTGTAATTAATCCTGGCTAGTTTTTCCTTTTAGGGTTTGAACGAAGATTTGATAGAAACAGTTTGAGCCATCCTGATTAGATAAAATAATAACCAATCTGATCTTGCAAGAGCATACGCTAAAGTGTTTTCTTCTCTCTCTCTCTCCAGGTAGCGACTATATCATGCCTTAATCAAGATAATAATATGGATGTATTGACCGAACTCGCATGTTATACTGTGCTGGGGAACGTTGGTTCCGTTCTTTCTTATAAAAGTTATAAGACTGAACATGATATAGGAGAATACCAGGATTCCCATGGCACCCGAATGAAGAAAGTACATGTTGATGCATTTTCTTCGGGTGTGTTCATTACAGAGAACTGTTTCTCCATTTGCTCTACATCCTGGGTATTAGATACCGGGTCAGGATCCCATATATGTAATAGGTTACATGGGCTGAGAAAAAGTAGAGAACTTGGAGAAGGTGATAAAGACATAAGGGTTGGAAATGGTGCAATTGTTGCAGCGAAAACCGTCGGGGAATATCACCTTGTATTACCAACTGGTATATATTGATTCTAAACGAATGCAATTACATGCCGAACCTGATATGCAACATTATATCGGTTTTTTTATTAAGTAAAGAGGGATATAATTTTGTATTACAGGATAATATTATGAACATTTTTCTGAACCAAAAGTTGGTTAGATCAGGCACGTTGTGCAATGGCATTTATGTTCTAAATCAATCAACAGTTTTGGGCATAACAAACACACACAAGAGGAAGAGTTCAGAACTGAACGAATCCTTCTTGCGACATTGTAGACTAGGTCACAATAATGCGACACGGCTCGCTAAGTTGCATAAGGATGGATATTTGAATCCGTTCGAATTTTCATCTTATGACAATTGCCAGTCATGTCTCAAAGGCAAGATGACCAAAACTCCATTTACGGGACACGGAGAAAGAGTTACTGAACTCTTGGGACTGATACATAGTGATGTATGCGGTCCCGTGTCTACACATGCCAGGGATGGTTCTTCGTACTTCATTACATTCACTAATGATCTCTCTAGATTCGGATATGTGTTCCTAATGAAATACAAATCAGAAGCTTTTGAGAAATTTAGAGACTATAAACAAGAAGTCGAGAACCAAACCGAGAAAAGTATTAAAATCCTACGATCTGATCGTGGAGGTGAATACTTAAGCAATGAATTCCTGGACTTCCTAAAAGAGAATGGGATTCTCTCTCAGCTAACTCCTCAATATACACCACAGCACAACGGTTTATCTGAACGGAGGAACCGCACCCTATTAGATATGGTGCGCTCTATGATGAGCATAGCTGAGTTACCTATTTCCTTCTTAGAGTATGCACTTGAGACAGCGGCATACCTACTGAATAGAGTTCCTACCAAATCCGTGCCTACCACCCCATATGAGATATAGGAGGGGAAGAGACCGTATCTTAATTTTATTAAGATATGGGGTTGCCCGGCCTTTGTCAAAAGACAAAAACCGGACAAACTCGAGAAAAGGACTGTTTTGTGTAAGTTTGTTGGATATCCTAAGCATTCGTGAGGGTATATCTTCTATCACAATGAGGAACAAAGGGTGTTTGTTGCTCAACACGCCACCTTTTTAGAAAAGGAATTTCTTGCAAAAGAGATTAATGGCTCTGAGGTAGAACTGGAAGAAGTTCCAGCTGTACAAACCACAACAGAAGATTTGGTGGAACCAGAGGATTCGGTAGTTCCCGATGAACCCCAGCCACTTCGCTGATCTAGTAGGGTTCCTCACCCACCTGAGAGATACTACGGTTTTCTCATGGATGGTAGGAGCGAGGATTGCATCATGGAAGATGATGACCCAACTAGTTTCGAGTAGGCCATCACAAGTGGTGACTCAGTGAAATGGCTGGATGCAATGCGGTCCGAGATGGAATCCATTTACACCAACAAAGTATGGACATTGGAAGATGCTCCTAAAGGGGTAAAACCCATTGGGAGCAAGTGGATCTTCAAGAAAAAACTTGGTGTAGATAGGATAGTGGAGACTTTCAAAGCTAGACTTGTGGCAAAGGGTTTTCGTCAACGACCAGGTGTGGATTATGACGAAACCTTTTCTCCAGTAGATATGCTTAAATCCATCCGGATCATGCTTGCCATCGCTGCATATCATGATTACGAAATCTGGCAAATGGATGTTAAGACCGCCTTTCTAAACGGTGATTTAGAAGAGAGCGTGTACATAACTCAGCTGGAGGGTTTCATAGCTAGTGGGAGCAGCGGGAAGGTGTACTGTAGGGTTGCTAGGCACACGCATAAGGGTCTATGAGGCATTAACCATGCCCGATTTAAAAATTATCCGTGCCGAACAACCCGAAGCCAGATCCTTAAACTAGAGATTAGGCGAAAACTAACATGTTAAACTCATTAACACTAAGTGAGAGGGATTACAACCTTTGTAGATCCGGTCCTTGACTTCTAAAGCTCCGTTTTGAAGTCCCTTCGCTGCGATCATCATGTTCCGGACTCTCGAGAGGTTCCACGAAGAGAAAGATACAGTTTTGCTTCCGATCTTCGATACAAAGATGATCTACCTTGAAGTTTCGTTAACACAAGCTAACACTCATAATATGAAGTGAACACCCTCATCTAAATGGCAAGAATAGATGAGGATGATGAAGTGGGATTATTGCTCTCTTTTATTTTCTTATTCTCACTCATTTTTCATCACTTAGAAAAAGCTAGAAAGCTTTTTCATGAAAAGAGAAGGAAAAGAAGATGAAATAATGATTAATTCCTTTTGTGACGAATAATGAAAAGATGATAATGATGAATAATGCAACCATGGTTGACTTAACCTTTGTAGAGATTTAACTAGGGCTAGGGTTTGGGTTGAGTTAAAGATGAGTCACTTGAAAATATCTTTTTCATTACAAAATAAAACCTTCTAGAAACTTCTAGTAAACATTAACCCAAATCAAACCTTAATCTTGTTTAATCTCCACCAATCATGTTGCATTATTTATCATATCATGTTACAATATTATATATCACATATATAATATTTATTGTAACAAAATAAAATAATACATTTAACATATATCGTATATAAATCAATGTATTATCCGAGTGAGAAAAAGAATCTTTTAGCGAGCTAATATTAGTTAATGTAATTTAATATATCATATATATTATTTTACATTAAATTATCAAATCAACACTTGATCCGACAATCCGGCTATATCGCATATAACCGACTAATATTTATCCGTACCGATTCATCGAATCAATACTTGATCCGATGAGCCGGCTGATATCAAATATCACGAGAATAGAATACGGTATCTCATATCGCATTATCCTCGGTCCTGCACATATCACATATGTGCCCCTACTCCGTTTTGCCTGAGCCAAGAAACCTCTGTGTAGGACTCTAAAGAATCGTCAATACGCCGGAAGTTGGTGATGATCATATCAAACACCCACAAGCTGCAAGCAGTCAGCTAAACGTAACAGCCACCCAGGTATTGAGCGCTCAGAAGATCAACAAGCAAGCCTGTACATTCTCCTGTGAATCCAATCAGTAACACTCCCGTACAGTCCGGTCTCGTCGTCTGATATGTCGCATATCTCGCCTAGGGATGGTAAACGTCAGACCCCAGTAGCTCGATAAGTCGTGTCGATATGAGGTCTATAACAGTCCGAGAAACTACAGACAACACTTACCAATAAATCTGAGCAACCCTTACCAGGGATTTCCGGTTATAGCCAATCGAACACAGCACAACATCAACTCCCTATACCGGGAGAGTCGAATCCCCTCCTATCGCTCATTGCCTCCATGTGATTCGTGACTGTACCCAAAAGCCACCTTTTGCACGCCCTCTTGGACGTGGTATGATGGAAATCAAAGCACAGTGGGAATCACACAAGACTCTATGACGATCTCGGGTCAACAGACTACTCTGTACCAGTGTCACCGGAGAATTGCCATCTGACGTGAGGTATATACCATCTGGGAGTTCTCGGCGAGTCCGTCCAGTGTACCCAGTCTCCACTGAGCACCCGTACACCATCCTTGATGTCAAACATCGATGGATATAGGATCTTCCATCGCCCATCATATGGGTCAAGATGCATATATGCTAGTCTACTCTGGTGTATCGATGCCCGGTCTCGATACACTCTCGACTAAGAACAGTTATAGGATGTACTCGTCGACTACTGTGGCCCCACTAGTATGATCTCATCATAGTCCCGGTATTCGAGTACATATCCTAAGGGCTTTATCAACATGTAATATAGAGACAATCAGAGTACATGTTAAGATAAAGTACAACCAGATAGCATACTATCATGTCGAGCAAGAAAGTCCTCCCTATATATGTCCTAGCATCCACTACAATATACATCGTATGTACAGTAATGGCCTCTAGGGCATACATATAACTAACAATCTCCCACTTGCACTAGGGCCATCTGTTGTGGTATCACATACCCAACAATTAGCTGTGGTCGAAGTATCTCATACTCAACCATCCCGTAAAAGTCTCTACTGGGAAAAAGGCCTTTGTGAGTGGATCCGCGCTGTTGTCCTCTATGTCTACTCTCCTAATCTCGATCTCCCTGGGGATCAACCATCTCCATGATCAGGTGATACTGCCTAAGAATTATATCGGGATTTCAGATGGGACGGGGGGTTCCTTGGCAAAAGCCACAACTCCATTTTCACACAATGGTAGGAACGAAGTTCATCTCATGAACTTATATATCCAGACTGCCTCTTTGGTAGCATTCTTGGTAACGATGTATCTTGCCTTTATATCGTCTAGTATGTCACGGTATCTAGCTTGGAACTCTTCCAACATACCGTCCCTCCACTGAGGGTAAAGACAATGCCTGCGACTAACATTCAGTCGTACTTATCACCCTGGAACCTTTCCAGTGATTTTCCCCAGGATCGATTGATACCATCTCACTACAACTAGTGAGTATCCTAACATCCAATTAGATCTATCTCATAGATCCAAAACTCAGGATTTAGGAGATATCACTTTGATCCTATATGGAGAATCTTTGTGATAAGCGGAGATTGACCGAGCGTAGCATAGGAAACTCCTTCCCTATCAAGAGTATGTCATCCACGTACTCGACAAGGATCACCACCATACTCCCTACTACCTTTTTGTATATACAAGGTTCATCTACCATTTTGATGAAGTCAAACTCTTTGACTACCACATCAAAACAGATGTTCCAACTCCGCGATACCTGTTTTATCACATAAAACATCTTGCACACGTTTCCGCTGCTCTCACTGTCTAAGAAGCCCTCTGGCTGTGTACTTATAGACGTTCTCTTCTAAAACATCATTTAGAAAAGCAGTCATGACACCTAACCACCAGATATCGTAGTCATGGTATGTAGCAGTGGCAAGTAGGATCTGGATGGACTTAAGCATAGTTTTGAAAGTCTCAACTTTTCCATTACACCAAGTAATCTTCTCAAGATATACTTGCTCCTGATGGGGTTTTAACCCTTCAGATAAAGCAACCAAAGTCCATACTTTGTTGGTGTATAAGGATTCCATCTCAGATCGCTAAGCATCCAGCCATTCTTATAGAGTCCCACTCTTGATGGCCAGCTCGAAACTAGTTGGGTCATCATCTCATGATGCAAACCTCGCTCCCACTATCATAGAGAAACCGAAGTATCTCTCAGGTGGATGAGGAACCCTACTAGATCGGCGGAGAGGCTGAGGTTCATTGGAAACTATTGAATCCACATTCAATAGGTATGCAGCTTCTCAAGTGCATAACTCTCAAAAGGAAATAGGAAACTCATTAGTACTCATCATAGAGCACACCATATCACATAGGGTGCTTTGCTCCACCCCGATACACTGACGTGCTGTGGTGTATGCGGAGGAGTAATGGTGAGAGAGAATCTCATTCTCCTTTAGAATTGTCCAGGAATTCCGTGCTCAAGTATTCTCCTCTTTGATCACATCAAAGGACATAATACTTTTACCCGTATTTTGGTTCTCTACTTCTAACTTAAATTCTGTGAATATCTCAAAAGCTTCGGACTTGTGTTTCAACAGGAACATATGTCTGAATCTTGAGAGATCATCAGAGAATGTAATGAAGTACAAAGAACCGGTCCTGGCATATGTAGACAGGGGACTTTCATACATCAACATGTATCAATCCTAAGAGTTCACTAACTCTTTCTCTGTTTCCAATAAACAGAGCTATGGTCATCTTATCTTTGTGACATGACCGGCAAGTTTCACAAGATGTAAATTCAAACAAATTTAAATATGCATCTATATGTAACTTAGCTAGTCCGGTCGCATTGATATGACCTAGTCTACAATGCCTTAAGAATGATTCGTTCATTTCTGAACTCTTCCCTTTGTGTGTGTTCTTTACGTTAAGAACTGTGGTTTGATTTAGAACGTCAATGCTTTTAGATAACGTGCCTGAACCGATCAACTCTTGATATAGGAAATGTTCAAAACATTATCCAACAGTACAAAATTATATCTTTTCTTTACTAATAAAGGGACTGATATGATATTGTATATCAGGTTCGGTATCTAATAACATTCGTTCAGAATCAATGTATTCTGGCAATACAGGGTGATAGTGACCAACAGACTTGGCTGCAACACTTGCACCGTTTCTATCTCATGAAACTTATCACCCGTTCTCAGTTATCTACCTATCTGTAGCCCATGTAACAGATTACATATGCGGGATTCTGATCCGGTATCTCATACCCAGGACGTAAAGTATACTGAGAAACAGTTCTCTGTAATGAACACACCCGAAGAAGATGCATCAGCATGCACTTTCTTTGTTTGGGCGGCACGGGAAATCTGGTATTCCCTAATTTCCTGCTCTGTCTTATAACAATTATAAGTTGGAGCGGGACCAACGTTCTCCAGCTCAGTATAACAAGCAGGTTCGGTCAATACATCCGTATTATTATCTTGATTAAGGCGTGATATGGTCGCTACCTGGAGAGAGAGAAGAAAACACTCAGCGCATGCTCTTGCAAGATTAGATTGGTTATCTAATATATCTAATCAGGATGTCTCCCACTATTTTAATCAAATCTTCCTTCAAACCCTAAAAGGATAAACTAGTGATTAGTGTCAAAAACATGTAATTTACCGCAATCAGAAACGGCGTCGCTTCGCAGCTAGCCGGTGAGTACGGGTCGATCCACAGAGACGGGTAATTCCTTTTATGTGTCTTAACGAGTTGATTCTATTTGTCGTTTTGGTTTTATAAAAATCTAGATCTAAAACTTAATTAATCTAATTTAAATTCTTGCTAGGGTTAGGCTTAGAGGAAGTTTTGGAGATTGATGTTTTCTCACCGCTTTCAATGCCGTATTTTAGATCCATTAGGTGTTATAGTAATTATCGATAAAGTGGATACGACTCTTTTGGGAAGATGTTTTCTTCCTCTAGATTCGTATCCTTCCTTTGTCGTTAATTACCCTAACCCCCATGGAAAACGCGCGCAACCGGCCCTTTATACTGCGGTTCACCGTTACCTCGAGGGGTAGGGTGCCGCAGGGAGCGGTTGTGCGCGCATGCATGGAGTTCTTAATGGGTTAGTTTAATATGGCATTGAAAGGGGTGAGAGATCTCATCTCTCAACCCTTTCCCTAAGGCTAACCCTAACAAGCGAGGAGACTACTCGCTCATTAGGGGATGAAATAACATTAAAAGAATAAAAGAAAAAAAACACTTACTAATGGTGATGGCTCCCTCCAAGCGATAAAGAACAGATCTGAATGTCACTTCCAGAATTTCTGAATTTTATTTATTGAAAAGAGGCATACATTTTTTAGATCTAAGATTACAATTTATAGGAAAATAGGAAACCTAGGGTTACAGACTCTCGCACATGCGCAATTACAGATTCGCCCAAGTAAAATCCCAACACCAGAACCTTCGCAACAACCCAGAAAATCTGCACCGACACGGGCGCTTGATGGCCGCGGAACCGCGGCGCAAGGTAGGCTTTGGCCGCGGTTCTGCGGCCAAAGGAAGGAGTTGGGCCATGAGACTTTTGGGCTTCCTTCTTTGCTTCTTGGGCTCTGTATTTTTATATGTATTTTCTTTGTTGGGCTTCTGAGTCTTCTCCAGATTTTTCAGTGAATACTTGTAGCGATCTTTCAACCGTTCACTTGACATTTTGGACCTTGCACTGTTCTTCGACTAGGCTTGACTAGGATCGGTCTGCTTGTTGGTCAAAAGTCCCTTTTTCTGTTGTTTTGTGTCTTTTTCACTGTATTTGCTCCAGAAACCTGTAACCTGTAATATGCAACAAACGTGCGTCAAGAGTACCTGTTTATTTATAAAAAGGATAAGAATAGGGGAATGATAAATGCAATATTATGGTCTGAACAAATACCCCCAAACTTACCTTTTGCTCATCCTCGAGCAAACTTATTATTTATTCACTAAAATCCTAACCGCACTTTCGCAGGGAAACGCGATTGCACTGAGCACGTGCAACAAGCCGTTAAACCTCTAGGTGTCCCTAGTAGGAGGAGTGTTGTCTCCTGAGGGTTTTCAGCGGATTACACCCACAAAATCCTATCAATTCTGCCCATTGACTTTTGTTCTTCACTTAGGTCTTTTAACAAGGAATTCTATTATCTTCTACTTGTAAATTATCCACCCATATTCTTCACACTTCCTCATTATTTAACTTAAGATTATATGTGTTATGTAGACCTATTTAGCTTTCGGCATCTCTTAAGTTTTCCTTCTAGGGTTACATCTCCACTTAGGAATTTCTATCAACTCTATTAAGGATACAAGTTCTATTCTTCATTCCTCTCTCTCATCTAAATTCCAATCACATACCCCTACGTGTGTGTATAAGTCACCCCTACACTTGGAAATTCAAATTAAGCAATCAACCCCTTGTCCGTTGTCCAAAGTACTAATCAGTTGGTGAATGAAATTTGCTTACACATCCTTCATGCGACCGTTAATACTTCTTGAGGTACCAACGACCGATTACAAAATGCGTTTGCACTTTAAAGCGTACTTCCTAGTCTTTGCAACACCCAAGGCTTTAGCAGTGACTCCCAAACCAGTTGGTCTAAGGCACTAGGTGATGAAGCACCCTCGCTAAATATTTTTCTATTTTTGCAGCCTTAAATAATCACAAAAACCAGTGTCCATTTTTTTTTTCTTTATTCACACTTTTTCATACTAAGGACTTTAGACAAGAGCATTTCAAGGTCTCTTCTACTATTCCAAATTTCAAGGTGCGTGAATGTGCAATTTGTAGGGTATACATTTTCAGAATTTAGACTTAAGCTAGGAACTATTTTTCAAACTTATACTCTAATAAGAACATCAATACTCTTCCCTCATTTTGACTTAGCCCAAGAAGTGAACCCAAAATTTGCCTATTTCTAAATAAACTACAAGGCATATACTTTCTACTGTTAAACTTTAAGGAAGGTTATTTTTAGGGTTTTTAACTTACTAAGTCTAAGATCTAGTTGTTCCTAACCAGTTAACCTATTTGTCAAACTCACGTCAAATAAGCCAAAATTGAATACATTAATTTTTATAATTTTTGAAATTTTTCAAATTTTTATGGGTTTTTCAAATAAATATGCAAATGCAAAAATATATACAAATGAATGCGAAGGAAGAAGACGTACCGAGCGTACCCCCAAACTTGAACTTGACAGTGTCCTCACTGTCATGCTAAACCTAGAGGGTCAAAATACCGATACTCCCCTGTTTATTTATTTATATTTTTTTTTATTGTTAAGAAAAACAAAAAATATACAAAAAGACCCTCCCCCAAACTTCAATTAAACTATGTTAGACATTACTGCCAAACTTTGCATCGGCCAAAGGTCAACACCAACCAGTTGAAAAATTTATCAGTAAAGAATATTGGTTGGTGGAAAAATAAGTTGTGGTGGTCCGAAAAGAATTTGGGAAGATAGAAGTAGTGGTATGGGAGGTGTGGAGGTAAATATACAGGTGATGGTGATGCATCGAAACGAGAATGTAAATGATCAGCAATCAGTGGAGTGTTGGCATTCTCGTACCTTATTAAAAGAAATGGGGGTATTTCAACTTCTAAGGGAGGAAGTTGGCTCACCACAATACCCCCAAGATGTTCCTGTGGGTCCTCTATTGACATGGCATCATCCATCAATTGTGTATGATATTCACTTATGAGGGAACTGATCTCCTCGATGTCCGCCATAGTCCAACTGAAAACTTGCCGCCTATCTTGTAAGACTTTTAAAATAGCGTTCTCTTGCTCGAAGGCTAGAGAAGCTGATATGATAATGGGAAGAGTCTCATTCTCACCTATGTAAGCATATCTACGGTGAGACGGCAAGGGCATGAGTTCGAATTTCTGAGGCGAGAGAACCATTGCGGAATCTACCTCGAACTCAAAGGACTCTAACACAGGTTCGAAATCACTGCAAACAACCGATTCGGATGGTTCGACTGACTCATCCAAAAATTCAAACGACTCATATTCGGGCTGTGAGTCTTCATCATCCAAAAAAGTGAAACATTCATAATCAACATCGGTTGTGTTAACAATAGTAGGCTCAAGGAGGGACGCACTAGTGGCGTCAAAACTGTTTTCATCAAATAGAAATCTTTCAAGCTCGCAGTCCTCCTGCGTGATTTCGTGAATAGAGCAAACTTCTCGTGTACTAGTTTTAGGCACGGGGGGCAGACTTCCCATCTTATAAATATTGAACTCACTAGACCTCTTTCCGAAGGATAGAGTCATGGAGCCATTGCGACAATTTATTACGGCATTGGAAGTGGCCAAAAATGGTCGACCAAGAATCACAGGAATTTGGTTTCTTGGGTTAGCAACAGGTTGTGTATCCATAACGATAAAATCAACGGGGAATATGAATTCCCCGACTTTGATCAACACATCCTCTAGTTAACCCCTTGGATAGGTGATTGATCGATCAGCCATTTGGAGAGTGCAGCGAGTGGGTTTCAACTCTCCAACCCCTAATTGTTCGTACACGGAGTAAGGAATCAGGTTAACACTAGACCCAAGATCTAGAAGTGCTCGATTAATTTTCTTATCCCCAATCGTAATTGAAATAGTAGGACAGCCGGGGTCCTTTCGTTTTTGGGGTAAGGTTTGATGGTGGTTAATAGCATTGCTCACTGCACTAGCCACTAGCACTTTCTTGGGTACTTGAGATGCCTTTCTCTTCGAGGTGCACAAGCCCTTTAAGATTTTCGCGTATGAAGGGACTTGTTGGATAGCATCCAAGAGAGGTATATTTATGCTAACCTGCTTAAATATCTCCACAATCTTCTCCACTTGTGTATTTGGTTTATTAGGACTCAACCTGTTTGGGAATGGAGCGTTCTGAAAATTCGTTGAGTCAAAAGTCTGTGGAGTAGAATGTGGAGTAGGAACGGATCCCAGTGTGGATGTGTTCGTGTTGTGAGAAATGGGTCCGTTCGAGTCAGAAGAAGTAGAGCCATGTGAAGGGTTGAGAATAGGCTCTAAAGAAAAAGGTGAAGAAGGAAGTGAAGAAAATGAAGAAGGGGAAGAAGAACCACCGGCGGGGATGTCATCACTAGTTCCCACATTATTTTGCAACTCTCTTCCGGATCTCAACGTGGTCACCGCATTTATATTGTGATTGTGATATGCGTTTTGTGTGTGACCGGGATTGGGCATTGGTTGAGATGGAAGCTTTCCCTTTTCTCTCTCGCTCAACGCAGCAGTTAATTGTGCAATTTGTGCCTCAAGAGATTTGATACTTTGATCGTGTGAGGCATTGTTATTCATTAAAGATTGAACATAACTTTCAAATCTTGCTGCGGATTCTGTAGTTTGCTTAAGAAATGCATCTAGACTTTTTTCGAGCGAGGTAACCTTATCATCATTTGGTTGAACCAAATTGTTCGTTTGATTTGTATAAGGTTGTTGTTGGAAAGGTTGCTGGTTTTGAGTTTGTAAGGGTGCTTGTTGTTGTTGTGGAGGAGCTCTTTGAAAATTGTTATTCCCTTGGACTTGTTGATTTTGGTTCCAAGCGAAATTTGGGTGACTCCTCCACCCCTGATTGTATGTTGAAGAGTACGGATCGGTTCTTTGTCATTGCTGAAATGCAGCATTGACTTGATCCTGTCCTTTTATAGGTGCATTTTAAGGACACTCTTCGGTTAAATGCGATGGGTTCGAACAACAAGCACAAACAGTTCGGGTGGGTAGAGTAGGGGCAGGAGAAGTCGATGAGATTTTTGTCTCAATGGCTTCTAGCTTTTTCATAAGTGAGGCCATCTCGGCCTTCATAGCTATCGATATATCTATTTGATGTATGCCCGCCCTAGATTGACCAACTGAAGAAGATGATGTGGTCATGGTACTCTCCCACTGAATTGTTTGCTCACTTAGGTCCTCAAGAAACTGCCAAGCTTCGTCGCTAGACTTAGAGAGAAAATGACCTTGACATATTGTTTCTAGCAACTGCTTCGTTGCTGCGTTCAATCCCTCGTATAATGTTTGGCAAAGTTGCCAATTTTCTATCCCATGATGAGGGCATTGAACAAGTAGGTCTTTAAATCTCTCGAAGCACTTCCAGAATGGTTCGGACGAAAGCTGTGAAAATTGTATAATCTCGTTTCGGATTCTAGCAGTTTTATGATGAGGGTAGAACTTTTTCAGAAAAGCTCTCACAAACTCGTCCCAATTTCTAATGGAGTGTGATGCGGTGTTGTATAGCCACTTCTCGGCTAGGTCACATAAGGTAAAAGGAATGACCCTTAGCCTTATTGCGTCATCACTTAATTGGGTTGTCTTCATCATGCCGCAAACGTTTTGGAATTTATTAATGAAAATATATGCATCTTCGGATTCCAAACCATGAAACTTAGGCAGCATATTGATGAAGTGTGGTTTTATTTCAAAATTATCCCCATTCGTCGGTGGGGGTGAAAGACATGTAGGTAAAGAAGTGCGGACGGGGTAGAAGAGATCCTGGAGCGCGACTCGTGCGGGCGCTACAACAGGCGGAAGATTCGGGTTATTCGCACCTGGCGGAGGTGGAATCATTCCCGTCGTTAAGGTATCGTTGGGGTTGAATCCCGACATACCTTCGAAAGAAGAATTTGAATGTGGAGGTAAGGAAGTGGACGGAAGATCGATGAAGGGTTCGTCGAAGGGTTCGTTGGTCGGTACCAACGAAACACGGACTAATCGGGCGTTAGTATCCCTAGTCCAAGATGACATACACTAAAAGGGTAGTGCAGTCAGAAAAAATAAAAAAACAGAATGTGGGGGTAAGATAACGTCAATGAAGGAGAAATGGTGGAAGTGAGGTGCAAGTTTTCTTAGCGGCAAGTTGCAAGTTTTGAAAAGATTTTTCTTTATTATTTTTTATGTGAAAGTTTTGCAAAGAGGTTTTAGAAAACGGACTCGTGACACAAAAGTATCAACCACACATGCACAATCAGGCCTAAATCTAGGGTTGCCTAGGTCTGCTAGACAGCTCCTAACTAGGGCTAGAGATAGACCTCAAACCGCCTCTTCACGGACAAATACGGCTAGGTAAGTGGGAAGGAACCACCACTACAGTGGGCCTAATTAATAACCACTAGCCTAGACACCGCAATGTCGGTTAGGATAAACGGCCGATGCCTACCCTAGTCCTTTTCCTATTGAGCTCGCTGTCCTTAGGTCTGAGTCTAATCTTTTTTTATTAAAGGTGGTCAATGAAAAATGCTTTAGGTGTTTTCTGGGGTCCTGGGAAGGGTGATGAAATCCCCACCCAATCTGAGTTTGGTCAATTAGCCCCTTAGAATCCGGTTAAATTATGCAAAACAAATAAAATTTCACTTGCAATCAGAATTTTTTTTTAGCGCGGCGTAAAGAAACCTGCAGAAATCTGTTATTGAGAAGGGGGAGAAAGACTCTTTACGCAAAGAAATCCTGCAGAAAGATTTTTACAGAGAGATATATTGTAGGTTGCAGAGGGGAGGAAAAGGGAACAAACAGTGCAAATCTGATGCGCTGACGTGGCAACCAGAGCGCGGATCCGTGGTGGTAACCCAGTTTATGCGGCGGAAGAGCGGTCAGGGGGTGGGTTCAGCCACTGAAAAAAATTGTGTTGCTCTGTACTGATAGTTCCTCTCTGTTCTTACATGTAACTTTCTGATTTGCGCTCTGTAAAAATTCAGATCTGCGATTCGAAGCTGTTCCTGCAAGATTCAAAAATATACACCCTTCAAACAGATCAAATTTGATATTTTTTTATTTTTTAATATTTTCAGATTTTTATAATTTTTAAAATTTATATCAACCCGAAAATTCACAAAAAGAAAGATTACGCCGTCCCCGGCAACGGCGCCATTTGATTAATGTCAAAAACATGTAATTTACCGCAATCAGAAACGGCGTCGCTTCGCAGCTAGCCGGTGAGTACGGGTCGATCCACAGAGACGGGTAAATTCCTTTTATGTGTCTTAACGAGTTGATTCTATTTGTCGTTTTGGTTTTATAAAAATCTAGATCTAAAACTTAATTAACCTAATTTAAATTCTTGCTAGGGTTAGGCTTAGAGGAAGTATTGGAGATTGATGTTTCCTCACCGCTTTCAATGCCGTATTTTAGATCCATTAGGTGTTATAGTAATTATCGATAAAGTGGATACGACTCTTTTGGGAAGATATTTTCTTCCTCTAGATTTGTATCCTTCCTTTGTCGTTAATTACCCTAACCCCCATGGAAAACGCGCGCAACCGGCCCTTTATACTGCGGTTCACCGTTACCTCGAGGGGTAGGGTGCCGCAGGGAGCGGTTGTGCGCGCATGCATGGAGTTCTTAATGGGTTAGTTTAATATGGCATTGAAAGGGGTGAGAGATCTCATCTCTCAACCCTTTCCCTAAGGCTAACCCTAACAAGCGAGGAGACTACTCGCTCATTAGGGGATGAAATAACATTAAAAGAATAAAAGAAAAAAACACTTACTAATGGTGATGGCTCCCTCCAAGCGATAAAGAACAGATCTGAATGTCACTTCCAGAATTTCTGAATTTTATTTATTGAAAAGAGGCATACATTTTTTAGATCTAAGATTACAATTTATAGGAAAATAGGAAACCTAGGGTTACAGACTCTCGCACATGCGCAATTACAGATTTGCCCACGTAAAATCCCAACACCAGAACCTTCGCAACAAACCAGAAAATGTGCACCGACACGGGCGCTTGATGGCCGCGGAACCGCGGCGCCAGGTAGGCTTTGGCCGCGGTTCCGCGGCTAAAGGAAGGAGTTGGGCCATGAGAATTTTGGGCTTCCTTCTTTGCTTCTTGGGCTCTGTATTTTTATATGTATTTTCTTTGTTGGGCTTCTGAGTCTTCTCCAGATTTTTCAGTGAATACTTGTGGCGATCTTTCAACCGTTCACTTGACATTTTGGACCTTGCACTGTTCTTCGACTAGGCTTGACTAGGATCGGTCTGCTTGTTGGTCAAAAGTCCCTTTTTCTGCTGTTTTGTGTCTTTTTCACTGTATTTGCTCCAGAAACCTGTAACCTGTAATATGCAACAAACGTGCGTCAAGAGTACTTGTTTATTTATAAAAAGGATAAGAATAGGGGAATGATAAATGCAATATTATGGTCTGAACAACTAGCCGGGATTAATTACACGCTACAATTTCGTCAATCTTTCAGCCAGGCCAGTGCCAGTACTTTGAGGGAGGTCCCCCGTGCTTTCGCACGAACCTAATTAAAGTAAACCTCGTTTTCCCAGGGGCGTAACCCCGTTGACACCTTTCTAGACACCTACTTGATCGACTAATTGTAATGTGTAAAACTTTCCCAGGTGTAACACTTACTCGCAGCGGGTATCGGGATCCAACTATCTCATAGAAGGTGTGCAATCTCATTGAAAATTTCAACACTTGAAATTACCAATAATATATTACTCCTAGTACTTATGACCTTAACTAAGGTCAGCATATCATAAGTACTAGTCAAGTTCTACCCGTCATTTCATGATTAATCAGACCCTCAACTATGGTCGACATAATCACATGAATGTCCTAACTAATCGCATCATATGCTGTGTAGGAAGACATCACTTAGCTACCGTACACTACGCCTCAACTAAAGTCGACATACGCAGCACGAATACTAAGTACTCTACTTCTTAAAATGACTGAGGGCTACGCCAGGTTTTTATGAAAACTTATTGCGTAATGAACTAGATATCGTTGCAGAATCGAGTGATTTTAAATGGAGTATTTTTTAGGCTTTTCTAGTTTTGCTAAAGGGGTCACTCCCGGTGAAGGGATCGTCGGCCCTTTTCTCATCGAATAAGGTGCAGGGTATATCATATATACCGCTGTGCAAAGCAAGAACTATACAAGCAATCAAAAGACAAACCGAGTTTGTAGCATCTGCAAGTTTCACTAAAGAGGTCACTCCCGGTGAAGGGATCTCGGCTCTTTCCTTATTGAATAAGGTGCTGGATGTTCTACCAGGAACACCGCTATGCAAAGTAAGAACTAGAGCTACCAGTTTTTAAACAAGTTTCTACAACATCTTAGGTTTCTTTTAATTTCATTAATCTCATTAATGAAGTCCCATTTTAATATGCTTTACAAGCATCACATTTGAAACGAAATCTGTAATATAACATATATCTCATATATATACAATATAAACATTCATCTCAGGCAGTAATATGATCTCATCACAGAACATTGCAGCAGATGAAAATATATGAAATATTGGATATACTAGGACGTCCGTGTTTTCAATATGAGCCAGTACAAAACACGGATTCCACGGTCGCGATGAATAGCCAAACCCACATCCCTAGACCCCTATCAGAGCGGCAAGCAACACTGCCAATTCTAGGGTTAGGAGACCTGGTCTCGACTCCTCGAGATGGTCTCCTACTGGACCCTAGACCCCGGTTACTTGTGCTCCCCGCCTTGGGTCTACCTAATGCGGAAAAGTAAATAATATACAACGGTGACATCATCCTCAGCCCGGAAGTGCCCCAATAAAAGAATATTACATACAAATGAATTTTACATGAATGAAAAAGAAAAAATCTCATCTCACGTAAAACTCCCGGCTATTCAAAACGCGACGATCCAATATAACATATCACAGCAACACATAATATCACATATCATCAACGTAAGCAAGTATGCGTATCCCGATTGTCGTTGATGTATAGCAACGAAACCGGCGATACACCACATACTACGCGTACGGTCACAGAAAAGAAAGTGTAAAACTACAACAGTTAGAATCCGCAACCTCCTTAGACATCGCATGCCTAACCAAATGAATTCCTTAGACATCGCATGCCTAACAATTATAAACCCCGCATTTTAGTCTCATTATCGAAAACTCTTTTCAATATCAAGTCAGGCAATTCAATAAGATTCCCGACATCCTGATCGAATACTCGTCGCAAACTTTAGTAGATGGCCACCCCCTGATACCGTCGACGAAGTGCACTAAGGCGGAACACCGCTGCCGCGAGCACCCGAACGGATACTTTCGGCGACGGGGTTCTCCTACAGTCACTTGGTCGGGGCTATGGGGTGTAGCTGTCTATTAAGTTTACCCGGCAAGTATCCGCGTACGCTACGTGATTGCGACGGACTTTTGATCACATCAAAATTTCGTGGCAACCGATCATCTAAGACTGAACTGCTAGATTTATAACATTCAAATTAGTTATCTTATAACTACCTGTAGATTCCAATTATTGTATCACATTCCAGATATATAGACAATGTTAAACTTTCCGATCGAATAATCAAACACCCAAGATTTCCCAAATAGCTCAACACTTGAGCGGAGTTCAAAAATATCCATCACATGCCACAGTACCGATGGTCCAGCCGTAGAAGGGTCAAGCCAACGCCTCACATGTGGCACGCCGTACTGCCGCAAACCCTAAGGTTTAGAGGCAGTTCAAGATGGTCACATAATTGAGTTAAGGTTTGTTGTCTTCTAAATGGTCCATCGCGTTACTTGCACGACTTAGAAAGTTTCAAACTCGAGAAAAATTCAACTTTTGAAAAATTTTCCGACAGGGGAAAAAGTGAGTTATTGATATCCGTTCGAACATTTTAACATGTTCTAAAATTACCCGGAAAAACACATAGACGCAGTTAAAGTTTCGATCGAAACAACGAACTCCCAATACAACCCAGAAAACTCAACTCTTGAGTATAAATTAAAATTACTCAGAAACAACAGAAAATATAATAGGGATATTACTGTGCAAAAAGTAAAGGATGACGTCTTTATATGGCCGCGGAACCGCCGCAGGAGCCAAGCACGTGCCGCGGTTCCGTAGCGGTTTTGGCACCAACTTTTGTCGTTTTGCATAATATTCCTTATAATTTCCTGCCGAATTTTTTAAGCATTTTTAATTTGGAAAAATCCACATTTTCAAAAAATGTACAGAGAAGGGTTTGAATTAGGGTTTCAGGGTTCGATCGGATTTCTAATATCGTCTACACTTCGCCTAAAGCTCTAGCTAGGCTATGATACCACTGTAGGGTTGCTAGGCACACTCATACGGGTCTACGAGGCATCAACCATGCCCGATTTAAAAATTAGCCGTGCCGAACAACCCAAAGCCGGATCTTTAAACTAGAGATTAGGCGAAAACTAACATGTTAAACTCTTTAACACTAAGTGAGAGGGATTACAACCTTTGTAGATCTGGTCCTTCACTTCTAAAGCTCCGTGTTGAAGTCCTTTCGCTGCGATCATCGTGTTCCGGACTCTCGAGAGGTTCCACGAAAAGAAAGATACAGTTTTGCTTCCGATCTTCGATACAAAGATGATCTACCTTGAAGTTTCGTTAACACAAGCTAACACTCATAATATGAAGTGAACACTCTCATCTAAATGGAAAGGATAGATGAGGATGCTGAAGTGGGATTATTTATCTATTTTATTTTCTTATTCTCACTCATTTTTCATCACTTAGAAAAAGCTCGAAAGCTTTTTCATGAAAAGAGAAGGAAGAAGAAGATGAAATAATGATTAATTCCTTTTGTGATGAATAATGAAAAGATGATAATGATGAATAATGCAACCATGGTTGACTTAACCTTTGTAGAGATTTAACTAGTGCTAGGGTTTGGGTTGAGTTAAAGATGAGTCACTTGAAAATATCTTTTTCATGACAAAATAAAAAACCTTCTAGTAAACATTAACCTAAATCAAACCCTAATCTTGTTTAATCTCCACCAATCATGTTGCATTATTTATCATATCATGTTACAATATTATATATCACATATATAATATTTATTGTAACAAAATAAAATAATGCATTTAACATATATAGCATATATATCAATGTATTACCCGAGTGAGAAAAAGAATCTTTTACCGAGCTAATATTAGTTAATGTAATTTAATATATCATATATATTATTATACATTAAATTATCGAATCAACACTTGATCCGACAATTCGGCTATATCGCATATAACCGACTAATATTTATCCGTACCGATTCATTGAATCAACACTTGATCCGATGAGCCGGCTGATATCAAACATCGCGAGAATAGAATACGGTATCTCATATCGCATTATCCTCGATCCTGCACATATCACATATGTGCCCCTACTCCGTTTTGCCTGAGCCAAGAAACCTCTGTGTAGGACTCTAAAGAATCGTCAATACGCCGGCAGTAGGTGATGATCATATCAAACACCCACAAGCTGCAAGCGGTCAGCTAAACGTAACAGCCACCCAGGTATTGAGCGCTCAGAAGATCAACAAGCAAGCATGTACATTCTCCTGTGAATCCAATCAGTAACACTCCCGTACAGTCCGGTCTCGTCGTCTGATATGTCGCATATCTCGCCTAGGGGTGGTAAACGTCAGACCCCAGTAGCTCGATAAGTCGTGTCGATATGAGGTCTATAACAGTCCGAGAAACTACTAACAACACTTACCAGTAAATCTAAGCAACCCTGGCCAGGGATTTCTGGTAATAGCCAATCGAACACAGCACAACATCAACTCCCTATACCGGGAGAGACGAATCCCCTCCTATCGCTCATTGCCTCCATGTGATTCGGGACTGTACCCAAAAGCCACCTTTTGCACGCCCTCTTGGACGTGGTATGATGGAAATAAAAGCACAGTAGGAATCACACAAGACTCTATGACGATCTCGCGTCAACAGACTACTCTGTACCAGTGTCACCGGAGAACTGCCATCTAACGTGAGGTATAATACCATCTGGGAGTTCTCGGCGAGTCCGTCCAGTGTACCCAGTCTCTACTGAGCACCCGTACACCATCCTTGATGTCAAACACCGATGGATATGGGATCATCCATCGCCCATCATATGGGTCAAGATGCATATACGCTTGTCTACTCTGGTTTATCGATGCTCTGTCTCGATACACACTCGACTAGGAACAGTTATAGGATGTACTCGTCGACTACCATGGCCCCACTAGTATGATCTCATCATAGTCCCAGTAGTCGAGTACATAACCTAAGGTCTTTATCAACATGTAATATAGAGACAATCAGGGTACATGTTAAGATAAAGTACAACCAGATAGCATACTATCATGTCGAGCAAGAAAGTCCTCCCTATATATGTCCTAGCATCCACTACAATATATATCGTATGTACAGTAATGGCCTCTAAGGCATACATATAACTAACAAATACAAGCTGCTTAAATCCATTTATGGATTAAAGCAAGCATCGCGGAGTTGGAACATCTTCTTTGACGATGTTATCAAAGAGTTTGATTTCGTCAAAAACATAGATGAACCTTGTATATACAAGAAGGTGGCAGAGAGTAAGGTTGTCTTCCTCGTATTGTACGTGGACGACATACTCTTGATAGGAAATGACATTCCTATGCTGCAATCGGTCAAGCTCTTCTTATCACAAAGATTCTCAACGAATGATCTAGGGGATGCCTCCTACATCTTGGGGATTAAAATCTATAGAGATAGATCTAAACGGATACTGAGACTGTCCCAATCCAGGTACATTGACACCATACCAAAGCGGTTTAGTATGGAAGAATCCAAGCGTGGGTTTTTACCCACGATCTCTGGGCTCACTCTCTCCAAAGAGATGTCTCCCAAGACTGATTTGGAGAGAGCTCGCATGCAAGGGATACCCTATGCTTCGGCAGTAGGCTCTATCATGTACGCGATGCTATGTACCAGACCCGATGTTGCACACTCACTAAGTGTAGTGAGTAGGTATCAAGCAGATCCTGGAGAGAGTCACTGGACAGCTGTGAAGAGCATTCTCAAGTACGTACGAAGGACTAAAGAGATTCTCTTGGTGTATGGTAACGGAGAACTCCAAGTGGAGTCCTTTACCGATTCGAGCTTCCAGAGCGATAAGGATGACTTTAAGTCGCACTCGGGATTTGTCTTCACCCTTTACGGAGGGGCGGTAAGCTGGAAGAGTTCCAAGCAGGAAACCGTTGCAGACTCGACGATGGAGGCTGAATACATCGCTGCAAACGATGCTGTCAAAGAAGCTGTCTGGATGAAGAAGTTCATAACTGAACTTGGAGTGGTTCCATCCATTAAAGACCCAAAACCTTTGTATTGTGATAACAATGCAGCGGTGGCTTTGGCCAAGGAACCCAGGTCCCATCTGTGATCCATGCATATTCTGAGGCGGTTTCACCTGATCCGGGAGATAGTTGATCGATGTCAGGAGGGTTGACACGAACAAAAACACATCGGATCCACTCACGAAGGCCATTCCCCAGATACAGTTCGAGAGACTCTTCGGGATGCTTGGTATGCGATACTACAGCAGCTGGCCCTAGTGCAAGTGGGAGATTGTTAGTTGTATGTATGCCCTAGAGGCCAGTATTGTACATATGATGTATATTATATTGGATGCTTGGACATATATAGAGAGGACTTTCTTGCTCGATATGATAGTATGCTATTTGGTTGCTCTTTATCTTAATATGTATACTTTTCTCTTGATATTGTCTTATGGTTACATGTTGGTAAAGCCCTTAGGATGTGTACTTGACTACCAGGACTATGATGTAGATCATACTAGTGAGACCATGGTAGTCCATAAGTTCATCCTTTAATGTTCCTAGTCATGGGTGTATCGAGACAGGGCATCGATATACCAGAGTAGACTTGCGTATACGCTTCTCGACCCATGAGATGGGCGATGGATGATCCCATATCCATTAGTGTTTGACATCAGAGATGGTATACGGGTGCTCAGTGGAGACTGGGTACACTTGACGGACTCGCCGAGAACTCCCAGATGGTATTATACCTCACGTCAGATGGAAGTTCTCTGGTGACACTTGTACAGGTTAGTCTGTAGACCCGAGATCGTCATAGAAACTTGTGTGATTCCCACTGTGCTTTGATTTCCACCTTACCACGTCCAAGAGGGCATGCAAAATGGTGGTTTTTGGGTACAGTCCCAAGTCACATGGAGGCAATGGGAGGGGTTTCGTCTCTCCCGGTATTGGGAGTTGATGTTGCGCTGCGCTCGACTGGCCATAACAGGGAAGTCCCTGGCCAGGGTTGATTTAGAGATTTACTGGTAAGTGTTAGACCAGTTATGAGCCTCACATCGGCATGACTTATCGGTGATTGGGGTCTGACGTTTACCACCCCTAGACATGATATGCGACATATCAGACGAAGAGACCGGACTGTACGGCAAGTGTTACCATTAGGCTTTTGCAGGAGTTGGAGCGGGCTTGCTTGCTGATCTTCTGATCGCTCAATACCCGGGTAGCCGTTATGTCCAGCTAGTACCGCTGATGGCTTATGGGTGCTTGATGTGATTATCACCTACTGCCGGCGTATTGACGAGTCTTTAGAGTCCTACATAGGGGTTTTACTGGCTCAGGCAAAACGGAATAGGGGCACATATGTGATATGTGCGGGACCGAGAATAATGCATGTATGATACCGTATTCTATTCTCGCGACTTTTGTATCGATCGGTTATATGTGATATAGCCGGGTTCTCGAATCAAGTTTTGATTCAATAAGTCGATACATTGGATGTTAGTCGGTTATATGTGATATAGCCGGATTATTAAATCAAGTGTTGATTTGATAATTTAATGTATAATTGTATATTTGATATACTAATTTACATTAACTAACATTTGCTCACTTAAGAATTTTTTCTCACATGTGCACACATAATATATATATATATATATGATATATATTAAATTGTGTTTTCATTTTGTATTATGGTTGTTGATATACACTACATGGGTGTATGAGACGTACACCATTCTAATTAAAGTGGTGGGATTTTAATGTTTAAAGTAAATCAAAAATAGTGGATTATTTGTTTTGTGCATGAATCTTGTAGAAGCTTATGGATGCTTTGACAAAGTCCACTCACTTTGTTTTATTTTAGGTATTTGGTAACCCAACCATTTGAATAGCCATGATTATGTCTCTACACGAGTTAGTATATGATACTCACTCGCCATGGTTCACTCGCTCCCTTGATTAGTTCACTCTCATTTTCTTTTGCAAAAACATTACTCATCTTCTTCTTCCTTGAGCAAAAGAAAAGCTAGCTGGGGTTTTCAAAATAAAGAGAAATATTGTGAGAAAAGAAATTCTAGAGTGGTCCCACTTCCTATTTCACCATCCTCTACTATATTAGCACTTTAGTTTAAGGTGTTTGCTTCACTAATACTCTAGTTAGTGAAGTAGAAGCTTGAGCCAGTATTCTCTTGACTTAGATCATCTTCGGCCTCGAAGACTTCAAGCAAGATCGCTCATTTTTCTACACGAAGCCATGAAAGAGTCCGGGAGTTCGACGATCGCAGCGAATGGACAACTATAAGGAGCTTATGAAGTGAAGGACCGACCTACAATGGTTGTATTTCCCTTTTCACTTAGATAGTAAATGGTTTACATTGTTTCCGTATTATATTCTAGTTAACGATTCTAGTTTAGAGTTCCTTTTAATGGCAAATTTTTGAAAATGGCATGGACGATACCTCCCGAAACCTTGCTGCCGTCGATAGGAACCTTACAGAGATTATGTGCGATGCATCCGACTTTGCTATCGGTGCGGTCCTAGGACAGCACATCGATAAAATGCCGCACGCAATCTACTATACTAGCCGGACCCTGAATGATGCCCAACTGAATTACACAACAACCAAGAATGAATTCTTGGCTGTTTTGTTTGCTTTAGAAAAATTCAGGCCTTACTTGATCGGCTCTCCAGTCATTGTCTACACAGACCATTCAGCTCTGCGACATCTTTTTGCGAAGAAGGACGCAAAATCACGGTTGATACGTTGGATTCTCTTACTTCAAGAATTTGACCTTGTCATTAAGGACAAAAGAGGATGTGAAAACGTAGTGGCCGACCATCTTTCACGACTTCCTTTTTCGCCGACGCTTTCACTTTCAATCAACGACGTTTTTCCGGATCAACAACTCTTGACAGTATTGTGCGAACCCTGGTTCGCAGATATTGTGAACTATTTAGCAACATGATTACTACCGAACGAATGGTCAAGTCAGGACAGACTTAGATTCTTATCCCAAATAAAACACTTTTACTAGGAAGAACCCTATCTATTCATGTACTGTCCCGACCAGATTATTCATCGTTGTGTTCCTGATAATGAGTTCAAGGGTGTGCTGTCGTTTTTCCACGATCAAGCTTGTGGCGGGCATTTTGGCCCAAGAAAGACAGCCGAGAAAGTCTTGCAGTGTGGCTTCTACTGGCCACAACTCTTCAAAGATGGTCATGATTACTACAAGACTTGCTCCCAGTGCCAACACTTGGGCCGGATTTCCAGGAGAGACGAGATGTCACTCCAACCAATCTTGGTTGTCGAGATTTTCGATGTTTGGGGATTTGATTTCATGGGGCCGTTTCCCAGCTCTTTTATGAACCTGTATATTCTTCTAGCTGTTGATTATGTCTTTAAATAGGTCGAGGCCGTGCCAAGCCGGACGAACGACAACAAGGTTGTCATTTGATTCCTTAAAGAAAACATCTTTTCCCGGATCGAGCACCCCCGCGCGATCATTAGCGACAATGGAATGCATTTCTGTAATAGGACTTTCGAGGCCTTGATGCGGAAATACTCCATTAATCATAAGCTATCCACTCCCTACCACCCCCAAACATGTGGACAAGCCGAAGTTTCAAACCGGCAAATCAAGCAGATATTGGAGAAAACGGTTTCCAAGAACCGTAAGGATTGGTCTTTGAAACTCACTGATGCCCTTTGAGCATTTCGAACTACGTATAAGACTGATCTTGGCATGTCTCCTTATCGTCTTTTTTACGGAAAGGCTTTCCACCTTCCTGTGGAAATCGAGCATCGCGCATTTTAGGCGATCAAAGAGTTGAACCTGACCCTTGAAGATGCGGGCAGATACCGGAAGCTGCAGCTCAACGAACTGAACGAGCTTTGGGATGAAGCTTATGAAAACGCGGTTGTCATTAAGAACCGAACGAAGGTGTTTCATGATAAACACCTTACGCGCAAAACTTTCACACCTGGACAACAGGTGCTTCTTTACGACACCCGACTACATTTCCATCCCGGTAAGCTCAGATCTCGCTGGAAAGGACCCTTTTTTGTGCAGCGGTGGATTTGGAAAATCTAGAGGACGGTTCACTATTCAAAGTGAATGGACACAGGATAAAACCGTTCCTCACCGCAGACCCATCGGAGGTGCTCCTGATGTTGCAGGAGCCGGTTTACATTGACTAATCTTCCTCCGCATACCACCAAACTTTAGTTATCCAACCATAAACAGTGGAAACACTGTTTCAAATAAGTTTGGGGGTATGTATATACCATTTTGTTTTTTTGTGTGCCTGGTGAAATTCCCACTTATAATAATCTGTAAAAAAAATATTAAAAAAAACTTTTTTTAGGGGGGGTGTTTTTGTAAATATTCATAAAAAATAAAATAAAAATTAAATTAAATTCTTTTTTTAATTATTCTTTTTAAGGGGGCTTATGTACAAAAAACCAACAGCCCCTATAAATACACCCTCAACCCTTTTCTGCAATACCCGAGCCTCCATTCATCCCTCAGCAAAAACCTAGCCGCCACAGATTTTTTCCACCGCCGATCTACTCTTGCTGCCGCGCTTCCACCGTCGAAGGGCCTATCTGCTGTGCAACCGCTGCTGCCTACCCTCGTCTCCCTCTGAAAATTTCAGAGGAGATTTGTATCTCTGTTTTTTTCTCTGTGTAGATTTAATAATTCAGCATTTGCGCTTTGTTATGGCACCTACATTGCAATTTGAACGGGATTTCTCCCACTTATTCTCCCATGATATTTACGGCAGTTATTTCGGTGTCGAGATCCGAAAACGCGGATGGAATTTTCTGTTATTTAACCATCCAAACGCGTTCGCGCTTCCGGATCTCGTTGCGCGTTTCTTTGATAGTGTGGAAGAGGGGTATTTAGCAAATCACGGGTTCATACGTTTATTGTGGGGGGATCACGAAATTATTATCGATAGGGACTTCTTTCACGAAGTCACTTTAATACCACAAATCCCCGTACACGAACAACCCCTCCGGTTTGAGGACTACCTACCATTAATGGGTGATGACTGTTCTATGGAGCCTAGGAAGTGCATTCAGGCTCGCATGCTTTATACGAATGTTTTAACAGTGTGTCGTTGGGCACAAAACAACATTTTCGGCAGTTCGCACAAGACCAAATTTTTTACCCCATCCTTTCACATAGTGCACACATTAATGACCAAAAACCCTAGCTATGACATGTGCACTGTGTTGTTACACTCGATTGCTACCGGCAAGGGGGCTGCCAATTATCCATGCCCGATGTTGGTGACACAACCGTGTCTCTATTTTCTTCCTATTGAGGAATTTGAAATTTACATGCATTGTGGGGTTTCAATTCGACCCCTTCTTGAGGGTGTCTCCACATCCTACACACGACTTTATGGTTTATGGTCGCGCACCGAGCCGGCCGAAGATGTGATGGCAAAGACACCTAACTCGAGCTCCACTGCGAGCGATGAAGAGCCAACCCCCGCTGCGCAAACACGCTTAATTCGATAAACCCATAGGGGGGTAGAACGAGTGTTAGAGATGCTGACAAACTTTGATCAGCGGTTAACTAGTCTGGAACAGGGATTGTCCACCCTACTAGCAAGAGAAAAATGAGCACGATCGAGAGGACGAGGGACGAATAGGGGTGAAGCGGGAACAAGTGATGCCGCGTCTAGGAGACGCCGCAAGCAGCAGTGAGGACACTGCTGTCGGTATGTTTGGGGGTGAGGACTTGGTTGTAAATAGTTATCCTTGCATCTGCATGTTTTTATTTTATTTTATGTAAATATTTGTTTTGCATGTTGAAATTCCGCATCGCATTTTTTCCTGCATTGCATTATAAAATAAAATAAAATAAAAAATTGAAAAATCAAAATATAAAAATTTCAATATTGGTCATATTTGACTTGAGTTCGACATGACGGTTGACTAGTTAGAAAAAACTAGATCTTAACTTAGTAAATTAAAAACCCTAGAAATAACTTTCCTTGAAGTATAACTGTAGAAAATATACGTCCTTGCAGTTTATTTAGAAATAGGCAATTTTGAGTTCTGTTCTTTAGCTAAGTTGAAATGAGAGAGTATTGAAAGCTCTATTTGAAGAGTAAGTATGAAAAATAATTATGAACCTTAAGTATAAAATTCTAAAAATATATACCCTACAAATCGCACATACACGCACCTTGAAACTTGGGATAGTAGAGGATACCTAGAAATACTCTTGCCTGAAGGCCTAGCATGAAAGAAAAAACGGCATTTAAATCTAACCACCAAAAGAGCATCATTGAAGAATATATCCGGTCTTGGAAAAAAAAGAATAAAATACAAGACCTGAAGACTGCTATTTACGCTTTAAGCTCATACATTTAGTAATCGGATGTTAGTGCCTCAAGAAGCATTAATAGTCGCATGAAAGGTGTGTGAGCAAAACCGTCCATCATTAATGAAAAGAAGTAGTACTAGGTATTAAGGCAAGGGTATTATAGCTTGAATTGAATTTGCAAGTGTAGGGGTGATAATTACACACACGCAGGGGTATATGATTAGAGTTTGAGGAGAGATAGGAATGAAAAATAGGGCTTATATCTTCAGTAGAGATGATAAAAATTCCGGATTTGAGATTGCGCTTTAGAAGGAAAACTCAAGAGATGCTGAGAGCTTTATAAACTGGCAAAACGTATAAGATCTTAGTTAAATGAAAAGGATGTGTGAAAAATACAAGTTGATGATTTTTAAGTTGAAGATGATAGAGTTTCTTGCTAGAATGATGAACTGTAGAATTAGAGTCAACGGCCAATTTGATCGGATTTTGTGGGTAGTATCCGCTGAAACCACTCAGGAGACAACACTCCTCCTCTAGGGCAACCTAAAAGTTTAACGGCTTGTTGTACGAGCTCAGTGCAATCGCGTTCCCTGCAAAAGTGAGGTTATGACTTTTTGTGAATAAAATGGCTTTGTTCGGGACGAGCAAAAGATAAGTTTGGGAGTCTTTTTTCATATCAAATTTTTTCATTTTTCTAACGCTCATTCTTAATCACATTGCATATAGGTTGGTACTCTTGATCCATGTTTGCTAAATAATTGCAGGTTACAGGTTCTCAGCTCTAAATAGTGAAAATCATGAAAAGGCGCAACAAATTCAGGACTATTGCCAGCAATAGATAAATGCGGGTCTCCGCTCACTATCCGTTAGATGCCGTCTACCAGTTTAAAGGACAAAATGGAAAATCATTGGTTATTTCATGCATAAAGCACAAGGGGGCAGCACAAGATCCAAGACTTCAACGCGGAGCTTAAGAAAATCAAGGCAAATGTCCACATCATTTCACCATTTTGGACTGCTGAAAATCTGGAAGAAAACTGAAGAGACTTTGAAAAACCCAGTGTACCAAACAGATCAAAATAGCAACATGGAAAAACCCAGAAAAAATGACACTGCAATTCAACTAAAGGGCCGCGGATCCACGACCAATGTAGCACTTATGCGGCAGATCCGTGGCCGAGTCAACTCAGTGTTGACTCGGGTTTTTAGGGTATTTTTGTAACTTCATTTTGGCCCAGAATGTATCCCTAGGGTTTCATTATTCTGCCTACAAATTGCCCAGTTCAAAGCCAAGTGAAGGTGTGCTTTTCTTTGTATTAGATTTTAGATAAGAGTTTGTATCTTCTTCTTCCTCTTCATCTTTCTCCATTAATGTTGTAGTGAGCTTCATAAGTGATGATGAATAAAAGAAGAGTTCTTTAACATGCTTGTCTTATAGTTGTGTTCTATTATCTTGCTTGTAATTTTCTTTGTTAAATTAGTTGTTGTTATTTGTATGTTTGTTTGCTTTCTTCTTCTCTTTTCGTTTATCCTTACAACAATGATGCTTATGTATGATCCTTGCCAAAGTGAGGTCTCAAATAGCTAGTTGTGATCTTCTAAACTCATTTCTTTCTGTCTTCCTTCTTTGTTTTATTTTCTTTTTCTTTTTAATGGGTGAGTAGTTTCTCACTTGTTATGGTAGGATAAGGAAAGTTTGAGAGAAGGAAATCTCTCTCACTCTTTTTTTGCCCAATATCTTGATTCGGACTCCCATTAATTGAACCACAATCCGCTCACTACGGCACCCTATCCTACATGATAGCGGTGATTCCCTAGTTAGACCGGTTGTGGTTGAATTAACCGGAGGTTAAGGCTAAGAGCCAAGAACGGACGAACAATGACCAAAAGGAAGGAACTAAGCGTTGGAAATCCTATCTTATACTCGCAAGTTTCTTTCCTAGTCGTGCTAATCCCCGTTGTTGCCTATTACCGTAACACCGATATTAAGAGTGGCAACAAAAGAAGTGAGTGATTTCAGTTGTTGCCGATTACCGTAACACCGATATTAAGAGTAGCAACGAAAGAAGTGAGCGATTCCTAACTCAAACTAACCTAATCCTTACCCTAACAAGCTCACTTTATACATATTTTAGCACATAATGAAACTAAACAAACCTGGACAAATTGGACTTAACTCGTTAAAACACTAAGAAAAAGATTCCCATCTCTCCGTGGACCGACCCGTACTCAACCGGCTAGCTACCAAGCGAAACCGTCTTGATTGCGGTAACTAAAACTAAGCACGCAAAAACCTTAACAATCAAATGGCGTCGTTGCCGGGAAGACGGTTGTTTATTTCTTTTTGTAATTTTGGGTTAATTTATGAATATATATATAACCAAAAACAAAATAAAATATACTGTAAAAATCATTTTGTTATTTTTTATTCATTTTTGTGCAAGTGTGCAGGATAGGAAGAAGATCAAGTTTTGTGCCAAAGTCGTGGGGAGTTAGACCCATATCTTGCGGCTACACCGCGGCGGATCAAGATGGAACCACGATTTACTGTAAAATTCTGGAGCAAATTTAGTGACCAAATCAAGATTCTGGGGCTCTAATCAAGAAGAGGAGACTGAAGTCAGCACGGGGAAGAAGTTTGAAGCTTCAAATCAACTGAACAGCCTCGGAACCGCGACACAAGTGCATGTTTGACCGCGGAACCGCGGTCAATCTGTGACATCAGCAACCAAATTTCTCTGTGAGTATCCCAATCCTCTTCTCACCTCCTCTGAACTCCACTAAACTATTCTTTCTGCAGCATTCTTTGCACAAACTCTCTTCCCCTCTCTAATAAAACTATTTTTGTGCAGGATTCTTTGCGCCACCGCCAAATAAAATTTTTTGCAAGTGTTTTAGATTTTTGTTTGTTACTGTTTTGCATAAATATTACGGACTTTAAGGGGATATAACACCAATTCAGATTGGGTGGGGATTTCATCACCATTCCTAAGACCCAAAAAATCACTAAAAGCATACGCATTACCCTTGAGCTTAATAAAAAATATCTAGACTCAGCCAACTAAGGACTGCCGTGCTCAATAGGACAGAGGAAGGTTGTGGGCATTCAATCGTTTATCTAAACTTGACATTGTGATTGCACATGTTTTGACTGTGATTGTTTGAAGTTGTGCCATAAGTCCGTACATATTTTTGCAAAACTCTTTCTAAAAAAAACAACAAAATTTTATAAAAACTTTCCCTTTGTCGCCAGAATTCCATTGCACCTACTTTTCATCCACATTTCTCCATTAACGTTTTCTTACTCTCACTTTCTACGCTTTGACAATTCTAAACTCGTTTAGTGTATGTACGTTTGTACTCGGGACACTGGTGCCCGCCTAGTCCGTGTAACGTTAGTCGCTACCGACTACGCGATCGACTCCGACGTCAAAACTCCATCCACGCCTCTTTCATCCCTACCTTTGCTGGCCAACTCCAACGTTGACCGGTATTCTGTTCATATATCCTCACCTTCACCATCACCATCACCAAATTCTTCTTCCGAGATGTCAGGATTTCCTCCTAACATCCCTTTACCTTCCCCGAGACTGATTCCACCTCATCTGGGAGCGAATAACCCGCAACCACCTCCTGTTGAAACGCCATAGCGAATCGTGCTCTAGGATCGTTTCTATCCTACCCGCTCTGCACTTCTTACCTGTCTTTCACTTCCACCGGCCAATGGGGATAATTTCGAAATTAAGCCCCACTTCATCAACATGTTGCCCAAATTTCACGGGCTGGAATCCGAAGATGCCTACATCTTCATAAACAAGTTCCAGAACGTCTGTGCAATGATGAAGACAACCCAACTGTCCGACGATATTATACGGCTATGAGTCATTCCTTTCACTCTGTGTGACCTTGCTGAGAAGTGGCTGTATAGCACCACATCGCATTCCATAACCAGTTGGGACGAGTTTGTAAAAGTGTTTCTTAACAAATTCTACCCAAATCACAAGACCGCGAGGATCCGAAACGAAATTAACTAATTTTCCCATCTTCCTACCGAACCATTTTGGAAGTGCTTTGACCGTTACAAAGACCTTATTGTTCAGTGCCCTGATCACGGTATTGAGAGATGGCAACTTTGCCAAACCTTATACGAGGGCCTGAATCTAGCAACTAAGCAGTTGTTGGAAACCACTTGTCAAAGATATTTCTTATCCAAATCTGACGAGAAAGCTTGGCAATTCTTCGACGATCTTGCAGAACAGACGCTTCAGTGGGAGAGCACACGACCGAACACTTCTTCTTCTTCTACTTCTTCCGATCTCTCTAAGGCAAGCGTTCATCAACTCGATATCTTAATTGCAATGAAGGCCGAGATGGTAGCAATAACACGAAAACTGGAAGCAATTGAGAGCAAATTCTCATCTCCTTCTCCTACCCCTGCTCTTCCCCCTCGTACCATCTGCGCTTGTTGTTCTGATCCATCCCATTTGACCGAAGAGTGTCCTTACAACCCACCTTCTCAAGGATAGGATCAGGTCAATACTACATTTCAGCAAAGAAAAAAAAATGATCCATACTCTTCCACTTACAATCCTGGTTGGAGGAACCACGCCAATTTCGCTTGAAATCAGAACCAGCATCAGTTCCAAGGCCATAAAAACTTCCATAGGCCCCACCTCCTCAACAACAAGCTCAGCAACAAACTCAACATCAGTATTAGCAGCCCTTCCAACCCCAACCTTTTCAAAATCTGACGAACAACTTTGCACCCAACAATTCTTTTCCACAAAACAACTTTGTTCCGTCAAACAATGATAAGGTTTTCTCGCTAGAACGCAGTCTGGAGGCATTTTTAAACCAATCAACTCAATCCACCGCCAATATCCAGTCTTCTATTCAGTCTTTGATGCAACACACTGCTGCACACGGGCAAAGCATCAAGACCATCGAAGCCCAGATTGCACAACCGAATGCAGCGTTAAGCGAGCGAGAGAAAGGGAAGCTTCCATCTCAACCACTCCCAAATCCTGGTCACCCACATAATATACATGTTTCTCTTGAACAATAGAACCATAATGTGAGTGTCGTGAATACGTTGAGATCTGGAAGGATGCTGCACAACAACATTAGCACGCGGATAAATGATGACACCCCGGCTGCTGCTTTTTCTCCTTCTTCTTCTTCTTCTTCTACGTCTTCTGAGCCTATTCTCCATTTTTCAAAAGGCTCTTCTTCTTCCGCTGCTCCGAACGGACCCACATCTCACTCCACTAAAACTCCAGCTTTAGGATCCGTTCCAACTCCACAATCTCCTCCACAAGCATTGGACTCAACCAATTTCAAAAACGTTCCATTTCCAAACCGGTTGAGGTCTAATAAACAAAATCCACAAATGGAGAAGATTCTGGAGTTGTTTAAACAGGTTAATATCAAAATTTCCCTCTTAGACACAGTCCAACAAGTCCCTTCCTACGCAAAAATCTTGAAGGACTTGTGCATTAAGAAGAGGAAATCTCAGGTTCCCAAGACTGTATTCTTAGCTAGTGCCGTGAGTGATGCTCTTACCCAAACTTTACCTCAAAAACGGAAGGGTTTCTAAACTGGAAATTTCATTTCCAGCGGCTGTTTTTCCCTCAAGTTGTAACAATTTTCTTAATTTTTATGTTAACAATTTAGAGAATATGAAAATTGTAGGATGTAGATAATTTTGTGTAGATATCTATAAAATATTCATTTTTCTTATTCTATTTACAAAATGTAGAGATATCAAATTTTTAGTGAAGGTTGTTTTCTGGTTTGTGCAGATTATCCAGAAATACGTTTTAATTTTGCATTTTATTTCATGTCCTATACATAGAAATTGGAAAAGATATTTTGAGGTATCAAAATTAACTTTTTTAACAATGTGTATAATTTTAGTTTCACTCTAAAAATTGTGTTTATGATTTCTGGTGATTTTTCGAAGCAAACCCAAAAACTGCCGTTTTCTGAGCTAACATTTTCAAACAATATGCATCCGAGCATTGTATTTTTCTTGCTAAATTTTGCCAGTAAGACAATGTTATTGACGAGCGTGTTCTTACATTTTAATGAGTATTAGCGGAGACGCTGAAGGCGTCGAGACAAGGAAAAGCGATTGTGGATTTCGACGAGTTCGACAAGTTGGTGAGTAGATTTATATTTATGGGGGAAGTCGGGTGGATGGCGTCCCGCAACCTTATAACTAGGATAGTTATGCTATCTACTTAGTTCTTAGTATAAATTCCAGTTAATGGTATTAGTGTTATGTTGCATTTAGTATGTTATTCATGTGCATATAGTGTTATTCTGATTTAGTGAAATTGTATGAAGGGTTATGCCATACTTGAGATGATTTGGAGTATTGATGATGTGGATATTGTACAAGGAATCATACCGTACTTGTGATGACGAGATTAGTGTGCCGATTATGGCTAAGTTTCCTTTAGACTCGTAGAGTAACGCTTTATTTCGTTTTAGAACGTAATACTTGAGTGGGCTATACTCTTTTAAAAACTAACGATTCGTTTCTCTCTTTAATGATAAAAGATAAGGATGCAGTGCCAATTTCCAAAACGAATATCTGTTTTTAACCTAAGGAAGCTTCCTTATTTCAAAACCAACGTTTCGTTCCATTTTCAAAGATAATGGTATAGCTCATAGAAAGTAGTTACATTTAATAATTACGCTTAGATTTACTTTACATGTTCGCGATATATTTATCGATGTTATACGTTTTCGTGATACGAACACTCTGATAGAATACTGCACGACTACCAATGAGTATTATGTTGCACGAGCACGTACACACATGTTACACTACACATCATTGGTACTGCCATATCACTGTAGGACTGTTATACTACGTGAAGCGTATGTAGATATCGATACGATTATGGTATGTACACTTATAGAACACTTGCACAAATACTAATGATTCCCATGCTGCACGAGCACAGATGCGTATGCTACACTACACATCATTAGTATTGCCATGACACAGTAGGATTGTTACGTTTATACTTGTATGAGTTTATTTACGTGCTTTACCTGTATTACATGTTAAACATTGCGAATACCCATACTATGGGTATTCATATTCGATTCTTATAAGTTTTCTGGATGTTTTACTTTTGATGATATATATTAGTGGTATAGGATGCTGTTATATATATATATATAATATATCATCAGAATGATTTATGCAAGTATTCTTTTCTTTACTTGTTATCCTTAGATATGATGATTTGACGTCCACTATGAGCTTGATGTTTTCTGATTGTCTTAATTCCGAACCGAGTGAAGGAGATATACGGTTACGGACTTGCTACTTATCCGGTCTGTGTGGGGGAGTATACAGACGGATACATGGTGGACCCGGTCAAGACCGAGGGGAAGGATAGCCGCAGTAGAGGCGGGGAGCCTAGCGAGGATACTCGAGACCGAAGATAGAGATGAGCAAGGCAGATATCCACGGGATACTGACCGGGTTTCAATTGGGCACGGCGGATATCCAGGAGATACCGACTAGAGGCAGGGATATCGGGTGGAGATCATCTGTTGAGCTGGTGTCGACGGTATCTACATTTGCGTGTCGGTGATGGACATAAGAGATTTGAGGATTTGCGTATCGGTGATGAACACAAGGGATTTCTGATTTCGGGTGTCGATGCTGGACATCCATATATATTGATATGTTGCTATCATGAGGTACCCAGTTATATTATAGTTATTGTAGCCGACCAGGGCTGATCCGGGGGACAGTACCTGCATATCTCTTTAATGGTAATTGCATAGATTAAAAAGGAATTCAAATAGAGCTATAGTCTCTTTATTTTGACATGTCCGGTATGGCATTGAAATCTTTTTAATTGTAAACCTCTTAACACTATTCATTAAAACAGCATGACGTATATCTTAAATTAGATACCTATTATATTTCATACTACCACGTCTGCTTTTATGCTGTGATATATGTATTCCGCGGCTATTTTTAAGGAGAGGTTATATATATATATATATATATATATATATATATATATATATATATATATATATATATATATATATATATATATATATATATATATATATTCGGCTACCTTTGGGCTTATACTTAGATACAGGTCATTTGCGTTTGATATGTTCAACTTTAGGATCGCATGATAGATAGTGTTACATCTACGATACATATGCATATCATATATTATATCAGTACAGATTATGATAGTTCTATATTTATGACCTAGGTATCGTTGTGCATTTCGATTTCTACCTTATGATATTTTATTTACTGAGTTGGCAACTCACCCCTGTTGTGCCACAGTTTCTTACATGTTTTGCCGCTTGGATTATCAACGGCTTTGGGCACACATTCTTTTCGGTGATTGCTTTGGCAGGTGGGTTACTGTTGTATCGTACTCACATTTGTATATTCTTATCTTTTTGTATCTAGTAAAACTCCATCAACTTAGAAATGGTATATTGTGGACTTAGAAGCGAGACTTAGAGTTTGTGTGTTGTGGTTGTCGTACTCTTGGAGTCGACTTTTCATATTGTTGATGTTGTTTCTCTTTTCTTTCCTTCGCCTTTGAGCGTCGTATATTGTTTGCTTGGTTGCTCCACCGTTTGGGCGTGGAAGCTAGCTCTCGTTGGGTTGCTATTTATATTATTTTGTTGTATAGGGTTTTATACGAAATTACAAAGGAGGTGCTGTCGAATTTCAAAACGTCATAAATACTTTTCAAACATACTTAGTTAAACTTAAAAGTTATTGTAAACTAATTCCATCTGATGACTATTTTAAACCTCACCTCTATTATTTTTAAAAAGGATTTAGATTCCGGGTTTCGGCTTACTTGAACCGCGTCGACGTCTTTAGATGTCATGTGATTTAAGTGCCAGTCGCGTGCCATATTCGGGTCTTGACAGAGTACCATTCAAAAGCTGTCTCTGACAAGCTTCCGACGAATTGGCAAAGCAACAGTTTGTCGTCGCCTCTAGTATTGCCATACAGAGCACTGAATTGTGCGACAAGCTGGTGGGGATTACCCGTTCCTTTATAAACATGGAACTTCGAGATCGTATATCCCGGTGGGTACTTGATTTGGTCATACTAGGCCGGATATGGTCTCCCTGTTTTGACCAGTTGGCTGGTGGTTTCATTGGCCTGGTGAGCTCTGATTTACTGAGCAATGTAGTATCCAGAGCCACTTTGGAGATTGTTTCCTCATCTGCCGCTGATAAGGCTGGGGGATGTAAGGTTACCTAGGACGGCAGCAAGGTTTCGGGAGGCATCGTCCATGCCGTTTTTAAATTTTTGTCGTTCTAAATAACTTTAACCTAGAATCTTTAACTAGAAATTTAAACAAACAAGTAATGTTAACAACTTAACATCTAGGTGAATGAGGAATACAACCTTTGTAGACCCGTCATTCACTTCAAAAGCTCCTTGTAGTGGTCCCTTCGCTGTGATCATGTAACTCCTGGACTCTTGCATGGATTCTCAAGGTGAAAGGAACGATCTTGCTTGAAGTCTTCGAGGCCGAAGATAATCTACGTCGAGGAGACACTAACCCAAGCTACCCTCTTCACTAATGTGGGATTAATGAAGCAAATATCCTATACTAAAGTGCTAATCTAGTAGAGGATGATGAAGTACGATTTTTGCTCACTTTGGAATTGATTTTCTCACTAAAGTTTCTCACTCGCCCAAAAGCTAGAGAGCTCTTGAGTTTGAAGAAGAAGATGAAGAAAGATAATGTTGTGTGAGAGAACGACAACCATGGGTGAGAAAATATCTAATATATTGTTAGTAATTTGTATGCCCTAAAGGCCATTATATGGATAGTGGAAACTTGGACATATTATCTATGGAGATAGATGAATTTCTTGCTCAAAATGATAGTACGCTATCTGGTTTACTTTATCTGTACATGTAGATTTAATCATTTACACATGTTGATAAAGCCCAAAGGATATATGCTTGACTACTGTGATTATGATGCGGATCATACTGGTGGGGCACATGTAGTCTATAAGCATATCCTTGAACTGTTCCTAGTCGAGGGTGTATCGAGACAGGGCATCGATATTCCAGAGTAGACTAGCGTATACTATTCTTGTCCCATATGATGGGCGATGGATGATCCCATATCCATCTGGTGAGGAGACACCAAAGATTGTATGCGGGTGCTCAGTGGAGACTGGGTACACTGAACGGACTCGCCGAGAACTCCTATGTGGTATTATATCTATCGTCGGATAGCAGTTCTCAAGGAACACTGGTACAGGTTAGTCTGTAGACCCGAGATCGTCATAGAGTCTTGTGTGTCCTCCCACTATACTTTGATCTCCACCCTACCACGGCTCTACTGAGTCGTGCAAACAGGTGGTCTTTGGGTACAGTCCCGAGGTGCATGGAGGCAATGAGCGATAGGAGGGGTTTCGTCTCTCCCGGTATTTGGGGGTTGATGTTGTGCTATGCTCGATTGGCTATAACATGAAGTCCCTGGCCAGGGCTGCTGAGATTTACTGATAAGAGTTATCAGTAGTTTCTCGATCTGTTATGAGCCATACACCAGCATGACTTATTGAGTTACTGGGGTCGACGATACCATCCCTAGACTTGATATGCAGCATATCTGACGAAGAGACCGGACTGTACGGTAAGTGTTGCCAGTTGGCTCGACGGGAGTTTTTACAGCTTCGCTGGTTTTCTTCTGATCGTTTCAATACCCGGGTGGCCGTTATGTTTAGCTGACCTCTTGCGGCTTGTGGATGTTTGATATGATCATCATCTACTGCTGGCGTATTGACGAGTCTTAGAGTCCCACAATGAAGTTTCCTGGCTCAGGCAAAACGATGTGGTGTGCATATGAGATATGCGCGGGACCCGATTAAATACGGTTATGTGATAACGTATATTAATCGGGCATTTTCTATTTGACGGATCGTATGAGATATGACCGGTTTGGTAAATCAAGTGTTGATTTAACTAATTACATTTAGATAAATTCTTTAAGTAAATCCTTTTGTATGCATGCATGTATGCACATGATGATGTGCATGGACACATACATGCATACATAGTATCATGGTTGTTGATACAAGAATGATGGCAATATAAGACTTATATTGAAGCTTTTAATTTGTATTTATCATTTTAAGTTAATATAAAGAATATCCACTAATGCTCCATTATTTCTTAGTGGGTAATCTTTATTTAACTTAGTAAAAAGAATTTCCACCATGCTTAATTCTTTAGGAAAAGAATTTCCACTCATAATTATGGTGGTAATTGAATAATGGTGATTATTCCTTTATTATCACTATAAATAGCTTCATATGTGATATGAAACAAGAAGCACACAACAAGGAAAAAAATTGAGTGCAAGGGTGTGAAAAATACAAGTTATCATATGTGATATGAAAGAAAGCTCTAGCCACCATTATCTTCTTCTTCCTCTCTAGATTTCTCTCTTGAGTGAAGATTGACAAAAGAAAGGATTTTAATTGAAGAACATAAACCACATCATCACACTACACACCTCTAGCCGATTTGTGTAGGGTGTTTACTCTACTTCGTTTGCGAAACAAGTAAGGTAAGGAGCTTTGGGCAAAGGGACTTCGGGTGGATCATCGTGGACAAGGAAGGCTACCATCGATCCGTTCCAAACTCTCATAGTGCCAAGGAGTCACCGAGGGAGATCTACAAAGGTTGTAATCTTTCCTCTTAGTGATAGTTTTACAATTGCATGTGATGTTTAGTTGTATAATCCCTAAAACTTCTAGTTTCGATTCTTGTCGGGTTAACTTAACACCTCTAAATTTTTGATTATGGCATGTGTGATGCTACCGAACTCTTGACGAGGTGCTAGGCAAGCCCTACAGTGGTATCAGAGCCAAGCTAGAGCATTAGGCGATGCGTAGGCGAAATTAAACGTCCGATCGAACCGCAAAACATCAATTTTGACAGCTCTCTGGAAATTTTTGAAAATTGGATTTTTCCAAATTTAAAGGTCCTAAAAAAATCAGCAGGCAAAACTAAGAATTACCATAAAAAAATTTTTGAACGATCTCTCTAAAGCGCGGCGGAAGGGCGGCCAAAACAGGGTTTTGGCGGCGCTTTAGCGGCCGTACTGTAGCATCATGAGAAATTTTTTTTTGCAGAATACCTGATTTAATTAGTACATGCCTCTGGAATATTTAAAAACATACTCAACTGTTGAGTATTCTGGAGATAAATTGGTTTTGGTGATTCGATTGGAAAAAGTTTAACTTCGTTCAGATTTTCAGATTTTTAGAACTTGTTAAAATGTTTGAACGAATATTACAAACACAGTTTTTCCGGTATTGGAAAAATTCCAAGTGTTGGATTTTTCCCTAGTTCAAAATCTTCGAAAAACATGCAAGCGTATTTGTGGACACTCTAGAAGAACATAACCATAACTCGATTATGTGACCGTCAAAACTATCACTGAACCTTAGGGTTTGTGGTAGTTTAGCGTTGCCACATGTGAGGCGTTGGTTTGGCCCTTCTACGGTTAGTCCATAAGGTGCTGTGGCATGTTCTAGAAACTTTTGAACTCGGCTCAAGTGTTGTGCAGTTTGGGAAATTTAGGGTGTTTGTATATTTGATCGAAAATTTTAACATTGTCTATTTATCTGAAATGTGATACAATATGTGGAATTCATATAGTTAGGCATGAAATACGAAGTATGTGATATTTCGAATTTATGATGTCTAAGGTGATTGTGGATTCCAAATGTTGTAGTTTTTCATTTTATTTTCTGTGACCGTAAGTGTAGTATGTGGTGTATCGCCGTTTTCGTTGCTATACGTCAACGACAATCGGGACACGCATACTTACTTACGTTGATGATATGAGATATTATGTGTTGCTGAGATATGATGAGCAGGATTGTCGTGACTGAATAGCCGGGGGTTTTTATGTGAGATGAGAGTTTTATTTTTCATTCATGTAAAATCAATTGTATATTATTTACTTTTCCGCATTAGGATAGACCCATGGAGGGGAGCACAAGTGATCGGGTTCTAGGGTTCAGTGGGAGGCCATCTCGAGGAGTCGAGACCGGGTCTCCTAAACTCTAGAATTGGCGGGATCACTTGCCGCTCTCGTAGGGGTCTAAGGGTGTGGGATTGGCTATTCATCACGACCGTGGAATCCGTATTTTCTATTGTTGGCTCGATACAAAATACGGACATCCTAGATATCCTTTTATATGCTTCTGCTGTTGATATTCTGTAATGTGATTACTTAGTATCTGAGACGAATGGATTATTATTATATATATGATATATAATAAACGTTGCTTATATTTTACACCCGCGCTAGTCCCGCCCCGCTATGCCGTTAGTTAAGTAACCTAACGGTGCATAACGGGACACTGTGGCGAATGCGGATGGTATAAGTATACGTTCTATTCTGTGATGGCTTAGGAACTTAAATGATGGGATCACGTTAATGAGATTAATGTAAAGAAAAGAAACCTAATGATGTTGTAGAATCGGATTTGAAACAAACTCGGTTTTTTATGAAAAATGCAAGTTTCAAGAATATGCGGAGCTTAAGCCACTCCTTTTCTTAACCGTTTGATTCTACAACGAGATCAAGTTCAAAGCGTTAAAGGTTTTCTTAAAAACCATCCGCAACCCTCCGTCATTTTAGGAAGCAGAGTACTTAGTATTCGTGCTACGTATGTCGACCATAGCCGAGGCGTAGTGTACGGTAGCTAAGTGATGTCTTCCTACAAAGCATATGATGCGATTAGTTAGGACATTCATGTGATTATGTTGATCATAGTCAAGGGTCATATGGGTGGGTCTAGTTAATCACGAAATGACGGGTAGAATTTGACTAGTACTTATGATATGTTGACCATAGCCAAGGTCATAAGTGACTAGGGGTAAAAACCATATCGGGAATTTCAAGAGTTGAAATTTGCAATGAGATTGCATACCATCTATATGATAGTTGGATCTCGATCTCACTGTAAGTAAGTGTTACTTCCAGGAAAACTTTCCTGGCTAGTTTTCTTTTCAGGTTTTGAAAGAAAATTTGATTAAAAGCAGTGGGAGACATCGATTAGATAAAATAATAACCAATCTAATTCTTTGAAAGAGCAATTCACTAAGTGTATCCTTTTCTCTCTCCAAATGGCAGTTACAGATGTCAGGACTTAAGCTTCTACTTGAGAAAAATAAACTGACAGGACCAAATTATAAAGAATGGTTGAGGAACTTGAACATTGCACTCTCATATGATAAGGTATCATATGTTCTCAATACTGAAGCCCCACCCGTCCCAGGACCTGAATCATCTGTCGCGGATAGGGAGATCCGGAAAACTTGGGAAATTGACTGCAACACGGCCAAGTGCCTCGCGCTTGCTTCTATGGACAATATCCATCAGAAGCAACACGAGAATATGGATGTACAATCCATCTTTCTTCACACAAAGGAGTTGTATGAAGAGCAAACTCGTACCTTGAGATACGAGGCATCTAGAAAGCTGTTTCAGATGCGAATGGCCGCTGGTACATCAGTTGGAGACCATGTTTTGAAAATGATTGGTCTTATTGAAGAACTTGAGGGTCTGGGATGGACCATGGATAATGAGCAATATACGGATATTGTTCTTCAGTCTCTTCCCCCTGCCTTTGCTCCGTTCATAGTAAATTTCAATATGAATGGTTTGGAGAAATCATTGCCTGAACTTCTCAATATGTTGAGAAGTGCAGAGAACACATTGAAAACGGCAAGGACTCCCGCTCTGGTTGCTGGGCCATCTTCCTCTTCATTCCCAAAAGCTAAGGCTAAGGGAAAGAAGAAGAAGAAGTCCATCAAACAGAAAGGTGGAGTTAGAAAGGCGAAGGGGAAAGACAAAGTGGGGGCTATGGGAAGTGGAAAAGGAGAATGTTTTTACTGTAAAAAGTCAGGACATTGGAAACGCAACTGTGCTGAATATCTTGCTGATCTCAAGAAGAAGAAGCATGCTGATGCTTCCACTTCAGGTGTGTTTGTAACTGAAAATTGTTTTTCCTTAAACTCTGCATCCTGGGTATTGGATACCGGTTCTGGTTCTCACATCTGCAATTGTATGCAGGGATTGAGAAATAGTAGAGTTTTAAAAGTTGGAGATCATACTCTGCGGGTTGGAAATGGTTCCAATATACATGCTGTATCCGTGGGAGAGTATCATCTAGGGTTGCCTTCAGGAAGTATTATGGTTTTGAATCCGTGTTATTTTGTACCAAGTATGCTATGTAACATTATATTCGTTTCTTTGTTGGACAATGAAGGATATCATTTTATGTTGCAAAATAATTTTATGAACATTAACCTGAATCAAGAGTTGATTGGGTTTGGTACATTAAAAAACGGTATTTACATCCTGAACCAACACACAGTTTTCAATATACAACATACTAGTAAAAGAAAGTTTTCAGATATAAATGAAGCTTTTCTTTGGCATTGTAGACTTGGTCATATTAACGAAACAAGACTAAACAAGCTACACAAAGATGGATATTTGAATCCGTTTGAATATAAATCTTATGCGACTTGCCAGTCTTGTATCAAAGGTAAAATGACCAAAACTCCGTTTAGTGGACACGGAGAGAGAGCTGGTGAACTCTTAAGCCTCATACATAGTGATGTATGCGGACCAATGTCTACACTTGCAAGAGGTGGTTTTTCATACTTCATCACTTTTACTGATGATTTCTCAAGATTCGGACACGTGTTTTTGATAAAGCACAAATCTGAAGCTTTTGAGAAATTCAAGGAGTACAAACTTGAAGTAGAAAAGCAAACAGGCTTGAGCATCAAGAAACTTCGATCGGATCGAGGTGGAGAATATTTAAGTACAGAGTTTCTAGACTTCTTAAAAGAGAATGGGATTCTCTCTCAGCTCACTCCTCCTTACACACCGCAGCACAATGGTGTGTCAGAACGGAGGAATCGTACCCTATTGGATATGGTACGATCCATGATGTGTGATGCTGAGTTACCGCTTTCCTTTTGGGGACATGCATTGGAGACAGCAATGTATCTATTGAACAGGGTGCCAACCAAGACCGTGTCTACTACTCCATATGAGATGTGGAATGGAAAGAGACCATCTCTTAAAAGGTTTAGGATTTGGGGTTGTCCGGCTTTTGTTAAAAAGCAGAATCCAGACAAACTCGAGACACGATCGGTCATGTGTAAATTTGTGGGGTATCCAAAACATTCATATGGATATCTATTCTACCACAAAGAGGAACAAAAGGTGTTTGTTGCTCAACATGCCACATTTTTGGAAAATGAGTTCTTTACGGAAAGTAATAATGGCAATGTGGTAGAACTAGAAGAGGTTCTAGATACACAAATTACTCAGGAGGAATTGGTTGAAACTGATGTTGCAGTAGAACTTCAAGAACCTCAGCCGCTCAGGAGGTCTAGTAGAACTTCTCACCCACCAGAGAGATACTATGGGTTTCTCATAGATGGTGATAGAGAAGATTGCATCATGGATGATGATGACCCTACTAGTTTTCAGCAAGCTATCACGAGTGGTGACTCAGTGAAATGGCTGGAAGCAATGAGATCTGAAATGGAGTCAATGTACACCAACAAAGTATGGACTTTGGACGTTGCGCCTCCTGGGATAAAACCCGTTGGGTGCAAATGGATCTTTAAGAGAAAGATTGGTGTAGATGGACAGGTGGAGACCTATAAAGCAAGGCTTGTAGCGAAAGGTTTTCGTCAAAGACCAGGCTTGGACTATGATGAAACTTTCTCTCCGGTAGCAATGCTTAAATCCATTAGGATCCTACTTGCTATTGCTGCTCACTATGATTATGAAATATGGCAGATGGACGTGAAAACTGCATTTCTAAATGGTGATTTAGAAGAATGTGTTTTTATGGATCAGCCAGAGGGCTTCATTGATAGTGGGAGCAGCGGGAAAGCATGTAGATTGCTTAAATCCATCTATGGATTAAAGCAGGCCTCAAGGAGCTGGAACATCTGCTTTGATGATACAATCAAAGAGTTTGATTTTATCAGAAATGAAGATGAACCATGTATTTATAAGAAGATTGTAGGGAGTACTGTCACATTCCTCGTATTGTACGTAGATGACATTCTCCTGATAGGAAATGATGTTCCTATGCTACAATCGGTCAAACTATTCTTATCACAAAGGTTCTCCATGAAGGACCTGGGTGATGCCTCGCGCATTTTGGGCATTAGGATCTATAGAGATAGATCCAAGAGGTTATTGGGACTGTCCCAATCAAAGTACATAGACACCATTCTAAAGAGGTTTAGTATGGAAGATTCCAAGCGTGGTGCCTTGCCTGCTAGTCATGGAATCACTCTCTCTAAGGACTTCTGTCCGAAGACTGATGAAGAGAGAGCTCGCATGAGCATTATACCCTACGCTTCAGCCGTGGGATCTATAATGTATGCGATGTTGTGTACTCGCCCTGATGTAGCTTATGCACTGGCTGTAGTAAGCAGGTATCAATCCAACCCAGGGGAGAAACATTGGATAGCAGTGAAGAACATTCTTAAGTACTTGCGAAGGACTAAAGAATTGTTCTTGGTGTATGGTAATGGGGATCTCCAGATGGAGGCCTTTACCGATTCAAGATTCCAAAGTGACAAGGATGACAGTAAATCAATCTCAGGGTTTGTATTTACCCTAAATGGAGGAGCGGTTAGTTGGAAGAGTTCCAAACAGGACACCGTTGCAGACTCCACGATGGAAGCTGAGTATATTGCTGCAAGTGATGCTGCTAAGGAAGCCGTCTGGATGAAGAAGTTCATTGCGGAACTAGGAGTAGTTCCAACCATTGTTGATCCAATACCATTGTATTGCGATAATAATGGAGCTATAGCATTAGCTAAAGAACCAAGGTCCCATCAAAAATCTAGACACATCCTAAGGAGATATCATCTGATCCGGGAGATAGTGGATCGCCAGGAGATCGAGATTCGGAGAGTAGATACAAAGGATAACACAGCGGATCCATTCACCAAGGCACTTCCACAGCCGCAGCATGAGCGACTGTTTGAAATGTTGGGTATGAGATACGCCAATAACTGGCTTTAGTGCAAGTGGGAGATTGTTAGTAATTTGTATGCCCTAAAGGCCATTATATGGATAGTGGAAACTTGGACATATTATCTATGGAGATAGATGAATTTCTTGCTCAAAATGATAGTACGCTATCTGGTTTACTTTATCTGTACATGTAGATTTAATCATTTACACATGTTGATAAAGCCCAAAGGATATATGCTTGACTACTGTGATTATGATGCGGATCATACTGGTGGGGCACATGTAGTCTATAAGCATATCCTTGAACTGTTCCTAGTCGAGGGTGTATCGAGACAGGGCATCGATATTCCAGAGTAGACTAGCGTATACTATTCTTGTCCCATATGATGGGCGATGGATGATCCCATATCCATCTGGTGAGGAGACACCAAAGATTGTATGCGGGTGCTCAGTGGAGACTGGGTACACTGAACGGACTCGCCGAGAACTCCTATGTGGTATTATATCTATCGTCGGATAGCAGTTCTCAAGGAACACTGGTACAGGTTAGTCTGTAGACCCGAGATCGTCATAGAGTCTTGTGTGTCCTCCCACTATACTTTGATCTCCACCCTACCACGGCTCTACTGAGTCGTGCAAACAGGTGGTCTTTGGGTACAGTCCCGAGGTGCATGGAGGCAATGAGCGATAGGAGGGGTTTCGTCTCTCCCGGTATTTGGGGGTTGATGTTGTGCTATGCTCGATTGGCTATAACATGAAGTCCCTGGCCAGGGCTGCTGAGATTTACTGATAAGAGTTATCAGTAGTTTCTCGATCTGTTATGAGCCATACACCAGCATGACTTATTGAGTTACTGGGGTCGACGATACCATCCCTAGACTTGATATGCAGCATATCTGACGAAGAGACCGGACTGTACGGTAAGTGTTGCCAGTTGGCTCGACGGGAGTTTTTACAGCTTCGCTGGTTTTCTTCTGATCGTTTCAATACCCGGGTGGCCGTTATGTTTAGCTGACCTCTTGCGGCTTGTGGATGTTTGATATGATCATCATCTACTGCTGGCGTATTGACGAGTCTTAGAGTCCCACAATGAAGTTTCCTGGCTCAGGCAAAACGATGTGGTGTGCATATGAGATATGCGCGGGACCCGATTAAATACGGTTATGTGATAACGTATATTAATCGGGCATTTTCTATTTGACGGATCGTATGAGATATGACCGGTTTGGTAAATCAAGTGTTGATTTAACTAATTACATTTAGATAAATTCTTTAAGTAAATCCTTTTGTATGCATGCATGTATGCACATGATGATGTGCATGGACACATACATGCATACATAGTATCATGGTTGTTGATACAAGAATGATGGCAATATAAGACTTATATTGAAGCTTTTAATTTGTATTTATCATTTTAAGTTAATATAAAGAATATCCACTAATGCTCCATTATTTCTTAGTGGGTAATCTTTATTTAACTTAGTAAAAAGAATTTCCACCATGCTTAATTCTTTAGGAAAAGAATTTCCACTCATAATTATGGTGGTAATTGAATAATGGTGATTATTCCTTTATTATCACTATAAATAGCTTCATATGTGATATGAAACAAGAAGCACACAACAAGGAAAAAAATTGAGTGCAAGGGTGTGAAAAATACAAGTTATCATATGTGATATGAAAGAAAGCTCTAGCCACCATTATCTTCTTCTTCCTCTCTAGATTTCTCTCTTGAGTGAAGATTGACAAAAGAAAGGATTTTAATTGAAGAACATAAACCACATCATCACACTACACACCTCTAGCCGATTTGTGTAGGGTGTTTACTCTACTTCGTTTGCGAAACAAGTAAGGTAAGGAGCTTTGGGCAAAGGGACTTCGGGTGGATCATCGTGGACAAGGAAGGCTACCATCGATCCGTTCCAAACTCTCATAGTGCCAAGGAGTCACCGAGGGAGATCTACAAAGGTTGTAATCTTTCCTCTTAGTGATAGTTTTACAATTGCATGTGATGTTTAGTTGTATAATCCCTAAAACTTCTAGTTTCGATTCTTGTCGGGTTAACTTAACACCTCTAAATTTTTGATTATGGCATGTGTGATGCTACCGAACTCTTGACGAGGTGCTAGGCAAGCCCTACATATATCTCATGTAGAGACTTAACCATGAGTTATGATAATGGTTGGGATAACAAAATATCTAGTATAAAACAAAACTAGTGGACTGGTCAATGGGTCTCCAAGCTTCTCAAAGCTTCATGCCATGTGACCATTATCCAACTAATAATTAATTTACACTAAATAAATAAACCCTACATTATCTTTATCATGGTGTAAGTTTCATACACCCATGTAGCTTGTATCATCAACCATGACACAAAATAAAACACAATTAATATATATCACATATATATTAAGTGTGCACATGTAAGAAAAATAAATGTTTAAGTGAGCTAATATTAGTTAATGTAAATTAATATATCAAATATATAATTATATATTAAATCATTAAATCAACACTTGATTTAATAATACGGTTATATCTCATATGAACGACTAACATTATTTGTATCATTAAATCGAATCAACACTTGATTCGATTGTTGGATATATGTATGCCCTAGAGGCCATTATATGATAGTGGATGTATTTATACATGTATATATATATATATATATATATATATATATATATATATATATTCAGTGTACATTCTTGCTCGTCATGATAGTATGCTATCTGGTTCTTCTTTATTTGACATGTTGATTTGATCATGCTTCTATTCATTCATACATGTTGAAAAAGCACTGAGGATATAGGCTTGACTACTGTGATTATGATGGAGATCATACTAGTGGGACATCTGTAGTTTATAAGCATATCCTGGAATGTCCCTAGTCGTAGGTGTATCGAGACGGGGCATCGATATACCAGAGTAGACTAGCGTATATGATACTAGACCCATATGATGAGCGATGGATGTTCCCACATACATCGATGTTTGACATCGAGATCATATACGGGTGCTCAGTGGTGACTGGGTACACTGGACAGACTCGCCAAGAACTCCTATATGGAATTATATCTATCGTCGGATAGCAGTTCTCAGGTGACACTGGTGAAGGTTAGTCTGTAGACCAGAGATCGTCATAGAGTCTTGTGTGTTCTCCCACTGTACTTTGTTTACCACCCTACCACGGCTCTACTGAGTCGTGCAAATAGGTGGCCGATAGGTACAGTCCCGAGACACACGAAGGCGATGAGCGATAGGAGGGGTTTCGTCTTTTCCGGTATTGGGAGTTGATGCTGTGCTGTGCTCGACTGGCTATATCAGTAAGTCCCTGGCCAGGGCTGTTGAGATTTACTGATAAGTTTTATCAGTAGTTTCTCGATCTGTTATAGACTATTCATCGGCACGACTTATTGAGTTATTGGGGTCGACGTTACCATCCCTAGACTTGATATGCAGCATATCTGATGAAGAGACCGGACTGTACGGTAGTGTTGCCGGTTGGCTCGATGGGAGTTGTAGCAGGTTCGCTTATTTTCTTCTGATCGCTCAATACCCGGGTGGCCGTTACGTTTATCTCACTGCATGCGGCTTGGGGGTGCTTGATATGATCATCACCCACAACCGGCGTATTGACGAGTCTTAGAGTCCCACAATGGAGTTACCTAGTCAAGGCGAAAAGTTGTGGTGCGCATATGCGATATGCGTGTGGACCCGGTTAAAATGCGCGTATAAGATACCGTATATTAATCGGGCGGCTTGCTTTTGGTCGGGTCATATGTGATATGACCAGATTGCTAAATCAAGTGTTGATTTATCATTTGACCATTAGTTTCTCACTAGAAATCCTTTCTTGTCTTTTTGGGTGTATGCATGCATGTATGCATTCATTCTTGTTCATGCACATATGGATGTGCATGCACACATACATGCATACATCATTCTATCATGGTTGTATATATAGTGGATGATGGAAATATAAGACTCACACCTTATGTAAAATTATATATGGATATATATTTGTATTTGTGTTAAAACAAAAGAAAAAAAAAGATTAATTCATAGTTATCTTCCACACTCTTCTTGGAACCAACCTTGGTTCACCCACTTTTTAACCATGAGTTAATTTTCCTTTTGTCTTTTAACTCAAATGCAATAATGTCTATATTTTGTAACCATGGTTTGAGATGAAGAGTAGAAAATATATATACTTACATTTTCTATTATTCATATTAACCTTATCATTCTCTTGAGTTTTCTAGAGCCATCATCTTCTTCCTCCTCTCTCTTGCTCTCTAGATTTTTCAAGTGAGCCAAATAGTGACCAAGTTAGGATTTTGAAGTGAGAAAACCAACCACAACACCATTCTACACTAGTCTTGCCCGCTTGTGGAGAGTGTTAGCTTCCATTTCTCATTTTGATCTTGTGAAGTTTCAAGCTTGGACAAAGAGGACTCCGGGTGGATCATCGTGGACCCAGAAGGATCTCAAGCGGACCCTTTCCAACCCTCAAGTAGCCAAGGAGTCTAGCGTAGGGAGCTACAAAGGTTGTACTCTCAAAACCCTAGCATTTTCTACTTGTGATGATGTGTATGTAATGAAACCATAATTTTCTAGTGATGATCCTTTGTATGTTCACTTAGCACCTTAAAAATTTGATTTTGATACATGTGATGCTTCCAAATTCTTCATGAGGTGCTAGGTAAACCTAACATTGGTATCAGAGCCGACCTAGAGATTTAGGCGACACTTTAGCGAAGTTAAAACTCCGATCGAACCAAAATACGGTTTTTTGAACACTCTCTGGACATTTTTTCAAACTGTGTTATTTTCAGAATTAAAAATATGTAAAAAATTCAGCAGGGAATTCTAAGAACCACTGTAAAAAACGAAGCCCTAATCAGTAAATCCCACCGTGGAACCGCGGCTAAAGCTTACTTGGGCCGCGGCTCCGCGGCCGTACAGTTGCATTGAGGCCTCGTTTTTATACAGTGATCTTCTTACCTGCTTATAAATGTTTTTGGGTACTTTTAATCGGGGTACGCATACTTACTTACGTTGATGATATATGATATTATGTGTTTCTCATATATGATGTGCAGGATTGTTGCGATTGAATAGTCGGGGGTTTTATGTGAGATGAGAGTTTTATTTTCATTCATGTAAAATTCAAATGTAATGTAATATTCTTTTATTTGGGGCACTTCCGGGTTGAGGTTGATGTCACCGGTGTTGTATATTATTTACTTTTCCGCATTAGGATAGACCCAAAGAGGGGAGCACAAGTGACCGGGTTCTGGGGTTAAGTGGGAGGCCATCTCGAGGAGTCGAGATCGGGTCTCCTAAACTCCAGGATTGGTAGGGTCACTTGCCGCTCTCGTAGGGGTCTAGGGGTGTGGGCTTTTCTATTCATCGCGACTGTGGAATCCGTATTTTCTATTGTTGGCTAAATACTAAATACGGACGTCCTAGTATATCCCATATTATATCTATGTTTCTGCTGCCTGTGTTCTGTGATATCTGAGACGAATGATATATTATATATGAGATATATAGTAGACGTTGCTTATGTTTTACACCCGCGCTAGTCCCATCCCGGTATGCCGTTAGTTAAGTAACCTAAAGGTGCATAACGGAACATTGCGGCGAATGCGGATGGCATAAGCGTACGTTGTATTTTCATTTCTTTTCTGTGATTGGCTTAAGGACTTAAATGATGGGACTACATTAATATGATTAATGTAAAGAAAATAAACCTAAAAAGATGTTGTAGAATCGGATTTGAAAACCACTCGGCTCTTTATGAAAAAGCTATATTTCAAAACTGCGGAGCTCAAGCCACTCCTTTTGAAAACCATTTGATTCTACGACGATATCAAGTTCAAAGCGTTAAAGATTTTCTTAAAAATCATCCGAAACCCTCCGTCATTTTAGGAAGTAGAGTACTTAGTATTCGTGCTACGTTTGTTGACTTTAGTTAAGGCGTAGTGTACGGTAGCTAAGTGATGTCTTCCTACACTGCATATGATGCAGATTAATTAGGACATTCATGCGACTTTGTTGACCATAGTTAAGGGTCATATGAGTGGGTCTAATTGATCAAGAAATGATGGGTAGAACTTGACTGGTACTTATTATTTGTTGACCATAGTTAAGGTCATTGGTACTAGGGGTAAAAACCGCATCGGGAATTTCAAGTGTTGAGATTTGCAATGAGATTGCATACCTTCCATATGATGGTTGGATCCCGATCCCACTGTGGGCAATAGTTGCTCCCAGGAGATTTTTGCAGTTTACAATTAGCTAACTCATTAAGTGTCTAGAAAGGTGTTAACGGGGCTACGCCTCTGGGAAAACGAGGTTTACTTTAATTAGGTCCGTGCGAAAGCACGGGGAACCTCCCTCAAGTACCGACACTGGCCTGGACGAACGGTTAGCGAAGTTGTAGACTGTAATTAATCCTGGCTAGTTTTCTTTTTAAGGTTTGAAAGAAAAACTTGATTAAAGCAGTGGGAGACATCGATTAGACAAGATAATAACCAATCTGATCTTTGCAAGAGCTTTCGCTGAGTGTATTCTTTTCTCTCTCTTAATGGCAGATACCAATGACTGGACTCAAGCTTCTACTAGATAAAAATAAACTGAATGGGACCAATTATAAAGACTGGCTGAGGAATCTCAAAATAGCCTTGACTTATGATAAAGTATCATATGTCCTCACGGCTTCAGCCCCGCCCGTCCCAGGTCCAAAATCCTCAGTTGCGGACAAAGAAGTTCGCAAGACATGGGACGCTGACTGTGCCATGGCCAAATGCCTCGCGCTTGCATCGATGGACAACACACATCAAAAGTAGCACGAAAATATGGACATTCAAGCCATATTCCTCCATACAAAGGAGTTGTATGGAGAGCAATCCCGGGTATTACGATACGAAGTATCAAAGAAATTGTTTCAGATGCGAATGGTGTAAGTCCGCGACGGCGCCCCGGCCGTCGATCCGACGCCGGAAACGCGGAAATAAAAACATTGCAAACTAGCAAACCGGCACCACCGCGTACTTTTCACCCGGATCGGGCCATTAACCTAGCTTCTAGCAAACTAAAAGAAGAGTAGAGAATTATACCAAGCGATCCGTGTCCTTCGGTCTTCGTCTCCACTCCGATCTCCCGCGGATACTTCGTCCGTCACCTCCTCGTCGAAACGGGCACCACATCGCCAAAATCTTTTACGGTCTCCCATCTCTGGACCGAGACAACTCGGGCGTGAAGTTGGCTAGCCGACGCGTCCAAGATTTGCTGTAGGCTAGTGTAGAATGCTATGTCTCTTTGGGGTCAAGAAGTTGCCATGGATGGAGGGATCAAGAAAGAACTTTGGAGTGAGGTATATGAAATTGTGTAGCATGAAAAATGAGATGATCAAAGTTTATCCCTCATCAAAAATGAACTCACTCAACTCCCTTCTAATATGTGGCCGGCCTCTTTTGATCAAGAGGAAAATTGGAGAGAGAAAAGGGCATCAATAATCTAAGAGGAGAAAAAGAAAAGATAATGCTAAATAAAGTCACACCATTTCTAATCCAAATCAACTCCTCATCAAATCTCATAAATGCAAGGAAAAAGACAAGAAAAGAATCTCATGATAAGGAAGCCACATGATGCTACCATTTTACAAGAAAGCCCTCCACTAATAAGTTATTTGCACTCTTCCAAATAACCCCCTCCAACGAAAATTCCGGCCGTGAAGGAACAAAGAAAAACCGGTCGGAACGGAATACAAACTGGCAACTCCAGAAAACTGATCCCGTAATAAATTACAGGAAAACCCCGCTACTGCAAATACATGCCCGCATTTGTATTCCCACTGAACACAGATGCAAAGAGACAAAACTACACTATCTAATACTAGAATCCTGCTTAAACCAAAGCCGGCTAGTAAAAACCGTCCGATCACGATCCGTGCAATACCGCACGTATCTGATCGAACCCTGCCATATCTCCATACGGACACTACAGCGTTTCGCCCGAAACCTGAGTAACTGTGTGTGTGGTGGACTCTAAAGACTCGTCAATACTATGGCTGTGGATTTAACCACTAGCACATCAGAGGTATTAGCCATACGTGACGGGCCACCAGCCATTGACCAAAAGGGACGTCGATGAGCGAACTCATCCTGACACCCTACTGAGCCTATCAGTGACAATATCCATACAGTCCGGTCCGTTCGTCTATGGGCATCGCATGGCGGGCCTAGGGGGTTGGTAAAAGTCAGACCCCCAAAAGCGGTACAAGTCGTGTCGGAGTGTAGCCCAGAACACCCTGAGATACTACTGGAAAACCTACCAGTAAATCTCCTGCCTTGGCCAAGGACTTTTCATGTACTGGCTCTCCTAGACACAGCGTGACCTCACCCCCAATACCGGGAGAGACGAACCCCTGCAGATCCGCTCACTGCCTCCATGTGGCTCGGGACTGTACCCAACTAAAACCTGTTTGCACGACTCCTTTGAGCCGTGGTAGGGTAGTAATCAAAGCACAGTGGGAACTCCAACGAGACAAATGACGATCCCAGGTCGATGAACTAACCTGTACACATGTCACCAGGGAACTGCTATCTGACGTCAGGTATAATCCCAACTAGCAGGTTCCCGGCGAGTCATGTCCGGTGTACTCATAACCCAATGAGCACCTGTATACTTCTTAGGTGAACCAACTGACACCAGTGGCTTGTGAGACCGGCCACCGCCCCTTGTCGGGGTCTCGACCGTATACACTAGTCTACTCTGGAGAATTGATGCCCTGTCTCGAAACTCCCACGACTAGGGACCTTTTAAGGATGTGCTTATAAACTCCAGCTCTCACTTATATGATCGCCCTCATACTGCTGGTAGTCAAGCAAGAATCCTAGGGGCTCTATCAACATGTAATAGCGATTCGTAAAGTCACCTAAAGCAGTACACGATGATAAAGATAAACCAGATACCATACTATCATCTTGAGTAAGACTGTCCTACTGGGACAGGTCCTCCCCTCAATCATTGCAATCACGTGCCTGTGATCCAATAATTGACTCTGAGGGCACTATCTCCAACAATCTCCCACTTGAACTCAAGGCTAATTATTGCGATGTCGCATACTCACGGCCTGTGTGATACCGAACACCCAACTCCTCTACTAGTCAGTCTCACAAAGCTCGTTTGCGAAACTATTGCGTTCGAAGAATAGCCTCAGTGAGTGGATCCGCTCTGATGTTTCTTTCTTTGTCTCTCTATATCACAAGTTCGCGGAGAAAGCCATCTCCCGAAATGAGCAATACCTGTCTTAGAATGTGTCTGGATATCTCATGGGACCTAACTCAGAAGTGAACTCCAAATCCAAACTTCTTAGACTGTATCGTCAACTGAACTTAATTAGTATCCTGAGCCATGCCTTCCCTCAGTATCCACCTGGACTACCTGTCCAAAATACTGCCCCTTGTCAGAGGGAAAACTATAACTCTGACAGCCACTCTGCCATCCAGGTCACCTTGGAAGCCTGGAATGATAACTGTCTCCTAAAGGAGGCTGTCGTTATCATATCCATAGAACATCCACTTATGTTCTAAAACTGCTTCCGAATGTTTCTCCAGGATTGGATTAATATCAACTTATTGCATCTCGTGCAAGAACAACATCTGGTGTGGTACTTGACATCTCATGACCAACTTAATTGCCTAAGCAAGTGATCTGCCAATCATGCGTATCCCTCTCCCCTTTAGTCTGTAAGACACCTTTAGAGAGGGTGACTCCATCACCTGCAGGTATACTACCATGCCAGGAGTCGTCCATTCTAAATACTCATAGAATGCTGTCCAAGCACCCTGATTGGGAAACCACCCAAATCTAGATCTAAAACCAAAGATCTAGTGACCAGAATATATGATATAATATCCAAGTCCTATGTGGAGAAACCACTGTGTGACGACCAAAGTATAACCGATCGTAGTATAGGAATATCACTTCCTACTCTGTGTATGTCATCAAATACCAGGACATCACACCCTACTACCTTCTTAACAGATCCATCCCCTATTCTGATGAAGTCAAACCTATGACCGTCACATCAGAAATAGATGATCTATCTCCGCTATATCTGCTTTAGTCTATAAATAGACATAAGCCAACTGTCCACCAATGCTTCCGCTGCTCCCACTGACTACGACAACCCTTTGGTAGAGTCATATACACGTGCACTTCTAAAGCTAGTTCAGAATGACGCTATACTCATCCTCTTGCCGGGTCTCACAGTCTGGAACAACAGCAATGGCAAGCCTGGGTAAACAAAAACCTCCATGCCACCGTCCTTGAGCATACGGAAGTACCTCTCGAGCGCCTAAGGTTACCCACTTTATCTGCGGAGTAGCCAATGGAATGTCAAATCAGATTGAATCTTTAGGTTCTTATCAAATCTTCAGTAATCGTTTGCGGTTCTGGAATCACTTCCAGTTCTACCATACTCCCACTACTGTTTTCTGAAAAAATCCATTTTTAATTAAAACTGTGGCGAGTCAAGAACAATATCACTATTGATCTTCCAGATGGTAGAAAGTCAACCCTCGTCATAGCCCGGGTCAACCCACAAACAGCCATTACGGAAGCGTGCCTTGAGTTATCCAGAATCTGGTTTTAAGCATAAGCCAGACAACTCCCCGTATCTTAATAATGTCAAGATATGAACTGTTCTATATCCAATATAGAAACAGAGGCACTAATTTAATTGAACCAGATTCAAATCATGCAGCTGTCTCCAGTGCATGTCAACTAAATGGAAGGAGGCCGATCAGCGTTAGTCAACTTAGGAATGCTTCCAATTATGAGTAACCTGAAAGAGAAGCAAGTTCTCTTAACCATTACTATCAACTGAATACCATATACAAGTATCTACATCTTCGATCACTTTGAAGAATCCCGATACTTGCAATACTTGGTTCTCTACTCTATTCTTATACCAATAACTTCTCAAAACTCAGACCCTGTGTTTCTACGAAACACCTGTCTAAGAACTAGAGAAGACACAAGTAAACAGAATATAGTACGAGGACCAACCCCTCTGTCCTAATGGACACTGGACAATATACAATACTTTGTACAAGTCCCTTGAGTCAAATGACACATTCACTGTGTGTCGTAGGTTGAAAACTGTACTTATGGTCAAGAAGAATTACACTGTTGTTCAATGCTCCTTACCTAACCATCTACTGGTATAGGTAAATGTCATAGACATAATCTCAAAAAGTTATATCTCACTCTATGAAAATAGACGTACAGATATATCAATTTGAAATTTGTGCACAAGAACGGATATTCAAAACCAAATATTTGCCGTCCGGCAAACAACCCAGGTGGCTTCCTCAAATATCACCAATTACAACGAATCACGATATAACGAGGATGGTCACCTAATTCTCAATAACTTACTCCCACTCATCATCTGTAAAACCATACAGATGTGAGAACCAAACCTGGTAAATACTTACCCTGGAGCAAGTGTCTAATTGGGAAATCAGTTTTCTTATAACAGTACACAGTGAAACTGAAACATTGAAATGTTTCGATGGGGTATCCTGGTATTCCTAGTAATGCCTCTTCCATTATCCAGATTCACAACTGTAACCGTATAATTCTTTGCCACCTCTCCAAATCCCTTTATATGTCTTTAGTCATTACCTTCTGTACACCCCTTTAGGCCAAATGGTTTTCTTCCTTCCCTACGTTCGGCACCAGCCTATGGTTTAGAAGAAGACTAGCCAATAACCATAATGGGTGTACTGTCCTAATCCAAGGAACACTCGCAAAGCGAGAGAAGGTGATGATAAAAGACACCTGAATGAACTTTATTCCTATTTCTCCTGAAGCAGGATCCATCCCCGAACTGGAACAAGTTCCTTTCGAGTTCGTATATAACCATACGATGGATTATCCAATAAACTGGGATCTTCGTAGTGATACGGAGTATCCGGGAGAAATACAAAGGTGATTTAGGATTGGCGAAGAAATACTTGGTTTGGTCGTGAATAGCAGTCGCAATTTACTTTGCCCTCTTACTAATCCCTTTCTTTGTCTTAACTTAATACCTTCTGTCCACCGTTTAGGCTAATTGGTTTTCTTCATTCTCTACCGGTCGGCACCTGCTTATGGTTTGGAAGAAGACAATCCAATTTGCGTAATAGGTGTACTATCTCCTAAACCAAGGAATGCTCGTAATCTGAGAGAAGGTAAAAGGAAAAGACGACTGAATAGTCCTATTCGTTTTCTCCAGAACCAGAAACCATCCTTGAATTCCTTCGAGTTCGTATATAACCATACGATGGTTTTGTCCAATGGAAGTGGACGTTCGTAGTAATACGGGGCGTCCTGGAGAAAAGGGTAAAAGTAGGAGTGGCAATGAGGCTTGCAACTCTGACAATCTAAAAGCCAGTGTTAAGAAGGTTCGGTCAACTTGGTCACCGAGTCATAGTCTAGGGTCGGGTCAATGGTCGCTGCCAGAGAGAGAGAAAAGAAACACTCAGCGTGCACTCTAACCTAGATCAGAATGGTTATCACTTTATCTAATCAGGAAACCTCCCACTGTAACGTCAAATTCTTCCCCAAACCTGAAAGAAGAATTAGCCGGGATCACCCGAGGAGTAAACCAACTCATCAGTGAGAATCGGGATCCAACTATCATCACATGATAACGTGACGGAATCCACTCACGTTATCACACTTCAGAAGGTATGCGCATATCTGGCAAGTTTCAGTTCTTTTGAAACTCCCGATGTGGATTTTTGCCCCATGCTCTTATGACCTTGACTTTGGCCAACATATCATAAGTCACATGTCAAGTTCTACCCGTCATTATCCTGGTTAATTTGAACCCACCCGTACCTACCCTTGACTTTGGCCAAAATGGCAGTACGACTGTCCCAAACCAACGCATCTATCTATGCTGCATATGAATACCCAACAGCTACCAAACACCGTGCCTTGACTTTGGCCAACATACACAGCTTGAATACTATTGAATATCCATATGAAACGACGGAGGGCTACGAATGGTTTCTAGCGAAAACCTTTAACGTAATGAACTTGATATCGTTGAAGGAACCGGATTGCTTTTAAAAATATAGTGACGAAAACCTTTGCTAAAGAGGTCACTCCCGGTGATGGGATCTCGGCTCTTTCCCCGTAGAATGAGGTGCAGGATATTCCAACTGAATACCACGATGCAAAGAAAAGTAAACGGCTATAGTGAAGTTACTGCCCTGACGCAAACTTTTGTCCAAGGGGTCACTCTCGGTGAAGGGATCTCTGACGTTGCCTCGTCGACTGAGGAGCAGGATATTCCAACTGAATACCACTGTGCAAAACAAAAGTGAACGTCCTTGCAATAACAGCTTTTGGAAAAGTGTTCCAACAACATCAGAATAGGTTTGTTAATCTTGCATTGATCCGAATCAACGCAGTCCCATCAATTGATCACACCACAAAGAACGAAAATAATGATGTACGTATATGCCATCCGCATTCGTCACTGGGTCCCATCATCACCCGTTAGGTTAGCTAACTAACGGTAGAGCGGGGACTGGACTAGAGCGGATGCAAAACATATACAACTCTACTAGTATATATATAATATATAATTTTCGCTCAAGGCGTAATAAAATGCAACATCACAGAAATGTACATCATCACAGAATAATACAGATATCTGAGATCCCCGGGTTTCATAGAGCCGCTACTGAAACCCGACGTTACCCTGGTCGTGTGGATAGCCTGTGCAACGAAATCCTAGACCCCTACAGGTGCGGCAAGTCACCCGCCAAAAGCTGAAGCGAGACAGCCCCCTTCAGCAACGTGAATGGACCACTCAGCACTTCACGGAATTCGGTAACTTAGGCATCCCACCTGGGTCAACCTATACCCCCTACGGGTGCGGCGAATAGCCCACCAATTCTAGAGTAAAGCCCCCTCCATCTCAATGTCATGAGATGCGGGCCCGTTGCCCTCTAGAACCTGGCTATCCATGCACCCCTCCACGGGGTAATCCTAATACAGAAAGTAAAATATACATACAACGGGTACATTGACCTCAACCCGGTCGTGCCCTAAAAGAATAATACAGACAGGCAGTGACGGCAGTCCACATGTCGGACGCTCGCCCCGCAATATCAAATGTACATATAAAACAAAACAGTACTACCATTGCATCCAGGCTATCCCCCATGACCAATCCGCAACATCACAGCATAACACAGAACATCAACGTGAATGTCACGTTCGCAAATCCGTCTAAAAGGGCTATAGCAGTTAGACAGGATTTACCGATCGAATGACATTCACGGTCGCAGATATAATATAAATACTGTGAACTAGCATGTTTAAAATATCCGATCGAACAAATTTATCGAAGTGGGCCCCAAGCAGTACTGTAGCACTTACAGAAAATCTGGGCCCAAAAAGAATATCCCAAAACCCCTATTTCCAAGTCTAAAGCCTACTGGGAAATTTTGGTGCAGTGAGGACACCTTACCACCGCGGAACCGCGGCCAAACCAGGGGTTTGGCCGCGTTTCCGCGGTCGTACTAACGAATCACTGTTCCAAATTTTACCAGAATTCTTAGAATTGTCTACACATGTTTCTGAAACAACCTGAAAAATTTTTGGAGCAGAAAAAATTTCAACAGAAACATGAAGCATTGAAAATGCGATTTTTGGGGATTTTTGTTCGATCGAGTTCTAAACATACTAGAGCAAGCTAGGCATGGTTAATGACGTGGCTCTGATACCAATGTAAGTCTGCGGCGGTGCCCCGGCCGTCAATCCGACGCCGGAAAGGCGGAAATAAAAACTTTGCAAACTAGCAAACCGGCACCACCGCGCACTTTTCACCCGGATCGGGCCATTAACCTAGCTTCTAGCAAACTAAAAGAAGAGTAGAGAAGTATACCAAGCGATCCATATCCTTCGGTCTTCATCTCCACTCCGATCTCCCGCGGATACTTCGTCCGTCACCTCCTCGTCGAAACGGGCACCACATCGCCAAAATCTTTTACGGGCTCCCACCTCTGGACCGAGGCAACTCGGGCGCGAAGTTGGCAATCCGACGCATCCAAGATTTGCTATAGGTTAGTGTAGAATGCTATGTCTCTTTGGGGTCAAGAAGTTGCCATGGATGGAGGGATCAAGAAAGAACTTTGGAGTGAGGTATATGAAATTGTGTAGCAAGAAAAATGAGATGATCAAAGTTTTTCCCTCATCAAAAATGAACTCACTCAACTACCTTCTAATATGTGGCCGGCCTCTTTTGATCAAGAGGAAAATTGGAGAGAGAAAAGGGCATCAATAATCTAAGAGGAGAAAAAGAAAAGATAATGCTAAATAAAGTCACACCATTTCTAATCCAAATCAACTCCTCATCAAATCTCATAAATGCAAGGAAAAAGACTAGAAAAGAATCTCATGATGAGGAAGCCACATGATGCTACCATTTTACAGGAAAGCCCTCCACTAATAAGTTATTTGCACTCTTGCAAATAACCCGCTCCAACGGAAATTCCAGCCGCGAAGGAACAAAGAAAAACCGGTCGGAACGGAATACAAACCGGCAACTTCAGAAAACTGATCCCGAAATAAATTACAGGAAAACCCTGCTACTGCAAATACATGCCCGCATTTGTATTCCCACTAAACATAGATACAAAGAGACAAAACTACACTATCTAATACTAGAATCCGGCTTAAACCAAAGCCGGCTAGTAAAAACCGTCCGATCACGATCCGTGCAATACCGCACATATCTGATCGAACCCTGCCATATCTCCATTCGGCCACTACAGCGTTTCACCCGAAACCTAAGTAACTGTGTGTGTGGTGGACTCTAAAGACTCGTCAATACTATGGCTATGTATTTAACCACTAGCACGTCAGAGGTATTAGCCATACGTGACGGGCCACCACCTATTGACCAAAAGGGACGTCGATGAGCGAACTCATCCTGACACCCTACTGAGCCTGTCAGTGACAATATCCGTACAGTCTGGTCCGTTCGTCTATGGGCATCGCATGGCGGGCCTAGGGGGTTGGTAAAAGTCAGACCCCTAAAAGCGGTACAAGTCATGTCGGAGTGTAGCCCAGAACACCCTGAGATACTACTGGAATACCTACCAGTAAATCTCTTGCCTTGGCCAAGGATTTTTCATGTACTGGCTCGCCTAGACACAGCGCGACCTCACCCCCAATACCGAGAGAGACGAACCCCTGCAGATCCGCTCACTGCCTCCATGTGGCTCGGGACTGTACCCAACTAAAACCTGTTTGCACGACTCCTTTGAGCCGTGGTAGGGTAGTAATCAAAGCACAGTGGGAACTCCAACGAGACAAATGACGATCCCAGGTCGATGAACTAACCTGTACACATGTCACCAGGGAACTGCTATCTGACGTCAGGTATAATCCCAACTAGCAGGTTCCCGGCGAGTCCTGTCCGGTGTACTCATAACCCAATGAGCACCTGTATACATCTTAGGTGAGCTAACTGACACCAGTGGCTTGTGAGACCGGCCACCGCCCCTCGTCGGGATCTCGACTGTATACATTAGTCTACTCTGGAGAATCGATGCCCTGTCTCGAAACTCCCACGACTAGGGACCTTTTAAGGATGTGCTTATAGACTCCAGCTCTCACTTATATGATCGCCCTCATACTGCTGGTAGTCAAGAAAGAATCCTAGGGGCTCTATCAACGTGTAATAGCGACTCGTAAATTCACCTAAAGCAGTACACGATGATAAAGATAAACCAGATAGCAGACTATCATCTTGAGTAAGATTGTCCTACTGGGACAGGTCCTCCCCTCAATCATTGTAATCACGTGCCTGTGATCCAAGAATTGACTCTGAGGGCACTATCTCCAACAAATGGCCCCTGGCACACCGGTAGGAGACCATGTTCTGAAGATGATAGCTCTCATAGAAGAGCTTGAGGACCTTGGACGGACGATGGACAATGAACAATATACGGATATTATTCTGCAGTCCCTCCCCTCCACCTTTGCTCAATTCATAGTTAACTTCAACATGCACTACATGGAGAGGGAACTACCTGAACTCCTTAATATGTTAAGGAGTGCAGAGAGCACACTGAAATCAGTGAAAACTCCTATTTTGAGTGTTGCGAAATCTTCTTCTTCTCGCCCAAAGGCTAAGGCCAAGGGAAAGAAAAAGAAGAAACCCACCAATCCTAAGGGTGGAGTTATAAAGGTTAAGGGGAAGGAAAAGTCCAAAGCTGGAGAGTCGGGGAAAGGGGAATGTTTTCATTGCCACAAAACAGGACATTGGAAGCGCAACTGTACGGAGTACTTAAATCTCAAGAAGAAGCATGGGGATGCTTCCGCTCAGGTGTGTTTGTGACAGAAAATTGTTTTTCAATAAACTCTGCTTCCTGGGTATTAGATACCGGTTCAGGTTCTCACATTTGCAATTCCATGCAGGGGCTGAGAAATAGTAAGGTTTTGAAGACAGGTGACCATACTCTCCGCGTTAGAAATGGTTTCAATATACATACAGTCGCAGTGGGAGAGTATCACTTGGGGTTGCCATCTGGGTGTATATTGGTTTTGAACCCATGTTATTTTGTACCAAGTATGCTTTGTAATATAATATCCGTTTCTTTGTTAGACAATGAAGGATATAATTTTGTATTGCAGAACAATGTTATGAACATTCACCTGAATCAAATGTTGGTTGGGTATGGTACACTTAATAACGGGATATACGTCCTAAATCAACACACAGTTTTCAGCATACAACACACTAATAAAAGAAAACTTTCAGAAATAAATGAAGCTTTTCTTTGGCACTGTAGACTTGGTCATATTAACGAAACAAGACTAAATAAGTTACACAAAGATGGATATTTAAACTCTTTTGAATATAAATCTTATGCGACTTGCCAGTCTTATATCAAGGGTAAAATGACCAAAACTCCGTTTACCGGACACCGAGAAAGAGCTACCGAGCTCCTAGGACTCATACATAGTGATGTATGTGGGCCAATGTCTACACAAGCTAGAGGCGGTTTTTCTTACTTCATTACTTTCACTGACGATTTCTCAAGATTCGGTCATGTATTTTTATTAAAGCACAAATCCGAAGCTTTCGATAAATTCACTGAATATATACAAGAAGTAGAAAAACAAACCGGCTTGAGTATCAAGATGCTTCGATCAGATCGAGGTGGAGAGTACCTCAGTACAGAATTTGCAAACTTCCTAAAAAAGAATGGGATTCTCTCTTAACTCACTCCTCCTTACACACCAGAGCACAACGGTGTGTCTGAACGACGGAATAGGGCCCTATTAGATATGGTCCGATCCATGATGCGTGATGCTGAGTTACCTGTCTCATTTTGGGGGCATACATTGGAGACTGCAGCGTTTCTGCTGAACAGGGTTCCAACCAAAACATTGTCTACCACGCCATATGAGATATGGCATGGGAAGAGACCATCTCTTAAAAGAATTAAGATTTGGGGTTGCCCGGCCTATGTTAAAAAGTAGAATCCGGACAAACTCGAGACACGGTCAGTCATGTGTAACTTTGTGGGATATCCAAGGAATTCTTATGGATATCTATTCTACCACAAGGAGGAACAAAAGGTGTTTGTTTCTCAGTATGCCACATTCTTAGAAAAAGAGTTTTTCACAGATAAAAATGATGGCAATGTGGTGGATCTAGAAGAGATTCTAGAGACACAAACTACAAATGACGACTTGATTGAACTGGTTGTTGCAATAGAAACTGAGGAACCTCGGCCACTCCGTAGGTCTGGTAGGACTTGTCGCCCACCGGAGAGGTACTACGGTTTCCTCATTGATGGTGACAGAGAAGACTGCATCATGGAGGATGATGATCCTACCAGTTTTCAGCAAGCTATCACGAGTGGAGACTCTGTGAAGTGGCTGGATGCCATGAGATCCGAAATGGAGTCTATGTACACCAACAAAGTATGGACTTTGGACGTTGTACCCCCTGGGGTAAAACCTGTGGGGTGCAAATGGATCTTTAAAAGAAAGATTTGTGTAGATGGGCAGGTAGAGACCTACAAGGAAAGACTTGTGGCGAAGGGATTTCGTCAATGACCAGGTCTGGACTATGACGAGACTTTTTTGCCCGTAGCCATGCTTAAATCTATTCGGATGCTACTTGCTATTGCTGCTCACTACGACTATGAAATCTGGTAGATGGACGTTAAAACGGCATTTCTAAATGGAGATTTAGAAGAATACGTTTATATGGATCAGCCAGAAGGCTTCATTGACAGTGGGAGTAGCGGGAAAGCATGTAGATTGCTTAAATCCATATATGGCTTAAAGCAGGCATCACGGAGTTGGAACATCTGTTTCGATGATGTTATCAAAGAGTTTGATTTCATCAAAAATCCAGATGAACCTTGTGTTTATAAGAAGGCTGTAGGGAGAGCTGTCACATTCCTCGTATTATATGTGGATGACATTCTTCTGATAGGAAATGATATTCCTATGCTACAGTCGGTCAAATCTTTCTTATCACTAAGGTTCTCCATGAAGGACCTGCGTGATGCCACATACATCCTGGGCATTAGGATCTATAGGGATAGATCCAAAAGGTTGTTGGGATTGTCCCAAACCAGGTACATTAACACCATCCTAAAAAGGTTTAGTAAGGAAGACTCCAAGAGGGGTGCCTTACCCGCGTGCCATGGGGTCACTCTCTCCAAGGATTCTTGCCTAAAGACCGATGAAGAGAGAGCTCGCATGAGCATTATACCCTATGCTTCGGCAGTAGGATCTATAATGTATGCGGTATTATGTACACGCCCAGATGTAGCTTATGCACTTAGTATTGTAAGCAGGTATCAATCCAACCCAGGGGAGAATCACTGGATAGCTGTGAAGAACATTCATAAGTACTTGCGAAGGACTAAAGAATTGTTCTTGGTGTATGGTAATGGAGATCTCCAAATGGAGGCTTTTACCGATTCGAGCTTCCAGAGCGATAAGGACGACAACAAATCTATCTCAGGGTTTGTATTTACCCTCAATGGAGGGGCGGTAAGATGGAAGAGTTCCAAACAGGATACCGTTGCAGACTCTACGATGGATGCTGAGTACATTGCTGCAAATGATGCCGCCAAGGAAGCCGTCTGGATGAGGAAGTTCGTCTCGGAGCTAGGAGCAGCTCCAACCATTATTGATCCAATACCATTATATTGTGATAATAATGGGGCTATGGCGTTAGCCAAGGAGCCCAGGTCCCATCAGCGATCCAGACACATCCTGAGGCGCTTTCATTTGATCCGGGAGATTGTAGATCGCCGCGAGATCGAGATTAAGAGAGTAGACACAAAGAATAACGCAGCGGATCCACTCACCAAGGCCCTCCCTCAGCTATAGCATGAGCGACATTTTGAGATGTTGGGTATGAGATACGCCAATAACTGGCTTAGTGCAAGTGGGAGATTCTTGGATATATGTATGCCCTAGAGGCCATTATATGATAGTGGATGTATTTATACATGTGTGTGTGTGTGTGTGTGTGTGTGTATATTCAGTGTACATTCTTACTCGTCATGATAGTATGCTATCTGGTTCTTCTTTATTTGACATGTTGATTTGATCATGCTTCTATTCATTCATACATGTTGGTAAAGCCCTGAGGGTATAGGCTTGACTACTGTGATTATGATGGAGATCTTACTAGTGGGACATCTGTAGTTCATAAGCATATCCTGGAATGTCCCTAGTCGTAGTTGTATCGAGACGGGGCATCGATATACCAGAGTAGACTAGCGTATATGATACTAGACCCATATGATGGGCGATGGATGTTCCCACATTCATCGATGTTTGACATCGACATCGTATACGGGTGCTCAGTGGTGACTGGGTACACTGGACGGACTCGCCGAGAACTCCCATATGGAATTATATCTATCGTCGGATAGCAGTTCTCAGGTGACACTGGTGCAGGTTAGTCTGTAGACCCGAGATCTTCATAGAGTCTTGTGTGTTCTCCCACTGTACTTTGATTACCACCCTATCACGGCTCTACTGAGTCGTACAAACAGGTGGCCGTTGGGTACAGTCCCGAGACACACGAAGGCGATGAGCGATAGGAGGGGTTTCTTCTCGCCCGGTATTGGGAGATGATGTTGTGCTGTGCTCGACTGGCTATATCAGTAAGTCCCTGGTCAGGGCTGTTGAGATTTACTGATAAGTGTTATCAGTAGTTTCTCGATCTGTTATAGACTATTCATCGGCACGACTTATTGAGTTATTGGGGTCGACGTTACCATCCCTAGACTTGATATACAGCATATCTGACGAAGAGATCGGACTGTACGGTAGTGTTGACGGTTGGCTCGATGGGAGTTGTAGCAGGTTCGCTTGTTTTCTTCTGATCGCTCAATACCCGGGTGGCCGTTACGTTTAGCTGACCGCTTGCGGCTTGGGGGTGCTTGATATGATCATCACCCACTACCGGCGTATCGACGAGTCTTAGAGTCCCACAATAGAGTTACCTAGTCCAGGCGAAAAGTTGTGGTACGCATATGCGATATGCGCGTGGACCCGGTTAAAATGCGCGTATAAGATACCGTATATTAATCGGGCGGCTTGCTTTTGCTCGGGTCATATGTGATATGACCGGGTTACTAAATCAAGTGTTGATTTATCATTTGACCATTATTTTCTCACTAGAAATCCTTTCTTTTCATTTTGGGTGTATGCATGCATGTATGCATTCATTCTTGTTCATGCACATATGGATGTGCATGCACACATACATGCATACATCATTCTATCATGGTTGTATATATAGTGGATGATGGCAATATAAGACTCACACCTTACGTAAAATTATATATGGATATATATTTGTATTTGTGTTAAAACAAAAGAAAAGAAAAAGTTTAATTCATGGTTATCTTTCACACTCTTCTTGGAACCAACCTTGGTTCACCCACTTTTTAACCATGAGTTAATTTTCCTTTTGTCTTTTAACTCAAATGCAATAATATCTATATTTTGTAACCATGGTTTGAGATGAAGAGTAGAAAATATATATACTTGTCTTTTCTATTATTCATATTAACCTTATCATTCTCTTGAGTTTTCTAGAGCCATCATCTTCTTCCTCCTCTCTCTTGCTCTCTAGATTTTTCAAGTGAGCCAAGAGTGACCAACTTAGGATTTTGAAGTGAGAAAACCAACCACAACACCATTCTACACTAGTCTTTCCCACTTGTGAAGAGTGTTAGCTTCCATTTCTCCTTTTGATCTTGTGAAGTTTCAAGGTTGGACAAAGAGGACTCCGGGTGGATCATCGTGGACCCAGAAGGATCTCAAGCGGACCCTTTCCAACCTTCAAGTAGCCAAGGAGTCTAGCGTAGGGAGCTACAAAGGTTGTACTCTCAAAACCCTAGCCTTTTCTACTTGTGATGATGTGTATGTAATGAAACCCTAATTTTCTAGTGATGATCCTTTGTATGTTCACTTAGCACCTTAAAAATTTGATTTTGATACATGTGATGCTTCCAAACCCTTCATGAGGTGCTAGGTAAACCTAACATCGATAACCCGGCTATATCGCATTTAACCGACCGATACAGTATCGAATTATCGAATCAACATTTGATTCAATAAACTGGCTATATCACATATAACTGATCGATACTTTATATCGCGAGAATAGAATACGATATCACATACTCGTATTAATCTCGGTCCCGCACATATCACATATATGCTCCTACTTCATTTTGCCTGAGCCAGTGAAACCTCTGTGTAGGACTCTAAAGACTCGTCAATACGCCGGCAGTAGGTGATGATCACATCAAGCACCCACAAGCCGTCAGCGGTACTATCTGGACGTAACGGCTACCCGAGTATTGAACGATCAGAAGATCAGCAAGCAAGCCCGCTCTAACTCCTGCAAAATCCTGACAGTAATACTACCGTACAGTCCGGTCTCTTCGTCAGATATATTGCATATCAACAGCCTGGGGGTGGTGTAACGTCAGACCCCAATAGCCTGATAAGTTATGCCGATGCAAGGTCCATAAAGGTTCGAGAAACTACTGATAACACTTACCAGTAAATCTCAGCAACCCTGGCCAGGGATTTCCTGTTATAGCCAATCGAGCATTGTGCAACATCAACTCTCAATACCGGGAGAGAAAAATCCCGTCCTATCGCTCATTTCCTCCATGTAACTCGGGACTGTACCCAAAAACCACCGTTTTGCACGATCTCTTGACTATGGTAAAGTAGAAATCAAAGCACAGTGGGAATCACACAAGACTCTATGGCGATCTCGGGTCGACGGACTAACCTGTACCAGTGTCACCAGAGAACTGCTATCTGACGATAGGTATAATACCATCTAGGAGTTCTCGGCGAGTCCGTCCAGTGTACCCAGCCACCGAGCACCCGTATACCATCTTTGATTTCAAACACCAATAGATGTGGGATCATCCATTGCCCATCATATGGATCAAGGTGCGTATACGCTAGTCTACTCTGGAGTATCGATGCCCTGTCTTGATACTCCCACGACTAGGAACAATTGAAGGGTGTACTTGTGAACTACTCTTGGCTCTACTAGTATGATCTTCATCAGTCCTGGTAGTCAAGTACACGACTTAAGGTCTTTGTCAACATGTGAGAGCAAGACGGCATCACGTAAACAAGTCAACATGTTAAGACAAAGTGCAACCAGATAGCATACTATCATGTCAAGCAAGAAAGGCATCCCTATATATGTCCAAGCATCCACTACAATATACATCCCATGTACAGTAATGGCCTCTAGGGCATACATATAACTAACAATCTCCCACTTGCACTAAGGCCATCTGTTGTAGTATCCAATACCCAACAATATAGTAGTGGTTGGAGTATCTCATATTCAACCACCCAAAATCTCTCAATCGATATTTGGGAAAGCAGGCCTTGATGATTGGATCCGCCGTGTTTTTCTTCATGTTAACTCTCCTGACCTCGAACTGTTGGAGATTAACCATCTACCTGATCAGGTGATACTAGCCTTAGAATATGTCTGGATCGCTGATGGGACCGATGTTCCTAGGCGAAAGCCACAACTTCATTGTTGTCACAATAACAGTTATTGGACGCTCAATGGTAGGAACCTTGCTCATCTCATGAACAAGTAATGTCCAGACAACCTCTTTGGTAGCATCGTTGGTAGCAATGTATTCATCCTTTATCGTCTAGTATGCCACGGTATCTAGCTTAGAACTCTTCCAATCATACCATCCCTCCACTGAGGTTAAAGACAATGCTTGTGACTGACTTTCAGTCAAACTTATCACTCTAGAAGCTAGAACCAAGAACTTTCTTTTAGTGCTTCTCAAGTACTTAAGAATGTCCTCCACAGCTGTCCAGTTATTCTCCCAATATCCGATTGATTCCTAATCACTACACCTAATGGGTCATCAACATCTGGTCTAGTGCATAACATCGCATACATGATAGATCCTACTGCTAAAGCATAGGGTATCCCTTGCACGCGAGTGATCCATGAGTAAATGGGCGAACCACCACGCTTAGAATCCTCCATACTAAACCCTTTTAGTATGGTGTTAATGTACCTGGATTTGGGACACTCCAAACATCCATATAGATCTATCACCATAGATCATAATCCACAAGATATAGTAGATATCATCCAGATCTTATATTGAGAATCCTCGTGATAAGAGGAGCTTGACCGAGTGTAGCATAGGAAACACTTTCCTATCAGGAGTATGTCATCTACGTACAATACGTGGAAGACAACCTTACTCTCTACAACCTTCTTGTATATACAAGGTTCATCTACTATTTTGATTAAGTCAAACTCTTTGACTACCACATCAAAACAGATGTTCCAACTCGGCGATGCTTGCATTGATCCTGATGGACTTAAGCATAGATTTAAAAGTCTCAACTTTTCCATCTACACAAAGAATCTTCTCAAGATACATTTGCTCCCAATGGGTTTTACCCCTTCAGGCGCAACATGCAAAGTCATGCTTTGTTGGTGTACATGGATTCCATCTTTGATCACATAGCATCCAGCCTTTTCACCGAGTCGCCACTCGTGATGGCTTTCCTGAACCTAGTTGTGCTATCATCAACCATGATGCAATCCTCGCTCCCACTGTCACCGAGAAGACCGTAGTATCTCTCAAGTGGATGAGGAACCCTACCAGATTCACGGAGAGGCTAAGGTTCGTTGGAGACTATTGAATCCTTTGGTTTCACCAAATCATCTGCTGTTAGTTTGTGTAGCTGGAACTCCTTCCAGTTCTACCTCATGACCACTAATTTCTTCACAAGAAATTCCTTTTCTAGAAAGGTGGCATGCTGAGAAACAAAACATCTTTTGCTCCTCAGAGTGGTAGAAGTTATTCCCTCACAAATGTTTGGGATATCCTAACAAACTTATACAGAACTGACCTTGCCTCGAGTTTGTCTAGATTTTTCTTTTCAACATAGGCCGGACAACCCCGTATCTTAACTCGTTTAAGACATGGTCTCTTCCCATACCATATCTCATATGGAGTGGTAGGCACTGATTTGGATGGAACACCATTCAATAGGTATGCAGCTTCTCAAGTGCATAACCCCAAAAGGAAACAGGTAACTCAGCAGCACTCATCATATAGCGCGCCTTATCTCATAAGGTGCGATACCTCCGCCCCGATACACCGTTGTGTTGTGGTGTATACGAAGCAACAAGCTGAGAGAGAATCACATTCTCCTTTTAGAAAATCCAGGAACTCCATGCCTGAGCATTCGCCTCCTCGATCACATCGAAGGACTTAATACTTCTACCCGTCGGTTCTTTAACTTCAAGCTTATATTCTTTGAATTTCTCAAAAGTTTCAGACTCGTGTTTCAACATGAACACATGTTCGAATCTTGAGAGATCGTCGATGAATGTAATGAAGTACAAAGAACCAACCTTGGCATTTATAGACATAGGACCGTATACATCATCATGTATGCGTCCCAAGAGTTCAGTAACTCTTTCTCTGTTTCCAATAAACGGAGTATATGTCATTTTACCTTTGAGACAAGACCGGCAAGTAGCATAAGACGAAAAATTCGAACAGATTCTCATATTCATCCTTATGTAACTTAGCTGGTCGTGTCGTATTGGTATGACCTAGTCTACAATGCCACAAGAAGGTTTCGTTCATTTCCGAACTACTCCTCTAGTGTGTGTTCTAGAAACTTTGAACTGTGATTTGATTTAGAACGTATATGCTATAATATATCATGCTTGATTGAATCAACTCTTGATTCAGGAGAATGTTCACAACATTATCCTCCAATACAAAATTATATCCTTCTTTAACTAAATAAAGAAACTGATGTGATGGTGTATATCAGGTTCGGTATGTAATAACATTCGTTTAGAATCAATGTATAAATACAAGGTGATATTTGCCAACTGACTTGGCTGCAACAATTGCACCATTCTCTAACACTTAGAGATATATCACCCAATCACAGTTCTCCACCTCTCAGTAGCCCATATAATAGATTACATATATGGGATCCTGATCCGGTATCACATACCGAGAACGCAGAGGATACTGAGAAACAGTTCTCGGTAATAAACACACCCATAGAAGATGCATCAACATGCAATTTTTTCGATTGGGTGGCATGGGAATCCGGATATTCCCATATTTCCTGCTCAGACTTATAACAATTATAAGATTGAGCAGAACCAACGTTTCCTAGCACAGTATAATAAGCAGGTTCGGTAAATGCATCCATAGTATTATCTTGATTAAGGCGTGACATGGTCGCTACGAGGAGAGAGAGAAGAAAACACTCTGCGTGCGCTCTTTGTAAGAGTAGATTGGTTATTATTTTATCTAATCAGGATGGCTCCCACTATTTTTATCAAATCTTCCTTCAAACCCTAAAAGGTAAGATTAGCCAGGATTAATTACACCCTACAAGTTCGCCAATCTTTCGGCCAGGCCAGTGTCGGTACTTTGAGGGAGGATCCCCGTGCTTTTGCACGGACCTAATTAAAATAAACCACGTTTTCCCAAGGGCGTAACCCCGTTAACGCCTTTCTAGACACCTACTTGATCGGCTAATTGTAATGTGTAAAACTCTCCCAGGAGTAACTCTTACTCGCAGTGGGTATCGGGATCCAACTATCTCATAGAAGGTATGCAATCTCATTGCAAATTTCAACACTTGAAATTCCCGATAAAGGTTTTGCCCCTAGCAAGTTATGACATTGGCTAAGGTCAACAAATCATAAGCGCTAGCCAAGTTCAACCCGTCATTTCTTGATTGAATTAAACCCACCCGCGCGACCCTTGGCTAAGGTCAACAAAGCCGCACGACTACCCTAACTCAATCTCATCATATGCTTGCAGATAAGCACTAATTAGCTACCGCACACTACGTCTTGACTAAGGTCAACAAACGCAGCATGAATACTAAGAATTACTTATCTGAAATGACGGAGGTGTTAGTTATATGTATGCCCTAGAGGCCATTACTATACATAGGATGTATATTGTAGTGGATGCTTGGACATATATAGGGATGACTTTCTTGCTCGATATGATAGTATGCTATCTGGTTACTTTTTACCTTAACGTGTACATTGATTGTCTCTCTGTTACATGTTGGTAAAGCCCTTAGGATGTGTACTTGACTACCTGGACTATGATGCGGATCATACTAGTGGGGACGTGGTAGTCCATAAGTACATCCTTCAAAGTCCCTAGTCGTGGGTGTATCGAGACGGGGCATTGATATACCAGAGTAGACTAGCGTGTAGCTTCTTGACCCATATAGATGGGCGATGGATGATCCCATATCCATTGGTGTTTGACATCAGAGATGATATACGGGTGCTCAGTAGAGACTGGGTACACTGGACGGACTCGCCGAGAACTCCCAGATGGTATTATACCTTATGTCAGATGGCAGTTCTCTGGTGACACTGGTACAGGTTAGTCTGTAGTCCCGAGATCATCATAGAGTCTTGTGTGATTCATACTGTGCTTTGATTTCCATCATACCACATCCAAGAGGGCGTGCAAAAAGGTGACTTTTGGGTACAGTCCCGAATCACATGGAGGCAATGAGCGATAGGAGGGGTTTCGTCTCTCCCGGTATAGGGAGTTGATGTTGCGCAGTGTTCGATTGGCTATAACAGGAAGTCCTTGGCCAAGGCTGCTTTAGGGATTTACTGGTAAGTGTTACCAGTAGTTTCTCGACCCGTTATGAGCCTCATATCGACACGACTTATCGAGTTATTGGGGTCTGACGTTTACCACCCCTAGACGAGATATGCAACATATCAGACGAACAGACCGGACTGTATGGTACTGTTACTCGTTGGATTCACATGAGTGTGAGCGGGCTTGCTCGTTGATCTTCTGATAGCTCAATACCCGGGTGGCCGTTATGTTTAGCAGACCGCTTGCGGCTTATGGGTATTTGATATGATTATCACCTACTGCCGGCGTATTGACGAGTCTTTAGAGTCCTACACAGGGGTTTCCTGGCTCAAGCGAAACGAAATAGGAGCGCATATGAGATATGTGCGGGACCGAGAATAATACCAGTATGTGATACTGTATTCTATTCTCGCGATTTGTATCATCGGTCGGTTATATGTGATATAGCCGGGTTACCGAATCAAGTGTTGATTCGATACATTGATACACATGATATTAGTCGGTTATTTGCGATATGACTGGATCGTTAAATCAAGTGTTGATTTAATGATTTAATGTATAATTATATATTTGATATATTACTTTACATTAACTAGTATTGGTTCATTTAAGATTGGTTTTCTCATTTGAAAGTGTACATTGTTTGTATATGATATATGCAAGTGTACATGTTTGTATCATGCTTGATGATACAAACAAGTTGTGTGTATGAGACTTGAACCATATCAAGGTTAGATTAGGGTTTACTATTATCCTTAGCATATAACAAAAGAGTGTGACTTTGGTCAAAGTTATCAAGCTTCATGAAGCTTGATGAACATTGACAAAGTCAACTCTTTTGTCATTTGCTTAAGATATTAGCTAACCCAACCCTTAACCTTATGCTATGGTTAATTCTCTACATGAGTTAAGCATGAAGGCTTAACTCAACCATGGTGCCATGATTAAAAGGATAAGTATTCATATTATTCTTTTAATGGAGATAATTCTTTTCTTCTTCTCCATCTTCATCAAGCTCACAAAAGCTTGAGAGCTCCAATAGTGCCATGAGAAAAAGAGTGAGAAATCCAATTCTAAAGTGAACCCAATTCCTATTTCTTCATCCTCTACCACTTGCCATATAGTATAGGGTGTTCTCTTCACAAAATTTTTGACCAAGTGAAGGAATAGCTTGAGTTTGAGTCTCCCCGACGTAGATCATCTTCGGCCTCGAAGTCAATGACCTAGCCCGATCATTTCTCCGACGAAACCATCGCTAGAGTCCGGGACCCGATGATCGCAGCGGAGGGACGTCAACACGGAGCTAAAGAAATGGTGGAGCGGATCTACAAAGGTTGTAATCCCTTTCACTTTAGAGTAAAGTTGTTTACTTGCATAGTTATCGCCTTAAACTCTAGTCAACGATCGCATTAGGGTTTCTCGGCACCGGAAATTTTTTGAATTTGGCATGGTTGATGCCTTTTGGAACCTCATTAGTGTGCCTAGGAACCCTACAGTGGTATCAGAGCCTAGCTAGAGCTTTAGGCGAAGTGTAGACGATGTTAGATATCCGATCGAACCCAGAAACCCTAATTTTTAACCCTCTCTGTACATTTTCTGAAAATGTGGATTTTTCCAAATTAAAAATATCCAGAAAATTTAGCAGGGTTTTGTAGGAATTACTGTGAAATTCGTCGGCCCAATTCCATTAAACCGCCGCGGAACCGCGGCCGTACCCTACCTTGGGCGGCGGTTACACGGCAATAAAGTGGGTTTTTCCTACTCTGTTTGCACAGTAATCTCTATTTATAGTTGCTCTATTTTATGGGAATTTTTAATTTTTACTCAACAGTTGAGTTTTCTGGGTTGTTTTGGGAATCGATGATTCGATCGGATTGTTTAGCTTTGTCTATGTGTTTTTCCGGATATTTCGAGCCGATCTCTGACTTTTTTTGATAGCCACTCTTATTATGACTTCTTTCTTCAAAAAAGTTAGATCTTGGCCATCGCCCAAAGGTTTTGAATATGTTAAAAAGTTCGACCGGATATAAATACCCACTTTTTCCCCTGTCGGGAAATTTCCAAGTGTTGGATCTTTCCATAGTTTAAAGACGTTCTAAGTAGTGCAAGTAACACGATGGACCCTCTAGAAGACAACAAATCATAACTCGATTATGTGACCGTCTTGAACTGCCCTTTGAATCTTAGGGTTTGGGGCAGTACGGCGTGCCACATGTGAGGCTTTGGCTTGACCCTTCTACGGCTGGACCGTTGGTACTGAGGCATGAAGTGAATGTTTTTAAACTTATTTCATGTGTTGATCTGTATCGGGAAAACGTGGGTGTTTGAATGTTCGATCGAAAAGTTTAACATTTTCTATTTATCTGGAATTTGATACAATATTTGGAATTCACAAGTAGTTATGAGATAACTAATATGAATGTTATAAACATAGCACTTTAGTCTCACTTGATCGGTTGCTACGGAATTTTGATGCGATCAAAAGTCCGTCGCAATCACGTAGCGTACGCGGATACTTGCCGGATAAACTTAATAGACAGCTACACCCCATAGCCCTGACCAAGTGACTGTAGGAGAACCCCGTCGCCGAAAGCATCCGTTCGGGTGCTCGCGGCAGCTGTGTTCCGCCTTGGTGCACTTAGTCGACGGCATTGGGGGTGCGGCTTCCTACTAAAGTTTGCGACGAGCATTCGATCAAAATGCCGGGAATCTTGTTGAATTGCCCGACTTGATATTGAAAAGCGTTTTCGATAATGAGACTAAAATGCGGGGTTTATAATTGTTAGGCATGTGATGTCTAAGGAATTCAGAATGTTAGGCATGCGATGTCTAAAGAGTTTGCGGATTCCAACTATTGTAGTTTTACACTTTCTTTTCTGCGACCGTAAGTGTAATATGTGATATCGCCGGTTTCGTTGCTATATGTCAACGACAATTGGGATGGGCATATTTACTTACGTTGATGACATGTGATGTTATGTGTTGCTGGATATGTTATATTGGATCGTCGCGTTATGAATAGTCGGAGGTTTTTATGTGAGATGAGTGTTTTTCATTTTCATTCATGTAAAAACTTGTATGTAATATTCTTTTTTTAGGGCACTTCCAGGTAGCGGAAGATGTCACCCATTGTATATTATTTACTTTTCCGCACTAGGATAGACCCAAGGAGGAGGGCACAAGTAACCGGGTTCTGGAGTCCAGTGGGAGACCAACTCGAGGAGTCGAGTCCGGGTCTCCTAACTCTAGAATTGGTGGGGTTGCTTGCTGCTTTCGTAGGGGTCTAGGGGTGTGGGTTTGGCTATTCATCGCGACCGTGGAATCCGTGTTTTATACTGGCTCGTATTGAAAACACGGACGTCCTAATATATCCAATATTTCATATGTTTCTTCTGCTGCGATATCTGTGATGTGATCATTTGATATGTTCTGTGATGGATACTGTATATAGTATATATGATATATTATATAGATGTTACTTATGTTTTACACCCGCGCTAGCCCTGCCCTGCTCTGCCGTTAGTTACCTAACCTAACGGTGCATGAGGGGACATCGAGGCGAATGCGGATGGTATAAGTGTACGTCGTATTTATCTGTGATGTTTAGGTGCTTAAATGATTGGACTTTATTAATGTGATTAATGAAAGAAAAGAAACTTAAGATATTGTGGAATCGAATTTTCAAAAACAGGTAGCTACAGTTCTTGCTTTGCATCGCGGTGTTCCTTGCAGAACATCCTGCACCTTATTCGATAAGGAAAGGACCAAGATCCCTTCACCGGGAGTGACTCCTTTAGCAATAACTGGCAGATGCTACAACCCTCGGTTTGTCTTTTGATTGCTCTTATAGTTCTTGCTTTGCATAGTGATGTATATGATATATCCTGCACCTCATTCGACGAGGAAAGAGCCGACGATCCCTTCACCGGGAGTGACCCCTTTAGCAAAACTAGAAAAGCCTAAAAAAAACTCCATTTTAAAATCATTTGATTCTATAACGATATAAAGTTCATTACGCAAAGGGTTTTCAAAAAAACCTGACGTAGCCCTCCGTCATTTCAGATAAGTAATAGTTAGTATTCATACTGCGTTTGTTGACTCAGTCAAGGCGTAGTGTGCGGTAGCTGATTAGTGCTTATCTGCAAAGCATATGATGCGATTGGATTAGGGTAGTCGTGCGGCCTTGTTGACTCAGTCACGGGTCGTGCGGGTGGGTTTAATTCAATCGGGAAATGACGGGTTTAACTTTACTTGCGGTCTATGGTTTTTTGACTCAGTCAAGGTCATAGATCGCTTGGGGCAAAATATTATCGGGAATTTCAAGTGTTGAAATTTGCAATGAGATTGCATACCTTCTATGAGATAGTTGGATCCTGATACCCACTGCGAGTAATTTTTACTCCTGAGAGAGTTTTACACATTACAATTAGCCGATCAAGTAGGTGTCTAGAAATGTGTCAACGGGGTTACGCCTCTGGGAAAACGAGTTTTACATTAATTAGGTTCGTGCGAACGTATGGGGGACCTCCCTCAAAGTACCGACACTGGCCTGACTGAAAGATTGGCGAACTTGTAGCGTGTAGTTAATCCAGGCTAGTCTTTCCTTTTAGGGTTTGAAGAAAGATTTGATAAAAACAGTGGGAGCCATCCTGATTAGATAAAATAATAACCAATCTGATCTTGCAAGAGCGCACGCAGAGTGTTTTCTTCTCTCTCTCTCTCCAGGCAGCGACCATGTCACGCCTTAATCAAGATAATAATACGGTTACATTGAACGAACCCGCTTGTTATACCGTGCTGGGGAACGTTGGTCCCGCTCCAACTTATAATTGTTATAAGATAGAGTAGGAAATTGGGGAATACCAGATTTCCCGTGCCGCCCAAACGAAGAAAGTGCATATGATGCATCATCTTCAGGTGTGTTCGTTACAGAGAACTGTTTCTCAAATGTCCTTTACGTCCTGGGTATATGATACCGGATCAGGATCCCACATATGTAATATATTACATGGGCTACAGGAAGGTAAAGAACAGAGAACGGGTGATAAGTTTCATGAGGCAGAAAACGGTCAAGTCTGTTGGTCACTGTCACCCTGTATTGCCAGAATATATTGATTCTGAACAAATGTTATTAGATACCGAACCTGATATACAAAATCATATCAATCTCTTTATCCATTAAAGAAGGATACAATTTTGTATTGTTGGATAATGTTTTGAACATTTCCTATATCAAGAGTTGATCGGTTCAGGCACGTTATCTAAAAGCATTGACGTTCTAAATCAAACCACAGTTCTTAGTATACAGAACACACACAAGAGGAAGAGTTCAGAGATGAACGAATCCTTCTTGAGGTATTATAGACTAGGTCATATTAATGCGACCCGACTGGCTGAAGTTACATTTTAGATGCATATTTAAATTAGTTTGAATTTACATCTTGTGAAACTTGCCAGTCATGTCACAAAGATTAGATGACCATAGCTCTGTTTTTTGGTAACAGAGAAAGAGTTAGTAAACTCTTGGTATTGATACATAGTGATGTATGAAGGTCCCCTGTCTACACATGCCAAGACCGGTTCTTTGTACTTCATTACATTCTCTGATAATCTCTCAAGATTCAGACATATGTTCCTGTTGAAACACAAGTCCGAACCTGTTGAGATATTCACAGAATATAAGATAAGTAGAGAACCAAAATACGGGAATAAGTATTATGTCCTTTGATGTGATCAAGGAGGAGAATACTTGAGCACGGAAATCCTGGATTACTCTAAAGGAGAATGAAATTTTCTCTCAGCATTACTCCTCCGTATACACCATAGCACGATGGTATATCGGGGCAGAGCAACATCACCCTATATGATATGGTGTGCTCTATGATGAGTACTACTGAGTTTCCTATTTCCTTTTAGGGAGTTATGCACTTATGAAGTTGCATACCTATTGAATAGGGTTCCGATCAAATAAGTTGCCTACCACTTCATATGAGATATGGAAAGGAAAGAGCCCATATCTTAAGTTATTTAAGATTTGGGGTTGTCCGGCCTATGTCTAAAAGCAAAATCCGAACAAGCTCGAGGCAAAGTCAGATTTGTATAAGTCTGTTGGATATCCCAAGCATACGCAAGGGAATATCTTCTACCTAACCGAGGAACAAAAATGTTTTGTTTCTCAGCATGCCACCTTTATGAAAGGGAATTTTCTTGTGAAGAAATAACTGGACATGAGGTAGAACTGGAAATAGTTCCAGCTAGACAAACTGCAGCTGATGATTTGGTAGAACCAAAGGATTCAATAGCAACCAACGAACCTCAGCCTCTCCGCCGATCTAGTAGGGTTCCTCACCCATCTGAGAGATACTTCGGTTTCTCTATGACAGTAGGAGCGAGGATTGCATCATGAGATGATGACACAACTAGTTTCGGGCTGGCCATCAGGAGTAAGACTCTGTAAGAATGGCTGGATGCTTATCGATCTGAGATGGAATCCTTATACACCAACAAAGTATGGACTTTGGTTGCTTTATCTGAAGGGTTAAATCCCCATCAGGAGCAAGTATATCTTGAGAAGATTACTTGGTGTACATGGAAAAGTTAAGACTTCCAAAGCTAGACTTGTTAAAGGTTTGCATCAATGACCAGGTATGGATTATAATGAAACCTTTTCTAAGTAACTATGCTTAAGTCCATCCAGATCCTACTTGCCACGGCTGCATACCATGACTACGATATTTGGCGGTTGGGTGTTATGACTGCTTTTCTAAATGATGTTTTAGAAGAGAGAGTCTGTAAGTACACAGTCAGAGGGCTTCGTAGACAGTGGAAGCAGCGGAAACGTGTGCGAGATGTTTTATGTGATAAAGCGGGCATCGCGGAGTTGGAACATCTGTTTTGATGAGTTAGTCAAAGAGTTTGACATCATCAAAATGGTAGATGAACCTTGTATATACAAAAAGGTAGTAAGGAGTATGGTGGTGATCCTCGTAGAGTACGTGGATGACATACTCTTGATAGGGAAGAAGTTTCCTATGCTACGCTCGGTCAATCTCCGCTTATCACAAGGATTCTCCATATAGGATCAAAGTGATATCTACTAAATCCTGGGTTTTGGATCTATGAGATAGATCTAATTGGATGTTAGGATACTCACTAGTTGTAGTGAGTTGGTATCAATCGATCCTGGGGAGAATCGCAGGAAAGATTCCAGGGTGATAAAGACGACTGAATGTCAGTCGCAGGCATTGTCTTTACCCTCAGTAAAGGGACGGTATGTTGGACGAGTTCCAACCTAGATACCGTGACATACTAGACGATAAAGGCAGGACACATCGCTACCAAAGATGCTACCAAAGAGGAAGTCTGGGTGTATATTAGTTCATGAGATGAACTTCGTTCCTCCCATTGTGTGACAATGGAGTTGTGGCTTATGCCTAGGAACGCCCGTCCCATCAGTGATCCAGACATATTCTTAGGCAGTATCACCTAATCGTGGAGATGGTTGATCTCCAGGCGATCGAGGTTAGGAGAGTAGACTCAGAGGACAACACGGCGGATCCACTCACGAAAGGCCTTTTCCCAGAGAGAGACTTTTATGGGATGGTTGAGTATGAGATACTACAACTACTGCTATCAGATGGCCCTAGTGCAAGTGGGAGATTGTTAGTTATATGTATACCCTAGAGGCCATTACTATACTTAGGATGTATATTGTAGTGGATGCTTGGACATATATAGGGATGACTTTCTTGCTCGATATGATAGTATGCTATCTGGTTACTCTTTACCTTAACGTGTACACTGATTGTCTCTCTGTTACATGTTGGTAAAGCCCTTAGGATGTGTACTTGACTACCTGGACTATGATGCGGATCATACTAGTGGGGAAGTGGTAGTCCATAAGTACATCCTTCAAAGTCCCTAGTCATGGGTGTATCGAGACTGGGCATCGATATACTAGAGTAGACTAGCGTGTAGCTTCTCGACCCATATAGATGGGCAATGGATGATCCCATATCCATTGGTGTTTGACATCAAAGATGATATACGGGTGCTCAGTAGAGACTGGGTAGACTGGACGGACTCGCCGAGAACTTCCAGATGGTATTATACCTTACGTCAGAGGGCAGTTCTCTGGTGACATTGGTACAGGTTAGTCTGTAGACCCGAGATCGTCATAGAGTCTTGTGTGATTCCCACTGTGCTTTGATTTCCATCATACCATGTCCAAGAGGGCATGCAAAGGTGGTTTTTGGGTACAGTCCCGAATCACATGGAGGCAATGAGCGATAGGAGGGGTTTCGTCTCTCCAGGTATAGGGAGTTGATGTTGCGCAGTGTTCGATTGGCTATAACAGGAAGTCCTTGGCCAAGGCTGCTTTAGGGATTTACTAGTAAGTGTTACCAGTAGTTTCTCGACCCGTTATAAGCCTCATATCGACGCGACTTATCGAGTTATTGGGGTCTGACGTTTACCACCCCTAGACGAGATATGCAACATATCAGACGAACAGACCGGACTGTACGGTAGTGTTACTCGTTGGATTTACAGGAGTGTGAGCGGGCTTGCTCGTTGATCTTCTGATCGCTCAATACCAGGGTGGCCGTTACGTTTAGCAGACTGCTTGCGGCTTGTGGGTGTTTTATATGATCATCACCTACTGCCGGCGTATTGACGAGTCTTTAGAGTCCTACACAGGGGTTTCCTGGCTCAAGCGAAACGAAATAGGAGCGCATATGAGATATGTGTGGGACCGAGAATAATACCAGTATGTGATACTGTATTCTATTCTCTCGATTTGTATCATCGGTCGGTTATATGTGATAGCCGGGTTACCGAATCAAGTGTTGATTCGATACATTGATACACATGATATTAGTCGGTTATATGCGATATGACTGGATCGTTAAATCAAGTGTTGATTTAATGATTTAATGTATAATTATATATTTGATATATTACTTTACATTAACTAGTATTGGTTCATTTAAGATTGGTTTTCTCACTTGAAAGTGTACATTGTTTATATGTGATATATGCAAGTGTACATGTTTGTATCATGCTTGATGATACAAACAAGTTGTGTGTATGAGACTTGAACCATATCAAGATTAGATTAGGGTTTACTATTATCCTTAGCATATAACAAAAGAGTGTGACTTTGGTCAAAGTTATCAAGCTTCATGAAGCTTGATGAACATTGACAAAGTCAACTCTTTTGTCATTTGCTTAAGATATTAGCTAACCCAACCCTTAACCTTATGCTATGGTTAATTCTCTACAAGAGTTAAGCATGAAGGCTTAACTCAACCATGGTGCCATGATTAAAAGGATAAGTATTCATATTATTCTTTTAATGGAGATAATTCTTTTCTTCTTCTTCATCTTCATCAAGCTCACAAAAGCTTGAGAGCTCCAATGGTGCTATGAGAAAAAGAGTGAGAAATCCAATTCTAAAGTGAACCCGCTTCCAATTTCTTCATCCTCTACCACTTGCCATGTAGTATAGGGTGTTCTCTTCACAAAGTTTTTGACCAAGTGAAGGAATAGCTTGAGTTTGAGTATCCCCGACGTAGATCATCTTCGGCCTCGAAGTCAATGACCTAGCCCGATCATTTCTCCGAAGAAACCATCGCTAGAGTCCGGGACCCGATGATCGCAGTGGAGGGACGTCAACACGGAGCTAAAGAAATGGTGGAGCGGATCTACAAAGGTTGTAACCCCTTTCACTTTAGAGTAAAGTTGTTTACTTGCATAGTTATCGCCTTAAACTCTAGTCAACGATCGCATTAGGGTTTCTCGGCACCGGAAAATTTTTGAATTTGGCATGGTTGATGCCTTGTGGAACCTCTTTAGTGTGCCTAGGAACCCTACAGGAAGGCTACGACAGGTTTTTGAGAAAACCTTTTACATAATGAACTTGATATCGTTGTAGAATCGAGTGATTTTGAAAAGAAGTGTTTTTGAGGCTTTTACTAGTTTTGCTAAAGAGGCCACTCTCGGTGAAGGGATCTCGGCTCTTTCCTTATCGAATAAGGTGCAAGATATTTCACAAATACCACTATGAAAAGCAAAAACTATAAAAGCAATCAAAAGACAAACCGAGTTTGTAGCATGTGCTAGTTTCGCTAAAGAGGTCACTCCCGGTGAAAGGATCTCGGCTCTTTCCTTATCAAATAAGGTGCTGGATATTCTACAAGGAATACCGCTATGCAAAGAAAAAACTAGAGCTACCAGTTTTTAAAACAAGTTTCTACAACATCTTTAGGTTTCTTTTTCTTTCTTTCATTAATCTTATTAATGAAATCCCATCAATTTCATGCTTCCTAAGCATCATAGAAGAAATTAAAGAAATAATATTTATTATATATTGTATATATAATATATAAGCATTGGTCTCAGAATATATAAAGTGATCACATAACAGAATATCAGCAGCAGAAGAACACATATGAAATATTGGATATACTAGGAATTCAGTGTTTTAATTTAAGCCAATATAAAACACGGATTCTACGGTCGCGATGAATAGCGAAACCCACATCCCTAGACCCTTATGAGAGAGGCAAGAAACCCTACCAATTCTAGAGTTAGGAGACCCGGTCTCGACTCGTCGAGATGGTCTCCCACTGGACCCTAGAACCCGGTTACTTATGCTCCCCGCCTTAGGTCTATCCTAATGCGGAAAAGTAAATAATATACATCAATGGTGACATCATCCTCAACCCGGAAGTGCCCCAAATAAAAGAATATTACATACAAGCTTTTTCATGAATGAAAATGAAAAACTCTTATCTCACATAAAAAAACCCGGCTATTCAAAACACGACGATCCAATATACCATATCACAGCAACACATAACATCACATATCATCAACATAAGTAAATATGCATATCCCAGTTGTCGTTGACATATAGCATCGAAACCGGCAATACACCACATATTACACTTACGGTCGCAGAAAAGAAAGTGAAAAACTACAACAATTGCAATCCGCAACCACCTTAGACATTATAAACCCAATGTATCACATACATTGGATTTCATGCCTAACCAAATGAATTCCTAAGACATCACATGCCTAACAATTATAAACCCCACATTTTAGTCTCGATATTGAAAACACTTTTCAATAACCTGTCGGGTAATTCAACAAGATTCCCGATAACCTGACCGAATGCTCGTCGGAAACATTAGTAGACGGCCGCAACCCCAATGCCGTCGACGAAGTGCACTAAGGAGGAACACCGCAGCCGCGAGCACCCGAACGGATGATTTTGGCGATGGGGTTCTCCTACAGTCACTTGGTCGGGGCTATGGGGCGTGGCTATCTAGTAAGGTTACCCGGCGAGTATTCGCGTACACTACTTGATTGCGACGGACTTTTGATCACATCAAAATCCCGTGGCAACCGATCAATTGAGACTAACTTGCTAGATTTATAAAATTCAAACTAGTTATCACATAACCAATTATGTGGATTCCAAATATTGTATCACAATCACAAATAGCTAGATGAAGTTAAACTTCTCGATCAAATAAGCAAGAACCCAAAATTTCCCTACAGGCTCAACACTTGAGCAGAATTCAAAAAGTGCCCAGAACATGCCACAGCTTCTATGAACCAGCCGTACAAGGTTAACCAATGCCTTACATGTGGCACCGCTGAACCACTACAAACCCTACGGTTTGATGGCGGTTCTGACGGTCACATAATCGAGTTAATGTTTCGTTCTTCTAGTGGGTCCACAGAATCGCTTGCAAGATTTTCTGAAAATTTTAAACTCGGAAAAAATCCAACACTTGGAAAATTTCCAGCGGGGAAAAATTGGGTAATTGATATTCGTTCAAACTTTTTAACATCGTCTAAATATACCCGAATACATGTTAGAATTACGACTACGAAACACTTCGAATTCCTTTTGCAGAGAATTAACATCACATGAAGATTTAGAAAAAACAAACAACATCTGAAACATCAAAACCCAGAGATTGGAACACAGGAAAACTTTGAAGGGTTTTGCTCGGATTTTGGCCGAGATGAGGGGTGTGGTGGCCGGCCAAAAATGTCCAGAAATGCCTTAAATTTTGCTAGTGTTCATGTTATATCACCTACAACACTCTGCAGTTGTTTTAAAAAAAAATTACACCTCTAAAAATTCGACAGAAACCAGATTTTGTGTTTCAAGTTTCGGAGCAGTTTCGGTTTCGTAATCTAACAAACATCGTTTAAATCTCTAGCTTGGCTCTGATACCACTGTAGGGTTACCTAGGACGGCAGCAAGGTTTCGGGAGGCATCGTCCATGCCGTTTTTAAATTTTTGCCGTTCTAAATAACTCTAACCTAGAATCTTTTACTAGAAATTTAAACAAACAAGCAATATTAACAACTTAACATCTAAGTGAATGAGGAATACAACCTTTGTAGACCAGTCCTTCACTTCAAAAGCTCCTTGTAGTGGTCCCTTCGCTGCGATCATGTAACTCCCGGACTCTTGCATGGTTTCTCAAGGTGAAAGGAACGATCTTGCTCGAAGTCTTCGAGGCCGAAGATGATCTATATCGAGAAGACACTAACCCAAGCTACCCTCTTCACTAATGTGGGATTAGTGAAGCTAACACCCTATACCAAAGTGATAATCTAGTAGAGGATGATGAAGTAGGATTTTTTCTAACTTTGGAATTGATTTTCTTACTAAAGTTTCTCACTTGCCCGAAAACTAGAGAGCTCTTGAGCTTGAAGAAGAAGATGAAGAGAGATAATGTTGTGTGAGAGAATGTCAACCATGGATGAGAAAATATCTAATATGTCTCAGGTAGAGACTTAACCATGAGTTAAGATAATGGTTGGGTTAACAAAATATCTAGTATAAAACAAAACTAGTGGACTAGTCAATGGGTCTCCAAGGTTTTCAAAGCTTCATGCCATGTGACCATTATCTAACTAATAATTAATTTATACTAAATAAATAAACCCTACATTATCTTTATTATGGTGTAAGTCTCATACACCCATGTAGCTTGTATCATCAACCATGACACAAAATAAAACACATTTAATATATATCGCATATATATTAAGTGTGCAGATGTGAGAAAAATAAATGTTTAAGTGAGCTAATATTAGTTAATGCAAATTAATATATCAAATATATAATTATACATTAAATCATTAAATCAACACTTGATTTAATAATCCGGTTATATCTCATATGACCGACTAATATTATTTGTATCATTATATCGAATCAACACTTGATTAGATAACCCGGCTATATCGCATATAACCGACCGATACAGTACTGACTTATCAAATCAACATTTGATTCGATAACCCGTCTATATCACATATAACCGATCGATACTTTATATCGCGAGAATAGAATACGGTATCACATACTCGTATTAATCTCGGTCCCGCGCATATCACATATGTGCTCCTACTTCGTTTTGCCTGAGCCAGTGAAACCTCTGTGTTGGACTCTAAAGACTCGTCAATACACCGGCAGTAGGTGATGATCACATCAAGCACCCACAAGCCGTCAGCGATACTAGCTAGACGTAACGGCTACCCAGGTATTGAACGACCAGAAGATCAGCAAGCAAGCCCGCTCTAACACCTGCAAAATCCTGACAGTAACATTACCAAACAGTCCGGTCTCTTCGTCGGATATGTCGCATATCAACAGCCTGGGGGTGGTGTAACATTAGACCCCAATGGCCTAATAAGTTATGTCGATGCAAGGTCCATAACGGTTCGAGAAACTACTGATAACACTTACCAGTAAATCTCAGCAACCATGGCGAGGGATTTCCTGTTATAGCCAATCGAGCATTGCACAACATCAACTCCAGATACCGGGAGAAACGAATCCCCTCCTATCGCTCATTGCCTCCATGTGACTCGGGACTGTACCCAGAACCACCGTTTTGCACGATCTCTTGATCGTGGTAAAGTGGAAATCAAAGCACAGTGGGAATCACACAAGAGTCTATGGCGATCTCGGGTCGACAGACTAACCTGTAACAGTGTCACCAGAGAACTGCTATCTGACGATAGGTATAATACCATCTAGGAGTTCTCAGCGAGTCCGTCCAGTGTACCCAGTCTCCACTGAGCACCCGTATACCATTTTTGATGTCAAACACCAATGGATGTGGGATCATCCATCGCCCATCATATGGGTCAAGATGCGTATACGCTAGTCTAGTCTGGAGTATCGATGCCCTGTCTCAATACTCCCACGACTAGGAACAATTGAAGGGTGTAATTGTGGACTACCCTTGGCTCTACTACTATGATCTCTATCATAGTCCTGGTAGTCATGTACACAACCTAAGGGCTTTGTCAACATGTGAGAGCAAGACAGTATCACGTATACAAATCAACATGTTAAGATAAAGTGCAACCAGATAGCATACAATCATGTCGAGTGAGAAAGTCCTCCCTATATATGTCCAAGCATCCACTACAATATACATCACATGTATAGTAATGGCCTCTAGGGCATACATATAACTAACAAGGGAGGATTTGATATTTCTCCTCTGTCATCCTCAATAATTATCGGCGGGTCTTCGTCCGATGGTTCCGGTTGGATCATTATTCCCACCATGTCTTGGATTAAGAAGCCCATGCGCTTTATATTAATAGTTTGCTCCGCAGCTTCTTTGTCTTTTCACTACAGCACTCGTCGTAAGAACTCTGTATCGGTTTCTTGCACTTGGCGTTGTTCAGCTTCTTTGTCTGGACTTTCTTTTTGTTCGGTGAGTGCTGCCATTTTGGTCAGCATCTCCTGAATCTTTTGTTGTTGCTCCCGAACCTTTATCAGCGACCGAGTTTGCGGTTGGTGACTCACTGAGGCATGACTCTCTTCTTTTCCTAAGGCCATGTAGACTGTATTTATTGTTATGCCCCCGGACTTGGGGCGTTTAGAACTTTCGCCATTGGATTTTGCCGCTGGGGGTGGAATTTTCTCCGACCTAATTCTTTCATTGGAAGTTGGAGCTGAAGGAGCTATTGTGACAGGCGCCTGTTTAGGAAGGGTCCTCCGTTGTATGGCGGAGGAGCAGTCCTTCTTTTGTTGACCCTCGAAATTCTTGGGTCGACGAAAGTAATTTTCGTCAAGCATAAAGTCTTGGACTTTTCGCCAGACCCTATGTATCTGTGAAGAAACCTATTGGTGAGGCTTCTCTGGCTGTCGTTGCACGGGGACCTCTGTTGGTGGAGGTGATTTCTTCAGTACCTCCGTCGAAGAGTTCTTGCAGACTCTCTTTAGCGGATTGAAGCTGTTCCCAGTTGGAACAGCAGCGTCGACCTCCACCATAGAAGCTGGTGGGGTAAACCTAGAGGGGGAGTTGCCCCCGGTCTGTCTTACTCGGCGCCAGTGGCGATATCGAGCATGCCTTGTTGTAGGGACCGCCTCAAAATCAGAAGCGGCTTCATCATGCCCCCGACTTTGCTGAGGAGCTTTAATTGGCTCCAGTTTGTTGAAGATCTACGTCCTTGATTGAGTTGGAGTGGGGTTGGCCAATCTTTGGAAGACTGACTTCCTGGGAGGGGAAGCACTTTTGTCGATTTCACCTGTAGCAGGAGCATAGAAGGATAGCCGCTTTGGGGTGGCTCCTTCAGGTATTATGAGCTTCCTTACGAGCCTGCTCGAGTTCTTCCCCATCCTGTTGAAGACCGAGAGCCCAGATTTAGATGGATTGCTGATAGGAGCCGCCATGGTTGCCAGCCGATCAAAATCCGACCCTCGGGAAGCTTCTTCTTATGGATCTGAGGTGCCAAAGTTCATGGGCGTGAGCATGGTCCCGAAGAAAAGTCCGGTAGTAGCCTGAATTACTTGTCCTACTGGCATGGTGAAGATGGAGGTCGCGTTGAGCTCGTACATTACTCCTTCAGCTGAGACGGAGTGGGAGTTGCTGTTGCATGAGGTGCAGTAGGAAGCCATTGATTTCTGTGAAGGAGCAAGACACCATATTTTAGTACCTTGAGTATAGGGGCAACCATAGTGAACTGCGATTTTGTTCGCGATCACGACACACGAAGTGTGGAGTGGAAAGAGGAAGATGCCCTACCGGGCGTGCCAGAATCTTTTTACTGCCGAAGACTGGACTGAGACGCGGAGGATGTATAGCCTGAATTTGGGGGCAGATGCTATTTGGACATATCCACCCACCTCTCCGAAAATACCAAGTTGATTTATGGTACCGTATATCGGAGGTTTGGATAGATGCGACCGATGCAGCAGACTTTATCAGATTCCTACTTATTTGTGAGGGTTTTTTATTGTGGGGACGCTCTTCCCTATAGGCGCAAGCCCCTGCAGTTAATTATGTTATCGCGTTGTGATAAACACTTTCTCCTGCTCCAGTAGTTCACTTCGTGTCATATGATATTTTGTTTGTTAAGGTTGCTCGTGGATTGTATACAGAGATTAGTTTATGTCGTCGCCCATATGGCGTGGATTGGTCCAAATACGTATATTTTAGATTTAGGTTTGAACTTAGGTTGTATGTTCCTTTAGTTCAAAAAATATTTTATTTTATTTAAGGACCGTTAATCTGTTTTTTAGATTAAGACCAACTTAAACATATGAGCATTTAGGCTTAATTTATTTTAACTAAGGATATATTAGTCCTATTTGAGACTAAGATCAACTTAGAAATATTTTCAGGATCATTAAATTTAGTTAAGATCCAAAATCAGAGTATTTGGGCTCAGCTGCAAGCAATTTCAGAGACTTAGCCAATTTAGGCTCAGTCTTGGCCCTTTTTCCTTTTATTCAGAAGTGTTAAGCACTTATTTATTGCTCTGGTGCTCACATGGGAAGCATGTGAGGCGCTCAGACATGAGCGGTACCTAATTATCGCTAAGCACTTAGTCATTTTGACTACATATATATAGTGCTCAGCACTTTTATACATCGCTCATGTGCGTTTCAGCGCTGGGCATTTTGTTTTTGGGTTCTCTCGTGGGAAGCATGTGCGGCGCTGAGCATTCTGTTTTGAGCACTCATGTGGGAAGCACGGGAGACGCTGAATCTTTTGTTTTAGAAATTTTAATCTCTGTTAATGTTTTCTAAAGAAGTTTTAACTTCTGTTAATGGTATTTTGACCATTGATGGTTATCAAGATCTCTGTTTTGAAGATTTGAGATCGGTTTTATTGGGGAACTAAGTTCTTCTATTTTTTTTGTAAGAACTAAGTTCTTTAAGTAGGGTTAAACCTTGTTTTCAGAGGAATTAAATTCCTAGAACATATGTCTTTTCTCTCTGTTCTTTTTATCTAATTATTTTCTCTAGATTTTGAGTTTTAAGAACAGGATCTCCCCGATAAGAATCAAATTCTTAACTTGTGGGGGGTCTGTCTTACATATCTCAGATCCAGAGAAAGAACAAGGTTCTTTTAATGAATGGTTAAACCCTTGTTTTTATTTATGCCTGGCAAATGAGATATGATTTATCTCTGCTTTTTCTTTACCTAGGGTTCGAGAGAATGAGGAGACCTTCTTTGAAGGAGAATTAAATTCTCAGTTTGTAGAAAACTTATGGGGTCGATTCTTCTTTTTTGAGACTTAAAGTCTCGGGTTCTTTATATAGAGAAGGATAATTGTTAATTAGTTTGAGAAAATCTCTCATTTAAGAGATACCAATTGATTTGATTGGCCTCAAAGATTATTTAGGGGATTTTATTCACCGTTGGATTTTTTATCCAGAGAATTTCTGTTTTAAAAAATATATATTCTTATTATTAACAAGATTAGGGATATATTTTCCTATAGATAGAATTTAATTCTATCAAACATTGGTTTTTAATCATTATTGGATTTTTAATCCTAGAGTTCAGAGTATATCTTTCTAATTTAGAAAGATTGGGAAAATATTTTCCCAAATTAGAATTTGATACTAACATTGGATGTTTGATCCAATAGAGAATATATTTCTCATTTAGAAAAACCAGGGAGATATTTTCCCCTAATAGAATTTAATTCTATATTTGATGATTTTTAATCACCATTGGATTTTTAATCCAACAGTTCTCTGTTTAACAGAGAATGTCTTTCTTGTTTAGAAAAAATATTTTTCCATATTAGACTTTAATTCTGTTATTGGATCTTTGATCCAACAGCTTTCTGTTAAACAGAGAATATCTTTCTCATTTTAAGAAAGAATAGGGGAAGTATTTTATCTAAAGTAGAATTCAATTCTATATAGAATTTAATTCTATCTGAAGCCAGTGCTTCAAAAGCTGTGTTCTCACGTGTTTAACACGTGACCCCAGTGTGGGTTTTAACCTGCTTATATTTAACGCTCATATGCTTTGCATATGAGCACTCATGCATTTAACACGTGAGACTAGTTTGCCCCCTTTTGGTTACTTATTTTCAGCGTTTATATTCTTTGCATATAAGCACTCGCGTGTTTAACACGTGAGGCCAGTTTGCCTTTAGTTATTTTTTTCAGCGCTTATATGTTTTGCATATAAACACTCACGTGTTTAACACGTGAGCCCAAACTGCGGGAATTCTTTTCCTTTTTTCTTTTCTTGCCCCTTTTTTTTAGGTAACAAAGTACTCCATCAACCAAGTCGAGTGTATTTTCCCGAGGCCTTAGACGTTTTATTGTTGTTGTAGTCGAACATGTGTTGGATATGTATGCCCTAGAGGTCTGTATTGTATAGGACGCTAGGGATATATATTTACAGGACAATTTTGCTCAGTTGTATAGTATACTATTTGAGTTATTTTTATCTAAACATGTGTCTTTTTTTTTCTTACTGTTTTGTATTGCTTATACATGTTGATAAAGACTCGTTACAGTGGTATACTATTTTGGTTTGTTTTTTTCTTATCATGTGCATATGTTATACTCGATATCACATATAGCGGATACATGTTGATAAAACCCGTAGGATTTTGCTTGACTACCAGCGTTATGATGGCGATCATACTTGTGGGAGCTGGGTAGTCCATAAGCACATCCTTAAAGTTCCCAAGTCACAAAAGTATCGAGACTGGGCATCGATATTCCAAATTAGACTTGTGTATACGTTTCTAGACCCCGACGAGGGATGGCGGTTGGTCCCACAACCATTGGTGTGATCACATAAGATTGTATACAGGTACTCACTGGGGTGAGTACACTAGACGAACTCGCCGAGAAGCTCTAGATAGTATTATACCTATCGTCAAATAGCGTTTCTCAGGTGACATGAGTACAGGTTAGTCTTTAGGCCTGAGATCATCATTTGTCTCGTATGAGTTCCCTCTGTGCTTTGATCACTACCCTACCACGGATTTACTGAGTCATGCAAAAAGGTTTTGGTTGGGTACAGTCCCGAGCCACATGAAAGCAGTAAATGATTATTAGGGACTCGTCTCTCCTAGTATTGGGAGTCAATATCGTATTGTGTTCGGTTGGCCAGAACCATAAGACCTTGGCCAAAGAAGTTGAGATTTACTAATGGTTAGATCAGTAGTTTCTCGAATCGGTCCTGAGCCACATCGACATGGCTTATCGGATCAGTAGGGATCTGACATTTACCATCCCCTAAACCCGGTATGCGATACTCTTAGACGAAGAGATCGGACTGTACAGGGATTGTCACCGATAGGCTCAATAAGGGTCCGGATGAGCTGGCTCGTTAGCCTTCCTTTTCGACAGGTACCTACATAGCCGTTACGTACAGCTAGTGCCGCTGATGTGCTTGTGTTTAAACCCACTGCCAGCGTACTGTCGAGTCTTTAGAGTCCCACACATAGGCTTTCCTTGGTTCAGGCGAAATGATGTAGTAGCCGTATTTTGATACGTGCAGGGTTCCGATCGAATGATAATACTAGCCGGCTTAGGATTAAGTCAGATTATTAAATCAGGTATTGATTTAATAATTTACATATACATATTTCGATATGTATATTCTAGTGTTATCCGGGATTTCCATCAGACAGTTGATAATACAAGTCGGTTTAGGATTAAGCCAGATTATTAAATCAGGTGTTGATTTAATAATTTACATATGCATATTTCGATATGTATATTCTAGTATTATGTTTTTTGTATTATTCTACCTCATTGGGTATTCGTATTTTGATACGAATACGGGTATGTATATATGGTAAAGTGTATTCCGTATTTATACGGAAAACATTATAGAAAGAGGACACCTCATTTCCATGGTTTTTCTTTTATTGAAAATTGAAATGAGGTGGAGGAGTGAGGTGGAAAGGAGAATGGTGTGAAGCATGGTTGAATAGGGTAGACAAATGAAGTATGGTTGGATTTTATATTTGCAAAATCCATTTTGATAAAACCATTCTTGCATTATTATTTTGTGATGAGAGTTTCATTTCACCATTCTATTTCTCTCACCATTCTTGAGCTCCTTCTTCCTCTTCACCCTACACTCACATGAGTTGAGAATCAAAGGTGAAGAGGGCTAGAAAAAATATTAGAACTACACATTACATCACTAGACACTCTAGATTAGCAATTTAGAGGTTTTAGTTGCTCCACTAGGTTTTTGAGTGGAGCTAGAGCCAAGAACCACATCCCTCGGGTGGACCATCTTCGACGAAGGAAGACCGGAGATCAAGCTTGATCACAAAGACCCCATGAAGCTAAAGAAGAGGGTAGAAGGACACGAATCTTTCGGTATAACTCTCTATCACAGTTGCTAGATCTCTTTAGTTTGCTAGTTTAATGTTTGGCAAGATTCTAGGGCGTGGTTTCTAGCGCCAAGTTTTTTAAAAGTGAAAGTTTTTCATTCCGTAACAGCCACGGTTGGCAGCCAGGGCGGTAGGAACCCCAACATGGTTTCAGAGCCACCCAAACATTAGAAACTTATAGTAGTAGATACTTTAGTTTCAAAACCGAAAAAATTCCGATTTTCAAAACCCGCTCTCTGTCCAAAAAAAATTTTGGTCTCTTAAATTTTTTTAAACAAGTGCAGAGGCTTACTCTTGATGTGTATATGACACATGATGACAACGAAGCAAAACCACCATAGAAAAACCGCCAGAAATCCCTATATGCCATGTACTAGAGGTTTTCTGGTGTCCTTTGCTCCTCGTTTTCATCCAGTGTGTTGGGTTTTGAAAATTGGGATTTTTGGTAATTTTTTATTTGCCCCGGATTTCACTTAGTGTTATCTTTGCTTTGGGGAAACTTGGAAAGTTTAGAACTTGAAACATTTGCATCGTTGATCTCTGGAATGTGTTGTATGTGTTTTTAAACATCGTCTTTTGCTATATGTCATTTAGACAGGGTTGCATATACTTGCTTCTGTTGCTATGATGTTTATATCCGTGATGGTTTACTTGGATTGTCGTGTTGGGTAGCCCCAAGTGCAATGGTAGTTGTACAGTTTAGATTTATTTGTATATTCATTATTGCAGGGCGAGCGTCCGACGTGTGGACTGCCATTTTCGCCAGTTTGTTTATTCTTTTATTGGGGCACGGCCGGGTTGAGGTCGATATCACCATTGTATATATTTTCTTTTTTGTACTAGGATTACCCTGCGGAGGAGTACGCGAATATCCGGGTTCTAAAGGGCAACGGATCCGCATCTCATGGTGTTGAGACCGAGGGGGCCTTACTCTATTTGCCGCACTCGTAGGGGGTATAGGATGACCCACGGAGGGGTGCTCAAGTTACCAGGTTTCGTGAAGTGCTCCGTGGTCTATTCACTTCGTTGTTTGGGGTTGCCACGCTTCCGGGATTGGCGGGTAACTTGTCGCACTCGTAGGGGTCTTGGTTCTTCATTGCACAGGTTATCCACATGACCGGGGAACGTCGAGTTTCATTTGCGGCTCAAATGAAACTCGAGGCTCCTAAATTATCCGCTATTACATGATGCTTATCGTTGTTCTGTGATGTTGCTTATATCATGCCTAGGACGAATGTGTGTGTGTGTGTGTGTCTATACACACACACACACACACATATATATACGGTAGTAGATATTGTATATATTTTGCATCCGCGCTAGTCCAGCCCCCGCTCTGCCGTTAGTTATGTAAGCTAACGGTACATGAAGGGGCCCCGTAGCGAATGCGGATAGCATATACGTCTATTTTATTTTTGTTCTTTTTCTGGTGTGATGGGATTTAATTGATGGGACCGCATTAATTTTGATTATTGGAAGGAAAAAGCAACCTAATAAGATATTGTTGGAACAAATTTTGAAAAACTATAGTCATACTCTTTCACTTTGCATAGTGGTATTCGGTTAGAAATATCCAGCACCTAATTTGAGGAGGAAAGAGCCTAGATCCTTTCACGTGGAGTGACCTCTTGAGCAAAAGATTATGATGCTATAGATTACTCAGTTTTCTTCAAAACCACTAGTGTTCAAAAACGGATCCTAAACCACACATTTTTCAAAACTACTCGGTTCCTTCAACGATATTAAGTTCATTACGTTAAACGGTTTTTTGCCAAAAACCTAGCCGTAGCCCTCCATCATTTCAGATGGGTGGTATCTTGTATTCGTGCTGCGTTTGTTAGCCTTTGTCAAGACGTAGTGTACGGTGGCTAGATATTGCTTGTCTGTTGCTTAGAGATACGATTATCTAGGACAGTCGTATAGCCTTATTGGCCTTTGTCAAGGGTTTATACGCGTGGGTCTAAATTAATTCAGGATAATAATGGGTTGAACTTGACTAGTGGTTTATGCTTTGTTAGCCTTTGTCAAGGTCATAACCGCTAGGAGCAAAAACCACATCGGGAGTTTCAAATATACAAAAAGCTTGATAATGTTGCATACCGTTTGGAATTTGGTAACTAGAGTGGCTTCCATCTAGGTTATCACGCAATTATAGTTGGATCCTGATCCAACTGATGAGTAGGATTACTCATGGGAGATTTTTTTCACTTCACAATTAGCTAACCTATTAGATGTCTAGAAAAGTGTTAACCGGGCTACGCTTCTGTAGAAATGAGGTTTATTTTAATTAGGTCCATACGAGAGCACGAGGAACCTCGCTCGGAGTACCAACACTCACCTGGCTGAACGGTTAGCAAACTTATAACGTGAGAATGATCCAGACTAGTTTTCCTTTTAAGGTTTGAAGGAAAATTCGAGAAAATAGTGGGAGCCATCCTGATTGGATAAACTAATAACCAATTTAATCTTGCAAGAGTGCACGCTAAGTGTTTCTTCTCTCTCTCTCCAGGTAGCAACCAATTCACGCCCTAATCAAGATAATAAAATGTATGACTTGACCGAACCGGTTTATTACACTGGGCTGGGGAACGTCGGTTCGGCTCTAACTTGTGACAACTGTCATCAGTATGGGCAAGGGAAAGAGGGCTGTAACGAATTCTAGATGACTCTATTGAAGGAGAAGCATTCTAATGCACCCTCTTCGGGTGTATTTGTTATTGAACACTGTTTTTCTGTCAACCTTACCTCTTGGGTACTAGATACCGGATCAGAATCTCATATCTATAATTTATTATAAGGACTGAGAAAAAGTAGAATGGTTGGACCGGGTGATATATCCCTCACAATAGGGAACAGAGCACATGTTAATACTACAGCCGTCGGTGAATATCACCTAGTATTACCAAGTGGCAATACTATGATTTTGAACAACCGCTACTATGTACCTTCCATGCTTTGCAACATCATATCAGTTTCTTTACTTGATAAATATGGATATATCTTTGTTCTAAATAGAAATATCATGAGCATTTACCTTAATCAGGTATTGGTTGCAGAAGGTATACTGTGTAATGGTATCTATGTTCCTAATCAAAACACAGCACAATGGTGTATCGGAACGGATAAACTGTACCATATTGGACATGGTTCGCTCCATGATGAGTAGTGCTTACTGCCTCTTTCATTCTAGGGATATGCGCTTCAGACGGCGTCATACTTATTGAATCATGTTCCATTTAAATCTGTGCTTGAGACTCCATAAGAAATATAGAGTGGAAAGAAATCATATCTTAATCGTATTAAGATATGGGGTTGTTCGGCCTATGTAAAAACATAAAATCCAGAAAAACTTCAGGCACGGTCATTTCTATGTAAGTTTGTAAGATATCCTAAGCATTCGCATGGATATCTGTTCTACCACACCGAGGAACAGAAGGTGTTTGTTGCTCTCCACGCCGTCTTTTTAGAGAAGGAATTTCTTGCAAAATAAATTAGTGGGAGCACGGTAGAACTGGAAGAAATTAAGGAACCACAAACTGAAAATGAAGTTTTGGTGGAAACTCGGGATTCAATAATCCCGGACGAACCTCAGCCACTCCGCGGGTCTAGTGGGATTTCTCATCTGCCCAAGAGATACTATAGTTTTCTCATAGACGGAGATCGAGAGGATTGCATCTTAGAAGAAGATGATTCTACTAGTTTTAAGCAGGCCATTACCGGTAGGGATTCTAATAAATGGCTGGATGCTATGCGATCCGAAATGGAATACATGTACACTAACAAAGTTTGGACTTTTGATGTTGCTCCTCCTGGGATAAAACCCGTTGGATGAAAGTGGATCTTCAAAAAGAAGATTGGTGTAGATGGACAGGTGGAAACCTATAAGGCTAGACTTGTCGCAAAAGGTTTTCAATAAAAATCAGGAGTGGACTATGACGAAACCTTTTCTCCAGTGGCTATGCTAAAATCCATTCGTATCCTACTTGCCATTGCTGCCTACCATGACTATGATATCTGGCAGATGGACGTTAAAACGACTTTTTTAAATGGAAGTTTAGAAAAGTGTGTTTATATGGATCAGCAGGAGGGATTCATAGACAATAGAAGCAGCAAGAAGGTGTGCAAGTTGCTTAAATTCATTTATGGATTAAAACAGGCATCGCAGAGTTGGAATATCCATTTTGATGAAACAGTCAAGGAATTTGACTTCATCAAAAATGAGGATGAACCATGTATCTACAAGAAGATTGTAGGGAGAACTGTTGTATTCCTCATCTTGTACATGGATGACATTCTTTTGATAAGAATCGACATTCCTATGCTGCAATCGGTCAAGTTGTTCTTGTCACAAAGGTTCTCCATGAGAGACCTGGGTGATGCCTCGTACATTCAGGAGATTAAGATCTACATAGATAGATCCAAGATATTGTTAGGACTTTCACAGTCCAGGTACATAGAGTCCATACTAAAGAGATTTAGTATGGAAGATTTAAAGCGCGGTAATATATCCGCTTTGCATGAAATCGCCTCTCCAGAGAGATGTCTCCTAAGACTGATGAGGAGAGGGTTCGCATGAGCACTATACCCTACACTTTAGCGATAAGATTTATAATATTTGTGATGCTGTGTACCAGACCAGATGTAGTTTACATGCTTAACGTAGTGAGCCGGTATCAGTTGAAACCAGGTAAGAATCATTGGACAACTGTGAAGAACATTCTCAAGTATCTAATAAGGACTAAGGAGATGTTCTTGGTTTATGGTAATGGGAACCTCCAGGTGAAGTATTTTACCGACTCAAGCTTCCAAAGTGATAAGGATGACAGCAAGTCTGTCACGGGTTTTGTGTTTACCCTCAATGGAGGGGCGGTCTGTTGGAAGAGCTCAAAACAGGGCACCGTTGCAAACTCGACGATGGAGTCTGAATACATTGCTGCCAATGATGACGCAAAAGAAGCAATCTGGATGAAGAAGTTCATTACTGAACTTGAGGTGGATCCGTCCATTGTTGATCCGATACTTTTGTATTGCGATAATAATGGGGCTATGGCTTTAGCGAAGGAACCACGGTCCTATCAGAAATCCAGACACATCTTGAGGCGTTATCATCTGATCAAGGAGATCGTAGATCACCTGGAGATCGAGGTCCGGAGAGTAGATACAAAAGACAACACGGCGGATCTATTTACAAAGGCGCTCCCTCAAGCGCAGTTCGAACGACTTTTTGAGATGTTGCGTATGCGATACGCCAACAACTGGACCTAGAGCAGATGTAGGGTATTCGATACGCCAATTATTGGCCTCAATGAAAGTGGGAGATTGTTGGATATGTATGCCCTAGAGGTCTGTATTGTATAGGATGCTAGGGATATGTATGTACAAGACAATCTTGCTCAGTTGTATAGTATACTATTTGAGTTGTCTTTGTTTGAACATGTGTATTTTTTCTTACTGTTTTCTATTGTTTATACATGTTTATAAAGACTCGTTATAGTGGTATACTATTTTGGTTAGTGTTTATCCTAAAATGTGCATATGTTATAGCCTATAGGATTTTGATAAAGACCATAGGATTTTGCTTAACTACCAGCAGTATGATGGCAATCATACTTGTAGGAGCTGGGTAATCCATAAGCACATCCTTAAAGGTCCCAAGTCGCAGGAGTATCGAGACCAGTCATCGATATTTTAGAGTAGACTTGTGTATACGTTTCTAGACCCCGACGGAGGGCGGTGGTTGGTCCCACAGCCATTGGTTTGATCACCTAATATTGTATACAGGTGCTCACTGAGGGTAAGTACACTGGATGGACTCGCTGAGAATCTCTAGATGGTATTATACCTACTGTCAGATAGCGGTTGTCAGGTAACATGAGTACAGGTTAGTTTTTAGATCTGAGATCATCATTTGTCTTATGTGAGTTCCCACTGTGCTTTGATCACTACCCTATCACGGATCTACCGAGTCGTGCAAGCAGATTTTGGTTGGGTACAGTTCCGAGCCACATAGAGGTAGTGAGTGATTGTTAGGGATTCGTCTCTCCCGGTATTGGGAGTCGACATCACACTGTGTTTGGTTGGACAGAACTATAAGATCTTGGTTAAAGCAGTTGAGATTTACTGATGGTTAGATCAGTAGTTTCTCGGATTGGTCCTGAGCCATATCGACATGACTTATCGGATCAGTAGGGGTCTGACGTTTACCATCCCCTAGACCCGATATGCGATACTCTTAGACGAAAAGACCGGACTGTTCAAAGATTATCACGGATAGGCTCAGTAGGGGTCCGGATGAGCTTTCTCATCGGCCTTCCTTTTCGACAGGTACCTGGGTAGCAGTTACGTACAGCTAGTTCCGCTGACGTACTTGTGGTTAAACCTACTTCAAGCGTACCGTCAAGTCTTTAGAGTCCCATATAGAGGGTTTCCCAGGTTCAGGCGAAATGATGTAGTAGCCGTATTTTGATGCGTGCAGGGTTCCGATCGAATGATAATACTGGCCGGCTTAGGATTAAGCCGGATTATTAAATCAGGTATTGATTTAATAATTTACATATACATATTTCGATAAGTATATTCTAGTGTTATCCAGGCTTTCGATCTGACGGTTGATAATACTAGTCAGCTTAGAATTAAGCCGGATTGTTAAATCAGGTGATGATTTTATAATTTACATATGCATATTTCGATATATATATATATTCTAGTATTATGTTCTTTGTATTATTCTAGCTCGTTAGGTATTCATATTTTGATACGAATACAGGTATGTATATATGGTTGAGTGTATTCCGTATTTATACGGAAACCATTCTAGAATGAGGACACTTCATTTCCATGGTTTTCTTTTATTGAAAATTGAAATGAGATGGAGGGGTGAGGTAGAAAGGAGAATGGTGTGAAGCATGGTTGAATAGGGTAGACAATTGAATTTATAATTCATTTGTCTACACCATTCAAGTATGGTTGGATTTTATATTTGCAAAATCCATTGTGATAAAACCATGCTTGCATTATTATTTTGTGATGAGAAATTCATTTCACCATTCTCTTTCTCTCACCATTCTTGAGCTCCTTTTTCCTCTTCACCCTACACTTTCATGAGTTGAGAATCAAGGGTAAAGAGAGATAGAAAAAATACTAGAGCCACACACTACATCACTATACACTCTAGATTTGCAACCTAGAGCTTTTAGTTGCTCCACTGGGTTTTTGAGTAGAGCTATAGCCATGAACTACATCCCTCGGGCGGATCATATTCGACGGAGGAAGACTGAAGATCAAACTCGATCACGAAGACCCCATGGAGCTAAGGAAGAAGGTAGAAGACCGAAAGAAACGCATCTTTCGGTATAACTTTCTATCACAGTAGCTAGATCTCTTTAGTTTGCTAGTTTAATGTTTGGTTAGATTCTAGGGTGTGGTTTCTAGCACCAAGTTTTTTAAAAGTAAAAGTTTTTCGTTCCGCAACGGCCGCCGTTGGTTGCCAGGGCGCTGGGAACCCCAACAACACATATGAGGTCGGCTTGAATTTATTTGTATATAGTGTTTATTGCTTTCCTGCTGTTGTTCTTCTTCTTTAGGCATCGTATATTTTGCGTGGATTGTGTCTCCTCCGTATGAGCGTCGAGTTAGCTCCCGTGTGGAGATGCGTTTATTTTACTGATGTTTTACCTGGATTTTATTCAAAATTTACAATGGAGGTGCTGTCCGTTTTTCAAACATTAACTCTTTACAAAACAAGCTTTACTTCATTTTACAAATATTTTATTAAAACTTCACCTATATATTTTTTATATATATGGTTTAGATTCCTGGCTTTGGCTTACTTGGATTATTGTGGGGTCCACTGGACTTCATGTGATCGTTATGCCGGTTAAGTGCCTTTTCGGGTCATGACAAAGTTGGTATCATAGCATTAGGTTTTACCTTTATTGTGTCTAGGTTTAACCATGTATAGTCAAGGTGATGATCTTTCAAAACCATAGCTTAACCTTACGGAGCTTAGACTTGACCTTAGAGGTCTTAGACCCAAACTTTCGATAAGTAGGTAGTCCTTGGTATGATGGAGTATGTAACTTAAGTAGAATTACGTAGTGTAAATATGTTCCGCAACATATTTTTAATAAGGTACTCCGACTGAGTGCCCTTAGGATGTATCTTGAGATTCTTTTTTTGATTCCATGCATTCTTTCGTTCCAGTCGTTACACTTTTACCAACTCTCATTCCAATCACCATTACACCAAAGTTTTCACAAGCCGAGCGGGTTGCACATAGAGATGAGGTCAGGGCAGGTGTTTACACCGGTTTAAATTTCGTTAACAGATATGTGTGAAAGAATTCTCATTCATATACGCATGTGGAGGGTTAGTGCATGACATGAGCACATCAGTGGCGTTTGCGCTTAGCAAAAATCTCTAAGGGTAAAGTGCATGTGCGCACATGTATGTTGCACATATATTTCAACAATACGATCAGAGGAAGAAATGGTGTTAGAAATGAAGCACTCGGTGGTCAACGATAAAGGGAAAGCATTTAAATAAACATTTTATGCTACAAGAAATAGATCACCAAACAAAGGATCATTAGTACAAGGGTTTACAAAACTATGAATAAAGTTTTCGAAAACCCTCTCAGGCTTCTCCACCATATCGAAGCGGCGATCTTCATAAGGAGTTGCTCCCTATCGGTTAGCGCCATGCCCATCGACGAAGGCAGACATGATGGCCCGCTGAGCCCGTATCTGGCTCAGCAGCTGAACAGAACGATCCCTCAGAGGCTTGGTAATCAAAATTGCCTCATGAAAGCACTCGATCTTGTCCTCCGCTGCGTCGAGCAGCGTCGGATTCATCTACGCTGGATGAGGAAGAATGTCATCAAGCATGAACAGGAAGATCATCCGGAGCCAAATGGAGCCGATTGGGAGAGGAGGTCCTTTATGAGCAAGAGCTCATGCAGCACCGTATCACATTGGTCATCCGTGAGAGCGGGATTCACCAAATGTGCAACAAAGCGAGGAACAATTTTCTCAATAGGCACCTCCTATGGCTGCCGATTAGCATGTGGACGATTGCAAGCCATAACTCTTCTTTGTTAATATGATTCTTTAAAAGTAAGAGAGAAGAGGAGCATTGCTTAAATTATAAAAAAGGCATTTATGTCTCGACACAGAAAATGTTGTGCATGGTGAAACTATTTCCTTATAGACCCTTGTGCGTGTGCCTAGTAACCCTTCAGTGGTATCAGAGCCAAGCTAGAGGTTTAGGCGAAGTTTAGACGAAGTTTAACGTCCGATCGAACTCCGGATACCCGTAAAACCCTAGTTTCTGGAAATTTTTCAAAATGTTGATTTTTTCTGCATTAAAAATACTCAAAACAATTAGCAGGCTATTTTACGAATTACTGTGTAACCCGACCCCCTAAATCAACCAAAGAGCTGCGGAACCGCGGCCAAACCTGTGTATTGGCGGCGGTTCCGCTGCAACAAATGAGGATTGAGGGATAGTGTTTGCACAGTAATAACCGTAGGTACTTCCTGATGCTTCTGGGGATCTTTAATATTTGCTCAAGTGTTTAGTTTTCTGGGTTGTATTGGGAGCTCGTTGATTCGATCGGAAAGTATAACTTCATTTCGTTTGTCTGGGCAATTTTTAGAACGTGTTAAAAAGTTCGAACGGATATCAATAACTCACTTTTTCCCCTGCTGGAAAATTTCCAAGTGTTGGATTTTTTCGTAGTTTAAGAACGTTCTAAGTCGTGCAAGTAACACGGTGGACCCTCTAGAAGACAACAAACCTTAACTCGATTATGTGACCGTCTTGAACTGCCTTTAAACCTTAGGGTTTGGGGCAGTACGGCGTTGCCACATGTGAGGCGTTGGCTTGACCCTTCTACGGCTGGACCATTGGTACTGTGGAATGTGATGGATGTTTTTTAAACTAATTTCAAGTGTTGAGAACCATTTGGAAAACATGGGTGTTTGATCATTCGATCAGAAAGTTTAACATTGTCTATTTATCTGGAATGTTATACAATATTTGGATTCCACAAGTAGTTATGAGATAACTAATTTGAAAGTTATAAATCTAGCAGTTCAGTCTCAGATGATCGGTTGCCACGGGATTTTTATGCGATCAAAAGTCCGTCGCAATCACGTAGCGTACGCGGATACTCGCTGGGTAAACTTAATAGACAGACACGCCCCATAGCCCCGACCAAGTGACTGTAGGAGAACCCCGTCGCCAAAAGCATCCATTCGGGTGCTCGCGGCAGCGGTGTACCGCCTTAGTGCACTTCGTCGACGGCCTCCGGGGGTGCAGCCGTCTACTAAAGTTTGCGACGAGCATTCGATCAGGATGTCGGGAATCTTGTTGAATTGCCTGAGTTGATATTGAAAAGAGTTTTCGATAATGAGACTAAAATGCGGGCTTTATAATTGTTAGGCATGAGATGTCTAAGGAATTCATTTGGTTAGGCATGCGATGTCTAAGGAGGTTGCGGATTCCAACTGTTGTAGTTTTACACTTTCTTTTCTGTGACCGTAAGCGTTGTATGTGGTGTATCGCCGGATTTGTTGCTATACATCAACGACAATCGGGATACGTATACTTGCTTACGTTGATGATATGTGATATTATGTGTTGCTGTGATATGTTATATTGGATCGTTGTGTTTGAATAGCCGGGGGTTTTATGTGAGATGAGAGTTTTTCATTTTCATTCATGTAAAATTCAATTGTATGTAATATTCTTTTATTGGGGCACTTCCGGGCTGAGGATGATGTCACCATTGTATATTATTTACTTTTCCGCATTAGGTAGACCCAAGGCTGGAAGCACAAGTAACCGGATTCTAGGGTACAGTGGGAGACCATCTCGAGGAGTCGAGACCGGGTCTCCTAACCCTAGAATTGGCAGTGTTGCTTGCCGCTCTCGTAGGGGTCTAGGGATGTGGGTTTGGCTATTCATCACGACCGTGGAATCCGTGTTTTATACAGGCTCGTATTAAAAACACGGACCTCCTAGTATATCCAATATTTCATATATGTTCTTCTGCTGCAATGTTCTGTGATAAGATCATATTACTGCCTGAGACGAATGTTTATATTATATATATGAGATATATGTTATATTGCAGATTTCGTTTCAAATGTGATGCTTGCGAAGCATAATAAAATGGGACTTCATTAATGAGATTAATGAAACTAAAAGAAACCTAAAGATGTTATAGAAAATTGTCTCAAAAACTGGTAGCTCTAGTTCTTGCTTTGCGAAGCGGTGTTCCTTGTAGAACATCCAGCACCTTATTCGATAAGGAAAGTGCCGAGATCCCTTCACCGGGAGTGACCTCTTTAGCGCAACTAGAAGATACTATAAACTCGGTTTGTCTTTTGATTGTTTTTATAGTTTCTGCTTTGCATAGTGATATTTATGAAATATCCTGCACCTTATTCGATGAGGAAAGAGCCGAGATCCCTTCACCGGGAGTGACCTCTTTAGCAAAACTAGAAAAGCCTAAAAAACATTCCATTCAAAATCACTCGATTCTACAACGATATCAAGTTCATTATGCAAAGGGTTTTCTTAAAAACCTGTCGTAGCCCTCCATCATTTCAGATAAGTACTACTTAGTATTTGTCCTGCGGTAGTTTGGCATCCGTCAAGTCGTAATGTACGGTAGGTAACTAGTGCTTATCTTCTAGCATACGATGCGATTAGATTAGGGTATTCGTACGGCGTAGTTTGGCCTTCGTCAAGGGTCGTGCGAGTGGGTTTAATTCAATCAAGAAATGAACGGGTTGAACATGACTAGCGGACTATGGGTAGTTTGGCCTCCGTCAAGGTCATAGGACGCTAGGGGTAAAATATTATTGGGAATTTCAAGTGTTGAAATTTGCAATGAGATTGCATACCTTCTATGAGATAGTTGGATCCCGATACCCGCTGCGAGTAAGAGTTACTCCTGGGAGAGTTTTACACATTACAATTAGCCGATCAAGTAAGTGTCTAGAAAGGTGTTAACGGGGTTACGCCCCCAGGGAAAACAAGGTTTATTTTAATTAGGTCCGTGCGAAAGCACGTGGAACCTCCTTCAAAGTACCGGCACTGGCCTGGCTGAAGGATTGGCGAACTTGTAGAGTGTAACTAATCCCGGCTAGTCTTTCCTTTTAGGGTTTGAAGGAAGATTTGACTAAAACAGTGGGAGACATCCTGACTAGATAAATTGATAACCAATCTAATCTTGTAAAAGCGCACGCTGAGTGTTTTCTTCTCTCTCTCTCTCTCTAGGTAGCGACCATATCACGCCTTAATCAAGATAATAATTCGGATGTATTGACCGAACCCGCTTGTTATACTGCGCTGGGGAACGTTGGTCCCGCTCCAACTTATAATTGTTATAAGACAGAGCAGGAAATAGGGGATTACCAGAATTCCCATGCCGCCCAAACAAAGAAAGTGCATGTTGATGCATCATCTTCGGGTGTGTTCATTACAGAGAACTGTTTCTCAGTATCCTTTACGTCCTGGGTATAAGATACTGGATCAGGATCCCGCAAATGTAATTTATTACATGGGCTACAGATAGGTAGAGAACTGAGAACGGGTGATAAATTTCATGAGATAGAAACGGTGCAAGTGTTGCAGCCAAGTCTGTTGGTAGTTATCACCCTGTATTAGCAAATACATTAATTCTGAACGAATGTTATTAGATACCGAACCTGATATACAACATCATATCAGTCTCTTTATTAGTAAAGAAGGATATAATTTTGTATTGTTGGATAATGTTTTGAACATTTCCTATATCAAGAATTGATCGGTTCAGGCACGTTATCTAAAAGCATTGACGTTCTAAATCAAACTACAGTTCTTAGTATACAGAACACACACAAAAAGAGTTCAGAAATGAACGAATCCTTCTTGAGGCATTGTAGACTAGGTCATATCAATGCGACCCGACTAGCTAAGTTGCTTTTAGATGTATATTTAAATTAGTTTGAATTTACATCTTGTGAAACTTGCCGGTCATGTCACAAAGATAAGATGACCATAGCTCTGTTTCTTGAAAACAGAGAAAGAGTTAGTGAACTCTTGGGATTGATACATGCTGATGTATGATGGTCCCCTGTCTACACATGCCAAGACCAGTTCTTTGTACTTTATTAAATTCTCTGATGAACTCTTAAGATTCAGACATATGTTCCTGTTGAAACACAAGTCCGAAGCTTTTGAGATATTCACAGAATATAAGTTAAAAGTAGAGAACCAAAAACGGGTATAAGTATTATGTTCTTTGATGAGATCAGGGAGGAGAATACTTGAGCACGGAATTCTTGGACTATTCTAAAGGAGAATGAGATTCTCTCTCGGCATTACTCCTCCGTATACACCATAACACGATGGTATATCGGGGCGGAGCAATAGCACCCTATGTGATATGGTGTGCTCTATGATGAGAACTACTGAGTTTCCTATTTCCTTTTGGGAGTTATGCACTTGAGAAGTTGCATACCTATTGAATAGGGTTCAAATCAAATCAGTTGCCTACCACTTCACATGTGATATGGAAAGGGAAGAGCCCATATCTTAAGTTTGTTAAGATTTGGGGTTGTCCGGCCTATGTCTAAAAGGCAAAATCCGGACAAGCTGGAGGAAAAGACAGATCTGTGGAAGTTTGTTGGATATCCCAAGCATTCACAAAGGAATATCTTCTACCTAACCAAGGAATAAATGATGTTTTGTTTCTCAACATGCCACCTTTGTGAAAGGGAATTTCTTGTGGAGAAATTAGTGGTCATGAGGTGGAACTAGAAGGAGTTCCAGCTATACAAACTACAGCAGATGATTTGGTAGAACCAAAGGATTCAATAGTTTCCAACGAAGCTCAGCCTCTCCGCCGTTCTAGTAGGGTTCATCACCCACCTGAGAGATACTTCGGTTTCTCTATGACAGTGGGAGCAAAGATTGCATCATGAGATGACGACCCAACTAGTTTCGAGCTGGCCATCAGGAGTGAGACTCTGTAAGAATGGATGGATGCTTAGTGATCTGAGATGGAATCCTTATACACCAACAAAGTATGGATTTTCACTAGTAAAATAGGGGGTTGCCCCTACGGATGGCAATATCCGTAGGGGCAGATTTAACTTGGCCCTACGGATTAATCCGTAGGGCTAAAAGGTTGCCCCTACGGGCACAGACGTCCAAGAATAAGAATATTAATTCTTAATTTGGTGTTTTCCCCTACGGAGCCGCAAACAAAAGACGTACGGTTATGTCCGTAGGGGCAAGTAAATATCGTTTTAAAATAAAGCCAGATCGATCGCCTACGCTCACTTTCTCTCTCTCTCTCAATCGTGCGCGAGAAAAAACCCCAAATCGCCACGCCGTCGTTGCCACCGTTGCCACCGCCGGTTTCGTCGCCACCGTCGTCGCCACCGCCGGTTTCGTCACCAAATCGCCACCGTCGTCGCTCCAGCCCACCAGCAGCCGTTCAGGTATAAATCTCGAGGTAAATTAAAGCATTTTTGGATTATTTTGGGCTTAGGGTTCATGGCTGGGTCTGGGTTGCGCGCGCGAGAGTTGGGGTTGGGCAGGGGTCGCGTTGGCGGTCGGGGTCGGGGTCGGGGTAGGGTTAGGGTTGGGGTTCGGCTGCTGCTGGGGTTAGGTTACGGTGGGGCTGGGGTTAGGGTTACGGTGGGACTGGTTGAATGACTCTTCTGATTAGTTGACAAATACAATATTAATCATAATTTACTCGACACAGATGGTAGAAAATCAGAAAAAGATCAAGAAAAAAATAATCGATTTTGATTTTAACATGCGGGGTGTTGATGCAAGATGTAATATCTAGTAGCAGATGCTAGGCATATAGACTAAAGAATAGTTGTAAATGAACCGCTAGCAAGAAAATCCTATAATTATACACATCGCTTGACGCATGAAGCCTGAAGCTCTTTCTTTTGGCGGATAAAACTAGTTATATTCCTGCATTGCCTAGAAATAGCAGTGAGTTGGTTAAAACCTTTCAAACACAACCCCCCCACCCCAAAAAAAAAAGAAAGAAAGAAAGGGCAAGGAAAAAAAAGAATAGCAACAAGCAATACAAGCTAGCAACCGTAAATAACTGCTGAGATTATGTCTACCTTGGCAATTTGAACAATGATGGTCTTGTCTGGATTGTTAAGATCCACTTTATAGGGGTGAGGAATACATTTTGCAATTGTATTTATGATTTTCATTCTGTCAAGTGTTGAAATAAAAATCAACACTTGACAATCAATCCAAGATGCTCAATAACTTGCTTCAAAACCATAATCTAATCTTGATGATGCTCAATATTAGCGATTTCCATGATCACGACACGTGGCAGATGACGTGTCTCATAACGCTTTATGATATCAGTATCCTATATTTGTAGTTTTAATTGTTGATTGTTATAGATGTATACCATTGCAATAATAGTTTTTGGTTGATGAATGCTATTGCAATGTAGGATGATCAGTTCTATCAATCTTAATCTCAATGGTTTAAAATCATGTTACACATACAACACGAATGCACAACAAACACATAATTAGAGAGCGACTCGAGATATTCAGGTTAAAACCAATATATGATACTCGATGATAATATGAAACCTTCATATTCCCATCGATACCCATATATGAAACTAAAAGCGCCACTTAGTCCCCGTCTATCGGTTAACATACGTGCGATGCTCGTCGTGACCTAGAACTATACGAAGGTTGTTAAATATCGGACAGTATAGCTCGATACTAACAACCGTCGTATAGTCTACGCGATGAGAAAATTCAATCGTATGGTAACCCATAGATTTGTCCCATGTGGACAAGTTAAGAATGTATCAAGCAAACGCCTTCATTCACTTGTGCTTTCATCCGTTTCGAGATATTTCGTCGGTACCTTTCCGCTGGTTCTCCGTGTACAAAGATAGATTAGATGTTCATTTCAACGTTGTTTCACAGCTTTGAAATGATTATCTATTCTATTATAGTGTACTCGGAGAACAGCGGGGAGGTGCTGCCGAAATTTACTCGAAACGTTTGAAAGCACAAGTGATGGGCGTTCGCTCTATACATTCTTAATGGGATAGAAGCCTACCCCCGACAGCCGGAACACATACATACAAACGCATAATTAGAGAGCGATTCGAGATGTTCGGGTTAAAACCAATATATGATAATATGAAACCTTCATATTCCCATCGATACTCATATATGAAACTAAAAGCGCCACTTAGTCCCTGTCTATCGGTTAACATAACGTGCGATAATTTATTCTTTTCAACGACAAACGCACACACAAAGCATATACACGGATTTTCTCCTTTGTCAGTAACTATCTCGTTCTTATATTTCTCAATATAGTCAGCATAACCTACAATTTATATGTTATTCAGTCTAACATGGCCCATGAGTACGTCAGAGTTAAGGACTGGATGTATGTGGATTGGAAACAACGTATGCAAGCTATGTTTGTCGCAGGAGTTGCTGCTTTCCTTGAATTTGCACGAGCACATAATAAGATCATAATAGAGAAGATTCTCTGTCCGTGCGATAGATGTGGCAATAAGTACTGGCAGAAGATAGAATTGGCAGAGCTTCATATTGTAAAACATGGGTTTACTAGACTTTATTCAACTTGGAAATATCACGGGGAAGGAGAAGAATGCAGTACTGCGGTAGAAGAAGAAGGAGAACACGATAACAGGAGAAGAAGAAGAATTCGGTAATACGGCAGGAGACGGAAATTTATTTCCATCAGAAGAAATGGAGGATATGGTAGAGGCTGCCCTAGGTGAATCTATTCGTACCGAAGATGACATTCCTTCCGGTCAAGGACCGCGTGCGGATAAATATGAAAATTTCATGAATGATGCTAGGAAACCAATTTATGAGAATGCGAAGTATTCCACCCTTTCATGGTTCGTCCAATTTTTCCAAATTAAATGCCTAAATGGATGGAGCAACAAGTCATTCACAATGCTTCTTTCGTTCTTGAAAGATTCTATGCCTCCGGGAAATAATGTGCCCGAAAGCTGGTACGAAGCCCAGAAAATGATGTCTGATTTGGGTCTAAAGTGCGAGAAGATTCAAGCATGTCCTAAAAATTGCGTGTTGTACCGGAAAGAGAATTCAGATTTGAAAGAGTGTCCAACATGCGGAGAGGCCAGGTATAAGCCGAAAGATTCTGATAAGAAGCCTGATATACCTATGAAGATAGCACGATATTTTCCCATAACACAGAGACTACAGAGGCTATTCAGGTGCAAGAAAACAACCGAGGCAATGATTTGGCATCACCGTGCTCCTCCAAGCGAAAATGGAAAAATGAGCCATCCAAGAGATTCACCGGTATGGAAGGATTTCGATAGGAGGCACGCAATATTCAGTAGCGATCCTCGCAATGTCCGGCTCAGACTGGCTGCCGATGGCTTCTGCCCATTCAACTATATGGCTGGAAGTCACAGTACATGGCCCGTTGTAATGATAATTTATAATCTGTCGCCTTGGTTGGCTATGGACCAATCATACTTTATGATGCCTCTTCTTATCGACGGACCAAACTCACCGGGGAACAATATCGACGTCTATCTCCGACCTCTGATTGAGGAGCTGAAAACTTTGTTCATTGATAGTGTAGAGACATATGATTCAAACACAAATACAACCTTCATACTGCGTACGGCTTTAATGTGGACAATTAATGACTTTCCTGCGTATAGAATGCTATCAGGTTGGTCTGTACATGGTCACAAAGCATGTCCTCATTGCCATGAACACACAACATCAAAATTTTTGAATTTTAGCAGGAAGGTTTGTTATTGCGTCCATCGACGTTTTCTGCCTCCAGACCACCCCTATAGGTTAGACACGGTTCACTTTGATGGTCATCAGGAGCTTCTTGGAGCTCCATCCCCATTATTCGGAGAGGACGTGACTGCTAAATGGGATGGTTACAATAACGTAACCTTCGGGATGGATCCGACGAAACAGGTCAAACCACAATATTGGAACAAGCTAAGCATTTTCTTCGAGCTTCCGTACTGGTCTACAAATTCAGTGCGTCATTGTCTGGACGTCATGCATATAGAGAAGGGAGTATCAGAGCACATACTTAACTTGCTTCTGTGTAAAGACGGGAAATCGAAAGACAACATGAATGCTCGGATGGATCTACAAGAGTAGGGAATAAGAAGTGAATTGCACCCTAGACCGGTAGCGGGTAAACCGGGCAAGTTTGTACTTCTCAATGCCGCTTATTATATGTCACAACCGGAGAAGAAAAGATTCCTGCAGGTGTTGCATGATTTGAAAGTGCCCACAGGTTTCTTAGGATCATTCAGCAAGAAAATAAAAATTGTGAAGGGCAAGATCGATGGGCTGAAAAGTCATGATCACCATGTTATCGTGGAGCACCTTCTTCCATTAGCCCTCCGGTCTTCTCTCCCCGACTCGGTTGGTCTAGTAATCAACGACCTATGTTGTTTTTTCAGGGAGTTGTGTGCTAAAACACTGGAGGTTGCGACGCTGGATAAATTAGAAAATTCCATTGCGTTGATTCTTTGCAAGTTTGAGCGTATTTTCCCACCGTCATTTTTCGATATCATAATACACTTGACGGTTCATCTTGCAACTGAGGCGAAGTTAGCCGGACCAGTACAATATCGATGGATGTATCCCGTCGAGAGGTACGTGTAATTTTTCGTTTCGCGCAATTTATAAATTTATTGTTGTCATGTATGCCCGTATTTATTTATTCAACATATTCTCATTAGGTACCTCTATACTCTTAAGAAGTATATACGCAATAAAAATCGACCAGGGGGTTCTATCATGCAAGGTTATCTTCTTGATGAAGCAACCACATTTTGTTCCCGCTATCTGGACGAGAACATTGAAACAAGGCTTAACCGACCACGAAGAATTCAAGATGGGCCATATGGTAAAGCCGAGTATAAGAGGGTAGACACTATGTTTATCAACAAGATATACCAGTTTATCTTGCTTAATTGCGCATATCTTGAACAAATTAGAGAGTAAGTTCTTTTGGATTAATTGTTATATCTGTGTTTGTGTTTGTATGAAATGACCTAATATTAATGTCACAATTACTTGTCGAAAACAGAACTCATTTTAACGAGGTACGTGAGGGGCATCCTGATTGGAACGAAGAACGTTTGGAAAAATACCATCAGGATAATTTTTGTGATTGGGTCACAGCTCATGTAAGTTATTCGAATAACATTTTATTGCTATCAGTTTTAATCTAAACTTGTATCGTTATGTATTTTGTCGTTAAATTTTTTTGGTTAGATCCACGATCCGAACTTGTCTGCATCATTTGAGAGTGATTCAAGATGTTTAGCTCAATTTCCTAGTATGGAGGTTGCATATTACAAAGGATTTGGTGTCCTTGGATACAAATTTGGAGTTAAGGACATAGAAACATCTAGAACCACTCAGAATAGTGGGATTGCGACGGTAGGATCGGACGGTGTGATTTACTATGGGTACTTAAATTGTATACTCGGCATCCACTATCCCGGACGATCAGAACCCTTTTATATATTCCAGTGTACTTGGTACGATCCGCGAACCGATACGGACAGGTGGAGAAGCAGTCTTGGGACTTGGAAAGATGAATATGGATTGACCAGTATGAACACTCTTCGATTTTACGGTCAGGACGATCCGTTTATCTTTCCGAACCAAGCGTTCCAAGTATACTACTCACAGTGTTTGAAGTATGCGGGGTGGAGTGTTGTATGCCGATGGAAACCTAGAGATGTCTACGATGTCCCAGAATATGAGGACAGCGATGAGGACGAAGAAGAGAGAAGGCTTAAAGTGCTCCGACCGTCTGTTTCGAAGGACGGGTTGTCTTCGACCGATCATGAAGTTACGTGGGTTAGAAATGACATCGACGATGAAATCCAAGTAGATATGTATGATGCGCCCACGAAACGAAAAAGGTTATCAGTAATGTTATATTATTACTTCACATTTTACGCTCTAGATCATATATAGTCGATACTTTTAATGATTGTCTAATGCGTCCACGAACCGTTTATCTAGATTTGATGACGATGTCGGGAGCAGCGAGGGGCGGCAGGAGCTCCAGCCGCGGCAGAGGCAGAGGCAGAGCGGTTCTGCCGCCCGGAGAGCTCCGTAAGGAGCTTCAGAGGGCCGGTCTTGCACCCAGATCGGAGACCCCTTCGGATGCCTCCTTCCGTGTTGATTTGGCCACACCTCCAGGTATACTGCACGTATATCCATTTTGAATGTAATATTACAGATATTCATGCATGTTTATGTCAAAATTACTTATATTGTCAATGTTTGATTGTCTAGTTGTTGGTGATGCGTCCACATCTGGGACAGAGGCCACCCCCGCTCCTATAGGTATGTTTATATATCATATAGTGTTTGTATATTGATTTAGAATGCTATATCATAAATACACACATTCCTTTTGCTCTTACTTAGCAATTTTTATTATTGTCTAGCTGTAGGTGGTGACACCACCGCACCTGCGGGTATGGTTATATATCCTATAGTGCATGCATATTGATTTAGAACGTTATATTATTGATCTACACATTCTTTTTGCAATTACTTATATAATCTATTTTTAATTGTCTAATTATAGGTGGTGCGTCCACACCTTCCACAGGGCCCATTCCTGCCGCTTCTATACCCTCCGCATCGTCTTCAGGTGAGTATGAATAAATTTAAAATATTTATTCATTTTACATATACTCTATAGAATAAATATGAACTTCATGGAAATTTAGCGTCGATGTTTATTTTATAGTTGGAGGGGATGCGTCCGGGTCCGGGACCCCGGTTGTTCCTCACCGGAGGAACTATCGTCCCGCTCGTGCTGCTGCTCGGGCCCAGGCTCGTGCGCTAGTCACCGGAGGTATATATCACACTTGAATTTTTGTTTAACCTTGATTTCTTAATACAACTTTGTCTTATTATTGATTGTCTTGATATTTCGTTCAGTCGCAGGGCCTCTCCATCCCCAGAGGGGGACTCGAGGCCCGAATCAGTCCCATAGGCTGAGGCCTGATAGAGCTAGGGGGGAGGCAGCATTCCCCCTATTTTTTACCCTTGACTATCGCTATACCGGTCCTCATGCCGAGTGGTTCGTCCGGTATTTGGGGGACGAGAGCCGGATCGTGAAGAACTATCCATTTCACGTTGAGTGGGGCGAACAGCACCAGCGCTCATTCGCCCTCTTCTTTGATCAGGCTCGGGTGTGTATTAATATATATTTTCATTTGATCTATCTAATATATTTATTATTAACACTTGCAATCTAATAACAATGTTTTTTTTTGTATTTTCAGTTGGATTACGATTTTCAGCCTGTAGCCGACCCTGATTACCCGGGGAGGGTGCTCGACCTTCATGCTCTGTACAATGGCCTGATGAAGAACATGCAGGCTAAGGTCCGATACAACAGGAATGAGCAGAAGGCCGACTGCTACTCCCTGTGGATGGCGACCCCTGAGGCAGAGAGAGCGGCCCTCCTATCTACTCCGGAGTTTGCCAGAGTCGACGTAGAGACATGGCCTCTATTGTGCGCTTATTTCGACTCCCAATGCAAACAGGTACGTATTTTAAATTTAAATCATTATTTATGATATAATTTATTTCTTTGTGTTTCTTAATTAGAAAACTAAATGTTAATGCGTTGTGCAGAAACAGGCCGCTCAGAATACGGAGAACAGGAAGTCGGCGAAGAGGGGTCGCCCCACTTACACAGGTGGCTCGAGGAACATTACTCGAGCCATGGAGTTATCGGTAAATTAAGAGTTATTCTCTAATATTCTGCAATATTCAGAGTTATTCTCTAATATTTCTAATATTAAGAGTTACTTTCTAATATTGCAGACATCTCGGACCGTGGCGTCAGGTGGTACACCGAGCGTGCTGTCCGCATATCTTGCCGTCCACGGCACCTCGACAGATCCCGCCACGGGCGAGCTTCGATATCCTGACGTCGCTACCCAGGAGTACTGCGTAAGTGTTAATATTTTTTCTACCCAAATTTGAAATTTTAGTTTTGGAAGGTTCAAGTTTAAATTTTATACTTATACTTTACTGCTTAATGTGGGTGTAGGAGCGGGTGGTTGAGCAGGCCCAGGCCTCGGGGATCGATTTTACCGGACAGAATGATCAGAGGCTGCTGACCCCAGTTCTGGACGCCGCACACGGAGGGCACCACGGAGGTTGGGAGAGAGGCCGGGGATTGGGCCTAGCAGGGCCTATATGAGGTTGGACTCCACCCCGGCGGTTACTTCCTCCGTCTCTAGTGACCGGCATGTCCATCAGGAACTGGATAGCTTGAGGGCCACCGTTCAGGAGTTGAAGAAGATGCTGGTATGTATACTATTTTATAGTAAAATATCATGTCATATTATACATATCAACATATCCATAATTAGTACGTAGCTTGAGCTTATTTGATTTTAGAGTTAGGTTTGATTAATCATACATACATATGTAATTAAAATAAACAACGCTTTTCCAAACTAGATATCCAAACAGGGTTTCGAAATAACTTAATAATGATACGAATTCGAATAATACACAGTTCTTACACGCTTCTTACACACGTTATGTCCAGACGCGACAGGGTAGATCGGCCGAGCCTCCACATGCATCTCCTTCGGCTGCGGCTCCGCAAGCCACTACATCGGCTGCGGTTCCGCAGACAGCTCCTGTAGCTCCACCACCCACTCAGACTCCCGCAGCCGCGGCTCCGCAAGCGACTACCTCGACGGCGGCTGCGCAGACCACAGGTCCAGCTCCACATGCCGCTCAGACTCTCGTTCGCGACGAATTGCACAGTTTATTGACCGAGGAGCAGGCGCGCGTTATTATATCGTTATTCAGAGCTGGACCTCGCTAGGGTAGATTTTTTGTTCTTATTTTTTGAAACATGTATTTATTTATATCATACACATTGTACTACATTTTGAAACGATATTGATATTGGTTTGTATTTATATCATATTCAGTTTTTGGGTTTCTTTTGTATATTATATATATGCGTGAGATGTGATTATGAATACTGCAATATATGATTTGATTGATGTATATATTATTGTGCACAGGGCGGGAAAAAATCAAGCAGCCCATTTTTTTAAAAAAAATACAGACAATATGTACCTACGGATTAATCCGTAGACACACATGTTGCCCCTACGGATATATCCGTAGGGGCAAAATATCAGCAGTAACTGATATTTCCCCCCTGATCTCAGTGCCAGGGGGTTGGGAAAGCCCCTACGGACATAACCGTAGGGGCCACTGCCACTTCCCTACGGAGTTATCCGTAGGGGTAAAATATCAAGAACCCTGATATTGTGCCCCTACGGAAACGTACCTACGCACATATCCGTAGGGGGTAGTACATGCCCCTACAGACAGATCCGTAGGTACAAGTAATATATTAAAATAAACCGTAAATAATATAAAATCTTATACCCTACGGACTAATCCGTAGGGGCAACAGGACCTACACATATATCCGTAGGGGCAAAAATTTGCCCGTAGGGGCAAGTTCATGGCCTCAACTTGCACCTGCGGCCTTTGCACCCACGGGGTATTTTTTCGCCCCTACGTATATATCTGTAGGGGCAGTGGTTTGCCCCTACGTATAAATCCGTAGGGGCAACCCATATTTGTAGTAGTGTTTGGTTGCTTTATCTGAAGGGTTAAATCCCCATCAGGAATAAGTATATCTTGAAAAGATTACTTGGTGTACATGGAAAAGTTGAGACATTCAAAGCTATGCTTAAGTCCATCCAGATCTTACTTGCCACGGCTACATACCACGACTACGATATCTGGTGGTTGGGTGTCATAACTGCTTTTCTAAATGATGTTTTAGAATAGAGCGTCTATAAGTACATAGCCAGAGGGCTTCGTAGACAGTGGGAGCAGCGGAAACGTGTGCAAGATGTTTTAAGTGTTAAAGCAGGCATCGCGGAGTTGGAACGTCTGTTTTGATGTGGTAGTCAAAGAGTTTGACTTCATCAAAATGGTAGATGAACCTTGTATATACAAAAAGGTAGTAGGGAGTATGGTGATGATCCTCGTAGAGTGCGTGGATGACATACTCTTGATAGGGAAGGAGTTTCCTATGCTACGCTCCATCAATCTCCTCTTATCACAGAGATTCTCCATATAGGATCAAAGTGATACCTCCTAAATCATGGGTTTTGGATCTATGAGATAGATCTAATTGGATGTTAGGACTCCCACTAGTTGTAGTGAGATGGTATTAATCGATCTTGGGGAGAATCACTGGAAAGGTTCCAGGGTGATAAGGACGACTGAATGTCAGTCGCAGGCATTGTCTTTACCCTCAGTGGAGGGACGGTATGTTGGAAGAGTTCCAAGATAGATACCGTGACATACTAGACGATTAAAGGCAAGATACATCGTTACTAAGAATGCTACCAAAGAGGCAGTCTGGATATATAAGTTCATGAGATGAACTTCATTCCTACCATTGTGTGACAATGGAGTTGTGTCTTTTTCTAAGGAACCCCCCGTCCCATCAGAAATCCAGATATAATTCTTAGGCAGTATCACCTGATCATGGAGATGGTTGATCTCCAAGGAGATCGAGGTTACGAGAATAGACACAGAGGACGACACCGCGGATCCACTCACAAAGGCCTTTTTTCCCAGTAGAGACTTTTATGGGATGGTTGAGTATGAGATACTTCAACCACAGCTAATTGTTGGGTATGTGATACCACAACAGATGGACCTAGTGCAAGTGGGAGATTGTTAGTTATATATATGCCCTAGAGGTCATTACTGTACATACGATGTATATTGTAGTGGATGCTTGGACATATATAGGGAGGACTTTCTTGCTCGACATGATAGTATGCTATCTGGTTGTACTTTATCTTAACATGTACTCTGATTGTCTCTATGTTACATGTTTATAAAGACCTTATGATATGTACTCGACTACTAGGACTATGATGAGATCATACTAGTGGGGCCACGGTAGTCGACGAATACATCCTATAACTGTTCCTAGTCGAGGGTGTATCGAGACGGGGCATCGATACACCAGAGTAGACTAGCGTATACGCATCTTGACCCATATGATGGGCAATGGATGATCCTATATCCATCGGTGTTTGACATCAAGGATGGTGTACGGGTGCTCAGTAGAGACTGGGTACACTGGACGGACTCGCCGAGAACTCTCAGATGGTATTATACCTCACGTCAGATGGCAGTTCTCTGGTGACACTGGTACAGGTTAGTCTGTAGACCCGAGATCGTCATAGAGTCTTGTGTGATTCCCACTGTGCTTTGATTTCCATCATACCACGTCCTAGAGGGTGAGCAAAAAGGTGGCTTTTGGGTACAGTCCCGAATCACATGGAGGCAATGAGCGATAGGAGGGGATTCGTCTCTCCCGGTATAGGGAGTTGATGTTGCGCTGTGTTCGATTGGATATAACTGGAAATCCCTGGCCAGGGTTGCTGAGATTTATTGGTAAGTCTTATCAGTAGTTTTTCGAACTGTTATAGACCTCATATCGAAACGACTTATCAAGCTACTGGGGTCTGACTGTAGGGTTCTTAGGCACTCTAGTGAGGTCTCACAAGGCATCAACCATGCCAATTTCAAAAATTAGAGGTGCCGAGAAACCCTAATACGGATCGTTAGCTAGATTTCTAGGCGATAAATGAACTAGTTTACAATTAAACTAAAAGAATACGGAAATACAACCATTGTAGATCCGTTTGTCCACCTCCATAGCTCCATGAAGAAGTCATCTCCGCTGTACAAATCCGATCTTGGACTCTCGCGTTCGCTTCATCGGAGAAATAGGCGGGCAAGGTCGTCGGCTTCGTGCCGAAGATGATCTACGTCGAGGCATCACTAGATCAAGCTCTCACTGTAAGTCTACGCTAGCGCCCCGGCCGTCTACAGATTCCAAAATGCGGAACAAAACTTTTAAACTGGCGCTATCGTATGCTTTAACCCGGATCTGCCATTATTGCTAAACTAACAAACTATAAAGAGTGTAGAATGGTTATACCGAACGATCCGAGTCCTTCGTTCTTCAACCATCATCCCACGCTCCGTTGCGGCTGCTCCGATCTCGTCGATCTCCGATGTCCTCGTCGAGGTGGCACCACATGATCGGTTCTTTAAACGGGCTCCCGCCTCTGACTCGAGGCAACTCGATCGTCAAGTTTGCTAAAAGAGACGACCAAGAATGATGTAGAGAATGAGTAGATGACTTTGTCTCACTTTGTCCAAATCCGTGGACGATCGGTTAATGAAGTTGCCGTGGAAATCGGGTGATGGAATGAAATGGACTGTGAAATTCCATACACCGCAAATCTATCATAATCTTTTTTCCAACCATGAAAAACTATCAAGTGAGAGAGAGTATGAGGAGAGAGAGGGGTGTGCACTAATATAGAAGAGGGAGGTGACCGTAGGAGCAAGTGGTGACCATAAGGTATGAAGCTTCTCACTCAAAATATCTTAAGCAAAACAAGAAGCATTAAAGAAAACAATGACTCACTAATAACACCTCATCATGCCTTTAATGAAACCATTAATGCACTAATGAGTCATATGCCTCATCATCACTTCTAGAAGCTTCTAGAATGATGACTCACTCATATCTGAAGAAAAGATAAATCCGTCTTTAACCGAATGTTAAAAGACGGCTGATAGAAAACTGGAAACCGGCAACTTCCAAAAGTGATCCTGAAACAACTTTCAGGATAACCCCGAAACTGTATAAATATACCCGCATTTGTATTACGACCGAATACAAATGCAACTGAGACAAAGATATTATACCTACTCAATATAATACTCGGATCCGGCTTAAACCAAAGCCGACCAGTATCATCTGCCCGAAAACTGACACGTGCGTAAACGCACGTGCATTTTCCGAACCCTGCCATAAAACCATACGACCTCTACAACGTTTCGCCCGAACTTGGGAAACTGTCTGTGGGGGACTCTAATGACTCGTCAGCACCCTGGCAGTGGGTTTAACCACAAACCGTCAGCGGCACTAGCAATGCGTAACGGCTGCCCACGGACTGACCTCAAGGGTGGCCGAGGAGCGAACTCAAGGGAGACCGATGAGAGAACTCTTCCGAAAACCCTATTGAGCCTAACAGTGACAATGTATATACAGTCCGGTCCGTTCGTCAATGAGTATCGCATATCTGTCTAAGGGGCTAGCAACGTCAGACCCCCAATAGCAGTATAAGTCGTGTCGGAGTGAAGCCCAATAACACCCTGAGATACTACTGGAGTACCTACCAGTAAATCTCCTGCCACGGCCGTGGGCTTTGTGTAATGGCTCTCCTAGACACAGCACGATCTCGCCCCCAATACCGGGAGAGACGAATCCCCTGCCGATCCGCTCACGTGCCTCCATATGGCTCGGGACTGTACCCAAAAGCTACCTGTTTGCACGACTCCTTTGAGCCGTGGTAGGGTAGAAATCAAAGCACAGTGGGAACTTATACGAGACAAATGACGACCTCAGTTCGATGAACTAACCTGTACACATGTCACCAGGGAACTGCTATCTGACGATAGGTATAGTACTAACTAGCAGATTCCCGGCGAGTCCTGTCCGGTGTACTCATAACCCAATGAGCACCTGTATACATCTTAGGTGATCCAACTGACACCAGTGGCTTGTGAGACCGGCCACCGCCCCTCGTCGGGGTCTCGACTGTACACACTAGTCTACTCCGGACTATCGATGCCTTATCTCGAAACTCCCACGACTAGGGACCACAATTAAGGATATGCATATAAACTACCCAACTCTCACGTATATGATCGCCATCATACAGTTGGTAGTAAAGCAAGATCCTAAGGGCTCTATCAAAGTGTAACATGCAATCAGTCACCTGAACATGTATACGACTGATAAAGGCAAACCAGATAGCATACTATCATCTCGAGTAAGACTGTGCTACCGGGATAGGTCCTCCGCAATCATTGCAATCACGTACCTGCGATCCAATAATTGACTATGAGGGCACTATCTCCAACAATCTCCCACTTGCACTCAAGGCTAATATTGCGATGTCGACTACTCACAGGCCGTGTGAAACCGAACATCCAACTCCTCTACTAATCAGCTTCACAAAGCCCGTTTGTAAAACTATTGTGTTCGAGAAATAGCCTCAGTGAGTGGATCCGCCTAGAAGGATCTTTCTATATCTCTCTTAATCTCAAGTTCGCGGAGAAAACCATCTCCCGAATTGAGTAAAACCTGTCTTAGAACATGTCTGGATATCTGATGGGACCTTAGCTCATAAATGAACTTCATATCCAAACTTCTTAGACTAAATCGATCACTGAACCTAATCAGTATCGGGCACCTTGCTTCCCACAGTATCCTCTTGGACCACCTGTCCATAATACTGTCCCTCTTCGTCAGAGGGAAAAACTAAAACTCTGACAGTCACTCTGTCATCCACGTCACCTTTGAAGCCTGGAATGATAATCGTCACCCGAAGGAGGCTGCCGTCATCAAATCCGTAGAACATGTACTTATGTTCTAAAACTGCTTCCTTATGTTTCTCCAGGATTGGATTAATACAAACTTATTGCATCTAGTGCAAAACCAACATTTGGTGTGGTACTTGACATCTCATGATTGACTCAATTGCCTAAGCAAGTGATCTGCCAATCATGAACAGCCCTCTCCCCTTTAGTCTATACGACACTTTTAGAGAGGGTGACTCCATCACCTGCAGGTACACCACCATGCTAGGAGTCATCTATTCTAAAAACCATTAGAATACTGTCAAAGTACCCACATTGGGAAACTACCCAAATCCAGATCTAAAACCATAGATCTAGAGACCAGAATGTCAAATATTATATCCATATCCTGTTTGGAGAAACAACTGTGTGACGACCACAGTACAACCGATCGTAGTATAGGAATTTTACTTCCCACTCTGTGTATGTCATCCAGATACCATGACATCACACCCTACTACCTTCTTAACTGATCCATCCCCTATTCTGATTGAAGTCAAACCCATGACTGTCACATCAAAATTAGATAATCTATCTCCGCTATAACTGCTCAAGTCTATAAATAGACATAAGCTACTTGCCCACCATGCTTCCGTTGCTCCCACTGACTACGACAACCCTCCTACCGGGTCTCATATCCTGGAACAACAGTAGTGTCAAGTCTGGGTAGATAAGAACCTCCCTGTCACCGTCCTTGAGGCTACCGAAGTACCTCTCGGGCGTCTGAGGTTGCCTACCATACCTGCGGAGTGGCTATTGGAATGTCAAACCTGATTGAATGTATAGGTCCTATTAAATTTTCCGTAATCGTTTGCGGTTTTGGAATCACTTCCAGTTCTACCATACTCCCACTACTGTTTTCTGAAAAAGATCCATTTTACTAAAACCGTGGCGAGTCAAGAACAATATCACTATTGATCTTGCAAATGGTAGAATATCAACCCTCGTCATAGCCAGGGTCAACCCACAAACAGCCATTACAGAATCGTGCCCTGAGTTATCCAGTGTCTGGTTTTAATCATAAGCTGGACAACTCCCCGTACCTCAACATCTTTTAAGGTACGATCCATTCTATATCCAATACAGAAACTTTGGCACTAATTTAATTGGAACCAAGATTCAATCCATGCAGCTGTCTCCAGTGCATATCAACTTAATGGAAAGAGGCTAATCAGCATTACTCAACTTAGGAATCCATCCAATTATGAGTAACCTGAAAGAGAAACACGTTTCTCAAAACCATCACTATCATCTGAATACCAATCACAAGAATCTACATCTTCGATCTCTTTGAAGAATCCCGATACTTGTGATACCTGGTTCTCTACTTTATTCTTATACCCACAACTTCTCAAAACTTAGACCTTGTATTTCTACGAAACACTCGTCTAAATACTAGAGAAGTTATAAGTAAACAGAACATAGTACGAGGACCTACCCCTTTGTCCTGATGGACATTTGGACAACATACAATACTCTGTATAAGTCCGCTGAGTTAAACAACTCAAAACCTGTGCGTTGTAGGTGGAAAACTGTACCCTGGCGATTTCCTCAAATATCACCAATTACAACGAATTCCGATATAATGAGGATGATCACCTAATTCCCAATATCTTACTCCCACTCATCATCTGTAAAACCATACAGATATGAGAATGAAACCTGGTAATTACATACCCTTGGAGTAAGTGTCTAATCGGGAAAACAGCTTTTCCTTTAACAATGCACTGAAACATGAAAATGTTTCGTAGGGGTATCCTGGTATTCATAGCAATGCCTCTTCCATAATCTAATTCATGACTTCAACCGTATATTTTATTGCCATCTCTCCAAATCCCTTAATTTGTCTTTAGTCGTTACCTTCTGTACACCATCGTTAGGCTAAATGGTTTTCTTCCTTCCCTACCGTTCGGCACCAGCCTATGGTTTGGAAGAAGACTATCCAGTAAGCATAATAGGTGTACCCTCCTAAACCAAGGAGTACTCGCATCTCGAGAGAAGGTGACGATAAAAGACAACTGAATAATACCTTATTCTTTTAAAGGTGAAATAGGAGCGGCGATGAAGTACGCGGTTTTGGTCGTGAATGATATCAGTCGCAATTTACTTTGCCCTCTTTCTAATCCCTTTATTTTGTCTTTACATATTACCTTCTGCACACCCTACTTAGGCTAATTGGTTTTCTTCATTCCCTACCTTTCGGCACCAGCCTATGGTTTGGAATAAGACTATCCAATAGGCGTAATAGGTGTACTCTCCTAAACCAAGGAGCTCTCGCAACCTGAGAGAAGGTGATAATAAAAGACAACTGAATAAACCAATTCTATTTCTCCTGAACCTGGATCCATCCCCGAAGAAGTCCCTTCGAGTTCGTATATAACCATACGATGGATCTATCCAATGGAAGTTGATATCCGTAGTAATACGGGTGTTCTGAGAAATGCAAAGGGTAGAAGAAGGAGTGGCAATGACTTATGCAACTCAGACAATCCAAAAGCCAGTATTTTAAGAAGGTTCGGTCAACCTGGTCACTGAGTCATAGTCTAGGGTCGGTCAAAGGTCGCTGCCAAAGAGAGAGAGAGAAAAGAAACACTCTGCGTGCACTCTAACCTAGATCAGAATGGTCATCACTTTATCTAATCCGGAAACCTCCCACTGTCCTGTCAAATTCTCCTCCAAACCTAAAGAAGAATCAATCGGGATCACCCGAAGAGTAAACCAACTCATCAGTGGGAATCAGGATCCAACTCTCATCGCATGATAACGTGATGGAATGCATCCACGTTACTCATACTCCAGAAGGTATGCGCATACTCGGCAAGTTTCAGTTTCTTTAGAAACTCCTGATATTATTTTTGCCCCATGCTCTTATAACCTTGGCGTTGGTCAAAATGTCATAAGTCACATGCCAAGTTCTACCCATCACTATCTTGCCAATTTGAACCCACCCGCACATGCCCCTGACGTTGGCCAATCGGCAGAACGACTGTCCTAAACTAACTCATCTATCTATGCAACAATTGAATACCTAGCAGCTACCAAACACTATGCCTTGGCGTTGGTCAAAATGCGTAGCTTGAATACTACTGAATACCCAAAAGAAGTGACGGAGGGCTACGGCTGGTTTTTGGCGAAAAACCTTTAGCGTAGTGAACTTGATATCGCTGAAGGAACCTGATAGCTTTTTAAAATATAGTGGCGAAAACCTTTTGCTAAAGAGGTCATTCCCGGTAAAGGGATCTCGGCTCTTTCCTCGTGGAATGAGGTGCAGGATACTCCACTGAATACCGTTATGCAAAGCAACTTGTAATCGACTATAGTAAAGTTATTACGCTGACGCAAACTTCTGCCCAAGGGGTCAGTCCCGGTGAAGGGATATCGGCCCTTGCCCCATCGAATGAGGTGCAGGATATTCCACTGAATACCGCTATGCATAACAAAAGGAAACGTCTTTGTAACAACACTTTTAAAATTGTTCCAACAACTCAAACAGGTTTGTTTTAACTTTGCATTGATCAGAATCAACGCAGTCCCATCATTCATCACACCAGAAAAAAACGAAAATAAAATGTACGTATATGCCATCCGCATTCGTCACTGGGTCCCGTCATCACTCGTTAGGTTACTTAACTAACGACAGAGCGGGGGCTGGACTAGCGCGGGTGTAAAACATATACAACATCTAATAGTATATAAACCAATATACATAATCGCTCCAGGCGTGATAATATGCAACATTACAGAAAAGTAATAAGCATCACAGAACAATACAGATAATCTGGGATCCCCGAGTTTCACAGAGCCGCTACTGAAACTCGACGTTCCCCTGTCGTGTGGATAGCCTGTGCAATGAAACCTAGACCCCTACGGGTGCGGCAAGTTACCCGCCAAAACCTGAAGCGAGGCAGTCCCCACAGCATAGTGAATGGAACACCCGGCACTCCACGGAATCCGGTAAGCTTGGGCACCCCTCCTTGGGTCAACCTGTACCCCCTATGAGTGCGGCGACTAGTCTGCCAATTCTGAAGTGGGGCCCCTCTGCCTCTCAAAGCCATGAGATGCGGACCCGTTGCTTTCCCGAACCCGGCTATCCGTGCACTCCGTTGCGGGGCAAAACCTAGTACAGTAATGAAAAATAGTACAATAGGTACATCGACCGCAACCTGGTCGTGCCCCAAAAAGAATATTATACAACAGGCAGTGACGGCAGTCCACAAGTTGGACGCTCGCCCCGCAATATCAAATGTACAAATAAACTCAAACTGTACTACCATTGCACACTGCTATCCACCACAACAAATCCGCAACATCACAGCACAACACAGAACATCAACGCGAATGTCATGTTCGCAAACCCGTCTAAAAGAACTATAGCAATCAGACGCGGTTTACCGATTAAATGACATTCCCGGTCGGAGATATAATGTAAGCACTGTAAACTAACGTGTTTAAATTTCGATCGACCAAAGACCAAATTTCAAAAAGTGGGCCCCACTGCTTACTGGTGAACAGTAACAAAATCTGGGCCAAAACTATATATTCCAAAAACCCCAAAATCAATCACAGAACTCACTGACCAAATTTGGGAGCACGTGCTCCCCACGTGGCCGCGGTTGCGCGGCCAAACCATGGGTTTGGCCGCCCTTCCGCGGCAGTCTGGAGGGATCACGACCCCAAATTTGGTCGTGGTTCTTAGAATTCCCTGCACGGATTTTTAAGACATCCAGAAATAAATTTTGAGACCGTTTAAAATTAACAGAAACTGTCGGGCTTGAATTTTGTGATTTTTGCAATTTTCGATTTCCGGTCGGATCGATGTTTTAAACGCGTTAGCACAAGTTAGTATAGCAAAATGGTGAGGCTCTGATACCACTGTAAGTCTACGCTAGCGCCCCGGCCGTCTACAGACGCCAAAATGCGGAACAAAACTTTTAAACTGGCGCTATCGTATGCTTTAACCCGGATCTGCCATTATTGCTAAACTAACAAACTGTAAAGAGTGTAGAATGGTTATACCGAACGATCCAAGTCCTTCGTTCTTCAACCATCATCCCACGCTCCGTTGCGGCTGCTCCGATCTCTTCGATCTCCGATGTCCTCGTCGAGGTGGCACCACATGATCGGTTCTTTAAACGGGCTCCCGCCTCTGACTCGAGGCAACTCGATCGTCAAGTTTGCTAAAAGAGACGACCAAGAATGATGTAGAGAATGAGTAGATGACTTTGTCTCACTTTGTCCAAATCCGTGGACGATCGGTTAATGAAGTTGCCGTGGAAATCGGGTGATGGAATGAAATGGACTGTGAAATTCCATACACCGCAAATCTATCATAATCTTTTTTCCAACCATGAAAAACTATCAAGTGAGAGAGAGTATGAGGAGAGAGAGGGGTGTGCACTAATATAGAAGAGGGAGGTGACCGTAGGAGCAAGTGGTGACCATAAGGTATGAAGCTTCTCACTCAAAATATCTTAAGCAAAACAAGAAGCATTAAAGAAAACAATGACTCACTAATAACACCTCATCATGCCTTTAATGAAACCATTAATGCACTAATGAGTCATATGCCTCATCATCACTTCTAGAAGCTTCTAGAATGATGACTCACTCATATCTGAAGAAAAGATAAATCCGTCTTTAACCGAATGTTAAAAGACGGCAGATAGAAAACTGGAAACTGGCAACTTCCAAAAGTGATCCTGAAACAACTTTCAGGATAACCCCGAAACTGTATAAATATACCCGCATTTGTATTACGACCGAATACAAATGCAACTGAGACAAAGATATTATACCTACTCAATATAATACTCGGATCCGGCTTAAACCAAAGCCGACCAGTATCATCTGCCCGAAAACTGACACGTGCGTAAACGCACGTGCATTTTCCGAACCCTGCCATAAAACCATACGGCCTCTACAACGTTTCGCCCGAACTTGGGAAACTGTCTGTGGGGGACTCTAATGACTCGTCAGCACCCTGGCAGTGGGTTTAACCACAAACCGTCAGCGGCACTAGCAATGCGTAACGGCTGCCCACGGACTGACCTCAAGGGTGGCCGAGGAGCGAACTCAAGGGAGACCGATGAGCGAACTCCTCCGAAAACCCTACTGAGCCTAACAGTGACAATGTATATACAGTCCGGTCCGTTCGTCAATGAGTATCGCATATCTGTCTAGAAGGCTAGCAACGTCAGACCCCCAATAGCAGTATAAGTCGTGTCGGAGTGAAGCCCAATAACACCCTGAGATACTACTGGAGTACCTACCAGTAAATCTCCTGCCACGGCCGTGGGCTTTGTGTAATGGCTCTCCTAGACACAGCACGATCTCGCCCCCAATACCGGGAGAGATGAATCCCCTGCCGATCCGCTCACGTGCCTCTATATGGCTCGGGACTGTACCCAAAAGCTACCTGTTTGCACGACTCCTTTCAGCCGTGGTAGGGTAGAAATCAAAGCACAGTGGGAACTCATACGAGACAAATGACGACCTCAGGTCGATGAACTAACATGTACACATGTCACCAGGGAACTGCTATCTGACGATAGGTATAGTACTAACTAGCAGATTCCCGGCGAGTCCTGTCCGGTGTACTCATAACCCAATGAGCACCTGTATACATCTTAGGTGATCCAACTGACACCAGTGGCTTGTGAGACCGGACACCGCCCCTCGTCGGGGTCTCGACTGTACACACTAGTCTACTCCGGAGTATCGATGCCCTATCTCGAAACTCCCACGACTAGGGACCACAATTAAGGATATGCATATAAACTACCCAACTCTCACGTATATGATCGCCATCATACAGTTGGTAGTAAAGCAAGATCCTAAGGGCTCTATCAAAGTGTAACATGCAATCAGTCACCTGAACATGTACACGACTGATAAAGGCAAACCAGATAGCATACTATCATCTCGAGTAAGACTGTGCTACCGGGATAGGTCCTCCGCAATCATTGCAATCACGTACCTGCGATCCAATAGTTGACTATGAGGGCACTATCTCCAACACTCACTTCACCAAGTCATGAAACTTGTGAAGAAAACACACTCTACTACTTGGCAAGAGGTAGAGGATGAAGAAATAGGAAGTGGGTAGACTTTAGAATTGGATTTCTCACTCATTTTCATCAATCACCATTGATGAAGAAAGGTTTTCTTCTTTGAAGATGATGAAGAAGAAGAAGCTAATATTATGATAGGTTAATTAAAAAGAAAAGAAAAAGGATACTTATCATAATAATAACCATGGTAAAGTGTAGAGACTAAACTAAGGTTAAATGAAGTGGTTAGGGTTAAGCATGAGACAAAAATGGTCACATAGTCAAAAGTTCAAGAAGCTTCCACTAGAATACAAAATTAGCAACCATTTTTCTTTTTATGCTTATCATATTCCAAAATGAATAAATAAATAAGATAAAAGAATAAAACAAAACCCTAACCATTATCATGTAACCATGGTTTGATCTTTACACAAAAACCCTAGCATAACATGTATCATCAAACATGATACAATCAAGTGCACAAAAGTATATCACGTATACAATGTGTACATCCGAGTGAGAAAATCCATCTTAAGTAAACCGATACTAGTTGATGCAAACTAATATATCAAATATATATAATTATGCATTAAATCATTAAATCAACACTTGATTTAAAGATCCGGTCATATCGCATATAACCGACTAGTATCCTATGTATCGGCTTATCGAATCAATACTTGATTCGATAACTTGGTTATATCGCATACAACCATTCGATACATTCATCGCGAGAATAGAATACGGTATCACATACACGCATTATTCTCGGTCCCGCACATATCTCATATGCGCTCCTATTTCGTTTCGCTTGAGCCAGGAAACCTCTGTGTAGGACTCTAAAGACTCGTCAATACGCCGGCAGCAGATGATGATCATATCAAGCACCCACAAGCCGCAAGCGGTCTGCTAAACGTAACGGCCACCCGGGTATTGAGCGATCTGAAGATTGACGAGCAAGCCCGCTCACACTCCAGTGAATCCAACCAGTAACACTACCGTACAGTCCGGTCTCGTCGTCTGATATGTCGCATATCTTGCCTAGGGGTGGTAAACGTCAGACCCCAATAGCTCGATAAGTCGTGTCGATGTGAGGTCTATAACAATTCGAGAAACTACTGGTAACACTTACCAGTAAATCTCAGCAACCCTGGCCAGGGATTTCCTGTTATAGCCAATCAAACACAGCGCAACATCAACTCCCTATACCGGGAGAGACGAATCCCCTCCTATCGCTCATTGCCTCCATGTGACTCGGGACTGTACCCAAAAACCACCATTTTGCACGCCCTCTTGGACGTGGTAAGATGGAAATCAAAGCACAGTGGGAACCACACAAGACTCTATAACGATCTCGGGTCAACAGACTACTCTGTACCAGTGTTACCAGAGAATTGCCATCTGACGTAAGGTATAATACCATCTGGGAGTTCTCGACGAGTCCGTCCAGTGTACCCAGTCTCTACTGAGCACCCGTATATCATCTCTGATGTCAAACACCGATGGATATGGGATCATCCATCGCCCATCTGTATGGGTCGAGAAGGTACACGCTAGTCTACTCTGGTATATCGATGCCCCATCTCGATACACCGACGACTAGGGACTTTGAAGGATGTACTTATGGACTACCATGTCCCCACTAGTATGATCCGCATCACAGTCCAGGTAGTCAAGTACACATCCTAAGGGCTTTACCAACATGTAATAGAGAGACAATCAGTATAGACGTTAAGGTAAAGTGCAACCAGATAGCATACTATCATGTCGAGCAAGAAAGTCTTCCCTATATATGTCCAAGCATCCACTACAATATAAATCCAATGTACAGTAATGGCCTCTAGGGCATACATATAACTAACAATCTCCCACTTGCACTAGGGCCATCTGTAGCAGTGGTTGTAGTATCTCATACTCAACCATCCCATAAAAGTCTCTCTCTGGGAATAGGCCTTCGTGAGTGGATCCGCCGTGTTGTCCTCTGAGTCTGCTCTCCTAACCTCGATCACCCTGGAGATCAACTATCTCCATGATCAGGTGATACTGCCTCAGAATACGTCTGGGTCACTGATGGGACCGGGGTTCCTGGCATAAGCCACAACTCCATTGTCACACAATGGGAGGAACCAAGTTCATCTCATGAACCTATATACACCCAAACTTCCTCTTTGGTAGCATCTTAAGTAGCGATGTATCTAGCCTTTATCGTCTAGTATGCCATGGTATATAGCTTGGAACTCTTCTAACATACCGTCCCTTTACCGAGGGTAAAGACAATGCCTGTGACTGACATTTAGTCATCTTTATCACCCTGGAACACTTCCAGTGATTCTCCCCAGGATCGATTGATACCATCTCACTACTTCTAGTGAGTATCCTAACATCCAATTAGATCTATCTCATAGATCCGAAATCCAGGATTTAGTATGTATCATTTTGATCCTATATGGAGAATCATTGTGATAAGCGGAGATTGATCGAGCGTAGCATAGGAAACTCTTTCCCTATCAAGAGTATGTCATCCACGTACTCTACGAGGATTTTCACCATACTCCCTACTACCTTTTTGTTTATACAAGGTTCATCTACCATTTTGATGATGTCAACTTCTTTGACTAATCCATCAAACAGATGTTCCAACTCCGCGATGCCTGCTTTATCCTATAAAGCATCTTGCACACGTTTCCGCTGCTCCCACTGTCTACGAGGCCCTCTGGCTGTGTACTTATAGACACACTCTTCTAAAACATCATTTTAGAAAAGCTGTCATGACACCCAACCACCAGATATCGTAGTCATGGTATGTAGCCGTGGCAAGTAGGATCTGGATGGACTTAAGCATAGGTACTGGAAAAGGTTTCATCATTATCCACGCCTGGTCAATGACGAAAACCTTTAACAAGTCTAGTTTTGAAAGTCTCAACTTTTCCATGTACACCAAGTAATCTTCATAAGATATACTTGCTCCTGATGGGGATTTAACCCTTCAGATATAGCAACCAAAGTCCATACTTTGTTGGTGTATAAGGATTCCATCTCAGATTGCTAAACATCCAGCCATTCTTACAGAGTCTCACTCCTGATGGCCAGCTCGAAACTAGTTGGGTCATCATCTCATGATGTAATCCTCGCACCCACTGTCATAGAGAAACTGAAGTATCTCTCAGGTGGGTGAGGAACCCTACTAGATCGGCGGAGAGGCTGAGGTTCGTTGGTATCTACTGAATCCTCTGGTTGTACCAAATCATCTGCTGTAGTTTGTATAGCTGGAACATTTCCAGTTCTACATAACAGACCTTGCCTCGAGCTTGTCCGGATTTTGCTTTTAGACATAGGCCGGATAACCCCAAATCTTAACTAACTTAAGATATGGGCTCTTCCCTTTCCATATCACATATGAAGCGGTAGGCAACTGATTTGATTCGAACCCTATTCAATAGGTATGCAGCTTCTTAAGCACATAACTCCCAAAAGGAAATAGGTAACTCAGTAGTACTCATCATAGAGCACACCTTATCATATAAGGTGTGATTGCTCCGTCCCGATATACCATCGTGCTATGGTGTATTTGGAGGAGTAATGCCGAGAGAGAATCTCATTCTCCTTTAGAATAGTCCAGGAATTCCGTGCTCAAGTATTCTCCTCCTTGATCTCATCAAAGGACATAATACTTATACCCGTATTTTGGTTCTCTACTTCTAACTTATATTCTGTGATTATCTTAAAAGGTTCGGACTTGTGTTTCAACAGGAACATAGGTCTGAATCTCGAAAGATCATCAGAGAATATAATGAAGTATAAAGAATCAGTCCTGGCATGTGTAGACAGGAGATCTTACATACATCATCATGTATCAGTCCCAAGAGTTCACTAACTCTTTCTCTGTTTCCTCTAAACAGAGCTATGGTCATCTTATCTTTGTGACATGACTGGCAAGTTTCACAAGATGTAAATTCAAACTAATTTAAATATGCATCTTTATGAAATTTTAGCTAGTCGGGTCACATTGATCTGACCTAGTCTACAATACCTCAAGAAGGATCCGTCCATTTCTGAACTATTCCTCTTGTGTGTGTTCTGTATACTAAGAACTGTAGTTTGATTTAGAACATTAATGTTTAGATAACGTGCCTGAACCGATCAACTTTTGATATAGGAAATGTCCAAAACATTATCCAACAATACAAAATTTTATCGTTTCTTTACTGATAAAGAGACTGATATGATTTTGTATATCAGGTTCGGTATATAATAACATTCGTTCAGAATCAATGTATTGTAATACAGGGTGACAGTGACCGACAGACTTGGCTGCAACTCTTGCCCCGTTTTCTGCCTCATGAAACTTATCACCCGTTCTCAGTTTTTCTACCCTTTTGTAGCCCTATGTAACATCTTACATATCTGGGATCCTGATCCGGTATCAAATACCCAGGATACGGAGGATACTGAGAAACAGTTCTTTGTAATGAACACACACGAAGATGATGCATCAGCATGCACTCTCTTCGTTTGGGCGGCACGGGAAATCTGGTATTCCCCAATTTCCTGCTCTGTCTTATAACTATTATAAGTTGGAGCGGGACCAACGTTCCCCAGCTCAGTATAACAAGCGGGTTCGGTCAATAATCCGTTTTATTATCTTGATTAAGGCGTGACATGGTCGCTACCAGGAGAGAGAGAGAAGAAAACACTCAGCGTGCGCTCTTTCAAGAATAGATTGGTTATTATTTTATCTAATCAGGATGGCTCCCACTGCTTTTTATCAAATCTTCCTTCAAACCCTAAAAGGAAAGACTAGCCGGGATTAATTACACACTACAAGTTCGCCAATCTTTCAGCCAGGCCAGTGTCGGTACTTTGAGGGAAGTCCCCCGTGCTTTCGCACGAACCTAATTAATGTAAACCTCGTTTTCCCAGAGGCGTAACCTCGTTAACACCTTTATAGACACCTACTTGATCGGCTAATTGTAATGTATAAAACTCTCCCAGGAGTAACTCTTACTCGCAGCGGGTATCGGGATCCAACTATCTCATAGAAGGTATGCAATCTTATTGCAAATTTCAACACTTGAAATTCCCGATAATATTTTGCCCCTAGCGTGCTATGACCTTGACGAAAGCCAACAAACCATAGCCCGCTAGTCAAGTTCAACCCGTACATTTCTTGATCGAATTAAACCCACCCGCACGACCCTTGACGAAAGCCAACAAAGCCACACGACTACCCTAATCCAATCACATCGTATGCTAGCAGATAAGCAGCATATAGCTACCGCACACTGCACCTTGACGAAAGCCAACAAATGCAGCACGAATACTATATACAACTTATCTGAAATGACGGAGGGCTACGACAGGTTTTTCTGAAAACCTATTGCGTAATGAACTTGATATCGTTGTAGAATCAAACGATTTTAAAAATGGAGTGCTTTTGAGGCTTTTCAAGTTTTGCTAAAGGAGTCACTCCCGGTGAAGGGATCGTCGGTCCTTTCCTCGTCGAATGAGGTGCGGGATATATCATATATATCACTGTGCAAAGCAAAAACACTTAAAAACAATCAAAAGACAAACCGAGGGTTGTAGCATCTGCCAGTTATTGCTAAAGGAGTCACTCCCGGTGAAGGGATCTCGGTCCTTTCCTCATCGAATAAGGTGCAGGATATATCGTATATACCGCTGTGCAAAGCAAGAACTGTAGCTACCTGTTTTATTTTGAAATTCGATTCTACAACATCTTAGGTTTCTTTTATTTCATTAATCATATTAATGAAGTCCCATCATTTAAGTACCTAAACATCACAGATAAATACGACGTACACTTATGCCATCCGCATTCGCCTCGATGTCCCCTCGTGCACCGTTAGGTTAGGTAACTAACGGCAGAGCGGGGCAGGGCTAGCACGGGTGTAAAACATAAGTAACATCTATATAATATATCATATATACTGTATACTGTATCTATCACAGAACATCACATGATCACATCACAGATATCGCAGCAGAAGAATCATATGAAATATTGGATATACTAGGACGTCCGTGTTTTCAATTCGAGCCAGTATAAAACACGGATTCCACGGTCGTGATGAATAGCCAAACCCACACCCCTAGACCCCTACGAGAGCGGCAAGCAACCCTACCAATTTTGGAGTTAGAAGACCCGGACTCGACTCCTCGAGTTGGTCTCCCACTGGACTCCAGAACCCGGTTACTTGTGCCCTCCTCCTTGGGTCTATCCTAGTGCGGAAAAGTAAATAATATACAAACGGTGACAACTTCCGCAACCTGGAAGCGCCCCAATAAAAAGAATATTACATACAAATTTTTACTTGAATGAAAATGAAAAACACTCATCTCACATAAAAACCCCCCGGCTATTCAAACACGACGATCCAATATAACATATCCAGCAACACATAACATCACATATCATCAACGTAAGTAAACATGTGTATCCCAATTGTCGTTGACATATAGCAACGAAACCGGCGATATCACATATTACACTTACGGTCACAGAAAAGAAAGTGTAAAACGACAACAGTTGGAATCCGCAACCACTTTAGACATCGCATGCCTAATCAAATGAAATACTTAGACATCGCATGCCTAACAATTATAAACCCCGCATTTTAGTCTCATTATCGAAAACACTTTTCAATACCAAGTCGGGCAATTCAACAGGATTCCCGACATATTGATCGAATGCTCGTCGCAAACTTCAGTAGGCGGCCGCACCCCCGACGCCGTCGACGAAGTGCACCAAGGCGGAACACCGGTGCCGCGAGCACCCGAACGGATGCTTTCGGCAACGGGGTTCTCCTACAGTCACTTGGTCGGGGCTATGGAGTGAGGCTGTCTATTAAGTTTACCCGGCGAGTATCCGCGTACGCTACATGATTGCGACAGACTTTTGATCACATCAAAATTCCGTGGCAACCGATCAAGTGAGACTAAACTGCTATGTTTATAACATTCATTTAGTTATCTCATAACTTCTTGTGAATTCCAATTATTGTATCCCATTCCGGATAAATAGAAAATGTTGAACTTTTCGATCGAACAGTCGAACACCCAAGTTTTCCCGATACAGATCAACACATGAAACAAGTCTAAAAACATTCAGTTCGTGCCTCAGTACCAACGGTCCAGCCGTAGAAGGGTCAAGCCAACGCCTCACATATGGCACGCCGTACTGCCCCAAACCCGAAGGTTCAAAGGGCAGTTCAAGACGGTCACATAATCGAGTTAAGGTTTGTTGTCTTCTAGAGGGTCCATCGAGTTACTTGCACTACTTAGAACGTCTTTAAACTACGGAAAAATCCAACACTTGGAAATTTCCCGACAGGGGAAAAATTGGGTATTTATATCCGGTCGAACTTTTTAACATATTCTAAAATTTATCCGGAAAGCCACATAGACAAAATTTGATACTCCGATCAAAACACTGAATCCCCAAAACAACTCCAGAAAATTCAACTCTTGAATAAATTTTAAAAATACCCAGAGAACTCAGCACCTGAAACAATGAATTACTGTGCAAACAGTTAGGGCTGACGTCACAGTGCTGCCGCGGAACCGCCGCATAAGCTAGGCTTATGCAGCGGTTCCGCCGCCGATTACACTGTTCATGCAATAAATTTTGCGCCGTAATTCTTAGAATACCCTGCTGAGTTTTCTGCATATTTTTAATTTGGAAAAATCCACGATTTTAGAAAAAGTACATATAGCATGTTTGTGATAGGGTTTCGGGTTCGTTCGGACTTCAAATTCCGTCTAGACTTCGCCTAAGGCTCTAGCTAGGCTCTGATACCACTGTAGGGTTCCTAGACACTCTAGTGAGGTCTCACAAGGCATCAACCATGCCAATTTCAAAAATTAGAGGTGCCGAGAAACCCTAATACGGATCGTTGGCTAGATTTCTAGGCGATAAATGAACTAGTTTACAATTAAACTAAAAGAATACGGAAATACAACCTTTGTAGATCCATTTGTCCACCTCCATAGCTCCATGAAGAAGTCATCTCCGCTGTACAAATCCGATCTTGGACTCTCGCGTTCGCTTCATCGGAGAAATAGGCGGGCAAGGTCGTCGGCTTCGTGCCGAAGATGATCTACGTCGAGGCATCACTAGATCAAGCTCTCACTTCACCAAGTCATGAAACTTGTGAAGAAAACACACTCTACTACTTGGCAAGAGGTAGAGGATGAAGAAATAGGAAGTGGGTAGACTTTAGAATTGAATTTTTCACTCATTTTCATCAATCACCATTGATGAAGAAAGGTTTTCTTCTTTGAAGATGATGAAGAAGAAGAAGCTAATATTATGATAGGTTAATTAAAAAGAAAAGAAAAATGATACTTATCATAATAATAACCATGGTAAAGTGTAGAGACTAAACTAAGGTTAAATGAAGTGGTTAGGGTTAAGCATGAGACAAAAATGGTCACATAGTCAAAAGTTCAAGAAGCTTCAACTAGAATACAAAATTAGCAACCATTTTTCTTTTTATGCTTATCATATTCCAAAATGAATAAATAAATAAGATAAAAGAATAAAACAAAACCCTAACCATGATCATGTAACCATGGTTTGATCTTTACACAAAAACCCTAGCATAACATGTATCATCAAACATGATACAATCAAGTGCACAAAAGTATATCACGTATACAATGTGTACATCCGAGTGAGAAAATCCATCTTAAGTAAACCGATACTAGTTGATGCAAACTAATATATCAAATATATATAATTATGCATTAAATCGTTAAATCAACACTTGATTTAACGATCCGGTCATATCGCATATAACCGACTAGTATCCTATGTATCGGCTTATCGAATCAATACTTGATTCGATAACTAGGTTATATCGCATACAACCATTCGATACATTCATCGCGAGAATAGAATATGGTATCACATACATGCATTATTCTCGGTCCCGCACATATCTCATATGCGCTCCTATTTCGTTTCGCTTGAGCCAGGAAACCTCTGTGTAGGACTCTAAAGACTCGTCAATACGCCGGCAGCAGATGATGATCATATCAAGCACCCACAAACCGCAAGCGGTCTGCTAAACGTAACGGCCACTCGGGTATTGAGCGATCTGAAGATCGACGAGCAAGCCCGCTCACACTCCAGTGAATCCAACCAGTAACACTACCGTACAGTCCGGTCTCGTCGTCTGATATGTCGCATATCTTGCCTAGGGGTGGTAAACGTCAGACCCCAATAGCTCGATAAGTCGTGTCGATGTGAGGTTTATAACAATTCGAGAAACTACTGGTAACACTTACCAGTAAATCTCAGCAACCCTGGCCAGGGATTTCCTGTTATAGCCAATCGAACACAGCGCAACATCAACTCCCTATACCGGGAGAGACGAATCCCCTCCTATCGCTCATTGCCTCCATGTGACTCGGGACTGTACCCAAAAACCACCGTTTTGCACGCCCTCTTGGACGTGGTAAGATGGAAATCAAAGCACAGTGGGAACCACACAAGACTCTATGACGATCTCGGGTCAACAGACTACTCTGTACCAGTGTCACCAGAGAACTGCCATCTGACGTAAGGTATAATACCATCTGGGAGTTCTCGGCGAGTCCGTCCAGTGTACCCAGTCTCTACTGAGCACCCGTATATCATCTCTGATGTCAAACACCGATGGATATCGGATCATCCATCGCCCAACTGTATTGGTCGAGAAGGTACACACTAGTCTACTCTGGTATATCGATGCCCCATCTCGATACACCGACGACTAGGGACTTTGAAGGATGTACTTATGGACTACCATGTCCCCACTAGTATGATCCGCATCATAGTCCAGGTAGTCAAGTACACATCCTAAGGGCTTTACCAACATGTAATAGAGAGACAATCAGTATACACGTTAAGGTAAAGTGCAACCAGATAGCATACTATCATGTCGAGCAAGAAAGTCCTCCCTATATATGTCCCAGCATCCACTACAATATACATCCAATATATAGTAATGGCCTCTAAGGCATACATATAACTAACACTGACGTATACCACCCCTAGGCAAGATATGCGACATATCAGACGACAAGACCGGACTGTACGGGAGTGTTACTGATTGGATTCACGGGAGAAAGTACAGGCTTGCTTTTTGATCTTCTAATTTCTCAATACCTTGGTGGCTGTTAAGTTTAGCTGACCGCTTGCAGCTTGTGGGTGTTTGATATGATCATCACCTACTGCCGGCGTATTGACGATTCTTTAGAGTCCTACACAGAGGTTTCTTGGCTCAGGCAAAACGGGGTAGGGGCACATATGTGATATGTACAGGACCGAGGATAATGCGATATGAGATACCGTATTATATTCTCGCGATATTTGATATCAGTCGGGTCATCGGATCAAGTGTTGATTCGATGAATCGGTAAATGATATATTAGTCGGTTATATACAATATAGCCGGATTATCGGATCAAGTGTTGATTCGATGATTTAATGTATAATTATATATATGATATATTAAATCACATTAACTAATATCAGCTTACTAAAAGATTCTTTTTCTCACTCGGGTAATAAATTGATATATATGCGATATATGTTAATTGTATTATTTTATTTTGTTACAGTAAATATTATATATGTGATAAATAATATTGTAACATGATATGGTTATTAATGCAACATGTTTTGTGGAGTTTAAACATGGTTAGGGTTTGGATTAGGGTTTAGACTTCTAGTAGCTTCTAGAAGCTTTGCTTTTGTTTTCTTGTAAAGATATTTTGTGTAGTTATTTCCTTAACCAAACCCAAACCCTTAACTATGATTCATTCTCTACAATGGTTAAGTATTTTCATTCTTAACTATGGTTACATTTCTAACCTCATATATGAGTTTCATTATTCATCACAAAAGGGTTGATTGTTCTTCTTCTTCCTTTTTCCTTCTTTCATGAAAAGCTTTCTAGATTTTTATGAAGTGATGAAAATGAGTGAGTTAATGAAATTAAATGAGAGCTAAAATCCTACTTCATCATCCTAATCTATCCTAACCATTTAGATTAGGGTGTTCACTTCATGTAGTGAGTGAGAGCTTGTGTTAATGAAACTTCAAGGTAGATCATCTTTGTTATTGAAGATCGGAAGCAAGCTTGCATCTTTCTCTTCGTGGAGCCTCTCGAGAGTCCGGAACTTGATGATCGTAGTGAAGGGACCACAACACGGAGCTTATGAAGTGAAGGACCGGACTACAAAGGTTGTAATCCCAAACTCTTAGATATTAAAGTGTTTAACATGCTTTGTTTCTCCTAATCTCTAGTCTAAGATCTTGGTTTTGGGTTGTTCGGCACGGCTAAATTGTAAATCGAGCATGGTTGATTCCTTATAGACTCTTGTGCGTGTGCCTATTAACCCTACAGTGGTATCAGAGCCAAGCTAGTGCTTTAGGCGAAGTCTAGACGAAGTTTAACTTCCGATCGAACTCCGCATACCAGTAAAACCCTAGTTTCTGGAAATTTTTCAAAAAGTTGATTTTTTCTGCATTAAAAATACTCATAACAATCAGCAGGGTATTTTAGGAATTACTGTGTAACCCGACCCCCTAAATCAACCAAAGAGCCGTGGAACCGCGGCCAAACCAGTGTATTGGCGGCGGTTCCGCGGCAACAAATGAGGATTGAGGGATAGTGTTTGCACAGTAATAACCGTAGGTACTTCCTGATGCTTCTGGGGATTTTTAATATTTGCTCAAGTGTTGAGTTTTCTGGGTTGTATTAGGAGCTCGTTGATTCGATCGGAAAGTATAACTTCGTTTATTTTGTCCGGGTAATTTTTAGAACGTGTTAAAAAGTTTGAACGGATATCAATTACTCACTTTTTCCCCTGCCAGAAAATTTCCAAGTGTTGGATTTTTCCGTAGTTTAAGAACGTTCTAAGTCGTGCAAGTAACGCGGTGGACCCTCTAGAAGACAACAAACCTTAACTCGATTATGTGACAGCCTTGAACTGCCTCTAAACCTTATGGTTTGGGGCAGTTCGGCGTTGCCACATGTGAGGCGTTGGCTTGACCCTTCTACGGCTGGACCATTGGTATGTGGCATCTGATGGATGTTTTTTAAACTAATTACAAGTGTTGAGAACCATTTGGAAAACTTGGGTGTTTGATCATTCGATCGGAAAGTTTAACATTGTCTATTTATCTGGAATGTGATACAATATTTGGAATCCACAAGTAGTTATGAGATAACTAATTTGAAAGTTATAAATCTAGCAGTTCAGTCTCAGATGATCGGTTGCCACGGGATTTTGATGCGATCAAAAGTCCGTCGCAATCACGTAGCGTACGCGGATACTCGCCGGGTAAACTTAATAGACAACCACGCCCCATAGCCTTGACCAAGTGACTGTAGGAGAACCCCGTCGCCAAAAGCATCCGTTCGGGTGCTCGCGACAGCGGTGTTCCGCCTTAGTGCACTTCGTCGACGGCCTCCAGGGGTGCGGCCATCTACTAAAGTTTGCGACGAGCATTCGATCAGGATGTCGGGAATCTTGTTGAATTGCCCGACTTGATATTGAAAAGAGTTTTCGATAATGATACTAAAATACGGGGTTTAGAATTGTTAGGCAGGAGATGTCTAAGGAATTCATTTGGTTAGGCATGCGATATCTAAGGAGGTTGCGGATTCCAACTGTTGTAGTTTTACACTTTCTTTTCTGTGACTGTAAGCGTAGTATGTGGTGTATCGCCGGCTTCGTTACTATACATCAACGACAATCGGGATACGTATACTTGCTTACGTTGATGATATGTGATATTATGTGTTGCTGTGATATGTTATATTGGATCGTTGTGTTTGAATAGCCGGGGGTTTTATGTAAGATGAGAGTTTTTCATTTTTATTCATGTAAAATTCAATTGTATGTAATATTCTTTTATTGGGGCACTTCTGGGCTGAGGATGATGTCACCATTGTATATTATTTACTTTTCCGCATTAGGTAGACCCAAGGTGGGGAGCACAAGTAATTGGGTTCTAGAGTACAGTGGGAGACCATCTCGAGGAGTCGAGACCGGGTCTCCTAACCCTAGAATTGGCAGTGTTGCTTGCCGCTCTCGTAGGGGTCTAGGGATGTGGGTTTGGCTATTCATCGCGACCGTGGAATCCGTGTTTTATACAGGCTCGTATTAAAAACACGGACCTCCTAGTATATCCAATATTTCATATATGTTCTTCTGCTGCAATGTTCTGTGATTAGATCATATTACTGCCTGAGACGAATGTTTATATTATATATATGAGATATATATTATATTGCAGATTTCGTTTCAAATGTGATGCTTGCGAAGCATAATAAAATGGGACTTCATTAATGAGATTAATGAAACTAAAAGAAACCTAAAGATGTTATAGAAACTTGTCTCAAAAACTGGTAGCTCTAGTTCTTGCTTTGCGAAGCGGTATTCCTTGTAGAATATCCAGCACCTTATTCGATAAGGAAAGAGCCGAGATCCCTTCACCGGGAGTGACCTCTTTAGCGAAACTAGCAGATGCTACAAACTCGGTTTGTCTTTTGATTGTTTTTATAGTTTCTGCTTTGCATAGTGATATTTATGAAATATCCTGCACCTTATTTAATGAGGAAAGAGCCGAGATCCCTTCACCGGGAGTGACCTCTTTAGCGAAAGTAGAAAAGCCTAGAAAACATTCCATTCAAAATCACTCGATTCTACAACGATATCAAGTTCATTACGCATAGGGTTTTCTTAAAAACCTGTCGTAGCCCTCTGTCATTTCAGATAAGTACTACTTAGTATTCGTGCTGCTGTAGTTTGGCCTCCGTCAAGGCGTAGTGTACGGTAGCTAGCTAGTGCTTATCTGCTAGCATACGATCCGATTGGATTAGGGTATTCGTACGGCGTAGTTTGGCCTTCGTCATGGGTCGTGCGAGTGGGTTTAATTCAATCAAGAAATGAACGGGTTGAACTTGACTAGCGGACTATGGGTAGTTTGGCCTCCGTCAAGGTCATAGGACGCAAGGGGTAAAATATTATTGGGAATTTCAAGTGTTGAAATTTGCAATGAGATTGCATACCTTCTATGAGATAGTTGGATCCCGATACCCGCTGCGAGTAAGAGTTACACCTGGGAGTGTTTTACACATTACAATTAGCCGATCAAGTAGGTGTCTAGAAAGGTGTTAACGGGGTTACGCCCCTAGGGAAAACAAGGTTTATTTTAATTAGGTCCGTGCGAAAGCACGGGGAACCTCCCTCAAAGTACCGGCACTGTCCTGGCTGAAATATTGGCGAACTTGTAGAGTGTAACTAATCTCGGCTAGTCTTTCCTTTTAGGGTTTGAAGGAAGATTTGACTAAAGCAGTGGGAGACATCCTGATTAGATAAATTGATAACCATTCTAATCTTGTAAAAGCGCACGCTGAGTGTTTTCTTCTCTCTCTCTCTCCAGGTAGCGACCATATCACACCTTAATCAAGATAATAATTCGGATATATTGACCGAACCCGCTTATTATACTGCGCTGGGGAACGTTGGTCTCGCTCCAACCTATAATTGTTATAAGACAGAGCAGGAAATAGGGGATTACCAGAATTCCCGTGCCGCCCAAACGAAGAAAGTGCATGTTGATGCATCATCTTCGGGTGTGTTCATTACAGTGAATTGTTTCTCAGTATCCTTTACGTCCTGGGTATGAGATACCGGATCAGGATCTCACAAATGTAATTTGTTACATGGGCTACAGATAGGTAGAGAACTGAGAACGGGCGATAAATTTCATGAGATAGAAATAGTGCAAGTGTTGCTGCCAAGTCTGTTGGTAGTTATCATCCTGTATTAGCAAATACATTGATTCTGAATGAATGTTATTAGATACCGAACCTGATATACAACATCATATCAGTCTCTTTATTAGTAAAGAAAGATATAATTTTGTATTGTTCGATAATGTTTTGAACATTTCCTATATCAAGAATTGATCGGTTCAGGAACGTTATCTAAAAGTATTGACGTTCAAAATCAAACTACATTTCTTAGTATATAGAACACACACAAGAAGAAGAGTTCAGAAATGAACGAATCCTTCTTGATGTTAGATATGTATGCCCTAGAAGCCATTATTGTATAGTACTGGTTTGTATAATACATTTTGGAGGCTTGGGATATATATATGGTTTTACGACAGTCTTGCTCGATATAGTAGTATGCTACTTGGTTTGTTTCTATCTTAATATGTGTATATGTTTCTTTTAACATATCGCTAAAAACATATTGGTAGAGCCCTTAAGATCTTTGCTTGACTACCGGCATTGTGATGGCGATCACACTAGTGGGGGCTGGGTAGTCTATAAGCACATCCTTATTTTGGTCCCTAGTCGTAGGATTATCGAGACAGGGCATCGATACTCCAGAGTAGACTGGTGCATATGCTTCTCTTCCCAGCAGGGGAGATGGTCTGTCCCACAGCCATCAGTACGTCGTACTGGAGATAGTATGCAGGTGCTCGTTAGGTTACGAGTACACTGGACAGGACTCGTCGGGAACTGTTGGTTGGTATTATACCTATCGTCAGTTAACAGTTCTTAGGTGACATGAGTAAATCTTAGTCCGCTGACTTGATACTTTCACTTCGCCTCGAGTGTGTTCCCACTGTTCTTAGATTACTACCCTACTACGGCTCTACTGAGTCGTGCTAACAGGTAGTAGTTGGGTACAGTCCTGAAGCACTTGGAGGCAGTGATGGTTAGACAGGATTCGTCTCTCCCGGTATTGGGGGTTGATATCGCGCTGTGTCTAGAAGAGCCATTACACAAAGTCCCTGGCCAGAGCAAGCGAGAATTGCTGGTAGGTTTTCCAGTAGATTCTCAGGGTGTTTTGGGCCACACTCCGACACGACTTGTACCGCTATTAGGGGACTGACGTTTACCGCCCCCTAGGCCTGCCATGCGATACTCTTAGATGAACAGACCGGGCTGTACGGAGATTGTCACATACAGGCTCAGTAGGAGTTCGGATGGGTTCACCTCATCAGTCTTCTCATCGGCATCTACCTGGGACCATTACGTACAGCTAGTGCCGCTTGCGGTCTGTGGTTAACCTCACTGCTAGCGTACTGTCGAGTCTTTAGAGTCCCACACAGAGGGTTACTCGCCTTTGGGCAAAACTGAGTAGAGGTCGCATGGTTTTGCGACAGGGTTCGTTCACACTCGCGTACTTGTGCACGTTTGGTGACCGGGCAGTTATTACTAGAGGGCTTTGGTTTAAGCCAGATACTAGTATTTGTTTTGGGATTGGTTTTGTATGATTGTATTCGTGCTCCTCGGAACGCGGATGCGGGTGTGTATGCACAGTTGATAGAGGCAGAGGCAAAGGATTCTCATTAGGGTTGTTGACCATTTGACTTTGGTTGACTTGTTGACCATTGACTTTTTCCAAACCCTAATGAGAATGATAAATATGATTAATAATGATAATTAAGGATTGTTGTGTGATGGTTAGGTTGACCGTTTGACCATGGTGGACATTTTGACCATTGTTGACATTTTGACCATAATCATTTCATATCAAAGATGCTTCTTGATCTTTGCAAATTGCATTTATTATGAAATGATAATGGTCATTCCATACTCACCATCACATTTTCCTTTTTGATTATTATTGTTAATCTATTATTCTCTCATATGAGCATGGTTGCAAAAAGAGAGCTCTCATTCTATCATATCTTTTCTCTCTCTTTGCAAAAGCTCTTCTTCTTCCTCTCTCAAAGCTTAAGTGTTCCATGTGTTGGAAATCATAAGTTTTTAAGACTTAGCCACCATAACACTCTCTACCCATTCTAGGGTACTAGGTTTAGCAAACCAAATACCTTAGTTACATCTAGGTTGAGGTAGGAGCTCATGTTCGAGGCCCTCGGGTGGATCTATCTTCGGCAAAGAGGAGACGAGAAGGAGGAGCCATTCAAACTACAACAAGGAGCAAGCAAGGAGGAGAACAACAAGAAAGGAAGGAGTTCAAGACTAGGTATAACCATTCTACATAGTAGTAAAAACTTGTTGATTTAATGTTAGTTTTGTTTAGCAAAGATCCTTAATGAACGGTCCATGTTACCTATCGAGGAAAAATTTGATTTTTACCTGTTCCGCCTCCCCGAAAGAACCGGGGTGGGTAACGTGGACCTAACAGTGGTATCAGAGCCTAGCTAAACACAAACTAGCATTTTAGCAAAGTATCTAGAATTTCGATCGGACAAAAATCGCAAAACACGTCCGGAAAAACCATGTTTCTGCCGATTTTTTATACTGCACTAAAAATGATTTAACATACATGGAAAATCGGCTCAGGGTTTTGTAAAAACACAGAACAAAAATGATCCAGTGACTCAGTCAAAGCGTCGCTGATCCGCTGCAAGAACATGCTTCCTGCCGCGGAACCGCGGCCGAGTTGACTCGGCCGTGGACCGGGTTTTGTGCAGTGTTCTTATTTGGATGTTTTGGGATTTTTAGTATATGTTGTTTCTGCCCAGATTTTCCAGAGAACAAATTTGTGTTTGGGGTGGTTACAAATCCGTATTTTGATCGAAGCTCTGTAGACTTTAGCTAATGGGTTATATCTGTAATGTGATATTGTATTGAACGTCTGCTAATCGCTATACGTCGATTAGTGGGGGTTATACATATCTGTGATCTGTAATGTTGATGGTTTGTGTATATGAATTCGTTGGATTGTCGCGGATGAATAGCCGGGGGTTGTGAGATGAGAGTTTTCTTTATTTTTCAATTCATGTAATATGTAAATTGATGTAATATTATTTATATTGCCGCACAACCGGGATGGGGTTGTAGCCGTCATTGTATAATTTCTTTTACTGTTTTTGCTCCTAGGATAGACCCAAGGTGGGGTGCACAAACTACCGGGTACCTCGAAGTGCCGAGTGGCCTACTCACGGTGTATGATGGAGGTTGCCTCGCTTCGGGTATTTGGCGGATAGTTTGCCGCACCCGTAGGGGGCTAGGGTGGGGTCTTGGCTATTCATCGCGACCGTGTAATCCGCTCTTCGTTACAGGCTCGTACGGAATGCGGATTCCTAGTATATCCAATGTGTTCATCTGTGATCTGGAATGGCTATCATTGCATCTGACAAATGTGTATATATCTATATGATATATATTTAGGCGTTGCTTATGTTTTGCATCCGCGCTAGTCCAGCCCCCGCTCAGTCGTTAGTTAAGTAACCTAACGGGTGATGACGGGACCCCATGGCGAATGCGGATGGCATAAGCGTACGTCATATTTTCGTTGTTTTCTGCAATGGTAGGATTAACTGATGAGACGCATTAAATTAATGCAAAGAAAATAAACCAAAAAGACGTTGTTGGAATAATTTTCAAAAAGTTGTTATTACAAGGACGTTCTCTTTTGTTTTGCATAGAGGTATTCGGTTATGAATGCCCAGCACCTCAGTCGACGAGGCAAGGGCCGAGAACCCTTCATTGGGAGTGACCCCTTGGACAAAAGTTTGCATCAGGGTAATAACTTCACTATAGTTGATTATTCTTGCTTTGCATCGAGGTATTCAGTTTAGAATATCCTGCACCTCATTCGACGAGGAAAGAGCCGAGATCCCTTCACAGGGAGTAACCTCTTTAGCAAAAGTTTTCGCCACTATATTTTCAAAAAGGCAATCATGTTCCTTCAACGATATCAAGTTCATTACGTTAAAGGGTTTTTCGCTAAAAACCCAGCCGTAGCCCTCCGTCATTTTTTACAAGTAACACTTAGTATTCATGCTGCGTTTGTTGACTCCGTCAAGGCGTAGTGTACGCTAGTTGAGTGCTGCTTGTTTGTAGCAGTATATGGGATTGGTTAGGACAGTCGTATAACCTTGTTGACTCCGTCAAGGGTTATGCTGGTGGGTTTAATGCAATCCAGATAATGATTGGTTGAACTTGGCTAGGACTCTTTGATTTGTTGACTCCGTCAAGTTCACTTGGGTCCTAGGGGCAAAAATCCACATCGGGAGTTTCTAAAGAAACTGAAACTTGCAAATTTAGTATACCTTCTGGAGTATGGTGACTAGAGTGGATTCCATCTAAGTCATCACATAATGATAGTTGGATCCCGATCCCACTGATGAGTTGGATTACTCTCGGGAGATTATTTCACTTAACAATCAATGCTATAAACCAAGTAGGTGCCTAGAATGGTGTTAGCGGGGCTACGGCTCCAGGGAAAAGAGGTTATTTAATTAAGGAACTTCGCGAAAGCGTTGGAAAACCTCCCTCGATGTACCAACACCAGCCTGGCTGAAAGGTTAAGCAAGTATTATGACGTGCGATTAATCCTGACTAGTTCTTCTTTTAGGGTTTGAAGAAGAATTTGAGGAAACAGTGGGAGCCATCATGGTTAGATAAATCAATAAACCAATCTAATCTTGCAAGAGTGCACGCTGAGTGTTTCTTTTCTCTCTCTCCAGGTAGCAACCATTTCACGCCCTAATCAAGATAATAAAATGTATCGCTTGACCGATCCGAATTCTTATTCGGGGCTGGGGAACGTTGGTTCGGCTCTAACTTATGACAACAGTCATAAGTATGAACAAGGGAAAGAGGATTGTATGGATTCCAAGGATACCCAGTTGAAAAAGAAGCATGGTTTTGCATCTACTTTAGGTGTTCTTGTAATTGAGAACTACTTTACGGTCAGCCCTACCTCCTGGGTACTTGATACCGGATCAGGATCTCATATCTGTAATTTATTGCAGGGACTGAGAAAAAGTAGGAGAGTTGTACCTGATGATATGTCGCTCAGAGTAGCGAACGGAGCACAAGTTAATGCTGCAGCCGTCGGTGAATATCACCTAGTGTTGCCAAATGGCATTACTATGATTTTGAACGATTGCTACTATGTACCTTCCATGGTTTGCAACATCATATCAGTTTCTTTACTCGATAAAGATGGATATAACTTTGTTCTTGATAGAAATATCATGAACATCTACCTTCATAAGGTACTGGTTGCAGAAGGTACACTGTGTAATGGTATCTACGTTCTAAATCAGAATATAGTTCTCAATATACAAATCACACGCAAGAGGAAGAATTCAGATACGAATGAATCTTACTTGTGGCATTGTAGACTTGGTCATATCGGAGAGAAAAGACTAAGTAAGTTGCATAAAGATGGACTCTTGACTACATTCGAGTTTTCATCTTATGAAACTTGTCAGTCTTGTCTCAAATGGAAGATGACCAAATCTCCGTTCACCGGACATGGAGAAAGGGCAACAGAGCTCTTGGGACTCATACACAGTGATGTATGTGGTCCGATGTCTATACATGCAAGGGGTGGGTTCTCGTACTTCATCACATTCACTGACGATCTCTCTAGATTCGGATATGTGTATCTTATGAAACACAAATCTGAAGCTTTTGAGAAATTCAAGGAATTCAGAAACGAAGTAGAGAACCAAACTGGCAAAAGTTTCAAGATCCTCCGATCAGATAGAGGAGGTGAGTACTTAAGCAGGGAATTCCTAGATTACTTAAAAGAGAATGGTATTCTCTCTCAGCTTACTCCTCCTTATACACCACAGCACAACGGTGTATCGGAATGGAGGAATCGTACATATGGTTCGCTCCATGATGAGTAGTGCTGAGCTGCCTCTTTCATTCTGGGGACATGCGCTTTTAACAGCAGCACATCTATTGAATCAAGTTCCATCCAAATCCGTACCTAATACTCCGTATGAAATATGGAGTGGTAAGAGTTTGTATCTTAAATGTATTAAGATTTGGGGTTGCCCAGCTTATGTCAAAAAGCAGAACCCAGACAAACTTGAGGCACGGGCAGTTTTATGTAAGTTTGTGGGATACCCAAAAGATTCAAGTGGGTATCTATTCTACCATGCAGAGGAACAGAAGATAATTGTTTCCAGGAATGCCACATTTTTGGAAAAAGAATTTCTTGTTAAAAATATTAGTGGCAGCACGGTAGAAATAAATGAAATTCCAGAAACACAAACTTTAACTAAAGATTTGGAGGAACCGCTAGATTCAGTTACACCCAATGAACCTCAGCCACTCCGCAGATCTGGTAGGATTTCTCATCCACCAGAGAGATACTACGGTTTTCTCATAGACGGGGATCGAGAGGATTGCATCTTGGAAGAAGATGACCCTACCATTTTCAGGCAGGCCATTATCAGTAGGGGCTCTGATAAGTGGCTGGATGCAATGCAATCTGAAATGGAGTCCATGTACACCAATAAAGTGTGGACCTTGGATATTGCTCCACCTGTGGTAAAACCCGTTGGATGCAAATGGATCTACAAAAGGAAACTTGGTGTAGATGGGCATGTGGAAACCTATAAGGCTAGACTCGTTGCAAAAGGTTTTCGTCAAAGACCTGGTTTGGACTATGACGAAACTTTTTCTCCAGTGGCTATGCTCAAATCCATTCGGATCCTACTTGCTATTGTTACCTTCCATGACTATGAAATCTGGCAAATGGACGTTAAAACGGCTTTTCTAAACTGCTGTTTAGAAGAGTGCGTTTACATGGATCAGCCAGAAGGTTTCGTGGACAGTGGGAGAAGCGGGAAGGTGTGCAAGTTACTCAAATCCATTTATGGATTGAAGTAGGCATCGCGGAGCTGGACCATCTGTTTTGATGAGGCAATCAAGGAATTTTATTTCATCAAGAACGAAGATGAACCTTGTGTCTATAAGAAGATTGTAGGACGAACTGTCGTATTCCTAGTCTTGTACGTGGACGACATTCTTTTGATAGGAAATGGCATTCCTATGCTACAATCGGTCAAGCTATTCTTGTCACAACAGTTCTCCATGAAGGACCTGGGTGATGCCCCGTACATTCTGGGGATCAAGATCTATAGAGATAGATCCAAGAGACTACTGGGACTTTCACAGTCCAGGTACATAGAGACCTTACTAAAGAGATTTAGTATGGAGGATTCCAAGCGCGGTAACATACCCGCATTTCACGGAATTACCCTCTCCAAGAAGATGTCTCCTAAGACTGACGAGGAGAGGGTTCGCATGAACACTATACCCTACGCTTCGGCAGTAGGATCTATAATGTATGCGATGCTATGTACAAGACCAGATGTAGCTTACGCGCTGAGCGTGGTGAGCCAGTATCAGTCAGACCCAGGTGAGGACCACTGGACGGCAGTGAAGAACATTCTCAAGTACCTGAGAAGGACTAAGGAGATGTTCCTGGTTTACGGTAATGGAGACCTCAGGGTCGAGTCCTTTACCGATTCAAGCTTCGAGAGTGACAAAGATGACAGCAAGTCTGTCTCGGGTTTTGTGTTTACCCTCAACGGAGGGGCGATATGTTAGAGGAGTTCCAAATAGGATACCGTCGCAGACTCGACGATGGAGGCTGAATACATTGCTGCAAGCGATGCCGCAAAAGAGGCGGTCTGGATGAAGAAGTTCATTAGTGAACTTCAGGTGGTTCCGTTTATTGTTGACCCAATACCTTTGTATTGCGATAACAATGGGGCTATAGCTTTAACGAAGGAACCAAGGTCCCATCAGAAATCTAGACACATCATAAGGCGGTATCACCTGATCAGGGAGATCATTGATTACCAGGAGATCGAGGTACGGAGAGTGGACACAAAAGATAACACAGCGGATCCATTCACGAAGGCCCTCCCTCAAACACAGTTCGAGCGACTTTTTGAGCTATTGGGTATGCGGTACGCCGGCAGCTTAGTGCAGACGTTGGATATGCGGTACACCAATTACTGGCCTTTAGTGCAAATGGGAGATTGTTAGATATGTATGCCTTAGAGGCCATTATTGTATAGTACTGGTTTGTATAATACATTTTGGAGGCTTGGGATATATATATGGTTTTACGACAGTCTTGCTCGATATAGTAGTATGCTACTTGGTTTGTTTCTATCTTAATATGTGTATATGTTTCTTTTTAACATATCGCTAAAAACATATTGGTAGAGCCCTTAGGATCTTTGCTTGACTACCGGCGATGTGATAGCGATCACACTAGTGGGGGCTGGGTAGTCTATAAGCACATCCTTATTTTGGTCCCTAGTCGTAGGATTATCGAGACAGGGCATCGATACTCCAGAGTAGACTGGTGCATATGCTTCTCTTCCCAGCAGGGGAGATGGTCTGTCCCACAGCCATCAGTACGTCGTATTGGAGATAGTATGCAGGTGCTCGTTAGGTTATGAGTACACTGGACAGGACTCGTCGGGAACTGTTGGTTGGTATTATACCTATCGTCGGTTAACAGTTCCCAGGTGACATGAGTACAGCTTAGTCCGCTGACTTGACACTGTCACTTCGCCTCGAGTGTGTTCCCACTGTTCTTAGATTACTACCCTACCACGGCTCTACTGAGTCGTGCAAACAGGTAGTAGTTGGGTGCAGACCCGAAGCACTTGGAGGCAGTGACGGTTAGACAGGATTCGTCTGTCCCGGTATTGGGGGTTGATATCGCGCTGTGTCTAGGAGAGCCATTACAAAAAGTCCCTGGCCAGGGCAAGCGAGAATTGCTGGTAGGTTTTCCAGTAGATTCTCTGGGTGTTTTAGGCCACACTCCGACATGACTTGTACAGCTATTAGGGAACTGACGTTTACCACCCCCTAGGCCCGCCATGCGATACTCTTAGATGAACAGACCGGACTGTACGGATATTGTCACATACAGGCTCAGTAGGAGTTCGGATGGGTTACCTCATCAGTCTTCTCATCGGCATTACCTGGGGACCGTTACGTACAACTAGTGCCGCTTGTGGTCTGTGGTTAACCCCACTGCCAGCATAGTGTCGAGTCTTTAGAGTCCCACACGAAAGGTTACTCGCCTTTGGGCAAAACTGAGTAGAGGTCGCATGGTTTTGCGACAGGGTTCGTTCACACTCGCGCACTTGTGCACGTTTGGTGACCGGGCAGTTATTACTAGTGGGCTTTGGTTTAAGCCAGATACTAGTATTTGTTTTGGGATTGGTTTTGTCTCATTGTATTCGTACTCCTCGGAACGCGGATGCTGGTGTGTATGCACAGTTGATAGAGGCAGAGGATTCTCATTAGGGTTGTTGACCATTTGAATTTGGTTGGCTTGTTGACCGTTGAATTTTTCCAAACCCTAATGAGAATGATAAGTATGATTAATAATGATAATTAAGGATTGTTGTGTGATGGTTAGGTTGGCCGTTTGACCATGGTTGACATTTTGACCATTGTTGACATTTTAACCATAATCATTTCATATCAAAGATGCTTCTTGATCTTTGCAAATTGCATTTATTATGAAATGATAATGGTCATTCCATACTCACCATCACATTTTCCTTTTTGATTATTATTGTTAATCTATTATTCTCTCATATGAGCATGGTTGCAAAAGGAGAGCTCTCATTCTATCATATCTTTTCTCTCTCTTTGCAAAAGCTCTTCTTCTTCCTCTCTCAAAGATTAAGTGTTCCATGTATTGGAAATCATAAGTTTTTGAGACAAAGCCACCATAACACATCTCTACTCATTCTAGGGTACTAGGTTTAGTAAACCAAATACCTTAGTTACCTCTAGGTTGAGGTAGGAGCTCAAGTTCGAGGCCCTCGGGTGGATCTATCTTCGGCAAAGAGGAGACGAGAAGGAGGAGCCGTTCAAACTACTACAAGGAGCAAGCAATGAGGAGAACAACAAGAAAGGAAGGAGTTCAAGACTAGGTATAACCATTTTACATAGTAGTTAGAACTTGTAGATTTAATGTTAGTTTTTTTAGCAAAGATCCTTAATGAACGGTCCATGTTACCTATCGAGGAAAAATTTGATTTTTACCTGTTCCGCCTCCCCGAAAGAACCGGGGTGGGTAACGTGGACCTAACACTTGAGGCATTGTAGACTAGGTCATATCAATGCGACCCGACTAGCTAAGTTATATTTAGATGCATATTTAAATTAGTTTGAATTTACATCTTGTGAAACTTGCCGATCATGTCACAAAGATAAGATGACCATAGCTCTGTTTATTGGAAACAGAGAAAGTGTTAGTGAACTCTTGGGATTGATACATGCTGATGTATGATGGTCCCCTGTCTACACATGCCAAGACCGGTTCTTTGTACTTCATTAAATTCTCTGATGATCTCTCAAGATTCAGACATTTGTTCATGTTGAAACACAAGTCCGAAGCTTTTGAGATATTCACATAATTAAAGTTAGAAGTAGAGAACCAAAAACAGGTATAAGTATTATGTCCTTTGATGAGATTAGGGAGGAGAATACTTGAGCACGGAATTCCTGGACTATTCTAAAGGAGAATGAGATTCTCTCTCGGCATTACTCCTCCGTATACACCATAGCACGATGGTATATCGGGGCGGGGCAATAGCACCCTATGTGATATGGTGTGCTCTATGATGAGTACTACTGAGTTTCCTATTTCCTTTTGGGAGTTATGCACTTGAGAAGTTGCATACCCATTGAATAGGGTTCAAATCAAATCAGTTGCCTACCACTTCATATGTGATATGGAAAGGGAAGAGCCCATATCTTAAGTTTGTTAAGATTTGGGGTTGTCCGGCCTATGTCTAAAAGGAAAAATCCGGACAAGCTCGAGGCAAATATAGATCTGTGGAATTTTGTTGGATATCCCAAGCATTCGAAAGGGAATATCTTCTACCTAACCGAGGAACAAAGGATGTTTTGTTTCTCAACATGCTACCTTTGTGAAAGGGAATTTCTTGTGGAGAAATTAGTGGTCATGAGGTGGAACTAGAAGGAGTTCCAGCTATACAAACTACAACATATGATTTGGTAGAACCAAAGGATTCAACAGTTTCCAACGAACCTCGGCCTCTCCGCCGATCTAGTAGGGTTCCTCACCCACCTGAGAGATACTTCGGTTTCTCTAAGACAGTGGGAGAGAGGATTACATCATGAGATGACGACCCAACTAGTTTCGAGCTGGCCATCAGGTGTGAGACTCTGTAAGAATGGCTGGATGCTTAGTGATCTGAGATGGAATCCTTATACACCAACAAAGTATGGACTTTGGTTGCTTTATCTGAAGGGTTAAATCCCCATCAGGAGCAAGTGTATCTTGAGAAGATTACTTGGTGTACATGAAAAAGTTGAGACATTCAATGCTATGCTTAAGTCCATCCAGATCCTACTTGCCACGGCTACCTACTATGACTACGATATCTGGTGGTTGGGTGTCATGACTGCTTTTCTAATTGATGTTTTAGAAGAGAGCATCTATAAGCAGACAGCCAGAGGGCTTCGTTGATAGTGGGAGCAGCGGAAACGAGTGCAAGATGTTTTATGTGATAAAGCAGGCATCGCGGAGTTGGAACGTCTGTTTTGATGTGGTAGTTAAAGAGTTTGACTTCATCAAAATGGTAGATGAACCTTGTATATACAAAAGGTAGTGGAGAGTATGGTAATGATCCTCGTAGATTACGTGGATGACATACTCTTGATAGAGAAGGAGTTTCCTATGCTACGCTCGGTCAATCTCCTCTTATCACAAAGATTCTCCATATAGGATCAAAGTGATACCTCCTAAATCCTGGGTTTTGGATCTATGAGATAGATCTAATTGGATGTTAGGACTCTCAATAGTTGTAGTGAGATGGTATCAATCGATCCTGGGGAGAATCACTGGAAAGGTTCCAGGGTGATAAGGACGACTGAATGTCAGTCTCAGGCATTGTCTTTCCCCTTAGTGGAGGGACGGTATGTTGGAAGAGTTCCGAGCTAGATACCGTGACATACTAGAAGATTAAGGGCAAGATACATCATTACAAAGGATGCTACCAAAGAGGCAGTCTGGATATATAAGTTCATGAGATGAACTTCGCTCCTACCATTGTGTGACAATGGAGTTGTGGCTTTTGCCAAGGAACCCCCCGTCCCATCAGAAATCCAGATATAATTCTTAGGCAGTATCACCTGATCATGGAGATGGTTGATCTCCAGCGAGATCGAGGTTACGAAAGTAGACACAGAGGACGACAGCGCGGATCCACTCACAAAGGCCTTTTTCCCAGTAGAGACTTTTATGGGATGGTTGAGTATGAGATACTTCAACCGCAGCTAATTGTTGGGTATGTGATACCACAACAGATGGCCCTAGTGCAAGTGGGAGATTGTTAGTTATATATATGCCCTAGAGGCCATTACTGTACATACGATTTATATTGTAGTGGATGCTTGGACATATATAGGGAGGACTTTCTTGCTCGACATGATAGTACGCTATCTGGTTGTACTTTATCTTAACATGTACTCTGATTGTCTCTATGTTACATGTTGATAAAGCCCTTATGATATGTACTCGACTACTGGGACTATGATGAGATCATACTAGTGGGGCCACGGTAGTCGACGAGTATATCCTATAACTGATCCTAGTTGAGGGTGTATCGAGACGGGGCATTGATACACCAGAGTAGATTAGCGTATACGCATCTTGACCCATATGATGGGCGATGGATGATCCCATATCCATCAGTGTTTGACATCAAGGATGGTGTACGGGTGCTCAGTAGAGACTGGGTACACTGGACGGACTCGCCGAGAACTCCCAGATGGTATTATACCTCACGTCAGATGGCAGTTCTCTGGTGACACTAGTACAGGTTAGTCTGTAGACCCGAGATCGTCATAGAGTCTTGTGTGATTCCCACTGTGCTTTGATTTCCATCATACCACGTCCAAGAGGGCTTGCAAAAATGTGGCTTTTGGGTACAATCCCGAATCACATGGAGGCAATGAGCGATAGGAGGGGATTCGTCTCTCCCGGTATAGGGAGTTGATGTTGCGCTGTGTTCGATTGGCTATAACTGGAAATCCCTGGCCAGGGTTGCTGAGATTTATTGGTATGTGTTATCAGTCGTTTCTCGAACTGTTATAGACCTCATATCGACATGACTTATCAAGCTACTGGGGTCTGACGTATACCACCCCTAGGCGAGATATGCGACATATCAGACGACGAGACCGGACTGTATGGGAGTGTTACTAATTGGATTCACGGGAGAAAGTACAGGCTTGCTTGTTGATCTTCTAATTGCTCAATACCTGGGTGGCTGTTACGTTTAGCTGACCGCTTGCAGCTTGTGGGTGTTTGATATGATCATCACCTACTGCCGGCGTATTGACGATTCTTTAGAGTCCTACACAGAGGTTTCCTGGCTCAGGCAAAATGGAGTAGGGGCTCATATGCGATATGTGCAGGACCGAGGATAATGCGATATGAGATACCGTATTATATTCTCGTGATATTTGATATCAGCCGGGTCATCGGATCAAGTGTTGATTCGATGAATCGGTAAATGATATATTAGTCAGTTATATGCGATATAGCCGGATTATCGGATCAAGTTTTAATTCGATGATTTAATTTATAATTATATATATGATATATTAAATCACATTAACTAATATCAGCTCACTAAAAGATTCTTTTTCTCACTCGGGTAATACATTGATATATATGGGATATATGTTAATTGTATTATTTTATTTTTCTACAATAAATTTTATATATGTGATATATAATATTGTAATATGATATGGTTATTAATGCAACATGTTTTGTAGAGTTTAAACATGGTTAAGGTTTGGATTAGGGTTAAGAGTTCTAGTAGCTTCTAGAAGCTTTGCTTTTGTTTTCTTGTAAAGATATATTGTGTAGATATTTCCTTAACCAAACCCAAACCCTTAACTATGATTCATTCTCTACAATGGTTAAGTCTTTTCATTCTTAACTATGGTTGCATTTCTAACCTTATATATGAGTTTCATTATTCATCACAAAAGGGTTGATTGTTCTTCTTCTTCCTTCTTCCTTCTTTCATGAAAAGCTTTCTAGCTTTTTATGAAGTGGTGAAAATGAGTGAGTTAATGAAATTAAATAAGAGCTAAAATCCTACTTCATCATCCTAATCTATCCTAGCCATTTAGATTAGAGTGTTCACTTCATTTAGTGGGTGAGAGCTTGTGTTAATGAAACTTCAAGGTAGATCATCTTTGTTATCGAAGATCGGAAGCAAGCTTGGAGTCCGGAACTTGATGATCGCAGCGAAGGGACCACAACACGGAGCTTATGAAGTGAAGGACCGGACTACAAAGGTTGTAATCCCAAACTCTTAGATGTTAAAGTGTTTAACATATTTTGTTTCGCCAAATCTCTAGTCTAAGATCTTGGTTTAGGATTATTCGGCACGGCTAAATTGTAAATCAGGCATGGTTGATGCCTTATAGATCCTTGTGCGTGTGCCTAGTAACCCTACAAGAGGTTCAGGGAAGAACAAATTTAAAATAGAAAGAATATGGAGTCCATAATACTTTAGGAACTCAGTTCCTTCTAATCAAGAACTTAGTTCTTAAAAGAATATGATCCCAGATCCTCGAAATAGTGATCTTGGTGATCGTTAACGGTCAAAATACTATTAACAAAGATTTAAGTTCTCTAAAAAACATCAATAGAGATTAAATCTCCATATAAAAGAAACAAGCGCCTTACGTGCTTCCTACATGGGCGTCCTTCTTTAACAGCGCCCAGTGCCTCACGTGCTCCTCACGCGGGCGCCACATAAAAAGTGCTTAGCACTTCACATACAGCCAAAAAGGCTAACTGCCTAGCGCTGATTAGGCAGCGCCCCAGCACCTCACGTGCTCCTCACGTGGGCGCCATCAAAAAATAAGAGAGAAAAGTGCCCTGCACTCTATAAACAGCCAAACTAGCAAAGTGGTCAGTGCTCATTAGGCGGCGCCCATAATCAAATTCTTCACATGAAACCTATGTGAGTGTCAGAGCGTCAAATAAGCGCTTAGCACTTTTTCATAAAAAGAAAAAAGGCTGAACAGACAGAGCCCAAATGAGTGCTTAACACTTTTTGAATAAGAGTAGGCAGATTAAGCCCAAATTGGCTAAGCCTCTGAAGTTTCTTGCAGCTGAGGCCAAATGCACTTTTGATAAATCTTAAGTAAAAGATGATCCTTAAAAATATTATTGAGCCGATCTTAGTCTCAAACATGATTAATGATCTTTCATTGACGATATCCAAAATGATATTCATCTCATATCTCCTAAGATAATCTTAGTCTCAAATATGACTAACGATTCTTAGGTCCACCACAACCCCTGTTTCCTCAAATATGGGATTTGGTTCGAGGGTACATCTTTACACACCTCTGATATATATCGTTGTAATTTCTTAACGTCTTCAGAGAGGTGGCAGGTCCCGACAACCAACAACTCCTCTCTTCATGCATCGATGCACTTATAAATTGATGTGCATGCCTCAAATCAGATCGTGCCCCAAATTGGGCACATTCCATATCATTATTGTTCATTTTGTCATGTAACAAATATATATGCGGGCAAGATGAATAAAGGACCGAAATGTTCCTAAACTAACAGTCGCCTCAAAAAATGGCGATAATGGACCAAAATGTCCTTAAACTAACATTCGTCCCCAAAACGGGAATGTTGGACCGAAATGTCCTTAAACTAATATCTGCCCCGAGCACGGCGGTAATGCACCGCGATGTCCTTAAAGTAAAATAACTGAGCCCTAAATGCTCATATATTTAATTCGATCTTAATCGCAAACCATATTAACGGTCCTTAAATAAACCAAACCCAAATCTAAAATATACGAATTTGGACTAATCCGCGCCTTACGGGCGACGACATAAACCAGTCTCCGTATACAATCCACTAGCAACAAAAACAAACAAAAACACACACGACACGAAGTGAACTTCTGGAGTAGGAGAAAGTGGTTATCGCAATGCGGTAACGTAATTAACTGCAGGGGCTTGCGCCTGCAAGGATGAGCGTCCCCATAATCAAAAACCCTCATAAAATGAGGGGGAATCTGATAAAGTCTGCTACAACAGTCACATCCGTCCAAACCTCCGATATACGGTGCCATAAATCAACTTAATATCTTCGGAGAGGTGGACGGATAAATCCAAATAGCATCTGCCCCCAAATTCAGGAAAGACGATCCATCCCGGTCCGTCCCCGTTTTCGGCAATAAACGGATTCTGGCACGCCCGGTGGGACCTTTTCCTCTTTCCACTCCACACTTTGTGTGTTGTGTTTCGGGAAAAAAATCGTGGTTCGCTATGGTTGCCCTTGGATTCGAGGTACTAAGATTTGGTGTCTTGTTCCTATGCAGAAGAAGAAAAATCGATGACTTCCAACTGCACAACTTGCAATAGAAACTCCTGTTCCGTCCCAACTGGTGGAGTGACTTACGGGCCCGACGCGGCCTCTATCTTTTCAATGCCGTTTGGGCAAGTTACGCAAGCCACTACAGGATTGTTTTTCGGGACCATATTCCCACCAGTGGGTGTCAGTACCTCAGCACCGCGGGAAGAAGCTCCCAAGAGGTCGGTTTTCGATTGACTGGTGACCACAACGGCCCCTCTTAATGGGCCATCCAAAGCTGACGTCTCTGTCTTCAACAGGCTGGGCAAGAACCCAAACGGGCCCGGAAAGAAGGTCATGATACCTGAAGGGGCTGCCCCAAAATGGATAGCCCTCCCAACTCCTGCAATGGACAAAGCCGTCAAAAGCGCATCCCCCATCAGAAGATCGGTCTTTCAAAGATTGGTCGTTCCGCCTCAAACTCTGCCAAGGACGTCAGTCTTCAACAGGCTGACACCAAGACACACTCGACGTTGTAGGGTTGCTAGGCACGCGCACAAGGGTGTACGAGGCATCAACCATGCCCGATTAAAAAATTAGCCGTGCCGAACAACCCGAAGCCGGATCTTTAAACTAAGGTTTAGGCGAAAACAAGCATGTTAAACTCTTTAACACTAAGTGAGAGGGATTAAAACCTTTGTAGATCCGGTCCTTCACTTCTAAAGCTCCGTGTTGAAGTCCCTTCGCTGCGATCATCGTGTTCCGGACTCTCGAGAGGTTCCACGAAGAGAAAGATGCAGTCTTGCTTCCGATCTTCGATACAATGATGATCTACCTTGAAGTTTCGTTAACACAAGCTAACACTCATAAATGAAGTGAACACCCTCATCTAAATGTCAAGGATAGATGAGGATGATGAAGTAGAATTTTTGCTCTCATTTGTTTTCTAATTCTCACTCATTTTTCATCACTTAGAAAAAGCTAGAAAGCTTTTTCATGAAAAGAAAGAAGAAAGAAGATGAACAATATCATAATCCTTTTGTGATGAATAATGAAAAGATGATAATGATGAATAATGAAACCATGGTTGACTAAATCTTTGTAGAGATTTAACTAGGGCTAGGGTTTGGGTTGAGTTAAAGACGAGTCACTTGAAAATATCTTTTTCATGACATAATAAAAACCTTATAGAAACTTCTAGTAAACATTAACCCAAATCAAACCCTAATCTTGTTTAATCTCCACTAATCATGTTGCATTATTTATCATATCATGTTACAATATTATATATCACATATATAATATTTATTGTAACAAAATAAAATAATACATTTAACATATATCGCATATATATCAATGTATTGCCCGAGTGAGAAAAATAATCCTTTAGCGAGCTAATATTAGTTAATATAATTTAATATATCATATATATATATATATAGTATTATACATCAAATTATCGAATCAACACTTGATCCGACAATCCGGCTATATCGCATATAACCGACTAATATTTATCCGTACCGATTCATCGAATCAACACTTGATCCGATGAGCCGGCTGATATCAAATATCGCGAGAATTGAATACGATATCTCATATCGCATTATCCTCGGTCCTGCACATATCACATATGTGCCCCTACTCCGTTTTGCCGGAGCCAAGAAAGCTCTGTGTAGGACTCTAAAGAATCGTCAATACGCCGGCAGTAGGTGATGATCATATCAAACACCCACAAGTTGCAAGCGGTCAGCTAAACGTAACAACCACCCAGGTATTGAGCACTCAGAAGATCAACAAGCAAGCCTGTACATTCTCCTGTGAATCCAATCAGTAACACTCCCATATAGTCCGGTCTCGTCGTCTGATATGTTGCATATCTCGCCTAGGGGTGATAAATGTCAGACCCCAGTAGCTTGATAAGTCATTTCGATATGAGGTCTATAACAGTTCGAGAAACTACTGATAACACTTACCAGTAGATCTCAGCAACCCTGACCAGGGATTTCCGGTTATAGCCAATCGAACACAGGACAACATCAACACCCTATACCGGGAGAGACGAATCCCCTCCTATCGCTCATTGCCTCCATGTGATTCGGGACTGTACCCAAAAGCCACATTTTGCACGCCCTCTTGGACGTGGTATGATGGAAATCAAAGCACAGTGGGAATCACACAAGACTCTATGACGATCTCGGGTCAACAGACTACTCTGTACCAATATCACCGGAGAACTGCCATCTAACGTGAGGTATAATACCATCTTGGAGTTCCCGGCGAGTCCGTCCAGTGTACCCAGTCTTTACTGAGCACCCGTACACCATCCTTGATGTCAAACACCGATGGATATAGGATCATCCATCGCCCATCATATGGGTCAAGATGCATATACGCTAGTCTACTCTGGTGTATCGATGCCCTGTCTCGATACACCCTCGACTAGGAACAGTTAAAGGATGTACCAATCGACTACCGTGGCCCCACTAGTATGATCTCATCGTAGTCCCAGTAGTCGAGTACATATCCTAAGGGCTTTATCAACATGTAACATAGAGACAATCAGAGTACATGTTAAGGTAAAGTACAACTAAATAGCATACTATCATGTCGAGCAAGAAAGTCCTCCCTTTATATGTCCAAGCATCCATTACAATATACATCGTATGTACAGTAATGGCTTCTAGGGCATACATATAACTAACAATCTCCCACTTGCACTAGGGCCATCCGTTGTGGTATCACATACCCAACAATTAGCTGCAGTTGAAGTATCTCATACTCAACCATCCCATAAGAGTCTCTACTGGGAAAAAGGCCTTTGTGAGTGGATCCGCGCTGTTGTCCTCTGTGTCTACTCTCCTAATCTCAATCTCCCTGGAGATCAACCATCTCCATGATCAGGTGATACTGCCTAAGAATTATATATGGATTTCTGATGGGACGGGGGTTTCTTGGTATAAGCCACAACTCCATTGTCACACAATGGTAGGAACGAAGTTCATCTCATGAACTTATATATCCAGACTTCCTCTTTGGTAGCATCCTTGGTAACGTTGTACCTTGCCTTTAATCATCTAGTATGTCACGGTATCTAGCTTGAAACTCTTCCAACATACCGTCCCTCCACTGAGGGTAGAGACAATGCCTGTGACTGACATTCAGTCGTCCTTATCACCCTGGAACCTTTCCAGTGATTCTCCCCAGGATTGATTGATACCATCTCACTACAACTAGTGAGTATCCTAACATCCAATTAGATCTATCTCATAGATCAAAAACCCAGGATTTAGGAGGTATCACGTTGATCCTATACGGAGAATCCTTGTGATAAGCGGAGATTGACCGAGCGTAGCATAGGAAACTCTTTTCCTATCAAGAGTATGTCATCTACGTACTCTACGAGGATCACCACCATACTCTCTACTACCTTTTTGTATATACAAGGTTTATCTACCATTTTGATGAAGTCAAACTCTTTGACTACCACATCAAAACAGACGTTCCAACTCCGCGATGCCTGCTTCATCACATAAAATATCTTGCACACGTTTCCGCTACTCCTACTGTCTACGAAGCCCTCTGGCTGTGTACTTATAGACGCTATCTTCTAAAACATCATTTAGAAAAGAAGTCATGACACCCAACCACCAAATATCATAGTCATAGTATGTAGACGTGGCAAGTAGGATCTGGATAGACTTAAGCATAGTTTTGAAAGTCTCAACTTTTCCATACACACCAAGTAATCTTCTCAAGATATACCTGCTTGTGATGTGAATTTAACCCTTCAGATAAAGCAACCAAAGTCCATACTTTGTTGGTGTATAAGGATTCCATCTCTGATCGCTAAGCATCCAGCCATTCTTACAGAGTCCCACTCCTGATGGCCAGCTCGAAACTAGTTGGGTCATCATCTCATGATGCAATCCTCGCTCCCACTGTCATAGAGAAACCGAATTATCTCTCAGGTGGGTGAGGAACCCTACTAGATCAGCGGAGAGGCTGAGGTTCGTTGGAAACTATTGAATCTTTTGGTTCTACCAAATCATCAGCTGCAGTTTGTAAAACCTTTCCAGTTCTACATAACAGACCTTGTCTCGAGCTTGTCCGGATTTTGCTTTTAGACATAGTCAGGACAACCCCAAATCTTAACAAACTTAAGATATAGGCTCTTCCCTTTCAATATCACATATGAAGTGGTAGGCAACTGATTTGATTTGAACCCTATTCAATAGGTATGCAGCTTCCCAAGCGTATAACACCCAAAGGGAAATAGGAAACTCAGTAGTACTCATCATAGAGCACACCATATCATATAGGGTGCAATTGCTCCTCCCTGATACACCGAGGTGCTATGGTGTATTCGGAGAAGTAATGCTGAGAGAGAATCTCATTCTCTTTTAGAATATTCCAGGAATTCCGTGCTCAAGTATTCTCCTCCTTGATCTCATCAAAGGACATAATACTTATACCCGTTTTTGGTTCTTTACTTCTAACTTATATTCTGTGAATATCTCAAAAGCTTCGGACTTGTGTTTTAACAGGAACATATATCTGAATCTTGAGAGATCATCAGAGAATGTAATGAAGTACAAAGAACCGGTCCTGGCATATGTAGACAGGGGACTTTCATACATCAACATGTATCAATCCCAAGAGTTCACTAACTCTTTCTCTGTTTCCAATAAACAGAGCTATGGTCATCTTATCTTTGTGACATGACCGACAAGTTTCACAAGATATAAATTCAAACAAATTTAAATATGCATCTTAATGTAACTTCAGCTTGTCGGGTCGCATTGATATGACCTAGTCTACAATGCCTCAAGAATGATTCGTTCATTTCTGAACTCTTCCTCTCGTGTGTGTTCTGTATACTAAGAACTGTAGTTTTGATTTAGAACGTCAATGCTTTTAGATAACGTGCCTGAACCGATCAACTCTTGATATAGGAAATGTTCAAAACATTATCCAAAAATAAAAAATTATATCCTTTCTTTACTAATAAAGAAACTGATATGATGTTGTATATCAGGTTCGGTATCTAATAACATTCGTTCAGAATCAATGTATTCTGGTAATACAGGGTGATAGTGACCAACGGACTTGGTTGCAACACTTGCACCGTTTCTATCTCATGAAACTTATCACCTGTTCTCAGTTCTCTACCTATCTGTCGCCCATGTAACAAAATACATATGTGGGATCCTGATCCGGTATCAAATGCCCAGGACATAAAGGATACTGAGAAACAGTTCTTTGTAATGAACACACCCGAAGAAGATGCATCAGCATGCACTTTCTTCGTTTGGGCGGCATGGGAATTCTGGTAATCTCCTATTTCCTGCTCTGTCTTATAACAATTATAAGTTGGAGCGGGACAAACGTTCCCCAGCTCAGTATAACAAGCGGGTTCGGTCAATATATCCGTTCTATTATCTTGATTAAGGCGTGATATGGTTGCTACCTGGAGAGAGAGAGAGAGAGAAGAAAACACTAAACGTATGCTCTTGTAAGATTAGATTGGTTATCTAATATATCTAATCAGGATGTGTCCCACTGTTTTAGTCAAATCTTCCTTCAAACCCTAAAAGGAAAGACTAGCCAGGATTAATTACACGCTACAAGTTCGCCTATCTTTCAGCCAAGCTAGTGTCGGTACTTTGAGGGAGGTCCTCCGTGCTTTCGCACGAACCTAATTAAAGTAAACCTCATTTTCCCAGGGGCGTAACCCCATTAACACCTTTCTAGGAACCTACTTGATCGGCTAATTGTAATGTGTAAAACTCTCTGATTGATTGATTTAGCGTGCTCTCGCTTTCTAAAAGATAGATCAAAAATATTTGTAACCGCAATCAAGAACGGCGTCGCATGTAGCTAGCCGGTGAATACGGGTCGGTCCACAGGGATTTTGTGAATTTCCTATTCGCTCAAATGGGTTAATTCCGATGGTGGTCAGATTTCTTATTAAATCTAAAAACTAAATTAATCTATATCTAAATCTTGCTAGGGTTAGGTCTAGGTTAAGTTTGGAAAGTCTATAAATCTCACCGCTTTCTATACCCATATTATGATCTTATTAGGAGTTATGGTAATTATTAATAAAAGGGATTAGAATCATTTGGAAAGATGTTTCTTCCTCTAGGTTCTTGTCCTTCATTTATCAATCCTTACCCTAACCTCCATGGAAAACAATCACAACCGGGCCTTTATACTACGGTATCACCGCTACCTCGATGGATAGGGTGCCGTAGGGAGCGGTATGTCCATGTATGCATAGAGTCCTATGAAAATATATGACGGGCAAGAAAGGGGATGAGAGATCTTCGTCTCTCAAACCTTCCCCAGATCTAACCCTAACAACCGAGGAGGATACTCACTCATTAGGGAATTTAAAAACATTTATCTAGGGCAGAGAATGAAAATTACCTAGGGCAAGAATTGAAATCTAAACTAGGGCGATTAAATAAATCTACTTACTTTACAGATGGCTCTCTCCAAACATTTACATAGGGTTGTCAGATCTGAATAGATGATATGAAAAGAGGCATCGATACTCTCCAAAAGAATTCTAAATTTTATTCATAAAAAGAGGCATAGGGAGGCATAAGGTTTACAATGATTTAGAGTTCCTATTTATAGAGGATAGGAAACCCTAGGTTACATTTTGATCCGCATGTCTAAATTTACAAAAATAGCCCTAGGTCAACTTTTCAGCGCCGCTAAACATTTTGGTAAAAAATTCTCTGAGTAAGGGCTTCTTATGGCCGCGGAACCACGGCAATGGCAGGCTTAGGCCGCGGTTCCACGGTCCTTTGACAAGATTGGGTGCTGAAACTTTAGGGTTTTGTTCTGGGTTTTTTGGGCTTCTGGTTCTTTGGTTCTTTTATCAATTGGGCTTCTACATTGGTTCCAGATCATCAGTGAACAATTTGCAATGGATTTTTAACCGTTCGCTTTGTAATTTTGGACCTTGAGTTTCCTTGTTAATTGTGAACTGTCTTTCGATGTAGGCTTGATCAAGAGTCTTCTGTTTGTTGGTCAAAGTCCATTTTCTCATCGTCTTTACATCGTTTTCACTGTTGTCTGTCCAAGAACCTGTAACCTGTAACATGTAGCAGACATGCGTCAAAAGCACCTGTTTATTTATAAAAAGAATAAGAATGGGGAATATAATAAAGCAATATTATGGTATGAACAAATACCCCCAAACTTATCTTTTGCTCGTCCTCGAGCAAACTTATTTTTATTCACTAAAATCCTAACCGCACTTTCGCAGGGAAATGCGATTGCACTGAGCACGTGCAACAAGCCGTTAAACCTCTAGGTGTCCCTAGTAGGAGGAGTGTTGTCTCCTGAGGGTTTTCAGCGGATTACACCCACAAAATCCTATCAACTCGGCCCATTGACTTTTGTTCTCCAATTAGGTTTTCTAACAAGGAATTCTATTATCTTCTACTTGTAAATTATCCACCCACATTCTTCACACTTCCTCATCATCTAACTTAAGATTATATATATCTTGCAGACCTACTTAGCTTTCGGCATTTCCTAAGTTTTCCTTCTAGGGTTCCATCTCCACTTAGGAATTTCTATCAACTCTACTAAAGATACAGGTTCTATTCTTCATTCCTTTCTCTCATCTAAACTCCAATCACATATCCCTACGTGTGTATATAAATCACCCCTACACTTGGAAATTCAAATCAAGCAATCATACTCTTATCCGTTGTCCAAAGTACTTATTAATTGGTGAATTTTTAATTGAATTTTTCTTACACATCCTTCATGCGACCGTTAATACTTCTTGAGGTACCAACGACCGATTACAAAATGTGTTTGCACATTTAAGCGTAATTCCTAATCTTGCAACACCCAAGGCTTTTAGTAGTGACTCCCAAACCAGTTGGTCTAAGGCACTAGGTGATGAAGCACCCTCGCTAAATATTTTCCTATTTTTACAGCCTTAAGTAATCACAAAAACCAGTGTTCATTTTTTTTCTTTATTCACTTTTTTTCTTTTATTTTCATTGTACTAAGGACTTTAAACAAGAGCATTTCAAGGTCACTTCTACTATTCCAAGTTTCAAGGTGCGTGATTGTGCAAATTGTAGGGTATATGTTTTCAGAATCTAGACTTAAGCTATGAACTATTTTTCAAACTTATACTCTAATAAGAACATCAATATTTTTCCTTCGTTTCGACTTAGCCCATGAAGTGAACCCAAAATTTTCCTATTTCTAAACAAACTACAAAGATATATACTTTCTACCGTTAAACTTTAAGGAAGGTTATTTTTAGGTTTTTTAATTTACTAAGTCTAAGATCTAGTTGTTCCTAACCAGTTAACCTATTTGTCAAACTCAAGTCAATTTGCCAAAATTAAATACAATAATTTTTATAATTTTTGAAATTTTTCAATTTTTATTGGTTTTCAAATAAGTATGAAAATGCAAAAAATATGTACAAATGAATGCGAAGGAAGAAAACGTACCGAGCATACCCCCAAACTTGAACTTGACAGTGTCCTCACTGTCATGCTAAACCAAGAGGGTCAAAATGCCGGTACTCCCCTGTTTATTTATTTATATATATATTTATATTTTTAATGTTTTTAATTTTTTTATTTTTTTATTTAGAAAAAGAAAACAAAAATATATGTACATATATACAAAGGTCCCCACCAAACTTAAGCTTGGCCTTACACAAGCCAAAGATTAGCACCAACCATTCAAAAATCTTATCATGGTAATGGTATAATTGGTGCAATAATGGGGTGTAGAGGAAAGAAATGAGAAACACGGGAGACCGTGTGGAAAGAAGAATGGAAGATGGTCTCGGCGGAGGAGGAGAATGGCGAAAAGAAGAAGGAAGTGGAGTACGATCTTGAGGGTGTAAATTGAGTGAATAAATTAGCGCAATATGTGATGACCGATATGTTATAAGCGATTGCGCTAACCTATCAACCCATCGGGAAATGGGGTCAAATCCCTTAAGATTCGCAAGAAAACATGGGTACGCCGAACTTGGTATAGGAGATGAAAGCGTAACGGTCATTTGTTCGGTCGGAACAATGGGAAAGATGAAAGGGAGTGAATTAGGGATAGTATCTTTCTCACCGTAGTAAACTGTTTCGAACTTGAAAGATTCCATTAATGGTTCGAAACTACTATAATCAACCGAGTCTGATGGCTCATCTGAAAATATAAAGGACTCAAACTCGGGCGGTGAGTCATCAACATCGTCCAAAAAAGTGAAACACTCGTAGGTGTCATCGTCTGTGAGAATTGTGTCAGATTCAAAGGAAAAGGTTTCAAGCTCACAGTCTTCAAGCGGGGTCGGAACGATGGGAAGGACGGAGGGTGATATAACAGTCAAAGGTTCAGGAGGATGAATTGGAAAATCAGACACATCAAAAAAAATGATTCAACCTCGATATTATCCTCAAGACTCTACTCAATAATATCCTCAATATTCAACTCATCCATGCCATTATCATCAAAATCTAGACGCATATGAGATTCGAGAGAAACATTTAATAACTCAGGATGATGATTTGAACATAAAATTTCAAGCAAATCGACAGGTTCATCATCCGAAATATTCCCTGCGTCTATATCCTCAATCAAGTGAAAATCAATTTCTTTAGACACCTCATCAACAACATGGATATTTATCAATGTAGGTTAAAGATCGAAAGGATTAGGTGCGGTTTCACTCGAAAGGGGTTCCTCACAATTTGGCAAATGAAACAGTACAAAATCACACAACGCATTTTTATTTTCAATAGGTGAACTATTTAGGGCAATCGATGGAAAACAGGAGTTGTGGGCTTCAATTGGGTAAGGGTAGGTTTGATTTGTAAATTCTCTCTCATTCTCACTCTGTCCAACTGCCGCCTCATACATTGAAAAATTTGGAGCCAGCGGGAAACTAGCTACCGGTTCAGCAGGTTGCATAAGGGCGGCCATGGATGCTTCCATATTCCTAACCATTTTATTTGTCGCTGCGATATACGCCTCCAACGACTCTTCCAAACTAGACTTGGGTGGTAAGGGGGTTTCGGTAAAAGATTCAAAATGGTGTGGATATGCAAAACTCCCAACAGACTGTGTAAAAACAGTGTCTAGTAAAGGTGGGAAGGTCGGGTAGGACTGGTAGGAAGTGGGTGATTGGACAGGGGTAGGGTCAACATGTGGATAAAAGGGTGAATAGTCATGCGGATCCCTAGAACTAGATGAGTGGAGAGGGGTGAAAGATCGACTGCGAGATTGAGCAATATGCTCAGCAATGGACATCGGTCTAGGAGTGACAGAAGGACTTGAAAAAGTAGTGTCAACATATGAAGGTGGTAAGGGTTGACTTAGTTGACACAAAGTGGGTTGAAAAGTCAAACTGTTTCTCCTAGATGCCTCTATTTGATCTTTCAAAGATTTTTTAGGCAAGGAAGGATTGTCTTTAAATTGACCGAACAAATTGACATACGACGCAAAATTAGGTTCGGGATACCAAAGTTCGGCTAATGATTTATTATGTGGGGTACCCATGTTGGTAGAAAGGGGGAAAGAAGGAAATTTTATTATGGTGCAAGGATTTATTTGTGGCTAAAAACTTTGCAACTTTCTATCAAAATTTTCCTTATTCTTTTTTTTATTCTTTTTCTCTTTATTAGGAAAAATTTGTTGCAAAAAGATTTTTAACACAAGATATGCAACAGCAAAATATTACTTGCAATCTAATTTCATTTTAAGCAAGGCACAAAAATCCTGCACAAGATCGTTATTTGGAAGGGAAAAATTTTTTGAGCGTAAAGAAATCCTGCAGGCAAATTTACAGAAGATATATCAAGATTTGCAGATGTGGAGAGAGAAAACTCACAGAAATTTGTAGTGTCAGAACTGTTTTTTTTCGCGCTTCTGCCTTTTTTCCAAGCCCTGAATAGACCAGGCCGCGGCGGTTCCGCGGCCGCAAGGGGGCTGGCGCGGCGGTTCCGCCGCGCGTTGGTCGGTTCGGCAAGTTTTTTTTTTCTATTTTTTTTTTTTTTTTGCCGGAACAGATCACCACGGTTAACTTGTAGACTCGGTCCTCCAAATTTCTGCTGTTCCTCGGTTGTTGTGATCTTCTGTTGTTCCGATCTGTTTTTTCCAGTTTTGATATCTGTAGATTTCTATATCCGAATTTGATCCTGCAAAGATTCACAAAAAAACAAAGTATCCCTTCCAAAAATAACAGATTATATATTTTTTATACTTTTTTGGATTTTTTAGATTTTTATGATTTTTTAAATTTTATGATTAACCCAAAATTGCGAAAAAGAAAGTTCTACGCCATTCCCGGCAACGGCGCCATTTGATTAGTCCAAAAATACTTGTTAACCGTAATCAGAAACGGCGTCGCTTTGCAGCTAGCCGGTGAGTACGGGTCGATCCACAGAGATGGGTAATTTTCTTAATGTATTTTTACGAGTTGATTCCAAATGTTGTTTGGATTGATTAAATCTAAAATCTAGATCTAAATTAATCTAAATTAAAGTCTTGCTAGGGTTAGGCTTAGGGGAAGTTTGGAGATTAAAGGTTTCCTCACCGCTTTCAATGCCTTATTTTTGATCTATTAGATGTTACGGTAATTATCAATAAAGTGGATTAGAATCTTTTGGGAAGATGTTTCTTCCTCTAGATTCTTATTCTTCCTTTATCGATAATTACCCTAACCTCCATGGAAAACACGCGCAACCGGTCCTTTGTATTACAGTTCACCGTTACCTCGATGGATAAGGTGCCGCAGGAAGCGGTGTGTGCGTGTATGCATGGAGTTCTAATTCCTAAGTGTGAAAGGGCATGAAAGGGGTGAGAGATCTCATCTCTCAAACCTTTCCCTAAGGCTAACCCTAACAAGCGAGGAGATTACTCGCTCATTAGGGGATTAAAAGACATTCTAATTAAAAGAGAATTAAAAGCGAAGAAATAAAATTAACTTACTGATTTTATTGATGGCTCCCTCCAAGCAATTGTTAGTGTTTATGCCCTAGAAGGCCATTACTGTATCATACTAGCTTGTATATTACTTAATGGAAGCTTGGGATATTCACATGTATATAACAGTCTTGCTAAACATGGTAGTATGCTACTTGGTTTTTCTATCTTAATATGTGAGTATACGTATTGATAGAGCTCTTAGGATCTTGCTTGTCTACCAGCGTTGTGATGGCAGTCACACTAGTGGGGGCTGGGTAGTCTACAAGCACATCCTTATTCAGGTCCCTGGTCGTTGGATTATCGAGACAGAGCATCGATACTCCGGAGTAGACTAGTGTGTACGCTTCTCATCCCAGTTGGGGAGATGGTCTGTCCCACAGCCGTCAGTACGTCGTACTGGAGATAGTATACAGGTGCTCGTTAGGTTACGGGTACACCGGACAGGACTCACAGGGAACTGTTGGTTGGTTTGATACCAGTCGTCAGTAAACAGTTCCCAGGTGACATGAGTACAGCGTAGTCCGCAGACTTGACACTGCTACTTCGCCTCGAGTGTGTCCCACTGTTCTTAGATTGCTACCCTACCACGGCTCTATGGAGTCGTGCAAACAGGTAGCAGTTGGGTGCAGTCCCGAGCACTTGGAGGCAGTGGCGGTTAGACAGGATTCGTCCCTCCCGGTATTGGGAGTAGATATCGTGCTGTGTCAGAGAGCCATTACGCAAAGTCCCTGGCCAGGGCAAGCGAGATTTGCTGGTAGGTTCCAGCAGTTTCTCAGGGTGTAATGGGCTTCACTCCGACACGACTTATACCGCTATTAGGGGACTGACGCTTGCCGCCCCCCTAGGCCCGATATGCAATAGTCATGGACGAACGGACCGGACTGTATGGAGATTGTCACATCAGACTCAGTAGGAGTTCGGATGGGTTTACTCATCGGCCTTCTTATCGACAACTACCTGGGGACCGTTACGTACAGCTAGTGCCGCTTGCGGTCTGTGGTTAAACCCACTGCCAGCGTAGTAGTCGAGTCTCTAGAGTCCCACACAGAGAGTTTCCTACTCCAGGCGAAACGATATAGAGGTTGCATGGTTTTGCGACAAAAGTTCGGACGCATACGTGCGTTTACGCGCGTACGACTTTCGGACAGATTTTACCAGTCGGCTTTGGTTTAAGCCAGTTACTGGTATCCGGTTATTGGATTTTTACAGTCTAAAGTTTTTCCGTATTTTTACGGATCGGAGGGGCGTTCTCGTAATTACTCGAGAAGCTTCTAGAAGATGTGACTAAGGAGGTTTGTTTTGGAAAGAGAGTGAGTCATAGTGGTGATTCATTCACTTCATTAATGCACATTTATTGCTTAATGACTCATGTTAATGAATCATCACAAGATATTTTGTGAAGCATGCTTATTCATTTCCTTTATTGATTTATTTGATAAAAAGAATGCTTCATAATATTATGATACACTCTCTCTCTTCTCTCATTATCTTATCACACATTCTCTCTCCTCAAGCTCTCATCTTCTAACCCTAATCCTTAATCCTCATGTGTTGAGATCAAAGGATTAGTTAGACTAAACAATCCATAACCTTCACTCTATATCATCCTCTCATCTTTGATTAGCAATCAAAGTTGATTAGTTACCTCAAGTTAGAGGTTTAGCTTGGAGTTTCGCTCTCGGGTGGATCGTCTACTACCTAGAGAAGGCCGAGGAGAACAAAGGAGGACGTAAAGAAGAAGGACCGGTTTCATTAGGTATAATCCCTAATCACTTATGAAAAGAAACTCATAGAATACGGTTAATTAGAGTTTAGCTTCGATTCAAGCGGTTAGTCGATGTTCGTTGTTTAAACTTGATAAGTTTTTGTAAAATCCGCCTCCCCACAAGTACTGGGGTGTACTACATCGACTTACAGTGGTATCAGAGCCTCGCTAAACACTAAATAACTTAATCGCAAATTTGTACGAATTTCGAACGGAAAAACGAAACCGGAAAACCCTAATAAAAATCAGTTTCTGTCGAATCCAAAATGATGTCCTAAAATTTTTCAGGGATGTTCAGAAAGCTTGACATGGGTCCAGGAGAACACCCAAGAAAATTGGGCCCATGACTCGGCTAAAGCGCCGCGGAAGCGCGGCGGATCCCACCGATCCGCCGCGGTTCCGCCGCCGAGTTGCCGAGTCATGATCCCAAATTTTTTGTGTGGGTCCCCTGTGATATTTAGTGTTTTCTGGAATATTTAATTATTGCTCAGGTTACTGTTTAACAGAGCAGATTTTGGAGCAATATTGAAGTTGTTTATTCGATCGAATTGTACAGTATTTGCGTATTGGATTATATCTGTGATTGTTTGATGTGTTCGTAAACCTCCCCCAACTGCTAGTATGTCGGTTGGCAGGGGGTTGCACATTTCTGAAATGGTTATATCTGTTTGTGCATATAAACTGTATTGGACTGTTGTGGTGTATAGCCGGGGTTAGCAATGGTTTATTGATTTATTCATTTGTTGTAAATGTAATTTGTTGTAATATTATTTTCGCGGGGCACTTCCAGGTTGCGGTTGTAGCCACCGTTGTATTATTTCATTTTACTGTTTTTGCTCCTAGGACTGACCCAAGGTGGGGTACACAAACTGCCGGGTGGGTAGTTTGCCGTACCCGTAGGGGTCGAGGGTGGGGTAAACGGCTATTCATCACAACTGTGTAATCTGTCTTTTCTTGCAGGCTCAAAAGAAATACAGATTGCTTGCAAATCCAATATTGTTTATCTGTGTTCTGGAATGAATATCATTGCGTCAGACGAATGTAAAATATCTATATTTATTATAGCTATTTAGACGTCACTTATGTTTTACACCCGCGCTAGCCCAGCCCCCGCTCTGTCGTTAGTTAAGTAACCTAACGGGTGATGACGGGACCCCGTGGCGAATGCGGATGGCATAAGAGGACGTTATATTTTCGTTGTTTTCTGCAATGATAGGTTAATGATGGGACGCATTATCTATAATGCAAAGTAAAACAAACCAAAGTTTAAATCGTTGGAACAATTTAAAAGAAACCACTCGGTTATTTTTAAAACAGATATTTTTTAATGCGGAGCTTTAACCACTCCTTTTAAAAGCTATCAGGTTCCTTCGGTTATATCAAGTTCACTACGTTCACGGTTTCGCCAAAACCAGTCGTAGCCCTCCGTCATTTCTTATGGATAGTCAGTAGTATTCAAGCTATGTTTGTTGGCTTTCGTCAAGACATAGTGTTTGGTAGCTGCTGGGGTATTCATTTGTTACATAGATAGATGTGTTGGTTTGGGACAGTCGCATTACCTTGTTGGCTTTCGTCAAGGGTATATACGGGTGGGTTCAAATTAACAAGATAATGATGGGCAGAACTTGACATGTGACTTATGATTTGTTGGCTTTCGTCAAGGTCATAAGAGCATGGGGCAAAAACTTATATCGGGAATTTCTAAAGAAACTGAAATTTGCAAAGAGATGCATACCATTTGGAGTTTGATGAATGTTGGTAGGATTCCTTCAACATTATCATACGATGATATTTGGATCCCGATCCTACTGTGAGTATATGCTACTTATCAGGATATTCGTCGCTTAACGATCAATGCTATAAACCTAGTAGGTGTCCAGAAAAGTGTCAGCGGGGTTACGCCTCCAGAGAAAAGAGGTTATTTAATTAAGGAACTTCGCGAAAGCGTTGGAAAACCTCCCTCGAAGTATCGACACCGGCCTGGCTGAACGGTTAAGCAAGTATTGTACGGTGGGAATAGTCTTGGCTAATTCTTCTTTTATGGTTTGAGGAAGGATTCGAGAAACAGTGGGAGCCATCCAGTTTAGATAAACTAAAAACCACTCTAAACTTGCAAGAGCATCATGCTAAAGAGTTTTCTTCTCTCTCTCCTAATTGCAGCGACCCTGAAAATGACTGGACTTAAGTTACTTTTAGAGAAAAATATACTGACGGGGCCAAACTATAAAGATTGGCTGCGGAATGTCAAGATGGCTTTGACCTATGACAAACTGGGGTACGTCCTCACCGCTACAGCACCTGCTGTCCTTGGTCCCAAATCCAGCAATGCGGATAAGGAAATCCGTAAAACCTGGGATTTAGATTGCGCGAGAGCCAAGTGCATCGTGCTTGCCTCGATGAACAATGAACATCAGAGGAGGCACGAGGATATGTCCCTAGATGGCATATTTCTCCATACAAAGGAACTTTATGGAGAGCAATCTCGTATAGCAAGATACGAGACCTCTAAGAAATTGTTTCGAGCGAGGTTGGCTGTCGGGTCATCGGTAGGTGAACATGTCCTACAGATGATCGGCTATATTGAAAAGCTCGCGGACCTTGGGACGACTTTGGATAATGAGCTCTATACAGACCTTGTTCTCCAGTCCCTTCCTCCCACCTACGCCCAGTTTATCCTCAACTTCAATCTTCAAGGAAAAGAAGTTGAACTTGCGGAACTCCTGAACATGTTAAGGAGTGCAGAGGGCACCTTGCAGAAGGCAAGGGAAACACCCGCTATGTTTGTTGGCGGTTCATCTTCTTCCGGGTCCAAGGCTAGGGCCAAAGGAAGGAAGAAGAAGGCCGCACCCAGACCTAGAGGAGGTGTTAGTAAGGTGGGAAAGAAGGGAAAGAAAAAGTTTACAGCACCGGTAGTTGGCTTGGATGAGTGCTTCCATTGTCACAGGAAAGGGCACTGGAAGAAGGATTGCAAGGCGTGGAACGCCAAGAACCAGGAACCGAAGCAAGCTGTGGCTTCGACTTCAGGTGTGTTTGTAATTGAGAATTGTCTGTCAATCAACTCTACTTCCTGGGTATTGGATACCGGATCAGGATCTCATATTTGCAATTCATTGCAGGCACTGAGAAACCGTAGAGTGCTGAAGGAAGGTGATATGATCCTCAGGGTTGCTAACGGAGCTAGCATGGGAGCTGCGTCCGTCGGGGATTATCACCTAGGATTGACGAGTGGACACATTTTGGTTTTACATAACTGTTATTTTGTACCCAGCTTAACGTGTAATATCATATCAGTTTCCTTGTTATCAAATAAAGGTTATGATTTCACGTTTGTAAGAGATGTTGTCAACATCCACCTTAATCATGGTTTGATTGGGTCCGGTACTCTAAATAACGGCATATATGTGTTAAACCAACTCCAAATTTTCAATGTCCAGAACACACTAAAAAGAAAGACTCCAGATTTAAATAAAGCTTTCTTATGGCATTGTAGACTGGGTCACATCAATGAGAGAAGGTTGACTAAGTTGCATAGAGAAGGATATTTGGACTCGTTCGAATATCAATCTTATGACACTTGTCAATCCTGTCTCAAAGGAAAGATGACAAAGACTCCATTTACTGGACAAGGAGTAAGAGCGAGCGAGCTCTTAGGACTCATACACAGTGATGTATGCGGTCCAATGTCTACTCATGCGAGAGGTGGTTATTCCTATTTCATTACTTTCACGGATGATTACTCAAGATACGGATTCATTTATCTGATGAAACATAAATCCGAGGTTTTTGAGAAATTCCAGGAGTATAAGAATGAAGTGGAAAACCAAACCGGCAAAAGTATTAAAACACTTAGATCTGATCGAGGTGGTGAATACTTGAGTGCCGAGTTCCTAGGTTACCTAAAAGAGAAAGGAATTCTCTCTCAGCTTACTCCTCCATACACTCCACAGCACAACGGTGTATCGGAGAGACGGAATCGAACCCTATTGGATATGGTACGATCCATGATGAGTAATGCTGAGTTACCGCGATCTTTCTGGGGTTATGCGCTAGAATCGGCGGCATATCTTTTGAACAAAGTTCCAACCAAAACTGTGCCTACCACACCATATCAGATATGGAGTGGGAAGAAACCCTGTCTTCAGTACCTGAAAACATGGGGATGTCCAGCTTTTGTTAAAAAGCAGCATGTGGACAAGCTCGAGGCACGCTCAGTAGAGTGTAAGTTTGTGGGATATCCAAAGAACTCTATGGGATATTATTTCTATTACGCAGAGGAACAAAAGGTTTTTGTTTCTCGTCATGCCCGCTTCTTAGAAACTGAATTTTTGGAAAATCAGAAGAGTGGGAGCGTAGTAGAACTGGAAGAAATTCCAGAACCACAAACTGCTACTGAAAGTTTGGTAGAACCAGAGGTTCAAGAAGAACAGAACATTCCCGCACCCCTCCGCAGGAGTAGTAGGCCGTCTCGTCCGCCTGAGAGATACTACGGTTTTCTCATAGACGGGGATAGAGAGGATTGCATCATAGATGATGATGAACCTACTGACTTCAGGCAGGCCATCCAGAGCGGCGACTCGGTACGATGGCTAGATGCAATGCGGACCGAAATGGAGTCCATGTACACCAACAAAGTATGGACTTTGGACTTTGCTCCAGATGGGGTAAAACCCATAGGATGCAAATGGATCTTCAAGAAAAAGATTGGTGTAGATGGACAGGTGGAAACCTATAAGGCTAGACTTGTTGCAAAGGGTTTTCGTCAAAGACCTGGTTTGGACTATGACGAAACTTTTTCTCCAGTGGCTATGCTCAAATCCATTCGGGTCCTTCTTGCTATTGCTGCCTTCCATGATTATGAAATCTGGCAGATGGACGTAAAGACGGCTTTTCTGAATGGAAATTTAGAAGAGAGCGTCTATATGGATCAGCCAGAGGGTTTCAATCAGAGTGGGAGCAGCGGGAAAGTATGCAAGCTGCTTAAGTCCATTTATGGACTAAAGCAGGCATCGCGGAGTTGGAACATCTGTTTTGATGAGACAGTCAAAGAATATGACTTTATCAAAAATCCAGATGAACCGTGCATATATAGTAAAGTTGTGGCCAGAAGTGTCGTATTCCTCGTCTTGTACGTGGATGACATTCTATTGATAGGAAATGACATTCCTATGCTACAATCTGTCAAAGGATTCTTGTCACACAGGTTCTCCATGAAAGACCTGGGTGATGCCTCTTACATTCTGGGGATCCGGATCTATCGTGATAGATCCAAGAGGATGTTGGGACTTTCGCAGTCCAGGTATATCGACACTGTACTGAAAAGATTCAGTATGGAAGATTCTAAGCGCGGTAATCTACCGGCTTGTCACGGAATCACCCTCTCCAAAGAGTTGTCTCCCAAGACTGATTTGGAAAGGGAACGCATGTCTATTATACCCTACGCTTCTGCGGTAGGCTCTATAATGTATGCGATGTTGTGTACCAGACCAGATGTAGCTTACGCACTGAGCGTGGTAAGCCGGTATCAGTCAGACCCAGGGGAGAAACACTGGATAGCAGTAAAGAACATTCTCAAGTACCTGAGGAGGACTAAGGAGATGTTCTTGGTTTACGGCGGAAAAGACCTCAGGTTGGAGGCCTTTGCTGATTCCGGCTTCCAGAGTGATAAGGACGATTCCAAGTCCATGTCGGGTTATGTCTTTACCCTCAATGGAGGGGCGGTGTGCTGGAAGAGCTCCAAGCAGGACACCGTTGCTGACTCGACGATGGAAGCGGAGTATATAGCTGCTTGCGATGCCGCAAAAGAAGCAGTCTGGATGAAGAAGTTCCTAACAGAACTTCAGGTGGTTCCTACCATAGTTGATCCAATACCTCTGTATTGCGACAACAACGGAGCTATAGCTTTAGCGAAGGAACCAAGGTCCCATCAGAAGTCCAGACACATCTTGAGGCGGTATCACCTGATCAGGGAGATCATTGATCGTCAGGAGATCGAGGTTCGGAGAGTTGCTTCAGAAGAGAACATAGCTGATCCATTCACGAAGGCCCTTCCTCAGATTCAGTTCGAGAGGCTACTCGAGATCATTGGTCTGCGATATGCCAGTACATGGCCCTAGTGCAAGTGGGAGATTGTTAGTGTTTATGCCCTAGAAGGCCATTACTGTATCATACTAGCTTGTATATTACTTAATGGAAGCTTGGGATATTCACATGTATATAACAGTCTTGCTAAACATGGTAGTATGCTACTTGGTTTTTCTATCTTAATATGTGAGTATACGTATTGATAGAGCTCTTAGGATCTTGCTTGTCTACCAGCGTTGTGATGGCAGTCACACTAGTGGGGGCTGGGTAGTCTACAAGCACATCCTTATTCAGGTCCCTGGTCGTTGGATTATGAAGACAGAGCATCGATACTCCGGAGTAGACTAGTGTGTACGCTTCTCATCCCAGTTGGGGAGATGGTCTGTCCCACAGCCGTCAGTACGTCGTACTGGAGATAGTATACAGGTGCTCGTTAGGTTACGGGTACACCGGACAGGACTCACAGGGAACTGTTGGTTGGTTTGATACCAGTCGTCAGTAAACAGTTCCCAGGTGACATGAGTACAGCGTAGTCCGCAGACTTGACACTGCTACTTCGCCTCGAGTGTGTCCCACTGTTCTTAGATTGCTACCCTGCCACGGCTCTATGGAGTCGTGCAAACAGGTAGCAGTTGGGTGCAGTCCCGAGCACTTGGAGGCAGTGGCGGTTAGACAGGATTCGTCCCTCCCGGTATTGGGAGTAGATATCGTGCTGTGTCAGAGAGCCATTACGCAAAGTCCCTGGCCAGGGCAAGCGAGATTTGCTGGTAGGTTCCAGCAGTTTCTCAGGGTGTAATGGGCTTCACTCCGACACGACTTATACCGCTATTAGGGGACTGATGCTTGCCGCCCCCCTAGGCCCGATATGCGATAGTCATGGACGAACGGACCGGACTGTATGGAGATTGTCACATCAGACTCAGTAGGAGTTCGGATGGGTTTACTCATCGGCCTTCTTATCGACAACTACCTGGGGACCGTTACGTACAGCTAGTGCCGCTTGCGGTCTGTGGTTAAACCCACTGCCAGCGTAGTAGTCGAGTCTCTAGAGTCCCACACAGAGAGTTTCCTACTCCAGGCGAAACGATATAGAGGTTGCATGGTTTTGCGACAAAAAGTTCGGACGCATACGTGCGTTTACGCGCGTACGACTTTCGGACAGATTTTACCAGTCGGCTTTGGTTTAAGCCAGTTACTGGTATCCGGTTATTGGATTTTTACAGTCTAAAGTTTTTCCGTATTTTTACGGATCGGAGGGGCGTTCTCGTAATTACTCGAGAAGCTTCTAGAAGATGTGACTAAGGAGGTTTGTTTTGGAAAGAGAGTGAGTCATAGTGGTGATTCATTCACTTCATTAATGCACATTTATTGCTTAATTACTCATGTTAATGAATCATCACAAGATATTTTGTGAAGCATGCTTATTCATTTCCTTTATTGATTTATTTGATAAAAAGAATGCTTCATAATATTATGATACACTCTCTCTCTTCTCTCATTATCTTATCACACATTTTCTCTCCTCAAGCTCTCATCTTCTAACCCTAATCCTTAATCCTCATGTGTTGAGATCAAAGGATTAGTTAGACTAAACAATCCATAACCTTCACTCTATATCATCCTCTCATCTTTGATTAGCAATCAAAGTTGATTAGTTACCTCAAGTTAGAGGTTTAGCTTGGAGTTTCGCTCTCGGGTGGATCGTCTACTACCTAGAGAAGGCCGAGGAGAACAAAGGAGGACGTAAAGAAGAAGGACCGGTTTCATTAGGTATAATCCCTAATCACTTATGAAAAGAAACTCATAGAATACGGTTAATTAGAGTTTAGCTTCGATTCAAGCGGTTAGTCGATGTTCGTTGTTTAAACTTGATAAGTTTTTGTAAAATCCGCCTCCCCACAAGTACTGGGGTGTACTACATCGACTTACAGCAATAATACAGAACAGATCTGAATTTGTCTATTGAAAAGAGGCATGAGTTTTACAGATCTGTGATTACAATTTATAGGAAAACAGGAAAACTAGGGTTACAGAGTTCGCGCATGTGCAATTACAGATATGCCCATGAAAAATCCCTACACCCGCACCGACGCACCGACACAGAAAAATTCCACCGACACGAGCGCTTAATGGCCGCGGAACCGCGGCAAATGTAGGCCTTGGGCCGCGGTTCTGCGGCCCTTTGGTGAGTTCATCTCACCAAATTTCTTGAGCTGCATTCTAGGTATTTTGGCTTCTTTATTCTTCACTAATTTTCTCTGTTTGGCTTCTTATTCTTCCCCAGATCTTCAGTGAAAATTTGTATTGGTCTTTTAACCGTTTCACTCTGACATGTTTGGACCTTGCGTTGCCTTGTACCTATGTGAACTGTTATTAGTCTAGGCTTGACTAGGATCCGTCTACTTGTTGGTCAAAAGTCCCTTTTTTGTGTCTTCTTCTGTCTTTTTCACTGTATTTGCTCCAAGAGCCTGTATCCTGTAATATGCAACAAACGTGCGTCAAGAGTATCTGTTTATTTATAAAATGAATAAAAATGGGGAGTATAATAATGCAATATTATAGTATGTACAAATACCCCCAAACTTACCTTTTGCTCGTCCTCGAGCAAACATATTTTTATTCACTAAAATCCTAACAGCACTTTCACAGGGAAACACGATCTAAGGTTAACCGTTAGGATGCCGTAGGCCGCGGTATGTGCGTGTATGCATGGAGTCCTATTGTAAATATTTGGTGGGTAAGAAAGGGATGAGTGATCTCATATCTCAAAATCCTTCCTCAAAGCTAAACCCTAAACAAGTTCTTAGGGCATGAAATTAAATCTACCTAGGGCAAGAAAGTAAATTAATTACAGATGGCTCTCTCCAAACATCAAAGCAGGGTTGTCAGATCTGAATTCATGAAGTGAAAAGAGGCACCGATGCTCTCCAAAAGATTTCTAAATTTTATTCATTAAAGGGAGGCATAGGGAGGCATAATGTTTACAATGATTTAGAGTTCCTATTTATAGAGGATAGGAAACCCTAGGTTACATTTTGATCCGCATGTCTAAATTTACAAAAATAGCCCTAGGTCAATTTTTCAGCGCCGCTAAACATTTTGGTAAAAAATTCTCTGAGTAAGGGCTTCTTATGGCCGCGGAACCACGGCAATGGCAGGCTTAGGCCGTGGTTCCGCGGTCCTTTGACAAGATTGGGTGCTGAAACTTTAGGGTTTTGTTCTGGGTTTTTTTGGGCTTCTGGTTCTTTGGTTCTTTTATCAATTGGGCTTCTACATTGGTTCCAGATCTTCAGTGAACAATTTGCAATGGATTTTTAACCGTTCGCTTTGTAATTTTGGACCTTGAGTTTCCTTGTTAATTATGAACTGTCTTTCGATGTAGGCTTGATCAAGAGTCTTCTGTTTGTTGCTCAAAGTCCATTTTCTCATCGTCTTTACATCGTTTTTCACTGTTGTCTATCCAAGAACCTGTAACCTATAACATGTAGCAGACATGCGTCAAAAGCACCTGTTTATTTATAAAAAGAATAAGAATAGGGAATATAATAATGCAATATTATGGTATGAACACTCTCCCAGGAGTAACTCTTACTCGCAGTGGGTATCGGGATCCAACTATCTCATAGATGGTATGCAATCTCATTGCAAATTTCAACACTTGAAATTCGCGATAATATTTTACCCCTAGCACTTATGACCTTAACTAAGGTCAACATATCATAAGTACTAGTCAAGTTCTACCCGTCATTTCATGATTAATTAGACCCACCCTACATGACCCTCAACTATGGTCGACATAATCACATGAATGTCCTAACTAATTGCATCATATGCTTTGTAGGAAGACATCACTTAGCTACCGTACACTACGCCTCAACTAAAGTCGACATACGCAGCACGAATACTAAGTACTCTACTTCCTAAAATGACGGAGGGCTACGACAGGTTTTTATAAAAACCTATTGCGTAATGAACTTGATATCGTTGTAGAATCGAGTGATTTTAAATGGAGTGTTTTTTAGGCTTTTTCTAGTTTTGCTAAAGGGGTCACTCCCGGTGAAGGGATCGTCGGCCCTTTCCTTATCGAATAAGGTGCAGGGTATATCATATATACCACTATGCAAAGCAAGAACTATAGAAGCAATCAAAAGACAAACCGAGTTTGTAGCATCTGCTAATTTCACTAAAGAGGTCACTCCCGGTGAAGGGATCTCGGCTCTTTCCTTATCGAATAAGGTGCTGGATGTTCTACAAGGAACACCGCTATGCAAAGCAAGAACTAGAGCTACCAGTTTTTAAACAAGTTTCTACAACATCTTTAGGTTTCTTTTTAGTTTCATTAATCTCATTAGTGAAGTCCCATTTTATTATGCTTCACAAGCATCTCATTTGAAACGAAATATGCAATATAACATATATCTCATATATATAATATAAACATTCGTCTTAGGCAGTAATATAATCTCATCATAGAACATTGCAGCAGAAGAACATATATGAAATATTGGATATACTAGGACGTCCGTGTTTTAATACGAGCCTGTATAAAACACAGATTCCACGGTCGCGATGAATAGCCAAACCCACATCCCTAGACCCCTACGAGAGCGGCAAGCAACACTGCCAATTCTAGGGTTAGGAAACCCGGTCTCGACTCCTCGAGATGATCTCCCACTGAACCCTAGAACCCGGTTACTTGTGCTCCCTGCCTTGGGTCTACCTAATGCAGAAAAGTAAATAATATACAATGGTGACATCATCCTCAGCCCGGAAGTGCCCCAATAAAAGAATATTACATACAAATGAATTTTACATGAATGAAAAAGAAAAAACTCTCATTTCACAAAAAAAAAACCGGCTATTCAGAACGCGACGATCCAATATAACATATCACAGCAACACATAATATCGCATATCATCAACGTAAGCAAGTATGCGTATCCCGATTGTCGTTGTTGTATAGCAACGAAGCCGGTGATACACCACATACTATGCTTACGGTCACAGAAAAGAAAGTGTAAAACTACAACAGTTGGAATCCGTAACCTCTTTAGATATCGCATGCCTAACCAAATGAATTCCTTAGACATCGCATGCCTAACAATTATAAACCCCGCATTTTAGTCTCATTATCGAAAACTCTTTTCAATATCAAGTCGTGCAATTCAACAAGATTCCCGACAACCTGATCGAATGCTCGTCGCAAACTTTAGTAGACGGCCACACCCCCGATGCCGTCGACGAAGTGCACTAAGGCGGAACACCGCTGCCGCGAGCACCCAAATGGATGCTTTTGGCGACGGGGTTCTCCTACAGTCACTTAGTCAGGGCTATGGGGCATGGCTGTCTATTAAGTTTACCCGGCGAGTATCCGCGTACGCTACGTGATTGCGACGGAGTTTTGATCAAATCAAAATTCCGAGGCAACCGATCATCTGAGACTAAACTGCTATGTTTGTAACATTCAAATTAGTTATCTTATAACTACTTGTGGATTCCAAATATTGTATCACATTCCAGATAAATAGAAAATGTTAAACTTTCTGATCGAATAATCAAACACCCAAGATTTCCCCAATATATCTCAACACTTGAAATCAGTTTAAAAACATCCATCACATGCCACAGTACCAATGGTCCAGCCGTAGAAGGGTCAAGCCAACGCCTCACATGTGGCACGCCGTACTGCCACAAACCATAAGGTTCAAAGGCAGTTCAAGACGGTCACATAATCGAGTTAAGGTTTGTTGTCTTCTAGAGGGCCCACCGCGTTACTTGCACGACTTAGAATGTTCTTAAACCCGAGAAAAAATCCAACTTTTGAAAAAAAAACCGACTGGGAAAAAGTGAGTTATTGATATCCGGTCGAACTTTTTAACAGTTTCTAAAAATTACCCGGACAAACTAAACAAAGTTAAATTATCCGATCGAATCAACGAGTCCCCAATACAAACCTAGAAAACTTAACACTTGAGTGGAATCAAAAAATTCCCAGAAAAAATTGCCAAGAAAGTACCTAAGAATAAATATATGAATTTCCAGGGACTAAGTCACAATTTTGGCCGCGGAACCGCCGCCAAACCTATGGTTTGGCCGCGGTTCCGCGGTCATATGAGCGAATTAGAGGGCCGTACTTCACAATGATTCTTAGTTTTTCCTGATTGTTTTTCTGAGCATTTTTAATTCAGAAAAAATCAACTTTTTGAAAATTATCCAGATAGGGGTAAACATCGGGGTTCTCGGGTTCGATCGGACTTTAAACTTCGTCTAGACTTCGCCTAAAGCTCTAGCTTGGCTCTGATACCACTGTAGGGTTGCTAGGCACACGCACAAGGGTCTACGAGGCATCAATCAGGCCCGATTAAAAAATTAGTCATGCCGAACAACCTGAAGCCGGATCTTTAAACTAGGGTTTAGGCGAAAACAAGCATGTTAAACTCTTTAACACTAAGTGAGAGGGATTACAACCTTTGTAGATCCGGTCCTTCACTTCTAAAGCTCTGTGTTGAAGTCCCTTCGCTGTGATCATCGTGTTCCGGACTCTCGAGAGCTTCCACGAATAGAAAGATGCAGTCTTGCTTCCGATCTTCGATACAATGATGATCTACCTTGAAGTTTCGTTAACACAAGCTAACACTCATAAATGAAGTGAACACCCTCATCTAAATGGCAAGGATAGATGAGGATGATGAAGTAGGATTTTTGCTCTCATTTGTTTTCTAATTCTCACTCATTTTTCATCACTTAGAAAAAGCTAGAAATCTTTTTCATGAAAAGAAAGAAGAAAGAAGATGAACAATATCATAATCCTTTTGTGATGAATAATGAAAAGATGATAATGATGAATAATGCAACCATGGTTGACTAAACCTTTGTAGAGATTTAACTAGGGCTAGGGTTTGGGTTGAGTTAAAGATGAGTCACTTGAAAATATCTTTCTCATGACATAATAAAAACCTTCTAGAAACTTCTAGTAAACATTAACCCAAATCAAACCCTAATCTTATTTAATCTCCACTAATCATGTTGCATTATTTATCATATCATGTTACAATATTATATATCACATATATACTACTTATTGTAACGAAATAAAATAATACATTTAACATATATCGCATATATATCAATGTATTGCCCGAGTGAGAAAAATAATCCTTTAGCGAGCTAATATTAGTTAATGTAATTTCATATATCATATATATATATAGTACTATACATCAAATTATCGAATCAACACTTGATCCGACAATCCGGCTATATCGCGTATAATCGACTAATATTTATCCGTACCGATTCATCGAATCAACACTTGATCCGATGAGCCGGCTGATATCAAATATCACGATAATTGAATACGATATCTCGTATCGCATTATCCTCGGTCCTGCACATATCACATGTGTGCCCCTACTCCGTTTTGCCTGAGCCAAGAAACCTCTGTGTAGGACTCTAAAGAATCGTCAGTACGCCGGCAGTAGGTGATGGTCATATCAAACACCCACAAGCTGCAAGCGGTCAGCTAAACGTAACAACGACCCAGGTATTGAGCGCTCAGAAGATCAACAAGCAAGCCTGTACATTCTCCTGTGAATCCAATCAGTAACACTCCCGTACAGTCCGGTCTCGTCGTCTGATATGTCCCATATCTCGCCTAGGGGTGGTAAACGTCAGACCCCAGTAGCTTGATAAGTCATGTCGATATGAGGTATATAACAGTTCGAGAAACTACTAATAACACTTACCCGTAGATCTCAGCAACCCTGGCCAAGGATTTCCGGTTATAGCCAATTGAACACAGCACAACATCAACTCCCTATACTGGGAGAGACGAATCCCCTCCTATCGCTCATTGCCTCCATGTGATTCGGGACTGTACCCAAAAGCCACCTTTTGCACGCCCTCTTGGACGTGGTATGATGGAAATCAAAGCACAGTGGGAATCACACAAGACTCTATGACGATCTCGGGTCAACAGATTACTCTGTACCAGTGTCACCGGAGAACTGCCATCTGACGTGAGGTATAATACCATCTGTGAGTTCTCGGCGAGTCCGTCCAGTGTACCCAGTCTTTACTGAGCACCCATACACCATCCTTGATGTCAAACACCGATGGATATAGGATTATCCATCGCCCATCATATGGGTCAAGATGCGTATACGCTAGTCTACTCTGGTGTATCGATGCCCTGTCTCGATACACCCTCAACTAGGAACAGTTAAAGGATGTACTCGTCGACTACCGTGGCCCCACTAGTACGATCTCATCATAGTCCTAGTAGTCGAGTACATATCCTAAGGGCTTTATCAACATGTAACATAGAGACAATCAGAGTACATGTTAAGATAAAGTACAACCAGATAGCATACTATCATGTCGAGCAAGAAAGTCCTCCCTATATATGTCCAAGCATCCATTACAATATACATCGTATGTACAGTAATGGCCTCTAGGGCATACATATAACAAACAGACGTCGCCACTGGCGCCGGGTGAGAAAAGATGGGGGCAACTCCCCCTTTGGACTTACCCCACCGGCTCAAACGGTGGAAGTTGACGCCGCTGTTCCAACCGGGAACTGCTTTGATCTGCTCAGGAGGGTACGCAAGAACTCTCCAACGACGGTGCTAAAGAAATCGCCCCTGTCTGCTAAATCCACAGTGCAGGCAAAGACGGAGCAGCCCCATCAACGGCTCTCCTCCCAAATTCACACGGTCTGGCGGAAAGTCCAGGACTCTGTGATCAACAGAGATTACTCTCCCCGGCCGAAGAAATCAAAGGCTCAGCAAGAGAAAGATTGTCCCTCCGTCATACAGCGAGGAACTTCTTCTGCACAGGTTCCTGTTACAGTGGCTCCTTCAACTTCGTCCTTCTACAAAAGGATGAGGCCAGAAAAAATCCCACCGCCTGCGGAAAATTTCAAAGGTGATGGACCCAAATGCCCCAAGTTTGAGGGCAAGATAGTGCATACGGTCTACATGGCTTTCGGGAAAGAAGAAAGCCGTGCTTCCATAGGCCATCAACCGCAAACTCGGTCGCTGACAAAAGCTCAGGAGCAACAACAAAAGCTCCAGGAAATACTGACCAAAATTGCAGCAGTTACCAGAAGAAAGCAAGCCCGGACATAATTGCCGAACAACGCTGGGATTAGGAGACCGATACAGAATTCCTGCGAAGGGTGCTTGAAAGAAAGGACAAAGAAGCTTCTGAGCAGGCTGCTAACATTAAGCAGATGGCTCTCTTATTCCAGGATATGGTTGGAATGATGATCCAGCCAGAACTCCCAACCTAGGATCCGCTGATAATTATCGAGGATGACAAAGGAGAAACATCAAATTCTCTTCCGGCCTTATCGGCAGCCAAGGAGGAAACGATCTCCAAGGATGCTCTTGATGATTATATTGCTCAGCAAATACGAGCTCATCAAGCTAGTGAAGTTGTTGGCCAAATCGTCAGAACCGGGCAACTGTATCCAGGCCGGTATGACCAAATCAAATACCCGCCGGGATATACGATCCCAAGTTTCATGTATACAAGGGGACAGGAAACCCACACAAGCACATCACGCGGTTCAGAGCTCTGTGCGGTAACACTGGAAGCGATGACAAACTGTTGCTTTGCTAGTTCATTGGCAGCCTGTCAGAGACGGCCTTTGAATGGTGCTCGAAGCTCTCGAACGACTCTGTGAGAACATTCAAAGAGATGGAACTGCTGTTCACACAGCGGTTCGCCAGTGCAAGCGAGCGCACCCCGATCACGGCATTAATCAATGCAAGGGTAAGGCCGGGAGAAACCTGGGTCTAATACGCGATCCGGTGGAGGAACCTATGGTCTAAGTGCGAACAATACATCAAAGAATACCCCGCTGTGGGCATGTTCATCGGGACTCTTGATCCTCAAACGAATGTGTCCCAATTCATGACGTTCTTCAAACCAACTACCTTCCAGGCTCTGATCGATAAACTGGCCCAAATAGACCAGATGGGCTACGGGCCTTCCTCCTCAAATAAAGACCCTCGAAATGCCAAGGTAAAGGGTAAGCGGCCTTCATCGCCAACGCTCAACAACAACCGAGTGGCCCAAAACCAGCTGTTCGCCAAAACAATGTACGTCCGTGTCTATCCCTGGAAGAAAGGCTAGGATAGGCTTACTCATTTCCCCGCGATAAGACGAAGAGACTATTTGAGTTGGCAATGCGTAACAAACTCATCACATTGCCAGACCCACGGCATCCACCACAACCCGGCTACGTCAACAACCCCAACTACTGCTCCTATCACAGAATGGTGAGCCACCCAATTGAGGATTGCTACGTCTTCATGAACTGGGTCGAGGACCAGTATCAACAGGGGAAATTCGAGCTGTTCAAGAACTGGAGAGTAAACCCACTGCAGAAGCACACTCCCAAAAAGGTGGATTCACCGGGGGCATCATGCTCGCTCGTGGAAGAAACTCCATGGGAATTCGTTCTTTCAGTAAAAACCAAAAGAATGCTGAAGGATCTACAGGCATGTCCAGCAGTCAGGTGGAAAAGCCCACTTGAACCCGAAATCATCGAAGGGGTGCTGAAACCGTGTCCCGTACCGAAAGTTGTTGACAAAGGGAAAAATCCCCAAGTCGAGCCTTCAAAGTCATCGAAGAAAAAGAAGAAGACCAAGAAGCCTGTGCAGCTTACCGAGCATGACGACAAGCGCACAGACCTACAAAATTACATCGACGCACTGGAGGAGTACAACCAGAAGGTGCGGACACCGGTCGCCCTCGAAGAGTTCCGCCAGCATATTCTTGAGAACAAAGATAGTGACAACGATGGGGAAAATGATTCATTAGAAGAAATCGAAGATTATGTAGCAAGCTGCCACATGGTCTCCCATTCGACGTTAAATGACGAAGAAACTCTCTCGACGTCATAAAATAACGCGGAGCAACTTGGGGAAGAATCGGCACTAAAACTACCTGAAGACCCGATCGATAGGCTATTAAACGAAGCCTTTCGAAAATGAAAAGCTGACCGAGAACCCGAAACAGCCATATACAAAAAGGCTAAGCGTCAGCATCAGGATGAAGAAGCTGCGGCAAGGTGGAGTCGTAAAATACCCCAACCAAACCAAGGCATACCTGTGAAAAATAAGACCAAGATCAAGGAAGAGAAGCGGTTCATCAAGGCCCTGTCAATGGGAGTGAAGCTGCCACCTCTGGTGGGAAACACTTCCGGGGTCATATGCCTCGAAGGAGAGAATTCACATCCAAATTACTGCCTATATCATCGGAGGGTTACCCACTCCACCGAGGAATGCAGTGCCTTCAAGTAGTGGCAAGGATACGTTGCCCATAAAAAACACTTCAAGAAGATGAAGCGTGAAGCTCGTCGACAGAAAAAGAGTGCGACAGATGCACGTGAAAAAACGACTGGCAACTGTCATATGGTTGGAACCAGTTCAGAATGGGAAAACCCTAAGTTCTTACTTTCGGGAGCGATTCTGAGAACGAAATACCCCTCAGCCCTCCCTTCAAAGACTCCACCTCCAAAAAAGAAGAGAAGGAGAAGAACTGTGAGAATATTCGGCTATGGAGCCGCACGCTGCCTGAAAAGAACCTCGGACATACAAACAAAGGTTCGAGCAAAAAAGGCAAAGGGAAAGAAAAAATCCCTGAGCAAAAAAGACACCGGCTATCCACCACGAAAATCCAACCACAACATCCGCACAAACACAGAACATCAACGTGGATGTCATGTTCGCAAACCCGTCTAAAAGAACGTATAGCAGTTAGAAGGGTTATACCGATCAAATGACATTCACGGTCGCAGATAATAATGTATGTACTGATACTTATAAACAGTGTTAAAATCATCGACTTTGAAATACTCCGTATTGTCCTAAAACTCAAGATAACTGAATATTCAATCTGGGCAAAATCAAACATTTCCTGAAACCCTAAATCCAAGTGTTATAGAATACCAAACAAAAACGAGCACTAACCTCTACAGTAAAACCGGCAACACCGGCCTAGAAGAGAATCTTGCCGGTTAAGTTTTGAAATTATGGGCTCGTTTTTCTCTGGTGTTCTAGTTGTAGCACAAAGAGCACTCTGCAGCTGTTTAAAAAATTTTTAGAGGCTCCGCAAAAATTAACAGAAACTTGGTTTTAGGATTTCGTATTTTGGAGTTGTTTCGATTTAGTTACTTTAACATCGTTTTAAACTGCTAGTTTAGGGTTTATGGGCTGGCACTGATATCATGTTGGGTTATACTAACGCCCTGGCCATCATCCGTGGCAGTTTGCGGAACAAATTTTTTTCTACGATTGTAAAACCGGCGCTAGAATAACCCGTTACCGGATCTACCATAAACCTAACTAGCTAACAAAGATGAGCTATCTACTATGATGAAGAGTCTCACCAAAAGATCCAAGTCCTTTGGTCTTCATTCCTCTTCATAAGCTCCAAGTGGCCTCCATGATCGAGATTGATCGCACGTCTCCCTCCGTCGAAGATGATCCACCCGAGGGTTGTGATCCGTGGCTCTAGCTCCACACTAAGTATCAAATGGAGCAACTAGAAAACTTGGATTGCTAGTCTAAGTGATCTAGGATGTAGTCTAAGGTTCTATGTGTTTCTATCTCACCTCTTCTCTTGATTCTCAACACATGAGAGAGTAGAGAGGAGATTGGAGAAGAAGATGGAAGAGCACAAGAGCAAGGAGGGGAGAGAGCAAATGGTGAGCTCTAGAAAAAATAATGAAGCATACAAGTGAGAGAAAATCTCACTTTGGTTTTGTGAAATCACTTTTACAATATAATATCCTCACCATGCTTCAATAGTTTGCACAAATGAATTAATAATTCATTTGTCAACACTATTTAGGCATGGTTCTCACCATTCTCCCCTCACTTCACTTTACACCTCATTACCCATTTATGAATAAATGGATAAATACATAATGAGGTGTCCACCTTCTAGAATATATTCCGTATAAAATACGGATTACAGTCTACCGTATATACATACCTGCATTAGTATAAAAATACAAATACCCGACAAGATAGAATAACACAAAGAACATAATACTAGAATATACATATCGAAATATATATATGTAAATTATTAAATCAATACCCGATTTAATAATCCTGCTCAATCCCGAGCCGTCTAGTATTATCAACTGTCCGATCGAAAGTCCGGGTACATAGTACCATCAATCAATCGGAACCCTACACGTATCCAATACGGATACTATATCATTTCTCCTGAACCAAGGAGACCCTCTATGTAGGAATCTAAAGACTCAACAGTACGCCGGCAGTGAGTTACTGGATAAATCCATAACCACAAGAGCGTCTGTGGCACTAGCTGTACGTAACGGCTACCCGGGTACCTGTCGAAAAGGAAGGCCGACGAGCAAACTCATCCGGATCACTACTGAGCCTATTCGTGACAATCTCCGTACAGTCCGGTCTCTTCGTCTGGGAGTATCTCATATCGGATCTATGGGTGGTAAACGCCATACCCTAATAACCAAATAATTCATGCAGATGCGGCTCAAGTACCAATCCAGGAAACTACTGATCAACCTATCAGTAAATTCCAACTTCCTTGGACAAGGTCTTATGGTCCTGACCAATCGAACACAGTGCGATATCGACTACCTATACCGGGAGAGGCAAATCCCCAACAATCACTCACTGCCTCCATGTGACTCGGGACTGTACCCAACCAAAACCTGTTTGCATGACTCGGTAGAGCCGTGGTAGGGTAGTGATCAAAGTATAATAGGAACCCACATGAAACGAATGATGATCTCAGGTATGAAGACTAACCTGTACTCATGTCACCTAAGAACTTCCATCTGACGATAGGTATAATACCATCTAGAAGTTCTCGGCGAGTCCGTCTAGTGTACTCATCCCCAGTGAGCACCTATATACAATCTTAGGTGATCACACCAATGATTGTGGGACCAACCACCACCCCTTATCAGGGTCTAGAAAGATATACACTAGTCCACTCCGGAATAATGATGCCCGGTCTCAATACTCACATGACTAGGGACCTTTTAAGGATGTGCTTATGGACTACTTTGCTCCTACAAGTATGATCGTCGTCACAACGCAGGTAGTCAAGCAATGATCCTACGGGATTTATCAACATGTATAGATGATGTGTAGTAACAAGTAAACCATATGAACATGTTAAGATAAAGACAAACCAGATAGCATACTATCATATCGAGGAAGACTGTCCTGTACATACATATGTCCAAGCATCCACATGTATACATATACAATAATGGCCTCTAGGGAATACATATCCAACAGATGAAGACCTCCTCCTTTGTACGTGTGAGCATAACCTCCCATTATACGTCACCGGGTACTGCCATGACATCAAGATAGGGAAAATTCTTGTCGACAACGGATCCTCCGTCAGCCGTCTCAACGTGAAAGTGCTGAAAGAAATTTGCATGAACATTCAGCACTTAGCCCGAGACAAAATTACCGTCTCCGAGTTCGACTCACAGTCGCCACGGATGCTGGGGTCCATAATACTAACGTTACGCTTTAGGTTGCTTATAACTGACATCAAATTTCATGTTATTGACGCCAACACTTACTATAACGCTTTGCTCGGCAGACCCTGGCTACGTGAGTACAATATCATCCCTTCTACACAATATCAGTGTATGAAGTATTTCAAGGATGGTTTGGAATGTACCGTCATAGGAGAGCTGAATCTGTTATCCGTAAATGAGGTCCAGAAATATAAAGGCGCAAAGTACTTCCTACCAGACTTCGAAGATACAGAAAGGTGTCATAAGCCGGAGGATAAACAGAAGTCCGTCGCCACTATCCCGATCTTTGGGAGAGATTCCGAGGGAGATGAAGAAATAATCTACTCAGGGCAACCCCAGAAAGAAAAAAATAGGCCCGGACCATCCACCGCTATTTTGGTCATTAGAAGCGACTCTAAGGATGAGGCCAACGCAGTGTTCTCAATCCGCCCGTCTATGCAAACCCTCGACGAAGTAGATCAGAGTATGCAAATCACAATGGCTCCATCTCGGTATTACAAGGATCTTGATGCGCTCCATACATACGGCGTACAAGAACTACAGACTTTCTACGTCCCTCCCAAGTGAGGAGGTGAAAAGGTGATCCTCTTCAACCAATCTACGGAGACTAGAGTAGAGAAAGAAGGCTGGCACGGTGCCAATGTTGCACTCGACAGGCTTCAACCTATCCGTCTGCCAAAATATTATGCGGAGGGATTGAAAAGCTGTTAAGATGCCAATGTGTACCCCTCGAACAAACTATTCGGCGAGCCCAATTCTACAAAAATACTTGGGATATCCCTGGGACCCAGCGAAATATGCCCAACGGGAAGATGGAGACAACCGTGCTCAGATACGTTCGGTGCAGGAAATGGGAGCAGTTCCATAACTGCCGCGTCATAAACAGCTCCGGAGAAGAGGAAAATGCTCTTCTAAATGGCCGTGACGTAGAAACAGAGCGAAATCCCGCTCTAAGAACGTTAAGTCCGTCGCTCGACGAACAAATAGACAAGCTAATATAAATGGGTTGTCAAAAGAGTCAAGATAATCACAGCCGCGAAATAGCCATTTATGAAAAGGCCAGGACGCATTGCCTCAATCAGCAATCTGCGGAGAAGGAATACTACAATGCCCTTTATCCCCAGCACGCTGTATGTCCTCGTAAAAAGGAAAAATCCCGAAATAGAGGCAAAACAGGACAAAGAGCGCAAACAACGTTCGCAAACAACAAGGCAGATCTAAGAAGCCACACTATCAAGAAAAACTTAGTTGGAACCCATCCTTTATAAAGAAGATGGGTCGAGAATACTCCTTCCCCCAATACAAGACAGGAAAAATATTCAACCTTGTCATGAAGTACCAAATGATGACGCTTCCAGAGTCTCGGCACCCCAAACAAATAAACGATGTCCATCACCCGGATTATTGCTCTTACCACCGAGCCATAAGTCATCCCCTTAAAGACTACTTCACCTTCAAAAACCGGGTCGAAGACCAGTATCAATAAGGCAGGTTCGCTTTTTCCGACAGCTGGAGGGTAACCCCACCGCAAAAACAAGATCCAAAAAGGACCTTGTTTACCGCCGAAAACCGGGAAGACAAATGTCTCGCTTGCATTTAGGGGCAGATGCTATTTAGGTTTATCCGTCCACCTCTCCGAAGATGCCAAGTTGATTTATGGCACCGTGTATCCGTGGTTTGGACGGATGTGGCCATTGTAGCAAACTTCGTCAGATTCCCCCTCGTTTGCGAGGGGTTTTTGATTGTGGGGATGCTCTTCCCTGGAGGTGCAAGCCCCTACAGTTAGTTACGTTACCGCATCGCGGTAACCACTTTCTTCTGCTCCAGAAGGTCACTTCAAGTCGTGTATGTTTGTTTTATCTTTTTTTGCCCGTGGATTGTATACGGAGACAAATTTATGTTGTCGCCCATAGGGCGTGGATTAGTCTAAATCTGTTTTTTCTTAGATTTGGGTTTGGTCTGATTTAAGGATCGTTAACCTTGTTTGAGATTATGATTGACTTAAATATTTGTTAAGGATACGTTAATCCGATGATGGACTAAGATATACTTAACGGGTGTTCGGGATCATTTTTGATTCAACGAAAGAGCATTTGGGCTCTATCGTTTTAGTTTAAGGACGTTACAGTCCACAGCTAGTTTAAGGACATTACGGTCCATGGGGTAGTTTTAAGGATGTTACGGTCCATTGGGATATGCTCATGGGTTTGGGAGTGCATCCAAGAGCTGTTGGTTATCGGGACCCTCCACCTCTCTGACATCGTTGAAGAATTACAATGACATATATCAGAGGTGTGGAGAGATGTACCCTTGAGCTGAACTCCAGATCGATGGGAGAGATCATGATGTAACAAACATCGTTTTAGATGCCATGTGTCAGGAGATCATTAATCATCTTTCGAACAAAGATCGATTTAGGGAGACCTGAGTATAGGAGGGCTCTGTTGATTGATGGTCAAAAGGTTTTTGGCCACAGGAGACTTGGCTAATTTGGGCTAGGGTTGGCCCCACATAGTGTTAAACAGTGCTAAATGTTTGGCACTCACATGCTCCAACGTGAGGCTCTTAAGTAGTGTTAAACATTGAAATTTGGAGTGCTCACGTGAGGCGCATGAATATTGGGCTTTGTTTCTTCGGGCTTATTCCCTTGTTCTATACATATAAGTGTTAAACACTTAAATCTTATAACCATCACATGTGTACACGTGAGGCACCCCCAAGTTGGGCACTGCCTCTTTTGGATTTATCTTCATATTCTTTTCTAAGTGCTAAGCACTATTAGAGGTCACGTGGGGTCATGTGACTCGATCTCAGTTGTTCCTTTTTTGTTCCTCAGAGGTGCTCACGTGAGAACACGTGATCTGTCGTTATAGCGTTAAGCGCTAATATGCATGGAGCTTTTGATCTAAGTCTTGAGAATTTCAAGTCTTTTGTTTTATAAGAATTAAATTCTTATGCAGGGTTAAACCCTAGTTCTATCAGAGGAATTAAATTCCTATGTCTTTGGAAGAATTAAATTCTTCAAACCTAGTTCTTTCCTCTAAGTTTTGGGACTGCATAACAGAATCTCCCGGATGAGAATTAAATTCTCAACTTGTGGGGAGATCTACTTCTGCAGACCTCAACCAGAGGAAGAACTATAATCTTTTTTTTTTAAGAGTTAAAATCTTGTAAGAAGAGAGAAAGATACACTTTAGGTCTCTCTTCGTTTTACCTAGGGTTTCTTTTTCTTCAAAGAGAACTCATCTTCTTTGTTTTGTTTTCTCAAATCTTATGGGGGACTCCTCTTCTTCTCTCTTCAGTATCGATTACTTTATATAGTAGAAGCAAGTTCGTTGATTTTGTTAAGGAAAACTCTCATTGAGAGATTTTTGATTGATCCAGGGATTTTATCCACCGTTGGATCTTTGATCCAAGGACTTCTGTTTACAGAAGACATTTTTCTTGTTTTTAACAAGATTGGAAAAATATTTTCCCATACAGAGCTTATTCTGTATCTTAATGATTTTTAATCAGCATTGGATCTTTAATCCAACGGTGCTCTTTTTTACAGAGCACAATCTTTCTTGTTCAGAAAGATTGGGAAAATATTTTCCCATACAGAGCCTATTCTGTATCTTGGTGATTTTTAATCACCATTGGATCTTTAATCCAACGGTACTCTTTTTTACAGAGCATAACCTTTCCTGTTTAGAAAGATTGGGGGAAATATTTTCCAAATAGGGTTTTGATCCCTCTTATTTAGAATTTAATTTCATCGGCTCAGAAGGTATTAGGAACCCTCACGTGTAGCACGTGACCCATAGCATTAGACCGGTTTGCTTATATGCAGCAGTCCTAGAGAAAAGTATCACGTGTTGGTGTTAGGTCCACGTTACCTTTCCCGGTACTTTCGGGGTTGTAGAAACGGTAAAACAAAATTTTTTCTAGACTTGGTAAAATGGACCGTAGAAGCCAGATCTTTGCTAAACTACATACTAGCATCCTAACTAGAGATTTATCTACTCGGTTAGGGGTTATACCTCAACTTGAACTCCTTCTCTTCTTGTTGTTCTTCTCCTTGCTTGCTCCGTGGCTTGATCCGGACTTTGGTCACCTCCGCGGCCTCCTTGAGTCGAAGACGATCCACCCGAGAGATGTACACCGAGCTCAACCTCGAGCCGAGGTAAGTAAGGCAAAGAGATTGCTAATCTAGAAGCCCTAGGTTGTGTAGAAGTGATAAAGGGATGGTTTTGTCTTTGTGGGATCTTTATCTCTCAACACATGAGATGAAAAAATGAATCAAGAGGAGGAAGAAGAAGGAGCAGCTAGCAACCATGGTTCATCTCTTTTTTCTTCTCACTTGAAAAAACACAAGAGAGAGAATGAGAAAGAAATTGTGAACTAAAGAAATTAACCATGGTTGCAATAATGCACTAAAACATCATTACCAATCCTATCAAGATAAAGTTTGATGGCACCATTGAAATGACCATTATCATAATCAAAATAGAAAAAGAAAAAGAAAAGAAGAGTGTAGATCCCTCTTGAAAGTCAATGGTCAACACGGTCAACCTGTCAACAAAGTCAAGAGGGGTCAACGGGGTTAAATGGTCAATGCAATTAGCCATCATAAAATTATCACTAAAAGGATTAGTAAATGATGTCCGCGGCTCATAATGGTTTTGACCAAACGAACTGTCAAAACCCTAATGAGTCCGCCTCAAAATGGTTCTGACCGAATCAACTGTCAAAACCCTAATGAGCCTGCCACATAACGGTTTTGGCCGAACCAACTGCCAAAACCCTGATGAGGCATCTCCTCCTTCATCGCTTCGGAAAACTGTGCGTACACACCTGCATCCGCATTCCGTAGAATGCGGATGCACAGAAGACAAATCCATCCATGCAATACTAGGATCCTGCTTAAACCAAAGCCCACTAGTACTGCCTGCCCGAACACCACACGCACACAAGTGTACGTGAGTGATCGCAGCCCTGCCGTAAAACCATACGGCTTCTACACGTTTCGTTCAGTGTAGGGAAACTCTCTGTGTGGGACTCTAAAGACTCGACACTATGCTGGCAGTGGGTTCAACCACAGACCGCAAGCAGCACTAGCTGTACGTAACGGTTCCCAGGTAGGTGTCGATAAGAAAGCCGATGAGGTAAACCCATCTGAACTCCTACTGAGCCTGTATGTGACAATCTCCGTACAGTCCGGTCTGTTCGTCTGATACATCGCATGGCGGGCCTAGGGGGCGGTAAACGTCAGTCCCCTAATAGCAGTACAAGTCGTGTCGGAGTGAAGCCCAGTACACCCTGAGATAACACTGGAAACCTACCAGTATATCTCGCTTGCCTTGGCCAGGGACTACTTGTGTAATGGCTCCCCTAGACACAGCGCGATGTCAACCCCCAATACCGGGAGAGACGAATCCTGTCTAACCGTCACTGCCTCCAAGTGCTTCGGGACTGCACCCAACTACTACCTGTTTGCACGACTCAGTAGAGTCGTGGTAGGGCAGTAATCAAAGAACAGTAGGAACACACTTGAGGCGAAGTGACAGTGTCAAGTCAGCGGACTAAGCTGTACTCATGTCACCTGGGAACTGATAACTGACGATAGGTACAATACCAACCATCAGTTCCCGACGAGTCTTGTCCAGTGTACTCGTAACCTAACGAGCACCCGCATACTATCTCAAGTTCGACGTACTGACGGCTGTGGGACAGACCGTCTCCCGTGCTGGGATGAGAAGCGCATACGCTAGTCTACTCCGGAGTATCGATGCCCTGTCTCGATAATCCCACGACTAAGGACGCGTATAAGGATGTGCTTGTAGATTACCCAGCCCCCATGAGTGTGATCGCCATCACAACGCCGGTAATCAAGCAAAGATCCTAAGGGCTCAACTAATGTGTAAAGGTGATATAATAAAGAAACACACATGTACACATTAAAGTAGAGACAAACCAAGTAGCATACTACTATTTCGAGCAAGATTGTCTGTACAACTGTGAATATCCCAAGCTTCCATCAATAATATGCATACTAGTATGATACAGTAATGGCCTCCAGGGCATATACACTAACAATCTCCCACTTGCACTAAGGCCATGTACTGGCGTATCAAAGACCCATCATCTCGATCAGCCGCGCGAACTGAGTCTAGGGTAAGGCCTTCGTGAATGGGTCCGCTGTGTTGTCCTTTGTGTCCACTCTCCGCACCTCGATCTCCTGGCGATCAATGATCTCCCTGATCAGGTGATACCGCCTTAAGATGTGCCTGGATTTCTGATGGGACCTTGGTTCCTTTGCTAAAGCTATAGCCTCATTGTTATCGCAATATAAAGGTATTGGGTCAACAATGGACGGAACCACCTGAAGTTCACTAATGAACTTCTTCATCCAGATTGCCTCTTTTGCGGCATCGCTTGCAGCAATGTATTCAGCCTCCATCGTCGAGTCTACGACGGTATCCTGTTTGGAACTCTTCCAACATACCGCCCCTCCGTTGAGGGTAAACACAAAACCTGAGACAGACTTGCTGTCATCTTTGTCACTCTGGAAGCTTGAATCGGTAAAGGACTCGACCCTGAGGTCTCCATTACCGTAAACCAGGAACATCTCCTTAGTCCTTCTCAGGTACTTGAGAATGTTCTTCACTGCTGTACAGTGGTCCTCACCTGGGTCTGACTGATACCGGCTTACCGCGCTCAGCGCGTAAGCTATATCTGGTCTTGTACATAGCATCGCATACATTATAGATCCTACCGCCGAAGCGTAGGGTATAGTGCTCATGCGAACCCTCTCCGTGTCAGTCTTAGGAGACATCTTCTTGGAGAGGGTAATTCCGAGCAATGCGGGTATGTTACAGTGCTTAGAATCCGCCATACTAAATCTCTTTAGTACGGTCTCTATGTACCTGGACTGCGAAAGTCCCAGTAGTCTCTTGGATCTATCTCTATAGATTTTGATCCCCAGAATGTACGAGGCATCACCCAGGTCCTTCATGGAGAACCGCTGTGACAAAAATAGCTTGACCGATTGTAGCATAAGAATGTCATTTCCTATCAAAAGAATGTCGTCCACGTACAAGACTAGGAATACGACAGTTCATCCTACAATCTTCTTATAGACACAAGGTTCATCTTCATTCTTGATGAAATCAAATTCCCTGATTGCCTGATCGAAACAGATGTTCCAACTCCGCGATGCCTGCTTTAATCCATAAATGGATTTAAGCAACTTGCACACCTTCCCGCTGCTCCCACTGTCTACGAAACCTTCTGGTTGATCCATGTAAACGCACTCTTCCAAACAACCGTTTAGGAAAGCCATTTTAACATCCATCTGCCAGATTTCATAGTCATGGAAGGTAGCAATGGCAAGTAGAATCCGAATGGATTTGAGCATAGCCACCGGAGAAAAAGTTTCGTCATAGTCCAAACCAGGTCTTTGACGAAAACCTTTTGCAACGAGTCTAGCCTTATAGGTTTCCACCTGCCCATCTACACCAAGTTTCCTTTTGTAGATCCATTTGCATCCAACTGGTTTTACCCCAGATGGAGCAATATCCAAGGCCCACACTTTATTGGCGTACATGGACTCCATTTCGGATTGCATTGCTTCCTGCCACTTATCAGAATCCCTACTGATAATGGCCTGCCTGAAACTAGAAGGGTCATCTTCTTCCAAGATGCAATCCTCTCGATCCCCGTCAATGAGAAAACCGTAGTATCTCTCGGGCGGATGAGAAATCCTACCAGATCTGCGGAGTGGCTGAGGTTCGTCTGGGGTTATTGAATTCTGAGGTTCTGTCAAATCTTCAGTTTCAGTTTGTGGTCGCTGAATTTCTTCCAATTCTACCGTGCTCCCACTAATTTCTTTTGCAAGAAACTCCGTTTCTAAGAAAACGGCATGCTGAGCAACAAACACCTTCTGTTCCTCGGTGTGGTAGAATAGATATCCATAACCATTCTTTGGATATCCCACAAAAACTTACATAAAACTGACCGTGCCTCTAGTTTATCTGGTTTATGCATTTTAACATAAGCCGGACAACCCCATATCTTAAATCTTTTAAGATATGTCCTTTTTCCATTCTATATCTCGAACGGAGTCTTAGGCACTGATTTAGACGGAACATCATTCAATAGATATGCTACTGTCAAAAGCGCATGTCCCCAAAATGAAAGAGGCAACTTGGCATTACTCATTATGGAGCGAACCATATCCAGAAGGGTACGATTCCTCCTCTCCGATACACCGTTGTGCTGTAGTGTATAAGGGGGAGTAAGCTGAGAGAGAATACCATTCTCTTTTAAGTAATCTAGGAATTCCGTGCTTAAGTACTCCCCTCCTCTATCAGACCGAAGGATCTTGATACTTTTTCCAGTATGGTTCTCTACTTCGTTTCTGAATTCCTTGAATTCTTAAAAGCTTCAGATTTGTGTTTCATCAGATACACATATCCGAACCTAGAGAGATCGTCAGTGAATGTGATGAAGTATGAGAACCCACCCCTTGCATGTATAGACATCGGACCGCATACATCACTATGTACGAGTCCCAAGAGCTCTGCTGCTCTTTCTCCATGTCCGGTGAACGGAGATTTGGTCATCTTCCCTTTGAGACAAGACTGACAAGTTTCATAAGATGAAAACTCGAACGCATTCAAGAGTCCATCTTTAGGCAACTTACTCAGTCTTTTCTCTCCGATATGACCAAGTCTACAATGCCACAAGTAGGATTCATTCGTATCTGAATTCTTCCTCTTGCGTGTGTTTTGTATATTGAGAACTGTATTCTGATTTAGAACGTAGATACGATTACACAGTGTACCCTCTGCAACCAGTACGTTATGAAGGTAAATGTTCATGATATTTCTATCAAGAACAAAGTTATATCCTTCTTTATCGAGTAAAGAAACTGATATGATGTTGCAAACCATGGAGGGTATATAGTAGCAATCGTTCAAAATCATAGTCTTTCCATTTGGCAATACTAGGTGATATTCACCGACGGCTGCCGCATTTACTTGTGCTCCGTTCGCTACTCTGAGCGACATATCACCTGGTGCAACTTTCCTACTCTTTCTCAGTCCGTGCAATAAATTACAGATATGAGATCCTGATCCGGTATCAAGTACCCAGGAGGTAGGGCTGACCGTAAAACAGTTCTCAATTACAAGAACACCTGAAGTAGATGCAAAACCATGCTTCTTCTTCAACTGGGTATCCTGGGAATCCATACAATCCCCTTTCCCTTGCTCATACTTATGACTGTTGTCACAAGTTAGAGCTTAACCAACGTTCCTCAGCCCCGAATAAGAATTCGGATCGGTCAAGCGATACATTTTATTATCTTGATTAGGGCGTGAAATGGTTGCTACCTGGAGAGTGAGAAAAGAAACACTCAGCGTGCGCTCTTGCAAGATTAGATTGGTTTATTAGTTTATCTAACCAGGATGTCTCCCACTGTTTCCTCAAATTCTTCTTAAAACCTTTAAAAAGAAGAACTAGTCAGGATTTAATTCACGTCACAATACTTGCTTAACCTTTCAGCCAGGCTAGTGTCGGTACTTCGAGGGAGGTTTTCCAACGCTTTCGCGAAGTTCCTTAATTTAAGAACTTCTTTTCCCTGGGGGCGTAGCCCCGCTAATACCTTTCTAGACACCTACTAGATTTATAGCATTGATCGTTAAGTGAAAGTAATCTCCCAAGAGTAATCCAACTCATCAGTGGGATCGGGATCCAAATATCATTGTGTGATCACCTAGATGGAATCCACTCTAGTCACCACACTCCAGAAGGTATGCTAAATCTGCAAGTTTCAGTACTTTTGAAACTCCCGATGTGGTTTTTGCCCCTAACGGTTCATGACCTTGACTAGGTCAACAAGCCACAAACTCTTAGTCAATTTCTACCCGTCATTATCCTGATTGCATTAGACCCACCCATACGTACCCTTGACTAGGTCAACAAGGCCGCACGACTGTCCTAACCAATCACATTTGCAATCCACAGAAAAATATTATTTAGCTACCGTTCACTACGCCCTGAATAGGTCAACAAACGCAGCACAAATACTAAATAATATTAATCCGAAACGACGGAGGGCTACGGGTGGGATTTTGGCGAAAAACCCGTCAACGTAATGAACTTGATATTGTTGAAGGAACATGATTGCCATTTTGAAAAATATAGTGGCGAAAACTTTTGCTAAAGAGGTCACTCCCTGTGAAGGGATCTCGGCTCTTTTCTCGTCGAATAAGGTGAAGGATATTCCAAACTGAATACCTCGATGCAAAGCAAGAATAATCGACTATAGTGAAATTATTACCCTGACACAAACTTTTGTCCAAGGGGTTACTCCCGATGAAGGGATCTCGGCCCTTGCCTCGTCGACTGAGGTGCTGGGCATTCATAACCGAATACCTCGATGCAAAACAAAAGTGAACGTCCCGTAATAACATCTTTTTGAAAAATTGTTCCAACAACGTATTTTAGGTTTATTTTCTTGCATTAGTTCTTTTAATGCGTCCCATCATTTAAATCCTACCATTGCAGAAAACAACCAAAATATGACGTACGCTTATGCCATTCGCATTCGCCACGGGGCCCCGTCATCACCCGTTAGGTTACTAAACAAACGACAGAGCGGGGGCTGGGCTAGCGCAGTTGTAAAACATAAGCAACGCCTAAATAGTTATTATATATAGATATATAGCAATGATAGCCAATCCAGATCACAGATGAACACTTTGGATATACTAGGAACCCGCGATTCGTTCGAGCCTGCAACGAAAAGCGGATTACACGGTCGCGATGAATAGCCAATACCCTACCCAAGACCCCTACGGGTGCGGCAAACTACCCGCCAAGTACCCGAAGCGAAGCAACCTCCCTCAACGCCGTGAGTAGGCCACTCGGCACTTCGAGATACCCGGTAGTTTGTGCACCCCCTCCATGGGTCTATCCTAGGAGCAAAAACAGTAAAAAGAATTATACAATGACGGATACAACCCCGACCCGGTTGTGTGGCCATACAAATAATATTACACCAATTTACAAATTTATTACATGAATGAAAGAAAAAGAAACTCTCATCTCACATCCACCCCGGCTATTCATCCGCGACAATCCAACGAGTTTATATACACAAACCATCAGCATTACAGATCACAGATATGTATAGCCCCCACTAATCGACGTATAGCGATTAGTAGACGTTCAATACACATATAACATTACAGATATAACCATTAGCCAAAATCTACAGAACATCGACCAAAATACGGATTTTTGAGCCCCAAAAACAAATTTTGCTTTCTGGAAAATCTGGACAGAAAACTCATATTGTAAAAATCCTAAAATACCCATATAAGAAAACTGCAGGAAAACGATTCCCCAACTGAGCTAACTCGGCCGCGGTTTCGCGGCATAAGCAAGCTTATGCCGCGGAACCGCGGCGCTTTAGATGAGTTGGGGGATCAAATTTCTCCAGTTTTCTAACAAAACCCTGAGCCAATTTTTAGTGTATGATTTATTAATTTTTGAACAGATCTGAAAATCGGAAGAAACTGAATTTTTCGGGGTGATTTTGCGGTTTTTCGTCCGGTCGATATTCTAAATACTTTGCTAACATGCTAGGGTGTGTTTAGTTAGGCTATGATACCACTGTTAGGTCCACGTTACCTTTCCCGGTACTTTCGGGGTTGCGGAAACGGTAAAACAAAAAATTTTCTAGACTTGGTAAAATGGACCGTAGAAGCCGGATCTTTGCTAAACTACACACTAGCATCCTAACTAGAGATTTATCTACTTGGTTAGGGGTTATACCTCAACTTGAACTCCTTCTCTTCTTGTTGTTCTTCTCTTACCTTGCTCCGTGGCTTGATCCGGACTTTAGTCACCTCCGCGGCCTCCTTGAGTCGAAGACGATCCACCCGAGAGATGTACACCGAGCTCAACCTTAAGCCGAGGTAACTAGGGCAAAGAGATTGCTAATCTAGAAGCCCTAGGTTGTGCAGAAGTGATAAAGGGATGGTTTTGTCTTTGTGGGATCTTTATCTCTCAACACATGAGATGAAAAGATGAATCAAGAGGAGGAAGAATAAGGAGGAGCGAGCAACCATGGTTCATCTCTTTTTTCTTCTCACTTGAAAAAACACAAGAGAGAGAATGAGAAAGAAATTGTGAACTAAAGAAATTAACCATGGTTGCAATAATGCACTAAAACATCATTACCAATCCTATCAAGATAAAGTTTGATGGCACCATTGAAATGACCATTATCATAATCAAAATAGAAAAAGAAAAAGAAAAGAAGAGTGTAGATCCCTCTTGAAAGTCATTGGTCAACACGGTCAACCGTTCAACAATGTCAAAAGGGGTCAACGGGGTCAAATGGTCAATGCAATTAGCCATCATAAAATTATCACTAAAAGGATTAGTAAGTGATGTCCGCGGCTCATAATGGTTTTGACCAAACGAACTGTCAAAACCCTAATGAGTCCGCCTCAAAATGGTTCTGACCGAATCAACTGTCAAAATCCTAATGAGCCTGCCACATAACGGTTTTGGCCGAATCAACTGCCAAAACCCTGATGAGGCACCTCCTCCTTCATCGCTCCGGAAAACTGTGCATACACACCTGCATCCGCATTCCGTAGAATATGGATGCACAGAAGACAAATCCATCCGTGCAATACTAGGATCCGGCTTAAACCAAAGCCCACTAGTACTGCCTGCCCGAACACCACACGCACACAAGTGTACGTGAGTGATCGCAGCCCTGCCATAAAACCATACGGCCTCTACACATTTCGCTCAGTGCAGGGAAACTCTCTGTGTGGGACTCTAAAGTCTCGACACTACGCTGGCAGTGGGTTCAACCACAGACCGCAAGCGGCACTAGCTGTACGTAACGGTCCCCAGGTAGGTGTCGATAAGAAGGCCGATGAGGTAAACTCATCCGAACTCCTACTGAGCCTGTATGTGATAATCTCCGTACAGTCCGGTCTGTTCGTCTGATACATCGCATGGCGGGCCTAGAGCGGGTAAACGTCAGTCCCCTAATAGCAGTACAAGTCGTATCGGAGTGAAGCCTAGTACACCCTCAGATAACACTGGAAGCCTACCAGTATATCTCGCTTGCCCTGGCCAGGGACTACTCGTGTAATGGCTCTCCTAGACACAGCGCGATGTCAACCCCCAATACCGGGAGAGACGAATCCTGTCTAACCGTCACTGCCTCTAAGTGCTTCGGGACTGCACCCAACTACTACCTGTTTGCATGACTCAGTAGAGTCATGGTAGGGCAGTAATCAAAGAACAGTGGGAACACACTTGAGGTGAAGTGACAGTGTCAAGTCAGCGGACTAAGCTGTACTCATGTCACCTGGGAACTGATAACTGACGATAGGTACAATACCAACCATCAGTTCCCGACGAGCCCTGTCCAGTATACTCGTAACCTAACGAGCACCCGCATACTATCTCAAGTACGACGTACTGACGGCTGTGGGACAGACCGTCTCCCGTGCTGGGATGAAAAGCGCATACGCTAGTCTACTCCGGAGTATCGATGCCCTGTCTCGATAATCCCATGACTAGGGACGTGTATAAGGATGTGCTTGTGGATTACCCAGCCCCCACGAGTGTGATCGCCATCACAACGCCGGTAATCAAGCAAAGATCCTGAGGGCTCAACTAATGCGTAAAGGTGATATAATAAAGAAACACACATGTACACATTAAAGTAGAGACAAACCAAGTAGCATACTACTATTTCGAGCAAGATTGTCTGTACAACTGTGAATATCCCAAGCTTCCATCAAGTAATATACATACTAGTATGATACAGTAATGGTCTCTAGGGCATATACACTAACAGTTGGCACGTGAGCTTTTCTGGCCTGTTATTTGTTTTAGGAAGGCGCCTATATACTTTGTATATAGATGCCCATATGCCTGCATGTTAGGCTCAATTTCAGATCTATTTGTTAAGCGTAATGCTTATAATTTTTGCTCCAAGGTGCATCACGTGATGGCACGTGATGTTCCATTTGGGGAATTTTTCCATCGCTTTTCTGTTTATTATTTTTTTTAAGGGAACAGATGCCCCCACAGCGTTGTTCTCACGTGGCTTGCACGTGAGAGCAACGCTGTCACCTTTACAGCCGTTGGATTACCTAGGGGAACGGGGAGGTGAACCGCCCTTGTCAAGTCTTATAAATGCAAGGGTTTGGCCTTTGGGAAGCCACTGTTCTTTCATCTTTTACCTTTCTTGTCTTCTTCGAGAATTTAATTCTCTTCTTCGGAGCTTAGTTCTCTGTCCATTGCAATTTCCAGAGTTAACCTCTGTCAGAAAAAGAAACCTTTTATAGGTAAAGATTTTAAACATCAGAAAAACCCTTTTCTTAAAGAAAACTTCTGGATTTTAAATCCACCATGCAAGCTTTGCTCTCTTCTGAAACACATCTCTCAGAGATCCAAAGACGTGATCTTTGAGTAGTAACCCTCAATGCCTTGGGCTTTCCTCCTCTTACTTTTAAGGATTCATAGCATTTTCATTTTTTATTTCCTTTTCATGGGGTTTCTGGAATTTAATTCCATTGCATAAAATGAATTTAATTCCTCACCAAAGAGCTTTGCTCTGAAGATTAAAAGGGCCCTTCAGGAATTTCCATTTCCCTGGTGGCCTTGAGAACATTTTTATAGGGTTTTTTCTTACTTGCACAAATTCAAATTTATTGGGTATTTTAACATAACTTGTTTTTCTCTATGAGGATGTCAAGAGTTGTTTAAACTCCCGAGTCCATTTTTAAATTCTCATAATAAACATTTTCTTGATCATTTTGATTATTAAACTCTCACGGATTTTTCTTTTCAGATATTATGGCCGTTTATTTGTATGATCTTGACGAAATTATCTCCTATGAAGACATTCGCGTCCAATGCCACTGTCAAAACCAGGAGTTTACGAATGCTCAATGCGCTGAGGTTATGCATCGCTTCGATGAATACAACGGTCGACTACTCCCCCGTCGTTCCGCTCAATTGAAGATCATTGTGGGAACGATTTAGGAATCCCTTCTTGGTTTTAACGAAGCCATGCCGCTTGAGACGCTTAATGATGTCGAAGACAAGGTGCACTCAGTATATCTGATGGGCTTGATCTCGAAGAGCCGGCGAGATGGTCTTGTTGATATCTTGCATCAAGTTTTCCAACAGACGACGTTAATTTCTTCCTATCAGAGGACGGATGATATTAGAGAGAATTCTGACGTTTGCATTCGTGAGAAGATGCACACGAAAATGGTCAGAGAAGCCAGAAGCATCTTACTCGGCCTTGCTTCTTAATTTCTCAATCCATATCCATGATCAAGTGTTTAACCATTGTAAACATTTTTTCTGTTTTTAGACCATGTATAAGTTCTTGGAGCATGAATGACAAAACTTCCTCATTCCTCCCCTTTTTTATGCTCACGTGTATTCTGCATGAAGTGTCGTTGTACTGTTGTTGGCATTCATGTGTTTTGCGCATGAGGCACTGCTGGGGATTTTAATCCTGCACTAGTGTCGGCGCTCACGTGTTATGCACGTGCGGTGCCATTTTAGTTTTCAAAAAGGATCAATGCGGGTGCTTACGTGCCATTCACGTGAGGCTCTACCGCTGAGGCCGTTTCGCCTCCCTACTCCGATCCCAATGAGTTTCCCATGCCCCCCTTTTTAGCCTTAGGAATAGCCCCACCATGCACGACATTTTCTATGCATAGCCTTGAATGCTTCTCTTTATAACCCGAAGCTACGTCTTCCTTTTTCTTCACACAGAGAGAACCATTTAGACCTTAGGGTGATCATTTTGAGAAATAAACCAAAGGTTATTGCTTGCAATCGTCCCCACGCTCGTCGGCAACCCTGGGAGGTGCCTATGGAGGAGATTGTTCCTTATTTTGCCGCAAAGTTAGAGGATCCCCTTTTCACTGATGACCAATATGACGCAGCACTGTACGAACTCTTGGCCCATAGGGGCTCTCCTCTTCCTATGGGTTCCATTTGGCTCAGGATGATTTTCTTGTCCGTGCTTGCTGATATTCCCGCTCATCCGGCGGAGATGACTCCGGCGATTCTTGATACGGCGGAGGACAAAATTGAGTGTTTCCACGATGCACACTTAATTATCCAAGCTTTGAAGGATCGTTCAGTGCATTTACTGAGTCAGATAAGAGCTCGGCGGGCCATCATGTACGCTTTCGCTGATGAGCACGGTGCTAATCGGTGGGGAGCAACTCCTCACGAAGACCGTCGCTTCGACATGGTGGAGAAGGCAGAGAAGGAATTGGAGAACGTTGTATTCTGTTTTGTTAACCCATGTATCTCTGATCCCATATTTGGTGATCTTTTCCCTGTAGAGTAGTATATTTATATCGATGTATTTCCCTTATTATTGATTGTTGAATGTTTTCTGTCGAATGTTTTTTGTTCATCATTTATTCGTACGTGTGTCCCACCTCTGTGCATGAGCTTTCTACTTTACCCTTTGGAATTTTCTTTTAAGTGCGAGAACTAATGTAGTGTCATACATAAATCAGCACGTTCTGGACACCATTTCCATTCAAGCACATACGCAGTTGTATTGTCGTGTCTCTTTAGAAAATACGTCTTGTAGATAGTCTATCTTGATCTCCTTGCAGGGCAGCGATGACTTAGAAGACAGGTTCAGATCTGCCATCCAAGACTTTTCAACTTTATGAGCCATGAGGGTCTCATAAAGACTTTTCTCCCTACGAGCTGAGAGGATCCCGTAGGTGTATTCTCTCCCCAGGAGTCGTGAAGACTCCTAAGTGTGTGTTTTCTCTTGAGAGTCGTAAGGATCTGACAAGAGAATTTTTCCCCCTTACAAGTCGAGAGGACTCGTAAGTGATTGTTTCCCTCCTCGTCGATACTCGACTTTCGAGTCTGTGGCCCGTGAATAGTATGCAATAGTCCATCCTGGACTGACTTGCAGGGCTCCAGTGCTTAGGAAACAGGTCTTTATCCCTATTTCCTAAGGCTTTTATCTACGAGTCGAGATGAATCGAGAAGTTCTCGCAGGGACACTAATTTCCTCACGAGACGAGAGAAATCGAGAAGTTCTCACAAGGGTTTCCTAACGTCACAGTTAACTCCTGCTAATAGAAGTCCGTTAGGGTCTGTGGTACTAGGGTTTTTTACCTGTCGCAACGTCGCGTTGGCCGATATATTCCCCGATGTGCAATCTTGCTATTCGGGTAGCCCCACGACTGTTGTGTCTCTGATCCCTTCAAGGGCTGGACAAGACGTCTTCAAGTAATCTTCTAGGTAATATTACCATCGAAAGAGCAAGCGATAGGGATATTCCAAGTCACTTTTTACTTGAGGTTAGGCTCGGTTTGGGACCGCGCTGGAGTAAGATGATCTCCGATAGTCTTTCAGGTCTCATTTGAGTTGCCGTCAAGACCCTGAAGCGAGGGGTTCTCCTTGGATTCATTGGTTGACATTGTGTCTGCAATATTGCGACGCACGTCGAGGTTGTCTCTAGGCTGTCTGTGAACTGTCGATATTTGGAAATAGGGGACTTGGCCATGGCTCCGTTTGTTGATGTCGCGTCTGTATCCTACTGGAGGGAGGAAGAACGCTGTTGGTTGATCTCTAAGCTGTGGATGCCGCCGTCGAGACTTGGAACTAAGGACTTTGCCATGGTTCCGAGGTAGTCTCTAGGCTGCCTGTGGACCGTCGAGGTTTGGAACTAGGGGACTTTGCCATAGCTCCGAGGTAGTTTCTAGGCTGTCTGTGAACCGTCGAGATTTGGAACTAGGAGACTTGGCCATGGCTCCATTTGTTGATGTCGCGTTTGTATCTTGCTGGGGGAGGACGAACGATGTTGGTTGATCTCTAGGCTATGGATGACACCGTTGAGACATGGAACTAGGGACTTTGCCATAGTTCCAGGGTAGTCTCTAGGCTTCCGGTGAACCGTCGAGGTTTGGAACTAGGGGGCTTTGCCATGGCTCCGAGGTAGTCTCTAGGTTGTCTGTGAACCGTCGAGATTTGGAACTAGGGGACTTGGACATGGCTCTGTTTGTTGATGTCGCTTCTGTATCCTGCTGGAGGGAGGAAGAACGCTATTGGTTGATCTCTAGGCTGTAGATGCCACCGTCGAGACTTGGAACTAGGGACTTTGCCATGGTTCCAGGGTAGTCTCTAGGCTTCCTATGAACCGTCGAGGTTTGGAACTAAGGGACTTTGCCATGGCTCCGAGGTAGTCTTTAGGCTGTCTGTGAACCGTCGAGATTAGGAACTAAGGGGCTTTGCCATGGCTCCGTTTTGCTGAGGTCGTATATTCTTCTGGTTGGAACGAGAAGGAACGCCTTTGTTGATTTCTAGGCTGTAGATGTAGCCATTGAGATCTGGCTTCCCTTTGACGAAGCCTGGTAGGACGATATAGTTCCCTTTCTATTTGTGCCCATGGATTGTATACAGGGGTCAATGTGATCTCACCTGCAGGGTAGAAATTTCACTTCATTTTTTATTTCTTTCCGCGATGCTCTTTCATTTCAGCTTCTTATATCGCGAAAGTCTCGATTGCCCAATCATTTCGGCTGCTTTTTCTTTTTCTTTACTCGCTACTTTTTATTGTGAGTTGCCCAAACATTTCGGATATTTTTATATGCATACATTTTGCTCACTAATATTTTATTGCGAGTTGCCCAAACCTTTTGGCTATTTCATATGCATTTTTGGCTCGCTGATTTTTTGCTGCGAGTATGGAACTTGAGGTTTGATACCAATCTTAGGATCAGCATCGCTGCGACTGGAATATTGCCAGAAGCGAATCGTCGTTTACTGTGAAAGGACTTGGAATTTGATACCGATTTAGGCATCAGCATCGCTACGACTGGGATATTTCCTGGAGCGAATCATCATTTGCCTTTGTCGATTCGAACAAAGGTGGCTTAGCAAAAAAGTTTAGGATCCTATCGACTAAGGCTTTTGACTTCATGAACCGTAAGGGTCTCATAAAGGTGTTCCTCCCTATGAGTCGTGAGTATATCGTAGGTGTGTCTTCTCCTTAGGAATCGTGAGGATTCTTAAGTGTGTGTTCTCTTATAAGTCGTAAGGATCATACAAGAGTGTTTTCTCCTTATAAGTCGAGAGGACTTACAAGTGTCGTTTTCCAAATAGGGAAATTTCGCACCATTGGTGGAACTTGGTGGGGGAAACGTTTATTTGTGCCTGTGGATTGTATACAAGGGTCAATATTGAACTTCTTGTAGGGCAACTTAGGGAGTGTGATGGCTTAAGAACAGGTTCAGATCCCTGTAGCATAAGGCTTTTGAATCCTACGAGCCATGAGGGTCTCATAAGGGGAATTCTCCTTACGAGTCATGAGGATCTCGTAAGTGTAATTTCTCCTTAGGAATTGTAGGGACTCCTAAGTGTGTTGCTCCCTCGTGAGTCGTAAGGATCTCACACAGGTGTTTTCTCCTCATAAGGTCGAGAGGACCTCGCAAGTGTGCATGAATTTTTTTTATTTTTTTTATTACGAGTCTGTGTCCTTTCGGGTTTTCACGAACTCGCCGGCAGTCCTGCTATTTTTACTCACGGAGCCCTTTCGGGTTTTCATCTGTGCCCATTTCGTTTGTGGACGTACCGTTTTTTTTGCATGATAAAACTCTCGAGAATAGTTTCGCCACGTGTGACCCATTTGTTTGCCGGTGGGATTTGAGTTGCAGTCCTCACTGCTGGGATGTGTGGACTTGCACTCCACTATCGTCGTGTTTGAGGCGACGTTATTAGTTTAGAGACATCTCAGTCCGTTGTTAGTTTAAAGACATCTCGGTCCAATGTTTGTTTTAAGGACATCTCAGTCCATTGTTAGTTTAAGGACATCTCGGTCAATAGCTAGTTTAAGGACATCTCGGTCCGTTGTATTTCGAGGCGGGGTTTCGCTGGATACTACTTATAGAGTTTGGACTCATGGAAATAGCGAGCGGACACGAGCGTCACCATCCATCACTAACCTGAGCCGTGACTTGTCAAGCGTAGTATTTCTTAAGGAACCAGTCGTTTATTGGCCGAAAGCGTCTTTCGCCATGCATATCCATGAGCAGATAGGCCCCACCTTGGTAGACCTTGTCTATGATGTACGGGCCCTCATAGTTCGGCTCGAATTTCCCCCGTTTTGCACGGTTGGGGATCATAGGTCTTTTTACGACTAGCACGAGTTCTCCTTGGTGGAATGTTCTCGGCCTATTCAATCTTTCGTATGAGCGGGTCATCCTTGCTTTGTAAGACTCTAGGTTTTGCTGCGCCATGAGATGAGTTTCATCAAGGGCATCGAGCTGCTCAAGCCGAAGATGGGCATTTTCTTCATCCACCAGTTCGTACCGAACCGCCACTCGTAGAGAGGGTAGCTCTATCTCCAAGGGAAGTACCGCTTCCGTACCGAATACTAACGCAAATGGCGTTGTGTTTGTGGCCGTCTTGGACGTAGTCCAATAGGCCCAGAGAGCTTCATGCAATCTCTCGTGCCAATCCTTTTTATTTCTGGACACCATTTTCGTTATGATTTTTGTCAAGGTCTTGTTGAAATCCTCAGCTAGACCGTTAGCTCGAGGATTATAAACTGAAGAATATCTCTAATCTATTTTATGCTGCTGTGCGAAGCGACTGATCTTATGGCTTCTGTAGGCCGGCCCATTATCCGAGATGATCCGTCGCGGAGTGCCGAACTGGTAAATGACATGTGTCTTGAAGAAATGGAGGTTGTTCTCCATCTTCACCTCTCTTAACGGTATTGCTTCTACCCATTTAGTGAAGTAATCGGTTGTTTCTAGTATGAACCAATGTCCCTTGGATGATGTTGGCTCGATAGGCCCGATTATACCGGTTCCCCACATTTTGAATGGCCAGCTAGCGAATGTTGGGTGTAGCGGATTCGGATGCTGGTGGATGAATTCCCCATGAATTTGGCACGAGTGACACTGCTGCGCATATTCAAGGCAGCCCCGAATCATCGTGGGCCAATAGTAACCCATTCTTTTGATCTTCGGCTTCATCTTTGGCCTGTCTTGATGGGAACCGTAGAGTCCATCATGAGATTCTTGAACGACCCTCTTTGCTTCTTTCGGTCCTAGGCATCTCAACCATAGACAGTCGAGTGATCTCTAATAAAGAGTACCATTGACGAAGGCGAAAGATAGGGCTCGCTTCATGAGATGATGTCTTGACGACGCTTCTTCGGGCGTTCGATGGGATTTGAAGTAGTCTATGAAGACTTCTCTCCAATATTTCGCCTTTTCTTCATCCTCCAATTGGAAGGCCTCTTGTTCGGTTGCTTTCTCTCCTTTATATGTCTTCGAAGAGATTTCTGCTGGTGCGAGAATCCAGCGACTTTGCGCAATGATCTTTACGTCATCGAGGTTTTCGTCGGCCAGTTCTTTAGCGAGCTTGGCTAATGCATTTGCCTTGCTATTTTTTGCACGCGGTATGCTTTCCAGGGTGTAGGAGGGGATTTGAGTCAGCAATTGCTACACTCTTTCACCACACTTGATCAGTTCTGGCTTGCACGTCTGGTAGTCGCCATTTACTTGGCTAACGACCAGCTGGGAGTCTCCAAATATGAAGAGGTTTTCAACACCCATGTCGACAGCAATCTCAAGACCTACTATAAAAGCTTCATATTTAGTTTCATTGTTTGTTCTTGGCTCCGTTAAGGAAAGGGCAAAACAAATAATCCCTTCTTGTGGAGTCACGAAGATAAGGCCCACCCCGGCTTTAATCATGGGGGTGTTTTGCTTTCGCTTCTTCAAGGAGGACGCTCCATCGAAGTTGAGTTCCCATCGAGTATCATTCCCTTCTTTCTCCCTATCAATTGCGTCAAACGCGTGTTCGTCCGGCAACTTGCAGTTCAAGGGAGAGTCGGCAGGTATCGGATGCTCAGCGAGAAAATCGGCGATGGACAGGCTTTTTATTGCCTTGAAGCGATATACTATCGAGAACTCCATCAAGAGGATGGCCTATTTGGCAAGACTTCCTGTTAGCATGGCTCTTGATATCAAATACTTGAGAGGATCCACCTTTGATATGAGATGGACCTCATTTGACAAGGCGTAATGTCGGAGCTTTGTTACTGCGAAGATCAGTGCCTAGCAATGCTTTTCGATGGGGGAGTAGTTATTTTCTGCCCCCAGGAGAACTCAACTCAAATAATAAAGAGCTCTCTCCTTCCCCCGGTCGTTCTCCTGTGCCCATAACGTGCATAAAGAACCTTCAAGAGTTGTTGTGTACAAGATGAGGGGCTTTCCCTTGACCAGCGCGGTCAGTACTGGCGGGTTCTGCAGATATTTCTTGATTTCGTCCAGTGCGCTTTGGCATTTATGATCCCAAACGAATGGGATCTCTTTCTTCATTAAATGACTGTAGGGGCGGCATTTGCCGGAGAGGTTAGGTATGAACCGCCGGATATACGCGAGCTTTCCTTGGAGAGACCGCAACTGCTTGAAAGTTCTTGGCGAAGGCATTTCCATAATCGCCTTGATCTTCGATGGGTCTATTTCGATGCCCCGGTGCCGTACGATGAATCCTAGGAATTCGCCTGAGGAAACTCCAAATGCGCATTTCAAAGGGTTTATCTTTAGATTATATTTCCATAGACGCCAGAACACTATTTTCAAATGCTCCCAGAGTTCCTCGTATGATTTTCTTTTCACCACGAGGTCGTCGACATAACATTCAACAATCTCATATACGAGGTCATCGAAGATATTTGTCATGGCCCTCTGGTAGGTGGCGCCAGCGTTCTTCAGACCGAATGGCATCACTTTGTAGCAGAATATGCCTAGCGGAGTCCGGAAAGCAGCATGCTTTGGGTCTTCAGGATGCATCTTGATTTGGTTGTACCGTGAGGATCCGTCCATGAAGGAGAAGACTTCATGGGTGGATGTGTTATCGATCATCAACTCGGTGATAGGCACTGGGAAGTCATCTTTCAGACAAGCTTTGTTTGGATCCTAAAAATCTACGCATATGCGTACTGTCCCATTTTTCTTCATTACCGAAGCGTTATTAGCGATCCAGTCAGGATATTGAACTTCTTGGATGAAGCAGGAGTCGATTAGCTTCTTGACTTCGGCATTGATACTCATCTTAAGCTCGAGCCGCATTCTTCTTAGCGCCTGTTTGACTGGCTTGACGTCCGGCGATATCACCAGTTTTTGCACAGCTATCTCTGGATCTGATCTCGGCATCTCGGGATAGTTTCATGCGAAACAATCTTTATACTGCATAAGCACGTCCTTTAACGTGGCTACCTATTTCTCAGACAGCAGCTCACTGACGAACGTTGGCCTTGGCTCGTTTGCCGTCCCCAACTAGATTTTTCTCAGGTTGTCTGTTATGGTGTGTATTCTATCTTCCAGCTCTTTTGGCGCCAGTGGAAATTCTGAAAAAGCTCGTTCTCATCTTCATTTGCGAAGCATTGGGAGAGGTCGTCCGTATTCTCGTGCTCTCCCTCTTTTGAGAATGTTATCATATGGCAGGTACAAGCTAGTTTCCAAGCTCAATACTGATCTAGACTTTCCCTCGCAGTGTAGGTTGTTCTCAGCTGATGCTTTCGTGGCGGGGCTACCCTCTAACTGTCTGATAGAGCAAACATTCCTTGCCGATACTGATCTTCAACCCAGTTTTTGAAAGTAAACCAGTCTTCAAGAGGATTGTTCCCGCCAAAAATTTCTGCGCAAAAGAGCCCAAGGTATCAAATGGAGGCGATACGCTTAAGAAAATGGGAACCAGTATCTTCCGGGCTGTTTTTTGACAAACTCCCGAATGAGAAACAGATAAATTCTGATGGTATCGAAAGCGGCTCGAAAAACCCTTCGATTTGATATATTATGGGCCTCGTAATTCATCCGGGATCAAAAGTTATGAGGAATTACGTGTCCACACGTGATGGGCTTTTAAGAACCCGCTGGAGGAGTTAAAAGATACAATAGAAACTCAGAAAAGACCCCAATGGGGCATCACGTGCTCACACGTGACCATGGGTCACGTGCAGACACGTGATGGACTTTTAAAGCCTCTAAAATAATTCTAAAAGTCAGAAAATACCTCAACGAGGTATCACGTGCTTACACGTGACCAATGGTCACGAGTTGACACGTGATGGTTAAAACTGAAACATAAATAAGCGGCTGAGAAAGGAACCCAATTGGGGGTCACGTGCTCATACGTGACCAAAGGTCACGTGCCAGCACGTGACTGGCTTTAAAAGCATTATAATTTAATAGAATTAAATTCTAAAAGTTTCTGAATCTTTTCAAATGGAAAAGGATTATGGGGACCGTTGGATTAAAGATTCAAGGGTGATTAAAAATCACCAATTTATGGAAAAATCCTAGACAAGGAAAGATTTCCCCAAATCTCACCAGAATAACAAATAGAATATCTTTTGGATTTAAAATCCACGGTGAATAAAATTCACTGAATGATCTAAAGGCCCAGATTAATGATAAATATAAATCAAATCTCTCAAGAATCAAATCAAATCTTTCAATGAGAGATTTGCTAAACAAATTGATTCTTTTCCTTCTCCTATAAATAGGAGCCAAGAAGAGAAGAGGGGGGATCTACTTTTTTGGAGAGAAAAACAGAGGGAGGAGAATTTAATTCTCAAGAGAAGAAGAAACAGAGAAAGAAGAATTTAATTCTCTGCAAAAGAAAAACCCTAGGAAAGAAAAGAGAGGATTCAAAAGAGAATTTAATTCTCAAAAGAGTTTAACTCTTATTTAAAGAAAAGAACTTAGTTCTTCTTCTGGTTGAAGATCTGCATAGAGCACATCTCCCCATAAGTTGAGAATTTAATTCTCATCGGGTCGAGATCCTGCCATGCAGATCCTAAACTTAGAAGGGGAATTGAGTTCTGAGAATTTAATTCTCCTAAAACAAAACTAGGGTTTTTCCCTAAATAAGAATTTAATTCTTTCAAAATAGGAATTTAATTCCTCCAGAATCAAAATTAGGGTTTTACCCTAAATAAGAATTTAATTCTTAAAGATAAAGAGACTTAAAAGCTCTCTGTGCATGAAAAAGACTAAGGTCACGTGCCCCACGTGACCCCTGAACAGATCCCCCAAAAATGAGAAGAGGAAAGCTTTGAGGCAATGCCTCACGTGTTCCCACGTGACCCTCATTATATATGGAACAAAAGCAAAGGCAGAAACAATTCTGGGCGCTCTCACGTGTTAGCGCGTGACCCCTAATAAGTGTTCTAATAAATCAGGGCATGATTATACATCACGTGCCCACACGTGATGGCTATGAAAATTAAAAGTGTTTAACACTTGTTTGCAGAACAAAATAAAGAGGATCTGGCCCCACTTTTTGATGCCATCACGTGCTCCCACGTGGCTCCCAAAACGCAGAAAGAAAGATCAATGGAAATGAAGGCTTTGGGCGCTCTCACGTGTTTACCACGTGACCCCTTAGCAAGCGTTCTAACGGTCAGCGCATAAATCCACATCACGTGTCAACACGTGATGCTCGAAGTAAAAATGAAAAGTGTTTAACACTTATTCACAGACTTGAGGATAAAACAAAGGAGATCTGGCTCCGCATTTAGGGCGCTCTCACGTGTCCACACGTGACCCCTCTCTCTTTAGTGTTTAACACTAATCTGGAGACTTTGTTCCCAGTGTTTAACACTGATTTGCTTTAGTGTTTAGCACTAATTTGAAATCTCTGATTACCAGTGTTTAACACTGATTTGCTTTAGTGTTTAACACTAATTTGAAAGCCCCGTTGCTAGTGTTTAACACTGATTATCTTTTAGTGTTAAACACTAACTTGCTAATCTTAATTCCAGTGTTCAACACTGTTGGTCTTTAGTGTTCAACACTATATTTAGCCCAATTGGCTAAGTTTCTAGAGGCAAAGCCTCTCCTTCAATGGACCGACAGAGGGCCAATATTTCAAACATAATTGGACTTAGCCCAAACTGGCCATAAGTCCTCAAATCATCTTGAACTGAGCACATCTGCTCTTTCAACCAACTCATTGGTTCAAGGGTACATCTCTGAACTCCTCTGATATTTGTCGTTATAATCCTTCAACGTCTTCAGAGAGGTGACGGGTCCCGACAACCACACATCAACAAGGACTGTGGGGTCCTTAAACTCATGGACTTATGCGTCCTTAAACCAAGATACGGACTGTGGGGTCCTTAAACCCGCGGACTTATGCGTCCTTAAACTAACGGACTAATGCGTCCTTAAGTACACCCATATGGACTGTGGGGTCCTTAAACCCATGGACTTATGCGTCCTTAAACTACCAATGGACCACTATGTCCCTAAACTAGAACATGGACCACTATGTCCCTAAATTGGAGATGGACCACCATGTCCCTAAACTGGAACAATAGAGCCCCAAATGCTCTTTTGTCGGATCTAAACGATCCCGTTTAAGTTGATCTTAACCTTAAATATGGCTAACGTATCCTTAAACCTTCAAACAGACTTTAGTCCCAAATTGGACTATGAATCCCCCAAATCAACTTTGGTTCAAGGGTACATCTCTGAACTCCTCTGACACCTGTCGTTGTAATCCTTCAACGTCGTCAGAGAGGTGACGGGTCCCGACGGCCATACATGCAATGGACCACTATGTCCCTAAACTGGAACAATGGAGCCTAAATGCTCTTTTGTCGGATCTAAATGATCCCGTTAAGTTGATCTTAGTCTCAAGTTAGACTAACGTATCCTTAACAAACGTTTGAGTTGATCTTAGCCTCAAGTATGGTTAACGTATCCTCAAACCAAACCCCCAAACCCAAATCTAAGATAACACGGATTTGGACTAGTCCATGCCCTACGGGCGACGACATAACTCGGTCTCCGTAAATAATCCACGGGCAACAAAACATAAAATACACACACACGACACGAAGTGACCATCTGGAGAAGGAGAAAGTTGTTACCGCGATGCGGTAACGTAATTAACTGCAGGGGCTTGCGCCTGCAGGGAAGAGCGTCCCCACAATCAAAAACCCCTCAAGCGAGGGGGAATCGGATGAAGTCTGCTACATTGGCCGCATCCGTCTAAACCTCCGATACACGGTGCCATAAATCAACTTGGCATCTTCGGAGAGGTGGACGGATAGCACCAATTAGCATCTGCCCCGAACCTCAGGCAAGACGCCCATGTCTCGGCCGCCGTTCGGAGGGGAACATATTCTGGCACGCCCGGTGGGACCTTTTCCTGTTTCCACTCCACACTTCGTGTGTCGTGATTCGCGAACGAATCGCGGTTTATTGTGGTTGCTTGTGGATTCGAGGTACTAAGATTTGGTGTCTTGCTCCGTGCAGAAAACAGAGGATCAATGGCTTCGAACTGCACTGCCTGCAACTGCAACTCTCGCTCGGTCCTTGCTGGAGGAGTGACTTACGGGCCCCAGGCGGCCTCCCTTTTCAAGATGCTAGTGGAGCAGGTAACTCAGGCCACCACTGGATTATTCTTCGGGACCATGCTCCCACCGTTGAGCTTTAATGCCACAATGACGTTGCAAGAAGCCCCAAAGAAGTCGGTCTTTGATCGGCTTACCACTGCCCGCGACCCCTCTCAACGGGTCGCCCAACTTCAATACCTCAGTTTTCAACAGATTGGGCCAGAGCGTCTACAAGCCCGCGATACCCGAAGTTGTCATCCCGAAGCGGATAGCCATCCCGGCTCAAGCGGACGAAATCATTGGAAATGCTTCTCCTTCCAAAGAGTCAGTTGTTACACGGATGGCCCATTCCGGCTTCTGCTCCAGGCGAGGTCCTCAAAGCTGCTTCTTCTTCCCAGAGGTCTGTCTTTGACAGATTAGACATTGCTTCTCAACGGGTGTCAGTCTTCTTCGATAGGCCAGCACCAATAATGGTCTCTCCTCAAAGCAAGGGGCATGTGGAGGTCACCCCTACAGCTGAGACAACTCCATCCACACGACACGCTCGACGTCGCCACTGGCGCCGAGTGAGGAAGGCTGGGGGCAACTCCCCATCTGGGATAACTCCGCCAACTCCAACGGTAGGGATCGATGCTGCTGTTCCAACCGGGAATAGCTTTGAATTGCTGAACACGGTGCCCCAGAAACTCTCCTACTGCGATGCTGAAGAGAACTCCTTCACCTGCGGAGGATACTCCAGAGAAGAAGCTGAAACAGCCCCCTCAACGGCTACCCTCTAACATTTTAGAAGGTCTGGCGACAGATCCAGGAGTCGGTGATTGATCAAGACTATCTCCGCCGGCAGAAAACGATGAAGGTCTGGCAGGAAGAAAACCGTCATGTTAAGCCACAAAATATGACGACTACTTGGGCGCTCACGACAGCGGCCCCCTCAACGTCAACCACTCAGAAAACAGAAGGAGGCCAGAGAAAGCCCCAGTAAACGTGGCAGACCACAAAGACGCTAAGCTCAAACGCCCCAAGTCTGGGGGCATGGTGGTGCACACCGTATACATGGCTTCTGGAAAGGAGGAAAGCCGCACTTCTACGGGCCACCGACCGCTCACCCGATCCATGACAAAAGCCCAGGAGCAGCAACAGAAGCTTCAGGAGATGATGACTGCAGTGGCCGCACTTACCGGGCCAAAAGAAAGCCCGGAGGGCATCATCAGAGCTAGCGTCATGAACAAGAGAACTGACGCTGACTACCTACGCAGAGTCCTCGAAAAGAAGGACAAAGAAGCCGCAGAGCAAGCGGCTAATATAAAACAAATGGCATTTCTCCTCCAAGATATGGTAGGGATGATGTTACAGCCGGACCCTCCAGCTGATGACCCTCCAATCACTGTTGAAGACGATGGAAGGCGGGACATCTAATCCTCCGCCGGCTCTTTCAGCAACCAAAGACGAAACCATTTCTAAGGCCGCGCTGGATGAATATATAGATCAACAAATACGAACTCATCAGGCGAGTGAAGCGGCTGGGCAAACGGTTAGAACTGGACGACCCTATCCGGGCTGGTATGACCAAATCAGTTACCCGCCGGATATACGATCCCTAAGTTCCACATATATAAAGGGACAGGAAATCCACATCAGCACGTCGCTCAATTTAGAGCCATGTGCGGCAACACTGGAGGTAATGATAAATTGCTGCTCCGCCAGTTTGTTGGCAGCCTGTCGGAAACGGCATTTGAGTGGTACTCTGAACTCCCAAATGACTCTATCAAGACATTTGCGGAGATGGAGCTGCTGTTCACTCAACGGTTCGCAAGCGCCAGTGAACACACCCCGATAACAGCACTGATGAGTTGCCAGGATAAGGCCAGGGCGAAACGTGGGTCCAATACGCAACACGATGGCGGAACCTATGGTCCGAAATGCGAACAACGCATAGAAGAGGCTCCTGCAGTAGGCATGTTTGTGGGTACCCTTGATCCGCAAACGACCATCTCACGGTTCATGATGTTCTTCAAGCCGACCATCTTCCAGGCCTTGATTGACAAGCTGGCCCAAATGGACCAGATGGGCCATAGGCCTTCCTTTTTAAAGACGGAGCCTTGGAATGAAAAAGGCAAAGGGAAAGCAACCTTCGTCGCCAACGCTCAACAACAACCGAGCAACTTGAAGCCGGTTGTTCGCCAAAACAACGTGCGTCCATGCCTATCCCTCGAGGAGAGACTGGGACGTCCCTTACTCATTTCCTGCAGGATAAAACGAGAAGACTGTTCGAGCTGGCAGTGCGCAACAGACTCATCAATCTGCCGAGTCCAAAGCGTCCGTTGCCAGCCAGGCGATGTCAACGATCCCAATTATTGTCCTTAACACGCAAACGGTAAGTCACGCCGATCGAGGATTGCTTCGTCTTTAAAGGATGGATCGAGGATCGGTATCTACAAGGCAAGTTTGCGTTGTCCGAGAAGTGGAAAATAAACCCACCACAACCGCACACTCCAAAGAAGATGGACACACCGGGGCAACTTGTTCTTTTGTCAAAGAATCTTCGTTGGGAGGTCGTGTTGTCGTCCAAAACCAAAAAGATGCTGAATGATCTTCAGACGTGCCCGGGCGATTAAATGGAAGAACCCGTTGGAACCTGAGATCATCAAGGGATGCTGAAGCCGTGCCCAATTCCAAATATCGGTGGTGATAGCCAAAGCATTCACGCCCAGCCGTCGAAATCTTCGAAAAACAAGAAGAAATCCAAGAAGCCCGTGAAGCCCAGCGGCAAGCGCACGGATTTGCAGAAACAGATTGACGTGCTAGAAGAGTATAACCAGAAGGCGCGGATTCCAATCATGCTCCAAGAGTTCCTCAGCCACGTCCTCGAGGACGAAAATGATGGAGAAGACTCATCAGATGAATCTGAGGACTACGTAGTAAGTTGTCATGTGATATCTCTCACTCATTGATAGATGATAAAGAGGCTCCTTGCACCGAGAGAACCAGTGGCGGGGCCTGAACCAGAACTTCTGTGGCCATCAGACGAGATGATCGATGCCTTCCTGAACGAAGCCCGTCTTAAAACCAAAGATGATCGAAAGCGCGGGATGGCCATATTCGAGAAAGCCAAACGCCTGCGACTAGATGAAAGGGTCGAAACACTCCCACCGGATGAAAGTACATCCTCCGCAAATAAAAGCAGGATCAAGACAAGGAAACGATTCGCCAAAACCATAGCAATGAGGATGAGGCCGCACTCTTTCAGAAAAAAATTCTCCTGGTGGTATACATTTTGATGAAACGGACGTACACCCCTAATTTCTACCTATATCATCAGAGGATCGCACATCCTACTGAAGACTGCAACTCCTTTAAGTGTTTGGGTGGCAAGGATATGTCGCTCATAGACAACACGTCAATAGAATAAAGTGGGAAGCTCGTAGACAGCGAAAAAATACGACAGATGAGCATAAAAGAGTTGCCGGGCAATTGTCATAGGGACGAGCCCGAGGGATCACGAGTTTCTCACCTTTAGAAGCGATTCTGACGAAGAAGCCGCCCTCAACCCTCTCTTCAAGGAATTCATTTCTAAAACAAAAGAATTGGAGAGTTGCGAGAACGTTCAGCAGTACAATCTCACGCTACCCGGAAAGAATCTCGGACCCGCAAACGACGGAGCAAACGAAATGAGAAGGAAAAAGGAAAAAACGACCTTTGTTGCCAACACTCAACAACAGCCGAGTAACCCGAGACCGTTTTGTCGTCAAAACAACAAGCCGCGATACCTCAATGAGAAGTTGAAACGTCCTTACTCTATTTCCCAAAGATAAAACAAAGAGATTGTTCGAGCTAGCAGTGCGCAGCGGGCTTATCACTCTGCCAGATCCAAAACGGCTATTGCAACCAGGTGACATTAACAATCCTAACTATTGTCCCTACCACAGATTAATGGGTCACCCACTCGACAATTGCTACGTCTTCAAAAACTGGGTTGAAGACCAATACCAACAGGGCAAGTTCGCGTTACCCGAAAAATGGAAAGTAAACCCGCCACAACAACATGCTTCGAAAAAGGTGGATATGCCAGGGGCATCATGCTCATTCATAGGGAAGGCCTCCTAGACCGAAAAGTCAGTAAACTAGAAATTCGCCTCAAATACGGCGACGGTAGACCGAAATGTCGTTAAACTAACGATGGACCACTATGTCCTAAAACTGGCGTCGGACCGAAACGTCCATAAACTAACGACGGACCCGCAATGTCCTAAAACTTGCAAATGACTGAAACGTCGTTAAACTACTATCAACCTGCGGCATCCTCAGGCTGGCGTGGTTAAAAAAAAAGAGCAAAAAAAGCAAAAAAAGAAAAAAGAAAAAAAAAAGAAAAAAAAACGGTATGTCTATAAGCAAAATGGGCACGGATGAAAACCCGAAAGGGCTCCGTGAGTAAAAACAGCAGGGCTGCCGGCAAGTGTTCGTGAAAACCCGAAAAGGGCGCGACCTTGTAAAGAAAAAAGAATAAAGAAGAATAAAAAAAACGGTATGTCCATAAGCAAAATGGGGCACGGATGAAAACCCGAAAGGGCTCCGTGAGTAAAAACAGCAGGGCTACCGGCGAGTGCTTGTGAAAACCCGAAAGGGCGCAACCTCGTTAAAAGACACTTACAGGGTCCTCTCGACCTTATAAGGAGAAACCACCCGCGTGAGATCCTTACGACTCACAAGGGAGCAACACACTTAGGGATCCTCACGATTCCTAAGGAGAAAATACACTTGTGAGATCCTCACGACTCGTAAGGAGAACTTTCTTATGGGACCCTCACGGCTCATAAGATTTGAAAGTCTTAAGTTACAGAAACCTTAACCTGTTCTTAAGCAACCCCCACAACCTTCGATATGGCCCTACAAGTGGCTCAATACTGACCCTTGTACACAATCCACGGGCACGAATAAACATTTCCCTAACCAAGTCCCACCCGTGGCTAGGGATATGTTCGCACGGTGAACAACCCTTGTAAGTCCTCTCGACTTATAAGAAGAAAACCCTTTTGTAAGATCCTTACGACTTACAGGGGAACATACGCTTAGGAATCCTCACGATCCCTAAGGAGAAAACACACCTATTTGGTCCTCACGACTTGTAGGGAGAGATACCTTTGTGAGACCCTTACGGCTCATGAAGTCCAAAAGCCTTAGTCGACGGAATCCTAACCCTGTTTGCTAAGCCACCTTTGTTCAACATCGACAGAGGCAAATGATGATTCGCTCATGGCAATATCCCAGTTGTAGCGATGCTGATGCCTAAACCGGTATCAAATTCCAAGTCCTTTCATGGCAAATGATGATTCGCTCCTGGCTATATTCCAGTCGCAGCGATACTGATGCTGAGATTGGCACCAGATTCCAAGTTCCACACTCGCGAGAAAAAATCAGCGAGCCAAAAAAAAAATGCATACGAAATAGCCGAAATGATGGGTCAACTTGCAAACAAAATCAGCAAGTAAAAATGTATGCATGAAAAAATAGCCGAAATGATTGGGCAACTCGCAATAAAAAGCAGCGAGGTAAAAAGAAAAATAGCCGAAATGATTGGGCACCGCGCGAAAAATAGCCGAAATGATTGGGCAATCGCGATTTTCGCGATATAAAAAGCTGAAATGATAGAGCATCGCGGAAAGAATAAAAAAAATGAAAGAATGAAACTTTTTGCCCTACAGGTGAAATCACATCGATCCCTGTATACCAATCCAGGGGCACAGATAAAAAGGGAACCATACCTTCCCAACAGGCTCCATCAGAAAGCGAAGCCGAATCTCGACAGTTAATAGACAACCTAGAGACAATCTGGACATTTATCGCAATATTGCAGACAGAATGTCAACAAACGAAGCAAAAAGAAGATCCCGAGCTTCAGGGTCTCGACGTCAACATCGACAACTTAGAGATCACCAACGGCGTTTCTCCTCACTCCAGCCAGATGCAGACGTGACGTCAACAATCGACCTCAGAGTCGCAACGAAACGGAACCATGGCAAAGTCCTTAGTTCCAAACCTCAATGGCCACATCTACAGCCTGAGACCAACAATGGCGTGCCTGCCTCATTCCAGCAGGACACAGATGTTACACCAGTCAAGCGGGAGCGATGGCAAAATCCCAACTCCGCCTTTGCATTCGTCTCATTACAGCAGACGCAATGTTAACAACGGCGTTCCCTCGCAGTCCAGCAAGATGTACATGCAAAGCTAATAAAAGACCCCGATGGTCAGCAAAGCGGAGTGATGGCAAAATCCCAGCTCCACCTCAGCACTCGTCTTGTCACAGCGGACACATCATCAAGCAAAGCGGAACGGCGGCAGCTCCCAGTTCCATGACTCGACGATGTACTCCCACAGAGAGTCAAATCCCAACTCCGTGAAATGCGGATATAATCAACAAAATTCCTGGTCACGTGGAACACGGATAACGTCACTCTTTGACCCCGTGGAAAACGTCCAGAGCGGATCCTGGTCCTCGCAGAACACGGCAGTGAACCCGTGCGAAGCATCCAGAGCGGAGCCTAGTCCTCGCCTAACGCGGGCAGTGAACCCGTGTGAAGCATCAAGTGCAAAATTCTTGGTTACGTGGAAT